>JAMXBC010000007.1:37289811-42089811 GCA_024138005.1 Lumnitzera racemosa
TAGTTAATTACTGATTTAGTGAATAATTATATGTTTTAGGGTGTTGAAATCTGATGAAGTATGATACTTGTAGCATTTAGGGTGTTAGATGTAATTATTAGGTTAATTATGTAGTAAATAAGTAATAGTAAAAATAGTAAATTTTAAGTTAGTTTTGTAAATTAGGGTAATTAGGTATAAAATCTAATTTAGGATGAATTTAGACATTTTGAAATGATAATTGATATTGGGAGATAGTAATTAGTGTGTTAAAAATATTAGATGTGTATTATATACACAATAGGTGATAATACATGATATATAACTATTGGAAATATAATAAATAGAAAATATTAGAATAAAAATTGATATTATATAAATAATAGGGATATATAATAAATCTGGTAGAAATCTTGAATTTATGTAATTATATGAAAAATATAAAAATTTCTCACATTAGGAGTAAATTCGGTACGCTATTAAAGATTTAAATGTACCGGGTATAATAAAATACTAACTAGGAGTAATTATGTTATTTAGGATATCTAGAAGTAAGGTAATTAATTTCACATTATGAGTTAAAACAAGTTTCTAGAGTTCAGGTATAAAACAATACTTAAAAATTGAACTAGAACCAAATTTAGAAATCGATGCGGAAAGTGAACTTGAACCTAACCCCAAACCTAGAATAATTGTAAAAGATTTGAGAACCTAGATAACTGGATATATTAAACCTTAAATAAAATACAATAATAAGCGTTATAAGGTAAAACCAACTTATAATAGTCCTATGAAAAACTGAAACCACGTTTGTATTATAGGGATAATCGGCGATGGCCGAGCGAGTTGGACCTCGAGTGAGTGAGTGAGGAGTCCAGGTAAGTTAGGATTAATACGTTGCTGTATTTTAGAGGCTTGAGATTATACTTGGTTGTGCTTGTTAGATAGTTGGTTGTATGTATGTGCTTGATTATGAGTGATGCTGTGATTCTATTTGTTGTTCTGGCTTGTATTATATGATATGTATGAAATGATTGATCACTCTAAACTGAACCTAATCAAATATACGACCTGTAATCATAATCAAACCTGCATGGAAACCCATTAGGGGAAACCTAGGATTCTCCGTACAAAAACCGACTCCTTCGAAAGGGATAGCGCAGGATTGCATAATGGTCCATTATTCATCCTTAGTCGAACTAAGTGATAAGAAAAGAGGTCGCAGCGAGGGTGAAGTCAATGGTTCGAAGGTAGTCACGGGAGGAGTGGTTTCTCCATTACACAAGCTTGAGTTTGGTCGTGAGCTATTGCATTAATAGCAACTCCTCAACCCGGATTAAAGAGGGTGCAATTTTTCTAATCTTACAACGAGCCGGACAACGTCGTGCGATGGCGTTTGCTTGAACATGCATTGTACCTAATAAGTTGATTGATAACCTTGTTATGTTTATGATATAGTTTTAAGTCTTCCATTCTAACTTACTAAGTTGCGATTGCTCATATCCCTATAGACGTCGTGCAGGTGATGGCTAAAAAGCGGCTTACAACTATTCTAAAACTAGCAACTGCTAGATCTTATGGAGTAAGGAAAAACATTTGAAAAACACACATATATTTTTAAGGTCTAAACTTTTATTTTAGAATTTTTCATTTCTGAATAATGTAATAACTAGGAAATATATTACTGTGAAACATTGTAAACATTAATTGTAATAACTGAACTATAATGTGTATATATATATTTTCTTACTTTCTTAAGTAAATGATTTATTTAAATTACAAACTGTTTACTTTAAAGCGAGTTAGTCTTAGATGCCTTGTGTAAATCAGGTCTAAGATAGCGGTTGTAAAGCCAACTTTTATCTTAGAATGGTTTACACAGTAGGGCTGTTACGACTCTACCGCTTCGGAGCGTGACAATCGCTAATCAGATAAACTGATAAAAAGTTAAATTAGGGTTTTCGGGTGAAAAAATCTTAATTTCAACACTAGTGTATAGATTTTCTAAAAAAATTAATTTTTCAAAAAATTTAACTAGAAAATCTAAATTCGGAGGTTAATTTATTATAACTAAGTTAGTATGTAAAAATTTAAAGAAACAATTGATAGGTCTTTATTTTTATAATTTTTTAGAAAAATGAAAAAGGATGCAAAAGATGTTAAAATGCATAAAAAATGAATTTTTAATTCTTTTTTATGACGAAATTACCTTAAAAATGAAAGAAAATAAAAATATTTTACAAATTTTATGATTACTCCAAACGTGACTACGTATCTACTAATCAGGATTAAACCGACTATAGTTCTCATCTTTTTGGAAAAAATGATAATAGGATGATAAATTTTATTTATGAAAATAGGGTAGATTTACACTTTTTAATTAATTTATTTTTATTTAAAAAATTGAAAACCTAATTTTTATAAAAAGAAAACTAAAGAGTTAATTTTCAAAAAGACTCAAATTTAGAATTTTTTAGTTTCAAAAAAACTGCCTTCATGAAAAACTTTTTTAAAAAATAAATCCTAAGGTACTTAAATAAAATGAAAAAAAATGCAAGTTTTATGGGAAAAAAAAAAGCAATTACCATTAATAATATGCTTAATCATGAAAAAGAAGCTTAAACCATAGAAAAATTGATACTTAAAGATCTTTTATTTTATGAAAAACTAATTAAGTGGTAAAATGATTTTTCTAAAAATCCTTAAAATGTCGACTTTATTTAAAAATGTAGATTTAATGAAAAACACGCAATTTTAAATAAAAGATGCAAATTTCTAGAAAAGCGCAATTTTTGTAAAAGATGCAATTTATTTAAAATAAAATGCAGAACTAACACGAAGTAAAAATAACAAGAGCCTACAAGAAAAGCCTATGTTAGTATCTAATTCATGTAACTAAATTACGTTAACCATGAGATAAAAATATAATCAAATTTTTTTAAAAATGACATATTTAAAAAAAAATATGAAGACTATGACATGCACAAAAAGCACACAAAGTTAATATGGATAATTATAAAACAAAATACTAAACAAATAAAAGAGAAATAAATGAAGAAAAACAAGATTGAAAGCAAAGACCCACTTACTTTGCAAGAGCAGGTTAGATTAATATTTACGGGTTTAGTCAGGTCAACTCACTGGGCCTCCATTGAGTTCGGATCCGGGTCACCAAGAAAGAAGAAGAAGTAGCAATTGGAAGCTTCCTAAAGTGCTTTGGACATCAAAACAAAGAGGAAATTGGACTTTTATGAGGAATTTATTGGTGAAAATTGATTCAGTACTTGTACCTTGGCCTGTAGTGGTGATTTGGGTGGTTTTCTAATTTGATTGGTGATAGTGGATTTCAGTTGACGATGGTGGTGGTGTTTCAAAGTGAGGAGGATATGTGTACTAAGGTTTTTAGGTGTGAGGGGTTAGATTTTGTGGTTGTTTTCAAGTTTAGGAGTGGGGGTAGTTAACTTTTGAAAGGGTCATGTAGTGTTTGTGGCATCGTTGAGGTCCTGTTGTATAGTACGAGAGAGAGAAGGACAAGGGAAGGTCTACTGTTGGCTTTAGGATTGTTGCTGTGTATTGATTCTATCGTATTTGCTATATGGCTGAGGTTGAGTAGATGGTGTGTAAGTATGTCTGTATGGATGTTGGGTTAGGTCACTATTGTATGCTACTGTCGTCTGTGTTTGATTAGGTGGTCGTATGCTTATTTCGAAGAGAATGGATGTCTCATTGAGTGGGAGATGCTATGAGTATGGGTTGCTGTGTTAGGCAAGAGTGGATGAAATAGGGTGTTGGTTGTTGTTATTGTTGAGATAAGGGTTAGGGGTTAGGTATTCTAGTCGGTTTGTGTAGAATGGAATGAAGATGAAGGAAGCCAGGAGTCGAGTAAGATTGAATAGAGATGGCCTAATGTTTTCAACATATTTTTGAATTTGATTCATCCCCCCTTTATGTTATCTCAAGCCTTTTCAAACCCACAACTTAAATCTTACTTGGATTAGCATAAATCCACCATAGAAAAGCTTAAATATACCTAATCTTTTATTAATACAAATCTTTATTATATTTAAATACTTCGACAAAGATTTTATTAGATTCGTATAAAAAAAAAACTAACAATGATTTAGTGAGTTTAACATTAAATTGGTTCCTAAAAGCTAATCTAATTTCCATCCTTTTTTGTTTGAGTCTCTGAAAATTCTTGAGGAACAAAAATAGCCATTGATGTGACTTGGAGACCAAAAAGAGGAAACAAAAATGCTCACTAGTACATGCCATGATATTTAAACATTGATCTCTAACACATCTAAGCCCCTCATTCTATGCAAGTGACCAACTTAACCAAGCCTTTTTCTCAACAAATGATACACACAAGTTAAACTTAACTTATTCCTTTCAGACCCAATTTTAATTTTCATTTTGAAGCCCAAATCTAACTCAAACCAAATTGTTTTAAAATGACCTTAGCCTATTTATATAGTCCCAAAATATACATGCTAAATATTTTTAACATCATTTTTAACCTTAATAAATTCGGAGTCTATTTTAATAATCCAGTTAAAATTTTTTCAAGTCGGATAAAAATTTACTTTATACTTCATAGACTATTTTTGTAAAAAATATATATATATTTTTCTAATGAAGCTTAACTATTTAGAGACTCGGAATTTACTAAATTGTATGTATATTTTCAACTATTATTTGATCCAATCTTAAATGATTAACTAACTTAACTTAGACTCTTTTGATACTTTATATTTTTTAACTTTGTTGTATTTTTCAATTTTTCTTATTTCTTTTGTTTTTTATTTTTATTTTTTTTATTTTTGTAAACTTGACCAAAAATAAACAAAAAAAAAACCTAAAATAAAAAGATGGTAAAAATAGGGTTTCTACAAGGGTATAAAGAACCTAATCCCTAGACTTAAATCTTTGGTTTTCTTCATAACCCTTTTTTTCCAAAAAAAATCGGTTTTCCTATGAAAACAATATCTAGATCAAAATGAAATCCACCCATTTAGTTTTAACCTAAACCATTTCCTAACCTCAGTTGAGTAGCGATTCCAAAAGCTTATAAAATTCTTTTTAAAAACTAGTTTTTTTTTTTTTGAACTTTTAGTCAAGAATCAATATTAAATGGGTTAGGGATTAATATTGATCATGTTAAGGAAAATAATAAAAACCGGTAAAAAATCAATCTCAACATCATTTAGGGAGAAAGAATTCGTTTTGAAGGGAACACGACTAAAGGCCATGGGCATGGTTTTGACCATAGTTCTCCTAAGAAGTATCAAAGTGAGTTTGAGCATACAGAAGGAGAAGAAAATTTTGGTTGAGAGGATCATAACCAAGGTCTATGGTCATAATCCAAAACCATTTCTTTTTATGTTGTAAGAAAAGGAACCATGGCTAAGGTCTACAACCGTGATTCCTAACCATAGTCTTGTACTATCTTTTATTCATTCTCTTCTTTGTTTCTTAGCTCTCCAAATCGTAATCTCATCTACTCTAAACACTTTTTTGGAGTCTAAATCAACTTA
The DNA here is from genome assembly GCA_024138005.1 of Lumnitzera racemosa. Classification (NCBI taxonomy): domain Eukaryota; kingdom Viridiplantae; phylum Streptophyta; class Magnoliopsida; order Myrtales; family Combretaceae; genus Lumnitzera; species Lumnitzera racemosa. Next base: position 37,295,328 of record JAMXBC010000007.1, read on the forward strand.
AAAAACCTAAATATTAATGTGTTGAACTCAAGGACCAAATGAAATATAGGGGAACTAAGTTAGGATAGGAAACCTTAGAAGATTGTTTCTAAAAGTTATCTTCTATTATGTTTTTCAGGAGTTGACTTTGGACAAACTCTTGGTATGGACATGCGTGACGGTATTAGCTGTTTACTGGATCTAGGTATATGACACATGTGTGATCATTGTATTTCTTTAAAAATAGTAGTTTAGCTAGAATTAATTTAAACTCGAACTTATTAATTATGTGTTACTTATGTTTGTTTCGTTTCCACCTCCCCTTGGTAGGGTTCAAAAGGGTTGGTGAGGTACCTAATGACCATACACAGTTCTTCTAATGGGGGTTCCGTATTGAGACGACCTAGTTAGATCTAGGAAAGTTTACTTAGTTCATGGTTAGGGCCTACACCAATACTATTATGTATATACATTGCATGCATAGGAGTCATAAGTTACTCTAAATTCCGAGATGTTAGAACTGTGTTGTTTGCTGGGTAAAAGATAAGATAATTAAAATATGCTTGTTGCATTAGTTATGTATGTTCACATGTGAACTATTGTTTTGTGTGATGTGCATTTGTTTCTAATGTTCCGTACTAAGCTTCAACTCACCTTGTAATATTTTTCAGTTACAGGTACTTGAATAAAATTTATAGAGTTTACCAATTTGAATGCTATAAGCAAGAATGCCGGGATGGAGAGTAGTAACTACAACTTCCATTGTGAGAATAAATTTCGAGATAGGACAATTTGAGATTATTATACAATTAAAAAAATTTTATTTAAAGTTTGTGAAATTTACTTTATAGTTATTTTGAATTTTTTGAATAATTACATTTTATTGGAATAATTTGGAGTTTCTAATAAGAAATTTTAGTGATTGCAGTAAATATTTACATCTGATGTGCTAGTAAATGATAAGGACATGTAGTAAGCTATAATGCTTCGAGTTCTAGGGCATTACGTGTACATTAACTTGATTGTGCATGGGCTTTTCTTACCTTAGGTGTTAGTACCAACAAAGGGTAGGCTTAATGATGATCGAACCGTAGATAAGTGTTTGAAGCAATTCAGGAGAGACGAGTAAACAAACATGTAAGAACTCATCTTTCATTAATTTTATAAATGTTTACATGTACATCGAAAGGCTTATCGATAAGGTATAGAGCTTACCTACCTAAGGCACATGGCAAGCCTAGATTATCTCATATGTGGTTAGTGCAATGAGACATACATAGTATGGGAGGGGATAATACTTTTCTACTAGCTAGTGGCTTTAGAGAAAGGTGCATGTCATATCAAAAGTGTAGACAACCGTTATAGCCAGGGTAACTAGGTATTTAGGTTGTACTATAGGCTATTAGCTAACATTTATTGAGAGGAAAGAGAGAGAGAGAGCAACTGAATTAACTGTCAAATCAAGGTCTTTGAGTAGAGTATCGAGTATCGAGCACCTAGCATAAGCTTATAGGCTAAGGTTGAGGCTATGGGCTGAGCTTGGATATGGTTGGCTCAAGGAGTCGAGTCACTCAAGGACGTTGGCAGTAATTCCCGAAGTCCCAAAGAGGTCAGGGTAGAGGATTACTTGGATTAAGCTTAAGTAGGCTGTGCTAACATTGGACAAATCAAGTAGTATGTATGGCTTGAGGAGGCATGCTCAAGGGTAAACTAAGTAAGTTGTTGGACTTCGGTAGAGTGTATCCATGATAGGGGGGGGGGGGAAGGCGGCACAGTAACCTATCAAGTTGAAGAAGTGCTAGGGGCACCTAAGCGAATGAAGACACTTCAGCCTAGGCCTTTAGAGCTTTAACCTAAAAAGGCCTCTCACCATAAATACATATAAATATACATATACATACATTTATATATGTATGTATAAAGCACCTCAATAAATGTTGTAGAATGAAGGATGTAAGTGTTATTCATTTCTCAATTTAAAGAGATGTGATCTTTTCCTTACGCTTTTTTTTTGGAAAAAAAAAACATTAAGATCAAAATAGGAATAAATTCCCTCTATCTCTCTGAAACAGTGTAAGGCTTCCTTATACTAAGGTTCTATGTGTAACTTTTCTTGAAAAACTTAAAGTAAGGAAAGGACCATTTCCCTTTACACCTTTATTTTTCCATCTCTTAATTCATATATACCTACATAAGTTCATCTTAAGCAAAAGAATAAGAAGCTCCAAATGTCTGCGTGTATCCTATTGACTATGTGGTTTGCTTTGTGGTGCTAGTGCATAGGGTTGTGAGAGATCATGTATATTCCTTGTATTTTTCCTTGCATGTTATTCATACACTATTCAAACTTAGCTTGGAGATTACTGTTGAAACTGGCTTAAATTTGAATATAAGCTTAATTTTTGTCAAAATTAAATCTAAAGGTTTATAATTAAGGATGTGTAATTGCTAATCTTCTATATATTTGATCAATTATTAATCAAGTTTAAGGAGATAGGCAATTTCTAACCTTTGAAGGTTTTAGATAAATGAAAAAGGGAAAAATATAAATAAGAGCTCAACTAACGTTTATAGGTGATTTTGATTCATGTTGAACCAAAAAGTTCTTCTGATTAATTTTTATGAGAAAAACCACATTTTAAATTATCAAACAAGTATTGTTGAAAAGGAAATTAAATTGGTTCAATGAACTTACAAAGCACGTTGTAGATCAACAAATAAGTATTTTTGAAAAAGAAATTAACTTAATATGTGAAATATTTGTTGAAGCATTTTTAGAGCGCATTTATGCATGAAAAGATTATGTTTAAACATTAAAGAAGTGTTCATTTAATTGGAGTTAAAATTGAAGCATTTGAAATGTGTAATAGGGATGTCATTCAAATGACTAATCATGTTATTTGAATAAGGTTAGTTAGAAGCATCTAAAAAGTGCCTAAAGGATTTTTTTTTTATGCCCCTTATATAGTATTTGAATGAAGTCTAAAAAAAGAAGGCCTTTGAAGCCTTCTTAGGGGATGTTATTTGAATGAGGCTTTAATCCATTTTAGCAAGCCCCAAAATGTAAGAAGCCTTATACAAATGACTTTTTGAGGTACTATAATAGACCGTAAAACTTACAAAGGGCATTCAAATGACTTTAAAAAAGTATGTGAAATAAGTGTCTAAAGTTTGATATTTAGCTCTTTTGATTGGCATTTAATATACTCATAATAACTAGGAAGATTTTTTATTATAGCCTATAATTTACATCTAAGAACAATTATTGAGCAATAATTTATAATCCAACTATTGCAAACAAATTGTTGTTATTTTTATTTTTCATTTGTTCTCTTATACGTAAAATTGCTTGTATTTCTTGAGAAAGAAAACATGTGCCGATGTGATATTTTTTGTTATGTAGTGCAAGATGAGCTAAACTTGAATTTATTTGTGAGAGACGTGCTTGTACATCTAGTCATTGAGGAGTATATTAATAAAAGTATGTGTGAAAACCTCTTGAAGGGTAATTTGTGATCGTGGAAATAGGTGAGCAGTGTTGAACTCCATGTTAAGTTTAAGGGTTTTGTTTTGTTTTGTTTTCCTTTATATGTTTTATACCCAACATTTATTTTGTTGTTCATACTCATTTCTTATTTCTTCATTATTGAAATGTTAATTTCTATAAAAACTAATTTAAACTAAATTTAACCTACTCTTAGGTTCCCAATCCTTATTTCAATCCAAATTTGTGGATTATTTTTATGAAACAGTTGCATTTTAAGAGATTTTACATTCTAAGACTTAACTAGGGCTCCCTAAATTGAATCCTTAAACCCAACAGAAGGACTTGAAAAGGTGACCCTAGAGGTGGTCAACCATTCTCTAAAGTGGTTGACTATTCTCTTATGTGATTAACGACCTTCACCATTTGATCCTTTGAATCGAGTTCCAAGTACGATTAAGGGTTGACAAGAATGGGGAAGTTTAGATTAATGGTGTCATGACCCTAAAGAGAGCCTAGTAGGATTACCTAAAATTTTCATATCATGTGTGTACCCATGATTTGAAAGTTATCTTGCAAGTCAGAAATTGCAAAATTCTAAACAATTAGTCATTAATGTTTTTATTTATTTATTTTTATTCTTAATTTAATTAACTTACGACCACATATATGTGGCTATGGATATCTGATAAGCTATAATCCATCAGAACTGTAAGGAATCGGTATCCCCTACCAAACAATAAAATTAGGAAGTTCTAAAACTCAAACTTACTAAAGTCACAAAATTTAAATATAGTATTAATAATTATATATATAATAATTCAAATGAACCATACAGTCTATCCTCAGATTCTAACTTCTATGCATCTCGACGTTGGCACTCAACTCCTAGTTCTTAACTCATGCTCGATCATCTAGCAACTTGCAAGAGAAAACTACTGGGGAGTAAGCTACAAGAGCTTAGTGAGTTATCCCTCGTACTATACTAACAAATAAGTAATCAAATAGTTTATTACCAAACATATGAATGCATGAACAAGCAGTATGCCAAACAATATAAATTTTCATTTTACTAGTACTGCATACAACATCTGATTTAAGGCCCTCCGAAGTAAAGGTTAGAGATACATCGATACCAATAATAACCGGGATCTAGCACCTAGGTTTTTAACCCTATATAATTATATATATATATATATGAATTCCCTGTCTCACAATACAGGTTTCTATTTCCAATAGTCAATAGTATACAAATATCCAGGTCTAGTGGTGAAGTGGCCGTTGCAGCCCATGCTCACACCCTACAGCGGTGGTTTCTAGACGCGACCCCCAACCACCTACAGTTAGCGTCTCCGGCACTAGTAGAACTCGCGAGACAAGGGTAGGGTCTTGTTGTACCAATATTCCTGCATTATATTAATCAAATCCTAACCACATAAGGTGATGGCCGGAACATTATATGCAATATTCATGCTCTATGCATGATCTATTTAATTTCGGTTAAGTTGAATATGATTAAGTTAATTTATGAGTGGTCAAACATTATCAACAATTCATTCAAACTATACAACAATCAATTATATAACCAAAACCTCATTTGTCACATTTAAAAGTATTTTGTAGAGTAATAAATCAATATTAGTCACATTCATAACTCGAAACCCTATGCATCAAGTTATTAATGTGTAATACATGTGCACTAACTACAAGCACAAAACAAGTATAGAGTCATCGGGAGTACTCACTTGGTCAGAAATGATGTCAAGAATTGTAATAATCCAAAGGTAAGTCAATCTCGGTCTCAGGATCACCTAATATTAGGGGAATATGGAAAGTAGTAAGTTTGGAAATTAAATAACTAAAATAGTAAGCTAAATCGTACTATTTACTTAAATCGGTTATTGATTTACATGAAATTATCGATTCGAGTTTTTTATCAAATCGCATATAACCTTTTTCGTTTTAGCTCAAATCGTTATGAACTTATAGCACATTATGATCGTTTTCGAGCGTATTTTCTTGTAGAGAAGTCCGTTTTGGATGTTGTGACTCGTAATTTGAATTATGATATAAAAATATCACAAAATTTATTATTTTAATTTAAAAATTATAAAATATTAATTTTAGCTTTTTCTTAACATATTTATGATTTAATAATTATTTAAATCATATAATTGATATTTTTATTAATTTAAGCATATTTTTTTCTATGTTTGAGATTTTAGTCTTATTACAATTATTATTATTATTATTATTGCTATTATTTTTATTATTTATTATTTTCTTATTATTTATTTGTATTTTATGATTTATATATACATACTTATGTACTTATACTATATTTAATTAATTTTATAATTTACTTTAATTTGTAATACACACACACATATATTTATTTATATACCTACTTCTTACATATTTATAAATTTATTTTATTTAGTAACTATTATATTATATATATACCACTTAATATTCGGTATACTATATATATATATATTTATACCATATGTTATACATATAATAACATATACTATATATTATATATATTTACACCATAGATAAATATAATATGATTTATGCCATAGAGAAAATATATATATATATATGTATACATAAAAGATAGCTTATATGTATTCAAAATACTTGTATATACTATACGAATACATCTATATATATACATATGAAAATAAACTTGCATACATATATACAAAAATAAGTATTTCACGTGTACATATATGTGTATATATCTATAGTTATTTTGTAAAAAAATACTTAATACCTATTATATATAATCTTATGGATCCACACACATACTGTATATTATGCCTATCGATACATACATGTTTACATACATATCTTTATACATACATATATTTTTAATTTAATTACTTATGCACACATGCATGTAATGATAATGTTATATTTACTAAAATACAATACAAATATTACATATATACATGTACATACTATATACATACATACTACTAAAATAATTTTACTTACCTATTTATCTTAGTAGATAATTTCCTTAGCTTTCTTCTTCTTTTTCTTCTCTTCTTTAGCTCTTTTTTTTCCTTCCTCTTTATATTTTTCTTTGCTTCGGTTTCTTTGTATGTATTAGCTTTAGTTTTCTTTTTTTTTTCTGATTTTAATCTTCCAAACGTAAGCAATTCCAATAGATGTTGGATTAAAAGCAAGAGAAAAAGAAGAATCTAGTCAAATCTCCTCATTAAATGGGATAAGACACATACTTTAATTAACTTACCTTATCTCTTAATTTGGTGACAGTTGTACATTTATTTTAGGCACATGGGCTGCTGAAATTTTCAGCTGCTATCTATGTGTAAGATAAGGAAAATAAAAGTGAAGAAGAAAAGAAAGAAAAGAGAAAAAGAAAAGAAAAAAAAAGGAAGAAAATACAAATTAAAATAAATATATGTAATTTTTCTAAAATTAAAAATCATAAAAATAATCATCATAAATTAATTTTGGAATTTTGTGAAAATTTATCAATTTAATTGGTACCTGTTACAATTATAATTTTGTATAAGTTATCTTAACAATTTCATTAAAAATTTACGCGATTACACGATTTAGTTGATAATTGCAATTGATTATAATTATATCACTATTGAGTGATATTTAATTATTTTATAGGCTTAAAGTTATAATTTTAGGGTTTCGATCAAATTCGAATTCAATTTCAAGTAATTATGCGTAAATCAGATTTAGGGTTTTAGTACGCGATTTAAGGTTTTTGCTACTTATAATATATTTAAATTTATGATTTATTAAATTTTTATATTGCTCGGCTTTAATAACTCATCAAGTCATCTATAGTATTAGGGTTTAATTCTACTCTTAAATAGCTAAATTTGCAGGGTTTACAAATGGTCAAATAAGATACATTTGATGTTTTGTAGTCTTTGTGTATAATGTATGGAAATTATAAAGATGTGAATGAATTTGCTAAATAGATAGGATATATCATGTAACAAATCTAAACTAAAATTGATTCATGAGATCAATATAATTAGTGAAAACAACATTAAGAGTAAAGGATATGATATGATTCATGATAATCCAATAATTGAGGTTCCCTATAATCTAAAGTATTTAAATCGAAAAGAATGTGATTAAGAGAGTAATCTCTTGTAAGATAGTAATAATAATACAATGGAAAAAAAAAAGCCCTATTAGTGGTGCTTAAGATGAGTAAGGGGTTAACTTATTAAATAAAATAGATAAAATGTGAAAAATAATAATGTAGTAGATGTGAATATTGTTTAGACACTTTTATACTATCATCTAAATGTTAAGAGATCATTTTGCAATAAGATGAAATGCTTCGCTAGTCTGATGGGACCATAATGTCATTCAGATGGGGCTCTAAATGCTCTTACAGTCAATAATGTTTGCTCATTGTCCAAATACCTAATCTATGCTATTCGAATGATTAGGCAACTTCCTCCACTTTTACTCTTATTTTTCTTACATAAAAAGTAGATGAATATAGGCTTAATTAAGTTTAGATCCTAATCACTCTCAGTCTTTAGGCTAGTACTTAAAACCCTAAATTAGATTTCTATAATGTAATAGAGTACCGACTTTTAGACCCTTTACCCAAGCTTACCTGCAAAACTTACAATCTCTTATGAGAAAGATCTTGTTGTCTCAACCTACCAAGGATGAGCTCCAATATATGGAAGAGATGTAGAAGAACTCCCTAAGGCACTAACTTGGATACACTCTATTCTACATGGACTCTTACCCAGTTGTTGACTTACCGAATGTTAGGGCTTATTTGCTGATTTTCGAAGCATACTTGCTGAGCGCCAAGGTCGACTTACCAAGTGCCAAGTCAGGGGCCCCTATATGCCAAGCTCTCCTTTTCTATCTTACTAAGCTATAGCTTCTCCCTATCACCTCGGCAACCTTCAATACAACATAGCAGCAACAACCTCAAGATAATTTAATCTAATACATGTGCACCCATTAACAGCCTGCCACCTATCTCTGGTTTTTCTGACATTTGTACTATATTCTCTTTTTGTTCTTTATCATACTTACCCTTTTCACATATACTAGGAATCTCTTTCATACACTATCTTTTATGTAATTTCCATTATTGTATTGTTGCCCTAAGGACTTATTACAAATAATGCCTTATCTTTTATAGCCAAAATGATCTTACATCTTACACATAACTATTAATAAACACCCTTGTTTTTGCGAGACATGATTCTCTAAGTATATTTCTCCTATACTCTTATCTAGTTTTGCCGAATAGCTCAAGATTAGTGGTAAGTAGACTTTAGTAATAACTCGTATGTCATATCAAGTGAAATACTAAGTTATGTTGTGTTTGTTGGTATGTCATATTCTATGAGAAACTTCATGGAAGCTATTATGTTTGCTGACCTATTCATTTTCTCTTTCCTCGATATCTTGAAGTATGCACCTAATTACTATCTCCTATAGTAAGCTCTAGTGATTAACTGAACTCCTCTGTATATCATAACAACTCTAATCTATTACTTTAAGTCATGGTTAAACACTTTTATTGGTTTTGTATGTTTAAAGCCTTAGGAATGTGTTTCTTAGTTTACTTAAGATTAAACTCTAATTTTCACATAGTTTTAGATATTCATTTCTAGATGGATCAAGTGAAGTTTTATAAGGTATATTCAGGTAAATGAAGTACTATTTGTATGCTACTTGTGCTTATAGGTGTTTACACAACAATAAAAGTAACTTGTGTTCCTATAATTTATTTAGTATTCCATGTGCATACCTCAAAGCCAATAAAAGTATTGAATGAGATAAATTAGATATCTTTGCTTTTTTAGGACACATAGTTAGGATGAAGTGGATAGTAAGTTAAATGATAAGACCAGTAGCTATTGTAGATAAGCATAATGCTACTATGGCAAGATTTTGGTTGATAAGATTAAGACTCTTAGAGAGAAACTATCGACAAGCATTTGGTACAAGACATAGCTAGAATCAAGGTAAAGTATTTGATTATACTAATATGACAGATAATTCTAATACAAGATGATGACATCATTTGTAATGTATAAGGTAGATATCAATGATATCTCATCATGACTCATAGACATTAGGATGTTATTTGTTGTTATAGATTACTGTACCCTCTCTCTCCCCCCTATCTCTCTCTCATACATACACACACTCTCTCTCTCCCTCACTCCCCTAATGTGTGTATGTGTGTGTGTGTTTTTTTTTTTATATTGTTGTTGCATTAGTATAGATGTTTATAACTTTATGTGTGGTATGGCATTCATATATGTTGGGTTAGATAGCTTATTCATGTTTAGAATTTTTATTTTTTTGGTACAAATGCCTATGATGAGAATGTTAGTCCTAATAACAATCAATTTGGGGGGGGGGGGTGGTGGCGGAGGTTGAAGTGATTGTTGTAATCTTCTTAAAAATAAAATTTTTGAGCTCTAAAAATAAGAAACCCTTCAAGATATGTGTAAGGTAAAAGGTATTTTGACAAACATAATGAAACAATAATTAGGCTAAAATAAAAGAGAGGAGGATAGAAAATTAGGTACAAGATTTTATAGAGGTTCTGTCTCATACATCAGTCCTCTCTTTCAGCTCCACCACTAGGGATCCAATCGTCTTCACCGATTGTTCCACTATATCAACTCAATCAACTTTAAAAGAGATTACACAATTAGGTCTCCTTAACCATTACAAAAAATTGTCCTATCTCACTAACCTCTAACTAGACTAAACATGAACTATAGTGTAATCTATCTCTTTTAAAGTTACAATCTCAAACAATCCTTTTGGAAATATATAAGAATTTGAAGAAGAAAATATGAATCATCAAAACTTTAGTGTTGAATATTGTAAGTAGATTGATATCGTTGTAGCTTTTACTTCTTTTTTTTTAATGACTCACTATTCATATCTTGTTGTCCAGCGTTTAAGTCTTTGATATTTTCCTAACTTTCTATTGAATGTTGTAATTCATGGATAAGTATGTGATCCTGTATCTTTATCCAAAATCTGTTTTAGCAATTGATCCTTATACATAATCTATTAGAGCAATCAAGTCCAACATACAAAATCTAGATAAAATGATTTTGATTATGATCTTAAGTTATCTCCGGATCTATTAATCCTACTTAAGTGGAAAGGGTGAATTATATTTCCCAAATACAATTAACTAGTGTTGTTGGGTCTTCTCAAACTGATTATCCTTCTTCTAAAACTTCTACTTGTTATTTTATAGCTTTTGAATCATGCTTGGCGACCTTTTATTGATGCTTCTATGCACACTTTAGTTTCGTGCAATTTGGAAGTTATGCTTACTTTAGGTGTTAGTGCTTCTACTATTTCTTCTACTAAACCAATTAAGTATTTCATCCACTCAACCTTCTACATATACTTCTATTGCTCTTCTATCCTTATACTCAACATAGCCACCTTCTACTTAAGCTTCTACTAGTAATAAACATTGTTCGATCAATAACTTGAGAACCTCTACTGAACCTTCTACTTGCAAATTTCTTCTTAATGTAGATTGTGCATGACCTTCTAATGAAGGTTCTACTAACTTTACCTGCAACACTTAACTTACATAAATAACATCATATAGTCCTTTTTGTTATCATCAAAACTAAGTTAAAGAGAATCCTAACACTTTCCCCCTTCTTGATGATAACAAAACATATTTTGAAAAAATATTAGAGAATAATCTAGCCACACAAAAAGCTCCTCACAGAAAGTTGCACATAAAAATTATATTTTTTCCTTGTCTCCCCCTTTTTATTATCATCCAAGATGCATGAGACAACCATTCAACATTTAACATTCAATAGAAGATAGATTAAACCATTCAACATCCAGGACACTTCAAAATAAACAATTGTCTCAAAGATAACAAAGCAAAATAAGATAACATATCACAAAAAATGTAAACTCCACAAATTTAGCTATTTAAGAGTAGAAGTGAACCCCAATACTATAGATGACTTGAAGAGTCATTAAAACCGAGTAAGATAAAAATTTAATAAATCATAAATATAAATATATTAAATTAGTAAAAACCTTAGAAATTGATCAAAACCATAAATCACATGCTAAAACCCTAAAACTAACTTACACATCATTAATCAAAATTGATCTCAAATTTAATTGAAACCCTAAAATTATAAATATAAACCTATAAAATAGTTAAATATTACTCAATAGTGATAAAATTATATTCGATTACAATTTTCAACTAAATAGTCTATTCGCATGAAATTATAATGAAATCACTATAATAACTTGTACAAATTATAGTTATACCGGGTACCAATTAAATTGATAAAATTTCACAAAAATTTAAAAATTAATTTATGATGAGATTTGTTATAATTTTTATATTTCGAAAATTACATATATTTATTATTAATTTTTATTTTCCTTCTCTTTCATTTTCAATTTATCTCTTTTCTCTCTTCTCTTCTTTTTCCCAATTGCAATATTCTAGAAGCAATTAGCCACCCACGTAAGAAAAGAAAATTGTCAAGTGTTGAATGAAAAATAAAAGAAAAATAAAAATAAAAATTGGATAATTACTTAGCTTAAATTTTAAGCTAACTCACATGTATAAAAGGAGGGAAAAAAAAAGAAAAAATTATGCACAAACCGAAAATCTGGAAGCAAAAAAAAACTTGAGGGAGAGAAAGAAAAAGAAAGAAGGAAAAGAAGCAAGAAAAGAAGAAAGAAAAGAAGAAGGAAAAAAGAAGAAGAAAGAATTAGAAGAAAAAGGTAAGTAAATTATTTAGTATAGATGTATGTATATAGTATATACATGTATAAATATAGTATATACATGTATAAATATAGTATTTGTATAGTATATTTTTAATAAAACACTACTATTACATGTATATATGTGCACAAATACATAAATTAAATTATATATACATATATTAGGCTATGTATGTATGCATGCATGTATGTATATAGGTATATTATACAGAAGAGTATGTATTATGTATTTTTTTAAAAGTATACATATGATTAGTATTAAGTATTTATATTAAATAACTATAGTATATATATATATATATTTGTACCGTAAGCTATATATATGTATCCATGTATAATTATTTTCATATATATGTATATATGTAATCGTATAGTATATATATGTAGTAGTATATTTCCATAAGTAAGAATATATGTATATAGAACATATATATGTATGTATAATATAGGGTATATTTTGCAGTACACCGCATATATTATAAAATATATCTAATATATAGCATACATATTTTATAATAAATATTATGTAAATATATATACCGAATATATAAAATATAAGAATGGGTATTTGTAAATTATATATATATATATTTAGGTCTTCGGAAATTATATGGGTACATTATTATGTATAAATACAAATACATGAATATATATATAATTTCCGAAGACCTAAATATATATATATATAATTTACAAATACCCATTCTTATATTATAGGTATATTATTATGTATAAATATAAATACATTAATATATATATATATGTACATAAGAGTATGTTTATGTTCATAAAATAAGTATATATATACATATAGCGTATAACATATATTAGATATATGTAGTATACTGAAAATATATATAGATATATATATGTATGTATAAATCGTGAAATACATAATTAATAAGAAAATGAGAAGTAATAAAAATAATAAAGGTCATAATATTAATAATAATCATAATAAAGTAAAAATATGAAAAATAGGAAAATATGCTCAAAATAATAAAAATATCCAAAATTAATATTTTATGATTTTTAAACTTAAATAATAATTTTTGTGATATTTTTATATCACAATTTAAATTACGAGTCACAACGTCTAAAACGGACCTCATTACGAGAAAATACACTCGAAAATGATCAAAATGAACTATAAGTTTATATCAATCCGAGCTAAAACGAAAAAATTACAAGCGATTCGATAAAAAGCTCAAATTGACAATTACACGTAACTAGGTGAGATAGACCTTACAAATTATAACACTAGTTAGGTTTAAATTCCCTACCTTACAAACTTATCATTATTCTCAAGTGATTTCGATATCAACCCTGAGCTGCCACCAAACTACTACGACCCCTGAGCTAGCCATGGCCGAGTGAGTTTTTCCTAATGATTCCATACTTGTTTGTGCTTGTAGTTAGTGAATAGAAATTATGAATTATAAATGAATGTGTATGGGGTTGAGTTATGATTGTGCATGATAATTGTTGTTGATGGTGAATTTACCTTAATTGCAATAATATAATGTTTGTTGCATAGTAAATTCACTAGATTGATTATTTGTGGCTTGGAATGATCACTAAATAAATAAGATTAAATTTTATTCGACTATAAAAGTTAACTTAAATCATGCACTGTATAATTAATTTCGGGCAGTTACATTACACGGAGGTAGCGAGAGGCCATAAGTGGGTTGATTATTGATTACTATTGATTTCGTATGGTATACATGTGCGATATGACCTTACCCTAGCTCACGGGATGACTAGGCATTAGAGGCGCCAACTGTTCGGCTATGGGTCGAGTCCAGAGGCCTTCGTTTAAGGGTAAGTGAGTGCTGCGTAAACTTACTCACAATTATATGTAGAACTTGTTTTGATAAAGTTGGTAATGGATGTACCATTATATTTTAAATACGAAACACAAAGTTTCGTTATGAAATAAGTTCTAATATGATACCCGGATCTGACTGTACCGATGAATCTCTAACCCTGACTTCGGAGGGTGCTAAATCTGAGTTACGTGCAGTACCTGGTCACCTGCATGTATTTGTTTAGCATATTGTTTACCATACATTCATTTCGTTGAACCTAACTATTATATGACTTGATTGCTGTGTAGTTGAGAGAAATTAACTCACTAAGCTTTTGTAGCGTACTCCCCAATAATTTTCTCTTATAGGTTGCTAAGTGATCAGGCATGGGTTAAGAACTGAGGGTTGAGTGTCAACACCAAGATGCATAGAAGTTAGACTCTGGGGACAAACTATATGGCTCATTGGAATTATTGTATACTACATTTTAATTTCGTAACTTTAGTAAGTTTGAGTTTTAGAACTTTACTACCTAATCTTATTGCTTAGTGGGGGATACCAATTCTCTACGGTTCTGTTGGACTGTGGCTTATTGGATATCTATAGTCACATATATGTGGTTGTAAGTTAATTAAATAAATAAATAAAAAACTTTAGTGACTAATTATTTAGAATCTTGCAATCTCTAACTTGCAGGATGATTTTCAAATCATGGGTGCATACATAATATGAAAATTTTAAGCAATCCTACGATGACCTCTTTAGGGTCATAACAAAAACAATCTTAAAAACATCTTATTCAAAAAATGATAAACTCAAAACAACTATTTCCTATATTTCTTTTTGGTAGAAGATGAAGTTGATTGTTTTATGGTATAAAGTAAGTTAAGAAAGGGATTGTAGTAGATTTTTTTAGATGGCTCAAAGGGTTCATCATCAAGTATAACAACTTTTAGTGATGGTAAAACAAGTTTAACATAATCTAGAAATTGAAAAAAGATGAAATATTTCAATTCCTTCTATAGATTCTTCAAAGCCTTGGCAATAGACTCTTGATCTAGGTAGAGTTCAATTGTATACACTTCCAATTATTACAAAAATTGTTATAGCATTAAATACATCAGCCTTAGGGATCACTCAACATGTTTAATCTTTTTATCAATATTAGTAATTTCTTAAATGAATTTATCTAACTCTATTTTGTTGAGCTATAATCGGATGTCATCAAGTCCCCCATTCATCTTAACTTTAGCATAATTCAGTTTCAACTCCATAATGGTTTCTAAGGATGCATTCATATTAGAAAATTTTTCAGCCACCAACAGTTGATTTTCCTTTTTAAAATACTTAAAATTTGTATCTAGCATACTATTAATGTGTTGCTACAAGGACTCTACTACCTTCTTGAAGATTTCATCTATAGAAGTTTGATTTATTTATTATGCTTGAGCCTCTATGCTTTTCGGTGGTTTTCAATGGTTTTTTATCAACAAAAGAATGTGGTTGATCAAGGGAATCGTTCAATCATGCCAAAAGTTCATCCTACTTCTTCTCTTGAGAACCTTTTACAAAAGGTTCTACTTATGCAAAAGGCTCCCCCTTGGCCATTGCCCTCTCTAAGGATTTATCTAAAGATTTCTTCTTATGCTTTAGGTACGCATAATGTGCACCATCATTAGAATATCAAAAATAGTCTTTCACCTTAATTCCCATGTGGAGAAAAACCTTTTTTCCAATTTTGTTTAAGGACTTTATATCATTTACTCCCTAGGGTATCCTTAATCCTTTAAACCTCTAGAGTTTCATGATAATATTTCCATATGGCATACTAATGCTACTTTTTCCCACATGCTTCAAGACCTTTATGGAAAATCCAAACTTTTTCTTTATATCATTACAAAAATGATAACTGTATCTTCAACCATAACCCCATTAAAACTTCCTTTTTGAGGTAAGATGTAACTCAAAATAGCCTTGTGAAGATTCTTACCACTAACTCAAAATCGAAAATCCATGCAACCTAGCTGCAATTATCCTCAATTCCTTCATTTAATTGTGTGAACACATTTTCTTTTGTCATTCTAACCAAATCTTTGTCATCAACCATATCTTCCAACTCAAAACACTCTATCAAGTCCTTCCTAAAGATTTCTATTTCAATACCTAATACTAGAGTAGTCAAAACCTCAGTCTCTATATCAATAACAAGATTACAGTAAAACTCTCATTGTACATCTATATTGACACTTTCTTGCAAATCCATCGACCCTAGACAACCTAGGTTATCCATAAACTCACTCCAATAAAATCCATGCTTTCTAAAGAAAGGTATATCAAAGAACACAAGATCACAAACCTAGTTCTTGTTTAAAGAAGTTCCATCATTAGTCCAATGTCATTGTTTCTTGTTGGATTCAATCTTAACTTGAACTTCCTTTTTCCTTTTCTTTGAACCGCAATCTTAGTCTTAAGTTGGCTTCATTGTTTTCTAAGATTTCTAAGACTTCCATGAGGATTCATGGAGTTTGTCAATGACCTTTTCTTTTCCTTTTGAAGAAGAACTTCTTTTGGGTGCCATTATTAGGTTAACTTAGGATTGTAAAAGATGGCAAGGGTATGAAAGTGTGGTGAGATAGATGGATAGTTGAAAAGATGTTCTTGAAGGGATGAGGCAAAATGAAGAATTTGAGACATTAATAAGAAAAATATGGGTCGATTAATTATTAAAACTAACACGTGTACAATGAGTGAAAAAGTATGCCGTACATGCTGTGCAACAATTATTATGAAATTGGATTACAAAATCCCAATTCATTTTTAATGTATTCAAATCTTCTTCTTTTTTTACTAAGGGTTTAGTGAAAATATCAACATATTTTAAATTAATTGACACAAATTCAACACAAATATCTCCATTTGATACATGATCACTCATAAAATAATGTCTTATTTCCAACTGTTTAGACCTAAAATGATGTACTAGATTTTTTATTAAATTTATGGTACTTATGTTATCTTATTTAACTGGTATATTTTTATAATTTATGGCATAATCAAACATTTGTTGTTTTATCCACAAGATTTGAGCACAATAGTTCCCAATTAAAACGTATTATGCTTCAACTGTTGATTATGCAACTGAATTTTGTATCTTAAAGGACTGAGAAACTAATTTTTCACCTAAAAATTAACAATTACCCGAGGTAATTTTCCTATTAACTTTACACCCAGCATAATTTGCATTTGAATATCCAATCAAACCTATGTTTTGATTTTTAGGATACCAATATCTAGCTTAGATGTATTTAGTAGATACTTAAAAATTCTTTTAATAGCTATGAGATGCATTTTAGTTAGAGAACCTTGAAAACGAGCACACAAATAGATACTAAACAAAATATTAGGTCTAAAAGCAGTCAAATACAACAAAGATCCAATAATACTTCAATAGAATTTCGCGCTTACCTTCAGGATTTAGATCCAATCTTATTGATGTGCTCATAAGAGTACAAGATCCTTATTTTCAAAACCAAATTTACTGATAATTTGTCAAGTGTACTTTTCTTAGTGTATGAATATTCCTTTATTTATTTGTTTAATTTGCAATCCCAAGAAAAATTTTAACTCTCCCATCATCGACATTTCAAATTCAGCCTGCATTATCTTAAAAAATTCTTTGCAATATTTTTCGTTAGTAGAACCAAAGATGATTTCATCAACATAAATTTGAACCACTAAAATATCCTCATCAAAATGCTTTAAGAATAGGGTAGTATCTATTTTGCCTTTATTAAAGTTGTTCTTAAGGAGATATTCACTAAGTTGTCCATACCATGCCCGTAGTGCTTACTTTAAACTATATAAAGCTTTTCAATTTAAACACATGATCTTCCATACAAAGGTTTTCAAAACCAGGGAGTTGTTCAACATACACTTCCATCTTGATATACCCATTTAAGAATGCACTTTTTAGATCCATTTGAAATAGCTTAAAATTCTTAAAACTAGCAAAAGTAAGTAAAAGATGAATAGCTTCTAATCTAGTTACGGGAGCTTATGTTTCATCATAATCTATATCTTCTTCTTGTGAATATCTCTTGGCTACCAATCTTGCTTTGTTTCTTACAGCTTTGATATTTTCATCTAACTTGCTTTTAAACACCCTTTTAGTTCTAATTATTGTTTTATTTGATGGTTTTGGAGCTAAAGTCCACACTTGGTTTCTATGAACTTGCTTTAATTCATTTTTTATAGCACTAATCTAGTTTTCATCTTTTAAAGCATTTTCAACTAAGGTAGGTTCTTCTTGAGACAAAATTGCGAAATGACTTTCAATATTTTGCGATTTGGTTTGGGTTTATACACTAGATTAAACATCTCCAATTATTAGATCTGAAGGGTATGCATGTTGGTATTGTTAAGATTTCATTACACCTTCTATAAGTTCTTCTACCTTACTTTCTAAGGCTTCAGTTTTAGTTTCTACTGAACCTTCTATTGGTTCAAAGTGCTATTTCACCTCTTTTCTTTTTACAATAATAGGTGCATCCTCGTCTAACTCAACGTTTCGTTGGTCTTCACAAAACTTTACATTGATCAATTCTTCTATAACTTTGGTGGTTTTATTACAAACCCGATAAGCTTTACTATTCATAAAATACCCTAAAAAGATAGCTTCATCGGCCTTTTCTTCCAATTTACTCAAATTTGAACTGTTTCTTTTTACATGATACTTACATTCAAAGCTATAGAAGTATGAGATGGTAGGTTTTCTTCCTTTAAATAATTCATAAGCAGTTTTATTAGTGAACGGTCTTGTATATACTCTATTGATGATATAAAAAGAGGTAGAAACTACTTCAACCCAAAAGAACTTAGCCACATCCCTATCATTTAACGAAGTACTAGCCATTTCTTGGATAGTGCAATTTTTATGCTTAATAACTCCATTTTATTGTAGAGTGTAGGATATAGAAAAATTATGAGTGATACCATGGTTTTCACAAAAGGTTACAAAATCATAATTTTCAAATTCACCACCATGGTCAGTTCTTAAACTGACTATGGAGGTACCTTTTTCATTTTGAATACACTTAGCAAAAACTTCAAAATGCTTAAGAACATCACTCTTGTTTTATGGAAACAATACCTAAAAGTACCTTAAGAAATCATCAAAGATGATTAGACCATATATGTTCCCAGCAGGACTTATTGTCTAAATTGGACCAAATTGATCTAGATGCAAAAGTTCCAAGGTTTGGTTTGTAGAGATTACTTTCTTCTTCCGATGAGGTTCCGACACAATTTTATTCTTTAGACATGAGTTGCAATGGATGTCTTCTTTTATGCTAATTTTAGTTAATTCAAGTACTAAATTGTTCATAGAAAGATTTTCAAGTTGAAGGAAGTTAAGATGTCCTAACTTTTGACGCTAGGAATAAGAATTATTGGTTATTGACAGAAAGCACTTCTTAGTAAGACTTCTGACAAATTAACTTTATACACATAACCTTTTCTAAAGCATTCAAACAGTAAGGATTTACCATTTTTATCATATGCATAACATTTATCCTTTTTGAATATAACTTTATATCCTTTATCACAAAGTTGACTAATACTCAACAAATTTTGCTTTAAACCTTTCACAAGATAAACATTCTCAATAGAAAAAGGAGAAATACCGTTAGTAACATATCCAATTATTTCTCCTTTCCCATTGTCTCTAAACATGACATATCCTTTTTTCCTTCCATATTAGATTGGCGAACAGTGAAGCATTTCCAATCATGTGGTTTGTATAGCGACTATTTAAATACCACGTTCCAAAACAATTTGCTTCATATTCCTAAAATAAATGAAACAAATTATTCCCTTTTTGGAACTTAGTGAAGCTTAGGTCGTTTGTAAATTAAGCTTGTACTTTTGTTATCTACTTAAGACTTATTGAGCCTGATATTTTTATAAAAGTAGTATTTTTCTATATGACCCATCTTATTACAGAAGAAGTATGCATAAGATGAGGAAAAATTGTACCCGATATTCTTTACTTGTTTTCCATTGTGCAAATGATACCTTCTACTCGCTATCTAGTTGGTTGTAGGGCCTTCATGGAACCTTCTACCATAACTTCTACTCTCTATGCTCTTTCTTATGTTAGTAGATTGAGCCCTAGCTCCTTTTGTTTATCATTCATAGCTTTTACAAACATAGTTTTAAAGGGAGTTTTTTAACACTAACCAAACTCATATCCCAATCTTATTTTAGATTGATCAATTCTTTAGCTTGATACCAACATTTGTAATTTTTTATCACTTTCATCAAACTTGACGAAGGTTAACTTTATAGATTGAGATAGTTCTTACACCTTAGTTTTTAAATTATTAATTTCATCTTTGAGAATTGAATTTTCTTTTATCATGTTTGCCTTTTCTTTACTTATGGATTCATTCTCGGATTTGAGCGCATCAATCTCTCTCACTAAAATCTCATTTGTCTGTATTAATGCCTCTTTTTCATTTTTCAATGCTTAGATTTCATTGTCCAATTTTGTAATCTTTGCATTAGATTTAGATAAAGCATTTAAGGCCCTTTCTATTTCTACATAAACATTATCAAGTAATGAATCAATTTCAGATTCTAAGTTTACCTTTGAAAAGGCCATCAAACAAAGATTCACTTCCTCTTCTTCTTCATCTTCATAAGATTCTTCATTCCTAGTATTTGACTCATCCAAATTGCTCAAGTTACCCATTAAAGCCTTTCTCTTTGAATTATTCCATCTTGTTCACAAGGATAAGACACTCATATTTTATGTGTCTTGACTTTTTACATTCGTAACATGTAAGCTCCTTCTTTTCTTTCTTCTCCTTCTTCTTCTCTTATTTATATCCCTTACCTACATCATTAAGCTACTTATTAGCTTTGCATTTCCTAGAACTTAAGTTTCTCTTACCTCTTTTCTTGAGTATTTGATTGAGTCTTCTTGCCAATAGTATAATATCTCCTTCTTCATCACTAGACTGTTTATCATCTATGTCTAATTCAACTTCTTAAGCCTAGAATGTTAGAGTTTTCTTCTTTGAATCTTATTCATCCTCTTTTATTCAGGAAATCTAACTTATATGTCATAAGTTTACTCCTTAGTTACAGCAGAGTTAATTTGCTAATGTCATAAGCTTCCTCAATAGTAGTCTTTTTTGTGTCCCAAACTCTTAGAAGTACACGCAACACTTTCCTCGCCATATTAGCTTCATCAATTTTCTTTCCAAGTGAAGATAATTCATTTGTTATTGCTGTGAGTTTTCCAAAGGAATCTTTGATCCTTTCTCTTAACTGTAACCCAAAACACTTATATTCTTGCAACGGTGAATTAATATGTGTTTCTTCAATTATACTACTTCCTTCATGCATTTCACAAAGTGTATCCCAAAATTTCTTTGTAGTTTTGCATGAGGATATCAACTAAAATTCAAAAAGCACTACTATAAAGAGTAAGAGATTCTTAGCCTTATTGTTTACAGCAACCTTCCTCTTTTCATCTTCCGTAGTCACCTTACCTTTGAATGTATGTCTCTATCTTGTATTTCCAATAAGTAAAATTGTTATCAGCAAAGTAAGGAATCTTGTTAACTTAAATAGTTAAATTATTTTCTACCATAGGATCTTATACTCAATGTCATAAAAGAGCACCAGCTCTAATACCAATTGTTAGTCCCAATAACAATCAAGAGTTGGGGGACGGGGGGGTTGCAAGGGGGGGAGTTGATTGTTATAATCTTTTCGAAAATAAAATTTTTGAGCTTTTAAAATCAAGAAACCCCTCAAGATATGTGTAAGGAAAAAAATATTTTGAAAAACACAATAAAACAATAATTAAGCTGAAATAAAAGAGAGATGGATAGAAGATTAGGCATAAGATTTTATAGAGGTTTCATCTCATACATCAATCCTCTCTTCCAGGTTTACCATTAGGGATTCAATCATCTTCACCAGTCATTTCACTATATCAATTCAATCAACTTTAAAAGAGATTACACAACTAAGTCTCCTTGACCATTACAAACAATTATCCTATCTTACTAATCTCTGACTAGACTAAACATAGGCTATAATACAATGCATCTCTTTTAAATTTACAATCTCAAATAATCCTTTTGAAAATACACAGGAATTTGAAGAAAAAATATGAATCTTCAAGACTTTAGTGCTGAATATCATAAGTAGATTGATAGCTTTATTGTTCTTGCTACTTTTTTTTTTCTTTTTTTGAATGACTTGCTATTCATATCTTGTTGTCCAATGTTTAAGTTCTTGATATTTTCCTGGTTTTCTATTGGACGTTGTAACTCATAAATAAGTATGTGATCTTGTATCTTTATCCAAAATCTGTTTTAGCAACCAATCCTTATCCATAATCTACTTGAGCAATCAAGTCTAATGCACAAAATTTGGATAAAATGATTTCATTTATGATCTTAAGTTATTCCTAGATATATTAATCCTACTTAAGTGGAACAGGTTCATTATATTTGCCAAATATAATTAACGAGTGGAGTTAGGTCTTCTCAAACTAATTATCCTTCTTCTGAAACTTCTACTTGTTATTTTATAGCTTTTGAATCATGTTTGGTGACCTTCTACTAATGCTTCTATACACACTTTAGAAAATAAAAATTTTGAGCTTTAAAAAACAAGAAACCCCTCAAGATATGCGTAAGGTAAAAAATATTTTAAAAAATACAATAAAACAATAATTAAGATGGAATAAAAGAGAGAAGGATAGAAGATAGGCATAAGATTTTATAGAGGTTCTACCTTGTGCGTCAATTCTCTCTTCTAACTCCATCAGTGGGGATTCAATCGTCTTCATCAGTCGTTTCACTATATCAATTCAATCAACTTTAAAAGAGATTACACAGCTAAGTTTCCTTGACTATTATAAACAACTGTCCTATCTTATTAGCCTCTAACTAGACTAAACACAGGCTATAGTACAATGCATCTCTTTTAAATTTAAAATCTCAAATAATCGTTTTGAAAATATACAGGAATTTGAAGAAAAAAATATGAATCTTCAAAACTTTAGTGCTGAATATCGTAATTAGATTGATAGCTTTGTGGTCCTTGCTACTTTTTTTTCTTTCTTTTTTTGAATGACTTACTATTCATATCTTATTGTCCAATGTTTAAGTCCTTGATATTTTCCTAGTTTTCTATTGAACATTGTAACTCATAGATAAGTATGTGATCTTGTATCTTTATCTAGAATTTGTTTTAGCAACTGATCCTTATCCTCAATCTGTTTGAGCAATCAAGTCTAGCGCGTGAAATCTGGATAAAATGATTTCGATTATGATCTTAAGTTATACCCAAATATATTAATTCTACTTAAGTGGAATGGGTTAATTATACAGAGGAGCTGGGTCTTCTCAAATTGATTATCCTTCTTCTAAAACTTCTACTTGTTATTTTATAGCTTTTGAATCATGCTTAGCAACCTTTTACTGATGCTTCTATGCGTACTTTAGTTTCATGCAATTTGGAAGTTATGCTTACTTTAGGTGTTAGTGCTTCTACTATTTCTTCTACCAAACCAATTAAGTATTTCATCCACTCAACCTTCTACATATACTTTTACTACTCTTCTATCCTTGTACTCAACATAGTTACCTTTTACCTATGCTTCTACTAAGAATAAACATTGTTTGGTTAATAACCTGAGAACTTCTACTGAACCTTCTACTTGTGAGTTTCTTCCTAATGTAGATGGTGCATGACCTTTTAATGAAGGTTCTGCTAACTTTACCTACAACACTTAACTTACACAAATAATATCATGTAGTGCTTTTTGTTATAATCAAAACTATGTTAAAGAGAATCCAAACAGACAAGACACATAGCCTATGGTTGTTTATAAAAATATAAAATAATTTAAATTAGTCTAAAATAATTAATTAGGATAAGTTAATTTATTTTTCAAAAGTAGGGCTACAAACAAGCTACACCAAGTCGAGCCAAGCCCAACCAAGATTCGAAGGCTTAGGCTTGAATCATTTAAAAATCATGGATCTTGATCTAGAATCGAATTTTTATTGAGCTTGCAAGTTAAGCCTTGAACTCAGCTCGTTTAGATAGACATGCTTTCTCTTGAACTCAAGTTCATCTTGTTTATTAATCAAGTTTAAGTTGAATCAAGCTTAAAGTGAGTAAACTCAAGCCTACTCATGAGTCTAAGTATACAAAATAAAGAAATATATAAATAAATAGTAGATAAGGATTATATTATATATCATACATTATCTTGTAACATATTATATATTTATATATATAATAAAGATATTAGTTTTTAAATTTTAATAATATATATATATGATATTTATAATTATATATAAAGCTCATAAGCCTATTCATGAACCTAAATAAGTTGTCCTATAAACCTAAACTAGAGTCTTAACTCAACTAGTTCAAATAAATGAGTTTTATTTTAAGCTTCATTTGAACTCATTTATTAATCGAACTTTTGAGCTCGAACAGTATATACTTTAAAAATATATAAAATTAATGAAATGACATAAAAATTTTCTTTTCTTTTTGAATTCTCATCAACAAACCTTATAAAACATCGTTAATATTTTTCCTAATGTAATATAATAATAAGAGACCAGTCAAAAAGGGAAAGCCAGAGCCGGAGGCTGGTCTCATCCATTGACCAGTATTTAGGCATTAGTCCATCCCATATATTGCGTGATACAATAAAATCCACAATAACGGAATATTCACTCTCATATATGCCTCGTATTACATGCGTGTGGATGTTTAGAAGATGCAAATTATAGATCGACAACAAACCTAGGACGTAATTATTACTTAGAATTCAATGATTACATTTCCACAGTTTCGAAAATTATGTTTAGAAATAAAGCCAAATCATACAAAAAGGATTATGAAGTCAAAGGGTATTTCGTTTCCCACAAAGTATAAAGCTATCAAAGCTCAAAGTCAATTTTGGAAAGAACACGTATGCTGTTTATATTTGTGCCCTTCCAGATTATCTTTATTTTAGTTCAACAATATAAGTTTCATATATTTATTTGAAAATTTAATGGAGTAATTTATGAATTAAGTGAGCTGTTTAAATCCTTTTTACATATGTTGTACCAATGAGTTTTTCCCCTAATATTCCTCACGATCTATGGTGTATGACAATACACTTGCACAGCATGGCGATATAAATACAAACAATTTAAATGACTCATTCAAAATATATATGACTTGAGCAAATCTTGATGCAAAAAATAATAAGGGACAAGTGGGGAGAATATGAGGCTCTATTTGTATTTAGCCTTATAAGTCTAAACTCTCAAATTTTGAAATTGGAACATATACTAAAATCAATGAAGACCATGAAAGTTTTTGCTACATTTTTATAGTATAAAATTTTTAAAATAAGTTGTCCAACAACATTTCAGTTTTTCCATTATTTATAACTAGTATATTCATCGACTCAGTAACTTTCAACGATTTATAGATATATTTCGATCACACATTTCCCATCAAAGGATACACCATGGATGCGGTAAAATTCAAAAATCTATAATAGTACTTTGGGAGGAAAATGCAATGTGGCAAAGGAATGAAAGATGAAATATGCTTTATGTAATTTACCCTTTCTTTCTTTTTTTTTTTATTAGCGATTTGTAGATAAGATTAGGCTTTAAGTATCTATTGAGTTGAAAATATTACATTTTATAATATTTTATATCATTCATCAAGAATTTTTATTGGATGAATACATGAATCATGATACCGCAAAATTTACATTATTTATCATAAAATACAAATTCAAAGGTTAGATAGCTAGAAAATATGGAAATGTTGTACTCTATACTTCATCTTCTAGAGCATATTTTAAAAAATTAAACACAGATCTATCTTTGTAGGTTTCAATATTCATTTGAATCTACCAACCATACAAGATGGAGTAGATTTCAATATGTTTATCCTTTCGTCCCTAAAATATAGAAGATTTAAATTTATGATCTAAAATAAAAAAATTTAGCTAGATTTGGCGCAAATATATATCTAATTTACTTATAGATCCCAATAAGGTGAAAAATTTTCTATTCTTTTAGTAAATTGCACGAAACTACATAGATGCGGTTCACTAAAACAAACAATTTGGACAAAAACAAAACTTTTGATCACTAACGATTACATGACATATGTAGATTCAGTGCAGATGGATTTTACATTTTCATATATAAATTAACTAGTGGTATATAGTTAACAGTACGGGATAATTTTATTTTTTGGGTGATAGGGATAAAGTTAACTTGATAAGCTATATATAACTATTTAGGTGAAAGTAAATCCCTTAAAATTTATAAATACATCTTCACATTTCCGTAAGTCCGTAAGTTTTGAAATGTATCTAACAGTTTCCAAACTATAATTAAAACTCTAAAAGAAATTACTCTATATATGTAGACCTTTTAAACATAATTTTAGAAACAAAAATTAATGTTTTAAGATATATACTTATTGAAGAAGGTAAATACATACTCAAAGGAAAAGTTATATATTTATTTTATTCCAACTTATGTTTCCTCAGTCTGGACACACAAAAGAAAGAAAAAGAAAAACAATTAATTTCCCCTGAACTTACCATTTAATATAATTTATCAAAAAATAAAAGGAAAAATCAACAAAGGTGAAGCGGTATTAACTATAGGAGCGATTGTCAAAATAAAAGCAGGATTATAGAAAAATCCTGGCAATATATACGGCTGCCATCATGATTTTGGTCAAGTAGAATCTCCTATAAATAAGGGAGTGCTTAGGTTGATGTCTGTTAAAAAAACAACCAGTATTCCTGTCGTATTTTTCTCTACCTGAATGTATTCAGTTCATGCTTTCTCCTCCTCAATCTCCTCACGTGTCCTTGAACAACAACCTCTCATTCACCATCCCCCTAATACCAAGTTTAGTGTCCTTAGTTTCAATTCGGGGCTGCCCACAAAAGTGAATAATACAAGTACTAGGACCCACGGTATGGGGTTATCTAAGGTCTCCAAGATTGTCAAGGGGGATGCTGGTTATGTTCTTGAAGATGTTCCTCATGTTACCGATTACATCCCTAATCCCCCGGTACCATAATGGCCTTTCTTGTAATGATTTTTTTTTTCGTATGTTTCATGCTCATGCATGAGCTTGCTTGGAAAAAAAAAAAAATGTCGGCCTGGCTCAGCACTAGGATTTTTATGTCATTGGTTTTGTAGAATGTGTATCATCGTGTTCATGCTCTAAAAATTCTATACCAAACTTCGTGTTGTTAATTTGTTTAGGCCTTCTTTGGACGTCGATATCGAACGAAGAAGAAAGCAGAAGCAGAGGTGTAACACGATGAAACAGGATTAGATATAATAATATACGATATTTCAGAACGGGATTAGGTAAAATAGGATGTTTTTATACTAGAATAGGATTTATGAATGTCCCAACTCCAGATTGAGTGAAGAGAACGTTATGTTATCCGTCCCACACGGGGGAATTTTCGTTGGAAGTTTTTTCCCGTAATGCGGCCTGTGGTTTATAATAGTTTTCGTGCTTGTTGCTCCGCTTCCAATCGATTTGGATAAAACCTATTCCAGGCAATTAACAAATCATGAAAAATTCCGAAAGCTTATTTACGCACGTCTTTTGCCTTGTACATGGTTGATTGATAGAGCACCTATAAGATTCATATGTTTCTCATTCCCTGTATTAACTAATTTTGGTACTTTTTGCAGACCTATCCTAATCCATTGCAAAATAATCCTGCATATTCGGTTGTGAAGTAAGTCGATATTGCTCTTTAATATCCGAAGATGGATGCAAATGTTTAAAAGAACATGGCTTATCTACAGATTTTCTTTTTTTAATTATTTTCTTAAATTCACTCGTCATTTTCTTTTGTAGGCAGTATTTTGTGGATGATGACACCGTTGCCCAACAGGTCAGCCTGCTTTCACAATTCCACATTTTGTACTTCTGCCGTTAGTACTAGGAGGTTAGACCAATTGTAGTTGAGCTTGGAAGAGTCAAGTCACTAATTTAGGTCTTGCATTCATGAAATATGTATTTGATGATGACAATTGTTTAGTGTGATGCATTTTAAATGCTAATTTTTCCTCTTCCACACCAGTGGTATGACTATAATAGGCAGATTAAGCAGTCAATTTGATGAGTTTTGACATTATGGCTCTTGCTTACAGATTATTGTTCATAAAAGCAGCCCAAGGGGTTTACATTTTCGGCGTGCAGGACCCCGTCAAAGAGTATGCTTATTGACTTAAATTGTGAATACATGTTTTTGTGAATATTGATTAACCATGCTGTTGAATGCTGTAGGTATATTTTGAGTCTGATGATGTTCATGCTTGTATTGTGACATGCGGTGGTCTCTGTCCGGGACTCAATACAGTGATCAGGGAAATTGTTTGTGGCTTGTACAACATGTATGGTGTGAGGAAAGTTATTGGCATAGATGTAAGCAAGAATTACCTCTTTTAAATCTTTATGTTAATATTGGAGTGAGGAGGAGCATGAAATGATAGATAGGGACCAAATAAAAAAATGGGGTAGGCTTTAAAGGCAGTAGCACCCGACACAGCAGAATGATAATTGCCCATTGATAATTTTGACTCGAGAGAGCGATAACCAACGAATACTCATTCAATTACATTTTCTCCCCTAAATCCTCTTAAATCATCACCTTCATATCGTCTTTACAATATTATAAGTAAGAATTCGTGCAATGACCTTGTGCTGACTACATTTATGTAACCTGCAGGGTGGGTACAAAGGCTTTTATTCTCGAAATACAATTACTCTGACTCCAAAGGTTGTTAATGACGTACATAAACGTGGTGGTACAATCCTGGGGACTTCAAGAGGTGGCCATGATACCTCAAAGATAGTTGATAGCATTCAAGACCGGGGAATCAATCAGGTCTGTGAGGAGATATTCTACATATGAGTGAACTTTTCCTGTGTTTAGGCCGTCATACTTTGTAGGAGAAGCTTATGATTGTAAATCTCGGATTCACAGGTCTACATTATTGGGGGAGATGGAACTCAGAAAGGGGCATCTATGATATTTGAGGTGAGATGAATATGCAATCAATGGAATGTAAAATCATAATTTTCCAGAATTTTACATAGACTAGAGAGCTTTTGTTCTTGCTGCAACAGTTATAGCACTTCCTAAAGTCTATTTACCAGCATATATAGCTTAGTTCATAGAACTCTATTCCTGGATCATGTAGGAAATCAGAAAGCGAGGTCTAAAAGTAGCGGTAGCTGGAATTCCCAAGACCATCGACAATGACATTGCGGTAATTCCATAACTAGTGTTTACTTCTTTCAATGGATACAGATTCTCCAAATTTTTTGTAATGTGCTAGTCCTGTGTAGGTTATTGACAGGTCTTTTGGCTTTGATACTGCTGTCGAGGAGGCTCAACGTGCTATTAATGCAGCACATGTTGAAGCTGAGAGTGCTGAGAATGGCATTGGTGTTGTGAAGCTAATGGGCCGCTACAGTGGTATGTTTCCTGCATCTTGTCATGCTGTCTTTTTCAACTCATAGGGCTGATACTGCTGGAGTAATGGCCTGTTTTTACCATGATTGTTCCTTTCCTTTAGTAGTTGAGAAAGGCTCCAATTTCTGGCAGGAAAACGTTTAAAAGTAGGGTGCCCGAATTCAGCTGTCTTTCACACTCACTTTTGCAGGATTTATTGCAATGTATGCTACTCTTGCAAGCCGAGATGTGGACTGTTGCTTGATTCCTGAGTCCCCATTTTATCTGGAGGGTCCTGGTGGACTTTTAGAGTATATAGAAAGGCGTCTCAAAGAAAATGGACACATGGTTCTTGTCATTGCTGAAGGTGCAGGACAGGAACTTGTTTCTGAAAGTAACTCTTCGGATAAGAAGGATGCATCTGGAAACAAGCTTCTCCGAGATGTTGGCCTTTGGATTTCAACAAAAATCAAGGTCAGGCTTCTTATTTATGTGATTCATTTGCTTTGCTTAGATTCTTGGCACTACATCGCCAAACTTGTTGGGGCTAGAAAATTTTTTCTTCCAATCGTCACTGATTCTTCAGTCAGAAAATTTCATCCATATAAACTGGAAAATATACAATTCTTTTCTTCTAGTGGTAAATTATGCGATTTCTTGACATAACTTGTTATATCTTAGTGTTAACAATTACTAGGTAGTATCATTTCATTTCTAATAGTATAAGTCCTTATAAATGGAGTATTAAGTTTATATTTAATTGAAAGAGCATCATGTTAACAGCATTTTCATGCTGGAATATCCTATTAAGATGCATAATATGTTTTCTGTAAAGTGAGATATCCACCATTATACTTTTGCAGGATCATTTTTCCAAGAAGGATCATATGAAAATTAACCTCAAATATATAGGTAAGGATCAAACAGTTTCCATGCGGATTTCCGATTTATAAGCATGCGAATTATTTTAGTTGTTGAATGTCCTCTTTATATCGGCAGATCCCACATACATGATCCGTGCTATACCAAGCAATGCCGCCGATAATGTTTACTGCACTCTTCTTGCTCAAAGTGCTGTTCATGGGGCAATGGCAGGATATACAGGCTTTGTAGTCGGACCAGTAAATGGAAGACAATCTTTCATTCCTTTCCAGGTAAGCATAAATTTATTCAACATTTTGTGGTAGATAGGACATTTGCTGGGGTTTGAGACTGTTGAATATCTGGAAATTAGTATTGCATACATAAAAATTTTTTTGCTATATTAACACATTTCATGCGCACAGCTCTATCCGATAGAGCAAAATTTCCATATATTTGTAGATCCATTCTGTACTGCTCCCCTTCGGCAAACTTCAAATGTATATATGATTTAGATGATGAGTCATGCGTCATTTTGTCATATATCAGAAACGCAGTGATTCCCTGTCCTGTACCATCCTGGAATGTCTTCAAATTGATTCCTAATGAAATTTATTGACTGTTGAATGCATTTTGTAACATTTGCAAAAAAAAATTACTACTAAATGATGTATGGCCCCAGGAAATCTTTTTATTCACTCGCTTATGTTTCATGGTTTGTCTGCAGAGGATTACTGAGAAGCAGAACCATGTTGTAATTACCGACAGGATGTGGGCAAGGCTTCTGTCCTCAACAAATCAGCCAAGTTTCTTGTGCGGCAAAGACATAGTGGAGGACAAGCGAGCTGGAGAACCTCCAAAACAGCCACCGGAAGACATAGATCATATTGATCAAACTTGTCAAGATAAAGAAAATAACAAAAATTGATTCAAATGGCCGTAAAATATTCTTACTGATTCTTTACATCCTTGTAGAGCTTCTTGTTAAAAATAACTCAATGGAACTACTCTGTAGTCACACAATTTTGTTGTAATTATATCAGAAGCCTACTTTCTGTCATATTTATTTCCACGATCCTGCTGTAATTAACATTTTCTCCCTCTCCTCCAATCCTTTATACGTGTACAACCGAAACAGCACACATTATATAAACTTGTGTCCCTTAGATCTGTAACCCATAAACTTTCGTAAGGGACACAGCTATTATGCGCATTCACCCTTGGACATACACCAAAATACACAGAAAATTAATAAAGTTATGTGCCGTTTTGAAGAGTCACTATGTTCTATAATCCAGCACTTTCTTTCGGATGTTCTTTAGATTGTCTGGACTGAGTGCCAATGCCACTTAATTTGACATTTTATGATGCTTCATTCAGATGATTTTGAGAACATGAGATAGAACCCTCATTTATAAGACATGGATCATTAGATAAGTTCATTCATTAAACATGACTAAATACACATGCATCATTTCATTTTCGATGTTTTTCATTTTGTTTGAGCATTGTGCTTATTATCAAAACATTTCACTTACATTGATATGTCAAATGACCATGAACCAGTTTAGTCAATTGCCATACCCATTTTATGCCCCCTATCACATTTAAATGGAGTTAAATGCATCATGGCTAGCAATATTTACAGCAATTGACTTCCAATCGTACTGAGTCTGTGCAGCATATTGAGATAGAGTGGATAAACGCTCGTTTCGAATTTCTCATATTAGTATTCGGACCAGAATCGAGATATGGTATAAGAGAACCATTACAAGCATTCTGGATTTATTCTGCTTATCTCTAAGGAATTACCTAATATATTAGAATGCAGCTTATGGTTCTTGGTGAGAAGTGAGAAAGTCCATGTTTTGATAGTTTACTTGAATTTGTAACTAAACTCAGTTGTTGTCCAGGTGAAATAAACCAAAAGAAATAGCATTATGAATTAGAGGGTTCGTGTTTGGCTTAGCCTTCCCATTTTTACAAGGAAGCATCCTCTTTTTCTATTGCCAGTTAGCCCCAAAATTTCTTATTTTGTATTTTTGTTTTCAAAATATAATACTTCTGTTCGTTGTTTCTCCCCTTCATTTAATTACTTTTTAACACCCTGAGATGAAAAATAGTAGGCATCCTCATCTTCCTAAAGCATTTATCCCAGGAAATACCATCATTAGTATGTAGCTTGCTTTTGATGCAAATAAAGTTGTATTCGGAAGCTAAAACTATTGTAGCCTAATAGCATAAATACTCGTCTCTAAATAGGATAGATCGGGTTTAAATCCTCACCCTCTCAAGTTAGTCCAGAAAGAAAAAGAAAAGAGAAAAAAGAAAAAATGTTTTATTCATATTAAAGTGCTGCTGCATTATTAGTTTCTTTCATGGGACAGTTGAAGAGATAGATAGGATAAAGGTATTTATTGTGTAATTTTCAATATCACAAAGCTACTTGCATGCCAGAATTTGAGTCTTCACACAAATAAACTTTTCCTCTTAGTATTTGTGTCCTAGATAGTGGATTTTGGCCTATCATCCTATCAGTTTCCTCCATTTCAATAATGCATAAATCTGTTAAGATATTAAAGATGGTGAAGTTAAAACGCAAAAAAAAAATCCATCTAGACATAGGACTCCCTTTGATTTTCCAAAGAATAGGATCTATAGATTACGATGATAAAAGATATGCGACTGCCATACTTGCAACCCTTGAAATCAGATTACTCTATACCCATAATTATTATTATGTCAAATAATTTTTTAAAATCAAACTTCAATTTGGTTAGAGCTATAGATTTACAACATGACTCCTAAAACTGTAGAGAGAATATCCATGAAGAAAACACAATTTTAAGTCAAATTCACTTCGATGCTGTGTATCATTTATGGCATCTTTTGAATTAGAAAAAGTAAGGACATGAGGAATGCAGTTAGATATTTTATGGACGGCAAACCAGGTAATTTAGCATAACGAATCATGAGTCTATGAAAATTAATAGGATTCTCGGTCGTTTGAAAGATAACCAACTCCTCAAAATTGATTTTAAGAATTGAAATAGATATTTGAAGCCTGAAAATAAATTGCATTCTAGTTGGATCAACTCCTGTAGCCTTGATATGGTAAATTTCTTACATGAGATAGTTATGAAAGTTTAGAACCATTCATGTTTTTGTCTTTAGATGCAGTTGTTTTTGTTTACTGGGAATCAACTACTCATCCATTTTGTTGGAGGCAACCGACAGTAGTGATTAAATGGTTTGGTGTTCGTTACATTGCGTAAATGTCTATTTTTCCTTTTAGTAATTCTTGACTTGAGAGTAAGCAAACATGAAGTTTAATGAATAACAAAGGACTAAAAGAAGCCATGAGGCACTTTCACCTATTAGAGCATCATCCCATTATAGCACACTAATTGAACAAATGAGTACGAATTTCATAAAATTAAATGCAGATCAAGTTCCAAAATGCACTTAAGAAGATATACCCAGGTTATTTTTGAATGATCATCAAGAAATGGCATCAGTCATCAGACAAGACATGAAAGAAATGCAATGATATTTGTGAGCTTTAGAACATATCAATCTATAATGATCCTAGAGGAGGAACAAGATTATTATGACCAAGCCAAGACATTGAACAGGAGATGAGATATATTTGCGTTATGGTTGACAGAACTCTGAGAAGATCCATGTCCAACATTCATCTATCTAGCGACCCCAACAATCATCTTCTTTGTCTTTAGTCTTTAGATCCTAAGAAACAGAATAAGCCAGATAGAAGGAAATAGATATTGAGTGATTTTGTCTAAAAGCAAGCAGAACTACCATATGAAAATAAATAGGCTTATCGGTTGTATGAGCTAAACGTCCGGAATTTAAGATTCGGCAAGTTTGTAAACAAGCCCAAAAAAAAAAAAAAAAAAAAAAAAAGAAGTCGAATTTCCTGAATTAGCAAATCAAGCATCAGAATTGGGTGATTGTTGGGTTCACGTGTCATGGCTGTTCCCCAGGCTCCTTTTTTTTCACTTTTGTACGTAGATATATATTGAACCATTATGTGTAAAACCCGTGATTGAGGTCCGGTTCACTTCTAACAATGTTCTAGAATCGTCTGGATATTCAACCTTGATAAATGTTAGGTGGAGTAGTTAGATTAATAGCCATTAAATCGGATAGATTTAGGCCATTCATTGCCTCAAGATTATAGAAAACAAGTCAATCTTTCCCTTCCTGTCTTTTCAAAAATGTTCCAAACCTCAAAACCGTTCCAAGCCACTCTTGTTTAAGGAGTGTCGATTAGTATTGTCATCATTCTTCATATAATAGGGGAAGTCTAACTTCACTATTGGTTTCAACTTGTCATGGCCATCATCGGGAGAGCGACATCAACTCCTGACTAATTTGCTCATGAGGTGGCTGACCCGTCTTAAGAGACAATCTAATTCCACGAATAAACTGTCAGTTAACGCCGCTCGCTTCACATTAAGCTCTAAGTTGAACATCTCTTCCTCCCTCGAAAAACAAAGACTGTAACGATAGAGGCTTCTTGTATATTAACCTCCTCATTTGTAATCCATGTGGAAATACAAGTTTTACTCCTACTTGGGTGACATTTTCTCTCTACCTTCTCTCTCTCTAAGTGAGTGTAACCTTATTTATTCTGCACAGGAAGGCTGAGTTAGCGCACGTGAGAGCTAGTAAAGACTATGCACTTGACACAATCGATCAAGGCAACATACTCCTGTCTTGAAATTGTAACTGTATCATTGAAAGAGCCAACTGCATGTGTAGCTTCGTTCTGTCTACTAGGTCTTTGAGCTGAATGACCTTTCTTTGACGAGTTCGTAACCTCATTAAATTCCTCCTCAGGCTTCCCGTAAAGATCATGATATGTATCGACACTATGATTCTTTCTTTCACAGTGAGAACATGGCCGTCCAACATTTTTCTACCACCACATCCGTGTTGCTTTCTACCTCTATCTCTTCTCCTCAAACTGCCTCCAGCGTTCGAGCTTTGACCATGAATATCTGCACCAGAGCTATTTTTCTTTCTAATGGAACCAACCGGGGAATAATCACTTTCTCCTAGAACTTCAGCAGAAAAAGAAACCGTGGTTGCATAGAAAACATGATGATACTATCTCCTGCTAGTACTTTTTTTCTAACAGATCGAACATTGCCCTGCAATCCGCTCAAAAACTTGCACACATGAAATTCCTCTGCTATTGCTTCAATATCTCCAAATCACAGGTAGATGGCATCGATACAATTCATCAACAACATCGATGAGGGCCTTATAACAATCCATCACAGATATATCCGTCTTTTTGGAATCCAAACTTTCCTCTCCTTGTTTCGGCTAAGCAACTTGTTATTAAGATCATAAACTCTAGAAAGATTTGGCTTCTTTCAAGCATTGACCTTATGATTCTCTCCTCTAGAATGAGAAACGATGTAGCTTATAGTGCAATCACCACCTGAACCATCGTTGTTCTTCTTCTTCCTAACAGAGTGAAAATGTGGATAATCTCCTGGGGGAAAGGCAGCCGCATCAACAATTCGATAATAAAGCACTATCTTCTGCCAATATTCTGTTTCTAGCTTCTTCGTTTTCACCTCTTAATCCACTAAAAAACTTGCAGACATAAAATTCCTCTTTTTGTTTCATTACTGTATCCAAGTCACTTGTAAGTGGATGGCATTGATTTAATTCATCAATAATTTCTTTAGGCCCATTGTAATATTCTTTCACGGAGCTATCTCTCTGCTCCAAGTGAAACATTTTCTCATGAAGGCCGTAAACTCTAGAAACATTTTCTTCCTCTATTGAATATATCTCGCAAAGAGTGTTCCATATTACTTAATAGTTTCTAGATACTTAGGTAGTGTTTGATTGTTAAGTTTGACAAAATAAAAAGACCTGAATAGTACAAATATAAAGAGTACAAAATAGAACAATATTATACAATGTTTAGTTTGCATGATACTGACAAATATTTTTGTGATGTATTTTGTTTGATATGTAAAAGTATTAGACTTGATATTATTTTTTAATATTGATACTATTTATATTATCTAAGGTAACATATGGTTACACAATTTTTGTAATATTGGACTAAATAAAAAATTTTGTTTCGTAAATTTGCTTAATAACCGGATAAAATATTGGATTGATGGATTGAACAAAACGCCCAAATTTTATCGTATCTATACCATGATACAAAATATAAAATTTGTTAAACAAAAAAGTTTTACATTCTCAGAAACATCCCTTTTGTATTATAATATTAACTTAATTAATATTATTTTCATTAAATATTACAAAATATTATCTATTTATGACATAAATAATTAATTTTAATATATATTTTTTGTCTAGTACTATACAGACCAAATATAATATAATAAACTTATACTGTCCAATCATTTTTGTATTGGTCATGTCGAGTTCTCTTTGTTTAGTATAATTTTTACAACCAAACGCTATCTGATATTTACTTAATAATATTTTTACATTATTTTAAAAATATAAATTTTAGATATTATCTAATATTTATATTCTCAATAATATCTAATATTCACATAATTACATTTATATCTCCAATACCTATATTTTTATCATGTAAAATCAATTTTTATACCATATTCTAAAGAAGACAAATATTGAGCATTTTGTCCACTCTTTTATGCCCTTTTTTGTTTAATAACCAAGATCAAATTGCAAACCAAACATTTTGTTCCTCATAAATTTTGTACAACCAAACAATATCTTAATATCTATAGTTACATGAAATTAAGGGCAACCATGAAATAACTTAATTATCATCAGTTTTCCATTCTTTATACTAAAATATAATCTACACTATCCATTATATTAAAATAGGATAACATATTACCTGAACAATAAGTTAAGCAATTTTGCTATAGCAAGTTATTTGCTATAGAAGGTAACATGCTAAACTTATATAGTAGATTGCCTTGACCAACATTACAGTAACGTAGAAAAATCCCTTAATATTTATAATTGCCACCATTCAAATTAACACATGGCATCATAATGTAAGGGGATTCAAGAGATTCAAACATGATGGTGATCAAACTAAATTGATGAGTTTATGTACCTAGCTAAGGTTTCTATTTTGTAATTACATCGTTTGTTTCTTAAGGAGAAATGATCGAAGGTAGTACTTTGATTCAATAGGTAAGCTCCTTTATTTATGCTTGATTTGCAAATATAATGTTGAAAGCTCTAATAACACTCTTGATATTCAAATGTCCACAACGGTCCAAACATTTTATTCTTTACCTTTTAGTATCTAACGGCACGATATGTGATTTGTTTAAGTTACCTAGAAACATCAATTTGGTAGGTGGTAATTATAGGGTTGACAATTCACCATGTTCTACGCTCGGCTTAAATGAGTTCATTGTTGAAAATCTCAATTCATAATAAGATCTTTTTATTGATTATGCTTGGAAATTAAACCTATACTGTAACTCATTTAAAAAATGTATTTCATGTTCGAATTGGGTTGTTTAAAAATAAAATATATAGTGATTAACTAGATCTATTTAATAAGCATATCTAGTTGATCTGTTGAATGCTTGTAAAAGAAAATTATATTAAAAACTAGATAGCTTTTTTATGATTTGATTTATCTACTAAATGGTATGATCAAGGATTCAAGTAACCACGGAAAGAGCCAAAAGTTGAATTGGGTTCAATATTATTTTAATAAGGCAACCTAAACATTAAAAAAACTTGGATGTAGAGCTCTAGACATTACCATCCCACTACCTACTAAAGTCCCATTTGGTTAGAGGAGAAAACATTATGTTCATATAAGATTCCCTCCAATCACCTGACTAATCCAATGATCTATTCAATGAGTATATACCATTTTCCAATTACTACCATACTGTAATATCCCTTACATGCTAGTGACTAAACTCTAAATCCTCGAGGTGTCTTTTGATGTAGCAACACGTCAAAAC
Organism: Lumnitzera racemosa; assembly: GCA_024138005.1. NCBI lineage: Eukaryota > Viridiplantae > Streptophyta > Magnoliopsida > Myrtales > Combretaceae > Lumnitzera > Lumnitzera racemosa. The sequence continues at coordinate 37,333,815 of JAMXBC010000007.1, forward strand.
TCCGAAGTTAAGTATATTCAGGCTGGATTAATCTCAAGAAAGGTAATCTCTTAGGAAGCTACTGCAACAAAGTTACTAAAGGATAAATCTATGCAATATTCCATGCCAAAGCAAACAACATCTCAATAAGAGGAGTTTTAACTAGGTCATTATAGGTGGTATCAGTTCTATAAGGGGAGTAAATTGTAATACCCCTTAAATGCTAGGTAAAGGAATTGTAAATCATCAAAACACATTTTAGTATAATGGCTCGAAGCACGTCAAAATTTTGAAGTTAAGTATACTTAAGTTGGGTTAAACCTATGATAGGTGACCCTCTAGAAACTTACTACACTATGGGATAAACCTGTACAGCATTCTACACTAAAGTAGGCAATACTTCAGAGTTCCAATCAAGTCATTATAGATGGTATCAGAGCACTTTACTAGTCAAAAGAATAAGTCCCTACTTAGTAATTATCCTGGACCTATGTCATGAAACTGATAAGGATGTTAGCTATATAAGGGGGTGAATTGTAATACCCCTTACATGCTAGATGACTAAACTTTAAATTATTGAGGTGTCTTTTAGTGTAGCGGCTCAAAGTACTTCGAAACTCTAAAGTTAAGCGTGCTCGAGTTGAATTAATCTTAAGATAAGTGACCTCCTAGGAAGCTATTGCACCAAAGTTACTAAGAGATAAAATCGTGTGGCGTTCCGCGCCAAAGCGAACAATACTTTAGTAAGAGGAGTTTTAGCTAGTGGACTATAATACCCCTTAAATGTTAGGTGACAAAACTCTAAATCATTGAGATACCTTTTAGTATGGTAGCTTAAAGCACCTCATAACTCCAAAGTTAAGCATGTTCGGGCTAGGTCATTCCTGGTATGGGTGGCTTCTTAGGAAATTGGTGCACCAAGAGACAAAACCATTTGGCATTCTACTCCAAAGCAGACAATATCTCGATGGAAAGAGTTCTGGCTAGGTCATTACATGTGATATCAAAACAATCCACCAGTTAAAAAGGTGAAAGTCATATCTAATAGTAGCCTTGGAACTATGTCGCAAAACTGACGAAGACATCAATTCTATAAGGAAGTAGATTATAGTACCTCTTAAATGCTAGGTAATGGAACTCTAATCATTAAGGTGCCTTTTTGATATAATGACTCTAAGTTCATCGAAACTCTAAAGTTAAGCATACTTGAGTTGGGTCAATCCTAAGCTGCTGCACTAGAGGAAAAAACCTTACGTTGTTCCACATCAAATGGACAATACCTCAGTAGAAGGAGTTTCAGTTAGGTTGTTAAGCGTTGGTTAACGTTATCTATTTTAGTTCAAAAGGTAGAAGAAGTACCATAATAGAGTTAATTTCTCAAAATAAGTTATATTAAAGAACTAATTTAAGAAAAACATCAATTTATTGATAACGCTAATAATTATCGAAAATGTAAAATTTAAGCTTAGAGATATAGTGAGATATTAGAAATAAGTTAAATGTGCTCGAGTTGGATTAGTCCCAAGATGGGTGACCTCCTAAGAAGCTACCGCACCAAAGTTACTAGGGGATAAAACTATGCGATGTTACATGCCAAAATAGACTATACCTTGATGGGAGGAGTTCTAATCGGGTCATTACAGGTGGTATCAGGGAAATTCATTAACCAAAAGGGTGAAACCGTATGGTGGACTGGGACCTGTATAATGAAACTAACTAAAACGTCTGTTCTATAAGAGGGTAGATTTTAATATCCCTTAAATGCTAAGTAGAGGAATTCTAAATCATCGAGACAGCTTTTGATGTAGTAACTAATAGTATGTCAAACTCCAAAGTTAAGCATGTTTAAGTTGGATTAATCCCTAGATGAGTGACCTCTTGGAAAGTTACTACACTAAGGGATAAAACCATATAGTGTTTTGCACCAAAGAAGACAATATCTTAGTAAGAAGAGTTCCAGTCAGGTCATAACATATATAAAGTGAAAGGGAGGCATTTGACTGATGCGACAAACCTTCTAACCGTATGAAGTTCATCATGGCATCTGACTAAACCTATTAGCCATCTAAATTGTTCTCAATTCTAAGCTCTAAAATGACTTATTTTTACACTGTATTTCTTTTTCCTTTTTTGTGATAAATTTTTGTTGTATTCATTGCTATACCCCTTAAATATGTTAAGTGTTTATGGAAGGCTTGTTTTGTAATTGAGCTTGGCCTAATTAAATGTAATAGATTAGCTCCTTAAACTAGTAGCAAGGCATATGGAATTTAGACATTTACATAGGGATGTTTTAGGGAGAGTTAACTTAGTAAGCCCAGAATAGAGATTATTAGACCAATTCTACTACTCTTAGCCTCTCATGTGGCTTACACACTTAATAGGCCTATATATACATACATATATGTGTGTGATTGCGTATGCATGCATGTATATGTATGTCTATGTATGTCTCTATGTGTATGTACATGTACATCTCTCTCTCTCTCTCTCTCTCTCTCTCTCTCTCTCTCTCTCTCTCTCTCTCTCTCTCTCTCTCTCTCTCTCTCTCTCTCTCTCTCTTATGTGTGCGTGTATGTATGTACTTGTGCTTGTATGTGATGAAGAGTCACAAATGAATTTATGAAGGTTACATCTTGTTCGTTGATTATTGAAATAATCGAATGGATGTCATAGAAGGCTCATCTTGTCTATCAATTTCTAGAGTTATCTAATGGTCAAGAGTGAGTACTGAAATATATAAATAAGTACTTCCTTCTCCTCATTTAATACATTTGAAAGATTGAGAAAAATGTTGTTGTACATTTATTGTTAAAATCTTCACCTAAAAGATCAATTTAACAATTAGATGAAAAAAGATCAAGAATAACTTAGAATGATCACTTATCACATGTGTTATAAACTACTACGATCATCGATTCCTCCTTTCATGCCTCTTTCGAATCACATCCCTCTATGTGTTATCAAATCAAGGCTTCTCTACGGCCATCAAAAGTGTGACACCATAAAACGTACATATGATTGACCATCTAGAAAATCACCCTTAGAAATTATTTATCAACTTTGTTAGGGAGAGAAGGATTTAACTAGAGTGTACCCACAAGAAAGATAGGTAAATAGGATGGAAGCTCTTAGGAGCTAGAGACTCAAATGACATCATCAAGTAAGTTCCTTAAGCAGCCTAAGATAGTGTCATGCCTATGACAATGCATGATAAATCTCTTGAAGTTTCGCTCATGGTGTAAATTGTGCAAGAGAACACTTGTTCTCTTAACCAATTCCTAACAAGTTCATATATTCTTGCTAAAAATGGCAACTACTGTTGCTACTACTACTACTATGACTACCACGTAACTTGGTATTAGCTTATTGGTGCTTTTCTTATTAGCATCATGATGCATCCCCATAACTATTATATTAAATGGTGTTTATCAAGACTAAAGTAATTAAGCACCTATAGAAGATGAAGGTATATGCTACAAGAAGAAGGTATGTAGGCACCACTATCATTGGCTTTAGTTAATCTACAATCACTTGCTAAAGATGGAGGCACTTATCTTAGATGATCTTCCTCTTCTTATTGTAATTTATAAACATTCATAAACTGGCATGAGTATGCCTCACAACAATATGCCTGCTTTTAAGATAGGAGCTAATGCTATACCTACTAGCTCATCATATGTGACAAAAAAAGGACCTATTAATGTTTGAAATAAGCATAGGCTATAACATTAAACGGTACCCTGAACCTTAAGATCTTATACCAACAAAGGGTGGAGGAGAAACCATAATTCATGATGTTCAACAATAAGCAAGGGAGCACAATGGAGCACCTATTCAACTTCATCAAGACATACAAAGTATGTGTTTTTTATGATGACCTCAAGTTAAATATATTCTTGAAGTCACTCAAAGCTAGAGGTATATTCTTGGTATTTTAACCTATCCCCTGAATCGATTGATTCATGGAGACCATGTCCCAAATGTTTCTAAATAAGTTCTTATCTACATAAGAACAAGTGAATGATATTGAACATAAGGCGTATCAGGCAATGTTCAAAGGAAGATTTGATGGACTACATATGCTAGTTAGCTATTTAAGACGTTTGCGATGAAAAGGAACCAGTAAAGATTTGAATATAGGTGATATTTTTTGAATTCGATGTTTATCTAGAGAATTAATCTTTGAAATCCTCACGATAATGGTAGAAAATGCATGGAGGAATAATTTAGTTGCTTGACAAAGAGGAGACTCTAGAAAGAAACAAATGCCATCTATAAGCTCTACATAAGGAGGAAACTACAAAAGTAATAAAGTTATGAGGAAAGATACTTTTGATGACACCTTGCTGTTTCCATGTATTGTTCATGCCATTTTTAATAGGTAGCTTAGAGATGGAATTATTAAATTGCCAAAGGTTGAAAGAGAGCTTATGGTGTAAGGAAAGAACGATCGTAAGTATCTTAGATTTCATAGGATAAGGGGACATTTTACCAAAGATTATTGAAATCGAAGGGGGGTTTTCAATAAGAAAATGTTTATAAAGTGACATACGCTCTTTAATAATGGAATAATATCATTGCAATATTACATGCTTGCTTTTTTTTCTTTTTTTCTTTTTTTTTCTTTTTTTTTTTGTTTTGCTAAGTTAAGAATGATCTCATTGAGCACAAGAAAAGGAAAATATATATGAGCCATGGCTTAGTTAACATCATCACCTTACACCTCTCACTGTCAAGCAATGGAGATAGTCCCCTTAGCATGTGTTCTTTGAGGTACTCAACATAGTTAACATTGTTGTCTGGCATCTCTTGCTATTAAGTATTGGAAGCATTACTACTTGAAAAGCTACCTTCAAAACACTTTGACATAGTTGAAGAATTTTGCTAAGTGTATATTAGATGCAATGCCTCTCTTTAGACTTCAAGATTAAAGTAATCTCATTCTTATTTGTGAAAGATCCAAGCGATCTTATTGTAATAGTTGCTGTTATTTAGTTATAACATTGATCTTAAGCATATGGTAGGTACAATACCATTCTATAAATATTGAGATTAAAATGATCATATTCATGAAAGATTAAAGTGATTTTATTGGAGTAGTCTTAGCAGGAATAATGCCTTTTTATAATTGACGAGATCAATTGACCTAATTAGTAATGGATCAAAGTGATCTGATCACAATAGCCTTGATAGGAATAACGCTGTTCTACAAATGATGAGATTGAAGCAATCTTATGTGAAAGATCAAAATGGTCTTATTACGATAGCCTTGGTAGGTGCAATGCCTTTTTAAAATTGACAAGATTAAAACGATAACATATGTGAAAGAACGAAGTGATCTTATTACAGTAGCCTCGATAGGTGCAATGCCTTTCTACAAGTGATAAGATTAAAGCGACCTCAACAATTTAAATTTATTTTCCATAAATGTTAGTATGGCTAATATATTAACGTGATAATTTTAATAATCCTACTAATATTAGATATTCTAAAGAAATGGCTAATATTTCTTCAGGCCCCCATTTAAAAGATATTAATTGTCCTGCTCATTAACATAGATCGGTTTCTTATATAGATAGCTTTTCTTCTCATCATTTTATAGATATATGTACACATTTATACACACATATGTCAATTTTATTATTTATATACAACCAAGCCTTCTTAAAATGTGCAAATGGTCATCGTCTCTCAAAAACAAACCAATTGAATAAGACTATTATAGTTGAGTTATTAACTAGAATTACGTCTTTGCTACATAAATAACACAAAGTTATTATCTACAAATATCACTAGTTAAATTTATACATCAATTTATACATGAATGTGTTAGTTAAATTTATACATGAATGTGTTAGGTATTTATATGGAAATTTTTGGATATTAAGTACTACATCTGCTTATTACCATTATATGTTAATTTTGAGGTGCTCAATTATTTCAATGTAAGACCACTAAGATGTGCCCTTCAAAAGGTTGTATCATTCTATCAACAGTTTCATCACAGATAGACTCCTCTTGCCATAGTGATTACTTTTTATGCCAAAGGATTGATATAATATTTTAGATATCCCATTTTTGCCATTTTTAAAATGTTTTCCAACAAGAAAATCTAAAAAATGATAATATAAAAAAATTAAATATAAAAACAAAATAAAGACATCTCTTAGAGGTGAAAAACAAAGTTTTGGGATTGAAAATAAGTTCATGGAATAAAAAGGTCATAATTAATTCCAAAATTGTTGAATCAGTTTACCATATTGGTTTTAATTCTATTTGTACAAGGAACAGGTCAATGGCCTATCTAGCTAGGTGCTTGAATTGAGTTCACCAGATCTTGGACTCGATACAGTACACTTTTTTTTTTCGCCTACTACCACAATAGATCATGTGTTGTATGCATGATTTTCTTCTTCATCAAGACAGCGGCCAAAGTCCATGGTATAGGGATGTCCAAGCAAGTTTGACATGTTATCCTCATCATTTTTGCTTGATTTTTATATAAATCAACAAATATCAATGGCCCAAAATTTTTCCTTCCATTATCTTTTGATTTTAGCCTTTAATTTGAGGATTGCGACAGATTGCTGGAGTTTAAATTCAAAACCTTGGTGAGGTTATTCATTAGCTTAATTTGCACACCTCAATTTAAATTTTGACGTGGATCAAAGTTTAATCAATGGTCTAGATCATTAACAATACAATAACTTAATGTACCAACCATTAATTTTAAAAATAGATTGTGGATCAATTAAGAAGATAAACTAAAGCTCCGGCCGATCCTTAAGTTTTGTACTTCTGTAGGGTACCATTAGGAAAATAGGATGAAAATGGGGTAATTGTGATAAATATTATGGCAGTGGTGTAGGGAAATTATGTACACTTTCACTATACATAATGCGCGTGCTTTCACTATGTACATGTTTTTTGTATTGAAAACGCGCTTATACAAAAATAATTTTAGAAGGAAGGTACATATCAAGCTTGCACCTTCCTTTAACTAAGAAGGCACACGACTTAATTGCGCCTTATTTGTTGTACTGAAGGCTCAAATAAGCCATGTACCTTCAATACCCCAACATAAATACTCAAATTTTTGTACGCTCCCTTCACTCTTGCATTTACTACTTTACAAAATCTCTCAAACTCTCTATTTTCCACTCTCCGGGCAATAACGTGACCCAAGTTTTCTTGACCAGTCTGTAAGTAAAACTCGTCTATCCATTTTTTCTGTATTTATTTTTTTAATATGCAAATTACATTGTTAATATAGTAATATTTATATTGTCAATGTGAGTTGTAGTTAGATAATAATTTTTGTTAGTATTTATATTTTTTTAATATGCAAATTATGTTTAGTACATTATTCATATGCTAGTATGTAGTTATATAAATTGTAGTGGTAACGTAAAAAAATAGGGATATCACCCATAAATTATAGGTGATTTTACATGTGCATTTGTAAAGCATGCTCGTGCTTGTGCTTGTGCTTATGCTTATGCTTGCACTTATAATTATAGTATGTCGTGAGACAGCTTATCGAGAAGTGAAATTGTATAGGTGCTTGTATTTATAGTATGTGATAAGATGCCCCACCGAGAAGTGAAATTGTGTGGGCATTTACATTTATAGTATGTGATGAAATGCCCTACCGAGAAGTGAAATCGTGTAAGTATAATGAGATGCCTCGCCAATAAATGAAATTGTGTGGATGCTTGTATTTATAGTATATGGTGAAACACCCCACCAAGAAGTGAAATTGTGTAGGTGTGATAAGACTTCTCATTGAAAAGTAAACTTGTATAGGTATTACAACTGGCCATAATTATATAAGCTTAACCGATTTTAGAATTATTAGATGAACAGGTTGGCAATAGCTGATTATGTGAAAATAAATGCTGGAGGGAACATGGAGAATGGAAGCAACAGTCCGCACTGTAATAGGGACCCAATGAAAAAGTTGAAGATGAGGAAGGATTCGAACTTCAATCATTTCCTCTAACGAATCTAGGCAAGTATTAAAGTTGATCCTAATGGAGTAAAGCTTGTTCATCGATACCCTTCTTATTATGAGGGAGGTGTTTCGTACACTTTGATGGCCATAAAAAATGATGATGATGTGGAAAACTTGATTGAAATGTTTGACACATTTGGGGAAAACTAAATTCAGGAGATATAAGTTAAGAGTTTTGATCAACTAGGCAGGTATATTGTCCAAAACACTTTATAGTTGACCCTTCCAACAACTCTCCACTATATGTCCAAAAAACTAAGGAAGACTTCCCTATGTACAATGGATAAGAAACTTTTTCAATAGACTAGCCCACCCTTAGAGAGGGTAGTGTGAATGAAGAAATCAATGAAGAGGCACTTAATGTAAAGATAGGGTCAATCTTATAGAATGAGCCGAGCTACGGCCCTAATGAAGAGTTGATTCCCATAGAACTCAAAAGTGATGATTGGGGGGTGGGTGGGGTCGAATTTGAGTTAGAAGAACAAGTTGTAGAAGTGGAAAACACTGTAGATTATGCAACCATGTTAGAATATATATTAAACAGCATTCTACTCGTACCTCAGTTTACTACTAGCCAAGGGATTTAGATGCCTCCCCAATACAATCAAACTGGGATGACAACATCGTTAATCAAAGATCCAGTTCCATACATAAACATTGGTGGTAGGGATGGTTAGGTAGTATTCGAAGAGGACATAAAGGTGGGGAGTAGTAACCTAGTAGATGATGTAGATCTGTTTGTCGAACAACGCTTCAACACGAAGGATAAGCTTATTGACACCATGAAAAAGTATAACATTAATCAACATTGTGGCTACCAAAATGATGAATCAAAACCACACCTATAGATCATTCACTACCTAAAGAAGGACAACATCTGCAAGTAGAGGCTACGAGCATCATATAAGAGGTTAATGAGGCTATTTGTCATATTAATTCTTAATGGTTCACGTACATGTCGATCCCAATGTGATGCAGGACCATAGATAGATCAACAATAGATTTATGGCCAATTACTTCATCAGTAATGTTAGGGATAATTCGAATATAAAGATTGCAAACCTACAAGCAAATATTTTAACTATGTTTGGGTATAATGTGATAAGGAAGAGAGTGCCAAAAGAAAGGCTATGGACATAGTGTATGGAAATTAGGAGATAGCATACAACAAGCTTCCTATTCTATCAAACGTAATGAAAATTTCAAATCCTAAAACAAAGGTAGTTTGAGGATGGAAGGCATTCGTAAAGCCTGAAGTTTCACTCATGAAGGGGCTCTTCTGAACCTTCAGGCTATGCGTACACGCATTTAAGTATTGTCGGCTTGTAGTTTGTATTAATAGTACATTTCTATATGGAAAGTATGGCCATCTACTATTTATTGCTTATTTTATGGATGGAAATAACTGTATTATCCTATTGGCGTTTGCGCTGAACGATAAGGAGTCTAAAGAGACATGAGGCTAGTTTCTCAAAAGATTGAAGAATTTCATTATTAGTGGTTGGGAAGAGACAATTTGCCTAATCACAGATAGGCACTCTAGTATCAAAAGTGCACTTAAGAAACGTGAGGTTAGTTAGAAAGAACCATTTGCGATTTAAAGATTGCACATACGGCATGTTGCCAACAACTTCAACAATGCGCATAAGAACTAACTATGCAAGAAGCTGGCTACAATTGCTGCAATACATGCACATCCCAGGAAATTTGAGCATTTAATGGAGCAAATGTTGCAAGTAAAGGAGGACACACCATCATGGTTCTTACCCTTTGATAAGAATAAATGGACGTTGGCTTATGATGGTTTCTATCAATTTGGATATATGACCTCCAACATTGTCAAGAGTTACAATGCTGTAATGAAAGGTTGTAAAAGATTACCCCTAACTTTACTTATGAAGAAAATATTCCACAACTAGGTTGACTATTGGGAAAGAAGAGTCAAGCTAGCAAAGAAGGGTATGGCTGTTAAGTAAGTATATATGAAGTATGTTATGAAAAAGCTTAACGCATGGTCTAGGCAAGCTCTTACTCATACCATCAAGGCTTATAGCTAGGAAAACAGGATATGGGAGGTAAAGACTAGCTAGAGGTTCAAATCAAATGGTGTGATGAAACGAGACGGCCGAACGCACGTTATGGACACAAATAGGATGACATGTTCACGTCAAAAATAGCAAATCTACAAAATCCCATGCTCTTATGTAATTAGGGTTGTATCATTAATTGTGCGAAGTTGCTTGATCAGGAGCATAAGAGATAAGAAGCGCCACTATACTATTACAAATATGGGCATAAGATAGATTCCCCTACATTAAACCACGCAATAGGATCGGGCTTACCATCCATAAGGAGCTACCATTGGCCACCAGGTAAGCAATATCATGCAATACTACACACCATGCTATGCACGTTGTTGATGCCTACCAAACAGCATTTGATCTACAAATGAGTCAACAGGCATGTGGTTCTTCATTATTTTATTCAATCATTGTACTTGAATACAAATATTTATATTATTAATGCACTTTCCTTTCAAATGCATTGTAGGTCTATAAGAGCTGTACTTGTGCGATCTTATTAATCTCTTATCCTCGTTCTATAGTGTCAACCAAGCTGTTTAGACGGCTAGGGTACGATTGATCTACTTCCAAACTGTGAGTTTTACTTTCCTGATCATGTCATTTGACAATTAGAGGATTCCAAACAATACCAATTGATGTCAATGTGAGTGAGGAGTTACAACGCATCAACCATAAGGGTAGGATGGAGATAGATTGGTTGATTACGCATTAAAGCTATATAGCAACTTGGGCAAGCCATGAAATGTAGGTGGTTCATCCTTAGGGATGATGAGGTGTTGATCTAACTTACTATGATTAGTATAGGGAGCACAAACACTGGTACATCACCCATTATAGGGCGATGATGGGATACTTACTAAGTCTACTTCCACTTATCTTATCATTTTACGCAATGTATGGTACATAACCATAGCATTAACTAATTGATGCAATATAAGTGGATACTTTTATGTTGGGTGAAGCTATCAAATGATTTAAGCACTACACATTAAACCATTGATAATAGCCATCACCATCTTGAGGATCACGACTGGTTGATATTGTTCCTCAACCAGCAAGCTGATTTGGACCCCGTACTACCTCTTCGCCCATGAGCTGGTGATAAAGTTAGTACGAAAGAACGTCGACCAGGCCAAGCATGCAGTCAAGGATAGCAAGACGATGACATACCATTGGGATCTAGCCATTTCATTGACTTGGTCGAGATTAGTAGCAATGTACTACCTGTTAATGCCTCCAATTCTAACCCTAGCTCGTATCACACTCTAAGTACTCACAATAGCATCCCTCCCTAGCAAAAACCTCGCTAGCTCCTTGTAACCATTACAACCTAATCCAATTCCTCCTAAGGAGTTCAGTGATATTCCTTCTCATCCATTAGAGCCTTAGCCATCTAAGGCAACATCAAGTCATAAGCCATCATTACTTGCTCTCTTCGGGAAACAACTAACATGATATAAGAAAAAGTAGTTGTAAATAACCACTTTTGTATTACTTAGTTAATTGATTATATATTCTCAACATCTATTATTTACTCTATATAAGGATGTTTGAAATGACTTCATACATTGGATTACTATTCACTTGCTATTGATCATTGACTATAAATATACTCTGCTATATTATATTTGATTTCACAGGTTCCACTATGTTGGGTGATCTCCTGGATTATTTGTAGATGTGCCAAGTTATACGTAAAACCAGTTAGAATTCATGTACTTTTGTGATGTACTTGCAAGTTTTAGGTTTATTGTTGTTAAAAGGTTGTTCGGCTCTCTATTCGATTTATATTTTTCTTAATATGCATGTATTTGTGAAATTGGTTAAATAAATTAGTAAGGGGAAATGTGTGATAAAGAAGACACATGGCTTATTTACGCCTTTAGTGAAACAAGGAAGGCACAATTAAGCCATATGCCTTCCTTTTAAAATTATTTTTGTACTAAAGGCACAGGCCTTTGATACAAAAAATAAACATACACTACTACCATAAGATTTATCATGACCACCCTATTTTTGTAATACCCTAGATTTTGAGCTCATACGATTACCCTAGAATCTAAGCTCCTAAATTTAGGGCACCAGTCTAAGATATTAATTTAATTTCAAACTTCACAATAAGATTAGAAAAGTTAGATAAAGTCAATCAAGTGAAGTTAATTTCTCAAAATAAACTATACAAAAATATTAATTAAAGAAAACGTCAATTTACCACTAAAATTGATAAAAATCGAAAATGTGAAATTCGAGCATTTAGACATAACGGGATATTAGAAATAAGTTATTTAAGTTATAAAAATAATAAATAAAGTTGAATTATACATATATTAACATAGAACATGCATTATTTGAATTAAATATACATATATAATAAGAAATTATTATTTAAATAAGTTAAATTAATATAAAAAATTAGAAAATTAATAAAAAAAAATGCAAGGATGAGTCATCATACCTATGTGGCAGCTTAGAATTAATTTGGATGATGATTCAAAAGCAAAGAAATGAGGAAATAACACCTCATGCATTGAAAATCGAAAAAAATGACATGTATAAGCCACATGTCCAATTTTTATAAATTCTTATCCAATTAGAAAATATAAATGGGCCTTATACACTTCAAAAACAATATTTTGGAACTCTGGAAAAAATAGAAAATCACTTAAAAAATTTCGAAACCAATTAGAAAAAAATAAGAAAAATTAGAGCAAAAACAGAGCACGGAATTTGATTAAGCCGGCTCAATAGGCTGTCGGTGTCCAGTTGTGGTGGCCTTTTGCAGTCAAGGAAAGAACCACTAGAGGGGGTGTTCCGATAAGGTTTGGTGGCTGAAGGCGGCGGGTTCAGGTGAACCAAATTTCCAACCAAAACTTTGTAATTTTTCTAAAAATAGCAAATGATATTATTTAATTATGAAACTTAGTTTTTTGGAGTTATTTTATGTGTATAATAATTCAATAATTTTATTTTAGTGAAATAATTATTTCAAATATAAGGTCCTTAAGAAATAGCTTTGTTTAGACAAAAATTGAATTAAATTTTAGAAATAGTAAATGATGTTCTTTCAAGTTGAAAATTTATACGTAACATACTCAATATATGTATTTAATTTCAGTAAAAATAATTTTTTAAAACAATTATGGTTACTATTTATTGTAATTATTTTGGATAAAACTGGCAATTTCATTGTTATAGTGAATTAATTAGTTTTTAACAAAAATCAAAGTATAAGCCATATATATTATAATTTTTGGATGTTCATAATGATGTTTGGGATACTTGAATTTTATCTTGTGATTAAATTCACTTGGTCGCTTAATTTTCACTAATTTTGAGTTAAAATTGCTATTTTCATAAAAATATATAATAGTTATTTTAGTATAATTCATGGTCAATAATTCAACCACATATTTTTGTGAGTCTATATAATTTTTTGTGAAATAAATCGGGCTCATATACTATTTATTATGTATTTTCATAATATAAACCTATATATTAACTTAATATATGATATATTAATTAGTACTAATGTGATATTTGTTAAATATACAAAGAATTAGTATCTTGGAATACCTAATAAATGCCAACCAACTCAGGGAATGAGGAATTTTATAACTTTTAATTTAGATTTAGGATTTAATTGAGTTAATTACGAGGTTATAATAACATACGGTCAAATCAGTAACATGAAAGGGTATTTTTGGATATTTAGAAATATTGGTTAGTTATGATTCTTAAGTTATCTTAATAGTACTTAGAATAACGATCATGACGATATAAAGTTTACTAAAATCGGATAAGAAACAATTAAGATATAATCGGATTAAACTTAGAAGCACAATAGTGAAAATACACAAGAACTTAGTATTAACCTAGTAGTTGACTTAGAGTCTATCTGTATTTTTCTAAGTGTAATAAGTGAGGAACGACCACATTGTGAAGCTTAGGATTTTACGCTATTTTCGAGCTCAGGTAAGTAGATATTTCTATTTTTTTGCAAGTAAACCGATGTCTACTTGACTTAAAGTTAGTTGTATTATGAATTGTAATGATGTGCTAGATTGATTGGATACTTGATTCTGTTGAATGCGTGTTGAAAAAGTGAAATGTTTCTTTATGTATGACTAATTCATCAATATGTATTTCTTTTTGGAAAACTTGGAAACTGAGCTGTTCTTTAGGGTATTCGCCCAAGCGAGCCCTATGTGAAGAAATGTAATATAAGCTGAGAAACAAAGCTGAAGTTGACATAGTTGAATTATATATAACATGGAACTTGAGATTCGTGCCTAATACTAGGTTACTATGCTATTTACTGCATTCATGGCATGGTACGAAGGACCTATGGGTCGAGTTTCTAAAAATCTTGAGAACTATTGAGTTAGCTTTGGGACATATAGAATACATTATTCAACTTATTCTAGCCGCATTGAGTAATAGACTACATATTGGATTTTTAAACCATAGAAGAAGGTTTTTGTTAAGGGTCCTACTTCCAGGCTGCTCCTTGTTGCCTTAGTTTCCTGGACATTGTATCCAGATGCCCGGGTATGTCGATTAACCGAATGAGGAATTGGAAAAGTATAGGATATCGGTACTAATGCATGCTACATGCATGAGCATAGCACGGATTTTCTACATAAATAGTTTGTATTGATAACTCGGGTTACGAGATTGAATGTCTTATAGTGCTGATATTTTTTAATGTGTGTATGTACATTCTATGTTATGTTTTATTCACTATCACTTAGCTCACAGAGAGCTAAGGGGATGCTTGTATATTCTCAGGTTATGAAGCGAACTGATGGGATAGCATCGATTAGGGGAAGAAGTCCTTTGAGAGTACGTAAGACAGAGTCAACCACTTTTAAAGAAGTTTTCTTGTATCTTATTCTTAGTTCTATAAATGATCTGTGTGTGTATATATATATATATATATGTATGTATAAAAGTATTGTATTTTTGGTTTGGTTAAGTTTGTCAGATGTAATCTTTTGTATAAATAGGTATTAAGTTAAACTCTGTTGTAGTACTCTTTTGTTATAAATAGAACTTGTGTTAAGTATAAACAGGTATTCCTGTATGATGATACATCATGTGCTATGTCGGGATGTGACAATTTTCATCTTATTTTTCCAACAATACCCTATAGAGGTACAAAACTCACCGATCCTTATTAATGATAGTTTCAATCTTATAAATAGTCAAGCTCCATATAACTATAGAAAAGAAAAAAATAAATAAAGAAACTCCTTTCATAAATCTACCCATAAACTACAAACTCAGCAACTTTAACTCATATCTACCTTGATACCCAAACCTTCATATTACCATTTGCAACTACTCTACCTTCATTTTCAACCATGTCCACTAAAAAT
Organism: Lumnitzera racemosa; assembly: GCA_024138005.1. NCBI lineage: Eukaryota > Viridiplantae > Streptophyta > Magnoliopsida > Myrtales > Combretaceae > Lumnitzera > Lumnitzera racemosa. The sequence continues at coordinate 37,349,273 of JAMXBC010000007.1, forward strand.
TAGTCCAACATCTTGCCCATATCCACAAGTCACCTATCAACCTCCACTAAGTACCTTCAAATACTTCATCGCTAGCACAACCTACCACCCCCTTCTTGAACCACCATTGTTCGAGTTTTGTTACATAGTCTTAGGTACCAACTAGTCATAGAACTTGAGTTAAGGTAATCCAACGTGGTTCCCATTTTCAACAACCAGTAAGGAGAAAAGAAGTGCCCCTGTTTGAAGACCACTGTTCATTATGCTCCAACCCGATTCCATTATCCCACTCGCATATCTAAAGTGTATGTAAGTCATTTTTTTACTGTTTTATTTTCATTTTTTTTCAAAAATTATAAAATTAAATAAATAAAACCTTTAAAAAAACTTTCATGAGATCAAATAGAAAAAGTTTTTTTTTTTCCTAAAATTTAGGATTCTCTTTTTGTTAGAATTTTTGCATTAGCAACTTCTAAGACTTTTTCAAAGTTTTTCCCAAAAATTAAAATAAAATAAAATAATAATGTAAAGTGGAACTTTTTTTAATAAAAAGTCACAACCCATTAAGAACTTTCTAAAAAAATAAGAACTATGCATTACTTGATCTTGAATAACAGTTACATATGCACTTACGATAGCTACAATAATAAAAAAAAAATTCTTTTTTCTTTTTCTCCATTTTTTTCTTTATTTTCTTTCAAACTTAGAGTTTCCTTTAAAAAAAAAACTAAAAATTTAATCTTTAAAAAGTTGATGTTTTCCTATATTTTTTTAGTTAGTCATTTTATCTTAAAAATTATTAGCCCTCTTACTTTTTTAGAATTTTTTTTTTTTTTTTTTGTAACCATATTTTGGTTTTGAAAAATTGTCCTTAAGTTCCGAAACTTTGGTTTTTAAAGATCCATACTTTGAAAATTAACATCAAATTTGTTAACAGTTAAATTTGGTATAGTGAATGAGTTACTTATCGAACTAACAAAAGGCTAAAAAAAAAAAAAATTAGATTAAAGGGGTATCGAGGTAACTCCAGTTTTGCTACTCCAATGCCTAAGTAAGATATCAAGTTATGAGAGTAAAAGTAAGTAAAAGGAGATAGTGAGGAAGTAAGGGTTTTAAAGATGACTCCCTATTGGTAGCTAACTCTATTTTTATGCGTCAACTAGTAACCGCTCTAAGGTATTATTGTCTGCATGTTTATCACTTGACAAAACCTTCCATTATGTTGACTACTTCCTAGTTTCTAGGATTGTAGGCTAGTTCTAGATGAGCAGTGGGTGGTTACTCGTGTAACGATCCCTAACTATTCATGCTTATGTTTAAATTTAAACTCTTGGTGATTATACTGAGCTCCTAACCACTTTCTTGACTTGCCTATGATTGTCTCAAGCTTCTTTCTTAATTATTGTACTAGATTGAGCTTCTTAGCTAGCCAAACCATAGAATTTCCAAGGATCTTCCAAAGGCATCCAATAGAGGTTGGAACTCAAGCCCTGAGGTTGGGTAATAATCCTTTTACGGCATTAGGAAGTCTTCTAGACTTTAGGGTGAAAATCCTTATCAATGTTTTCCCTTTGACTCTCTTAGGTGATAATCATCGAGGAGAGTGTTTTGTTGTGTTTTTTGTTAGGGGGGGCATTATGGTTTTTGACTAGTGTAATGCTAGTCATGATCCAATCACTACCCAATACTTTTTTTTAATTTGGTATTCCAACCTACCTACCAACAGTTGTATCTAACTTAATCGTATTTTGTATGTAGCGGAAGTGTTGTATTCACTCATTGACTATCCATATTCTACCTATCTGTATTTGTACTGACATGGCAGTCATGACTTATGTTATGTACGGAGGGGATTCAATCTCAACCGGTCATCTATAGATGAAACTATCATATGGCTACAGTTTGAACAACATTTAAAACATGAATCCTGATACACATGGCTATTTAAACTCCTTAATTTTTTCTCTCTCAACTTTTAGCAACATTTTCTCTCATTTCCATATCAACCTGTTCTCTTATTATCTCTATCTTTTAGGAGACTCTTGCTTCATCTGCTTTTCTCTTGTGTAACCTCATATGTCTAAGGTCATTATGTCTTACATAGCATCAACTAAGTCAAGCTCTAATAACACAATAAGCAACCAAGATTTAGTTCAGATCTCTCCTACACTTTAGAGCAATCAAAGTTTCTTCACAGTAAGCACAAGGCACAAAGAATGCAATAGATGACTGTTCATAGGATCTCTTTGGCTACACTAAGTTTGGAAGGATTCGTGCACTTGAAGCTTAGAGGATTTGAAGAAATTCCTCTGATAACTACCCTGATGATGGTGAACTCAAGAATGCCTAGGCCACCTTTATCACAGGATTGTAAACGACCTCAATCCAAACTAGATGGTAAGCACTCTTTCAAAACAAGAGTTTAAAAACATGAGATCTTATATTCATTTTACCTCCTCCACCCCCTCCTCCTCCTCCAAGTGATTAGGAGTTTGATCTCTTTAATAAGTACTTCAAGGTTGATTTATGCTTTCCCTTTTCTACATTTGAGAAGGCTCTTTTTACTCACCATCGCTTATGTCCAAGCATGTCAATCCTTAATTCTTATAAACTTCGAATAGCCTTTGGGTGTATATGTGAGGAGCTAGAGGTTAGGGCAATTCCAACCTTATTTAGATGTTTCTTAACAATCAAACACAGTAAGGGATGATTCTATATATGTGCCTAACTTAGGAGAAAGATTTTGATTAGGTTAGTGTCTTCTATCTATGATTAGAAGAAAACATGGGTAATTGTTATGTCAAAAAAGGATTTAGAATTTCCCTCTTCTTGGAGCCAACCTATTTAGCAAAGTAGCATTAAAGAACTACTACCTAATGACAAAGCCACCTTTGATAAGATCATGGAAATGTATAGCTCCAATTATTTTCTATTAGATACTAAAGACATCGTAAATAAATATTACCATAGAGCTCCAATCTTTTGTGATGATAAGACAAGGGCTCCATATGGTGCTAGTGCCATTTATGGCGAAGAATACATGGTTGAGGAAGTGAACAAAGGTATTGCAATAGATCAAGGTAATGTCTATGACAATTCAATGCGCTAAGTTGGGCTTACTATGAAGAGATCTTAATCAATTACTCCAAAGGATGGATGGTCTTCCATGCCCATGCTCGACTCAACATTTGTAAGTCATTCTTTTCCTTTCTTTCTTACTCTTGAGCTAACATAGACAAAAATGATTTAACAAGGAGATAAAAAACCAAACATACAACTTTTAACAACTAAATAACACCATTAAATACCAATGTTATTAGACTTGGTCCGAATAGTTTACTCAAGTATGTGAGAGGATTAAGAGTTAAGGGATCAAATCAAGTCCAATCAAGGTTTGAAATAAAGATAGTAAAATATATATATATATATAAGTTATATTTTCATTTGAAAAGATAAATAAATTGTAACTTACATAACCAAATATATAATACAAATAGAGGTTAGAGTTGACAATGTCAACATGATATGGCCTTGGGTATAAAGATTAAAGAACTTTGTATCTATTATAAATTCACAACAATATAAGAATAGCTATTTATATTATGTGATAAAGATAATAGAAGACAATACAAATGGGTATAGACCAAAAATCACTATGTATAACACACTAATAGAGTGGATTAAACAAATGTTCATAAAATAAAAAAATTTCAATAGAAAGCAAAGATTCCCTTATAAAGAGGTTGAAGCTTTGAGATTTATTAGTTGAGTCTTGTCTCTTGAAGGTAAAAGTTGAGTTTTAACTTTTAACCTAGTAGTTTGCTCTCTAACTTTAGGAATGACAAAGAAGACAAAAGGTAGGTTGGAATTCTGTTTAATTTAATTTTACACTTTTAGAATTTTAGTCTTTGTATTTGATGGATTTCTTTTTTCCAAAAAAATATTGGGAAAATCAATTTAGCCTACATTATGTATATAAACGACTTAAGCTTTTTTTTTTTTTAAATCCTGTGCAACTGTAAAAGTGTAAAGTGGAGACTGTAAACCAATTTTTTATTTTTTATTTTTAATTATAGTGATGCATTCGAACCCGTTAGACCGACCGGATTGATTGAGTTATGGTCAAACCAACCATGTTAAGCGAGTTTGGCCAAGTCAATTCGAAAATAGTTTTTTCATATAAACCAACCTGTTTTGATGGCCAGTTTCAACTAACCTAGGTTAAACTGGCCAAGTTGATCTGAGTCTAACAACCATGTTAAATACTAATCCATGTGACATGTAAATTACAAACAATTAAAATACTAAACTAGAAATTGAACCATTTCACTTGCCTAAATTGGTCAGCTACTTAATGTATGGCCTTAGATTATTTACATTCTAAGCTCAAGGGATAGGTTAATTATCCAACCTCTCTAATCTTAGGCTCTTCCATTTCTAACGACGTCCTTCAACCTAATAGGGTCTTCCCATTTAGGGGTTAATTTGCCTTAACTTTCTTTGGTTCCCAGAGCCTCCAACTTTCTCGAAACCAAGTGGCCTGCTTGAAAACACTTATGATTGACCTATTCGTCATAATATCTTGCAGCCCGTTGTTGATAAGCTATTAGATAGGCTTTTGCTAATGCCCTTGTCCCATAGATGGTATTAAGATTTGCTTGAAGTCCAATGTCATTACTCTAAGGATTGTAAGCCTAAACCTTAGTACTTACAATTTCTAGCTTGATTGGTAAAACAACTTCCAACCTAAAAGTCAACCTAGAGGCTATCTCTTTAGTTAAAGTCCTATGAGTAGCTCAATAGCCCCATAAAACATTTGGCAACTCATTTGCCCACTTGCTTCCTACTTGGTTCACCTTTTTCTACAAACTGTGGAGGATAACCTTATTCATTGCCTCAACTTGCCCATTGCTTTGTGGATGTGCAATTGACATCTAGCATAACCTGATGTGGCATGCTTCACAAAACCCCCTAAAACAGTTGCAGGCCATTGTCTATGATTATAGCATAAGGAACTCCAAACCTAGTCAGCATGTTATTAATGACAAATGCCTTTATACTCCTTTCTATGATGCTTGCCTTTGCCTTAGCTTCCACCTATTTTGTGAAGTAATCTACTATCACAATGGCATATTGTCTTTGCTTTGTTGTCTTAAGAAATGAACCCAGAATATCTAAACCCTACTGAGCAAAAGGTTAAGGGCAGGTGAGTGGAATTAAATAGGTACTCAATGCCTGCTACACAACGGCATTCTTTTAACATCAATCACAAATTTGTACTAACCTCATGTCATCTGTTTTCATAGTAGGCCACCAATAGTTGAGCCTTAAGGCCCTTACATATAGAGCACTAGCCTTTATGTGATTGCTACATACTTGCTCGACTTCATTAGTTTACAAACACCTCATATACGGCATGCTCAACCCCTTCTTATAGAGTTCCCGATTAATAATCATAAAATTTGCAACCTTATAAATAAGCCTTCTTGCTTCCTTTATGTCTGTAGGCAAAAGCCTTTCCTTCTAGAAGTCTACAGTAGGATCCATATAATAACACTCCAACTCCTTTAGCTGCACTACTAAACACTCTGCCGATCTCCTCTCAATGCTCTTCCCTAATAAATCTTCCATGAAGACCTTCTCTTCTTACCTTAAAAGGCCTACAGAGGCCAACTTTGATAGCTCATCTGCCACATAACTCTATGACTAAGGAATCTTAATAACCTGCCACTATTCAAAAGACATCTTGAGCTCTTTAACCAACTACAGCTATTTTCCCATGCTCTCATCCTTTACTATACTTTAGCCCTTCGCTTGGTTAATGTTACGCCCTGAAGTCACAGAGTCTCCAATTAGTTTGACTAAGGATAAAGAAGGGACCATTATGCATTCTTACGCTATCCCTTTCAAAGGGGTCGGTATTTGGTTGGAGAATCCTATAATCCCCTAACGGGTTGCAATGCATGACATTTTTGGTTATTAGAGTCGAATAAGATTAAATTTCATTTAGGGTGTTCAACAATTTCACACCAATTCAATAAATCACATTACAAATTTCAGTACGCATTCAAATACATCAAACACATGCGTAAACTACTTACAATCACAACCATATACAATCATAAGTCTCCGAGTACCATAAAATAGCACTCTAATACAGTAAGTAATAACCCAACTTACTTGGAGTTTCTCAATCGTCCGGTTACTCAATTGCAAGTCGATTCGTCTTTGGATATTCTATAATACAAATAGATCTTTTTAGTTCTTATACTTTAATGATTCACAATTTAAGTTATAATTTAGCTTATTTTTTCCATGTATACCTATTGTTTACTAATGATTCATTCTAGCCTATTTCGGGGTTTGGTTCCTAAATTAGATTCTAATTTTGATTTTGGAATCTTAAATATGCCCGAATCCTAATGTGAAATTAATCACATTAAGCTTAAGTATTCTAATATCCTATTGGGTCTTAAATTAGTATTCTAAACTATTCGGTACACGTAATCCTAATTGGGGTACCGGATTTATTCCCGATGTGAGAAAATCTTACATTTTTTATACAATTACCTAAAATTAAATTTTGTTTCAGATTTAGTATATTCTGATTTTTATTATAATATTATCTAAATAACCCTAATTTTTTAGATTTATTAAATTTTCAATTTCTCATATTCCTAATTTTCTACAATTACTACGTAATTCCTAAATTAATTACACTTAATACTCCAAAGGCTAGGATTAGGTTTCCACATCAGAGATTAACATCCCTAAACATCTAATTACTATCTAAATCAGTAATTAGTGTCTTAATCACCTAATTAACCCAAAATTACTTAATTTTTTCCATCATTTTAAGGATAAAAATTAACTTAAAAATTTCAAAAATTAATTTTAAAAAAATGGCTTCATGGCACTGTTCTATATCACTTAATCATTCTATAAAAAAAATTGAGCTCCAAACTACACTCCTAAGCCTATTTATTTCTAATTCTAATCATGCTAGGTTTTGCTTAATTTGTTAAGAACCCTATATTTTCAGACGTGATTAAACTATATCACTATTTTTTCCTAAATCTACATACAACAAAACCTCAGAATAACAAGTTTCATAATTTTTTGGGAAAAATAACTAATTTTAAGAAATTATACAAAACCGAAACAAATGAGGGACTCACCTGGTTCGATGCCTTTTGGCCGTCCAACTCTAATTCAAGTGTGTCGGCCAGCATAGGCGGTGGGCTTGGAGTGGGGTGGTGGTGGTGGCACGATCCCAGGTGGTGACGGTGTGTGGGTTTGGCTCACTAGCTCTAACTGTACAGTTTTCCTTTTCCTTTTTTTTTTCTCTAGTTTTTCTCTTGAATTTTCAAAGCTCTCTATTATTCTCTAATTCCTAACTATCCAAAGGAGTTCTATGAATTTTTTCCCTATTTATAGAGCTTGATGATAATTAATATGCATTAAATTAGATAAGATATTGTCCAAATCCCTTAATTTTTTGCTTTTGTGTTGCTTGATTCTAATTGGCAAATTTTTCTTCTTCAGCTCCTGACTTGTCACGACCAGATATTCATCATTCCCTATCCCTCTGATTTTTCCTCAATTAATTAATAATTTTCTTTAATTATTTACTAAGTTTTTAGCCAATTTAAGTAATTTTGGTAATTTTATGTACACATAAATATATGTGGGATATATATAAACATTCCTAATTATTATTTAGGTTATTCTATGATTTTTATTATACATATAATCTATCTCTAGTAATTTATTAGTTATTAGATTACACTTTTTGCCTTTTCGATAACTAATAATTATTATACTTAAAATTTGAAAATTTTACAGTCTCCTATTTTATTACTTATTTTCTTAAATTCAAGTTTACGAAGTTATTTTTACTAATATTTCTCTCCATAGTCTATAATTTGGGTTTAATTGGATCTTTTAACCAATCACCCTAAACTTTGTGTTCTAAGTTCAATCCTACGGTTACTTGACTTAACTTTAGGGCTTACAGTTAATGACAAATGGGGAATAAAAGAAAACGTCTAGTTTCTTAGCCCTAAGCTATTTTGCTAACTTCATACCTACTAGTAGAGCCTTCTACTTAGACTTGTTATTATTTGTTGGGAAACCAAACTTCAATGTACACAAAACTTATGTACCTATTGGTCCTTCCAATACTTATTTAGCTTCACTTCCTTCATAAGTTAATGACCCGTCCACATAAAGTACCTAGGTTGGCTCTCCATACTAGGCAATAAGGTCCTCATTTCCCGTGAATTTTGCAAAAATGTCAATAAGATCTAGGCTTTGTATACTAAAAGCATTAAGCTCTAATGCATACTTCACTATTTGACTTAAAGCATCCAACCTCTGTAATGCCTTCATTAAAGGTTGGTCAATTAAAACCACAAATTGATGTATCTCAAAATAAGGTTAGAGCTTCCATATTGCTATGACTATTACTAAGACAAACTTCTCCAACTTCGTATAATGGAGCTTAAGACCTTATAAATCATGGCTTACACAATATAAAGGGTGGTGCTTTCTCCCATCTCCTCGAATAAGCACAAATAAAGGAGTTTGGTCACTAACCAATAAACACAAGTATAAGACTTCTCTATCTAGGATTAGAGAGTATTGGGAGCGTAGTAAGGAATTTCTTTAGCTCCTAAAATGCTTCTTCACACTATTTTAACCACTTGAATTCAAAAGGATTCTTTAATGCCCCAAAAAAATCAATACACTTCTCTACACTTCTAGATACAAACTATTCAAGGCTACAATCCGACTTGTCATCCTTTACACTTCCTTGATTTTTTTTTTCTTCTGTAAGTCCATATCTAGAACAGCTCGAATTTTTTTGGAGTCAACTCCTATCCCTCGCTATATCACCATGAAGCCTAAGAATTTCCTTGATTAATCCCTAAACATACACTTCTAAGGTTTCAACTTGATGTTATAACACCTTAAAGTACCAAAAGTCTCCTCTAAGTTAGAAAGATGACCATCACTGGTCTTGTTCTTCACAATCATATCATCTACGTACACTTCGATGTTCCTATGTATTTGTGGCTTGAATATCTTCATTACCAACCTTTAGCATGTGCCTTTGGCATTCTTTAGATTGAAAGGCATGACCTTATAACAATAAATTCCAAAATGAGTATTAGATAGATGCATCTTAATCTAACTGTACCTAGAGAAGGCATCCATAAAACTTAATAAGGCATGGCCTGAAGTGGAAACAACCAACTAGTTTTTCTTGGGAGGAAGAAAACAATCCTTCAGACATGCCTTATTGAGGTTAGTAAAGTCATGCACATTCACCATTTTTCGTTCACCTTTTTAACCAATACAAAATTGGCTAACTAGATCAGGCATGACTCTTGTTTAGTAAAATTTGCTTTCAATAATTTTTACACCTCTTCTTCGATAGCAGCTTATCTTTTTAAGGAAAAAATGTATCTTCTTCTACTGAGTCACCTTAGTGTTCAAATCAACGTTGAGCTCATGTGTTCTTACATGCTCAGGAACACTAGCCATGTAAAATAGAGACCATGTAAATATATCCTTATCAGCTTGGAGGAAGTCTGCCATACAGTTGCTTAGGTCATGAGCCATACTTGCTTCAACCTTAGTACTTTACTCAAGGTAGTCACTTAATTGAATAATCAAGGTTTCCTTAGTTGGCTCAACCTTAATATGCAAATGACAATCCAATCTTTATTCAATTTGGTACACTTGATCTCTTTTCAAAGCTTTCAAATATAAAGCTAATTGTTGATCTCCAAAACATGTGTCAACCTTGGTCGAGGTTAGGAACTTCATTTTCTAATGTGTAGTAGAGACAACCATCTTAAAGATATTGATACTTAGTCAACCCATGATTCCATTGTAAGGTCAAAGGCAATCTAATATCACCAAATTGATCTCTTTCTCTGCTACATTCTCATTATTGCCAATCTATAGAGTCAAAGTGTCAACTTTCTGAACCTTCATCAAATGTTTGTACTTATACAGCTACATTTTGCAATTTTTCAATTTCAGCCGCATTTGGTTGAAAGCATGTTTACAATAATATTGGTGGAGCTTCTTGTATCCACCATTACTTTCCTCACTTTAAATTCACTCTAGTAGTGATAACTAATGCATCATCATGGGGAAATTGTATCCCTTACATATTTTTCTCTAAAAAAAACAATCATGCCATCAACTTTATGCTTATTACCATGGACATTGAGCATTAAATCTCCTGTAGCACTTGCCAAACTTGATGCTTCCTCCTTATGGTCCTCCAAAAATCACATTAATTACTCCTCTTAGAGCTCAATTATTAAATTTATTATTGTTTTAACCTACTAACTTACGATTATCATTTCTGCCTTCATATGGTAAATCTAATCTCTTTCTTTGAGTAGGGCGTTCTATCTCTCTTCTTTGTTAGTAATAGACTTTCTTAGGTACCCCATTTGAACAACATCCTCAAGTGCATTTTTCAACAGAATGCACTTGCTAGTGTTGTTTCCACAATCACCATGAAAATTACAATATTTTTTGTCTATTTTTCCTAGAGGGGTTACCTCTCATCCTTTTTGGTTAAGCAAGAAAGTCTTGATTCCAAACTTCCATTAGGATATTTGACATAGGTTGGTTCAATGGCATGTGGGTGGCATAGGTCAAAATTAACTATTTTCAATTTGATTGAAATCACCATAGTCGATCTTACATATCAAATCTTCTTCTTAAACGATCTTTTACAATATAGTTTCTTTCGCTGGTCTCTTCTCATATTTTTCCTTTTCAAGCTCCTTATAAGCTTACATTTGTTCTACTTATCATGTGAACTTTTTCCAACCAAGCAATAATTTCATCAAATAAGGTTAGTGGATGCTTGGTTAAGGATTTGAAAAAATCGGAATTTCCCTAACTTCTTGGCTAATAGCATAGGGAGCAAAACTCTTATTGCAGTTCATTATTTCAATTATCAATTGATTGAAACAATGCATACAGTCCCTTATGCTCTCACGAGCTTTTGTTAGATGGAAGTCAATAATGAAGAATCCTTCATAAGTGGCTTGCTAGCCAAAAAATACAGCCAAAATTCATCGGTGAGCTGATCAAAAGAGAATATGGAGGCTACTTTTAGGGGATTAATCTAGTTGTTACTGATTTCCACAATGTAAAAGGAAATACCTCGTAAGCTATTGCATCTAAGAGCCTGTAGAATTCCTTTAATGTTTGAAACATATTAAGGTGATCATTTGGGTCCTTCTTCCTATTAGAAGTGTCGAATTGAAGCAACCTGACACTTAAGGGAAACACCTCTTCCACAATTTCACATACAAAAGGGCTCAACTTCCTCCCTCTTAGCTCAATCCCTCTTTGTGAACTTCCTTCTCCTACTAATTTCTTAATGTAGTCCTCTAAATCTTACAAACTCATGTCTACAATATCTTTTCTACTATAAGTAAGTAGTTACATGCTCTATCTTTCCTTCTTTTTGAGCAAGGACACAACTACAAGTCAAAGCTTATGATAGTTTCTATTGAAAACTTCTCTTAGCAGGAGCATCAAGTTATGCTTGCTGATCATTATCATTAACCATCAACGCTTTCCCTCCTATACGACTACGATAATCTTCCTCTATAATTAGGGTAACTTCCTTACCCATTACTTCCAAAGGTAGTGTCGAGGAAGACACAAGATCATGATCTTAGAGTTTTTTTTCCTCAACTCCAAGTTATACATTTTAACTTCCTTAAGTTCTTTTGAAAATTATGCATATAAAGTTTCTAATTGGTAGATTCACCTAGATTTAACCCATTAAGTCTATTGTGGATACACTAAAGGGTCATTCAATTGTATAGGAAGCACTTTTAGTATCGGTTGCTCTATTGGTTGATCATCCAAAACCACATAAGGGGCATTACTCCTCCCTATAATGGTGTCATATCTATTTTTAGTTTTAGTCACCATACTTGGCTAGTAGCAAGTACCGAACTATTGACAATCAAATTTGGTATAATAGACAAGTAAGTTGCGAAACTAACAAAAGGCCTACAAAAGAAAAAAAAATTAGGTTAGGGGTAATAAGAATTAGGCTACTAGACCTCTAACCTACAGCCGAATCCAAGGCTTAGAAGGATTAGTAAGGCAAATCTTCCTATTCTAGCTGACTCCTGCGAAGGTCGAGTTGATCCTTACTGTTAACCAACTTCTTATGCCGAGTCGAGTAACCATAAATCTCTCGGAAGTCGTGCGCCAACTAGTCAAATGCTTTACTAACTACCCAACCCCTCATATACACCTACTTGGCTCTAACTAAGCCGACCTCCAAAGCAGTAACATTACTGTCAAGAAGCTAAGAGCTCTAGCACATGTTCATAACCATTCCTTCTCGAATGAGCCTAGGCTTACTGAGTACCTCTATTTGGTACTCGTGCCCAACCTTTCATCATGATTGTACTATTTTTCTATTTCTACCAAAAGCATCTTTAATATGATGTTGCTACGTATCCCAAACCTACATGAAGGAATTTGCAGTGCCAATCATTAATTTACTTGAATTATCATTTATACCCTTTATTACTCTTTATACACTACTTCTTTTAGACATTACCCTTTTAGTTTTTTCTATTTTAGGCAGGTTATCTTAGTTTCTTACGTATAAATACCTGTTGTACATATAGTTGCATAATTAATTATCCTCTTATCATTAGTATACTAAATATACATTTTTGTAAATACTGCTCTCGTTAGTTTATTTACTCTTTTCACTCTTATCCTAACCCTTAAGTAAGGCTAAGTAGCAAGTAACCTTATCGGACCATCTATTGCGTCAAATTGAGTTATATTATAAGTCCTCAAAAGATCCTTGTTACATCATATCCTAGGAGCTGTTTGTCATGCCTTGAAAAGGTGAAGTTGTAGCAATCCCGCCATATGAGCCATCCTAAAATAGAAATTGTCCTTATAGCTACTATCTTAAACCTAGTTCACACCAAGTATACTCGACTCTACCCCTCTAAAGCGTCCAATTCGATACCTATTTAATATAAACCTGGCGAGTAATCCTTTGAAATAATTTGTAATAATAAACTTGTAATTTGGCCTTATAAAAGAGTAATAGTAAATCCCATTGGTACCTATCATTTTACATACAAACAAAAATATTGAAAACTACCAAACCCTTTGAGGAGTCTTGTGTAGTTTTCCTTAAAAGATGAAAAGTTAACACTAAAGGTAATAACCGGCTATTTCTTATTGTATCTCACTCCTCGTCTCAATTTACTAGTGTTTTGGTATTGGGTAGATACTTTGTAATCTATTTGAGACCTGTAAAATAAATTATAAGGGAGTGAACGGTAAATTACTCAGTAATTAGGTAGAGACAGAAGTATGCACTCAACACATCACAAGCAGAGTTTTCAATCAAGTTAGTTAGATGCAATACATATATAAGCAAATGTCATCGCATAACGTTATCCAGTCCATCGTAAGATCAAAGAATTGCGCTAGCTCTAATTCGGGTTAAGGAGATTGACATCACACACTCATGGATCAAAACCAAACCAGAGCTTATGCAATAGAGAACACCCTCCTCCCGTGACCACTTTCGAACCACAGCCCTTAACCTTGCCACAACCTCCTCTTTTATCACTTAGTTCAGCTAAGGGTGGAGAAATGATCATTTCAGCTATTCTTATCGAAGGGAGTTCGTGTTTGGCCCGAGAATCCTAGTCGTTACCCCTAGTGGGTTGCGATGCATATCATATTAGATGTTAAGTCAAGTTTGAGTTAGTTCATCTTTTCAGAATGATCGACCAAGCTCAAACAATTCACGTATAATAATATTCATAAAACAACCATATCATGAAGCTCAGCTCCCATCACAGCAAATCAAAACCCAACCACAAACACTGCATATGTATAAATAGCTAACTACAATCACAAGCCAATATATACCAAAGTCTTTAAATATTTTAAAATGATATCCCAAAATACTGTAAAGCATTGATCCTACTTACCTGTCCCGACGCTTACTTCGAAAAACTCGTATCGTTAACAATTTGATCACTAAGAGGCCTTATATATACAAAACCTAAATTCAGTTTTTGTAATAGTTATGCAAACATTATGGTTTTATCTAAAATGATTATATATATATATATAAAGTATATTATCATAATAATATATAGTTTTATTATGTTATATATATATATATATAGAGAGAGAGAGAGAGAGAGAGTTAAGTTATTAATTATTAATAATATACATAATTATACTATTACATATAATATATCGTTTTGATCATATCGAAACATATTTTTAATTAGTTAAATTACATTTTAATTCTGGCAAGATTATCGTAATACATATATTCTAGTAATATTATAAAATTATAGGTTATATTACTTAAGATTAGTCGATTTTAGTAAAAATGATATTGGTAGATTTATACAAACCTAATAACACATTATGGGTCCTATTTCTAAAAATAACTTTTAACGGGTAATTTGAGTTTTTAACATAATTATACATATCTAATAAAATATTATCATACTATACATAATTTGGGTTATTAAACCATATTTTACTTAATTTGTTAATATAATATAGATATTATCCAACCCTAATATCTACATAACGTATCCCAATTATTAAAATATCATTAAACATATTTTAAATATAGTTTTTATCCAATCTAACTAGTACACATATAGATAGTTTTTATTCAACTATTTATCATATTTTAACCTATTATTACTAAAAATGATTCCTAATTTATAATTTAAGCTATTTTACAACATAAATTTGTAATAAATGGCTTAGGTTACTAAATAATTCCCTGAAAATTTTTATAGACTCCTGAAGGAGAACTCAACTAGTACTTAGTTTCAAGTTTTCTATCTATTGTCTATATATTCGTATTTACAAATTTTACCCTTAAATTACCCAATTATAATCCTTTTTGCACCAAATTGATTTCAACCTATCCTAACATTATTATTTTTCACTAGAAATCAATACATGTCCATTTCATTATTTAATTTCATAATTTCCTATTTATTTCACAATTTCAACCTATTTTCGAGCTATTTCTAAGCCAAAAAATGCGATAAATGTTAAAAATATTCAAATCAAAATTAGAGCTATATAGTAATAACATATATATCATAAACATCGTACAAAAAAAAAATTGAACTAAGAACTACATCATTTAGTGTATTTATTTGAATTTCAAATTTCGGGTGAACAGTATATTTGTTAAGTAAGTACATTAAATATTCCTAATTTTATTAAAATAAATTTACAAAATGAAAGCACATCTAAAATAACCTAGGAATTAATTTTTTTCATATTTTTCTTAATTAATTTAATAATCTTTTGAAAATAGAGAAAAATAAGGCAGAAACTTAAAACCTGAGTTCATCGGAGCTCTAACCACTGTTAACCATAGAAGGGTTGTCGAATGGCCAAGACACTGCATGGACTGGTGATGGCCGGTCGAGTTCCACAACAGATTCTCCTTTGGTTTGGTTTCTAGCTTAGCTCAATAATTCCCCTATTTTTCTTATTTTATTTTCTAATTTTTATTAATTTTTCCAAAAATCCCTTAAGTGTCTAAAGTGTATAATCTAAACCTAGGAGTCCTATTTACAGTGGTTAAGGTCAGTTGAGCTTTTCCTTAGCCATTAAGTTATTATTTTATTTATTTATCTATTCTTTTAAGGAATTTGCATGTGTGATGTATCAATTTTTTATTTATTTACTTTTGATGCAGTTGGTTATTTTTTTTAAGCTACTCCACATTTAATCCAATCATATTTTAAGTTATTTTTTTATAATTTTTTAGATAATATTTTAGGGTACTTTGGTATTTTATATTAATATTTAATGATTTTGTTAATATACGGGTATATATCCTATATATATCATACATGCAATAAGTAATTATATACGTATAATCATTTTTCTAGCATATCTTTTATTTTTAAGATACTTTTCCTACTTAATTTTGCGATTTTATTACTTATTATGCATAATTATATAATTTTAAGTTAATTTACAAGTATATTTATTATATATACCAAGTATACTAATAATCATATAGTATATTATGCTGTATTATTTTCTTTTTATTTCCTAATTAACTTATCTCTAAGTCTCCATCGCATTCCGAGTTCGATTTTAGGGGTTTCGATTATTTTTACACTATATTAAGTAATCATACTTTAGGAGTAAAATCAAAATTTTAGGTAATTATTTTCAAAATCTAACTTTACCGAATCACTTTAACTAACTTTTTTTTAATTTAATCATAAAATTTGGGTTTAATCAAATAATTTCTTTCAAAAACCCTAAATTTAGGTACACTTGCCCTAAGCTCGACTTTAGGGTCTCATATAAAGCAAATTCTCACTATCTTAATTATATTCTTAATATTTTATTATATTTTTTACTTCTAAACGTACAAGAATTTCTCAATTAGGGTTATCATGTTTTTTGTAAGTTTCTAGTCTACTCAATTTATTTTCTTGAATGCACTAGTTAATTATTGATCCTAATCGTATAAAGACAAGGCTTTGTCTTAATACTCAAATATTCATGTCCTGATTAATGATTTATGGGATATTACACTATTCATGGGTCTACTTACTTTACTTTTACTATTTTCGCACAATCCCATCACCTTCTTCAAGTTTAAACCCATCCCAGCGACCAGCCTTATCTATTTTTAGCCTTAGTCTACATCATCTTGATATTAAAGCAGAGGTTTTGTTTAGATAAGTTATATTTATGTTTTGTAGAGTAGTGCTTATTGTAGCAATGTGTTGAAGTTGTGAAGAGAATCATTGAAGTGTTTGAGTAAGTAGTAGAGTGTGGTAGTTTGTTCTTGGGGATACTCTATTTTGCTTTGTTTTGGACATCTGAGAACAAAGTAAGTTTCGATGTAGTGATTTGTTCATCAGTATCATTAAAAGTGTTTTCAGGTTAATTGGAAATTTGTGTAGAAAGTACGCGTATTATATAGTTTAGAGAAATAGTGTTAATTGTATCTTAGAATTCAAAGTTTGAAACTAAATTTGTTGAAGAAATAACAAACCCAAGTATTGATATTAGCATTGGGGATGACAGCAATAGTGTTGTCCACCATGGTCGATAGCCCCAAGACACCCCTAGAACCCCTCTTAGCTTACCTGACTAGAGCTATTCATACAGTGGCCTATTAACTTGCTGAGGTTGTGTATAATACTCCATAAGCTGCCCAACATATTCGGGGCCAAAACCCAGCTCAACACATTTGAGGCAAACGAATAAGAGGATGAATGGAAGAATAATTGACTTAGGAGATCTGGATGATGAGAAGAAGAGCTTGAAGAAGAAGAGCGAGCTCGAACATCCCGAGCTATAAACCATATGAAATTTCATATTCTAAGCTTCAATGGATTTGGGAGTGTGGATCATTATTTAGATTAAGAGGAGAAAGTTGAGTGAGTTTTTTTATTATTACTAATATGGGGATCAAGAGAAGGTAAGGATTGCTACTGTTGAGTTCTTGGGATATGCCGCTACGTTATGGAAGAATTTTCAAATTATGAGAAGATGAAAAGGATACAAAGAGGTAAATACTTGGCCTAAGATGAAGAAAATACTTAGAAACAGGTTTGTGTTAGATACTTAATTACAAGACACTGTTACTTGACTTCAAGAGCTGAGACAATGAGGTTAAACTATTAACAAGTATGTTCAGGAGTTCCAAACACTTATGATTCACTGTAAAGTAGAAGAGCCATCAACCCGAACAGTATCCAAATTTCTTACTAGATTAAGAAGTGATATCCAAGATATTGTAGAACTTAAGCAATTTACTACAATAGATGAGGCTATACAAATAACCCAACAAGTAGAAAGATAGAGAATGAACAAGATATCGACCTAACCCTTGACAAGCTAACTTGGTCCATCAGGTCAACCTATTCAAGGAATCTACCAAGCTCAACTAAGTATTGAGCCGAACAGATGTCAAGATTGAGTGAAAGGGCATACTTGATGGTAACATATCGACCAGAATGTATGAGAAGGGGTAAGGATTCAAAAAGAAGACGAGCCAGATCAAGTACTTCAAGTATCAAAGGTTTGGGTACATGGCCACCCAGTATCCGAACCAAAGGACTATAATTATCAAGGAAGATACCCTAAAGATCAAAGTAGATAGCACAAAAGAAAAACCAGAGGAAGAGAGAGAAGTAAGAGATGAAGTTGATATTAATGCCAACCTCATTAAAGAATATATGTTCATCGAAGACTTGGACAAGTTAACTCTAGTTGTTCGATGTGTAATGAGATTGGAACCTTTACCCGAGGAAGAGTAGAAGGATAACTTATTCTATGTAACTTACAAGCTGGGTAATCAAGTATGTGCACTCATAGTGGATAGTAGGAGTTGCACTAATCTAGCATCCGCCAACTTGGTTAAGAAAATGAAGCTATTGACTATCTCACATCTAAAGCCATACAAGTTACACTAGCTGAATGAGAAAAGAGCACTACATGTGAGTCAACAAGTCTTACTACCAATCTCTATTGGAAATTATTTTGACGATATTCCTTGTGACGTATTGCCCAAGTGTGCATTTCATGTTTTGCTAAGCTAACCTTGGCTTTTTGATCGAAGAGTTATCCATGACGGTTATAAGAACATGTATATGTTTGAAAAGGATAGGATGAAGGTTAGTTTGAACCTTATGATGCCAAGTCGAGTTAGCAAACCGTAAGCTAAACTTGCTTAAAGATCTAAGAAGACTTTAATTCTGAGCAAAGCCAAGCTCTGAGAAGCTATAAAGGTCAACATACCAACTTTTATGTTGGTTAGAAGGCTATGAGAGTTGAAGAAGCAAATTAAGCTACCCCTTGAGGTAAAAGAGCTACTGGATGAATATACTGACTTGTTTCCAGAACAGTCACCCGAAGGATTACCCCCATTCAGAGGTATTAAACATTACATTGACTTAATACCTGGTGCTACCTTGCCGAATAAGCTAACTTATTAGATGAATCCCGACGAAACTCTAAGCTCTAAAGATAAGTCAATGAACTACTAGAAAAAGGATATGTAAGGGATAGCTTCAGCCCTTGTACTATGCTAGCTCCTTGTATCGAAAAAGGATGGTACCTAGCTAATGTACGTCAATAGCCAAGTCGTGAACAAGATCACCATCAAATACCAGTATCCTATCTCTAGGTTGGATGGCATGTTAGATGAACTAAGTTGAGCTAAGGTCTTTAGCAAAATTGATTTGAATTCTAGCTACCATCAAATCTGGATGAGGTCAGGAGATGAATGGAAACTACATTTGAAACTTAGCATAGACTCTATGAATGAATGGTAATGCTTTTTGGTTATCAAATGGCCCAAGTACTTTCATGCGACTAATGAACCATGTATTGAGGAATCTAATCAAGCAATATATCATAGTATACTTTAACGACATCCTTATGTATAGTGCCGACCTTGTAGGTCACTGTGAACATCTCTATTGTCACGACCTGAAGGGACTAGTCATGGCAGTCACTATATACCATATAAAGGACAATAGATTGATTTTCCCTCTCAATTAACAACCCTTCATGCGATATACAAAGCTAAAGCTACAACTACAACTGCAACTAACAATCTAAAGTTGCACAAGTGTAAGCAATATCATCTCATGATATTAATCATAAGTTATTGAAATATAAAACACATCTATTTATATAGAAATTTATAGATAAGAAGTCTATAATAATTCTTAACTTAAATTGATATCATTTCACTACATAATAATATTCAAAATCTAATTATACTATCATAAGTATCCTCCGCTTACATCTTACTCCCACCTCAAACCTTAATGTACAACTAACCTTAAGCATGTGACAACCCGATTTCACGAGCAGATCAGCCTACGAAAGAAGATTATATGAGTATAAGCTAACTAGCTTAATGAGGTAATTCCCTTAACCATACAACAAATAAGCGACACAACAATTTAATCCAATCATATGAATACAAGAACAATTAGTATACCAAACAAATACATGCAGGTGACTAAGTACTGCACTCAGATTTAATACCCTCTGAAGTCAGGGTTAAAGATACATTGACACAGTCAAATCTAAGTATCATACTAGAACTTATATCATAATGAAACTCCACATTTCATATTCAAAATATAATAGTGTATCCATTTTCAATTTTTATCAAAAACGAGTTCTACGTATGATTGTTAGTAAGTTTACGCAACCCTCACTCACCCCTAAACAGAAACCATTAGACTCAACCCTTAGCTAGGCAGTTGATGCCTCCAATGCCTAGTAATCCCACAGGCGAGGGTAAGATCATATCGTGCATATGTACCATACGAAATCTATAACAATAAATAATCAACCTAAGTATGGCCTCTCGCTACCTCCATATGATATAACAATCAGAATTAGTAATGTCGTGCATGATTATGCGTGTTTTGAGTTAGTTCTTTTAAGTCGAATAAAATTAAGTCTTATTATTCAATGATCAACAAAGTCATAGATAATCAGTTCCTATCGAATCTAGTATGCAACAATCAATATGTTATCATACTTTAAAGTAAATTCGTTATCATACTTTAAAGTAAATTCATTATCAACGAACAGTATCATACACATGTATAACCCAACTCCACACAACATTCAATTATTAATCATAATTTGTATTCACTAACTACATATACAAATAAGTATGGAATCCCTAGGAAAAACTTACTCAGCCAGTAGTTTCATGGCAACATTGGGTCAATGTCAAGATCACCTAAGAACAAGAAATACAAAAAGTAGTAAGTTTATAAATTAAAAACTAAACTAATAACGTAATTCATATTGTTTACTTTACTTAGTTATTGATTTACGTGAAATCGTTGATTTGAGCTTTTTATCAAATTACGTATAATTTTTTCAACTTAGCTTGAAGCTTTATGAACCTATAGTCCATTTCAATTATTTTCAAGCTTACTTTCTCGTAGCGAGATTTGTTTTGGACGTTGTAATTTACAATTTGTAATTTTGATTGTAATATAAAAATATCACAAAATTCATTATTTTAACTTAAAAAGTTATAAAATATCAATTTAAGCTTTTTCTTAGTGTATTTATAATTTAATAATTACTTAAATCGTATAATTGAAAATTTTCTCATTTTAAGCTTATTTTACTATAATTACCTACTGTTACTTATTTTTTAGATTTTAGGGTTATTAACTTAAATTTTATACTTTATTATTTTTATACTTAATTAATTGATATTAATTACGAAAATTAATTAATTTATGATAAATGGTGACATGACAGCATATAAAAGTGCCACATGTCACCTTTGTAAATTTTTCTAAATTTCCATTATTTTCTATTTTATGATATAATTATATATATACTTACGATTATATTTTATTAAATTTTCTAATTTAATTTATTATTAATTTTTTCTCCAATTTTATGGTATTCTTATATATATATATATTAACTTAATTTATTTATTAACTTAATATTATAGTATATTATATATACTATTTAATTATACTCATATTTTTACATATATATCACTATTCATATACATACATTTATACATATACTATATGTTATATATTAAATTATTCTAACTTTATTCATACATTATGTACAAGTATAATATACACTTATTTATACTTTATATACTTATGTATATATACAGTTATATTGTATACATATATACATACTAAAATACAAAATATTATTAATAATATGTATGTATACATATTTACGTCAGCTACATATATATATACAAAAATTCGTATACTTTGAAACTATTAAGTATATATACATATATTATACGTATACCTGTATATACTTCATATATTAAAATTGATAAGTACATATATATACATAATCACGCATAAATACATAAATAATTAAATAAAATACTAAATATAGATACATGTATATAAAGGAAATATTCATATACTATACGTGTATACCTACATATATATTATATGAAAAAATACTAAATATACATACATATATAATACACATGCATACATGTGTAGGAAAAATACGTACTGTATGTACTACTACTTATACCTAATATATATGTTTATATCTAATCATGGATACACATATGTACATATAAATAAATAAATAAAATACTTAGTATATACATAGTATAAAATACATATATGTACAAAATAAATAATTAACCTATCTAAAATCCTTAGCAATTGAATCACTTGAATCCTTTTTATTTTTCTTCTTCTTCTTCTTCTTCTTAGTTCTCGTTTTCCCTTCTTTCTTTTTTTTTTTATTTCAGTTTCTTTGTAGTGTGTATGTTAGCTTTAGTTTTTTTTTTTTCTACTTACAGGATTCCAATCATAATTGCAAATAAAGGAGACTTATGTAGACAAAACAAAAGAAAAGAAAATCAATTAGATATAGCATTTATTAAGATGAGACACATCCTTATCTCATGGATTTGTATCTTTTTTTTTTTTTAACACATGGTGATTAACTTTGGCCACACAATTGCTATACATAATCTAGCAAAAAATATTGCAAGCCGTAGCAACAAGAAAATAAAAATTAGAAGAAAGAAAATAAAGAAAAATGAAGAAAATAAAAATAATTATATGTAATTTTTCTAAACATAAAAATAATATTTATAAATTAATTTTGGAATTTTATGAAAATTTATCAATTTAATTGGTACCGGTTACAATTACAATTTTTATGAGTTATTTAAATGTTTTCATTAAAAATTTCTCGCGATTACGTGATTTAGTTGATAATTATAATCGACTACGATTATATTACTATTAAGTTATATTTATTCATTTTATAAGCTTAAAGTTATCATTTTAGGGTTTCGATAAAATTTGGGTTCGATTTTGATTTTGAGTATTTGCACGTATATCGAATTTAGGGTTTTTTGCATGCAATTTAGGTTTCGATTGATTTTCTAGGATTTCTACTATCGACATTATGTTCGGTTTCTAAATTTTATAAAAATTTTATCATTTCTAACCTTATCAACTTGTGATATAGTTTAGAATACTATGAGTTAAATTAAGGTTCAGACTAATAACTAAATAAGGTTTATATCTGTACCATGCTCAATATACTCCAAGCCGAGAGATTATTCGGTAATATAAAGAAGTATTACTTCTACTAGGAAGAAGTGGTGTTTCTAATCTATGTAATAGGTAGAGGAGGCTTACGAGTAGATGATGAGAAGATTTAAGCTATTGTCAAGTAGTTGACTCTAACCACATGTGTCGAAGTGAGAAGTTTCTACGAACTGGCATCCTTTTATCAAAGGTTCATTAGAAATTTCAATACAATTGTTGCACCCCTTACCAAGTTGATAAAGAAGAACATTAAATTTAAGTAAGGAGAAAGAGAGGAAGGAAGTTTTGTTGAAGTGAAGGCAAGGTTGACTTTCGTACCTATATTAGCCTTACCCGACTTCGAGAAGATTTTTGAGTTAGAATGTGATACATCAGGTACTGGTATAAGTGTTGTCTTAATGCAAGAAGATTGACCAATTGCCTACCGTAATGAGAAGCTCAAAGACCTTAATTGAACTACTCCGTATAAGACAAAGAACTCTTAGCCCTTATCCGATTGCTTCAAGTATGGCAACACTATTTATTGCTAAGAGAGTTTTTCATCTATACTAATCACGAGTCTTTGAGATACCTAAGAAATCAGACCAAACTATCGGGTTAAATTCCTAAAAGTATTCAAATTTATGATAAAGTACAAACAAGGAAAGAACAACGTCGTTACCAATGCTCTATCCAGAAGACATGTTCTCCTAACCAAGTTATAGAACAATTGTTTAGATTTATGAGCAACAAAGAACAGTATCCAAAGGTCCTACATTTCAGACCTATACTTAGGCGTTGTATCGATGGAAGGATCATAGATGAGTACCATATAAAGGATGGTTATCTATTCTAAAGTGGAAAGTTATGTGTATTGACTTGTTTGTTAAAAGAGTTACTTGTTAAGGAAGCCTACAATGGAGGACTTTTTAGACATTTTAGAAAAAGAAGAACTTATGAGCTGTTAAGTGAATGGTTCTTTTGATCGAGAATGAGCCTAGACGTACACAAAATTGTTGAGGGTTATATTACTTGCAAGAGAGACAAATGCTGAGCTAAGCATGGGAAAACAATGCTTTTGTCTACCTAAGGCAAAGATTCTGCAATGGTTTTCATGGATAGATTTAGTAAGATGGCATACTTTATGCCATGCTCTAAAACTAATGATGTTTCAGCTGTTGTTTCTCTCTTTTTATAGGAAATTGTTTAGTTATACGGTATGTCGAGAAGTGTAGTCTTAGATAGAGATCCAAAGTTCCTAAGCCATTTTTGGAGGACTTTGTGGCGTAAGATAGGGAATAAACTACTATTCAACACTTCTTATCATCCCAAAATTGATAACCAAATGGAGGTAGTCAATTGTACTTTGAGATCATTGTTTTGAGTTGCAGTAGGTAAGAACTTAGCTTATTGGGATGTATGTTTACTCGAGGTAGAATTCACTTACAACTGTATGGTACATGAAACCACCAAGCAAACCCCCTTCGAAGTTGTCTATGGTTTTAATCTCAAGTTGTCTCTTGACCATTCCCCTGTACCCATATCTGAGCAAGAAGACCTTGACGCGAGACCCCGAGCATAGTCCCTAAACACATCTACAATAGGGTTACTTGGCAAATTGACCAAGCTGCCAAGAAAATACGAAAAAAGGTCAAGGGAAGGAAGTTGATACAATTTTAACCTGGAGACCTAATATGGCTATACTTGAGCAAGGAGAGGTTCTCCAGTAAGAGGAAGAGTAAGTTGTTCACTTGAGCTAAAGCCCTTTGAAAATCCTCTAAAAGATCAACGACAATACCTATAGATCGGAACTACTCAAAGATTATGGGGTCTTGGACGCTTTTAACATTACCGACCTTAGTCCCTATCACCCGATTGGAGAATTGGACGAAGATTAGCTAGATTTGATCCCAAATCTAAATCAACCAGTAAGGACTGATAGGAATCAAGCTATTGGATCTCTAATCCACAGCTAAGCCCGAGGTGTAGAAGTAACTAAGTGAATCCTCTTGTTCCAACCGAGTCCTACTGAAACCAAGCTGATCATTGCTGTCGACCAACTTCTTATGCCGAACCAAGTAACCACAAATCTCTTAAAAGTCATATGTCAATCGGTCAAATGCTTTTCTAACTGCCCGCCCCCTTACATGCACTTGCTCAGCTCTAATCGAGTTAACCTCCAAATCGGTAACATTAGTGCTGAGAAGCTGATAACTCCAACACATATCTACAATCACTCCTTCTTAGACAAGTGTAAGCCTTACGAGCTCCTCTATTCAGCACCCTTGCTCGGCCCTCCATCATGATCATACTATTTTGTCTGTTTCTACCAAAAGCATCTCTAATATGTTGTTGACGCATATCCTAGACCTACGTGAAGGAATCTACAGTACCAATCATTAATTTACTTGAATTATTATTTGTACTCTTTATTACTCTTTATACATTACTCTTTATACATTACTTCTTTTAGACATTACCCTTTTAGTCTTTTCCATTTTAGGTAGGTTGCCTTAGTTTCTCGGGTATAAATACCCATTATACATGTAGTCACATAATCAATTATCCTCTTATCTTCAGTATACCAAGGAAACTAAATATACCATTTTGTGAACACTACTCTCGTTAATTTGTTTACTATTTTCACTCTTATCTTAATCCTTAAGTAAAACTAAATACCAAGTAATCTCGTCAGACCATCTCATGGGTCATATCGACTTATACCGTGAATCATTGAAGTATCATATCTTCAGAACTATTTATAGGTCTACTTACTTCACTTTTACTGTTTTCGCACAATCCTGTCACCTTCTTTAAGCTTAGACCCACCTTAACAATCGACTTTATTTGTTCTTGGCTTCAGTTTGCGTCAAGGAAAGTGCTAGGGTAACTCTAACGTTGCTATTCTAATGCCTAAGTAAGCTATCGAGTTGTGAAAGTAAGAGTAAGCAAAAGAAGATAGTGAGAAAGTAGGGATTCTGAAGAAAACCCCCTATTGGTAGTTGAGCTCTATTTATAGGTGTTAACTGGTAACTGCTCTTGGGAACTACTGTTTGCATGTTTGTCATGTGGCAAGACCCTTCATCCCAAGCACCACTTCCTGATTTCTACGAATGTGGGCTAGTTCCAAATGAGGAAATGGTAGTTACTTATTTAATGATCCCAAATTTTTTGTGCTTATATTTAAATTTGAACTATTGGTGGCTATAACGAGTTCCTAACCACTTTCCCAACTTACCTATAACCATCCTAAGCCTCTTTCTTAATTATTGCCCTAGACCAAACTTCTTAGCTATCTAGACCATGAAATTTTCAAGGGTGCTCCTAGGGCATCCGATAGAGATCAAATCTTAAACCCATGAGGTCAGATAATAACCTTTTTAGGCCATTAGGAGGTCTTTGAGACTTTAGGGTGAACATCCTTATCTACATGATTACCTAGCCAATTTTAATTTTTGTTGTCAATTGCAAATTTGTTTTTAAATAAAGAAAATAATCATTTTTAATTCTTTTATCGAGCAATTTATATTATGGGGCCTTTAATGAGTTAAGGAACTAAAAGTAAAAGAAATAGACATTTCAAAATTCGAGCTCAACAACTACAATAACTAGTCTCTTACATATATAGAATATAGGCAAGTAACTAATGTTTTTACAATATATATAATAAAGACCATGGAGGCTAAAACTGTATAATCGAGAATTTATCTTTGGATACAACAATTGTTGCAAAAGTTATTCCAGCGTTAAATGCTTAGTATCCCTTTGTCCATTAATTTTGCTAAAAGTTCACGCTTGACAATATTGAAGATTACTAACCTATTATTTATGAGCAAATTATCAACCTCTCGGAGTTCTTATTATAATAGTTGGAGTGAAGAAGAAGGTTGTATGAGTGATCGAGGTATTGTTATACGATCTCATTTGTGCACCTTATGAATGTAAATTTGTCAGATATCATGTCCCTTCAGATATCCTGTTTACAATGACAGAAGTGTATAGATGGGATATCGATATTGGGTTTTCTAACAACAATAATGTCACAAATGGCGTTTTTATGTGTATAATTTACAGGTAATATGATTAACTAATATTTAATCAAGCATCACCATATTTTATAGATTATGATAGCTAATATGTGAGAAATTCCGTTTTTTGAAACACAAAGTATGATGAATTTTTTCTTTTTTCCGACTTTTTTAGTGATATTTCGTTTGCAATCTTGTGAGAAAAACAAAAAAAAAAACTCAACCGTGTAGATATTTGGATTTAAAATGGAAAGCAATTTAAGCCTATTTAAATAAGGATTAAAATAATGGTGTCATTATTAATATTCCATTAAAATTAAATAAAATTCGAATTTTTCACCTTCCAACGGTAACATAATTTTTTTTTTTTTTTCTGATTAATTATGGGGAAAGAGGATTCGAAATGCTTGTCCATTTGAAAAATTGTAACATAAACTTAAAAAAAAAAAAATTATGAGAGTTGCTTGGGCCTTCCCCCTATGTTGCGGCCCACTTTCTCCTTGACAGTTCTTTCGGAAAAATAAATAAATAAATAAAATACCCTCCCTTTCCTCCTCTCTCTCTCTCTCTCTCTCTCTCTCTCTGTGGATCATGAAAAATGGGTATCAGATTCATATTGATGGTGAATAAACAAGGACAGACCCGTCTTGCCCAGTACTACGAATACCTAACCCTAGAAGAAAGACGTGCTCTTGAAGCTGAGATCGTTCGCAAATGCCTCGCTCGCACTGAGCAACAGGTTCCTCTTTTTCTTCTATTTTTATGAATTCAGTGACACGATCTCTCTTTGATTACTATTTTTTATTTTTTCAATTCTTCGTGCAAATTGAAATCATTCTTATTATGTTGTTATTTGATTAAGTAGGTTGTCATTTTGTATTAGATAAAGTTATGATTTCGGAATCCAAATATGCTTTTCTAATGAAATTCATATTAGATATATATACAGACCTATAAGTGGGACATGACCGCAATTAGATCGGTTGTGTCCTGACCACATAGCCATGTACTGGATGAGTATAGCTTGCATTATATTGGTGTACCAAGTGATGTTGGAATGTGGAACCGTGAACTCATGCAATATATCTCTGGCGCTCATGGGACTTGTCCACTAGGCTAAACCCCTTGGGCTCGGATTCATATATACTCTGGACTCATGGATTCATAAGAATGGTGAAATCTGATCGAGTTGAGCACTAAGATAATTAGCACGAGGATTTGTTTGTAGATATAGATTTCCCCTTATTGTAATCTTAGGGTAGATTTATTTGAAAGGAGTGCAGTTCGTTGGGTTTTCTGAATTTCTAGTTGGGAAAGAGAAAGTTCATGGTGCTGCTTTGGTAAATTGGTGCATGTGCATCAGCTTATAAGGAATAAGGGGAAAGGCAATAGCAGGGAAGGAAAAAAGAAAAAGATGATTTGCTTTTACAGTAATATCCTCATTTTGTGAGAAGAAAACTTGGCAGTTGAGCTAATATATTCCTGAGTTCATTGGAACTTACAGAGTGTGAGTTAGTTGGAAGATTATCGATAGCTCATTGTTTTGTTTTTTTAGGTCATATGGTATTTGATGCCTGGAAATTGATTGTGTTCTATTTGTATTGGCAACAGCTGCCTGGAATAACAGTCATATTTTAAGGGAATGATCTTGTTGTTAGCTGGGATATATCATCTTTGTTATAATTGTTTAGATATTCATATTGGACACTATGAAATAGAATGTTTTTATAACTCATGTTACCAGATGCATAGTAATATATTTTTTGTTCCTGGTAATTATCTATTCTTCTGTTCAAGTTGTCTCATTGTTTGGACAACTTCCTACTCTAACTGAATAGGACACTCATGCTGGTTGCTACATTTTTGGGTGAGAGCATAGCTGTCATATTGAACACCATTAATTGTTTTGTTTTCCTTAAAATACTTGAGCAATCAAATACTGTTTTCCGAGAGAAATGTGGTGCTTTCATCTACTAAACTTGAATTGCATTCAGTTTCCTGAGAATAGATCACCAGATTACAATTAGCAAATAAAAAAGAACATGCGCTAGCCATGTGGTTTAATGGTAGGGTTCCTGCACTCATGATTACAGGTTCAATCCTTGGTCTTGGTTAAAAAAAAGAAAAAGAAAATGAACATCTAGGGCATTCTTAATTCCATAGACGAAATTTTTTCATCATTTCTTAGTATATGCCCAAACCTGGTGAAAGGGGAAAAAGAAAAAGCAACCTTATTTGTTCTTATTTTAGTACATTTCTTGTCTGAATTGTCACACAAGACCTCATCTCCAATAAATGGTTTCTTGCAGCAGCAGCAGCTCTCACTCTCCCTGAGCAGGAATATTTTGTCATTTTCTTCACAGCCTATTTTTTATTGGATTAGCTGCATATTATTCTCCATCCAATATCAGACTATGGATTTGAGTTTGGAAACAATTAAAATCAGCACTTCAATTTTCAGATTGTTAGGTAAATGATTTTCAAATTATTTATTTTATAGGAGGTTTACATTAAGATATGGGTATAATGAGGGCATGTTGTTTATTTAAGAGCTGGAAGTCATGATAATAGATACAATGTGATGAAGTAATGATCAGCATGTGGTGAAGGGTCTAATGAGGGAAGAAAGTGGGGGCTTCGTAGAGTCAAGAGAGAGGCTCTCTGTGTAAAGTTGAGCAAGCAGCTGAATGAGGATCAAGAAAAATAGGCTAGTGTATTGTCATCTAATGCTTACAGCAGGGGCCTTGGACCAATCATTTTTGAGTGTGTGTTGCCTCAATTAACTAGGACTGGACAGTCATGTACTTGCTTATTCATGTTCTACTTCTTCGTTGAATATAAATCCTTGTGACACTAATGGATATTATTGTGTTGGACTAATTATATGAATTTTCAATGATCCCTTGTTTGTCTTCATGTGCTTACAGTGTTCGTTCGTTGAGCATCGGAACTATAAAATTGTATATAGGCGTTATGCATCACTCTTCTTCCTCATTGGAGTTGATGATGATGAGGTTAGGCACTCTATTCTAGCCTACCCTATTGAAATCTACCTGTAAAAGTATGTTGAAGAAGCATCTAGCGGTCATTTAGCCCCATAACTTGCTAGAAGTAATGAACATGGGATCATGTTCTAATGGTTCATCAACCTATTCGAAATATTGCTTGAAGGTTCATTTTTCACATGTTTAAAAAGCAATGAAGTTATAATGATATTTATTTGAAGCATATGTTAAGCTGATGTTCATTTATTTGACCAATTTAAAATGTTTATGATTTATGGACTGAAACCTCTTTTTTTTTTTTTTTTTTTTTTTTAGGTCGTTGTTTGTGGTTCACTTGAAAGTTTTAATGACTTATCTGAACATGATCTTAGGCATTTATAAACACTATTAAATTTATCCCCATGTTTAAAGTGTTACCTAGGAGTGTATGAAATGGCACATTGTTCACAGATACAATTATTTATCCATTTGTAACTTCAAATTTTGACCTACTTACTACACGGCCTTACCCTTGCATTTTATATGGATGCTCTTTTCACACCTCAGTCATCTAACCTACATGGTCATCAGGAGGCAACTTAACCATTGCTTCAAGGGTTGCTCTCCTTATTCTTTCTAGTGATGAAAAGATTCATTGTACTGAGTGATGTTTTGTTCCATATTGCAGAATGAGCTTGCCATTTTGGAGTTTATTCATCTATTAGTTGAAACTATGGATCGCCATTTTGGCAATGTGGTAAGTGCCTTGAAGATTTACTAGATATTCATTTATACAAAGAATATAGTCTTTCCCTCCAATGTGGAGATGATTTAAGGACTTGTAATTATCTGTTATTTCAGTGTGAGCTAGACATTATGTTCCACTTGGAGAAAGCACATTTTATGCTAGAGGAGATGGTGATGAATGGATGCATAGTTGAGACCAGTAAATCCAACATTTTGACACCAATACAGCTGATGGATAAAACATCATAAAAGAAGGCATATGCAAGCTGACACCCTTTTCATTTTCAGCGTGAATGGGTCATTTCTATTTTGTGGAACAACAGGAGAATCTGCTGATAACACAACAGTCTATTTGTGCATTTTTCTCCTAAGAGTCAGGATTAAATTGTTAAGAAGAAAGGGCTATCAATTGTTTTCATAGTGCAACGATGATATAGGCTGTTCCAAAGTTTGGATGTGTCTCTAGTAACTTTTTCCTGATTTATGAGGAGCAAGGATAGGTTGCTATTTTATCTTAATATTTCTTGAATAATGCTAAATTGTTGCACTTGAGTGTTGGTGTTGTAACTTTTTTACTCAAACTTCTACCTTCTTTGAATGAACTTTTCGCTACCCCCATTGATCCTTGAGGCTTTTCCTATGCCAGAGATGGGCTGCAAAAGGCAACCTCCACTGAGGTTTTTCTTTGAAAGAGGTATTTATGTTAATTTGGATTCTCACCAGAGACGAAGATGCATTAAATTCTTTTCTTTAAAATTTGCCCAGTAAATAAAATATAAAGTTATGGTAGTAAAAATAATGCAGAAAGCTGATTTGATAGGCTTTGATAATTTACAAACCTTTGAAATACCTTCTAGGGATGTTCTTTTAAATGCAAATGGAGTTATCCTTACATGTGATTTATATCATTTAGACATCATTTATATATCGTAATTTTAGAAACGAAATGAGTATGCTTTTCCGCCCTTTTTTTTGCGCTAATCTAAGTGTAGGAAAGTGGGTTATTTGGTTGTTCTATTGGTTCGGTTATCTTAACATTCTAAATTTTTTTTTTTTTTTTCAGATGTAAATCACTTATCCCTACATTAGTCTTGAATAAGGGTAGCAATTAGGATTTTTTCTTTTCTAGCTTAGCTCTTGATAATGCTAGGTTCCTTATCTCTTATTTGCCTCATATATGTATTACACGTGTTCTGGTCATAATAAAATTAGAGAGATTTGACTTATTATTAATACTCATAGTTTGTAAATGATATCAGAGCAAGGTTAGATATTAGAGTAAGGTTGATCAACCTTACTAGATAGGTGAAACACCACCAAATCAAACCAAGACATCTAGTTCTAAGTTCAAGTTTGGATCACTATTTGATCCAGACCAAACTCCATCAAGTTTGACTCCAACTATGACCAACATGCTTATGATTGATCACTCCTTTCAAAATACATAACACAAATTGAATGGTTTAGAGAGCGGTACCAATCAATTAAGCTAGTGATATGTGGAAGTTAGGATACCTTATTAGTACACATCAGGCTCCTTCTCAAGATTTGACTAAGTTCACCACATAGGAGGCAGAGAATGTAATGGTTATGGCATGGCTTATGAATTCTATGGAGCTAAAGATTGAAAAGTTGTATCTTTTTTGCAACATGACCAAGAAAGTGTGGAACTTGGTAGAAGAAATGTACTTAGGTTTGGAGAATTCTTATTAGTATTTTGAGGTAACCTAAATATAATTGAATACTATATTGTGCTAACGGAATTATTGCAACAATTAGACCTATTTTATGATTATGATTGGTCATGTGTTGAGGATAGTGTAAAATTTAACAAAATACAAGAGAAAGATAGGATTTTTGACTTTCTACAAGGACTAAACTTAGACCTTGATGAAGTTAGAGGGAGACTTTTGAGCCAAAAGCCACTCCCATCCTTAAAAGAAGTGTTTGCTAAAGTTTGAAGGGAAGAGACATAGAAAAAGGTAATGAAAGCTATTACTTTTGATCATATTGCATCGAGTTCAGTATTAGTTACTGAGAAAGAAGTATCAAGTGAGAAGTCTAGGTATGACTATTGCTAGAATCCATATCATACCAAGGAATCCTATTGGAAACTCCATGGCAAATTAAGAAGTAGTGCATAGAGAAAGACAAAGAGAACTACTAAAGTAGCTCAAGTTGTAGAGACCAACAATGAAAATGGTATAAATTTAACCCTTAATTAAGTTGTAATGATTAAGAAAATGAGGACAAAGTATTGCCTTTTACTGCTAATGTTTGTAAAGGTAAACATAAGTCTCCTTTTAATAGTATAGTCAATAGTCAATGGATCATTGATACAAGTGCAACTGATCATATGTGCAATCTTTTATCTAATTTTGAGAGCTTCTATGCTTGTAAAAGAAAAAAAAGTATTAATTAGTAGTGGAGAATGTGTAGTTGCTAAAGGAAAAGGGATGGTTTGGCCTGGAAACTTGTGTTTACATAAAACCTTGTTTGTTCCATAATTACAATATAATTTGCCATCATTTAGTAAATTGGCAAAAGACATGGTATGTAAAGTGATTTTCACTCATTCTCATTGTGTATTTTAGGACCTGACTTTAAGGAAGATGATAGGAAATGCTAAGGAGGTGAACGGGCTCTATTATCTAATAGTCAGTCTTTTAAATCTAAGTGTTTACTTTCCACTATAAATAAGAGTGATGTCATGTTATGACATCAATGTTTAGGGCATCCAAACTTTGATTACATGTATCACTTGTACCCGCATTTGTTTTTGAATAAGAATATAAGTGATTTAAAGTGTAAACATTATGTTGTCTCTAATTCACAAGAAAATCTTATTATCCACAACCATATAGATCTTCAAAACTATTTCACTTTATTTATAACGATATTAGGAGACCTTCCAAGGTCACTGCATTATTTGAGTATAAGTGGTTCATAACGTTCATTAATGATCATTTGAGAGCATGTTGGGTTTATTTATTAAAAGAAAAATTTGAAACTTGTTCTATTTTTTAAAAATTCCATAGACTTATATCTAATGTCTTTTAAACACAAATTCAAATTTTAAGGACGAATAATGGAAAAGAATTCTTCTTTAAGGAATTCAAAAATTATCTTAATGAGCTTAAAATAATTCATCAAAGCTCTTGTTCCTAAACTCCATAACAAAATGGAGTATCTAAGCATAAGAATCGA
The DNA here is from genome assembly GCA_024138005.1 of Lumnitzera racemosa. Classification (NCBI taxonomy): domain Eukaryota; kingdom Viridiplantae; phylum Streptophyta; class Magnoliopsida; order Myrtales; family Combretaceae; genus Lumnitzera; species Lumnitzera racemosa. The sequence continues at coordinate 37,383,374 of JAMXBC010000007.1, forward strand.
CATTTGCTCAAAATCGCTTGATCTCTTATTATAACCAATTGCATGCCTTATCATTATTGGAGGGACGTAATCTTGACAGTTACATATCTTATAAATAGAAATCCCTCAAATGTCCTTAAATTTTGAATTGATTTTTGTCACATACACTTATTCAACTCATTGCCACTAGAAGTCTTATTTTATATAGCTTACATTTCAAATCATTCTCCCTATAAGCACAAACTCAAAGCAAAAGCTCTCAAATGTATATTTGTTAGTTATTCTTCCTTCCTTCCAAAAGGGATATAAGTGTTTCCATCCCCCTTCCAAGAAGTTTTTTGTTATTGCCGATGTAGTTTTCCTTGAACAAAATCTCTATTATACATCCTTAGGTCAAGGAGAGAACTAGAGTTCCATCGAAAATGCCTATTTGCCACTTTTCTTAGACATTTTTAACAATTCCAACTTTATAAAAACGCATACACTTGCATATGCCCTTGATTGTTATCTAAGTAAGACTCAAGAAATTGAGAAACATAATCAATAATTGAAAGTTTATTCTAAACAACCCAAAGTTCCTTATAATGACCAATCATCTAACTTATAAGTCTATTGCTAATAACTTGAGTAAATCAAGGTAACCATGAGTAAAATCAGAAGCAATAGATTTTAGGAGTTCTTGGGTGGAAGAAAGTGGTAATGATAGTTCAAATGATTAGAATGGGCAAAATGGCAGTGATGATCAGAATGTTAAGGAGTTTTATAATGATTAGAATGAGTAGGATGGTAGTGATGATTGGAATGTTAAGGAGTTAGACATGCCTATAGCCTTGCAAAGAGAGAAAAGAACTTATACTAACTATCCTAAATATCTTATTTCTAATTACATAATGTATTATAAGCTATCACCTAATTTCAAAGCTTTTGTAGCAAAGATAGACAAAGAAATTATTCTTAAAAATATTGGAGAAGTAATGGGTAGCAAAAGATGGAAGAAGGCTATGCTAAACGAAATGTAAACGTTGCATAAAAATAACACTTGCGAGATTTGTAGCTTACTTATTAGCAAGAAAGCAGTGAGGAATAAGTGGCTCTTTAGCACAAAACACAAGCCAAATGAAACTATTGAGAGATACAAGGCTCACTTAGTTGCTAAAGGCTATAGGAAGACATATGGATTGGACTATGAAGAGACCTTTTCCCTAGTTGTAAATTGAATTCAATTAGAGTTATCCTTTCTTAGGTTGCTAATCTAGATTGGACACTTTATGAATTAGATGTGAAGAATGCCTTCCTTAATGGTGACTTGAAGGAAGAAATATACATGAAACTTCCACTAGGGTTTGAATTTGAGGAGACTAAGGGTAAAGTATGTAAAATGAAGAAATCTTTATATGGATTGAAACAATTTCCAAGAATGTAGCTCAAAATATTTAGCAAGATACTGTTGAAATTTAGATATCATCAAATGCAAGTAGAGTATACTCTCTTTGTTAAGATTGGAGAAAGAGGAACGAGATTACTTTTCATTGTCTATGTAGATGACATCAATGTTATTGGTGATGACTTAGTTGAAATCACAAAATTAAAGAAGATCAAGAAGAACTTGGAGGCAAAGGATCTAGGGTATCTCAAATTTTTCTTGGGTTAGAAATAGCACGTACAAGAAGAGGAATCTTTATCAACTAGTGCAAGTATATCTTGGACTTGTTGAAAGAGAATGGAAAAATTAGGTGCAAACTGACGAATACACCACTACTACCTAATTGGAAAAATTGGTCAAAGGTAAATAAGACTATTTGACAAGGAAAAGCATCAAAGGATAGTAGGGTAGCTTATTTACTTGTCTTTATTACGACTAGATTCAGCTTTTGCAATCAATATGGTAATTCAATCCATGCATGTACCTACTAAGCATCATTTAAAGGTTGTTCATCATAGCTTAAGATACTTAAAAGGGACTCTAGGAAAAGATGTTTTTATTGAGAAATCCTATTGAGATGCAATAGTTTATGTAGATGCTAATTAGGGAGGAGATTGGCTTGATTTAAGGTCTACTATGGGTTTTTACTCTAAAGTATGAGGTAATTTAGTTACTTAAAGGAGCGAGAAGCAGCAAGTTGTTGTTAGAAGTAGTACTTAAGCTGAATATCAAGAGATTGCACAAGGGTTGTGTGAGGTTATTTGGTTACAAAGGCTATCAAAGGATGTACGAGTGAAGTGGAGTTCAACTTTGATCTATAGTGATAGTAAGTCAACTATCAATGTAGTGAAAAACCCAATACAACTTGGAGGATGAAGCATGTTTGTATCGATTGGAACTTCATGAAAGCTGAAATTGAGGATGGAAGTATTCAACTTGAATATATGTCCACAAAGAACTAGGAGGTCAATGTACTAGCCAGTTCTTGTTGAAGCTACAATTTGGTGAAATGTTGTTTAAGTCAGGAATGATAGATATTTACTTCCTAACTTGAGGAGAGGCGTAGAAAATTAGGTTATTTGGTTGTTTTATTGATTCGGTTATCTTAATATTTTAAAATATATATTTTTTTATGTAAATCTCTTATCCTTGCATTATTCTTGGATAAGGGTAGCACATAGGATTTTTTCCCTTTCTAGCTTATCTCTACATAATCCTAAATTCCTCATCTCTCATCTGCTTCATGTATATATAGTACATGTTCCGCTCATTATTAAATTAGGGAGATTTAATTTATTATCAATACTCTTAGTTTCTACAATAAGACTTGAGTAAAATTTAAATATGAAGAAGGTTTGATCATCATACACAAGGATGCAAAACAGAACTCGAGCAGAAATTGGATCCGGTCGGAGAATTCGATTTAGAGCTAATTCGTAGTAAATATTCCATGTTTCCAATTATAAATTGAAGCAACCAAGTACAAAAGATCAAATGTATATTCTATCATTTGAATAATGGACATAAGTCACAATCTAAGTAGCAGTCTCCATCTACTTTAAGAGATGCAAGAAGACTAAGACAACATAATGAGACTTCACAGATTGATCTAACCCACCTATGTACACTGACCAAAAGCACTATGGTTTATGCAGCATGTATCAATACAAAAAGACACTAAACAGCTGCAGGCCTGCCATCCTTTCTTGGATCACTGACTGCGGTGAGTGTTCCATGGACAACGTTCGGTTTTAAATATTTCCGAATCCTACTCTGGAAACCTGCCGCATTATCGAGTGTTTGGACAACGAATTGAACTATAGCTCCTGAAGCTTTCGCCTCCAATTCATGACCCCTCTCTTTCAGGAAAAGCCTTGTTTCCTCGGGAAGTTCGATGTGATCGCCATCGATGCAAGTGCAGTTTTCATACTGTACTACATTTGGAATCAACTGCCGAAAGGATGAATCAAAATTAGGATGAACATATTCACACTTTTAAACAGAATCACAAATAACAATTCACATCATCAGGAGTGGATATTAGAGAAACCTTGTGATAGATTCTTGGATTCTGAACAGCAGCTAATGGTTCCATTCCCAGAAGAAAGTGGTTGACGAAAACTTGAACGACTGCAGGAATTATGTTGAGTCCTCCACTGCCACCTACGACCCCAGCTATTTGATTATCCTGTCAACAATCAAACCAAATCCTGAATGGTATTTCTCAATGGTAGTAATATCAAGTATCACTAGATACAGAAAACGACTGATCTCAAACGTTAAACAGCAGCAACTCGACTCTTCTGGATGTCCAGGTATGATTTTAAGTGCAATTGGTTCTAAGCAAACAATTCCTTGTTCATTTACCTTGGTGATGATCAAAGGGGTCATAGAAGATAAAGGTCGCTTGTTTGGTTCGATGAAATTTGAGGGAGCTGGAGGCAGATGATCAGGGGTTATCTCGGTTGGGATGGAGAAGTCGCCCATCTCATTATTGAGCACAATACCTGTAGAAGGAGAGAGAACTCCGGCTCCAAAAGGAAAATTTACGGTAGTTGTCATTGACACTGCATTTCGATCGGCATCAACAATGCTAAAATGGCTTGTACCATGATCTCTAAGCTGACTCCACCTGCAAATAGAGAATGTCTTTCTTTGGTAACCAATTGAGGACAAGCATTATCTAAATTACAACTAATCTTTTTGTAATATTACTAGCAGTTGCATTGGAAGAATTCTTACTCGTACAGATAATAATCTGAAGGGAAGGTGGTATTGTCGAATATCTTTTTGCTTATTGCCTTGGCAAAAGACGGAGAAAGCATTTCAGAGACATATTCATTAATGCTCACAAAATTAGGATCACCCAAGTTCATTCGGACAGAGAACATGTGCTTGAGTGCTTCGATTAGGCGATGAAGGCCAAGGCTGCCCTTAGCAGCATCAGCATTACCAAAGCTATCAAGGATGTTCAGAACCTGGTATCACCAAAACATGGATTAGCTTCAGCAGAGAAACAAGCAAATTGAATTTATAATTATCCTAGCCTCATCTTAGTAAATGAGCCCTAATTTCACTTATAAACAGCAGGACTCCCTCACAATCTGTCCTAATTACACTACCTGATATCTTGACCACTGAAAGTAGACCTTTAATTGCAGCCATAAGCAAATATTGGGAAGGTTTTAGCAGAAGTGAGTGAATAGAAGGGGCAACTTACATACCAAAGCAAGCCCGACGGTTCCACTTGAAGGAGGTTGCATTCCATACACAGTATACCCCAACACATTTGCAGACATTGCATCCGATACATCCACTTTGTAGCTCCTCATATCCTCCATTGTCAGGATTCCTCCAGCTTCTTGCACATCCTTCACTAACTTTTCCCCAACAATCCCATTATAAAATGCTTTTGGCCCTTGTTCTGCTATTGCTTCCAAGCTTTGGGCCAGTTCTGTATTGTGGCATAAGTCTCCTGCCCGTAATAGCTTCCCATTTGGAGCAAAGACTTGTCTTAGGCCAGGATCTTTCAATATCATATTTGCCTTATTAGATAAGTATAAGCCAAGGTATGGGGCAACCACAAACCCATCCCTCGCCAGTCCTATGGCCGGTTGGAACAACGTCCTCCAAGCCAAACGCCCGTGCTTCAACCAAGCCTTGTGAAGACCAGCTATTTCTCCAGGAACTCCCATGGAGAGTGCACCAAAGTATTTAGCCATGGGGTTGCTCTCGTACATATCCTGTCAAACAAGACCAAGACCAATTATACAGAAGGCAAGAGACCAAAAAAAAAAAAAAAAAAAAGACTTTTTATGAAGCACAATTCTTAAGAATCTGTTCTGGAGCAAAGTCGAGTGCACCTGGAAGAAAATTACTAACTAATAGACTGAGAATTTAATTCCAGACTAGTAAGATGCTTATAATATTGCCAGCCTTTACTCAAAGAACCTAGCACACAAAAGTCATCATTTTATCATGATGATGCTCACCAAGGACCTCTAGGCTGCTGTGTCAGTCAAACAAACTTTAGTGAATAGATTACTTGAAAACAATCGATGATGCATACAAATTATGCACTTGGCTTTTGCTGCATAGAATATGCTATGATCGATACTGCTCACAGAAACAAACAGATCTTAAGAAGCAGAAGAGACATATTAATGAACCTGTGACGCAGCTAGTGGAGCTGTTTCCCGCATATCAAATGCTTCGGCTTTTGAGGTCGATGAAGATCGGATAACCATAAAAGCTCCGCCTCCTATCCCGCTGGCCATTGGATTAACAACCCCAACGCACAAGGCTGTAGCCACTGCAGCATCAACAGCATGCCCACCCTGTCTAAGAAAGGATGCACCAATCTCCGAGCAACGCCTATCATCAGCAGCAACAACACCTTCTTCTGACTGGACAATTTCAGCATCATTCGATTTGGTCCATTTATTATTACTGCTATCTCTTGCTAGCAGCCAAACATCCAAGTCTCCCGAGACTATGAGACCTACCACTGGAATTGGATTACATACACGCTATTAGATTGATTGCAGGATTCAGCCAATTAAAGAGGATGAACTGATCGATCTTAAGACTAAATCGCGAGGAACATGAGTTAAAGATGTCTAATATGACCTCATAATATATTTGCAATTACGAAAACAAAAGTTGGTCAAGGCGAAATCCGACGAAGCAAAGAGGTTGTTTCTGTGCCTCCAACTACCGATTTTCCAATCACAAGAGAGCAAATTATTCAGTTGTGTCATGGCCGGCAATTCCTTTTGAAAAACAAAAGGAGATTCTCGATACAAATTTTGTCTTCACATTTCAAAAATAAGAACGGTATTTCCCTTTCCAAAACTAAAAACAAATTTCTTTGTTTCTTTTTTCCTTGCTTTTTTTTTTTTTTTTTTTTTTTTTTTTTTTTTTTTTTTTTACTTTCGTACAAAATTTAAACCCTACCATTCGTCTTGGCCACTACTGACAGCTTCCACTAGCTGTGATTCTTTCGGTTCCTCCCATGACAGTTGGCTAACAATACTGCGATGCTAAATCGTGACAAAATCTATAAAAATGCATGGAGAAAATGTTCTGCTCAAAAAACACTCAACATTTTCAGAATCAAACCCTTCTGAGTTACATCACCAATGTACAATCATACCAAAATTTTCAGAATTCTAGATGAAAGCCCAGATTAACCCAGAAAAGAAAAAAGGTCAAACTTATGAATAAGGAAAAAGCACGAAGGAAAAGGAAAAGGAGAAGGAAACTGACATAATATTACTAAAAAGCTGAGTGAAAAGCAAAGAGCTCTGATCCATGTCTTCCCCTTCCTAGGACTGATCAAGTTATGACTACCCAGAAGTGGAGCATCAATGGTAGTCTGACCCATCATTCATCAACCCAACAGGGAGGGAGAGGAGAGGAGAGGAGAGATGAGTGTGTTTGGTGGACCAGATGAAAGGCAGTTGTAGTTTTGTGATGAGTCAGAAGTGAGAACTCAGATGGAATTTGATTGGTTGAGAGTTACTTATATAATAATGCATGCGTTTCAATGTAAAGGGACATTTATCTGGGACAAATTCATAATTTCAGATGGATTTTTGCTCCATTTGTTGCGGAGTAAAATGGAAAATTTTTGACATGTGATTCTTGAAACAATCGATCTTAAGCACGTACCTCAATTTTTTTTACCTCCTAGTTTTTGACTTTTTCTCTGTTCGGTTCAGAATTTCAAATTCCTCCGTTTGGAAATTAATCTCACAATTTTTTTTTTCTTTTCCGTGCATAATTTTGAGGTTAAATTAACTTGAAGAATAATTAGCAAATAATAATACCTTTATATGTGTGTGAGTATATGTATATAATTAGAAATAAAAAATCGTTATATATATATACAATTTGCTTTTTTTTTTTGGAACATTTTAGAAAAATTATGAATACCATGCATCATCTAGTATTAATAAATTAACTCCCTCCCTCAAAAAGGAAACGCGCTGATAGTAGAATAGGTATTTCATAAATTATAATTTGAATTTCAAAAGTTTTTATGAAGTTTTATAATTTAAAATTTAAAAAAATTAAGAAACTAAATATTTAACTTTTATGATTATTTTGTTCTTTTAAAGCTCTTGTGTAGGGCAAGTACATTATCATTTAAACCTCTTATGTAGGCCACTAAAGTTTCGTAAAAATATTAAATGGACCACTCTACTTTTGTTTTGACAAGTCGGCAACGAAGTTTAGATATTTCATCAATTTGACCATTGTGATGCACATATTACTCAATAAAAAATGTGTAAGATTTCAATATATGACTTGGCAATTTCGTGAAAGTTGAATAACCCCATGGGTATTTATGGATAAAAGTTAGGAAGTTGATTTTTGCAAAAAATTGCTTTCATTAGTTGCAATTTATTTTTCCAAAATACTATCAAAACAGTTATTAAGTGAGATATTGAAACTTCATTAGTAATCCCAATTCAATCAAAATTTAATAGTTTTATATGCTAAAAAGCTTTTAGCTTTAATATAAAATAAATGTTGTATTTGATATTTGAATTTTTTTTATTTTCGTAATTAATTAACTAAAATTTGAAATTATTAATTTACTATCTATAAAATTTTTAAGGTTGTTGGATCATCTTAAGTTACTATTTTCTAAAGTTTCTTAAAGTTATATTCTTGAATGTTGCCATATATAATTAATTATTGAGATTTGAAAACAATGTGGCATTATCGTAATGTCATAAGATATTTTAAATATGTTGATATAGTTTTAACAATTGATTTTGTAATTTTAACTAAAATACTTTAAGGAATCCATTTTCATCTATATTAGATAGTTAATTGTAAAAATGAGTAAAGATAAGGTAATTAATTAGTGTATAAAAATATCTATATATATGAATGTGTGTGTGTATATATATATATATATATGTAGTTAGAAAAATCTTTATTCACATATATGCAATTTTTTTGGGAATATGTTAGAAAAGATTATGAATAGAAAATTACTGACCATGCATCATCTAATATTAACAAATTAACTCCCTCCGTCAAAAAAAAAAAATGTGCCATCAATAGAATAGAGTTTTTATAAATCATAATTTGAATTTCGAAAGTTTTGATGGAGTTTTATAATTTAAAACTAGAAAAATATTCTAAGATACGATTATTTTGTACCTTTTATTGCGTAGGGCAAGTACATTATCAGTACTATATTTCTAAGAGGCAAAGGCCACACGGGCCACCACCAGAGTTCCGTAAGAATATTAAATGGACCATAAAGCTTTTGTTTTGACATGTCGGCAATGAAATATAGACATTTCATCAAATTAACCATTGTGATGCATATATTATTCAAAAAAAAAAAATGTGTAAGATTTCAATACTTGATTCGACAATTTTATGAAATTTGAATGTCCCCATGTGGATTCAGGGACAAAAGTTTTAGCAGTTGAGTTTTGCAAAAATTTAGTTTCAGCAGGTGCAATGTACTCTCAAAATTCTTTTGTGTTTTTTCTTTTCTCCAAAACGCTGTCAGTGTAGCTATTTAGTAGGATTGAAACTACAGCAGTAATTTGGATTCAATTAAAATTTAACAGCTTTATTTGCCTAAAAACTTGGAGCTTTTACTGGGATGAATGTCATATTTGTCACTTCAACTTATCTATTTTTACAATTATCTGTATGAAAATATCAATTTACTATTTATAAACTTTTCAAAGTCATTTATAGGCATAGATTAGGTAACTAATTATAAAATAAGTAAAATCCAAATAATTAATTGTAAAATAGGAGCTTACATGGTCTAATCCCTCATTTTAATAAGATCAATACAATCCTTCATCTCACCTTTAATTTATATTTATTAAATCTAAACCAATAAAAGTATAGCTAGTTAAATAATTCAGATCTAATAGATATAAAATTAAATATGAAATGAAAGGTTGGACTGATTTCATAATAAATATAAATAGGATCGTAAAAAAATCTTTTTTTTTTAAAGTACAAAATTGAGATGGTTGATTGTGAAAATATTAAAGTTCAAGTACTAAATTGGCATTTTCAAACTTTAAATAGTTATTAATTAAATATATATATATATATATATATACAAAGTTCATATACCAAATATAATATTTAACCTACAATATATTTACCAAACCTTTGGCATATGCTTGACTTTTTGACATTTTTTAAAATATATCCTCTCAACTTGTTGACACGAGTTTCCATTCATTTAGGAGGGTTGTGAATTTTCATTTATGGTAGACAATGTCCCATGTCTTACGTGCAAAAGAAATAAAAAAGGTAAATATTCAAAACACCTAACACCTTTAATAAAAGAAGCTAATTATAGAAAGCTACGCGCAAATTCTCAATGGATCTCGAAAAAATTAGAATAATCACAACATGACAAACAAAATTGAAAAGAAATTATGGAATAATAAGATCATATAATAAAGTATTAGTAGTGGATGGTTATTTAAAAATAAAGTGGAATGTAATTAGTATAGTGGTTGGTCTTTGTTTAGCAAACTTCTTACTAAAATATTTTCTTCCATATATAATATATCACTTGTCTATTTTGGAGCTCATTTTTTCTTTCTTTTAAAATGAAACATTGAAAAAAAAAATAAAAGCATTAAAAATGCCAAAGTGGTCCATCCAGTTTAATATTACAGATTAAGAACTTTGCCAAATTTGTGATTTTCATTTTTTGAATTAATAAAATTTGCTACTTTCATAGCTGAGTTTGCCAAATTTAAGTAATTTGTTGCTCTTTGGTATAGCAACGTTGACATGAAACTGAAAATAGCAGCAGTGAAAATAATTTGAAGAAGCTTTAAGTAATTAATGATGCTAAAACTGGAAATCAATGTGCATGTTTTCTGAAAGATGTAACAACCAAAACTGAAATGAGAAGATATTAATGAAGGTTTTAAGACTTCTAAATGGAAAAAAAAAAAAAAAAAAAAAAAACCTAAGGTTGATTGTAGTTTGGTATTTGATAATATTATCATTGGTCTTCCATCAAGATAGATTAAGATTTGAATATCGTCTTTTTATAATTAAGAATATATATATATATATATACTTGATGTACTTTGTTTTTATTAAATAATTATTTTTAAAACATAAGAAATTCTTTTGCCCCTTATTAACTAATGCCTTCGGTGACCTATATGAAAAATCATCTTTGTTCAATGACTTGCATGGCATGAATCTTTGCGGAAGAGTTGATAGGTGGACACATCAATTGCCTTCAATATATCACGCAATAGATTATTTTATTTATTTGTTTGTTTTTTTTTTCATTTGTCATTACAATAATTGAAAATCTAATGTAAGACAATTCCGGGTGGCTCCAACCTCTTTTTTTTCCAGCAGGTGAATCCAACTGCAACCATTGCATTTCAAGATCACTTCCTATATTTATTTGGTATTTAGAACCTTCGAAGTTCATTCTTTCTCTTTTTTCTATAAAGGAAAACAGCCCCAAACATTTTGATCTCAATATAAATATACGTCTAAAATGTTTAACTAAACTCTAAAAAATTAGCAAATAATCAACGAAGGTTATAAATAATTTTCTGAATTTTGATATTAGTGCATACATATCCCATGAATCTTATTAAAAAAAAAAAAGTATTTTAAGTTCTTAAACCTAGACTTTGGTATTATTGTATTTTTTCAATTGAAAAGTAGATGACCTTTATATTATCATTTATTATAAGTTTAGGCATATATTTATACTGAGAATAAAGTTCAGAAGGCTCTGACTAATAAAAGTAAAAAAGGAAAAAGGAAATTCTTTAGTTGGGTTGTGACTAAAGTATGTTGTTATTGTAAAATCATATGAGGAAGAAAAAAAAAAAAAAACACGTATATGTTTGAACCTCAACATTTACCTACTTTTTCTGACTTTTTTTTTTTCCTTCTATTTGGCTCTCATTGTTTTCAGTTTTTTACGAAAATAGGATTTTCATTTACTCCATTAAATTTTCTATACATTCTTAATATGTAATAGCTTGTAATTGATCTATAGTAATTAATTAAAAGAATAATTAAATATATTTAATTACATAATATAATTAAAAAAATATTCATTATATTTAATTACACTATTTAATTAAAATAATAAAGAGTACATAAAATAAGAAAGAATAAATAAAGGTTGAAAGAAATTATGCAAACCCTAGTCACCTTGGCCAGTAGCAAATAATTTAACAGAATTGATGAAAGTCTTATTCAAATTTAGCATATGATGACTCACATAAAAGAAGAAAACAAAATATTAAAGACTCGAATAGAAAGTTGATAAATATTGAGAACTAAATTTTTCATAGGAATTTGATCATTGAGATAAAATTATGTTGTTCCCACGATTACACCATCTCAAAGCTCATTTTAAAAAATACAGAAAATCAAATTCTTTGACTACATGATACCATAGTTTTTAGCAGACACAAGATATGCTTACATAATCATCCAAATTTGTGGCTACCTTAGATATAAGGTGGGTAGAGCAAAGATTCCTATTCCATATCTTATTTTATTGACATAGATTTCAAAATGTTAGAACCGAAATTAACATCTCTTTAAAAACTTTTACTTTTTTTTTTTTTGGCCAAAATCCCTTTAAAGACTTTAAACTACTATATAAAACTTATACCCTTTAAAAATAAGATTCTAAAGTACCTCGTCGAATCTCTATTTTTTATTTTTTTTTACCTTTTTTTGGATTAAAATATCTGTTAATTATAGCATATAAACAAAATGAAATTAGAAAAACACACTAAATGGTGACAAAGCACAACAAACATGAACCATGACTTTGACATAAATTGGATACTTAAATATATTTGAATATATGACCAATCATACATTTCGTACTTATAGTATACATAATTAGAAGTGTAATCAAATCGAGTTAAACTAATATAGTATTGGGTTTGAGTTCGATCTTAACTTAAAAATCAAGTTAAAGTTTAATCGAGCTTTAAATTTTAAGCTCAAATTGGATTTAAAAATATATATAACAAGTTTAAGCTCGATTCGATTAACTTGATTAAACTCGATTTTTTTATAAATTTTTTCAAACCATTATCAAATGTACTTATATTTAAATATATTAAAAATTATATCAATTTCAATTAAACTCTTAAACTTGATGAGCTTAATGTTTTAAAACTTGAGCTTTACTTGATATATTACTCGAGTAACTTGAATTCACTCAACTTGATTCAACTATTATCAGATCAAATTTTAAATAAAACTAGAATCGAATCCTAATGTTGCGAATCGATTTTTTTCATTTACATCCTTATACATATCACAGGAATTGAGTGACGTAATTGTATGTCTCGAAAATTTGAAACCACGGCAACCATGCTGGCTCCGATGCATTAAGGGTTTGGATAAATTTCAATATTTATCTCCATTCCAATTAACGGTTAGCCAACATTTTTCTGGAGATGTTATGGTTGCTCAACTTTATACGTATCTTCTTCTTTTATTTTCATTCAAGATGGAAAAGTCTTTTCCTTCTCTTTGAAAACTATGCATAGGCGGCAAATTTTCAATGTATGGCAAACTGCAATCTTTTTTCTCCGTTCTTCATGATATGAAATATAATAAAAAAACAAAGTTTTAGATTCACAATCGTGTGTTTTGATAAATAATAAATATATATTAATAAAATTTCAACATATAGGATTACGAACCTATTATTATTAATATATATTTTAATATTAATAAATTGCTAGTTGCCTTGTTACGCTGGGATTACAGTGACGCAGAATAATCAGCAGAAACGTACGACTTAGTCGCTGGTTTTAACCTCTACTCTGTGGGCTCAAATTATCCTTAAAACCAAAACGTTATTTTGAACGAATGAAATCGCGCCAAGTAATGCAGTTACTTCCACATTTGTTGGTTTATTACTTTTTACAAGAAGATTCTTTTTGTAGAACCAGTCCGAACAATGAATAATCGTTTTCAAAATGAGGACAGAAGGGAATCTCCAAGTGGCCACGACATTCTGTTTCCATATATAGACGTGGCAATCGAAACAGTAACTTCGAAGCAATAATAATAATAATAATAATAATAATAATAATAATAATTACAGGTAGGACACTCCCCATTTGCAAATAATCTCTCAATCGTACTCTCTCTTTCTATACACGCTTTGTAAAATGAATTACCAAGAATAGATTAGCCCAACGCAAACTTGTAGAAATCTTGAAAATGATTAATAAAAAAAAATATGAAAAAACAAAAAAAAGAATAAAACAGTAAGTAAAACTTACGAACAGTTTTAAAGGATATAATATATAAATAAAACTTCTGAGAACTTACGATTCAAGTTAATATAACATACGAATTAGTTTAGTGAGATTACTCATCACCTAACCTTATTTAAGAAAAATAATAAAAGTAATGTCGAAAGTGAACAAACAATATTTACGCAAAAAAAAAAAAAAACTCAAAAGAATGTATATTAATAAAAATCTAATGATATCACAGTTATAAGAATAAAAGTATTTATACACACAAGTTAGGGTAACCTACCTAAAAAAGAAAAGACAAAAAAGGTATTTCTTAAAAAAACAGTATATAAGATACAAAAGATTAAAAATGAATATAAAAAAAAAAATCATTAGTGCAGCGAATTTTGTACATAATGCTGTACACGTGACAATATTACATTGGCAAGATCATCAAAAGATGCGGACAAAAAGTGCAAGGTTGGCTTAGTCAATCCGGCCTCTTTCTCTGGACTTCTTGGTAAGAAAGATGCCGAGTAATTAATTGACTCGGTATTGGAGAGTAATCATTAATTTAGTATATTATAGAAAAATAGGCGGTCATATGGTACGCATGAAGGGTAACTCGGTAAGGAAATACTCAGCTTCGGTAAGAGTTGGTTGGAACAGAATGATTCGTCGTAACAGGGTTCGATTATAGATCAGAGCTCTGATAGCCTAATTCTCATCATTCCTTCCGGGTTGTTTTGGATTTAGGATCAAATTCGAATGGTATTTTTTCAGTTCTCCATTATGGTGATATAGACTAAGGTTAGCAAGGTTGAAGGTATCAAAAACCCTATAGTCCTTGAGTAATTCCTACCTATAAGCATTGTCATTGTTTTTTAAGAAGATTTTGAAAGGTCCTTCCACTCTTGTAAATAATTTATTCCTCCTCTTATTCGGGAACCGCTCCTTGCTGAGGTGCAACTACATTAAGTCTCCCGACTAAAATCATTTAGTTCTACCCTTGGTCTTTTTTTGTATTCTTTTGACAGCTTGGTCGATGTGCCGAGTGATCCTATCATAGTGTACTGAAGGGATTGTACTCGGGCTATTGCATTAGGGCCCTTTTACGTGAGTATTGGTATAAGGGCGTGGTCAAAAGGCAATTCGGGATTGAACTGATAAACTACCTCGAAGGGAGCCTACTTAGTGGTGTCATGTACTGTTCAGTTATAGGTGAACTCGACCACTAGTAGGCAGACATCCTAATTAGCCAAGTTCTTGCCTACTACAGCTTGAAATAGTGATCCCAAAGTACGATTAGCTACTTCTGTTTGGCTATCAGTTTGGGGGTGATATAAGGTACTGAAGAGTAATTTAGTTCCCAGCCGATGCTATAAGGTTCTCCAAAAATGGCTCAAGAGCTTTGGGTCTCTATCAAAGACTACACTTCTTAGTACGCTATATATTCACACAATCTCCTGCAACAAAAGAGAAGCTATAGCCAAAACGTCATTAGTCTTGGTGTAGAGCATAAAATATGCCATCTTACTGAACCAATCTATGACGACCATTACAAAATCTTTGCCTTAGGCAGTTCGCGATAGTCCAAGAACAAAGTCCATACTTAATTCAGTCCATGGCCTTATCGAAATAGGTAGGGGTATTGCTTTCCCTTTCTCAACTTAGCACTTAGCCTTTTTGCACATGGCATAGCTTTCGATAAATCAGTATACATCTTTTCTCATTCTTGGTCATTTATCAGTTCACAAGTCCTTCTTTCCCCAAAATGTTCAGAGAGACCTCTACTGTAGGCTTCTCTAATTAGTAGCTCCTTAGTGAACAAATTGGTACGCATAATTTTCCGCCTCAAAACAAATAGTCATCCTCCACATAATACCCGTCTAATGTTCTCTCGTCGACACATCGTGAAATTGTGGGTCCAAAATATGGATCCTCGGAGTACTGTTCTTTGATACTTGTAAAACCAAAAGCTTAATCTGTAGTTCTGATAAAAGTGCATGCCTCCTTAAAAGAGTATTGGCAACTACATTGTTCTTTCCCTACTTGTACTTAATTACAAAATTGAATCCTTTAAGGAATTCAACTCATTTTGCCTACCACTTCGACAACTTGGTCTAACTGTCATGCCCCGAAGCGGCAAAATCGTAACAACCCTACCATATAAACCATCCTAAGATAGAAGTTAGCCTTACAACCGCTATTTTAGACCTGATCTATACAAGGCGTCTACGACTAACCCGCTTTGAAGTAAACAGTTTGTAATTTAGATAAAGCATTTATCTAAGAAAGTGAGAAAATTTATATATATATACTATAATTCAGTTATTACATCCTTCAAAAATGAAAAAAAAATCTAAAATAAAACTTAGACTTAAGAATATATGTTTGTTCTTCAAATATTTTTCCTCACTCCCCAGGATCCAACAGTTGCTAGCTTCAGAGTAGTTGTTTGTCGCTTCTTAGCCAGCACTTGTACGATGTTTATAGGGATGTGAGCAACCACAACTCAATAAGTTAGGATGGAGGACTTAAAACTATACCATACACATAACAAGGTTTTCAATCACTTATTAGGTGCAATGCATGTGCAAGCAAATGCCATCACACGACATTGTCCGGCCCGTCATGAGATTAGAGAAATTGCGCCCGCTCAAATCCGGGTTGAGGAGTTGCCGTTAATGCAACAGCTCACGACCAAACCCAGGCTTATGTAATGAAAACATCGCTCCTCCCGCAACTACCTTCTAACCACTGTCTTCACCCTTGCCGCGACTTCCTCTCCTGTCACTTAGTTTGATTGAGGATGAAGAAGGGACCATTTTGCAATCCTGCGCTATTCCTTTCGAAGGGGTCGGTATTTGGCCGGAGAGTCCTAAGTTCCCCTAATGGGTTACCATGCATGTCTGATTATGATTACTGGTCGTATATTAGATTACATCCAGTTTAGGGTGATCAATCATTTCATACAAGTCATACAATACATGACAAAGTAACAAACAGAATCATAGTATCACCCATAATCAAGCACATGCACACAGCCAACTATCTAACAAGCATAACCAAGTATAATCTCAAGCCTCTAAAATACAGCAGTGTATTAATTCCCAACTTACCTCGACTCCTCGCTCACTCACTCGAGGTTCGATTTGCTCAGACCATCGCCAATCATTCTATAACACAAACGTGATTTCAGCTTTTCATATAACTATTATAGGTTCACTTTATCCTATAATGCTTATTGTTAGGTTTTGTTTAAGGTTTAATATGCCTAATTATCTAGGTCTTAAGTCTTTTATAATTATTCTAGGTTTAGGGTTAGGTTCGGGTTCGGTTTCCACATCGATTTCTAAATTAGGTTATAGTTCGATTTCTAAGTAATGTTTTATATTCCAATCCTAGAAATTCGTTTCAACTCATAATGTGAAATTAATCACATTACTTCCCGATCTTCTAAATATCATTATTACCCCTAGTGTATTTTATTTCATCTGGTACACTTATATCCTTATTAGTGTACCGAATTTACTCCTGATGTGAGAAATTTTTACATTTTCATATAATTACATAAATTCAAGTTTCTTATCAGATTTATTATATATCCTTATTATTTATATAATATCAATTTTTATCCTAATATTTTCTATTTATTATATTTTCAAAAATTACATATTATGCATTATTGCCTATTATGTACATAATGCATTTCTAATATTTCTATCACTTTAATTACCATCCCTAAACATTAATTATCATTTCAAAATATCTAAATTCATCCTAAATCAGATTTTACTCCTAATTTCCCAAAATTACAAAATTAACTTAACGTTAATTATTTTTCTTTATTAATCATTTACTACATAATTAACCTAATAATTACATCTAACACCCTAAATGCTACAAGTATCATACTCCATCAGATTTCAACATCCTAAAACATATAATTATTCACTAAATCAGTAATTAATCATTTAATTACTTAATTAACCCTAAATTACCCATTTTATGCCTCATTTTAGGGCCTAAAAATTATCTAAAAATTTTGAAAATTAATTTTTAAAAACGGGCTTCATAGTACTGTTCTATATCATCTACGTAATCTATACAAAAATTTTGGGTTCAAAACTACACTCCTAAGGTCATTTATTTTTAAACGGAAACATGTTCAATTTTGTATGATTTCTTAAGGATCCTATATCACGAGACATATTTTTATCAAAATAATATTTTTCATAAAAACTACATATAAAAATATTCCAGAATAACAAGTTTCATATTTTTTTAAGAATGCTTACTATTTTTACAAAATTACACAAGAATCGGACTAGAAATCGGACTCATCGATCTGGGTAGCTCCGGCTACCGCCAGTGGCCATGGGTGTGTTGGCCCACCTAGGCGTTGCCACCACCATGTGGTGGTGGTGGCCGTCCACCCCCAGCTGCCCGTCGAATCTGGGTTCTCCGTTGTGGCCCTAACTGCATAGTTTTCCTTTTTTTTTTTTTGGTTTTTCTCTCAATTTTTTAATCTCCCTAATTTTCTATGATTTCTAACTGTCCAAATGAGCTTTTGAATTTTTCTTACTATTTATAGAACTTTAGTGTAATTATTGTGCATTAATTAAACATGACTTTGCCCAATTTCCTTAATTTTTGGCTTTTATGTTGTCTAATTTTAATTAGTTAATTTTTATTTTGTGGATTTTGACCTGCCACTACCTGATTTGGATCATTCTTGATTTTTCCTGATTTTTCTTGATTTTTTATTAATTAATTATGAATTTTCTTTAAATATTTAGTATTATTTTAGCACATTTCGCGTATTTTAAGTAATTACGCGATTTATACCTATGTGTAAATTCATATATAGTAAAAATAAATATTCCTAAATATTATTTAGGTTATTTTATAATTTTTAGTATATATATAATTTATCTCTAGCGATTTGTTAAGTATCGGAATGCATTTTACGCATTTTTGATAAATAACGAGGTATATACTTAAAATTTGAAAATTTTTTAGTCTCTTATTTTATTACTAATTTTCCTAAATTCAAACTTACGGGATCAGTTTACTAATATTTCGAGTTTTACTTTATAATTTAGGCTCGATCAAGTCTTTCAACCCATCGAAACCTCGGATTACTAGTTTTGGGGCTTACACTAACTTTGAAGGTACCTTAGTGATTCATGACCAGTATATATGATAAATTCTCTCGGCAATAAATAATGTTGCCATACTTGCGTTGCTCAAATCAGTGCCAAAAGTTCCTTGTCATACACGGAGTAGTTCAACTACATTCCTCAGAGCAGTTCAACTACGGTCCTCGAAGCTTCTCACTATAGAAGGCAATTAGTCGGTCTTCTTGCATTAGGACAACACCTATTCTAATACTTGATGTATTACGTTCCAGCAAAAAAATTTTGTCGAAATCAGGTAGCACTAGCACCAAGGCAAAGGTCAACCTTTCTTTTATCTCAGCAAAACTTCTCTCCTCCCTTTCTCCCCATTGAAAGTTGAAATTCTTCTTTGTTAGCTCGATAAGTAGCGTGATGATGGTGCTGAAATTCCTGATAAATTTTTTGTAAAATGAAGCTAGTCCATGGAAGCTTCTTACGTCAGCACAAGTAGTAGGAGTCGGCTACTCGACAATTTCTTGGATCTTTTCATCATCAACTTGCAAGCCTCCTCCACTAACTACATAGCCCAATAATACCACTTTCTCCTAGCAAAAACAACATTTCTTTACATTACCGAATAGCCTCTCAGTACGGAAGATATTCAGGACTGCTTTGAGATATTTATAGTAACTCGGCATGTCGGTATTGTATACTTAGATGTCGTCAAAGTACACCAAGACGCACTTCCCTATAAGATGTCTCAGCATATGGTTCATAAGTCTTATGAGAGTGCTTGAGACATTCGACAAGTCGAAGGGCATGACCATCCATTCAGAAAGTCCACATCGAGTCTTGAACGCAGTTTTCTACTCGTTTCCTAGCCTTATGCAGATTTGATAATAGCCGAACTTAAGATCATTCTTACTGAAAATATTAGCTCTACTCAGTTCATCCAATATGTCTTCTAGCTTTAAGATTGGATAACTGTATTTGATTGTGATTTTATTCATGGCTCAGTTGTCTACACATATCCGCTCGATTCCATCTTTCTTCGGCACTAGAAGTGCAGGCACAATACAAGGACTAAGACTCTCTCTTACATAGCCTCTCTTTAGTAACTCATTGACTTGACATTAGAGTTTAGAAGCCTGCTCGAGATTTATCTAATAAGCTAACTTATTCAACAGTACAACGCCGAGTATTAGGTCAATACAGTGCTCTATGCCTTGAGTTGGGGGCAACTCCTCAAGTAACTGTTCTGGAAACCGGTTGGCATATTCATCTAACAACTCTTTGATCCCTCAGGGTAACTCACCCTGCTCCCTTACTTCCAACAGTTACTTGACCAACAAAAGGGTCAACTTATTAGCATTGATGGTCTCTCGAAGCTTGGCTCTACTCATTACTAGAGTCTTTTTCGATCTGCAAGTAAGTTTTGTCTATAACTTTTTGACTTCTCTCAGCGGCATCGGATTCAGTATGATCTTCCAGTCATCCTTCTTGGACATATGCATGTTCTTGTAGCCGTCATGTATAACTCTCATGTCAAACAACTACAGCTTACCCAACAACATGTGAGAACCATACATAAGCAGTACGTCGCAAACAATCTAGTAAGAGTAATTCCATATAGTGACCAGCAACAGTATTTACTAAGTGACATGTAATGCTCCTTTCTCACTTAACCAATGCAACTTGTATAGCTTCAGATGTGCAATAGTTGGCAACTTCAGTTTTGAAACAAGATCGACTGATGCCACATTGTTGCAACTTCCATTATGTACAACGAAGGCATACATCTAATCATTCACCTTGCAGATAGTATGGAAAAAGTTCTCTCTCTACTCCTCCTCTCATGAGATTTCTATGTTCATAGTATGTTGGATAACTATGAGTAACTGATCCAAGTTCTCAGGAAACATGTCCTCCTCAACCAACTCCTTCTAAGCTTTTTCTTTCTCAGTAAGAACCTCTTCCTCCTCGGGTTTCTCATCTGTACTCTCTACTTTGAGCTTCGGGATGTCTTCCTTTATGACCATCGTCCATCGGTTCGGGCATTGAGCAGCCATATGTTTGAAGGCCTCGCATTTAAAGCACTTGATTTGGCTAGTCTTCTTACTAGACTCTTGCCCCTTCTCATATGTTCGAGTTGACACTACATCTTTTGGTCGGCTTTTCTACTCAACTCAGACATTAACCTTTCTACTTAGCTCCATACTCAACTGAGCTCGGTGACTTGCCTATCTAGGTTAGTTAGTTAGTTAGAATCCTCGCCGGTACCCAACTCTTTCTTTACCTCTCAATGCGCTGGGAAACCTTAACAGCTTCATCCATTGTCTTGAATCATTAGAGCTCCACAATGTCCCGAATGTCTTCTTTCAACCCAGTAATGAATCTTAAGACTGTTCGAGCTGGTAGTTCTTCCATTTCGCAACATATCATAAGTATTTGAAAATCTTGAACATATTCTTCAACTGTTCGACTTCCTTATCTCAGCTTTTGAAACCAAGTGAAAGTATCTTGGAGATATGTTTCTGATGCGAATCTGTTTCTAAATGCTTTCTTCATCTTGAGCCAAGTGTTAATCTCTCGGTACCCCTCTTGTCTTCTCATGGCCTAAAATTTCTTCCATCACATGGTGGTATACTGGAGAACTCAACAGCAACAGTTCTTACCTTCTCATAATTCCCGTATTAATAATAATCAAACACACGCTCCACTTTCTCTTTACTTCAAATATTCATCAGTATTCCTAGATCTATTGCAACTTGGAACTCGAAACTTCACATGATCGGATGCTCTAAGGATTCGTATACATTAGTCTTTAAAATACTCTTCTTTGTCTTCATCAAGTTCTCTCAAGTCTATCATTCGTATTACTCATCCACTAACTCCTTCACTTGGAACAAGTCAACCTGGGTTCTGACCTCTAACAAGTTGAGTAGCTTGTGGAGTGTTTTGTGAGGCCTTAGTAGGTCGGCAAGACAGTAAATGAATAGTTCGGGTTAGATGTACTGAGAGGTTAGCTACCTCATTAAGCCTCTCGTTAGTACTTTTGGGAGTTTCCTAAGATTGTCGTCCATAATAGACAACTCTACTATCATTATCAATACTAACATTCATACTTGGGTCTATCATTTTTCCTCACAGATTTAAAACCCAAATAAATACTTTAGAAAGTAAACAACTAACAACATAGCGGTCAAATGAACATGATAACTTACTTTGTTTCACATATGTAAAATAAAGTATAACAGAACTTCAAGGAGAACTAACTATAGTTTATACAAAACCTTCGCTCTGATACTAAAATATTGCGAACCATAACTAAGAACAGACAAAGCCAGTTAATGGATGGGTCTAAGCTTATAGAAAACTCGAAAAGGATTAACGGGGAAAAGTGCGAAAGGATAAAAATGAAGAATGAAACAGTAAGCAAAACGTACGAACAGCTCCAGAGGATATGATGCATCAATGAAACTTCTGAGAACTCACGGCTCAATTCAATATAACGCACAAATTGATCCAGTAAGATTACCAACCACCTAACCTTGCTTAAGGGAAATGATAAGAGTAATACTGAGAGTAAACAAATAGTATTTACGCAAGGAAAAAAAGGTACTCAAAAGAGTACATATTGAGAATGATCTGATGATATCACAGTTACAAGTACAAGAGTATTTATACCCATAAGTTAGGGCAACATGTCTAAAAAGGAAAAGACAAAAAGGATATTTCCTAAGAAAGTAATGTATAAGATACAAAAGGGTAAAAATAAATATATATATATATATATAAAGAATCATTGGTGCAATGGATTCTACATATGATACTGTACACATGGCGATGCTATATTGGCAGGGTCATTAAAACATGTAGACAAAAAGTACAGATATATGGGTTTGTTCGAGCAAAGAAGGCTTAGTTAGTCCGAACTCTCTCTTTCGGCTTCTCAGCAAGAAAGATGCTGAGTAATTAGTTAGCTCGATGTTGGAGAGTAATTATCAACTCCGCATATTGTAGAAAAATGAGCGGTCGTACAATACAACATTAAGGGTGACTCGACAAGGAAGCACTCGATATTGGTAAGAGTTGGTTAAAACAGAAGGATTTCGTTGTGACAGCCCCTCTAGTCCTCCAGGTTTGGTTGCGAGTCAGAGGTCCAGTAACTTGATTTCCATCAAGTAGAATGCCAAATCTGAAGTAAACTATAAAACTAGTTCTCATGAAGTGAGTCTAATGCTTCCCTTTTAACCTAAATGCACTTATCTGTTTGTGTCCTGTTAAAAGACTTAAGATATCCCCCAAAGGGTGTGTCTAACAACCTCATCGATAGAGCATCCATTAAAGGGAAGTTAGGAAGGACACTACTCTTCCTTTTAAAGAAGAGAATTGATATAAAACCCACTTAGATAATGTAACATCCCAGAATCTAGGAGTACCACAATCCACCACGTGTCCTTATTTTAACAGCACGTTAAGGTTGTAAAACACTACTATAGTCTCCAAAATCACCTATACGCTCATCAACAAAATACTAATAATATATCTCCAAGTTTTCTACAAATTGAATAACTCATAAGTAAGCCATTCGAACCATAATCATTTCTATTATCAACATTTTTTACTCTATACTAACAAAACATGCCACCCAAAATGTACTCCTTATCATAAAATTATCTCTACAAATTACTCAACAATGTCCTTCATACTAAATGTTTCTCTTCCTAAACTTAATACTAGTTGCTCTGACTTTGCATGTAACAAACTTCATCTTAATCACTTGTAGTTGTAAAAATAAAAGAACGAGCTAAAGTTGTGTATGTGATGCACAAGCACACATAAATGCTAGATCAAGTAATACATATGTATATGATGCAAGTTACTTCAAGTATAAAGCAAATAGTCAATTAATTATCTTAAATTTAAACCAGCAACCAACAAAGGTATACCTATGACCCTGCCATATCATGATCTTTATCTATATATATAGGTAAATATAGATATAAGTTTTCCTTTATGTCTTTTTTGTCTAGAGTTTAGAGTCTAGAGTCTAGAATCTACAGTTTAGAGTCCTGAGTCCTTGAAATCTAGTTTTCTAGTTGCATCTTCCCATATACAAGTCAACTAGAGAAACCTCACATATGATTAGCATTTTCCCCCGAAGGATCTACCTTTATAGGCTTCTAAGACGAGCTAGTTAACTACAATCAGCAAACAATTCCATTAGATCGAATATGAATTAGTCCAGTTAGTCTACTATAATCCTAGCAAGCATAAGTAAACAACCAAGTACATATACATAGAAAGTTGAACCAAAACAAATTTCAAAGCCCAAGTCCAAACTCAAAGTCTAAACTGAGCTCATAAGTTTGAATTCAATCTCAATATCTAAAGTGTGATAAAAAAAGGTAGCATAAGTAAAAGAACTTGATAATAGAAAGAATAGACTAATCTTAGTTACTCTCTATAACCGAGCAAGATTAATACAACCTAGTTGCTACTTTTAACATCCGCTTCCTTAGCTCCTAAATTCAAATCGACTATTGAGGATCACAACTCCAACTACTTCTCTTACCCTAAACCAAAGAGCTTAAACTTCTCAACACCACTAGATTGGAATCTAAAGATATCTACCATTTACTTTAAAAAAAATTCAATTTCATCAATAACTTATAAAGAATCACTTAAGAAATCAATTAGCTTTCAAAACCTAAAAGACTTATAGCTTAAAGTCCAAAATGTTCGAGGAACTTCAAATTCCAAAACACTTAGTATTCAAAACTTTACCTCTTCTCATCTTATAAAACCATCAAGTGTTTGAAATGAATCCAAGTTAAACTTTTATTTGAGTTGAATAAAACTTTGATTTTAGGTTGGTAAAACAGTGTTTAAAAGCTTAGAAAACCCTTAGAATTCAAATTCCTAGGTTTAGGAATTCAAAAGAGGGAAAAACAAAGAGTTTCGGATGATAATAGAGGAGAACTGGTTGGACAGTCCTTAAAAGGAACTATTAAGATCCTAAAGGAGGGCTAGTAAGATTGCTAAGATTTTAATATCATATATTTATCCATGATATAAAAACTATCTTAGAAGTTAAAGATTGCAAGATTTTAATTAATTAATCAATAGAGCTTTCGGTTTTTAATTTATTTATTTAGCGTAAAATATAAATAATTGTGGATACTCAATATTCTATAATTCATTAAAACCATAGAGAATTGGCATCTCTTACCAAACAATAAGATCGAGTAGTAAGATTCTAAAATTTATACAATTTATTGAAGTTACAAAATCTAAGTAAAAGAATGATAAATAAATTTAAGGTTCGAAACTATTTATACATTCTATCTTCAAATTATGTCTTTCTAAGACACATCTCAGTACTTACACTTACCATTCGGCTTATTAACCCAATCCCAACTATCTATCAACTTGTAATGGAAAAACTATTGGAGAGTAGACTATACAAGCTTAGTAAGATATCTCTCCTACGATATTTGCAAGTAGGTTATTAAACAATTAATTAACAAACATATGAATGTATGAACTAGCAATATGCCAACCAATAGATGCAGTTGATCAAGTACTATATACAATTTTAGATATAATACTCTCCGAAGTTAGGGTTAAAGATTCATTAGTACCAATCACAATCGAGTTCTAGTACCTCGGTTTTTAATTATATATTGAAATTTCATATTTCACAAAAGAGATTTCCATTTCCAAAAAAGATCTAGTAATAGATAAATTTCTAAGTCTAGCAGTAAGGTAGTTCCTATAGTCTACACTAATGCCCCATAGTGGTAGTCTTTAGACTTGACACTTAGCTACCTCCAGTTAGCGTCTTCGGACATCAAGTAAGCTTGCAAGCTAAGGGTAGAGTTTTGTTGTACAAATGCTTTTACACTTTAATAATCATAAATAATCCAATCACATGAGATCCCTATCCTTATAGGGCTCTTCATTACAATATACGTGAAGCGACGACTGGAATAGTAAATGCAATGTTCATGATTATACATGATCCATTTACTTTAAGATAAACCGAATATACTTAAGTCAAATTATTAGGTGATCAACTAATATCGGCAAACCATCCAAATCATGCAGTAGGCAATCATACAACCATTTCTTTAGTTGTTATATTTAACAGTATTTTGCACAATAAACAACCAATATCCAACTGCATGCATATCCTAAACCTTAACCATCGATTTATTAATATATATAATTTATGTACACTAATTGCAAGTATAAAATAAGTATAAATTCATCGAGAGTATTCATTTGACCAAAACAATCACAACGATCAATGGGTAACTCGCCTTCCTAATTTGTGTCTCCTAATAAATAATAATAAAACCTATTGCGTGTTTAGCTATTGTGATAAACTACTTAATTATCTAACTATTTATCTTATGATTCTAGGTTTTACTTAGGTCTTAAATCGCATGTAACATTTTCATCTTATCTTCGATTTTTACATTCTTATAGTTGATTCTTATTGAGTTCAGGTGTAGTTCTCAATGGTGGAAGTTGATTAAAATTTTCAATGATATTTCCTATTGCTTATCTTATCTATTATGGTAAATAGGAAATATTATTTTATCATATAAGTGCTAATATACAACTTAGTAAATATTATATGATATTGAATTAACTCACTATTTGTAAATTTCATATTAATATATATTATAATTTAATTGTAACATCCATGAGAAGTAGATTACAATAGTAGTTTGGCAATGGGATATGGAATAAGTTAGGCATAAGAATTTTTGGAATCAAATAGAAGACTTGAAATTATGTCATTAATTTGATAACTTGATCCTTACAGCTCTAGCCCAATCATAGTACATTATTATTACAAGAGCCTATCATGTATATATGCATGCATATATATATATATATACTTGTTTTAATTCTGGTAGGTGTATGATCCTATATTATGTTATTATCATTATTATTATCATCTTCATCATCATCATTATTATATACAAACATATATTAAAAACAACTTATAAGTATTAGTTTTCTCACCAAATAAAGCTTCTCATGCAAATATTATATAAACTAGACACCGTAATCATTGTTTTAAATTCACTTCGTTCGTTGGGAGATTATATCGAGTCTAATGGTTAGATGAGTAGAACCACAATTTGATGTATTCTATAGTGTTTTACTATAAGCATGTATATTATATTATATGTGTATATATATAAGAAAAGAAAAAAAAATATTAACATTATATTAAAGTTATAATATGAAATCAAATAGATCGAGTAAAGTTAATAATATAACAAGCATAGATGTATGGATGAATTTATGTGTGTTTGTTGGTATTTCTAACTGTATTCCTTGTCTCCTTAACTAGTATCCTCTGTTGGATAAAACGAAAGAAAAATAGATAAATAAATAAGTTAATAAATAAATAAAAATAGTATACCGTAGTTTTGCGGATGAAGAGTGAAACACAATATGTAAAGGAAATTAACACCTCTTCTACTTCTACCTGCGGTGTGGCATGAGTACATACACATATAATTTATATACATTATTTATACTTTATATGTATATATATATATATATATATATAAATTGCATTTTCCCTTAAATCAAGTAGTCTCCTTCAGTTGCAACACTACATTAAACCCGAAGTGGAGGAGTACGTTTATTCTCTAGTAGGTAATGTATTACATCGCGTTGTCCAACATTGCATTTTTGTTAACTTCTTCTTCTTCTTCTTCTTCTTCTTCTTCTTCTTCTTCTTCTTGTTCTTGGGACAGTAATACTTAAAATATCTTTTTTTTAATACCCTAAACAAACCCAAAAAGAATAAATTGCAATACTAGTATATACTTGAAGTATGCTTTGGGTAGCAATACATATGCATAGAAACCATAATTTCCGTTTCTCTTAAATTTTATTTCATTTCTTTTATTTATAGCAATCATACAGTAAGTTACAGTTTAAGGAAAAAAAAAAAAAAGAAAAGAAAAGAAAAGAAAAGAAAGAAATTAAGTTACATGCTTTTGGATTACCATACCTTCATCATTCTCCTTTTCCCTGACAATCCTACCTTAACCTTTCCTTCCTCTAGCTAAGTTTGTCTTGAAAGAAAATTTCTTTTATTTTTCTTCACATAATTTCGACGCCCCTGGTTGTAGTTAGGTGTTTATATATATGTATACTTATCTTGCTTTGTGAAGATTAATAAGTTATTTGCTTGTGACGACAACACAAGCATTCTATGCCCTTTTCTATATATATATATATATATATATATATGTTGTATGTATGTATATACATATATATATATATATATAGTAGATTCAAAACTGTTTTCTAAGATGAATTAACTTACTCTAGTCAGCTTGAAGGTTCCCAGGGATTGGTGGTCCTTTGGATTCGATAGGAAGTGCAAACATTCGACAAAGTTTCCACTATGCTCCGTGGTCGAGTCAGAGCAGATTGAGACAAGGCATGGAAGGGAAGAAGGAGAAAATGAATTGATCAGGGTTTTGATGGATTAAAGTATCGAGAATAAGCTTGAGCTAAGAATAGAAGTTTACCTTGTTCGAGTTATGTCGTCGGAGTACGAAATGGGAAATGCGAAAATAGTTTCAACAAGTGGGCTTGCTACCCTTGACCAAGTTGCAACTTCGGATTTGGAAATGTTGACTTGGAAGAGCTCCCACAAGTAGTTCTAGCTATAGTGGCTTTGCTCTGTTTTTGTTTCTCGAAAATAGGGAATGACAATATCTATAAAGAAAAGAAAAAAGAAAGGAAGCAGCAAGGAGGACCAAGGCAAGGATGGAAGAAGAGAGAGCGGTGGCCGGTGTGTTGTGTCTGACGTGGTTAAGGGAAGAGGGCATGATGTTTGGGTCCACCTATTGATGCGAATGGTGCGTGCATTTTGTTTTACATATAATGCAATTTAGGAGATTAAGAACAAGAGATTTGAAGGGAATTTTTCAATAGACTTTTGTTCTCCTTCACTGTCCTTCGTAAGATCTTTGGAATATTGTATTAGAAAAAGGAGATTGTAGGTGCTACTTTGCAATCAGTTTTCGGTAGAGAATTGGGGAAGATATCTTTATCTTTTGTCTTGTCCAAGTCGCTAGCTAAGTATAGGACACAATTATGTAGATTTAGGTGGTAAATGGGTAGGTTTAGGCTAGGTAATTGACAATTTAAATCAAATCAACTTGATGTATTACGGTTATATTATATATAATAAAATACACTAAGAAAATATATGATATATAGTATAATTGAATGTACACGAAAAAATTACATATATCATATATTGCATAATATAATGTACCAAGAGAATCATATGAAATATGTATATATATATATATATGTATGTATGCCATTATAGTATAATTGCATAATACCGTATATTATATATATATATATATATGGCATTATATACATGAGTTAGGGCCAAAGTGTAATTTTATTAATTTTTTATATTAATTGGCTTAATTTAAATCAATTGATATTATACAGTATACTGTGTATTTTAATGTACATGATCAAAATTATAGTTACATACATATACATATGTGGTGGAATATACATCGCTTAGGGGTAAAATTGTAATTCTATATTATTATTTTAATTGGCTTAATTTAGTTAATCAATATTATCTAGGAACATCTCTTATCGTTTAATATTGAATTTACACAAATTGATACAATTTGAGATCAATTTTAGTAAATTAGGGTTTTCCTTGTATTTGGGGTCTAATTTAGGGTTTAAGGTTTTCATATGTAATTAAGGTTTTTTTATTTTCATTTTTCTTTAAGGCTTTAGAGTTCTTTTAAGGTTTCAATTTAAAATTTCATTAGTTTTAATCCTTTTGGTCTTGTTGACTCTAGAAAATATCTGCCAATACTCGAATTTGATCTCACATTCCGGAATGCAAAATTTGCAAGGTTTATAGGAACATTTGGCCAATTCTAAGGAAAATTGGCAAAACTAGGGCTTAAAGCTAGTATGCTGGCTACCAGGTGAACCAGCAAGCTAGATCCTTAAAATCCTAATGCCGCTCTTATAAGTGAATTGGCAAACCTACTCAAACCTACAACTTTTGCAAGTCTTCTTCTCTTTCGTCCCAACTTCAAAATACTTTAATTTAGCTCAAAATAAAACTTCAACACTTAAAATACTCCAAAACCCATAACTAATAAAGTCTAATCACTGCTCCATAGCTCCATTTTTATAACAAATCTTAATAAACTTTCATTAAACTAAGGAACAAGATAAACGACGATTGAGCACTTACTTGTAATGAGTGATTCCAAGCCTTGAATCCAAAATACAAGCAAAACCCAAGAGTAGAAGCTATAAACATATGTACATTAAAATTTAGATCCCAAAAACCAAGCTAAGAAAACTTATCGAAATAAGTGATTTTAAAGAAAGCAAGCTTAAAAATGGAGTCTAAAGCCTTAATCTTACCTTAAACTTATTTTTGCATGAATTGTCTTGATTATTTCAAATCCTAGGGATATTAGCGAGTAGAGAATAAAAAGGCGAAGAGACAAAATGAAGGAGAGGAGTGGGTTAGTAGAGTTTTATTGATGGGTTAGGGTTTAGGAGTGAAATAAGGTAGATAAAGAAGTGGGTGAGAACATGGGCTTTTATGCTTAAAGGCACATAATGCAAGAAAATTGTATTTTTACTATCAAATTTAAAAAAAAAAAGTTACAAAACTACAAATTATATGAAAATAATTACCAAAGACCAAGCCATAAGCATTTTTAAGAGTGTTACATTAGTATTATTATACTAGTGTTTAAGAAGTGTTAGATAGGCCTTGCATACTTATATCACACTTTTGAAATGTGATGTAACTATAATACTCGTCGTTTGTGAATTATGGACAAAACTATATCAGATTTATCAAATGTGACAATGTCCTAATATTGATACATCACACTTTTGAAATGCTATATAGTAAGAATAAGCCTATATCGCATTTTTGAAATGCGATAATTTACTAGTGCAAGTGTTGTATTTTTAAAACATAATATAAGCTTAGTACTAGTTTACTATTATTGATTTATGAAATGCAAGATACATTTTGTGATTCGGTGTCATATTTTACAAATACGATATAAGGTTCATGTTTTTGTAATTTTTTTCATATAATTTATATTTATATAATTTTTTATTAAATGTTGGTAGACACTTATTTCACCTCGTATAATGTCCTTTACTTTAGTTGCATTTTCTTTTGAAATTTCTTGAGCGTTACAAATAAATGGTTAGGACGTGCGAATTTAATAGTAATTTTTTTTTCTAGCTTTCTTTTTTCCCTAAGGGTCGTGGGGTTGTGCTACGCACAATGAAAGTGGCTGGCCATCCACCACTTAAGTGGATCGTGACCCATGGGTCTTTTGATCATGTACTGCCATGGGGATCTTGAAATTTTAACTTTGTGCTCTTTTTATTTTTATAATTTGTTGTTGTCTTTAATTTACTATTTTTAATAATATATTTCTATTTAATTAACTATCGAAACTTATCGGAATGCTGACACAACAAAATGATGGATTTTCAAGCCAAGTTCGTGGACGTCCTCTTTTAGAGAGCTTGAAAATTGTAAGGACTCAAATGTATAAAATAAAAAAAAAAGAACAAATTAGTGGCTCAAATAAAAAATAATCGATACTTTATGAATGAATATATATTTTCCCCATTATTTTTTGAAAGTACCCATCAACGGATGCCTGGACACTTGCTAAAAGCCTAGACAAGATAGTGTTAACGTTTTCAACATTAACTGTATATTTTCGAAATATATATATATATATCGAAAGGTTAAAAGTTTTATTTGAATTCTTAACAAGTATTTGTCAATATTTTACTTTTCATAGATATATTTCTCAACACATGTGATGTCATATAAAGATTTTCTAAAATAGTTGTATTTTCTATTAAAAAATAATTGTGTGTAAGATAATATAAGATTCCTCTTTATGACCCTAAAATAAATTGCAATAGAAAGTAAAAACTATATTTTATGAAGATAAAAATCATATGAAACCTTTTATGTACAAAGTAGAATAATATGGGAGATTTTATAAGAATATTGTCCCAAATACTATTGAAAAGGTTAGCTAATACAAAAATTTAATTTGATCTTTTATTTTCAATTGAGTTATTTAAATATTATGTATTTATATTTAATTTGCGATCAATTCATGTTTTTCCTTAGCTAGTCAAGATGAATTTTATTCAATGGAAATAAATTATATTAATTAAACTTATCAATACAAAAGGAATGGCTAGTAAAAAGTGGGGCCTATGTCCAATCAACTAGATACATGCATCTCTTTAAGAGTATATATGTCCTACATAAGGGATACTTCTCCCAAGAGAGCAAAAGCCTCCAAATTGGAGATTAAATCTCATAAAAAGGATAACATGATTCCACATATGGAATGAAAGGCAGAGGAAGACATAAATAAAACATAAAAAAATACTTATTCTAAATAATTGACAAAATAATATTAGCAAATTTGTCACAATTTTCAAACTAATTAAATATGTATAAATAAGCTTACAGTAGTGCAAATGCGAAGCTGATAAATTAGTGATGGTAGTTAGAGCTACAGAAGTAGTCTTAATAAGCCAACCTATTTCAGCTTACTTTGCCCTACAAGTTGAATGCGTGAGTTGGTTGTAGGCCGCTTAATAAGTGAGCTAAAAATTTAGGCTTGACTTGCTATACTGTAAGTTGCTAGATTAACTAGGTCAACCTACTAACCCTCGATATTTAACTTATTTATATAGTTTTGTAGGTTAAGTGGGCTAACTCATCACCTACTAAAACCTTCTTTTTTTTAATTTAAAATTTTATATTATAAAGTATTTAATAAAAAACAAATGTTATTTTTCAATGAAAATTTTACAAGTGAAATAGTATTTACATATAAGAGAAAAATAAATAATAAATCTCATTAGAAGTAGTTTTATCAATTTTATTATGTTTATATAGCCCCATGACATACATATAATATGTCAAGAAGACTCAAATTCTAGATTTGTAAATTAGTTAGTGTCATATATTACTCTTTAATGAATTCTTGTTTCTCTCTCTCTCTCTCACATACATATATACACACACATACATATAGTTTTGTTAACAACTTGGAGGTTTTTGCAATTTTCAATTTTTTTTTCTTTTTTGTTTTTGTTGGTTCGTAGATTAGCCAACCCCAGCAATGGGTTACCCACTTTAACTTGCCAGTTAAGTGGGTTGGACCAAGTTAGTCTACTTTTTAAACATGTTGAAATTTTTAACCCTAACTCATTTTTTCTTTACGGTTCAAACGAGCTAGCCGATATGACTGCATAGCTCTAATGGTGATGATTGTTAAGACTATTATAATTTAGTAATATGAATACTAGTCTCTTAATGGGATGAATTGGGTTTGAGTCTCATTAATTCAAAAGTTGTAATATGATAATACTCAATGAGAAAAAAAAAAGAAGAGAGAAGATGATAGTTAGCAAGTAGAAGAAAACTCATATCTAAGATTAGAAGTTGTAGACCTATAGATACTAAGATTAATAGTGGAACACATGTGGATTTATGGTGGTAAAAGAAAGGAAAAAAATTAGAAAGGAGAGATAGGCATGTTAAGATTTGTTAAGAGGTTTTGTCTACAAGTGTGTATGTGCCTATTTATGTGCTTGCATGCATGCATGAGAGAGAGCTATTCTTTATAGAAATGTAAGCAATTTGCGTGTAACTAAGTCATTTATGTCATAAGACAATAGAAACTATTTGATGTGGGGGAAAACAAATAAATTTCTTTAATACTAAATAAAGTATAAGACAAATAAATAATTGCTCTAGTACCTAAGATTTACATATGATAATATGTAAAAGTGTGAAAATCAAATAGAAAATAACATAAGTAATGAATGTATTAAGTTGTCAAGTAAGTTCACCACAAATAACAGGAGAAACTTTAATCTAACCTTAGGACAAGCAAATGTTTCTCGTGAGAAAGATTCACCTTGATCTCTCTCCAATGCAGCAATACTTTTTGTGCAATTGTTAGAGAACTTGAAACTTGATAATAACAAAATGAACAATAATTAAATCTTCCACACAAGAAGACTTTAATGGCTTTTTACCAACAAAATCATCTCGATGGCTTCATATTGACAAGGAATTGGATGAAAACACCATTAAGAAGGCATCATGCCAACTTTGAAAGAAAGATAATTATTTATTCAATATCATCTCTATTTCATTTAATACATCACAAGTTTGTCCATTTATAGGCTTAAATAACCTAATTAAATTCGGAAATAAGAAATGCTACAAATAAGTAAAACAACAAAGTGGGCAATTGAAATAATAAAAACAAAATTTGATGCTCTTTTCCATGGTGTGTTCCATTCAATCAGTTATATAGAAAAGTTAGTTGACTGAGGCTTTAAGCTACTCTATCCGGCCGACTAAGTGAGAGAAGTGTTGGCTTAGTTTGGTCTTAGCACCATTCGGTCGATCTTATTGAATCCGACCAAGTTTGGTTTCCTCGATCTTGATTGACTCTAGACGAGCTTTAGCTTGTCCCCTTAAATTTCAGTTGCTTGAATAATATCACATCATTTCAAAGAAGACGTCCACTGATATCAGGGAAGTGCACCTATCAGTTTTAATATAGCGGATGTGAGTCCGAGTCGATCCCTCAGAGACTTCGAGTACTAATATTAACCTTAGCTTTATTATCTGACCGGAAAATTATGAAATTTTGAATTAATTAAAAATACTAAAATTAACAAACTAACGACTTGATTAAGCAATTGAAAAAGCGATAAAATTAAGAATGATTTCAAGAAAGTAATAACGTATTTAGGAATTATTTCCCCTAGAGTTAATCATGTGATCGCTTAAAATATATTCAATTCGGTTTCTATTATTTTTTATCGGAGCGATTCACAACTAAAGTTAATACCTTTCTCAAGCATATTAACGCTAATCCTAAATTATTCACCGGAATCTCTTCACTTAGTAATATAATTTAGAATTGCATTAATGTATAATGAATTCCCATACAAATAATTAACTTTCCGGAAGAAACATGTATCTTATCTCTAAGTATACATGTAATTCTCTTCAATTACGTAAATATCTAATTATACATGCAATTTCTCAATCAACATGCATAATATCATATATTGATATTCTAGAAATATCAATTAACAATTAAACGACATAATCAAATCAAGTAAAAATAGAAACTTTATTGAAATTTATAATTCAATCCAAGAATCACATGAAACCCTAGGTTCCATAATCCTAAATACTCAAATTCTACGCTATCATACTAAATCTAAAAACGAGTTTCATAAAAAACATTGAATAAAACATGAAAACTCCTTTGATTGATGAAAAATCTCTCTAATCTTGAAGTTGATGTTGTTTTCACCTCTTTCTTGATGTTCTCCTTAAGTCTGTTTCTCTTTTCTTGTGTCTCCTTATTTCTGTAATGTCCTCCCTTTTCTTTTAAACCCTAAGATATCCTTTTATATGTGTATTACAAGGATTCTGTTTTCGTCACCAGACATGGCCTGGGACATGGCCGTGTCCCCAAGTTGTGTAACTTTCTGCACGAAGGCAAAATTTTCTACACAACTTCATAACTTCTTCATTTGAACTCCGATTTGAGTGAAACTTGATTCCTTTTCTTCGTTTTCGATCCTAGAACGCGTTCAAACCTAGAAATCAAAATTTTACTCAATTAAGTATCAATTTCTTTAAAGAAAACAAAAAATGTGCGAAAAATACTATAAAATCACCCTATGAAATATGTTTAAAATTACAGTTATCATCCACCTGACTAAAATATTAACCTGCAAAAATTAACCAAAGATCTATAACATAATATATAGTCACTGTCCCGTTGTAAGCACCATACTTATGCAATTAGGTTATGGACAGACGGTTTAGGAGGATCGAAAAAGTAACCCAATTATATTATAAATTTACAAGTGAATTAGTACTACTAATCAAGAAAACCATGTAAAGTTAGATCTTGAAAATATAATGTAATATTAAAAATATAGTTAAAATAGTAAAAATTTACTATATTATTATATACGTATCGAAAGTATACAAATTAGTCACTATTAAATAACAATCTTTTTTTTAGTAATAAAATTATTAATGAATATAAACAATATGTAGAAGACATATATATATATATATCGTATATAATTATTATATACATATATGTGCCTGAAGTGCCTAAAAATATGAAAATTTCATTAAATTAATGAAATAAAATAAGGAAAAATTATAAAAAAAAATTGCATGGCAACCAAAACAAAATATCCTAAATGGCATGGCAAATCAAGAAGTCAGTAAGAATGATAGTGGAATTTAGAAAAAGCCACCTTATGACACATAATATAGGTTGCTATACTTTTTTAAAGGGAGGAAAAGCTCAAATCAACCCCAATTATCTCTATAAAAACAGCAATTGTTTTTCTTTTGAAGGTTTGGTTATTTAGAGGTCTGGAAAAATTGTAGAAGGGAGTTTAAGTGAGAGAAAGTGTTAAGAAAATCATACAAATGAAATTGTGGAAATAGGGTGTTGAAGGGTTTTTGATGCTACCCACAACTAATGCCTCGTGAGCACTTATAGTTATGCACCATAGCAAAATGTGGTAGGTAGTTCAAGCATTAAGGACATGAATTTTGATGCATACCATACATGTGTGATCGTATAGTCGGTGACTAGTTTTCTGTTCACCTCTTTTATTGAATTTGTTTACTTAAGTACATTTAGACAATGGGTTGAAACTAAAGAGTATCGGAGCTAATGTTATATTTTCATTTTGGAAAACTAATTTAGCTTTCATTGTCGCGGCACGAGAGAAAATATTTAAGAAAACTTTTTCTCTTATGATTATACAAATAATATTAGATATTGAAGCTCCTTAATAAAAATGCATAGAATAATATATGAATAATTTTCAAATCTCAAGTAGGCAAAGCTCATACAATTATTTTCTTTAATCTTTGAAAGACAAACATTTATTGTACATTAATTCTCAAAACATTTCACAAGAAACATACTTCATCACTCATTAATTTCCCAACTGAATTGAAACCTTCGTGATATATTTTCAACAAAAATGTATATCCCATCTTCATAGTCTCCATAAATAATGGTTTGATCCACAAATAGTAGGATCCTTTACACCTGTCACATAATTAAAATCAAATGTAGTAAAGCGCTTATGCATATTAGACCACCACGCATTGCAAAAAAATAGTATACTACGATGAAAGTTCATACGGAATTTCCACTTGAATTCTTGGTTAGGAGCAAGTTGTTGGAGTCTTATATCATGATTGGCTTACTTACAATGCATGTTAACATACTCACTTAAGAAGCCACCACTTATTCCTACTTCATAAACTTGTGCAAGACATTCTTTACACATGATGAGAAGTAGAGCTTTCACTAGGATAGAGGACACAAGGATTTTCATTAGAGGTTTTTGTAACATTGCTAGACTAGTTATTTTAGGTATTATGCTTTTCTCTAGTTGCATTGCATAGTGTTTTATGGAGCTTATATAGTGAAGGATGAAACTAGAATGCTATCTATACTTTCTAAATGATGATTGATGTTTAATCAGAGAAAACAAGGATGACATTTGTAGTATTCCCCTCCGTTATCTAATGTAACATTTTATATTGATGTCATTCTCCTTAAAAAAAAAACAATAATCTTATTGCTTAGAGCATAAATCTTTCGATTAGGTTTGTC
Source organism: Lumnitzera racemosa (assembly GCA_024138005.1). Lineage (NCBI taxonomy): Eukaryota > Viridiplantae > Streptophyta > Magnoliopsida > Myrtales > Combretaceae > Lumnitzera > Lumnitzera racemosa. Next base: position 37,420,989 of record JAMXBC010000007.1, read on the forward strand.
TAAGTTCTTAATATTCATATACAAAACAATCGCTTTATTGTCATCTCTACCGTAGTGTTGATACCACTAAGACAACACATAAATTTGTCAACCATAATCAAAATTATACATGTTCAGGAAATATTGAAATATATGTAACATTCTAAAGAATATAATACAAGCATTGCTAGTGATCCCAAAGACACATTCAAATAGCACGTTAAAAATTTGTATCTACAAAATGGAGCCATCCTAATGCACTCTTATAATTATAAACTCCACTTTCACCAAAATTATATTTTGAAAATTCTTCTCAGAGGGTGATAGGATTCAACACAATGTAAACCATGGTTTATGTTTGTATTTTTAATATTTTTTATTCTTTCTAAACATCAATTAACTAGTTAAAGAATTACTATGTATTGTAAGTGATGCGAAATAAGTTCTCCTTCTACTTTTCCTTGGGTGAAGGTTCCAAACTCATTACACATCTGACAACTAGAATTAACTTGTCTAAGTCCTCGAGGAACACATCTTCTTCAATGAAGTTAGCATTAATATCAGCTTCATCTCCTACTTCTCTCTCTTCTTCCAGTTCCTCATATGTGCTATCTACTTCAATCTTTGAGGCATCCCCCTTGATAATCATGGTCCTTTAGTTTGGATATTAGGCGGTCATGTACCTAAACCCTTGGTACTTGAAGCACTTGATCTAACTCACATTCCTTTTGAATCCATACCCCTTCTCATATGTTCAGGTTGGCATGTTACCATCACATCGGCCCTTCTATTTAGTCTTGACATCTATTCATCTGGTTGGCTCAGTACTTGGTTGAGTTCAGTAGCTTCCTTGAATAGGTTAACTTAACTGACTAAGTTTACTCATTGAGGATTAGGTTAGCATCTTACTCCTTACCTATCTTTCCACTCATTGGGCTATTCGTATAACCTCATCCATTATAGTAAATTGTTGAAGTTCTACAATGTCTTGGATATCACTTCTTAATCTAGTGAAGAATTTAAACATTGTCCAAGATAATCGCTTTTCTGCTTTATAGAATCATGAGTATTTGGAACTCCTAAACATACTCGTCAACAATTTGGTCTCCTTGTCTTATCTCTTGAAGCTAAGAAAAAGTATTTTGTAGATAAGTATCTGACATAAACTTGTTTCTAGGTATTCTTTTCATCTTAAGCTAAGTATTTACCTCTTTGTATCCTTCTCGTCTTTTCATGATTTGAAAGTTCTTCCATTACATGGTAGCATATCTTGAGAATTTAATAGCAGCAGTCCTCACCTTCTCTTAATTCTCATATTGGTAATAATAAAAAACTCACTCAACTTTCTCCTCCCAATCTAAATAATCATCCACATTTCTAGACCCATTGAAGCTTGAAATTTGAAGTTTCATATGGTCAGCAACTCAGGGTGCTCGAGCTTACTCTTCTTCTTCTCCAACATCATCCAGATCTCCCAAGTCAATCCTTCTTCTCACTCGTCCTCTTACTCCTCCATCTCTAACGTCTTAAGCTGGGTTCTGATTAGGATATGTTGAGTAGCTTATGAAGTGTTCTACACAATCTCAACAAGTCGATAGGTCATTGCATGAATAGCTCTAGTCAGGTTAGCTAAGAGGTTAGTTATCTCATATAATCTCTTGTCTATGCTTCTAGGAGTGCTCTAGGGCTATCAACCATAGTGGACAATATCACTGTTGTCATCCCTAATGCTAGCATTAACACTTGGGTTTGTCATTTCTTTGACAAATTTGGTTTCAAGCTTCAAAATTTGAGGTACAATTAACACTATTTCTCTAAACCATACAACACGTACCCTTTCCATACAAATTTTCAATTAACTCGTAAACACTTTTAACTATACTAATGAAAAAATCACTATACCAAAACTTTGTTCTCAGATGTCCGAAATAGAGCAAAATAGAGTATACTTGAGAACAAATTACTACACTCTATTACAAAACACAAACACAACTTGCCCAAACGAAACCTTTGCTTTAATACTAAGATGATGTAGATCGAAGTTAAAAACAAACAAGGCCGGTCGCTAAGATGGATCTAAGCTTGCATAAAGCTTGAAGAAGATGATAGGATTGTGCGAAAACAATAAAAGCAAAGTAAGTAGACCCATAAACAACTTCAAAGATATGACCCACCAAGGAACTTCTAAGGACTTATAGCATAACTTGTTATGATGTATGAGATTGTTTGATGAGATTACTTGTCACCTATTTTTACTTAAGGTTTAGGATAAAAGTGAAAAGAGTAAACAAGCTAACGGGAATAGTGTTTACAAAAGGATATATTCAGTATACTAATGATAAAAGGATAATTGATTATGTGGCTACATGTACAATAGGTATTTATACCGAGAAACTAAGGCAACACACCTAAAACGGAAAAGACTAAAAGGGTAATGTAAAAAAAAAAAAAGTAGTGTACAAAGAGTAATAAAGGGTACCAATGATAATTTAAGTAAATTAATGATTGGTGTTACATATTCCTTCACGTAGGACAGAGATATGTAGCAACAGCGTATTGGGGATGCTTTTAGTAGAAATAGACCCAATACAATGGTCATGATGGAAGGCCAAGTAAAGGTGCCAAATAGAGGTACCTGGTAAGCGTGGGCTCGTTTGAGAAGGAGTAGTTATAGAAATGTGCTGGAGCTCTCGTCTTCACGACACTAATGTTGTCAATTTGGAGGTCGTCTTGGTTAAAGCTAAGCAAGTATATGTGAGGGGGCGAGCAATCAGTAGAGCATTAACTAGTCAGCACATGACTTCTGAGAGATTTGTAGTTACTTGACTTAGCATGAGAAGTTGGTCATCAGCAAGGATCAGTTTGGTCTTAACAGGAGTTAATTAGAATAGGAGGATTTCGCTTCGTTAATCCTTCTAAGCATCGGGCTCGGCTGCAAGTTAGAGGTCCAGTAGTCTGATTCTTATCATCTTTTCTACTATCTACCCTAACAATTTTGTAAAGTTTTATCCATTTCGATAAATAGCAACTTGATCCTAACTCAATAGCTTTGAATCTAAAGTTGTCACATTCTACCTCACTTAAAACACTTTCATCCTTAAAACTATAAGTTTCCAAACACGTTTGCATATGTAACAAAATAACTTGATAGCATGATAACCATATGGTACACAATACTATATCATATTACCGAGCATTACAATTACACAGGCTAGTGAAAGTGCCTCACCCACTTTGAGACTTATGAACCTCAAAACAATACACTTCCACTATGTGACTCTAATATTACATATCACATCATAATCATAAACTTTCATTCAAAGTTACCATCTCAATAACATATACTAGATAAATCCATTCATACTATCAATTCTATATCGAGCATCTTACCCCATCACCACTTTTTTTTTCTTAATGCTAGTTTGTTTCAAAGACCAGCACTTGAGTAATATCTAAGTTATCTCCATTCACTTACACATATCCCCAATTATCCTTGCTTGAATGTACTTTCTCTCTTATTTTTGATGGCCAATTCATGAAACAAGCTCTATTCTTTCTCTAAAGACTTTTTTATCATTCAAGTTTAAAATCACTCTTTGGTTCGCATTTGATAACCAACTTCAATCCCTCAGGTCCTTAAAACATTGCCTTGATTAACTTTCTAAGATATGACTTGATTAATCACAGTCTTAAAATCATGGATTTTTCAAATCTCAAAACCATCCTTTGACCCTTTTCTTTAAAACTTATTTCAATCCATCTAATCACCAACCATGATTTGTACTCTGACTTCAATACTTTATATTCCATTGAATTTGAAGCTATGGCTTGATCTACTTCTTACATTCAACTTTAGCCATCTTTATCTTGCCAAAATCATGATTCACTTCTTATATTACACTTCAATTTATCAAATCTAGAACTACACTCCAATACTACCTTGTAACGCCTTGCCTTCTAGGTATCTTCTTTATATAGTCAATAACTTATATTCTTCCAAGATACCTAGAAGACAAGTGGTTATGCAATTGATGTAAGGATAAGGCTAACCAAGATTTTCAAACTTAAACTTATTTTCTTCAACTTGAAATTTCACTCACATCAATTTAAACCCGTTGCATAGATAATCGATAATAACTTCCTTCATAAAACTCATTGGATCAATCATGCTTAGAGCGCTTACTTGCACTATGCCTATGATAAAATATCATATATTGTTTACTTAATGGTTGTATTACCATTGGTTTATGAGGCTCTAAGCTTAGCATACACCCATAAATGATCAATCTATTAAGCTCTACTCCTGCTTAGTTGTTATAAGTTACACCATTTATAAGAAAGGATTGCAGGGAATTCACCAGTTAACCTTATTATGAAATCATAACTCTATGATTTACATAATAGTAGCCAAGTGCATTTACCATAGCTTTTAGAGGATTAGGTAATATTCTCAAAATTTCCTCCTTGTCCCTTCCAAAACTTTAGCCTTCAATACCTATATCTCGAGTCAATAAACACCAACCCCTTAACTCCTTATAAAGCAAAGTGAGTACATAAAGATCAAGACAATAAGATAATTTGCTTGCACATCATATTCACAAAGATTATATTCAAACAATAAGCTATGCAATATAAGTGGAGTGCAAATGCAACTTACCTAGCCTCCTAATTGAAGGATCCTTACCTTATTTTCAAATGACTTGGAATGCCTTAGTATCATTCCTCTCTAACTCTAACTCAAATCACTCAGCTAAACTTTAGCCTCATCAATTGCGTACTCTTTCTCATAGGAACAAATTTGATCCTTGTGGCATTAAATGTATGCTCTTAGGTCATGAAAGTGGTTGAAAATAATACAAAGTTTTTTACATGCATGAAGGCAAAGTTATGTTGAGTAGAGATGTCATATTTTATGAGGATATTTTTCCTTGCATAAGTAGTTTTGATTATCTTTCTCTAGATGCTGTTGCTGATGTTTCTGATGGTTGCACTACATCTTTTGATGTCTTTACTTGTACATCTTGAGCTCATATTTCATTTCATGATTCTCCTCTTGTTTCTACACTACAACCGCATAATGATTCCTGTTATATTTCTTCTTTACATCTACATACTTCCCTATCTTCTTTTGTAGATTATTCCACTATTCTTGATTAAACTAATCGTTCTTCTATTCTCGAAGTTTCTCCTATTCTTAGTTGTCAATCTACTAGAGAAAGAATAGTTCCAAATTGGCTTTTGGACTATGTTTATTCCATGTCATCATTATTAGCTGATGTTCAATCTTCTCCTTTACCTTTTTCTTCATCCACTTGTCCTCTTATTCCTTCCTTTTATAATTTCTCCTTGATTATGTATTTCATTGGCACATGTGTTAATCGTTCATGAACCATATTCTTATTTTCAAACATGTAAGGATAAGGATTGGATTATAGCCATGAATAAGGAACTTAATGCCTTAACTAGGGAACTAACTGAATTGTCCCCTAGAAAGAAAGCACTAGGTTCCAAATGAATTTATAAACCTAAGTATAAACCCGATGGCAGTGTTGAGAGATATAAGGCTAAGCTAGTTGCTAAAGGGTATACTTAAGTGGAGGGTGTTGATTATCATAACACCTATTATTTGGCTGCTAAGTTAGGAATTGTGAGAATTCTTCTTGCAACTTTTGCTTGTATCATTGACTTTGACTAAGTTTAGTCACTAGCTTTATATATTAGAATTAATAGTTGGTACACATGTACATAGTTAGTTGTTATTTTCTTTTTTGTTATAATAGATAGATGCATATAGACAATCTGTTTATATTTCTTTCATGAGATAATCAAAACAGAACACTTGTCCCATCTCTTAGATTTCACATTCTACTAATGAAACTCATATTGCAAAAGTCTTCTTCATCTATTAATAGATCTTTGTATATCTTAACAATTTCACATCAACAAGGAATCAAATGGAGTAAATAACATAAAAAAGAAAAAAATAAATGAAGGCATCACACCAACTCTGGAAGGAAAAAAAATATTATTATTCAATATTAAATCTATTTTATTTAATGTAATATAAGTTTGTCTAAATAAGCCAATCAAACTAGGAGAAAGGAAATAAGGAACACTCTACAGAAGTAAATAAAATAGATAATGAAAAAAATAGAAATAAATAAAACTAGACTTTTTTTTTTCATGATTTGGTTCATGAAGAAGTTGATTGATCAAGTTTTCAATCGTACCATTAAATTGATGAGCTAAAAGAAGCGATCGATTGTATCTAGTCTTTAACACCATTTGGTGGAGCCAATTTAAGGATCTAGTCACCCAAGTTTGGCTTCCCTAGCCTTAAAAAAGGAATTATATCGAACTTTGACTTGTTTCCTTTACTTGTAGTTGCTAGAATAATTATTATGGGGAATTTTCATAGTAATACTAACAAAAATATATTATTGTAATGTTAGCCAATCTAAATCATTAATTTATTAAAATATAATTCATACCATCTATTATATTAAAATATACTAACTTGTTATCTAAACAATAAGTTAGGCTAATTTACTGCATCATGTTTCTTGCCATGGAAAGATAACATATTAAGCTTCTATACTAGGATACCTTTATAAACGTTATAATAATGCTATATTAGCAGTGTTATAGAAAAAAATCTATTATGTATCTCATATTATTTTAAAGAACATGTCTGGATCAACATTGCTCTATAAAAGCCATCATCTGATTCACAACAACACTATAAAAACCATCATCTGATTTACAACATGAGAGATCTCCTCTATCTATGTAGTTGTTCATGAGAAATACTGGCAAATAACTAACTTGGTGTAGGACTTCGAGCATATCCATAAAAATGAAATATACTTACTCCTATCTCATTGGTTACATCATAATTTCATCTATCTTCTAAATTAAAACATTTATGGACCGGCTAATATCATCCCTAAGTCAATCGCATTAGGATCTAAAATCACACCGCGTATTGGAAACTCCAGAGTTAACATAATATATAAAAGAATGCATATCCTCAGCATCAATAACTGAACGTTTTATATGCCAAAAGAAAAATTAACGTTTTAGTTAACAATGATTGTTTTAACTAGAACATTGATGAAGAAATTGTATAAGTCGTTGATAAGGAGCAAAATTAAGTGTAACTACAAGAAGTTTCAAAATAAATGTAGCATCGCATATGTATTCCAAATGTTCTAATTTTCTTAAAAACTTTTTGAAGCAATGTCACCATTTACATTTTAACTTTATTACTTTTTTCCAACTTTGCATTTGGAATTTTGATTTGTTTAATTATACACTCAATAAAAGATTTAATTATTACTATCTTTATTTCAACTAATTTTAATTCATATTTTTAGTCCGATTAACACGATTAACTGATGGCGTGACCGCTTATCACTTTAGACCATGAGTGGCCACCCACTGCTACCAAAGTAGGTCTTGCAACTTACAATTTTTAAGTAGGTTGCAATCTACTATTTTGTAAAGGATGGTTGGTAATCACCTATCGGTAATCATACTATTCCTTCAAGGTTGTAGACAGCTATCTCATTGGTTGATTATACTAATTAAATTAGTAGGGTGATTATAGTTAATTAAAGTTTAGGCAATGATAATTAAATTTTTAATTGGATGTATATTTGAGTAAATCAAAATTTTAAATGTATAATTATAAAAAATGATAAAATTGAGTCACAAACTATAACATCGATTCAAATTTTAATAAGTGAGAATGTCCTCAATGCATTTTACATTATTTTTTTTCTTTGGGCCAATCGTTATATATTAATTAAAGCAAAAATATTACAATTAAGAATAATTATTTCCTTTAGATATATAAGTTCCTTGAATTTCCTAAATTAACATTAAAAAAAAAAACAAATTAGTTGCATTTTAGGCTTACATAGAAGAAAGATGGTAACGGAATATGAAGAATATGTAGGGAGCAGATGGATATAATTAACCAAAAGATAAAAATGGACATTAATGAGAAAAACCCTAGTAGGGTTTGGAATGTCCAAATAACTTGTAGGTGCGAAATTCATAGATTAAGACAAAATCATCGCCATGCACCATCTATGGGCATAAAGATTTCGTGTAATACTTGAAATTGATTGCTTGTCAAAGGAAGTGCCGAGGATTTCGATGATGGAGAAGTTGTGGCAAATCACTCTTTCTCGGTAGAGTAGTCATTGAAATCTAGAATCTATAGGATATTATATGGTTGAATAGGCATTAGGATGAGTATTGAATGCTACAGAATAGATATAGGTTATAAATTTTGGAATATGTTCTCTCAATGTATTCTTATCCGTACTGGAATATGTAAAATCTATTGGAACATTCACCTTTCCAAAATACTAATAGAACGCTCTTCATCGATCTTAGAAACAATTAATAACAAATACAGAATACATCTTGCAAAATTTAGCAAGAAAATACAACCAAACCAGTCTAATATAAAACCCTTAATTATTTATCCTTCTTTAGTCAAATATCAAAAGATAAGGATGTAAACATGCAAACTCTTAGAGGATTACTGACCTATTCAATTCCCATAATTATGCGATATGATAATTTCCTATAGAGATCCGAATGGGTTATTGGTGAAAATGTTAAATGCTATAAGGTTTTTTATTGAGTAACAGGACAATACGAATACCCAATAAAGAACTGGAATCCATTAAGCCCTACTCATGGTTGTTAAAACTTACCGTTTTCTAATTTTATAAAACTTTTCCCAACTATACGATTGTAAAATCATTTTAGGTATAAACTCTTCCTTAAAATATAATTCTATAAGTTTACAATTCCAATAGTTTTATATATTTTTACTTCTATATGTTTAAATTTTATATAGAAACATTTTACTATTTATTATTTTATTTCAAATTTACAAATGTAGCTCTACAGTTTACTCACTTTGTAATCCTAACCGCATCATCATTCAATAAAGGTCAGAAAGCATTTCCCACGTGCTCTGTTCTTCTTAGCTCTCGTTTTCTCAATTTCTGTCGATTTTAAAAATCAATGACGTTATCTTTATTCTTGTAATTTTAACAATATTTTACAAATTTAAGGCTATTTTAAAGGGTAAATTGAATAAAATTAGGAGAATTTAAATTGAGATCATCATTTCCATTTCTCCTTTGAGTGTAAAGCTTTCGAAATAGATTTTTTTTTTTTTTAATACTTTGAGCCATTCAGGTCTATCTCTCTTTCTATACTCTCCATCCGTTTACTATTTTTCTTTCTCTTTCCTTCTTCTTTTTTTGTTTCACTATATATTCTCATTTTAGAAAGATGCTGTTTTCATGTACATTTTGAAATCAAGCATTTGTATCCTCTTGGAACAATTTCCTGGTTGGATATTGATCCATTCTGCTTTCCATTAAAGATATATATGGTTTTGGCTGTTATAGTTTTTGGTAAAAGCAGTGATATGAACTTGAAATCTCTCTTTATCGTATCTTTTTTTCCTTTATTGTGGGTTCTGGTAGGACACGGCTGCATCACGAGTATCCTATTAAATTATCGGATAGGTTTGAGGCATTATGCAGTGAAAGATCATGTAGTGTTTGAAACAAATCTTGAAATATTTAATAAGGAAACGGAATATACTTTAAATTTATCAAACATCTTCTAAACCCACCCTATCTCTACATTACAAGTTTAACTTAGTAAGTCACATTACCAACTCAAATTGGTATTATAACTTTACTTATTGTTTATTATTTTCAATCAAATTTGTATATCTTTATGCATTTGTATGGAATACAAATATTATGAGCAACTACCACATTCAATGCTAACATATACATGATAGTTTTTATAATATGCAATACATAGATTCATCTTTTATCGGCTCACCTCAATTGTCCATTCTTTTAGTATTACATTAAAAAAAAAAAATGAAAAGAAAAGAAAAAGAATACTTGATTGGAACACTTAAATTTTCGGCTTATCATTACATTTTTTCTTAGCCTAATTTTAAGAGTTCCTAAAAGATTAAAAGGTAGATCTAGAAGATTAAAATAACTATTAGGTTAAGCTTAATATTAATTTTAACTTTTAACTCTTCACATTAGTAACAAGGCCGAGAGAGGAGTCCCGTTTTATAACAAAAATTAGTATAATATTTTTAGATATATAAAACATCAAATCAGTCCAAATAGATATGACTGTTGACCATGCCCATAGTTTTTCCTATTCAACCGAGTCATATCCTCGCTTTCTTTAGCTTATGTTTTCATCAGGTATTGTATTGGAAAAGGCAGGGTTCAGTTTAATTGCAATTAAATGGGGCTCGAAAATGAAAGTGAAAATTAAGGATCTTATTAGCACTATACTACTTTTTTCTTTTCTTTTCTTTTCGTGTTTTTTTTTTTTTTTTCTTTTTTCTCAAAAGCGAGTGAAGCTTTAGATATTCATGCCATCTTCGAGTTCTCCCTTTCTTTTAGCTTCTAGTATATAACCAGTGCTTGCACAAGGCTTCGACTATGGCTGCTTTAGCTTCGCATTGTTTCTTTGCATATTCTTCATCAAAGAAGAAAGAATCAAAGAGGTCAAGCCATTGCACTCAAAACATTTGTTTCAAGTGGAAATGAAAATAATAGCCCTTTACCCATTGATTCAAAGTTGATGATATGAGATTTTAATCTATAACCACTTTCTCATAATAAATAAATCCTAAAAATTAAGACACATTGTTTACTCATACATAATCTCTCAAAAACCTTGAAAGTCCAATCTTAATATCCATTAAATGGATTCTTTCAATTTATTTTTACTTCATTTTTTTTTAGTTTACTTTCTTAAAATGTTGTAACGTATAATCAAGGTTAAAATCAGATAGAAGAAAATGACATTTTGATGTACATAATTATATATTATTTTATCATCGTAGATACAAAGTTGGTGAATCCATGTAAAGCCACAAGCTCCTCCACTAAGAGAAATGGATTAGTGTGGACGTATTTACTTCTATTCCCACCTTCCATTTAGCTCATGACAATTGGGATTTACTTGAAAATTACACCAACTATTACACCCGTGACAGATTATCATATCAATAGTCTATATTGGTAGTATTAAATGTAGACGTCAGGATGATGTTTACATTAAGTGAATAACGTGGCATTCTTTTCCATCCTTTTATTAACAGATTGCATAACAGATATCTGTGAATGCAAATGTGCTAGTTAGGCTGCTTCCTCATTAAATTTAAGGATGTTAACGATTTTCTAATGTTGGAAGCCATTATGAGATTATTTACAACATTAGAGTTAATTACATATTTTATCTTTATGAAGCATGTTTAATACAAAAATAGATTAATTGAGTTCTACATACCATATTTTGATAATATTTTCATAGGTATAATAGTGAAATAAATAGTTTATAAAATAATAATCACTGGTGCTTTACATTATATACTACATATATATATAATAGGTGATATATAATATTTAATATAGAGTATATATAGAAAACTTATCTTTATTACTAAGTTCGATAAACTACAGATGGTACAACACATAGTGTACGCAGAGGACAGATATTTATCTTATCTATTTAGAGAATGTGTTTACAAAAGAGTTAAATAATTATAATAGAGAAATAACGAGGTTATTGATATGCACATATAAGTTATATCCTCTTGTTGGACATGGAACCTAAAGTAATTTGTATTGTAATTATGACATGGGCTTTTTCCAGCCCAATGACCTACTAGTGTTTTTCCTATTTCTCAAAGCATCTCCATTTATTTTGGTGTAATTCCATATTCAGTGGAAAATATATATTCCACGTAAACTAAACAGATTATATATATATATATATATATATAATTGGGAACTTCACATCAATACACATCACGAATACACGATACAGAAATCAAATTTTCGAAGAAATTAGAAGTATTATCATAGTTTTAAAATTAAATTAGGTAATTAAACAAATAAAATTACATTCTACCACTTTTGAAAAAGTTACAACACTTATCACTTAAAAAGATGCCAAATAAAACTTCGGCTGACCCTTGCCCTAGTAAGGATCGCCTAAAACCAAAACATCGTATTCGCAATTCTACCATCTTAGGGTAAGATTTATCTGAAGAAGTTTGCCAGATTTTTCAGTATCAAAGACACCCTTTTCGATGTTTTTAGTATTTTAATATTTCATTTTATTTAAGTTTTATCAAACAATCCCTACATACCTAATAATTATTAATAAATCATTGATATATTAAGATTATTATTGAAAAAAAACTTTGAAAATAAAAAATGGTATATAACCTATAAATTATCATCCAAAAATGGTATCTAAATTAAAATATTCTATATGATAGCTTCCAATTATGATTCCAATATCTATAAATCTTAAAAATTCTTTCATCACATTCTCTACTATTGTGATATTCATATCCCTTATATATTAAAAATGTTTTATTATGTGTTTAGCAATATATTCAATTGTGACCATATTGCAAATAGTTTATTTGTTTAATTGTGGTTCTCGTATTCGAGTTTTATCGATAATAGACTTTTGAATTGGAAAATCAAATTTGTTTAATTGTGGTTCTCGATAAAAATTCAAATGTTTTATTTATTCAGTAATATGTTTAATTGTGGTTATTTCACAAATAGTTTATTTCATAAATAGTCACTATAAAAACTAATGGATAATTAAACTATTCTTTATTTATTAGTAATATGTTTAATTATAAGTATGAAATATCAATGTAGGATTTCGGTATTATTTACTTAGTATTTTTGCCATTTAAAATTTTTAAGGTTATACAAGATAATCTTTTAGAATTTTTGAGATTATAGCTTATGCTTAAATTTTTTTTTCCTTGTCTATTTTTTTTTCTATTCCATTTTTATGCTAAGTTTTGCATTTATTAATTTTCAAATGATTCAATAATGTCTTAATTTATGGCTATAGGAGTTTTTCAATCACCATAGTATTTTTCATAATATTTATACAAAATCTTTGTTAAACACTAATTACATATAAAATTATTATTATTTTACACATTAATGTTAAATTTGCACATATATAAGGGGTGTAGTATCTAATAGGATCTATTATAATTAAAATTTTATGTTATTGAATATCATTGTAGTTAGGTATTCATGACTCAGTTTAGTAGGGATGGAACTGAACCACATTTTCAATATTTACTTAATAAATCAAACCGCTTTTGATGGTTCAGGGATTTGAGTTGAATCACTTCAAATGATATTTGGTTTGGTTTGGTTTGGTTTAGTTCAATTTAAGTTATTGTTTAAAAATACTATTTTCTTTCTAATAATATTAATAATCATAAGAGTTTTCCATCAAATATTGTTGTCCAAATCGGGAAAACAATGAATCAAAGTCACATAAATTATATCATGATGATGCTACATCATAGAGAAGGCAAGTGAGTATGCTACAATTGAGAGACGCTACAATTGAGAGACACTTGTGAAGGGAAAGAAACAAATTATGAAGATTGAGAGTAAAACGAAAAATGACATAAAAGAAAAGGCTCATAAGGTTAGATTAAAATGTTAACAAAATTTAAAAATAAAAAACATTGCTATTTTTTAAATTTTAATAAAAAGTGATTTGGTTCAGATTTAAACAATTTATTTATATATGACCTTCAATTCAAATCGCAAAGCATTTGAACTTTTTTTAAACTGAAGTGAGAATGAAATTGAAATATAAAAAAAACGTCATTTTATGGTTTGATATAGTTCCACTCGGTATTTGATTTAATTGGGTTAAGTTTGATCAACAACAAATTAGTAATTTTCAGAAGTATCGTCTTTTAATAACTTTTACTTGCAAACAGCGGTCTAAGGTAAAGATGGGACTCGACCATTTCTCATTACAATTAACAATCGCAAAGAGAGAATGTATTATAAAAGAACGATTTCCCCTTTTGTCAACTTTATCTAGGAGTTTCTTGCCCCCCAAAAAGTTAATGGAGGAGTTAGAATAATAAAATCCGCGACTACTTTGGGCAAGAAAAATATAAGCAAGTACTTGTAGTCATCGTGTCCCCAAGAAACCATAGCATTATTATGTCCATATTCCTCACAGTAAATTCCTCTTATTATTATTATTATTATTATTTTGGTGTTGTAGGCTGGAATTTTTAAACGTAAGAACATAATGCCCAGCCACAGATAACCACTGAGTAAGCCTGCACCACCCTTTCCCGACATGACTATACCCAAGCCCAAAAGTCCAACTCTTCATGATCTTTGTACGAATTGGACTATAATTAATGGTGCAATTCACATAATTAAGAGTATCTTAGAGAAATAATTATAATTATTTTACTAATTTGTACTTAACATTATTAATAAATTAAAAATATATCAAAAATACCAATACACCATTTTAATAGAATATGAAAATACAAAATAAATAAATAAATAAATAAATAAATAATAAAGCAATGACTCTACCGAAGTCTTGAGATGGAATTGCAAATTCTTTTTTAATAGTAAAAGGAACTACACAAACTATTTATTCAGCTAATGAAATGCCATGGTAACTCCGCAAGAAAAGAATAACCATTTTCTTCCACTTTTACGGTGATATCAAATCTAGATTGGTTGATGTAGTTTGATCCAATTTAATTTTAATTTAATTTGGTTCGGTTTTCGATCAAATTTAGTTTATTTATTTATTTATTTATTTTTATCCTCTTATATATACGGATGAACCACCCAATTTAAATCCAATAACATTAATCATCAGGGCTCGGCAACAATGGTATAGTTAGTTGTGTTATGTTCGCTAGATAAAACTTTCTCTGTTGGTAAGTAAAGTACAGAGAAAAAAAATTCCATTGAGGGAGCATTTCTCTTATGGAAAAGATTTTTTTACAGCTTTCAAAATATATGATGTTGGACAGTGGTTACACCATTTCAACCGCTTAAACTCATATCAGATTGTGACATGTAATATATTAAAAAGAAAAAGTTAAGATTAACTCCTCATTTATTACATTTTAAATTATTAATCTTCTTCTTCTAATTTCTTTTCCCGCCCAACTCTATTACTAGCACAGTTCAGTAAACTCCTCTCTCCATTGTTTTATCCTCGACAAAAACAACCACAATTTTCTTTTTCTATTTAATAATTTTGAGAGCGTTTCACACTTTCAATATCACTTACAAACCATTAATTAAAAAGTTACTGTTGCGAATAAATTACTACTTTCTTAAATAAGTTCCATTTGAAAGAAAACTTTCACAATTAACGTGTAAATTCTTAAAAGTTATATAAATGAAGTTTAATGATCAATCATTTGACGAGTTGTGCTTGTAGTAGGGTTAGGCGAGAAAAAAATTAGAGGAAAAAGACGAATTATTTAAAATGTAATAAAGATGGATTTAATCTTAATCCTTTATTTTTAATATGTCGCGTGTCATTTTCTGGGACTAATAACTTTAGGAATTTTAGGGCAATGGAACTTTGAGGGATCTATATCTGACTTTCAAACATATTTGTATATTTAATAATTAATGATCAATTACATCTTACAATAATCTTTATGACATTTTTATGGTTGTAAATTAATTATGTATGACTTAATCATCAATCACATGAGAGTTATCACCCATTAATTTGTACTCATAAATGTCAAAAACAGATAAAAAAAAAGGTTTTAATAATATTAATATGTTACGTGAATTAATAAATGGTGTATAAGTATAAATAAAATTTTCATATACAAAAACATAATTAGTATTTTCTAAAAAAAAGTACATTTCTTCATTATCATGTATTAAAATTAATTTTATAAATACTTGAACATTACTTATTAATTCAGGTAGTGTGTTAGTACTATTAAATCTTTTTTTTAATATGGGGGAGCATGCCAGCATTTTTTTTCTTTTGCATAGATAGTATATTCTCACTAATAAATGCTAAATGTATTTTCAATTATTTATTTATTGAGTTATGAATTACTGTTTTCTTTGACATACTACATGTTTACTTGTTGAGATGAATAAATATTGATAAAAAAAGAAAATTCCTGCACAATATCGAGATAAACCAATGACTCTAGCGTGCGAAATCTCCATATTGATATGATAAAGAAAACAAAAAGAAAAAAAGAAAAAAAAAACTAAAATGACATATATAAGAAAATATAACTATAATATGACTTTTGTAATACCTCATAACTTTGACCTGTTGACTTTTGAGTAATTTATATCCCTTATAGAAAAATATGTACTTATAACATACGATAACAGGTATAAAACGGTTTGTACTAGTTTTACTAATGACTACGAGGACATGGATTTTAGTATTAGAACGATAAATATATTAATATTAGTTGTTATATATCTTAAATGCGAGATTCGGCTCTTAGAAATCATAAAGCTATTAGAGAAAAACTAGTTAAGTACAACTAATACTAATAAAGTGATATGAATAATATATAAAAATAGAGTGTACTCATTTACCATAATAAAATATGTACTTATAAATTAATAAAACCATAATTAGTTAGATAATTAACAAATCATCATTAAATGATGCTTCAAATGCAATGTATGATGCATTAATATAGCTTGGTAGCCCCTAGTATCAGTAAATTGTGATTAAAAAAAAAGGGGTGATTTATATTCATTTAGCACTTAATAGGATTATATTAGTATGTAGAATCATTTGGAAATGATACCTAATTAGCTAGATATCTTCCCTTCATTGGACCAACTAAAAACATTTGTAGGTGTGGCCATGTTTATAGATGTGGAATCATTTGGAAATTACACTTAATTGGCTACATGTCTCCCCTTCAGTAGACTGACTAGAAGTATTTGTAGTTATGGGAATGTTTGAATTACATCTAAACTTAAATATGCAATTACATAAATTAATAAAAAATTACTTGAAAAGTTTGGTACGCGTTCTAAAATTATGAATTATAATAACGTTTTTAGAATTAAGTTGAACCTAATAACTAGGTAATAAAGAAAAAAAAATAAAAGAAGTAATCACATAGCTTTAATATCTTAAATTAAGCTCATATTTATATAATTTTCTTAAAACTATTAAGTTTACTAAGTTTAATCATTATTGTAGACTCTGCAAATATAAACTTCTAGATATGGTGTCAAACTCGAGTGTCGTAAATATTTCTCTAAGTCGATAAAACCATATAAAATGAAAACCAATTGAAATTTTAAACTCGAAACTTAAAATAAACATGAAAAACCTTATTATACGATTTGAAAACCCTAATCATGTATGAAAACCCTAATCCCTACATACGCATACTTTTAAAAATGTAAACGTAAACTTCATAGAAACCATAAATATCAAATTATAAAAATTTTTGAAACTCTATAAAATTATCCTAATACTTGAAAAGCTATAAATCAACAAAATTATCATTAATTTTTGTGGAATCATATGAAACCGATAATGAACGAATTAGGGATGATTTCAAGTAATAATAAATTTACTAAGCTAGCTAAAAGAATAAATTTAATTAATTTATTTTACTTATGTACCTAAATAGCCCTACAATATATATGTATATATATATATATTATATACTAAGTAATTTCCTTTTCTTTTTTTATTCTATTGTGTGTATATATATATATATATATATATATGTTGCATAATAAAGCAATGATCCTAAATAATTAAGCTAATTGAACCTTAAGCTCCTAAGTGTAAGTCAATTACTCTAGAATTGGTTAAAAACCCTAAAACATGCTTAAACTTACTCGAACTCTAAACCTTGGGATAATCAGGGACTTATGACCCTAAATAAATAATTAAAAATATAATTTGAATAAATTTATTCAACTTTAAAAAATTCTAAAATTTCTTAAGAAGCAAATCATAACTTAGAAATTAATTTGAAAACCTAATCTTAAAAGAATTACATATAAGATAATTCCCTTATTTTTATTTATAAGCCCTGTTATATATGAATAAGTTGCAAACCTTACCTTTTAGCGGACTTATGATGCAACTAAAAGCAATTTTCGAACATTCTCAAGGATAAACTAAGCTAAGAATTCACATTTGCATTTAAAAACAAATTTGATTTTTCAATTCAAAAGTCTATTATCGATAAAACTAGAATACGAGAACTACAAACTCTAAGTCACCTAAAACTCTAAAATAATTAAGGACTTGTAACCCTAAGCGGCTAATTAAGAATTTAATTTGAATAATTTTGAATTTAATTTGAATAATTTTATTCAACTCTAGAAATTTTCATAATTTTATAAGAATTAAATCATAACTTACAAATCAATTTAAGAAACAAACTCCAAAAGAATTTCATATAAGATAATCTCTTTATCTTCATACATAAGACTTGTGTACATGAATAAGTAAACTAACCAATCACCCTAAATAACTTATCAATTGAGAGTTTGAATCATTTATCAATTGATAACTTATCAAAACTAGTGATAAAACATTTTCCTTATCATATTACAACTTATATTATATATGGACTAGTTATCACATTATTTTATGTGTTCAACTTTTAATTAAGTGATAAAACAACACCATGCCCTAATTACTCTTTATATGGCTGGTTGGAAAAGAAGGAAAAGAGAGGCTATGCTTTATCATTTGTCTATCACTCGATTACCTTACATATCTACTATTCATCCCTTAATACTTACATTATCTAGTCTGATAAAAAAGTTGGCATTTGTGCATATTAAAAAATAATCAATTAAAGCTTCTTGAATACACTTCTCCTTCCATTCAAAAATCTGCCACTCTCTCCTTCTTTCGCTCTCATTTTTACTTCCTTCTCTTTCACTTCCTTTTCTCTTACTTTAAACACAAACCAAAAGAAGAAATCTAACCCCATAAAATCCCAACATTACCGCCACTATTTTGCTTCCATACTCACGACACCAAACTTTATTTTCTATCCTCTATTTGTTAACTTCAAAAACCACTTCTAAAAACTTTAGAATATCTCCAAAAAAAAACCTACTTCAAAGATCAAGACCCTAACTTATAAAAAAACTTATGAGAAGAGGAAGGAAGACAACGAGCTAAGAGGATACTTAGTTGCACTACTACCTTGTTTTCGCTTTGAGGACAAGTAAATTGTTTCTTTGTGTTAGTAGTAATATTACGTGTTAAGAGATCATAATTTCTTGAAGATATGAGTATGATCATAAGTTGATGAAACATCTAAGACTACCCTAAGAAGCAAACTCATGAAACCCTTACATGAAAGTTGGAATACGAGTATGAAAAGTTGGTATTTTGTATAAATACTTGTTTAACACTTAGAATGGAAGATTTTAAGTTGAGAAAATCTTGAAATGAGAACTTGAATGGAGGGGAAGTATGTTGGACGTGAGGATTTGTAAGTCATTTGGATATTGTTTTCACTTCTATTAAGTTAAACATGCTTAAATCTAGACTTAAGTAAAAAAAAAATCCATTACATGAAGTTTTTATGAGGAAACCAACTTTGTAAGACATGAACAATGATATGGAAGTTGTATAAGTATGAGATCCACTATTTTCATGTAAATTATGAGCTAAATAATCATCTCATGGAAGAGAAGTTAAGCTAAGATTTGAATACAAATAGCTTAGGTTCATGATCCAACACCTAAACTTAAGGAAATGATAAAATAAGTTAAGAAACCAAGTGAATGCCCATTGGATTCTTCATGGCCAGATTTGGAATATAAGTAAAAGCTACTTAAAAATATCATAAAACCATGTGAATAAAGTGAAAAGACAACCAAAACAAGTATAGCAAGTAGATAAAGCCTAAACCAAGCCTAAAAATCTCTAAATGAACCTAGAACACTAAATTAGGCCTTCATTAAAATTCTGAATAGTCCTTTAAAATATTAAAAGGTTGTTTTGAATCCCATAAGAAGTTTACATAAGACTTTATAAGCCCAATAGAGTCACTAACTTTAGTTTGAACAAAAAAACAAGCCTATTTGACAACTTAAGCTCACATAAAAGCCTAAGGAGTTGTTGTTAGTACCAAGAGTGTAAACAAAGTTGAAAAATATGACTTTAAGGAGTATTTTAAGTTTAGAATAAAATCTTAAACCTAAGCCCAAAGAATTTCCCAAGCTACCAAAAAGCCCATTAACCAAATAAGGCTTAAAAACACTCCAAATCATGAAGATCACTACTGTTTTGACTCATAGGCATTTTTGCATGCCTTATCTTGAAAATCTAGCCTCATCACATTAAAGTACACTTGAAAATAATGGAGATTAACTATAAGATCATAAAAATTAGATTTAAAATGAGAAATTTGTACGCAATTAAACTTTAAGTAAAAACCAGGAAAAATATGAAATCAAGTCAAAAGTATAACTAAAAAGGGTTTTAGTTTAGTTTTCCAAATTCTATTTCAAATCCTTATAGTATTATATTTGCGATGTCCGAGGGACTCAACTTTTGGGAGACGACCTACCATGGATTATTTTGATTGATCCGCATGGCTGAGTGAGTGAATTCTTGATGACTCTTTACTTGATTTTGTTTATAGAATAGATGCACCTAAATTGAATGCTTGTGGGATATGGGAAATGCATATGTATGAATTTGTGATTGAATGCTATGGTTTGTTAATCATATAACAACAGAAACCGTTTATGATAATTTATACGTGCGATTGTATAGAATGAAATTGTTTGATCATCATGAAAAATCAGATTAACCACTTATATGATTAAGAAATTAAATGAATCATGCATTCCCCATAATTGCATTCGGATAACACCCACTACTACTTCATGTAGAAAATGGGAATGGACTCATAAGATGAAGGTCTCCTATAGGATTGGGCATAGCTATCTCATCATTTTTATTAAATCTTTATCCTAAGCTAATGAGCTTATTAGGTGCCAAGAGATGCCAACTATCGGCGAGAGGCCATGTCTTGTGGTTTCTGCTTAGTGAGTGTGTTTGTGGACTACGGCGGCCACCACACCGCTAGACTTGGGATTTTGAAAATATGATTTGTTGTTCGGAAAGAAAGTATATTATATAAAATCTACGTATATATATGGTTTTGTTTTGACTTAAATACAATAGTGCAAATAAACTAAAACCCAAAGTTTAGAACCCGGATTTTGGTTTGGGTTGATTAATTATCTCCAAATCTTGACTATAAGAAGTGTAATTCTAAGTCATATGCAGTTCCTAGGCCATTACATACATTGTTTGGTATATTGATTGTTTATACATTCAAAATAATGTTTAATTGATCCCATTGTTAATACGCATGGTACATACAATGATTTTAAGTGCAAGATAAACTACATATTATACTATATTTTACATGCAATTAGTATTGTTTGAAATACATATATATATCATTATAAACATATATTACTTATTAAGATGATATTTTCATTAATTTGACATAACAATCACTACTTATTATACAGTAAATAAATATAATCATTGTGTTGCTTTATATTACAAGTATAATTATAACAAGGGTTACACAATAAGTGATATACTAGGATTGTATGTATTTCGTATATATGTAATGGAATGATATATATATATATATTTAATGATGTTTTACATTAACTATAGGGGATAGTTAATTAACTTAACAACCATACAGTAAAAATATGACAATCACTTAAAGAAATATTTTAACATCTTATTTATCGTTAAAACTTATCTAGCTCAAATCTTATGTATACACAATAAGCCTAATCACCGATTTAAGATATATAATTGGAAGGATAAGTATATTAGGTTTGCTTCATTGCAATATCATACGTATCTTATTTTTTACTCTATCTTACCTTAGATTAGCAGGCTAGGCTTATGAACCTATTAGAAACTTTTAGGGATAATTGGTTATGAGGCCAAATAAGTGAGTTTATTTTTAGAGACGATGAATTATTATTCTTGTTTGTGCTTATAAGTAGATTGATTGTGTGTATGCTATGTATATGTTTGAACTTTTTTGCTAAATAAGTACTTGAGCATACTGTGTGTTATGTTGTAATGCATCCATATGTTACATTGATACTGAGTGTTTACAATACATTATTTTGTCACCAATAACTAAACATAAGATGATTAGGTCGAGACATGCATTGTGTTATGGTTCAGAGCTTTCTTTAGTACATAAACAGACTGTATGGCCCTTATTATCTTGCCTTTATAGTAGTAAGCAAGCCTAACTTGTACGCAACGCTAACCAATAAGATCTAAACCTGTAAACAACACAACTAAGGAAGAAAGCCAATAGAATATAAGGGACAAAGGTACGAATGGAAAAATGAGTAGCACATTTTTATTAATTCTGATACTAATACTAGGCTACAATGTATGTACACGGGGGTACAGTATATATAACAAGTACCGTTGGTCGTGATCAACTAACGTAGTGAGTAAGAGTTTCAATCTAGAAAAGTACTTATACTTTCGTTGAGTAAGACCGCTAACGCTGATGCTGTTCTCTTAATGATAGCCATGGTAAGCCGAAACTACTTGAGAAGTTGGACATCAAACGTCCTTTATCATATGGAGGACGGTGACAATGTTAGTTGGAACTCCTAAAGCAAGAGGGGGGCTTAGAATAGTCTTAGGAAGATAGGAAGGAAAAGGCTGGCTCACCTTCTATAATCAATGATAATACATGGGGTAAAAGAGAGTCGAGCATCATACGGGCACTTATGGAGGAGGTTAACCTCTTGTCCCAAGATACATTGCACGATGCATACTAATGATTGCTCAGCTCTCTTTAATAGTCATGGTAGGGGAAAGGTGGAGTCTATGCTTGGTCCATTTCTAGCCTATAAGGAGATCTAAGGATATCGGGTGTGGGAAAGGATCTAGGAAGTTAATGGCTATTAAGACGAATTACTAAACAAAAAAAAAAAAAATTAGAGCCCAAACAGTGAGTTAAAATAAGAGTAGGTTTTTCATGAAGAGTGGAGACTTAGGCTTGGATAGCTATCCCTAACCTGGGTTAAGGAGAAGTTATATCCTTAACTTTATACTGTTATCGGAAGATCATGTAGGATGTTGCATTCATGTTGTTTGCTCATACATGACGTTTAAATTGTTTGACAACCTTGATTATTGTTGTGTTATAGCATAAGGTAAATATCCTACTACTTACTAAGCCCATGGTTTTTTGTCTTATTCCCCTGTAGTTTTCTTGTAGGATACCAGTCGAGACAATGGATTGTCTAGGAATCTAAGTATACAAAAGTTATTTTAATGATTTCTACAAGAGGGTCTATTTCCAGATAAGAGTATAGTTTATTCTAAATAAATTTAGATGTAGAAATGTAAAAATACTACTTAATTCCAATTCTTTGCGATCCTGAAAAGTAGGCTCCCATAGTTACTTTTTATCGTGTATTTATATATAATATGATTAGATAAAATTATTAAATATATTAAACAGAATATTTTGATCTCTGATTCACAAGATGATTGTCTCATGATTGATGTACATATGACGTAACGGTTTTAGATTATCTCTACCAAGTCCTCTTTAAGATGTTACAACTCTTACTCTTAAGTGAAAAATCCTTGAATTTGAACCAAACCTCCTTTTTATTACAATAGTGGAAGAGTAAAAATAGCAGCTACATTAGTTAAGTTGGAATTAAAAAAAAAATAATAAAAAAGTATAATGGTTACTGTGTGGGAAAAAACCAAAAACCACCTTTTATGAGTTGAGGTAGATTAATTGAACCTAACATTTATTTTCCTCTTAAATATCTCAAGAAAAAAAAAATGCTGTCCATAAAAACAGATTGAAGCTACTATATATTTGGCAGTGTAGTCCAATATCTCAAGGAAAAAAAAAAATGCTGTCCATAAAAATATATGGAAGCTACTATATATTTGGCAGTGTAGTCCAATCACTTTATTTCAAGTGGTAAAACAAAAATGGATATTTAGTAGCAATTATACGAAGAAGAACATCGAATTCGGAAAATTCACATAAAGGAGGATGTGAAATTGGAAGCACAATGGCGCTTCCACCACTTTTATTTATACCACAAATGAAAAAAAAAAAAAAAAAACAGTAGAAAAGCTTCTTTGTCTTCACTCCGGTAAGAATGCTACCACCTTAGCTTGGCTGGGAAATACTGCATTAAACAAAAAATGAAAGTCAAAATATTATTTTCTGTTATAATAGGACCATCTAATTCTATTTCTAAATTTTTAGCTAATTCTAATAATAATATTTAGAATATATTTGATCAAATAGAGACTTTACTTTTTCTATAAGAGACATATAATATGGCTTGACTTTTTCCACATCAATCCTGACCTTGCTTTTGCTGTAAAGATCGTATTTGCTGTAATACATTGTACAGGAAATGCAAGATAAGTTTAAATATGACATAATTTAAGATTTATGACAAATAATAAAATCAATAAGAAGATACAAGAACAGAATAATACTTGAATATTTTGAGCCACTTCAAATTTTCTCTATCCTCGTCATTCATTAGATGTGTGTATGCTCCTGCCCTGTGTAATGCTACAATAGGAGTATACACAATGTTTTTATTAATTCAAAATCAATTAAGATTGACATTGAGAAATACATATTTTTTTACTAATGCAATATACTTACGATAAAAGGAATGATAGCGAATGATGAACAATGCAGCTGAAGGAAGAGTTGTCCTGTTCTTCTTAGCAACCTAAATATTGAAATATAATAAAATTGACTCAATTTTCATTTAATCATATTAATAACTGGGATAAGCGAGATTGAATAGGAGTAAGATTAAGGAAATTACCAAGTACATGTAGTCATCATGTCCCCATGAAATCATGACATTGTCGAGTCCGCATCCTTCATTATAAATTCCATTTTTAGTGTTGTAGGCTGGATTATTGTAATCTGGATTTTCCTTGAAGTACTGAAGAATCATAAAAACAACAACATAAGTAATAAGCCCCACTTTTTTGTGTGTACCAATATTGTAGTTACAAATTTTGATAAAATCGAAAATTAATTTAGGCATTATAACAATTACCTTGTGATGCACACAAGCTTCATCAAATGCACATCCAAGAGGAAATGTATCACCTATATTGAAGGAGAAGGTATTAAATGGAGATTTTTTTTTTTTTTTTTTTGCGACTAATTTTAAATTTAGATAAATATAGAAAAGATGGAAAATGCACAGGGTAAAACAATGCTCACCAACAACTGCCCATTGAGGAAGCCCACCAAAGCTTGGATGGAGAAGCACTTTCCCTAAATCTGAAATAAAAAAGACAAGCCCATATTGATTTTGCACCCAATGAAGAAGCAAATGTTATGACTAGGCCCAAACGCAAAGCCCAAAAAACAAAACCCAACTTCTCATGCCTATTGACCTGGTTCATTGAGTTGATTACGTGCCCGCAAAATATGTATTCGAAATAAAAGTATGAATTAATAAATAATTCTGCTAATCAAATTTGAAATAATTTACACGAGAATAGATCAAATTTGCATTAGCAATTAGTCCGAGATAGGATAATTAGATACAATGAAATATAATATAAATTTCAACAAAGCTAAAACACAACACTCCGCTTTAATATTATTGAATACTAGACTAAAGATGATGTATAGTTTTTTTTTTTTTTTCAAAAATTACTTTTAAAAATGACATAAAAAATAAAGAAATACATTATTAGAGTTTTAAAAGTTTAACGGTGGCTAATATAATAAATTTAATTCCAACTGTCAAGTAATAAAGATAAATATCAGGGTAAAAAAAAACAGTCCATGAACAAAATCAATGGCCTCATGGCATGCTTTTGCATGCATATATCCAGAGGGATATAAAGTTAGTTACGTTTAAATAACCACACAATTTCCTAGGATTTGATTATTGGTGGCAAATAATAAAAGGCTCTTTCTAAGGTATGTACCGTGAATTAGACCAGTCAAATGCAACCAATCTTCATCTGGATAATCTTTCCTAATGGCTTCGGCAGTTTGCAAAAGATGCTCAATTTGCGGCTCATCCAAATCAGGATCACTATCATCTACCACATCATTGAGGAGTTCACAGCATTCCCATATGCTCATCTCCACTTTATCCAATTTCCCATACCCTTCCCTCATTCTCTTAACCTAAAATTCACATAACAAAATCTCACGAGTAAAATCAGACCATAAGAATAATAATAGATATCGTGAATGAATGGTTAGCACCGATCCTCAAAACTATTGATCATGTACAGATAAGTCAGGTAAAAAACCTTTACATCCTATCTTGCACGATCAATAGTTTTGGTATGTATTTACGCTAAAGTGACGGGGCATTTTGGTTTTCTTACGAAATCATATGTCTGGCTGATGTGTTGCCGTCTGTAGAACTCCTCAACAGTCTTTTGCCTTTCACTTTCTGCATCATAGTCTCTGTTACCGATTCTTTGATTAGATATGCTTAGGAGATGAGCATATTTTTGTAAAATTAATAGATTTTCCAAAAAAATCAAACCTAAAGTTGTGACCAAAAGAATTGATTTCTGGTGCCACAAATCCATCATTAGCTGCACCTTTTGGGGTTGCAAATCCACCATCCAACACCAAATCATTGGTAATGGAAACAGATTTTTGATCATCTATTCGTGATCCTGAGGGAGAAAAACAGAAAACAAAAGACGAGCATATAACGTTAAAATACGAGTGTGTCTTCTGCATTGTATTCAAAGATTGTTTATATGTTTCGAGATAACCAGTCTAATCACCAAATGTACTAATTGATAAAAGTTAAAAAAAAAAAAGAAAAAGAAAAAAGGGAAAAACCTAGAGCTTAAAATAAAGAGAACAAAATAGTACCATGCTCAGGTTGCTCCAAGAATATAGTCATCTTCTTCTTCTATAAACTTAAAGTAGCAATTAGAAGGCTATATTGGATGGAGTCTGGACAGCGATAGGAGGGATGGGGGTGGGGGGTAGTATTTATAGTAAAACCAAACAAGTCCTTCCCTGGGAATTGGAAGGTTTTGAGTCCTCAACTGAAAATCTATGTTCCCCTGAAGTACTTTATCCCATGGAACCGTTCATATGAATTCAAAAAGATATATGTTCATATTGTATTATTGTTATTAATAATCTAAATTTAGTAACGTTCGACCGTCCTTCAAAAGCGTGTCATTCATAATCTAATATTGGTATTGCTCAATGTAACATGAAAAATCTGAACGTGATCCATTAAAATAGGCTTGGATATGTGCTATATCTCCAAAAATGGTTTTATCCATTTAAATTTGTGATTTTAATGTGATCAATTTAACTCTTTATCACCTTTTTCATTTAATATCTATTAAATTTAGACAATTGAAAATATAATCAATTCAATATTTCAAATCTAATAAATATTAAATCAAAATTAAAATAGAATGTGGAATCATTCTCCTAAAAAATATATAGATGGGATGGTGGAACTTTTCAATAACCAATTTTGGTAAATTCAATTCAAAGTTGAACTTTTAGACAATTAATCTTACATAGTCCAAATTAGATAGTCATATTTTTACTCGAGGATCAATTAGCTTAAGCTTTATTCATGTCAAAATTTCTAATTATTTAGTCTTGATATAATTTTTTTGGAGGCTATTTATTTTTTCCTGCATTTTCTCTCTCCATATTAATACTCTCTCTCTATATATCTATATCTATATCTATATTATCCATATCTATCTTCTAAATCTATATCTTCTATATAAGATTTATTCTTCTAAACAACTTCAATTATATAATTTTAATATCTATTTTAATCCATATTAAAGCTTTATTCACTTCCATGTTTTTTAATTATATATTTATATTTCATTAGATGTTACTGAGCCAATAAAAATTATATCATATTCTGAATATTTCATACATTTATAACAATTTATGTATTAACTTTCTTTTAATATATTTACATGTATTTTTTTTCTTTTATTTCCCTCCTTACATATAGGATATTGATATTTTGCTATTGATTTACATAAGACTAATGGATGATATACTTACATTATGTGTATATAAAATAAATAAAATTATGTAATATAATTAAATATATTATAATATTAATAAAAGATAATAATAGATGAGAAAGAGAGAGATAAATGAGGGTCGTAGTAGGAAGAGGAATAAGAAGCATTGGAGGAGGGAGAGAGAGAAAGAGAGAAAGAGAGAGAGAGGGGGGGGGGGGGGTGGGGGGGTAGGTAGGTATGAGGGAGAAGATGATAGCAGCAGGAATGTTGGAAGAGGGAAAGAGAGATAGGGGGAAATGTTATATTTTTTTAAAATTTTTAAATTATCTTATATTTATAATTAAATGTATTAAAGAAAATTATTTATGAATAATGAAAATTTTATTTAAAAGGTTAAATAAGTAAAAATAATTAAAGTATTATCTCAATGGTAACTTAATATTCCAAATACTTTAATAATATAGATATTACTTTTAAAATAAGCCGGATCATTTGCTTATATATACTATAGAGATGTACTTTTGTTGTGAGTATACCTACATAAATAAATTAATTAATTGCCCAATTATCTAACTAAAAGTAAAGTAATTTATAAAAAAAGAAATATGCAAGTTTGCAATAGAATGTAAGACTTATTAAACATAATATAATAGAGTAGGATATGATAGTTTTCTTTTTAGTTGAGTGAATAAGAATATTAATAAGATAAAATAAAAAATAAAATAAGTTTTAGGATAGCTAAGATACCAAAAAAAAAAGGGATCTTACTTTTTAATATGATAATTATAATTATATACATATATAAAACACAATATCAAGCAACTAATTTAATTTACTTACAAGTAGCACTAGCAAATGTGCATCCGCATTAGGTATGCATAAAATAAATATCATAATATAATAATATTTTTAAAGTAACATAATTATCGAATTAAAGGGGGAAAGATAAATTACTAAAGACAAGTACTTTTTTTATTAGACAAAATTAATGACAAAGATGGTGAAAGAAATTTGCTGTGTATTAAAATTGGAAGGAGAAGATATCATTAAAGGAGGAGAGCGAAGATGGGTAAAGAAATGATAGTTTAATAGGATTGGATCCATTTCGGTAGCTTAAATTTGAAACTGAAACGTGGATATGGGATGAAATTGAAATTGAAACTGAAATATGGGAGATATTACGATCAACTTGAAATTGAAATTGCAACGTAGAACGGGGGCTGATGGAGCTAAGAGAGAGAGAGAGAGAGATGAAAGAGAATGAGTTAGATAAATTTATTTATATTATAAAATATTTATAATTTTGTAAAGTTACTTTAGTTTTGGTTTCTTTATTATATTATATCTGATTGAGGATTCAAATAGTAACTTTAACGATAATATATATTAAATAGTTTTTTTAAATAAGATAAGATACATTAGATAGTTATTTAAACATCAATTGATTTCAATAATATAGATGTATTTATTGAATTAAATTATAATTTTTGACTTTTCTTCATTTACTATATGTTACATTTTTAGGTAAAACTAATGTTCAATTAGGCTATTAGGATCAAAAGTACCTTTTAGGATTAAAATGGCCAATCTTTAAGACTTAAGAGAAAGTGAAGTACGGAATTTTTTTTTTCGATTATATTTATCCATGAAATAGGAAATAAAATAATTAGTGATTTTGTAGATTGGGAGACCAGAATTTTTGTGCCGTCAAGAAATTTAAAAAATTCTCATTGCAAGTAGAGTTTAAGTACTATTTTGACAAACCCAAGATACTTCCATAAATATAAAGTTTTTTCTTTGGCCAAATAAATGATATATATATATATATTTTTTTTTTCAACCTCCGGATAAGTCCAAAGAGACACATACACATACACTTGCATCATCACGTCCACATAGGATTGCCCAAAAAAATCCATAATGTTTTTGGCAAACATTAAGAAAATACGAGCCGTCCATTGCAAATAAGTAAAAGCAATATTCCTGAACTGCAATTAATATTACAATACTTTAAGAACCCCAGCTCAGCAGTAAGAAAGTGAGTCAGCTTTGCGTGGATCTGTATCGAGTCTCTGAAATAATGGACCCAATGACGCGGCATCGAGTCATAGCCAAATTAGGTTTGACTTATGTCTCTTGACGGCTGAGATGAGAGCATGGCAAGTGAAAGAGCATGAGAGCCGTTAGATGTGATCAACGTATTGGAGTGGTGGGAGAAAGAAATTGACGCTGATTATAGTTGTGGAGACACTGTTTATAGGTGTAACTATTAAATTTTTAGAAGTATTAAATAACCATCAAATAATATTTTAATTATTTTTATTTATTTAATTTTTTAAATAAATTTTTTGTTATTAATAAATAATTTTTTAAATACATTTGATTTAAACATAAAATAATTTAAAAATTTTATATCACTTTCTCCCTTTTTACATTTCCACTGCCCTTTTTCTCTTTTTCTTTCCTTCAACATTTCCATTGCTTTTTCTCTTTTTCTCCTCCGGCATTCATGCTACTCTTTAATAAATTTTTTGTTATTAATAAATAATTTTTTAAATACATTTGATTTAAACATAAAATAATTTAAAGATTTTATATCACTTTCTCCCTTTTAACATTTCCACTACCCTTTTTCTCTTTTTCTTTTCTTCAACATTTCCATTGCTTTTTCTCTTTTTCTCCTCCGACATTCATGCTACTCTTTATTCTTCGTCCCTTTCTCTAAATCATCTATTATTACCTTTTATTAATATTATAATATATTTAATTATATTTTATAATTTTATTTATTTTATACATATAGGTGTTTCATTCATTAATATGTTTTGATTGGGTTATGCAAGCTGCTGTATGTATATGATATTTAGAAAATATAAATAACTTGCCGTCAGCTTTATTATTTTTTAAAATGGACGCTTGATTGCTACGGCTTTGTTTTTTTTCTCTTTCTTTTTAATTTTTTTCCCTTTTAAGGCTGCATCAAGACAATGAAAGAGTAACAAAAAAAAGGAAAAGGACAGAAAAAAAAGAAGAAGAAAAATTTTAAGAGAATTAAAGTCGATGTCGGTGAAGTGAAATAAGGCACGTTTTAAATCTTGAAATCAAAACTGGCTGTTGCATGCAAGTTTTGTCTCATGCAAGAAATAAAGTAAAATTATGTTTTCCAAGAATTTATTGTAGTCTCAGATATCAGTCTATTTCCTATAAATTTCCCGACTGAAATTAAAGAAAATCCTTTAATTTTGAAAACAGAGTCCCAACTGACTATAAGTTGAAAAATTTAAAAACAAAGGACAACAAGATGGTTAACTCTAACATAGGACACGAGTATTCTGGTAAACTGAAATTTATGGACTTTGGACATAAGAATTAATGTCTTTTTAGAGAAAAGCAATCAAACAAAAGTTTCTTAAAGGGTTTCATTCTTAAACTGAAATTCATTTTTGATGATTTAGGACATGGATAATAATACAAATGCAAGTGTGGAAAATTATGTTCCTTTCTTTCTTTCTTTTCTTACTATTATTATTATATATTCTAAGGTTATGCTTCTCCATATGGATGCTTACGTAACTAGAAGGATTAAGCTATTTATAGTTCTTCTTTGAAAAAACAAAAAAGAGAAAAGGAAAGAAAACTTAGTTGAGATTGTGATTGTGATTGTCTTGTTTTACCATTTTTAAAATTTTACTTTTAAAATTTGTTTATTTATTCGTTTAGAACAACTTTTATTTTGGAAATCCTCTTTATTTTTGAAAGCTTTTACCGAAACATGACTACTATTATACTAGCATACACTCTATATATGGACTTATTATAGTTGATCAATCACGTACAATAAGTATACTAGTTGCTTTTAGAGAAGTCTTGATTTGATAATACGTTAAGGAATGATCTTAGAGAGGGAAGTAGGAGAAATAATAAATAAGTCCGTAGTTTTAAATGATGCTTATAACAATATATTAGATTTTATGTTCATGACCTATTCATGAATTGTTTTGTTGAATGCTATTATATGATGTTTTGTAAAGTTATTCTAATAAAATAATGACATTTCTGTGAATTTTGCTGTGCTTTCCAATGTTACAAATGAGAAGGAGAGTACTCATATGTTGCAAACTTATTTTAGTTTGTTTTCTTATCTTCTTATCTTTTGTTTTTTTTTTCCCTTCTTTTTGTATTTTTGATCTTTTCTCATATCTATATTTTGTGCTTTTCTTTTATCCTTTTAGCCACAATTTAAACTAAAAGAGCAAAAATGAAGCTTCTATAGCTATTCCTGATTGTGATGGTGTTTGGATAAAACTTCATCATGTGGAAAAAGGGTTGCCCCATCTTTATCCAAAATTAGAATTAAAGGATTTAAACTCTTAAGAGCTGATAAGTTGGAAGAACATTAGGAAGGGTAAGATGACATCCTAAAGGGTTGGTAATTCATGGTTCCCCCTTTCCCTTTGAAACCTCGAAAATTTTGGGACAAGGAGAGGCTCTGAGAATCAGTTAACTTGAGCATTTTTTACGCTTCGAAAATGGGGATAGGATGACGCTTTGAGGAACTTATGATCCTGGGGATTTTCTAGCTTTAGCTTTTCTCTGACCGCAAGAAAGGATGACGCTCTACAAAGCCGGGAAGTTTTAGTTTAGGACAATCAATTATCCTACGCTCTTTCCCAAAGGCTTTCTTTGGAATTTCTTGAAACTAAGATTTTTTTTTTGAAGCTTATCATTTAGGGTGGCGATCCACATATCTAGCAACCCTAATAATTTTTAGAAAATATGATTTTTAAGGTGCTTGTCATTTAAGATAACAATCTGTAGGTTAGTCAACCCAAGATAACAATCTGGAGGTTAGGCAATGCTAAAGATTCTTCGAACACACGAATTTTAAGGGACTTTTCATTTAAGATGCACATCTACTTACCAACCCTAAGGATTTTTGGTAATCATGACATCTAAGGCTTTTATCATTTGGGATGCTGGAATGTCGACCTTAACAAATTTAGGAAAACGTGCTTTTAGAAACCATAGTAAATCTTGGAACACATGCTTTTTAAGGCACATGCCTATTCTTTTGGAGTGTCGATTTGGTAACACGAAGGATGGTTGGAAACAGATTATTAAGGTACACGTCCTTTCGGAGGCAGATTTAACAAACCTAAGAATTTTTGCTATAACTAGGATATTTTTCGATTGAAATAATTGGCTGACACTTTGGCTAAGACAGCTAGTGTTCCAATAATCTTTGTTCTAAAACCTTAGGATAGTTAATATCTCTATGAAACATTTCTTTTTCTTAAAAGATTGGGAAGGTATTCTAGTGGGTTGATTATCTTAAAACGTTTTTTTTTTATATCTTATCATATGTATCGGTCCTTGTATTATCATTAGTCATCTATAATCTATGATTATTCTACTTGTATCTCTAACCATTTCATTATGCTTTCAATCAATAAATGTTGAGCTTTTATGGGACTATTTGACCTTTTGATAGACTCTTAATTTTAGTAATTCTTTAATATGCATTTCAAATTCTTTTCTAAGTTATCACACTTTATTTTCTTTGATCTTATTTCTAAGTTTGGATTAACTATATCTAATTTACAATATATTTTATTTCTGTTATATAGTTTTATGGGATTTTTACCTATAACTTATTCTTTTTCTAATTTACTAATTATATTATTTATTTCTGTTATTCCTGTTTCTATGAAATTATAAATTTTTTTATAATTTAGATAATTATTTATCAATTCTAAATCCTTATATTTTTCTATTACTTGTTCATAGAGTTTTTGTTCTATTTCTATGTTTTCTTCTTCCATATTTTTTATCAATTATTTTTATCTTACATCTGCCTTATATATTACATTTACATTTTTCTTCAAAAAAAGTACTATAAGTAAAGCTAAAAGTGTAAACCATCGTATGCTTAAACTATATCTATAATTATCATTTAATAAAAACTATAATCTTATTACACATATATGCCTACGGAATTTCATATCTCTTACATATGTTTTAGAGTTGTATAAATCATTTGTCCATCCTTTATCTATTTCTAAAGCTATTTTATGTTTTATTAATGCATTACAGTATTGATGAAATCTATCATCCATTTGTTTTGCATACATGCATTCACTTCTTGGTAACTTTTTAATAAAATGTTTTCAAATTTGTTTATTGTTTATAGAATTATTTGATATTCCAATATCTATTAAAGCTTGTGTTTCCAAGACAAATTCTCATATAATAAACCTTATATTTATTCTTACATTTGTTATTAATGATCCTAAGTTATTGTCTATTTCTTTTCTAAAATATGTTTTAATTGTATTTATATGATTATCTTCTAATTTGCTTTCTTTTTTTTTTCTTCTATTACTATTTCTTTTCCTATTTTTTACTTATTTTTCAATTTTTTATTTTCCTCTAAGGCTAATACTTTTTGTCTTTTATCTACTCTTTTTTCTAATTTTAGTATCCTTCTTTCAATTAAATCATTACTATCTTCTTTTTTTTAAAATTTTTGTTTTAAATTCTACTATTTCTCCTTGATTGTTTCAATAAATTTTACAAGCTTCAATTAAACAATTGTTATATTGGTATTTAAGCTTTAATTGAGGATATCTATTATAAAATTTACAAGGATGATTATCTGATCCTGATCCTTAATTCCAACTATGATTGTAACCTATTTTGTCATCTACAAACTCCTTAATACTTGTATTTTCTAGCATTTCTTCTACCTTATATATTTCTTGTAATGATTCTATTCTTCTTTCTACTCCTAAAATTTCTTGAATAAAATAATTATTATCTTCATTACTATCAATTTCTTCTCTATCTTCTATGTTAATTATGTTGTATATGATTTTAGTATCATCTATAAATTCATCTACTTCTAAAATATCTTCTTCTATTTTTATTATATTTTCTTATATATCTATCTCTACTTAAGTAAGGTTTTTTTGCTTTACTTCTTTTAAGATAATATCTTTTTATAGGTTTCTTTTATCTAAGCTTATATTGTCTTCTTTTAGGTCTATTGTTTTTTTTTTTTGTCTCCATATTTTTGAAGTATATAAATATTTCCACATAAACTATAGTCTCTTTTTAACTGTTTTGTTATTTATATACTTGTATATTTTTCTATCATAAATTGTACTCTTGTACTGAAATTATTTAATTCTATAGGTAAGGTAGGTTCATTTTATTCTTTAAATTGTTTATAAATTTGCTGTCCTAATGGTTTTAGTAATTTTAAAAATAATCTATCAATTATATTTATTTCATAATAACATCCTACCATATTACAATGATAAAAGAAATAATTTAAGAATTTTTTAACATATCTCCAAACCTTTAATTGTAATTATTCTAAGGTTTTCGTAGTATTTATTTATACTTGTAAATTATTACCTATATTGTGATGTGTACTCATTACTAATATGGTAACTTTATTTGTAAAATTATAAGGGTTAGTTCCTTATTATAAATATGCATGAAATTGTTTTGGAAATTTTCTTTCACGACTTTCCCATAGGGCTCTAGTACTGTCTCTGAGAAAATTTTTAAAAATATTATATATTGCCATAATATTATCACTTACATTACAATTTTCCCATTCTTTAGTTCTAATTGAGCTTAGGTACTTAATGTTTATGGTTAGAGTTGGTGATCATTACCTGTTAGATTAAGTATTCTTTCATTGTCTACTAAATTTCTTTTATCTAATGTTTCTAATGGCATTCGTTTTCCTAAGCTTTTATAATCTCTTTTAGGTTCTTTATAGTATATATAAGGGGTTCTACTTAATTGTCCTGCAGGATTTTCTACCCTTGAATTAAATATTGGAGTGTTATTTACACTATTGGTATTTGAATTCATACGTTCTAAAGGTTCTCTATTATACGTATATTCTGATGTCATTGATTCATTTTCTAAGAGTTCATTTAGTAATCTTTCTACTTCTCTTACAATGTCTTCTAAAGGTTCTGGTTCTTGGGAATCTATGAAACAATTGTCCAAAAAAGTTTCCATTATCTATTTTTCTTCTTCTTCCTATTTATTTCTTAATTAAATATTATATCTTTATACTATTTCTATTTTTTTTGGATAATTTAACCCAATGTGTTTGACATATGTTTTTCCTCCTAAGTAATACATATTTTTTGCAAAATAATATTTTCCTTTTTTTCATAAATATTATTGCCTCGTTAATCTCTTCCCATTTTTAATTAAAAATCTCCCATTACTTAGACTTTCTATTATACCCCAATACTTGGGTTTACTTCCACTAGCATTTAATATCATTTCTGTTTTGATTCTTCCTTTTTTGATATTGTTTTTTCTTTGTAGTTTAAAAATCTTAATCCGTATGATCCATTAGGGTTTCTACACATTATACTGTGTTTAGGAACTTTACTTATATTTGGATTTTCTAAATGTTTCGATATATTCTATTTAGACCCTTCTAAATCTCTACTCTCTATTTTCATAGGTTGGATGAACTTAATTCCTGCTCTTGCTATTTCTTGTATTATATCATCTATGTTTAGTTTGTATTGTGTATTATTACCATCTACTACTCTTCCTATAAATCTAATATTTATTGATATATTTTCTCCTATATAGTCTTCAAATCCTTTTCCTCATAATCCAATTTCTAATTTTTTTTTACATTATTTATACTAATCATAAAATTTGGTGCACAATAAAATATGCCTTTATTATTATTTATTCTATTTTCATTGTACCTATTATTGCTTTTCTAATATCATTTTGCCAAGATTTATTTATTATTACTAATAACAATTTTGCTCTAGTTTGTTTTCTTATTAATTATTTTATTCCTATCATTATCATTCCTAGATGTATTAGACTTCTTCTTTCTTATTTAGGTATCAGATCCATAGTTCATGTTTTTCATAATCTTTTGATAAAACCTACAGCATCTAGTTTTGTTTGCCCATTTTATTACCTAGGATTGATGTTTGTAGGGCATTTTTATGGCTTGAGATCGATGGTCTGCCTAAAGAGCAGAGGCCTTAGTTTATGAAAAATTGAACATAGACTTTGAAATCACTAAAAGGAAGTTAATTTGAAATCATAAGAATAATAAGATGAATGCGTATAGTACTGAGTAGTATTAAGTTCAAAAAAATCTTTTACTTTAAATACTGAGGTTATGAGTAGTATTTATGGTATGTTACAATACAAAAACAAGCAATATTCAGGTTTAAGGAAAGAGAAAATAGGATAAAAACCCGGATTGAGTGACTAGAAAATATTATTAAAAGTCCTATATGTTGTAAAAGGAAAAATTTAATTATAGAAGCATATTTACTTTTAAATAGAGCAAGAATAGAATTAGAATCAACTTAAAAATATATTAGACATGATCGTAACAATATAACATAGGTTTATTTATAAGGATGATTCTTTTAGAAAATAATAATGAACAAGTTAGACAATCTTGTTAACTCAATTGAAGATATACAATTAGATAGAATAGAAGTAGTTAATAATGGTATTCGCATGATAAGAAAAGAGACTTCCATCGAAGGAGGAATCCTAAATAGATTAACGAGTAGACATAAACAGGGTGATCACATTGAACAACTAGAAGAGATAGTTGACATGGACAGAGACATAGAAATTTATAATAATAAAAATATTGATTTGTTAAATCTTAAAATATTATATGGAGTAGATCAATTAAATTTAGGAAGAATATGATTAATAAGAACAGTTCGAGAAGAAACTATATTAGTAACCATTGAACCAATCAATATAAAGTTATTAAGTGATATAGCTATTAGAAATATTTTATTTTTATTTTTATTTATATTTATTTATTTATTATTTTACGTTGAAACAAGAATGACAATAATTGTTTTAAATGGATACGATGCATATCCCTTGTGGAAGCTGTCTTACAAGGGCGATGTAGCCATTAACCAAAAAGAAAGGATGGCTGGAGCCGTCTTGAAAGGATGGAGCTAGCTATTTACCAAAAAGATTCTCGACAAAGGATAGTAAGAGTCATCTTAAATGGATGGAGCTGCCTATGATAGGATTTCTGAACACTAAGGACTTTTGTAATTGTATTGTTTTTTCTCTAAACTGAAAGTTTTAAACTTAAATTTGAAATAGGCAATTTTGAACCAAGAATTTGAACTAAAGATTTAAAGAAATAGTGGGAGCTGCTTTAAAAGAATGAGCTAGCTAAACTTTAGAGTTAAGGTTCTTTTCAATTTACGATAGTTGACGCTCTTAAAGGCTAAGATAGCTGTATATGCTTGTATATATATTTTCTTTTTTCAAGGCTTTATCTTTTTTTTTTTTCCTCTTAAAAACTAGAATAGCACCTTAGCGAGCTGATTACTGTAAGAATTCTTTATTTATTTTTCCTAAAAATTATATGTTACTGAGGACATCTAGTTCCAAATATAGGAAATTTATTATAAAAAGCTAAGTTAGAACTCTCACAGGCCCAAGACAGACTTAAGAAACTTATTTTGAAGGCTAAGCTAGAATACTCGTGGGAACCCAGTTGCAAATTCAAGTAATTATTTGAAAGGGTTGAGCCAGTGCTCTGACAGGCCTTAGCTGCAAACTTGAAAACTTCCTTCTTTTAAAAAAATCTTTCACTTCTTTAGAAAAATTGCTAAATAGATTGAAGGATCCTACAAGCCTTAAATACTGTAGATAGGTGGCAAACTCATCCTATCGTCATATAATTGCTCATTCTCTTTCATGATTTGTCGAATGGATTGCCGTTGTTCTTAGAGAAACTTGTTCTTGGACAATCTTGTTTTTATTTAAGCTAGTTCTTTTTCTTTATTTTGTTTGTTCACCCCTTTCTTTTCATGTGTTTGAGGGATAGGCTTTCTCTTATCGACCACCCTGCTTTCACGCAATTTCTAATTTTTAAGGAAATGGTTCGCGAGAAAAATTCCTTTCATACCCTTGGGGTAACTTCTTTTGCTTGATACACTTTGATTTTTGATGCTGTTAAAATTTTCCAGTTTTGAAGAAGGCAATCTCATTATGATGTTTAGTCTTAGAGGAGTTCCCTCTTTTTTTGTACGGGGCTTGTTTTCACTTTGATGACATTCCCAAAATTTGGTTCTAACTTGTAAATAATATAAGTTAGCCTATTCAATTTATCTTTCTTAGGGCTATCATGTATGTTTTAATTAATTGTTGCAACCCTAAGTAGGGCTTAATGGTGGCATTCCTAAGAGCCATTGTTTAGCCTATGCACCCACTACTCAACGATCATCTCATGATTTGAGTGCATGGGATTCTATCTATGATAATTGTAACTTGTGTATCTCTATAAATGACACCTATAAAAAGATGTATATGATTTCTATAATTCATCAACTTGTTTATAGTTAAAGTATCATACTTGTAAATAATGGTTAAAGTATCATACTTGTAAATACATACACACATATATACATATATTTATAACCTATAAATAGATGGCCTGTTCAACTTGTGAATATATAATATCGGTCATCTAAGATCACAGGGCTATGATATCTCTTACCAAATAATGAGATCGGGGAAACTTTCAACACTTAAAATATAATAAACTCTACGGATTAAGGTTTAAAACTAAGCACTTACAAATATCTCAATTCAATCTATAAAGTTAAAAACTAGTGACTTACTTTGCCATCAACAACAAATTACAACTTATTACAATAGCTATACCTTTCCTAAAAGGCATTAAAAAGAAAAAGAGGAGCACTCGACATTTGGAGTCCTACCATATCCCACTTTTGAATGACCTACAAGAGAAGCTATGATGGAGTGAGCAAAGCATTATTTAGTGAGTCCATTCTTCATTACTACCATTAAAATAAGTTATTAAGTATTAATTAGCAACCAATTCTGGTTGAATGCACATGCGATGAATGTAACCAACACATTTATGGAAGTCTAGAACCCTAGATAGTGTAAATTTCCATCATCTACACTTTAGTCATCCCACTATTTTAACCAATTGGCTGACATCCTACCTTAACTTGGTGACAGTTGTCTCTAAGTATGGTCTTAACCAATGAACTTGATCCTTGACTTAGATAGATAGAGCTTACAATAATATCGCTTAAGGGTCAATCAACTTTCAAAACCAATAACATCTACTCTACACTTACCTTCGCTTGAGGACAACTTAAATCATTAATGCCACTTAGGCCTCTTTCATGAGAACTTTTGCAGGCTATGACACTATTGGCACTCGTACGAATCTTTTAAATGGTACTTTATACAGCATATGCCAATTTTTGTTAAAAATTTCCTTTTTATAAAAACATTTTAAAAATGTTTCACGAAGCTTGAATACTCTCTACCCCTTTCACATTAGTTTAATAGGTCCAAGGTTGTGAAACTTACTATTCTATCTAAAATCGCTAGAGGGTGTATAGAATCAAAACATAAAATTAAAAAGTAAAAATATAAGTTTTTATACGTTTTTACAACCTATGTGAAATAACTTAAAAGAAAAAAACTATAGATATGCTTATAGTAGTTATAAAAAACTTGAAATATAAGATGAAAATAAAGAAATAAAAAAATTAGATTTTTTTCCAAAAAAAAAGGTTCTTAATTTATAATTTAACATTTACGAAATAAGGATAAGTAAGGTAAAAACTAATTTTTTTCTCATTATTTTATCTAAAAAAATAGAAATAAATTGAGAAAACCAAATGTTTCAACTAATTTTGAGTTGTTAATAGTATAAACTTAAATATATGGTTTTTCTTATAAACATTTCTATTGGAGCTAGAACCATATGAAGGCTATGAATATAAAAAAAAGGGACTAGGAAAGAGAGAAAGAGGAAAAAACTTGGAAAAGCATAGAGAAGATGATTTAATGTCTTAATAATAAATTGAAATATAGAAGCCTAGTTATATATTTCTTTTTTATTTTTGGCTTATTTAACTCATATAAGTAGAATTGATAAATTTGGTTAAAAATATAAGTTTCTATCGAGTTTGATATGTAAAATCGGTTAAAAATATAACTTTCTATAAGAAAAAGATTTTATACATTAGTTAACTCAAAAGAGCATTTTAAAATTATAAACTCATAAAATTGCATAGATAGAATCACAATTTTGATAACTATGAGTAAGTTGATAGTAGATCATAGGAACTCTTTTGCCTGGGCATCCTATAAAATTAGCTAAAGTATATAAACTCCACATATTTTCTAAATAAGGGGTTAGAATTCAATAAGATTTTTGGAAAGATATCCTTAGTGTTGGTAAGATAACCAACCTTAAACTTAGGAGACTATGCTAAAAAACTCTAATGCAAACTCCTAAAACCTGAAATGGTAGCCTAAACCTTTGTTTGATCTCTACACTCAAAGCCCTCAAATCCTGTAAATGAATGCCACTAACTAATATTAACTCTAAAGGTTAACATAATTAAACGAAACTAACCCCAAAATATAATGGGAAAGAGACCGATGAATGAAGGTAATGAGATTTCCTTGAAATCGATAAAGGGTAAACTAAGTTAAAAATGAATATTGATATAGATAACCCTAATAATGAATTTGAAATCTTAAAACAAATAATAAAACCCCTAAATGAACCTTTGAGCCCTAAAACCCTAATTAGAACCCTATACGCACAAACCATTAAAAATTCTAAAACCTTAATCTAGTAATGAAAGCCCTAATCCAACTATTGTACTTTAATTAAATAATAAAACTATTTAGTAATCATAGATTAATTGCTAAATTGCCTTAGAACCCTAATCTATGTATTCAAGTTGTAATAATTTGTCTTAATTTCTTAAACTAATTAGATAAGATAACCCAAAAGCTAAACTAACTTAATTTGACATATTAAGCCCTAATCTGTACCTAATTACTGCCAATAATACTAGCAATTAAGATTAAAAAACTTAGGTACACCTTAATTCGCTAATCAGGTTTTACATCATAATAAACTATAAGTCAAGAGCAATCAATCAAATGAAACCAAATTAATTATATAAAAATATCTCCTTAATAATACCAACATTATACTTAGGGAGATAATGTGAACTAAACGAGCTTTTGGATCTAAACTTGGAGTCGGATGTATGAGTCAATGGATAATCCCTATATCGCTCAAGATACAATGGTAAACCCCTAAATAAAATGAATGAACCCTAAATAATAAGTCATAAACTCTAAGCAATAAGTTGAAAAACCCTAAAGGGAGTAAAACCATGAAACCCTAATTGTATACATAAAACCTTAAAAATCTTAATATATGGGAAACCTTAAAACAATTGGAAGATATCAATAGACTGACTAAAACCATAATTAGAAGCCCAAAACCCTAATTTAACTAATAAACCCTAAGTATTTCCCTAAACTATTTGTTAATCGCAACTAATTTCTTCAATCACTCAAAAACCCTAAATTGCTAATCTTGTACAAGGTCCAAAAATCCTAATCGGTCCTAAATACTAAAAGATTCTAAGAAAATGAAGTAAAATTGGTCAATGAACTTAATAAAGTGATAAAATATGGAAAGAACCTAATTATACCCTAATTAGGCCTAAATTGCTTAATGAAGTATAATTGCAGTTAATTAACTTGATTACCCTTTAATCCATCTACCAACCTTAGTCTTCTTAACTAAGAAATTGATAAGGTCAATTAGGGAGACAAGACAAAAATCATTAGTTAGCAATTGAGATATTTTGGATATAAATTCTTACCTTATTTTACAAGATCATAAAAGCAAGTGGTTCCAACTTAAAGATAATATTTAGGAACCAAAACAAGAGAGGACTTGTACCCTTTATCCTACCTTTATAATATGCCATTTCACCCCACTAAAACCCCTATACAACCACATTCTTCATTCTTAAAAAACCCTAGGAAACCCTCTCTAGAAGCTTAGATAAAAATAAAAGGAAAAAGGAAGAAAAACTAAGAAACACTCTTGCTTCCCCTTGGTGCACATTCGGACCTGGAGCTTGCACTATTACCATACAACACCAAATTACAAACGGCTACCACCATCTGAACTATCCATCTCTTAGTTTCTTGTCGACAAACACTTGCTTCTAAAGAAATATGTTTGATTTCCTTTTTTAGTAGAACAATTGGAACTCGTGCAAATCAGTTTAAGATAAAACTCATCCAACATAAGCTTTCTATTTACACTAGTTATATCTATGATATCTCGAGAGTTTATGATTATAATCATTAGCTAAACATGTTATAATCATGTAGATGACATTTTAGAGCCATATAATTTTATCTTCATTCATCTACTTAGCTAGTTTGTTACTTGTATTCTAGAAGTGTAAAAGATAATTTTATATAGGTAACTTGATAAAATGATGAGAAACCACCATTAAACCCCCTACTACATGCTAGGGTTGAAGCATAAATAGTCCAATCTCCATCATATTTTTTTTTTTTTTTCATATTCATCTTATGAAGACTTAGCTTAAAATGTGCTGTGGTAATGGTTTTAACTTGTTACAACAAGTTGCATAGGAAATAGTTAAAATCTACTTAAAAACTCTATTTAACCACCCTCTTTACTTAGGACAAGCAGTTGTAAATTCTAGTTCAATAAGTTAATTACATGATTCATTAATACTAATTATTATTTAGGA
This sequence comes from Lumnitzera racemosa, assembly GCA_024138005.1. Classification (NCBI taxonomy): domain Eukaryota; kingdom Viridiplantae; phylum Streptophyta; class Magnoliopsida; order Myrtales; family Combretaceae; genus Lumnitzera; species Lumnitzera racemosa. The sequence continues at coordinate 37,464,623 of JAMXBC010000007.1, forward strand.
CTTAATTATTGGAGTTAAGTAACTAAACAAGATCTTAGAAGTATAAGATGGCCTAAAATGACTTAGAATGACATATAAGCGTAGAGAAATTAATTTGGAGCCTATAAATGGGATAAGACCAGATTTGGAACACTTAGTAAAATAGGTTATTTAGTGGACCTATTAAGATATTTGGCTCATTGGAATACGTTAGAACCAAGTTTAAAGCCCTATAATACAAATTAGGCTTAAACCATATGAGTTGGCCCAAGAACAAGCCTTAGGCCCACTTAGAATGAAACAGCTAGCAACTACACACAAAGTATAGAGCCCCAAATAAGAGACCCACGAAGCCCATCAAGTGTTTTAAAAGGCTTACAATAGGTTTAGACTTCAATTCAGGCTCATAACTAATTAAAATGCTTATTTAGGCCTTTGATTCATAAGAAGTAGGCATATGCCCAAATTTTAATTGGACTACCCGAAATCAAGACCTTAAAATAAAATGATGAAGGCCTAACAATGAATAAAATTTGCCTATTAGATTAAAAATAGACTTAGGCCTAAAGTAAGGCCAAAACCCTTAAGTAAGGACTTAAAAAAACTAAGTAAAATAGTAGGAGGCCCATAGACCAAGGTTTGAGTAAAACTCAAAAACATTAGACCCAATAACCAAATAAAAGCGCAAGTGTAGGGCCTAATACCCCAAAATTAAGCCTAAAGGGCAAAACTAGACTCAAACCTTAAAGTGGTCAAACGAAGACCTTTGATTAATGAAAAATTTTGACCTAAACGAAGTCTTATGAACCCAAACTCCTTATGTAGACCTCAACAAATGGAATAACACTTCAAAAAGATAAAAATTGACTATAAGAACATGAAGTTCTGATTTGAAAGAAAAAGTTATGACCAAAATACAAAATAAGTAGAAATAGGCATTCACAATGAGTTTAATGAATATATTAAGTTTAAGATAGATTTTATTTACTTTAATTACATTATTCATGTGATTTGGATACCTGGTTTGAGACTATTGAAGACTACATGGTTTGCTAAACTTTATGGCTGAGTGAATATATGGACTTCTGTCTTATCTTATATTTACTTGCAGTGTAAAGCATTATTTAAAACACACATACAAATGCATGTGCATGTAAGCGTGTATGCATGCACATATATACATACATGTACGCGTACGCACATGCACACACATGTGTACATACGTATACGTGTCCGTATGCACGCACACACATATGGTTATATGCTTGCGCGCATACGTACACATACACATGCATACATGTACATGCGTGCACACACATATGTACACGTGCAAGTGCACACACATACATACACGCATACGCACACGTGCACATACACATATGCAGACACATGCGTATACACACATACACGGGCACACACACATGCATACATGCACACGTGCACACACACACGCGCATACATGCACATACACACACATGTATGTACATACGTACACACATACATATACACACAAGTATGAAAATTGTTATGCTTTGGGGGTTAGGATTTCTTACATGTGCTTGTATTGGATTGTAATTGCTTAGTAAGACATCATAATATATCAAAACTAGGATTGGTCGTTGCATTAGTTGTTAAGACTTTGGGGTGTCTACTGTATATGTTGGTTGATTACCCATAGATTGAACTAGTAACTATTTGATCCATAAATAAGTTGATCAGGCATTGCATCCGTTTACTTAAATAAAAGGATGTCAACACTATGTAGTAGAATAGGAGATTATGCATGATGGATCCATTTGATTGTTACATGATTATGTTATTGTTGATTCACATGACTTATCTATGCAACAAGTCTTTACCTCGACCTTTAGGATCTACTTAGCTTTGGGAGTACCGACCTCTACTTGAGGTTGAGCTATATCGTTTACTTTAGGTCTATCAAGAGAAATGATACTAGATTTAGATGTAGATACCCGAGTCTCGATGTACTTAAATACTTCACAACCTCGATAATGGTAGGCATAAAACCATGCGTTATACAGTCACTAATAAGTTGTATATGATGTATGCATTTTATATGCTTGTTGAATTTCATATGTATCTTTAATTAACTTGCTTGAATTTTTCTATCAATAAGATAGGAATGTTACTCATTAAACTGGACATAGCTTACACCCTAATAATTTCCTTTACAGGTCTGATAAAGTTGGGGCTAGGCTAGGATTTTAGTGCAAAGTGCCCCACGAAGCTAAGAAAGTAGAATGATAAGTTTAGAAAAGCAAGTAAGATGGTTGAATTAAACTTTTATAGTCTCTAGTAGCTTTATGATTGTCGAAATTTAGATATTATTTCTTATTATTTGTTTTGGTAGGTGATTCCGACTCTTTACTGTAAATACCCCATTTTTGCCCTCCTTAGGTCCATCTCTAGTTTAGAAACTCTATTTTTTAGAAAATTCCAAAAAATTAAAAAAAAAAGAAACAAAAAATTTGAAAATAAAAAAAAAATTTAAGAAAAACCAAAATTCCAAAAAAAAAAAATCATAAAAAGCGTCATGTGATGGTTCATTTGGGTTGGTTTAGGGTGGAAATCATTTTTTCAAGTCAAAGATAACTTTTGAAGCTAAAATAGACATGTATGATTTAGCTGAATTAGGAATCTCAAACACAAATGGACATTTTTTTTAAAATCAAAATTTTCTCACCTAGTTTGGATTGTTCATTTTGAAATTATTTTGGAAATATATATTTTTAGAAGATCACAGCCTCAAACTGTGCTTTGCTCAAATTTAAAATGATATGGTCAATTGAAGTTTTCAAATAAAAGCCGAACGTAAGTATAAAGCAAGTTCTTAATTTGGTCAAATTGGATAAATTTTTAAAAATGTTTAAACATATGTTTATTAGGCTCCATATTTTCATGAAGAGTGAAGTGTAATTTCTTATATTTTAATTATTAATTAGGTCTTATTTAGAGTGTTTTTGAAAAAAAAAAAAGAAAAAAAGGAAAAGAGAAAATGAGAAATGTTGAATGAAGTAGCTACGAAGGAAGAGAAAATAGGAAGTAGAAAAGGAGAAGGAAAAAAGGAAAGGAAAAAGAAAAAAAAAAGAATGCAACATGTGTCATTGAGAGAGTAGTGCCACATGACACCTCAAATATGATGCCACATGGCACTGATGTGGCACCACATGCCGCCCAATAGATGGACGATGCCTAGCACTATGGTTCACTTAATCGACCATCCAATTTTCTTTCCCCTTCCATCCTAGTAAAAACTCCAAAAGAAAAGATTTAAAAAATGGCAAATTGGGGGTTTTAATACATATTTTTTCTACTTGATTTCAGCAAATCTTTAAGCTCCTAAAATCAAATAAAAATTGGATATGGAAAGTGCATAAGGATTATGCTTAGAATCACTTGAAATAAAAAAATTTCATGAAAGGAAATTTGCATAAAAAAAATTTAAGTAACATGAGATATATGTATATTTTGTACCTGATTTTAATTTGGAATGTTAGGATTATTCTTACCAATAAAACACAAGATACTTATTGGAAATGGGAAAGAATAGGTCTTAAGATATAATTACACGTTCAATTGCCATAAATTTGTGCAAAATCATATCAAATTGGAATAAAAATGTAAAACATATTTACTTCCACATCCACAAAGATGCAATCTTTCTTAAAGATGGAAGTTTTTTGGGCATTACTCAAGCTTGGAAATTATAAATAGGGGTCTTAGCTTCTCATTTCAATACATACAAAGAATTAAAAAGCACTTAAAGTGAAGAAATTATCACTCTCTCTCTAGCCATTCAAACCCGCAACCCCTACTCTCTCCCTTCAATTTCTCTCTCTATAAAGAAAATTGAAGAGAGCCAAAATAGGTGAAGATTCCTCATTCATCCTAAAACAAAGTCCAATACTTGATTTGGTCTAACAATGCCTTGATTCATTTTAATTTAAATTGGAATCAGGATGAGTGTTCTAAGGTTCATATCTATAGTTGAGCTTTGTTTTTTATTCAATTGGAATACTCACATTTTGGTTTTGGTGAAATTAACTTAGGTCTTTCGAAGATAGATGAGTCAAAAGTTGGGAACTGCAGTCAATATTGCCCGATCTGACCTAAACTGGTTGTGCATTGACGTAAGTTTTCTCTCCTTCTTTTTCTTTGATTTTCTCAATTCGAAAAATAAAATAAAAAATAATAAAATTAAAAAATGTCTATTTTTAGATAATCCATTTAGGTTATTTGCATGATTTTGAATACAAATAATTATTTTTTAATATGTGTGCATGTTTTAATTAAATAATTAGTACTCATAATTTAGGGATATAGACATGTTTAATTATAATACTAGTATGAATTTTCTTGATAGGCTTAATTTTAATGAATAATTTTCTTGCTAAATTCATTAGTAGATTTAATAAATGATTTGATTGTTGATTAATTGGTAGATAATTAATTATTTGCATGTTTAGTTGTTAGTACGTTTATTTCTCATAAATTGGCATAAATAAATTTGCATGTTGTAATTGACATTTGTATAATTTAATTTGATTTACATGTTGATTGGCTTTCTCTACATGGTGTATGGTCCACTACTATTAACTTGTCGGACTAGGTTAACTTCTATATGTCTTGATTATATGGTTGTATATGTATAAAAGGATTTTCAAATAAAATGGGCTTTTCACCTAAAAGCAATTTCTTTTTTTTTTTTTTATAATAAAGATTTTCATAAATAAAAAGAATAATTTAGACTTTTCCAAAGTTTACGGATTTCTTTAGGATTTTTTAAAAATGGACCAAAAATCTATTTTTTCCTAAAATTAATAAAATTTAATGAATTTAAAGTGAGAAGTTATTCAAAATAAAATTAACCAACTAACTAAAGTTTTTCTTAAATTGAGAACTACGTAGGCTTAATCCCACTTCATGAGTACATATGCACTTGGGTAGTCCAAAATAATAAAAAAATTCTATTTTCCCCTCCCCTTTTTTTTTTAAAAATAAATAAAATCCTACTTTATTTGAAAACCAATTTAAGGCCCATTAATCAATTTCATGGATTTCTTTGTGGGAATCGATTAAGTTTTAAAAAGTTAGCCTTCGAACCTAAGTTTTTTATTTCTATTTTTCTATTTTTTTTGGAAAAAAAAAAACATGGGTTACTAATTGGAATTAGGTTCCATCTATCCATAAGTTCTAATTATACCTTTTCCTGATCTTGATTGTATGGTGACTCATTTTTCAAAAAGTTTTTTTTTTCTAATAGAAAACCTTTTTTTTTTTTTAGTCTTGTTGGAAGATTTATATTAAAAAGGTTGAGTTTAATATAAATTAGGCTAAGAAAGGAGAGAAATCGAATTTTTAGCTCGACAGCTTGGTAACTCTACTTGGGACGGTTTGCGGGCTAGCTATAAAAGAAGTCCATCAATTAATTTATTGGACCTTTGATTTTGTAAAAAATAAAATAATTGGGCTTTCCCACTACTTGATTGATTATTTCTTGGCTGATCTTTTTAACCCTTTTATTTGTAAATAGTTGTATTAACTTATGTTTTAGTAATGTAGGAATAAAATATAAAAAGAATTAGGCTCGATAGGTAAAATAAGTTTTGGGGCTTGGTTTCATTCATCAAATGTTTGTTTAGATATGATCGAATTTGGACTGTCTTAGGATTCTAGAAAGGGAGCTATTGTGTAAGTCTTGAGTGATGTAGTATAACCATTACTCTGGGCTAAGTTAGCCAATATCGCTCAAGTTTCAAATAGGCCTATGATCTCTATAAGGTCTTTGAAACTTAAAAACCTTTAGAACCTACATTTTACATTCATAATCATAAACCAGCAAATGAAAAATAGTATGACCTTTTGTAAATAAATTAAAGTGGTAACTTTATTAATATCCAATTATTTTGTAAACCATTTTCCTTTTGTGAAAAAAAAAGAAGATTGCAAACCTATCAAGGGTCTAGCCCATTTTATATTGCATGTTAATAAAGTACAACTTAAGTAAATTGCCACACTATTATTCAATTATCGACTTGTGTCTATGTGATTTCATTCATTGATTGATGGTAAGCCATGAGAAATAGGTCATACCCATGATTTATAAATAACTATTATCCTTAAATCAATCACCTTAAATATTGTAAAATACTTATAATGTTTAATTATTAACCTTATACCTTAGTGTTATTAACAAGTTATCCTTCCTGTTATAAGACCCGCTACCCTTATAGTAAAATCTCTTATCTATTAAGCCCTTAATTCTTAAGCATCAATAGTGATCGTCTTCTATTATCTTTTTCTACTTACTCTCTCTATATTATCACCTATAAGTTTAGCTACATTTTGTAAATATCTCCATAATTAATATTTGAATTCTAATACCTTTTGAAAATTGTTACTTTACATAAGATCAACACTTCTTTACAACTTTCCATCTTAAGACTGGTCACAAGATACCACCTTCCCTTCCTTTGGATCACCATGTAAATATTGTTTGTCTTCAAATACCAAAAAGAAAACAGCAAAACTAAGAAAAATCAAAAACCCAAAAAGTTAAAAAAAAAATTAAAGTGAAAAACCAAAAAGCCTCCATCATTTCCTTAAGATGTGAATAAGGACCTCCCTTCAATTTGCTAGATTAGGTTATGATTGTGTATTTATCATTACCAACACCTTTGTTTCCTCCTCTAAGTAGTCACCTTGTTAGCATCTTCAATTGTCATTTCTTCCCTCAACTTAGCAAATTAATTCCATTAATAGCACTTTCAAAATTAAAATTGAAAAGAAAAAGAAAAAACTCTAGAGTCTTTATTTTTTTTTCTTTAGGTTGTAAATAAAACTTCCTCTTTAAGGTTAAAGAGTAGTTAATATGCAATTGTAAATTTACAATTATTTGTAACCTATCTTGTAAATATTTGAATAAAATTTGTTTTCTATTATGTTTAATCCATCACATTGTAAATTTAGAAGTAACTTTTTGTTGCCTTTTTCATTAGTTAGACAATAGTTCAATTGCCTCAAAATAAAAACAAAAGATGCTAATAGATAAGAAAAAGGGAGCCTTTAAACTTTTCCCAAGCTATAAATAATCTTGTCTCATTGCCTATGGTTGTCCTATAAATTGTCAATCATGTAAGTAATGTTCGTCTCTTTTGTTTCATTACCTTTTGTGAGATTATTCTCTCTTTAATAAAATCCAACTACTTTGTAGGTGTAATTTCTTTTTCATTAGATCTCTTTATAAATAATTTTTCTATAACATGAAGTGTCTTATAAATATTGCAACAAAAAAAAAAAAATCCACAAAACGCTAAATCAAAGAAAAAATAAAAAAAATAATACTTATTTATCCCTTTCTTAAATTGTAATAATCTCCCTTTAATTTATCAATAGTGATCATTCCCTTAAACTAACACATTCGACTATAGTTCTCATCATGTTAACGATTATAAGAAAAAAATGAGAACCCAGAAAAAAAAAAAAGAAAAGAAAAAGGACTTTAATTCCTTCTTTAAATTTTTGTTTCGGTTATCAATATTTATCACTCATTTGTTGCATGAAGTTCAATCCTATTAATTGCCATGTCAACTGTATCATCCATTAAGTTCATCACCTTTTTAGGATTGTAAATAATCACTACTTTTGCTAGGGTTTTAACTAACTCCCATAGCAATATCCCTCTTTCACAAATATTTTTAGGTTTTAAGCTAGCCTATAGGGTATTTTCCCTTCTCTAATCGTCTTTAAATGTTTTAGGCCAGCCCATAGAGCACTTTCCCTTCTTTAATAATCTTTTAAAGGTTTTAAGCCAACTCAAGGGGTACTTTCTCTTCTTTAATCATCCTTAGGGGCTTAAGCTAGCCCATAAGACACTCTCCCTTCTTTAGTTGTCTTTTAATCTAGCCTACAAGGGGGCTTTACCTTTTCCAATAATCTTTTTAGTGAACTCTTATAGGGCTCTTTACCTCTTTCAATCATTTTTTATGGTTTTAGCTAACTCATAGAATACTACCCTGTCTTATATTTCCTTTAGGATTTTAAGCTAACCTACAAGGCATTACCCTCTTTAACCACCTTTTAGGATCTTAGCTAGCTTATCAATTGTAGTCTAATCTTATCCTTCCTTTAAGGTTTTAGAAAAATAAAAAGAAAAAAGAAAAAAAAGGGTTTTTGTTGACATGTAAGAGATCTTATGTTGTTTTTAAGCATATCAGCCTTGTCTAAAGATCATAGTCATTTGTTTTGAATCACGAAGTTTCAAACATACCATATTCTAAGGAACCATTGAGATTTGATGATGAAGGCAAAAAGGGAAAGCCCATTTGAAATGGTCTGCTAAGAACAACCCTTCAAAATAATGGAGATAAATCTAAAGCTCAAGATAAACTGAAGTTTGTCTCCACTATTACTTCATCACTAGGGCATGAAGAGAATGAGCCGAACCAATAAACCCTCAAAAGAGTTGATCAAGCCTAAACTATTGAGTTTGTTTAGGACAATTATATGGCTAAGTTAACAAGCCTATCTCAACTAAGGGACATTTTGATAAGATTAGAGGTTTGACTTAAATGATTAGTTCTTGGACAAATGAGTTTCTAAATGAACATAGGTGCAAATGTATCTATCAAGTTAGGGGTATCTAATAAAATTGAAGATCTAATAAGAAAAGTTATCCTACTAATTGAAGAGCTTAGGATAAAAAGAGGCAAACCAAGTCCTAAACACTCACCCCATACACACTTGAGAGTTGAGCGAAATCAATGTGAGGAATTGAGACTTGTTCCATAAAGGAGGTTTGTTTTGAACTCGATACATAGGTTAAAATGATTGTAGGCATTCATTTCTCTATCTTAAACACAATATATATATTCTTTGCTAATCTTATTGAGCCCTTCAAAGAAGTGGTTCCAAAATTAAACTTTGTCATGAACTAACCTACACTTGGACAATCGAGAGGTTATGGTCATTAATTAGGAGAAAAACGATAAACTAATTTACACTTACCTTAGTCGCATCAATTCATGAGTAATTTTTACCAATGATAATCTATTAACCTTTGAAAGGAAAAAGAGCCTCCATTCCATAATTTTCACATACTTTGAGCTGTAGGCCATCTAAGAAGAGATACTTAAAGAAGCCAGCATCTCCATTCCATCAAAAGCTAAAAGGAGAAGAAGCCATCACCTTCATCAAAAGCTCATAAGTAGAAGCCCAAAAGGGTAAAAGAAAAAGAAAGGAAAAAGTGAGAAAAAGGGAGGAAAAAGTTAAAGAGAGAACATTAATAAAAAGGCAAAACGAAAAAATAAAGGAGAAAGACAAGAGAAAAAGTGGCATTGATTTGTACTCTCTAAGAGAAACAAGTCTGAAATAAGCACTTGAAGGTAAAATCGAAGCCCAAAATCTCATGGTGCTTTTTAAAGCTCAAAGAAGCTCAAGTACATTAAGAATTAAAGCAAAAACTCAAAAGCAAGACTTACAGCTTAAAGCTCAAGGGCCATGCCATTCTATGGGCCCTTCTACAACACTAACCCCTAAGAGGCTCTTCTGATTAAAGGGGAAGGACTATTGTTTCTTATGAAACTAAGGGCAAGCCCATTTGAGTTTTTCCTATAAGTTCTTGACTTGTAAACTTAGGTTAAGAAGATAATTCTTTCAAAATAAGCGCATTCATTAATCTCTTGTGAAACCACCAACCAAAAGCCTATATTGAATTACAAGTCTAAAAAAGACCCAGTTACTTAACTAAGGCATGTTACTTACAAGACAGATCATAATTTTTGGAATTTGGAGTCAAGAGTGAAATCTAAATAGAGAAAGTGAGAAAGTCCTATTAAACTAGATAATTTAGGATACCTATTTCCAAGACAAGAAAGCTTTGAATACTTATAATATGAATCTAACAAGTAATGTTTTCCTAGATGATATAGGTCATTTGCCTCATGATAAAGATCGAAAAGAATGGCATGTAGAAGAATCACATTGAAAGAGTATGAGCTATGATAAAGCCCCAAAATTTGAAGATGTGATAGAATCAAGAGAATGAGAGGCTAGTTTGGCCTATGAAGCACAACTCCCAGGCCCGAGCTTTAGAAAATGTCTATAAAAGAGCAAATGACTATCAAGTAGCTGGGAAAGGCTACTGTTCATTAGTAATCTCCAAAGCTCGAAAGGCCTACTTACTTATTAGTAATTCAAAAAGGAATATTTTCTTTTAGCCATAAGGACCATAACTTGATTTTAAAAGAGATTTTTGCATAAAGAAAGAAAAGATTTTTTTTTTTAACAAAAAAGTTATATATTAAAAAAAAGGGGGAAAATTTTTCCAAAATAATTTAGTGTTTAAAGAACCATTCATTCATACTTCTCTCAAACTCAAGTCTTTTGGATTTTCTCATAGGCTTAATTCAGATAACTACCCACCTTTGAAGCTAGCCTTTAGTAGTTGAGTTTTGAGCAATTCAATCCAAGTCCATTCAAGAACTTTTTCAGCCTTGATGGCTAAGTCTTTGTCAATGTTTGAGATGTTTGCCCTAGTGGCCAGTTTTGTCTATTCCAGCAAATCCTTCATGATAGATTAAAACTCAGTATACAACTTCTCAATTTATGCTAGTGATTAGCCCATTTATACAAGTTAGATCACAACTTCAAAAGTTTTCTCTCTCTACTGAACACCTGAATTCAGTTTTGTTCAAGAGCTCCCTCATTAGCAACCACATCAAGGAACACAAACCCATAAATTCATCCATTTGATTTGGCCTAATAAATTCAAGCACATTCTAGAAATTTGGACTTCTTATCAACTTTTTGAAAGTATCAGGATCACTTGCTTGTTGGAGCACTATCATGTTTTAATTCCCATAGACTGCTTGCTTGGTGGAGCACTGTTTTATTTATAGAAGTATTAGGATCACCTGCTTGGTGGAGTGCTATCTTATTCTAAATTTCCCAAGGATCGCTTGCTCGATGGAGTAATGTTCTATTTTTATAAGTATCAAGACTGCTTACTCTATGGTGTGTTGTCCTATTCTAAATTTCCTAAGGATCGCTTGTTTAGTAGAGTATTGTCCTATTTTTAAAAGTATCTAGATCTCTTGCTTAGTAGAATGCTGTCCTATTTTCAAAAGTATTTGGATAACTTGCTCGATGGAGCGCTGTCCGTTTGCCCTCTTTAAAATTTTGGGCTACTGCTCCATTAAACATCATCTATCCTTTTAAAGATGTTTCAAAATCATTGGCCCATTAGAACATTATACATCTTTTAGGGTAGGATATCTTATAAGAGCCATGACTCATTAAATGCCTTTAGGGTGGGATATTTCGTGGGAGCCCTAACCCATTAGATGCCTTTTAGGGTAAGATATCATGAAGAAGCCTTGATTTGTTAAATTCCTCTTAGGGTAGGATATCTCATAAGAGCCCTAAACCATTAATTACATAACCTTTCCATTTGCTTCATCTGTGCAGATAAGATATCTCACCAAAGGGTCTAGTTTAGATAGACCGTAAGGAGCTTCACTCGCAGATAGCCTCAACGTTATTGTTCTTCTAGGAAAGGATATCTCACCAAAGGTTCTCATTAAGATAGGCAATAAGAAGCTCTTTCTACCCTTCAGATAGCCTTAGTGCTGTTATTTCTATCTGATAAGATATCTCACTAAAATATCTGATTTAGATAGACTGCAAAGAGCCTTACCTATAGATAGCTTCAGGGCTATAGCTCTTGTAAGAAAGGATATCTTATAAAAGGGTCTCGTTAAGATAGACCGCAAGGAGCTTTTTTCCACCCTTTGGACAACCTTTATGTTGTCGTTTCCATTAAATAAGATATCTCATTAAAGGGTCTTGCTAAGATAGACTGCAAGGAGCCCTACTTGTAGATAGCCTCAATGCTCTCACTCTTTTAAGAAAGGATATTTCACTAAAGGGTTTCATCAGGATAGACTGCAAGGAACTCTTTCTATCCTTTAGAAAGCCTTAGTGTTGTCATTTCCTTCCAATAGGATATCTCATTAAAGGGTCTTGTTAAGATAGATAGTAAAGAGCCTTGTCTTTAGATAGCATTAGTACTATTGCTCCTTAGGAAAGAATGTCTTGTTAGTAGGTCTCATTAAGGTAGACCGTAAAGAGCTCTTTTCACCTTTTAGATAGCCTTAGTATTGTCATTTCCTTATGATAGGATATGTCACCAAAGGCTCTCATTAAGATAGAACACAAGGAGCCTTATCCTTAGATGCCTTGGTGCCATTACATTTTAGGAAAGAATATATCATTAAAGGGTCTCATTGAGATATGCCGTAAAGAGTTTTTCTTAACCTTTTCTATTGATAGCTTGTCAAAGGGGTCTGGTCTATAAGTAGCCCATTTAACCTCTCAAAAATCACCATCAAGAACCTTTTCTTTTAGACTCTTCCTTTACAAGGGTAAAAATAGGATCTCATTTTACCTTTCTGGTAAAGTTTTCACTAAACTTCACCATAAAGAGGGTTAACTATAGATATCTTATTTTTGTCCTCCTTAGGTTCATCTCTAATTTAGGAACCATATTTTTCAGAAAAGGCAAAAATTAAAAAAAAAACAAAAAGAAACAAAAAAATTGAAAAAAAAAAACCAAAAAAGAAATAAAAAATCATGAAAAGCATTACATGGTGGTCCATTTGGGTCAGTTTATGGTGGAAATCATATTTTCAAGTCAAAGATGGCTTTTAGAGTCAAAATAGACATACAATTTGACCGAATTAGGAATCTCGGATAAAAATGTACATTTTTTGAAAATCAAAATTTTCTAAGCTAGTTTAGATTGTTCAATTTGAAAATATTTTGAAAATACTCATTTTTAAGAAATCATGGCCTTAAATCGTGTTCCAATTGAACTTAAAATGATTGTTTTATGGTTATTTGAAGTTTTCCAATAAAAGTTGCATGTAGGTATGAAGCGAGTTCTTAATCTATTCAAATTGGATAAAATTTTGAAAATGTTTAGACATATGTTTATTAGGCTTCACATTTTCTTAAAGAGTGAAGTGTAATTTCTTATATTTTATTAATTAATTAAGTCTTATTTAGAGTGTTTTGGAAAAAAGAAAAAGAAATGTTGAATGAAGTGGCAAGTGAAGGAAGAGGAGACAACAAATAGAAAAGAAGAAGGAAAAAAGAAAAGGAAAGGAAAGGAAAGGAAAGGAAAGAAAGAAAGAAAGAAAGAAAGAAAGAAAGAAAGAAAGAAAAAAAAGAAGGTGACATGTGTCACTAAGAGAGTAGTGTTATGTAATATGTATCATAAGCTGCCAAGAGGCATGATGTGGTGCCACTTAGTTGCTAAGGTGGCACTACGTATTGCTAATAGATGGGCAACATGTGGCACTATGTTTTACTAAGTTAACCATCCAATTTTCTTTCCCCTCCATCTTGGTTGAAAACTCTAGAAGAAAAGATTGAAAAATGGCAAGTTGGGAGTTTTCGTACCCGAATTCTTTTTTTACTAGATATCAATAGATTTTTGAGCTCCAAAAATCAAATAAAAATTGGATATGGAAAGAGCACATGGAATATGCTTCGAATTACTCCGAATCCAAATCTATCTTGAAAGGAAATTTGTACGGAAAAAGTAAAAAAATTTGAGTAACATGTGATATATGTGTATTTTGAACCTAATTTTAATTTGGCATGTGAGGATTATTTTTGCTAATAAACCACAAGATACTTATTGGAAATTGGCAACAACATGTCCTAAGATATAATTACACATTCAATTGCCATAAATTCATGCAAAATCGGATCAAATCGAAATAGAAATGGAAAAACTCATATTTACTTCCATGTCCCCAAAGATGCAATCTTTCTTAAAGATGGAAGTTTCTTGGGCACTACTCGAGCATGGAAATTATAAATAGGAGTCTTAGCTTCTCATTTCAATACACATAAAGAATTGAAAAGCTATTAAAGTGAAGAAATTATCACCTTCTCTTTTTAGCTATTCAAACCTACGACCTCGACTCTCACTCTTTAATTTCTCTCACTATCGTGCTAACTGAAGAGAGCTAAAATAAGAGAAGATTCCTCATTTAACCTATAACAAAGCCCAATACTTGATTTTGTCTAATAATGCCTATATTCACGTTAATTTGATTTGGAATCAAGATGAGTGTTCTAGGGTTCATGTATGTTGTTGAGCTTCGTTTTTTTATTAAATTGGAATACTTACACTTTGGTTTTGGTGAAATTGGCTCAAGATTTTCGAAGATTAAGGAGTTAAGAATCAGGAACCACCATCCATATTACTGAAATCAGCCAAATCAGACCTAAACCAATCGGACATCGAGATAAGTTTTCTCTCCTTCTTTTTCTATGATTTTCTTAATTTGAAAAATAAAATCGAAAAGAATAAAAATAAAAAATGTCTTTTTTAAGATAATCTAGTTAGGTTATTTGCATGATTTTTAATTAAAAAAATTATTTGTTAATATGTATGCATGTTTAGTTAAATAATTAATAAGCATGATTTAAGGATATACACATGTTTAATTATAATGTTGGTATGAATTTACCTCTTAAGCTTAATTTTAATGAATAATCTTCTTGCTAAATTCATTAGTAGATTTAATAATTAATTTGACCATTTATTAATTGGTAGATAATTAGTGATTTGCATGTTTAGTTGCTAGTATGTTTATTTCTAATAAAGTGGCATAAATAAATTTGCATGATGTATTTGATCTTTCTATGATTTAATTTGATTTTCATGTTGATTGGCTTTCTTTGCATGGTGCAGGGTCTAAAATAATTAGCTTGCAGACCATATTAATTTTTATGTGTCTTCATTATATGGTTGGGTTTGGGTAAAAGGATTTTCAATTAAAATGGACTTTTCACCTAAAAGTATTTTTTTCTAATAATAAATATTTTCATAAATAAAAAGAATAAATTGACCTTTTTCAAATTTTAGGGATTTAGGATTTTTTAATAGTGAACCAAAAACCTATTTATTTCCTAAAACTAATAAAATTTAATAAACTTAAAATGAGAAGAAGTTTTTTAAAATAAAATCAACCAACTAATTAAAGTCATATTAAATTGAGAATTATGCAGACTTGATCTTACTTTGCGAGTACATAGACACTTTGGACAACCCTAAATAATACAAAAATTTTGTTTTCCCCTTTTCCTTTTTTTTTTTTAAAATCAATAATAGCCTAATTTATTTGAAAACCAATTTAAGGCCCATTAACCAATTTCATGCATCTCTTTTTGGAAATTGCTTAAATATTAATAAGTTAGCTTCTAAACTCATGTTTTTTTGTTTCTATTTTTCTAGAAGTTTCTTTTAGGAAAAAAAAAAAAACCTTAGGCCAAAAGTTGGAATTAAGGTCCATTCACCTATGGGCCCCAATTTTAAGTTTTTCTGATTCTAATCGGATGACAACTTCTTTTTCAAAAAGTTAACCTTTTCTTAGTCTTATTGCGAGATTTATGTTAAGTAGGTTAGACTTAATATAAATCAGGATTAAAAAAAAGAGAGAAATTGAATTTTCAGCTTAACATTTGTAGTTCAATGAACTGCAGATTGCTAGATCACTTTTAAATACATATTTATATTTAAGTAGATTTATGTAGAAAGATTAAGTATGATTAGAAACTTACTGACTAAAGTCTCGCAACTTTTGAGTTACAAAGCGGTTTTTATATCATGAGTACATATGTTATATAAAGATTTTAGGTAAAACTATTACTCTTTTTTAGGGTATTATAGGAGTAGTATCAAAGCTCTAGCTTGTTAGAGATAGGACTAGCCTATCAAATGGTAAGATAGGATAGAACCTAGGTAGAAGGAATAGAATAACAAATAAAAGTCTTCGACTCTAGGGTTATATATATCCATCTACTTCTATTTATTACACTAGGATCTTTCATACTTGTTACAAGAGTACTCTTATAATTGAGTCTCATGAACTTGCTAAGACAATATAAAATACTAGAAGTAACACCAAAAATAATGTCAAAGATGGCAATAAGACAATGTGTATATGTGAAATGTGCTAAGGAAATTGTAATAAAGACCAAAACCTATAATAATCATGACTGAGTCTTGGAGATGAACCTTACTTGGGAGAAAGATGGAAGTGAAATACCAAAAGAGACATAGACACCTAAAGCAAATCTTACCAACGCGCGTTACGATAGAAGTACATAGTTAATCACTATATCACCTTCATAAAGGTCACCAAGTACCTAAACCTCCTACCTAACACTACAAGCCTTATACCCAATAAGAAAAAGGATAATAGTGGAACCATGGAGAATTAGCAAGCAATTGCATGAAATCTTAATATGGTTCGAGAGATAACTTACCCTTAAGTTTACCCATCTATAGGTCATAATGTATGGAGTTACTAGTGGAAAAGTGGGCACAACATATGTAAATGAATGGAATTGGATTTAATTGAAGGATGATAAACCTTGTAACGTAGGTATACCTAATGTGATATTAGATAATTTAGATAAATGACTTGTTGGATGATATTAACATGACGCAAGAATTTCTTATTGGGATCATGGATAGTAGAGATGAATAGGTCATTGCATGACACCAAGAGACCATGGTGGCTTAGATCATATGAAGGATATACTAAAGGAACTAGAATCATTAAGGAAGAAGTGTCTCAACTTTGTTTAGGCAATTAGCTTTTTCATAGGAATGGAAAATGACCCTTATAAGGTAAAAGATAGGCTAACCCAAGTTGAGCTATCATTTGAGGCTTATGAGATACTTGAAAACTTGAGGTTGACCTATGGTACCTTCATGTTGCAATATGGTGCTACAGTGTAACGGAATTCCAAGAAGAGAGCCTTGCCACAACCCATCACTTGGAATGATTTTAAAAGAGAATTTCAAAAGGAATATAACCCAAATTGCAAAGGAAGAAGGTCGATTGAGGAATCAAGGTCATCATCAGGTGATTAAGTGAAAAAGAAGCCTTTCAGAGTAGAATGTTGGAAATGTAGCCAAGAGCATTGCTTGAGAAATTGTCGTTGACTATAACGTAAATATTATTGTTGTAGGAAGACTGAACATAAGTACAAGTAATGCCCCGTACAGAGTAGGGTATGCAACAACTGTAGAAATCGTTGACACATTTTTTTTAGGTGCCATTAAAAGTAAGCCACACAAAAGACAACCAACTAAGTGACTTTTTAAGGAACTTTAGGGAGTAAGCTCAAATTACATAAGAGGAAAATGTAATTCAAAAGGAGATTGTATGAACTTATTATAATGATTAGGAAGTAGTAATGGTAATGAAGACTATGTATTATGCACTATAGAAGTTTGATAGTTATATATATATATATATATATATATATATAAAATATGCTTGATTTGGAGCTAAGAATTGATGGCTCATGTATGCAAGAGAATGGTAGCATAAGAGTGTTGGGATGAGATATTTTTATCATTAATTTTTGAGGATGAAACCTATTGTAAATGGGGTAGTATATACATTGCAAATTTTCGAAACAAGGAGTTGGAAGTTAACATGATTTCTCGAAAGATATCCTCAGTGTTGGAAAGAAACTAACCTTGAACCTGAGAGACTATACTTGAAAACCCTAATGCAAACTCTTAAAACCTTAGTTGGTAGCCTTAACCCTAGTTTGGAACCTCTACCCAAAGCCCCCAAATCTTGTAAACAAATGGTAGTAACTAATATTAACTTTTAAGGTCAACATAATATAATGAAACCAACCCCAAACACCAATGGGAAAGAGACCGATTCTCAAAGCTAATGAAAATTCCTTGAAACCAATAAAGGGTAAACTAAGTTAAAAATGAATATTAATACAGATAACCATAAAATGAATTTAAAACCGCAAAATGAATAGTAAACCTTTTAAATGAACCTTCGAACCCTAATAGACGCTAACCCGTAAAATGATTCTAAAACCCTAATCCAATATCGAAAACCCTAATTCAACCATTGTACTCTAATTAAATAGTAAAACTATTAAGCAATCATAGACTATTTGCTAAATTTCCTTGGAACCCTAATTTACCCTCTAAAACATACTTGGGTAGTAATAAATTGTCCTAACTCTTTAAACTAATTAGATAAGATGACCTAACAAGCTTAACTATTTTAATTTGATACATTAAGCCTTAACCTGCACCTAATTAGCATCAAGTGTACCAACAATTAAGATTCAGAAACTTAGTTATACCTTAATTTGCTAATCAAGTTTTACATCATAATTAACTATATATCAAGAACAATTAATCATATGAAACCAAAGTAATTATAAAAAAATATCTTCTTAATAATGCCAAGATTATAGTTGGGGATTTAATGTGAACCTACGAACTTTCGAATCCAAACATAGAGTTAGATACAATATTCAATGGGTAATCCCTATACAATTCAAGATATAATGATAAACCTTTAAATAAAATGAATTAACCTTAAATAATAAGTCACAAACCTTAAATAATAAGTTAAATAACCTTAAAGAGAATAAAATCCTAAAACCTTAATCGTATGCATAAAAAGCCTAATTAGAAGTCTAAAGCCTTAATTCAACTAGTAAACCTTAAGTATTTTCCTATTCATTAATTGCAAATAATATTTACAATCGCTTAGAAACCCTAAATTGCTAATTTCATATATGGTTCAAAAACCCTAATTGCTCTCGAATACTAAAAGATTCTAAAATTAAAGAAGTAAAAGAGGTCAATGAACTTAATTAAAGTGATAAAATATGGCAAGACCCTAATTATACTCTAATTTGTCCTAAATTGCTTAATTAAGTATAATTGCGAATAATTTTCTTAATCACCCTCCTATCCATTTAACAATCCTCATCTTCTTAATTAAGATATGGATAAGATTAATTAGGGAGATAAGAAAAAATGATTAGTTGGCTACTAAGATATTTTGGAGACAAATTCTTGCCTTATTTTGCAAAAATATTAAAAGCAAGTGGTCTAAACTTAAAGATTATACTTGGTAACCAAAGGAGGCGAGGATTAGCTCCCCCTGTACTACCTTTATGATCTGCCATTTCACCTCACTAAAACCTTTATTTAACTACATTCTTCATTCCTAGAAAACACTAGGACACCTTCTCTTGAGACCCAAATAAAAATCAAAGGAAGAAGGAGGGAAAACCAAGAAACACTCTTGGACCCCCTTATGCACATTAATGCCCAAAGCTTATATAACCACCACACATCATCAAATCACAAACAGCTACCACCATTTGAACTGCTACAACCCTTAGTTTGTTGTTGAAAATACTTGCTTCCAAAGGAGCACATTTTGACTTCGTTTCTAAGTGGAAAAGTTGAACTTATGCACTCTAGGCTAAAGTAAAATTCACTTAACTTAAGTTTCCTATTTACACTAGTTATACTTTTGATATCTTGAGAGTTTAGGATTATAAATGCTAGTTAAACTCATTACAATCATGTAGATGACATTTTAAAACCATGTAATCACACATTTATTCATGTACTTAGCTAATGTAGGTAACTTGATAAAATGGTGAGAAACCACCATCAAACACCCTACTACATTCTTTGACCAAAGCATAAATAGTCCCATCTCCATCACAATTTTTATTTTTCACGTTTATCTTAGGAAGACTTAGTTTAAAATGCATCATGGTAGTGGTTTTAGAATGTTACAACAAGTTGTGTTGAGAAATTGTTAAAATCCCCTTAAAAACTCTCTTCTACCACTCCCTTTACATGGGAAAACAAGCAATAAATTTTGGTTCAATATGTTAATTGTATGCTTAATTAATGATAATTAGGATTTAGGACTTAATAATTGGAGTTAAGTAGCTAAATAAGATCCTAAAAGCATAAAATGGCCTAAAATGATATATAGGCTTACAGAAATTAGTTTGAAGCCCTTAAATGAGATAAGAGTACATTTGGAAAACTTAGTAAAATGGATTATTTAGTAGACCCATTAACATATTTGACTCATTGGAATACGTTAGAATCAAGTTTAAGACCCTAAAATACAAATTAGGTTAAACAATGTAAGTAGACCTAAGAATAAGCCCCAGGCCCACTTGGAATGGAATGGGCAGCAGTTGTACACAAAGTTTAGAGCTATAAATAAGAGACCTACAAAACCCATTAGGTGCTTTAAAAGGCCCACTATAGATACGTTATTTTTGTCCTATTTTATTTCTAGAATTTTTAGGATAGGGTAAAGGATCATAATTTAGCAAAATTACGAAAAAAATACATAAATGGAAAATTTAGAAAAAATTACAAAAAAAAAAGAAATTTAGAAAAAAATATAAAAGAAGAAAATTTAGGAAATTTAAATAAGTTTTTATAATAATAAGCTTTAGGTTTTAATAATAAGTCTTTTTTTTTAAGAGAGGGATGTTGGGCCTAAGCTTAAATTCAAATCTATTCTAAGCAGACCATATCCATATGTACCATTTAATTGCACACATGGATAAGGCACAGAGCAATAGCTTGATGGTAATATATTCTGACTTAATATTATATATGACTTGGAGATCTTGTGTTCAATCCATAGAAGGTGTAAAATGCATTTTTTATTTTCTTCTCTCACTCGGATACTTGTCTATCCCTCATTGGTACATGCATCCATCACTTCACCATGCCATGTCATGCCACCTCATCTGCCATGTCATGCATGCCATGTCACTACCACATCATCGCCACATCAAAGGCTACATTATCACCACGTCATTTACTGACTTACTTGAAAGTGTGGTAGGCATACTCCTACGCACGTTGGACATACTCTAACACACTCCTATGCGTAATAGGCACCCTCTTGGTGCATGTTAATTATGTTTTCCATGCATAACTTTTTATTTAGCATTACATATCGTCTAAGTTTGCTCAGCCCAAATATGGAAGAAAATCATATTGCATTTAGTATTTTCCATCCTTAACTCGACCATGATACCGATAAATAGTGATTCCATTTTACTAAAAACCATTAATTCATCACTTGCAATCATTTGAATCCATTTACAAAGCCACTCTCTCTCTCTCTACAAGGCCCATTTTTCTCTCTCTAGAATTTGTGCAAGCTCAAGCCTTTCCAAGCTAGGAAGCTAGGATAAGTTGTAATAGAGACTCCCTATGGCAAGAACTTTCTAACTTAACCTGATTGCTCTAGTGCCCAGCTCCAACTCTTGCAAACTCCAAATTAGTTTAGCTTTGCTTTAGTTTTGAGATGTATTTCATTCTTCGTATTTTATATTTTTTTATTTATTTTTGTAATATTGTACCTTTTCTTTTTCTTTTTTTTTTCTTTATTTTGTTTTTGTTGTTATTGTTAGGCTTATATTCTATTTGAAATTGTAGAAAGAAAAAAAAAAAGAAAAAAAAAAAGAAAAGAAAGAAAGAGAAAAAGGATAAAGAGGGGTAGTTTATTTACTTATTTCAAAACATAGAACAACAAAAGAATAAATAAATAAATAAAATAATCATAAAAATAAATAATAAAAACAAAAATATTTATCACTTAGAAAAAAAATCCTTTTTTTCCAATAAAATAAATAAACTCTTTTCAAATTTAGGGATTCTTGTTGAATTTTTTTCTTTTAGGTATGTTTTTTATCATTCAAATATCTTTTCTATAATTCAAGCTTCTTTTCTATCATTAGACATATTTTCCATGATTTAGGCTTCTTTTCTATAATTAAGCTTCTTTTCTATAATTAAGCATCTTTTCTATAATTAAGCATCTTTTCTATAATTAGATATCTTTTCCATAGTTAGGTATGTTAGCTATGGTAATTGCATATTTTATGGAAAGTTGCATTTAGGTATTTTTTCTAAAAATAAATGGACCTTTTTTCAAAAATTAGGATATTTTAGAATTTTTCCAAAAATAAAATCACTAACTTAGGACCCTTTCCTCTTAGGTGTCTTTCTTAAATAAAATTAAATGACTAAAAAACTTAAAGCTGACCATTTTCAGAATTAAAAGAAATCAACATGTCTAAAGTTTTATGAAAGAAATACATACATCTGATCTTGAATAGTGGGTATGTAAATACTTACATGGCGACGGTAAAAGATGAATGTAGAAATTTCATTTTTGCTAATTTTGTTAATTGAGCCAAGTTAATAAATAAACAGAAAAATAAAATAAAAATAAAGAAATAAAAAAGAAAATTAAGTTAGGTCGTAGCAAGTGAAGTCATGAGTTGAGTTGTGTTAAGTTGAATTAAGTTAGGTTATTGGATAAGGTGACAAGATGGATTTAATTAAGTAGGCCAGACGAATATAGAATAAAATTCATCTAATTTAAGGACTCAAATAAGGATTTATTAAGTTATTGGGTTATATTTAATTGAATTAAATCTGGCCTGGAAAGAAAAAGCCTGAACCAAATTAGGATTTGTAGAAGTTAGGGTGAATCTTTGAGGAATTGCAATTGTATTTTTCTTATCTTCGATACAAAAGAAGTGATTTTAGATATATACATAGCACGTTGATAGGGGATTTGAGAAGTTTTTTTTTTTTTTTGGGGGGGGGGGGGATTGCATTCCTTCACATACCATTACATAACCACCACATACCATTACCCAAACTACCGTGCGCCACTATCCAAGTTGCTACCAATAATACCACAACACCATGCGCCACTACCTAAGTTGCCACTCACAATACCACAATACCATGCGCCACTACCCAACCTATTACTGTTGTCGCCATAGCACTACCACGAGCCACCATTGCTTATGCCCAAGCCATCGACACATCACCCACAGCACCGCCCAATGTCGCTTATAGCATCACCTTTGTTGCCTATAGCATTGCTTATTGTTGCTTAACTCTTGCTCACGTCGTGCATAGCACTACTGTCACCTATAACATTGCCCATGATCGCCCACGTACGTACAGTCTGGCCCAGTATCGCTAGATCCTTGCCCAGTAGTGCCTTAGTGTCACCTAGCTCTTGCCTAGTCTCACCTAACAGCGCTTAGCTATCACCCTAACGCTTACCTATCATCGTTCAACACTGATACGATTGGACGTTAGGTAAATTTTCATTAATTAATTAATTTTTATTAATTTACTTTATTAGTTTTTTTTTCTTTATTAACTATTTTTGTGTTTGATTGCAGGTTTTTTTTGTTATTATTTATTACAACTTTTTTAAAGCCATTCCAAAAAAATAATTAGTTAAATTAAGTTTTTTGTAAGCCATGTTTTTTTAAAAATAAAAATGAATGTATATATATATATATATTTAACACATAGGGGTTTTGGAAAAATAAAAAAAAAAGATCTAAATTGAGTTTTTTTTTTTCAAAAAGATTTAGTTAGTTAGGGTTTTTTTTATTTAATTCGAAAAAATTTGATTTCTTAGGTTTTTTTTTTCTTAAAATAATAAATTGATAAAAAAAATAAACTTAGCTCAATTTTCAAAATAAAAATAATCCACCCATTAAGAATTTTGTAAAAAGAGAACTACGGCAAGTTTTATCCTCACTAACGAGTACGTAAGCACCTTCGGGACAACCGTCTAAAAATTAAAAACAATCTTGTATATCTAGATAAATATGTATGTATTTGAAATAGATATAATAAATAGAATCTTTAGATTCGGCTCAATCCTTTTAGTAAAAGATTAGGCCGAGTTTAGTTGAATTACAATTCAATTAAGAGTAAGAGAACGAACGAGAATTACTGGATTCTAAAGTATCTATTATTAAAATATTTCCCTTTTTTATTAAAAAAAATTGTAATAAAAAATAATAAAAAAATCATTTTTAATTACATTTTGTGAATTTAGGTATATTTTTAATATTTTTAGAAAAATTACAAAAATAAAGCCCATTAATTTTTTCTTTAATTTTCACATGGTGACTTAGTCTTAATATGTTAGCTCTCGAACCCTATTTTATGATTCAATTTTCTAAAAATTAATTTTTTAGAATATTTGTAGACCAGTGGCAAATTAGGGTTTTCCCACTTGAAAACCTTAATTTAATATTTCTACCAGTTGACTTGGTTGGTGACTCCATATTTTTTTTTTTTTAAAAAAATTCTTTTCCTTAGTTTAATATTAGGTAATTTATATTAAGCGGGCTGGGCTTAATACATGTTAAAGTAAGGAAATTGAAATAAGGCTCAATGGAATTAGCGACTTCACTAAAGAAACTTGGTAGGCTAGCTATGTAAAAATTAAAAATATTATTGATGGGCTTTTGTATTATTATTTTCTTTTGTATTATATTATAGTTGTACTAATTGTCTTTTGGTGATATAGGCCTTAATAAGAAAAAGCCTGGCTCAATGGTCCCTCTAGGGGAATTAAGCGGAGGGTGGTTCCTTAACCATCTGTATGTTTAGATGTGGTCAGACCTAGGCCACCTTAGGAACTTAGGATGGATTGCCATTATGTAACCCATAAGTCATTGGGGTCTTTACTCCCGTCTGGTGGTGATAGGCGAGCCCATTTAAGCTTCGATGTAGCTCATTAGGCTTTTCTTCGGAAAGCCTTGACGTTACAAAGCCTGGGACTCGTAGACCCCACTCTCTTGCATCATCCTTTTCAAAAAAAGGCGTAGTTATTCTTAAATTATAGGGAAAGCCCAATTAATTTGCGATTGGTTTAACTTTCTTTTTTTAAAACAAGGAAATTAATTAAAAAAAAAAACAACCAATAACCCTTATATATGTAAGTATTCACAAGCTTCATTTTTTTTAAAATCCTATTTCAAACCTACTTATATATAAGGGTGCTTCTTGACCGTGTATTCATCATACTTCCTATAATTTATTAATTACCAACCCTACTGCATTGCATCTGTATATAACATATTGCATTTTTTAATGTTAGATTATGCTCGTTTCTCTATGAATATTTTATTTTCTTATGTTATATGTATATTATTTTTTTATTGCTCCTTAGTCAGGGAAAGGCTACGCAATTTCTAAGAAAATCTTTGAAAAAACTACGAAATTATTAACATCATATCCAAATTTATTATAAAGTTAATGGCCTTGTTGTAAATAATCGTTGCCTTTTATTTTGTTTATACATTTTTTGTAATATAGATATGGAGGGTTAAGGTAGTGTTAGTCTAGAGAGCCCATCCATAAAGTCCAGTTGAATAAATACTCCTTCCCCGAGGCTATCTTGAAAGATTGGTTGAACCAGCTTCTACCTGCCAAGTAAGACCACATTCACAAGAAGATCAAGCCAATCATATCTCTTATGTGGGTCCAGCTCCATTGGCCTCTAATTCAGGTCCTTATCCATTACTGGGATCCAGATTCTACAGCTTTCAACTTCGGCCTACACATATTAGCACCTATTATAGAAGAGTACTTATAGCTACTTAGTGCCCTACCCCCTCAAAGTAGGCATAGCTATCCCTGATCTCAGAGTTCAGCCTGAGAAAGCTTTCATGACATTGTTGGAAGTCAAGAAGTCAGCCTTGGCAATATTTTTGTCTTCAAAAGGTAAGAAGTGTCTCAATATCTTAAGATTTGTAGAGTGGTTCTCAAGCCTAGACGCTTATCAGAAGTATTGTCAAATCTTTTATGGAGGATATGAATCATGGGCCAAGAATAGAGTAAATGCTTTTATTGTAGCAGTATTTAGGATAGTATTATTTTCCGTTAAGTTCGGTCAAGTCCATTATAGGGTTGCCGAACTAGTGACTCAGTTCCTAGCCGGTAAATCCTATATATCGGCGTTACTGATAGAACAATCAAGACACTCACCCACTTGAAGAAGTAGTGGTATGGTTATTTCATAGCTAACCTTACAATCCTTACCATGTGGTTTCTCAGTCACACGTAGGGGTATGGAGGGAATCTTCTTAGAAAGTCCTTAACTAAAAATATGAACTTGATTGATGACTTTGCCCACTACCTTAAGGTACTAGAGGAAGCTCAGTTTAAAGGATGGATATCAGTTATCAGCAAAATGTAGCCAGTAAACTTTATGTGGACAGCTAGATGGAGCCATTGCATTCAAGCCCTCTTGGGATGCGCCGACTATGCAGGGGTCCCCTCTTATTGGTATTACGGGTTGTACATGATATTTCCTAGCTTGTGTCACTAGACAGCTGGGTCCACTTCAAGAGATAGCCTACAGAGACTTCTTAGACATCGTTACGATGAGTTATCAAGATCCTTGTTTACCCACTACTGCTTTAATTCAACAACTAGCAGAACTCGTGAAGTAAGAATGGAGAGAAGTCAAGAAGATAGTCAATTTGGGAACTTTGAGTGGCAAAGTTGGAGAATACTAGGCCACCAAGCACTTCATCTATGATTAGTTGGAGAAGACTGGAAAGATACGGTATGAAGCTCCAAATGTATTCAAACACAAGCTAGAACTAGCACGTCTTTCACCTATTGAGCAGGCTTACCGGGATACCATACAGGCCAGAGTTGAAGTCCAATTCCAAGAAAGTAAGAGAATCATTGAAGAGTTAAAGCTGGAAAATGAGAGATTGCTGGAGGAAAATCAATTCTTGAGGAGCATGATTTGAGAAAGGGATGTTATGAGACGAAGACTAATGAGGGAAGTTGATAAAGCTCATCCCGACCAAATCCGTCGGCTCTTGTAGATATAGGATTTAAGAAAATTAGTTAGGAGTTTTTCTTTTCTTTTCTTTTCTTTTCTTTTCATTTGGTCTGTTGTATAAGTTGGATCTTATGATTAATAAATTTGCAGCTTTAGTAAATAAAATTTTCATTAATTGCGTAGTCTCTTACTCATTATTATCATTATTTATTTATTTGTTTAGCTGACTTTAAACAAAAAAGAGAGAAAAAAAAAACAAAAAGAGGCAAACAACAAAATAACAAAGGTCACAAAAAAGAGAAAAACAAAAAATCTTTGATTCACAAAAAAGTTTAAAACTTAGGTTTTCGCGTAGGATTTTGAAGATAGCGTTCAAGTAAGTAAACTTAGCTAGAAGCCCAATATTCACTCATTCTAAAGCTAGAATGTGAACTCAAGGCATTAGAAACATTAGTCAAACCAAGCCCAACCCAAGAGTAGCAACTTTAGAAGAAAACATGAATAAGATGGTTGAATAGATCCGGGTTGTCACTTGGGCTATTGGGATTCTTAATGACAGACAAGGGTCTTAAGTCAACCCAAATTGAAATGCAGAAGTGGCCCTCCCCCCTAAACTAGAAGATGTAGAATCGATCCCTAATGCTGAGGCATGGTGGAAAGAGATTGAGGATAAACACCGAGAGATGGAAAGAAAGTGTATGCAGAAGTTGATCGAGAAGATGAAAACCTTAGAAATGGTTAACTGGTTTGAACAGATGGAAATGATCAACTTGTTGAAATATGAAGACGATGACTTACCAGAAAGATTTAAAGTGGCCGAATAAAAAAATACAATGGGAATGGCTGCTTGAAGCTCTATACTAGGTTGTACATAAAGAAAATGGGAAAATACACGAAGTATGACAAAGTGATGGTCTAGAATTTTAAAGACAGCTTAATTGGGCCTGTCTTAACCTAGTATGCCCAACTGGACTTGAATGAGATTGATACTTGGGATAAGTTAGCACGGGCTTTCTATAATCGGTACAAGTTCAACATCGAAGTGGCCTTGATACAAGGCAAGTGCACCTATAAGTTTTAATATAGCGGATGTGAGTCTAAGTCGATCCCTTAGAGACCTCGAGTACTAATATTAACCTTAGCTCTATTATCTAACCGGAAAATTGTGATGAGTTGAATGAATTAAAAATACTAAAATTAACAAACTAACCTAATTATGAGACTTGATTAAGAAATTTAGAAAGCGATAAAATAAGAACAACTTTAAGAAGGCAAATAACGTATTTAGGAATTATTTCTCCAAGTGTTTAACATATGACTGCTAAAAATATATCCAATTCCATCTCTATTATTCTTGACTGGAAGGATTTACAGTTAAAGTTAAAGTTAACACCTTTCTCAAGCATATTAACCATAATCCTAAATTATTTACCGGAATCTCTTCACTTAGTAATATAATTTAGAATCGCATTAATGTATAATGAATTCCTACACAAAAAAACAACTTTTTGGAATAATCATGTATCTTATCTCTAAGTACACATGTAATTCTCTCCAATTATGTCAAGATCTCGTTATACATGTGATTTCTCAATCATCGTGCATAATATCATAGATTGATACCCTAGAAATATCAATTAACAATTAAAGCATATAATTGAATCAAGAAAGATAGAAACTTTATTGAAAATTATCAATAAATCCAATAGTCACATGAAACCCTAGGTTCCATAATCCTAAATACAAGAATCTTAAGCTATCATAATGAAACTAAAAACAAATTGCAACAAAATCAAGAAATAAAACATGAAAAACCCCTTTTGTTGATGAAAAATCTCTTCAATCTTGAAGTTGAGTGTTGCTTTCACCTTTTGCTCCTCCTTTTCTTCAAGTCTCTTCTCTTTTGAATGTCTAGCTGTGCAAAACCCTAGTAAGCTTTTTTATAATGTATTGTAAGGTTTCTTTTTTCGTTACCAGACACAGCTTGGGATAAAATTGTGTCCCTAGGTTGTGTAACTTACTGACCTTAACACAAAAAATCTTCCTGCATGGACACAGCCTGGGATACAGTTGTGTCCCAGACTGTGTAACTTTCTGACCAAAATTTGCCACTTTCTCTTATTGTTTATATAACTTCAAAACTTCATAACTCATTCATTTGAACTCCAAATTGAGTGAAACTTGATTTCTTTTCTTCATTTTCAATCTTAGAATGTGTCCAAACCTTGAAATCAAAATTTTACTCAATTAAGTATCAATTTCTTTAAAGAAAACCAAAGATGTAAGGGAAATACTATAAAATCACCATGTGAAATGTATTTAAAATAAGAGTTATCAGGCCCCGTCCATGTGGGATCTGAATAATTTATGAAAGAAGGCCAATGAAAATTTTAAAGAATATACTCAGAGATGGAGGGGCATGGTAGCTAGGGTGACTCCACTCTTAACCGAAAAGGATTTGACCTTCGCTTTCATTAATACTCTTGGAAGCCCCTATTACCAATATTTTGTTAGGTAACCTACCTCTAACTTTACAGAAATTATAGCCTTAAGGTGCCAAATTAAGGAAGCTATTGCTATTAGGAGGCTTCCTAATCCTAAAGTAGTTGAGAAGAAGACACCTCCCCTAAGATTTTTCAACAAAACCAAAGAAACCAAATTGTTGTAATTAGATTTTATCTAGACTTTCACTCCTAATGTGGGTAACAACCCTTTATCGAATCATGGAAATTCGATTAATGTGATAATTATTGGGATTTTTGAACCGGAGATTGATAGTCTCCCCATCATTATTGAGGAGATAGCTTGGAATTTGAGGTAAGCTGGGCATTTACAGAATATGAATCTCAAGGATAGGACCCAGACTAGATTAGCAATATATTAGCTGCTAAAGGATGGGAAGATAAAGAAAGCTGATATTATGGCTATGACGATTCCAAAACTGTGAAAGAGAAGTACTCAGAAGGAGCTTAGAAAAAGATATGAAGCTGGAGATCCAACGATTGATACCCTAAGAGAACCGGTAGGGAAGTTTGAGTATTTGGTGGATTACGTTGGTTCGTCCACCAGATATGCTGATAAACCACCTATTGGATGGAGTCCAGAATTTGAGGAAGAAGATAGACTTATTACAAAAGCTAAGAAGATGGCTACGATGATTGAAATGATTAGAGATGGGCCCAAGCCATTGGTTTTTGAGTATGATGGGAAGACTAAGAAGGTTAAGGAATTGGGAAAGCCCAAGAAGATTGCTTTCAATATCCTAATAGCCCCAAAGAATTACAAAGCAGCATCTCTAGATTACTAGGTGGTGAATCATACAACTAGGGCCTTATCATCCATGGTCGGTGGGCTTACGTGCTCAAGACAAGTTTATGATTAGAATGAGGAACCTAAGAGGAAGTCTATTGTGGAAGAGGTTGCTCGAAAGATCTTTGAGGATACGGATGATAAAGATTAGAATATTGTCAAGAAAATAATGAAGGCCAATTAGTATAAGATAATGGATCGATTAATCAAAGTACCAACCCAGATCTCTCTAATGGGCTTGCTATTGTCATCAAATACTCATCGAAAGGCATCAATAAAAAATTTGAAGGATGTTAAAGTACCTGAAGGGATTTCTACAGAAAAACTGGAGTTGGTGGTAAACTCAATATTTACAATGGATCAGATTTCATTCTCGCCAGATGAGCTAGGTAAAGAAGGAGACCAGCACAGAAAGCCCCTATTCATAGTGGTTAAGTGTGTAGGAAAAGTGGTTACTCGAGTTCTAATAGATAATGGGTCATCATTGAACGTGTGTCCATTAGCGGCACTAAATTTACTTGGAGTGGATGCAATTGAGATAAAGCTTAGCTCGATTTTAGTAAGAGCTTTTGATGGATCAAAAAGGGAGATAATTGGAGAAATTGGGTTGCAAGTCGAGATCGTATGTAAACTCCGCAAATTTAACCTTTTAGATATGGTGTCGAACTTGAGTATTGTACATATTTCCTTAAGTTGAAAAAAAAAAACCACTTAAAATGAAGATTGATTAAAATTTTTAACTTGAAACTTAAAACGAACTTGAAAGACCTTATTATATGTTTCGAAAACCCTAATCATATACAAAAACCCCAATCCTTACATATGCATACTTTTAAAAATGTAAACCTAAACATAATAGAAACTATAAATATTAAATCGTAAAAAATTTTAAAACTTTATAAAATCATCTTAATACATGAAAAGCCATAAATCAATAAAATAATCATTAATTTTGCGAAATCATATAAAATTGATAACAAATGAATCAAGGATGATTTTAAGTAATAATAAACAACAAAACTAAGCTAGTTAAAAGAACAAATTAATAAATTTACAAAATTAATTTTACTTGTATACATAAGTAGCCTCACAATATGTATATATATAAATATATTATTAAGCAATTTCCCTCTCTTTTCTAAATCTATAACATGATATATATATATATATAAATGTTGCATAATAAAGCGATGATCCTAAATAATTAAGCCAATTGAATCTTAAGCTCCTAAGTGCAAGTCTATTACTCTCGAATTAGTGAAAAACCCTAAAACATACTTAAACTCACTTGAACCCTAAAACTTAGGATAATCAAGGACTTATGACCCTAAATAAATAATTAAAAATATAATTTGAACAAGTTTTATTTATTTAACTCTAGAAAATTCTAAAATTTCTTAAAAAGAAAATTACAACCTACAAATTAATTTGAGAACCAAAAACCTAAAAGAATTACATATAAGACAATTTCTTTATTTTCATTTATAAGCCCTATTACACATGGATAAGTTGTAAACCCCACTTTTTAGCAAAATTATGATTCAACTAAGAGTACTCCTCGAACGTTCCCAAGGGTAAAATAAACTAAGAATCTAAGTTTACATTTAAAAATGAATTTAGTTTTCCAATTCGAAAGTTTATTATCAATAAAACTTGAATACGAGAACAGTAGACCTTAAGTCACCCAAAACCCTAAATCCTAGAACACTTAAGGACTTGTAACCCTAAGTGACTCATTGAGAATTTAATTTGAATAATTTTATCCAACCCTAGAAAATTTCATAATTTTATAAGAATTAAATCATAACTTATAAAATAATTTAAGAAATAAACTCAAAGAATTTCATATAAGACAATTCCTTTATTCCTAATGCATAAGCCTTGTACATATGAATAAGTGAATCAACCAAGTACTCTAAATAACTTATCAATTGAGAGTTGGAATCATTTATCAATTAGTAACTTATCAAAAGCTAGTAATAAGACACTTTCCTTATATCACCATAACCTATACTACATATGGACAAGATATCACAATATTTTATGTGTTCAACTTTTAATTAAGTGATAAGACAACTCAATGCCCAAAAAGGACACCCTATGACCAGTTGGGAAGAGAGCTTAAGGGAGGCTATGCCTTATCAAATTTCAATTACTCAATTGTCTTATATATCTACTATTCACCCCTTAATGCTTATCTTATATAGGGTTATCGATTGTTGACTTTTATGTATGCCAAAAGACAACCAATTGAAGCTTCTTGAACACGATTCTCCTCCCATTAAAAAACTTGCCATTGTCTCTCTCTTTCACTCTCATTTTCACTTCCTTTTCTCTTACTTTAAACATAAATAAAAAAGGAGAAACTTAACCCTACAATGCCGCCACCTTTTTGCTTCGTAACTCACATCACAAAATCTTGATTTTGTTGCCTTCTTTTGACAACTTCAAAAGCCACTTTTAGGAACTTTAAAATATTCTCAAAACCTTACTTCAAATATCAAGACTTTAGTTTCCAAAGGAGCTTGCAAGAAGAAGGAGGAAAAACAAGGAACATAAGAGGATATGTAGTTGTATAACCACCATTTCTATGCTTTTAGGATGAGTAAGTTGTTTTCTTGTTAAAGTGACCTAATATGCTATGCTAGGAGACCATGTTTTCATGAAGATATTAGCATGATTATAAGATGATAAAATAGCTAGACCACCTTAAGAAGTAAACTTGTGAACCCCTTTATATAAAATTTGAAATATGAGCATACTAAGTTGTTGTTATGTAAAGATATATGTTTAACACTTAGAATGGAAAATTTTAAGTTGAGAAAATCATGAAATGTGTACATGAACGAGGAGACATCATGCTGGATGTAGAGTATATGTGAGTTATTTAGATATTATTTCCACTTCTATTTAGTTAAACATGCTCAAATCTAGACTTGGGTAAAGGAAAATCCATTACATAAAGTTTTTATGAGGAAACTAACTTTGTAAAACATAAACTATGGTATGGAAGTTGTAATGAGTATGAGATCTACTATTTTCATGTAAAGTATAAGCTAAGTAATCATTTCATAGAAGAGAAGTCAAGTTAAGATTTGAATATAAGTAGCTTAGGTTTATGATCTAATTTCTAAACTTAAGAAAATGATAAAACAAGTTGAGAAACCAAGTGAGTGCCCCTTGGATTCATCATGGCCATATTTGGAACCACAATAAAATTCACTTAAAAATATGATAAAAACAAGTAGATAAAGTGAAAAGATCAACCAAGGTAAGTATCATAAGTGTATAAAGCTTAAAACTCAAAACTAAGCTCAAAACTTCCAAAACGGGCCTCAAACTCCAAGTTGGTTCTGTATTCATTTTCTGACCAGCAACTTAACCCACCAATAGAAGTTGTTTTGAGACCTTTAAGAAGCCCACATAACTCCCCCTAAGCTCAAGAAAATGACCATATTTGATTTGGATAAAAAACAATCCCATTTGACAACTTAAGCCCATTTAAGAACCTAATAAGTGGTTGTTAGTCTTAAGAGTATAAATCAAAGTTGTGAATCTGACCTTAAGGAATATTTTGAGCCTAAAATGAAATCTTAAGCACAAGCCTAAAGGATTTCCCAAGTTACCAAAAAGCTCATTAACCAAACAAAGCCTAAAAGCACTATATATCATGAGGATTGCTATTGTTTTGACCTAAAGGAAGTTTTTCATGCCTCATATTGAAAATATAACCTCACTACATTAAAGTACACTAAAAAATGATGAATATTGACTGTAAGATCGTAAAAATCAGATTTAAAATAAGAAAGTTATACGCGATTGAACTTTTAAGTAAAACCGGGAAAAATATGAAAACAAGTCAAAAGAATAATTTAAAGGGTTTTAGTTTAGTTTTCCAAATTCTATATCAAATCCTTATAGTATTATATTTGTGATGTCCAGGGGACTCGACTTTTGGAGATGACCTACTCTCGGATTATTTTGATTGATCTGCATGGCTGAGTAAGTGAATTTCTAATGACTTGTTAGTTGATTTTGCTTGTAGAATAGATACACTTACACTTACATATGGAAATTGGATGCTTGTGAGATGTAGGAAATGCATGTGTATGAATTTGTGATTGAATGGTATGGCTTAATCATGTAATAATGAAAATTGTTTGTGATAAATCATACGTGCGATTAATCACTTATATAATTAAGAAATTCAATGAATCGTACATTCCTCATAATTGCATTAAGATAACACCAATTACCGCTTCACGCAGAAGATGGGAAGGATCGAGCACTAGCTATGTCATCATTTTTATTGAGTTTCTATCCTATGCTGACGGGCTTACTAGGTATTGAGAGACACTAATCGTCGCGAAGGGTCCTGTCTTGTGGCTTCTGCTTAGGGTGTGTTTTTGTGGACTATGGGGGCCACCATACTACTAGACTTGGAATTTTAAAAATATAATTTGTTGTTCAGAAAAGAAAGTATATTATATATGGTTTTGTTTTTACTTAAGCACAAAAGTGCAAATGATATAAAACCCAAGGGCTAGAACCTGGATTTTGGTTTGGGTCGGTTAATTATCTTTAACCCCGACTATAGAGGGCGTAATTCTGAGTTGCATGCAATTCCTGAGCTACTGCATGTATTGTTGAGCATACTGATTAATCATGCATTCATATGTTGTGTATTAAATAAATTTTTATCATGTGGTATTGACGAGGGGATTTATCTTACTAAGCGTAAGCTTACACCTCAACAGTTTTTTTTCTTACAAGTTGATCAATAGTTGGGATAAGGATAGGAATTGAGTGCAGAGTGCTACTATTGAATGAGTATGATGAAAAGTTTATGTAGTTAATTTGGAATGCTCTAGGAAACAACTGATGTGTTAATTAAATTTAGTATCTTTAGTAAGTTTAGAATTTTTTGGAATTGTCTATCTTATTTCACTATTTTGGTAGGGGATACTAATTCTTTGCGGTTCTAAAGAACTGTGGAATAATGGATATCCATAGTTATTTATATTATACAATGATTTAATGAACAAAAATTGAAGACCTTAGTGATTAACGATTTCGAGTCTTGCAATCTCTAATTTGCAAGGCAATTTTTTTAACATGGATGCACACGTGATATGGAAATTCTAGGCAATACTACTAAGCTCCTCCTAGGGTCTTTGCACCGTGGATTCATTTAGCAGGGTAAATTCCATCCAGCCTGCATTAGAAAGTGAAATTCATAGTCAACGGGTAGTTGGTTACTATTCTTGGGGAGCAAGACTACAAGATTTACAAAGAGACGACTATTCCCTATATTAGGGATAAAGAATTGGAAGAGCCAAGGTTGCAGATTTTCAATGGAATTAGTATGATCGAAGAAGCAA
Organism: Lumnitzera racemosa; assembly: GCA_024138005.1. NCBI lineage: Eukaryota > Viridiplantae > Streptophyta > Magnoliopsida > Myrtales > Combretaceae > Lumnitzera > Lumnitzera racemosa. Next base: position 37,499,859 of record JAMXBC010000007.1, read on the forward strand.
GATAGGGGGCATAAGGTCGTTTTAAACAGCTTAAGCAGTAGATTGGAACATTTAGGCTTAGGTATGAGCCCATTGAAGAGGAGATTCAAGAAATAAAGGCTAAAACTAGAAGTAAGAGAGGAGATCAGTTGTACCATGTTTACATGGACTTTTCAGACATCTGCTGGACATTCCTAGTACTAGCTGGTGTTCAAGAACCCGAAGTAGCCAATCAATCTAAGGTCTTGACTTAACATCGGTCTAAATGAGAAGGAAGATATTGGTGTACTAGTTTCCCTGTGCAACTGGTTATCCATTCCCATTAATAGGTCTCTTTAGAAATGCAAAATTCGATTAATTAGGAACATTCGATTTTGGTAATTAATCTGACTAGTTAGACTTTTCCTTTAACATAATTTGAATTCATTCATTCAATAAAATTCATTCCTTTCTTTTTATCAATTCTTCTTTATTATTTATTTGTTGTCCTTTTTGTTTTTTTCCTTTATTCTTCATATTCGATAAAAACGATGAACGTAATGGATATCTTGTGCATGTAAACGATGAAAATACCAATATCACCTTTGGCCTTACTGGGTCAGATGTCAGAGATGATATTGAGACTCCAAATGAAATTCAAGAGAGTTGGCGTCGACATGAACAGGGTAGAGTAATTATTGACTAACCGATGGATGAGATTAACTTGGGGATAGAGGAAAGTCCACAAAACTTGAAAATTGGTGGTAATTTAATGGATAATTAGAAACAGGAGTTGTCATGATTGCTATCAGAATACTTGGACATATTTGCTTAGTCTTATGAAGATATGCCCGGTTTAGATTCATCTATTGTGGTTCATAAATTGCTAACCAAGGAATAAATTAAACCGAAAAGACAAAAGCTTAGATGATTTAGGCCGAGCATACTCTTCAAAATAAAAGAAGAAGTGAAGAAGTTGTTAGAAGTCAGCTTCATAGAAGTGTCGGATTACCTCAAATGGGTAGCTAATGTGGTGCCAGTATTGAAGAAAAACGGGAAGGTTAGGGTCTGCATAGATTTCTATGATTTAAACCAGGCAATACCAAAGAATAGCTTTCCTTTACTACATATTGACGTATTAGTGGTTAATACAGTCGTGAATCATCTTTTCTTGTTTATGGATGGTTTTTCGAGGTATAATTAAATTAAAATGGTAGAAGAAGATAAAATCAAAGCTACTTTCATTACCACTTGGGGAACATTTTGTTATTGTGTAATGGCTTTCAGGTTAAAGAATGCTGGGGTAACTTATCAGAGTGCTATGGTAGCTTTGTTTCATGACATGATGCAATAGGAAATCAAGGTTTATGTGCATGATATGATCGCTAAATCCAAGGAGGATGAAAGTCACATAGATATCTTGCGTAAACTATTTGAACGATTGAGGAAGTTTCAACTAAAGTTAAATCTTGAAAAGTGAACTTTTGGAGTAACTTTAGGTAAGTTGTTGGGTTTTGTGGTTAGTAGCAAAGGAATCAAAGTGGACCTAGATAAAGTCAAGGCAATTGTAAACATGTCAGCACCAAAGACTATAAAAGAAGTTCGGAGACTATTGGGAAGGTTAAATTACATCGCTTGGTTTATATCGCAGTTAACTGAAAGATGTAAGCTGTTATTTTAAATTTCGAGGAAAAATGCAGCCATTAAATGGGATGAAGAGTGTGAGTAAGCATTTGGTGAAATCAAAGAATATCTCATGAATCCTCCTATACTGGTCACTCCCATACTAGGATGGCCATTGATTCTTTACTTGATGATCCTTTTTGAATTGATGGGATGTATGCTGGGGCAAAAAGATGAAACGGGAAGAAAAGAGCATTCTATATATTATTTAAGCAAGAAGTTCATAGAAGGTGAACAAAAATACTCAAAGGTGGAAAGAATGTGTTGTGCTTTAGTATAGGTGATGCACAGGCTCAGGCAATACATTCTCTATTATTCAATAGAGTTGTTGACAAAACATGACTTGTTGAGGTATTTAGCCAAAAAGCTGGCGTTGATTCGGAGAATATCGAAGTGGTAGATGCTACTCTCTGAATTTGATATCAAATACATAAGTCAGAGTTCAATTAATGGGGAGGTGATGGCTGACTAATTGGCAAAATACCCATTAGAAGATGATGATAATGATCCAGAAGCACAATTTCTTGATGAAAATGTGATGATGGCAAATGAATTGAGTGGTAAGAAATTGGGATGGAAAATGTATTTTGATGGAGCAGCTAACATGTTTGGGTGTGGGATAGGAGCAGCATTGGTATTACCTAAGGGTAACCATTTCCTTATGGTAGCAAGATTAACATTTCTATATACCAAACACATAGAAAAATACAAAGCCTGCATTTTGGGGCTCAAAATGGTGTTAGATATGGGAATACAAATGCTTGAAGTATATGGAAACTCTTCCCTTATAATTCTCTAGAACTTAGGAGAGTATAAGACGAAGGACGAGAAATTGATACCTTATCATGAACATTTAGGAAAGATAATTGAAAAATTCTAGAAGATTTCATTCACTTACATTCGAAGGATCCAAAATCAATTTGTCGATGCACTGGCTACATTAGTGTCAATGGTAAGAGTCACGGATGCGATAGAAATTCAGCCCCTGAAGATTGAAGTAGAAGAAAAACTAGCTTTTTGCCTTATAGTTGGAGAGAAGGAATCAAAAGAACCTTGGTATCTTGATATCAAAAGGTTACTCCAAATGGGAGAACTTCCTGAAGATGCTGATTGAAAAGATAGAAAAAAGTTAAGAAGGTTGGCTACTCATTTCCTATTAAGTGGAGCCATGTTATATAAGAGATCACCAAATGCAGTATTGCTAAGGTATGTAGATGAAGAAGAAGCCGAGAAATTGATGAAAGAAGTGCATGGAGGAGTTTGTAGACCTCACATGAATGGGTATATGTTAGCCAGGAAGATCATGAGAATTGCGTATTTTTGGATGACTATGGAATTGGATTGTATCAGGCACGTGAGGCACGATCACCTATGCCAGTTGTACGCTAACAAAATCAATGCCCCCCCCCCCCCCCCGCCGCCCTAAGAATTAGATGTGTTTCAACTCATTAGCCTTTCTCAATGTGGGGAATTGACATGATGAGACCAATTTTGCCAATAGCTTCAAAGGGGCATAAATTCATTTTAGTCAAGATTGACTATTTTACCAAATGGGTAGAAGTAGTATCGTATGCCACAGTAACTAAAGGAGTGGTAGTCAAATTCCTAAAAAGAGATATTATTGGAAGATATGGTGTAGCTAAGTCTATTATTACAGATAATGGGACAAATTTGAATAACAAGTTGATAGATTAAGTGTGCCACCAATTTAAGACCAATCATAGAAACTTAACTCCATATCGACCTCAGGGGAACAGGGCCATTGAAGTCGTTAATAAGAACATAAAAAAAATCATTGAGAAAATAGCGATCACTTATAGAGATTGGCATGAGATGCTTCACTTTGCTCTAATAGCGTATAGAACCTCAGTTAGAACCTCTACTAGTGCAACACCTTATTCATTGGTGTATGGAATTGAAGCGGTATTACCAGTAGAAGTAGAAATACCTTCGTTCCAAGTATTGGTGAAACTCAACTTGATGAAGCAGAGTGGGTGAAGAAGCGAATAAAGCATTTGAATCTCCTAGGTAAAAGGAGGGTTGTAGCGATATGTCATGGTCAATGCTATCAATAGCAAATGATCCGAGCTTTTAACAAGAAAGTACGCCCAAGATACTTCTAAGAAGGAGACTTGGTGTTGAAAAAAGAATTACCAAATGCGAAAGACCTTAAGGGCAAGTTTGCTCTGAATTATGAAGGCCCTTATGTGGTGAAAAGGGTATTATCGGGAGGTACATTACTACTGATAGAGATGGATGGCTCAGAATTAAGGGGACTAGTGAATTCAGATGTTATCAAGTTGTATTATCTATGAAAACCAAGTTCAATAAAGATTTCAATTTTTCTTGAATAAGTTTGTAGTTAATTTTTCATCATTTGCAAGTAAAGTTGATATCCATGAATATTTTCAAATTTAGATAGTCATTGACCAACAAACACTTCACTAATAAACCTTTGTTTTTCTATCCTCATACACTTAAACACTAGACACTTACCAACAAACCTGAATCACCAAAAAATAAAGAAATCAAATTTTCTTAATAATTTAATCTTGTTTATTTCGAAAAGAGAATTACCATTCAGAAGTCATGAAGAGTAGAAGTTGAAATTTGGTATCGAACAAAGCAAATTTAAGGCATGAGCATGGCTACAAAACTCAAAAGTTTGGGAGATTTCAGAGAAAGAGAAAAAATGAAAAAGAAGAAAAGTAGAAAAAAAGAAAGAAGAAGCAATCACAGTCCTTTGGTAAAATTCTGTTGATTGAATGAGTAAATATCGAGAGTCGATGTAACCATGCCAATCAGTTGCTATCTAAGAAATTCTTCAGTCCTAGAAAAAATAATCTTAAAAGTCTTTGGAAAGAGATATTTAGAAGAATTAAACTAGTTTTTGAAACGAATCACGAAGAGATCTATTCTTTTCAGATCAACCAAAATGAATCTCGAAAAGATTTATCCTCTTCAAATCAACCAAAATGAATCTCTAAGAGATCTATCCTTTTCGAATCAACAAAAAACCAATCTTGAAGAGATCTATTCTCTTTAGATTAGCCAAAACCAATCTTGAAGAGATCTATCCTCTTCATATTAACTAAAACGAATTTAGAAGAGATTTATCCTCTTCGGATTGACCAAAACAAATCTAGAAGAGATTTATCCTGTTTGGGTTGTCTACTAACCAAAACAAAGTTTTAATCTTGAAGAGATTTATCTTCTCCAGGTTAGCAAAGTGAAATTAGTTTTTAAAGAGATCTATCTTCTTCATATTACAAGTCAAAACAAATCTCAAAGAGATCTATCCTCTTCAGATTAAACCAGAAGAGATTTTGAAGATATCTATCCTCTTTAGATTATCCCAGTCAGGTCTAGCAAAAATCAGTATCTCTTTTGTCTTTGTCGCAAAATTCTAATCGAACTTTACTACAAAAAGGGATAGTTATAGATACCTCATTTTTGCTAATTTTGTTAATTAAGCTAGGTTAATAAATAAACAGAAAAATAGAAAAATAAAGATATAAAAAAATAAAAAAAATTAAGTTAGGTCGTAGCAAGTTGAGTTATAAGTCAAGTATTGTCAAGTTAAATTAAGTTAGGTTGTTGGATAAAGTGACAAGATGAACTTAATTAATTAATTTTCGGCCAGACCAATATATAATAAAATTCATCTAATTTAGGGGCTCAAATAAGGATTTATTAAGTTATTAGGCTATATTTAATTGAATTAGATTGGGCCTAGAAAGAAAAAGCTTGAACTAAATTAGGGTTTTTAGATGTTAGGGTGAATCTTTGAAGAATTGCAATTGTGTCTTTCGTATCTTTGATAGGAAAGATTTGATTTTAGGTTTACAAATAGCACGTCAATAGGGGATTCGAAGAATTTTTTTTTTTTTTGGGAATCACACCCCTTACAAACCACTACGCGCTACCATACAACCACCATGTGCCACCACCTAAGCTGCCACCTACAATACCACAACACTACCGCCACTACCCAACCTATCGTTGCTGTTGCTACAACACTACTGCGAGCTGCCATTGCTTATGCCTAAGCTACCGTCGTATTGCCTACAGCATTACCGAGTGTCGCCTACGATACTGCCCTTGTTGTCCATAGCACTGTCCATTGTCGCCTAACTCTCACCTGTATCAGCCACAACATCACCCGTGATTACCCACACATGTACAGTCTTGCCCAGTGTTGCTAAATCCTCGCTTAATAGCATCCTAGTGTCACCCAGCATCACCTAGCTTTCACCAGTTTCGCCCAACAGCACCCCAACATCACCTAGCTCTTGCCCAGGCTCGCCCAATGGTACCCAGCTCTCGCCTAAATGCTCGCCCATCACCACCTAACAACAACACGATCCAATGCTAGGTAGATTTTCATTGATTAATTAATTAATTTAGTTCATTAATTTCTATTAATTTACTTTACTAGTTATTTTTTTTTCTTTATTAACTATTTTTGTGTTTGAGAGTAGTTTTTTTTTGTTATTATTCATTGCATCTTTTTTAAAGCCATTCCAAAAAATAATTAGTTAAATTAAGTTTTTTTGTCAATCATGTTTTTTTTAAATAAAAATGAAAAAATATTTTTTTTACACATAGGGGTTTTGGAAAAATAAAAAAAAGATCTAAATTGAGTTTTTTTTTTCAAAAATATTTAGTTAGTTAAGATTTTTTTTTACTTAATTCAGAAAAATTAGATTTCTTAGGTTTTTATTTCTTAAAATAATAAATTGATAAAAAATATAAACCTAGCTCGGTTTTCAAAATAAAAATAACCCACCCATTAAAAATTTTGTAAAAGAGAAGTACAATTGGTTTTATCTAGACTAATAGGTACGTACGCACCTTCGGTGTAGCTATCTAAAAATTAAAAAAAAATCCCTTTTTCTTAAGAAATTCGTAAAAAAAAAAGAATAGAAAACATTTTTAGTTACATTTTGTGAATTTAGGTATATTTTTTAATAATTTTATAAAAATTACAAAAATAAAGCCCATCAATTTTTTTCTTTAATTTTCATATGATGAATAAGTCTTAATAGGTTAGCCCTCGAACTCGGTTTTTTTATTCAATTTTTTAAAAATTAATTTTTAGAATATTCACAAAGTAGTGGTCAAATTAGGGTTTTCCCACTCGAAAACCCTAATTTTATTTTTTTATCAGTTAAATTGGTTGGCGACTTCATATTTAAAAAAAAATTTCCTTAATTTAATGTCGAGTAATTTATATTAAGCGGGCTTGGCTTAATATAAGTTAAATTAAGGAAATCGAAATAGAGCTCGACAATGAAAAAACCCATTTTTCCACTTTAGTTTAAATGGTTCAAATTCATTAACCAATGATTAAATTTTATTTTTCTAAGCTAATTTTTTAAATGTGATTTTAAGTGATTAAATCTAAAATTGGGCCTTTGGCCTGCAGTTGAGCTTAAAGGCTGGAAAGCCTGGCAAGGCAGATTCTTCTACTCCAACCGACTCTTGCCAAAGCCAAGTACTTTTTTGTCGAGTCACTCTGTATGTCGAGCCGAATGATTACCCATCTCTTTAAAGTGTGCCGAGTTATAGATTACCAAGAAAATAGCGAAACCTTTCACGATTACTCACTCATGCCCAAGTTGACTAACGACTTGGCATCTCCCATGCCGTGAAGTCAAGAGAGAAGCTGGACTAATCCTTAGCTAATGTACCTAGAAGCTTAGTTATCATTAGGACTTATTGTAGTAGATTTTGAAACAATGGGTCCTTTGATGTGAGGCTGTTTGGAAGATATGATACACTAATGAACACAACATGACTTAACACTTCACTTGATATGATGCACAAGTTAATGTTAAGGTCCACCACCACTAGTCTTAAGCTACTCGGAAAGATTAGATAAGAGTATATGAAAAATGGACTTGGAGAGAGTTGCCTTGCAAGAACAGTATATTCAATGTCTATTTGTAAAGAAAGATGAGTCCAGCTTACAAGCAAGAGGGCCTATTTATAGTAAATCCCTAGGATAACCATATAAATAAAGAAATTATAAAAAGGCATAAGAAGAATTCCTAATACATACGAAAAAGGGTAAAAAGGAGAAACAACAAAAAGGGAAAAAATAGTACAGTATTAGGTGAAAGGGATAGGTGACACTGTAACATTGGTTCCGTATATAGATTCTTTGATCAGAATAAGCAAGGGGAATTAAGATGTTATGGCATCAGGGATTTGTAGGAAGTCGAAAGAAAGTACTTAGCCCAATGTAGAGTGTCTTATCACTCGATAGGAGTCTCTTGGCAATTGAAAGTTCAATCATTTGGCATAAAGCCCTTGGTAAGTGAATAGTTAGCATCGGCATAAGAAAGAGAACAGAGCAAGGTTTAACCTCCCAAAGTTATCAAGGAATTCAGCCATCCTTCTTACATATAGAGTCTTTCGTCATCGATAGGTTATCGAGAGAGGATTCTTCGAGTAAGGGATTGGAGGCCTCGGAGTTATGCCTGCGTAAGAGGACCAGTAGTCAGTAGCTCATCAGTTCCCTAGGGTTGTTGAAGATATGCCCTCAAATCTTAGCCCTTTTCTTCATCAGGTACGTAGAATGTAAGATCAGCCACATTAAAAGTAGTAGATACACCGTATCTATTGGCAAGCTTTAGCTCATAAGCATTGTCGTTGATGCGCTCAAGGATCTTAAAAGGTCCGTTTGATTTAAGGGAAAGTTTGTTCATTTTTTTCCCCAAGGAAATAACCCTTACCGAGGTAGACCCAGACAAGGTCTCTAGGGTTGTAATTCACTTATTTCGTTCCTTAGCTTCCTTGTTCCTTCTACTAAGCTATAGTCTGTATTAGATGTTCGGCAACCTTTTGATATAACTTCTAAAATTCCTCAATACATTGCAGGCCTGATTGACTTTCCCTTTATATAGCTGAGCTAACAGCTATATCCAGGGGTAAGTTTAGGTTGAGTCCATAGATGAATTGAAAAGGTGACCTTCTAATCGAGCTGTGAATTGATCGGTTGTAAGAAAACTTAATGACAAGTAGGCATAGGTCCTAATCATGTGAATTCTTCCCTACAGCCAGTCGTAGAAGGTTGTTGACTATCCTATTTACTACTTTGATTTGGCCGTCTATTTGAAGGTAGCAAGAAGTATTAATAAGGATCAACGATAGTAGATCTCAAAAACTTAGACTAAGTTGAATGGGTATGATGGATAGGAAGTGAAATGGTTAACTTAGATGGTGAATGTGAATGGATATCACGCACTAAGACACAAACACTATCAAGAGTTTGAGCTTAAAGTAAGGTTCAATACAACTCACAAACACTAAATGTCGTTTAGGATTCAAATGAGGGTTATATGCAACTCATTAATCGGTTCAAATGAAAGGTTCACCACAATCTTAGAGTTAAGATTGATAAGAATGTAGGAGAGATTAAAGAGTTTGATCAACACTCAATAATCCGATAATGCTAGCTCAAGAGTAACCTTATTCAAAAAGGGAAAGGTTCCAAAACGTTGGAATATACATTTCTATTTATGACATCCGTCTCTAATGTTTACAGATGTTGCTATTTATAGCAAGTCTTAAACCTTAGTGGCAAAACTATAAAAAAATTTATAAGGCTTTAAACCCTAAAAAATTGGGCCTTTAAATAAAATAAAGGAAAACATGCCCAAGAATACCAAACTATACATTTTATAGGGGAAATCAGCATGCAGTTACTCTGCATGTGTTAGAAGGAGTGGTATCTAAACCGGACAGGGTTGACAATTCAATGTATGGGTTCGAGAAGGAGTCCTTAAAGCCTCGCATGGCTTAGTTGAGATACCAGAGAGGTCAGCTTACAATTGCCAAGTTCTAAAGTTAGTCGGTAATAGTCTCTCCATACCATATTGAATGGATCCCACTCTTGGCAACGTGGTCTCTTGACTACTCGGTTGACGACAAACTTGTTGTCGAGTGGTTATTTTTCTTCCTCTCATCCTATTGGCTTTAGCTCAGCCTTGGTAAGCATTGATTGGCCTCAGCTTTTGACAGGTCTACCTCAGCTTACATGTAGTCGGAAGGTGATTCCCATCAAGTACTATACATAAGCTTGGTGCCAAGTTTCCTCCAATGGGGTTTTCTAGAAGAAGCTTATGAACTTTAAATGATGGTCAGATACAATACTTCTTAGCAGCCTATCCAGACGTACAATTTCCTGCAAAAAGAGGATAGGGATAAACAAAGCATCATTGGTTCTGTGGTAGGGAATGAAATGGCTCATTTTGCTGAAACGATCGACTACAACCATAATGGAGTCATGTCTTCTTGGTGTTTAGGGAAGGTCAAGTATGAAATCCGTGCTTAGGTTGTTCCATAGGCACTCAGGTATGGGTAAGGGTGTATATTCTCGGTATAGCTCTCTCCTTCCTTTTGCAAGTTTACACACCTCGCACCTCTTAAGAATTCAGTGCACATCCCTCATTATCCCAATTCAGTAGAACTGTTTTTCTAGTATTTCAGCCATCTTCTTTTCACTAAAATGGCCAGCCAAACCTCTAACATGAGCTTCATGGACGAGTAGTTTTCTAGTTGAACCACTCAACACACAAGCTTACTTGCCTTTCATAAAAAACCGCTGACTCAAATAGTATCCATCCACAACACCTCTAACATTGCACTTGGCTACTAAGGGCCCAAAATACTGGTCGTGCTTATATTGATTGGGTAGGGTACTGAATCCAAGTACCTTAGCTTATATAGTTGTAATAAGGGTATGATAATGGGAAAGAGCATCAGCCACAGTGTTGGTGCTCCCTTTCTTATATCGAATGACATAGCAAAAAGTCTCTAGAAAATCAACCCATTTGGCATGACGCCAAGAAAGTTTCTACTACCCACGAAGATGCTTGAGAGACTCATGATCTAAATAGATGATGAACTCTCTCAACAACAGATAACACTGCCAGTTTTATAGTGTTCAGATACGGGCATATAACACCTTGTCTTAGGTTAGGTAATTCAGGGCAGCACTTTGGAGTTTCTTGCTGAAATAGGCAATTGGTTAGTGCTCCTACATAAGATAGCACCAATGCCTACATTAGATACAGTATATTAAACCTTAAAAACCTTCTCAAAATCCAGTAAGGTTAGTACTGGAGCAGACATTAACTTAGACTTCACATCTTCAAAACTCTTCTGAGCTTTCTTTGACCACCAAAACTCAATGTTCTTCCTGGTCAATTCAGTTAACAGTGCAGCTATGGAACTGAAGTTCTGAATGAATCTCTAATATAATGAAGCTAGATCGTGGAAGCTTCTAACTTTAGCAGCACTAGTAAGCATAGGCCACTTAAGAATAACTTTAACTTTCTCATCATCAACCCAAACTCCTTTTCCCAAAACAACATATCTAAGGAATACAACCTTACTTAGACAAAACACACATTTCTTTAAGTTGCCAAATAATCTCTTGGCTTAGAGGATGTTAAATACTAATCTCAAGTGTTCAACACGGGTGATGAGATTGATGCTGTAGACGAGAATGTGATCAAAATAAACCACAACACATTTGCCAATCAGTGCCCTCTGTACATGATTCATGAGTTGCATAAAAGTACTCTGCGCATTCATTAGACCAAAAGGCATCACCATCCATTCGAATAAACCATCCCGTGTCTTAAAGGCCATCTTCCATTTATCTCTTGGTCTCATTCATATTTGGTGGTAGTCACTCTTCAGATGTATCTTTAAAAAGATGTGTGCACCATATAACTCATTGAGCATATCATCCAATCGTAGGATCAGATATTGGTACTTAATAGTAATTTTGTTGATGGCACGGCTGTTAATGTACATTCTCCATGACCCATCTTTCTTTGGTACTAGCATGATGAGGACAACACATGGGCTTATGCTCTCTTGGACATACTCGCAATCCACCAATTCATCAACTTGCTTCTTCATGTGGTGTCTTCCATTCCAGGGAACATATTAATTATTGCAGTATTCAAAATTTCATGAGCAGTCATTACTAATAAAATATTCCAGTATCTCTATTTATTCATTCGAAAGTTAGTTTTAATAGCAGAAAATAGATATTCGATACTCTATCTGCGTATCCTTTCTACCCACAAAAAAAATACCAGACAAAATGGAAAATGATCTTAGAAAGGGGATATAATGAAATTTTTTGATTGGTTTTTCCCAAATAAATGCTTCGTTTTATTTGACTGATGAAGCCAACAAAAAACAATTAATTAATTTATATAGAGAAAAGTGAAAAAAAAAAGAGTGTTCATAATCGAAACGCCTCGTGATCTTCAACCAATTCTGAGCCTCAATATAATTACCAGGAGTAATCGCTATAGCTTGTTTCCAATACTCAGCGGCTTGGTCGAACCAAGCCTCCGCAATTTCAGAATCTCCCTGTCAAATGGCCTGTTCTCCCCGGTCGGAATAGGTGAGTCAATTCCTTCCCTTAGAACCGTACTTGAGAGTTTCCTATCTCATACGGCTCAGCATTCAATTCTTGTGGTGTCCTTTTTTTTTTAATCTACCATATCTAAGTGAATGAGATTTATCATATATGTATCCCCCCTTTTTTCTCGGGTTAACCAAAAGAAATCAATTCCATGAGTTTCAAACTTAAATTTTGATTACTAATCCATTTTTTTTTTAGTTTTATCTTTTCTCCCACCTTCCGAAAAAGCATATGTATTTCCACTGTCGTTAGAATTTTCTGAAAGGTAACTATCTCGCTTTCATAGAGAAATTTATATAGAATCTTTGAAAAAGACTTTTCTTCATAATAAAGAAAAGACTTACTATCTTTGGGATCTGATGCTACACCGCTGCTCAATACCTTAGGGGATCGACTTTATTACATAAGTGAATTCCTAACTTTTCTCTTATCTCTAAATCATAAAAAAATAAGCAGTTCTTATTGGATCGGCGTAAAACCTCACTAATGGATCTTTACGGTGCTTTCTCTATCAATTGAATTCTTTATCCATAGAATAAAGTATCTAGGCATATCTATTTCTTCATGTTTCAACTTCTATGATATGAAGTTCCTTTTTTTTTTTTTGCTACAGCTGATAAAAATCGTTTTTTGGACGATGTATATGTAGAAATCCTTTTTTTTTCTAGGAATTTTTTTAAGCGTATAAGCGGCTCGGTTTGGTAGGGCTGCTCTAGGCTAAAAATCAATGCAATGTTTAATGCCTCTTAAGGGTGGTAAACCTTTTGGCATATCAACAGGGAATAGATTGTTATACTCTTCTAATAGAGCTCTCACTTCAGTTGGGCAGTTTTCGGCATCTCTTACTTCCAAGATTCTCTTAACTAAAAGAAGCACATAGCCCCCAGCCTTGACTTTTCGTACAAACTAAGCTCGGGAAATCACCAAGGACTTCTATCGTAGAGATCTAGCAACCTTTTCTTAGGCTTCCTGTACTTCCTTCGGACTTATGGATGTCAGTATTATTTTCTTCCTGTCCTTTTAGAACATGTAGGATTGGGAGTTTCATGGCCTTAACTACTTCTTAGGCTATGACATTGGTGTAGCTCCCTCCATTAATGATTAAGGTGCATAGCTTGCCATTCACTCAGCAATTCGTATGGCAGAGGTTCTCCCATTGCTCATTCTCTTCTACCATAAATGCACTAAGAGACCGTCGAACGACAAAATAGTATTCGATACTGCCCTTAGGAAGTATCTCAACACCGGGGTCTTCTTAAAACTCTTCCAATATTTGATCAACTCCTATATTTTCCTCTCCTTCTCTCGCACTCTCAACTTCAAATTAGGGCTTATCTCCCTTTATAGTCATGACTTGGCGATTCGGGCATTGACTAGTCACGTATCCATAACCAAGACATTTAAAGCATTTGATTTCTTGGGTCTTTCTTCTAGAGCTCTAACTTTGGTCTCTTTAAACCTTAGGTTCCTCGGCCTTAGTCTTACTTCAGCCTTCTTCTGGTTAGATCAGTACTTATCCTTGACGTTCCACCTTAGAATTGCTTGATACTCATTCATTCCCTAATTGGCTTGACAAGCCGTTCTGTTTGGCAACATAGATTGGCTATTCGACATTCAGTTAACCTGGTTTTGCCATTGCCTTTTGATTCTCTGTGTTACCTTAATGACTTCATCTAGAGTCATAAGACTCTGTAGCTCCATTATGTTACCAATCTCGGTCCTAAGCCTAGAAATAAACCTTATGATAGTTCATGTTTCGAGTTAATCGACATCATACCAGATCATAAGTAATTGAAACTCTCAAACATAGTTGTCTACAAATTTACTACCTTACCTTAAGTCTTGGAGATGTCGAAAAGTATATTGTTCATAGTGTTCAGGAACGGACTTACTTATCAAAACTCTCTTCATCTCAATCCATGTTTGGATCTCTCATCGAGCCTTCAAGTGAACATTTTGCAACTTTTTACACCACATTGCCGCATATGCAAAAAATTCCAACACAGCCACTTGAATATGAATAACATCTTCATAATTGTAAAAGTCGAATATCTTTTCGATCTTCTCTTATCAATTTAGGTAGTCATCAACACTATTAGACCCGTTGAAGCTTGGAATCTTTACCTTAAGGTGTTCAACACCTCTCGACACCCTAATCTCATGCTCATTAATCCCAACATACTATTACTTTTCTTCTTTATACTCTTCCACTTCATCCAACTCCAACCTTCTTCTTACCATTCTATTAGTATGACGTGGTAGTGCTTGGTTCATAAGAAAGGCTTCTAGTACTCATTTATTCATCTACCTTCTAAGCCTCTCTCTCATTTCTTGACCCTATTCAACTACTCTCTCTCTCAGCCCAGTCTCTAAAACTCTCTATAAGAAATAGCTAAATTAGCCACAATAGCAGCAAGGTCTTGTATTTGCTTATCATTAGTACGTAGTGTTTGTTGGGTAACTTGACCACGTCCATGAACATCACTCTCAGCGTTGTTAATATCTCCTTGAACACTCATATTTGACATTCTCGTAAAGAATAAGCTTTAAAACAAACTCTTCACGTGGGAAAGCTTTCTACACCACAAATCATTACTTTTCTTGAATATTCATTTCTTTACCTTTTTGTATTCTTGTACTTTACTTTTTTAGGGTAATACTCTTTTTGTCTTTTCCTTTATAGGCATGTCGTCCTATATTCTTAGGTATAAATACCCCTTGTATTTGTAGCCGTAATCATCAAGTTGAACATTAATACACTTGACACTTTTCCTCTCGTAAATACTACTTTGTTTACATTTATTTCACTCTTATCCTAACCCTTAAGCAAGGCTAGGTGGCGAGTAACCTCACTGGACTATCTCGTGCGTCATATCAAGTTGTACTATAAGTCTTCGGAAGTTTCATTGGTGCGTCATATCTATTGGAGCTATCGTAGGTTTTTTCTCACTTTTCATTTTCTTTTGTTCTTTCACACATTCACTATCACTTCCTTTTCAAGCTTTCGATAAGCTTAGACCCATTTAGCAACTAACCTTATTTGTTTTAGGTTACGATTCTCATCATTTTGGTATCAAAGCAAAGGTTTTGTTTGAGTTGTCATTTGTTTTCGAAGTTCTATTTATACTCCGTTATGCATGTGTGAAACTAAGCAAATTACTGTATTTATCTTAGCTACTGTGTTTGCTAGTTATTTAGTTTCTAGTTTAGAGAAATGATGGATCCAAGTGTAAATGTTGGTGTTAAAGATGACAATAGTGGAGTTGTCTACCATGGCCAACAGTCTTAAGGAGCCCTCAAGAGCATTGATGAGAGACTTGATGAGGTGGCTAATTTCTTGGTAGATTTAACTCGAGCTATTTATGCATTGGCTTGTTGACTTACTGAAGCGATGCAAAACACCTCATAAGCTACTCAACCTGTTAGTGGTTAGGACCCAGCTCGACCAGTTTAAGGTAGAGGAGTAGGTAGACGAGTAAGACGTAGGATAGACCTAAGAGAACTGGATGAAGAGGATAAGGAAGAGTATTTTGAAGAAGAGCGAGCTTGAGCCCCTAGAGCATCTAATCATGTGAAGCTTTGAATTCTAAGCTTCAATAGATCTGAAAGTGCTGATGAATATCTAGAATGGGAAAAGAAAGTGGAGCGTATTTTTGACTATTATTAGTATGAGGATTACGAGAAAGTGAGAATTGCTACTGTTGAGTTCTTTGGATATGCCACCATGTGGTGGAAGAATTTCCAATCTATGAGGAGGCAAGAAGGCTACTAAGATATTAATACTTAGCCTGAAATGATAAGAATACTCAAAAACAAGTTCGTATTGGATACTTACCTACAAGATACCCGTACTCGGATTTAGGAGTTGAGATAAGGAGATCGAACAAATGACGAGTATGTTGAAGAATTCCAAATGCTCATAATCCGATGTAAAGTGAAGGGACCACCAGTATGGACAATCTTTAGGTTCGTTACTGGATTGCAAGGTGACATCTGAGGCATTGTGGAGCTCCAACAATTCACCAAAATGGATGAAGCCATTAGAATATCCCAACAAGCAAAGAGGTAGGGAAGAAGCTAAGTACCGACTAAAATGCCAACTAGCTAACCCGAACAGATAAGTTACCAAACTCAGTCAAGTACTAAGTTGACCTGAAAGATAGATGTTCGAGCCAAGCAGAGAGGCTGACCTGATAGTGACGTACAGACTCGAACTTACAAGAATGGTTAAGGATCTGGTAAGAAGATGAGCCAAATTAAGTGCTTTATGTGCCAAGGTTTTGGGCATATGGCTGCTTTGTGCCCGAACTGAAGAACCATGGTGATCAAAGGGGACATCAAGACACTGGAGGTGAAAATTACTAACAAGGAACCTGAGGAGGATAAGGGTACTTCTAAGAAAGAAATGGCTAAGAAAGAACTTATTGAAGAGGACGTATTTGTTGAGGACTTGGATTAGTTGGTCTTAGTTATCCGATATATGGAGAATTTGTTTCATATTACCAATAAGGTAAATGACCAGGTGCGAGCATTAATTGTGGATAGTGGAAGTTGTACCAATGTGGCATTAATTGAAATGGTCATACAGTTGAAATTACTGACCATTGCACACCTGAAGCCATAGAAGTTGCATTAGTTGAGTGATAAGGGAGCATTGCATGTCACCCGGTAAGTACTGCTGCTAATCACAATTGGAAACTACTCCGACGAGATTCTCTATGATGTGTTGCCTATGTGCACCTTGCATGTGTTACTTGGCCAACCATGGCTATTTGACAGAAGAGTTATCCATGATAGATACAAGAATACGTATGTGTTCTGAAGGATGGCTAAAAGATTACACTAAATCTAATTACACTAAATCTAATGCTATTGAGAGAAGTTAATAAATTGCAAACAAAATTGCTCATGGATTAAAGAAAACTTTGATGATGAGTAGAGTCGAGCTCTGATAGACCATCAATACTGATGAGTTGAACCTCATGTTGGTTAGGCACCTATTAGAGATAAAGGAGCAAGATAAACTACCTTAAAAAAATAAAAGAGTTGCTAGACGAATATGCTAACCTGTTCCCAAAATAGTTACCCAAGGGGTTACCCCTAATTCAAGACATAGAACGCTGTATTAACTTAATACTCGGCGCCATGCTGCTGAAGAAGCCTGCCTATCAAATAAGTCTTGAATAAACTTCTGAGCTCCAACATCAAGTCAATGAGTTACTATAGAGAGGGTATGTTAAAGAAAGTTTTAGCCCCTATGCTATGCCGGCGCTTCTAGTGCCAAAAAAGGATGGAACTTGGTAGATGTGTGTAGACAGCCAAATCGTGAATAAGATCACAATCAAGTACATGTATCCTATTCTAAGATTAGAAGACATGCTGGATGAGCTGAGTAGAGCTAAGGTCTTCAACAAGATTAATCTGAAGTCTAGCCACCATTAAATCCACACGAGGTCAGGAAATGAGTGGAAAACTGCATTCAAGACTCGATACAAACTTTATGAATGGATGGTCATGTCTTTTGGCTTGTCAAATGCCCTGAGCACCTTTAAGAGACTAATGAACCATGTTATCACGCCCCGAAGCGGCAGAGTTGTAACAGCCCTACCGTGTAAACTATTCTAAGATAAAAGTTGGCCTTACAACCGCTATCCTAGACCTGATCTACACAAGGCATCTACGACTAACCTGCTTTGAAGTAAACAGTTTGTAATTTAAATAAATCATTTACTAAAGAAAGTGAGAAAATATATATATACACTGAAATTCAGTTATTACAATTAACGTTTACAATATTTCATCGTAATATATTTCCTAGTTATTACATTATTTAGAAATGAAAAATTCTAAAATAAAAGCTTAGACCTTAAAAATATATGTTTGTTCTTCAAATGTTTTTCCTCACTTTTCAGGATCTAGCAGTTGCTAGCTTTAGAGTAGTTGTATGCCGCTTCTTAGCTAGCACCTGCACAACGTTTATAGGGATGTGAGCAACCACAGTTCAGTAAGTTAGAATGGAGGACTTAAAACTATACCATAAACATAACAAGATTATCAATCAACTTATTAGGTGCAATGCATGTTCAAGCAAATGCCATCACACGACGTTGTCTGGCCCGTCGTGAGATTAAAGAAATTTCACCTGCTCTAATTCGTGTTGAGGAGTTGTCGTTAATGCAATAGCTCACAACCAAACCCAAGCTTGTATAATGGAGACACCACTCTTCCCATGACTACCTTCGAACCATTGACTTCACCCTCGCCGTGACTTCCTCTCCTATCACTTAGTTCGATTAAGGATGAAGAAGGGATCATTATGCAATCCTGCGCTATCCCTTTCGAAGGGATCGGTATTTGGTCAGAGAATCCTAGGTTTTCCCTAATGGGTTACCATGCAAGTCCGATTATGATTATAGGTTGTATATTTGATTAGGTCCAGTTTAGGGTGACCAATCATTTCATACAAATCATATAATACAAGCCAGAACAACAACTAGAATCATAGCATCACTTATAATTAGGCACGTGCACACAACCAACTATCTAACAAGCACAATCAAGTATAATCTCAAGCCTCTAAAATACAGCAACGTATTAATCTTAACTTACCTAGACTCCTCGCTCACTCACTCGAAGTCTAACTCACTCAGGCCATCACCGATCATCCCTATAACACAAACGTGGTTTCAGTTTTTCTTATAACTATTATATGTTCGTTTTATCCTTTAAAGCTCATTGTTATCTTTTGTTTAGAGTTTAATATATCCAATTATCTAGGTTCTCAAATCTTTTACAATAATTTTAGGTTTGAAGTTAGGTTCGGGTTTGGTTTCTGCATCGATTTCTAAATTAGGTTTAGTTCGATTTCTAAGTACTATTTTATATCCGAACCCTAGAAATTCGTTTCAACTCATAATGTGAAATTAATCACATTACTTCCAGGTATCATAAATACCATCATTACCTCTAGTCAGTATTTTTATTTTACCCAGTACACTTAAATCCGTATTAGTGTACCAAATTTACTCTTAATGTAAGAAATTTTTACATTTTTCATATAGTTACATAAATTCAAGTTTCCTATCAGATTTATTGTATATTTTTATTATTATCATAATATTAATTTTTATTCTAATATTTTCTATTTATTATATTTCTAATAATTGTGTATTATGTATTATTACTTATTATGTACGTAATACACATCTAATATTTTTATCACTCTAATTACCATCTCCCAACATCAATTATCATTTCAAAATGTCTAAATTCATCCTAAATCAGATTTTACACCTAATTACCCTAATTTATAAAATTAACTTAAACTGTACTATTTATCCTTATTACTTATTTACTACATAATTAAACTAATAATTATATCTAACACCCTAAATGCTACAAGAATCATACTTCATCAAATTTCAACATCCTAAAACATATAATTATTCACTAAATCAGTAATTAGCCATTTAATTACTTAATTAACCCTAAATTACCTATTTTATGCCTCATTTTAAGGCCTAAAAATTATCTTAAAATTTCAAAAATTAATTTTTAAAAACGGTCTACATAGCACTATTCTATATCATCTAAGTAGTCTACAAAAAAAATATTGGGCTCAAAACTACACTTCTAAGGTCATTTATTTCTAAACCGAAACATTCTCGATTGTGCATGATTTCTTAAGGACCATATATCACAGGACTTACACATGTGCTGAGATATTTAATAGGGAAGTGTGTCATTGTATACTTTGAAGACATCTTAGTTTATAGTGCCGACATACTAAGTTACTATTAACATCTTCAAGCCGTACTGAATATCCTCTGTGTCGAAAGATTATTTGGTAACCTCAAGAAGTGTTTTTTTTTTTTTTTTTTGCTAGGAGGAAATTGTATTCTTAAGCTACGTGGTGAGTAGAGGAGGTTTATGAGTGAACAACTAGAAGTTCCGAGCAATCGTCAAGTGATCGACTTTTACTACTTGTGTCAACGTAAGAAGTTTCCATAGATTGGCTTCATTCTACAAAAGATTCATTAGGAATTTTAGCACCTTCGCTACACCACTTATTAAGCTAACAAAGAAGAACACCAACTTCTAGTGGGGAGAAAAAGAGGAAAGGAGTTTTTTTGAAATAAAGGAAATGTTGAACTCCTCCCCTATATTTGTTCTACCTGACTTCGAGAAAATATATTGAGTTAAAATGTGACGCATCGAGCATTAGAATAGGTGTTGTCCTAATGTAAGAAGGCTGACCAATTGCTTATCATAGTGAGAAGTTCAGAAGACCTTAACTAAATTACTCTATATATGACAAAGAACTCTTGGTGCTGATTCGAGCACTGTAAGTATGATAGTATTATCTATTGCCGAAAGAATTTGTCATCTATACTGACCATGAGCTAGACCAAGTTATTGAAGTGACAAGCGAGATGGGTTGAATTCCTTAAAGGATTCAATTTTGTAATAAAATACAAACAAGGGAAGAGAAACATAGTTGCAGATGTTCTTTTGAGAAGGCATGTACTTTTGAATAAACTACAGACCAGATTGTTTGAGTTTGCGAGTATCAAAGAACAGTATTCTAAGGATCCATACTTTGGACCCCTATTTGTACGATGTGTCGATAAAAGAACAGTTGATGAGTATCATGTGGAAGATGGTTACTTGTTTTGAAAGGGGAAATTATGCATACCGACTTATTCACTATGGGAGCTACTGATCAGGGAAGCCCACAGTAAAGGACCATTCGAACATTTTAGGGGGAAAATAACATATGAATTGCTGAGTGGTTGATTCTTTTGGCCCAGAATGAGGAGAAACATGCACTAAGTTGTTGAAACCTATGTTGTATGCAAAAGGGCTGAGTACCGAGCTAAAAAAGGGAAAGTAATGTCATTGCCTATTCCAACAAAGTCATTGACCGAATTAAGCATGGACTTTGTTTTTAAACTGCTACGAATTGCCCAAAGCAAAGATTCTGTAATGGTTGTCGTGGATATGTTCAGCAAGATGACACACTTCATGCCCTATTCTAAGGCTAACAATGCTTTGGCTATTGCTTCTCTTTTCTTACAAGAGATTATACGGTTATACGGTGTGCCGAGAAGTGTATTCTTTGATAGAGACTCAAAGTTCTTAAACCATTTCTAGAGGACCTTATGATGTCGGATGGGGACCAAACTATTATTTAGTACTTCATGTCACCCCTAAACTGGCGGCTAAACAAAGGTGGTTAATCACACTTTAGGATCACTGCTTTGAGCTACAGTAGGCAAGAACTTAACCAATGGGGATGTTTGCTTACCAGTAGTCAAATTTGCTTACAATTGAACAGTACATAACATCACCAAGCAGACCCCCTTTGAGGTTGTCTATGGTTTCAATCTTGAATTACCCCCCTGATCATACCTCTGTATCTGTGCCCGTACAAAAGATCTTGACGCAAGAGCTAAGGCATAATCCCTTCAACACATCTATAACAAAGTCACTCAACACATCGACCAAGTTGCCAAACATATGTAAGAGAAGGCTAAGGGTAAGATGGTGAAAGATTTTTAGCTAGAAGACTTGGTGTAGCTGCAACTAAGCAAAGAGAGGTTTCTAAGCAAGAGGAGTAACAAACTATCCCCAAAGGCTAAAGGACCTTTCAGAATCCTCCAAAAGATCAATGATAATGCCTCCAGATTGGAGCTGCTTGAAGACTATGGGGATTTTGACACCTTCAACATTATCGACCTCAATTTGTATTACCCTGATGGAAAGTTAATCGAAGACTATTCAAATTTGATCCTAAATCTAAATTAACTCAAAGGGAATGATAGGAATCAAGCTACTAGGCCTTTGACTCGTAATCGAGCTCAAAGACTGGAAGGCCTAGCAAGGTGGATTCTTTTTCTCTAATTGTCTCCTGCCGAAGTAGAATACTTCTTCACCAAGTGACTTTATATGCTGAGCCAAATCACTGCCCATCTCTCTAAAGTGTGCCAAGTTGTAGATTACCGAGAGAATGGCTAAACCTTTCACAATTACTCACTTACGTCCAAGTCGACCAACGATTTGGCATCTCCCATGCTAAGAAGTCGAAAGAGAGGCCAGATTAATCCTTAGCTACCCCTGCTCAGACAAGCAATCTAACCATACACTTTTGTTCGCATCCTTTAACAACTTCACCAATGTATCGCCACTGCATGTACAGGACTATATGTAGAATCTTCCACACTAATCATTACTTTTCTTGAATATTCATTTTTTTACCCTTTTGTATTCTTGTATTTTACTTCTATAGGGTAATACCCTTTTTGTTTTTTCCTTTTTAAGCATGTTGCCTTAAATTCTCGAGTATAAACACCCTTTATATCTGTAGCTGTAATCATCAAATTGAACATTAATACACTTGACACTTTTCCTCTCATAAATACCACTTGTTTACATTCATTTTACTCTTATCCTAATCCTTAAGTAAGGCTAAGTGGTGAGTAACCTAATCGGACCATTTTATACGTTATATTAAGTTGTACCGTGAATCCTTAGAAGTTCTATATGTGCATCATATTCATTGGAGTTGTTCGTAGGTTTTCGCAGGTTTTCGCTTACTTTTCATTCACTTTTGTTCTTTCGCATATTCCCCATTACTTCCTTTTCAAGCTTTCGGCAAGCTTAGACCCATTTAGCAACTGGCCTTATCTGTTCTTGGTTACGGATCGTATCAGTACCTATAAGGGTTTAAAGAACCTAACCTACAAACTCGATTTTCTAGTTCTTAAAACTGTTTATAAAATTGGTTCTATCGAAAAAACCAGTAGCTAAATTATAACTAATTCAATCAATTGGTTATAATTTAACTTTTTTTCTCAACTCCGGTCAAGTGGTGACTTCAAAATGTTTAAAAAAAAAAACAATTTTCTTTAAACCTTAGTCAAGGGTTAGTATTAAAGGGGTATGGTTTAATATTGATCAGTTTAAAGAATACTGATTTATAAAATCAGGAAAAAAATTAGGCTCGACAGCTTGGTAACTCCATTAGGAACGTTAAGAGGGTTAGCCATCTAACTTTCCAAATTAAGAATTAACTTTTTTTTTTTTAAATCACCTTACTGAATGTAATTTATTCATTTGTTTGTTCTTATTTTTGTATATAGTTGTACTAACAGTTCTGTAGGGTTAGCTTTAATTTAAATTGTTGGGAGAGGGGAATTTACTGTCTATACCATAAATGTGTGATAGAAATGGTCAAACCTGGATTATATTAGGACCCTAGGATGGGGGGACCATTGTGTAGGCTCCAGGTGCTGTAGTGCAACCACCTCTTACGGTTGATTAGGCCACCCCTACTTAAGCTTGATGTGACCAATGAAAATTTTTTCTAAAAATAAGTAAGGTCATAAAGCTTAAGGACCTTTAGGACCTATCCTAATTGCATTCACAAACCCTTTTCCCAAAATTGGAAAATTGACATGAAGTAGCAAGACTCGAAAAAAAAGATTAACCGTGAAGTTTCCTAATCTTTTCCTTGTTACTATTGTCTTTTCATTAGAATGTCAATGTATTTCCCATGTAAATAGGATAGTGTTGATGTAATTTTCTTTTCATTCCTTTTTGTAAAAATGGTTAGGTTCTCTCTTACACTGGCCTTTTTCAAAGAAGTCCATATTCACAAGCTTCTAGAGCCTAAGGGGATACTCAAAAGATGGTTTCAACCTTTCAATCCAAACCAACAGAAATCCATTGAAGATAAGATTAAGCCCATCCTCTCATTACTTAAAGTCTAAACTAGTATCACCATGGTACGGGCTTTAGTCTACTTCTAGGACCGTTAAAGTTAGTCTTTTTGTTTTGGCCTATGGCAACTAAGCTCAATTGTTGAAGAATATTCCTATCTGTTAGGACTCCCTTTTGTAGGAAACGGAAGATATGTCCCAGATATCATGGCTAGCCTTGTAATGATTTTCAAAAAGTTTCTAAGCTTCCATGATTCTAAAGTATGCAAAATATAGGCAGATCCCTATAGGAGAATCATTAGGGTAGACGATTGTTTTACTTGGTTTGCGACCTTTTCCAGTTATAACCAGAAACTCTTTTATAGTAGCTTTGAAGATCGGCAGCTATTGTTGGCAAATTTTGGGAGTTAGAAATATCCTACAAAGATAAGAAAAAATGCTTGGTACTAAGGTTAGTCTAGTGTGGCCACTCTGATGCTTAAGTTAGTAAGCAAGAATGAGAAAAGTAAAGTCAATAGGTTAGGAGTTATCAGATGTCCCTTACAGAGTTTCTTTCCCGTATTTATAGGAGATTGTTATGTTTGAAGGAGCAGTTATCAGAATAACTATTGAGACACGTGAAAGCTTTTTTATTAGATACCTTCCCTGAAATGTAAGGAAAGTAGGTAATTATATAATATAACTGTGCTTGTGATAATTGTTCGCGCCATGAACTTGAATTCAAATCAAGAGCAAATTTGTGTTACTCGATAGAATGCTAAGTGTCAATTACTTGGCAAAATGCCAAAAATATAGATTACCTGACTTATCGACAGTTAAATGGATAAGTAAGCGAAGTTAACGCCTGTCAAGCCAGGTAGATGAAAACTGACTATCAACAGTAGTAATATAGAATCAACGCCTATATCTTAGCAACATTTGGAACTGTTTTATTTCCTAATGGGATATTTCACATATGTCATAGGATTGCGGAGCTATTAACCCAATTTTTAAAAGGGAAATATTATGTCCTAACACTACTAGTAGCATAAGCCAAATCGCTCAATTGTCTCTAAGAAGAGAAGAAAGGAGAATTAAAGATCAATATGGCCTTACTCATGATTTAGTTTATTAGCCATACTTAGAGTTGTAAACTTGACTTCCTTCATAAGAAAGATACCTAGAGGATGAATCCTATTGATGCATTTGTTGTTGTCATTGAACTCACCAAAATTGTTGCTACCTATTACTAGGTATTAAACCCTTAACGGGTACCATTATCTATTTACCGAAATTAAGATTATTTTTCTAATTATAATATTTAAAAAATAAATAAATAAAATCAAAAGATAGAAAAAAAAGAGGGATCTAAGTTTCTATATATTTTATCGTAGCCCCAAAGGTGCCTACGTACCCGCTAGTCGGAATCAGACGATCGTAGTTCTTTGCGAAAAATTTAGTGTGTTAATTTATTTTAATTTTTGAAAACCGATCAAGTTTACGTTCTTATCAATTTAGTTTTTCAAAACTTCAAAAGGGTCCTAATTCACTAAGTCTTTTATGCTATTTTATGAAAACTCTCTACAAGCCCTATTTTTCTAAAACGAGACTTTTATTATTATTTTTTTATTTCCAAAATAAATTTCTAAATGAGAAAATTCTAAAAATATAACTAAGCAAAAAAAAATAAAAAATAAATAAAATAGTTTTCTATATGAGGAAAACACCTGCAAAACTAATCTCATCAATTCACATATAATGCACTTATACTAATACTAAAATTCCTAAACTAACACGTTCATATATTATATATTATGTTAACTAATAAACAATAATATATTTCTAACAGTTATTCTTAACAATATGGCGTGTTGCTAGTTTCTGCAGGGCTCTTGTTCTTTTCTGTTCCGTTTTTGTTTTGATTACGTGAAATGTTGATATAGTCTAACCAAATCATATCATATGTAACTATATCTGATTCATTAATTAAATTAAATTCAAATTTATACCTACTGAGACTCGAACCTGTGACCTCTAACTAAATCCACCCAAATACTCCACTACTTATCCATTAGGCCGTTGGGTCTGTGTCTTGATATTCATTACCATTAAATTACATTTAAACTATCTGATTTTCTAAACTAAAATTTTTAACTAAACTAAAACTAATACCAAAACTAATTATCTATGAAATCTTTATAATTTTTCCTTTTCTTATTTTTTTGGTATTTTCTTTATCTGTTAATTTTTATTATTATTATTTATTAAAAATTTTTTTTTGTTATCTTTGAATTAGGACCCTTTATGTAAAAAATAAAAATTAAGACTACAGAAGGGCAAAAATTAGGTGTCTACACTAGGTCAAAGCTTTCTAGAAATTCCATGCTGAAGATATCTCCTAGGTTGCTTAATAGATTAAGGCAGCTGAGCTAAAGAAAAGGAAGGTGATTGAAGAGGAGCCAAGACACCATGAGAAGAAGAAGATCTAAACTTTTTTAACAATGTAATGGAAACTTCAAAGATGCAAATAAAAATCTTTTTCTCGCCACATCATAGTCAATTTGCCAACTCCCCTGTTTGCATTTGCATGCCCTCATATTGCATTTTTTATTTGCCTATAAATATTCATTAGTTTGCATTTGAATAACTTTTTAAAAGAAAAGTAAAAAGGAAAGTACTTTTTCAGTAACATCATAAGAGTCGTATCCTTAGGCTTCTAAATATTTGATTTCTTTTCTCTGTGTCTTCTACTCTAACTCTTTCCAATCTTTTCTTTCGTACATCCTTAAGATTATATTTCTTGTAGGTTACTTTTTAAATACCTATAGGTTATCAATGATTGACTATAAATATTTAGACTCCTAATCCTTTAGAAATGTTTTTCTACTTCTTTGTCATAACTTCTAAATAAGCCTTATCCTTGTATTCCACTTTTTTTTTTTTTTAAATAAGTCCTTTTTCTCTCTCTTAAAAAGAAAAATGTTTTTCAAAAAATAAAATCAGGAAGTTGCTAACAGTTGAGGATTCCTATATGGAGCAATGGCCAATAGTGGAAATAAAGACAATGTTGATAGCACCAACCCTGCAGAAGTGAGGTTTCATTCATTAAAACAAACTGTAGCAAAAATGACCAAACAGATGAACTTCATGGTTGACAACATAGCCTTGCTCAAAGAAATAGCATCAGCAAATGAAGAGCATCCAATGTTGGATCTTGATCCTTTGGTCAATTTAAGACCAATCAACTTAGAGCCCGGTCAAGATAGTCTTAAAAAGTAGGAATAGAAGTTGATCCAATAATTTGATGAGAGGATGAAGGCATTTAGAAGTCATGATCGACTTGAATAGGTTGGCATCACCAACTTTTCTACATATGATATCAATGCTTATCCTAAAAAATTAAAATAACTAGAATTTGAGAAATATGACTGGACT
This sequence comes from Lumnitzera racemosa, assembly GCA_024138005.1. NCBI lineage: Eukaryota > Viridiplantae > Streptophyta > Magnoliopsida > Myrtales > Combretaceae > Lumnitzera > Lumnitzera racemosa. Next base: position 37,527,090 of record JAMXBC010000007.1, read on the forward strand.
AGATGCCCCAAACTCTACATCAGGTTGTATTTACGCAAGATAGCTCGTTACATTATAAATGAGCAATTATTGGTTCAGATATTTCAAGACAGCCTCACTAGGCCAACTTTGTCTACGTATGCCCAATTAGACTTGAAGCAAGTTGATAGATGGGACAAGTTAGCTCGAGTGTTCTTTGAACATTGCAAAGTCAATGTAGAGATAGCACCATCTATTTTAGACTTGAGCAACATGAGGAAAGATGACAATGTGTCCTTTAGAGAATATACCTAAAGATGGAGGGGCATTGCGAATAAGATTACTTCTCCCTTATCAGAGAAGGAACTAACTGAATCATTTATACAAACATTGAATAGGCCATATTTTAATTGTCTCTTGGGGCAATCAACCTATAGCTTTGTTGATGTAGTTTTAATAGGCAGTTGCATAGAGGAGGCAATAAGGACAGGTAAATTGGCTAAAGATTAAATTATCTCAACAAGTCTCAAAATGGCTATAAATTTAGTAAACTTTGAAACAAAGACACTCAAAAGGCATCTTACGCCAATCCCAATCACAATAACTCAACTCTTTCATCAATTAACAGCAGTTGGAATGCTAAGCCATACACCTCCTCCACCCGAACATAAGCTCCGAAGGCCAGATCCTGGCATACCATGTGAATACCATATGTGCCCAATGGGTCATTCTACAAAAGACTATTGGAAACTAAAGCATAAGATCCAAAACCTAATTGATACTAGGTTTCTTCAAATAGACTTTAGCAATCCAAATGGACTGGAGGTTAGGGTAAGTGTTCCTTTACAATACACTAGGTCATGCATTAACATGATAGGAACATCTAAACAAAAGAGGGGCAGGAGTTTAAGTCAAGGGCTAGAGAATGAGGGGTAATTATCAAGGAAGTTCAAGTACTTCGTGATTTGTAATTTCAGAGATTTCCTAAATAAAAATTGTTTGTTTCTTAATATCTCATTTTGAAAGTTTAGAATGAAAAGATGTAAATCGAATCCCTAAATATTCACCTTAAACACTTGAGTTATGAGTATCATCAATGTGAGGCTATTGATCTCATTCCTTAAAGGAGGTCCATCTTGAAATTGGTATGCAAATCAAAGTGACGTTAGGCATTCAATTTTCAATGTCCTAAACACAAAATCCCTTGTTGACCCTATTGAACCTTTTAACGAAGTATTTCAAATAATTAAACTTTGTTAAGAGCCACCCTACAATGGGATAATTTAGAAGCTAGGGTCATTAGGGAGAAAAGGTTAAAACCAATTTGTGCTTACTCAGTTACATCAATTCAACTATAATTATTACTTTTGGATACTTATCTCCTTTAAGATGAAGAAAGGCTTTCGTCTTAAACACTATACACAAACTACATGCATTGTATGCCACATACAAAAAGAGGGGATGATCACCTTTATCTTGGATCAAATTGGAAAAAAAAAAAGAGAGATAGTAAGAGAGAGAAAAGGGGAAAAAGGAAAGATGAGAAAATTTTAAAAAAAAAAGTCCACCCAAAAAAGATATCTACAAAAATAAGGTGATTAAATCCAAAAATCTAAAACCTAAAAATGATTAGGAGCATATACCTCAAAAGGCCTATTCTGAAGTAAGGCCCATCTCTCGAAATAAAATCTCCTAAATCTTAAAGAGTAGAGGTAAAAAACCAAGACTCTCAAAATCCACTCATCTTGCAAATTAAGGCATGCCCACAATTCTACCCTTCCTTAAAAACTCTTTTGATCAAAGGAAATAACTTATTTTTGGTAAAAGTTACATTTGAAAGTGGGGCAAGCGCAATTTAGTATTACCTATAAGGTTCTTGACTTATAAAACCAAGTTGAAGAGTAATTCTTTCATAAAAAACTATTTCACTAATATCTGATGACTAAAAGCTTATATCACATTGCAGTCTGAAAAATACTTGATAGATTGATTAAGTTGTATCACTTGCAAGATACACCATAATTTTTTGAATTGTAGTCAAGAATGATAATTTAAATTGAGAGAAGGTAAGAAAGCCCTCTTAGACTAAATTGATAAATTATCAAATATCATTCATGGGGTTGAAAAGATATTTGAAAGGTCTTCAAGAAGACTTATTGCCCTTGTGATCACCTCATGTGATATCAAGCGATCACTCACCTCAAGATTGAAAGTTAGTGCCCTTGAATGCAAGATTGTCAACTGATTTAAGCAAGGCCAAGAAAAGAGCGAATATATTGGTGGCATTAGGATATAAAGAGCCCGAACCTATTAGCAATTCTTATATATATATATATAAGAGAGAGAAAGGAGAAAAGGATAAGTTTCATTTAAGTCGTTTCCTAGCTAGTCTTTTTATCCAACTTCAATTATGTTTGGCCTTTGTGCCAAGTTTTGTCACTTTCAAGCATGAATCCTACCTCAATTTTCTGCCTACTTTACCTCAGTGCCCAGCTTTGCATTCTGTCTCAATATGAGCCTTACTTTCTTTTGTAAATTTTCTTCTTCCCACTCGGTCCTAGTGACCATTTTTATTAGTTTTAGGAGTTTTACCCAAGTTCAAATAGTGTCTAATCCAAAATCATTTTTTTTTTTATCAATTTAAGGGTTGGGGGGGGGGGGGCTAACCCCTAGTAGCCAGTTCAGGTAACCCCACTAACTCAATCTCTTTCTTAAATCAACTGTCAAATTCAATTCCACCACTTTTAAGTAAATTGCACAGTTGAGAAAACTTTTTTAAGGAACTTGATCAATTTTTCAGTAACCATCAATATGGTGAACAAAATACCCATCAATCCAAGATGATGTTCAAGTTAAAACCCATCAATCTAATATGGTGTTCAAGTTAAAGCCTATCAATCTAAGATGGTGCTATACCCATCAATCCAACGTAACGTTCAAGTGTTAAGCCCATCATTCCGAGATGGTGATAAGCTTCCAAGCCTATTAATCCAAAATAATGCTATACCCATAAATCCAAGATGGTCATTCAAGGTCTATTTTGTTTTCTCCAAAACAATCATATTGTATCATCCATCCAAGATGATATCTTAAGGGTTGCTTGTTCCCTAGAGATGCTCTCTCCTAGGTTAATAAGCTTAGGAGAGCCTGTTTAGGTTTTCCAAATCTATTTCCCTTGCTAACTCTTAAGGTGCTACCCTTTAGTCAATGTCACTTTTACGATTTTGTCGACTTTGAAAGTACTTATCTTCCTTCAAAACCTTCTAAGGTTATATTTAGCTCATAGGGTATTATGCCATTTTGTGTTCTAGCAAGCTCTTAGAGCGCCTTACCCCCTTTTTACCTTTTTGTTAAATCTCCAATGGACCAAACCTAGGTTAGCTAGCTATAACTATAGCACTTCTTATGGAAAATTCTACCCTTGGGGCAAAAATAATATCTCATTTGTCTTTATAGTAAAATTTTACTTAAACTTCACTACAAAGAGGGATAGCTTTAGGTACCTTATTTTTGCTCCTTTTTATTTTTAGAATTTTTAGTATATGATAAAAGGTCCTAATTTAGGAAAAATATGAAAAAAATAAGAAATTTAGAAAATATAAAAAAATGGAAAATTTAGAAAAAATAAAAATAATAGAAATTTAGAAAAAAATACAAAAGTAGAAAATTTAGCAAATTTAAATAAGTTTTTAAAATAATAAGCTTTAGGTTTTAATAATAAGTGTTTTTTTAGAAGAGAGATGTTGAGTATAGGCTTAGATTCAAATCTAGCCTAAGCAAACCTTATCCATATGTACAATTTAATTGCACATATGGGCAAGGCATAGGACAACGGCCTGATGGTGATATACTCTGACTTGATATTACATATGACTTGAAAATCTTACGTTCAATCCATGGAAGGTGTAAAACATATCTTTTATTTTCTTCTCTTACTTGGACACTTGTCCATCACTCATTAGTACATGCGTTTATCATGTCACTATGCCATGTCATCGCCAAGTTATGCCACCTCATCTACTAAGTCATATCACGCCATGTCACTGTTATATCATCACCATGTCATCATTGTGTTATAAGCCACGTCATCACTACATCATTTACTAACTCACTTACAAGTGTGGTAGGTATACTCTTACGCGCATTGAAGAAACTCCGACACATTTTTATGCATAATGGGCACACTCTTGGTGCATGTTAATTGTGTTTGCCATGCACAACTTTCTATTTAGCATCACATGTCGTCCAAGTTCGCCCAACCCAAATATGAAAGAAAATCATATTGTATTTAATATTTTCCATCCTTAACTTGACCATGATACCTATAAATAAGGAATTCGATTTTACTACAAACCATCAACTTATCACTCACAATCACTTAAATCCATTCACAATGTCACTCACTCTCTCTATACACCCCCCTTTTTCTCTCTCTAGAATTCGTATAAGCTCGAGGTTTTCCAAGCTAGGACAAGTTATGTTAAAAACTTTGTACGGCAAAAGCTTTCCAACTTGACCTAACTGCTTTAGCACCCAGTTCCAACCCATGTGAACTCCAACTTAGTTTGGCTCTATTTTGGTTTTGATATGTGTTTTGTTCTCTGTATTTTGTATTTTTTAAATTTATTTTTGTAATATTGTACTTTTTTTTATTGTTGTTGTTGTTATGATTTATTCTATATGCAATAATAAAAAAAAAAGAAAGAGGAAAAGAGAGAAAGAGAAAAAGGATAAAAAGGCATAATTTATTTACTTATTTCAAAATATAGAACAACAAAAGAATAAATAAAAAAATAAAATAATCATTAAAATAAATAATAAAAAAAATTCTATCACTTAGAAAAAATCCTTTTTTCCAATAAAATAAATAAACTTTTTTCAGATTTAAGGCTTTTTGTAGAATTTTTTTTTAGGCATGTTTTCTATGATTTTAGCTTTTTTTTTTCTATTATTAGTCATTTTTTCTATGATTAGACTTCTTTTTTATAGTGAGGCATGTTAATAATGGCAATTGCATATTTCATGGAAAGATGCATTTAGATATTTTAGGATTTTTCTAAAGTGTTTTATCACTTAGAAATTTTTTTTTCAAATAAATAAAAATAAATGGACTTTTTTCAAAAAATTAGGATATTTAATAATTTCCCAAACAATAAATCACCAAATTAAGATCCATTCCTCTTAGGTGTTTTTCTTAAATAAAATTAAATAGCTAAAAAACTTAAAGTTGACCATTTTTAGAATTAAAAGAAATCAAATGTCTAAAGTTTTATGAAAGAACTATGTATGTCTACTTCCGAATAGTGGGTACATAAGCACCTATAGGGCGATGGTAAAAAACAAAACAAAACCCATTTTTCTAGTTTAGTTTAAATTTTTCAAATTCGTTAGTTGATGATTAAATTTCGTTTTTCTAAGATAATTTTTGAAATATGATTTTAAGAGATTAAGTCTAAAATTGGAAAGTTGATGGTACCTATAAGGGTTTAAAGAATATAACTCCCGGACTCAATTTTTTTGCTTTTAAAATCTTTTAAAAATTTGGTTTTATCAAAAAGACTAATTGCTATATTATAACCAATCAATCTAATTAGTTATAATTTAACTCTTTTTCCTAACTCTAGTTGGGTGACGACTCTAAAATGTTTTAAAAAATAAAAATAAAAAGTTTTTTTTTTTAAACTTTAGTTGATAGTCAGTATTAAATTGATAAGGTTTAACATTGATTGGTTTAAAAAATGACCAATTTATAAAATTAGGAAAAAATTAGGCTTGACACTCATGATAGGTTTAGACTTCAACTTAGGCTCATAACTAACTAAAATGCTTATTTGGGCATTTGATTCATAAGAAATAGGTATGTACCTAAACTTTAATTGGACTGGCCAAAATCAAGACCTTAAAATAAAATAATGAAGGCCTAACAATGAATAAAATTGATCTATTGGCTTGAAAATAGACTTAGGCTCAAGATAAGGCCCAAAACCCTTAAGGACTTAAATAGACTAGTAAATTAGTAAGAGTCACATAGACTAAGACTTAGGTAAAACTTAAAAACATTAGACCTAAGAATAAAAAGAAAAAGCCCAAGTATAAGGTGCATTATCCCTAAATTAAGCCTAAAGGCCAAAACTAGACTCAAACCTTCAAGCAGTAAAATGAAGACTTTTGATCAACAAATTTTTTTGACCTAATCTAGAGCCCTATGAACCCAAACTCCTTAAGTAGACCTCATCAAATGGAAGAACACTTGAAAAACAATGAAAGTTAACTATAAGAATGTGAAGTTCTAATTTAAAACGAGAAAGATATGACCAAAATACAAAATAAGTGGAAATAGGGATTTACGATGAGTTTAGTGGATAGATTAAGTTTAAGATAAGTCTTATCTTCTTTAATCATATTACTTAGGTGATTTGGATACTTAGCTTAAGACTATTGATGACTACTTAAATTGCTAGACTTCAAGCCTAAGTGAATATCGACCCTTATCTTATCTTGTTTTTGCTTGTAGTGTGGAGCACTGTTTAAATAAATAAATATATATATGTGTGTGTGTGTGTGGGAATCGCTATGCTTGGGGGATTGGGAATTCTTGTACGTGCTTGTATTAGATTGCAACTATTTGGTAAGACATCGTAATATATCAAAACTAAGATTGGTTGTTGCATTAGTTATTACAACTTTGGAGTGTTTGCTATATATATTAGTTGGTCATCTGTAGAATGAAATAATAACTATCTTACCTATAAATAAATCGGTCATGTATTGCATCCATCTGTCTAAATAAAAGGTGCAGTGCAACAAGAGATCATGTATGATGGATCCATTTGATTGTTATATGATTATGCTATTGTTGATTCACACGATATATTCATGAGACATGTTCTTGCCTCAAATTTTGGGATCTACTTAATTTTAGGGAGTACCACCCTTTGCTTGAGGTCAAGCCATGCCCATTGCTTTGGGTTTACCAATAGAAATTATATTCTATTTAAATGTAGAGAGTTGAGTCCTAACGTACCTAAATACTTCCTAACTTAGGTAACAATGGGTGTAAAACTGTACCTTATACAGTCATCGATAGGCTATATACAATATATGCATTTCATAAGGTTGCTGCATTTCATATGCATATTTAATTAACTTACTTAAATTTACTTGTCAATAGGATTGGAAAGTTTCTTTTGCAAATCTTATAATGCTAGGATTAGGTTAGTATATGAGTGCAAAGTGCTCCAATAAGCTAACAAAGTAGAATGATAAGTTTAACAAAGCAAGTAGAATAGTCGAATTAAACTTTTAAAGTGTTAAGTGGCTTTATGATTATTGGAATTTTGATACCATTTCTTATTGTTTGTTTGGTAGGTGATTCTAACTCTTTTGTATGGCAATATCTTATTGATGCCTACACATGCAAAATGATTGAACAATGCATAGTTATTCCCCTTTTTTAAAAAATTATCTTTTAACTTGTTTCTTTTTATCATGCCTTTTCTTTCCAAAACTTTATACTTTTTTCTATTCATTTATTCTTTATTCTTGCAAATAGCCTTTATTCTTTTAAAATTATCTTTATTTATGAAAAATTGGACATTTCCTAAAATAATTATTGCAATACCTAATTTGACCACAAAAAAGGTTTTTTTATTGATAAACTCATTTTCTATCTCAAAAGTATCTTTATTTTTACAAACTTAATAAAAATAATAACTAATTCAAAAAATATGCCTCATTTTGAGAAAATGTTAATTATCACTTTAAAATTGTAAAAATGAAAAGAATTTCATTTTTGACAAAATCTAGGAAAAAAAAAAAAGGGATGCTCCGTTGCACTTTCTACTATTTTTTAATTTTTAGTTTTGAAAATAATTTTGCAACAATGAAATAATCAAGAAATGGAAAAAGAGATGGAAAGATAGAAACTAAGATGCTTCTCAATGTTAAAAGTGGTAGGGATGACCTAGTACATACTTTTATACTTGAATAGGAGCTTCAATTTTGGCTCAAATAATAGGAATGGTGGTGTGGTGGTTTTTTTAGTTGCTCAAAATAGTTAGAGAGAAACCTGGAAACTAAAGCTTTTTGGTGAAAGTGCGTGTATTTTCTACATTGTTGTGTCTTAGAGTTCAAATTATAGGCCAATTGAGCTCAATTAACACACAAATCAATTACTAGCCGCACAAAAAAAATCAGTAGGTCCTAATTTTAATGCATTAGTTTCAAGCAATTCTTGATGACTACGACAAGGATTTTTTGTTTTACTTCTAGAAGGATTTTATGCATGGAATGAGTAATTCAACAAAAAGGAAGGAGAAAAAAAATGGCTGTAATAAGTTGGGAACCTAGCATGACCTAATGGCGTAAACTTAGTTTGTTACTTTTACGAAGATGGCAAACAGTATAGTGCAAGTGATACATGTTCTCCACTTCGAATAAATAAAACGAATTGCATTTATAAGCAACTAGTTATTCAACCTAGTATTCACCTAAAAAAAAAAACTAATTATTTCAAACTATGACTTACAAGATGCACCCCTTACCAGCTAGGTTACTTGCGTTTTCAATTATAAAAGGAGTATTAATAAAATTTAATAAGCCCATCTAGAAGGGCTTGAACCAAAATAAAAGTGGAATGTAGAATTTGAAAGTGTATCCTCCCCTAAATAAAGAATTAACCCGACTAGGTAAACTGCTCATATTCTTATTAAAATTGGGTGCAAAAACTAAAACTTAAGCCTAAATAATAGGGCCAAATAAATAAATAAATAAAATACATGCCTAAAATTGTTTTGTAGAATACATACACCAACCAACTAAGCTAAGCTCAACCTACGTAAAACATGACCAAAACTAAAATATAACTAGAAAATAAAGAAAAAATAAAAAAAGGAGGCATGCTTCAAGACTTGAATTAAAAACCAAGGGTTTAGCGAGAAATCTCAATGTATGCCTCAACCATTTGTTCCACTTGTTAGGCTCATCCATGCTTTGTATGTTAAAAAAAATTCCATTGTAAGCCATGAAAGATTTATTTTTCTTCATTTGGTGCTGAAACCCGTATTGAAAATTTTGTTAATAGTAGGAGCTTTCCTAAGTGAATGTAATGCGTTAATTTGGCTTATTAATTTATATCTTCATTTGCTAAAGTGAGTAATCTAGTCAAATTAAGGATGCCATTGAATAGGTCATTATAGGTTTCTGACCCGTCCAACATACTATAACTTTATAGGGTTTTGGATCAAGTTCTGGAAATGGTTCTCATACCCTAAAGGATTCCAAGTTAGGTTTTGGGATTTAGAAAAAACTTGACGAAAAACCTGAACTTAATTAAAAATAATAATATATACATATATGATATTAATAATTTAGTATTAGCCGTAAATAATAAAACATAATAATTAATAAAAGATATATTATCTCTTTTATACTTTGTATTTAAAAAAAAAAAAAAAAACTTAGCCCTATCTCTTTCTTTCTCTCACAATCTCTATGACTTTCTTCTCTTATCTTTACTCTCTCTCTTAGCCAATTGGTTATATTCCTTAATCCCTACCTATTTCCTTTTTATTAATTTAAAATAAAAAGAAATTAGTTTAGTCTTGAATAACTATACGCCATTTTTTTATTATTTAAAACAAACCATACACTATTTGCTTTATTTTTTGTGTGCACTCACAAATCAATTTTTTTTAAAAAAAAAATTTTAGTATTAGCGAGTCGAGTTAGGTTTTTAATAAGTTCTACAATACCTTATAGAAATGGGCTTTGAAAATATGATAAAAACCCTGTAAGGTATCATATAGGGTTTTGGGAAGCCTTACAATGTAATGCTCGAGTTCGGGTTTTATAAAACTCATGCCAAACCTATTCCAGTGGCATCTCTAAGTCAAATCAGCTAAACATTGGTATTACTCTTAAAATTTAATTTCATTTAAAATGGTTCCTCAAAAATATTTTTCCTTACATAAGATGTAAGTAATTTTTCATAATTATATGACAAAATAATAATTTCAAAATATTTGAAATTCATGATTTTTCACATAATATGAATAGAAAATATTACGTACCTTTTTTCATAATTATTTCTTAAATTTAAAAATGCAAAGAACAATTTAATCTTTCAATATGCATTATCTCTCCAATCCAACCTTATTTCTTTAAGAATAGGATTTCTCTTCCTTGACCCTTTAATTTTATGATGGATTTTGTCAAATATGAAAATGAAAGTGAAGTACTTTTTTTTCTTGTTACAATATTCACTTATATATATAAAAAGGTAGGAAGAGGACTGCACTTCTTCATGAAACATTGAGTAATATCTCTCATCAAGACATTTCATTTTGAAAAGTCACGACACTTAATGTCATGACTCTTCTTAATAAAAAGTTGCATATTGGGTTATAATTTCTTACATTGTCTCACTTAACCCATGCATGTTCTTTAATAACTTATAGCAAACATAATGTGCATAATAAGGTTATACTAAGTTTTTCCTCAGTTTGATTATACCAGAATATCATATCATAGTTAAGTTAAAAATTAATTAGAGTTATGTTAGTTGTATGTCATTATAGCCACATAGTCCCTTCCATATACTACATAATTAATTTCTAAATTAGTTATAATTTAATGAAAAGATAAATAAAGGTCTAATCATTAGTTGTCTTTACAATAGACTATTCCTGTTAACAAATTTTAGCTTAATCATGTAGACTATATAGAAAATAGAAAATTTCATAAACACATTAATTAAGCTCAATAGTATCATATAAGTAAAAAAATCATTATTCAATCAAGACGTCTTATAATGCCCATTCTCTTAACATGTTCTTTAAAAATATTGGGCAATAATCCCTTTGTTAATAGATCTACAATACAACCATTAGTTTTGTGTTAATATGTTTAATGGACACATTTTGTTTCTAAACTTCTTCTTTGATGACAAAGTATTTGATTTCCATATGTTCAACACCTTTTAATACTCATCGTTCTTAAAAAAGAAGACTACAACAGAGTTGTCACAATAAATTTTTAGCAGCTTGTTAATAGTGTTGGCAACCTGAACCCTTAAAATAAAATTCTGCAACCATAAACCATGAACCATGGCCTTACACTGAGCTACAAATTCTACTTCCATAGTGGATGTAGCAAAGATGGATTGTTTTTCACTTTTCCATGAAATTGCCCCTCCAACTAATAGGAATGTATAATCGAATGTCAATTTTCTCGTATCAACACATCTAGTAAAATCTTAGTCTGAATAACCACTCACTTCTAATTGATCTAACTTTCTATAAATGAGCATATAGTCTTTCATTCTTTGCAAATATCTTAAGATTTTCTTAGTAGCTTTCCAATGATCTAACCCTGTATTACTTTGATATCTACCAGCATCTAAACACTAAAACTAATGTTGAGTTTGGTACAAGTTTAAAGGTAAATCAAACTCCTAACAACAGATGTGTAAGGAATTCTTGCCATTTGTTCTTGTTTCAACTTATTCTTTGGACATTGCATACTGCCAAATCTATCTCCTTTTTGAATCAAAACAATTTATGTCAAACACTTATCCATCTTAAATCTTTCAAGAACTTTATTGATAGATATTTTTTGAGACCGGCCTAACAATCCTTATGATGTATCACAGAATATTTCAATTCCTATAACATATGTTGCATCTCCCATAACCTTTATCTTAAAGCTCTTAAAAATATAATTCTTGGTTTCACCAAAAAAAACCAAGATCATTTACAGCAATCAAAATATCATCAACATATAAGACTAAGAAAACAAAATTGCTCCTACTGATCTTCACATATATACACCGATTAACAATGTTGTCTTTAAAACCAAAAGAAGTTATGATATTATTAAACTTAAGATACCATTGGTAGGAAGCTTGTTTAAGTCCATATATTGACTTCTTAAGTTTATATACCATATGTTCCTTTCCTTTAATTGAAAAGCCTTCAAGTTGGTCTATATAAACCTTTTCATCCAAATCTCCATTGAGAAAAGCAGTTTTAACATCCATTTGATATAACTCCAAATCATAGTGAGATATCTAAGCCAAAATGATCCTAAGTGAGTCTTTCTTTGAGATTGATGAAAAAGTCTCTTTATAATCAATGCCACCTTTATATGTAAAATCTTTAGTAATAAGTCTAGCTTTATATCATTCAACTTGTCATTTGAGTCTTACTTTATCTTAAAGGCTCATTTACAGCTAACTCTTTTACATTCTTTATGCAATTCAACAAGGTCCTAAACTTGATTTTGATCCATAGATTTTAGTCCTTCTTTCATGGCACTCACCCACTTAATAAAATCACAACATTCCATGGCTTGTGCGAATGAGGCTAGATCATTATCAATTCATATGTCAAGTTTTGACTCTAGATAAACCACATAATCATTAAGAATAACAAACTTCCTCTCTCTTTTAGATCTCCTTAATACTACTTCTTGTAATTCATCTACATTTACAACTTCATGATGTGTTTGATCACTTATTTCTTATTCTTCACTTTGGTGAAGTTTCACAATATTAAGATCAACGGTTTTAGAAGTTAAAGGTATAGGAACTTTCACCTTAACTTCTTTAATATACACATCATATTGTTCTTTACTCCCATTATTTTGACCATTTTCAATGAACTTAGTGTTTCTGGTTTCAACAACTATTGTACTATGATTAAGACAATAAAATCTAAATCCCTTAGACCTTTTGGGATATCCTACAAAGAAACTACTAATCATTCTAAAATCCAGATTATAAATCCTTATTTCCATAAGACAACCCTAGACATGTAGATATCTTAAACTGGGTTTTCCTTTAATCCATAGTTCAAAAGGGGTCTTTGGAATTACCTTATTGGGAACCTTGTTTAATAAATATACTACAATTTTCAATGCATAAACCCATATAGATATTAGTAGAGACAAATGGCTTAACATACTTCTAACCATATCCATTAATGTATAATTTCGCCTTTCCGCAACACCATTTTGTTCTGGTGTACATGGCATAGTATATTGAGTACATATGCCATGTCTTTCAAGAAATTTGGGAAATGGACCTAAACATTTCCCTAATTTATTATACCCTCCATAATATTCACAACCTCTATCTAATTTAACAATTTTACTTTTTTATCTAATTATCTCTCAACTTCAATAATATATACCTCAAGGGCATCTATTGATTGAGATTTTTATACAAAAGATACACATAAGCGTAATGTGAATAATTATCGATAAAGGTGATAAATTGTTTTTTCTCCACTAAAAGATAAAGCATCAAAAGGTCCACATATGTCGGTGTGTATAATTTCAAGAGGTTGCATGCTTCTTATGACTCCTTTCTTAGTGTGTTTGGTTTGTTTTCCTTTAATATAATCAATACATATGCTAAGGTTTGTAAAATCCAAAAAAGGAAGAATTCCATTCTTTCCTAATCCTTACAACCTTTCCTTGATATGTGACCTAATCATTTATGCTACAAATAAGCAAAGTTATCATTAATCAAACTACGTTTGATTCCAATGTTATGATGGGATGTCAATATAGTTTCATAAAAAATATCATTAAGCTTAAATTTATAAAGACAATCACATAAGATTCTTAAACAATAAGTTTATTGTCCTTATACAAACTGAAAGATTCAAATCTAAACTAAAAAGAATATCCTAATACATTAAGTTTTGACAAGGAAACTAAGTTATGAGAAAATATAGGAACATAAAGGTTTAAAACAAATCCAAATGATGCCCAGTGTCCAAAATCAAGTGATAAGTGCCAATTCCCTTAATTAGCACTTTGTTTCCATTTCCCATGAACACAAAATTCTTATTTATCTTTATAGTTTGAATCATGAGAAATCCCTACATCATATTAGAAATATGAGTTGTTGACCTATAATCAATCCTCTAAGTATTATAAAGAATTTGTGCAAGGTTTGAGTCAAAACAAATAAAAGCACAAGACTTACTTTTCTTTTCGAACCAAGCCTTACATTTCAAGAAATCTTTCTTAAAGTGTCAAGCTTTCTTATAAAAATGACACTTGATTTCTTTTTTTGTAGATTTTTACTACTTAGGAAGATTCATTTAGGTTTTGCAAAACTTTCTTGCTTTTTCTAGGCTTTCTTTTTGAACTTATTGCAACTTGTTTATGACTTACAAAATGGATGGAATAAGTCCTTTGATTCTTTAACCTTGTTTCCTCGTGAATCAACATACTAATTTATTCACACTCCACTTATCTTTTATAGTATTATGATTCATATGGAAAGGACCATATAGTTCAGGAGGTAAGGAATTCAGTATGGACAAAAAGAACTCATCCATGTTTATTCCCAAAGCCCTTGACTTTATCGCTACATTCCTCATTTTGAAGGATATGCTCATGCATCGTAAGAGAGTCATCAAATTTCATGTTGGTCAGTATACCCATTAATGTACTAGCAAGAGACTTATCAGCAATATAAGAATGTTCTTCCATAAATTTAATAAATTCTTTAGCATTATCAGTTTTAAGGAAGGTAGCTCTGATGTTGTTTGCTATTGTCAATCTCATAATCATTAGGCTCAATATGTTCGATCTTTCCTAAAGTTTATGGGGAGTTTTTTCCTCATCACTACTTCTATTAGTGATTGCAATAAGTTTTGCAACTTGAAAAGACAAGTCAAGATCCAAAACGCCTAAATGAAATTGGACTTGCTCATATCAATTTGAGAAATTCAATCTATTGAATATAGGAATAGGTGAGGCATGGGAATGTAGAGAAACAAGGATAGATACTGCAATAATTAAAATATATTGTACATATTAATGCTTTGACTAATCATATAAATTCATATTCACGAAATTTACAAACATAATTATATATCAAAGCTCTCCTTCAAGCAATACTAAGATATATGAACATCAATTATAATTAACAAGTTTGTACATAATTAATTAGATATATTTACAATCTTTGGATATACAAATAAATCAAATTTGACATGCTGGTTACAAATAGTCATGTTTTATATTATAAGAACAACTAATCATCTTTGGATGATTTATGATGCCTCATAATAACAAGCATTCAATTTACCCTAAATATAATCGATTATGTCATTTACAAATAAAATTTACAGGTAAACCAAAAATTTAAAATAGGATAAAGTTTATAGATATAATAATTTGGTCACTTTGGTGACTAACGAATCATCCATCATTGAAATTTCATACAGACATTATAATATGAAATAATCCATACATTTTATATAAATTCAAAGACCATAAATAAAACAAGAAATTCCGTTGTTGTATAAACATTTATATATATATCCTTTCATAGAACACATTACATATTGTTTCATTCTATAGTAGATATTGAACACTTATCCACTTTCATAAAAAACATATATGATGATTGAAGTTTTAATAGCCACCATTTATTGAAATTTTATTGAAATTCCAATAAGGGAGTATCCCTTAACATTGGACTAATTAATGGAAGAACAAATAATATTTTAGAATTTAATATGTAGCCCTTGAGGACTATATGATATTTAATAATTAACAATAATATCATGTCTTTGGAGAATATGGCTAAGTGACTCAATATATATTCTGCCATAATTATGATGCAATTGTCGTTGTTCTTAATATTTAATAATGCCATAATTGAAAATTCAATTCTTTGTGGTAATATGTTAGTAAGTGCAAACGCAATCAACAGATCCTTTCGTTTGAGATGGATTAACCTTTTCAATAGTTAAATAACATTATTCCATAATAATTCCATCTACCATCATTTGTTATAGTAATGATGATTCTCTACATCCATTATAATTGACAATTCAAATTATCTTTGAGAAATAATATTGATGTCAATTATGCTAATGGAAAAATCACGAGTTTCTTAAACATGGCTTTGATACCATGTATATGTAATTTTTCATAATTATATGACAAAATAATAATTTTAGAATATTTGAAATTCATAATTTTTCACATAATTATGAACAAACAATATTACATACCTTTTTTCATAATTATTTCTTAAATTTGAAAATGCGAAGAACAGTTTAATCTCTCGATATGTCTTTTCCCTCCAATCCAACCTTATTTCTCTAAGGTAGCATTTGATTGGAAAAACTGAATTAGATAAGAGAATTTGACAAAATAAGTATAAGAAGGGCTAAATGGTGTAAACTTATTGTACTATGCTCGATATGTATAGTATTGAATAAAAAATTTATATTATAAAATAAATAATTTTTTGTAATATTTAATAAAATAATATTCATTAATTTAATAATATAAAATGGAGATATATTTTTAGGAGTGCAAAATATTTTTTATTTTTTTCCAATTAATTTCATTTTTGTACAATGGTATAGATGAAATAAAATTTAGATATTTTATTTATTCCATTAACCTAATTTTTGTTCAATCTCTAAGCAAATTTACAAATTAAATACGAGATAAATTTTTTTATCCAACCTAGTATCACGAAAATTGTGCAACCAAATGCTACCTAAGGGTAGGATTTCTTTTCCATAACTCTTTAATTTTATGATGGATTTTGTAAAATATGAAAATGAAAGTGAAGTATTATTTTTTTTTTTCAATATTCACTTATATATATATAAAAAGGTAGGAAAATGACTGCACATTTTTATGAAACATTAAGTGATTCCATCAAGGAAACATTAAGTGATTCCATCAAGAAATCTTATTTCAAAAAGTCACAACACTTAATATCATGACTTTTCTTAATAAAAAGTCATATATTGAGCTATAATTTCTTATATAAAAAGTTCTCCCTTCCTCACCTTATTATTATTCTCATTTTCTTACTTTTATTTTTCGTCTTCTTATTTTTGTTAGCTTTTTTTTTTTTCCATATTTCCTATTTTCTATGCTTTCCTCATTTTTTTTCAATAAAAAGCCAAAATGGGTTATCTACATTTTCTCTTCCTTTTCTTCTTCTTCTTCTTCTTTTCCGATTTTTGTTTTTTTATTTTTATTTACATGATTTTTCCCTACTAGAGTCAAGCTAAATGATTAGGATTTTTCTTTTTCCCCCTCTTACTTGCTCCGGAACATATGCTGAGGTAAGGATTTTCTTTTCGGACAGGGGCATGCTAGCGGATGGCTTTTCTAATGAACTTTCCACTCTTCTTTTTCCGTCTTATAAGCCTTTTAAACGTATATAGTAAGCCAAATGTACTCCTATGATCAATTATTCTGGGGGATCTTGCTCTGTATGACTCTATCTTTGATGTATATCTCTTAAGGTTTCCAAATATTATGGTCGTTTTAGCCGATAATCTAATTTTATGGTTGACAGGAATGTGGGTGGCTCTGCATCTAGGATGCCATTAGCTGCCTTATTTATATCACTTTCATCATCAGACTATTAGTCACTTTTAGCCTAGATTCGTCAAAAGGAATCCATCTAAAGCAGCTTCTTATTGTGAGGCCTTGGCTCTTGTCATTAATACCAAAATATTTCTTTAATTAAGCTGCTTAAAATCTAAGGAGTTAGCATGAACACATAGTTTATCTTAAAATACTTTGTGATACCCCATGTAATTGTATTCCCACATGAATTATATGGGAGGAGTTATATTAGTTTATAAAATTAAAATAATGAATTTCATGTTAATACTAATTATAAGTTTTTGGGCTACATTATTCAAAGAGATCCCTTAATATTTGTTAGTATGGTTATTGGCTACTACTTTTAGCCTTTGTAATGGTTTCAAAGCTTATCATCTACTAGTGAATAGATAATTAGAGAACTTACTTTTTTCGACTCGACTTAAAGAAAAAGTCTAATAAGAGTAAGGAATACCACCAAAATGTGACTCGATTCATGTATGAATAGAGAGTAATATGAATGAATTGAATCATACATTGAAAAGAGGAAAAAGAACTGGGATTAATTATTAGGTTTTGTAACGATAATGTTGCGTATCTAAGGAGGGGGTGATCATGATACTTAATATAATTGTAGTCTTACATAAAATGTGGGAGAAGATTTCTATTAGTTTATAAAATTAAAGTTGTATTATATTAAAACTAGCTAGACACTATTAAGTCTAGTTGTTAAAATAAGTTTATTAATATTTATTGACATGGCTATTAGCTATTTTTAATGTGAGGCCTTACACATTTTCAAATCTTTCCTTTTAAGTTAGATTTCTTTTCTTTTTGACTCACTCTCTCATTTCCTTTTTAGGTTATTTGAGCCTTTAAATTATGCCCTCTTCCAAATCTTTAGTTAACTTATTTGGCTTCTTCCCTTTATGGTTAGGTTTCTCTTTTCTCTTCTTTAGATAAGGGATATGAGGCTTTTCTTTCTTTTTCTTTCAATCGGTTTGGGCTTTCTTTGAAGCCAATATACTTGCTTTATTATCCTTTAGAGAACATTTAGTTGAAATTTCGTTTTATCCTCATTGGTCCAATGGGTGCCCATTGTTGATATTTTCAACCCATTAACCATCAGTTACTGCAGTTGAAAGTTTAAGCCTTCGTACTTTTCTTATTCTAGTTGATTGAATGACTATATTGTTTTGAACCTAAGTTTGACTTCTTGAAGCAATTTTTGAAGTCCTATAAAACTCTAACCTATTAGCAACTCTTATTCTTTTTTTTTTTTTCCAATTCTCTTTCTTTTTTTACTTTTTTTATTTTTCATTCACTCTCTTTTTTCTTATTTTCTCACTTTTCATATTTTCATTTCTCATTCTCTTATTTTTCCTTTTTATTATTTTTTGTTTCACTTTCCGATTTTTTTTCCCCTTTTTCTTTCTCTTCCATGTGTAATGAAGCTATTCGATATTATGCTTCACGTAAGTTAATTTTTGTGGCCTGATTTATGAGGTAGTGGTAGCCTAGAGAATTAAGCATATTTAATAGGGATGTACTAAGGAAACTTAGCTCGGATGACTTGGAATAAGTATTGTATGTTCTTGGCCTTTCTCAGCAAGCTCGTGTGAATGTAAGATTGACCCATGGGCCCAGAATATGAGAAGCCCCATAAGAAAATAAATGGGTCAAGCCCATGGAACCTGTTCATAGCCAAAATAATTCGAAGGATTACGGAGTCCTCCAATGGTTGATAGAAAGCTCAAAATCTATATATAAATGCTTTGTTATAAAAGATTAAGCATCCAAATGCACTATCACACATGCTTGAGAGATATTAAGAATTGTTTGTTCTTCTAAACTACATTCCTTCATGTGCCATCTAATAAGTCTTCCCCAAAATCATTTGAAATATGATAATGAGATCATGCAAGATGCAGGTGACTAGCATCAATACACCCTGTATACCAACTTTTTTATTTTTTTTTTTCATGTTTATTTATTTTTTATTCCACCGAAAACAAATGTTGGCACACAAATATGAAAATGACTAAAATGGGATGTGGAGGTGCAATTTAAAATTGTGTGACTCATATCAAAAGTTATTATAAAATCTATAGTTATTTATAACAATTTTCTAAAAAACTAAATGAGGATTATCACTTTATAAGCCACTTAATTTTGTGATGACCGATCAAATACAACCGAAGTGCTTTGTTAAATTCTAAACCGTCTTCTAACACTATAACCTACTAAGAAGTGGTCATAGGCTACGTCGACATTAGAGCCAGGAGCCTAATTACCTATAGTCAACTGGCACACATCATATCAACTTAAAGCCCACACAATGGCTAGTTCCAACATATGGCTCCTCGGTGGCACAAGTTGGCCTAATCTACAATTTTCCTTGGACAACATCTTGCTCATGTGTACTGGGAAATGCATCCTTTTGTGGCATCTTAAGGAGAATATAAATGAATATATATATATATATTATATTAAAGAAAAATTCCTTTTTCAACTACCTGTAATTAATAATTTTATATTTTATGGTTTTAATAATTAAATATATTTATATAATAGTTACTAAAGAAATCAAATACATCCTATAAAAATTTTTACCGTCATGTTCAAATATATAGTTGTCATTTTTTATGTATTTACTTTTACAGTTGATATTTTTATATTTGTCCATTATTTTAATTATCTAATATTGTTATTAATTTGAAAATTCATTACACCTTTTATTTAACCAACATTTATAAGAACATTTATTTTGAAAGTTATTATAGTTTTTATTTTATTAACATATTTATTGACATTTTTTTATATTTTTATGTGCAAATTCTTTTTATTATATTTTTTGCACCTATAATACGGATGTGTTGTCTACTAATTTGTGTGTGTGTATATATATATATATATATCAATTTAAAGGGTAATTCATAAATGAAAGCTTTCATAAAGATAAATTGCTGTTAATAAGAATCTGTCGCTTTTTCATCAAACAAATTACGACGAGAATTTTTTACGTGTTAGGGATTGAAATAATCCGAAAGAAATGAATTGCCAAATCTCAAAAGCACCAAAATATAGCATCTAAAACCAAGGCCAATATAATCTGATTAAAAACTAACCCTTTCCTTATTTTAAAAAATAAAAGAATAAATCACTAGTTTATGTTTTAAAGGAATTTTCCTTTTATGTAAGAGCTAGAGAGGAGTTAAACGTGTCAGCTGCTCAGAATGTCTACATTATTAGTATGGTAGTAGTACTCAGGAGTGCGGTGAAGACGTGAATCTAGAGTATAGTGGCTGAATAATGGGGATCAGAGCACTTGATTTATTCACCAAATTACTAGTCAAAAGAAAATTTTAAATTATACGCAGATAGATTTAGGACATTTGTTTAGAAAAAAGTACAGAATAGCCAAATAATCCATGATACGGTTTATCTGGAAAAAAAAAAAAGAAAAAGAAATACTGTTATAATTACCGTAACTTGATACTCTCGATGACATTTCAGAAAATGATAAAAATGTTACTTTATGAAGAGAGCTATTTTGGTAATGTTAAATTCGATGTCATGGACTAGTTTGATAAGATAGTGATAAGATCTAAAAAATCAGGCCTATTTAAGGATATTTTTGAAAAGTCTAATTTGGTAGATTGGTAATAGAAATTATTAGATTGGGTTTTTCAATTTTTAACTTTTACAGGATTATTTTGTACATAAAAAATAAATCTAAAAAGGATTTTTCTAATTCATTTAGGTTTTATTTAACCTTCATTAACCTTTAAAAGGTTTAAATAGGCCTATAGGTTTCTTTTATATAAAATGGACTAAGTCTTATAAAAAGAGTTACGCTTGGCTATACCTATCATCTAAGTCCAAGTCCATGCGTTTATAGGTTAATGAGGCTTTAGTTTTAACTATCCAACAAACATTAATCTAATCCGTTCATTTTAACTTCATGCTAAGGTGGAGATCTGGGGTCAAATCCTATATATAAAAGCCTTCCCCTTCTCATTTGGATTATTAAAAGCATTGCAAGTGTCCCATAAATGTTATTACTTTGCCAAAATGACTGTGTAGAAGATTAAATACTAATATTATCAAAAAGTTCAAGAACACATCAAGATCACTATACTTAATCCACTATTACATATATACATTACGAGATATCAAGTTTGTCTATTCTTTTTTCTATATTTATCTTTAAGATTATCCCTCCACATATTATTAGTAGATTAAAGCTCTTTTAAGATTGACTGTACATGTATTGCATGTGATCATGAATAACGACCCCACCGTACACTTTAAAGCTATACCTAAAATACGATATCATGAGAAAATGTCAATGATACTTTAGCTAAAATGGTGACTTAAAAGTAGGGATTTGAATTTAACCTTCTTGGCTGCGCTTTTCTAAATCGTTTCCTCAAAACATCACTCATCCTAAAACACTCATCATGATTCCTAGAGTAAGTTCAAAAGCCAAAAGCCGAAAATTACTCTTTCCCTGTGTCATCTTCAACAAAATCTAACAACAATCTCCATTATTGACCCTATAGCTAATCCACGAGGCTCGGATTTCTTTGGTGCTTTATGGATTAAGTTCCTCGGCAAATTCACTATCGCTTTCCTGATTTCCTTGCATGTAAAAATTTAATTAATACCTACAGTCATATAGCGTAATATCTTACAAAAATATGGTACCGCGCACATCAACTGGAAGAGGTAAGCATAAGAGTCGTCAAGGAGTAATACAACAATTCCGTACGCTTTTTGGGTTTGAAAAATACGTATTTCCAAGAATGAGAATGTTGTGACATGTCATAAATATGTCATTATAATCATCCATAACAGAAACATATATTATTGCCTGAAAATTAGATAAGATGGCCTTAAAGTATTATATTGCCCCTATTTATTATGAAATTCAATTTGCTTATTGAATAAAATAATAATCAGGGAAAGGAATGTCCAGTTTCGTGACTCCAGATAGAAGTATCTATGTCTTCTCTTTGAAATCAAACGGTAGTAATCGATCTTTTTATCGAATATCATAGTAAATGGAAACCACCTTTGTCTTTATGCTCAATCATTAATGCCTCACACGAAATCTGCAAACACAAGTCAAATTTTTTTTTTTTTTTTCCACCGCAAGAACTCATTTCCAAAATTATCAATTTCGTATATGTTGGTAACACACCTCTATGAACAGTAAAAAGAAAATATATACAACGTCCGGTTTTAGAAATTGAATCCCTACTCCCTAAATAGTGACCTCTCTCTCTTCTTGCACCATGTACCTTTTTCTATTCCTAATAAACTGGCCTTTATGATATCACATTTAAATTGCCATGTTTATTCATTTTTAAAATATTGATTTGCGCTAGTAAAAAACGTATTATTGAAAACTACATTATTCCATATATCAAGCTTTCCTAGCAATTAAAAAGGTTATTAAAATATAGTGGTATGAATACTAGGATAAACCATGTTTAATTTCCCCCACCCAAAGTTGTAATATATAGTTAGTCAAAAAAAAAAAGGAGGAAATTGTGAATTACCCCATAATCTTTGATTTAAGAATGAATTGACTCTCTAAATTTTTAAAGTGTGATTTTTTATCTTTTAAACTTTGATAAATTGATAATATAAAGGATATTTTCTTTTTTAGTAAAAAAAGTCACACTATGGTTAAGAGGATATTTGGCTCTAAAATCAAAATTTAAAGGGATTATTTTCAACTTATGGAGATTGTTTGTCAATATATTAAAGTTTATAGAGTCAAAACCATATTTTAAAAGTTTGAGAGATTAATTTATACCTAAATCAAAGTTTAGAGGAGTTATTTACATTTATATTTCAAAAAAAAAAAATCTTCCCTAAGATATAAATATATGAATTCATTATATATATAGTAGCAATCGATGCACCTACAATATGCATAAATACAATAAAAGCGTTAGTTTGGAAAAAAAAAACGAGAACTTAAATTTGCATTAGTAATTTTAATGTACATTGATGTTCATTTGTTATAGTTTGACTCTATAAAGTAGTTTGTATTCAATAATAATAATAATAATAATAATAATAATAATAGCTATCATCAGTATAAATTAATGTGTATTTAGTATATTTTGCTTGTAATTTATTAATAGGAATTGGTATTAATAAAAATTAAAACATATAATTAATGATAAATTTAAGAGCACTACAAATTAATAATTCAAAATTTGGATTCTTTAAAGAAATTGATGTTAATATAAATTGAATCAACCATTAATGACAAAAGAGAGAATTGGTATGATTATCCCTTTACCATTGATATTATCAAATTAGATTATAAGAGTATATTATTTAATATCTTTTTTTTTTTAAATATCTTTTAGAGGTAATTGATGGAACTTAAAAAAGACATCAAGTCACTTGCTGCTTATTCTTAAATAATATAGAAGATACAGCTTACCAGGCAACTATTATATTAAAGGGCAATAGAATGGTTATAATGTTACGCGTTTAAAAATTAATTTTTAATTAATATACTCTTTCAATAATCCCTTCAAATTGTATATAGCTTATTTCATGGTTAATTCTAACAAATAGGTAAATTTTCTTCACTTTAATGGTTTTTTTTTTTCCTTTTGCATTACACTAGCCATTTTACTAAAAAGTCAAAATTGTAATAGATTAGCAAAAATGGGGAATATTTATAAATTTTATGGTAGTTTATACTTTTAACCTATACTATGTTCGAGATTTTTGTTTTAAACATTTGAATAGTAAGGTTTATTTATCAATTCTATGCATAATTATCATAACTCAATGGTAATGTTGTAATAACTCAAATATTATAGATAGTGATAAGTGTCTCTATGTATTATTAAGGTGAAAAAATAATACAAAATTTTAAAAAAAAATCCCAAAAATAAGTTCTTAGGAAAATAATTTCAAAGGTAATTTTAAATTGAATTAAAATAGTTTTTGAAAAGACAATTTTAGCTTATCACAACACACTCTACTATCTATCGAAAGAATGGACGGAGTGGGGAAAAGATGAAATAAGACTTATAGATTTTTTCCGAAAAAGGTAAATGGAGCTTGCAGGTTGTTGTGAAGAGAGAGAGAGAGAGAAGATGAGACATGAGAGAGAGATCAAAGTATGACCATATAATGTAGAAAGAGAGAGAGAGAGAGAAAAGATATGAGAGAAACTAAAATATGAACATTGAGTACCATGAGTAAGATGTAATAAATTCAAAGCATGATGATACAATGTCTCTATACATACATATATTGCCTTTCCAAGAGGTGACTTCATGAGAGATATAAAGTCTCTTTCAGAAGAGGCGATTTCAAATCTGTTAATGAAATTGCCTTTTTCAAAGGGCAATTTTTTCATAAAATAAAATTATTTTTTTATAAGGTGATTTTAAGTTGTATTCTTAGGATTATTTTTTCAAGAGTCATATTATCAAGAAATTTTTATAATTTTTATATTATTTTTTTCCTTTTCCCTATTATTAAGATTATAGTTTAAAAACTTTAACTTTTCATATTTTAGCATTGACGTTTGTTAGAATAGTTTATTTTGTTATATTTATCACTAATAATATGTTTCAGTTCTTATAAAAAATTGAAATTTCAAATCAAAATAAATGTTTATTGTAAAGACTTATCCAAAACTCTTCCAACTAAAGTATTATCTATTTTAACATGGAATATTACATAATTTTGTTCCTTAATAAAGTATCTTCCTATGATTTACCTATCTTAGGATTGTCTTAATTTGAGTATGCTTAATTGTAGAGTTTCAATGTATTTCGACTTGCTACAGCAAAAATTGCCTCGATAATTAGAGTTCCATTATCAAATATTTAAGGGATATTATACTTATTAAAATCCTAATTGACTATGTTTTATGTATATTATAGCAATTTTACTATTTATAAACTATAATAACACACTTATTTTAGAGACTTAAAATCACATCAATAATTCCTTAATGCATTTTATTTACCTTTTTAATTTTAATTTTCTTTAATGTAAAGTCATTTTATTATTTATAAAACATGATAATAATAGTCAATAATGTGATAATATGAAATATGGATAATTCTTTTCAGAGAACTTGAATTGCTTAAGTAATTTATCAATACATAGAGATTACGTTCATATTGATAAAACTGCACACAATTTTACATTGATGATAGGTTTGACTTCTTATCAATAATTTAAGAGTCAAATCAAAATATATCTTTATTTTCATTAATATTGATTATCTTTACTTTTAATATATCAAAACAATTATCATTTATAAATAATGATGACAATTCATTTAATTCTGAGACTTTAAATTACTAAAATAATTTATGAATGTGTTTTGTAATTTTTAAAAAACCCTTTTCATTTTAGTTTTTTCTAAATGTAGTTATATTTCTACTTAAACAAATATATATATATATATAATATAACAATTAATTAGTGAGATTGAACCATTCATTTATTTGTAGCAACTTGAATTACTCGAATAATTTCTTATTGTATTTAAAGTTGTGCTTATATTGGTAAAATTATATAACGTTGCTTACATTTAGAATTTAGTCCTACATCTTTTTATATCAATTTAATTATATCTATATTGGCTTATATATAATCTCTTTCAATCGATACTTGATTTGAAAATATCTAAAATTTAAAATGATAATACCACCTGTCAAGCTTGTTTTTTCTTTGGTTTTCTATTTAAAATTGAATTCCCCATTTCCGATTAATACTAAACCCTTAACCCATTTAATATTAATTCTCGACTAAAGAAATTGGGAAATTCTGGTTTTTTATTGAAAATAATTTTTGGAGTCGCCACCTGAATGTAATCGGGAAAAAGGAAAGAAACCATAATCAATTTGATAGATTGATTACGATTTGGCTATTGATAATTGATTTCAATTTGAATAAAGAACTAGAGGGTTCCGAATTAGGGGGCTAACCTATTAAATCCTAATGGGTACTACTATTTATTTACCAGAATTAGGATTATTCTTCTAATTATAATATTTAATAAAATAAAAAAATCAAAAGAAAAAGAAAAAGAACCTAAGTTTAACAAATTTTATTGTCGCCCTGAAGGTGTCTACATACCTGCTAACCGGGATCAGATGATCGTAGTTTTTTTTTTAAACTTTAATGTGCTGATTATTTTTATAAAAAAAAAAATGATTGGTTGAATTTGCGTTTTTATTGACCATTCTATTTTTATTAAGAAAAATCCCTAAAAGCCTAATTTTTATTCCTAATTATTAAAAAAAAAAACCTAAAAACCTAATTTTTGAAAAGTCCTAAATTAAGATTTTTATTTAAAAAAAAACTAAGTGATAATTTTTTTATTTTTAAGAAAAACCCTAAATATTTTATGAAATGTGCAATTTTTATGAAATATGTAATGCTCTATATGATGAATCTTTTATATAGAAAAGATACTTAAAATATAAAAAAAAAATTCCTAATCATAGAAAAGATGTCTAAATCATAGAAAAGATATATAAACTATAAAAAAGAAGCCTAAATTATGGAAAAATGTTTAACTATAAAAAAGATGTCTAAATCATAAAAAAGATATTTAAACCATAAAAAAAAACCTAAACTATGAAAAACATATCTCGCAATAAAAAAGAAATCAATTAAAGTTTTTTTTTTTATTTTATGAACATCAAAATGATTTTTTTTTCTAAAAAACCCTAACATACCTGATGCAATTTTTCTAAATTAATACAATATGCAAAGAACGAGATTTTGTAAAATATGAGATTTTATAAAAATGTCATTTTGAAAATATGAAATCTAAAAAAAAAAAAACTAAAATTTAACTTAACACATGTTCACTAGATACTAATGTTATAACTAATGACTGGCAATTAAAGACATCATAAAAATAAAAATAAAAATTAGTACAAATCTTAAAAATAAATGCATATATACTAAGTGAGATAAAAATAAATAAATAAGACAAGCTATAGATAACAATTAAAAATCATTATTATGTACCTGCAAAGTAAAGCACGTAAAGCTGATGAAAGAGAATAGATTGAATCCCCAATCCTATCGCGTACACAACTATAGAATTGGTCGTGTTTTTAACAAATGTGCAATTGTTATTTTTTTGGCTCGCACTATGTAACCCCTATTTATAAAACTCAAAAACAAATCTTGTGAATCGAATCAAATCGAAGATCCAAAATAGATTCAAATCTTATAAATCTTGATTTTATTAGATTTAACGTCATTGTATCAGATTTTTTTTTTCTAACAACTATTTCGTTAAGATTTCATCAAATTAATTTTTTCGAATTTTTTATTTTTTTAGTTTTTTTTTCTTTTTTTTTCTAACAATTTTCTATTTTTTGTCTTTTTTATCATTTTTTATTTTTTTTTATTTTTAAATTACGACCCTAAAAACAAAAATTATAACTACTATGAGCAAAAATCGAGTGTCTACACCACCATATACAATCAATTAATAAAATTTATTTATAATGAATTTTATTTATTTGAGAATTTGTAAAATCCATAATGATACAATCAGCGTGAAAAATAAAAAATAGTTAGAAATTTAACTTAATTCATTGAGATAAGAATGTAGCTTTCTGTTTGCTAAACTTTAATTAAATTTATCACTAAGAAGAAAATGTTTTGCATATAAGTTGTAGTTTTAAGACATCAACAACATTAAAATAAAGGGACAAAGGTAAATAGCATATAATAATGAAGAAAAAAAAAAGCCGACAAAATTGCTTTTGTATACATTTGTTTCTTTATGAATCTCTTCTAAAGAAAGTCTAAGTATATGGCAAAAAAAAAAAAAAGAAGAAGAAGAAGAAGAACACTAAGTATAGTTTTATCAACAAACCTAATTTATCAATTAATTGATTACATAATTTTACATATAGATGTGAAATCTAAAAGAAAAAAAAAGGGGGATCTTATTAGCATAATGGTCCATTAATGAAAATGGGCAAAAATGTTGAACTCTTAACTAATCTCGGCCCAAACCCACAATATCTAACCTTAAGATATTTTGATTATACTCTATTTATCTCTTTCTATCTCTCTTAGACTGTACCATCTCTTTCTCTTAAAGGTTTTGAACGAAACCTTGATGTTCAATCTCTCCCCTTCTTTGATGTTTATAGTCTTTGATTTAGAATAGATACTAACCCTTTAATCTTTTCTTGCAAGGTATACTTAAGAATGGTAAAGGACGATGAAGGTTATAACAACTTTGTTCGAGTCAAGGCTGGACTCCAAACTCAAAGTTTCATCAAAGGATTCTCGATGCCCTTCTCTGTTCATTTTCTTTCCTTTTTATACTTCTAGTACATAGATCGTTATTTTGTTACAACTGTTATTTGTTATCTTTATTGTTTATTACTAAATCTAAGTACAAACACTACTAGATCTATTACATGCTTTTACTATTTACTTCATATAATAGTCCTTTAGCTACGTAGGAGATGTTTTGGTCCTTAATGGTCTGTCTAGCTTAACTGTAACAAAAAACATCAAATTCATAATTAATAACTTCATCATTGTTCCAATATCACATGATTAATGGGAGAATTACACTAGAGAGTATCAACATGAGAAGGAGAGGAAGGTAGGTTAGGGGAGAGATAAATTTAAATAAAAGATCAATATTTCAATAAGTTCAAATTAATCATCGACATTACAGTGAGTGATTAAAATGAAGGATTGCCATTATAGCATTGTTAGTAACAACTGATGTGTCCATTATCTACTACGTTACACTGATGTCGTGAATATGTGGCATTGACTTGTAAATATTAATAATAAATAAATAGAAAAATATTAAAAGTAACTAAAAAATCAAGGAATATTGAAAAATAACAAAAAAAAAGAGATAAACAATTAAAAAATCAAAAACTTTATATACCTACATTGAGTTCAGCTAAAGTCTTAAGCATTACTTGATTCTACTTGGTGCTTAAACTTCAATCAAATTACATTCAATTCAAGCTCCTAAATCTCATTTCGCTCAAATTTAAGTCATTCCACTTGGAATTCTAGTAAAGTTAAGGATTTTCAAATCTAATTCTAACTTATTTTCCTTTAATGCTAAAAAGTTTTGTAATTTAGCTGATTAATAATAGGATTATTAACAGATTGCTTTATGCCTGTTTAGTTTTGTTGCTTCAAGTACTAATTCTATAGTAGTGTTGATGTGTGTGAGTAGATAACAACTTCTAATGAGATCAACCAATTAGGTTTTATCAATCAGTAAGGAGCACAAAGAGGATTTAGCCTATTTATAAAAATCTAATAGGTTCTTCCATTATGGGCTAATTATTACACTCATGACCTATACTAAGCCTTCTAGTTGTATCTTCATATTAGTGTAAATAGTTTTAATATATAAATGAATTGGATAAATTAGCCGAACAGATATATCTTATTAAACCATACTTATTTAACCTTAACTTAAAAAAATTAATGAAAGGCCAATAAATAGGAAATTTTTCCATCATGATTTGGACAAAACACTTCGTTGCCTAATAAACTCTAATTCTACATAATTCAAGGAGATGTGAAAGAGATTTATCACATATGATATTCACTTAAAACAAATGAATTACTGTAAGAAACAAAATTCCATACAAAAAGGGAAAATATTTTCAAATTATTTTATAAGAAGTAAATTCTCTGAAAGTATTGCTTGCTAAGGGGTTGTAATTTAAGGTCTTTAATGTAAAATGACATCGCAAATACTCGTATGGTCAATGATGTGCTCCTTACAAAAAATAGAACGTAGTGTGAGTGTCTATGTGCAAACTCACATTATTACAAGGAGCATATCACTTTGATATGTGTTTGATATTTGTGTTACTCACCTATTGCAAAAACACATGCCCTTAAAATATCATTTATAAAAGAAAGAGCATCCTTGCAATAAGTTTTTTATATCATCCATTAAGGGCTCGTCCTGGGATTAAGCATCTTATAAGAAACTTAGTGCAAGGAGGAGATTCATATGAAAAA
This sequence comes from Lumnitzera racemosa, assembly GCA_024138005.1. NCBI lineage: Eukaryota > Viridiplantae > Streptophyta > Magnoliopsida > Myrtales > Combretaceae > Lumnitzera > Lumnitzera racemosa. The sequence continues at coordinate 37,557,486 of JAMXBC010000007.1, forward strand.
GTCCCTTTTTATTAAAGAAAAAGAAAATTGAAATTCTTTTCTTTTTCATTATTAATGTATTCATAATAGTGATGATAAGAATAATGATAATAATATTAAATTATCTTACAAATTTTAAATTTCTATAAAAAGCCAAACTTTACCAACTAAATCAAAGTAAAAGAATATTGCAATTACACAATGACCATCAATAAGAAAGTAACTCTATTGGTGTAGGTCATCCATTGCCCATAGACTACACATCTTTAGAAAATTTCTAGAGGAAATTTTCTATTACCATTTCCTCTTATTAATGAACTAGTTATTAATTTATATTTTCTAAAGTGATTGATTCAAATAATGCTAATTGCTATCTCTATTTTTGGTCTAAACCGAATTAAAGTTTTTCAATATGCTAACCTACACTCTCAAATCTTCTAAGTAACACTGGACTTGAACATACAAAATGCAAAATGAGTAGTCATAGTCGAATAATTAAATCAAGTTAGTTTTAGGTTAACAATGATTTTTCCATGTAAGAAAACTACCATCATAAGATGTCTAAGGTTCAAAACCAATACCAAAAGCAAATCTCATATTACGGCCTAAAAGAATTAATGCAACACTAGACTGGAGCAAGCAAGCTGCATCTATATATAATCATAGACCGGTCTCCAAAAAGTAACCAACATATGACAATAGGAAGATTACAAATATTAAAGACTAAAGAATGCAAATACTAAGATATCTTATATAGGGCTTACAAAAGCAATAATGTTGAAAGCTCCATTTGATGTTATTTATTATATTCCAATATATAGCCGCAAAAACAAATAAGATAAAATATATACAAAAACCTATTACGTGCAATGTATGACTTATCGATGAAGTATGGGAAGAGAGAAGATAAAATTATAGATTATGATTGATAATATGAATATAATCACTGGAAACATAAACGGCTACAGGTAGGATACAATTTTGAACTCCAAAAATGACAAGCACATGCATTTGACACTAAGAATGAAGGTAGTTCCATCCTAAGCGCAAGCACCTATCTAATTGATGGTTGATAACCTAAGTTAGTTTAATTTAAAGATAACTACCCATTTCATAGTTTTGCTAAATCTCTTACACCTTTTTCGTTTTCAATGCACATATGTAAGGTAGGATACAATTTTGAACTCTAAAAATGAAAAGAACATGCATTTGATACTAAGATTGAAGGTAGTTTCACCCTAGGCACAAGGACCTATCTAGCTGATGATTGATAACCTAAGTTAGTTTAATTTAAAGATAACTACCCATTTCACAATTTCGCTAAATCTCTTATATCTTTTTCGCTTTCAATGTGCATATGTAAGAGGAATGTTGACTACAATTCTGGAGATAAACCTAGAAAAACCAAAATCCATATAATCTTTCCATAGCCTAAGACTTTTATCAAAGACCTCTATTGCATTGAAAAATAATTCAAACTTACACCTAAATCCATACCCTAAATTTCCAAATTACTCGACAAGATTACTCTTACGACAAAAAATTCATGTACGTATTCACATAAATTATCAGAAAATTCGAACTAATTCCAAAATTAGGTTGTCCAAAGACATAAATGAAATTGATACATGATAGAAGCACAACAACTAGGGAAAAAGCAACATTGAAGACATAATTGAATCGGTAAAATCTTAACTATTTAATTAAACATATGATGTGTCAATCTTTCCTAAGAAATAGAAATGTATATATATGCATGCATGTTATGTAAGAGTAACATATAATATGCATTTGATGTATCCAAATAGTATTTGTCCATTTCCTTAAATTATAATATTTCTTGTTGTACATATTAAGTTAGTATTCACCACACTTTTTTTGTGCAACCTAAGTCTTGAGCTTTATTAAATTTCACCTTGGACTCTAAGTTTTAATCAAATTGAGATTGAGCTCCTATTCTTGTTCACTTCATTTAAGGTACATAGATATTTATAGTATAATTTTACCTTCTTGAGTTTAAATTCTAAGTCAAGCTAGCTGTAATTCTAATTAGGTTTTGCATTTCCAAATCTAATTCTAGATTATTATTTTTTTAATGTTGAAAATGTATAGTTTTATTTCATTTACAATAGGCTTGTTGACGGCTTGAGACCATATATATATATATATATATATATATTTATAAAGAAGAAGAAAGATGTGTTGCTTCAGCTACTACAAATTAGAGAAAGCACCTAGTTGTCGCTATTGACTAAAATGCCTAATAAATTCTATAAAATTTCAAAGAGATGGGAAAGCATATATAAATTAAAATACCAAGACAGAGTACATATAAAGCTAATTAGTAAAAACTGATGGCATGAAATAACGTCTCGGTATCATGCAAAAAAGAAAAAAGGAACGAAACATGATCTTCGATAAAACGTGCATTAGTGGGCAAAATAGTACATGAAATTTTAAACACTATCCACCAAATCGTCAAAATTATCACAAATAATTACGAAAACTATTACATTAGTATCATTTAGTTGCTGAATTTTTATAGTACAATACTAAATTAATTTTTTATTTCATTGTTTAGTCTACATATTATTTGAAATTATTGGAAAAAAGATCCCTTGAGATAACTGACAAAAATTAAAAAATTTATTTCACAGTACAAATAAATAAATTTTCGAAGTTTGAAATATAGACCATACAAAGTTCTCAAATAATTGACTCTCTCTCTCTCTCTTTTAACCTCCTCGACTTATCTATAGTATACTCCAAGCTCGATACAAATGAACTCTCCATATCTATTATTTTATTTATCAAACACAATATAAAAGATAGTGCTGTTTAATTTTCCTTGTATTACAGTATGACACTATCCGAGTTAATCGGTATATCTATATGAGACAACAACTAAAAAGCATCGGATATTCGATGCATTGCATTCAGTCGCCCATTTCAACGGAGGCAACAACGAATTACGAGACGGTTTTACCGAATCCACTAGTTTTCGCTTTTCACCAATGTGGTTGTGCTGCACGGTGAATGATGCTCTGCATGGGAAAAAATGACAAAAACACGTGGTCGGTCGAAAAGCCGAGTGCTACTAAGTGGGACAAGTTAAAGATCGGCCCGTACAACGACGCAACAAATTGTGTACAGGATCTTCTCGTACGGCGTTCCCTTCCTTGTCGGGTTAGACGGCCCTTTCTTTATGCCACGTGTCCATTTTATTTATTTTGTGGCCCCACCTTTTTATTTCAGGCAGATACTTCATGTGATCACCATGCAACTACTTGTGTCTCAGTACATTCTGCATGTTGAACGATGTACAGTGAAGTATGAACGTAGTAAGCTCTAGAAAATGCAGCAATTATTACGCCTCCAAAGTTATATGAAAACAAAATGTTAAGTTTGGGGCGTAGGTATTATATATTATGTGTAAATATATATATAATATATTATTATTGATAAAATTTATATATATAGTGATAAAATAGATAATTTTAAGAAAAATTATATATTATTCGTTCTTTATATGTACAGTACATAATAAATCTTTTCGTACATTTATATGATGGTGTTATTTATAGTAATCTGAATTTAATTATGTTTTTCTATAAATATGATTTTATAAATAGTACATGAGAAGAAAAAAATGATAATTAAAAGAAATTTACCAAATCAATTAATTAAATTACCTGTCCAGATTACACTTTATGAATATAATTATGAAAATGCATCCCCATGCACCTTCGACTACCAGATCTACTAGGCTCACCTACAAATTGAACGAAAGCTTATCGCTATTAGTAACCTGTTATGATAAACGATAATAATAAGAGGTTTCAATAAAAGCGAAAGGAAAAATCTAAACAAAGAATAAGTTTCATTTTAAAAGGAGAAGATATTTTCCTCTGCATAATAATATTTTGCATCCTGGTTTATTGCCACCATAAGTTGTTAACCATCTCCATGCCTCCATTCCTCACAAATTAATATAAAAGAAATTATTGTAATTGCAACTAGTTTTGACTATTACTGTCATAGTTGAACATTATGCATGCAAAATTACTATAGATAGTAAAAATATTCAGATTAGTTCATTGATAGAATATTTTGAATATGGACTTTTTAAGCCTAGACTAAACTGTTTGAAATGTAGACTAACTTATTTGAGCTTAAAGCTGAATTGTTTAGCATCCTTAAAACCTCAAGTCAAACTCCCCTCAAAGACTTGATCTCTTGTTAGCTCAAACCAACTTCCTAAGTCTCGAATCACCCATCTCCAAGTTAAGCCCAACCATCTAGAGGTCAGGCAACTTACTGAAGAGCTCGATCAACAATTGAAGCCAATCATAGTTGAATGTGATACCCACGAAGGAAGTTTGGCCAGCATAACCGTATCTCTACATTGCTTGGGATATGCCATTAATGGAAGATATACTTTCTTAATCTAGCAAGATTCATCTTTATCCAACATCCTATAATATATTAACCTCCACCACTAAAAATAAAGGTGTGCCTCCATTACTATGGACCATCTACACATACTTACTTTTTACTCTTGCATACTTGTTGGCTTGTTTTGCATATTTACTTAATTATTAGAGTAGTCCTAACGAATAAGCCTCAACTTTCTATTGATTGTTGAAAGGTTAATTTGCTCTAACACTCTATTAGCAAATTCCAAGACAACAAAATATATGTCAAGGGTAAACATACACCTACTATTTCTCTGCTTTGTAATTAAATATCTATATCAGTAATGAGAAAATATTCCCTTTTAAGGTAACACATCAATGTACCAAATCAAACCTATTATTGTAACCATATCCATAACTACTTCAATTCATTAATTTTTTTTTAAATTTTTTTCTTTTTCTTTTCTTTATGAATATGGTATTTTATGTGATTACTTTTTTCTTATTTATCTTTCAAGCATTCATAATATGGGTGCATCATTATGTAGTATTTATGTATATGTATGTATATATATATATATGATGATAATATTTCTTTAATTTATTTACATTTTTAGCTACTTATATTTTGAAATTTCCTTTAGGAGTAGAGTACTTTATATTTCCAATTCCTACGAAATCTTGTTGATTGAATTGAAATCGAATTGGAAATGCAACCTTAAGTTTTAGGAACTCTCGCTATATACAATTATTGATTTAAAGTACACTTATTCATAAGATTAAAAAATTTACTGAAAAGATTATAAAATTAGTTTTTTCCTAATACAACACAATTAACATGTCAACCAGTTGTATAAATTATTACGAATACGAAATAAATACTATAATTTAATTATCTAAGAAACATAATATCATGTTTAAGTTTTATGTAATTACTAGATGATTTTTCTTGAAATGTTATATCTTTCAAGAAAATTTTTTTAATTTTTTGAGGTAGTAGAGTGAAATAATGTTATGGAGCATCTAATATTGGTGAGTAAGTGTAGCTATGTTAGGTATGATGTCTTAACCATCCCTTGTCTTGTAGTCACTTATTACTAAATTTTAGAATTGATATCTACTTCATAACATGCAAAAACAAACATGAAACCTACATCTTATGATACCTACAAAGTATGATATACCTTATCGAAATTGTAAAATCATTATTGTATTTCTATAATGGAGGAAATATAATTATTAAGAAGATAGGACATTAAAATAGCAATCTTAATCATGATAACGCATATAAATGCTAATCTTCAAAATGACTAATTTTTGGTATTATTGTGGCAAAGAAACTAATAGGTCATAAACCTATTACAAAATATGAAGCTTAGATTGTACTTTTTAAAAATTTCATATGGAAAATAGTGATTAGATAAATTATGTTGAGACTGTGACAAAAACTTGAGAAAACAAACTATGTCCTTACTAAGTATTATAGTTGGTTAGATAACTAATTAGCCTTAATTTTAAATTCAAAATCATTCAATAATTGATACTTCAATAGGACTTGCACAAGGCTATTATAAATTTTTGGATAATTTTTACATTACGAAAAAGGAAAAGAAAAAAACTGATGGTGATTGACACTAAATGAGTAATAATGTGCACTAACTTAAAAATAAGTTAATCTAATCCAATGATAAACAAGTAGTAGATATTTAAAATTGTTGGAAAAGAAAAAATTGGAACGTTAACTATGAGTTAGGTATAAGGGTTTATCCATACTCTACTCCTATATATACTAGATTATAAAAGGGAAAATTTAGAATTAATAAGAATATTTTATTTTGTTACTCTTAGTATTATTAATTAAGAGATTTTATAAGTATTACAATTATTAGTGCAATTGTACGGCTTTGTATTTATATTAGTTGACAACTTTATATTAGAAAGAAGAAACGGTAAATAATTAAGTGGTTACAACTAACAGTTTATATAAGCATTGTAAATGTATTAAAAATTCAATAATTCAATATACAACATCTCATTTTCGAGTTCTTTCATCTTCTTTCCTTATCATTATCATCTTCTTCTTCTATGCAAAGTTAAAATTCTTTGACAGTCTTCAAACATCTCATCAACTAGGGAAGAAGACAATCCTTCAAGTCCTTATTTTCTTCATCCAAGTGAAAATCCATCCCTAGTTCTTTTTTCTTCAGTTCTTATAAGCTTGAATTATTATTGTTGAGAGAAAACATCAACATATAATACGAGTAGCAGGAGAACTTCTGATGCAATATGGTTTTACCACTAAAATTTTGGAGTAAATGTGTTCTACATGCAACTTATCTAATAAATAGGACACCTCTACTTTCATAGACAACAAAACTTCATATGAGCTTCTTTAAAAGCATTTACCATCTTAAGAAAACTTGAAAGTATTTGGTTGTTTATGTTTTACATCAACATATGATAAGAAAATGACAAAAATGATTCAAAAGCTATAAAGTATGTGTTTTTAGGATTTGTTTCTATTATTAAAGGTTACAAACTCTTTGACCTTCAACATTAATAAATCTTGATTTCAAGAGATATAATTTTTTTTTTATGAGGAGATATTTCCTTATATCAAGGAAAACATTTCCTCTTTGGAGAGAGGATACTTTGTCTATCTTTCATTATCTGAATAGTAAATAGATTATATCTCATCAAATTCAAGGTAAAAAAATCCTACAGCCACATATTTCTCAATAAGATGATCTCCAATTGGATGTTATACAGCATCAACAACAAACGGAGTCTAATAAACCTCAACTAAGAAGGTTAACTCGCATTAATAAAGTTCCTTCATATCTTCAAGATTACATTTACTCTAACAATCTTAAGAGTCCTTACACAATTTTTTATATTTTTTCATATGCTCGACTTACTTCCAAACATTTTGCTTTTGCATTTTCTATTGTTAAGAACTAAAAACCAAAGTCTTATAAAGAAGCTATTGTTTATAAAGAGTGGAGAGATGGTATAGAAGCTCAAACTTAAGCTTTAGAAAAGAATAACACTTGGAAATTAGTGGATTTATCACCTAATAAATAACTTATTGGTTGTAAGTGGGTATACAAGATTAAATATAAAGATAATGATAGTATCGAGTAATGCAAAGCTTGTTTAGTTGTAAAAGGTTACAATCAACAATTTGGAATAGATTTCCTTTGATACATTTTATCCAATTGCAAAATTAACAACAGTTTAAATGTTACTCTCTTTAGTTGCTTATCACAATTGGCTCTTATGCCAATTGGATATTAATAATGCCTTTATTCATGGTGATTTAGTAATGGAAGTGTACATACAATTGCTTAAAGGCTTTCAAATAGAAAATATGAATAAAGTTTGTTACTTGGTTAAATCCTCATATAGACTTAAAAAAGTAAGTAGCAAAGTTAACTACTCCATTGCTCTCTTATGGGTTTCATCAATCTTAGCTGATAATAACTTATTTTTACAAAATAGTAATGGGAACTTCACTGCCTTATTAGTTTATGTTGTTGACATAATAATTGCTAATACATCTATGGACCAAGTTTAGTATATTAAGGAGTACCTAATGCTACTTTTCAAATTAAAGATTTAGAGGAATTGAAATATTTTTTGGGTCTAGAAGTTGCAAGAAACAAAGATGGTGTAAATCTACGTCAAAAGAAGTGTTTCCTAGACTTGTTTAAGGATACAAGGTTCATTGAGTCTAAACTAGTTCTTACTCCAATGTTGTATGAACAAAAGCTCTTAAAAGATGATTGATCTTCACTTCTTACAGATTTAATTCAATTTAGAAAACTAATCAAACAATTTTTATATCCAACTCATACTTGTCTTGACATCATGTTTGCTATTTGATAACTTTCGCAATCCCTAGATTGTCGTACTTGAAAGCATTTAAATGCAACATACTGAGTGTTAAGATATCTCAAGTCTTCTTTGAGTTAAGGCTTATTTTTCTTTTAATCTTCTTTGAAACTTAAAGCATTCTCTGATTCTAATTGGGCTTCGTATAATCATATAAGGAAATTTGTGACTGGTTGTTGTAGAATTCTAGGAGAATCATTAATCTCGTAGCAATCCACTGTGTTTAGATTATCCTCAGAGGCATAATACCGTACAATGGCAACAATAGTGTGTAAGATGCAATGGCTTTTATATTTGTTTCAAGATTTGAATATTAAGCATGACCACCTTGACTTATTGTTTTGTGACAATTAGTTAGCCATTTACATTGCTAACAATGCAATGTTTCACTAGTGTACAGAATATGTAGAAATTGATTTCCATGTTGTTTAAGAAAAGCTAAAGGCTGGAATTATTGCATTTCTACCAATAAAATCCTCTTATCAATTAGCATAATATTTTACCAAAGCTCTCATCATTCCTTCCTTCAAAGACTTAGTTAGCAGCTTCATATTAGAAAGAAAAAAAAGTGTTGAATAATTAAGTCATTACAACAAGCAGTACATATAGGCATTATACATGTATCAAAGATTAATTGATTTAATACACAACACATTTCATTTTGGAGTTCTTTCATCTTCTCTCCTTATCATCATCTTCTTCTATGCAAAATCAATAAGAGGGTTGATGTAGATATCCTGGACTCTATACCATATACCTTAGAGAATAAAAAAGTGATTTTGATATATTTTATACCCTATCCTATGAGTTAAGCATGCTTTGAAATATTAGAATCGAATCCATTCTATAACTTTCAATAACCATCTATTTATTTACCTATCTGACTATACATATTAGAGCAGTTTTACCTACCGAGTAACTAATATGAAGAGCAAAATATATTTATTGTGAATTGAAAGAATTACAAAGTTGTCATGGAAATGACTTGTGGTGGAAGAACGAACCTCCCCATTATTCATGCCACTTCTAATTAGTTAACTATATTAAACCTATAATTAGATGGGGTGAACCACTCCATTGTTCATGCCTCTTCTATCAAGTCCCTTACTTAAACATATAATTGATCATTAGGAAACAATAACATTTATCCTATCCTATATATAAACTTTTTGTGGAAGTTAAAAAAGAAAAAAAGAATTCCTTTATGAAAGAAATTAAAGAAAAAAGGAAAAAAAAAAACAAAGAGTACAAAATGAGGGAAAGCGTCGTTCAGTTGAAAATAAAGGTTCCACCGAAATTTCATCATTGTGTTACGATAATTAGCCCCTGCATTCTGCAGGTAGAAAATGTTTATGGATAGTTATTGCTGGTTGGAGTAAAGGCGGGGTTGCCAGACAGCCAAGTTTGCAGGGATTTTACGGCAGATAATGGAGAATAAAATAATGCACCACTATTATTGGTCATATTGAATGGGGATAAATATAAAATCACTACCTGATAATTTTTAATTTCTTCCCTACAATTTTTGAAAGTTCATTCATTATCAAATTTATACTTGTTGAATTTATTGGCTTACTCTAATTGCCTATAATTATACTTTTTACCCCATAAGAATTTAACATGCCATCTATCTCAAAATATGGAAATAATTAATCTGATAAGTAAAAATATCATTGCATATAATTATAATTTTGACCAGTAAAAGTGTGACTTGAGCATGATACCTAACAAATTCAAAATTTATATGAAAGTATTGATAAACAAAGGTTTAATAAGTATGTTATTTTAAAAACTTCAAACTTTAGATAAAAAATTGAAAAGATACTCAAAGCTTATGTATTATTTTTGACATTACTCCTATTGAAGCCGAATATTTGCAGTGAAATGCAAATGTTTTGTTTTATGTGATTTTGGGCACTTAAATTCTCAAAATTTCAAACAATATGTTTTTAGATTCTATTTTACTATTTCTCTTAGTAATAACTAAAAAAATTCTACGAGCACTTTTTTACCATCTTTTAAAGGGCAAAGTGGGTGTAATGAAAAAAAAAAAATCACTATTTTAAAGATTTAGGAATCTAAATGCTTGATTAAAAAAAATTGAGGAAGTTAAATACATTTATTGCAGCATACATTTATATTATATTTATTGCAGCATATGCATGTAACAATTGGATCACACGATGGAAAATAAATATATGATAAAAACTTGATCCTATGGACTTAATATAATGAATTTAGTAACTGATAAGTTCAAGCTTGTCGATACTTATTTACTAAAAAAAAAAAATTATTTCTTAATCACTTTTTTAGCAAAATTGAACTTTCATATGAATGGCAGGTAGAGATTCTCTTATATGCTGACAATTCGATATCTAAATTAGCTCAAGTTTTAAGTTTGGTTAGTTATTTAAATAAATCTAGTCGATTTCGAATAAAGTTAAAATAATCTTAAATAAATCCAATCTGAATAATTTACAAGGCGAATTCTCTTGTTGCTTAGAACTCCCACGTCCTCTATTAACTTTGCAAGCAAGTCTATTGTACATATTCCTTTTCCCTTTAGCTCTAGAACGTGGTCGAACATGAACTTCCCTTATTAAAGACGCACAAACTCCGTTATTAAAAGGGAAGACGAACTACTAAGTAACACGGCATCTAATGTCGTAACACAACTGCCGAGAATAAAGCCAAACCTTTCCAAGTGTAGGGTTCAAAATCTCTTAAAAGGCTCTAGCCTCTAGGTCATGTTTTTTGCTTCATAGTTGCTGTGATTCAAAGCATCTTTGCAGAGCTTTTGATGACGCTGGTTATCATTAAGGCATATATATATATATATATATACATTAGTAGTCCTTTCCATCAGGTGCACATGCCTTGTTTTAGAACTGTCCTAAGATTAATCTCCACGTATTAGCCTTATTGATCTTCTCTGTGACGAAATTAGATATTGTTGCCAATTTTGATGTTTATCTATATGTATTCTCGAACATCTATTATTGATAGGTAGGTTTTTCAAACCTTTTGGAAGCAACATTTGAGTGTCACTCATCGAGATATTTTGGGTAATTGGAATTGTATTATATGTTACGTATTATGTATTTTTTCAAAAATTTATTATTAATAGGTAGATTTTTCATACCTTTTGATGGTTAGGTATTGATATAGGTTGATAATAAATGGAATTGTTATTACACACAACATATTATATATATATAATGATAGTTGTTTTGAAAACTGTTGATTGTCGATTCTACCAGCGAAAAAGAACTAGGCCAATAGGTTCAATTCCAAAACTTTTGGTCTTCAACTAAACTTGAAGCAACAAAACCTATAAAAAACACACAAGAGGGATCTCCGGATAGGTATTTTGACGCTTAAATCAATTGAGTAGTAAAAAAAGGTAGAATAACAATTGATCAAATTATATATCTTCATACTTGGAGGCTTTATCCTTATTTATAGAGGATGAGGTTAAGATTCTTTAAGAAAGATGTATTATACTATATGTTTAGATCATATCTCCAAATTAGGAAAGTGCATCAAGATATGTTAAGCAACTGCTTCTTAAATTGATGATATTGATTTGATAAGTGGCTATTAAGGTAGCTACATTATAATGCTTCAATTAGGGATAGTAAATTATGAGACTTGTTTATAGCAAGCATTCTCCAAGCTTAGGGTCACCGTAGCTTTATGGGTTGGCTTATCCTAAGTTGGCTAAGTGGACTTGATGATTCACATAATCAAGCGTCTAATAGACTCAAACCATAGGGAGATTGGCATATTGGGCCTAACCTATAATTTGGCCTTTCTCTAGATGCTCCAACAAGGTTACTTTAGGCTTGAGCTAGAAGGTTTAAAAATTTCTATCAACAAAAACTATTTATCATATTACCTCATGTTTAAAAATTTTATCGATACTTAAACATATCATGGTAACAAAGGCTCTCCAACATGTTGCTATTATTATTCAGCACATCGCACGAGCGTGTGCCCATTTGGCGCAAGGTCATGGCAATGCTTTGAGTAATTTATTTGGAAGAGACACCAATATGTTGATGATTAATTCAAAAATATAATTTCAAGCTTTACAATTCATGGTTGTATATCCTGATTTGGCCGAAAAATGAGAAGAGGATCCGTTGCTCTAATTCTAAGTTGCACCCGAACGCATTAAGATAAGAAATCCATCTCCAGTCCGTGTATTGATGAGCTAAACTCCATATTAAATAATTTTATTAATTCAAAGGTTGTCCAAAGCATTACAATGTACCATCTATTTATAGTAAATTAATCCTAACATGTGAAAGGTAAATCTATTTATTGCACCGAGTTTATATTTGAAGTTAATTAAATTTAAAATTTTGAATTCAAGCTTAACTTAAAATAATACTCAAAATAGTCAAAATTGGCTCGATCAAACTCATTTAAATTTGATTTATTTAAAAAGATATTTTCTTATAATTATAATAATCCAAATTCAACTTAGACTCTAGATATATGTATGTTCATGTTAAGCTCGATTGACTCAATTGTTCAAACTTGAGTAAATAAAGAATTAAGTTAGAGTTGTTTACAGGTAGTTTTGGCCATGGTGGGCAAAAACTTGCAACTAAGAAATCTCACCAATTTGTTTTGTGTTGAATGCGTCTCGTTCCACTGCTCCCTTTTGACATCACCAATTAGCATATGTCCGTCTCCAGCTTAGTTTGTTGATAGCATTGTTGTTTCTTCATAACTACCCCTTCTTGGGTTTTAAGTGATAGAGGTTGCCCATTACATCTATTAGCAACCAAAATCACATCTATAGCATATATTTTTTAATCCTCTGCCATTGTTCCCATAGAATCTCTCTCCTCACGAATCCTATGATCGTAAATCAATCTTCGAAATGAATATAAATTATCAACCTTTTTCTCTTCTAGTGGGTCGCTTGCTTCTCACTAAGAACGTTATCATTGCAACTTGAAAAACTATTCACTTCCTCAATCTCACTTTAGAAACTTCATAAATGATAATACCCAACTAATAAAATTAGGGATTTCAACTTACATTTTTGAAATATCTTATTACATTAATCACCTTAGTCTTGATTTTACATATTCTTCTTCCTCCATAATTCTTGATGGACTTTCACAATTGTTTTCATGCTGTAATGATTCTCATTCCGATACAATTTAGGACGGCTTAAAACGCAAAAAAATAAAAAATAAATTAAAAAAAGAAAGAAAAAGAAAAGAAACTTATGGAGTACTAAGCTATATTCACCATTATGAAAAGTGAATCGAAGGATTCCACATATATAATCTCCTTTACTTTGCATACGCACATGGCTTCTTTCAGTGCTGTCTTCAGATTAGCGTCCACGTATTAGCCATGACATTATTTATCTTCTCTGAGACAAAAGATTGGCCACATATTGTTGAAAATAACTTCAAGAAGGTAGGTTTTGCAGGTAACTTTTGGAAGCATTGTATGATTATTATTAGAATCCAACGCGTAGGGGGAGGACATTGAGTAGGTGAACTATAAGGTTTTTAACAAGCTTTCTGCACTTCGGCATGAATCTGCACGATGTTGTAAATTAGGTAATCAGCAATTGGGAGATCAAATTGTAACTCGTACGTCATGAATGGTTTGTTTTATCTTTTTTTTTTTTTTTTTCTTGGAGTTGTGTCTGTTTGAATAAAATTATTAAATTCAACCAAGTTTTTTTTTTTTTTCACTCGAACTTCCTACCTCTGCTTCGAAATAAAACAATTATCATAATGTTTACCCATTTTAGAGTACTTTCTATCTATGAATTAGATGAGTTTAAGGATGTGATGTTTCCGTGTCCAACATTGATATTGGTATCTATGCAATCTACTTTACATAAACTTCTTTTATTGATGGTTAAATGTGCAAATATCATAGATGATTGTGTGGATCATTATTATCTTATGAAATGTCTACATCTGCAGGTAAGCGTGAGCAAGTATAGGTGGATACAAGTACAATATGAGATGCTATATGTCTCCTACCTTATAGGCGTACCGACTTTAAATTATGAAACAAAAATTTTCACTCTATAAAATTTATTAATATATGATATTTTTGTGAAACCTATAATATAGAGTAGCAGGTAAAATTTTTGAAAACTTTTATTATATTCTCGTAACATAAAATTTTTCAAGTAAGTTGTCCAATAATTTGTCAAAAAATTTCTGCATATTAGTAGATAATACAATCATCAATCCAATAATCTCTAAAGCTAATAAGAAAAAGGAGACAAAAGAGATAAATTAAGATTATCTTAGAGTTGAGAGAAATAGAGTAGCATAAAAAAGAAACCGAAATGCACAAATGAAATAACTCTCTCGAGAGTAAAGTTAATAATATTACATAAAATAGTACTCCAAATTTATACAAATAAGTGTAAACATAGGACAACAACACTAATAAGAGGTTAATACTTGTTTATACATATGCATTATATAAAAACATTCTAAATTTACTATCAGTTTTATCACAAGTAATATTTTCAATGTAAAAGGAGGATTAAGATAATTAAAACATGAGGAGAAAAAAAAAAATAGATACGAAGAGCAATTTGGGAAAGATTCCAAAAGCCCCTTCTTGTACTTGAATAATATAAATTATTACTTTTAGCGGCTGTTCGTATTACATCGGAACTCCTATATGTAATATTTTACTTTATTATGAAAAATTGATTTGAGCTAGATCAATGGTACCGGTTAAACCAAACATTAAAAACACCTTATTCTAGTTGATAAATCAATAGCTGTTGGCCTTTTCAACCATACATTGATTTCTAAATTAAGGAATGTTATATAAAAATTAAAGCTATATGATATTATTCTACAATGGCATTAGATCATCTTAAGCAATAGTGAAGATGTACAAGTCTATTTGAAAGATGAAAGGTGAATATAAAGGAAAATGAATGGACCTCGAAGGTTGAGAATAAGATAAGAGACAACAAAAAAGGAAAAAGGTAAATAGGATTATGCTAAAATAATAATAAATTTCAAAACTAAAAGATATTTTATCATTTGGTACAAATCAGTTTTATTCGAGTTCAAATTGTTCAATTCAAATTCAAGTAGTTTGATTCGAATTCAAAACAATTCCATTCAGTTCAATTCAATTTGACCCCCTGAGCCTAATCGCAAATCATTTGAAGTATCTCTAAATTAAACTATGAACTAAATCGAAATATAAAAGAATAGCAGTTTGTGGTTTGGTCCAATTTGATTTTATTCTTGGTTAAGTTTGATTCAATTTGATGAACAACCCTAAAGTATATCCATATTCAAATACCCTAATCGCCAACATTATATTGAAAGTTTTAATTTAAGACACACTTTAATCAATTCTAAGACGCTTCCTACAATATGCTTAAATTGTTTTCCGACCTTCTAATATGTATGGGATTCCTTTTTCACATAATTTCTCCACAAAGAGACTGAAAAGTTATTCAATACTTAGCTATTATGTAAATAAGTAAGACTCTCCTTAATTTCCCTACAGAGTTCAATTTTCCTATCATTGGCATATATATATACATATATATATAAACAAAACCATTTGAAAAATAATAAAGCATGCTAATAAAGGTGAATTGAAAGAACGGAAATCGATCTTCTCAATTCCTTGATAATGGATCCTCTCAATTTAAAATGATCATAGCTTCCCTTTCCAAGCTCATTACATTACTCTAAGTTAAATGGTAGGACATAAAGTCAAGCCACTAATTTCACAAAAATTTAGCCTATATGTGTTTTTATTTCTCTATTGCTATAAGACATATAAACACATTAACCCTAAAGGTAGCATCATCTTTGCCTCCTCCACATAGTCATCCTCTAGCCTACCGTCGACCACCTGAAACATTCTTCTGTCATTATAGGTAAAGGGTACTCCCAACCTTTTACTTTTTGCAATGACCAAATACATTTAAGAGTTGATTATTCGTTAAGTTAAGAAATGTATGTATGTATGTATGTAACGCTACAGAACTTGAGAAATTATAGCCTACCACATATTCTTATAGTCTACTGACATATCAAGTAATCAACCTACTAACTTCTCCATGTAGTATTAACCATCAATAACCTATAATAACTTCAATCTAACATTATACACGTCTTTAACATCCAAAGTTCACAAAAAAATCCAAAAGGATCAAACTATCAAATGGTCTTATTCAATGAAAACAAAGCCCAAATCTTAATTCAACAACTTCTGACTCATGGAAACAAGATAACATATTTCAAAGGACTCGTACTCGCCATATTCAACATTAAAAAATTAACTAAAAACTCTAACAAGAGAAGTCTTAGGAGATTCCTCATGACCTAAGTTACAAAATATAAATAAACAACTATAAATCTGATGGCATTTTTTGGCCAAAACCATAAACTACTCAAAATTACAAGGACCTGTTTCCATCATCATATTAGTAGTCACAATAACTAGTTGTATCCTCATAATAGTCAAAATCACCAAAATAATCCTCATACTCTCCATAACCTATTCATGCACTTGAAAAAAAAAAAAAATAGAAATCCTCAAGGGATGAACAAAGCCTAGTATAAGGTAAACAAGTACACGCGCATTATCATACAATGAATGCACAAGTACACACATTAGTTGATTCAAAATCACCGAATGCAACAATAACATTTTCTTATCATTTATCAAGTCAATCAAGCAACATAATTCCAACATCTTGGAACTTAGAGTATCTCATGACTTTTACACACAAATATATATAAATACATATATGTATAGTATCGATCCTCCCTAATGCCCTACAAACTAAGGAACATCTAAAACTACTGAGATCATTTCAAAATAAGATTCCAATCAAGACAACATTGCATTAAGATCATTGGGGTGTTACCCTAGGATTATTAGTCCTCCCAATCCATTGGGCTCAGCCAAGCACACATAATACACTTTGTTTAGGCCTGATTGTTATTAAGTCCATTTAATAAGCACTGATCCTACAAACACAAGCAATATATAATGCCCTATACCTCACTAAAAGGTTTGCTTAGATTTTGAAACATTTGCCTCACATCTTATTCGCATGAAGATAGAACACCTTACTTGGCATTTAAACTCATCTATTATCACTCTCAAATTTAACAACTCAACTTTTTCATTCTTGTAACATAAGTAACTTAAAGATCCTAGGATCACTATTGATATGGTCTAGCAAAGATGAATACATGATATTCGGTATTGTATGAACCAATTGGGTGGGTCCAAACTGTGAGATGGTCTAAAGAGTAAATGAAAGTCAAAGGTTGAGTAGGAGTTCCCATGCACAGATGTAGGGTATAACATGATACCATGCACAGCAATGGTAGATAGTGTCCTTGTTTGGCTTAACTCTTCACTTTTCGGCAGGTCGCACACCTTTCCGATATAGATTGGACATCTTTCATTATTCTTGGTTAAAAAAATCTTAAGGATAGTACCTCATGGGCTCAATATTGGCCAAAGTGTCCTGACAGTCCTCTGCCATATGCCTTGCATACCAATAACTCTTTTATGGAACAGGTCAGGATACATAATCTTCTCTTCCTAAATAAGTATTTATCTTGTAAGCCTCACAACCAGTCGCTCAAGGTTTCAATCAGTTGAAAGATTCAATTAAGCCTAAATTATAAGTAAAGCTAGAAATATTAGTAAAACGATTTCGTAAGTTTGAATTTAAGAAAATAAGTAATAAAATAAAAGAATATAAAAATTTCAAATTTTGAGTATATAACTCATTATTTATCGAAAATAAGTAAAACACATTCCGATAATTAACAAATCGCTAGAGATAAATTATATGTATACTAAAAATTATAAAATAACCTAAATAATATTTAGGAATATTTATTTGTACTACATATGAATTTACATGTATGTAGAAATACGCGTAATTACTTAAAATACACAAAATATGCTAAAATAATAATATTTAATTAAAGAAAATTCATAACTAATTAAGGAAAAATCAAGAAAAATATAGAAAACCGAGGAAAAGTCTAGAAGTGAGGTGTGACAATTTGATATTGAAGAAAAAAAATCAACCAATTAAAATGCAATAAATAGAAAGTGGAAAAAAGAAGAAATAAGATAATTGTCTTGTCTAATTAATGCACAATAATTTCCCTAAAGTTGTATAAATGCTCCAAATTTTTCAAAAGCTCATTTGGCCAATTTGGAGAGTGAGAAAAATAGAGAGAGGCAAAATTGAAAGAAAAATTAGGGTTAGGAAAAAAAAGAAAAAGAAAACTGTGCAGTTGGGGCTTGTAAGGAGAACCCAGTCCCAACGAGCAGCTGAGAGTGGACGGCCACCATCACCACATGGTGGTGGTAGCACCTAGGTGGGTCGACACACTTGGTGGCCAGAGCCACCCAAATCGGTGAGTTCGATTTTTAACTCAATTTTGTGTAATTTTGTAAAAATAGTAAATATTCTTATAAAATTATGAAGTTTGTTATTGTATAATATTTTTGTATTTAGTTTTTAGGAAAAATATTATTTTGATGAAAATATGTCCCGTGATATATGGTCCTTAAGAAATCATACAAAACCAAGCATATTTCGGTTTAAAAATAAATGACCTTAGGAGTGTAGTTTTGAGCCTAAAATTTTTGTGTAGACTAATTAGATGATATAGAATAGTGCCATAAAGCCTGTTTTCAAAAATTAATTTTTGAAATTTTTAGATAATTTTTAGGCTTTAAAATTAGGCATAAAATGGGTAATTTAGGGTTAATTAAGTAATTAAACAGTTAATTACTGATTTAGTGAATATTTATATGTTTTAGGTTGTTGAAATATGATGAAGTATGATACTTGTAGCATTTAAGGTGTTAGATATAATTATTAGCCTAATTATGTAATAAATAAGTAATAGGGAAAAATAGTACATTTTAAGTTAATTTGGTAATTTAGGGTAATTAGGTGTAAAATTTGATTTAGGATGAATTTAGAAATTTTGAAATGATAATTGATGTTGGGAGATGGTAATTAAAGTGTTAGAAATATTAGATGTGTATTATATACATAATAGGTAATAATACATAATATGTAATTATCAGAAATATAAGAAATAGAAAATATTAGGATAAAAATTGATATTATAGAAATAATATGGATATATAATAAATTTGATAGAAAACTTAAATTTATGTGATTATATGAAAAATGTAAAAATTTCTTACATCAAGAGTAAATTCGGTACACTAATAAGGATTTAAGTATACTGGGTGGAATAAAATACTGACTAGGGGTAATGATGGTATTTAGGATATCTGGAAGTAATGTGATTAATTTCACATTATGAGTTGAAACGAATTTCTAGGATTCGGGCATAAAATAGTACTTAGAAAATCGAACTAGAACCTAATGTAGAAATTGATGCGGAAATTGAACCCAAACCTAACCCCCAAACTTAGAGTAATTGTAAAAGATTTGAGAATCTAGATAACTGGATATATTAAACCCTAAAAAAAAATAACAATAAGCGTTGTGGGATAAAACGAACCTATAATAGTTATAAGAAAAACTGAAACCACGTTTGTGTTATAGGGATGATCGGTGATGGAATGGGCGAGTTGGACCTCGAGTGAGTGAGCGAGGAGTCCAGGTAAGTTGGGATTAAAATGTTGCTGTATTTTAGAGGCTTGAGATTATGCTTAGTTGTGCTTGTTAGATAATTGGTTATGTGCATGTGCTTGATTATGAGTGATGCTATGATTTTGTTTGTTGTTTTAGCCTATATTATATGATTTTTATGAAATGATTAATCACCCTAAATTGGACCTAATCAAATATACGACTTATAATCATAATTGGACCTACATGGCAACCCATTAGGGGAAACCTAAGATTCTCCGACCAAATATTGACCCCTTTGAAAAGGATAGGGCAGGATTGCATAATAGTTCCTTTTTCATCCTTAATCGAACTAAGTAATAGAAGAAGAGGTCACGGTAAGGGTAAAGTCAATGGTTTGAAGGTAATCACGGGAAGTGCGGTGTCTCCATTACATAAGCCTAGGTTTGGTCATGAGTTGTTGCATTAACGGTAACTCTTCAACCCGAATTAAAATGGGCGCAATTTCTCTAATCTCACAACGGGCCCGACAACGTTGTGCAATGACATTTGCTTGAATATGTATTGCACCTAATAAGTTGATTGGTAACCTTATTATGTTTATGGTATAGTTTTAAGTCCTCTATCCTAACTTACTGAGTTATGGTTGTTCACATTCCTATAGACATCGTGCAGGTACTGGCTAAGAAGCGGCATACAACTATTCTGAAGCTAGCACCTGCTGGATCTTAGGGAGTGAGGAAAAATATTTGAAGAAAAAACATATATTTTAATTGTAATAATTGAATTTCGATGTATATATATATTTTCTCACTTTCTTAGGTAAATGATTTATTTAAATTACAAATTGTTTACTTCAAAGCGGGTTAGTCGTGGATATCTTATGTAGACAGGTTTAGGATATCTGTTGTAAGGCCAACTATTATCTTAGAATGGTTTACACGACATGGCTGTTACGACTCTGCCGTTTCAAGGTGTGACATATCCTCCCTGTGATAGTCATACAATACCCATCTTTCCTTACATTTAGCATAGATGGGACCAAAGTATGGGTCCTCAGCATATAAATTCTTTATTATGGAGAAACAAAATAGCTTGGTCTACAATTCAATCAGAAGGGAATGTTGCCTTAATAGGGCATCAGGTACTACATTGTTTTTCCCATTCTTATATTTCATGACATAAGAAAATCCCTCCATGAACTTAGCCCATTTAGCTTATCTCTGAGATAACTTGGGTTGGCTCTTCAAATATCTCAACAATTCATGATAGGTGTAGATCGAAAATTCCTTAAGTAGTAAATAGTGTTGCCACATCATTAGAGCTCGAATTAAGAAATAAAACTTCTTGTTATAAATAGAATAGTAGAGTGTAGCTCCTCAAAGTTTTTCGCTAAAGTAAGCAACAGGTTAGCCTTCTTACATTAGCAAAGCTCCTATGCCTAGTCTAAACACATTACACTCGACTTCGAATACTTTGTCAAAGCTCAGCAGAGCTAAGATAAGGGCTATAGTCAACTTCTCTTTCATTTCCTCAAAACTCTTCTACTCTTTCTCTCCTCATTTGAATTCGACCTTCTTTTTTAATAGTTTGGTGAGCGAGGCAATGATTGTACTAAAATTCCTTATAAACCTATGATAAAATGATGCTAGGCTATGGAAACTCCTTACGTCGACCAAATGGTCGGCATTGGCCATTTGGTGATCACTCTAATCTTCTCTTCATCAACTTGTATGTTACCATCACTTACAACAACTCATAAGAATATCACTTCAAATTAGCAAAGTCACACTTCTTTAGATTAGCGTAGAGTTGTTCAACTTGGAGTTTTGCAAAGACTCTTTGGAGATGCTCTTGGTAAGTATTCAAGTCAAGGCTGTACACTAAGATGTCATTAAAATAAACCATGAAAAAATTTCCTATTACTTTTCGAAGTACACGATTCATTAGGCGCATAAATGTGCTCGAAGCATTGGATGGTCTAAATGGCATTATAAGTCACTCATACAATCCATGGTACGTCTTCAATGCGGTTTTCTACTCAACACTTTCGTGCGTTCAAATCTGATGGTATCTAGATTTGAGGTCGATCTTAGGGAATAGTCTTGCTCCATTTAACTCATCTAGCATATCATTAAGCCTTGATATGGGATACTTGTACTTGATGGTAATGTAGTTGATTGTTTAACTATCTATACATAATCTCCATGACCCATCTTTCTTTGGCACCAATAGGACGGGCACAGCACAAGGGCTAAGGGATTCGTGCACATACCCCTTCTTCATTAGCTCATCTACTTGCTTCTACAGCTCGACTTGGAGTTTTGCAAAGACTCTTTAGAGATGCTCTTAGTAAGTATTCAAGTTAAGGTTGTACATTGAGATGTCATTAAAATAAACCACGAAAAAATTTCCTATTACTTTTCGAAGTACATGATTCATTAGGCGCATAAATGTGCTCAAAGCATTGGATGGTCTAAATGTCATTATAAGTCATTCATACAATCCATGGTACGTCTTGAATGTGCTTTTCCACTCAACACTTTCGTGCGTTCAAATCTGATGGTATCTAGATTTGAGGTCGATCTTAGGGAATAGTCTTACTCCATTTAACTCATCTAGCATATCATTAAGCCTCGATATGGGATACTTCTACTTAATGGTAATGTAGTTGATTGTTTAACTATCAACACATAATCTCCATGACCCATCTTTCTTTGGCACCAATAGGACCGTCACAGCACAAGGGCTAAGGGACTCGTGCACATACCCCTTCTTCATTAGCTCATCTACTTGCTTCTATAGCTCGACAACTTATTTAAGGTTTAGCCTATAGGTAGGCTTGTTCGGCAATGTGTCTCCTAGCTACAAGTCACTAGCATGTTCGATGCTTCAGATTAGAGGTAGACCTTTCGGTAGCTCATTTGGAAATAGGTTGGCAAATTCTTTTAGTAAGGTTTTTACCTAAGCAGGTAGTAGTTTCTCCTCAGATCTCCTTATTTTGAGTAGTTTTCTAACTAGTAGATATGTCAGCTCTTCAAGCTCTACTCTCTCTTTAGCTCAGCTTGATTCATCACCAAAGCTTCTTTCTTCAGAACTTGGCTCAATTGGGTCTACATGACTCTTACCTATTTGGTAGCCATAGGACTCAATTTTACCCTCCTGCCTTCATGCTCCAGGGAACATATATTCCTCCTTCCATCATACATCACAACCTAATCGAACATCCCTGGTTATCAATATATCATAGAGCACTCCATCTTGATAATTGCCAATGTAGATTGGTATAAACACCCATTTTTTCCACTTATACAGCTCCTTTATCATTGAACCAATATAGCTTATAAGGTTTTGGGTAAGGCTTGATCGACAATTCTAATTGCTGGACCATAAATGCAAAGGCTACATTGGTGCAGCTCCCACTATCAACAATCAGGGCATACAGCGACTCATTCACCTTACCCCCAATGTGGAAATGGTTCTCTCTCAATTCATCTTCAAGCTCAAGACTCACACTCATTGTCCTCCTCGACACTAAAGTAGCTAGCATGAAATTACCTTTCTTACTATATGTCTTCCTTCTCCTCAAACAGTTCAATTTATCCAACCTCTTTCAGGTCTTCCACTTCTTCATCAATGTTATCTACCTTAATAGTTAAGGCTTCACCTTGGATCATTATAGTTACTCTGTTTGGACACTAAGCAGCCATGTGTCCAAATCCTTAGCATTTGAAACACTTGATCTCACTTGTTTTCTTTCCTAAGCTCTAACCTTTCTCATACTTCTTTGGAACTCCTTGTCCTCTGCTTAAGCAATTAGAGCAAGTTGGGTTTCAATAACCTTACTTAGTTATACCCGTATAGGTCTATACGGAATAGATTAGCTACTACTACATCGGCTAATAGGAAGATGGAAACTTCTTGTTGGCGTCTTTCTATCCTTTAGGTAGCTCGGATTTCATCGTTAAGTGATCTAATATCTATAGTTTCTAGGATATCTCCAATCTCGTACTTTAATCTACTGATGAATCAAGACACAATTCGGTCTTTTGGCTCAATGACTTTATATTGGATCATTAACATCTGAAATTCCTTGACATAAGCTTCAATAGTTGATCCTCCTTGCCTCAGCTCCTATAATCTTTTGAAGGCATCTTATAAATAATAGCTCGGTACAAACCTTCTCCTTAAGACTCTCTTCCTTGCATCCTAACTCCTAATTTCTCGTTCCCGTTCTCATTCTCATTCTCCTTCTCTTCTTCGGATGGTTTGTAAGTTTTTCTACCATAAGGTAGCATAACTAGTAAACTATAACATAGCAAGTCTAATATTTTCATTATTGGGTACTTCGTGGCATTCAAATTGCTTCTCAATCTCATCTACCCAATCCAGTTAGTCTTTGGCATCACTACTCCTAGAAAAACTTAGAATACGCATCCTTAACCCCTCAACTATAAGGGCTTAAGCATTCCTCTCTTTAGGCTCATAATACTCCCTTGTTTCGTCATCTCCTTCCTCTTCTTTGATTTCTTAGAGTGTTAGCCTACACTTAGCAACCCTGCCCATTCCTTTAGCTCAAGGTATTTGAGCTAAGGCATTAACTCGGCTAAATTGACCATTACTTTACTCTTGCTGCTCATGTCCTCTAGTTGGGCTATTCCTAGCTCGTTGTCTATCTTCATGAATAACAGTTACCAAACTAACTAATAAGTCAAAGAGCCTATTTAATTGGTTGCCCATTGATTAAGGTGTGAAGCTTCCTTCTTGCCCTTAACTATTTTAAGCATCACTTTCTTGGTTTCCCAGAGTTCCTTGAACACTTAAATCTAACATTGTTGGTTAACTCGCTAAATTGATGTTTAAAATACTACTTAGAGTTTCTTTTATGAATAATAACAACAAAACAATAACTAATACTCCTAACACCAAGACAACTACACATAACAAACAGACAAACAAACAACTATACTCTGTTTTGCGTATGAGAAACAAGGGAAAAAAGAGTAACATAAGGCTTTAACACTATTCACCTACCAAACTCTTAGTCCTAGAAACAAGACTTCAAACACACAAAAATGATACGATCTGGCATGAATGAACACACGACATTTGGTATTGGATAAACTAATGGAATGGGTCCAAACTGTGAGATGGTCTGAAGAGTAAATGAAAGTCAAGGTTTGAGTAGGGGTTCCCATGCATCACACAAGATATGATGCATTAATGTCTCATAAAAGCTGAGGTCACACTTGATATAACGCATAAGTATGGTTGAAGGTCACTCGCTATTGGTATACACTCAATAGACTAAATAAGTGCACTCGAAAGTAAGTGAAAAAACTTAGCTCATGAACAAGATGTTTGAAAAATATCAATTATGATAATTGTTGCAGCTATTACAATATATAAGTATTTATATGACTTAATTAGAGTAAATCACACAAAAAAAAAAAGATTCTTATTGGTAAAGGAAAGGGAATAATCTATAGGGGTAACATTGTAATCTAGCAAAAGAATATCCAGTAGCAGAAAAAGACAATATAAATGCTAGAAAATGGCAAGATGTGCATCTTTTTGCTCATTTTGTGGTCCCAATGACATGGCAGTTTGAACAGAGGCAGCTTCGATCAGGTCAATGTCGGCATCAGGAATTTGGCAACTCGGATAGTTAGGACTAGATAGGAGAGGGTTCATAGGCAACTTACTTTTGGATCGACCTTGAATGGCCGACTCCTAACAGCTGTCAGTTCGGCTTTGGCATGGGAGAGGTTGGTAGTACTTTGATTTGTTGTTTGGAAAAGTGTGCTTCAAAGAGGTTGGTTTGGCATCTCGACTAGTTACCTCGACAGCTTCTTAAATGTAGAGAATGAAGTAACTCAGTGGATTAGATTAAGGAATGTGCTGCTCCTTTATGTTTAGCTTACCTTAGACAGCTCTGTGAACCATTTAAGCAAGTCCATGAGTGTAGGAGCACATGATTGGTCTGTAATCCTTATCAACTATGGCATTGGATTGGTTTAAGAAACATTTTGGATGATGATTCATGTTTAGAAAGGCTTTACAAAAGATTAAGAATGGAAAAACATGTTTGGAAATCATTAAGTAATCGAGGGAAATGTCATTGTATACACCAAGGGACTTACAGTCAAGAACTACTTCACATAGTATCTAGACAACAAGACTTTAAGAGCATCTAATCCCTGGTGTCAGAATGCAAGTGGAGGTGGGGTTCAGTTGCTAGCTGTACTCTGTAGAATTTCATAAGCTTCAGTGATGTTTTACCCCCTCAACCTTCAACCCTCTTCCACCTAAAGTAAAAAAGCACCACTCTCGAAATGTTTTCCCATCAACAACTCAATCTTACACTTCTCAAAACACCAACTAAACACTAATCTACAACCAAATCTTAACCCAACTTTCCATGATTCAATCAACATATCAATAAAACTATGTATAACAAAGTATAATTATTATATACTTACCATTAGGATCTATAACCTACAATTCCACTACCAAGAACCCATTGTAGGACTCCCGATAAACCACCTTAAATTCATTTTACTCACTAAACTATGGAGGAAAACGAATATTTATTGAAATTTGTTGGAATCCTTAAACAAAAGGGTGATTTCTCAACTTACCTTAATCTCTTCTACCTAATCTTACTAAAACGCATTGTAAACTCTTCTTTGCTTCAAGTCTTATGTGAAACCTTAGTCCACAATGGCTATACACATGTAGCAAAATTGAAAAACAATTTTCAATGAGTAACATTTAGCTATTTATACTCAGGGTTCGTGGAAATTTCCTATGCCTAACTGCTATCGCTTTAATTTTGCAATACCACTCATGCCCTTAATGACAAATATTGTTTTTTTTATTATTTTATTTTATTATTTTCCCTTTTTCTGGTTTTTACAATCCTTCCCCCTTAAGAAAAATTTTCTCCTCGAAAGTTGGAAGTTTTATATACCTTACTCTTGAAACAATACTAAGTATTTCTTTCTCATATCTTCTTCTAGCTGCTAAGTTGCTTCCCTTTTCGAAAGACTTGACTATTGTACCTTAACATAAGATATCTGCCTTCTTCTCAATTCTTGGATCTTAATGTTTATAATCTTTATAGGTTGTTCTATAGAAGATAAGTTTGGCTACTACTCTAAGGTTTCTAAGTCCACTAGTTATATCCTATGCCATTTAGCCTCCTACTTCTGATTGGGCTTAAATTTTTGCATCATCGATACGTAAAAGACATTATGGACTCCTTTAATCTAAGAGGGAGCTCCAATCTATATGTTATGTTCCCAATTTTCTTAATAACTTTGAAAGGTCCAACATACCTTAGAGACAATTTTCCTTTCAACTCAAATCTAAAAATTCCTTTAGTAGGAGAGACTTTCAATAAAACTTTATCTCCTACTTGAAACTCTAATAGGCATCGCCTCTCATCAGCATAGCTCTTCTAACGTCTTTATGTGATTTTCATTCTCAACCTTATTAGTCCCACTTTGTCTACTGCCTCCCACACTAACTTTGGACGTAGAACTTACCTTTCTCCTACCTTATCCCAATGGATGGACGATCTACACTTCTTAACACATAGGGCTTCATAAAGAGCCATTTGAATTGTTACCCGATAGCTATTATTATGGGAAAACTCAACTAAGGGAAAGTGTTCATCTTAGTGGCCGCCAAAATCAAGTACATATGCTCGTAATAAACCTTCAAGAATCTATATAATTCTTTTGGATTACTCATCGGTTTAAGGGTAGAAGGTGATAATAAACGAAAGCTTTGTACCTAAAGCCCTGTGTAAACTTTTCCAAAACTTGCTCTTAATATGCAACTTAGCTAACTTTTCCAACTAGTAACTGATGTTAGTAGGGATGAAATGAGTTGACTTTGTTAGATGGTCCACGATTACCTAAAGTGCATCATGCTTGCTTAAAGCCTTTAGTAGGGCTATTACAAAATCCATGGTGACCTATTCCTACTTCTACTTTAGAACTAATAATGGTTGTAATTCACTTGTCTACCTTTGATGCTCAATTCTTATATGTTAATAAGTTTGGCACCTCGATATGTACTTAGCAATGTCCCACTTCATGTTATTCCACCAATAGTGTTCTTTTAGGTCTCGATACATTTTTGTGCTACTTGGATGTATTGTGTATCTTAAGTAGTATACCTCTTTCAATAATGCACTTCTTAGCTTTAGATCTATAGGTACATATAATCAGCTTCTAGACCTAGTACTTTAGCATCCACTACAAATTCTATTGCTTCCCTTACTTCCATCTTTCTTTTTATCTCCTGTATATCTTCATCTTCAGCTTGAGCCATCTTAATCATGTCTACTAAAGTGGGCTGAATTTGTATATTCACCAATTTGACACCGATTCCCCTTATCAAAATCTCTAATTCTAATCTCTTCCTACTTAAAGTGTTAGCCACTATGTTATCCTTCCTTAGGTGATACTATACATTTCAATAATAATCCTTTATTAGCTTTAGTCACCTTATCTATCTCATATTCGAATCTCATTAAGTGAAATTATGCTTCAAACTCTTGTGATTTGTCTGTACCTTATACCTCTCCCTACCAAATAATGTCTGTAAAGTTTTAAAGCATAGACCTCTATTGCTAACTGTAAGTCATGGATTGGATAGTTCTTCTCATAAGGCTTGAGTTAACGTAAAGCATAAGCTATTACCCTTCCATTCTACATCTATACATACCCTAGTCCTTGAATTGAAGCATTCTTGTAAATTATGAACTCCTTTCAACTGCAAGGTAAGGATAGCATTAAGGTGGTCACAAGTCTTTCCTTCAATTGCTAAAAGCTTTATTTACATCTATCGTCCTAGTCAAATTTCAACCCTTTCTAAGTCAACTGAGTCAAAGGCGCTGCCAGCTTGGAGAATCCTTCCATGAACTTTCTGTAATAACCCACCAACCCCAAAAAGCTTATGATCTCGATTATTATTCTCAATCTTAGCAATTTCACTATGGCTTTTATTTTCTCTAAGTTTATTGCTGTAACTTTACTGATTATAATATTGATAACTCTTATTTTAAACATATTTCATAGGGTGATTTTATAGTATTTTCCTCACATTTTTTGTTTTCTTTAAAGAAATTGATACTTAATTAAGTAAAATTTTGATTTTTAGGTTTGAACGCGTTCTAGGATCGAAAACGAAAAAAAGGAATCAAGTTTTACTCAAATCGGAGTTCCACTCAAATCGAAGTTCAAATGAAGTTATGAAGTTTTGAAGTTGTGCAGAAAATTTTGCCTTAGTGCAGAAAGTTACACGACCTGGGGATACGGCCATGTCCCAGGTTGTGTTTGGTGACGAAAACAGAATCTTTGTAATACACGTATAAAAAGATATCTTAGGGTTTCAAAAGACATGAGAGACATTACAGAAACGGAGAGACACAAGAGAAGAGAAAGAGATTTAAGGAGAACATCAAGAAAGAGGTTTAAGGAGAACATCAAGAAAGAGGCGAAAACAACATCGACTTCAAGATTAGATAGATTGTTCATCAATTAGAGGGGTTTTCCATGTTTTATTTTATTTTATTGATGGAATTCGTTTTTAGATTCATTATGATAGCTTAGAATTCAAGTATTTAAGATTATGGAACCTAGGGTTTCATGTGATTCTTGGATTGATTTAGAAATTTCAATAAAGTTTCTATTTTTACTTGATTCGATTATGTCGTTTAATTATTGATTGATATTTCTAGAATATCAATATATGATATTATGCATGTTGCTTGAGAAATTGCATGTGTAATTAGATCTTTACATAATTGGAGAGAATTACATGTATACTTAGAAATAAGATACATGTTTCTTCCGGAAAGTTAATTATTTGTATGGGAATTCACTATACATTAATGCAATTCTAAATTATATTACTAAGTGAAGAGATTCCGGTGAATAATTTAGGATTAGGGTTAATATGCTTGAGAAAGATATTAACTTTAGTTGTAAATCCCTCCGGTCAAGAATAACAGAAACCGAATTGAATATATTTTAAGCGATCACATGATTAGCTCTAGGGGAAATAATTCCTAAATACGTTATTACTTTCTTGAAGTTGTTCTTAATTTTATTGCTTTTTCAATTGCTTAATTAAGTCTTATATTGAAGTTAGTTTGTTAATTT
Source organism: Lumnitzera racemosa (assembly GCA_024138005.1). Taxonomy (NCBI): domain Eukaryota; kingdom Viridiplantae; phylum Streptophyta; class Magnoliopsida; order Myrtales; family Combretaceae; genus Lumnitzera; species Lumnitzera racemosa. The sequence continues at coordinate 37,587,584 of JAMXBC010000007.1, forward strand.
TAGTATTTTTAATTAATTCAAACTTTCATAATTTTCCGGTTAGATAATAAAGTTAAGGTTAATATCAGTACTCGAAGTCTTTGAGGGATCGACTCGGACTCACATCCGCTATATTAAAACTGATAGGTGCACTTGCCTCATATCAAATATCACCTAAGAAAGCTACCTAATCCAACCAAAATTCACACCTGCTAAATTTAGTACACAGCCTTTCATCTCTCAATTTACTCAGCACAATCCCCAAATGTTGTTCGATCTTTTCTTTGGTTTTTGAGGAAATAAGGATATCATCAATGGAGACCACTACAAACTTATCCAAATACTTTCAAAACACCCAAGTCATAAGGTCCATGAACGCTATAAGCATGTTAGTGAAGCTGAAAGGCATAACCAAAAATTCATAAAGTCTATATCGGGTTCAAAGGGTTGTTTTCTCTGCATCCTCTGCTTTTACCTTCAACTGATAGTAGTCTGACCTCTAATCTATTTTCAAGAATACCTATACTTCTTGCAACTAGTCAAGCATATCATCTATTCATAGAAGTAGATACTTATTCTTAACTATCACCTTATTCAAATCTCTATAGTCTACATACATTATCATTCTACAGTCTTTCTTCTTTACAAAAAGCACCAGGGCTCCCTAAGAAAACAAACTCGGTCTTATAAAACCTTTATCTTACAACTTTTGTAGTTGCTTCTTCAACTCTATAAGCTTAATGAGTGCCATCATGTATGCTAATTTTGAAATAGGCTTGATATTTAGTACCAAATCTATTCTAAATTCTACTTCTCTATCTAGTAGTAACCCAGGTAGATCATCTAGGAAGACATTTAAGAATTCTTGTACTACTAGTACCTATTTTGGCTTCAGCACTTCATCGGTCTTTGTACTTAAAGTTATTAGGACAATTACAGAACTCATAAGTAATACTCTTCAAAGTCATTTAAATCTTTACCTAATATTGAAATGGTACTTCTCCTAAAGGCTCAAAGGTGATCACCATGTTATAATAATCAATAGTTGCATGATGCCTTATCAACCAGTCTATTTTAAGAATCACGTCAAAATCTGAAATGTCTAATACTAATAAATCTATTGGTAAGACTCTCCCTTTTACCACAATCTCAATGTCTTGACATAATCTACTCAGAACAGTTTCACTCCCTAAAGGTGTATTAACAATTAAAGGGGTGTCCATGAATATAACACATAAGTCACAAGCACATACAAAGGATTCAATAAAATAAGAACAGAAAGTTCCAGTATCAAAAAGAACGCGAACACTCTAGTTAAGACTAATAAGTGTACCTACCAATGTATCCACATCCCTAGCCTCTTAACTGTAACTTTGATGTTAAAGTGTAAAGACTCGAGCCAAAGCTCTGTAGCGGGGCCTTAGCTATGGCCAAGCAACACAAGTGGTGTTCTGAGTGGTAGCCACCTAAATTGTTTAAAAGGCCTATTTCCTTGTATCTCTACAGTTTGTTGCCCAATGCTCCCTCTGGTTGCATCTAAAATAGAAGCCCTGATTCATCAGAGTTGTTTCCTTACAATCCTTGCCGACACCTACTCTTTCCACACAAAAAGCAAGCACTTGGAGTCCATTTGCATTCTAAGATGTCATATGGTCCAAAGCAGCGAGTGCATTAAGTTAGTACTAGTATGGGTAACCAAGTTGGTACTAAAGCTAGATACAGTACTAACTTATGCAGTACATATGGTGGTCTATCGCCCTCTCTGATCATAATAACCTGGGCTAGTCTTTTAAACCTCTCTAATGGTCTAAAACTTAGCATAGGTGTCTTACCCAAGGCCTTTTTGTCATTACAGGCTAATAACTCCTCTTTTGTCTTCATTCCCTATTCTAAGCTTCTAGCCATTTCTAGTGTCTCAACATAAATAGTACCCCCGAACCTAGCCATTCTTTCTTACAACTCGAGCTCTAACCTAAAAGTAAACCTTTTAGTATGTGATCTTTCATCTTTGCTTATCTATTCTAGTAGTGTAAACACCTCATTTTTGCCATATTTTATTTATTTATTTTATTTTATTTGAGCCAGGTTAAAAATCAACAAAACAAAAAATAAGAAAATAAAAAAAAATAAAAAAATGAAAATGAAAAGAAAAAAGAGAGCATCGTATTGTATCGAGTCAAGTCGTATTAAACCGAGTCGCGTGAGATCGTTTAAAATTAAATCGAGTAATGTGTATGATTAATTTAATAAATTTTTAAGTCATTCGAGAATTGGATTTTATTAAAATAATTTTGGTCTAGTCTAATATAAATATATTTTTCTATCTAAATTATATTGAGCTAGATTAAATTTATTATTTATTAATTGAGTTATATTAAATTATTGGATAGGATTGGGCCTTGAAAAAATAGAAAGTCTGAATTAGGTAGGGTTTCTATAATTTAGATCAAATTCTCAAATAATCGTTATTGAATCTTCTGTATCTTGGTGTATCTTAGTTTATTGGAATCGAATCTATATTTAAACAATATTAAAGATTCAATTTGAGGATTTATAACTTGGCAAGTAACAGTGATGATTTTTATTTTCCACAATTCACTTGTTTGAAACAAACTAGAACACAAACCGATGTCGGCACACTTCCTTCACCTTAGAAACATAATTCACCTTGTCGCGTTCACACTTAAGGCACGTTCACAAACACAAGACGCTAGCAATCTGATCGAGTACGTCACAATCCCATAGCTACTACTCCATACAATGGAATCCTCGCTGCTACAATTGCAAGCCAAGCATGTGTTGACGCCATACGATTGAAGAATCTCCTTATTGACTGCACTAAACGGCACGTCCAACCAAATCCAAGTTGACGTCTTCAATGCTTGAACCATAGCTAATCTAAGTCCCATTGAACGTCTCTAACGGCTGCTAACATCTAATTGAAATTCCAACTTGTGTCCACATCCCAATCTATAAAGTCCAACAAGCTATTAACGATCCAATCTTCCTTTAATGCAATTGGTTTCCGATCAGCACGGGCCTTAATCTTCAATCCATATCGCCGAAACCCCTGACTAACAAAATAGCAACCGAACTAATCTCTATGTCTATGTCCACAATATCGCGTGCTTAACGAACAAGTTGCTGACCAAATTGCCTAACGTGTGATATAATCTCCAGCAACCCCTGATGCAATCCAATTCTTAATAACGCCACAATAGCACTTGCCCGACCGAACTCCAGGTCACATTCACACTTCACAAACATAATCTAAATAGCTAAATTCCGATCCAATTTGCACGATTGTGCACAACTTGAACGGTTTAGGTAAAAAAATATATATTTATATATATTATTATTCATTATATATTAGTTATTAATTTTATTAGTTAATTTTTTTTTACTAACTTATTCTTGTTTAAATGTAGGTTTTTCTATTTTACTTTATTTTCATTTTGCATATTTTTTCTAAATAATCCAAAATTTCCATAAAATTTAGTTAATTATATTTTTAGAAAAATTGTGTTTTTTGAAAAATAAGTATATCTAGATCGTATCGAGATATGTATCTTGCAGTTTAAATTTAGAATGATACGTATCGAGATATGTATCTTGTAGTTAAGATTCACAAAAGATATGTATGAAGATACGTATGAAGATAGGTATCTAACTGTATCTTCAACACATTTTATTAGTTAGGATTTAGAAAAAAAAATGCTTTTTGACATGCAGTGGTTTTAAAATTAAAAAATCTTAATCGGGATTTTCAAAAAGATTTAGTTAATTAGAGTTTTCTTTAATTTTGAAAAATTAGAATTTTTAGGATTTCTTTTTTAAAATGATAAATTGTTAAAAAAATATAAACTTGGCTTAGTTTTCAAAATAAAAAAAATCCACCCATTAAAATTTTTATAAAAAGAGAACTACGACCGGTTTAATTCCAACTAGCAAGTACGTAAGCATCTTCAGGGCAAATAATGATAAATTCACTTTATTAATTTTTTGTATATTTAGATATATTTTAGTCTTCTTAGAAAATTATAAAAATAAAAACCTATCAATTTTTCTTTAATTTTTATATGGTGACTTTGCCTTAATAAGTTAGTTTCCAAACTCGATCTCTTCTGGTTATTTATTCTAAAAATTGTTTTTTTAGAAAATATGTGGATTAGTGGCCAAATTAGGATTTTCCCACCTGAAAACCCTAATTTCATTCTTTACTACTTAAACTAGTTGGCAACTCCAATTTTTAAATTTTTTAAAACATTTCCTCAATTTAATATTGAGTAATTTATATTAAGTGGGTTGAGCTTAATATAGATTAAATTAAGAAAATCGAAATAGGACTCGACAAGCAGAAATTGGGCTAGGTGGTTCAGCTCTGCCTCATACTTAGATACTAGCCTATTACCCTAATGCTGGGTTTAATAAGCAAGCTCCATCTATTCCTTGGTGCTGTTAAGGAAGAACTTGTCGAAGAAAATCTACTTGAACCCCTCTCAAGTGATGGGACAGGTTACATTCCTATTAGTCTTTAGAGCATTCTCCCACCATTGAGCTACAACCCCTTTCGAGAAGAATGTGGCATAAGTTACTTTTGTTTTCTACCTTTTGTTTTCCGGTACTTCTACCATGGTAAAGGACTTTTCTACCTCAGTAATCCACTCTTCAACTCTAACATAGTCATTAGGTTTAGGGTGGAAGTTGTGGGTTATCTTCACAAACCTATTAATTATGTTTCCACCAGTACAACCACTTATATTATCATAATAGCAACCTGCCTCTCTTACTTCCATACCTCAGCATTGGCTTAAATCACTTACATATTTCTTTGAATCTACTATTGCTACTACACTAACATCCCGATCATAGTGTTCATAGAATTCAACACTTAGGCCAGCTATCACTATATCTACCCCTTGACCCTAGTCATTCCGAGGCTATGTCTAGTTAGGTATAGGCATGCCCCAAGGAGAATAGGTCTACTCTTGGCCTTAGTTCTGCAAGGCCTGAGTCTAGATAATAAATAGTTTAGCCTTAGGTTAGTTGTGGCTATCTCTACCCTCACGGTGGCAAGCCTATCTCAACTTGATTTGGTAGAGGGATGTGGTTAGAATTGATGTACTTACCACCCTAAAGATAAGAGCAGGAGTTGGAAGTTATCCCATGCTTAGGCATACTATAAGAAGGAACACATGACCAAGGTTATAAAGGTGTAACTTTAAGTTAAGGAGGGTTTAGACATAATGAGTATATAATGAATAACTTAACATGAATGAATTACAAAGAGCATAAGGCAAAAGAAACAACTTCATTCACAACTCTCAACATATTTTTACAATCTATCTGTCCTATCCCTACAATCATATCACTATACTTTAATTCATCTCTTATTCCTATTGAGGTTCATAGCTAGGTTATCTATGATTTAAAACCTATGGCTCTAACACCATCAAAGTTGTAATGCCATAGAACTTGGGAAATTATAGCCTGCTATGTATCACTATAGTATACTAATATGTCAAGCATTCTTTAATCAACATGCTAACTTCTCCACATTATATTGATCATCAATAACTTGAATTCAACATTACACAGATGTCTCCAACATCTAGAATCTACGGGATTCTGAAGGATCAAACTATCAAATAATCTTATCTAATGAAAATAAAACTCAAATCTTAATTCAACAACTTATGACTCATGGAAACAGGATATCATATTTCAAAGGACTCGTATACACCATATTCAACTAAAAACTATGACAAGAGAAGTCTCAAGTGACTTCTCATGACTTAAGTTACAAAATATAAGTAAACAACTATAAGTCCGATGCCATGTTTCAACAAAAACCACAAACTACTCGAAATTACAAGGAACTATTTCCATCATCATAGTAATAGTCATAATAACTAGCTACATCCTCATGGTATTCAAAATCACCATAGTAATCCTCATACTCTTTATAACATGTTCTTGTACCTAAAAAAAGTAAAAATGCCCGAAGGTTAAGCAAAGCTTGGTACAAGTTAAACAAGGACACACACATGATCACCAATTAAAAATACTAGATGTAGCAACAACGTTTTCTTATCTTTTATTAGGTCATTCAAGCAACACAATTCTAGTGTCTTGGAACATGGAATATCTCATGACTCCTGCACACAAATTATATATAAAGACATATAAGTATGGCATCGGGTCCTCCCCCATACCATAGGAACCAAGGAACATCTAAAATAACCTAAATCATTTCAAAGTGAGATTCCAATCAAAACAACATCATACTAAGATCATTTAGACGCTACTACTACCCTAAATTCACTGGTCCTCTTAATCCATTAGGCTTAACTAAGCACACTTAATACACTTTTTTTAGGCCAAACAATTATTAAGTCCATTTAACAAGAACTAGTCCTACAAACAAAAGCAGCATACAATACCCCATACTTGACTGAATAAGTTTGCTCATATTTTGAAACATTTGCCTCACAATCTATTCACATGAAGATAGAACAACTTAATTAGTTTCTAAACTCATTTATTAACACTCTCAAACTTAACAACTTAACTTTTTCACACTTGCAACTTAAGTTACTTGGGAAACCTAAGATCACTATAGTATTAGACTAGTTTAAGAAACGTTTTGGATGATGATTCATATTTATAAAGGCTTTACAAAAGATTAGGAATGGAAAAACACATGACAAAATCCTTAAGGAACTGATGGAAACGTCATTTTACGTAATTTGAGACTTGGGATCTAGATCTAGTTCGTATAGCATCCATACGCCAAGATTCTAAGAGCGATTACTCCCTAGTGTCCAGACACAAGTGGAGGTCATGTTTGGATGCTAGCTATAGTCTATAGAATTCCGTAAGCTATAGTGACTTTTCAACCCCTAACCTTCAACCCCCTTCAACCGAAACTGGAAAAACACCACTCTCGAAATGTTTTCCCATCAACAACTCAATCTTACACTTCTCAAAACACCAACCAAACACCAATCTACAACCAAATCTCAACGCAACTATCTATGATTCAATCAACATATCAATAAAACCATATGCAACAAAGTGTAATTATTCAATACTTACAGTTGGGATCTACAACCTGCACTTCCACCACTGAAAACCTACCCGAGGACTTCTGATAAACCACCTTAAATTCATTTTACTTGCTGCCCTACAGAAATAAACAAATTTTTATTGAAATTTGTTAGAATCCTTAAACAAAAGGGTGATTTCTGATCCTACCTTGATCTCTTCTACCGCAATCTTGCTAAAGTACGTTGTAAACTCTTCTTTGCTTCAAGTCTTGAGCAAAACCTTAGTCCACAAAGGTCATAAAAATGTAGCAAAAGTGAGAAAGGGTTTCCAATGAGTAATACCCAACTATATATACTTAAGGTTTGTGGAAATTTCCCTAGCCTAAACTGCCTTCACTTTAATTTTACAATACCGTACATGCCCTTAATGAGAAATATTATTATTTTATTATTTTTCCTTTTTGTTCAGGTTTTACAATAAATATTATATTTCATTATATTCAACATTATTGATTGAGTTTTTATAAGATGAGTAGAGAGTACCTTAGAAGTTGGAACATGTACAGTGTATACATCATAGCATAGGTTCCAAAGTAGATATAAAGGATAAAAATGTTGCATCCTTATACTTACTATAGGGGATTAAACTCTAACAAACTATAATTGAAATTTATCTATAACCTACAATGCCTACTTGGAACCTACTTAATCATGCAAAGTAGACTAAGTTCCATGTTTTGGCAAGCATAACGCTTACCCATACTATCACATGTATTTATATATTTTGTATAGGTTATAAGCCTAAAGGCATTATAGTTTTTCTTCGCTACTTAGTAGGGTTATGTCGTATGCTATATAATCACAATTTACTCCTGGTAGTTCTTAATTTTCACTAATAACACAAACACATTCAAAAGTATTCATTGTATCAGAGCACCTAGTCAAAAACCCAATGGAAAAGAATTCAATAAATCCATTATTAATCTTCTTTGTCAACTGTTCTAGTCTTCATTGACTGTTCGTCTTCTTCCATGGTAAGCAAATCCTCCAACATCAACCTCATTGTTATCAACCCATTCTTTAACAACATCACACCAACCATGATTATATCTTATTTGACCTTAACTCAACTCCTTCGTTATCCATGTATCACTACAAAGATTTTGATCACCCAACACCTATACATACAATGACCTACCACTCAAATGTCGACCACCCATCACTCTCTCTCATTCGTTGGAAAACCTAACTTAACCTCACCATCCCTTACACAAGTTGCACTTGTATAGTCATTAATGCTACCTACTTAACCTCTTCTCTCTTCTATTGCCAACCTTCTAACCCTTTTCTTTTCTCTCTCCTCCTATGCACTACCTCGCCCAATCTATCATTGCACATCATTGCTCATTCTTGACTACCATTATTACCTCTCTTCATCCTTTGCTTGCATCATATCTTATCCATAACCCTAATCCCAACCCAACTCCAAATTGCAACTCCTTTTGGCCTTTCCCCATGATGGGGCATATACCACGCTTATTAAGTAAATGCACATGTCAAGTAATAGTATAGAGAACTTTTAGAGTCTAGGGTTGTTGATTTCACGAGAACTAAACACTTACTTACTCGTACTAAATTACTAAAATTAAAATAGGTTGCAATATTGATGACAAATTCAATAAAATTTAGAAAATACAAACTATTAAGAAATTGACTATGAATGTAATAATTAAATGAAACTAATTAATCATAAATGGGGATATCTAAACTCTAATCACCAAGAGATTGATATATAGTAGCCTAGGGTTTCTAACAAAATTCTTATTTTTGTTAATCGAAGAAATTCAATTGATAATTTAATAATTGCTTCTCTATTAAATTCTAATCATAATTACATTTTACCTAAATCACTTCTAGGATAGAACTCCTTATCACAGCATTAAGAACAAGAATTCCATACAACAAACAAGAAATAACTTTTAATTTTGAAAAAAAAAATCTATAACTTATTTGTAAGCTTTCTAGCAAATCTCTTCAATTATGGTAGATCTATTTTTGTATTGACCTTACGACTTCAATATATAAAATTAGATAATTAAGTTGTGACTCTAAAAATAACAACTTAATATAAACAAAACACTTAGATTGAATTAACAAGAACAATAAATTTTCATTAAAATAAAAACAATTAAGGTATGCTACATGTTACCTCAATGGTAATAAGACTAAATATTGCTACTTTTATGCTACAATCATGATAAAGTTACAAGCTTTCATCATGGAAAATGACTGAAACCCCTAAGAAAGAATATTCTCTAATCTCTATATATCTCTATTATACATATATCTATCATCTATTTGTAATTTCTAGATAAAATAATCCCTAAATGGTAATTATTTCAAAATTAATTGTAGGTCTACAAATAGGTACACAGTTGTAGTAGTGGACCATGATTTTCTTCTCATAATAATACTCTATGAAATTGTCTTGAAATTAATGATAAGGGGCTCACGATTGGATAACATGGTCATTGTAATGGACGATGGTCTTATACGAGTTTAAAATTTCTTCAAACTTCGACTGAAAATTAAGGACATAAGCTTCATAATCAAGGAACCTAGACATGAAGAGAGATTGTAACCATTCCCTTTGAATAAATTCTCCTCGAAACTCGTTATCCTTAGATTATCATCAAAATATATGCAATTCTCCAAAAAAATTGTCTAAATTCTCATCTTTTTGTCTCATTGCTTCATTTGAGTCATGAAATTAAGAAATCACTCAAATCAATAGTAAATTCAACAGAATTAGATCTAAATAACTTAAAATATCCAGGAAAATATCATAATGGATAAATGTAAAATTTCAATAATTAAATCTCCCTACGCTTAAATATTTGCTTGTTCTTAAACAAAGTATCGAATCCTTAATAAGGATTGACAAAAATTTGGACAAGATTTTCTAGGAAACCTACTATTATTCAAGAATTAAAAAAAAAATTGAATTAAACTCACTAATAGACACTACATCCCTAAAAATTTCTAGCAATTTGTGTACACTTCTCCTTGTACATCTTTTTATGCATCCAAGATACAAATACTATAATTCAATTGTTAATTCCTGTAAATTGATGTTTTGTAATGCAATTTGACGATGGACTCTCTCTTATGTTAGTTCCATTTTTATTTAGTCAGGCAAAAATCATAGATGACTCTTTTGTCTTTAGCTAAGATGTATACAAATCTCTTCTCAATTTTATCAAGTATCATAATTAAGAGTAAATACATGTTGTATCTACTCATTCCCCTAACGTAAAATTCTATTGATAGGCTTTTTTATTTTAGTTACTTACCAAATATTAGTAGTGGGGAAGTACTTTACTCTTCTAAGAGATTAAGGTTGATCCTTACAAAATTAGCCTTTTTTGGAATTAATATTGGCAGCATAAAAGCACCTTACTTTTCTGAGGGACTAAGGCCGATCCTTATCAATTTTTTTTTTTATCTACCTTTCTTTTTGTAGCAAATTGATAGCAAGAAAGAATCTCACTCTTTTAAGGAACTAAGTTGAATTCATACCAATTGAAATTTTCTATTTTATTAATTATTATACCCTTAGCGATTTAAAACTTTAGGAGAAATTACAAGAGATAAGCTTCACTTACTTATTTATGCAGGATTCGAGAGCTTTAAAAATCAAAAGAGATAGGTATACATCTAAGAAAATTTTAGAAGTAGAATATGCCTAAAGCTTAATCACAATGTTTGATCAATTAATGTTTTAGAATCTCGAATTAAATAACATGTCAATTCTAATAACGTGTATCATATGCAATAGTGCCCTTTTAGAGAATTTAGATAGAAGCACTATTGTCTTATTAGAATGGGTTACAAATTTAAAAAATAAAATAAAATAAAATGGCATTGAAAATATAACAATTTGACTCCTAAATAATGGTAATGTACCCTTTCCCCATACTTAATTTAGTAAATTATCTCCAATGTACCTAATTTTAAATCAGAATAAAAACAATTGCAAATGATTAAAGTATAGTGGAGAAGAAAATATTGATATGAGAAAAATAATACTCCCTTAAATATTTAGATTTGCTCGAATTATCCATAAGAATTCACCTTTAATGATCTAAAGTTATCAGCTTAAGAGTGATGTAAATAGACATACTTGAAATAAAGAAATAAAAGCATACGTGACAAAAGGGAAATTTTCATTATTTCATCAAATGAAAAGAACTTGAATGTAAATTCGAAAAAATAGAAACATGGAAACTAGAAATTGCAACTAATTAACTAACACTTATTAGAACAAAACATCAAAATTGAAGAACACCTAAACAAAACAAATAAACACTAAATACCGAGAAAAAGTCTAAGTCTTCTCTATTGATGTCTCTTCTTGCATCCTTGATGTCACCTCCTCCTCTTCATCCCCTAAATTCATTCCACATTGCCGAATTGATTAATTCCTCATTCGTGGGTAGATGAACTTTCAACTTGACTTGGTTAATAAGATTGCTACAAAACTACATCATCCTAATTTGATGCCAGGACAATCTTTTGAGGGATTCTTCAATTATTTCCTAGGAATCTACCAACTTCAAAACTTTTCTTTTCAATTTCTTCACTTCCCTCACCAATGCGTTGCTATTAGTATAGTTTTCGCTTTCTTTTCTTTTTAAGGATGTCTTGTCAACTTCATTCAGTAAGAGTCCCATCTAGCAAAAAGTAAATAGAGTCCTCGAAATGACGTTCCTAATAGTGGTCAATTGTAGGTTGTTAACAAAGAGTTTGAGTTGTTTTACTAAAACCATCACATATTATTCGCATCTTAATTGCTTCACCCCGAGCATCAATTACTTGGTGTTGCATGTAGAAAGCGAGTGCAATTGCTAGGTTTATGGAATATCACTCTACTAGACTATAGAGGTAAAAGACCTTACACATAGCTACTATTCTTGTGCTTTTTCCTCTCCTACTTATGGTATGGGTAAGTAGCTAATGGAGAACTCCGTATGTCAGGTTTTTTAAGTGAGATCCCCTTACAAATTTTGGGTTGTAAATTTTCTCATTACTTAATTTTAACCAATAAATGGCGAGGTGACAACTCGAGGTAACTTACATGGAAGTTTGTAAAACTCCAATGAATGAACAAATTCCTTATCATAAAGTCCCATTAAAACTCCAAATTCTATGATGGAGAGTTGAACTTGGTATTTCAAAGTTAGAAGGAAATAGTGTTACAGCTCCATAAGGTACTTAATCATGTTCCAAGGATAAGGTGGTGAAGAACTCTAAGGTTAGTTCCCTGTAGATAGGTTATTAAATATCAAACAACCTATCCCAACCCCCTTTTATTGCCATGGCATGGGTTTCTAACTCCATGTTACCTAGTTTCAACACCTCCCAATCTATGAAACTTAATTAGGAAAAGGTTTTCTTAGCGAGGATTTCGTAACGGTCTTAATGATTAGGGTTGTCAAATTCCAACATGGGTTTTGGGTATGGTAGAAGTGTAGCTAGAGTATCCTCTTCTCACATGTGTTCATAGCGGGTGACAGGTGGTTCTTGGTGTCATAAGTTGTGTTCAAAGGTTTCTCTTCTCTACACTTAGTTTCTTAGGTTCTTGTTTAAGAGTTTTAGGGATGCAATAAGGGTATTCAAAGTTAAATATTATTTAAATACTACTTTCCTAGATTATTGTTGCAACTCTAAATTGGCAACTTACTTTTTATAAGAGTTGCAATTACATCTTTTTATCTAAGCAAGAAGCATTTTAGGAGATTAACTTAAATGTACATTACATATTGGAAAGAGGAAGGTTGTTTAAGAAAGGGAAAGTGAATTTGAGATAAGAGGATTTCATTTTAGGAAAGTGGATGACAATTCAATCAAGAAAGATACAAGTACAACTTGGGTTCATTATTACTAAAAGTTCACGGTTAAGATCATGGCTATGATATGTGACCATGGTCTTTACTTGAATAAATTTTATATGATTTTTCTAAGTATAATTCTTGCTTGTGGTCTATGATTGTAGTCTCTACTTGGATCAATTCTTTATGATTTTTCTAAGTGTAATTCTTGACAAGAGGAACATGAGTATGACCATGGGTGTGGTCCTTGCCTATAGTTTCATTAAACCAAATTTCAATTCAAAATTATGTGCTTTCCATGTCTTACATGTACACAACAAGAATTACAAGCGTATTCTTAAGCCTTAGTTCCCTTAAACTAAAATTTAAAGTTTAATATTAAGTACAACTCATAACAAAAGGTATATAGGTATGACCATTAGGCATAGTCTTTAACCGTGATCCCTTCTGGAATCAATTTTACCTGTCTTCCTTGAGCTCTGTACTTAGGTTCGCAATCATGATCCTTTCCCATTTTCTTCTTAACCATCATAGTTCCTTACCAACTACATTTCACCTTACAACACTTAAAAAAACTTGAGAACTTATATTGAATTATTATATGACTAAACCTAAAGCAAAAAGACATAAATTGGAAATATGGGTAAATGCAAAATGAACATAGCTTGGATTGCCTCCCAAGAAGTGCTTTTGTTTAACGTCGTTCGCTTGACGAGTTAAGAATGAGGTTACCCATTTTCTTTAATTGGATGGAGTTTGTATTCATGGTTGTTTTCCTTTTCAAGCTCTCCTTGTAAATATAATTTAAATCAATGGTTGTTTACATTGAAAGTGCCACTCTTGAAACTTAAAATCTCCACCACTCCATATAGGAATACTTGTGTTACAGTATAAGGTTCGAAACATCTAGATCTAAGCTTACTTGGGAAGAGCTTCAGCTTGTATTGATATTGAAGGACTCTATTTGCAGCTTGGAATTCTTTTCCTTACTTAATCCAATAATCATGATACCATTGACTCGATCCTTGAACATTTTTTATTTCTCAGAGGCCACATCTCTTTATTCTTCAACGTTATTCAGCTGAAGTTTTATGTATTCACTTGTATGCTTAAGATCAAAGTTAGCACGTTTTATGGCCCAACAGGCTTATGCTCGATTTCTACAGGTGAATGACATGCTTTGCCATATATAAGCTAATATGGGGTTCTTCAAATCAGTATTTTGTAAGCAATCCTATAAGCTCAAAGAGCATTATCAAGCTTCTCAAACCAATTTCTTCAATTATGCTCAACTGTCTTTTCTAAAATTCATTTGAGGTCTCTATTGCCACTTTAACTTGTCCACTAGTTTGGGGGTAATATGGAGTTGTAATTTGATACTTAACTCCATATCACTTTAATACCTTTCCTAATTGGACATTGCAAAAATAGGTTCATTTGTCGCATATAAGTGCTTTAAGAGCACCAAATTTAGAAAATAAACTTTTTGAGAATCATTTTATTACCTTAGAGTCATTAGTTGGTAGGGTTAACACTTCTACCAACTTAAATACATAATCTATAGCTACTTAGATATATTTGTTTCTATTTGAATTTAGAAATAGTACCATAAAATCTATACCCCGAATGTGAAAATCTTATATACCAAAGTCGGGTTTTGTTGCATTTCATCTCTTTTATATATGTTCCATACCCTCTGACATCTATAACACAATTCAATAAATTCTTAAGCATCTCCAAATAACATTGGCCAATAAAAACCATACTCGAAGATTTTATAAGTTGTTCTATTTGAACTCAAATGTCCTCTAATTGGTCCTACACGATAGTGTTTTAAAATTTGCCAACTTTCTAAATGAGATATACGTCTATAAATTATTTGATTTACACCAATTTTAAATAAATATGGGTCTTCCCAAAAATAACTTTTGATATCATAGAAATTTTTTTTTTCTTTGTCTATAATCTAGTCTTAAAGGAACAATCCTAACTATTAAATAGTTAGCTATATCCATAAACCAAGGAGTTTGCCAAGGACTTACCTGGTACAGCTTGTCATATGAAAACTCATCATTAATCTCCTTTTCATCAAGCTTTTCCAATGATGAGTTTTCTAGGTACAAGAGATGGTCAATTGCTAGATTCTCTACTCCCTTTTTGTCTTTAATTTCTAAGTCCAATTCTTGAAGTAATAAGATCCACTTGATCAATCTTGCCTTGGCATCTATCTTATTTAATAGATATTGCAAAGCAGCCTAGAATTATGCTCTCTTATACTATGAAATGACACTATTTCTAATTTAAAACTAAGTTAGTTTCTTCACACTTAGCCAAAGCTTTTTGTAGATTCTTACGACAATTATCAAAAGACAAATTATATAATGTGAAGTTATCTAACAAATTCTAGAATGTGGTCATATATCTTTGAGGTTCCTAATTTTGTGTATTCAAAGTTATTTGATTGTCTTAGTAAGCAAATATGTGCTCCCCATTCTCAAGACATGAGCTATTATATTATCCATGACACACTTTTTTCTTTATTATGTTCAGCATAAAAAAGGCAGAAACCTAAAGTTCGAACTTAAATAACGTTGGTTTGACGTTTTGGCAACAATTTGCTCAGCTCAAGTAAGCTGGCCACCTTAAAATATCTTCATTCCTCTATGAGTATCTTCATGTCTCCACGTTTCATATGCAAATATTATTACTGGCTCCTGTTAATTTAGGTTCTTCTTTAGATCTCTTTTTATTTCATGTACTCCAAATGAAAAGAAGAAAAAAAGGGGCGAGAGGAGAAAAAATAAAAGTTGCACTTGTAATAATTATGTTAATTATTTGACATTTCATTTTTCCACACAATTTGGAAATTGACATTAGGATGGACAGTTCTCTCTCCATATCATCGGGACAAAGGTAAAGTATATGTGCACCCTAAAATAGATGCTATTAACACCAGAAAATAGATCCCACGAAAGCAGATACTATAATTTCAACAATGAACAATGGAGAAAAGCTTCCTCCCAATATTATCTCATCTATTATTGACATAATTAAACTATTTATCTAAGTTCTCTATGCTCCCTCATCCTCATCAAGGCATTCATGTTAGGCTTCATATATATAGAATAGAGAAAATAAGAAATTCCTAATCGAGACGCCATTTATCTACTCAACCATGTCCCCGTCATTCCATATTCTCTTTTAGTACCACAAGGTGTTTAATATTGCGATGGTAAATGGAGATAATACTGGAGGAACGTCGAGAAATCTGTAGTCATGATTTGACTAATCTTACGTGAGTTTGTGTCAGCTTAAACTAATCTTGAAAGAACAATCCTAGGTAAATCATTTAAATATTCAAATAAAACTTGCACCAGAAGCACTCGTGATTTCGCTTTGCACGGCATAAACTCCTGTAAATTATTCAAATGTGTAAACATAGCTCGCTTAGGTAGGTACTTGTAACAAGTTGATGATAAACCTATTTTGGCCTATTTAATTTCTTACCAATAAACACAGTCCACAAATGATATGCTTAAAAACTTAGTTATTATTAAGATTTACTATAGTAGATTAGAACCAATGAGTCTTTAGAAATATTGAAGAAACTTAAAGTGAGTAGGTTAATGAATTAAATAAAGTAGCTAACATAAAACTACTTGGAGGATATGACCCACCTATTAATACAACATAATTTGATATTTTACTTAATATGACGCATGAGTTGATAACAAGGTTTACTCATTACTGATTTTGAACTATTTGGTAAGATTAGATAAGAGTGTATGAAAATAGACCTAGAAAGGGTTATCTCACAAGAATATTATATTCAATATTTATTTGTAAAGTAAGATAATTCCAGATACAAAGAGAAGGAATTATTTATAATAAGTCTCTAGAGTAACATTATAAATGAAGAAATTACGAAATACCAAAAGAAGATTTTTAGTATATATGAAAAGGGGTAAAAGGAACAAAAGAAAAAAAGGGAAAAATAGTATAGTGTTAGGTAAAATGGACAGGTGATAATATAACATGGATTTCGTACAAACATTCTCTAGGTACAACAACTAAGTGGAATCAAGATCTAGCGGCATCATGGACTACCGAGATGAAAAAGGATGCAGCAAGTATTAGTTGGAGGCTGAAAGAAATGCCCTTGACCCAAAGGAGAATATCCCGTCATTCGACAAGAAGCTCTCGACAGCTGGAGGTTCAATCATTCGGTACAAAAGGGAGAAAATAGAGCAAGGTGTAATCTTTCAAAATTGTTAAGGAATTCACCCATCCTTCTTTTGCATAGAGGTTCTCATCATCAACAGGTTGACGAGAGAGAATTTTTTTGGTGAGAAATTAAAGGCCTCGAAACCTTACGCAAATAAGAGGACCAATGGTTGGTAGATCATTAATTTCTTAAGGTTATTAAAAATTTACCCTCAAATCTTGGCCCTCTTCTTCATTAGATACATAGAGTGTCAGATCAATCACATTAAAAATAGCAGATGCACCGCATTTGTCGAGTAGCTTAAGCTCATAGACATTATTGTTGATATGCTTAAGGATCTTAAAAGGTCAATCTAATCTAAGAGAAAGCCTGTTTGTTCTCTTCCTAAGGAAATGCTCTTTACTGAAGTAAAGCTAAACAAGGTCTTTAGGGCTGTAAACCACTCGTATCCTTCCTCAGCTTCTTTGCTCCTTCTACTGAGTTACAATCTGTGCCAGTTGTTTGACAATTTTTTGATGCAACTTTTGGAATTCCTCAATATGCTGCAGGCTAGATTGACTTTGACATTGTACGGCCAAGCTAATAGCCATATCCAAGGGCAAGTTTAGGTTAAGTCTATAGACAACCTCAAAAGATGACCTTCCTGTCGAGTTGTAAACTGATCAATTGTAAGCAAACTCAATGATAGGTAAACATAGGTCTCAATCGTATAAGTTCTTCCCCATAGCTACTTACAGAAGGTTACCAACTATCCTGTTTAGTACATCGGTTTAGCCATCTGTTTGAGGGTAGCAAGAAGTACTATACATAAGCTTAGTGCTAAGTTTCCGCTATAGGGTTTTCAAGAAGAAACTTGTGAACTTTGAGTCACAATCGAACACAATACTTCTCGATAAGCCGTATAAATGTACAATTTCCTACAAAAAGAGGTTAGTGACAAATAAAGCATCATTAATTTCATGGTAAGAAATGAAGTGGCTCATCTTACTAAACTAATCATCCATAACTATAATTGAGTCATGTCTTGTCAAAGTTCAAGGAAGGCCGAGTATGAAATCTATGCTTATGTTGATCCATGGGCGCTTAGGTAAGGGTAGGGTTGTGTATTCCCTATATGGCTCTCTCTTTCCTTTAGCATGTTTACATACCTCACACCTCTCAAGAATTTAGTATGCCTCCTTCATTATCCCATGCCTATAGAAGTGTTCTTTCAATATTTCAACTATCCTCTTTTCTCCGAAATGGCCAACTAAGCCCCTAATATGAGCTTCTTGGATGAGTAGCTCTCTGCCCCAAAACACTCAGCACACAAACCTATTTGCCCCTCATTAAGAACCCCTCACTCAAGTAGAACTCATCTACAGCTCCTCCAACATTGCACTTGACCACTAAGGCCCAAAATGTGGATCATGCTTATACTAATCAAGTAAAGTGCCAAATCGAAGTACCTTAGCTTATAATGTTGTAATGACGGTATAACGTCAAGAAAGGGCATCTACCACAGTATTGGTGCTCCCCTTCTTATATTTGATGATATAACAGAAAGATTCTAGGAACTCGACCCATTTGGCATAATGCTGAGAAAGTTTCTGTTGCCCACGAAGATGCTTAAGAGACTCATGATTTGTGTAGATGATGAATTCTTTCGATAACAAATAATACTGCTAGTTCTGTGTTGTTCAAACAAGGGCATATAACTCCCTGTCGTATGCTAAATAATTTAAGGCAATACCTTTGAGGTTCTCACTAAATTAAGCAATTGGTCGGTGCTCCTGCATAAGGATAGAACCAATGCCGATGTATCACATACCACCTTAAAAACTATCTTGAAATCAGGGAGGGTGAGTATTGGGGTTGATGTCAATTTGGTATTTATATCTTCGAAACTTTTATGAGCTTTCCCCGACCATCTAAACTTAGTGTTACTAAAGTTTCGAATTAATCTTCGATAAAACGAAGCTAGACTATGGAAACTTTGGACTTCAGCAACACCAATAAGCATAAGCCACTCAAGAATAGCTCTGACTTTCTCGTCATCAACTCAAACTCCTTTCCTGGAAATAACGTATTTGAGAAATATAACCTCACTTTGATAGAACACACATTTTTTCAGGTTGCCAAATAATCTCTCGGCACAGAGGATGTCGAACATCGACCTAATGCTCAACATGGGTGATGATGTCAACACTATAGATGAGAATGTCATTAAAGTAAACCACAATGTATTTTCCAATCAATGTTTTAAGCACATTATTCATTAGCTGCATAAATTTACTCAGTGCATTAGTTAGACCAAACGACATCACCATCCATTCGAATAGACCATCCTTTATCTTTAAGGCCATCTTCTATTTATCTTTAGGTCTCATTCATATTTTGTGGTAGCTACTCTTTAGGTTAATCTTCGAAAAGATGTGGGTACCATGCAACTCATCGAGCATATCATCTAACTGTAGGATCGGATATTAGTATTTAATAGTGATTTTGTTGATGCAGTATGACTATCAATACACATTCTCTATAACCCATCTTTCTTAGGTACTAGTACGGCTGATATGGCACATGGCCTCATACTCTCTCGAATGTATTTGCAGTCTACTAACTCCTTATTTCTTCAACTCAGTTACCCACTTAGGATTGAGCCTGTAAGTAGGTTGGTTCGGTAAGACAGCTCCAGGTTGGAGGTCGATGCCTCTTAAGGGAGGTAAACCTTTCAGCATCTCAGTAGGAAATAAGTTGACGTAGTCTTGAAATAGTTGTTACACCTCGGCAAGTAAGTTCTTAGCTTCTCTTAACTCCAAGAGTTTCTTGATTAAAAGGAGCACATAATCCTTGGCCTTGACTTCTTGGGCAAACTGAGCTCCGGAAATCACTAATGACTTCCGTTGTAGCAATCTACCAACATTTTTTTAGGCTTCTTGCATTTCCTTAGGACTCATAGGTATTAGTATAATTTTTTTCCCGTCTTTTTGGAACACGTAGGTATTCCTATACCCATTATGTAATACTATCAAGTCAAACAACCATGGTCAATCGAGTAATATATGAGAAGAACACATGGGAAGGACATCATACAACGCCTCATTTTTGTACCTATCACCAATGGTAATCAATATAAGCTCCACAACTAGTTACTTAGGATTTTGATTAGTTGAAAGATCCGATTAAGCTTAGATTATAAGTAAAACAAAAAATATTAGTAAAAATAATCTCGTAAGTTCGAATTTAAGAAAATAAGAAATAAAATAAAAAAAATAAAATTTCTAAATTTTAAGTAGATAACTCGTTATTTATCGAAAATGCGTAAAATACATAAAATGTATTCCGATAATTAACGAATCGCTAGAGATAAATTATATATATACTAAAAATCATAAAATAACCTAAATAATATTTAGGAATATTTATTTGTACTATATATGAATTTACATGTATGTAGAAATACGCGCAATGTGCTAAAATAATACAAAATAATTAAAGAAAATCCATAATTAATTAAGGAAAAATAAATAAAAATCATAAAAAATAAGGAATGATCTAAAATTGGGTTGTATCAGTTGGGGAAAATAAGAAAAAAAATTAGCCAATTAAATTAGAGTAATAAAAAAGCTAAAAATTAAGGGATTTGGGCAATATCATGTCCAATTTAATGCACATTAATTACCACAAAACTCTATAAATAGGGAAAAAAATCATAGAGCTCATTTGGACAGTTAGAAATCAGAGAAAATTTAAGAGCATTGAAATTGGAAGAAAAAATTCAAGTAAAAAAAAAGAAAGAAAGAAAACCGTGTAATTGGGATTGTAAAGGAAACCTAGACCCGACGAGCAGTTAGGAGTGGACGGCGACTACCACCACATGGTGGTAACAGCGCCTAGGTGGGTTGAGAGACCCATGGCCACCGACGATGACCAGAGCTACCCAAATCGGTGAATTCAATTTCTAGCCCAATTTTGTGTAATTTTGTAAAAATAGGAAATATTCTTAAGAAATTATGAATTTTGTTATTCTGAAATATTTTTGTATATAGTTTTTAAGAAAAATATTATTTTTGATGAAAATATTTCCCATGATATATAGTCCTTAAGAAATCATACAAAACCGAGCATGTTTCGATTTAGAAATAAATGATCTCAGGAGTGTAGTTTTGAGTCCAAAATTTTTATGTAGATTAATTAGATGATATAGAAAATTTTTATGAAGGCTATTTTCAAAAATTAATTTTTGAAATTTTTAGATAATTTTTAAGCCTTAAAACGAGGTATAAAATGGATAATTTAGGGTTAATTAAGTAATTAAATAGTTAATTACTGACTTAGTGAATACTTATATGTTTTAGGATATTGAAATATAATGAAGGATAATACTTATAGCATTTAGGGTGTTAGATATAATTATTAGGTTAATTATGTAGTAAATAAGTAATAGGGAAAAATAGTAAATTTTAAGTTAATTTTGTAAATTAAGGTAATTAGGTGTAAAATCTGATTTAGGATGAAATTAGATATTTTGAAATGATAATTGATGTTGGGAGATAATAATTAGAGTGATAAAAATATTAGATGTATATTGTGTACAAATAAGTAATAGTACATAATACACAATTATTAGAAATATAATAAATAGAAGATATTAGAATAAAAATTGATATTATGATAATAATAAAAATATATAATAAATTTGATAGAAAACTTAAATTTATGTAATTATATGAAAAATGTAAAAATTTCTCACATGAGAAGTAAATTCGATACATTAATATGGATTTAAGTGTATCGGGTGGAATAAAATATTGACTAGAGGTAGTGATGATATTTAGGATATCGGGAAGTAATGTGATTAATTTCACATTATGAGTTGAAACGAATTTCTAGAATTCGGGTATAAAACAGTATTTAGAAATCGAACTAGAACCTAATTTAGAAATCGATGCGAAAACTGAACCGAACCTAACTCCAAACTTAGAATAATTGTAAAAGATTTGAGAACCTAGATAACAAAATATATTAAACCCTAAACAAAACATAACAATAAGCGTTATAGGATAAAACCAACTTATAATAGTTATATGAAAAACTAAAACTACGTTTGTGTTATAGGGATGATCGGCGATGACCTAAGCGAGTTAGACCTCGAGTGAGTGAGCGAGGAACTCAGGTAAGTTGGGATTAATACGTTATTGTATTTTAGAGACTTGAGATTATACTTGGTTGTGCTTGTTAGATAGTTGGTTATGTGCATGTGCTTGATTATGAGTGATGCTATGATTTTGTTTGTTATTCTGGCCTCTATTGTATGATTTGTATGAAATGATTGATCACCCTAAACTGGACCTCATCAAATATACGACATGTAATCATAATCGGACCTACATGGCAATCTATTAGGGGAACTTAGGATTCTCTGGCCAAATACCGGCCCCTTCGAAAAAGATAGCGCAAGATTGCATAATGGTCCCTTCTTTATCCTTAGTCAAACTAAGTGATAGGAGAGGAGGTCATGGTGAGGGTGAAGTCAATGGTTCGAAGGTAGTCACGGGAGAAGTGATGTCTCCATTGCACAAGCCTGGGTTTGGTTGTGAGTTGTTGCATTAACGGCAACTCCTCAATCCGGATTAGAACGGGTGCAATTTCTTTAATCTCATGACGGGCCAGACAACGTCGTGCAATAGCATTTACTTGAACATGCATTGCACCTAATAAGTTGATTGATAACTTTGTTATGTTTGTGGTATAGTTTTAAGTCCTCCATCCTAACTTACTAAGCTATCGTTGCTCACATCCCTATAGACGTCGTGTAGGTGCTGGCTAAGAAGCGGCATACAACTACTTTGAAGCTAGCAACTGTTGGATCTTAGGGAATGAGGAAAAACATTTGAAGAACAAACATATACTTTCAAGGTTTATGCTTTTATTTTAGAATTTTTCATTTTTGAATAATGTAATAACTAAATTATAGTGTATATATATATTTTCTCACTTTCTTAGGTAAATGATTTATTTAAATTACAAACTGTTTTCTTCAAAGCGGGTTAGTCATGGACACCTTGTGTAGATCAGGTCTAGGGTAGCGGTTGTAAGGTCAACTTTTATCTTAAAATGGTTTATACAGTGGGGCTGTTACAACTCTATCGCTTCAGGGCATGATAATTGGTACTCTAACCTACTCGGCAACGTGTGAGCCTCTCTACTTCAAACTTTAGCTTATCTCCCTTTATAGTTATGACTCATCGGTTTAGACATTGAGTAGCCACGTATCCATAACCAAGACATTTAAAGCACTTGATCTCTTAGGTCTTTCTTATTAAGCTTTGACCTTAGTCTCTATAGACCTCAAGTTCCTCGACGTTGCCCTTGCCTTAACCTTCTTCTGGTTAACTCAGCACTTGCCCTCAACGTTCTACCTTAGAACCATTTGATGATCAGTCATTCCATAGTCAGCTCAACATGCTACTCTTGTTCAATACCATTGGTAAAGTACTTGGTATTTAGCTAATCTAGTTCCACCTCTGCCTTTGGACTCTCTACGCCATCCTGATAACTTCATTTAGAGTTGTAAGACTCTATAGCTCCACTATGTGACCAATCTCGTTTCTTAACCCAGAAATAAACCATGCTATAGTACGTGTCTCAAGCTTCGCATGCTTAAGCCTCACTTGAAGCCCTGCGACCTGCACAACAAAGCAACGGAGGTGCTTGTTAGCATGAGAAAATTTTCTCAAGTACCTCCTACTAAAAGTCTCCACCTTTAGTAAGTACTTCTTCTACCGATACAACTCCTCCTGCGATCTAGTTACCTCTTTTTGGGTGGCATGGGACTTGCTCAACTCAAGGAGCACTTAGCTATAGTACTGTAAGATGAAAATAGAACACGCAAGTTAATACCAGATGCTAAAATACAACACCACAATAGCATAGAAGATCTACCTATCATATTAGGGTACTCAAGTGGCTTGCAGTTTGTATGGGGTCTCCCACACCCTCTTAGGAGATCCTTTCTAGCACGAGCTAATCACCAGGGGTGTAAGACCCCAATGAAGCTTGGTAACTAAGGGTTTAATGCTGCAGCGTTAGGTCGCTAGCACGGACCTCCCATTTCAGGTACAGGATCTTCCCTTGAGCTTTCTTCTTCTCCATCTTGGGGGCCCCCTTCTTTAACGCCTCATCTAAGGAAGTGTATGGTGCTTTTACAAATGAATCTATCCCCAGCCCCATCTTTTGGAAGTTATTAAGGATGTCCAAAAACTCATCCCCAACGTCATCCATACTTTGGAAGGGATGAACCAGGGGCCACTCATTCTATTTCCCCTTAGCCAATTGTTCCCTTACCAAGGGCTTTTACCTCTTAGTCCCAAGACCTAACTCCTTAGGTTTTGGGAGCCTTGTGCTTGTCGCTTGTGGTTGCAAATGGAGCAGCTATCTCCTTGGTTCCTCCTTCAACTGCCCTTAGAGGGGAAACCACCTGCACATCAAACCCCCTCGCGTCAACACCTTTGTCGCCTATGATAATAGGCTCAGACGAATGGATAGCATTAATGAGCAGAGCTATGCTCAAAGGTACCATGGCCATCGGCTCGTCCTGGATAACTATAAGCCCCACAACTAGTCACTTAGGGTTCCGATCGGTTGAAATATCTGATCAAGCCTAAATTATAAGTAAAGCTAGAAATATTAGTAAAAGTGATCCCGTAACTTCGAATTTAAGAAAATAAATAATAAAATAAAAGAATATAAATTTTTCAAATTTTAAGTATATAACTCATTATTTATTGAAAATGTGTAAAATGTATTCCGATAACTAACGAATCACTAAAGATAAATTATATATATATTACAAATCATAGAATGACTTAAATAATATTTAAGAATATTTATTTTACTATATATGAATTTACATGTAGGTAGAAATATGCATAATTACTTAAAATACGTGAAATGTGCTAAAATAATACTAAATAATTAAATAAAATTCATAATTAATTAAGGAAAAATAAAAAAAATTATAAAAAATAAGGAATGATCCAAATTTAGGTCATGGCAGCTGGGGAAAATGAGAAAAAAATTAGCCAATTAAATTAGAACAACACAAAAGGCAAATTGGAAGAAGATAAGACAATTGTCTAATCAAATTAATGCATAATAATTTCCCTAAAGCTCTATAAATACCGTAAATTTTTCAGAAGCTCATTTGATTAGTTTGAAACCCTAGAAAATTAGAAAGAGGCGAAATTGAGAGGAAATTAGAGTTTTACAAAAATTTAGTAAAAATCTATGCAGTTGAGGTTTTTAAGGAGAATCTAGACTCGACGAGTAGTTGTGAATAGACGGCCATCACCACCACATGGTGGTGGCAGCACCCAAGTGGGACAACACACCCATGGCCACTGACGGTAGCTGGAGCCACCCAACTTTATGGTTCGACTTCCAGCCCGATTTTGTATACTTTTTTAAAAATAGTAAATATTCTTATAAAATTATAAATTTTGTTATTTTAGAATATTTTAGTATGTTGCTTTTAAGAAAAATATTATTTTGATGAAAATATGTCCCGTGATATATGGTCCTTAAGAAATTATACAAAATCGAATATGTTTCTGTTTAGAAAAAAATGACCTTAGGAGTGTAATTTTGAGCTCAAAATTTTTGTATAGACTACTTAGATGATATAGAATAGTGCTATCAAGCTTGTTTTCAAAAATTAACTTTAAAAATTTTTAGATAATTTTTAGGCCTTAAAATGAGGCATTAAATGGGTAATTTAGGGTTAATTAAGTAATTAAATAATTAATTACTGATTTAATGAATAATTATATGTTTTAGGATGTTGAAATCTGATGAAGTATGATACTTGTAATATTTAGAGTGTTAGATGTAATTATTAGGTTAATTATGTAGTAAATAAGTAATAGAGAAAATAGTAAATTTTAAGTTAACTTTGTAAATTAGGATAATTAGGTGTAAAATCTGATTTAGAATGAATTTAGACATTTTGAATTGATAATTGATGTTGAGAGATGGTAATTACAATAATAAAAATATTAGATGTGTATTATGTATATGGTAAGTGATAGTATATAATATGTAATTATTAGAAATATAATAAATAGAAGATATTAGGATAAAAATTGATATTATATAAATAATAGAGATATATAATAAATCTGATAGAAAACTTAAATTTATGTAATTATATGAAAAATGTAAAAATTTCTTACATTATGAGTAAATTCAGTATACAAATAAAGATTTAAGTGTACTAGGTAGAATAAAATATTGACTAGGGTTAATGATAGCATTTAAGATATCCAAAAGTAATGCGATTAATTTTACATTATAAGTTAAAACAAGTTTCTAGGATTCGGATATAAAATAGTATTTAGAAATCGAACTAGAACCTAAACCTAATTTAGAAAATCGATATGGAAACTGAACTTGAACTTAGCCCCAAATATAGAATAATTGTATAAAATTTGAGAACTTAGATAACAGGACACAATAAACCCTAAACAAAAGATAACAATAAGCATTATAGGATCAAATCAACCTATAATAGTTATATGAAAAACTGAAACCATATTTGTATTATAGAGATTATTGGTGATGGCCTGAATGAGTGGACTTCAAGTGAGGGAGTGAGGAGTCCAAGTAAGTTAGGATTAATACATTACTATATTTTGCAGACTTAAGATTATACTTGGTTGTGCTTATTAGATAGTTGGTTGTGTGCATGTACTTGATTATGAGTGATGCTATGATTCTGTATGTTATCCTGGCTTATATTATATGATGTGATCGATTACCCTAAAATGATCTTAACAAAGATATGACTTATAATCATAAATCGAACCTACATAGCAACCGATTAGAGGAAACCTAAGATTCTCTAGCCAAATACCAACCCTTTCGAAAGGAATAGTGCTGGATAGTATAATGGATCCCTTCTTCATCCTTAATCGAACTAAGTGACAGGTGAAGAGGTCGCGGCAAGGGTGAATTCAATAGTTCAAAGGTAGTCACGAGAGAAGTGGTGTCTCCATTGCACAAGCTTGGGTTTGGTCATGAACAGCAATTCCTCAACCCAGATTAGAGCAAGCGCAATTTATTTAATTTCACGACGAGCCGGACAACGTCATGCAATAGCATTTACTTAAACATGTATTGTACCAAATGATTTAGTTGATAACCTTATTTGTGTTTGTGGTGTAATTTTAAGTCCTCTATCATAACGTATTGAGCAATGGTTGCTCACATCCCTATAGACGTCGTTGCAGGTGTTGGCTAAAAAGCGGCTTACAACTACTCTGAAGCTAGCAACTATTGGATCTTGGGGAGTGAGGAAAAACATTTGAAGAATAGACATATATTTTTAAGGTCTAAGCTCTTATCTTAGAATTTTTCATTTTTGAATAATGTATTAACTAGGAAATAGATTACGATAACTGAATTTTAGTGTATATATATATTCTCACTTTCTTAGATAAATGATTTATTTAAATTACGAACTGTTTACTTCAAAACGAGTTAGTTGTGGACGCCTTGTGTAGATCAGGTCAAGGATAGCTATTGTAAGGCTAAATTTTATCTTAGAATGGTTTACACAGTGAGGCTATTACGACTCTACCACTTCGAGGCGTGACAATAACAAAGGGAATCCTTTAAGGCACAGGCTTCAGCCATAGCTTACTGGTCTCTCCAAGCCTCGGCTTCAACTTTGCTACCTTCCTTGTCAGCTGAACTACCTTCAATCATACCTAGTATCGGCTCATCAAATCATCCACAAACGAACGAAGCACCCTACAAGCTAAGCTCTTGCCTATAGGAAGACCAATCTAAAGGTTAGAAAAAGAAAACAAGGACAAATCAAAGGAAACAACCACTACCATTTGTAAAACACTACTGTGACGAGCACGACCAAAGAAGTCTACCTATCCTATAGGCGTCAAACAAAGCACCCTGATATTAGCACAACAAATAGGCATGTAGGAATGAACCAGTACCTTCAATCTACTTCTCCGTTACAGCTTTCTTTATGCTGGGGAAGAGCTTGAAGATCGAGTAACAAAAATACCTTTCTATGACCTTTGCAGCATTGATCTCCTAGCCACCTCTCAACTCCATGAAGGCTAAGATCTCCTAGACAACTTTGGCATTGCTTGGCTCGAGCCTCTTCTCACCTACAGTACGGACCATTCCAATCCACCGGGTCCAAAAGGTGGCCTCTTCGGGCAGCTCCATCACCATGTATTCATCCTACCAGCCTTTGACCAAGTTGATAAGGCCGTATAACAATTTCTTTCCTAGGCACAGTTGAAGGTAAGCCAGCCCCCAATGCTATTCCTTATGTAGAAGTGGTAGAAGGGCTCAGAAGTAGCCTTTATCACCAGGTATTCACAGAGCGCTTATAAGGCCTTCAACACCCTCCACCCATTTGGAGGGATCTGTGATGGGCTGTAGCAATGGTAGTACAAAAATCCCTCTTATAATGGCTTAAGGGGAGGTATTGCCTAAACTCTAAGCACTTCTCAAAAACCATAAAGTGCTTCCTTGATAGCAAGGCCACCAGTTCATCCCTATGTAGCAACTTAATATGCTACCGGGTATCACCTCCATGAGGAAGTTGCTAATGATCCAGCTAGGGGTAAAATCCTTACTTTTGCTTATACGGCCGTCAGGCTCCTTTCTTATACCAAGAGTGTTGAATAAATCCTTGGCGGGGGGATGTGAGGGGCAAGAGAATATTTGCATACACGTTTTTGGGGTTAGCATTGATGATTCTGGCCCTGTCCAATGCTTTTATGTCTATCCTCGTACGTTGGTTGAGTTGTGCTAGTAACAACATTTTACCCTCTTACACTCAAAGAAGATCACTCCTTGTAAAATTTGATCCGGAGGTAAGTTCTAGCGAAGAAGAGTTAGCCTCATCCCTATTGGTAGACATGATTGTGATTCTTGAAAAGAAAAATTGAAGCTTCTGAAGAAGGTTTGAGAGTTCAAACGTAAACACAAAAATTATGACAACTGAGCGAAAGGATTGCTAAAAAGAGTTCTCTCTTTGTAATTCTCCTATTTATAGGAAAACTGCCTGGAAAGTTGTACAGGCGGTTATGGGGATATGTATAAACACGAATCCTTTGCAATGCTACTTAGCAGACACGTGGAAAGCATCTTAATTAGATGACCACCTTTAAAAGGGAAGAAAGTATATAGCTGTACGCTAGTTTGTTGCAACATGACACCTATCACTTCACATTTAATGCACAGAATACAAGCGAGCAAAAGATGTATTTTGAAAGTCCCTTTATCAGGAAGCTTCTTCAGAGGCCATCCAATTTACACCTAGTTGATGTTATGAAGACATGACCCACCTGTGTCCGTTCGATCCCTATCGGGCCCTATTCAAGTAAACCGGTCCGTAACATTAGAGCACCTTAGTACCCTTACTAGCCTAGCCTTGGACACTTTCAGATCGGCATACCACTGCTTAGGACGACTCACCACTTTAAGCCTTCCTACCTTGAATCATCTACAGGTTCAGATCTACAACCTCATTACGTCGGCATCATCGCATCGGATCAAACTTCCTAGAGTCGGATAGATAATGTCTGAGTGGCCCATGCATTCCTTCTCCTTGCCTACTGCAGTGTGGGGCAAGTGTTGACAAGATACTTTGCGTAGGGACCTCTCAGGTCTAACCAGATCTACCAAGCCTTACCTCCTTAAGCTCACTTCTATAAGCCTTAGGCTTACCTCTTAATGGCCCAAGCTCATGAAAAAATATAACGGCTATAAACTACAAGATAAAGGTAAAACAGCCACGTCCTAAAATATTAAGGACACGTATAATACGACAACTCCACTCTCTTACGCTTGCAAGAGAAGATCTCTCTTACCAAGTGATCTCTAATGATCAGTTCTACTCCGCTATAAATACTAGACACCTACCCAATGGTAACTCTCTCCAAAAACTCTACATTCTAAGCCTATACATTGAGTATTCTATTCCACAAAAAGCTCATTGCTGACTTAAACATTAGAGTGGTCACTTCGAGTAATCCTCCAACATCCCTTCACTGTGCATTGTTTTGTAGGGTTAGTATGTGCAAACCTTAATCCACTACTAGCAAGAACTGAGGAATGATAGTGATGTTTGCAAAACTCTCTTGGATTAGACCACTTTAAATGACTTAAAAGCTAAACTTTAAAATGTCCAATTTTGTTTAATTCACAATTTAGGCCACATATATTTTCTTTTTTTTCTTCTTCTCCTTTTATGATGTTTATGGTTATAATTTGATATATCTTTTTTTTTTTCTCTCCTTATTTTTTTCCATTTCAATTGAATTTTGTACATGTAATATCTCCTACTATCAACAATGTAAGTACTTTTTTATCCATATTCTAAGAGGTGTAAATTAAACCTTTTAAAAGTATAGATTTGCTGGGGAAAAAAAAAAAAAAGTTCAAATAAGGTAGATTGGTAGCGACTTCTCTCGTACGAAAATTATTATGCATCGTTATCGTACCAGCAGCAACTTCAAATAAAAATAATATAAATTTATAATGAGAATTTTGTCATTAGTATAATAAACTTATTTCATTATTTTGTCAACAATGCGATTCAATTATTAAAAAAAAAAAAAA
The DNA here is from genome assembly GCA_024138005.1 of Lumnitzera racemosa. Lineage (NCBI taxonomy): Eukaryota > Viridiplantae > Streptophyta > Magnoliopsida > Myrtales > Combretaceae > Lumnitzera > Lumnitzera racemosa. The sequence continues at coordinate 37,618,369 of JAMXBC010000007.1, forward strand.
AAAAAACAAAGAGGTTCATTTGATTTGAGATATCGAATTAAACCGCTATAAACGATTGGCCCGTCGAAATCGACAGATGATTTGAAGATTTAGGGTCCGGCTCAAATAGTTAAGAAATACATAAATTCCATTAAGGGGACAGGTGAAACTTGTCCATATCTTTTTTTTACCACACCTATAAAAGACCATTAACTGTCCTTTTGCAATTACTTTAACCTAACTCCGGTAAAGCCTAAACCCAACCTTAGTTGACACCCAAACCCCACTCCACTCCTAAGCCGTTTATATACAACTCCTCACTACTCAGCCACTCACTCTGCCTCATGGTCCTCTACTAAAACAAAACAAAACGCGGGTTACCAAAATGATGATCGGAGAGCCACATAATCATCCAACCGTCCAAATCCCATCTTGGCCAATCCTTGATGATCCGACGGATGAAAATGAACTTCTCTCTCCATACTCACTTTACAATTACAACATCACCACCACAGCCAACACTGACACTAACACTGGCGCCGATTATAACTCCGTTAACAGCCCGTCTTACCGTGTACAGGACATAATCGCCGCGTTACAACGTTATCTTCCGTCGAATAGTGTCCATGATGGAGATTTCGACGCCGACGCGCCCTTGGACGCGTACTCGTGCGATCACTTTAGGATGTATGAATTTAAGGTGAGGAAGTGCGTGCGTGGACGCGCGCATGACTGGACCGAGTGCCCCTATGCTCACCCTGGTGAGAAGGCGCGTCGGCGTGACCCGCGTAAGTATCACTACTCGGGAACCGCGTGTCCTGATTTTCGCAGGGGCAACTGTCGGAAAGGTGACGCGTGTGATTACGCTCATGGGGTTTTCGAATGCTGGCTCCACCCTGCACGATATCGCACTCAACCATGCAAGGATGGCTCCAATTGCACGCGGCGCGTGTGCTTCTTTGCTCACACGCCCGAGCAATTGAGGCTGGTGACTCCACACAGTCCGGTGGAAGCTTCACGCGCAAGGATGCTCCCGTTTTTGGGTTCTCCAGGCACGGATTCGCCCGACGAGTCGCCTCCGGTGACCCCGACCCTAAGCCGGTCTTTTGGTTCTGCGTATGGATCCGGGTCGAGTCCGGTTAATGAAATGATGGTTTCATTGAGGAACTTGCAGCTTCTTGACAAAGCCAAATCCTTCAGTAGTTCATGGAATGTGCATGTTAGTGGGTCCGGGTCAGGATCCGGATATGGGTCTACCAGGAGGTCTCTTTTTCGACCCGGATTTTCTAGCCTACCCACAACTCCAACTAATGGTGTGACCGGGGTTGGGTGCTCGGATCTTTGGGAAAGAGGCTGTGACGAGGAGCCTGTTATGGAGCGGGTCGAGTCGGGGAGAGACTTGCGGGTCAAGTTGTTCGAGAAGCTGAGCAAGGAGAACTTCAGCACCCAAGATCCGGGTGGGGCTCCGGATGTGGGATGGGTTTCGGATCTAGTGCAGTGAGAAATGGGATATGATGTGGTCGGACCGAGTTAACATGCTGGACTTTGATTTTTTGTTTGATTACGGTTCCCTACTCCATGTGAATATGATATGAAGTAGTGGAGGAAGTAGGAAATGGAATTGCCGATTTGGGTGGAAGAAAGGAAAGAAAAACAGGAAAAAATTTGACATGATCAAGTAAGAATTCGAAGATTCTCGATGTAAATATTGTTATTAATGTATGTTAAATTAAGAAGGTATTATTAAAAAATTTAAGAAGCTATGGATGGAATGGACTGGAATATGCTTTGTTTTTTTTTTTTTTTTTTATCTTTTTTTGGGGATCCTAATGATAAGGAGATTAGGTAGATTTCTTGATATGGGGAAGGTGGGAACTTTTTGTACAGATCCTACTTGATTGTGGATTATTCCATAATCCTCTTGTCTTACTTTGGACCATCCTTTCTATATCCACGTACAATCTCAAGTTTAATGTAATCATAAATCTTTACTTGTAAAAAGGAGGGTCTTTCCTCTTTCATGGTTAATGTTCAATTCTTCGTGTATCCCTTAAGTTCCTCGAATATCATGCTCGCATGGAACGTCCGAGATTTTCTATTTCTGCTGTGAATTTGAGCGTGGCGTCGTTAATCCGTTTTTCCCCTCTTTACTAAGGGAGTAGCCTGGATGTTTCATTTCCTTTTCATTTTAAAATAAGATCTATTAGTAGTAATATATCAATTTTTTTTTATCAATAATATTTAAATGTATATATCAATAATATTAATAATATTGAAATATATGAGATAATGAATTTATATTTTTATAAAACACTCGACGTGTTGGGATTCCTGATGACATTTTTGTCCCAATGAATGGTGCTGCAGTGTTACTACGTGCAACTTGAAATGGCTGATAGGCTTTAATGTAGTGATCGGTTAGGTTTCCGGAGATTTTGTTCACAGGGTTTTTTCTCCAGTCAAACAGGATTCTAGATTCACGGGTCAAGTATATAAGGTAATGTCAACATTTTGCAACTCCAAGTCATTTTTGTAGTCTTGTGGTTTCGTAATATTTGTACCATTTGGTGGTCCCGGTTCTTTCATATTGGATGTATTGTTTTTCTCATCACTTATAAGTATTTATAATTTTCACAAATCAATAATTAATTTTAAATATATATAATTTTTATTCTTTAATAAGTGCTCGTACATACATCATTGTCCTTTAAAGATCATAATTTTCTGCCGTGAATTAGGCACATTATGGCAAGAGTAGTTGAAAAATGGCAAGAGGGGGCTGAATCTAACGTTAGAAGTGAATCGCATTTTTCCACGTTGAGTTTTATATGAATTTCCATTGCCCCATGGAGTCCCTTTAATTTTTTTTTTTCCTTCCTTTTGTAATCTATCATGTTACTTTCTTTCGAATTGCCAACTTTTCTACCATCAGATTATCTTTAAAAGTGGAGTCATTTATTTTGGTCGGTTTTATTTGAAATGAGTTTTAAGTTAAAAAGAGTGTAAATGAGTTAAAACCTACTCTTAAATTATCCAATTTAGGTTCTATATTTAATTAAATCTTATTTGATAACAATCAAATAGAGGTTAAACTCTAGCTATTCAAGTGGTTTATTAAATCCAACTCGAGTTCATTTTGGTTGGTTAGAGAGTCTAATCTAGCTTCAATCGAGTGTATGTGTATATTATATATATCAAGTTTGAGTCGAGTTTGGACTATTATAATTAGGAGAAAATATTTTATAGATAAATTGAGTGTAATTAAAGATAATTGAATCAAACCAGTGCTATTTAAGTGTTAATTTGAGTCGAGTTTAAGTTCAAAATTGTAAGTTGTGATGAGGTTAAGCTTGAAATTTTTGAATCAAGTTTGAGTTTAAACTCAATATTACATGGTTTTGGTTTTACTTGTTTATAATCTTAGTCAAAGCTATGTCATTAGGTAAATTTTTCAATATATGAATATTAATAAGATTTTAGTACGTAAGAATATACATAGTAGTTTCTTTTAAAAACTATCCACCTTCAGTATATATATAAATCGAAGCTTTTTATAATAACGCTTGTAAAATAATGTTACCATAATACTGGTTAATCTAAACAATTTATTTACTATAATTTAATATTTACCGTTTATTCTATTAAAATAACTTAACATATTACTTAAACAATAAATTAATATATTTTATGAATTAAAAAGCTAATTAATAAATAATATTAAATAATTAAAAATAATCTTTTATAGTATGTTATATTAATTAACATTATGTTAACACTGTATTTCTAATGTTACTGTAAAAAAATCTAAATTATACTTATAATTATTTATGACTTATCCTAATATATAATATATTAGTATCGAATATTTGTTCCCATCCGCAATGTCCACGTGCTGTTAGACTTAGTGGATGGACAAAAGCATGTGGAATTGGTCGCAACCGTTTCGGATGCTTTCTTCGGACACAATATCTCGGGAAGGATATCCATCACGATTTAAATTTCAAAACCTTTTAAGCTCCTTCCCTCACGCCTGCACCCATTGTCGTGAAAAGAGGGTTTTTGTTAGGTAAATGATCGTACTTCATGGAATCTCGTTGTCAATGTGCCATTTTTGACATGTTCTGTAAATAGGATCTTGAAAGTTGCAACTAGAGATCATTTACTGAAACTGAGTATCCGAATTCCCAACCCTCTAATTTTTTCTTTAATTTAGGATTTAATAGTTAATACTGTTTAAAAGTTTGAACCACCTCATAATATTACTATAATGTTATCTACATATAATTTTAATCATTAATCTCACTGAGCGACATCTTATGGGTGTAATTTAAAAAATATTAAAAATATATAAATAGAGATAATTAAAATCTTAGTTTATTGGTAAGATTAAAATGAGGACTATATATAGCTATATGTAGACTTGTATAAAAACTGATTTTGAACTGTAAATCGAATCAAAATTGATCTATTAGGCCATTAAACTTACCTGATCTGAGCATAAATGGACCTAACTTGTATATTGAATCATCGGGCCTTAAGGATTCAAGCAGTTCAACATGAAGAATCCAGTGAGATTGTCAAGCCTCCAACCGATGGACAGAACTAGAAGGTTAATTCACCTATTCGAGGCCATGCCAATCTCAAAATTAAAAAAAATATATATATATATAATATAATATATATAATGCAAACACATGTGTATACCACATATAATATATTATATATAAATATAATATAGTGTAAACAAGTGTATATTATATATAATATATTATTAATATACTATATATTATGCTATATATAATATACTATACTATATATATATTTATATACGATATATAATATTAATATATATTATGTATTGAGAAAAATTTGATTAATGAGAATGATAATCAACATGTCGACTTAAAATTTTAAACTTAGTTAGAAAAAGAAAAGAAATAAATGAATAAGTCATAAATTATTTATAATAATTTATGAAAATTTAAAAAAAAAAAATTTATAATAATTAAAAATATATTTAAAAAAAATATATGATTTGAGGGCCGAACAACAAGCCAACCCTCTTAAGAGCCAGAACCAGTGACATTCACTATTCCTCAACAAAGCCAAGTTTTTCTGTGCCAAAATGGTATTTTTATCCATATCACTGTAATGTTAAATTATGATAAATGGATAATTTTTGACGTGTAGTCCACTTTTTGTTTTTCTAACGTACTTTACAGCATTAATTGAAGAATATATGGACGGAGATAAGGGTTTAAGCACAAAGAAACTTTATCCCATTCAATACGTAAAAGATTTCCAGTGTAACTAACATTATTTCTTTTTTTTTTTATTTGAGTTAATATATTTCAATAAAATATTTTGCCGAAGCGTACACTTTGAATGATGCTTTGGTAATATAATTTTTTGTGGTTTCTCTTTCAATTGTAAGACATTGTTAAAATTTAATTGCCGTGCATCTAAAAATTGACAAACCTTAGTCAAACCAATTTTTCTTTACCGGTAGTTCGTGTTTATGGAAAGACGGACGATCAGTCTGTAATGGTGCGAATTACTGGTCACCATCTATAAATTAAAATGACTTTTACTCGATATATCTATCATTAATAGTTATAGATTTCTTTTTCTTTTATACTTTTTATTTCTTAGAAGTTATAGATTCTGACTCACTATATTTTAGTATATATGTCATCCTATATCTAACGATTTATATTTGGTGTAAGTTGGGGTTTTCCGAAGATTAAGGAGATACAATAAACTTTATTGACGATCGAATATACTATTGCATTGTATATAGCCCATTTTCGTGTTTATTAAGAAAAACTTAGCTATCAATTCTTAAATAGACGTTTCATCCATTTTAATAATTACGTTAGTCATGGTAAATTCAGATTTTATCTTTCATAATATCTAAAATTGGTTTATAAAAGTCGAAAATTCTACAATTTAGTCACAAAACTTCCCTTAAGTTTAGGAGTTACAATGCAATTTTTCCATTTAATGATTATTTATGATCTAGTAACAATGTGTGGAGAAGAACTCCTAGAGGTTGAAAATTGTAATATTAATCATTAAGATACATCTATTATTTATTTAGACTTGACTCTTTCAATTAAGTGACAAGAACTAAAGAGTCTGATTTATATTTGGGATAATTAAAAAAGAATTAGCTTCAAAGGCATAGAATAGGGATCATTCGACCAGTCTGTCTGTATCCAATATTTCTCAAGTAAGCTCATGCATTAGTGAGAAAGGCTACTAGTCATAGGCATATCAACTAGCTCATTCAGAACAACCATTGTAAACTCTATAATTATAAGTTCAGATTCAATACATAAAACTTAAAACGATATGATAAGGTGTCCAATTAAACCTAAATTATACGATAAAATTAGTAATATTAGTAAAAGCAACTCGTAAATTTGAAATTAGAAAAATAAATAATAAAATATTATTGTCGAGCCTGGTTTTTTCACCTCTCGTTTTTTTTTTAAAAAATAAGTCCTTTTTAAACCAATCAATGTTAAACCCTTACTCATTTAATACCAACCTTCGATTATAATTTAAACAAAACAATTTTTTTACATTTTGAAAACATCTTAGAGTTGCTACCTAACTAAAGTTAGGAAAAAAGAGTTAAGTTATAACCAATTGGATGGATTTGTTATAATTTAGCTACTGATCTTTTGATAAAAACCGATAAAAAAAAAAAAAGGTTTTAGAAATCCAAAGGTTTGGATTCGAGGGTTAAGTTTTTAAACTTTTATGGGTACTATTGATTTTCCAAATTTAAAATTAATCTTAAAAATCACTTTTTTAAAAAACTTAATTTATTCTTTGCTCTAATTGGCTAAATGAAGTAATAAATAAATAAAGGAAAAATTAGGTTTTTATTTTATTGTTACCCCATAGATACCTATGTACCTGTTATTCAGAATCAAACGTACATAGTTCTTTTTGTAAAACTTAAGCAAGTGATGTTAATTTTAATTTTGGAAAACATACTGAATTTCCGTTTTATTTAATTTGGTTTATTTAAGAAAAATTTCTAAAAAAGAGTCCTAAATTGAAACTCTTTATTTGGAGAATTTTCAAATGTCCTAACCTTTAAAAAGGATTCGTTTATTTTTATTTTTGACAAATTGATTTTTTAAGTGACAAAAAGAAACAATAATTTTTATTCTTTCTATTTATTTATTTATTTATTTTTATTTTTATTATTTTTTCATTTATTATTTTATTTATTCTATTCATTTTTATCAGACTAAAATAAATAAATAACTAAATAAGCTACTTTTTCTTTTTCTTTCTTTCTTTTCTTCTCTTTTTCTTTCCTTTTTTTTTCCTTTTATTACATTTACATTTGATTACATATTACAAATAATGAATAACAATAATAGATAAATGAATAAAATAAAATAAAACAATTTAAAGAGAATTAGACCAAGAAGTAAGCATGGTTCAAGTTGCAGGTCGATGTATAGAATCAAGTTGTGGATCAAACTCCAAGTCGGTTTTGGGTCGTCGGGTCGAGTCGTCTCTACTAGATTCGGGTCGGATTGAGTTCTTCCTCAACAACAGTTTGGTGGGGTCGATTCAAGGTGATTCAGACTAAATTTTTTGTGGGTAAGGATGGATTTGTATGTTTTGGATTAGGGATACGGGGGATAGCCTTAATGTCGTAGTGTTTGGAACTCATTTGGTGGTGTTTTGGAAGTCAACCATGGGTGCTAATGGTGGTTCGACCATGTATAGGTTGCTGGGTGTAAGTGGGTGATTGGTTTTAGGGTTAAAGAGATTGAGGAATGTCGTGGTAGGGTTGATTTGGTTAAGATAATGGTGGAGATGGTGGTTTGAGATTGGGGGGGAGGGGGGTTAGGAAGTATGGTGGTTAAGATTTAGCAACAGTAGTTCGATGGTGCCGTTAGTAGGTACGATAGCTATTGCGAACCATGACTAAGAACAAATAAGACTGGTTGTTAGATAGGTCTAAGCTTACAAAAAGCTCAGAAAAGGATTAATGTGGAAAAGTGCGAAAGGGAGAAAACGTAGAATGAAACAATAAGCAAAACCTACGAACAGCTCTAGAGGATATGAAGTACCAATGGAACTTCCGAGGACTCATGGCACAATTCGATATGACATACAAATTGGTCCAGTGAGGTTATTCGCCACCTAACCTTGCTTAAGGAAAAGGATAAGAGTGATGCCGAGACTAAACAAATAGTATTTACATAAGAAAGAAAAATATTCAAAGAGTGTATTAAGAATCATCTGATGTTTTCATAGTTGCAAGTACAAGGGTATTTACACCCATAAGTTAGGGTAACCTACCTAAAAAGGAAAAAAACAAAAAGAGTATTTTGTAAGGAAGTAATGTACAAAATACAAAAGGATAAAAATGAATATACAAGAAAAACAATCATTAGTACAACGGATTCTGCACATGATACTGTACATGTGGCGAAGCTACATTAGTGAGGTCATTAGAAGATGCGTACAAAAAGTATAGACAGATGGGCTTATCTGAGTAAGGATAATTTAGTTAGCTTGAATTATCTCTTTCGGCTTCTCAGCAAAGAGGTTACCGAGTAATTGGGAGTAATCATTAACTCAGCATACTACAGAAAAATGGGTAATTATACGACACGAAATTAAGGGTAACTCGGCATGGAAATACTCAGCCCTGGCAGGGTTTGGTTGGAATAGAAAGATTCGTCATGCTTGCCACTCCAATCCTTAGGTTGGGTTGCGGGTCAAAGATCTGGTAGTCTAATTCCCATCATTTCCTCTAGGTTGTCTTGGATTTAGGATCAAATCCGAATGGTATTCGCTTAGTTCTTCATCAAGGTGATAAGGATTGAGGTAGACAATGTTAAAGGTGTCAGAAACCCCATAGTCCTTGGGAAATTCCAACTTATAAGCATTATCATTGATTTTCTGGAGGATTCTTAAAGGTCCTTCCACTCTAGTAGATAATTTGTTCCTCCTCATGTTCGGGAATTGCTCCTTATTGGGGTGCAACCATACTAAGTCTCTTGGCTGAAATTGTTTAACTGTTCTACCCTTAGTCCTTTCTCACGTTCTTTTGGCAACTTAGTCAATATGCTGAGTGACCTTGTCATAAATGTGTTGAAGGGATTGTGCTTTAGCTGTTGTGTCAAGATCCTCTTGTCCAGGTATTGGTACAAGGGCATGGTCGAGGGGCAACTTGAGATTGAATTCATAGACCACCTCGAAGAGAGTCTGCTTAGTAGTATTATGTACTATTTGATTATAGGCGAACTCGACCACTGGCAGGCAAATATCCTAATCAGTTAAATTCTTGCCTATTATAATTCGGAGTAGTGACCCTAAAGTATGATTAACCACTTATGTTTGGTTGTCAGTTCGGGGGTGACATGAGGTATTGAAGAGTAATTTGGTTCCTAGCCAATGCCGTAAGGTTTTCTAGAAATGGCTCAAGAACTTTGAGTCTTTGTTGAAGACTACACTTCTCGATATATCGTATATCTGCACAATCTCCTGCAAGAAAAGAGAAACAATAGCTGAAATATCGTTAGTCTTGGTATAGGGCGTGAAGTGTGCCATCTTACTGAATCGATCCATAACAACTATTACGGAATTTTTGCCTTAGGCAGTTCACGGCAATCTGAGAATAAAGTTCATGCTCAATTCAGTCCACGGCCTCATCAGAATAGGTAAGGGCATTGCATTCCTTGCTTAGCTTGACGCTTAGCTTGATACTTGGCATTTTTGCACATGGCACACTTTTTGACAGCTTGGTGCATATCTTCCCCCATTATCGGCTAAAATAATTGACCATTTATTAGTTCATAGGCCCTCTTTTCCTAAAAATATCTAGAGAGATCTCCACTGTGGGCTTCCCTAACTAGTAGCTCCCTTAGTGAACAAGTCAGCACACGTAATTTTCCACCTCGAAACAAGTAGCCATCCTTTACATGATATTCATCCACTATCCTCCCGTCGATGCATCACGAAACTATGGGTCTAAATTGCGGATCCTCGAAGTACTATTCTTTGATACTTGCAAACCCAAACAACTTGGTTTGTAGTTCTGATAAAATGCATGTCTCCTTGAAAGAGCATCGGTAACTATGTTTCTCTTTCCCTACTTGTACTTAATTACAAAATTGAATTCTTCAAGGAATTCAACCCATCTTACTTGCCACTTTGACAAATTGGTTTGACTTCGGAGGTACCTCAGCAAATCATGGTCAGTATATATGACAAATTCTCTCAGCAATAAATAATGTTGCCATACTTGCATTGCTTAGATTAATGCCAAAAGTTCCTTATCATACATGGAGTAATTCAACTACAGTCCTCAAAGCTTCTCATTGTGGAAGGCAATTGACCGACCTTCTTGCATTAGGACAATGCTTATTCCAATGCCCAATGCGTTGCATTCCAGCTCAAAAATTTTGTTGAAGTCAGGTAGTACTAGCACCGGTGTAGAGGTAAATCTTTCTTTTATCTCAGCAAAACTTCTCTCCTCCCTTTCTCCCCCTCGGAAGACGGTGTTCTTCTTTGTTAACTCGGTAAGAGGTGTGGTGATGGTGTTGAAATTCTTGAAAAACCTTCTATAAAACAAAGCTAGTCTGTGGAAACTTCTCACATTAGTACAAGTAGTAAGAGTCGACTAATTGACAATTGCTTGGATCTTCTCATCATTGACTCATAAGCCTCCTCTACCAACTATATAGCCTAAGAATACCACTTCTTCCTACCAAAAGCAACATTTCTTTAGATTTTCGAATAGCCTCTCGATACGAAGCATATCCAAGACTACTCTAATATGTTTATACTAACTCGGTATGTTGGTACTGTAGATCAGGATGTCATCAAAGTACACCATGACACACTTCCCAATGAGATGTCTTAGTACATGGTTCATTAATCTCATGAAAGTACTCAAGGCATTTGACAAGTCGAAGGGTATGACCATTTACTCACAAAGTCCATATCAAGTCTTAAATGCAATCTTCCATTCGTCACCTAGTCTCATGTAGATTTGATGGTAGCCAGATTTAAGAACAATCTTACTGAAAATCTTGGCTCCACTCAGTTCATCCAACATGTTTTCTAGCCTCGAGATTGGATACTTTTATTTGATCGTAATTTTGTCCATGGCTTAGTTGTCTACATACATCCGCTAGGTTCTATCCTTCTTCAACACTAGAAGTGCAGGTACAACATAAGGGCTGAGACTCTCTCTTACATAACGTCTCTTTAGCAATTCATTGACTTGATGTTGGAGCTCAAAATCCTGCTCAGAATTCATTCGATAAGCTAGCTAATTCAATAGTGCAATGCCAGGCATTAGGTTAATGCAATGCTTTATGCCTCAAGTTGAGGTTAACCCCTCAAGTAACTATTTTGGGAACAGGTTGGCATATTCACCTAATAACTCCTTAACCTCTTAGGGTAACTTACCTCGCTCCTTCATTTCTAGTAATTGCTTGACCAACACAAAGATTAGCGCATTAGCATTGATGGCCTCTCGTAGCTCGGCTCTACTCATCACTAGAGCCTTCTTTGGTCTGCGAGCAAGTTTTGTCTATAACTTATTAACTTCTCTCTATGGTATCGGATTTAGTATGATCTTCCAGTCATCCTTCTCAAACATATACGTATTCCTGTAGCCATTATATATAACTCTCCTGTCAAACAACCAGGGCTTACCTAGCAACACGAGGGAAGCACACATAAGTACTATGTCGTAGAAAATCTGGTTAGAGTAATTCCCTATAGTGATCAGCAGTAATATTTGCCGAGTGACATGTAATGCTCCTTTCTCACTCATCTAATGCAACTTGTACAGCCTCGGATGTGCAACAGTTAGCAAATTCAGTTTTGAAACATGATCGGCTGATGCCACATTGGTGCAACTTCCACCATCTATGATGAGGGTACACATCTGATCATTTACCTTATAAGTGGTATGGAACAAATTCTCTCTCTACTCCTCCTTTCGTGAGGGTTCCATATTCATAGTACGTCAGACAACCATGAGTAATTGATTTAAGTCCTCAAGAAATACGTCCTCCTCAATTAGCTCTTTCTCGACACTTTCTTTCTCGGTAGGAACCTCCTCTTCCTTAGGTTCCTCATCCGTACTCTCCACTTCTAGCTCTAGGATGTCTCCCTTGATAACCATCGTCCGTTGATTCGAGTATTGAGTTGCCATATGTCCGAACCCCTAGCACTCGAAGCACTTGATTTGGCTAGTCTTCCTACCAAACCTTTTCCCTTTCTCATACATTTGGGTCGATACTACATCATCACGTTGACCTTTCTACTCAGCTCGGACATCAACGTTTTTACTCGGCTTAGTACTCAATAGAGTTTGATGACTTGCTTGTCTTAGTTGGCTAGTTGGCATCCTTACCGGTATTTAGCTCCTTCTTTGCCTCTTTGCTTGCTGGGCAATCCTCATAGCCTCATCCATGGTGTCAAAGTGTTGGAACTCTACAACATCTCGAATGTCTCCTCTCAACCTAGTAATGAACCTTGAGACTGTTTGAGCTCGTGGTTCCTCCACTTTACAACATATCGTAAGCATTTGAAGTTCTTGAGCATACTTATCAATAGTTCAACCTCCTTATTTTATCTCCTAAAGCTAAGTAAAAGTATCTTAAAGGTATATTTCCAACATGAATTTGTTTCTGAGCACTCTCTTTATCTCAAGCCAAGTGTTAATCTCTCGGTACTCCTTTCATCTTCTCATGGCCTAAAAATTCTTCCATCACATAACGACATATTCGGAGAACTCAATAGCAGTAGTTCTCACTTTCTCATAATCCTCATATTGATAGTAATCAAATACGCGCTCCACCTTCTCTTCTCAATCTAGATATTCATCAACATTCTTAGATCCATTGAAACTCGAAATTCGAAGCTTCACAAGGTTGGATGCTTTGGGGATTTTTACACTCTCTTCTTCAAAAAACTCCTCTTCCTCTTCATTAAGCTCTCTTAGGTCTATCCTTCGGCTTACTTGTTCGCCAACTTCTCCACCTCAAATGAGTCGAGCTGGGTTTTGACCTCTAATAGATTGAGCAGTTTGTAGAGTGTTTTGCGCGGCCTTAGTGGGTCAGCAAGATAGCGCATGAATAGCTCAGATCAGATCTATTAAGAGGTTAGCTACCTCATCAAGTCTCTCGTCAATGCTTCTAGGGGTTCCTTGAGATTGCCATCCATGGTAGACAACTCCATTATTATCACTAATACCAACATTCATACTTGGATTTGTCATTTTTCCCTATAGAGTCAAACTAAAATAAACACTTTAGAAAGTGAATAACTAACAATACAGTAATCAAACGAACATAATAACTTGCTCTGTTTAATACATGCAAAATAGAATATAATAGAACTTTAAGAAGAACTACTACAATTCACATAAAACCTCCACTTTAATACTAAGATGTTGCAAACTGTGACTAAAAATAAACAAAGCCAATCATTGGATGAGTCTAAGTATGCAGAAAGCTTGAAAAAGAATTAATGGGGAAAAGTGCAAGAGGGCAAAAACGAAGAATGAAACAACAAGCAAAACTCATGAACAGCTCAAAAGAATATGACGTATCAATGGAACTTTTGAGGATTTATAGCACAATTCGATATGACGCATGAATTGGTCTAATAAGGTTACTTGCCACTTAACCTTGCTTAAAGGAAAGGATAAGAGTAATACCAAGATTAAACAAATAGTGTTTATGCAAGGAAGAAAAAGTACTTAAAGAGTGTATTAAGAATGATCTGATGTTTTCACAGTTATAAGTATAAGGATATTTATACCCATAAGTTAGGATAACCTACCTAAAAAGGAAAAGACAAAAGGGTATTTCTCAAGAAAGTAATGTACAAGATAAAAAAGGGTTAAAATGAATATACAAGAAAAACAATCATTAGTACAACGAATTCTGCACGTGATATTATATACATGGTGAGGCTACATTAGCAAAGTTGTTAGAAGATGTAAATAAAATGTACGGATAGATAAGCTTATCCAAGCATAGATGGCTTAGTCAATCCAAACTCTCTCTCTTGGCTTCTCTGTAAGGAGGTTACTGAGTAATTAGACAACTTGGCATTGGAGAGTAATCATCAACTCGGCATACTGTAGAAAAATGGATGATTATACAGCATGGCATGAAGGGTGACTTAGTATGGAAGTATTCGGCTTCGATAAGAGTTGGTTGGAACATAAGGATTCGTCGTACTGGCCCCTTTAATCCTTGAGCTCGGCTACGGGTCAAAGGTCTAATAGCCTGATTCCATCAGTAGCGGTCGAAGGTAGCCAGGTTAGGAAGCTGGTGGTGTGTGGAGCTATTATAGGGTGTTCGACTGTGGAGGTAAGCTCAAAAGAGAGAGAGCACGTTTATGCCTTTATTTTATAGCTTGTATGTGGTTGTATTTATGTCCAATGAGCTCTACCAATACTCTTTTATACATGAATTGAACCTAGAAATCAAGGAAAGCTTTAATCGGCCTTAAATGCAAATGTTGAAATTTCGGTTTTTTTCTAATCTTTGAAGCTCGATTTGAATGCTTCTTTGATTGAATTTGGATATGTTATTGGGTCTAATTCAAAGTAAGCCATGCAGTAAATAAAATCAAAGCAAGAGATTGTTTATGAGTGTGTAAAATTTATGCGAAAATTGGAGCTAAAGTAAATGGAGTGGACTGTTCTTGACTGGGAAAGTAGAGGAAAATCTGGAGAAAATGAGGGAAAACTGAGAGAAAGGGAAGGAAAGTGTTGACGTAGCATCATGTCAGTTATACTAACCAACCAGAGCATGCTACGCGGTGCCACGTCAGCATGAGTCATCTAACCCGATGCTGCTACGTGTCAAGACACGTGGCACAATGAGATCTTAACTCATAGTGATGAAAGAGAAAAAAACTTTGCATGCTCTCATCAAAATTCAAACCTTTAACCTCTAACCAAACTCAATGTATATATCAAAGTACTTATCCGTTAAGCTGTTGGCCTATTCATTATCTATATTGCACGTATGAACTCGGTTAGCTTGGGTTAGATTTTAATCTAAGTCTAAGTTCAACATCCCAACTTCCAAACGTATTTTGAAAATTAAAAATCTATCCAATTAAAAAATCTTTTATTTATTTCAAATTTTCAATTTTTTTGTAATTTTTTCAATTTTCTAAATTTCTTATTTTGATATATTTCCAAATTTCTTAATTTTTTTGTGCTTTTTCTAATTTTTTTTTTTATTTTTTTGTATCTTTCTAAAATTCTTATTTTTTTAATTTCTTTATTTTTTAGGTATTCTTTAATTTCTTGTTTTTTTTTTGTATTTTTCCTAATTTAGAACCTATCGAGGAAATAAAGAAATAAACTAAAATAAAATAAGTAGGAAAAAATTGGATATCTATAGATGCCCCTCTTTGTGGCAAAGTTTGAAAAAAACTTTGCTATAAAGACAAAGAAACACTATTTTTTCCCTTGGGATAACTTTAAAACAACTACTTAGCTATCTTAAACTTGATCGACTAGGTATTTTGGTGAAGAAATGAAACATGGTCGTACCTCTTTAGGCTCACTAACATAGGTGGGGGTATCTTTATGGGACAAACAATTCTACTTTGGAATTGAATTAGAAAACCTGGTTATGCCTCACTAGGCTTACTAGTTTAGGCAAGAGTGTCTCTCAAGGACTTCTAACCCTATGATGGGATCTATCTAAAACTTACTCATGCCTCATTGGGCTTATTAACTTAGGTGAGATCATTTCTTAGAGACTAGCAACCTTAAATTGTGATCGATCTAAAACCTAATCGTGTTTCACTAGGCTCACTAACCTAGGTATGAGCATCTCTTAGGGATTAGTAATCCTAAACTAAGATCGATCTAAAACCTGGTTGTGCCTTACTAGGCTACTAACCTAGGCGGAAGCATCTTTCCGGGACTAGCAACCATAATTTTAGTCTAAAAGTTGTGCTTTATGGGTTGCTAAAAGGAACCGATGAATAAAAGTGCCTTACGAGCTTGCTTAAGAGGAACTTCTTGAGAGGAATTAGGTAAATGAAGGGAAGTAAACAAAAATGCCTTATGGTTTTGCTAAAAGAACATAGAAAAGAGACTGAGTTAAGATTGTGCCTTCAAAGGCTGGCTAAACACTTAAATGTGGAAAGTGAGTTCCTTATAGGCTAGCCAAGAGAAACTGATGAAAAGGAATGCCTTAGAAGCTTGTTAAGAGAAATTTCATGAATAGAGGTGCCTAATGGGCTTACTTAAAGAAATCAAGTGTCCTATGAGCTCACTACCAGATTTTTGCAAAAAAAAAAGTGCCTTATGGGCTTGTTAAAAAAACTTGGTAAACTGAAGGGCCCCATGGACATGCTAAAGGTAATTGAGGAATAGAAATGCCATATGGGTTTACTAAAAACCTTGAAGAGAGATGAATGGATGGAAGGCGGGAGAGCCCAATCGAGAGCTGGTTAGGATTAAAAACTTATCCAAAACATTAACCGATTTTTAGGAAAATATTTACAGAAAAAACCCTTTTGGTGAATACCATTTATGTTAAAAAAGATGTTGGGGATAATTTCCTTTATTTTAGAAAGAAAGAGAAAATCCCTGACTCTTAACTTTTTTTTTCTTTTTCTTTTTTTTTTTTTAGTTTTTATAATGGATTGAAAACTTAACCACTTGGGCTGACATGGACTTGAAATAAAGATACTTTCTCTAACTTTTTCTTTTTCTTCTTCTTCTTCTTTTTTTTTTTTTTATTACCTCTTTCTTTTTCTTTTTTAGTTTGCTAACAGGTAAAGAATCCTTTCTTAATAATCACATGGGGCCTCTTGTATTCCCCTTAACTTAGATGCTAAGTCGTTTGCTAAGGCTCTGTGATTTTAAACATCTTTAAAAGGTAACTTATGATTGGTTTAGTCGAAGAGGACTTCCTTGCAAACTCTTGGCCCTAATTATACTCTTAACTATAGTCCCAAAATTACAATCCATTTTGCATATGATACGCCTCGACTAATCCATTAGGTCTTTTTCAATTTAACATTATGAATTTAGACTTTCGATCCAACGGTTTCAAAAAGAACTAATAAAGAAGTCTATTTTGAACTAAATATTAATCTCGAGTGTACAAGTCAAGAACCTTAAGAATAGTTAGAAATATACTTACCCCAGTTTCAAAAACAACTTCTATTAAGGAAAATTACCTTTTAAGATCGGAAGAGCTTTTATTGTATAAGGGTGGAATTGTGGGTGAGAAGGCTAAGTATGAGAGAGGCTTTAAAGTGGATATAGAGATTTTAGGTTTTTGAGCGTAGACTGTCATTTAGAGCTTTGTATCTTTGGAGTTATTTTAGGTTTTGACTTTTGATTTGACTACCCCCACTAGGATATGATATGGCTTGTAACTTTCATTTGGCTTTTGACTTATACTGGAGCCCGATTTTCCAACCTCTTTTCTTCATCTTTTTCTTTTCTATTTTGCTATTACTTTACCCTACTATTCTTTTGTTGTTCTTTCTTTTTCTTTTGGCCCTAAGTCTTCATTGCCAAGTTTTTACCTTTTAAGTGATTCATGGTCCTAAATCCATGGATTTCTATTGTATGGGCTCGGTAAGGTAAGTAAAAAAAAGAAAGGATGTAGCTCTTCCTTATTTAAAAAAATATAATTTATTAGAAATAAAATTTTCTTTTGAATTTAATGCTACTGAAGCAAGTACAAACCAATTATAATCCCTCTCTCCTTCTTAAAGACCCTAACCTCTGAATTGCCCCAGTATGGGGTAGTTCTCGATAGGGTTTAAGTTTGAAAAATTCTTCAAATAGGTCCAACGGGGTAACCAAGAGATGATTGTGTTTAGGATTCGAGAAATGAATGCCTAATTTGATTTTAATCTGCATATCACATTCAAAGTGGACCTCCTTTAAGAAGTGAGTCCAAAGTATCCTTACCTTTATGTCGCTCAACTCTCAAAGTGTTTTAGGTTAATAACTGGAAAATATTTTCCTCTTTTCATTCTAGACCTTTTAAAAATGAGTTATCGATTTATTTGCCCCAAACAAAACTGCAATAATTGAAATGGCAATAAGATTATATTATTCCAACTGTTACAGGCTTTATTGAAAAACAATTTTCTTTTTCTTGCTCTTGTCTTAACAAGTGCCCAACTACTTGAAACAACCTATAAGCTTATCAAAAGGCATTGGTAAACTCCAAAGAAATGGAGCTTTAGGCAACTTAGTTGGACTATCCCCATGACTTGAAGAAGGATTGTCTTGTTATAGCTCTAGCTAAATAACTTTTGCATCAATCAAGTCTTGAATCTTGTTCTTTAATCTCTAACATTTTTCAATAGAGTGCCCCTTCTGACCTATATGATAGTCGCATCTTACTTTTGGGTCAAAGCTGTATGGTTTGTAATTCGAATTAAGGGCTTCACAAGCCATAACCCTTGTTGCTTTCAAATGATAAAAGAGTCGGGTGATTGCTAGGTTCAGTTAGGTGAATTGTCTCCTCTTAGTCCCTTGGGTTTATCTTCCCTCATTCTTCCTTAGCTTTTTTCTTGGGCCTCCCTCATCACTTGTGCTTATTGGCACTTGATCAGTGTTGGACATCGAGTATTGAAATCTTTTAAGCATGGGGCACATCACCATTTCTAGATCTGTAGTATTCTTTTGTAACATGGCTATCTTCTCTTCCAGATATGAGAATTTTCTTTCTAGGTTCAAATCTTAGGATATCTAGAGCGTAGTGATTATTAGGAACAAAACTTGTCATTGTTGGGCCATTTGATGCATCATCCTTTCTAGGGAGGCTAGTTTGTCATTAGCCATATTTTTTTAAGAGAGAGAAAGATATAACTTTATTTTGTAGAAACCAAATAAAAATGGTAGATCTTTTGTTTTGGGATTTTTAATTGCATTTCCTTGAGTAAGAGGGTGAATAGTTAGATAAACTCTATTAAAGGACTATCTACAAAGAAGGGAAAAAAAAAGAAACAAAGAATGATAGGATAAAGAGAAAAATTTTATTTACGAAAGATCAGAGTATAGGGAGCGGAACAAAAGGAAACCCAACAAATATTCAAAGCTTAAAATTTATCTAAAGCCCTTTAACTCCATCTAAAGTTTCTAATCTAACTCTCACTTTGGGCTTTGATGTTGTCTAGCATTTTTAAAGCCTAATTCAAGGTCCTCTCGATTTTTTCAACTTGAGAAAACAAGACCCTATTAAAGGCCTCAGCATGCCTAGCCCTTTGCTTCCAGTAGGTAGCTTCAGCTTATAGTAGCTGCTCATAGATTCCTAGGGCACTTGACAGTCTTTGATTATTCTCTTATTAGTTACCCACCATTCTTAGGTTTACATATTTCATAGACAACAATCAATCATCAATGTAGAAAAAGAAAGCACATGGAAATATGTAGCTGTTAGGATCGTTTAGGTTAACACATTACTCCCTTGAGCTGCAACCCTACTATTATTTTTAAAAATTTGATTGCGTTAAAACTCTTGAATAATCAATAGGGTTGCAATTTCTTAAGGGTAATGTATTAACTTAAGCTTTGGAGGGAAGTATATGCAATTAGGGTAGGTTCTAAAAGGTATTTAAGTTTTGTGACGTTACTTGTTAAAGAACACTTTTTTTAGTTACAGTTAGCTTAAGTGAGGTGGCCTAATCAACCTTGAGTCGTGGTTACACTACAGCACCCGAAACCTACACAATGGCTTTTCTCCTATGGTCCTAAGATAGCCTGAGTCTGACCGCATCTACCCTACATCCTTAATGCAACAAATGATCCCATATATCCTAAAGTGTGTGATGTGTAAGATAATAGTACAGATAAATAAACAAAAGCTAAGAGTGAATTCTATGAAAATATAAGGAAAGACGTTTTAGGTTTATCTTTTCTCTTTTATAACAATGCCACCATAAACCTTGAAGAATGTATGCAAGAAAGGTGGGTTTCAAAAGGTTCTTAAACTCTATAACCTCACGTGTTTCTTACAAAAACAGTTCCTTGGTCACATCAAAGTTTAAGTGAGATAACCTAATCGGCCCTGAACGGTGATTGCCCCACTATGCTTGGAACTTATACAATGGCTCCCGTCTTAAGGTCTTAAGACGGTCTGGGTTCAATTATATCTATCATGCATTCATGGTATAAGAAATAAATCCCTCCCTTAAGACAACTAAATAAGACTAAATCTACAAAGATGAAGAAGTTAGTACATTTATGATACAAATGAATAAGTAAATAATTTGAAACAAGGTGATTTTTAGAGATTAATTCTAATTTTAGAAAGTCTAATGATTAACCCTCTTGACATCCCTAATAGAGTCACCAAGCTATTGAGCTTGGTTTTTTTCACCTCTCAGTTTTTTTTTTTAAAAATAAGTTTTTTTTTAAACTGATCAATGTTAAATCCTTACCCATTTAATATCGACCATCGACTAGGGTTGAAAGAAAATTGATTTTTTACATTTTGAAAATGTCTTAGAGTCGCTACCTAATTGAAGTTAGAAAAAAAGAGTTAAGTTATAGCCAATTAAGTGAATTGGTTATAACCTATCTATTGGTCTTCCGATAAAAATCGATTTAAAAAAAAACGATTTTAGAAATCCAAAGGTCTAGATTCGAAGGTTAAGTTTTTAAACCCTTAAGAGTACCATTGACTTTCCAAATTTAAAATTAATCTTAAAAATTACCTTTTTAAAAAACTCAATTTAGTCGTTACTCTAATCGGCTAAACGAAGTAATAAATAAATTAAATTAAATTAAGTTTTCTTTTATCGTCGCCTCATAGGTATCTATTTATCCGCTATTCAAAATCAGATGTACGTAGTTATTTTTGTTAAACTTTAGCGGGTGTTGTTGATTTTAACTTTGGAAAACATATCGAATTTTTGTTTTATTTAATTTGGTGTATTTAAGAAAATTTTCTAAAAAAGGGTCCTAAATTAAAACTCTTTATTTGGAGAATTTTCAAATGTCCTAATCTTTAAAAAGGATCCGTTTATTTTTATTTTTGACAAATCAAATTTCTAAGTGACAAAAAGAAATAATAATCTTTATTCTTTCTATTTATTTATTTATTTATTTATTATTATTATTATTATTATTCTATTTATTTTTATTAAACTAAAATAAATAAATAAATAACTAAGCTACTTTTTCTTTTTTTTTTCTTTTATTGCATTTACATTTGATTACATATTACAAATAATAAATAACAATAATAGATAAATGAATAAAATAAAATAAAAAAATTCAAAGAGAATTGGACTAAGAAGAAGGTACAGATTGAGTTGCGAATCGATGCGCAAATTCGGGTTGTGGGTTGAACTCAGGTCATCAAGTCGGGTTACACGAGTTTGAGTCAGGTCGTCTCCCATGGATTGGGGTCAGACTAAGTTCTTCAATAGCAGTTTGGTGGGGTCAATTCAGGGTGATTCAGACTGAATTTTTTGTGAGTAAGGACGAATTTGTTTGTTTTGGATTGGGGATAGGGGGGTTGGCTTAATGCCGTAGTGTTTGGACCTCATTTGGTGGTGTTTTGGAAGTCGACCGTAGGTGGTGGTGGTGATTCAACCGTATGTAGGTAGCTGGGTATGAGTGGGTGATTGGTTTTAGGGTTAAGGAGATTGATGAATGTCATGGTGGGGTTGATTTGGTTTGAGTAGTGGTGGAGATGGTGGTTACGGCAACGATCGAAGGTGGCCGGGTTAGGAAGCTGGTGGTATAAGCAACAATTTTAGGGTGCTAGGTCATAGAGGTGAGCTTGAGAGAGAGAGCTTAATAGATAGAAAGTGATTGAGAAGAAGGAGAAAGTGTTTGTGCCTTGATTTTATAGCTTGTGTGTGGTTGTGTTTATATCCAATGAGCTCCCCTAATACTCTTTTATACATGAATTGAACCTAAAAATCAAGAAAAGCTCAAATTGGCCTTGAATGCAAATGCTAAAATTTCAATTTTTTTTCCAACTTTTGAAGCTCAATTTGAATGCTCCTTTGACTGAATTTAGACATGTTATTAGGTTCAATTCAAAGTAGGCTATGCAATAAACAAAATCAATGTAAGAGATTATGTGTGAATGTATGAAATCTATGTGCAAATTGGAACTAAAGTGGAGGGAATAAGCTATTCTTGACTGGGAAAGTGGAGGAAAATTTGAGAAAAAGAGGGAAAATTGAGAGAAAGAGAGGAAAAGTGTTAACATGGCACTGACATGACGCTACATCAGCCATACCGACCAACTAAAGCATACCATGTGTCAATGGTAACATGTGGCAGCTGACGTGGCATGCTACATGATGTCACCTCAGCATGAGTTGTCTAACCCAATGTTGCTACATGTTAGGACACGTGGTGCAATGAGATCTTAACACATGGCAATCCCTAATGTGATGAAAAAGAAAAAAAATTTACAAGCTATCGCCCAGATTCAAACCTCTGATCTCTAACCAAACTTAATACATATGTTCAAGTGTTTATCCATTAAATTGTTGACTTATATCTTATCCATATGTGTAATTAAATTATACATATAGACTCAATCAGCCTAGATTAAATTTAAATCTAAGCTTAGGTTTAACGTCCCAACTTCCAAACTTATTTTAAAAATTAAAAATCTATCTAATTAAAAAAAAAATTATTTTTTTTCAATTTTCTAATTTTTTTCAATTTTTATTTTCTAAATTTCTTATTACTTTTTTTTTTGTTTTTCTTTCTAAATTTCCTATTTTTGATATTTTTCCAAATTTCTTAATTTTTTTGCGCTTTTTCTTATTTTTTTTAATTTCTTTATTCTTTTTAGGCTTTCTTTAATTTCCTTTTTTTTTGTGTTTTTCCTAATTTATGACCTATTGAGAAAAGAAAGAAATAAAATAAAATAAAGGAGACAAAAATTGGGTGTCTACAATTATAATATCAAATTATAAGCATATTACCTATTATTCTTTGAAAATACGTAAAACAAATTTCGATAACTAAAGAGTTAAGAAAAATAAATTATATACACACTAAAAATCATAGAATAACATAAATAATATTTAGAAGTATTTACTTATACTTCATATATATTTACATATAGGTCAAAATATATAAAATTATTTAAAATGATCAAAATATACTAAATTAATTTAAATAATTAAAAAAATAAGGAAAAAAAATCAAAAAAGTAAGGAAATGTCTGGATTTGAGGTATATTAAGCTAGAATTAAGTATAAAAAATTAACCAATCAAATTAAGGTAACTAAAAAGCTAAAAAAGAAGAGATAAGGGCTAAATGTCAATCTAAAAATTAAAGAAAAAATGTTAAGTAGCTCTATAAATACCTCAACCTTTAACTAGAGCTCATTTTATCAGGTTATCAATCAAAGAAAAATTGAGAAAAATCAAAAAGGGAGAGATAGTTTTTTTTTACAAAAATTAACAAATTTAGTATGCAATTAAGGCTTAGAAAGAGAATCTACGACTAGCGCCTACTCAGAACTGAACCACCGCTACCATCATACCCTACAACCATCGCTTAAGGCTACCAACAGCCTTAGGACCACTACTAGAGGCTGGAAGACCGTCGGACAAGCGAATTAAGTTCCAACTCAATTTTGTTTAATTTTGTAAAAAATATTAAATATATTTATAAAATTATAAAATTTGGTATTCTAATGTTTTTATATATGTAGACTTAGGAAAAATCTTAGTTTAATGAATTTAGTTAAAAATATATGGTGCTTAAGAAATCCCATAAACCCGAGCTTACTTCAATTTAGAAATAAATAGCCTTACAAGTGTAGTTTTAAGTTTAATTTTTTTTTATGTAGACTATTTACACAATGTAGAATAGTGTTATAAAGATAATTTTTAAAATTGAATTGTTGAAATTTTTAGATAATTTTTAGACTTTAAAATAATGTATAAAATATGTGATTTTGGGCTAATTTAGTAATTAAATGGATAATTATTGATTTAGTGTGTAATTAGGTATTTTAGGATGTTAGTTTTTGATGAAGCATGATAATTGTAGCATTTACAGTATTAGATGTAATTTTTAGGTGAAATATGTAGTGAATATGTGAAAATTGATATTATGTGAAATTGGATTTATAATAATATAAAATATTAGGTTAAAATTGATAATATTATTATAATAAAAATATGTAATAATTCTGATATGAAATTTAAATTTTAGTAATTATATGAAAAATGTAAATTTTTCTTACATAGAGAGTAAATTCGATAGTTAACCGAAGACTAGAATATAGCGTACAAACTAAAATACCGGTTAGGGACTAAAAGTGATATTTAAGATATTTAAGCATAATGTGATTAATTTCACATTATAGTTCAAAACAAGATCTTACGTTTTATATATAACACCCGTAATTGAAACTGAATTAGAACCTAAATTGAAAATAAATAATATATAAATATATATATGGAAAATTGTGTTAAATCATAACTTAAAGTTTATATATTATAAGGATATAAATACTAAAAAAAAATATTTATATTATAGGACATGAGAAGATAGGTGAACTATGGTAAGTCAAGTGAGCTAACCGAGGACTTTAATAAGTTGAGTTCCATACTTCATTGCATTTTAGATTACTATATTAAAGTACTCAGATGCTTAGGGTTATATATAATTATGGTTGTAAGTAGTTACATGTGTGTATGCTTGTGAATTTCTAATTACTTATTGAAAATTTATGTTGTATTGGATGGTCTATTATGAATTGAGTGATGTGAGAATACTTGGTCATCCTAAACCGAACTTAATTATAAACGACGTAAATATCTCAATTAGGATACTCCAACCAAATATCAACACCTTTGAAAAATATAGCACCAAATAGCATAATGGTATTTTCTTCATCTTTAACCGAACTAAGTGATAGGAGAAAAGGTCGTAGTGAGGATGAGGGCAATGGTTTGAATGATAGTCATGGGAGGAGCGGTGCTTCTATTGCACAAACGTAGGTTTAGTTATGAGCTGCTATATAAACATGAAAACTCATTAATCCAGATCAAAGCGAATGAAATTACTCTGATTTCATAACATACTAGACCACGTTATGTGATGGCATTTATGCGCTGCATTTCATATAATTAATTGTTTGAAAACCCTATTCGTGTTTGTTATGTATTCTTAAGTCTCCATCCTAACTTACTAAGCTGTCGGTTACTCATACCCTTATAGTTTTTCTTGTAGGTATTGACTGATATATTGCGCTATAACTATCCTAAGGCTAATATCTTTTTTAAGTTATAAGCTATGGGGAGTAAGGATCGAGTTGGTTAATAAAATCGAGTCTTTTAGAGTTTTGTTACTAACTCTTAAGTTTTTTAATTGATTATGTAATATGTAATGCACTATTTATTAGATTACCTTAGTATGTGGACATTTCCTAGGAATGTAAGACAATATGAGCATCTTTATGTAAATATGACTTCAACTTTTCGTTATATATATAAATTCTATCTTTAATTATGAATGACTATTTACTTCAAAGTAAGGAGTCGTGGATGCCTTACATAAATCATATCTATGATAGGGACTATAAGGTCGTCAATTACTATCATAAGTTAGTTTACATTGCAGGACTGTTGCGACTTCATCGTTTTAGGGTGTAACAATCATGAATTAAGTAGACTTCATCTCATTTATTGGTTACTTAAATGATATGACGAATACTATCATGCCTAAGAGGTTATAAATACCCATCCTTCCCTCCTCATTTACAACTCTTAAAGAGAATGAGGAAACAACATTATTCTGTAGGGACTCAGCTCTCTAAGATCAAACGAGCAATTCAGCCAAAGAATTGACTTCACTCACTTTAGTTAGAAGGTGCACGGCTGAGATCTCCCAAGGTTGCCTTATTTATCACTTATACATTTGAGACACTAGGATTGCTTATTTCTCATCTTTACCTTATTCTCTAATTATCCCTTAAGGTGTAATTCTTGCTTCTTTGAAGCCACATATAGCGTGTAACTTATGCAGTACGTACTTGACTACTCCAATTAGACCTTTACATTTGCAAAACTTTATACATATATACATACATATACAATTCATACTATGTATTGCCATGTGGCACCAAAATAACTTTGTACATTTACCTCCATGAGAGATTAGTTAGCATTTAAGGTTTCTTTTAAGGATAATGACATGAGTTTCATGATGGCAGGCTATAAATAAATGCTAAGAGATTTAATATTTGTGAACAAAATTAAGCAAGATACTTACCGTCATCTTATAATTTTGTTGGTAGAGACTGCAATAATTTGTTCCATCATGTAGTACTTACAAGATAAAGAGAAAGGGTAATGAGGGTAGTACCTGATAATGTTGTAATACAGTCGCTCTGATGCCTATGTTAACATGGTGGTTATAGATAAAAACCCTAAGGAACTTAAGAGAGAGAGAGAGAGAGAGAGAGAGCCTATACTTAGAGGCCTCATCCCTAATAAATAATGGATGATGCCAAACTATGTTTGAATTAGACTATTGGAGTTGGGTCTTTATCTTAGGCTAGTTGGTTTACGCTTGGGTAGCTTAAGTCCAAAAAGGCCTATCAATACTTACCTTCCCCAACCCAAGCCTAACCCCCCTCCTTCATTCTCTTCTAATTATCTCTTTAGGTAGAATTCTCTCTTTGTTTCTTTGAAACTATGTGTAGTACATGACTCATACAGTACATACTTAACTACTCTAATCTGATCCCTATATCTGCAAAACTTTATATATGTACAGACACATATACATACATATACAATCCATACTATGTATTGCCATGTGGCACCAAAATGACTTTGTACATTTAACTCTATGAGACATTAGTTAGCATTTAGGGTTTCTTTTAAGGATAATGACATGAGTTTCATGATGGTAGGCTATAAATAAATGCTAAGAGATGTAATATTTGCAAACAAAATTAAGCAAGATACTTACTATCATCTTATAATTTTGTTGGTAAAGATCACAATAATTTGTTTCGTTGTGTGGTACTTACAAGATAAAGAGAAAAGGCAATACCTGAAGGTGCTCTGACATGACCACTATGATGCCTACGTTAACATGGTGGTTATGAGTAAAAACCCTACGAAACTTAATACATACATACATACATATATATATATATATATATATATATATATATATAGAGAGAGAGAGAGAGAGAGAGAGAGAGAGAGAAGAGAGAGAGAGAGAGAGAGAGAGAGAAAGCTCATACTTGGAGGCCTTATCTCCAATGAACAGTAGATGAGGCTAAACTATGTCTCAACTAGACTGTTAGAGCTGGGTCTTCATCTTAGGTTAGTTAGTTTAGGCTTGAATGGCTTAAGTCCAAAAAGGCCAATCAATACTTGCCTTCCCCAACCCTACCCTTTCTCTAACCTAAACTTTCTTTAATAAGGAGTTTGGTAAGGAGAGTAAGCACGTAGATAGGCTCCCAATGCTCGAAATCAAGATGTTACTAAATGAAAGTGAACTAAGGTTGTAGGAAGTGATAGGAATCAGCCTGCGACTATCTCTAAGCTGAGGTGGACCATCTTGAAGCTAAAGCTGACCTGTTCAAAGACGAAGTCAAACAATTCAAAGCCAAGGCTAGACAACTTTTGCTAAGGCCAAGCTAATACTAGAAGACTAAGAGGAAGAAAAGGAGCCACTCAGCCTTAATTTTATTGTTTGCCGATAAGTCAAGAGACTATACGACAGAGGACTGAAGGCTAAAGATTCACTCAGCATGGTATAGAGAGACTAATGTAGACTAATTCTAGTACTTGACAATTGTGGGCTAACCTTTTAGATATCTTGGCCAAGTACTACGAGACTTCAGGGACTTCTCCTCAAGCCTAGACATCTAACTACTGACCCCACTCAATTCGAATTATACTCTTTTTAGGATAGGTCAAGTGACTGCATGCTGACTTCTTCTATCAAACACACAGTTTTGTATTCTTGTACATATTTTCTTTACTTTTAATTATGGGCATATTATTAGGGTTTAAGGCCTTGTACATTATTTAAAATTTTACCACTAGGGTTTTAGGATTTGTTATAAATAGTAACATTTGTAATTAAAAAACGAATGAGAAGAATCAAACAGTGAAGAAATATACCTACACTTGGAACTTTCCTCTTTTAAGTAAGGTTACTATTGAGGTCTTAGAGCTTACATTTACTGAATTATTGAGTAATGATTAACTCTTTAATCTTTTTAACTTTCTTATCAATCTTGTCCTTAAGACTGTAGTGAACCCTTCATTTGAATGATTTAGTGAGTCACATCTAACTTCTCATTTGAAAACTGAGCGACATTTAGTATTCATAAGTAGTATTGAACTCTATTTCGAGCTCAACCTCTGATTATATTTGTGTCTTGGTGCATGATATCCATACTCATTCACTATCAAAACCTCCCATTTTACTTCCTGTTCTTCATACCTACTTAAACCCTGACTTCCATTCTTGGTTCGAGACTTGCTATCGTACTAGGAAGAGTTTCTTATTAGCGCTTCTAGCCTTATGTATAATCTAGTGGACTGGATCTCTAACTTAGGCGAAGTAGCAAGGCAAGTGGGATGCCTAACTTGGATGTGAATCGTATTAAGTGGACTGATGGGGCAAGCAAATCATCCGAGTTAAACATAACTTGTGCTATGTAGACTAGTGAAGCACTCAATACTTAGGTAGGTAAAGCCAATTAGTTAGATTTGACGAGGTTGACTGTCGATTCAAACTCTAAAAAAGCGAATCTATGGACTTAGACAAGTTAACTTCATTATAAGGGACCTAAAGAGGTGAGTTCTTGAAGAGGTCAGGGAACGCTCGAGGAGGCAATGCTTAATGGAATGGTAGCTTAAAGAGGCTAAGGGTTTGAAGAGGTCAAGGCAAACTTAAAGAGGTCGAGGTAAACTTGAAGATGCGAGGACCTAAAGGAGCTAAGGTAGGCCTAAAGAGGGCAAAGGCTTAGGCCTAAAGAACTCTAGGTAAACTTGAAGAAGTGAGAGCTTGAAGAGGATAGGGAGTGCTTTAAGTGGCCGAGGTAGATTTAAAGAGGTTGGGGAGCACTCGAAGAGGTGAAAGTAGGCCTAAGGAGGCCAAGGTGGCCCCAAAGAGGCTGTGGAGTGCTTAAAGAGGCCGAAGCAGACCTAAAGAGAAAGGGCTTAAATGGGTTGAGGCGAGCTTGAAGAGGTAAGTACTTAGAGAGGTTGAGGTGTGCCTAAAGAGTCCAAGGTAGACTTACAGAGGCTGAGGTAGACCTAAAGAGGTCGGAGCACTCGAAGAGGCGAAAGGGGAGTTCTTCAGATGTATGGACTAATGTTCTATTGATGAGGTTACCTGGTGCGGTCGAGTTGGTGGTGTTTCAACTGACTATGCCTGAAGAGGTAGGAGGGGACTTCCTTGAATGTATGGACTAGTATCCTATCGACAAGGTTACCCGATATGGTTAAGTTGGTGGTGTTCTAACTAACAATGCTTGAAAGGCAAATAAAGTAGGCAAGTTGCTCGAGTTGGACATAACCTATGCTATGCGGAGCAAGTATGCAAGTAAGGCTCCTAAGGCTTGTACTGTAACTTTCCCAAGTCTTAGTTAGAGCATCATGGTGTGTAGAGCACTATGCATGAAGGGGATAGTTCATATTTATGAAAATATAAAAGAATATAATAAATACAATGCAAAAGAGAGAAGAAGGGAACTTAGCTCAGATATACGGGTTGTAATCGAATTCCTTATTAGTAGAAGGAGGTCAGAATGTAGCTTAGTTGCTTAGTTAGTTAAGCATTTGGATTTGTTGCTCCATTCCCTAAGATGTGTATTAGTCAATGTGATACACTTGGATGGCATTTAGCCTCACTCCTTATTTGTTGGGCAATTGATGCCATATAGGTAGCTCTATATTATGTACATGATAATAATGTTATTTGTTTGTTGGGTGTGTACATGATAATAAGATAAGTAGCTCTATATTACATACATGGTAATAAGAAATCTATAAAATTAAATATTCTCGATATTGTTAATAACATAACCATATATTAATTATTTTATTGTATTTGTATTTGTATTTGCGATTGTAGAAAGAAAACATATGATGAAGACTTTTAGTTTTTCTAATGTAAATTACGAAAATATATTCATAAAATTACTAGATCAACTATTGTATTGAAATATAAACTATGTAATTTTTTCCTTAATTAGAGAAACATTTGTGTTCTAAAAAAAAAAACTAGCTTAAATGAAAACGTTTTATATAATTAATAAATTCCAAAATTTTTTAAAAATTGATTATTGAAATTGAAAATTTTATAATCTAATGGAAAAAAAATGAAAAAAAAACTTTAAAAGAATTTAATTTAATTTTTTTAGTACACACATCGCACTTGCATTATATTTACCTATTTATTCTCTATTTAATATTATTTAACAAAAAAAAACTAATGAAAAAATAAACTATTAAAATTATAAATAATAAGTAAATTTGTTTACTTACTCCTCTTTCTCTTTCCTTATCTATTTTTCTACTTATTTTTGTATACAATTTTTTCTTCGTCTCCTACTTTCTCACCCTCTACCACTTTTTCACTTTCTCTTATTAATTGCACTTTATATCTCTCCCACTCTCCGTTTAGTAACTTATACACATCAATAGAGATAAATGTCAACTTTTTTTTTTATGAACATATCTTATAGATTTCATACCTTTATTTTTTGTTTTATATCTTACTTAATAAAATACCAAAAAGATTTAAAAAAAAACAATAAAAAACTTTGTTATGTTAATTTTTTTCCCTAAAATGCATTATATGTTATAAGTAATATAGATTAAAATTTTAGTTTAAAAAATTTGTGAAAGTGAATATTCTTGATATCAATAATAATATAATCATATATTTATCTTTTCTCTAAATGCATCATATATAATTATATGTAATATATGATTTTAACAGTGAATATTTACCCATAACTTATTTAGGCTACATGCTTTATTAAAGAAAAAGGGAATTACTAAAATGATTTTTCTAAAATCATGTATCATTTGGTTTTGATGTACATCAATTTGTTTTATGTATATTAATTTTTCATTTATTTGATCTACAATGTGATAATAACATAATCATATATTTTCTTTTTTCGTAAAATGCTTATGTTATAAGCAATGTAGATTGGTAATTTGTTTTTATAAAATCCGTGAAAGTAAATATTCGTAATATTGATAATAATATAATCATATATTTATCTTTTCCCTAAAATGCATTATATTTAATATACAATTAGTAGTTTTTTTTTTAATTTCTTCAATGTGTAATAAAATAATAATATAATTACATATTTTTTCCCTAAAATACATTATTTATTATAGACAATATAGATAAATATTTTAGTTTAAGAAATTTGTAAAAGTAAACGTTCTCGATATTGATAATAACATAATCATATATTAGTTGTTTTATTGTAATTGTATTTGTAAAATGAAATTATATGATAAAGATTTTGGGTTTTTCTAACATATATTACAAAAACGTATTCATAAGATTACTAGATTAATAGTTGTGCTGAAATGTAGACTATATAATTTTTTTTTTTAATTGAAGAAACATTTGTGTTCTTAAAAAGAAGGTTTAAAAATATATAATAAAAATAACTGATTTAAATAAAAACGCTTTATATAATTAATTATCCAACAAACAAATAACTATTGCATTTATATAAAGACAACTTGTGCGTGATATTAGTGCGGTAGTACTTCTACTTGCTATGTATATACTATTCATGAAGAGCTCGACGAAGTTCAGCTTGGGTTGGCTATTGAATTGGTGCAAAGCCGAACTGCTGAAGTGTGTATGGCTTATAGCGTACAAGCAATTGCTGTCGTGCCGAGCAAATCGTGAACGTGCGTTATCTGAACTATTGTATGAAGCACGCGAGTCATCTGAGCTGCTACAACTTTGGAGAGAGTAGTGCACCGTTTTCTAAGTGGCAAGTGCCGAGCTATTATCATTTCGAGCTGTTGTCCATATCAAGAGTTCGGACTGCTCTTGTCATTGGTCGTAAAAGAAGCTCGGTTGTAGAGCTCAGAGCTGGGGCGCGACGAACTGCTCATCTCCGAATCTGCTCAGCTTGGCTTTGCAACTTAGACCGGTTATCCAATTTGTCAAGAGAGAAGCTCAAGTCGGATTCTTCATGTGCGAGCTTGGCTTAGCTTGTTGTCTGTGGGCATGTGAACAGCTCGCGAGAATTGTCCATGCCTAGCTCGGGATTTCTTTCTGGTTGATAACAACCTTTGGCAGACAGTTGTATTTTTGATAATTTATTTGACAGACTGTCTATCCATGATCAATGAAGACTCTACTACTAGACTGAATTGACCACCTTACGCTTTATCAGAGAAGAAACCCAACCCAAAATTCTCTTTCTTCACTAGTATATAAGATTTACATCGAACGGCATATCTTTCACAAACATTCCTCAAGTGTCAAGTTTCAAGATCTTGCCAAAATTTCCACTTCTATTCAATTTCCCAGAATTTTCTTCCAAAGCAAAAACATAGTCAAGGAAAAGCCAAAGATGAATTCCATCTTCAGTTCCTTCAATATTTTCTGCACCTAGTTGTTGGGTCAAACCCTGAAGACCAAAATCAACATTAGTTCTTCCAAACCCCATCGAGAGGAGCAACATACCTATAACGTTGTGGATGATGATAATTTCAAGATTAAAAGAGTAAGCGAAACTCCCATTTCTCGGTTTGATTTGTTATGGGTACGCTATCATTTTTTTTTTTAAATATATCGTCCTTTGTTGATTACATTGTCCCTGTCATCTCCATGTAGATGCAAAATAGGTCATACGATAAAACAAAAGGAGTTAGTGTATGAGTTTTATATGAATGCAACGTTTCAAGTCAAAAGTAATGAATAATCAAATCAATAAAAATTAACGAGCTAATTTAGTTTATAAATTTTCAATTTATATTGATAAGATATATATATTCATAACTTTATAAATTAATATTATAACTTTCTATGATATAAGTGGATCAACGAATTGGGGCTTAAAGTTTCATGCTTGGGTCATGAGCTACTAAAGTCCCACGAGTCTTCTCGAATCATCGAACTATATCGAGCTGTGAAATTGTATTGGAGCAGTTTAACAACTTTTGAGCAGCAAAGAGTGACAGAAAAGAAACTCACAAGGGGTCGAATGTTGTGCTTGTGCTTGTGTCTTCGAATGTTGAATCATTCCTTCCAGATTTTGTAAGAAATGCTGCTCGTCTCCACTTGTGGACTTCAATATGCCAAGGGGGCTCTCTTCTCTCACCTCCAGACGAAGATGAAGAACCTGAATCGGATTCACTCATGAACTTGAACTTGCTGAATCATCGGATTCCGACTCTGACTTGGTTGTTGTAGAGCTTTCTGCTATAATTTGCTCAGGTCTTGTTAATAATGTCATGATGTGTTGATGGATGGAGAAAAACAGACTGTACAGCACACGGTTCTTGTTCAATTGGTGACGATCATTGCTGGAGAGGACTGGATGATGCGCTTGTATGATTTAATGAATTTTAGGAGTGTTGGTGCTTGCAAGGACAACTTGGGTCCACCGTTTGCGACAGTTTCGGCTTGTTTCCACGCGTTGAGTCGGCCAGCACAAGCAAGAGTAACCGCCCGCATTTGTAGGGGATATGGAATATAGTGGCTAGCGTGGGGCGCAAATTCCTCCCAAGTATTGGGGGATATGTGGACTGAGTACAACTCATCTCTTTTCTCCCCATTTTTTCTTTTTCCCTAATTTCACATATACATACATATACATATACATATACATATATATATATCATTAAAACGGATTGATACCTTCATTTCTTAAAATTACAATTTAATCCTTAATCTATTAATATATAACAACAAAACCAACTATTATATCAACTACAAATTAATTTAACAAGGATATGTCTGTACTTTCACATATACCATATTTCTCTCCCTTTTCTCCTACTACTCTCTCTAGAAGCTTGTTCGTCTTCCCCATACTTTCATGCCAATACATCGAAGACCAACCGTAATAGAGTTCATTCTTCTCTCGCTGTTCTCTATCTAGAAATAGTTTCGTCTTTCCCATTCTTTTCTTTCAATCGTCTTCCTCATTCTTCTATTCCAATCCATTGATCACCATTAATGAAACATTTCAACATATTTTAAATAGAAAACCTAGAAAAAGAAAACCGACAAATTTCCATCTAAAATGGTTTTACACTGAAGGTCGAATGAATCCACTGGCGATGCTTTATTGAAATAGCAACAAATCTTGAAATTTGGAACCAACATGAAAAAACTTAGACCTAATTCTACAAATATTAATGGAAACATATTCATTGTGAAAACAGATGATGGATGAATCCACTGACAATCCTCTCCCATTCATCAACATGTGTACTCTACTATCTCCCCCTCTCTCTCTCCTACCATGCAGTTAGCGCTTAAGGCTTTAGGACAATATGCTATCTTAATCAAATTGTTTCTCACATAAGTTTAATTCTTTCATACTAATTTGGGATCTAAGGTTTAATGCCTACGTTACTTTAGGGTCTAAAATTTTATGTGTTTACATTTGAATTTTAAATTTAAGGAAAAGAAGTCAAATTTCAAAAAGTGGTTTTCACATTATCCTATATAAAATTACATTTTATTGATTTGGTAAAAGATCTATCTAGAATATAGTCTTTGCAACATAGGCTAAGCATGTTTTTTGGTTCTAATAATCATTGAAGAAAGAAATTTTGCAAAAATTCTAAGGAGATGAATATAGATTTATTACTATAGTAAGGGATTTTGTTATTTGAATAAGTTACTAGGGGTATATCATGAATACAAAGTAGAGGAGGTGTGATAAGAAATTACTGTTTTGATTTTCTTAATGAGCAATATTTTCATTTTAAAGATTGGTTTATTCTTCTCCTTAATAAACTTTTTAATTTTTTGTGGTATAACATTAGGAAACATATAGAGTAGACTAATTGATTAATTTAAAGAAGTATCATTCACTAACGCATTTGGGTATAAACTTGCTTATTATACTATTAAACTTATGAGAATTCTTACCATCTTTTTCAATTAAGCTATTGATACTTTGTTTGGCTTTCTTTCTTATTCTTAGTTTTGGTTAATGATGCAATTAGAGTTATTAATTAAGACAAGGTGGATGAACATAAGAATTTGATTCCAGTGCTACTATTCTATTAAGATATATAACAATAGTTTAGCTATTCTGTATTCTCATAAGGTTTTACTACATACTTTCTACTCTAAATGCCATACAATTACTGTTAAAGGAGGAAAGTTTATGAAAGATGAGATTATTTCCCTTAAATTTAGTTTGTCTTTTGCCTCTCTTTTGGCCTTTCTATTTTACTTTAATTTTTTCCCTTGATAATAAGTATGAAAATTCTTAAACTTGCTCCTTTCATGAAAAGATCTCCTAGAAGTTCGAGCTGATGGCTTTTCATCGGCTATCAAATTTGGAGATCATAGCAATGATTATGAAGGTGAAAGGTGTGAATCTACACTCAATAGGATGAATGAAGAGGATTTCTTTGGTTCATAAGACATGATAATTTATGCTTCTTGTGATTTTAATTTTAAATTTTAATTTTTTTTTGTTTAGTTCAATTTCTTACACAAAATATGATGAATGTGTTGATGATATGAATGATTATGTATTTTTACACATAATGGAATAGTGTTTAAATTTTAGTGTTTTCATTGTAGTTTTTGTTAAGCTTAAGACGGTTTGTAAAGAAATTTTATTTGATGAGTTGGAATTTTGTTGAACATATAGTAAATTTATCACTATTAGGATGGAGTTTTGATGAATAAGTAAGTAAATTTTGTTGGATTTATGGAATTGTAATTTTTAATCATGTTGCTAATTGAGAATATTGGTGTTATGAGATGGATAAATTGACATCATGATTGTTATAATAGGTAAGAAATCTATTTAGCGAGATGGATCTTTAGTGTGTTGCATTACGATTTGAAATTGCATAATTTATTGGTTGATAACAAAAAGGGATTCTTTAGATAGTTAGTCTCAACTATGATTGAGCTTATATAACCTCTATCACAAGGTTTTTTCTTATATAATTAGTATTTATCTGATTTTAAGTATCTAATTATTTTCGCGTAATGATTTTTAAGCACTATTGATCAATTTCATACAATTAATATTTGTTGTATGGATTACCTATATCATATTTATTGATATTATATTCAATTATTGTGTTAAGCCTTTCAATTGATTAGCTTTGTTGTAGGTAGATTGTTGCATGAGGTGTTGCTAAGCACCAACCAACCAAGAAGAGACATGTCCACCTTTTCCATGAGATATAGAGAGAAAGAAGTTAGTTGTAGAGGGTTTTAGCAGCAAAAATGAAATATCTTTGATATAAAATTGTTTCAATATAACTGAGTCACTGAATTATATTCATATATCTAATTGTTCTCTCTCTCTTAATAAGTAGTTATAGGGAACATATTTTGATTTATACTATAATTTATAAAAGGGGTTTGGGAGATTTGCAATTAAAATCATATAACCTTTTTTCCTATTGCCCATACGTATTCTAATTGTCAAAAATCATTTTTGCCATACCTTTTAAAAAATTTGTGCATATAAACAAATAATTTATTGTTTTTTTAATGTATATATAGTTTTATAACCCTTTAAATCTCCTCTTAAACAATTTATTTAAGAGATTTCCTCATCATTAAAAAAAATTTTCTACTATGGTTATTTAGACAAAATTTATTATAATTTTTTCTACTGTATAATAAATACATTTTATGGCATACACAACGCAGGTGCTTGTTTACTAATATATATATGTACACTAGTTATCGGTACGTATAGGCAAATTTTTTTTTTCATCTAATAAAAAAAACATATATTTATTTCAAGTTTATAGTAAAATATTTTGTGTTAACCATTACAAATTTTACTTTTAATATACTTATATAATTTATAATGACTTCTTTCAAAAAATCATATTAATAAAAGAAATTATGAAAATTGTGAAAAAAAGGAGCTTTATTGAAAATTGTAAAAGAAATAGATAAAAAAGTGGGAGAGAGAAGAAAGGGGGGAGAGAAAAAAGTTGAGTACAGTTTTAGAGAGTAGGAGAGAGAAATTAGATGTAAGTATTGTAAGGAAAAACAATTTTACCCATAATATAAATTATATATAATTTCATAATATTGTTTTAATATTGATTTTTTTATTAAATAATTTTGATGTTAATCAAAATAGTAATTTTAACTATAATGGTTATTTAAGCTTTCAAAATTTTTAATTATATATATATATTCCTTAATAAATTGCACCAGACTGCTATGCCTCACTCCATTTATGGAGCAACTGCCAACTAGCCGAAGGCCATAACATGCGTGGGTAAAATAAGAGAAGTCTGGAACACGTTGCCACCTTCTAAATTTAGTAAATCACAGACTTAAAAAGGCATATAACAAAAGTTTATAAGCTTGTTAGTGCTCTCATTCCAGCTCATATGGAGTAGGGGAGAAAAGAAAATAAAAGAGGACTTCCCTTGCAGTATTTTCAATAATGTCCATGTAGGAGTAATGAAGTTTGTGTACGGTTTTTTATTCTTCCAGTTCTACTCAATCCATTTAAATGAAGACCATTGAATGTTTCGTATACTACATCCCAAACTTTTCAAAATGATAATGAATGAGATGTGTCAATCGTGGCAATACGGGGGAGAATGCATTTCCACAAATTACACGTTACGATAGCAAATAGATTTCACCAATATGATCATCGGATGGTTTTACACAATTGCGGGAATTGATTATGAAATCATGGTAGTAGGTTTTAGTTTCCTACCGATAATTCAAATGTTGTCTCGTAATTTTGTTATTAGCGATTGCGATAATTTATTTCATCGTATAGTATCTATAAGATAAAGAAAAAATATTATAGAATCATTGTTAGAGAATACTTCAACATGGTAACTTCGATACTTAAATTAAAATTAATAATTTTGAATGAAATACTTAAAAAAATATATACCGAAAGACCTCATCCTTATCCCTTTATAAATAAATAGTAGATGGGGCTAAACTATACGTACAGTAAATTATTAAACTTAAATCTTAACTAATCGATTTAAGTTTAGGCAACTCAAGTAAAGAAAAAGTCCATCAACACTTACACTAAACAATCTAAAGGTAATATAGTACACATTAAGTTGAGGAAGCTACTTGCAAATTGAACCGAAACTCATGCCTTTTTATTTATTTATTTTTTTAAACCACTAATAAGAAAGTTACAAAGTAGTCATTAATATAGTATAATGTAATAGATGGTCTTGACTAATGAACATACAGGAATTGACGACTAGAGGTGGTGATTAGTTACTTTAGATAAATTCAATAAAAATTGGAGATTTTATCTTATTTAGGAAACAAATGCAATTTCTTTACCTATTTATAATGTCCTTGTTTATCATTATCTTATCCTATGGTTACCTAACCAGAATAATCATGCCATCCACAGAGCAACTATTTTTATCCGACCGATGTCTATCGCTAGAAGTTATTAAGTTTAATAATCATTTTCGATTTTGTAGTGTATTGACAATTAGAAGGATTGAATCATTACAAACGTTGGAAAAATATCTTGGGAAAGTTTTCCATGTATGACAAGCATAAAATGAATTAAAATGATAAAAACCGACAATTACACAATCCAAAAACATCCCATCGTTCAAGTCCCCTCTTCTACAAACAACAGTTATCATATTATGGATCACCGTTCAAGTTCCTTTCCTTCTGCGTACGAAGATGCGCTGAAATGTGGCTCTCTTTGTTAAATCATTGTTGTGCACTACATCAAATATCATCGTCACATTCATCGGAGCAAAACGTTTGCTGTTTCCAACTTTTTGTTTCAAACGAGTCAATATCAATAGGATTTGATTTTTTAAAGTTATCCCTTCGATATATGACCATTATAATCAATGGCTGATTTTAAAAATCATGATATCTTAACCATTAAATTTACAATTTTTTCTAAAATATTTTAGATAATCCATTTTCATATTAAAGGCACTTGTTTTGATAGAATAAACTTGATAAATTTTGTATTGATTCTTTATTCAAATATTTAAATGCAATTGGTGAAAATAAATTCAAGACGAGACGTTCGGGACAACAATTAACTATCCATTTAGCGGTTTATGTGAGTAGGAGCTAAAACATGTTGCGTTGTAATTCGGGACGAAATCTTTATCTATTATTATTATTTCTATTTAAGTTATTTTCTTATTTTATTTTCTATTTAATTCATCCAACTTTAGTTTATTTTTAATTTAAATTATTCGCTTTTTAGTTTTTCTATTTGATTTATTTAGCTTTTGAAAATGTCTCCTAAAATCGAATAAGTAGGTCTATCAATTCCATTAATGATTCTATCACCATCTTATAATATTAATTTTTCTTTTAACTGTTTTTTTTAAGGTAATGCTGTATTATCCTAATGTCATAATAAATTGCATTCGATTTCAGTATATTATGCTATTGTTGATAATTTTGTTTCTACCAAATTTTAGTAAATTATATTGTGAATGGTAAAACAAAAATAATCAATATTTTTGTTTTATCCTTAATAAGTATAATTATTAAAATCAAATATAATTTATCATAATATTACAGTAATACAGCATTATCACCAAAATTTTCCCTGTTTTAATTAAAAGATTGTCACTTATCAAACGGGAATTGGTCTTTGTTGAAATGAGAACACGAGGGGGGGAACTCAAATCCAAACCAATTGCTTAAATCTTAAAACATAAATCCCTAAATATATGAACGTAATCCTAAAACACGTCAAAATGAAACTTTAACTCTGTATTATATATACGAAAAAAAAAAACTAAATAAATTATAACGTGCAAAATGTCACACATAACAAGGAATAAGTCGGTATCAAAATCTGGGGGAAATTGTATCTTTTTATTGTACTATTGAATATACTGAGGATTCAAACGTTTTCACTAATTGAAGATCGGTTGGAGCACAGGCGAAAGGATAAGGTTGCGAAGTGAAATATGGTGGGGGATGGGATTTCATCACTCCAATCGAAAGAAGCATTGCCTTTTTGACCAGCTTGGGTCTAGAATGTTAAAGGGAGATATAGTAGACCTCGACGTCCAAGAAATCAGTAAGTCTGGTGAAAGGACGTTTTTCTATTTTTTTAATAAGTCAGTGAGTGATGGGAATTTATTAAAAAAAAGAAAATTAATTAAAATATAAGCCCTTTGTTTCAAGAAAAATATTTTTCGAAAACATTTTTCCTTTTTTTTTCATGTTTATTTTATTAGAAAAGGTGTTTTTAGTAAAAAGCCTTTTTTTTCTATTAAAGGTAAAATTCTTTTCCTTTTTCAGAAAATAACTTACTATTTTCAGAACAAAATGTCATTTTCAGATCAAATATTTACAATTATTTTAACTCTAAAAAAATGACCTTTTTTTTGTAATTCTTGTTATAACTTATCTATGAATTATATTTTAGACATAAAAAAATTATATCGGATAAAAAAATATAGACTTATTAAAATATTATCAATATTAACTAAAACTATTACAATAATATATATTAAAAAATCATTTACATTTACATTTTTACTTTAAAAAAAATTTGATATTTATAGTAATATGCATATATTAATATATTTATGTATGGTTATATGTTACATAGTATTTGTTAGTTAAACACTAGAAAAGTTTTTCAATAAATTCTTATAAAAATATCTAAACATATGAAAATATTTTTTGAGGGAAAATGCTTTACCCTAACATATGGTTTTTCTTAAAATAAACGAGGCCTAAAATTGGATAGATTTATGACTCAACCCTTTTATGGATCCAAAACCTACCTTAAGCCAGTCCAATTGAATGGACCGCATTCAAGTCTTCATTTCTAGAACCTAGGACTTGGTGGTGTGCATGTTAGATGAAATCAAACTGTGTACCCATACCA
Source organism: Lumnitzera racemosa (assembly GCA_024138005.1). Lineage (NCBI taxonomy): Eukaryota > Viridiplantae > Streptophyta > Magnoliopsida > Myrtales > Combretaceae > Lumnitzera > Lumnitzera racemosa. The sequence continues at coordinate 37,659,439 of JAMXBC010000007.1, forward strand.
TGTCTATAAAGGGTTTTCAAACATATATCTGCTCTCTTTTTTTTTTCTTTTTTTCCCACAATCTAATTTAAACACATCTTTACTTTTCATTACTTAGCTATATATTCATCTATTTTATTTATCTCGCTCATTTTAGATACTCTTGAGTTAATCATGAGCTTCCTTATGTGTAAAACAAGCTAAAGCTCTACAATCAAGGTAAAACAAGTCAATATGCAGCTAAGGAGAATGAAGAGAGTCAAAGAAGAAATAAAGGATCTATGTGGGTGATGTAAAATGCTCCATTAGTTAATTCTATTATAGTCCATGGTTTATATACAACATGAAGTCATGTATTGCAATACAAATACCTGTTAAGTAACTACCCACTTTATACAAAAGAATAAACACCTAACTTAGACAAAAAATTATAGATGATGTTCCTTAAGTGGTTTAGTCATAAGATCCGCAAGTTGAAGTCTAAAAGGTACATGGATGAGATGAAGAAAACTACAATTGATATAATTGTGGGTGAAGTAGATGTTTATAGAAATATGTTTAGTTCTATTATAGAAACATAGGTTTTTTGTTATTTGAAGTGTCGATTTACTATTTGTAAAAACAGTCACAGGCAATTGAACTTCAATATGAAAATCACGAAATGAGTGAGACAACTACAAGAGCTCTTTAGTTGTTGAAGCAATGCTAAGATACTCCACTTCGGCAAAAGAAGTAGAAACCATAGTTTGTTTCTTTGTTTTCCACAAGATTAATAAACTACCAAGAAACATGCAATAACCACTTTAAGACATTCTATCAAGAATACATGCTCCCCATTATGCATCCGAGTAGCAAGTAAGAGACAAAGAAGAGGAGGCAGCATAGAAGAGTTAAAAGTGCCTTTTAAATAATTCAAAAGGTGTAATGTAGCATGAAAATGAGTTGTGCATGGACAGCCAATAAATTGGCTAAGTTGTTGCACAACAAATCCAATATCTGGTCTAGTGATTGTAGGATAAAGAAGATGACCAATGATATACCTACACCTAAAAGGGTTAGACAATACAAAACCTGGTTCATGGTTGAGTTTAATGTGCTAAGAAAAAGGCACTTTAGTTAGCTTAGAACCTGACAAACCAAAATCAGTTAGGACATCTAACATAAACCTAACACTTGTCTTGAAAACTTCTATGCCTAAAAACAAGCGAACATCGCCTAAGTCTTTGATTGTGAATGTCTTATGTAAAGTAGATTTAACTTCTTGTATAGTAGATAAAGATGATCCTGCTATTAAAACATCATTTAGACAAACAAGTATTGCTAAGAACTCATCTGCATGATTGCGAATGAAGAGTGAATAATAATTTTTTGACTGGATAAACCCAAGTGAAGAAATAAAATGAGTGAACTCCCTGTTCCATTGGCGAGATGCTTGTTTAAGACCATATAATGATCTTACGAGGTTATAAACTTTGCTAGGTGAAGGAAGCAGATAACCATCGGGTAGATCCATATAGATTTCCTTTTTGAGATATCCATGGAAAAAGGCATTGTTTACATCAAGTTGATGTACATGCCAATGCTTTATTGCTGCTAAGGCTAGCAACAAATGAACTGTGGTAAGCTTTGCAATTGGAGAAAAAGTATGCACATAATCAATTCCCTTAACTATATTGTAACCCCTAGCTACAAGCCTCACTTTATACCATTTAATGGATCCATTTAGTTTGTACTTAATTTTATACACCTATTTACTTCCTATGGTTCTATTCCTTGGTGCTAAATCAACTAAGGTCCAAGTTTGATTAACTTCAAAAGCTAAGAGTTCTTTATGCATTGCCTCAACCCAATTAAGATCAAATTGTGCCTCATTATAATGTTGTGGTTCATGAATAGCTAGAACATTTGCCAATGATGCCACATAGGCCTATGGAAGATGATTAAAGGATATAAGGTTTTAGAAGATGATGCAAAGGAAGTGTTGTTAGATTGAACATTATATATGAAGTCTGTAAGCCATGAACGAGTTTTCTTAATTTGTGCTAATCTATGACGAAGAGTATAATTAGAAGCAGTAGAAGAACATGTATTATCAAGTACTTATATATGACTAAGAACAAGACATGTAGAATCTGACTCATGAATTTTATGATCTTAAGGAAACAAGGGAGCATCACAAGAATCGATGGAATTGTACAAACAAGGGATTAGAATCAAAAGAGATGTATAGAGATTGTTTAAAGGGGCAGATGTTTTCTATGAAAACAACATCGCGGATAACAAACAAAATTTTATTATCAAGATCATACAATTTATATCCCTTTTGATTATGAGGGTATCCTAAAAACACACACCTTTGTCCCTTAGGATCAAACTTATCATTGGTTTTATTAACAACGACAAAGTACACACAAACACCTAATTATGCGAAGATTAGTGTATGAAGGAGGTATTTGAAACAACAATTCATAAAGACAAACCCAATTCAACTTTGAGAGTGCATTTTGTTTATCAAAGAGGTAACAACTAGTACATATTCTCCCTAAAATGGTTTGGGTAAATTTGCATGTGTTTGCAATGCTATAGTTGTTTCAATCATGTGTCGGTGTTTCCTGTCAACAACTCCATTTTGTTGGGATATGTAGACTATGTTTCTTTAGTGTATGATGCCTTTCTCTCTAAAAAAACTGCTGACACTCATAAGATAGAAATTCCCTACCATTGTCACTCCGAATGTGTTTAGGTGTAGTGTTAAAGTGGTTTTGAACATATCAAACAAAGGTAATGAGTGTAGAAATGGCTTGATGTATGTTTTGGAGCAAATATGTCCAAGTAACTCGACTCATATCATCTACTATTGTTAAAAAATACCTTGCCCTAGAAAGTGAAGGTGAGTGATAGGGACCTTAGATATCAACATGAATAAGATTAAAAGCATGAATAGAAGAAGAATTGCTACTATGAAAAGGTAATCGATGGGACTTAGCGATCTTACAAGTACCATAATGGAAACAACTGTGATCAACATTTTTACAAAGAGATAAGTGTTTGAGTTTTGTCAAAGAAACGTATCCTAACATCATACGCAAAGGTAGATGTTGAGAAGCATTACAAGAAGCAACAAAAACAAAGCAAGTACCAAACTTCATTACATAAAGCCCTTTCTTAACATCACTTTGTGCGACAATCTTCTTAGTTTTCTAGTCCTGAAATGTACAACAATGTGGGTAAAATATCGCAACCAAGTTAATGTGAAGTATCAATCTATTGACAAACAAGAGATTGCAATGAAATTTAGGCACTAACATTGTTTAAGACAATTTTCTCATTCAATTGAAACTTTCCAATGATATGAACAAACTTAAGAGTTCCATCAAGCATTTTAATTTAGATTGGTTGTTCAAGGTTTTGTTTATCTATTAAGATGGATGAATAGGGAGTCATGTAGTTAAGGGCTTCTAAATCTATTATCCATTCATCAACAACATTATTATTGAGACAAAAAGTTCCCATAAAAGAGTTAAGAACATATACTTGACCTGTAAAATTGATGGCCATCAAGTCACTAAAGTTTGCACCTTCATTCTTCTTCATCATGTAAATCATCTTGATAGATTTTTGAAATAAACTCAAAATCATTAATCTGCTTTACTAAGTTACCTACCACATTATAACCAACAGCATCCTCTAAAGGATAATCTATAAAGTGAGGAATGTTACCAGTAACATGTCCTGCAAATTTTTTATTCTTTTTCTCCTTATTCCCTTTATACCATTCGAGATAATCTATTATCTTGAAACAACTATCAACCAAATTGAAACAATTCGATGTGTACGTAGTGAACTTAAACCACGAATGGGTATTCCAAAGATCAAATGGGATCGAAGAATAAGTAGCGAAATGGGGTTTTGAATGTGAATGTGGATGGATATCACACACTAAGATACATACACAATCATAGGTTAAGCTCAAAATGGGTTTCAATACGACTCACGAAAACCAAACCTAGGCTTGAGGTTTCAAATGAAGGTTAGATACAACTTACTAGCTCGTCTAAATGAAGTGGTTCACCATAATCTCAATGATAATATTGATAAGAATACAAGAAAGATTAAAGAGTAAAATAACACTCAATAATTTGAAGCACAAGCTTAAACAACTCACAAAGATATCAAGTATATTCTTGCTTAAAAAGAAGGTTCTGCTATCTGCTTATTATAAATGTTGCTATTTATAGTACATCTTAGAACCTTAATGGCAAAAATGTAAAATAAAGTACAAGGCCTTAAACCCTAAAGTAGGCCCATAACTAAAATTAAAGAAAATATTTACGAGTATACAAAATTATGCACTTAATAGGTAAGTAGGCATGCAGGTCATCCGAGCTTACCTAGAATGAGTACAATTCGAACTAAGTGAGCTCAACAGTTAGTTGTCTTCATTCAAGTAGGAGTCGCTGTGGTCCTACAATGCTTAACTAAGCTGGCTGTGAGGTTGACTCATAGTTGCCAAGCTCTAAGATTGGTCGATGCTAGATTCATAGTGCCATACTAAGCAATAGGCTATCTAGTCTCTCAGCTTCTTGACATACAACAGATCTGATGCTGAGTTGTTTCTTTTATTCCTCTCAACCTTTTGGTATTAGTTGAACCTTAAATGGGATAAGTCGACCTTTGCTTGGAATAAGTTAGTCTGAGCTTGCAATTACTCAACCTCAGCCTGGGGACCATCGTAGGCTGATTCCTATCATTATCATAGGGTTGAAAAGAACTCATCCTCGACTTTAGAAAATGGGTATAGGCTTACATGCCAAACAAACTTCTCTTCTCTTTTTTTCTTACCATAGGCGTTGGGTTGCTCTAAATCTCCTAAATAGTCATAGGGGTCAAGCAGTAGCTTTTCCCATCCTTTCGAACCTTATAAGTGCTTAAGAAGCTATTGTGGATCACTTTCTAGTTGTATTCCCAAAGATGACCAAGAATTAGATTGGTAGCATTCATAAGCACCACATCAAAATCTAGTTCATCCTATAGTTGCCTTGCCTTGAATGCTAACGAGCTCTTTTATGTACATGGACCATCCCCTTATCATTAAACCACTTCAATCCATAAGGTCAGGGATACAAGTAGGTCGGCAATTTCATCCTTATAATTAGTACAGTAGAAATGATGTTGGTTCAACTCCTTCCATCAACAATCAGGGAATAAGTCTTCCCATTCACCAAACATCAAATTTGCAATAAGTTCTCCCTCTAACCTAGGTTTTCTTTCAGGTCAACTTATTGACTTATCATGGCTAAGAATTCTCCCATCTCAGGATAGATGTTTATTGTTTCTTCACTCTCAAAGCTCTTATCACTTTGTCTCTCCACTTAATCATCTAATCCTTCACCTTTTAAAGTCATGACCCTCTTGTTTGGACATTGGAAGGCAATACGTCCATATCCTACGCACTTGAAGCATTTGACTTCTTTGGCCTTGGTGCCGAGCAATTTCTCCTTCTCTACCTTCTTCGTCTTAGCCTAGTCAGGTCAACTAGACTCTTCTTTCTCCATCTTCTTCTCTCATCTTCTCTTCTCATTATGCCTCTTGGGCTTAAGTTTGTCTTGTTGAGGTCGAATGGTTTGCCTTTGGTGCCTTCTCCTCCTCTGTCTCTCCACTCTTAATGCCAAATTGATCAACTCATCCAATAAGTTGAACGGCTACAATTTGACCACGTTGGTAATGTCATCTTAGAGTCTACTCAAGAACCTAGCAATGGTGCTATCTTGTAGCTTAGCAATCTCGCATCTCATCATCAAGGTCTCAAAGTCTTGTTGGTACTCTTCAATAGTGTTTTGACCTTTCCTTAAGTGTTGGAAAGCATGGAGCATCTCCTGTTTAAAGTAGGTCGGCACAAAGCGTTGGTTCATCAACCTCTTCATAAGCCTTCAAGTTCTAATTGACTCTTCTCCTTCAGCATCTTGCTTGACAATTAACTTATCCTATCAAAGACTGCATACTTAATAAGGGATAACGAAACTAGCTTGACCTTAGTCCTATTATCACATTCATAACATTCGAACAACTTCTTTACTTAAGGAATCCAATCAAGGGGCTCTTCAGGTCAGCTACTACTACTGAAAGTCGATAGCTTAAGATTGATGTTGTCAAGTCCTCAGTTATGTGCTCGGGGCTCTTCCCTAGCATTTTAAACGGGTTGATTCACCTCAGATCGGCTACTTCTGTTGAAACTCTTCTCGACTATATTTCTTCTTCAGGCTTCTTGGTTCACTGTAGAGTCAATACCCCTATCAATGCTTTTGCTTAACTCAAGTGGGTCTTCTCTTCTCTTCAACCTGATAGCTCTTCTTGGTTATCATTCATCATCATCAAGATCATTGGAGCTACTTCTACTGGTGGGTGCTCATTCCTTCTCTTTTACCGTAGCCAACACATCTATAACCTCTAACTAAACCAATTAGTTTCTAAATAGAATTAGTGAGATTCTAAATCTAATATTTCATATTATCAACGCATCTCCTCAAGCTTTTACAAAGACTATCTCTATCTTTATTGAAACTACCTTCAGACATTCTTGTTTGTATAGCCATTTCTTCCAAGAGATTTTAACAAACACGTAATACACTCAACTTAACTTATAACCACCATTAAAACAACTCCCAAAACACTACTGCTAACAAAAAACAACTAGCAACAACCCAAAATTTACTACTACTTGATTTCTATAGCTGCCCATAGCTAATAAACACTTCTATAAGTAAAGGCAACTGCTAAAATTACTGTTTCTCGACTCTACGGCCCAATATAAACAATACAACATCATAACTATTGAGAACACGAACAGTACATTACACTATAGAATAATGATTAACAAAAATGTTTAAACCATGAATCAAACTTTGAAGAACACTAACATGCATATCTCCCCAAAGCTTCAATACTAAGATGATACGACTCAGAGTGTACATAGTAAACTTGAACCACTAATGGGTATTCCAAAGTTCAATTGGGATCGAGGAATAAGTAGCGAAATGGGGTTTTGAATGTGAATGTGGATAGATATCATGCATCAAGACATAAACACAATCAAGAGTTGAGCTCAAAATGGGTTTCAATATGACTCATGAAAACTAAACCTAGGCTCAAGGTTTCAAATGAAGGTTAGATATAACTCATTAACTCACCTAAATGAAGTGATTCACTACAATCTCAATGATAAGATAGATGAGAACGGAAGAAAGATTAAAGAGTAAAATAGCACTCAATAATTTGAAGCACAAGCTTGAATAGCTTACAAAGATATCAAGTATATTCTTAATTAAAAAGAAGGTTTTGCTATATGCTAATTATAAATGTTGCTATTTATAGTACATCTTAAAACCCTAGTAGCGAATATGTAAAATAGAGTACAAGGCCTTAAACCCTAAAGTAGGCCTACAACAAAAAATAAGGAAAATATTTACAAGTATATAAAGCTGTACACTTAATAGGTAAGTTTACATGCAGCTCATCCGAGTTATCCTATAATGAGTATGATTTGAACTGAGTAAGGTTGGCAATTGAATGTCTTCGTTCAGGTAGGAGTTGCTGAGGTCCTACAATGCTTAACTAAGCTAGTTATAAGTTCAGCTTACAGTTGCCGAGCTCTAAGATTAGTCAGCGCTAGATTCAAAGTGTCATGTCGAACAATAGGCTATCCAGTCTCTTTGCTTCTCAGTAGATGACAGATCTAATGTTAAGTTGTTTCTTTTCTTCCTCTCAACCTTTTGGTATCAGTTCAGCCTCTACTTGAAACAAGTCAGCCTTGGCTTACAACTCCTTGGCCTCAACCTCAGGACCACCGTAGGCTAAATCCTATCACAAATGCCCTTGCCTTTTGTAATATGAACAAGATAATTTTAGGTTTTGTGAACCCTTGAAAGTTTCGATCTAGTTTTTGAAATAGACTCAACTATAGTAGACAATATAGGAGTCGACAAGGCTAATTAAAGTGAAAACCCTAAAAGACTTAATTAATCGCGTAAAGAATTTTTCGACCCTAAATGTTTCTAAAAGCTAAAGATTCAATTCGAAAGTGATAAAAACCTTAAAAATGATTTCATTAAGGACATATGTACACCAATCCATCATGATATACCCTAAAACCCTAATTGAAAATATAATGCTTATATTTTGCAAAATCATTAGTAAATGGTTCGAGATAACCCACATTCTTGCTTATATGATTCAAATTCTTAACTAATCCATTAGGAACTAAGATAATGGGTTATAGATTATATTTATCCCTTAAATATATGATTAAGATGGTCTTACTTAGGATTAGGATTATAGTTGAAGATTAAGTTACATATAGTGAACTTTAAGACTCAAATTAGTACTTTTTACACTTGTTATCCAAAGTTATTTATCAAATGAGATATATGGACTCTAAAGACCTAAAGTAAGATCTCATCAACCACATTTACATATCAATGCATCATATACCTCAATTCTTCTCATTTTCTTCATTTCTCCCCTAATTTCCCTTAATTACTACATTATGTGCACAAAATTACACAAACTTAAGGAATGTTGACTAAGATAATACATGTTGACCAAATTCCAAATGTTGACCAAGTCAACACATGTTGACTAAAGTCAACATTTTGAAAAGTCAACAAAGGTAAGAGATAAGAAAAATATCTCTTATGTAATGATTTCTTCCTTTTCTTTTCTTTTTGATTTTTCTTTCTCTTGTTTTTTTCATGATTGCCGTCCACAACTTTCCTTCTTAACCCCACCACATATTATCTTCCATTAAGAGAAACAAAACAAAACTCCTCTTTCATTGCCGTGAGTTCCCTTCCCATCTTTCCCTTTCATTTCTCCCATTTTGTCTCCTCCATTTCAACATCATAAAAGGTATGTTTTTAAGTGCTTTATCTTACTTTTTATTAGTCATTAGTTAGTTAATTAGGTAGATTAGATAAGTAGTTATATGGTTAGTTTTGTCTTGAAGAAGAGGAAACAAAGTTTCCTTCTTTAAGTGTAAAACCTTGAAATTTGAAAGAGAAGAAAGAAAGACATGAAGATATGCTTCTATGTATGCATACATAATGAAATACCAAGAGAGTATAAGTAGAAAAAAAAACCTTTGTACATGAGTATATAACATGTACATAACCTAATTTAAGATCAAATCTTACTAAACATACCTATACTACACTAAATATGTACATAAGAACACAAAAACATGGAATTAGAGGGCTTTTCTTAAGGAGAAATTTAGGCATACGAAATTTTAGTGTAAAATAGGTATTCCACCTTATAGGTATACGGGTATGTATACGGGTATGTATACATGTATAAATACGGTATAAACCTTAGTATAGGTATGAGTATAAGTATGTGTAAAGTATATGTACATAAGTATAAGAAAAAGGGATAATATGTACATAATACATATGTATATAACATAAGCATGATGGAAGGCTTATGTAAGCATATGATGAGGTAAAGGATGACATAAGCACATGATGACATAAGCAAATGATGACATAAGCAATGATGATGTAAGCGATGACATAAGCATAAAATTAGAAAATAAGAAAACTAAGAAAAATGTAAGTGATTAGGTAACTAAATTAGTAAAACCTAATACACTTTCTAAATTAAATTATACCTAATTCACTATATGAATTAGTACTAGCAAAGTAAAATTCTTTCATTAGAAGAATTTAAGGAATAAAAGATATAAACATAAGTAAGAAAAGTACTTAGATGTTCATAACTAAAACTTTCTATAAATTTAGTTCATAACATAAAATAAAGGTCTTAATATCCAAAACATATACTACCATGTGAAAATATGTTCAGAAACAATGAAAAACGATTATAAATTCATAAATACCAAAAATAAAACGAAAAAGCTACATACAATTGAAATTAAAGTCTTACCGAGTAAAAGGTGATAGTGATTTAAGTGGAACTAGGTACTTAGTTGTTTAGAATTAATAGTCAATTCAAATACTTATTAGTATTGTTATCACATAATGATCAGGTGACTCTGAGGTGAGCGATGACCTCCCGATCGATTACTACGATTAGGACGAACCGCTATAGCCGAGTGAATATTTACCCTGTGATTCCACGCTTGATTGTGATTGTAGATAGTGGACTTAAATATTATTGTTAATTAACTGCTGTGTAGGGTTCGGGATATGCTTGTGTATGTAATTGCTTGTTGAGTTGTGAAGTTACCTTAAATTCAGAGAATGCCTTGTTTGTTGCATGGTAGTATAGAAAATGATTGTGTGTATTAATGGTTGGTCATAGCATAATTGGAACTAATTTATACTCGGCTATAAAAAGAAACTAGAACATGCATTAACATGCATAGCATGGATACTATTCCGGCCGTCACATCATACGGAGGTAAAGAGAGGCCATTCGGGGGTTGATATTATTGAGTTATTTGGTTATGTACGGTGCACTTGTACAAAATGACCTTACCCTGACCCGCGGGAACACTAGGCGTTGGAGGCGCCAACCGCCTGGCTAAGGGTCGAGTCTAGAGACCTCCGTTTAGGGGTGAGTGTGGACTGCAGGGGCGAGTGTGGACTGCAGGGGCCCACTCACAATTATACTAGAACTTGTGTTTTTCTGAAAATAAAGAGTTATTTGATATAAGTACGGAACATGGAGTTCCGTAGTAAAGTAAATTCTAGTGTAATACCCGGATCTGATTGGTGCCGTATAAACTCCAACCCTGACTTCGGAAGGCGTTAAATCCGAGTTGCGTATATGAACTAGTTAAGTATGCATATTATTTGGCATTCTGTTTGATCATTCATTCATATGCGTGACTATAATGTGTTTATAACTTGCTTGTTGTGTGGCTGAGGGTTTATTACACCCCTTTAGACTTTTGTTGCAGGATAGCCTGTTCGTAGAGACAGGACGAGGGATGCCACAGGTTAGCCTGGGGACTTGGACAAGAGCGAAGTGTCCTGTGTGATGAGAGGAAAATAGTTTATGTAGACTATTCCTCATGTACTTATGTTTAACTTATGTTTACCTTATCTTATGAACTTAGACATACTTAAATACTATGTAATGTAAACTTTTGAGCTTAACTTTTATATAAATATGTTGTGTGATGATATCATGTGAATCTGGATGTACTTTGGAACTAGCAGTTGTAGAGCCTTATATATTATGTGAAGAGTTTTTGATTGGAAGGGTAACCAATCAAGGGTTCTTCATACAGTATACGACGTCTGCCACGATTAGGCCGTCCTCAGTTCGTGACAGGTTTCCTTTAAGATTTTATCTTTACTATCACTGTTGACATTCCTTGTTTGAGTTTTAACCAAATAAGCCAAAACTTCATCACTGCTAATTAGATCACCAAAAACTTGCTTTTGTTTTTCAACTTGATAAACCAAGTAATAAGCTTTACTAACCATAGGTAAATGCTCCAAAGATGATATGTGACTCTTCACACTTTCATAGCATTCATTAAGCCCCATAAAAAATTGTAGCAATCAATTCTTATTTTTTGCTTCATAAAGCTTAGATAACATGTTACAAGTACAATTGTTCAAAACTCTACACTCATAGTCAGGAACAATACTTAGACAACTAAGTTCATCCTGTAGTTTCTTTAATCTGTTATCATATGTCAAAAAAGGATTATTTCCTTATCATACATTAATAATTTCATAGTGTAATTGAAATAGCAATTGTCCATTAGTTTGTCTGAATCGCTTGGAAATGTCCTCCCACAATTCTTTATTAGACCGTGCATACATGAAAACTTCAGAAAATTCTTTCGACAATAAGTTTAATATCTAGCAACGGATCATGTAATCACAACAAAGTCCATCATTATGCATCATTAGAATTATTTTTTGATTTTGCGTAAGATCCATCAATAAATCCAAGTTTCGATTTAGCTCCTAGGGCTAATCTAACCGATCGAATCCATCCTAGGAAATTTTCTCTATTAAAAACAATATTAGAAATCATGGATGCAGGATTATTGGATTTGGACAAATATAGCTGATCACTATAGGTTTACTCTACTTGTTGATTTGTTATAGTGATTGTAAGCCCCAAAGTTCAGCCAAGTAACCGTAGGATTAAATTTAGAACCCAAGGTTTAGGGCGATCAGCTAAAGGATCCGATCACACCCAAATTATAAACTATTGAGAGAAATATTAGTAAAAATGACCCCGTAAACTTAAATTTAAGAAAATAAACAGTAAAATAGGAGACTATAAAATTTTCAAATTTTAAGCATAATAACTACTAATTACCGAAAAGGCAAAAAGTGTAATATAATAACCAATAAATTATTAGAGATAGATTATATGTATACTAAAAATTTTAGAATGACCAAAATAATATTTAGGAATGTTCACATGTACCCTACATGTATTTACGTGTAGATAAAAATACACGTAATTACTAAAATTGGCTGAAAACTAAGCAAATAATTAAAGAAAAATATAAAATAATTATGGAAAAATAAGAAAAAATCAGAAGATGATAAGATGAATCAAGATAAGGTCGTGACAGGTCCAAAGCTGCAAAATAAAAATTAGCCAATAAAAATTGAACAACACAAAAGCCAAAAACTAAGGAATTTGGACAAAGTCTTGTCAAATTAATGCATATTAATTACAGCAAATGTCTATAAATAGGGACAAAATTTACAGAGCTCATTTGGACAGTTTGGAAAGTGAGAAAATTAGGGAGAGCTGAAAAATCGAGAGAAAATCCAGAAAAAAAAAAAAAAAGAAAACTGTGCAGTTAGGGGTTTTAAAGGGAACCCACACCATACGAAGAGCTGGGAGTGGACGGCCACCACCACCACATGGTGGTGGCAGCGCCCAGGCCGGCTGACAATGCCACGGCGGCCCGCGGTGGCCGGAGCCACCAAAACCGGTGAGTCTAAATTCCAGCCCGATTGTTGTGAAATTTTGTAAAAATAGTAAATATAATTAGAAAATTATGAATTTTGTTATTCTGAGATATTTTTGTATGTAGTTTGTAGGAAAAATATTATTTTGATAAAAACATGCCCCGTAATATATGGTCCTTAAGAAATCATGCAAAACCGAGCACATTTCGGTTTAGAAATAAATGACCTTAGGAGTGTAGTTTGGAGCTCAATTTTTTTCTGTAGGATGCTCATGTGATATAGAACAGTGCTATGAAGCCATTTTTTTAAATTTAATTTTTGAAATTTTTAAGTTAATTTTTAGCCCTAAAATGATGGAAAATTTGAGTAATTGGGAGTTAATTAGGTGATTAGGATATTAATTACTGATTTAGATAGTAATTAGATGTTTAGGGATGTTAATATCTGATGTGGAAACCTGATCCTAGTGTATGGAATATTAAGTATAAGTAATGAATATGTGGTAAATGTAGAAAATTAGGAATATGTAGAATTAAAAATTAATAAATATGGAAAAATTAGGTTTAATTAGATAATAAAATAATGAAAATCAGAACATAACAAATCTGAAACAAAATTCAATTTTAGGTAATTATATGAAAAATGTAAAAATTTCTCACAACATGAGTAAATTCGGTACACTAATACGGGTTTAAGTGTACCGGATGGAATAAAATGATGACTAGGGGTAGTAATCGTATTTAGGGTATCTGGAAATAACGTGGTTAGTTTCACATTATGAGTTGAAACAAATTTCTAGGGTCCGGATACAAAACAGTACCTAGAAATCGAACTAGAATCTAATTTAGAAATCGATGCGGAACCCGAACCTAAACCCAAACCTAAAATAATTATAAAAGATTTAATACCTAGATAATTAGGCATATTAAACCTTAAACAAAACCTAACAATAAGCGTTATAGGATAAGATGAACTTATAATATTATATGAAATACTGAAACCACGTTCGTGTTATAGGGATGATCGGCGATGGCCTGAGCAAATCGAACCTCGAGTGAGTGAGCGAGGAGTCAAGGTAAGTTGGGATTAATACGATGCTGTATTTTGGAGGCTTAAGATTATGCTTGGTTGTGCTTGTTAGATAGAGAATGTGTGCATGTGCTTGATTATGGGTGATGCTATGATTATGTTTGTTGCTCTGGCACATATTGTATGAATTGTATATAATGATTGATCACCCTGAATTGGACTTAATCAAATATACGACTAGTAATCATAATCGAACATGCATGACAACCCGTTAAGGGAACTTAGGACTCTCCGACCAAATACCGACCCCTTCGGAAGGGATAGCGCAGGATTGCAAAATGGTCCCTTCTTCATCCTCAGTCGAACTAAGTGACAGGAGAGGAGGTCGCGGCGAGGGTGAAGACAGTGGTTCGAAGGTAGTCACGGGAGGAGCAAGGTCTCCATTACACAAGCCTGGGTTTGGTCGTGAGCTGTTGCATTAACGGCAACTCCTCAACCCGGATTAGAGCGGGCGTAATTTCTCTAATTTTACGACGGGCCGGACAACGTCGTGCGTGGCATTTGCTTGCACATGCATTGCACCTAATAAGTGATTGAAAACCTTGTTGTGTGTATGGTATAGTTTTAAGTCCTCCGTCCTAACTTACTGAGCTGTGGTTGCTCACATCCCTATAGACATCGTGCAGGTGCTGGCTAAGAAGCGGCAACAACTACTCTGAAGCTAGCAACTGCTGGATCATGGGGAGTGAGGAAAAACATTGAAGAATCAAAACATGTTTTACTTTTCATTTCTGATTAATGTAATAACTGAATTATAGTGACTATATATAACTTTTCTCACTTTCTTAAATGATTTGTTTAAATTACAAATTGTCTACTTCAAAGCGGGTTAGTCGTGGACGCCTTATGTAGATCAGGTCTAAGATAGCGGTTGTAAGGCCAACTTCTATCTTAGGGCGGTTTACACGGCGGGGGCTGTTACGACTCTACCGCTTCAGGGCGTGACAGTGATACTCATATAAAAAATCTAAAGAAGCCAATGTCAAGAACAAGGAATAGAATTAACATGATTAATTGTTGAGCACTGTAAAGGATTAAAGCTTGGAGATGCTCTGATACCATGTAAAACAAGGTTAAACTCTACAATCAAGGTAAAACAAATCAATATGTAGCTAAGGAGAATGAAGAGAGTTGAAGAAGAAAGAAAGGATCTATGTGTGCGATGTAAAATGCTCTATTAATGAACTCTGTTACAATTTACGGTTTATATATAACATGAAGTCACGTGCTACAATATAAACACGTGATAAGTAAATAGACTACCCACTTGTAGACACACAATTTTTGCTCCATTTATTTTATTTTATTTCTATTGCATTTTTTCCTCAATAGGTCCTAAATTAGGAAAAACACAAAAAATAGGAAATTAAGGAAAACCCAAAATGTTAAGAAATTTAGAACAAAAATAAGAATTTTAGGAAAATATGAAAAAAATCAAAAATAAGAAAAAGCACAAAAAATAAGAAAAGTGGAAAATGTGAAAAAAATAGGAAATCTAGAAAGAAACATAAGAAATAAGAAATAAGAAAATTGAAAAAAAAATTAGAAAATTGAAAAATTACAAAAAAAAATTGAAAAACTGAAAAAAATACTATTTTATTAGGATAGATTTTTTATTTTTTTACTTTTTCTAGGTTCAGAAGTTAGACTGTTAAACTTGTGCTTAGATTTAAATCTAACTTAAATTGACTGAGTATTAATTATACATGTCACGCCCCGAACAAGAAGAGTCATAACAGTCCCACCATGTAAACTAATCTAAGATAGAAGCTGACCTCACAGCTGCTATCGTAGACGCAGTTTACACAAGGCGTATAACTCAACCAGCTTGAAACGTCTGTTCTGTTATCTGTTAATATCCAAACCTGTGGTAGAGCTTATACAAAATACTTGTTCTATACAATCTGCTGTTTAGTACCACAACAGTAATTATACAAACATTTCACATCCAAGGGTAAAGTTTACAATCAAAATTTATTAAAAACCACAGGTTTACGATTTATATACAATAAGTTAGAAAACTAGTGGGCTCCCAGGGAATTCCCATTTAGTTTTCTTCAAAACTTAAAGACAAGACAAAAGCTCAGGTTCAGTTAAATTCCTCGATCCTCACATTCCCACACAGCAGCACACTAACCTGAGAACGGTGGTACCTGAACATCTTTGCCTTCACTCAGCACCTGCAAAACAGTTTATAGGGGTGTGAGCACAACTAGCTCAGTAAGTGGGGTGGAGTCAAAAGAGTACTTTACAGTCACAAATAAGGTTAATAATTATGATGAAATGCAATGCAATCACTCAAATGAAAACATAGCACAGTGTTAACCGGTCCATTGTGAGGTTAGAGAAATTTCATCCTCTCCAACCCGAATTGAGGAGTTTCATCGCGACTTAAGTCAGACCAAACCCGGGCTTGTGCAATGGGGAACACTCCCCTCCCATGACTGCCTTCGAACCACGGCCCCCAACCTTGCCGCGACCTTTTCGCCTATCACTTAGTTCGACTAAGGGTGGGGAAAGGACCATTTCAGCTATCCTCATCGAAGGAAGTCGGTATTTGGCCTAACACTCTTATTCGTTTCCCCTAACGGGTGATTATGCATGACCAATTACACTTTAGTCGAGTAACCGTTAGTGTTAATCAGGGGGTAATCAACAAGTTCACACAATACAGAATCCATGCAAATATGCAGAACAGCACTCCAAGGAGTTGAACTCCTGTCACAATAGAGTATCATTCACATACATAGCATGCGCATAATCATCTAACTACAAACACAACCAGAAGTACTCTTGAGTCTCCGGATACTTTTAAATAGTACCCAAACAGCGGCGAAGCTACCATCCCAACTTACTTGTTTAGATGTTCGCTCTTGCTGACTTGAATTGTCAACCGTCTTTGGAAGGTCCTAATTACACAAAAGGTCCAAATTTGGTTTTCGTAATAATTACGAAAACATTAGGGTTTAATCTATAATGGTTACATATATATATATTATTTTTATAATATACAATCATGTTATTACTATATATTGAATTAAATTATTAATAATTATAATAAAAATTTCTATTAATCCCATCTGATCAGCAATCCTTTATATAGCTTTTGGTTAATTCATTTTAGCCTATTAATATTACAATTATACCCCAATTTGTAATTTAAGCTATTTTACTTGATAAATTCGTAATAAATAGTTCGGGTTACCAAATAATTCCCCGAAAATTTCTATGGACTTCTAAAAATATAGGGAATTCAGCTATCACTTGGTTTCAAGTTTCCGACCTATTGCCTATATTTTCATATTGACGATTTTACCGTTAAATTTGATAAATTATCCAATTATAATTCTTTTAGCATCCAATTAATTTCAATCTGACTCATTACTATTACTATTCATAATAGATCAGTACATATCCATTTCATCAATTAATTTCATAATTTCCTATTAAATTTATAATTTCAGCCTATTTTCAAGCTAATTTCAGGCCTAAAAGTTCAATAAATATTTAAATTATTCAAATCAAAATTCAGGCTACATAGCAATTACCTATATATCATATACATCCTACACAAAAATTTTCAGCTAGAAACAACATCATATAGTACATTTATTTCATAAATATATATTCGGATGAACAGTAGATTTCTTAATAAAGTATATTAAATATTAATAATTTTGAAAAAATAAAAATATCACATGAAAGCATGTCTAAAATAACCTACGTGTAATTTTTTTCATAATTTTCTGGGCGGGTTTACTATTTTTTAAAAATTATTGAAAAACAGAGCAAGAATTTGACCTTACTGTTCTTGGGTGCTCCGGTGGCCGTGGGGTGGTGGGTGGTTGTCGGAACGCCTAGACGCTGGGGGTACTCCTTGGTGGTGGAGTGGCGTAACAGCAGATCAAAGGAAACCCTACTAACTAACCTTGCTCGGTAATTGTTCTGTTTTTCTCTTTTTTTTTTCTACGATTTTTTCTTGATTTTTCTTTCTGTTGTTTTTGGTTCCAAATTGCTAAACATTGTCATTCTGCTGCTAAGATAATTTTTATAGAGAGTTCTTTCACCGCCTATGATTTTTCTTTATTTTTTTCTTTTGTTTTTTCCTATTTTAGCTAAGCATGTGGTGTCCTAATGTAATAGCTTTGCTTTTTGAATCAGCAACGCAATGTTTCTTCTCCTGCCACGCCTCCTTCCAGCAATCTCAATGTTATTTAACTAATTTTTCTTTTTCTTTTATTAAATAATTACTTAAATATAGATATTATATGTTAAAATTAATTATTGAATTAATATACAAGATTATACCCTATGTAAATAACATGTGAAATATATAACTTTACTCATATAATTAAGTTTCTAGCATATCTTTTATTTTTAGGATACATTCTAAAGTCAATTTCATGAATTTAACATAATAAATATATAATTACTCCATTTTAGGTTAATTTACGAGTATAATTATTATTTGTACCGGGTATACTAAAAAATTACGTGTATTTTTTTATAGTAAATTATCCTACATTATCTCATTTATAGCTCAATTAACTTATCTCTAAGTTCTCGTTGCAATCTAAGTTCAATTTTAGGAGTTCTGAACATTTTAGGGCTTTAGTAAATATTCCAATTTCTAAGGGCAAAATTGGGATTTTGGGTCATTATTACAAAAATCTAACTTCACTGTAATATCTCGACTAACTTTTTCATTCTAGTCACAAAGTTTGGACTCAATTGGATAAGTTACCCTAAAAGCCCTAAATCTGAGCTCGGTTGTCCAATCTCAATTTTGGGAGCTTACAATACATATGAATTAGATATATGTCAACAGCCTAATGAATAAACAATGAACATTGACATTGGGGTTTAGTGTAAGGTCTTAGGTTCGAATCATAGGAGAGGCATATAAGGTTTTTTTCTTATTATTATTATCACATTAAGGATTGCCACTTGTTAGGATTTCATTGTGCTAGGTATCCTGACACGTGCTAGCATCGGATTAAACGACCTTACTGACGTGGCGCCATATCGTATCTATGTAGCGTGCTACATCAGCTGCCACGTGTCATGTGATGGCACATGGTAGGTTGAGGTTGGTCGTGTTAGCTGACGTGGTACTAGGTCAACGCTACTTAACACTTTTCCTTGTTTTTTCCAAATTTTCCTCTTCTTTCCTTCTCAAGAACAGCTGTCACGCCTTGAAGCGGTAGAGTCGTAACAGCCCCGCCGTGTAACCCATCCTAAGATAGAAGTTAGCCTTACAACCGCTATCTTAGACCTGATCTACACAAGGCGTCCACGACTAACCCGTTTTGAAGTAAACAGTTTCTAATTTAAATAATTCATTTACCTAAGAAAGTGAGAAAAGTTATATATAATCACTATAATTCAGTTATTACATTATTCAAAAATGAAAAGTAATAACATATGTATTGATTCTTCAATGTTTTTCCTCACTTCCCAGGATCCAGCAGTTGCTAGCTTCAGAGTAGTTGTTGCTGCTTCTTAGCCAGCACCTGCACGACGTCTATAAGGATATGAGCAACCACAGCTCAGTAACGGGTTACCATGCATGTCTGATTATGATTACTGGTCGTATATTTGATTAAGTCCAGTTTAGGGTGATCAATTATTTCATACAAATAAGACAATATATACCAGAACAACAAACAGAATCATAGCATCACCCATAATCAAGCACATGCACACATTCAACTATCTAACAAGCACAACCAAGCATAATCTTAAGCCTAAAAACTACAGCATCATATTAATCCTAACTTACCTCGACTCCTCGCTCACTCACTCGAGATCCGATTTGCTCAGGCCATCGCCGATCATCCCTATAACACAAACGTGGTTTCAGTTTTTCATATAACTATTATAGGTTCGTTTTATCCTATAACGCTTATTGTTATGTTTTATTTAGGGTTTAAGATACCTAATTATCTAGGTCTTAAGTCTTTTATAATTATTCTAAGTTTGGGGTTAGGTTCGGGTTCGGTTTCCACATCGATTTCTAAATTCGGTTCTAGTTCGATTTCTAAGTAATGCTTTATATTCCAACCCTAGAAATTCGTTTCAACTCATAATGTGAAATTAATCACATTACTTCCCGACCTCCTAAATATCATTATTACCTCTAGTCAGTATTTTATTTCATCCGGTACACTTATATCCTTATTAGTATACTGAATTTACTCTTGATGTGAGAAATTTTTACATTTTTCATATAATTACATAAATTCAAGTTTCTTCTCAAATTTATTATATATCCTTATTATTTATACAATATCAATTTTTATCTTAATATTTTCTATTTATTATATTTTTAAAAATTACATATTATGCATTATTGCCTATTATGTACATAATGCACTTATAATATTTCTATCACTTTAATTACCATCTCTAAACATCAATTATGATTTCAAAATGTCTAAATTCATCCTAAATCAGATTTTACTCCTAATTACCCTAATTTACAAAATTAACTTAAAATGTACTATTTTTCCATATTACTTATTTACTACATAATTAATCTAATAATTACATCTAATAGCCTAAATGCTACAAGTATCATTCTCCATCAGATTTCAACATCTTAGCACATATAATTATTCACTAAATCAGTAATGAATCATTTAATTACTTAATTAACCCTAAATTACCCATTTTATGCCTAAAAATTATCTAAAAATTTATAAAATTAATTTTTGAAAACGGGCTCTATGGCACTGTTTTATATCATCTAAGTAATCTACAAAAAAATTTTGGGCTCGAAACTATACTCCTAAGGTCATTTATTTTTAAACTGAAACATGCTCGGTTTTGTACGATTTCTTAAGGACCCTATATCACGAGACATATTTTCATCAAAATAATATTTTCCCTAAAAACTACATACAAAAATATTTCAGAATAACAAATTTTATAATTTTCTAATAATATTTACTATTTTTACAAAATTACACAAAATCGGGCTAGAAATCTAACTCACCGATTTGGGTGGCTCCGGCCACCGTCGGTGGCCATGGGTGTGTCGGCCCACCTAGGCGTTGCCACCACCGTGTGGTGGTGGTATCCGTCGACTCCCAACTGCCCATCGGGTCTAGGTTCTCCTTTGTGGCCCTAATTGTACAGTTTTCCTTTTCTTTTTTTTTCCTTGGTTTTTCTCTCAATTTTCGTATCTCTCTATTTTTCTCGAATCCCTAACTGTCCAAAGGAGTTCTCTGAATTTTCTTCCTATTTATAGAAGTTTAGGGAATTTATTGTACATTAAATTGGACAAG
Organism: Lumnitzera racemosa; assembly: GCA_024138005.1. Taxonomy (NCBI): domain Eukaryota; kingdom Viridiplantae; phylum Streptophyta; class Magnoliopsida; order Myrtales; family Combretaceae; genus Lumnitzera; species Lumnitzera racemosa. Next base: position 37,680,707 of record JAMXBC010000007.1, read on the forward strand.
ACAATTGCCTTATCCCTTAATTTTTGGCTTTTGTGTTGTCTTAATTTAATTGGCCGATTTTTTTGTATTTTTTCCCAGCTGCTACGACCCAATTCTAGATCATTCCTTATTTTTCCTAATTTTTCTTTATTTTTCCTTAATTAATTATGAATTTTATTTAATTATTTAGTATTATTTTGGCACATTATGCGTATTTTAAGTAATTACGCGTATTTAAATATATAGTAAAAATAAATATTCCTAAATATTATTTAGGTTATTTTATGATTTTTAGTATACATATAATTTATCTCTAGCGATTCGTTAATTATCGGAATGCATTTTCCGCATTTTCGATAAATAACGAGTTACATACTTAAAATTTGGAATTTTTATATTCTTTTATTTTATTGCTTATTTTCTTAAATTCAAACTTATGAGATCATTTTACTAATATTTCTAGCTTTACTTTATAATTTAGGCTCGATCAAGTCCTTTAACCAATCGAAACCTCGAATGGCTAATTTTGGGGCTTATAACAGCCCACCCCCTTCACTTTAGCTTCAATTTTTGCACAAATTTCACATACAGACACATAATTTCTTGCATCAATCTTGCACTCCACGTGGCCTATTTTGAATTGAACTAAAGAACAGGACCAAATTCATCCATCAACACAGTCAAATCGACCTCTAAAATTTGGAAAAAAAGTGGATTTTTAGACATTTTCATTTAAGTCTGATTTCTAATTTTCCTCGTTTGCTTGATCAATTTGTGTATAAAAGGGGTGTTTAGGGAGCTCATTAGGACACACACAACCTTACATGAGTAGTAGAATCAACTTGTAACTACTCTCTCTCTCTTCTCGATCACTTTCTCTTTGACACCCACCAAACTTACTCTTTTTCTTTGAATCTCTCTCTCTAGCCACCTTTGAGCCACATCACTACCCTTACTAGCTTCCCTACCTCGCAAACTTCCAAGCCTCACTACCCTCAACCGCTACCATGCCCCCTAGCGATACCACTGACAAGCCGCCGAAGAACGCTAACTACCGTACTCCCCGATTATGGCTGTAAGTGGTTGAAGATAGTAGCTATCCACCCCTATGTCACGTCTGTGATTAGCTTAAGCCCTTGATCATGCCTATGACCCCCTTTAAGTGACTTCCTTCTTCTTCTACAATTCGAAACTGACCTAGATCCAAAGCCTAACCTGAGTTCGATCCGCCGACCCAAAGTCTACTCCAGGTTCAACTCGTACGCCCGCTACATTTGAAGTTTTTTTTTTTTTGTTTCTTTTTAGTTTTTTGTTGTTGTTGTTGTTTGATTTTTATTTTTTTTTTCTTTTTCTTTTCTTTATAATTTTAAATGAAAAAGAAGAAAAAAAAAAGAGAGAGAAAAAAAAAAGAAGAAAGGAAAAGGAAAAAGAAAGAAAGAAGAAGAAAAAAAGTAGTTTATTTAGTTTTTTTTTTAGTTTAATAAAAATAAAAATAAGTATAAATAATTAAAAAAATAACAAAATGAAACTAAGAATAAGTAAGTTTATAAGTTAAAGAATAAAAATTGTTTTTAGCACTTTAAAAATCAAGTTTTCAAAAATAAACAAAAATAAATTAACCCTTTACAAATTAGGACTACTTTTAGATTTTTCAAAAAACAAGGAGTTCCAAGTTAAGACCCTTTTTAGAAATTTTTTTCTCAAATAAACCAAATTGAATCAAAGACGTAAATTTGATGTATTTTCAAAATTAAAATAAGACCAATTTACTAAAGTTTTCATCAAAAGAACTATGTATGTCTAATACCGAATAATAGGTACGTAGATACTTATAGGGCAACGATAAAAATGAAAAAACTTAATTTCCCTTTTTTCTTTAGTTTAGATTGATGTGTTGATCCAATTATAGTAACCAATTACCAAGTTCTGTCTTTCAAAATTAAAAAGTGATTTTTAAGTTCACTTTTAATTTTGGAAAGTCAATGGTACCCGTAAAGTTTTAAAATACCTAACCCCCAAATTTAGATTCTTTGGTTTCAAATACCATTTTGTAAAATTGGTTTTAATCATTAAATTAGTGATTAAGTTATAACCAATTCATTCAACTAGTTATAACTTAATTGTTTTTCTCAACTTCGGTTGGATAAAGACTCTAAAGTTATTTTCAAAACAAAAAAGAAACGTTTTTCTTTAAACCCTAATCAAAGATCAGTATTAAATGGGTAGGGTTTAGTATTAATCAATTTAAAGAAGACCTATTTGATAAAAAAAGAACCTGGAAGGTGAAAAACCAGGCTCGACGGCTTGGTGACTCCACTAGGGACCGTCAAGAGGGTCTAATCATATAACTTTCCAAAATTGAAATTAAACTTTAAAAATCATCTTATTACAATTTATATACTTATTTGTTCTTTGTTTGTATCATAACTGTACTAACATTTCTGTAGATTTAGGTTTATCTATTTCATTGTTGGAGAGGGAAGGGAGGAGGGATTTATTTCTTGTACTATGAATACATGATAAATACAGTCGAACTCAAGCCGTCTTAGGAAGGGGAGCTATTGTGTAAGTTCCGAGTATAGTGGGGTAACCACCGTTTAGGGTTAATTAGGCTACCCTACTTAAACTTCGATGTGATCAAGGAACCGTTTTATAAGAAATGCATTACGTCACAAAGTTTAAGGACCTTTAGAACCCAGCCTTTTTGCATATATCCTTAAGGGTTTTAAGGCAACATTGTTATAAAAGAGAAAAACAAAAGACAAACCTAAAGCTTCTTTCCTCGTTATTTCCTAGAATTCACTCTTAGCTCATATTTGTACTATTATCTTGCATATCACACACATTGGGATTTGGGGGGAGGGGTGGTCATTTGCTGCGAGGTATATACAATTAAACCCAAACCATCTTAGGACCTTAGGAGAGGGCCCATTTTATAGGCTTCAAGTGTTGTAGTGTAACCATCGCCCCGGGTTGATTATACCGCCTCACTTGAACTCAATATGACCAATGAAAGTGTTCTTTAAGTGAGGTCATAAAGCTTAAGGACCGTTTCAAAACCTACCCTAATTACATATACTCCCCTCCAAGCTTGAGTTAATACAATACTCTTAAGAAATTACAACCCTACTAATCGTTCAAGATTTTTAATGCAATAACAATAGGGTTACAACTTAAGAAGGTAATGTATTAACCTAAACAATCCTAATACCTGCATATTTCCATGTTCTTTCTTTTCTACATTAATGATTGATTGTTGTCCATGAAATATGTAAACCTAAGTATGGCGGGTAACCAACAAGAGAATAATTAAAGATTGCTAGATGCCCTAAGAATCCATGAGCAACTACTACAAGCTGAAGCTACCTATTAGAAGCACAGGGCTAGGCGAGTTGAGGCCTTTAACAGGACCTTGTTAGCTCAAGTTAAAAAAAGTAAGAGGACCATGAATTGGGCTTTCAAAATGCTGGATAAGATTAAAGCCCAACTGCGAGAGTTAGATTAGAAACTTTATATGTAGTTAAGGGAATTTTTTTCATTAAGAATAATTGTTAAACTCCCTTCTGTTTTTGTTCTTTGTATTTTGATCTTTCCAAAATAAAAATTTTCTCTTTATTCTATCATTCTTCGTTCTTTCCTTCTTTTTAGACAATCCTTCAATAGAGTTTATCTAACCATTCTCTCTTTCACTCAAGAAAATGCAATTAAAAAGCAAAAAAACAAAAATCCACCATTTTTATTTTTATAAAATAAAGCTTTATCTTTCTCTCTTTAAAATAAAAAAAGAAATAAAAAATAAAAAATAAAAGAAAAGAAAAGTTGCTAACGAGTAAAGAATTCTTCCAACCAGGTTTGCATGGCTGACAATAGACTCACCTCCTTAGAAAGGATAATGTATCAGATGGACCAACAATGGCAGTTCTCAATCATCACTCTCTAGATATCCCAAGATTCGAACCTACAAAGGAGATTCTCAAATCTGGAAGAGAAAATAACCATGTTATAAAAGAGCACTACAAATCTAGAAATGGTAGTAGGCCCTACACTTAGAAGATTTCAACACATGACGTTCAACACTGATAAAGTGCTAGTAAGCGCAAGTGATGAAGGAGGCCGAAGTAGAAAGAAGTTGAAGAGAAGCGAGAAAGAACAAATCTAAGGGACCCACAAGAGACAATTTACACAACTGAAGATATCAATCACCTAACTCTTTCATCATTTGAGAGTAACGAGGGTTATTGCTTGTGAAGCCCTTAATCCGAATTACAAACCACGTAACTTTGACTTAGAAGCAAGATGTGACTATCATATGGGTCAGAGGGGCACTCCACTAAAAATTGTTGGAGATTAAAAAACAAGATTCAAGACATGATTGATGCAAAATTCATTCAGATAGAGCTATAACAAGACGTTCCTTCTTCAAGTTAGGAGGATAATCCAACTGAGTTGCCTAGAGCTCCATTTCTTTTGAGCTTGCTAATGCTAATTCAGTTAGGGGCAAAGAAAGTTGTTTTCAATAAATTCTGTAATAGTTGGAATAATACAATTACCTTTTTCAATGGAATGATTACATTGTTATTATGGCAAAGAAGTTCTCCTCAAGGAATCGGTAACTCACTTTTAAATGGTTTAGAAAGAAAATAGGCAAAAAAATTTCCACATACTGACCTAAAACACTTTGAGGGTTAAGCAATATAAAGGTGAGGATACTTTGGACTTATTCCTTAAAGGAGGTCTACTTTGAATGTGATATGTAGATATGTAGATTAAGATGAAATTAGGCATTCATTTCTGAAATCCTAAACACAATCATCTCTTGTTTACCCCGTTAGACCTATTTGAAGAATTTTTCAAATTTAAACTCTATCGAAAACTACCCTACAATAAGGCAATTTGGAGATTAAGATCATTGATAAGGAGAAAGGGATTAAAATTGGTTTGTACTTGCTTGAGTAAAGTTAAATTCAAAAGCAAATTTTATTTCTGATAAGTTATGTTTTTTGGAAGAACCACATCCATTTTAAATACCTTAAGCTTTTACTTACCTCACTCGAGCCCATATAATAGAAATTAATAGATTTAGGACCTTAAATTGCTTAAGAGGTAAAAACTTGACAATGGAGACTTAAGGCCAAAAGAAAGAGAAAGACTAACAAAAGAATAGTGGGGCAAAGTAATAACAAAATAGAAAAAGGAAAAGATGTTAGAAAATTGGGCTCAAGTGTAAGTCAAGAGCCAAGTGAAAGCCATATCATATCCTAGTAAGAGCAGTCATATCAAAAGTCAAAGCTTAAATAGCCCTAAAGACGCATAGCTTTGAATCATAGTCCAAGCTCAAAAACCCAAAATCTTTACATCCACTTTGAAGCCTCTCTTACACTTGGCCTTCCCACATACAATGTCACCCTTACACAAGTAACAGCTCTTTTGGGCTTTAAAGATAATTTATCTTTAATAAAATTTGTTTTTGAAATTGGGGCAAGTATATTTCTAATTTTTCCTAAGGTTCTCGATTTGTACACCCGAGATTAAAATTTATTTCAAAATAAGCTTCTTCATTAGCTCTTTTTAAAACCATTGGACCAAAAAGTATAAATTCATAATGTTAAACCAAAAAAGGCCTAATGGATTAGTCAAGACGCATCACATACAAAATGAACTATAATTTTGAGATTGTAGTCAAGAGTATAATTTGGAACAAATGTTTGCAATGAAGTCTTCTTTGGCTAAACTAGTCACAAGTTACCTTTTCCTTAAAAAAATAAAGATGTTTGAAATCACAAGGCCCTACTAGGTGGCTCGACATCCAAATTAGGGGGAACATAAGAGGCCCCATGTGATTATTAAGAAAGGCTTCTTTACTAGTTAGCAAACTAAAAAAGAAAAAAGAAAAGAGAGGTAATAAGAAGAAAAAGAAAAAGAGAGAGAAAGTATCTTTGTTTCAAGTCCATGTCGGCCTAAGTGGCCAAGTTTTCAATCCATTCTTGAAAAAAAGGAAAAAAAAAACAAAGAAAAGAAAAAAAAAAGGGTTAAGAGTCTAGGCTTTTCTCATTCTTCCCAAAATAAAAGAAATTATACCCAATATCTTTTTCAACATAAATGGTTTTCACCAACAGGGTTTTTCTGTAAATAGTTTCCTAAAAAATCATTTAGTGTTTTCGGACAAGTTTTTATCCTAACCAGCTCTCAAATGGGCTATCCCACCTTCCATCCATTCAACTCTTTTCGAGGTCTTTAACAAACCTATAGGGTGCCTTTGTTCTTCAATTACCTTTAGCATGCCCATAGGGCCCTTTAATTCACTAAGTTCTTTAACAAGCCCATAAGGTACTTCTTTTTTACAAAAATCTTGTAGTGAGCTTATAGGACACTTGATTTCTTTAGGTGACCCCATTAAGCCTCTTTGTTCACAAAGCTTTTCTTAACAAGCCTATGAAACATTCACTAAGCTTCTCTTAAGTGTGCTCATGGGGCTCTTTAGTTCACTAAGTTCTTTTAATAGGCTCATAGGGCGCTTCTTTTTGTAAAGATCTTGTAGCAAGTTCATAAGATGCTTGATTTCTTTAGGTGTGCCCAGTAGGCCCTTCTGTTCAAGAAGTTTCTCTTAGCGAGTCCGAATGGCACTTCTCATCATTGTCCCATTTGTCCAGCCTATAAGACACTCACCTTCCTCATCTAAGTGATTGATTAGTCTTTGAAGATGTGATCTTAACTCAGTCTCTTTTTCAAAGTCTTTAAGCAAGCCCATGAAGCATTTTTATTCTAAGCAAACCCGTAAGGCACTTCCTTTCATTAGGTTTTCTCTTAGCAAGCCCGTAGGGCACTTCTCCTTTAGATCGATCCCAATTTACGGTTGCTAGTCCCTAAGAGATGCTCCCACCTAAGTTGGTGAGCCTAGTGAGGCATGAGCAGGTTTTAAATCAATCCTAATTTAGGGTTGTTAGTTCCCGAGAGATGCTCCCGCTTAGGTTAGTGAACCTAGTAAAGCACAACCAGGTTTTAGATCGATCCTAATTTAAGATTACTAGTCCCTAAGAGACGCTCTCGCCTAAGTTAGTGAGCTTAATAAGGTACGGCCAGGTTTTAGGTCGATCCTAGTTTAGAGTTGCTAGTCTCCAAGAGACATTCCTACTTAGGTTAGTAAGCCTAATGAGGCACGGTCAGGTTTTAAATCGATTCCGGTTTAGGGTTGATAGTTTTCGAAAGACGCTTTCGCCTAAGTTAGTGAGACCAGTGAAGCACAACCATGTTTTAAGTTAATCCTAATTTAGGGTTACTAGTCTCCGAGAGATACTCTTACCTAGGTTAGTGAGCCTAGTAAAATGCGAGCAAGTTTTAGTTCGATCCTAATTTAAGGTTTGCTAGTCCTCGAGAGATGTTCCTACTTAGGTTAGTAAACCTAATGAGGCATGACTAGGTTTTAGATTGATCCCAGTTTAGGGTTACTAGTCCTCGAGAGATGCTCCCGCTTAGGTTAGGAAACTTAGTGAAGCAAGGCTAGGTTTTAGATTGATTCTAGTTTAGGATTGTTAATCCTTGAGAGATGTTCCCAACTAAGTTAGGGAGCTTAATGAGGCACAGTCAGGTTTTAGATTGATCCTAGTTTAGGGTTGCTAGTCTTCGAAAGACGCTTCTACCTAAGTTAATGAGCCTAATAAGGCACAACTAAGTTTTAGATCGATCCCAATTTAGGGTTACTAGTTCCCGAAAGATACTCCCGCCTAGGCTAGTGAGCTTAGTGAGGTATGACCAGGTTTTAGATTAATCTCAGTTTAGGGTTACTAGTCCCTAAGAGACACGTCTACCTAGGTTAGTGAGTTTAGAGAAGCACAACTAAGTTCTCCAGTTCAATTCTAGAATAGGGTTGGTTATCCCTCCTACGTAGGTTAGTGAGCCTAGAGAGGCACAACCAGGTTTTGTTTCTTCACAAAATCTCTAGTAGATCGAGTTTAGGATAACTAAGCAATTGTTTTAAAAGTTATCTTAAGGGAAAAAATAATGTTTCTTCATCTTTGTGGAAAAGTTTTGTTTAAATTTTACCATAAAGAGGGATAACTATAGACACCTAATTTTTGCCCATTTTATTTTATTTATTTCTATTGTATTTTTTCCTCAATAGGTCTTAAATTAGGAAAAATACAAAAAATAGGAAATTAAAGAAAACTCAAAAAATTAAGAAATTTAGAAAAAAATAAGAATTTTAGGAAAATACAAAAACAAAATCAAAAATAAGAAAAATCACAAAAAATAATAAAATTAGAAAAATGTGAAAAAAAAATAGGAAATCTAGAAAGAAACACAAAAAATAAAAAAATAAGAAAATTGAAAAATTACAAAAAAAAATTAAAAAATTGAAAAAATATAAAAGATTTTAGAAAATACTATGTCATTATGATAGATTTTTTATTTTTTTTTAGGTTCAAAAGTTATGTTGTTAAACCTAGGCTTAAATTTAAATCTAGCTTAGGTTGACCGAGTCCATATGTATAATTTAATTATATATATGGACAAAGTACAAGCCAATGAGCTAACAAATAAGCATTGGGGTTTGGTGTAAGGCCTTAGGTTCAAATCATGGGAGAGGCATACAAGGTTTTTTTTTTTTTCATCACATCAGAGATTGCCACATATCAGAATCTCATTGTGTTACGTATCCCGATACGTAGCAACATTGGATTGGATGACTTTGCTGACATGGCGCCATGTAGTGTCCTACGTGTCACGTTATATGTGTTGGCACGTGGCAGGTCGAGGTTGGTTAGGTTGGTTGATGTGGCGCCACGTCAACACTTTCCCTCTTTTTCCCTCAATTTTCCCTCTTTCCTTCTCAAGAATAGCCCACCCCCTTCACTTTGGCATCAATTTCTGCCTAAATTTCACATACGGATACATAATTTCTTGCATCAATCTCGTACTCCATATGACCTATTTTGAATTGAACTAAAGAATAGGACAAAATTCATCGATTTAACACAGTTAAATCGACCCCCAAAATTCAAAAAAAAAAAAAACTAGATTTTTGAACTTTTTCATTCAAGTTTGATTTTTGATTTTCCTTGTTTGTTTGATCAATTTGTGTATAAAAGGAGTATTTGGGGAGCTCATTAGGACATACACAACCTTACATGAGCAATAGAATCAACTAGTAACCACTCTCTCTCTTCTCGATCACTCTCTCTTTAACACCTATCGAACCCACTCTTTCACTTCAACTCTCTCTCTAGCTACTTTCAAGCCACATCACTACCCTCACCAGCTTCCCTACCTTGCAAACTTTCGAGTCCAACCACCCTTAACCGCTGCTGTGCCCCTTAGCAACACCACTAACAAGCTACAATAGAACCCTAACCACCACACTCCTCGATCATGGCTGTGAGTGGTTGAAGATAGCAACCATCTACCCTCACATCACGCCTGTGATTAGTTGAAGCCCCTCAATCATGCCTGTAACCCCCTCCAAGTGATTGCCTTTTTCTTCTTCAATTGGAAACTGACCTAGATCCTAAGCCTGACCCGAGTCCAACTCGTCGAACCAAGGTCTACTTTAGGTCCGACCTATGTACCCATTACATTCGAAGCTTTAATTTTTTTTTTCTATTTTTTTTTATTTTTTTAGTTATTGTTGTTGTTGTTTGATTTTTATTTTTTATTTTTTTTCTTTTTCTTTATAATTGTAAATGTAAAAGAAGGAAAAAAAAACGAAGAAAGGAAAAGGAAAAAGAAAGAAAGAAAAAGGAAAAAGTAGTTTATTTAGTTATTTATTTTTTTTAGTTTAATAAAAATAAAAATAAGTAGAAATAATTAAAAAATAACAATATAAAACTAAAAATAAGTAAGTTTATAAGTTAAAGAATAAAAAAAATTTTTAACACTTAGAAGAATCAAGTTTCAAAAATAAAAAAATAAATTAACCCTTTACAAACTAGGATTACTTTTAGATTTTTCAAAAAACAAAGAGTTCTAAGTTAGGACCCTTTAAAAAAAAAATTCTCAAATAAACCAAATTGAATTAAAGACGTAAATTTGACGTTTTTTATAAATAAAAATAAGACCAATCCACTAAAGTTTTCATCAAAAGAACTACATACATTTAATCCTGAATAGTGGGTACGTAAGTACTTATGAAGCGATGATAAAAATAAGAAAACCCAATTTCCCTTTTTCTTTAGTTTAGGTTGATTTGTTGATTTAATTAGAGTAACCAATAACTAAGTTCTGTCTTTCAAAATTAAAAAGTAATTTTAAAGTTTAATTTCAATTTTGGAAAGTTAATAGAACCTATAAGGGTTTAAAATTCCTAACCTTCGAACAAAATTTTTTTGTAGAAAAATGAATTGACATTTCATTAGCTAATAGGCCATTTTAAATTTAAATTATATGAAGATAACCCTTTTATCAACATTTTTATTTAGGAAATTGCAAAAATACATAGTTAAGATCGAAAAGGTTACTAATTCTAAGAGTGTAACTTCACCTTCATAAGCTTAAAAACATGAAACACCAAAAGCATGCCTAAAGGACAATAAATAGCTACAGTTTATGACATATGAGAACTTTGGGAACTACGTTTAAAAAATTTAAGGGATCTACACTAATAAGAAATATGTTAATTTTTATTTTTAGCCTAAAAGAAAGTCAATGGTGGTATCCCTTATGATTTTATAATATGCAACATCTAGTTAGCAAATATGTGGCCATGACTCATGAGACATGATGGTGTATCCACAATCACCATTATTATTGGGACATGATATGACTTAAAAAGAAAGCCACTTCATTTTCTAGTCATTTGATAGTCGAGGATGAGATTAGAATTTTACATATAAGTGCTTTCTTCTCCTTATTGACAAATTGAGAAAATTGAGACAAACACCATCATGCTACTGTAATTTTCGTCTCACATATTAAAACCAATAATATAATGAAGAAAGATCAAGAATGTTCAAGTACATTCGTCTCTTACACATGCTAGTAAGCTCCTAAGACTACCTATTCCTCTTCCTATGTCTTCACTCATTATATTCCTTCATCAAATTAAAACGTCTTTAAGGTTATCAAAAGTGTGGCATCATATAATGTGCAAATGATTAACTATCAATGACATCACCTACCTTTATATTATATAGGGACTCTACTATGGAGAGGGGAATTCGATCCAATGGCATATGAAAGAAAGAAGATTAAACATAAGGGAATCTCAAAAGAGCAAGAGAATCATCTTGGCATCATCAAGTAAGTGCCTTCGATGATAAAGGATGTTACACTCTTGGCAATACATCAATACATGATAACCCTTATAAAGTTTTACACATAGTGTACACTATTTAAGAGAAAACTTGAATTCTTAACTAGTCCCTCAATACATTCATGCAATTTCTACTTGAAACGGCTGCTATACAACCTAGTTTTACATTATTAACACATAGATCATCTCATGTAACTATTGTTGCAAAAGGTGTTCATTAAGAATAAACTAACCAATTACCTATGAAGGATGAATGTACACTATATGAAGAAGGTATGTAAATATCTATGCTACTGAACCTAGCTAATTTTGCACTACTTGTTAAGGATGTAAGAACTTGCCTTTGAAGGTCTTTATCCATCCAATCAATAAGTAAACACTAGTGGTTGGTAAAGCTACACCTTTTAGCACCAAACCCATACAGTAAGCAAGAGCAATGCAGTTCCTACGATACTATCATATGTGATAAAAGAGGATGTAGAGAAACATATGAAGCAGACACAAGCAATAACTTCAACTGACATCCCAAACTTCAAACTTTCATACTAATGAAGAGTTGTGGAGAAGCCATGCTTCATAGTTAGTAGGTTGCTTTAGAACTTTTTTTTCTTAAAAGCATGCCCTTCCCTATGCCTTCTTATCCTAATGTGGATTTCCTATACATCAAATGCTTGATTCATTGCATCTCATTCCCATCTCTTAATTCTAACCTTTAACCTTGATTCATTACACCTTGAGCAATTGTCTACATCTTCAAATCACTTCCTTAATAGCATGCAACCATTTTAACATGTATGAATGAGATTCACGTCCATTCCAAGCAGCATACTCCATGCCCCAAACTAAGAAGAGGGTAACCTCTCATCCTAGGTAAAAAGCTCTTCACAAACAACTACTAGTTTTTGAAGCTCTCATCAACTTATTTTATGAATTCTCTTCTTGTTACACCTGGCTTAGAGAAAATAGTAGAAAAACAACCATAGTCAAATTCAAAGAGTAAACAACATCAATCTAAAGCTTCATCATCTAAATTGTTCTTATTGAAAAAGAAAAAAGAAAACTTTAAGGACCTATGATGAACTAATTTGTTTGACATCTTTTCAAATAAAATACTCTATCCATTTAAACCAATTTCATGCTTGCCTTCATCTTTTGAATGTTCGCACTCATTATACCTACATAAGCCAAAACTTTTAGAATTTGGTATCCCACATCATCATCATCAAATGCTCGATTATCATTATGGACAACTACCTCCTCAATCAGGAGATAATTTATCACTAACTTACTCGAGACAATAAGGTTTTCACAACAGTAACCTATTTATAACAATTCAAGTATGCAAAAGATGGATCTAATAATCTAATGGAGTGTCAATTCATATTTAGACAATCCCAACAAGCGCATCAACTATGACTAATACACACCTGAATGAATTACAATGTGACTCAAAGGAAATCTCCAACTCGCTGAATGTATTCATTAGTAGAATGATCAAACATATAATATAACCTCCTTTGTAGCCTTTCATACTTTAGAGCAAGTTTTTGTGTTTTACTACATAATTTGTCTTTCCATGTCTTTATATGCATTTAATGTTTAAGTTTTCTAACACCTTATAACTACCTTCTGTAGGATCACAATCTCATCATATTTAAGAACATGTATTTGACTTGTTGAATGCTTCTAAAATTATAGAAATTTTTAATAGTGTAAAGTTAGAATTCTCTACATATAAATGCTGTACTAAATTATATGTTCCCATACCGATGAGTAAAGGCATAAGCTCATAATGGTGGTGTCTACTAATCAATCACATAACGTAAAACAATTTCTCTATCAAAATAAAGAATTGAAAATAGGAAAAAAAATTTTAAAAATTATCATAATGTGGTTTTGAAGAAATTTTTAAAAATCTCAAAATTTTATAAAAAATCAAATCAAAAAATAGGGAAAAAAATGAAATTATAGAAAATATTATGAAAAAAGGACGTATTACAAAAATAACAAAACAACAAGAAAAATATAAGAAAAAAAAAAAAGAAGACAACCATAATGGCTTAAAAACACCATACTAAAATTTGTAAAAGAAAAAATACTAATCTCTCAAGCTGCATACGTAAAACAAGGGTTGTAAATATACTAAATTACTCATGAGCTACTTGAACTCATATTTAGGCTCATAAGCTAGTTCATGACTAAATTTATTTATTTTGTTAATAAGTCAACTCACAATAGGCTCCTTGGCTAATGCATTATATTTAGAAATATATTACATGAAAAACATAATATAAGAGTATGAGAATAAGAATAATATAACAAAAAATTATTAAAAAGAGCTCGCTTAAGCTCGTTCATCTAATTCAATCTTAAGCTAAAGTTTAGATTTGTTTAGACTTATTTAATTAAATGAGATGAAGTTTATTTATCTAAACTTAAACAAGCAAAGCTTGAACTTCAGATTCCTTAACAAGCTCAAGTTTAAGTACTGGATCTTTACGATTAATAAAAACTCTACTCGATTTAAGTTCAATAATTTTTAAATAAAAAGTGTTTTGAGTCTTTAAAAGCTCAACTCCACTCACTTTATTTACGGTCCTATATAAAACATATTTAGATCATGGAAAACCCATATTAACATACGACAACTATTAACCCCTTTGAATTATTGTTGAAAATAACAGAAGGCAACAAGCGGACTTATCGGAGTAACCTTTTACATCGAAAGAAGAATACTCTTCCCTCTTAAAGTCTTTTCGCCACTCTATCTTCGTCATGAAAATAAGATTTACCATAGCGTACTGTTGTATTTTACATTATTTGACTTGTTGCATTTCACAAGTTTCTTATAGTGCCAATTGGCATCTTTTTTTATTATTTGATCAATCAAAATTCTGCACATATCTGCTCTAGCATAGTAGTTTGACTGCCTTCGAGGAGATCACTCATTTCAAAAATGCTCCCTACCGATTATGCTGAACATTGTAATTCCACTTAATTCTGGATCCCGTCAAGCAACTCAAGGCTTAGAGCTTTGTTAGCTTTACTCGATTTGATGGCATAACAGCTTATTGAAAAAAAAAAAGCACTCTCTAAAAGAAAAGGTTTTTCTTTTTTTTCTTACTTTTCCATTCTACTTTAAAAATATTAAAAAAAAAAAGAAAAGAAAAGTTGAAAACTAGATTGCAATAATGTAAGTCCACGAATCTACCAAAGCAGATACTTCTCTTTCTAGACCCAGACGCCCTAATTCTGGGACAGGGATCCTCGAAATCCGGATACGCATTGGCGTTTTGTGTTTTGGAAATTGATAACTACCCTACCGATATGGTTTTCGATCGTAGATTGCAATATTGCCAACAGCACTGACACTTTCGCCGAAAGAATTTAATACAAAAACTGACACTTGGGAGTCTAATTAGCCATGAATGCACCTCTTGCAAATTTCAATTATGATTCCTCCACGTGGGTCTGTCAATTTTACAAAAAAAAATTCGAAGTGGTAACTAGAATGCATCTTAAATATTATTGATATAGTCTTTTAAAATTCGTAGTACATAAATATTAGCATAAAAATTTAATTGACAGTATTTTAAAATTAGTTGTTATAATTATGGCATCTTTTAAATATTATTAATACTTAATCATTATTTATTCAAATATATATTTTATTAGTACCCATAAATAATTTTTTTTCATGTTTACATTTATATAGCATGAAAAAACTATCTTTTATTGCTTAACCGCTACTAACGACATGTCTACCTAACTTGATGATTTCATATAATATGGTTTAGTTAATAAGTATCTGAATATATTGTAAACTTGATTGTAGATTTTACGAGGAAATAAGTTATAAGTACCCGTGAAAGCTTTCTAATTTTCCTTATTTATTATCTTAATAAGACTGTTCATATACACTATCCTGCAAACAATTACATACATAAGTAATTACAAGGAAAACTTTTCGCATTTGAAAAGTTAACTTATAATAATTTAACAGCAAGCATTGAACTTCAGTGTTATTAATATTCCTGGTACCTAACCCTTATAAGAAAAGAAAAGAAAAAAAAAAAAAAAAGCTTAGCCCTGGCGGTTGGCACAGGGTGTAGATACATAGCTTTATCGTTCCATCGTCTACTAGACAAATATGATTAAATTACATCAATCAGGTAATGATACATGAAAATGGTGATATAGTTGCATGGTTTTGAAAGAGCACCAAAATCCATTAGATCAGCCAGATTATTACTCAATAGAATACTTGACCCTATTACTTCACGGTTGTCACATATGTGTAACAATAAATATAATTGCATCCAGGCTGCAAGGCTGGCGAATTGAAGCTACACCTATGGCGATTAACAAAGTTACAGATGGCCTTGCAGATTTAATGTATAAATGGGAAGCTGATACCCAATTTTTTCATCATTCTCCTTTATCCATGTTGGAGGAAGATGTGCAGGAATATACGGCAATAAAACAATACTATATTACTCAGTATAATGCAGATTGTAAGGTTGTATGACTTTTTCTCCCGTTGCATTATATGCTTTGCAAGAGTAGGACTTGATTGTATAATCAGTAATTATGCTTAATCTAATTATGGTTTCGATAGGGAAAAAAAAAAGAAAAAAAAGAAGAAAATAATTGCAAGCCAGTGTACTCACATTTATCCCGCGAGATTCGTTATTCTTTTCACCTACGTTCTATAATTTAATTTTAGAGGTCTAAATTGGACAATCAACGGACCAAATGTGAAGGAAAATAACTTAGAAAATTGTACTAAAAATTCCATTAAATTTTCTAACTTTTAAAATGCAGTTTTGTTCTATAACGATTTGAGTGCGTTATTTCACATTTTTAATGATTAGGAAGTGCTGAACGACTTGTAGCCCAATTCACATGAATAATGCTCATTTTAAAGTGTAAATTAGTCAAACCATTCATCATTTACAAGCTACTTAAATTTGGTTAGATATTTACTTGAGTTCGATTCAAAAACAATCAAGTTGAGCATTGAGCTTGAATTCTATCTGTTCTAGTAATTAATCAAATTGAGCTTGAACTTTATAGTGTTTAGCTTGATTAGCTTACAAATCTAATCAAACTTAAATAAAATATTAATACTAGTCAAGTTTCAATACTAATATTATTATAATTAGAATAGAAAATTATTTTAAATGAATCAAGCTTAGAAATTTTAATTAAGTCATACTTGAGTTTATTAAGTGCTACTTTAAATCAAGTTTAAGCGCGAAATTCTAAGTTTCTCCAAGCTCAAGTTTTAAAATTTTGACTCTCATTCAAAGTTGAGCTCCACACTATATCATTGCGATGCAACTCGACTCATTTGTAACCAGAGTTCACCGATATGAATGGAATACTATCGAATTTCTCTCCCCTAATCGTATGATATGTAGTTGAAAAAAAAAATTAAAAAGTGAAATAGCATCATGAATTTAGTGGGTTTATCAATGAAAATTTCTTTTTATCAATAATTAGGGGGAGGCGGAAATGGGTTGGGTTTGGTGGTGGTGGGAAGAAAAGAAAGAAGAAAGTGTCGAAGCAACTTCGGGTAAGTAATAGCTAAATGACAATGGTCCACTGTCTGCATGCATGCCGCTTGGAGAGACGGTACGTTGATGAGCCAGTAATGAAAGTTGAGGTCTATTATTTCTTGGAGGGGCTCGGTTAGGTTTGTTTTTAACGATGGAGTCCCCTGGTCCATGTCCTTTTGAAGATTTTAGAAAAGAATAAATAGGGAAAGATTCCTCTCTAGTTGATTTATTCCCTTCGTTTGAAATGTATATAGATATGAAAAATAAAAGTACCAATCTTGGGTTGTCTTCATTTTTAACCACTTGGGTCATGTTGGTCCCTTTTGCTTTGATCTTGCAGCCTATAGATAAGAATGGGACAAGTACTGATGGATGTATTCGTCGATAAAATTTACCTTGTTTGTTTGTCACCATCCCTTGTGTTTTTTTCTTCACCATGTCTCGTATTTTTATGTAATCTCCGCCTCAATATCATAAAGTGATGCTTTTCGATGGAGGGTCGAGATGTATGTGTCGAAAAGAGAAGAGAAAAGGAGTTTGTTTTGAGAATATGTCGTTTAGCTTTTCAATAATAACATACGACACTGAATGTTATTGCAATACAAGTTTACATGTGAAGAGCAAAAGACATAAAACAAGTGTTAAACTTTGCATATGAGGGTATGTATCGTAAATTTGTTGAAATCTCTTCTATTCAATTGAAATTTTCCGACACGTCTCAGATAACAAGCCAAAAAAGTAGATGGACTTTTTACTCTTCCACAACTTTAGAGGTTTCTAATTATCAAAAGATTAGGTGGATAAATGTCCGAAAGTGTTCCTATCCGGTACTTAAATACTCTAAAGTCTATCGAGAGTACGAAGCAAGTAAAATGCTCAATACATACAAATTTTAGTCTAGAGAGAAGTATTACAAAGAATATTCCTTCACTAAAGAATGGATAATCAGAATATTCCTCTTCTATGTGCTTCCTCTAAAGTCTACCCCTCTAGAGACTGACTTTCCTCTTCCTTTAGGTGATTCCAACTCACTAGCATTCACTTCTTCTATAATTTGCACTATCATGATGAATTATATCAATGATAAACTAAAAGTCATCTATAGAGAATACTAATAAAATTTTCCTCCCGCATTAGCTATAAGATGCTAAACTCCACCTCTTTAGTAGCTCTTGACATTATAATCTCTTTGGAATTTACCGTGTTAAGTTTGGCCTTACCTTTACTTCATTTACTCTCAACTCATGTTTATTAGTAACATCATTCGATATGAACAAATGGGAAAATTCTCATGTCTATCATCACATTCAATTTCCCCTTAGGCCTCCATGACTTTAACATATAAGCTTTCTAGTATCTTAGGATACCATGGCATAAAGGAGATGCAATGTGCCAAATTAACCCTTCTCATCATCATCTGCCTTTTGCTTCGCCATTAAAGCTGGTAGATGTTACTTCTTGAAATTGTCCTGAAAAGTTCAAATCATACTCCTTTAGAAGAATATCCTCTTGCCATTTTTAGCTTGATTTTCAAAAAGTTATTCGCATCCCAAGTGGAGGTTATCAAATTGGTATAAAGTCGTTTATTAAATTAGTAAAAAGTATTTAAATTTTCTTATAACAAAGTATGACTAAAAGGTAAAAGGGGTCAATTTAAATGCAAATAAATTAAGATATATGAAAATATATTATAAAAGAAATAATTAAATAAATATATATATATATAATTTGAGTCGAAACTAAACTGAAGACTAAAACCAAACCATTTGATTCTCCATATCATTTAGAATGTATTGATTTTAAAAAAAATTATAAATAAAACTGTAAAATATAATTTTATATTAATTCAATCCAATAAATCGAATATAGATTCTCAAATCTGATAATATTTTTAATATTTTCTTTTATATAAGTGCAGTCTTTTCTTGTTTTTTTCTAGCTTGATATCCTTCCATATTTCATGCCCAATCTTGATGATGAAGTGCGACGAAATAACCAGGACAAGAAGGAAACTTCAGCTGAATTAGTCAAAACCTAGCATGTCATAATTTTTGTGATCTTTTCGAGATTAAGTCAATCGAAATCTTGATTATAGATTCCAATTATCAACTTTATGTGCAAGGAGAGATCACGGGCCCCCTGACATGACGTCGAGCATTATCTAAGACTTTGTCCTGTCATTAACCTAGAAAGGTCAAACAGAAAATCAGGAATTCCATGTACCGTAACTTCTCGGCAGAACACGGACTAATCGTCAACACAAAGAAATGGACTTAAATGCTTATTTTAGTCGCTATCGTGACTCATTGGCAGTTGATTTTTTATGCCTCAAATCCGTTTTATTGTGTAAAATATTGCAGGACCTGTTCATGTAGCTTAGTAAGATGAAACAAGGATGGAATATTAACAACGCTGTTACCTACTATAATTCATTGTAATATACAAGGACAAACACAGAATCGTGCAGTTGGAAAGGATGGACTCATATTATATTGCCACAGAATAACAAAACAAAGATTGAAGCTAATCATACCATAAATGATTTTCCTAGTTACAGGTATCCAAATTTCTTTTTTAAAATATGATAAATAATGGATTAGTGTATGATGGGATGCAGAAATTTTTCAAATCACTGGAACAGTGGTAATATAATTATGGAATATGACCGTTTTAATAATTGAACATTTGGCCTAATTTATGCTATGGACTAATTCTTTTAGCTATTAGCAAGCTCAAAGAGTTAAATCTAATTTCAAAAATATCTTAAAGAGGTCTGACTTGATAAGTTTAGATAAGAATAATAGAATTAATTTATACATTCATAACCTAACTCTATCTTTTATTACATGTAAAAATAGATCTAGAAGAAGGTCTTTTGTGTTACTGTATTCTTTTGGGGTTGCTTATGAAACTAAGGCTTATTCCATAAAAGACACAAGCTTGGACTTATTTCATAAAGGAGTTGGCTTTTATCTTTTTATATGTTTTATGAAAACTTAAGCCAACTTCTTTCTTAGAAATGTACAAAATAAGGTGGTTTCACTCTATAAACATTACATCTCGAAATCATTCAAAACTCAAATAATAACGAGTTGAAAATGGCTCCCAGTTTAGACCTCACATAAGTGTCTAACCTAACCCCATCCAAAACCTATTGAGTTATAACGGTAAATGGAAGCCTTAATCTTGTCCATCAAATCATTAGAAGAGATTCAACGATCCTCATCGATAAAAACATCAATAAGATTAAGAGTCGAGATCTCTAAATGAGAGCCTCATCCTCCTTTTGTAGACACATTTAGAGCCTTAGTTATAACACCTCATAACTTGGAATGCTATAACTTGCTATGTATTTCTAATCTCTATTGACACATCAAGCGTAAACCTTTAATTAAGATCTCCAGACTTTTACATTTTAACCTCCAAATAATATCTCAATATTTAATTCTCCAAATAATTGTAGTAATCTCTTAATAATTGTTTTCTATGAAATCCAAAACTTTAAATAAAGCCAACATAACAACAAAATGAACTCTCTTATATATAGATCATATAATGAACTTTAACTATCCTATTACAATTGATAAGGTCACAATGAATCTATGCACCACTCTCTAATCTAGTATTCTCAATATCCTTAACCAAAGCCAATAAATTCTGAAATTTTTCACTAAGCGCTTGCATCTGAAAAATTAGAACGGAATGAGCTGAAACTCAGTACGGAATACACAATCACATGCGCATGAACAAAGTATTATAATTCACACATGTTACAAGTTCTAACCATGTACAGTGCATCAAGCAACAAGTTATTATCTTCTGATTTAACTTTTACACAACAAAGTGGTACTCATGACCTTATTATACTATATATAATAAATACTATATAGTATTGGTGTGGGTCATCCCTAACATCATAGTAATCATGGAACATCCTAAATCTACCTACATCATTTCTTAGATAAACTCTAATTAGGATACTATCACGTAAGGATCATTGGAATGCCACCGTAAGGTCTAGTCCTTTCAATCCCTTAAGCCCAACCAAGCATACACAATATACATTTATTTAATGTCCAATAATTATTTAACGTCCCAATCCCCTACTTGATTCCATTGACTTACTAGAAACTTATTCAACATCTCTAAAACCTATCATAATATAAACACTAAGTCTCAAATCATGGCCTACACTTATACTCGAATAATACCAACTCAATCCCAATCTCGCTATTAACATCATCTCCTATTCCTAATAGCCTAACCCCCTTTACCTCAAAATAAATCACTAAAAGTAACTAAGTTCAAGATTAAGAAAAGTTTATTTAAAAGTTGTTTTGATAATCATAATGGGTTTAAGAACATGTTGGAAAGGATTAGAAATAAGAAAGAGGCCTAAAAACAACAAAGGAACAAGGGGAAAACTTACTATACATGTAGGAACACTTAGTGTCTAGATGTTATTTTATGTGGTGTTCAAACGCTAAGGTTTTAAGAGAATTTTCTCCTTAGCATCCGGATGCTAAAGGGGGGTCATGTCCGGACGCCCGATGGCTGTCTATAGATTCTTGTAGATTGCAATAGCATTTTCACCCTCTCATATCAAATCCCCTTCCAAACCACTTCAACAACCACCACTTCTCGTATTTTTCATGCATCAATATTCCAATTCCCAACCCCTTTTTAACACTCTTTAACATGAAAATGAAAATCCATTAACCCTCAATCATCCAATATGACAAAACTCTCAAATCCTATGGAATAGCACAACTACTAAGAATTTAATAAAAATCTTACCTTCGAATGTGTAACCCTATATCGTGCTTAGGTCCTTGGCACTTTAAATCACCAAAACACAATCTACAACTTGTTCTATAGCAACTCCTAATCGAAAACAAATGTATTCAGTTTTGAGCATCTTACCTTAGGAATCTGAAACTTGCATCCTTGCCATAAAAAGCCCATTGCAGAAACCTCAAAAACACTACTTAAAATTCATTTTACTCATAGTCCTATAGAGAAAAAAAAATTTTCAATTAAAAATTGATCGAATCCTTAAAATAAAAGAGGTTTCTAGATCTTTACCTTTCACTCTTCTATCTTAATCTTATTAAAATGAGTGAAAATTCTTAGTTTGACTTAGGTTTTGCACAGAATTCTTATGCTAAAGGCGTTGCACGTATAGAGAAGAAGTGAAAAAGGGTTTCTACAACTCTTTAATGGGCTTTAATACTTAAGGTTATAGGAATTTCCTATGACTAAACTGCCTCACCTCTAAATTGATAATACCACCCATATCCTTAATGAGCAATATTATTTATCTATTCATTTTCTTTTCTTTTTTTTTCTTTTTCGAGGTTTACATTAACTAACTTAAGAAGAATATCAAAACTTAGCCAAAATGACTCCATAGAAAATCAAGCTAACCAATAGATCAAGAATGATCTAGAACTACATGTTAAATCCACTACTACACACGTACGCTCAAAATACTAAGTTTACCCGTTCCTTATTCCATTCCTCTTCCTAACAACATCTAATCACTTGTTATCAACTTAAGACACCTTCAAAGTTAATCAGTATGTCTACTCCACATGTTGATTATGGATTTTTACCCCATTGGTTAAGATGCTCAACACTATGCCAATCTGTTCCAAATAAGTCGAGACTTAGTTAAGGATAATGCCTTTAGCTTAGTCCTATTGTAGTTGACTATTCAGTCAATACCACTAGATCAATAGTTTAGCTACCAACCTCTTACTGAAGCTTCTACAACTTGATGTCACTCTTTCAACCAATATCACTTAAGACCCAATTGCTAAGAATCGGTCTAAGAAAGTTCAAATATTCAAATGTGGTGCAAATAGTTTAATGGTTATCCAAACAATAATTGTCCAATTACCCACTTCTTCCTACGATTTGCACATGGTTAAATTCAGGAAATGCCATATGTCACTAACAGCTCAACTACCTACTACTATACAGTTACCAGATAAAAGCCTATAAGCACAAAAACACACCCTTTGTAAGAACTCTCTATGTACTTTAGTTACTAAATTCTCTATTTCCTTTCAAACACTCAAACAGCTACACTAGATTGGCATTGAAATAGCTGCATTAGACTAGCATCGGCACCCCTTAAAGCCTCACCTTCATTCATTTTGCAAATCCTAAACTTCTATCCAAGATAGACAACAACAAGATGTGATCAACTAACTTCAATAACCTCACCATACAATTATCAAAGATGTGTCTTAGTTATCCTCTTTAAGTCCCATCTTTTCTTTATTCCCTTCAAACACTCAAACAGCCACACTAAACTGGCATCGGAATAGCTACATTATACTAGCATCGGCATCCCCTAAAGCCTCACCTTCATTCATTTTGCAAATCCCAAACTTCTATCCCAGATAGACAACAACAACATGTGATCAACTAATTTCAATAACCTCACCATATAATTATCAAAGATGTGTCTTGGTTATCCTCTTCAATTCCTATCTTTTGACAAAGTAAGAAAAAAATTTTGAATTTGTGAAAACATAAAAGTGCAAAGGGGAGCTTTGTATTTTTATCTAAATTTGTTGAACATAGGATGGTCTTTGCACCATAAGGTTCATGATTACACCATTACAAAGAGGCTTATTATCACACCTAAAACTTGATAGTTTGCTTCAACTTATGACGTAGTTTACCATTTTAGAAGAACACATAATGCTCTAAACACTAAAAATTTTGAGGAAAAAAGTATAAATTGAGTCCTTAACCTTTACCACTTTTTCTAACCGAGCTTTCAACCTTTAATTTTTTTTTTTTCAATTTTTGATCTCAACATTTGTAAACAAATCCACAATTAGTTCATCATTAGTTTTCTCATTAGGAATAGATGTGGCATCATCTTATTGGTCCATATATTTTCATTAAATAAATAATGTAATAAAATATTAAAAGATAAATAATGTAATAAAAAAAATTTAAATTATCAAAAAGATAAAAAAAAAAGAAGAAAATTTTTGAAAATTTAAAAAAAAAAATTAAAATAAGATAATAATATTAATAAAGTAGATTAATAAACAAAAATAGAAAAATTAGAAAAATAGAATTAAAAAAAAAAACTTTCTAACAATCATGTAAAGTGGGTTGGAACCACTGCAAAAGAGTAAGCTGTTCAACTCACGACCAAAATATTAAAAAAAAAATGGAAAAAGCAATAAAATCTAATTATGTATCATTGCCTTTTTCCTCTTTTCTTAAAACATAAAATTTGAGTATTAACAACCATTCACTACGAATGGCGAGCCACACGACCTCATTTATGTTTAGGTTACAATCCACCTATTATATTGTGGCAATTTTGGTAATCCTAAGATTTTGAGGTGGTCAAAAAGAAGTTTTTTAAATTTTCTTTTTTTAGTTTTCAAATTTTTATTCTTGTTTATTTATCTACTTTAATCATATATATTATTTTATTTTATTTTAGTAATATTTTTTTTGAATTTTAATTATTTTATTTCTTTTTAATATTTTATTATGTTCTTTATTTAAGAAAAGTAAGTAGACTAATAAGATGATGTCATATATTATCCCCCAAAAAAAACTAATGATAACTTATTTGATAACATTTGTAAACATTAAGGATTGAAATAAAACATAAATGAATAAAGATCGAGAACTTAGATTAGAGAAACTAGCAAAGTTAGAGGACTCAATTTGTACAATTTACAAGTTTTTTTTTTCCCTTCAATTGATATTATAAGTACGTGAAATAATTTAAGATACATCTCATGGTAAGTGAGCAATAACTAGGAACAATTACAATTACAATTATAATTAAAAAAAAAAATAAAACATACATGAGATGCACAAAACTCACACAAAGAACTTATTCAGCCTTGCCCGTGGTTTTTCACCCAGTTTTTTGGGGTTTTACGTTAAATTATATATATGATATTTTTCTTTCCCCTTACCTACTTACTTGTTGTGGCATGGTTGTCCTATCAGCCAATAATTTAAAATCTAGCTTCATTTTTTAGAAAATATCAATAGAAAAGGAGAAAAATGATTTTCATTTATAAAAGTGAAGATTATTTTCCTCATCAAATATTTATCTTTTTTTCCTTTTTGTGATTCTCAAACGTCGATCATAACCATTATTATTACTAAACAACATTGTTAGCTAATTACGTAATGTGGTAAGCTTATCACTATGATATTTAATAATTATAAAGTTTCGTAATAAATGTAGAAAAACAAAAAATGGTTTGGAAAACCATAAGTCATAGAGCAATATGAAATCAAGAGGGAGGGGCTTATTATCCAACAGGATTGGCTTTTTCTGGCCTAAATGATGTTCAATCAACCGGCAGATCATGGAGGCAGTTGAACGAGATGACGACATTGATTGAAAGGACTGGGGAGTTTAGCGAATGGGCTTTGATTCCAATTTGGGACGTGAATAAAAAAAAAGCTCACCTCCACATGACAATTGTCGCTCTAATCGATCTTTCTTTTTGACAAATGAGTTGATGCGTGGAAAGATTGAAATATAAAAAACAAAGCGGAAAGCATAATTAATTAGTATAATTAGGAAAGCCACGAAGGTCTCCAACTTAAGATAGACTTTTCCTCTCTCTTTTTTTCTTTTTTTTTTTTCTCTGTTAAACTAAATATAGTAATGAGATAGTCCAAATCAATAATAGATACGTTAGTCCAATTATTCGAACGATGTATATCCAATCCTCATGGAAATGGGTTAAGAAAAGTTTTCACCCCTTATAAATCTACAAATATGAAACCTTCAACTCTTCCTTAATATGTCTAAGAAAAACAAAAACCCTTTTGTCCTTCTCTCTCTTAGTTTCAACCTACTTTAGTCTTGTCTACAATCACGGGAAATGTCTGGTTAAGCTTGTTTGCTTTTTCAATTTATGGCTAAACATCTATTGATTCATGAATTTTGGTTGCATGCAATGAAATGCAAAGGGAACTGACTTTGAATATCCAAGAATATTCTAGATATTATGAGCGTCTAACATAATATAAAAAACGGGTTATTATTTTTTATGAGGTAAATAAAGCACAAATATTTTGGTAATACTTTACATAGATAAGCTTGCTGGAATACCTCTGAAAGTTGTTCGAAGCACATTTTCTAGGGTGCTAAAATAAAAACATTATAACTATAGTTACATTTTAAAAACTAAAAAGTATACACCTAAATATTGAATGTTTAATTAACTCACTACTAGCAGCTAAATTTTTATCAAATTGTAATAAGGAAACCCAAGAACAAAAGCACGAGCAGTTCAATCCAAAATGCAAAACGAACAGCTAACGATGAATGTTTAATGAAATGATGCACCTTCAAATAAATAGGTTTCCATAAAGGTTTGTAGTTAATTTGGATCATTGAAGGGTCTCCTCATGCTTTGAAGAGACACCCATCAAGCTAAGACCTAATGTGAATAAGAAATTTGTTCTTTGAACATTTTTATTTATAATCAAATTTATTGAAATAAACTAGAATTTGAATCTTGCTTCTCCATATTGTAACATAGTTGGAGCTTACCCCTCCCTCCTGCCCTAGCAGCCAAAAGAAAAATCATTTCTATTTATAGAGTTTAAAATCGAATAATTGGAACACTAAATAAATGCTACCAAGAGAGACAAATTAGAAGTGAAGCAATAGCATTGGTAAGATTGTACCTAAAATTATAGGAGTGTTTTTTGAATTGGAATATAGAATTGGAACGTTAACAACTTATATAAACTAGATTTTAGAAATTATAAATATGTTGATAATAATGTACATGAAGAAAACAAAACAGAAAAAGAAAAAATCAACATACATTTTAATCACAATATAAGTTAAGGTACAGATAGTCAAGCATAAGTCATTACAATAATGTATAGAAAAATATATAGAAATAGCAGTGCTGATCTAAATTACAACATCAATCATTCTGAAAAAGATAAATAAAAAAAAAAGAATACAATATCATTTACTTATGATTTGTTGGGTTCATTTTAAACTATAAAAATCCAATTATTTTTCTTAATTTTGACAACCCATTTACTTAGGTCAAGAGAAGATGTAAAATATGAAAGAACTAAATCATAAACTCATGATTCTATTGATTTTGATACTTTCGCTTACGAATCCAATACGGACTTATACTTAAACGATGTTTAACACTTAATGTGGAAAAACTTAAGAAAATTATTAACTCGTAAAGTTGTATAAGTTAACTCTGCAATTTTAATGATGATGGATGTCACAACCGACCACCCCTAGACCCAAAAAAAAAAAACATAAAGGACAGTTAAAAGAGAGGAGCATATTGAACATACAAATTAGAGAGGAAAGCAATGTCCCTCGAGCAACCACCCAAGACCAAAAGGAGCATGTAAAGAACAGTTACTCAAAAGAAATGAAAGCAAGCATAGAACAGGAGCTAGAAATTTGCAATTTAGATTTTCCTCAAATATTCTCATATATTTTACCCATAGTACACCACTAATTCTTTTGTACTACTGTCCTTGTAATTTTCACACCTGAATTACATGAAACATGAAGCATAATATTTCCTTCAAACATTTCTCTTTTTCTTTTTCTTTTTTTTATTTTTTGCTAATCTCAATTTTTTTTTTTTAGTCAATACTATTTTGTTGCAATTTCCAAACAAGATGGTAGTGTAGTAGCAAAATCTTAACATCATTTCCTCTTGAATCATTATTTTATAAAAGTTCCCTAATTCCAACAATACAAGAATCAAACCATAAACACAATTTTTTACCCTCTACATAAAATTAAATTTGTGCATAACTTGCAATTGGGTATATGATTCCAACTCACTATAAAACATTTATAGTTTATTAAAACAAAAACATAAAGATTACTTCTTGTGTGGGAAAGCTGATGAAATAAGGTTAAAAGATTACTTAGGCTAGATCCAGCTTGATATTATGTCTCGAGGCTCGAGCAGTGTTTTACTGGACAAACATTGTACGACATCGTTTTTGTGGTGCCCTACAAACAAAGAAAGCCCAACTTCCTAGTATTACTGCCCTTTCTAGAGTTGTGCTTTACGCCTATTTTTACCCCCAAACATTGTGCTTTTTGCTTAATTACTACCGCTTTGCACTAATAAAATGGACCTAAATGCCAAAAGGCGACATACACTCCTAAATACGCTTTTTCTTTGTCCTTTTTAATTTTTTTTGGTGTGTTTTGGTAATTTTTTCTCCTTAGTTTGTGACAGTTATTAAAATTAAATAATTTTTTAAAAATTAATATCACCGGTGTTTGTTAATACATTTATTACGACAAGTACTGTTTCAGATTACATATGACCGATTAGATAATATATTAACTCTTAATTCCATGATAGTCGTAACGGGATGAATAGTGGTATGCTAATGCGACGGACTAGGTACGAGACAAATACAATGCATGTAAAAGGAAAAGGAAAATGCTGTGGATGAAAAAGATAACGATAATTAATTTTAATAAAAGTTAAAATATCAACAAATACTAAAAAAAAATTTTCAACCACTTAATCATAAACTTTCTATCTAACATTGACATGATTTTCACTAGTTTAGTTTTACAAACCAATATAACTGCTTATATAAAGTATCACAATCCTCCTTCCTTTTTATACAAATAACGTACCCATCGAAAAATCTTACAATTGAGTTTAGTTTTTCCTCATTTTCAGTATACAATTCAATTTATTTCTACCACTTTAAAAGTATGTTAAAGTCACATCCTCACAGCACTCTTCATCCTCCTCAAATCTTTTCTTTAAATAGATCAAAACTGTTCTTGAATCCGTGACTTACTAGATAAGATTAACTCAAATATCATTTGTAATGTCTTTGACTAAAAGTGGCTAACAATAAGTGGTTGAATTAGCTGTCAAAACTTGGCTAATGGCTACTTCAACCTTATATTTTACAAATTTTTTCAATCCACGGTAAGGTGACTCAAGAAATAGTTGATATTTGTGCGTGAGTTAGTGATTTGCATCGAATTCTCACGGGAGTGGAAGAGCTGAAATGTGCATATTATTGCCAAAGGATAAATTTAAGGGCATAATTACTTCTCCAGAAACTATATTTCGATGTATTGAATAAATAAAATGGCAATAAAGGATAAATATGTCGTACAGGATTAGCCCCTTTAGCCCAGTTTTAATCAATACAATATAGGATAAATAAAATAGCCTAGCATGATGTATACAATTTACAAATACTGATGAAATTTTGATACATGTTTTTTGTGAATCCTTTATTCTAAATGGACAAGTATACTTTGTTGAGTGTTTTTGGACCGTTTTAATGAAATTTGGAGGCCAAAAAGAATTAATTAAGTTAAAAAGTTTCTAAACTAACCGCAAATTAACGAAAATAGCTCCCGAAAATTTAAACAAAAGGAAAAGTAATTAAACATAAATTGAAAATGAGAAACAAATTCGTGATTCTCTCTGAGTCAGAATTATACGAGTGAAACGGCATGTGAACTTTGTTCCCATATTTCGGCCCCTTTTATCCGGAAGGAATTGTGGACTACTTTAGAATATATCTGGGCTTGGGAGGCGGGGACAATGGGCTGTCTTCGGGCTGGAAATCTATTGGGCTCGAACATGCCAGGTTCTCTACCTTTCACACCTAGTATTGTGTTTCATGCGTTTCATGCATGTGCTAGATCGATCCTTCTAGTTAGATATTTATCAATGCAAATAGGCTAGGTGAGTTAATTTACCTTGTCCCGCGTCAATTTACAAGTTAAACGAGTTAATTGACTTTAACTCCCTTAATATATAAGTTGAAATTTTAGGTTTGATCCACCCCACAACAAATTGGGGTATTAAACAGATCAACTTGTCAACCTACCAACTAACCAACCAACCAACTCACAATATTTAACCTATTTGCAAAATTTAGTGGGTTAAAGTAAGACAATTCACTAACTCATTAAGAATTTTACAAAGGGAAATATAACTATTTGTTGATAATTTGTAAATTTCTAATATCATATTTTAATACCACTACAACAAATATCGCCTCTTCTCAATGCTATCACAACATTCTTGTAGTAAGAAAGTATTGCCAAATCGACTCAAAATAACTAATGCATTGAATGGAGAAGAAAATATGCTACATAGTGATGGTGGATATCACTTTGGTGGTTATTTGATGGTCTCCTAATAGTTCGGCAGAAGTGTATGACAATAGACCTACAAGAAAACCCCATATAGCAGTGCTAATAAGGGCATTCGATACTAAAATTAGCAAGAAGGGAAAAGAAAGTGCTTTGAAAGTGTTCAAGTGTATATAGAGTGCTTGAGGAGCTTATCCTTGTACCTATGGCTAAATGCCTTATTTATATCGCATGACACGTATCTGCTAAGGATACATAACCAATGAAGATTAGCTTATATGTGGTTAGTAGCTTTACGAAGAGAACTTATCACATCAGCATAGGAAACCATTTGGCATTTAATGAGGGGAGAGAAGAACGATTACAAGAGTAACCTTAGCGCCATAATCCTTGTATCATATCCCGACCACCTAGTATGTGCTCGGAGGCTAAGGTCAATGTGAGTCTATGGAGCCTTAGATCTGGCTAACATAAGGACTATAGAGTCTTTGGGCTCTCAAGTGCCAAAGATTTGAGCACCTGAAGGAAACTAACTAAAGCTTCTAAGCTCTTTACCTGGTCGAAGTTAGAGGAGTGCTCAAGAATGACCCGAGCAAGTTGCACTATTAGTAGGCATGCTAACCATCTAGCTGCACTTGGGCTTTGGATGAGCTGGTCATGGGAAGGTTAAGCCAATTAGCTTACTGGAAGGGCCCGAGCTCTAAGACCATAGAATTACTCGAGCAAACCAGAGCATGTTGGAGCACTTGGGCTTGGGCCTTTAGAGATTAGCCCCAAACAAGCCTATCAATACTCCTACCTACTCTCCTTGGCTTCGAGGTGATGAGGAGAGCAATAAATTCAAGCTTTAGAGGTTGAGCCTCGAAATGTCTTTAAGTGATTATGAGGAGACAAGCAACAAACTTAAGCTCATTACCTGATGAGGAGGCATTTCAAGTGCTCATTAGGGCAACATGATGATTGATTTGACCCCCGTAACTATTGAGATGCTCGAAGCTCATTAATCGCACCTTGGGAAGTGCATAAGGATTCCTAAGCACACACAGAGTCTACATTGGCAATCTGCATAATAAATGAATCTACGCCATTAATCTACAAGATTGACATATGGACAGCTACGGTCAATTGGCACAAAGCAACAACTGTATTCCCCTTCTTTCGTCTATATAAAGGCGTTAGGGGGTAGCTCATTTCCCACTTTCACATTACCCTTGGTGAAACGCTACTGAAATCTCTCCATGAAATTTCTCTCTAATTTTTTTTTTTTTTTTTTTGAAATTGAACATCTAAAACCCCTTGAACTTGTTAGACTGAGCAATAGCAACAACCAAGCAAAGAAGGTTTGAAGGTAATTAAGGTCTATTTTTGATATGGTGGATAGATCCTATGGAGAGCTAGTGTTTAACCTCATTACCTAATAAAAGAAGGCAATGGCGGCGACATGTGGTCATAAGACATGTAAAGGATAGTCATAGAGTCAAGGCCCTTAGAGAAGTATGCTTCGAATAACTTACGATAAGATCTCATACACAGGTTGGTCTCCTCAAGCTAAAAGGAGCAAATTGTAACTAGGGTAACATACAAACACCACGAAGAGAGTTGGACTTGGGTACGTATTGAGGTTTAAGACAACATGAAGGGTTAGGAGGTGGAGATGCCCAGGCCAAGTGAGAGAGTATGAAACCTTGAGGAGCCCAAGGCCGTTCTATTTGTACTAAAAGGCCATCGACATAGGGCTTTGATTACTTTTCTTAGAGTTTTAGCTTAAGGTCTTCAACTTCTCTAAGGTGTCCTAGGGTCCTTACACCTGAACGCATGGCAATAACTAATTAGGTTCGAGGCAATGTTCATCGACCAAATGCAAAGGGCAACTGCTTGATTCAAATATTTCTTCCAGTTAAAGCCGAGCCTAGATAGTTAGTGTACTATCACGTATAGCTTTTCCTTAAGCTGAAGTCTAAGATCAAAGGATTAAAGGACAAGTTTATCCGAATGAAGTCAAAGTATGACTTGCCTTTCCCTACTGATTAGAATAAGCTGATCAAGACATCTTTAATCGATTTTATGGCCCCTTAAGATGATGATGCAAGGGATGAGCTCTTTGATATAGCCTATTACCAAGGGGGTAGGTTCTACATTAGGAACACGGTTAGCCATTACCTCCTCAAGAAGATGCTCTTCGGCCAAAACACAAGTATTGGTTGAGTATGTAACTATGGAAGGTGGTCGAGAGTTCGCTACTAGACATCATCATTGGAAGGGGAGCTCAAGGCTAGTTATCTTAAGTAGCCCAAGGGTCTCCAATAAGGTAACTAATGTGTTAGTAGGGGTCCTTATGGTGACAATTGCAGCACAAGCTCCTAAGGAGTACTTGAGGAGACTTGTTAGTACGCTTAGGAGCTAAGTTAATCATTAAGGTTTACAGTAGGGGAAGATAACTAATGGATCTTTCAAGGAAGAAGAACAAATGGGTCAATAAACACAACAACCTCTGTGAATGACCCATTTTACCTACTACAGTAAACGTTAGTGATTACTAAGCTCCTGGGCACAACATATAATTCTAGTAACAGAGCTCGAGATTTTGAATAGGGTCGAGAGTTTCTTAAGTTTTGTGAAGGATTCTAACTTATTGGGTGCTGCATTTTGTTACTATGTTTTAGTCAAAGCACTTTGAGTCGTAA
The DNA here is from genome assembly GCA_024138005.1 of Lumnitzera racemosa. NCBI lineage: Eukaryota > Viridiplantae > Streptophyta > Magnoliopsida > Myrtales > Combretaceae > Lumnitzera > Lumnitzera racemosa. Next base: position 37,713,341 of record JAMXBC010000007.1, read on the forward strand.
TTTCTGCTGTTTTCATTGATTAAAAAATAAAAAAAGGGAAGTAGTGTATGCAACTAGAGAGAAAAGTGTTGGTGAACATGTAAAGGCATTTGTTGGGGTTTCTCAAAGTTTATAGTAAGTTAGCGATGAAGAATTTAAAAGGGAAATGGTGAAAAGGGCTTTAAGTCCAGATAATTGTAGGTTCCTTAAGGTCTGTTTAAGGCATTTAATTAGAATTATTTAAGGCATACAGTATTGATTTTTGGGTACTAAGTGATTTCATACTACAATAGACTTATGTGTGCATTTGATTGTTTCAATGGTAGGTTAGTGTTTGTTACAAGTGAAAAGGAGATTCAAACTGGGCATTGTGTCACAATTTTGTGTACAAGATGACCAATAATTTGTTGTTGAGCTATGTATTGTAGAGGGGTTTTGAGATCTATGTTTCGATGTGTGTGTGTATGTGTGTATTTTTAGGTAATAAAAGTCCTTGTTTCGACAATAGCACATGGTTGGTGTCTACTGCTATCGTGGGTGCTGGTATTGTGCTATAATTTTGTGTAACAAGTGATAGGAATCAAGGATCAATTACACACTTCCAAGCCCGAAGGCTCTCTTAAGTGGTCTGCCAAGGTGTTCGAGGTAAGTTAAGCGCCAAGGAGCCGCGCTTGCCCTAATCCGATCTAACAAGCTACTTTGCTCTCCATGCCATCCAAGATGTTGCTGAGGTAATCAACCAGCATGCCAAGTTGAACTCTTCACTAAACCGTAGTCCAAGGGCCAAATCTGAATGCAGCAATCTCTACTGTACCAAAGCTAGGCAGAATTGTCAGGAGCCGATTATCCGATGCCAACTCCAATGTGAGCCATCCCTAAACTAACCATTGTCCAGCCCCTTCTAATGCCGAACAAGCCTAAACTGAGGTTTACCCTTGCTCAGACCACAATATTATCAGAATCACAGTAAAAATACGTACATACTATCCTTTACTAACATTCATATTGTCCTTTCTGATAAAGGACATCTGCGTTCCTTCTTTTGCATGATTTCATATTTTCCTCGTAAATTATTTTCTTTTGTTTTTAACAAATGAGGACTACTTTTTTGTAATTTCTGTAACTCAAGATTTGCCCTAACAGGATAATATAAATACCGTCATACTGTAAAAGTTGAAATCGTATCAGAATACAGAGAATATACTAGACTTTCCACTCTCTTGAGCTAAGTGTCCCTCTTACTCTTGAGTTACTCTTATCTAGCCCTTTTGAGTATGGGCTAGTAGCGAATGACCTCTGGTCATACTTGTGCATCATATTAAATGTGACCTGAGTTCATATGAGGCATTGGTGCGGCATATCCTTCATTGATGCATAGGAGCCCCCTACTCAACCTTCATCTATTATTTACTTTTCAAGCCATCTTGTGGCTTGGACTAACCCCTTTGGTTAAGAGTGATATCAGGTTTGTGTATTCACCCATGAGTATGTATCATCTTAGTATCAGAGCTTAGCTACGTTCAAAGCTAGATTTTACTACTATGTTCTTTTAATAGTTTGTCACTGCTATCGTGTTATAATGATTCTATTGTTAGCTTTGAAGTTTAGTAGTGAGAAATGTTTTATACTCTATTTTCCCCTATTTTTGATACACCAAAATAGAATGTGGTTGACTGTATGTTTGTTGAGAAATTGTCATTTTGAAGTAAACATCAATATCGAATTTAAGTGTACAAGGAACTTTAGGAAACCAAGAAAGTGGTACTCAACATAGTCAAGGATAGGAAGGAAGCTTCTCACCTCAGTCAGTGGGTGATCACTTAGATAAGCTTACCGATTTGGTAGCTAGTCTAGTGATTGTCATACAAGAAGATAGACAACAAGCTAAAAATAGCCCCATTAAGGAACGTAAGCAGCAACAACATGGCAATGGCTAATTTAGTTGAGCTAAGGCCCTAGCTTGACTACCTCGAGCTGAAGGAGTTGGTAGGGATGCCAGGCGTATGCTAACGCTTGAAGAGATTAAGGAAGAAGTTGAAGGAAATGATGATGCAGAAGAGTACTACGGAGCTGAAGAAAGAAATGTGCGGGCCCCTAGGGTTGAAGGACTTAGGATATGTATCTTAAGGTTTTCTGAAAATGGTGATACTGAAAACTACCTAGATTGGGTAGACAAGATTGAAAAGCAATTTGAATGCCATGAAGTACCTGATAATGCAAAGGTTAGACTTACTGTATTGGAGTTCACTAGTTATGCTACCTTATGGTGGAAGAACTTGCAAGCCACTAGTAGAAGGGAAAGAGAACGAGAGATTAGGAGCTGGGATGATATGAAGACAGTCATGTAGAGAAGGTTTGTGCCGAACTATTATCTGCAGGATGCCTTCAAGAGACTGTAGGAACTGAGGCAAGGAGGATCGAGTGTGAACACTTATGTTAAAGAATTTTAGATGTTAATGATCTGATGCGAAGTCATAGAGCCAGAAGACTAAACTATATCTTGATTCATTGGTGGATTAAAGTATGAGATTAGGGATGTCCTAGAAACACTCGACGTTAGAAAGCTTGATGATGGAATCCAAGCTGCTTAGAGGATAGAAAGGTGCCAAATAAGAAGATTCCAACCACCCGTTAACTGTCCTAGCAATAGCCGACCCGTTCCGAGCAAACCTGTGTGAACAGAACCTAGCATTGTCATTTAGACCCGACCTGCTCAAACTACCTAGTAAAGGAAAAGGATTCGCTAAGGAAGTTTGAGAAGGGCCAAAGTTTAGGGAGGAAGACAAGTGAGATTAAGTGTTTCAAATGCCAAGGATTTGGACACATGGTCGCTCAGTATTCGAAAAGGCAAACGATGGTGATTAGAGGTAAGGCACCGATCGTTGAGGTCAATAGCGTTGATGAAGAAGTAGAGGTGTTAAAAGAGGACAGACAAGCTGAGTTGTTCGATGAAAAAGTCATCTATATCAAGGAAGGAAACTTCATGCCGACCACTCAAGTATTGAGAAGGATGATGAGTGTCAGTCTTGTACCCGGAGACGAATAAAGAGAAAATATCTTCCATATTGGGTACAAGGTGAATGAATCATTATGCACGCTGATTGCTGACAGTGGAAGCTGCACCAATGCAGCCTCTACATTTATGGTCCAACAGTTGAAATTGTCAACTATGCCTCATCCGAACCTTACAAGCTTCACTATCTCAGCGATAAGGGAGCCTTACAAGTGAACAAACAAGTGTCTATACTAATCCGTATGGGCAAGTTTCGACATGAAGTGCTTTGTGATATGCTGCTCATGAGTGCATCCTACCTTATACTTGGACAACCATGGATGTTTGACCAAACAGTTATCTATGACAGTAAGAGGAACTCATGTTTTGTAGAGTATAAAGGGAGAAAGTTGAAATTAAGTCCCATGACTACTGAGTAAGTAAACGTCATGCAACCCTAGCTTAATTGAACCTTGAAGAAGGAGGCTTTAGTATAGACCTGAGCTGAACTAAAAAGAGAGATGGAGTTAGAGGGATCAACCTATTTGTTTGTTAGGAGGCTTCTAGAAATGAGACCTAGAGAGGAAGAGCTATCGACCAAGGTAAAAATCCTATTGGAGGACTTTGCCGACCTATTTCTAGAGGAGTAACTGGAGGGTCTAGACCCAATCTGAGGCTTCGAGCATGTGATCGACCTACAACCAGGGGCTACCCTACCGAATAAGCTTGCCTATAGGTTGAACCCTGGACAAGCTGTAGAGGTAAGTAGATGACCTCTTGAAGAAAGAGTATGTACATGAGTCCTTAAGCCCCCATGCTGTGTTGGCCCTATTAGTGCCAAAGAAGGATGGTTTTTGGAGGTTGTATGTGGATAGCCGAGCCATCAATCGACGAGCCATCAAGTACAGGTATCCCATATCTAGGCTTGATGATATGCTAAATGAGTTAAGTGGAGTAAGAGTGTTCTCTAAGATCAATCTCAAATCTGGATACCATCAAATCCAAATTAGTGAAGAAGATGAGTAGAAAACCGCATTCAAGACACGACATAGTTTATATGAGTTGCGTGTAATGCCATTTGGGCTATCTAATGCGTGAAGCACATTCATGTGACTTATGAATCATGTGCTCTAAGAGTTATTAGGAAGGTTTTTCATAGTTTATTTTGACAACATTCTAGTATACAGTCCCGACCTAGAGACACACCGAGAGCATCTCCGACAAGTGCTTACGAAACTTCAAGCTGAACAGCTCTATGCCAATCTGAAGAAGTACAATTTTTGCTAATCTAAGGTGATTTTCTTGGGATTTTTTGTGAGTGAAGGTAGCATCCAAGTTGATGAGGAGAAGATAAAAGCGATTATAGAATGGCCCAAGCTGACCTGTTTTGCCAATGTAAGAAGTTTCTACGGCCTGGCATCATTTTATTGCCAATTCATAAATAATTTTCAATACGATTGTGCCCCCACTCACTGAACTCTCGAGGAAGAATGTTGAATTCAGATGGGGTGAGAAAGAGAGGAGGAGTTTCAAGACATAAAGGAGAAGCTAACTACAACCCCCGTCTTAGCTCTATCGAGCTTCGGCAAAGTATTTAAGGTAGAATGTGATGCATCTGGACTAGACATAGGTGTTGTGCTAATGCAAGAAAGCAGACTTATTTCTTACTTTAGCAAGAAACTTCGAGGAGCCACATTTAACTATTCCATCTATGACAAGGAGTTTTATTCCCTAATCCGAACCCTAACAGTATAGCAACACTACCTGTTACCTAAGGAATTCGTGATCTATACCGATCATGAACCCTTGAGATATCTAAAGAGCTAACCGTAGTTATCCTAGAGACAGTTCAAGTGAGTTGAGTTCATGGAGGGTTTTTCTTATGTCATAAAATATAAGAACGGAAAGAACAACATAGTGACTAACGCCCTATTGAGACAACATACCCTCCTGACCAAACTACAGACAAGGCTACTTGGTTTTTCAATTATCAAGAATTTGTATGTCGAAGACCCATACTTTGGTCCTATCTACGCTCATTGTGGGGAAGGACGAAAGTTGGACAACTATCACAGGGAGGACAAATACTTATTTAAGAAGAGGAGGCTATGTATCCCGACCTGTTCTATACGAGAATTGATAGTGTACGAGGCGCATTAAGGAGGATTGACGAACACTTTAGCTGGCGCCGAACTTATGAGGTGTTATCCTCCAGATTTTTTTTGCCAAAGATGAAAAGAGATGTCCAGTCCATGCTGGAAAAGTGTACAACTTGCCGAAAAGCGAAGAGTCAAGCCAAGTAAGGATACTACCAACCTTTACCGATCCCGGCTAAACCATGGTCCAAGCTGAGTATAGACCTTATGTTAAGATTACTGAGGACGTCCCGAGGGAATGACTCCATCATGGTGGTTGTAGATATTTTTAGCAAGATGGCATATTTCATATCCTGTTCCAAAACTAACAATGCTTCAACTATCTCTTTTCTTTTCCTATAGGAAGTAATCAAGTTGCATGGAACCCCCAAGACCATGGTTTCAAACTGAGACCTTAAGTTGATGAGCCACTTTTAGAGGATGTTATGGAGGAGAATGGAAACCAAGCTGCTGTACAGCACATCTTGCCATCCATAGACCGATGGGAAGATTAAAGTTGTCAACCGAACTGTGGGAACTTTGTTACAAGTCGCTGTCGAACGAAACATAGCCAATCGAGATCTACGTCTACCAATTATCGAATCCGCCTACAATTAGACCACCCACAGCATCACAAGCATGTCTCCATTTGAAGTAGCCTACGGGTTCAACCATGAGCTCCCATTGGACCAAGTACCCCAACTGAGAACTGATGAGGATGACCAGCCAGTCATCAAGAAAGTTGAAGCCATAAAAACCATGCATTAGAAGGTTCTAGAGCAATTGAGTTAAGCTGCTATTAATCTTGAGAAGAGAAATCGAAGCTGGAAGAAGAGAGAATTTCAACTAGACGATTTGGTCTGGATACACCTTAGCAAGGAATGATTCCCAAACATGAAGAAGAGCAAGTTATCTCCCAAAATCGATGGACCTTTCAGAGTGCTTGAAACGATCGATCCTAATGCCTATAGGATCGAATTACCTGAAGGATACGAAGTCTCAAACTCTTTCAACATTGCTGACCTCTAACCTTACACTCCTGAAAACGAGTAAACTAGACCTGAACTAGATTTGATCCCAAATCTCAAACAACCCGAATGGGATGATAAGCATCAACGACTGATTGCACACTCCTGAGCCCAAAGGCTCTCTCAGGTAGTCCACTGAGTTATTCGAAGTGAGTTAAGCACTAAGGAGCAGTGCTTACCCCAATCCGATTTGGCAAGCTACTTTACCTCCATGCCATCCAAGATGTTATTAAGGTAATCAACTAACATGCTGAGCCGAGCCTTCTACTAAACCATTATCTAAGTGCCAAATTTGAATGCAGTAATTTCCATTATGTCGAGGCTAGGTAGAACTATCAGGATCCAACCATCCGAGGCTAACCCCAATGTGAGTCGTTCCTGAACCAACCATTGTCCAGCCCCTTCTAGTGTCGATCAAGCCTGAACCGAGGTTTACCCTTGCCTGGACCACAATATTGTTAGAATCACAATAAAAATGCACACTCACTGTCCTTTATTGACATTCGTACTGTCCTTTCTGACAAAGGACGTCCGGGTTCCTTTTTTTTTTTTTGCATGATTTCATATTTTCCTTGTAAATTATTTTCTTTTGTTTTTAGCAAATAAGGACCACTTTTTTGTAATTTCTGTAACTTAGGATTTGTCCTAACGGCATAATATAAATACTGTCATACTGTAAAAGTTGAAATCGTATCAAAATACAGGGAATATACTAGATTTTTCACTTTCTTGGGCTAAGTGTCCCTCTTACTCTTGAGTTACTCTTATCGAGCTATTCTGAGCGTAGACTAGTGGTAAGTGACCTCCGACCATATTTGTGCGTCATATCAAGTGTAACTTAAGCTCATGTGAGACATTGGTGCATCATATCCTTCGTTGGTACACGGGAACCCCTTGCTCAACCTTCGACTATCATTTTCTTTTCAAGCCATCTTACGGCTTGGACCCACCTCTTTGGTTACAAGTGATATCGAGTTTGTATGTTCACCTATGAGTCCGTATTAGCAAGTGTACACCGTTATGTCGTGGTTATGTAAGTAAGTTTGTATGGTGTAGTGGTGGGTGGTGAACTTACCAGAGTGTGGTTGTGTATGAGTCGGTGTATATGATAGTAGCAATTATGTTCATGCCAAGCTGTTGTAATGAAGTATTTGCCGAGTTAAATTCTTCAATCTAAGATAATCTAAACTACTTGTTATCAAGTGTATAAAGCTGAACAGAAGTGAAAAGGAGATATACAAGACCATGTTCAAGTGCAACTATGTTACGGTTGTCACTAGTGGCTATACATTTGGTAGCCAAGTTACGTCATCAAAGCTTATCCTTACAAGTTAAAGTCATATGGAGCTTAAAGAGTATGTGCACGCAATTGATGGAGCGACCAATATAACTTATGCTTTGAGAATAGACATTGACTGAACTAATTGCTGTTGTATCCAGTTACTTTCCAAGCTACTGCAATTCTCAAACCCACTAAGCTATTCTAAATAATTACCAAACTAATTGTGTCCAATCTGTATTAGATGCATGCGTGACAAATTGTTGAACTGCACCGCTCTGTTAATTGCTAGCCTTTCTATTTTGTTTAAAACTCAAATATAGAGATGTTTAATTCCTTTGTCTAAGTTATTGCATCCTGAGTACCGAATTGTCGACTATGCAAGCTAATTACTAAGCTATTATGTTGTGTTGAACTATTAGTAGTACGTGCAACAGTACAATTACCAATCATTGAATGTGTATGAGTGTAAAGGAATTGGTGTTGTCGAGTGTGCCAAGCTACTCTATATAATTGTTGTTGAGCTGTGATTGCACCAGTCCAAGCTTACTATTGTATATACCAAGCTTGAAGTGTAAGGCAAACAAGTGTAAAGCTATACTTGAGGTTATGTCAAGTGTGGCGATTAAGTGTAAGGGCTATGTCAAGCTAATTATTAAGTCAACTATCAAGTTACTGCAATTGAATTGCCAAGCTATTTGTAAACTATATATGTGTTAAAATACACTTGTGAATTTTGGTTATGTGAGTTAATGACAAGGTGTTCATACGTGTCTCTAAGCTTGTTGCATGTATAAGTGTGATTAGTGCTGCTATCCAGTCTTAGAGAAAATTATGCGTTTTTAACAGCTTTAGTTGCTATATGATAAATGCAAATTTTTCATGTTTTAAAGTGCAAATTAAGATAAAATTATTATTGATTTTATGGAAATCATTAAGAAATGGTACTTAATTATTTTCATTTGGACATTTCAGGAATTAGAGTATTCAAGAGTGGAATTACGGACAATTTAGAGGAGTTTTACGCAAAGGAACAAAGTCCAAATCAACATATGCAAGTTGGAATTGAAGGCAGCTGGCCTACAATATACACCACCGACCCTTGATGTCTATGCCGCCAACCTTGATGTTTACACTACCGGCCTAGTAGCCATCCTTGCACTTACATTGCCTGCCTTCGTTAAAAAGAAGCTTCACGCGAGTTAACCCTAATTTTTCTTATAAATAGCTTATGTTTCATCGTTTGAGAGACTTTCAACACATTTTCCTTAGACTTAAAGAGTTGTAGAATAGTCTTTAGATAGTTCTTGAAGAATTCTTTGGGAGAATCACTTAGATCATTGAGAAGACTTTGCTTTTGCTGTGGAGACCAAGTTGAAGTTGCAATTAAAGATTATCTTTTCCAATACAGAATTGGTGACATCTATTTCAATTATTCCTATGCAATTTTGTGAATTATTTATGATTTCAATTATGAATTTCCATTTGTGTTTTTGTTTCCAAATCCATGGTTAGCTAAATTTATTTGTAGGAATTAATGAACCTTAGATAGCTAAGATGATGATTGTATTCGTGTTATAGGATGAAGAGATATGTGGATGATTCATGATTGCAATTTGTATGATTTTGATTATAATTGTTCAATTGATTGTAATTGTTAGAAACCCTAATGATACAGGAGTTGATATAGGGTTTGCTAGAAATTCTTAGTTGATTTGGTTAATCAATGTGGAAGCAGAGTTAATTAAATTAATTAGAAATTATCTAGGAATTAATGCGATGTTCGGCGATTGATTATTTACTAAGACATTAGGTATAATTGATTTAGGACACTAGACAATCATAGTATCGAGAGATATATAATTGTAATTTAGAGTCTACTATTAATTAGAAGATGCAGAAGCTGACAAAATAATTAAGAGTCTCAATCCTTAAGTTTTAAGGTATAATAATTTCACTTGAATGACCATATAGCTATTAATCTATATAACATGATAAGAATTTGATTGGCATAATCTAGGGTGGATTTTGTTTTCCCACAATTCTCAATTGATTGCTTAATTTTAGATTTTTCATAGTTATTTTCTTTTCAATAGTTTTAGAGTAATTATTAGATTAATTAATTTAATTTTGATTGAATGAATATTGATAAGAACTAGCATATGATTAGTAATTTCTTAGTCCTCAAGGGATTGACAACCTTATTTTCTCTGTATTATTTGATTCCAACCCAGTATACTTGCTGAAATACTTGCAATTTATATATATATATATATTTTAAGTGAATCACTGTTGAGCCACTATATTGTGTAAGTGTGTGTACCGAACTAGAGAAGAATTGCCAAGTTGTTGTGATTAGGGCTTTGTAGTACTAGTGACCATAAATTTTGCTCGGCATATGTTAAGTCGCAAGTCAAAATATGGCAATGCAAAAATTTACTTTAATGGAAGGCTTCAAGAAAATATCATATTAATTCAAGTTAGTGATTATCTGGTGAATTTTATCTTTAAAGTTATGGTTGGGAGATTTGGCTATGCAACTACTGATCGCTCAAGTCCTTATGAATTTTCCTTCAATGACAAGGAGATTCAAATCACCAACCAAGCAAAAATAGTCTTCTCTTTTGATAAATTCTAAGATGGGGTTTTATGCGATGTAGCTTATATTGATGATTGCTATATGTGCTTGGGAAATTCGTAGAAGTTAACTCGTAATATATGTTATCACCCATCAAGGCATGCTTATTCCTTCTATGATAAAAGGCAAGTTATGATGCCTTACAACCCCTAAGCAATAACTAAACGAGGTTTAATAGTTGTCATGATTTTCACTCAAAAGTGGAGAACCAAACTACCTTTCAAAAAAGCCTAGGAAGACCGGGTTAAATCATAACCTATCACCCATGTTCCCAATGTGATCCCATTACCGACCATCCATGCTACTAAGGATGACCCTAGGTAGTACTATATTCATCTCCCACCTATTTGACTTCTTTGTCTTGATCCATTGATGGGATTATCTGAGATTGGTGAGAGCCATAGTAGTCTTTTGCTTGTGAGATCTTATAGATTACTTATTAATATTTATTGTGGTTATGGTGATGGATATTCGTATTGGGGCTGTATTGTGCTCTTACTTGGAAATCTTATGTTGTAAGTGTTAGAACTATATCGGTGGAGAGCGAAAGACTTGAGTTGTGAAAGAATTGAAGGGATAGAAGTAAATGAGGTAAAGGAATGGGCTAAGGCCTACATGTTCAAATACCCTAAGCTTCTAGCTCGATACTTAAGCTAGAAATTGTGTTGTTCCCCATGATTAATGGTTGTTGAAGTTACTTGAACATAATTGATCGGATACATGATGAGTGGAAAGAAGGGGCTTTAGTAAAGAATTTGGCTGACCGTATCCATGAGGAGTAGAAGGAGCCAAGGGTGATGCTAGCACTAATCATGGACCTTGGTTATCTTTGCATCACTCTATTTTGTTTTTGCAAGTTGGTATTTGACTTAAGTGGATTTTAGAGTAAGTAGATGCCAAGTTTTTTGTTGAAACCTTTTTCAACAGAGGGTGATGTTGGGTTCCAAGAGACCGATTGAGTAAGCATGCACTCCTATGTTGTCCACTTTGACTTCTTTGTTCTATTCACTCTACTTTTCTGTTCTCTTATGCTATGTTCTGCTCTACCTAGCTCTATTTGTGCTCTGTTTACTTAGACATTTTAGGCTAGCTTGCCTAAGTCAAGTCAGCTCGACTAGTGTTAGTTTGCTCATCTGAGATGGTAGAATTCAAGACTACTTATGTTTTAGTTAATAGATTACCCTTATATTTTATTTTATATTTACAGGACTGCTAATAGGGTACCCTTTACTTTATTTTATTGAAGTAATTGCTATTATGTATAAATAGTCCATGTTTATAGGGTTTTAGAACAATTATCACACTTATAACTTTTCAATGAAAAACTCTTTAAGTACTTCTCCATGAAAACTCTCCTATTCTGCTCTTATCAATCCCTTACTAAAGGATTGTAGCAAGCGATCTTATTTTATACTTTGTGCATAATATCAAAGTAGAGATTAGGTCATGTAGTGTTCATTTGGTGCATCATATCCTCATGGGAAACTCATGAATTCACTAAACCTGACCTCCATCTTCCTTTCTTCAATATCTTAGAGGACCTATTTACCTACCATGTTAAGCCCTAGTGATTACTAAGCTCTAAGGCATATTAGGGAGGAGAGTGGATGGTTAGAGACAAGGACCTTCGCATTAGCACTCAATAGGTCAACATTAGAGTTCTCAACATCTAAAAGGCTAACATTTGAGTGCTTAATATCTGAATGAGAGATTAAACAAACTAATGTGTATCTAAGTAAAGTACTCAAAGTGTTCACCATTTGGCTTTCTTGATAGATGAGCTTGTTAAGGCTAAGTTAAGCAACTATGATTCTCTTAGCCAAGCCTTACAAGCCTTAAAGTTTAGCTTGAGTAAGGGGTCCATTGTTCGGCACTCTATTAGCTCCTTAAGGTTGTTGAAGATTTTCCCTCAAATTTTAGTCGACTTCTCTTTTTGGCACGTAGGGCATCATATAAAAAAACATTGAAGGTTAGGGATTCCCTAAAGCCTTTAGGCAACTCTAGCTCATAAGTGTTGTCATTTATCCTCTATAGGACTTTGACGGGGCCATCTAATTTGGCCAGCTAAGCCCCTAGCATGGGTTTTCGAATGAGTAATTCTCTAGCAAAATTGCTTAGCATACATACTTGTTTTCCCTTCATAAAAAATCCTTGGCTTAAGTAAAACCTATCCATTACTCCTTCGAAACTACAGTTAGCCACTAGGTGTCCAAAGTATGGATCATGCTCATACTAGTCAAATAGAGTACCAAATCCAAGTACTTTGTCTTATAATGACATAATAAGAGCATACTAACAATAAAGGGCATCAGCTACAATGTTTGCACTTCCCCTCTTATACTTGATGACATTACAAAAGGTTTCTAGAAACTCTACCTACTTGGCATGATGTCGGGATAGTTTTTGTTGGCTTTTGAGATGCTTATGAGACTCAAGTTCCATGTAGATAATAAACTTTCTTAACAGCAAATAATGTTGCCAGTTCTTAAGTGCTTGGATAAGAGCATAAAACTCTTTGTCATATGCCAAGTAATTTAGAGCAACAACTTGGAGTTTCTCATTGAAGTACGTAACTAGTTGGCACTCTTATATAAAAACAACACTAATACCTACTTTAGATACATCACATTTTAGTTCAAAAACCTTACTAAAGTCAGGTAATGCTAATGATGGGGTAGAAGTCAACCAGGATTTAATCTCTTCAAAGCTACTCTAAGCTTTTTCAAACCATTTGAATTTAGAGTTCTTCTTAGTCAGCTCGGTCAGTGGGGCTACTATGGAACTAAAGTTCCGAATGAACCTTCTGTAAAATGAAGCTAGACCATGAAAACTCTTAACTTTAGTAGCACTAGTTAGCATCGGCCATTCAAGAGCAGCTCTCACTTTCTCAACATCAGCATTGATACCTCTTCTTGATACACCATATCCAGGGAATACTACCTTTATTTGATAGAAGATATACTTCTTTAGATTTCTAAACAATTGCTCAGCATGAAGGATATCAAATATAAACCTCAAGTGCACACACTTTTACCAATCAGAGGTCTTAAAACATGGTTCATCAATCATATGAAGGTGTTCGATGCATTTGTAAGTCCAAACGGCATTACCAACCTTTCAAAAAGACCATCCTTTGTCTTGAAAGTAGTTTTCCACTCATCTTTGAGTCTCATTTTGAGCTGGTGGTAGCTACTCTTCAAATCAACTTTTGAGAATATTCACACACCGTGTAATTCATCTAACATATCATCCATTCATAGCATTGGATATTGATACTTTATAGTGATCATGTTAATAACTAGACCATTGATGTAGATTCTCTATGAGCCATTCTTTTTTAGTACGAAGACAACCAACATGGCACAAAGGCTCATGCTCTCTCTGACATATCCACGTTTAACTAGTCATGTACTTACTTTTTTAGCTTGGTTGCCTACTTGGGATTGAGCTTATAGTCAAGTTGGTTAGGCAAAGCAAGTCCAGTTTAGAGGTTAATGTAGTGCCCTATGCCTCTTATAGGGGGTAAACCTTTGACTAGAAATAGGTTAACATATTCTTAGAGTAAGGTATACACCTCAGCTGGCAATACTCTATCCTCTTTCAATTCAAGTAGTCTCCTAATCAATAGAAATACAAATTCTTCCCTTTTACATCCTTAGAAAATTACACTTGAGAAATCATTAAGGACTTCCTTATAAGTGTGAGACCTAATCTTTAACCTACTACCCGAGACATGAAGTAGTAGACTACTTCTACTACACTTGGGACATAGGAAGTATGGTGGAGGCAAGTGATAAAGTAAAGTCACTAAGAGAAGCTTGAGAAATAGGTTAAGTTAAATGATTATACCTGAACTATTTGATATCGACACAAATTAGGGCATTCGAAACGATTTAAGGCCTTTGAACAATTTTGTCCAAATTGAACCAAATTCTAAGAGAAAGTCATTAAGTTAGACGAAGAGCCCTAGTAAGGTTAATTTTTCAAAATAAAGTATATATAATATTTAATTTCAATAAAATGGACTTTTATTAGTTATGTACAGTAATCATAGAAAACTTGAAATTAAAGTTCTGAATGATCACAAAACCTTAAAAATAAATTATTTTACTTATAAAAATAATTTGGGCGAGTGGGTGGGTGGTCAAATAACATATAATATAACTATGTAATTATGCTATACGTATTACGTGTACTAATATGAATATATAATATTAAATATGTTAAATAATTAGTTAAAAATTATAGTAAATCAAAGGAAAATTATAAACAAATAGCAAAGCACTTAGACATATCAAGGAAATGGCATAGCTCACTCCCAAGTCAGCAAAACAAGTGTCCTACAAGCTGTACATAGGATAAATGACTTGTTTGGCGACATATAACACCTAGATTAGTAGAAGGAGTGACATTTGGAGCACACTAACTAACTCCACCGACTTGGGATTTACATAAGAAAAATCAAACTTCATTCTTAGTCATTTTTTACACTCAAACATTAGGAAAAGCCTCTCTAGAAATTAGATTAGGAAATTAAACAAAATTTGGAAAAAAAAATAGAGTAAAAACAAGGGAAAATCAAGTTTCCATATCAAATGAAGACCTAAGAAGTTGTAGCTTAAAACTTAAACAAATGGGCACAAAATAGGAACTACCGACACACCTTGGTGGCTAGAGAGTGGCCAAAGCACCATACGCCAATGAGTGTTCAACTTTCCATCTGATCTTGTTTAAATTTCTAAAAATATCAAATCACCTTAGAAATTATAAAATTTGGTTTTCCTGAGTTATTTTACTTATACTTTCATGTGGTAATTTTATTTTGATGAAATAACATCAATTTAGGGTACTTGCTTAAGAACGTGCCTTGTTATTACAAATTTTAATTTAATTTTTTGAAATATTAAATAATATTGTTTTGGGTTGAAAAATTATATTTAACTAAATTGTGGGGAAAAAATTTTCAAAAAATATTACGTTTACTATTTATTATGAATTATTTAGTTTTTACTAGCATTTTTGCAAATTGAGTGAAATTAAAGGATTTTATTCTAAATTATATGCAAAACTTACTTGACACAATTTCTAGAAGCTAGTGTTATTAAGATATACATCATACTGTGATTTTGGAGAAATGTATAATTGTCACTTGTTTTAGCTATTTATTGATAAAATGAAGTTTAAATACGTATTATGGAATATACTATATAAACAAAGCAAATTACTGTATTCATTTGACCGTTGTGTTGTTAACTGTTAATTTCCTTAAGTGTTTGTTTGAGCTTTGAATCTGTGAGGAAAAATAACAGACCTAAGTATGAACGTTGGTACTGGTGATAACAGTGGAGTTGTCCACCGTAGACATTAGTCTCAAGGAACCCCTAAAAGCATTGATAAGAGCCTTGATAAGGTAGCTAATCTCTTAGTAGATCTAACTTGAGTTGTTTATGCGCTGTCTTGCTGACCCATTGAGGTCACACAAAACACTCCCCAAGCTGCTCAACTTATTAGAAGTCAAAACCCAACTCAACCCATTTGAGGTGAAGGAGTTGGAGGACGAGTGAGGCAAAGGACAAACTTGAGAGAGCTTGATGAAGAGGAAGAAGAGTATTTAGAAGAAGAGTACAAATCCCTAAAGCATCTGACCATATAAAGCTTTAGATTCTGAGTTTCAATAGATCTGGGAATGCTAATGATTATTTAGATTAAGAAGAGAAGGTAGAGCGTGTATTTGATTACTATCAATATGAGGATTATGAGAAAGTAAGAATTGCTACTATTGAATTCTCCGGGTATATCGCCATGTAATAGAAGAATTTTCAAGCTATGAGAAGACAAGAGAGCTATCGAAAGATTAACACTTAGCTCGAGATAAAGAGAGTGCTCAGAAACAAGTTCGTATTGGAAACTTATCTCTAAGATACTTTCACTCGGTTTCAAGAGCTGATACAAGGAAGCCAAACTATTAACGAATATGTTCAAGAGTTCTAAATGCTCATAATCTATTGCGAAGTGGAGGAACCACCAGCTCAAACAGTCTCAAGTTTCTTTACTAGGTTGAGAGGAGACATTTGAGATGTCGTGGAGCTCCAATGATTTGACACCACGGATGAGGCTGTTAGGATTGCCCAACGAGTAGAGAGGCAAAGAAGGAGTTAAGTACCGATGAAGATGCCAACTAGCTAACTCGAATAAGCAAGTCATTAAACTCTGCTGAATACCAAGCCTAGAAGGAAGGTCTATGTCAAAGCCAAGCAGAAAGGCCGACCTGATGAAGAAGTACTAACTCGAACGTATGAGAAAGGGTAAGGGCTTGGCAGGAAGACCAACCATATCAAATGCTTCAAGTGTCAAAGGTTTGAACATATAGCTGCTTGGTGCCTGAATTAACGAATGATGGTCATCAAAGGAGACATCCTAAAGTTAGAAGTGGAAAGTATAGATGAGGAACCTGAGGAAGAGGAGGTTCCTGTTGAGAAAGAGTTGATCGAGGAGGACATGTTTCTTGAGGACTTAGATTGGTTACTTGTAGTTATCCGACACACTATGAACATAGAACCCTCGCGAAAGGAGGAGTAGAGAGAGAATTTGTTCCATACCACCTGTAAGGTGAATGATCAGATGTGCACCCTCATCGTGGATAGTGGAAGCTGCACCAATGTAGCATTAGCCGACCTTATTTCAAAACTGAAGTTGCTGACTGTTGCACATTCGAGGTCATACAAGTTGCATTAGTTGAGTGAGAAAAGAGCATTACATGTCACTCGACAAATACTACTAGGGATAACTATAAGAAATTACTCCAACTAGATTCTCTATGAGGTACTGCCCATGTATGCTTCCCACATATTGCTAAGAAGACCATAGTTGTTTAATAGGAGAGTTATGCATGACGGCTACATGAACACTTATATGTTCGAAAAGGATGATTAGATGATTAGAACCCAATGCCATAGAGAGAAGTTCACAAGTTGCAGACGAAATTTGCTTACGAATCAAAGAAGGCTCTAGTGATGAGTAGAGCCAAGCTCTAAGAGGCCATTAATGCTAATGAGCCGACCCTCATGTTGGTCAGGCGACTACTTGAAATGAAAGAGTAAGGTGAGTTAACCTAGGAGGTCAAGGAGTTGTTAGATGAATATGCTAACCTGTTCCTATAACAGTTACCTAAGGGTTTGCTCCCAACTCCAAGTATAGAGCATTGAATTGATTTAGTACCCGACGCTGCACTACCAAATAAGCCACTTGTAGGATGAATCCCAAGCAAGCTTCTAAACTCCAAGTCAAGTTAATGAGTTGCTGGAGAGAGGCTTTGTAAGAGAGAGTCTCAACCTTTATGCTGTGTTTACACTTCTTATGTCGAACAAGGATGGAACCTGGCGAATGTATATAGATAGCCAAGTTGTGAACAAGATCATAATCAAATATAAGTATCTAATCCCGAAGCTAAAAGACATGTTGGATGAACTCAGTGGAGCCAAGATTTTTAGCAATATTGATCTTAAATCTAGCTACCACCAAATCCGCATGAGGCCAGGAAACAATTGGAAGACTACGTTCAAGACTCAACATAGACTTTACAAATGGATGGTTATGCCCTTCAACTTATCCAATGCCCTGAGCACTTTCATGAGACTAATGAACCATGTGCTAAGACATCTCATGGGGAGGAGTGTCGTGGTGTACTTTGACGACATCCTAGTCTACAGTGCCAACATGCCAAGTTACTATGAACATCTCAAAGCAATCCTAGATATCATCCGTATAGAGAGACTATTAGGCAATTCAAGGAAATGTTGCTTTTGCCAAGAGAAAGTGGTATTCTTGGGCTATATAGTTAGTGGAGGAGCTTGTGTTGATAATGAAAAGATTCGAGCAATTGTGGAGTAGGTGACTTCTATGACTTGTGCCAACTTGAAAAGTTTCCACAGACTGGCTTCATTTTACAAAAGGTTCATTAGGAATATTAGCACCTTCACCATACCACTTACCAAGTTAACAAAGAAGAACATCGACTTTCGATGGGGAGAAAGGGAAGAGAAGATTTTTGCCAAGATAAAAGAAAGATTGACCTTTTCCCCGGCATTAGTACTACCTGACTTCGAAAAAAATTTTGAGCTGGAATGCGATGCATTGAGCATTGGAATAGGCGCTATCCTGATACAAGAAGGCCGACCAATTTCCTTCCACAATGAAAAGCTCTGAAGACGGTAGCTGAACTACTTTATGTACGATAAGGAATTTTCGGTACTGATTCGAGCCATGCAAGTATGGCAACATTATTTACTGCTAAGAGAATTTGTTATATATACCGACCATGAATCACTGAGGTACCTCTAAAGTCAAACCAAGTTATCAAAGCGGTAGGCAAGATGGGTTGAATTTCTTAAATTATTCAATTTTGTAATAAAGTACAAACATGGAAAGAGCAATATAGTTGCAGATACTCTTTCGAGGAGAAATGCATTTTTATTAGAACTACCGACCAGACTATTTAGGTTTGCAAGTATCAAAGAACAATATTCCGAAGATCTACACTTTGGACCCATAATTTCGCAACGTATTGACAGGAGGACAGTGGACAAGTATCATGTAGAGGATGGCTACTTGTTTCGAGGGGGAAAATTATGCATGCCAAATTGCTCACTAAGAGAGCTACTAATCAAGGAAACCTAAAGTGGAGGTCTCTTTGGATACTTTAGAGAAGGAAAGACCTATGAATTGTTGAATGGCTGATTCTTTTAGCTAAGAATGAGGAGAGATATACATCGAATGGTCGAAAGTTGTGTCATATGCAAGATGGCTAAGTACTGAGCTGAATAAGGGAGAGTAATGCCCCTACCTGTCCTAACGAAACTATGGGTCAAATGGAGCATACACTTTGTTCTCAGACTGCAATGAACTACCTAAGGCAAAGATTCTATAATGGTCGTTATGGCTAAGATTAGTAAGATGGCACACTTCATTCCCTACACAAAACCTAATAGCACTCCAACTATTGCTTCTCTTTTCTTAAGGAGATTGTACGAATACATAGTATGCTGAGAAGAGTAGTCTCTAATAAAGACCTAAAGTTCCTGAGCCATTTTTAGAGAACCCTGTGGTATCAATTAGAAACCAAATTACTCTTCAGTACCTTATGTTACCCCCAAATTAATGGCTAAATAGAGGTGGTTAATCGTAATTTGGGGTCACTGCTCATAGCTACAATAGGCAAGAACTTGGTTAAGGGATGTCCGACTGCCTATGGTCAAGTTCGCCTATAATCGAACGATACATGTCACCACTAAGTAGACTCCCTTCGAGGTAGTCTATAGGTTCAATCCCAAGTTGCCCATCGACCATACCCCTGTACCAGTATATGCACAAGAGGACCCTAACACGTTGGCTAAAGCACAATCCCTTTAGCACATCTATGACAAGGTCACTAGGTATATTGACCAAGCTACCAAACGACTGCGAAGAAAGACCAAGGGTAAGACAGCTAAACGGTTTCAATTGGTGTGGTTGCACCTTAGCAAGGAGTAGTTCCCAAACAAAAGGATGAACGAATTATCTACAAGAGCGAAAGGACCTTTCAGAATCCTCTAGAAGATCAATGATAATGCCTACAGGTTCGAATTGCCCAAGGACTATGGGGTTTCTAATGCCTTCAACATTACCGACTTCAGTTCGTATCACCCTGATGGAAAACTGAGCAAACACCATTCGGATTTGATGCCAAATCCAAAACAACCCAAAGGGGATGATGGGAATCAAGTTATCAGACCTCTACTCATAGTCAAGCAAGAGGACTAGAGGGGCTGGCTTAACAAATTCTTCTATTCTAACTAACCCTTACTAAGGCCGAAGCTGAGTACTTCCTTGCTGAGTCACCCTTCATGCCGAGTCGTATGACTGCCCATTTTCTATAGTATGCTGAATGGATGATTACTCACTAGCGTCGAGTCAACCAATTACTTAGCATCTTCCTTACCGATAAGCCGAAAGAGATACTCCAGATTGATTATGCTATCCTTGCTCAGACAAGCCATTTATCCGTACTTTTTGTCTACATTTTCTAATAACCTCGCCAATTTAGCATTACCACGTGTACATTATCATGTGTAAAATTCATTGCACTAATAACTATTTTTTTTATATATTCCTTTTTACCTTTTTGTATCTTATACATTACTTCCTTAGGAAATGCCCTTTTGTCTTTTCCTTTTTAGGCAAGTTGCCCTAACTTATGAGTATAAATACCCTTGTACTTGTAGCTGGAAAGGGAGAGATCAGATCATTCTTAATATACCTTTGAGTACTCTTCTTCCTCACGTAAATACTATTTTTTTACTCTTGGCAATACTCTTATCCTTTTCCTTAAGCAAGGATAGGTGACTAGTAACCTCACCAAACCAATTTGTGCATCATATCGAATTGTGCCGTAAGTCCTCAGAGGTTCTATTGATATGCCATATCCTCTAGAGCTATTTGTAGATTTTTCTTACTATTTCATTCTTCATTTTACCTTTTCACTTCTTTCCCCATTAATCCTTTTTCGAGATTTTTGGAAACTTGGACCCATCTAACAACTAGCCTTATCTATTCTTGGTCATGGTTCGCAACAGTTTTCTTATGCTTATTGTTGTGTGTTTATTCACTTTCACTCAGCTCACAGTAGATGAGGGGATAAATTTCTCTTATCCTCAAGTTACAGATGAATAGAAAGAAGGATGTATCAAAGAGATAAGGAGACTTCAAAACTCTAGCTAAAGATGAGCTCTTGAGAGAAGTTGACAAAGATATGGCTTGAGTACGTGAAGATAGCTTAAGCAATAGGTATTATCTTACAAAAGATTTAGTATAGTTGTAGTAATGAAAGATGTATACTTGTAAAGAATTATTACGCTACATAGATGTGTGTGATTGTGAGAATTTGAGTTCAATTCACTAATGTAAGTATTCCGCTATTGTTTATCATGATTGAATGAGAAGTGGTTTGGAAGTAAATGCTTATAAAGTAAAAGAGCATGTTGAATACGAGTTCTATCTTATCCTTATCTCAAGGATGATAGTAACAAACCATCTTTAGGTACTAAGATTTTGAGAAAAAAAATTTAAGTAGACACCTAGAAGGTGAGATGTTAGAATAAGGATCTAGAAATCATCTCCTGCTATTCCTAAACTTCTCATTAGGGTCAGTATAACCCTCTTCCTATTCTTCTATAAGATGTAAGTATTCCTATACTCATTATGGAGTACCTTAAGATCAAATAGCCATGGTCGGTGATGAGTTTGAAATTGCACATATTTTATTTGGTGATTTTTGATGATTTTCCTTAATATTTAAGTTTAGTTTTAGATAATACTACTTAATTGAGTAAAATTTTGTTTTCTAGTTTTGAAAGGATCTACGTGAGAAAATGAGAAGATAGAAGCAAATTTCACTCATATCAAAATCGAAGCTAAAATGAGCAAGTTATGAAGGTTTAAAGATCGATACAATCAAATGACACAACTAAATCATTTCCAAGCAAAATTGGAGATGATTTTCTACTATTATAGCAAAATAAGAAGATAGAAACAAATTTTGCTCAAATCGAAGCTAAAATGAGCAAGTTATGAAGTTTTGAAGATCGACATAGCTGAACGACATGATAATATCATTTCCAAGCAAAATTTGAGCTAATTTTTTACTATAATAACCTAAGACATGACCATGTTATTGGTTATGTCGTTTCTAGTTTAAAAAATAAAAATAAAAATAAAGATAAACATGAAGCATAGTTAAGTACACGACCAAAAGCTCCAGTTATGTCACTGGTCGTATCTTTTCCAATCGACCTATTTTTTTTTTAGCTCTTCATATATAAAACCTTGTTAGGGTTTATTTGAGAGAACTTTTTGGCACAACTTTGAAGGAGTTTTGAAGCTAAGAACAATCAACAAAGCAAGGAGAAGACAAGATTTCAAGATTTAATTTTGTTTATATTTCATGATGCTTTTTTCTATTCTTTTCTATAGTTTGTTTTTATATTCCTATTTTGCATTGTATAGAGAGTAGATCCTTAGTATCTAGGTTTTGTAGAACCTAGATCTATTCATGTGATATTATAATTAATTGACTAATTTAGTTCTTTACTCTTTTCTTGATTCAACTATATTTGCTTTATGATTTAGGTTATTATTTCCGTAGATAATAATCTAAAGTTTGATATTGTATAAGAGAATAAAGAGATTTCTTATAAGATTAGATCTAGGCATAGTTGATGAGAATTGTTACAATATTAAAGATAATTTGCAAGATTCTTCTAAAATTTCAAATTAAAGCATAGAGAATTCATTGTTCAATAATACAATCTTAGGTCATGCTATTAAGAAGAGATTCTAATAGGTAATTCTAGGGTTAGGGTTAATTTGCTTGAGAAAGTGATTAATTTTAACAGTAAATTCTCTTAATTAACAAAGATTAAAGAATAAATTAGATGATGTTTAGGAAAATCACATATTAGATCTAGGGGAAACAAGATCTAAGTACAACATTAAATCTTGAATTAATTAAATTTCTTTCTTGTTAATTCTTGAATTTCGTATTAGTTAATATTTAAATTAGTTTTAGCAATAATTTAGATTTATTTCTCTAAGTTTCTTGAAATT
Organism: Lumnitzera racemosa; assembly: GCA_024138005.1. Taxonomy (NCBI): domain Eukaryota; kingdom Viridiplantae; phylum Streptophyta; class Magnoliopsida; order Myrtales; family Combretaceae; genus Lumnitzera; species Lumnitzera racemosa. The sequence goes on from JAMXBC010000007.1 coordinate 37,736,031, forward strand.
TAATTTGTTGGTTAAATAATAGAGACCTAGTGAGTACTAATAGTTAGAGTCCCTAAGGAATTGACACTTAGACTTAATCTACTATTACAATTTGATAGGGTACACTTACCTGGCTATATTAGCTAACCTAACAATATATGCATACTGCTCATTGGTAGAACGTCACACAGTATCTCATCCTTATATCGTTAACCAATGGAGATCGGCATCTTCACTTGCTCCTTGACCTAAAGTCCACCTTTCCCGTTTACTCAATGGATCTTACAAAGTCAGGGGTAAGGATAGGTCGACAACTTCAGGGTCTTCACCACTCTTTGCATTACCACGTTGATACAACTACCCCCATCAATGATTAAAGCACACAAACTTCTACTCACTCAACAATTAGTATGGAAGAGGTTCTTCGGCAATTCACCTTCCTTTAAAACACCTTTATTGAGAACTCTTCAAAGAACCACATTGAGGTATTGCTCCCCCTGCTTAAGTCAAGTAAAGGCCTCCGGGTCCTCTAAGAACTCATCAAAATACTACTCGACATCCCCTCCCCCCCCCCCCCCCCTCCTCTTTACCTACACTTGTGATCTCTACTTTGATCTGTAGTGACTTACCTTTGATGGTCATCATACATCTGTTCGGACATTGATTGGCAACATGTCTGAAGCTAAGACACTTGAACTAATTAATTTCTTAAGTCTTTCATCCTAAGCTCTAATCTTAGTCTTTCTTGACCCTAAGCTCCTTCGCCTTAGTCTTACCTCGACCCTCATTAGGTCTACTTAAAGCTTGACCTCAATGATCAACCTTGGAACTATACTAACTCGGTCATATGTAAGTCAGCTCGGTATGCTAGGTCTACTCGATATACCAGGTTAGTTGCTTAGTGCTCAGTTAACTTAACTTTGCCATTGCCTTTCAACTCTTTGTACCACTTAGATGGTTTCATCAAGATTCCTAAGCCTTGACACCTCTACTATATTACCAATCTTAAGCTTCAAACCAGAAATAAACCTTACTACTATTTGTGCTTCCAGTTCAACAACATCATATCAGATCACTATTAATTGGAACTCGTGAACATACTCATCTACAAATCAGCTACCCGACTTGAGTTCTTAGAGATGTTGGAAAGTATGTTGCTCATAGTGTTCTAGAACAAATCTCCTCTTCAAAACTTGTTTCATTGCATTCTAAGTTTGTATTTCTCATCAAGCTCATTAATGCCTGGTCTGCAATTTCTTCCACCACATTGATGTATGCTCAAAAAACTCTAAGGCTATTACACTAATATGCCCTGAGTCTTCACTATTATAGAAGTTAAAAATCTTCTCAATGTTCTCTTCCTAATCTAAATAGTCATTAGTACTACCAAATCTAAAGAAGCTCATGGGGTTATCTTATCTAATTATCTAAAGGAATTAAGATAATTTATTGCTATTCAAGAATGTTTTAGAAGGTATATTAGTGTTTTAGGGAAATTAAGTAATTAATCTCCGATCAATAAATGGTTTAACTATTTAATTAGAGTACATTAGTTAGATTAGGGTTTTTTACCGTAGATTAAGGTTTTACAATTTAAAAGCTCATACATATTAGGGTTTCGATTAAGATTTTAGTATTCAAAGGTTTATGTAAGGCCGACAATATTCATTTTAAGGTTTTGAATTCATTGTTAGGGTTTTTAGCATTTGTTTATAGGTTTCTAGGGCTTTTGAGTATAGGGGTCAAACTATCATTAAGATTGTCATTTAGGGTTTTAGGGGTTTACATTAGGGTTTTTGAGTGTAACCTCTTAAGTTCAAGGTTAGTTATCTTGCCAACACTAAATATATCTTTTGGAAAAACTTATTAACTTATAATCCTTATTCTAAGGAATTTGCTAGGTTTACAATAGGTGGAATCAAGAAAATAACTATTAGAGTACACACAGTAGTAGCAGGTATGAGGAACTTGTATCTATGAATTTTTTGAATAGCTATTGGTATTGTTGGTTCTCTTGTTATTTTTATGGATACTTGAATTTCATTCCATACACATATCATCTATATTTCCATGATATAGAGGAAGTTAAAGCTCCCATAAAAGAGGTGAAGAATGATTTAGCAACAAATTATCACACTTTTAATGAATCAACCCCCATTTTGACCACTTTGTCATCTTTACAACATATATGGAAAAATGTGCAATCAAAAGGCAGGATTGCATTAGAGTTAGCTAATGAGCATCTAGAGAGGTATGGTAAGCTTGATCTCCACAAAGAATAATTATTGTAGATACATGAAAGAGTTTCTGAATGATTAAAAAAGTAAATTAGCAGTGGAATGGGAAAAGGAGCTTGGAGTTAAAGAGTATCTTGACAACCAAAATATAGAAACAAAGTTGAATTTAGAGAAATGGGTAAGAAAAGAGAAAGTTCATATGATTTTGAATCGCATCAATTTAGATGAGCTTCGTACAAAATTTGAAGAAAGTACAGATTTCCTAACCCTATAAGAGAAAGTTGAAGAGGCTAACCCATTACTATAATTAAATGTTTTTGCACCCTCTGTATTTTCTAACTATGAATTTGTTGCAAAAGAAGTAAAACCTAAGATAGAGTACCTGAAACTTTCAAGATATGTAATTGAATTTGAACAGGCCCCTACTATAGACACTTCTCCTCTTTCTAAACCCATTATGGGTAATTTTAGGGGAACCAAGCCAAAGAGGAGGGATTGGTCGACCAAAAAAGAGTTTCCCCTATTTTCAAGGAATAAGATACCCTTCCATAGGATCTTAATAGATGCAATTCAAGTAATTTTTTTTTTCTATACAATTATAATTCACTTAGTTTTTATCTTCTTTTTGTGAAAAAATAAATAAAGAAATAGATTCACCTACATCATTTTATCTTCTTTTTGTGAAAAAATAAATAAATAAATAAATTCACCTGCATCATTGTTAGATTTAAGAACTCTTCCATGCATTAATTGATAGTTTGAATAAGTTTTTGTAGAAAGTAAAACGGAATTTATGAGGAGTTTATCAATGTAAAAAAGACTAAGAGAAACACAAGTAGACACCATACACATGCTCTAGGTACAAGTAGACACTACATCCATGCTCTCGAGTATGATCTTCGTTTGACGCTAGGTAAAAAGAAAATAAAAGTTGTGCCAAGAGAATCATGGTCAAGGACCATGCCCGTGATCCTCACCCATGATCCCCCATGCATGAACCGTAATTCTCCTCATTGAATCAAATTTTTGCCCTCCCAATTATTTTATTTTTTAGGCATGAAAAACAAAAATCAAGTATGTCCTCTCAGTTTTCCTCTATTGTTATTCTCTTTATTATATCCATTCTATCATGTACGATTGTTTTTCCCTCTTCATACTTATATTTTATATTTGCAATTGAGAAAATAGATTTACTTCTTGGTATATCATGGATGCATAATTTTTTGTTTTTGAATTGTTATTTTCATTCATAGACATAAACATTTACTCATTTTATTGGACATGGTTTGATGATGTATGAAACTTAGCATAACATTCATTTATGAGTTTTCATAACCTTAGAATTTTTATGAATTTTTGTACTCTTTGAGTGTTCTTTCATATCTTTTTACAATGTGAACTTGTTAAGTCAAAATTTATTTAGGCCCTGACTTGATTTAATTTATGTTGTTTTGACACACTAGGGTTATGAGATTAGAAACTAATGGATTATTTGTTTTAATTTTGTGCTTGGTCCAAATTGATTAATTTCTAAATTTGCTTTAGTTAATGCTATGTTTTTAACTTTTATTTAATTCTTTACACTTATGAATTATTTTGTTCATTATTATTAATTAAGTTTATAGGAGATGTCTATAGGTTATGTAGTCGTGTCTTTCCTATTTTACAGGAGCATACTAAGAGATCAAGAGATAGAAAGGAGACTTAAGCTGTGCTTTCACAGTTTAATTTAGTAACTTGGTTTTCTTTTGACAGTTAATATATTTTGTAATTAGCAAAACATTATCCCTATTGTTTTTATGCTATTTTTGTGTGGAATTTTTGTTGTTTGCAAGTGAAGTAGTTTTAGTTTTAGTTTTTTTTTTTATTATTATTACTTTTACATTTCTTTGTTTTGTGTTTTTCTTTTGCTTTATAGGGAAATGAATTTAATTTCAAAGAAAGAATCTTGAAGCATGGCAACTCTATAATTTAGTATCAATGCTTAAACTTTTTTATTTTATTTTCCCTATTTTTGTGTGCTTTTATTCCTATATTTTATACATTGAGGACAATGTATAACTTAAGTTTTACATTGGGGAGAAGGTGTATAGGGATAGGGGAATGATAGGATATGTATTTTAATGAGTACAAATTGATTGAAATACCAAGCACTTAAGCTTTTAGGCTTTTATTGAAATAGAAACTTTAGAAATTTACACCCCCATATATACAAGCAAGTAAAAATATTTTTAATTCACCCACAAATCCTTTATGACTTTAATATACTTTAGTGAATTTGAATAATTAAATCTCTATAATTTAGAGTTCCCTATTGCTTAAGGTCAGACCTAGACTCAAGATTAAGATAGATATAAGCTGGCTAAGGACTAGTTATTTTTATTTCTAAGATTAATTATAAAAGATAATTATCTATCTCTTTTTTTCAAAATTATTGGATTAGATGAACAAAAGAGATTTATCCTTTAAAAGTTTTTTGAAAAATCAAAATAATTGGAGGTATAAATAAATTAAGAAAAGAATTGATAATAATTGGTAAAGATCTATCTTGGTCCCTTAAAAAGAGCAAGATTCTTTCTTGCTACAAATTACAAAAAGGAAATTAAAGATAAAAAGGGCTAAATTGGTAAGGATCAACTTTGGTCTATAAAAAAATTGAGGCTTTCTTCTAATGTTAATAAGCTTCAATAGAGGAATTAATTCAAATTTAAAAGCCTCCTAATGAAGATTGAAAGAAGTAAAGAGATGATCAAAGGATGAGTTAACATAATATGGATGTAGTCTAAGTTTTTGTAATAAAACTAGTTACGAGATTATTTGTCTCACCTTGAGTTAGAGTAGTAAAACTTTTATAATTTTTTCTTAACTTATTGATATTTTTTTTAATCTCTATTTTAGTTTTTATAAGTGATAAAGCTAACTATGAATTATTAAGATTGATTGCTGAAATTCAGTAGTTCTTAAGGAGTCATTATTCAAGTGTTCTAAGGGCATTTCAAGTTAAGGAGGAAAAGGTAATTTTGAAAAATTTTGGCAAAGCTTCTTGATTAAAGGATGTACTTTTCTAAGGAAAACTTTTTATGATCTTATCCTTAGGAATTATTCTTATGAACTAATGATATATTTTTCATCCTAAAGTAATGGTCTACTTTCAGCTTGAACAATGTACTTTCTTTTACCTTTCTTTATCGAGATTCTTTTATTGTTTAGTGTATTGGACCCATTATGGCATTTCTAATTTCTAGAGTTTTAGCCTTGATTTTTTTTATTTTTATATTTTGATTGTTTTGCATGAAGAGAAGCAAAAGTTTAAGCATGGAGGAATTTGATAACATTTAATTTGCATACATATTTTAGGGTGATTTTGTACAATTTCGTACAAAGTTAAACTTATACCAATTTTGAGCTTAATTTTTTGAAATTTCATTTTTGGGGATTTTAGAAGCAATTGTTAGATTTTTGAGTGATTTTATCAAGTTTTGTAGTTCATTTGAAGAAAAGTATTGATAAGGAATTGAAGCATAAGAACTTTAAGTGAGGAATGAAGTTTGAAAGAGACCACAAGTGAAGATCAGAAGAGACCATAGGTGATGACTACAATCATGATCCTTGTCCATGGTGCTCTCGTTATTAATTTCGATTGAAATTTAAGATTTTTTAGATAAAGTACAAAACCACACCCAACACCACAACCATGATCCTAGGGCATAGTGATTCCATAGATTGTAAATATTCCTATTTTTGTAAAGATTTGAATTCTAAGATGCCATGCTTCCATTATATTTTATTTTATGAGCCAAATTTGGAAAGTAAACTAAAGAGATGTGCAAGAAGATATCTTAAGAAATATTGAAGACATGTAAAAGATATTTTCAAGATACCTTTGAGATGCATCAAAGATACATTCCAAGATTCCTTTTGTACTATAAATAGGATATAAGCCTTGTAAATTAGACATCATAGATAATTTATAGATTGAAGACTCCGCCATTTTCTTTTTTTTTTTTTTCCCTCTCAAAGTTTTAAATTAGTTTTTAGCATTTAATTATTGTGGATCTTAGTTTGCTATGTAATTAATTTTCTTTATTATTAATTTGTGATTTCTCATTATTTTGATCTAATTGCATTACTTTTTATTGTCTTTAATTCAATATAGTTGTCTATTGAATTGTTGTTTGAATGGATTAAAGAGTTCGTAAACTCTTGTAATAGATGAACTCATGCAATTAGAAGTAATTTGATAGGCTAAGTAATTAAGTACCCAATTTCTCTATGTTAAGGCAACCTAATAAAGGGATTCAAGATTTTAATGTGATCTTGAGATGCTTTATTACAGAAGTGATTTGGGTAGAGTAAACATAGGGTTACAAATTAGTTAAAGAGCGAGTCCGATTAATTCACACTAAGAGTCTTCATGGTCCAATAAGCAAGGATGAGACTAAAAATCTACTTGGATGGTTGGATTTGATCAGAAGATGATGGCGTGTGATGCATAGTAGATTAGACGTTTATTCTTCAGTGGTCAGTTGTTGTCACTGTTGAGCTTATCCAATGTGTGGTTGTCTATTGTGTAGTGTTGTTGTGTGCGAGTTTGGTGAGTTGACATGTAGCAAAGTATGTGTTATAAAACCCACAATCAGCTACTTAGGTTTAGCTCATAAAATTTAGGCTAATTGAACAAATTATCCAATTTAGTCTAAATTTCACGATAAAACTAGAATTATTAGTAGAAATGATCCCATAAGCTCAAATTTAAGAAAATAAGTAATAAAGTAAAAGAATATAAAATTTTTAAATTTTAAGTATATTATCCGTTAATTAAGAAAATGTATAAAATGTATTTCGATAATATAGGAATTGCTAAAGAAAAATTATAAGCACACTAAAAATTATAAAATAACTTAAATAATATTTACAAGTATTTATTTGTACCATGTATAAATTTGCATATAGATAGAAATACGTGTAATTACTTAAAATACACGAAATATGTTAAAATAAGGTTAATTAATTAAATAAAATTCATAAATAATTAATAAAAAATCAAGAAAATTCAGAAAAAATATGGAAATGTCCCAAAGAGGGGTATGGCATACTGAGAAGGAAGAAAGAAAATCAACTAATTAGAATAAAACAACAAAAAAGGCAATTTGGAAAAGGATAAGATCAATGTCACCTCAATTTAATGCATCAAAATTGCTTTATGCCTCTATAAATAGTTAAAAAATTTCAAAAGCTCATTTTAAATGTCTAGAATTGTAAAAAATTAGAGAGGCGAAATTAAGAGAAAATTAGGATTTTTACAAAAAACTATGCAGTTTAGAGTTTTTAAGGAGAACCTAGACTCGATGAGCAGCTGGGAATAGATAACTACCACCACCATACGGTGGTGGCAATACCTAGATGGGCTGACACACCAATGGCCACCAATAGTGGCCGAAGCCACCAATTTTGGTAAGGTTCTGATTTTTACCCAATTTTTTTTTTAAATTGTTAAAAATATCAAAATTAGTTGGAAAATTATGAAACTTATTATTCTAGAATATTTTTTTATTTAGTTTTTATGAAAATATATCCCGTGATATATGGTCTTTAAAAAATCATGCAAAACCGAGTATGTTTCGAATCAGAAATAAATGACTTTAAAAGTATAGTTTTGAACCCAAAATTTTTGTGTAAACTACTTAGGGATTATAGAACAATTGTATAAGCTCTTTTTCAAAAATTAATTTTTGAAATTTTTAGATAATTTTTAAGCCTTAAAATAATGCATAAAATGGGTAATCATTGATTTGATGCATAATTATATGTTTTAGCATATTGAAATTTGATGGAATATGCTATTTGTAGCATTTGGAGTGTTAGATGTAATTATTAGGATAATATGTTGTAAATATGTAATAAGTAAAAATGATAAAGCTTAAGTTAATTTGGTAATTTAGAGTAATTAGATTCAAAATATGATTTGGGATGAATTTAGATATTTGGAATGTTATTTGATGTTGGGAGATGATATTTGAAGTGATGAGAATATTAGATGTGTACATTAGGTGATAATGTGTAAAATGTAAGTATGAGAAATTAATAATTAGGAAAATATTGGTTAGAATTGATATTACGATAATAATAGGAATATATAATAAATCTAATAGGAAACTTAAAATAGAGTAATTATATGAAAAATGTAAGATTTTGTTATAACATGGGTGAATTCGGCAATTAAATTAAAACTCGAGTGTATTGTACGAATTAGAACATTAGTTAGAGACTAAAAATGATATTTAAGATATCCGCAGATAATGCAATTAATTTCATATTATAGGTTGGAATGATTTCTTAAGGTATACGTATAAATTTTTAACAAAAAACTGAGTTAAAAACTTAATTTAGAAATCGATGCGAAAACTAAAATAGAACTTAGCATGATTCAAGAAGAATTGTAAAAGACTTAAAAATTTAGATAATTAGGTATATTAAACCCTAAATAAAAAATAACAATAAGTATTATAGGGTAAAACCAACCCATAATAGTTATATGGAAAATTGAAACTATGTTTGTAATATAGGGACGAATCAGTGATGGCTTGAGCGAGTCGGACCTTGAGTGAGCAAGTGAGGAGTTCAGATAAGTTAAGATTAGTACATTACTGTAATACGAAGGATTAAGTTGTACCTAATTGTGCTTATTACGTAGTGGCTGTATGCATGTACTTGTTTCTAAGTTTAATGCCATGATTCCGAATTGTTGTTTTGGTCTATATTGGATGAATTAATTGATCATCTTAAACTGAACCTAATCAAATATATGATTTGTAATCATAAACCGAGATTGCATAGCAACCTATTAGGGGAACATTAGGATTCTCTGGCCAAATACCAACTCCTTTAAATGGGATAACGCTAGATGGCATAATTCGTCCTTTCTTCATCATTAGTTGAATTAAGTGACAAGTGAAGAGGTCACAGTAAGGATGAGGTCAATGGTTCAAAGATAGTCGCGGGAAGAGCGGTGTCTTCATTGCATAAGCTTTGGTTTAGTTGTGAGCTGTTGCATTAACAATAACTCCTCAACTCGGATTAGAGCGGGCATAATTTCTTTAATATCACAATGGGTCGGATAACGTCATGCGATGGCATTTGCGTATTTATGTATTGCATCTAATTAAATTGGTTGATAACCTTCTTTGTATTGGTGGTATAGTTATAAGTCTTCCGTCTCGATTTACTAAGCTATGGTTGCTCATATTTCTATAGACGTCGATGCAAATGCTAGCTAAAAAGCGACTTATAACTACCCTGAAGCTAGCAACTACTAAATCCTAGGGAGTAAGGAAAAACATTTGAAAAACAAACATATATTTTTAAGATCTAAGCTCTTATTTTAGAATTTTTTATTTCTAAATAATGTATTAATTAGGAAATAAATTACGGTGAAACGTTGTAAATGTTAATTGTAATAACTAAATTCTAATGTGTATATATATATATATATATTCTTACTTTCTTAAGTAAATAACTTACTTAAATTACAAATTATTTATTTCAAAGCAAGTTAGTCATGGACACCTTATCTATGTGGGATTGTTATGATTTTACCGTTTCGGAGTGTGACATATGCGCAATAGTGTGGGTGTTCGATTGTAGAGTATGGATGGGGATCAGGTATGGCAAGTGTCTAGGAGCTAAGTTTGTCAAGGATGGTCATGCAAGTGTGTTATGTATGAATTAGGATGGCGTATGCTAGTGTGTTTTGTACGGATAGGGGCTGTTTGTGAATTATGTTGTAAGTTTTGTGTGGAGTCACCAAAGGACAAGCTTTAGTAAAGGGTTTGGGATTGGTTAAAGATAAAATTGTTTTTTTTTCCTTTTCTAAGCGAGTGTGTAAAATTTCTTTTCCTTTGTGCTATGTTGTAAACATCATGAATTTAGTTATTTAAGAGTAAAATTGAATCTTAGTACTTTAGATGACTTCATGAGTTGTTAAAGCCGAGCAAGATAAAAATTTACTAAATTATAAATTTGAATATATTATAAGTAATAAAAACTCTAGAAAATTAATCGAAACCTACATTGCGTACAAAAAAACTCTAAATTCGATGTATGGGAAAATACTCGAAATGAAACCCGAACTTGACTAAAACCTTAAAATTATAACTTTATACTTATAAAATGAATAAATATCACTTAATAATAACATAATCATAATCGATCACAATTATTGATTAAATTGCGTAAAAATTTTAATGAAAACGTTGAAATAATTTGTAAAAATTATAATTATAACAAGTACTAATTAAATTGATAAATTTTTATAAAATCTCAAAATTAATTTATAAATATTATTTTTATTATTTTTATGTTTAAAAATTTTTTATATTTATATTTTTATTTTTTTCTTCCCTTTTTCTTTCTTTTTCTTTTCTTTTTCCTTTTTCTTATTTTTTTCCTCCTCCATGTGATTTCCTAACTGTTTTTACAGCTACCCAAGTACTCAATTTCCTTGTAAAAGTGTCAAGTAATTAAAGGATAAAGTACAAATTACATAAAGTAAATATTTTACCTTTATTAATACTTAATCTATTAGGATTTGTCCCTTTCTTTTCTATTTTTAATTGCTTCATTCTCCTGTTGTTCTTTACGCGTGGAAGTTCAGAACATAAAAAACAAAACAAAACCAGAAAAAGAAGAAACCAAACAGAAAACAAAAAAGAGAAAAAGAAACCAAAGCAAACACACACTACAAATTAACTAAGAAGAAGAAGAAGAAGAGGAAAAAAATAAATAAAAAGGATTCTACCACTTAATTGATTCAATTACTGAAGATTTTAGGTAGGTTGTTTATTTATCTTGTACATGTATATATATATGTATACGAAGTATTTCATTTATTTATTTATTGATATGTATATATAAGAAGGCATGAATAAATATAATATATGTATGTATTACGTATTTTATTCTATTTTATTTTTATTTATGTATAATAGATAGTATATGTTTGTATGTATAAATAATAATGCATGTGGTATGTATTTGGTATTTTCTCTATTTAGGTATTGATATATATATGTAGGTATGCGTGAATATACATGGGTGTATATGTACATAGTATTTATTTTTATTATATGATATATAAGTATAAGTATACATATATAATATAGATACATGTATTATGTATTCTTGTATTTAGGTACATAGGTATGTTATTAGTATTTTCCTTATATATATGTATATATGTGGACGTATTGGATATGTATGTATATATGTATACTATTAATTGTATTTTGTTTTTTTGTACATATGTATATATATATATAATATAACTATATATATACTTATGCATATGAAGTATAAACATATGTATACTATATTTGTACATAATGTATAATTAGGGTTAAAATAATTTATTATATAAAGCATAGTATACGTATAAATGTATGTATATGAATAGTAACGTATACGTAAAAATACGAGTATATGTAAATAGTATATAAAATATACTATAATATTAGTTTAATAATGAAGTCAGTTAATTTATATATATATATATATATATAAGACTACCGTAAATTAGGAAAAAGAATAATAATTAAGTAAATTAAAAAATTCAATGAAATATAATAATGAGTATTTACGTATATATATAATTATACCGTACAATACAAGAAAATAATAGAAAATTATGAAAAATTTATAAGAGTAACACATGGTACTCCCATAAACTGCCACGTCATCATCTAAGTATAATTAAGTAATTTTTTCGTAATTAATAATAATAATAATAATAATAAATTAATTAAGTATAAAAATAATAAAGTAGAAAATTTTGAATTAATAATTCTAAAATCTCAAAAATAGGTAAAAAAATAAGTAATTGTAGTAAAGTATACTCAAAATAAGAAAATTACAAATCATACGATTTAAATGATTATTAAATCGTAATTATATTAAGTAGGCTCAACTTGATATAAATCGAGCTAACTAATAGAAAAACTTATTTTTAAGCTCAACAGTTTGGTTACTCTACTAAGGATGGTTTGTAAGCTAGTCATAAAATAAAATCCATGAAATTTAATTAGGCCTTTTTTTCTTTTTTGGAAAAATAAAGTAAGAAACAATAATTAGGCTCTTCCTTTCTTGATTTGATCCTTTCTTAAGTAAGCTTTGCTATTTTTTTCCTCTACTTCTTATAAATATTTGTACTAACTCTTATTCAGGTGTTGCAAGGAAATCCAAAATAAGAAAAGGTCCAATGAGCCTTAAGGGATGTTTTATGGGGTAATCTTAATGTGTGTTTAGATGCAGTCGAACCTAGATGATCTTAGGAACCTAAGAAAGTAGCCATTGTGTAAGTTTTAAGTAATTTGGTATAACCACCGCTCGGTATCAAGTTGGTCAATCCCGCTCAAGTTTCATATGTGCCAGTAATCCAAGTGAGGCTATTTAAAACTTGGGAACCATTAGAACCCACCTAATTGCATTCATGTTCATAAACCTGCAAATGAAAAATAATGTAGTCTTTTGTAAAAAAAATAAAAGTTGTAACTTCATTAATATTCAATTATCTTGTAAGCCATTTTTCCTTTTGTAATTAAAAAAAAATAAAAAGGTTGTAAGCCCATCAAGGGTCCAGCCCATTTTATACTCTTTTTTGCATATTAATAAATTAACAACCCAAATAAATTGCCACATTACATTTGTGTGCTTCTCATTTATTACGGGATTTATTGTTTCATTCCTTGTTTATGCAGATTCATGTTGTTCTTTCTTTAATTAAAAAAAAAAATACCCATTGAACTTGTAAATATTTGTAATTCTTAGTTAATAGCTCTAGAGCCAACTACAATCTAGCAACTCATCACTTTCCTTTCAATTATCAATCCTTATAAACAATTTTTCCGAAAAAGTATCCTTGTAAATATTACCATCCTTTTTCCCATAGCTTGTAAATATTCTTTTACCCACCATATTGTAAAGTAATCACTAATCTATGATACATTTAGAATTTGTAAAGTAATCCCTAAAACCATCAAAATTATAACAAAATATGTTTCACTCTCATAAAGCACTTGTAAATAATTAAAACATTTTGAAAATTAATAATAATAAACAATTAAGTTTGTGAATAAATAATGTTTCCCCATCACATATTTGTAATTTACCCTATAATCCTTAAATAAAACCTCTTTTCCACTATGTTGTCCTCTTAATATATCACATTGTAAATTTAGAGCTTCTCTTTATTAATATTTGTAACATTTTTTCAAATTTGTAATAAATTTAAATTTTCCCATAGTTACATAATTGTTATTTTGTCTCAAAAAAAAAAACAAAGAGAGAGAGAGAGAGAGAGAGAGAGAAAGTACGAGAAAAGATATAAAAAAAACAGATAAAAGAAAAAAAGGGGGCTTTATTCTGTAATCGTCATTTATACTTAACCACATCTTTAGATTATTATCATTCATAGGTTTCTTTATAAGTCATGTAAATAGTATTTGTCACCATTTAATTAGACTCCCTCTCCATTAGATCACCTTGTAATATAAAAGAATCATATAATTAATTCAACCTGCTAGTCTTAAATACTAGAAACAAAATAGAAAAGTGAAATAAAAAAATTGGAAAAAAAAACAAAAAGAAAAAAAAAATCAATGAGAAAAACAAAATATGTCTTTATCAATTGTGAATAATTATCTCCCTCCAATTTGTTCATAGTTAGAAACATAAAATTAAGTCATCACTATATATTCATCATCACTAACACCTTTGTTTCTCCCACTTAATAGTCACCTTGTTAGCATCTTCAGCTGTCATTTCTTCTCTCTAAGTTAGCAAATTAATTCTAAGAATCTTTTGAACGATGAATGACTCTTTGAAAATTAAAATTGAAAAAAATATATAAAATAAGAAATGGAAGTCTTTGTAAATTTACAATCCTTAAATAAAATTTATTTTCTGTTATGTTTAATTCATCACATTATAAATTTAGAAGTAAATTTTTGTCACCTGTATCATTACTTAGACAATTGTTCAAATGCCTAAAAAAACTAAAAAATAAAAAAAGGAGCCTTTAAAATTTTCCTAAGTTGTAAATAATCCTATCTCATTACCTTTGGTTGTCTTACAAATTGTCAATTGTGTAAGTAACGTCCCTCTTTTTTGGTATAATTTCTTCTTTAGTAGGTCTCCCTACAAATAAATTTTCTATAACGCAAAGTGTCTTGTAAATATTACAATAAAAAAAATTTAAAAAAGACATAATCAAAGAAAAAAATCCAAAAAAATAAAGATAGTGCTTGTTTACTATTTATCCTTTCCTTAGGTTGTAATCATCTCCCTTTAGTTTGTAAATAGCAATCATTCCCTTAAAAAACTAATACCTTTGACTCTAGTCCTCATCACTTTAGGATTTATCAAAAAGGAAAAAAAATGAGAATCCCAAAAAAAAAAAAGAAAAAAGAACCTTAATTCCATAAATTTTTCTCTACGTTGTCAATAACTATCACCATACCAATTTTCACTCATTTGTTCATGTCAGCTATGTCACTTATTAAGGTTGTCACCTTCTTTAGGATTTTCAATTTGCAAATAACCACCACTTTTGGTAGGTTTTTAGCCAACTCCCAAAGTGCTTTCCCTCTTTCACAAATATTTTTAGGCTTTAAGCTTGCCCATAGGGCACTTTCCCTTCTCTAATCATCTTTTAAAGTTTTAAGCAACTCCTTGAATGCTATCTCTTGTTCATTAACATTTTTAGGCTTTAAGCTAGCCCATAAGATGCTTTTCCAACTCTAATCATCTTTGAAGGTTTTAGGTTAACCTATAGGGCACTTTCTCTTCTTTAATAATCATTTAGGATTTTAGCCAGTTCCTAGAGCACTATCCCTTATTCATGAACATTTTTGGACTTTAAGGCAACCTACAAGGCACTTTCCCATCTCTAATCATCTTTACAAGTTTTAAGCACGCTCATAGAGTGCTTTTCCTTCTTTAGGCTTTTAAGCCAGTCCATAAGGAGCTTTCCCTTCTCGATCATCTTTTAAGGTCTTAGTTAGCTCATAGAGCACAACCCCATCTTAGTATCCTTTAAGGTCCGAGTTAGCTTTCAAATCATTGCCCCAAATCCTTACATTACCTTTGAGGATCTTAGTTAACCTATGGGATGCCTTCCCCTTTTTTTTATCATCTACACGATGCTTTTGCTTCTTCAATAGTCTTTTATGATTTTAAGATAAATTGTTTTCCCTATCCAGTCTTACCTTTCCTTTAGAGTTTTAGAAAAATATAAAAAATAAAAAGAAAAAAGGCTTTTTGCTAACATGTAAGAGATCCTCATTGGCTTTAAAGATTGCTTTTGAGAGGATTATGCTAACCTACAACTTATAGTCATTCACTCTAAGTCATGAAGTTTGAAATATACTACATGCCAAGGAGCTATAAGATCTAATGCTGGAGGGCAAAAAGGAAAAGCCCGTTAAAGAAAGGGTTGCCAAAAATAGCCCTCAAGAATAGTGGAGATACACTTAAAAACCATTCTTAGCACACTAAAAATCTTAAACCTAATATGGTCTTAAACTTACTAAGGAAGCCTATCTACTCCATAGCACCTTTCTACCCACTCCAAGTAAAGGCTAAGACCCCCTACCCACCCTTAACCCTAAACACAAGATTTTCCCATAACCTAAACCCATCCTATTCATGTTATAAAGCCTAAAAAGAATTAGAAGCCTATCTTCATTCTTACTTAAAGGGATTGTCCATCAAATCTGAAGCCTGAACTTTGTGAACAATCAGTCTAAGAGAAGATGATAAGATCCTTTATCATTGGGGTACGAAGAGGATGGGCTAAACCAACAAACCCTTAAAGAAAGCTAATCAAGCCTAAACTATTGAGTAAGCCCATCTTAATTAAGGGGCATTTTCATAAGATTAGAGGTCCAGCTTAAATGACTAGTTCTATGGAAAATGAGTTTCCAAATGAGTATAAGGACACATGTATCCATCAAGTTAGGGGCATCCAATGTGAGGCACTTTTTAAGAAAAATCAAAGATTTAACACATAAAGATATCCCACTGATTAAAGAGGTTTAGGATGAAAAGAGGCAAACCAAGTGTCAAACACTCAACCGAAACATACTTAAGAGTTAAGCGACATCAATGTGAGAATTTAGACTCATTCCTTAAAAAGGGTCTGTCTTGAACTTGATATGCAAGTTAAAATGATAGTAGCCATTCATTTCCCTATCCTAAGCATGTTATCCCTTGCTAACCCAATTGAACCTTTTAAAGAAGTGATTCCAAAATTAAACCTCTTATGAACTACCCCACATTGGGTAATCAGGATATTAGGGTCATCAACTAGGAGGGAAAGAATAAACTAATTTATGCTTGCTCTAGTTATACTAATTCATGAGTAATCAATGCTATTGATAATTTGTTCCCTTTAAAAGGAAGAAAGGTCTTGATTCCACAAATTTCACCAATTTTAACCTATAAGTTGTCAAAGAGCAACAAGAAGTAATCACCTTCATCGAAAGCTCATAAAGGAAGCCTAAAAGGAGTGAAAGGAAACAAAGAAAAACAAAGGAAAATGTCAAAGAGAGAATATCAAGGAAAAGGTAAACAAAAATAAATAAATAAATAAAAAGAAGAGGAAAGAAAGGAAAGAGAAAAAAAAGGCCATCAATATATAGCCTTCGAGAAAAAGCAACATAAGAGAAGCAAGTCTAAAACAAATACTAGAATGTGAAATCAAAGCTTAAAATCTTAAGACACCTTCTAAAGCCCAAAGAAACCTAAGCAAGTCCAAAAGACAAGACTTAAAACAAGAAATTGAAAGCTATCTCATTCTATAGGCCCTCCCACAACACCACCTCCAAAGAAGCTCTTGCAATTAAAGGAGGCAAGATTATCATTGCTCGTGAAATTAGGGGCAAGCCGATTTTAGTCTCTCCTAAGGGTTCTTAACTTATAACTTGGGTTGAAAAAACAATTCTTTCAAAATAGGCCCCTTCATCAATCCTTTTTGAAACCATTAACCAAGAGCCTACGTTACATTACAAGTCCAAAAAAGATCTAGATGATTGACCAAGGCATATCTCCTGCAAGATGAGCTATAATTTTTTGAATCCAAAGTCAAGAGTGAAACATGAACCGAGAGAGTAAGAAGCTCGCTTAGATTAAATAATTCAATGAATGGGATACCTATTTCAAGAGAAGAAGACATGAATACTTGTAATCTAAATCTAACAAGCAAATGTTTCCCCAAATAACATAGGTCATTTACCCTATGATGATGATTAAAGTCCATGATAACGAAAGCCCAAGAAGAATGATATGTAGAATAATCACATCACAAGAGTTAAGCAAATTAAATAAGCCATGATAATGGAATCCCCTGAAAGAACTAAGGGAATGAGAGGCTAATTTGTCCCATTAACCCTAACTTCCAAGCACAAGCTTAGGCCTTAGATAATCTTTGCGAAAGAGCAAATGACTATGAAGCAATGGGGCAAGTTTACTGTCTATCAGCAATCTCCAAAGCTTGTAAGGCCTTCTTACTTGTAAAGAATTCAAAAAAGGAACTTATATTGTAATAAGGGCTACAACCCTAATTTTCACCAAAAAAAAAGAAAAGAAAAACTTTTTTCCAAAAGAAGAGAAATTTTTCAAAATAATTGAGAGTTTAGAGAACCTTTCATTTTTTATGCTCTCAAACCCAAGTCTTTTTGGCTTTCTCACAGGCCTAATGGTGCTGTCTTGTTCAAATTTCCTATAGACCACTTGTTTGTTGGAGTGCTACCTTATTCTCAAAAGCATTTGGGCTGCTTGCTCAATGGAATGTTGTCTTATTTCTAAAAATACCAAGATCGATTGCTTGATGAAGCGCTATTCTATATCCAGATCACCTAATTAGCGGAGCTCTATCCAATTGCTTTAAAATTTTGAATCATTGACCCATTAAGCACCATCCATCCTTTTAAAGATGTTTTGAACATTATCAATCTTTTAGAGTTAGATATCTCATAGGAGCCTTGATCAGTCAAAATCTTTTAAGGTAGGATATCTTGTAAGAACCTTAACCAGTTAGTACCTTTTAGGGTAGTATATCTTGTAAAGAGCCCCGACCTGCTAAATACCCCTTAAGAAAGAATATCTCATCAAAAGGGTCTCTTTAAGATAGACAACAAGGAGTTCTTTCTACCCTTTAGACTGTCTTAGTATTGTCATTCCCTTCAAATAGGATATCTTACAAAAGGGTCTCACTAAGATAGATTGTAAGGAACCCTTTTCGTAGATATACTTAGTGCTATCACTCATCTAGGAAAGGATATCTCACTAAAGGGTCTTGTTAAGATAGACCACAAGGAGCTCTTTCTGTCCTTTGAACAGCCTTAATGCTGTCATTTCCTTAGGATAGGATATCTCACCTAAAGGTCTCATTAAGATAGACCGAAGGAGCCCTGTCCCCAGATAGCCTCAGTATTATCGTCCCTTTTAGAATGAATATCTTATTAAAGGGTCTTATTAAAATAGATCACAAGGAGCTCTTTCTACTTCCCTTAATTAATAGCTCGTCAAAGGGGTCCATTCTTTAGGTAGCTCGGTTCATCTTTTTTAGACTCACTTCCTACTACAAGTGCAAAAATGGAGTCTCTTTTTAGTTTTTATGATAAACTTTTCACTAAACTTTACCATAAAGTGGAGCAACTGTAAACACTCTATTTTTACCCTCAAGTTCATCTCTAATTTAGAATCCTCTAATCTTCAAAAAGGCCAAAAAAATAAGAAGAAACAAAAAAAATAAAAAAATGAGAAAAAAGTAAAAGAAACCCTAAAAATTCCACAAAAAAAAAATTTAATCATAAAGTGTCATGCAATGGTCTATTCAGGTTAGTTTAGGGTATAAATCATTTTTTGAGGTCAAAAACGGCTTTTGATGTTAAAATAAATATATGCTATTCGATTAGATTAAGGCTCACATGAAAATGGACCTTTTTTGAAAATTAATTTTTTTGACCTAGTTTGGACTACCCATTTTAAAAAACTTTGAAAGTATGCTTTTTAACAAGATCATAGGAAGGGCTTAGTTCCAGTCACCCAGAGTTTATTTTGCACCAAGATAGTTATGAACTCACCTAAATACTAGAATAACATAGGTTGAGTTACCTAAACACCTACAAAATATCCATTCCACAATGACGTAAAAAAAGATAATTTTTTCCATTTGTTAACCAGCTTCACAAGACCATTTCAACCTACTCATGGCTAAGCTCTATTGGCCGAAGGATCTCCTTTCTTTACTAGAAGAGCAAGAAAGAAGACACTTACATAAGTAATTAGAGAGGTGAACTAAGTTTTGTTCTAAGACAAAAAGCCACTCTATCAATATCAACTCGATCTAAGATCTCTTATTAAATTGCTCATTCAATGAGTACTCTCAATATTATTCCTTGAAGAGGACTTGAACCTCCATACTCTTTAGCAGGAGATTTTAAGTCTTGTGTGTCTACTATTTCACCACTAAGGCATTGTGAAAGTGAATCGTATTCATGACTGTGATAACTATCTAATGTGATGTATAGGGGGATCTCTTTGGGAAGCAAGAAGACCCATGAAATCTCTTCATCTACAAAGAATTCTTGATGTGACATAGATGTTCTTATTTGGACATATTGTTTGCCTACTAGATTTATGTTCTTAATACCTTGGCATGGATATTGGTAGGAATTTATTGAAACTTTAACATGGGCTCATGTATGCATAACTTTAGCTAATTTGATTCAATGGAGAGATAAATCGGTGGCTCTTTCGATTAGATGAAGAAAAAGAAGATAATGGGGTGTTAGGCTCATACCTCTACTAAACAACTACTCTTCAATCCCAATCTACTACCATCACACAACTAATACAAGATATTCATAGCTTCAGTCTCCCTCTCCTTCTCCCTTCGTTCAAGCATATTTTAACTTCCTCTCCTTTCCTTCTCAACCTCAAATCACTCGTCAAACGGAGTTAAAACAAACGTTTTGTAGCTACTTGAAGTTTTTAAATTAAAACCAAATGCAAATAAAATGAAGTTCCTAATTTAAACAAATTTGATAATTTTTGAAAATATTTTGAGTATATATTTATTAGACTTCATAATTCATCGAAGTGTGTAGCATGAGTTTTTAAAAGTCGGATAATTAGTCATTTCTTTTTCCGAATGATATAAAAAAAAGGAGAGAGAGAAAAGAAATTGAAATTTTAAAGCATGTTGGAAAGGAAACAAGAATCAGCAAAAGAGAAATAGGGAAAGGAAAAAGGAAAAAAAAAAGAAGAAGAAGTAAGTGATACGTGGTAACCTAGCAGACCATCACATGTCGATATCCTAGATTACTACGTAGCACTAAGCTATATCGCTACTCATTAGGCACCATGTAGCACTTGAGGGTTGACCAAGTCAACTTGCCTTCTCCATTTTCCTCCTTATATTGAAACAGAAGCAACACCTTCCAAATTTGAATTGCAATTTAAATGTCAAGTGATACCCTAGTAATTTTTACATGATTTTGGTGTGTTTTTTGCCATGAAAAATTCTAAAAAAATATAGAAATGAAAGCTTATAAAGTGTACTAATTGAGTATGTTCAAATTTTAAATTTTTTATTAAGGGAAATTAAATAAATAAAAAAAGGTAAAATCAAGTGACATGAATATATGCACATTTTTCACCCCATATTAATTTGGGAAATATGAGTATATTCTTACTATTATAATTGAAGATACTTATTAAAAACGTATAAGAGCCTCTCCTAAGGTGTTAATAGATATTTTAAAAAAATGGAAAAAAACCCATATATACTTCCTTGAATAAAATATGCTATTTTTCCTTAAAATGGATGTTTCTTGGGAACTAATTGAGCTTTCACATTATAAATAGAAAGTCACGCTTTCTCTCTTTAGATACTATACCCGTACAACCTCACTCTCTTTCTTTAATTTCTCTCACTATAGAGCAAATTAAAGAGATCTAAAAAATGGAAGGATTCCTTATTCATTCCAGAACAAAGCCAAACACTTGACTTCATCCAATAAAGTTTTGATTTGAGTTGAAATCAAGATAGGTGTTCTAGGGTTCATGTACATAGTTGAGCTTTATTTTTTATCAAATTGGTATACATATGCCTTAGTTTTTGTGAAATTGACTTAGAGGTTTCAAAGATTAAGGAGTTAAGATTTTGGAACTGCTAGACCTATGTTAAGAATCGACTCGAACTGACTTTTGCTCAATCTATAAGCAAGGTAAGTTTTCTCCCTTTAATTTCTTTGTTGTTTGTTGATTAAAAAAAATGGAAAAATTAAAAATAAAAGTTTGTGTTTTGATTTTGTGTTGTCATGCTTTTCATGAGAACAATGTGTTTGTGATACTCAATTTATTAACATATTAATATATAATATGTTGATTTGTTATTTTAGTTTCAATAATAATTTGTTAGACTTAGGTAATTAGTATGTTAGTTGTAATTGATTAACATATTTAATAGCTTGCGTGTTAATAAACTTGATTTGGTAATTAGTATGGTTTAATTTGAATAATAAGCATAATAATTAGCTTGTTCGTTTGTTTAGTTTGCATGTGAATTTGCTTGTTGGGAATAAAGAGTATGGTAGCATAATTTATTAGTTAGCTTTAATACATTGTTTAATTGAATTTAATAAATTAGCATTTTGGCTTGATCTTAATAATTATCATGTTGATCGATGAATAATTGGTATTGCCATGTTATGGATATCTGTTTTGTTTTTAATAAAGTTATTATCAAATAAAATGGGCTTTTTCTCTCATTAAAAAAGAATATTTTTCATAAATAAAAATAAATTGGCTTTTTTTTTTTTCCAAAAGTTAGGGATTTTCTTAGGATTTTTCAAAAGTGAACCAAAAACCTATTTTTCTAATTAATAGAACTTAATAAACTTAAAGTGAAAAGAATTTTCCTTTTAAATAAAACAAACTAATAGACTTAAGCTTTCTTAAACCGAGAGCTACATAGGCTTAATCCCGCTTTACAGGCACATAAGCACTTCAAGTAGCCCAAAATATTAAAAAAAAAAAGTTTGTTTCTCCCCTTTTCTTTTTTTAAGTTCTTATAGAAAACCATGGACCAATAACTAAAATTATGGTCCATCTGCAAATGGGCCCTAATTTCCCTTTTTCCCAATTTCAATCTAGTGGTAACTCTAATTTTCAAAAAAAAAAGTTTTCTTTTTTATGTAAAACCTTTTCTCAATCTTGTTAAGAGGTTTATATTAAGTGGGCTAAACTTAATATAAATAAAGCCAAGAAAAGAGAGAAATCTGTTTTTCAACTCAATAGTGGTAGAACAGGATGTCTGTCGAGCTTCCATTATCAATAAATGTCTTCAAGATGTCAAAATAGCTTATCTCAGCATTAATCACCAACCAATGTAAAGGTAATCTACACCTTCTTTCTCTCCTCAACCGAGAAGGAGATAACAACGTCTATCATTGGCTTCTTTATTGGGAAAGAGCACCCCATATTGTTCCTCGAAAGGAGAAGTCATCTCTCCTACCCTTGGTCTTCTAGTTATAGTTTGCACTTGTCCTCTTTTACCCTAACGTTAATTGTTGTTGAGGTTGTACTACTGTTGTTGTTGTTGTTGTTGCTGCTATTGCTCTTCCTTAGTTTGGTACTATCCAAATGGCTGCTAAACCTAGTTTCTCTCATTGGAGACAAGGTAGTTGATGCAAACTTTGTGCATAAGACATTCAATGACATTCCCCAAGTAACAGCACACATTGGTGTTCTACTGACGCATGTTGTCGCAATCACAAAATTTACCTAATCATGTAGTTTCTAGGGTCTATCTAACTAAAGGAGGTCGGGGGAGCTACTCATTGATCTCATAAAGTACTTTGGTAAGAGGGTGATTCAATAGTGTATTGCTTACGTAGTTGTAAGCCCTAAAGCCAAGTCAAGTAACCGTAGGATTGAACTTAGAACCCAAGGTTTAGGGCGATCGGTTAAAGGATCCGATCAAACCCAAATTAGAAACTATTGATAGGAATATTAGTAAAAATGACCCTGTAAACTTAAATTTAAGAAAGTAAGTAGTAAAATAGGAGACTATAAAATTTTCAAATTTTAAGCATAATAACTGCTAATTATCGAAAAAGCGAAAAGTGTCATGAAATAACTAAGAAATTACTAGAGATAAATTATATGTGTACTAAAAATTTTAGAATGACCAAATTAATATTTAGGAATGTTCACGTGTACCCTACATGTATTTACGTGTAGATAAAAATACGCGTAATTGCTAAAATAGACCGAAAATTAAGTAAATAATTAAAGAAAAATACAAAATAATTATAAAAAAATAAAAAAAAAATCAGAAGGAGAGGTCTGCAACTGGATCAAGTCGTGACTGAAAAGAAAAAAAATTGGCCAATAAAAATGTGCCAAACTAAAAGCCTAAAATCAAGGAAATGGGCAAAAATCACATCAAATTAATGCACATTAATTACTATGTTTGTCTATAAATAAGGAAAAATTCACAGAAGACATTTGGACAATTTGTAATCTGAGAAAAATAGAAAACAAGAAAAATCGAGAGAAATTCCAGAAAATAAAAAAAAAAAAAGAAAACTGTGCAGATTAGCAAGGTGAACGGGAACCACCACCCACCACCACCTGGGACCGAACCACCACCACCACCCTACCCTAGGACCAGCGTCTGGACCGGCCGACAGCCTTGGACCGGTTTTGGACGGCCAGAAATCCTTGAACCGGTTAGTCATTTACTCATCCCGATTTTTATATAATTTTGTAAAATTAGTTATTTTGCCCAGAAAATTATGAAACTTGTTATTCTGAGGTTTTATTGTATGTAGATTTAGGGAAAAATATTGATTTAGTTTAATTATGTCTGGAAATATAGGATTCTTAAGAAATTGTTAAAAACCGAGCATGATTAAACCGGAAATTAAATAGGCTTAGGGATGTAGTTTGGGGCTCAAAATTTTTTTGTAGAACTCTCACATGATTTAGAACAGTGCTATGAAGCCTTTTTTTTAAAATTAATTTTCGAAAATTTTAAGTTAATTTTTAGCCCTAAAATGATGGTAAAATTGAGTGATTTGGGATTAATTAGGTAATTAGAATGTTAATTACTGATTTGAATCTTGATTAGATGATTAAGGAAGTTAATCTCTGCAGTGGAACCCTAATCCTAGCTTTTAGGTACTAATTATGGTTAATTAGGGAAATTAGGTAAAGAATATGAGAAATTAGGAATATGTGAAAATATAAATTACTAAATTTTAAAAAATAAAGTTATTTAGATAATATTATAATTGAAATCAGAAAAATAATAAATCGGAATTAATATTTAATTTTAAGTAAATATCTTAAAATGTAAGATTTTTACACCTCGGGAATAAATCCGATATCCCAATTAGGGTTAGTGTGTACCGAATAGTTAGAATACCAAAATTACGACCCAATAGGATATTTGAATACCCGAGCATAAGGTGATTAATGTCACATTGGGATTCGAGCCTAATTACGACCTAGGAATTAAAACTAGAATCTAGTTTAGGAACCGAACCCCGAAATAAAATACAACGAATTATTAGTACGTTGTCGGTATACATGAGGAAAATGAGTTACATTATAAATTAGAATAAGAATCCATAAAAATAAGTACTAAAAGGACCTCTTTGAATTATAGGACACCCAGAAACAAATCAGCTCGCAATTTGAGGATCGAGCGACCGAGCAAATTCATGTAAGTTGGGTTATTGCTTATTGTAATAGAGTACTAGTTTTGTAGTGCTCGGAGACTTAGGCTTGTATATGCTTGTGATTGTAAGTAGTTTGCGCATGTGTGATGTATCTGAATTCGTGCTGGAATTTGTGCTGTGGGTAATTTTGTGACTGATTGAATTGTTGTGGTCTTGTTTGAACACCCTAACCGGAATTTAATCTTAGTCGACCGTAATAACCGAAAACGTCATGCATTGCAACCCGTTAGGGGATCATAGGACTCTCCAACCAAATACCGACCTCTTCGAAAGGGATAGCGCAGGATTGCAAAATGGTCCCTTCTTCATCCTCAGTCGAACTAAGTGACAGGAGAGGAGGTCGCGGCGGGGGTGAAGTCAATGGTTCGAAGGTAGTCGCGGGAGGAGCGAGGTCTCCATTGCACAAGCCTGGGTTTGGTTGTGAGCTGCTGCATAACATGGAACTCCTCAACCCGGATCGGAGCAGGTGAAATTTCTCTGATTTCACAACGGACCGGACTACATTGTGCGATGACACTTGATTGTTGCATTGCATGAAAATAATTGTTTGATAATCCTGTTTGTGCTTGTATGCATTCATGAGTCTCCAATTCAACTTACTGAGCTGTAGTTGCTCATACCCTTATAGATCCTTTTGCAGGTTCTGATTTGTAATCTCTTCGAGTACCATGCCACCCTACAATTATCCAGAGGTTAGTCTTTTGACGCCAGGGGTGTGAGGATCAAGTTACTTAGCTTAATGTGTAACCAGACTGACCTTGTAGTTAAAGGATGAAGACTGTTAGTTATTCTGTAAATTAGTAAACTGTAGTTCTTATGTAAATCTTCCTGGGAAGCTCTGTGGACTTACTTATATGATTATCTATGTTTAATAGTAATTTGAGTTACTCATCATATTTGTAGTATAATCATTAATCGAACTGTTTACTTCAAAGCGAGTGGTCGTCGACGCCTTGTGTAGATTATCTCTATAGTAGGAACTGTGAGGCCAGTTTCTATCATAGAGTGGTTTACACGGCGGGACTGTTGCGACCTCGCGACTTCGGGGCGTAACAGTAGTCTACAAACTTTTGCTTTTACCTCTCTAGGGGCATGACCCATCTTATTGAAGACCGAGGTGGTCCTTCACCGAGAGCCTCTTTAGTGGGTATTGCTTTTGAGCCATGCCTAAATGGCACCCTCCTGAGCAACATACTTTTTGACCATCATCATAAAGTCGTTAAAAGTGTCCAAGCAATTAAGGGAAATGGATTTAAAAAAATTGCTCTTAAAGTCCAGGTCATTGATGATAGCTTGAAAGGAAACCCTAGTGTCAAGCTTTCAAACGTGAAGCTTTGCTCAGTTAAAGCATTTTAGGAAGGCCTTAAGCATCTTGTTTAGCCTTTACTTAACATGGTATAAGGTTAAGGAATCCCTATACAACACCTTACTATTGAGAAACTGCTATTAGAACCTGACCGTAAGTTCATCAAAGGAGTTGATCAAGCCATCTTATAATTGGTTGCACCATAGCAGCACTGTCTTAGTCTATATGCTCAGGAATACCTTACACATTATGACATCAAAGAAGTTATGTAAGCTCATTATGGTGCAAAACTACACTAGATGGTCTTTAAGGTCGACTAAGCCATCATAAGTGTTCAGGGATAGGCCAGAGACCTTATGGAAGGGTATCCTTAAGGATAATCGATACGAAAGGGCCCCTACTCACACTTGGTTGTAATACTTGGGCCGATGATTTAGCTCGTTTTTTGCTTGCTCATGCTTTTAGGCGTAGCAAATATGCTCACCTAATTCTTGCACATTCATCTCCTTGAGTGGTTTCTGAGATCTTCCTAGAGAAGGTTCTGTTTACACCTTGCACTCGAGTAGCAATTAGTGTTCAACTAATAACAAAGGTCCTTAGGGGGGATCGTGATTAAGGTGAATACACTCATATGGGCACTTGGGGTTCATAGGGGGTGTCGAAGAATGCCTATTGCATCTACTCGACCTATTGGATGAGCTAATAGGGGGTTCTTACAATGAGCTTTACCTTGGGTTTTTTGCAAAGCCACTTCTTCTTGTTACAAGGTAGCATTTTCTTATTTGTCTCTATCATCTAGTGGAACATGGCCTTAAGTTGATAAAACTTTGAAGGTTGTGGAGTCATTTGCAGTAGTGATATTAGTGACCAACCATCATCATCGTAATAGGCTGCTTGAGGGTTTGTATTTTTGCTCTTAATCATGTTAGTGAGTTTGTTGAAATGGTAAACACCTAATGGTGACATTAGATATCACTATAGTGGTTTTTTTATTGTATCCTAGCAGTCCAGCAATCATGTGCCATAGTAGACTTGCAAGAAAGCCCCATGTGGCAAAAAGCCCCATGTAGCAATATTAGTAAGGGCCCTTCAATACTAAAGTTAGCAAGAAGAGAAACAAAAGTGCTTTGAGAGTGTTTAAGCGTATATGAGTGATTGGGGAGTCAATCCTTGTACCTGTAGCTTCATGCCCTATTTATATGCTATGACATTTACCTACCAAGGACATATGGCTAACGAAGATTAGCTTGTATGCGTTTGGCGTAAGGAGGAAATGCTTAGTATGACAAAGGACAACACTCTCTAGGGAAGAGTAGTTGTCACATCAATATAGGTAATCATTATAGCTAAGCTGGCTATACATTTAGACCATATGATAAGCTATCGGGTGTCATTTAATTATGAGAGAGAAGAAGGATGAGTAAAACAATCTTGGCATCATGATCCTCAGGTCGTATCCTTAGCACCTAGTATGTGCTTGAGGCTAAGGTCAATGTGGCTCCATAGAGCCTTGGATCTAGTCATTCTAAGGACTCTAGAGTCCTCAGGGTCTTAGGTGCCAAGGAGTTAAGCACCCTGAGGACATTGATTGAAGCTTCCAAGGCCTTCAGCTAGTCGAGGTTAGATTGCTTGGGGATGACTCAAGCGGTTACATTGTCAACCATCTAGCTACACTTAGGCTTAGGTTGAGTTGCTCATGGGACGGCTGAACCAATTAGCTTGCTGAAGGAGGTCAAGCTCTCAGCCCATAAGAGTGCTTAAGGGGACCCGAGCATGCTGGGGTACTTAGGCCTTAGCCTTTGGAGCTTAGACTTGAAAAGGCCCATCAACACTACATATTGAAATAAGTCCAAAAGATTTGCAATGATAAATAATAGGAAAAGGAAGCACTATAGCTCAAAAATATTTTACAAGCATGAAGTAGATACATTTTAAACACTAGTTATGGGAACAAAACACACATCGACCTAAACGTGATATGCATCTTTTAACAAGAATTTTTTTTTCTTTAATTCTTGTAGGTTAGAGAGTAAACCTACCTCATAACAAGTTGCCCCACTTTAACACTCGAGTTGAATTGGATGGCTTAAAAAGGCCCACATTCAAGCTAGTTAAAATTTTTAAATTTGTTCTACATTCTTTTATGGGTCAAACCGTCCCACCTATGTAGTTCGCCCTACTTGCATAACTCTAAATTTTCCATATCGTGCCCATTCTAATGCCTTATTAGCATCAAATTCACTGCTTTTTTTTTTTTTTTAATTCTTTCGTATCACCACATGTATAACGAAGAAGCCTCATTAGAAAAATAGAAATTATTCCGATTCAAAAGGGAAAAGGAAAAAAGAAAGGGTGATAGCTAAGAAAGATGATTACATTATTGATGCTTGATTTCTTATTCAATTCATTCCTTTTTCCCAAAATCTATCATTGTCGACTATTGGACATTGAGTTTGAACTTAACGTACTTTGCTAATAAATCGTCCTGTTTTTTTCAAATCCCCTTTGAAGAAGAATAGTAAATTATAAGTACACTCCTCACATTGTCGTCCATGTTTATTTCCTGGCAGTCCATGTTGTCTTAAGGTATTGTCGTCCATCGTAATCTTAAGCCTAGGTTATTACAAGAATGTACAAATTCAATACTCGAGTAAGAGTTACCAATTTGCGAGCCCCATTTCCTATGATAGTCTGTTATGAGATGATTTTGTCATGGTTTTACATTGGTTTATACATATATATATATATATATATAAAGGCTATACATAAAATTTATTCTTGCTATCCAATATGCGGTAATGTAACTAAACTGTTATGGTCCTTATAGCCAATATGGTAGAAATTAATTATTCACTATTGTAAAATAGATTCGATTTCTTTCTTTCATTCTTCATTAAAATATAGGGAAAAAAGTTAAAATTCAATGCCCAACCTTTGATTCTATTTAAATTCTTAACCTTTTCATTTTTTATTTGAGTCACCAAAGTCTTAAAAAATTTTCTCTTTAAGTACTTCCATTAACTCAATTAAAGATTTCCATCATCACTGCTACTAATAAGCATGAAAAATCGGTTTAACATATTGTTATTATTATTATTGTAGGATCAAGTGTTTTACCACTGCATCAAAAGCTGTAGCTGATGATGACATGTAACTAAAATCATTTCAACCATCCAATAGGCAAGTGCTATATTCGATTATGACTTAGCCTATCCTAGGCTTTATCATGAGTGAGATATCGACACACCGTTGCCAACAAAAGTTCATTGAAGAATCTATTAATGTTAAGTTTGTTGAAGATACTAACAATTTTTCTAGTGAGGATAATGTTAATTTTGAAAAAAAAAAGAGTCCTTAGACTAAGAAGATACTACAGAAAAGCTAGAAGGTAACATAGATCCTTTAACAAGTCAAAGTGCTAATCTAAATGCTTCAAAAACTTAGAGATTTAGGTCCTCACACCAACAAGAGCTCATAATTCATGATGTACAAAATGATCCTAGAACTAGATCAAGCTATAAGGATATTGAGAACAACTTTGCTATGATTTCTAGGTTTGAACTTAACAATATTTATAAGGCATTACAAGATAGCAATTAGATTAACACTATGCAGGATGAATTGAACTAATTTCAAAAAATCAAGTTTGGAATTTAGTGCCTAGACTAAAAGGTAAATCTATTATTGGCACAAAATGGGTCTTTAAGAATAAACAGGATGAAATAGATAAGATTGTAAGAAATGAGACTAGATTAATAGCTAAAGAATACTCTCGAGAAGAACGTATAGATTATGATGAGATCCATACTCCTATGGCTAGGCTAAGAGCAACTTGATTACTCCTTACTTTTGCTTATTTAAAGAATTTCAAGTTATTCCAAATAGGTGTTAAGAGTACTTTCTTGAATGGCTATATAAAAGAGAAAGTATATGTGGAGCAACCTCCTGGATTTGAAGATCCATTCAGGGAAGACCATGTTTACAAGGTCAAAGAGGTATTATATGGACTTAAATATGCACCACATGCATAGCATGAAAGATTAAGCGAATACCTAATTAACAATGACCTCATGAGAGGTAAAGTAAATATTGATTTATTCTTGAAACATTATGGTAATGATTTGCTCGTTATACAAATTGTTTTTTAGTGATTATTATTTAGTACAACTAACTAAAAAAATTTCATGGAATTTTTTAGTTGATGCAAGCTAAATTCAAAATGTCCTTAATAGAAGAACTTAATTTCTTTCTTAGTCTTCAAATTAAGCAAATCAATGAAGGAATATTTGTGCACCAAGAGAAATACAAAAATCAAATATTGAAAAAGTTTAGATTCGATAAATTCAAGAATGCTACAACACCTATGTCTAATTCCATCAGGTTAGATCTAAACTTGAATGGTAAGAAGGTAAATGAAAAACTTTATAAAGCTTAATAGGATCTCTTATATTTAACTGCATCAAAGCTAGATACCTTATCCAATGTTTATATTTGTACTAGATTTCAAAGCAATCCAATTAAAATACACCTAGCTATTGTTAAGTGAATATTCAAATATCTCTCTTGTACCTCCAAATTGGGCATATTGGTATCCAAAAAATCAAAACTCTAGTTTCATTGGATTTTTAGATGTTGATCTGATGGATTGCCAACCTCTAAACCCCACACCTACAATCTCTCACAAGGAGGATACTCTCGCATCAACCTACCAAGGACAAGTTATTGTATATGGGAGAGTTATGGGTGAACTCCCTAAGGTCCTAACTCGAGCACACTCTACTCTGCTCAAACCCTTATCTGGTCGCTTATCACTCAAATGCTAAGGCCGACTTACCAAGTGTTGAAGCCGACTTGCCGAATGTCAAGACTGAAGCCACTATATACTAAGCTCTACTCATTCAACCTACTGAATAATAGCATCCTTATTTGTCTCAACAACCCAAAGTACCATTTGCTAGCAATAACCACAACTTTAATATAGCTCAATCACTATACCCTAAGATTCGCTATTACCAACTTATGTGCCTAAGAGATCAATAATTACTAAGGCTTACTGTAGGGAATAGTTACCAAATGGGTCCTTCGTAATAACAAAGAAAATGAAGTGAAGAAGTTGGAAACTACAATAGCTTCTGTGAGTTGCTCAAAGGATATTATACACCAATGAACACAACACGACTTAACATTTCGCTTTATATGACTCATAAACTAATTTTAAGGTCCACTCACCACTAACCTCGAGCCACTCGACAAGATTAGATAAAAGTATACAGAAAATATACTCAAAGAAGGATATCTCATAAGGACAAGTATATGAAATATCATAAAGGTGTTGGATGATTTTGGCTATAAAGAAAATAGACTATTTATAGTAAGTCTCTAGGGCAACAAAGAAACCTAAGTAATTATAATAAAGGGTAATGCAAAAATACTATCATGGTACATTACCAAAAGGGTAAAAGGAGATAAATAAGATAAAGGAATATAGTACAATGTCAAAAAAAAAAAAAAAGGAATGGCAGGTGGCATATTGTGGTTGGGTATACATTTTAGAGTCTTGGGATGTTGGAGTTAAGTTGTACAAACATTGAGGATGCTACAAATGAAGGGTACTCAAACATGTCTAGACAAATAGTGGATTCTACAGCTCGATAAGCTGAGTAAGTAGTACTCGGCATGTAGGCACTCAGCTTCGGCACTTATCAAGTCAACCTCCACAGTCTACAATTCAATATGTTGGAAGAAAGAGTTTAGCACATGGGACCTCAATCTCGGCATTCAACAAATCGACCTTGGCAATTGACAAGTTGTTAACTGTGTAGGGGTCAGAGCAAAGTAATGTACGTTTGAGCTAAGACTTCAGAGAGTTTGCCTATTATTCTTCCATATAATGGTACTCATCCTCAAAAGGTTACCAAGAAAGAATTCTTCGAGTAAGAGGCTATAGGCTTCGGAGATAGGGCTTAAGTAAGGGGTTTGGAAGTTGGTAATCCATCAATTCCTTGAGGTTATTGAAGATTTTCCCTCCAATCTTGGTCTTCTTCTTCTTCTAGCACATGAGGCATTAAGTTGGCAACATTGAAATTAGGAGATACTTCATATCCTTCGAGTAGCTCAAGCTCATAGGCATTATCATTAACATACCAAAGGATCTTAAAAGGTTCATCCAACCTAGGGGATAATTCATTCTTCCTCTTCTTTGGAAAACGCTTCTTGTTGAGGTAAACTCGGACAAGGTCTCTTAGGCTATAAATTATTCAACTCTTCCCTTGACTTCCCTATTCCTTATATGGGGCAACAGTCTTAGCTAGTTGCTCAACAATCTTCTAATGCAACTTTTGGAACTCTTTGACACACTGTAGGCCTGCTTGACTTTCTCCTTAGGAGGTTAGGCAGATAACCATATCTAAGGGTAAGTTCAGGTTAAGTCCATAGACGATCTCAAAAGGTAACCTTCCTATCGAGCTATGAGTAGAGCTGTTGTAAGCAAATTCAATAATGAGCAAGCATAAATCCCAATCATGTAAATTCTTTCCAACAGGAGGTTGAAGGAGGTTAACAACAATTCGGTTCACAACTTCTGTTTGGGGATGGCAAGAAGTATTGAACATAAGTTTAGCATTGAGCTTCTTCCATAGGGTTCTCCAAAAGAAACCCATGAACCTCAAATCATGATCAAATGCAATACTCCTAGGTACTCCATGCAACCGCATGATCTCCTACAAAAAGAGGTGAGCAAGAAAGAGAGCATTATTGGTTTTATGGTGAGGATGAAGTGGCTTATCCTGCTAAATCAACCACAACCATAATAGAATCATGCCTCCATAATGTTCTGGGTAGGCCAAGCATGAAATCTATGCTCAGATTGATCAATGGTCATTCCGATATAGGTAGAGGTATGTATTCTCCATATAGCTCCTTTCGTCCCTTGGCATGTTTGCACACCTTGCATTGTTCAAGTACTCAACTTCTTCATCATCTCAAGCCAATAGAAACGTTCTTTTAGCATCTCAACAAAGTGGTCAACTAAGCCTTCGACATGGGCCTCTCAAACAAGTAATCCCTTAGTAGAACTACTCAACACACAAACTTGCTTACCCTTCATCAGAAACCCTTGGCTTAAATTGAACCCATCCACAACTCCTCCAACATTGCACTTAGCTACTAAGGGCCCAAAATACAAATGAAACTCATACTGATCAAGTAAGGTACCAAATTCAAATATTCTAGCTTCTAATGCTATAATGAGAACTGTCGATGAAAAAGTACATCAACTACAATATTGGTACTTCCCTTCTTATATCGTATGACATAGCCAAAAGTCTCCAAAACCTCAACCTACTTAGCATGTTGTCGTGAAAGTTTCTACTATCTTTTGATATGCTTGAGAGATTCATGGTTTGTGTATTTGATGAACTCTCTCAACAAGAAGTAATGTTGCCAGTTCTGAAGTGCTCAAACAAGGGCATAGAATTCCTTATCATATGCTGAGTAATTCAAGGTGGCTCCCCTGAGCTTCTCGCTGAAAGAGGCAATTGATCTACACTCTTGCATAGGAAATGCTCCAATGCAAACTCTAAATGGGTTACATTCTAGTTCAAAAACTTTCTTGAAGTTGGGTAAGATATGTACTAGGGTGGAAGTCAACCTGGACTTAATCTCATCAAAACTCTTTTGAGCCTTCCACTTGAATTCAAAGTTCTTCTTAGTCAGCTCGATTAGTGGGGTAGCTATGGAACTAAAGTTCCGAATGAATCTTCAATAAAATGAAGCTACACTATGGTAACTCCTTACTTCAGCAGCATTAGTCGGCATCAGCCATTCGAGACCTACTCAAACTTTCTTATCATCAACCTTGATACCTCCTCCAGAAATAACATATCCAAGGAATACTACCTTACGTTGGCCAAACACACACTTCTTTAGATTGCTAAATAACATCTCGACACAGAGGATATCAAATGTAGATCTCAAGTATATGACATGGGACATAAGGTCGACACTGTATACTAAAACATCATCGAAGTACGCTACAAGGCATTTGCCAATCAATGGCCTCAAGACATGATTCATGAGTCGTATAAAAGGGCTTAGTGCGTTTGTCAGACCAAACAGCATCACCATCCATTTGAACAAACCATCCTTTATTTTGAAAGCAATCTTCCATTCACCTCTAGGGCTCATTTTTATTTGATGATAAACACTCTTAAGATCAATCTTCAAAAAAACTCGAGCACCATGCAACTCATCAAGTATATCATCTAATCGAGGAATTGGATATCAATATTTAACAGTGATTTTGTTGATTGCTCAACTATCAATGCACATTTTCTATAAGCTATCCTTTTTTGGCACTAGAATAGTAGGTATAGCATAAGAGCTCATACTCTCTCGAGCATATCTATGATCAATTTACTCATCAACCTATTTCTTCAACTCACTAGCTTGCTTAAGGTTATGCCTATAGGCAGGTAAGTTAGGTAGAGCAGCTCCAAGCTGAAGGTCAATGCAATATTCTATACCTTTAATGGGTCGCAAACCTCCAAGAATCTCAATAGGAAATAGGTTAGCATACCCTTAAAGTAATATATGCACTTCGATAAGAAGAGCTTCAACTTCTCTCAACTCTTGGAGCTTCCTGACTAACAAGAGCACAAATCCTTCCATCTTGGCATCTCTAGAAAATTGGGCTTGGGAAATCACTAAGGACTTCCACTATAGTGATTGGGTAATCTTCTCTTACATCTCCTATACTTCCCTAGGGCTCATTGGGGTCAATATAACCTTCTTCCCACCCTTTTGGAACATATAAGTGTTCCTATGTCCATCATACAACACTCCTAAATCAAATAGCCAAGGTCAACCAAGTAAGATATGTGAGGCATACATAGGTAGGACATCGCATAGCACCGCATCCTTATATCTATCACCAAGAATAATCAACACTTTAACTTGCTCAACAATAGGTGGACCTCCCATTTCATTTAGCCAATGAATCTTGTATAGCTTAGGGTAAGGGTAAGTCCGCAATTTTAGGGATTTCACCACTCCTTTAGTTATTGCATAAGCACAACTTCCTCCATCTATGATCAAGGTATACAATTTGCCATTCACTCGGTAATTCATATGGAAGAGGTTTTCCCTTGCTCATTCTCGTTAGATACAAAGGTACTAAGAGATCTACGCATGACCAAACATTAATTAGCTCCTATTTCAGGTGGGGTCATGACATTGGAGTCATCTTGCAATTCACTCAATAAATGACTAACATCCACCTCCTCTTCACCTTTGCTAGCACTTTCGACCTCAAACTGGGGTCTATCTCCCTTTATGGTCATGATACGTCCGTTTAGCCATAGAAGAGCTACATGTCCAAAACCAAGACACTTGAAACACTTAATCTCACAGGTCTTCCTACCTGAGCTCTATCTTTGGTCCTTCCTAACCTCGAGATCCTTAGCCTTGCTCTTGCCTCAATCATCACTAAGTCTACTCAGTATCTGCCCTTAGCGATCTACCTTAAAAATGAGTTGAGCTTAGTTAAATCTAGGTCAGCTCGGCATAACACTTCTGCTTAGTAAGCTAGGTCAGTTACTTAGCAGTTAGCTTATCTGATTCCTCCTCTACCTTTCGACCCTTTATGCTACTCAAATGGTCTCATTTATAGTCCCAAGCCTCTATATCTCCATTATGTTACCAATTTTAGTCCTTATCCTAGAGATGAACTATATTATGGCACGTTGCTTAGGCTCATTGACATCATACCCAATCATCAATAATTGGGACTCTTGGATATACTCATCTACTGATTTGTTACCTTATCTCAAGTCTTAGAGACGTTGGAAGGTGTCTTGTCCATAATGTTCAAGAATGAACCTACTTCTCAGGATTCTTTTAATCTCATTCCATGATCAAACTTCACGTCGAGCTCTCTGGTGTACATTCTGTAACTTATTCCACCACATTACTACATACTTAGAAAACTCTAATGTAACTACTCGAATACAAATAGTATCTTCATAGTCATAAAAGTCAAATATCTTTTCAATCTTCTCTTCTTAGTCTAGGTAGTCATCAGTACTACCAAACCCATTAAAGTTTGGAATCTGTACCTTAAGATGATTAATTCCTCTAGGAGCACTAAGCTCATACTCCTCAATTTCGTCATATTACTTCTCATCATACTCCTTAACTTCATCTAACCCTAGTTTCCTTCTAGCAACCCTATCAGCATGTTAAGATGGAGCTTGGTTCATAATAATTGGTTCTAGCACTTGTTGCTCACCCATTTGCCTTCTCAACCTTTCTCTCACTTCTCGGCCTTATGTAACAACAACTCTTTCTTATGACCTCGTCTCTATAGTCCTTTGTACAAAAACAACTAGGTTGGCTACAATAATAGCAAGGTATTATATCTACTCATCAGTAGTTTATACGGTTTGTTGGGTAACATGACCATGACCATGAGCATTACTCTCAACATTATTAATCTCTCCTTCAACACTAAGATTCGACATCTTCAATACAAAGATTCAATAGTTACTCTACTTATACAGGAAATTTCCACATGCTTAGAAAACATTATTCAAATGATGAACTATGAACTTGCTCTGTTTTTCGAGTGGGAAATAGAGTATAAAAGAACAAACATACTAGTAAGAGCTACTTTGGCACAGCTTTCGGTCATAACCTCAAGATTTGATACTAGGAAATTATATGATGTGCTTAGGAGCTCAATAACCACTAGGGCTTACTATAGGGAATAGGTACCAAATGGGTCCTTTGTAATAATAAAGAAAATGAAATGAAGAAGTTGTAAACCACAGCAGCTTCCATGAGCTACTCAAAGGATATTATACACCAACAAATACAATACAACTTAACACTTTGCTTCATATAACTCATAAGCTAATGTTAGGGTCTACTCACCACTAACCTCGAGCTACTCGACAAGATTAGATAAGAGTGTAAAGAAAATGTACTCAAAGAAGGATATCTCATAAGGATAGGTATATGCAATATTAGAAAGGTGTTGGATGATCTCAACTACAAAGAAAATGGACTATTTATAGTAAGTTCCTAGGATAACAAGGAAACCTAAGTAATTACAATAAAGGGTAATACAAAAATACTATCATAATACATTGCTAAAAGAGTAAAAAGGGATAAATAAGAAAAGGAATAAAGTATAATGTCAAGAAAAGGAATAACAGGTGGCATGCTATGGTTAGGTATGCGTTATGGAGTCTTGGGAAGTTAGAGTTGACTTGTATTGACATTACGGACATTACTAATGAAGGGTACTTAGAATTGCCAAGATAAATTAAGGATTCTGCAGCTCAATAAGCCAACTAAGTAGTACTCAACATGTAGGCACTTGGCCACGGCAGTCGGCAGTTCAATACGTTGGAAGAAAGAGTTCGGCATATGGATGCCTTAGTCTTGGCATTCGATAGATTAGCCTCGAGAGTTGATAGGTTGTTGACTAGGCAAGGGTCAGAGCAAAGTAGTTTACATTCAAGTTGAGACTTTAGAGAGTTCGCCCACTGTTCTTCCATATAATGGTACTTGTCTTTAGCAGGTTAGCAAGAAGGAATTCTTCAAACGAGAGACTATAGGCCTCAAAGATAGGTGTGAGTAAGGGATTCAGAGGTTAGTAGTCTATCAAAAACCCATTGACAGGTTACCACCTATCCATTACTTTTCTAACGTTTGTACTATATTCGTTGTCATCATTTGTCATATTTACCCTTTTTCTTACATACTAGGAATATCTTTCTTCATTGTCTTTTATATAATTTTCCTTATTTTTATTATTACCCTAAAGGACTTACTATAAATAGTCCATTTACTACAATCGCAATCATCATCATATACCTTACACTTAATGAATATTTTTATTCTTGTGAGATACCCCTTTCTGAGTATACTTTCTCCTACACTTTTATCTAATCTTGCCAAATAACTCAAGATTAGTGGCAAGTGGACCTTAACATTAGCTTACGAGTCATATCAAGCAAAGTGTTAAGTTATGTTGTGTTCGTTGGTGCATCATATGCTTCGAGCAGTTTTACGTAAGCTACTATATTTGTTGACCCTTCCATCCTCATTTTCTTTGATATCTCAAATGACTCATGTAGTTACTACTCCCTACAGTAAGCCCTTTTGATTACTGAGCTCTTAGGCACATTATATAATCCCGATATCAAAGCTTAAGGTTGCGATCGAAAGCTTAGTGTTGAAGTAGTTCTTAATAGTGTGTTTTTTCTATTATACTTTGTTTCTCAAGTAGAAAACGGAGAAAGTTCTTAAGTCACTGTGAGAAGTCATATTTTTGAAGTTGTGTGAGAATCTTGTGTTGAATAGTTAACTTTCTAACGTTTATATTAAGAAATTTAAAATCTCAATACTTAAGGAGAGATTCATGATGCTAAGAGTGATGCTCGATTACCCAACAAACCCCATAAACTATTGATGAGCAAATACAAGACCATGCTACTATTGTAGTCAATTTGTCTATTTCTATACAAAGGGTAGTAGAGACTAAGCCGTAAGAGAGAGTTGTTGTTGAACAAGATCAAGAAGTTAGAGAAAAGCTAAGAAGATAGGTTGATGAGAATCGAGTACCAAAAACTATTAATATAAATACAGGTCCACACCAACATGCTAATAGAGTTGCGATAATGAGAGTTAAGTTTGATAAATTTTGAGGAATATGAGGAAGAGAAATACGATGGGTTAGAACAACACGAGTTCCATGCTCTTAAGAGCCAAGCATCTTAAGGTGTAGATTTCAAGCTTTAGTAGGTCTAGTAGTCCTAATGACAACTTGGATTAGAAAGAGAATATTGAAAAGATATTCGACTTTTATAATTACAAAGATATGGTTTGTATTCGAGTAGCTACATTAGAATTTTTTAGGTATGCAGCAATATAATGGAAGAAGTTATCGAATGTATGCTAAAGAGCCTAACGAGAAATCCAAACGTGGAACGGGATTAAGAGAGTTCGAAGAAGTATGTTTGTCCTAGAACACTATAAGCAAGACACCTTCTAATGCCTTCAATAACATAAACAAGGTAGCCAACCTATTAATGAGCATGTTTGAGAGTTTCAATTACTAATGATCCGTTGTAATGCTGAAGAACTCGAGGCACAAACAATAGTGAGGTTCATTTTTGTGTTGAGGATTGAAATTGGTAATATAATGGAGGTACAAAGGCTAGGAACTCTATATGAGACCATCCAAGTAGCATAGAAGGTCAAAAGGTAAAGGAAAAATCAGATCAACCAAGTACTGAGTAGCCAACCTGACTTACCGAGCAAAACCGGTATGCTAAGTCTACTTGGATATGACCAAGCTCAATATAGTTTCGAGGTGGACCACCAAGGTTGATGTCAAGTAGATCTGATGATAACCAAGGAAAGACTAAGGCTAAGGAACCTAAGGTCAAGAAGGATTAGGGTCAAAGCTCAAAAAGGAAGACCCGAGAGATAAAGTGCTTCAAGTGTCTTGGTTTTAACGTAGCTAATCAGTACCCGAACCGACGTTTCATTACCATCAAGAGAGACAAGCCCTAGTTTGAGGTAGAGAGTGCTAGCAAAGGAGAGGAAGAAGAGTTGGATGTCAATCACCTTTTAGATGAGTTTCAAGAAGATACCGATGCCCAAGTCTGACTTGAAATGGGAGAATATTGTATGGTTATGCGGAGATCTCTAAGTACCTTTACCTCTAACGAGAATAAATAGAGCAGAACCTCTTTCTTATAAATTGCCAAGAAAATGGAAAACTTTATGCTTTAATCATTGATGGAGGGAGTTATACCAACGTCATATCCTAAGAAGTAGTGAAAGAGTTGGAGTTACTTACCTACCCATACCATAACCCCTATAAGATTCACTAACTTAATAAGAAGGGAGGTCTACTTGTTGCTAAGTAAGTCAAAGTACCAAATACTATTGGAGACGGGCATAAGGATAGGGTGTTGTATGACTTCTTACCTATGTGTGCTTCATACATATTACTTGGCTAACCCTAGCTATTTGATTTAAAGGTTTTGCATAATAGATATAAGAATACCTACATGTTCCAAAAGGACAGAAAGAATGTTAAATTGACCCCAATGAGCCCCAAGGGGGTCTAGGAGTCACAAGAGAAGATTATTAGATCACTACAAAGGAAGTCCTTAATAATTTCCCGAGCCCAATTTTCCTAAGAGGTCAGGACAAAAGAGTGTGTACTCTTGTTAGTCAGGAGACTTCTTAAGTTGAAAGAGATCAGAGCCTTACCTATCGAGGTGCAAACATTTCTTCAAGAATATATTGAATTGTTCCATGACGAATTGACAAGAGGGTTACCACCTGTAAGAGGTATAGAACATTGTATTGACCTTCAACCTAGAGCTGCTCTATCTAGCAAGCCTACCTATAAGCTCAATCCTAAGTAGGCAACTAAACTGAAGAAACAAGTTGATGAGTTGATTGAATGCGAATATGTTTGAGAAAGCATAAGCCCCTATGCCATGCTAGTTGTCCTAATGCCAAAGAAGAATAACCTGTAGAGAATGTGCATCAATAGCCAAGTACTTAATAAAATCATTGTTAAGTATTGATATCTAATCCCTCGACCGAATGATATGCTCAATGAGTTACATGGTGCATAAATAATTTCGAAGATTGATCTAAAGAGTGCTTACTACTAGATTTAAATGAGACCTAGAGATGAGTAGAATTGATAACAAGAAAGTCCAAGCTATTCTCGAATTACTGACACTAACTATAGCCGTTAAAGTAAGGAGTTTTCATGGTTTAGCTTTATTTTATCAAAGATTCATTTGGAACTTTAGTTCCATAGCTACCCCACTAACCAAGCTGACCATGAAAAACTCTAAATTAAAATGGTGTGAGAAAGCTCAAAGAAGCTTTGATGCGATTAAGTCCAAGTTGACTTCTACCCTAATACTCATCCTGCCTAACTTCGAGAAAGTTTTTGAAGTAAAATGCGATACATCTGGAGTCGGCATTAGAGCTATTCTCATGCAAGAGCACCTACTAGTTACATACTTCAACAAGAAACTCAGAGGTACCATACTGAATTACTCAGCATATAACAAGGAGTTCTATGCCCTTATTCGAATACTTCAAAACTAGCAACACTACTTACTATAAAGAGAGTTCATCATCTACATAAACCATGAATCTCCCAAACATCTCAGAAGGTAGCACAAACTTTCCTAACACCATGCTAAGTAAGTCGAATACCTAGAGGCTTTTTGTGTGTCATTTGATACAAGAAGGGAAGTACCAATATCATGGCAGATGCACTTACTTATTGACATGTTCTTATTATCACTTTACAAGCTAAGATACTTGGGTTTAATACCCTACCTAATCAATATGAGCATGACTTATACTTTGGACCCTTAGTGGCCAAGTACAATGTTGGAGGAGTTGTGGATGGGTTCTCTCTGAGTTGAGGATTTTTTATGAAGGGAAGGCAAGTTTATGTGTTGAATGGTGTTGTTAGGGACTTACTTATCTAAGAAGCCCATGTTGGTGGCTTAGTCGACCATTTTAGCAAAAAGAGGGTTGCTAAATTATTGAAAAAACACTTCTATTAGCTGGGATGATGAAGGATGTACACAAAAGTTCTTGTACAGTACGAGGTGTGCAGGCAAGCTAAAGGGAGGAAGGAGCCTTATAGAGAATATACACCTCTACCCATACTTAAGCCACTATGGACAAACTTGGGCATGGATTTCAAGCTCAGCCTACTTAAAACACTATGGAGACATGATTCTATTATGATGGTGGTCAATCAATTCAATAAAACGAGCCATTTCATCCCCTACCACAAAACTAATGATGCTTTATTTGTTACTAACCTCTCTTTACAGAAGATCATGCAGCGATTTGGAATACCAAGGAATATTGTGCCTGATCGTAATTCAAAGTTCACAAGCTTCTTCTAGAGAACTCTATGGAAGAAGTTCGGTACTAAGCTTATGTCGATACTTCTTACCATCTACAAATAGACAGCTAGACAGAAGTCATGAATAGAACAGTAGGTAATCTCCTTTGAGCTACTATTGAGAAGAATCTACATGATTGGAATTTCCGCTAGCCTATCATCAAGTTTTCTTACAATCATTCCACTCATAACTCGACAAGAAGGTCACCTTTCAAGGTCATTTATGGACTTAACCCGAACTTACACTTAGACATGGTTATTAGCCTGACTTCCTAAGGAGAAAGTCAATCAAGCTTATAGCATGCTAAGGAGTTTCAGAGATTACATCAAAAGGTTACCGAGCAACCATCCAAGACTATGACTTAATAAGGAGAATAGGGAAGTGAGGAAGGAGGCAAGTCATATACAAACCAGGAGACCTTATCTAGATCCACCTCAGCAAAGAGTGGTTCCTGGGGAGGAGGACAAACAAGTTATCCCCATAGTCAGATGGACCTTTTAAGATCCTTTAGCATGTCAACAACAATGCCTATGAGTTAGGGCTACCTGAAGGATATGGCATATCTCCTACTTTCAACATCATTGACCTAATGCCCTATGAGCCAGAAAAAGAAGAAGACCAAGATTTGAAGGTAAATCTTCAATAACCATAAGGAACCGACAAATTACTAACCTCTAGACCCCTCATTGATGCCTATCTCCAAGGCCTCTAATCTCTTGCAAGGAGGATACTCTAGTGTTAGCTTGCTTAAGACAAGCTCTTATATATGGGAGAGTTATGGACGAACTAATGGATTGCCAACCTCCATACTCTTCACTCGCGCTAGTCTTTGAAGCTTCCAATCTCTCACTAGAAGGATTATCTCTCGTTAGCCTACTAAAGACGAGCTCTTGTACACGGAAGAGCTATGGGTGAACTGTTTAACATCTTAGCTTAAATAGACTCTACTCTACTTGAATCCTTATCTAGCCGCCTATCACTTAAGTGCCAAGGCCAACTTGCCGACTACCCAACCCAAGGTCATTGAATGCCTGCCCTACTCTTCCAACCTACAAAAGTGACAAATGCCAAGGCTGACCTATCGAGTATTGAGACCAAGGCCACTACATACTAAGCTCTACTCATTCGGCCTACCAAACAACATCCTTATTTGTCTCAGCAACTCTAAGTACCATTCATCAACAACAGCCACAACTTTGATATAGCTCAATCACTATACCCCAAGATTCCTCGATATGAACCCATTGACAAGCTACCACATGTGTGTTACTTTTTTACATT
Organism: Lumnitzera racemosa; assembly: GCA_024138005.1. Taxonomy (NCBI): domain Eukaryota; kingdom Viridiplantae; phylum Streptophyta; class Magnoliopsida; order Myrtales; family Combretaceae; genus Lumnitzera; species Lumnitzera racemosa. Next base: position 37,779,613 of record JAMXBC010000007.1, read on the forward strand.
TATACTATATTCATTTTTGTATTCTATCTTATTTACCCTTTTTCATACACACTGGAAATCTCTTTCTTCATTTCCTTTTATGTAATTTTCCATTTTTGTATTGTTGCCCTAAAGGATTTATGATCACCTCTAATTAGAGCTACCGAGTCTTACAATTTATTCAACAAGTAAGTGTACTTATTGTTTTATAGCATGGATGAGTATAAGGTCATCTCCATTAGGAACAAGATTTAAACAGTAGTACCAATTATTCTTCCTATTAACTAGCAACCCAATTTATCAAATGATGAAAAGATTAAATTATCTATTTTACTAGCTACACTACACTAATTCACAATAATTTTTATCCAACACAAATGCTATAGAAACTATTAACACTATAATGATTAACATACAGACTTGCTTCACCGCTTAGTATGATATTATCAATATGCTTTTTATCATAATACATGTTATCTGCGAGAAATTATAAGTATATAAGTATTCTTCTCAGAACTACTTTCTTCTAATCCTAATTGTTTCTATTAGAATCTCTTTTGAATTAACGGCCAATTCGGATCACATTATTGTTATGTTAATTTATCAATTTCCCTAAGAATGCAACAACTTTTCTAATAATATCTCTATTATCAAGAGTAAATTATTCCAATGAATTAGATCTATTTAATAGAATTGTTTCTCAACATATTCTACTGAAATTTAGTCTAAAATAATGTCATGCACTATACTGTACTTAAATTAATTAAGTTCAATTCACCTAAACTAACAAATATCAAGAACTCAATAATTCATGCACTTATTCATACTAAGTTGATGTAACAAGTCCTAATTACTACTCATATATGATGAAATAACAAAATGTATCAACAAAATGCAAAAATAACAAATAAACTAACGTAAGACGAGTAGAAAAATACAACCCCATTCTAAATTCCACTATAGTAAGTTTTACAACAATGAACGATGAATTCTCATTGGCTCTCTCGAGTAATTCCAAGAAAAGTACGATACAACTCTTAGAATCTATCTTGAAAATGGGAATAAAATGGGAACAAAGATGAAAGAATAGGTGTTCGTTGGTGATATGATGTTCTTGATCTAGTGTTTTATCTCTCTATCTAGTATTATCTACCTTCTTAGTGTTATCACTCCTTTCTTTTCTTTCTAAAAGTCACAATATATTTATACTTAACTCATCAAAGGACTCAAATTATACCACTTCAAGATACTACTTAACATTAACACATGTTCTACGTACTGGTTCGTATGAAAAAGTTGAAGAAGAACAGTTATGTCCATTCCCATCACTCTCATGACTCAAAGAGAGATAGTCTCAGAAAACAAGATTCTACACCAGTCACAACTACGATAGTGGACGTAAACTCCTTGTCACTTCATTACAACTCATCACACCCTTGATAGAGGGCGTGATTATCCTCCTGCTATACAATCACAACCACGATTAATAAGGGGATCAACATCACTTCCTCAATCATACTCATGATGAAGGGCGTAATCGGTGCTAGCCAATACAATCTTTCTTCATCACACCCATGATCGAGTGAATCTTAGTTCTACTTTAAGGTTTTCTTCTTCTCATGGCCATAATTACCTTAACAATCATTGTTTTTGTGTAAATTTCATCCCACATCTACAATCAATGCATTATATGATTAAGTACCAAAACTTAGGAATTGAATCACAATTATGGATAATTTATGCCTAAATATGCCTTGAAAGTGTAAAGTAATTTGCACTTATTGATTTACTATAAATAGTCTTTTTTACTATAGCCACAACCGTCATATACCTTATATTTAATAAATATTTTTGTTCTTGCGAGATATCCCTCTCCAAATACACTTCCCCTTACACTCTTATCTAATCTTGCTAAGTAACTCGAGATTAGTAGCGAGTAGACCTTAACATTAGCTTATGAGTCATATCAAGGAAAGTATTAAGTCATGTTGTGCTTGTTAGTGTGTCATATCCTCCGAGTAACTTCACAAAACTTACTGTGTTTGCTAACATTCCATTTTATTTTCTTCAATACCTCAAAGGACCCACTTAGTTACTACTCTCGATTGTAAGTCCTAGTGATTACTAAGCTCCTAGACACATCATATAATCTTGGTATAAAGATTGAGATTGCAACCAAAAGCTTAGTGTTGATGTAGTTCCTACTAGTGTATTTGTTTTGTTATACTCTGTCTCTCAAGTAGAAAACAGAGCAAGTTCTTAAGTCACTATGAGAAGTCATCTTACTAAATTTGTGTAGGAATCTTCTATTGAATAGTTAACTTTTTGAAGTTCATATTAAGAAATATTAAATCCTAGTGTTCAAGGAGAGATTAATGGTGCCGAGAGGAGTGCTCATGGTCATAGCTATGTTACTCAATAAACCCTACAAACTACTAACGAGTAGATATAAGATCTTGCAACTATTGTAGCCAATTTGGCTATTTTTGTACAAAGGGTCGTAAAGACTAGGCCGAGAAGACAAATAAGTAAGTAGCGAGCACCCAAAGTTTTGAATGTAAACCTGGCTCTACCCCAACAAGCCGACAGAGTTACGAGATGGAACTTAAGTTGGATGAAGTTAAGGAGTATGAGGAGGAAGAGTAATACGATGGGTTCTAAGAATGCAAGTTCTGTGCTCTTAGAGGAACCAAACATCTAAGATACAGATTCCAAACTTTAATGGGTTCGGTAGTTCTAATGACTACCTGAAGCAAGAGGAGAAGATTGAAAAGATATTCAACTTTTATGATTATGAAGACGTTATTCATATTCGAGTAGCTATATTAGAATTTTCTAGGTATGAAGCAATGTGGTGGAGGAAATTATAGAATGTACATCAGAAAGCCCGACATGAAATTTGAACATGGAACAAGATGAAGAGAGTTCTGAGAAGTAGGTTTGTTCCAAAACACTATGAATAAGACACTTTCTGTTGTCTCTAAGAACCCAAACAAGGTAGCCAATCAATGAACGAGTGTGTCCGAAAGTTCCAATTATTGATGATCTACTATGATGTTGAAGAACCCAAGGCACGAACAATTGCAAGGTTCATTTCTAGGCTGAGGACTAAGATTAGTAATATAGCAGAGGTGCTCAAAGAAACCATTCGAGTAACCTAAAGAGTAGAAAGGAAAAAGAGGTTAGCTCAACCAAGCGCCGAGTAGTCGAACTGCCTTGCCAAGCAAAACTAATATGCCAAGCCGAATTAGGTATGATCAAGCTTAATACAGTTTTGAGGTGGACCACTAAGGTCAAATGTCGAGCAGACTTAACAATGGTCGAGGTAAGAGTAAGGTGAGGAGCCTGAGGTCAAGAAGGACCAAGGTCACAGCTCAAGAAGAAAAACCTGAGAAATTAAGTGTTTTAAGTGTCTTAGTTCTAGATACATGGCTAATCAGTGCCTAAACCAATGCATCATGACCATTGAGGAAATACGGCCTAATTCAAAGTAGAGAGTCCTAGTGAAGGTGAGGAGGAGATGGATGTTAATCACCTATTGAATGAACTTCAAGAAGATTTAGATGCTATGACCCTACTTGCAATAGGAGCCGAGTACTATATGGTCAAACAATGATCTCTTAGTACCTTCATCTCTAATGAGAATGAACAGGGGGAGAAACTCTTCCATACAAACTATTGAGTGAAAGGCAAGCTGTACGCTTTGATCATTGATGGAGAGAGTTGTACCAATGTAAGAGCTCAAGGAGCGGTGAAGGCCTCGAAATTATTGACCTACCCTCATCCTAAGCCATACAAGATTCATTAACTAAATGAGAAGGGAGGTCTACCTATTACCGAAAAGTCAAAGTGACGATTACTATTGGAGGTAGGTACAACGAGAAGGTGCTATGCAACGGTCTACCCATGTGTACCTCACACATATTACTTGACCGACCCTAACTGTTTGATTTGAAGATGTTGCATGATGGATATAAGAACACCAATATATTCTAAAAGGATAGGAAGAAGGTCATACAGACCCCAATGAGCCCCTAAGAGGTTTAAGAGTCACAAAAGAAGATCACTGTAGAGGAAGTCCTTAATGATTTCTCGAGCTCAATTTTCTAGAGATGTCAAGATGGAAGAGTGTATACTTCTATTAGTCAAGAAACTTCTAGAGTTGAGAGAAGCTAGAACCTTACCTGCCAAATTGTAGTCATTACCACAAGAGTATGTCAACCTATTTCCTACCAAAATGCCGAGAGGGTTACTACCTATTAAAGGAATAGAGCATTGTATTGACCTTCAACTCGAGCTACTCTACCTAATTGACTTGCCTATAAGCTCAACCCTGAACAAGCTACCTAGTTGAAGAAAAAAGTTGATGAGTTGATTAATCGCAAATATGTTCGAGAGAGCATGATCCCCTGTACCATGCTGGTTGTCTTAATACCAAAGAAGGATGGCTCATTGAGAATGTATATTAATAGTTAAGTAATCAACAAAATCACTATCAAGTATATATATCTGATCCCTTAATTGAATTATATGCTCAATGATTTGAATGGTGCACAAGTATTTTTAAAGATTGATCTGAAGAGTAGCTACTACTAGATACGAATGAGGCCTAGAGATGAATGGAAAACTGCTTTCAAAATGAAGGATGATCTATTTAAGTGGATGGTCATGCCATTTGGGCTTACAAATGCATTAAGCAGCTTTATGTAATTCATAGATCATGTTCTAAGGACTTTAATTGGTAAATGTGTAGTAGTTTACTTTAATGACATTATGGTCTATAATGTTGACCTCATTTCTCATGTCGAGCACTTGAAATCTATGTTTGATATCCTCCAAGCCCAATAACTATTCAACAATTTGAAGAAATGTGTGTTCAGTCAGGGTGAGGTAGTTTAATTGGTAAATGTGTAGTAGTTTACTTTGATGACATTGTGGTCTATAATGCCGACCTCATTTCTCATGTCAAGCACTTGAAATCTATTTTTGATATCCTCCAAGCCCAACAAATATTCAAAAAATTAAAGAAATGTGTGCCCGATTAGAGTGAGGTAGTATTCTTCGATTATCTTGTTTTTAAGGGAGGTATTAGAGTTGATGATGAGAAAGTCCGAGCTATTCCCGAATGGTCGATGTCGATTAGTGCGACCAAAGTAAGGAGTTTTCATGGTTTAGCTTTATTCTATTGAAGATTCATTCAGAACTTTAGTTCCATCACTACCCCACTAACCGAACTGATCGAGAAAATCTCTTAATTCAAATGGTCTGAGAAAGCTTAGAGAAGATTCGATGAGATTAAGTCTAAGTTGACTTCTACTCCAATACTCATCCTACCTAACTTTGAGAAAGTTTTTAAACTAGAATGTGATGCATCTAAAGTCTGCATTAGAGCTATTCTTTTTTAAGAACACCAACTAGTTGCATTCTTCAGAGAAAAACTCAAAGTTATCACACTTAATTACTCGGCATACAATAAGGAGTTCTATGTCCTTATCCAAGCACTTCAAAAATGGAAACATTACTTACTATCGAGAGAATTCATCATCTACACAAACCATAAATCTCTCAAACATCTTAAAGGACAACAAAAAATTTCTCAGTGCCATGCCAAGTGGGTTGAATACTTAGAAACTTTCTGCTATGTCATCAAATACAAGAAAAGGAGTGCGAACACCGAGCCGATGCACTTTCTCTTCAACATATTCTTATTACCACTTTGCAAGCTAAGATACTTGAGTGCAGCATATTGCTTGATCAATATGAGCAAGACCTGTACTTTAGACCTTTAGTGGCCAAGTGTAACGTTGGAGGAGTTTTGGATTGGTTCTATTTGAGTCAAGGATTTCTAATGAAGGGAAAACAAATTTGTGTGCTAAGTAAGTCTGTTAAGGAATTACTTGTCTGAGAATCCGATGTTTAAGAGAACAGTTAAGTTGTTGAAAGAACATTTCTACTGGCCTGGGATGATGAAGATGTGCGTCGAGTACTTGAACAATGCGAGGTGTACATATAAGTTAAAGGAAGAAAGGAGCCATATGGAGAGTATACACCTTTGCCCATACCTGAATAGCTATGGGCCGATCTAAGCATGGATTTCATGCTTAGCCTACCCAAAACACCATAGAGACATGATTCTATTATGGTGATGGTCAATTGATTCAATAAGATGAGCCACTTCTTCCCCTGCCATAAAATCAATTATGCTTTATTTATTGCTAACCTCTTTTTGCAATAGATCATACAACTACATGGAGTATTATGTCTAATCATGATTTGAAGTTTACTAGCTACATCTAAAGAACCTTATGAAAGAAGCACTAAGCTCGTGTTCAGTACTTCTTAACATCTACAGACAATCAATCAGACAGAAGTTATGAATAGAACAGTAGGCAACCTCCTTCAAGCTACTGTTAGGAAGAATCTATATGATTGGGATCTATGCCTACCTATCACTAAGTTTGGTTATAATTACTTATCAAACCTTATTTTTTCCTAGTTTTATATAATTTTCTCCTAAACCAATTAATGTTAAACCTTATTCATTCAATATTAATTCTCAACAAAGGTTAAAGGAAAACTAAAACTTTTTTTTAAAAGAAATTTATAAACTTTTGGAGTTGCCATCTGACTATAGTTAGAAAATAATTTAGGTCAAAACCAAATAGGTAAATTTGATTTTATTCTAGACACTGGTTTACGTAGGAAAACCGATTTTAGAAAAAGGTTTTTTTTTTTTTTTTTAAGACCAAAGATCAAGTCTAGGGGATAAGTTCTTTAAACCTATACAGTTACCATAAGCTTCCCTAATTTAGATTTAATCTCTTGAAATCACCTTTTAGAAAAAAAAAATTGATATTTAAATAAATTGTTTTTTTTTTATTTTTTACTAATATGAGTAATTTAAGCTAAAAATAATGGGAAAAAACAAATTTTTTAATTTTTTACGTCACCTAAAAGGCACTTACATACCTAATATTTAGGATTAAACATATGTAGTTCTTTTTAGAAAACTTTAATGTATTGGTGAGTTGATTTTTTTTTTTTAAGAAAACAATTGGGTTTATGTTTTAATTTGATTCAATTTATTTAAGGAAACTTTCTAAAAAGGGTCCTAAACCTTGTTTATTAGATTTTCAAAAATTCAAAAATTTTGAAAAAATTCATTTTATTTTATTTATTTTGGAAAATTAATTTTCTAAGTGATAAAAATAATTTTGTTTTTTTATTTTATTTTTATTTTTGTGTAGCCAAAAATAAAATAAAATAAAAAAACCTAACTCCTAAGTTATCCCTTCCTTCCTTTTTTTTCTTCTCTTTTTTTTTTTCAATTACAATGCAATTTACAATAAACAAATAAAAAAAAAACTAAATAAAATGAAGGCCGAACCAAACTGAAGCTAGCCATGTGAGTCGAGCAAAATGGGTCAGATTTAGGTCTAGTCGGAGCTCACAGTTTACGGGTCAAGTCGATTCACAATGAATAAGGAGCAACAGCAACGCATGGGGTTCTTAGGGACAATGCAAGCACCAAATCGACTGGGTGAATTCAATTTTTTATGTATCATATTGGACTTCCAAGGGGTAGTTTTAACGCCTTAGTGAGTTGTAGTGGTTTGGTGGCTCGTCGAAGTTAAGCAGCAGCGTTGATGTTGGTTAAAGCTTGGTGGTGATTATTGGGTATGCAAAGATGGTGAGGCTAGGCGTTTTTGAGGATAGGGAAGTGATAGGTATCAAGTAACTATTCCAACCCAAATGTCAAGTTTCGAGACATATTGGAGACTTGTTCTATTTGGCTAATCCAAATCTACTCAACCATGTTAGGACTACATAGTTATTCCGCGTCTATTTGGCCATGCCTGGACACCTCGACCACGTCAGGCTGTCTCGGCCATGATTGGTTAACTCGGTCAACTAAGTCAGCCCCAATCAACTCAAGCCTGCCCTGATCGGAGCTTTAAGATCCCCATTGGCTCTTCAACCCCAAACATCAGCTCTTTACCTACATATCTCATTCGGCTATTTATTTTACTTATGTTATTTAGATTTCCTATTTCTTTCATTTTTCTTAAATCGCCATTGTGTTTTATTTGCATTTACAGAAATGCCACTAAGGTATCCTTTTAGTCCTTTTATTTATAAGTTTTTCGTTATGTATAAATAGGGTTTTGATAGACTTTGACATATTAATGAAAAATCCTTAAGACTTTTCCTTTGGAAAACTCTCCCTACCTATTCTTATCAATCCCTTTAGTATGGAATATGGCAAGAAACCCTATCACTAGGACCAGTATGTCACATCCAGCGAGTTGTAAGCCATATAGGATCTTGTTGGTATGTCATATCCAACTAAATAGCTCATGGATTTGCTAAACCTTACATCCCCCCCATATTTTATTTTCTTATTTTTGTTCGTTATAGTACCTCTCCGTATATGCAACCCTAGAGATGCATTAGGAAGTGGATGGTGGTGGTGATTCTTGAGAAGGAGAAGCTCTTGAGCTAAAGAGTGATTCGATCTTGCAAAATGTGTTTACAGTAATTCTTGATGCTGGGATGTGAAGCTCAAGGCCCTATTTATACAAATCAAGCTTAGAAAGTCAAGAAATGGGTTAACTTCAAAGAACCAAGTTAATGAGCTTTGACCACATTTTGAATTTGAAATTGACTAATTAATCTTAATTGTTAGTCAAATTCTTGTTAATGTAGTCCCTTTTGGCCAAAAAAAAATGTTTCTAGAGCTTTGATTTACATTAAACATGCTCCAATAATGCTCGAGTGAAAAGGAAGCTAATATCATGAGTTCAAGTTTTTTACAATATTTGAAGGCAGATTTGACCCGATAATTTGGACAAATTTTTAAGTAAAATTAAAAGTAGGTCATGTACTATACGATTCCATTATTAATTTGGATGGAATCGTGTAGTAAATACCTAAAATGGTAGCTCAAGCATGAACCATCAAGTTGTTTTTTGGAAAGGGAAAATTGGGGAAAATATGAGAAAGCCGAGAGAAAAGGACAGAAATTGTGAGAAAAGATTTTTCCCTAGCACGTACAAATACACCTGGGAGAAAAAAATTGTAGGCACTAATGCGCCTACTACTTTTGGAGTAGGCAAAGGGCCTTAGGCCTTGTTTCGTAGATCATGGTATCTACATCCCTTTTTTTTGTTGATAAAAAGAACATAAATAAAAATATATGAAAATAAAACAAAATAATCTCTAAACCTAAAATTAAACCCTAAACTACTAATCCTAAATTTTAGTCTCTAAAAAATCTATAATTCACAAAATTTTTTGTATTTTTTTATTTTTAATTTTTTTTTTATTTTTTTGTATTTTTCTAAATTTTATATTTTTGTACTTTTCCTATTTTTTCCTTATTTAGAATCCTTTTTCCTATTATAATATTTAAAAATGAAAATAAAAATAAAATGAAGTAAAAATAGGGTGTCTATATCTGCTCCTCTTTGTAGTAAGTTTAAGTAAAACTTTACTATAAAGACAAAAGAGATGCTATTTTTACCTTGGGAATGGGCTTGTATTAAAAAGCACTACAACTAGCTAGCTATCTTAGGCTTAGTCCACTGGGGATTTGGTGAATGGTGAGAAGTGAAAGAGGGATGAGGTGCTCTAAAAGCTAATGGAGACAAAAAAGAAACTAAAAGAGGGTAGCACCCTTATGAACTGATAAGAAGAATTTTGAAAACCTGGTCATACCCCTGCGAGCTAATTATCCTAAGAAAATAGGTAAAGCACTAATTAAGATGGTTAAGACTCAAAAGAATTTGAAATCCAGGCTAAGCTCCTTTAAGCTAACTAACCTAACCAAACGGGCAAAGCATTACTTAAGTTAGTTAAGACCCTGAAGAATTTGAAAGTTTGGCCATGCTCCTCTAAGCTGACTAACCTAAGCGAATGAGCGAAGCACTCCTTAAGTTGGCTAAAACCCTAAATGAGAAATTGAAACCTAATTGTGATCCTATGAGCTAACTAACCTAGGCAAATGGACGAAGCACTGCTTGAGCTAGCTAAGACCCTAAAGAATTTGAAAGCCTAGTCGTGCTCCTCTAGGCTGACTAACCTAAGTGAATAAATGAAGTATTCCTTAAGCTAGCTAAGGCCCTAAATGAGAAATTGTGGCTTGGTCATGCCCTTATGAGCTAATTAACCTAGGCAAACGGGCAAAGCATTCCTTAAGATAACTAAAACCCTAAAGAATTTGAAAGCTTAGTCATGCTTCTCAAAGCTGACTAACCTTGTTCTCTTAAGCTAACTAATCTAGGCGAATGGGCAAAATGTTCCTTGAGCTGGCTAAGACCTTAAATGAGAAACTAAACCTTAGTTGTGCCACTATAGGCTAAGTAGCCTAAGTGAATGGGCAAAGTACTCCTTAAGCTAACTAACACCCTAAAAATTTGAAAGCCTGGTCGTGCTTCTCTAAGCTAACTAACCTAGGCAAACAAACGAAGCACTCCTTAAACTGGCTAAGACACTAAATTAGAAATTCAATCCTAGTCAAGCCCCTATAAGCTGGCTAACCTAGGTGAACAGGCGAAGCACTCCTTAAGCTAGCTAATACCTTAAAGAATTTGAAAGCCTAATCGTGATCCTCTAAGATGACTAACCTAGGCAAAGCGCTTCTTAAGTATGCTAAGACCCTAAATGAGAAATTAAAACCTAGTTATGCCCCTACGAGCTGACTAACCTAGGCAAACAGGCGAAGCACTCCTTTAGTTGGCTAACACCGTAAAGAATTTAAAAGCCTAGTCATGCTTCTCTAAGCTAACTAACCTAAGCAAACGGGTGAAGCACTCCTGAAGCTGGTTAAGACCTTAAATGAGAAATTGAAGCCTAATCATGCCCCTATAAGCTGACTAAGCATTCCTTAAGTTAGCTAAGACCTTAATGAATTTGAAAGCCTCATTGTGCTCCTCTAAGCTAACTAACTAACCTAGGCAAACAGGCAAAGTGCTCCTTGAGCTGAATAAGACCCTAAATGAGAAATTGCGGCTTGGTCATACCCCTATAAGCTAACTAACCTAGGCGAACAGGCAAAGCACTCCTTGAGTTAACTAACATCCTAAAGAATATGAAAGCCTGGTTGTGATCCTCTAAGCTGACTAACATAAGTGAGGGGGAAAAGTGCTTTTTGTGCTAGCTAAGACCCTAAATGAGAAATTAAAGCCTGGTCCTGCCCTTATGAGCTGACTAACCTAGGCGGACAGGTGAAGCACTCCTTAAGCTAGCTAACCCTCTAAAGAATTTGAAAGCCTAGTCATGATTCTCTAAGCTAACTAACCTAGGCAAACAGACGAAGCACTCTTCGAACTTATTAAGATGCTAAATTAGAAATTAAAGCCTAGTCATTCCCTTAAGAACTTACTAACCTAGGCAAATAAGCACAGCGCTCTTTGAGCTAGTTAAGACCTTAAATGAAAAATTAAAACCTGTTCGTGCCTCTATGAGCTAACTAACCTAGGTGAATAGACAAACCACTCCTTGAGCTGGCTAAGACCCTAAAGAATTTAAAAGCCTAATCATGTTCCTTTAGGTTAACTAACCTAAGTATACGGGCGAAGCACTCCTTAAGTTGGCTAAAACCTTAAATGAGAAATTGAAGCCTGGTAGTACCCCACTAAGCTAACTAACCTAGGTAAATAGGCAAAAAGCTCCTTAAGCTGGCCAAGACCCTAAACTGAGAACCTGGTTTTGCTCCTTTGAGCTAACTAACTAGGTGAATGGGCAAAGTACTCCTTGAGTTAGCTAAGACCCTAAATTGAGAAGCCAATTGTGCTCTTTTGAACTGACTAACATAAGCAAGAGTGTCTTTGGTAGACTAGCAACCCTAAATTGGAATTAATTCAAGAAAAATGACCTAGAAGTGCTCCTTTGAGTTAACTATCTTAATTGAATAGGCAAAGCACTCCTTAAGCTAGCTAAGACGCTATATTAAAACTTGGCTATGCTCTTCTAAGCTAACTAACCTAGGCGAGAGTATTTTTGGTAGACTAGCAACCCTAAATTGATTTAGAAGAAGTACCTTACTAACTTGCCGAAAACTTCAAGGGAAATTGATGAAGGGAAGCACCTCATGGGCTCACTAAGAACATTGATGAAGAAAAGTGCCCTATGGGCTTGCTAAGAACATTAGTGAAGAAAACTTCCCTATGATCTCATTAAAGGAATATTGGTGAAGAGAAGTGCCCTATGAGTTGGCTAAGAGAGAAATTGGTAAAGGGAGCCACTCTATGGGCTAGCTAACAACCCTAAATAAAATTGACGAAGGAGGGGGTAGCACTTTAAAAGTTGGTAAGACCCTAAATAGTGAGTCAATGAAAGGATAATGCTCTAACAGCCGACTAGAACCCTAAAAAGGATGAAAGAAGGGACAACACTCTAAGATTTGGCTAGAACCCTAAAAAGGATGAAAGAGGAGATAATGCATCAAAAGCTTGCTAAAATCCCTAAAAGTAAATTAAAAGAGGGGACAATAACCCTAAAAAAGGATTAAAAGATGGCACAACGACCCTAAAAAAGGATTAAAAGGTGAGATAGCTCTCTAAAAGCTGGATAGATCCCTAAAAATGAAAAACAGGATAGCGCTTTAAGAGCTAGCCTGAACCCTAAGGAAAGTTGATGAAGGATTGAAGAAGTAAAGTAAGGAAAGTAACCAATTTGAAAAACTACTTGAATTGGAAATATATTTACAAATAAAGAATTTAGTAAGAACCATTTAATGACAAAAAAGGCATCGAGGATTAAGATCCTTAATAACTTAGATTAATATAATCAACTTAAAAGGTGTAACCACATTAAAAAGGAAATAGATGACTTAAATTGAAAGTTTGCTACTCGAATCAACAAGAAAAAAAAAACTTATGACAAGCCTTTACTTCCTCTCTCATTCTTTTTTTTTTTAAAGTTTGCTAATGGGTATAAATTATTATTTGAGAAGCAAGTATTATAACCATCCCTTTTCTTAGTAATCATGTAGGGCTTCTCAATGTCCCCTATCCTAAATGTAGGGCTTCTTCGTAAGGCTTTGTAATTTAAAAAAAAAAGGTCACTTATGATTAGTCTAATCGAAAAGGGCTTTCTTATAAACTTTCGATCCAAATTAAACTCTTGACTATAGTCCTAAACTTATAGTCCATTTTGCTAGTGATATGACTTTATCAATCCGTTAAGTTTTTTTCAGTTTAATATTATGAATTTAAGCTTTTGGTCAAAGGGTTTCAAAAAGGGCTAATCAGAAGGCTTATTTTAAATGAAATACTTTTATTCAACCCAAGTATATAAGTCAAGAACCTTTTGGAAAAATTAGAAATATGCTTACTCCAGTTTCAAAAATAATTTTTATTAAAGATAAATTATCCTTTAAGATTAGAAGAGCTTTATTAAGTAAGGGTGGTATTGTGTTAGTGATGGGTAAAGGAGGCTTTGTGTCTTATGATTTGGGATGGATATGTAAGGCTTATGCTTTTAGGTTGATCATGAGATTCAAAATGGGCATGAGGGCTTTGTGTTTCTTAGGAGTATTTAGACTTTAATTATGGGCCTTACATTTTTTGGGCTTTCTTCAGTTGAAGCTTTTCTTTTTACATACAAGCTTAATTTTCAAGCTTTTTCCTTTTTCTTTTCTTTTTATTATTTTTTCTCTCTCTCTTTTTTGTTATATTGCCGCATTCTTTCCTTATTCATTACTTCACCCCATTATTTCTTACTCTTCTTTATTTCCTTTAGGTCAGAAAGTGATTATTTATATTGCTGAGTCTTTATCATTTAAGAGATTCAATGCCCTACATCCAATGATTTCAAGTGTATGGGTTTAGGTGAGGTATGTATAAGTTTGAAGTGTTTAAAATGGAATTGGCTCTTCTTCATTCCAAAGAAAAATAACTTATCAAAAATAAAAGTTGTTTTTGAATTAACGTTACTTAGGCAAGCATAAACCAATCTTATCCTTATATCCTAATCAATGACCCTAACCTTCGAATTGCCCCATTGTGAGGTAGTTCTTGATAGGGTTTAATTTTGAAAAATTTCTCCAAATTGGTCCAATAGGGTTGACAAGAAATAATCATGCTTAGGATTCGAAAACAAATGCCTAACTTCATTTTAATTTATGTATCACATTCAAAATAGACCTCCTTTTAATGAGCGAGTCCAAAATATCATCACCATTATGTCACTTAACTCTCAAAGTGTTTAGGGATAGTGTATGGGATATAGTTTGCCTCTTTTCATCCTAAACCTTTTATAGGTGACTTATCAATTTCTTAAGGAGGAGTCTATTATTAATTTTTCCCTAAGTGAAGATTGACTTTGCCCTTCAGTTTCCTAGCATATGCCTAGTTTGATATTCTTCATACAAAATCTCGTTCTTGCATATTGTATTAATTTAGAAAAATTGCATTAGGCATGTTAGGGTTTCTAGATAAAAAAATCATTTTGATGCTCATAAAATAAAAAAAAAAAAAATCTTTCATTGACTTTTTTTTTATTGCGAGACATCTTTTCCATAGTTTAAATATTTTTTCCATAGTTTAGGTTTTTTTTTTCTATGGTTTGAACATCTTTTTTATGGTTTAGACATCTTTTCCATAATTTAGGCTTCTTTTTTATAATTTATATATCTTTTCTATTGTTTTCATAGTTTAGATTTTTTTTTTATGGTTTAGACATCTTTTATATGATTTAGTCACCTTTTCTATGATTACAAATTTTTTTTCTTTTTTATGTTTTAAGCATCTTTTCTATATAAAAGATTCATAATGTAAAACATTGCATATTTCATAAAAATTGAATATTTCATAAAATCTTTATGGTTTTTCTTGAAAATAAAAAAAAAATTATTGCTTAGTTGTTTTTAAATAAAAATATTAATTTGGAACTTTTCAAAAATTAGGTTTTTAGGTTTTTTTTTTATAATTAGGAATAAAAATTCGGCTTCTAAGGATTTTTCTTAATAAAAATGAAATGGTTAATAAAAACACATATTCAACCAATTATTTTTTTTATAAAAAGAACTAACACATTAAAGTTTTTGGAAAGAACTATGATCGTCTGATCTCGACTAATAGATACGTAGGCACATTTATGGCGACAATAAAATATGTAGAAACTTAGAGTTTTTTTTTTCTTTTGATTTTATTTATTTATTTATTCTTTAAAAATATTATAATTAGAAGAATAATTCTAATTTCAATAAATAAGATAACAATACCCGTTAGGGTTTAATAGGTTAGCCTCCGAACTTAGAACCCTCTAGTTCTTCATTCAAATTGAAATCAAAGACCGGTAGCAAGTCGTAATCAATCCACCCACTTGATTATAGTTTCTTTCCTTTTTCCCGACCCCGCTTGGGTGGCGACTCCAAAAATTATTTTTAATAAAAAACCAAAATTTCTCAATTTCTTTAGTCGAGAATTAATATTAAATGGGTTAGGGTTTAGTATTAATTGGAAAGGGGAAATTAATTTTAAATAAGAAACCAAAAAATCAAGCTCGACAATTTGGCGACTTCACTGGAAAAGCTAGAGGGCTAGCTACCAGAAGTTACCGAAAATAGGATTATTTTTCAAAAAAAAATAAAAAGATGAAAAGATGAAATAATAATAAAAAAAACTTAGGTATGTTATTTTATGTATTTGTTTATTTATTACTAACATTTTTTGTTGCAGTTTATTTATGGAGGGAAGCTTTAAGGGTTTACTTTATTTTGATTCTATTTTTCTGCATCATAAATGTATGGTAAATACGGTCAGAACCAGGCCGTCGTAGGACCTTAGGAAGGGGGTCATTGTGTAAGCTTCAGATGTATGGGGTAACTACCTTCCGGGATCGATCAGGCTACCCCACTCAATTTCAAATGTGACCACATAATCGTTGCTTTAAAAAACGCAGTGGTTACAAAACTTGAGAACCTTTAGAACCCACCCTTTACATTGCACGAAAACTTTTCTTTCAAAAAATTGCAAGAACCTATGATATGGCATATCTAAATGGACAAGGGCAGTTGTGAAGTTGCAGTTGTAATATTTCTCTGTAAATAATTCGTAATAATTCTATGTAAAGTTTGGAATAGGTGATGATTGTAATTTTTTTTTTTTTACATAACTATAGCTAGATCGAGTCAAGGGGCTTCTAAACAGATCTACGTCTACCCACCTCATTGGCCTTAAAAAATACTCTAGATATGGTTCTGACTTTTTAGCCCAAATAAGTAAGAATTTATTAAGAACAAGATTGGGCTCATCTTGCCCCTATAGAAGAGCCCTATAAATATTACCTTAGTGAAGGCTTTAGTACATTTATGGGAGCCCAAATCTATCACTTTTTGTTTGGGCCCACATCAACTAAGCCCAACCTTCACAGAGTAAATAGAAAACAAAAAATAAAAATAAAGAAAAGGAAACAAAACAAAAAGAATTAAACCTGTAAAATAATAGGTAGTTATCATTTTGCCTAGTATTCTACCAACCAGAAATATTCATTCTTTTAGGTAAATTTAGCATTTTGCATATAGCCTTCTTCATTTGGAATAAATAAGATATAGATATTTTCTTTGTTTAGTCTTTTATTCTTCAGAATTCCTCGCTTGTAAATAGACCTTCAATAACGATAAATTGTATAGGCTTGTATACAGAATTCTATGAAAGCAATCCTCCGTAATCATCTATTTACAATCCTATCACTTGGGCTCTATAACATAAAAGCCTTAACTTTTTATCTCTCTCTTTTTAAATAAAAAGAAAAAAGAAAAAAAGAAAAGAAATTTGCTAACAGTTAAAAATCCTTATGAGACTCGGGACTAACACAATCACTTAGCCTGTTAAGGCAGCTAACCTAAACAGATCTACTTGGCCCGAGAAAATAACCAACCAAACCGGAACCCTAGCCCATTAAGATGATTCAACCAACTTAATGCCCCTGAGTTGTCGAGTCCAAACACAAATCAAGTCAAAATACGAGACTGTGAAATACTATCCTAAGCTTGATCCCCAATACAAACAAAAAGGGCAATTCATTAATCCCTTCCACTTCAAAAGTTGTCAATTCCAACCCATTCGAACTCTAAATAACCTAACCCAAAATCACATATGGAAGCTTAAGGGCATTAAGACCTATAAGTATGGGGCATGGGGCATTTAGTCTTTGAAATTTCACAACTGGGGCATATTCAAAGGAATAATAGACTAAGGTCAATACCCTAAGGTCAATCAATCCCTATGTAAGGAATTGCTAACTCACTTTTAAAAAGTTTTGAATGAAAAAAGGCGAGCTATATTCTATACACTAACCCTTAAATACTTTGAGAGTTAAGAGACATCATGGTGAGGATATTTTGAACTCATTCCTTAAAGAAGGTCCATTTTGAATTTGATACGCAGACCGAAATGAAGTTAGGCATTCATTTTCAAATCCCAAACACAATTATCCCTTGTTAACCCCATTGAACTATTTTCGTGTCATTTCAAATGTAAACCCTGTCAAGAACCACACTATAGTGGGGCCATTCGAAGGATAGGGTCATTAATTAGGAGAGAAGGATGAAACTGATTTGTGCTTACCCTAGTAATAACAATTCAAGTATAATTTTTGTTTTCGATAAATTGTTCCCTTTGAAGTAGAGCTAACATTTTTCCAAATACCCTAAAGGCCTTAGATTTAAGGCCTTGATTCATCTAGAGACAAAAACTTGACAAAAGAGATAGTTATTTTTGTGGAAAGAAAAGAAAGAAATGAAATGAAATGAAAAAATAAAAAAAGAAAAATAAAAAAAATAGGAAAAAGGAAAATGAAGAAATACCTAAATATTGGGCTTGAGAAAAT
The DNA here is from genome assembly GCA_024138005.1 of Lumnitzera racemosa. Taxonomy (NCBI): domain Eukaryota; kingdom Viridiplantae; phylum Streptophyta; class Magnoliopsida; order Myrtales; family Combretaceae; genus Lumnitzera; species Lumnitzera racemosa. Next base: position 37,797,427 of record JAMXBC010000007.1, read on the forward strand.
CCACAATCAAAGAAGACTGAAGTTGCTAAAAAAAAACACACAAGGCTTTGAATTGGATTCCCAACCAAAAACACAAAACCTCATATTCATTTAAAATTATGTTCTCAACCACAAACAAAAAAAAACTCCATATTCAATTCAAAATTACACTCTAAATCACAAACATAAACCCTTTCTATCAACTCAATTCTCAAACACAAGACCTTCCCACCCACAATACCTCCCTACTCAAAGCTCTTCCAATTTTAAAGAATAATTTATCTAAGATAAAAATTATTTTTGAAAATGGGGCAAGCGCACATTTAGTTCATTCATAAGGTTCTTGACTTGTAACCCTGGGTTAGATGAAAGTACTTCTTTCAAAATAGGCCCTCTCAATTAATTTCTTTTGAAACTGTTTGACCAAAAGCCAAATTTACAATACTGAACCCAAAAAGACCTAATAGATCGATCGGAACATATCACTTGCAAATTAGACTGTAATTTTTGGAATAATAGTCAAGAGCGACGTCTAAACGAAGAGTGTGTAAGGAAGTCCTCTTCGATTAGACTAATCATGAGTTACCTTTTCCTTACAAAATGAATATTAAGGCTTATCCAAGAAGCTCATTGTCCAAGTTACAAACTAGAGTGCATATGAGATACCCTACAATATTATAACGTTTGCATTTTAAATAGGAATTTGTATCTGTTAGCAAACTTTCAAGGAAAAAGAAGGAAAAAGAAAATGAAAAGGAGAGAGAGAAAGTGGGGACTTGTTACAAGTTTTTCCATTTCATCTATAGTAGCCAAATTTTCAATTCATGTTATAAACAGTTTTCACCAACTCCCTCGTTTGTGAATTTCTCAAGTCAAGAGTTTTTTTTTCGAGTCAGCTATGTTTCTTAGTCAATAGAGTTTAAGTGAGTCCAAAGGGTGCTTACTCTTTATTCATTTTCTCAAGGATATAGCTAGCTCATAGAGTACTATTCCTATCCATATCTTCTTTAGTACTTCAACCAACTTATGAAAGCGCTATCCAGATTCATTTAGGGATCTAGCCTACTCATAGAGTGCAGTCCCAATCCAAAGTTTCTTAAGCTTTTGGCTGGCTCCTAAAATACAATCCAAATTTGTAATCTCCTAGGGAATTGGCCAGCTCATAGAGCATAGTCCCAATCCAGAGTTTCTTAGACTCCCAATCACAGAACATTACCCAACTCAAAATTTCTTCAGGGTATTTAGCAAGCTCAAGAAGTGCTCTCCCAATTTAAGCTTTTTCATTTTTTGGTCTTAGTTAGCTCAAGAAACGCTTTGATCACCTTGGTTAGTCAACGCATTAGGGTACAACTAAGTTTCTTCATTCCTTAGGTCTTAACCAACTCAAAGGGCACTTTGACCGCCTTGGTTAGTCAGCTTATTAGGGCATGACTAAGTTTCTTCACTCTTTAGGTCTTAGCCAGCTCAAAGGGTGCTTTGACCACCTTGGTTAGTTAGCTCATTAAGGCACAACCAAGTTTCTTCATTTTTTAGGTCTTAGCTAGCTCAAATGGCGCTTTGACCGCCTTGGTTTATTAGCTCATTAGGGCACGACCAAGCTTTTTCATTTTATGGTCTTAGCTAGCTCAAGGAGCGCTTTGACCGCCTTAATTAGTCGGCCCATTAGGACACGACCAAGTTTCTTCATTTTTTTAGTCTTAGCCAGCTCAAGAAGTACTTTGACTACCTTGGTTAATCAACTCATTAGGGTACAACCAAGCTTCTTCATTTTTTTGGTCTTAACCAGCTCAAGGAGCGCTTTGACCGCCTTGGTTAGTCAACTCATTAAGGTACAACCAAGTTTCTTCATTCTGTAGGTCTTAGCCAGCTTAAAGGGCGCTTTGACCGCCTTGGCTAGTCAACTCACTAGGACACAACCAAGTTTCTTCATTCTTTAGGTCTTAGTTAGTTCATTAGGGTACGACCAAGTTTCTTCACTCTTTAAGTCTTAACCAGCTCAAAGGGCACTTTGATCGCCTTGGTTAGTCAACTCATTAGAGTACGACCAAGTTTCTTCATTTTTTAGGTCTTAGCCAACTCAAAGGGCGCTTTGACCGCCTTAGTTAGTTAGCTCATTAGGGCATGACCAAGTTTCTTCATTTTTTAGGTCTTAGCCGGCTCAAAGGCCAGTTTGACCGCCTTAGTTAGTTAGCTCATTGGGGCACAACCAAGTTCTCTCATTCTATTAGGGTTTTAGCCAGCTCTAGGAGTGCTTACCCTTTTCATCTAGTTTAGGACCTTAGCCAACTTAAGGAGTGCTTCGCCTGCTTTAATTATTCAACCCATAAGGGGGTACGACAAAACTCTCATGATTCCTTTTTGGGATTCTTATTAGCCCACAAGGGTGCTACCCTCGCTGTTCTTCTTTCCAAACTTATTGTTGTTAAATGTCTTAGTGTTCTTTAAGATAGAGTTATCCCGACGCAAAAATGGTGTCACTTTTGTTTTTGTGGCAAAATTTTATTCAAACTTCACTACAAAGAAGGGCAGCTGTAGATACTTAATTTTTTCCCATTGTAGTTATAGTTGTTGTTTTTAGGGTCGTAATTTAGAAAATAATAAAAAAAATTGAAAAATGATAAAAAAGATAAAATAATAGAAAATTGTTAGAAAAAAAACTAAAAAAGAAAAAATTCAAAAAAATTAATTTGATGGAATCTTGACTAAATAGTTATTGAAAAAAAAAAGCAAATTTGATACGATGACATTAAAAATAATAAAATTAAGATTTGTAAGATTTAAATCTATTTTGGATCTTTATCAATTTAGATTCGATTCGATTCAATTCGATTCAAAAGATTTGTTTTTGAGTTTTATAAATAGGGGCTACGTGGTGCGAGCTAATAAGAACAATTATACATTTGTTAAAAACACGCCCGAACCCACTCCTTAGACCAATTCTATAATTGTGCACAAGATAGGACTGGGGATCCAATCTGTTCCCTTTTATCAGCTTTATGCGCTTTGCCTTACAGGTAAATAATAGTAGTTTTTAATTATTGTCTATAGTTTGTCTTATTTATTTATTTTTATCTCACTTGGTATATGCGCAATTATTTTTAAGACTTATACTAATTTTTTTTATTTTTATCACATCTTTAATTGCTATTAATTAATTATAGCATTAGTGTTTAGTGAATATGTGTTAAGTTAAATTTTAGTTTTTTTTTTTTAGATTTCATATTTTCAAAATGACATTTTTATAAAATCTCATAGTTTACAAAATCTTGTTCTTTGCATATTGTATTAATTTTAAAAAATTGCATTAGGCATGTTAGGGTTTTCTAGATAAAAAATCATTTTGATGCTCATAAAATAAAAAAAAAATCTTTAATTGACTTCTTTTTTACTACAAGACATCATTTCCATAGTTTAGATATTTTTTCCACAGTTTAGGTTTCTTTTCTATGGTTTGAATATCTTTTTTATAATTTAGACATCTTTTCTATGGTTAAATATCTTTTTCATAATTTAAGCTTATTTTTTATAATTTATATATTTTTTCTATTGTTTAGGTTTCTTTTCTATGATTCAGATATATTTTCTATAATTTAGATATTTTTTATGGTTTAAATATCTTTTTCATAGTTTAGATTTTTTTTATGGTTTAGACATCTTTTATATGGTTTAGTCACCTTTTCTATGATTTAAGCATCTTTTCTATGATTAGGAATTTTTTTTTCTTTTTTATGTTTTAAGCATCTTTTCTATATAAAAGATTCATCATGTAAAACATTGCATATTTCATAAAAATTGCATATTTCATAAAATCTTTATGGTTTTTCTTGAATATAAAAAAAAATTATCACTTAGTTGTTTTTAAATAAAAATCTTAATTTGGAACTTTTCAAAAATTAGGTTTTTAGGTTTTTTTTTATAATTAGGAATAAAAATTAGGCTTCTAAGGATTTTTCTTAATAAAAAAGAAATGGTTAATAAAAACACAAATTCAACCAATTTTTTTTTTTTATAAAAAGAACCAACACATTAAAGTTTTCGAAAAAAACTACGATCGTCTGATTCCGGCTAGTGTGTACGTAGGCACTTTCGAGGCGACTATTAAATCTGTAGAAACTTAGGGTTTTTTTTCTTTTGATTTTATTTATTATTAATTCTTTAAAAATATTATAATTAGAAGAATAATCATAATTTCGGTAAATAAGATAGCAGTACCCGTTAGGGTTTAATAAGTTAGCTCCCGAACTCGAAACCCTCTAGTTCTTCATTCAAATTGAAATCAAACACCGGTAGCCAAGTCGTAATCAATCCACCCAATTGATTATGGTTTCTTTCCTTTTTCCTGACTCTGGTCAAGTAGCGACTCCAAAAATTATTTTAAATAAAAAATCGAAATTTCTCAATTTTTTTAGTCGAGGATTAATAGTAAATGGGTTAAGGTTTAGTATTAATCGGAAATGGGAAATTAATTTTAAATAAAAAACCGAAAAATCAGGCTTGACAAATATACATAAAAACGTGCATATGACTAAAATCATTTAGATTAGTACATTACTCTTTAAGTTGTGACACCACTACTTGATTTAGTGTCTAAATTTTACAAAAAAATAATAATAATTACATTTCTAAAAACTTCCTAATATTAGTAGGGTGACAATTCTTAAAAGTAATGTATTAACTCAAGGTTTTAAGGGAAGTACATGCAATTAAGGTAAGTTTTAAAGGTCCTTAAGCCTTATAGCCTCATAGCCTCACTCGTTTTTAGAAAACGCCTTCATTGATCATGTTATAACTTAAGTAGAGATGGCCTAATTAACCCCAAGTGATAATTACACCATAGCACCCGAAGCCTACATAATAGCTCCCTTCATCCTAAGGTCCAAATACGATCCAGGTAACCGTTTCTACCATACAATTATAATACATAAAGTAAATTCCCCGTAATTTAAAAAACTTAAATAAATTCAACCCTACAAGAAAGTTAGTACAACTATAGACAAATGTAGAAAATAATAATGAGTAATTATAATAAATAAACAAATAAATAAATAAATTACACTAAGTAAGGTGATTTCAAAAATTAATTCTAAATATGAATAGTTAAATGGCTAACCCTCTTGACGTTCCTATAGGAGTCACCATTCTATCAAGCTTGATCTTTTTTAGGTTTGATATAAGTTTTTTCTAAACCAATCAATATTAAACCATATTCATTCAATATTGATCCTTAACTAAAGTTTAAGGAAAACTAAAACTTCCTTTTTTAAAGATATTTATAAACTTTTAGAGTTACCATCCGACTATGATCAAAAAATAATTTAGGTCAAAACCAAATGGGTAAATTTGGTTTTGACCTAAACACTAGTTCACATGGGAAAACCAATTTTAGAAAAATGTTTTTTTTTTTTTAAAGACCAGAGATCGAGTTCGAGGTTAGATTCTTTAAATCCTTACTAATACCATAAACTTTCCTAATTTAGATTCAATCCCTTGAAATCACCTTTTAGAACAAAAAATTGATATTTAAATAAATTGGTTTTTTTAATTTTTTTTTTACTACTTTGAGAAATTTAAGCTTAAAAAAAGGGAAAAAAACTAATTTTTTTGTTTTTTAGCCTCCTTAGAGGTACCTACATACTTTTTATTTGGAATCAGACATACGTAATTCTTTTTACAAAACTTTAATGTGTTGGTGAGTTGATTTTATTTTAAGAAAATGGATAGGTTTACGTTTTTAATTTGATTCAATTTATTTAAGAAAACTTTCTAAAAAGTGTCCTAAACTTTTTTTATTAGATTTTTGAAAATTCCAAAGGTCCTAATTTTGAAAAAGATTCGTTTCATTTCATTTATTTTAGAATTTTGATTTTCTAAGTAATAAAAATGATTTTATTTGTTTTTTTATTTTATTGTTATTTTGTGTACCCAAAAAAATAAAATAAACCTAACTCCTAAGTCATCCCTTCCTTCTCTTTTCTTTTTTTCTTCTCTTCTTTTTTGGTTTTTTTTTTCAACTACATTGCAATTTACAATAAATAAATAAATAAAAATACAAAATAGAATGAAAGACTGAATCAAATTAATGTTAGGTACACAAGTCGGGTCAAAACGAGTTAGACTAGTGTCTAGTCAAAGCTCACGAGTCGTAGGTCAAGTCGGTTCATAGTGAAAAAGGAGCAGCAACAACGCATAGGGTTCCTCAAGATGATGTGAGCACCAAATCGAGCAGGTGAAGTCAATTTTGTGTATATCGGATTGGACTTTCTAGGGGTGGTTTCAATGCCTCGGTAAGTGATGGTGCTTTAGTGGTGCGTCAAAATTAAGCAACAATAGTGATGTTGGTTAAAGCTTAGTGATGATTGTTAGGTATGCAAGGATGGTAAGGCTAGGCATCTTTAAGGATGGGGAAGTGGATGGTGGTGGTAATTTTCGTTGAAAACCATAGTGAGCGGCAGATTTTAGAGAGAAAAGGAGAAGCTCTTGAGCTAAAGAGAGAAAGCTTTGATTCGATCTCGAGAGATGTGTTTCCAATAATTCTTAATGTCAGGATGTGAAGCTCGATGCCTTATTTATACAAATCAAGCTTCGAATAAGCTTAGAAAGTGATATCTCACGTCACCAAATTCTGCCAAGTAAACATTGCAACAAGCCCGTTTCCTAGAATAGTTTAGTAAAGTCAGTGTGCTTTTCCTCAATTAATAATGATTATTTAACGATAGGTAACTACAGTACTTAACTCGCCATTGAAAATTTTGGATAACAATTTTGCATGTTATGATTACTAAAAGGGAATGGATATTTACTATCTCTAAATTTTTTTCTCTATGGTATCTTAACCAATCACAATCAAATATATATGTACTAGAAACAATAAGTGTTAGAATTTGTGCTTTTTGCTTATGCGTTTAATTGTGATTGATGAGGACATCATTGAGATAGCATTTTAAAAGACAGCAAATATTAATCCACCCAAATGTAAGGTTTTTACATATTCAATGTCTGTTTCGGTAAGCTAAAAGTTTGTTATGTTTTATTTATCAAATTGTATATTTCCAATAGCTGTAGAACTCTTTACTTTTCTCATATTATCATGCGTCTACTTCTACACATCTACAAGTAGCTACTCTTATTCTAAAACTAGAATAAGTATGATCGTATGAATGTTGGAGCAAAAGGCTTTCGAATTAAATATGGTTTTCAACGGTCTACACAGAGATAAGTCTTTGTAAATGCTTCAAATTTGCAATGGTCATGAAGTGTGATTCTTGTATAGGTTTTTTTTTTTTTTTTTTTGGTAAATGATTCTTATATAGTTATACCGTGCATCATGCACGGACTGTGTCCAAAACCCACAAATGGAACCTACTTTTCTCGAGCATCTGGAAAGATTAGTAATGATGCACTAATTATAAGGGTGTAATAAAAAGTTATCAAAATGTTATTGGAATAAAGAACCTTAGAATGGTTCAAAATTGTAAAACAATCTGGTTAGGGAAACCCCAAAAGAAAAAAAATAGAGAGAGAGAGAGAAATAATACCTTAAGAATAAAGTGCTTGAAGGACCGTCTTACAACTTTTTACCTTATTAAAGTCATTTAAAAATTTATTGATTTAATTTCTGCTGCAAATGTTAAAAAAAAAAGTTCTATATTTTTATAATTTTGAAAGCTTTTAATTCAAAAGATACATCCTTTTAATCAAGATAATGATATTATTGCATAATTCAATGCAAATAACATAATTTTGCAATCCCTATGTTTCACTCCTATACTTTATGTTGACAGGACTCTTTGAATATGGCCTCTCAAGCTCAACCAAATTTGATACGTCTTGTGGTTTGGAGTTCGCCCCTATGGGCCTAAGCCTTAAGCCTGTATTAATTAAGTCTAGTAAGTTTTGCAACGGCTAGAATACATAAGATAAGGATCAAATAGTGTTAAACAACCACGTTCGGAATAAGTAAGACACATCAAACACAGCGACCTCACTCTCCTATATTTCCAGAAAAATATCTCTCTCCATTAATCAACCTCCAACTGCAAGCGCCACTTCACTGTAAATATCGAATCACTATCTAGCGATAAATTTCTCTAAACTCTACATACCAAGGATACTTATTATTTCAAATCAGTTTTTACTCTCGAAAGGCCTACTACTACCTTAAATATTAAAATGGCCACACTGAATGACCCTTCAGTATCCCCTCTTAGTGTACTGTTTTGTAGGCTTTCTACGAGTAAAGCCTCCATATCTACCAGCAAAAACTCATAGATGCCACTTTTGAAGATTATAACTCTTCTCAAAATAAAGCGTTTATTATGAAAAAATTTCGAGTATGAAACCGTATTGCTTTCGGTTTAATTAAATGGAAATAGTTATCATATATTTACAATGATTTATAATTACATACTGTTAACATATTTATTGAGAAAATCTTTTAAATAAATATTGTTTTTCATTGAGATAATCTTTTAAATAAATTTATCGTTTTTATCAATAAGTATGTTTTTAATTGAATCGATAATCGCGCATACGATTGCTTATATAATTATTACTCTTTTGAAATATAAGCTCCTATCCCGTTTACCTATATAGCATTAGATCAAAACGAACGAAGCTTACATATGATAGCTATCAACATCAGGTTCAAATATAAACTGTCAAATTAGTCTCTTCTCATTTATAACCAGTGGACCATCGAGGAAAAACCATTAACATAGGACAGTAGAATTATTAATAGGAGGCCTAATCTTTCCAGTTGTCCTAACCATTCTCGTTTAAATTTCAAAGGTTACTTACATGTGCTGTCCACCGTCTATCGATGAATGCATCCAGTTTTGTGTGAATTTCAAGGTCAAGTTTTGAAACCGCGTTAAATGTTTTTCGGGTAAAGGGTTAAAATTGCTTTCTAGTAGTTACACAAATAATACTTCATAGCCTCAAAATCAAGAAATCGCCATAATTTTTATTTTATTTTATTTTTTTTATCCGGAGGACCCACGTTGACTCATCGTTGCTTCTTTCTTTGATTGAACCCCACCAGAAAAGTACAACATCAATTAAACAATTACCGTTGCCTTATTAGATTCAATAGAGATTAGTCATCCAAGGTCAATGTGTCTAGAGTCCTTATCCATAGTTGTCTTCATAATAGATATAAAACTATGTAGTTCACAGGTGCGTCCGATTACTAATTAACTATTGGTAGGGTTTTAAAAGAAACACATACGCATGATTACATACTTTACGGAAATGTAAATATATAAAAATATATTATTCAGTATTTGTATCAAATGACCCGAAATACCCATCATTGTTTTCAGTTGACTAGTTATTACATTTTTTTTTTTATTTTTTTTTAGATAGTATATAAATGCACTCGCTCATGTTTAGTTTTGTGTCTTTCACTTTTCTAGTTAAGGTTTCACTTGTGAATCGTGTGGAAGAGCGAAGTCATGGGAAGAGCTCCATGTTGTGACAAAGCTAATGTAAGAAGAGGGCCATGGTCTCCTGATGAAGACGATACTCTAAGAAGATACATAGAGAAACATGGCACCGGTGGCAACTGGATCACTTTGCCCACCAAAGCAGGTCTCCTCTCTCTCTCTCTCTCTCTCACATGCTCTCGTCTTATCAATTTAAGTTATATTGTGCGTTAAATTTATATCCCAGAAAGCAAATGATATCGAAACAGCGAGTTTTGATACTATGTTAATTTTAACTTTATTATATCCCTTATTGATATAAAATTTTGATTTTTATATAAATTTGATACCAGTTTAAAAACGGAAATCTATCTTTTGGAGTAACATTAAGCAAATTTGTTGTTGTGAAGGTGGGAAGACTATTTTTACAGTGCTTTTTGTTTTTATTCTTCTTTTTTTCTTATTTTTTTTTCCTGCAAATATTGAGAATGGGGCTCACCCTACATGAGACATTACAGGACTCAAGCGCTGCGGCAAGAGCTGTCGTCTGAGGTGGCTAAATTATCTGAGACCAGACATTAATCGCGGAACCTTCTCAGAGGAAGAAGATAACTTCATTTGTACGCTCTACTCAGCCATAGGAAGCAGGTAATTAATTAGTAAACTGCTCGTTCATTCAATAAAACTAATACACGACACTTACATAATTCTCTTTTAGCTTTTTTATATTCAATATTATCATAACTGGTTATACATACATATATATGAGTTCTGGCGCTTTCATTTTATATATATCCGTACTATTTTCCTTCTTTCTTTTTTTTTCTGGGGGGGGGTGTGGGTTGAAATTAGGTGGTCTTTTATAGCTTCAAAACTGCCCGGAAGAACAGACAATGACGTGAAGAATCACTGGAACACCAAGTTGAAGAAAAGGCTTCGGGCAGGAAATTCTTCTATCAACCCTAATTGCGCCACTAGTTCTAAGATGACAGTATTCACCAATCTTGAACCCTATATACTTTCTTATGGAAATTCACCTTTTGCTAACACGAGTTACAATTTCCAGCAAAATATTGTTCAGTATCAACCAAACTTCCACCCAAGCCCTCCTCCCCCTCTTCCAAATCTCATCGAAATCTCCAGTTCCGCCACAAACAATGGGAATGATTTCAGAAATTCAACATCCCAAGAAGCATCAAGTCTTTCCAATTACTCTTCTTCGATATCTTGGTCTAGTAAAGGAAACTTTGCAGAGAAGAAACATTTTGAGGACTCTGATGATTTTGACTCAGTTTATGATATTATCAATGGACCTGGTTTTCAAGATGAAAGCAGCTTGATGGGTTCGTATTTGGCTGATCTTCCCTTGGTCTGAGAGTTCAGTCTTGCAGAAAACATACATATTATACAGGGGAAATATGGAATCTTAGGATGTCAGGATATACTATGTAATATTTTAATAAGATGTTGTCACCATTACGCTGTTGCGGTGTTAGTATTATCAGAAATGTTGTTTGATTGGGTGAAAGAGGGTTTTAGATCAAAGAAATTATTGATGTTTAACTAGGAAAAGTCTTGGAGGCGTGTGATCTGTAAGAAGAATCGATGGAACTTTCTTCAGTGAAAGAAAACTCATTTGAATTATGTGATCTAGATTTATTACGTTCAACACATTTAATGTTCAATATCCTGGTTCATTGTCTTTATTGCTTATAAGTCTATACTTTCGAAAATTTGAGCGTATAAAAGGGAAAAGTCTAAAACTATTCATTGGTTATGAATAGATCCTAAACTCCAAAAGGTTCCATCATTTTTCCATAACTGTAGGAAAATATGCACATATCTCTTAAATATGGTTAAAACTCCTACAATAAAGGTTAAAAGGTTCAATGATGATGATGGTTGAGCCTCTAACGGCGGTTTAAAAGGCGAGTGCATAATCTTTAATACAGCTCGTTTATTTTACCAAATAAATAGACATGTAATGAAATCCTTGAACACTAAGAATTGAATAGCCCTGTAATCCTTATTATATTGCTCAATTGGCAAAAATGATACATAAGAAATAGAGTTGCAATATAAGAACAATGACCAAACTACCCTCATCTTCTACATCATATCACTCTTTCCCCTCACCACCTACCCATCTTTTTCTTTCCCATTCATTTTCACTTCAATCTCAACTCCCTTCCTCCTTCTCTTCTCACTCCCCAATTCCACCTTATCAAAAGAGAAGATTCATGTCGCTCAAGTACTCCATTGCAAAGATGTATTAGGTGCACTATTGCAGCAAAAGAAGCTAGCAAGCTTCTTGGAAGTGAGTTAGGCTAATTAATCCCTAGCCCGAAAACTAGCTTTAGTCTTACTAAAATTGTAAACACAGATCTAACCAAAACCACACAAACCATATTGAAGCTTCAGTTCCATAAAGATTTATCCTTTAAGTGCCTAACATATTATGAGTTTTTGCTCTTCAAATGATGTTGAATAAAATAAAGAGTTTTCATTGCTTGATAGTGTTTCTTCAAGCTATTTTCCAATGTACATATTTGAGTATAGTGGTGGTGATCCCTGAGGTTGCTACATGTGGCAAATTTGCATATGGTGGTGGTAAGTGGGTCAATGTAGTGGTGTATTACGTTGTGAACAATTTATGGAGAGGAAGGATAAGGCAAGTCTTTTATTACTGAATTGGGATTCATTGGTCCAAGTAAGGAATCCCAATCCAACAAAATGTGGAATTTAGATTCCTCATGCAATTCCATTTACGTGGTCAAAATTGAAGTGAACAACATAATAGAAATTCATAAAGAATGAAGGGAAATTGAATAATTAGTCCCCCCAAGTGAATGTACTATAGGAGTTTCAAGATCTATTCGCACCAATAAATAATTTTTGTATTCACAAACTATTAAGAAGCAATTATCATGTGTTGGAAAAAAATAAATAAATAGATATCACATAGATCCTCCAAAAAGAAATAAAAAAGAATATATCAAAATTAGTTTTAGACACAAGGATTTCTCTTCTTCCCTAATGACCTTAATGTTCTATGAAATAAATGAAAATAACCAATTGAGACATAAGTTATATAAAATTGACAATTAAAGATATCATGTTTTTAACATCTTGATCAATGAACATGAAGAATTGCTTAAATGATGTTTACATTGATTAATCATGCCTATGATTTGTTTAACTCCACAACAACTCTTATATAGATATTATAAAGGTACAAAGAAGTGTCAATACTTTTAATTTTTAACAATTTTGTGTTTGAACCTTTTTCTGTGGTTTAGTAATTGTTTCTTCAATCTAGTTTCAATTTGGTATTTCTGTAATCTGGAAAATTAACAACCATTACATTTTTTTTTTAAGATTTATAGATACCCCATTTTTGTACCCCTTTTATTTTTTTCAAAATTTTAAAATAGGATAAAAGGTTCTAAATTAGAAAAAAAGCACAAAAATAAGAAAATTTAAAATATTATAAAGAAATGGAAAATTTAGAAAAAAAAAAATAGAATAGAAAATTTAGAAAAAGCACAAAAAATAGAAAATTTAGAAAACTACAAAAAAAATGAAAAACTTAGAAAAAATATAAAAAAATTAGAAAAATACAAAAGGATAGAAGATTTAGAAAAAAAATCACAAAAAAATAGAAAAATTGGAAAAGTCACAAAAAATGGAAAAATTGGAAAAAATAAAGGATTTCGGAAAATTTAGAAAGTAATGGTAAATTAATAAATAATAAAAAGTTTTTTTAGGTGTTTAGATATTGGGTCTAGGCTTAAATTCAAATATAACCCCAGTCGATCTTGTTCATATATACAATTTAATTACACATATGAATAAAGCACAAATCAATAGCTTAACGATAAAGCATTTAGACATAACATTGCATTTGATTTAAGGTCTTAGGTTGCAATCTTATTAAGGGCATCAAAATGCCTTTTCTATTTACTCCTTCACAACATAAACAACACACATCGCTACGTGTCAGGATTTTATTATGTCACAATGTCCTAACACATGGTACTTAATGATTAGGCCACGTCACTCACGCCACAGACACATATCACATGCACACAACACAAGCATGAATACATGTTAGCCACATGTCTCATTAAGACACATAGCATGATGTTATTTGACCATACAACTGACATAGTACCACATCAACACTACGTCAGCACCCATTTCTCCCTCTTTCTCTCTCTTTCCTTCCCTTTGCCTCCATTTCCCCTCCAAAACAGCTACACTCCATCTACTGTGGCCTCATTTTTCACGCAATTTCAATGCGAAAATGCACCAATTGATAAGTAATTCTTAGTCTTCACATAGAATACTTTGAATTGAACTCAAAAACATGTCTAGATATAGACATTTAGAACATTGAATTAGCCTTGAAAATTCGTAAAAAAACTAGATTTAGGGGATTCACATGCAATCTGATTTTTCAACTTTCCATAGTTAACTAAGCTGTTTTAGTATAAATTGGAGCTAGGAAATTTGTTTTAGGGGGGCAGGGGGGAGAGACAATCAATTTTCATTCAAAAACATCCCATACATGCTTTCTCTCTCATCACAAATCCCTCTTTATCTCTCTAGCTTGTACTCAAACATCTCATTCATGCTTTCTCTCTCATTGCAAATCCCTCTTTCTCTCTTTAGCTTGTACGCAATTGCGAAGGCGTTCGAACCAAACCATCCGCATTTCTAAGTGCTCCATGACCTAAGCATTCGAACAAGACTACTCCCATATACTATGTAAGCCTTAGTCTCGTCACTAAATAAATCCTAACCACCAACACTGGCCGCTGCTTCAAAAACCACCTAAATCACTACTACTTACTAAGGCACTCTCCCTATACTCGTATTCTCCAATGAAACATGCATGAAACCATTTTTACCCGCTTAGAAATCGTGCCAAAATGACCCCTATCAACCTTCGAAACCATCTTCTTCTTCTTTTAAGGTATAACCCGATTACCCAGTTCTTAGACTCAAACTTGACCCATCTAAAACCAATCCAACCCGCATGATCGAACCCAAAGACCTAAATCCAACTCGACCTACGTACCCCTATTGTAGTGGCTAGTTCTATATTTTTTTTTTCTTCTTTTCTTTTTTCTTTTGTCTTTTTCTCCTTCCTTTGGTTTTGTAAGTTGTTTCCTTTTATTATACCTTTTTCTTTTTACTATTGTTTGTTTATTTCAGTTATAAAAGTTGTGTAAAGGGGTAAGGGGAGGAGAGAGACAATCAATTTTCATTCAAAAACATCCTACCCATGCTTTCTCTCTCATCACAAATCCCTCTCTCTCTCTAGCTTATGCTCAATTGTGATGGTGTTCAAACCAAACCATCCGTATTTCCAAGTCCTCCATAACTTAAGCATTTGAATAAGACCACTCCTACATATTGTCATGAACCTTAGTCTCATCGCTAAATAAACCCCAACCACCAACACCGGCCACCACTTCAAAAACCACCTAAATCACTACCATTCGCCAGGGCACTCTCCTTACACCTATGTTCTCCAATGAAATTTGTATGAAACCATCTTTACTTACTTAGAAATCGCACCAAAACCACCCCTATCGACCCTCAAAAGGATCTTCTTCTTCTTCTAAGGTGCAACCCGATTACCTAGTTCCTAGACGCAGACCCAACCTGTTCAAAACCAATCTAACCTAAATGACTGAACCCAAAGACCCGGATCTAACCTAACCCGTGTGCCCCTATTGCAATTTCTAGCCCTGTATTTTTTCATTCTTCTTTTCTTTTTTATTTTTTCTTTTGTCTTCATCTCTTTCCTTTGGTTTTATAAGCTGTTTCCTTTTATTATTCTTTTTTCTTTTATTGTTGTTTGTTTATTTCAATTATAAAAGTTATGTAATTGTAACCCAATAAGAGAGAGAGAGAGAAAAAATGAAAAAAAGGAAAGAATCCAAAACAAAAAAGAAAGAAAGAAAAAAAAGAAGGAAAAAGAAAAAAAAGAGCAAGAAGTTCTTGTTTTTTTTATTTTGATGTTTTAATAAAGAAATGAAAAAAAATAAAAAAATATAAAAGACAATAAAATGAAGAAAATATATAAAAACCATTTTATCACTTAGAAAAGTATTTTTCAAGAAAAAATTTAAAAAAAATATGAACCTTTTTAAAGTTAAGATTTCTTAAAACTTTCCAAAATAAACGTACCCTTTTCTTGTAAACATCATTTCTATGATTCGAACACATTTTACCGTGATTTAGGCTTCTTTTTTATAATTAAGCATCTTTTCTATGGTTTAGGTTTCTTTTCCATAGTTAAACATATTAGCCATGGTAATTGTGTATTTCATGAAAAGTTGCATTTAAGCACTTAATATTTTTTCTAAAAAGTTTTATCACTTAGAAATTTTTTTTTCTAAAATAAATAAAACTAAACGGACTTTTTTTTTTCAAAAATTAGGATATTTTAGAATTTTCTTAAAAATAAGAACAAATTAGGACCCCCTTCCTCTTAGGTGTTTTTTCTTAAATAAAATTTAATGGTTAAAAGAACTTGTAGGGGCATTAAGTACAAATGCAAAGTGTCACAAGCGTGCCACATGTGAAATCGCTCTACACATAACTAGGGAAATGACTTGAGTAACTCGCATGGGATGATTAGGACAGAAGTATAGGGAAGAGAAGTAAGTGATCTTACTTAGGCTCTAATACGTATGGTGATAGGTAAAGGAACGCGATGGCATCAAACTCTAAGATTAATGAAAAACAAGGTGGTGTTCTTGATGTGTCTAAGTATTTAATCTTTGAGGCAAAGTTCCAGCAGAGTAACGACGTTAATAGGGGGATTTTTCTTATCTAAATGAGAAAATGAATAGGGTATTTATAAGATATGATAGGTGAATTCGATACCTTGAATCGTAACGATGATCAATGGTTAAGATTGAAGTATTTTATATATGAGTATTAAATAGGCTTTTTCCATAGGTTTAAGCCCAAATAAAGGGTTTTATATTTCATTAGTATGAGCTAAATCAATGAGTCAAATCCATTAAATCAATGAGTCAAATCCATTTAATCAATGAGCTTGAAAGCCCAATACTAAATTTTGCCCTCTACAGAACTTAAAGTTGGCCATTTTCAAAAGTTAAAATAAATCAACCCACTAATATTTTACAAAAAGAACTACGTATATCTAATCTCAAATAGCAAGCATGTAGACACCTAGAGGATGACGTAAAAAACAAAAAAAAACTTCTTTTTTTTCCATTTTAGTTTAAATTATTTAATTCATTAACCAACGATTTAAATGTCATTTTATAGGACAGTTTTAAAAGATGATTTTAAGGGATCAAGTTTAAATTTGAAAAGCTGATGGTATCCATAAGGATTTTAAAAACTTAACCACCAGACTCGATTTTCTTGTTCTCAAAATCTTTTATAAAAATTGGTTTTATCAAAAATCCTATAACGAAATTATAATTAATCTATCCAATTGGTTATAATTTAACTCTTTTTTCTTACTCTAGTTGGGTAGCGACTCCAAAATGTTTTTAAAAATAAAAGAACCAATTTTTTTTAAACTTTAGTTGATAATCAGTATTAAAAGATAAGGTTTAATATTGATCGGTTTAAAAAAGACTTATTTATAAAAACTAGGAAAAAATTAAGCTCAACAACATCATGATTCTATGCTTTAATATCGATGGCATCTAGTATTTGTACTTTAATTGATGCACTTTTGTGTATGTTTATTGATTAACTTATAAAAAATCAGTTTGAATTTTCTTAACTTTTACATCTTTTGAAAAATTAAAATATTTGTGTACTATGCATAACTTTTATATGTAATGTCTAGTTTTAGCAATCCTTATATTGTTAAGAAGTTCTTAACATCTATTTTTATTTGAAAATAAGATCTATTGTGTGTTTCGAGCTTATACAAATCTAGTGAAATCTTTAAATGGTCATAACTTGTAAATCATATGTTGTTTAGCCTCTATATGTTTTGTTATATTTCTAGTATTGTTTGAATATTGAATTTTTTACTACAAATGTTGTTTTCACTCAAAATTTCACATTTTAATGTCATCCATTGTTTCACATATACTAGTCTAAACCTATTATATTTTTTATATTTTAAAAATAATTGACTATTATTGAAAAAAATAAAAAGAGGAAAGAAAATTGTTAGAAGAAAATTTTTTATTTCCTCTTATCTTTTCTTATATTAATATTTTATTTACGTAATTATTATATTT
The DNA here is from genome assembly GCA_024138005.1 of Lumnitzera racemosa. Classification (NCBI taxonomy): domain Eukaryota; kingdom Viridiplantae; phylum Streptophyta; class Magnoliopsida; order Myrtales; family Combretaceae; genus Lumnitzera; species Lumnitzera racemosa. The sequence goes on from JAMXBC010000007.1 coordinate 37,815,080, forward strand.
CTTATCTCTTTGTTATTTTTTGTAAGTCTACACAATTTGCAAATTTTATTCTAGATTTTGAAATCTTCCATGCATTACAATTGTTCTTATTTTCATGATTTTATTTATTTTTATTTTGAATAACCTTTATATTTTGTAAATATCTTTTCTATTTTATAATTTGCTAAACAATTTGTAATTTTTTATTATTTGTAAATTCTTATACTTGCAATGTTATTGTGAAAGAAAAGACTATAAAGATAATAAATTTCTTAGAATTTCTTAATTATCATAATCTTAAAATCATATCAATTTTTAAAAAATAAAAACAAAAATAAATAAAAAAACTTGGGCAAGTCCACTTAAAAAATGACGATTTTTAATTTTGTAATTTTATGTCAAACTAATAATCCTTAAATACTTATTAATTCAAACTTGCCAATGGTAATAGTTTACATCATACAATGTCTAATTTGAAAAATTAGTATTAGAATACTAAAGGAGACAAAACAAAATGCTTTATTATGTGGAAGTATATTATTCAAGAGTCAAAAGAATTTACATTTTGAGACCAAATGATAGTCAATTTGCCAGTTACAACCATTTTAATCTTACTTGGTTCAAACAATTAGAGGATGCGTACTAGATATTATTTTCAAGTGAAAGTCCATCTTACCAACTTCTGTGCAATACGGAGTTTACTAAAATCAAACATTTCACACAAAGCACAGTAGAAGTTACTAGCACAAAATAATTTTTTTTTAATTTTCAAAGTAATTTATTAATTAAGAAAAATTAAAAATTAATTTATTTTACAAATTATTATGTAATCAAACATCACAATATATTAAATCTAAAGTACAAATGCCAAAATTTCAAAAAAGAAAAAGTGATAATTGTTAGCTTCATCAAGCCCTTAAGTCTTAAAAAATCAAGGCTAGTACAAATATGAAAAAAATAATTTATGAAAATAGTGCAATTTGGTAGAATTACAAACTCGGGTTTGTTGGCTATCAAGCTTGCACTAAACTTTATTTTTTTCATAAAATAAGCATATTAAGTTTGATTTAGATCCCTTTTGAAGTTACAATCAAATTAAATTGCTTACTTTTCATGACTTTAAAAATTAGCAAGTTCAATTGGGTCTAAGAAAGTTAATCTTTTAATAAAAACATAATGACCTAATCAAAATTCTTTCTATTAAGGTATTATCGGTTTTGGCATCAAACATCGTACGTGTTTATCATTGGTGTCCACTACTTTCTAAGAGGTTATCCATCCTTAGAGTGCTCTCCACTGAGTACACTTATCTTAGAGTTCCAACTTCCAACAAACTTTAGCTGATTGGCTAAAGGTTTTTCGATAATTACAATTTCATTATCTTCTTTTTATGGGATATTATAATCTATCTCCCTTACAAAACTAATATCCTTATTAGTTTCATTATGCAAGTCCATAACAATAGTAAGTAGGGATTCTACCCTTCCAATTGGTAAAATACTTTGAAAACACTTGTAGCGACTCAACTGGAATTTCTCCCGTTAAAATATAATGTCTACTTTAATGTCAAACATCACACGATTTTGTCCTTGGTGCCAATTACTTCTCAAGAAGTCATCCATCTTGGGAGGAAGTTACCCTCCTAAGAGTGCTCTCTACTAATCAAGCTTAACCTTGAAGTTCTAACGTACTTATAATAAAAGTTGTCTTGATAATTAGAGTTTCATCGCCTTCTATTTAAGAGGATATTACAAAATCAATCTATTTTAGGAAAAGACTTTGATTCTAGCAAGTTATATATACATAACTCAACTTTAAAAATCGCTTTCAACATTAAAAAATCAAAGGATTAATTTGTGATTCTTTTCCAATTTTTTCTCCTTTTTCATTTCTTAATTTTCTTATTTTTCCATCCTTTTTCAACTTGTAAATTTTTTAAATATTTTTCCTTTTTTTAGTAAATTTAGGTCTTTTTTTTCTTATTTTCCCATATTTTAGGAGTGAAGCGGTCAGAAACACTACATAAAAAACTTTCTTAACAAAATTGGAGAGTGGAGAACATTTCTATAAGGTGTACAGTAGACTGCTTAGAGTCCTAGTAAACACTTCATGATCTATAGTCATTAAGGGTAGGTACAATTCAAGTTTTCTCTTTGAATTAAACTAAACTGTCAATTTTTTTTTTTTTATCATTTCGAACCACATGGTTCATTTATGGGATTTTTCTAAACCACAAATTTTCAATTTGGATTTGTTTAAATAATCGATTAAATGATAATATGCAATATAAGAAAATTTACTACATAATATGCAATGTCATATCATAAATACTAAATTCATAATATGCAATGTCATATCAAAGAAACTTTGGGATGATCTTTGTGAAAGATTTGGCCAAACAAATGGCCCTCTCATTTATCAATTGCAGCATAAATTGTGCAGTTTAAAATAGGGAAATTCATCAATTGCAATATATTTTAATAAGCTGAAAAGAATATGGGGTAAATTAGCAAATGTACATGGGTTTCCAAAATGCTCATGTAAAGCATTTGATCAATGTGATTGCAATTTAAAGGACTAGCTGTAGGAAATTGATAATCGAAACAAGTTGATACAATTTCTAATGGGCTTGAGTGAAGTATTTGAGATGGTTAGGGGGCAAATTCTTTCCGTAGATCCTTTGCCTTATTTGAATAAGGCTTACTATCTCATTTGTCAAGTAGAAAAGCATAAATAGATAAGTGAAATTCTTGGAAATAATGAAGAAGTTCCATAAGCATTTATTGTAAAAGGGGTTTCAAGAATGAATGCTTTAAATAGAAAAAATCAATCATCAATAATGAAGCTTGTATGTAGCTATTGTAAAATGAATGGTCATACGGTAGATGAATGCTTTCAACTTATGGGATTTCTTGACTAGTATAAGGGTCTAAGGGATAAACGCAACGTAAAGGTTGTTGTTACAACTAGAATAGAACTGGGAAAGAGTGGTATTGTTGATAATCCTCTTGATGATATGCCCACACTTCCTATTGCTAATGATTCTTCTGATTTTTTAGCAAAAATTTGTCAAGAGGTCATTAGAGTTTTAAAGGTAAAATAAGAAGAACAAGTGGTAAACTTTGCAGGTACTTGTTCTAGATCTTTTGTTTCAAATAAAGATAGTATTTTTAGCAAATGGATAGTTGATACAAGTGCTTCTTATCATATATCCTCATTTCCTCAAATACTGATGAACAAATGACCTTTAATTACACCTACAAAAATTAAACTTCCAGATGGTAGGTACCACAATTCACATTGTTGGAGATGTGACTATTAACTAAAATAATACTCTTAACAATGTTTTCTTAGTACCATCATTTCACTTTAACCTTCTATCTATGAGTAAGTTGACCAATACTTATGATTTGAGTGCTCTTTTTGATGTTAAACATTGTTACTTTCAGGACCATCAATTGAATAAAATTGTAGCTCAAGCTAATGTGAATTTTAGGCTATATGTTTTGAAGCTTAGTTGTTCTATTCTTACAGAATGTAATGTTATAGTAGCTGATGTTGTAAAGCATAATGATTTAGTGTTACTTGACAATAAGAAAGTGTCCTTAAAACTTCTATGTGAGAGATTAGAACATGTTTCTATTTCTCAACTAAAGCATCTGGTTGATTGTAAACACTTGATTCATTTCAATTTCTTCTATGATACTTGTATGCTTTCCAAATTTTATCCATTACCATTTCCATCAAGTACTTCATATACAAAAGAACCATTTCATTTGTTACACATGGATATTTAGGGCCCATATAGTGTACATTTTATTTCCAAAGAAAAAATTTTTCTTACCATAGTAGATGTTATGACATGATGCACCTGGATGTTTCTCATAAAATACAAATCCCAAATTGTTTCTATCTTGACCAAATTTTTTACTTATGTCAAAAATCATTTTTCCTCTACACCTAAGTTTGTGAGTTCAGATAATGGATATGAATTTGTTAGAACCAAATGCCAAGAATTGTTTATAGCACTTGGTATTTTACATCAATGGAAGATCATTTACACTTCTCAACAAAATGGAGTAGTGAACAGAAAACACAAACATCTTCTTAAAGTAACAAGAGCTCTTCATTTGCATGCAAATTTACCCAAACAATTTTGGGGTAAGTATATCTTGAGTGTAACCCATCTTATTAATCAAATGCCAGCTCAATCATTAAATTGGAAAAGTCTTTATCGACTTTTGTTTCATACACAACCAATATATGACAATCTTTGTACCTAGGTTGCTTATGTTATGCATCTACCATTGTTTATGGACAAGATAAATTTGATTCCCGAAGTAGAAAATGTGTATTCTTAGGATATTGTTGGGACAAAAGGAATATAAACTTTATGATTTAGATATTCATAAAGTTTTTATTAGTCAAGATGTTCAATTTTTTGAACATATTTTCCTGTTTAAAGACCATACACAATTCCCTTCGTCTAAAAACCGTTAATCCTTATTTCCTTCATCTCACCCTTCTGTCCTCACATGTGATGAAGATGTTCCATATACCAACACACATACACCTGATTCTTCTTTAATGACTAACTAACCACAACACTTGTCCCAAGGTTCCCCTTCTATTCTCGTTCCTCACACCTTAGATTAAATCAGAAGACCTCCATCATGCTTAAAGGACTTCATTCTTATAGCCCAATCTAATGCATCGACAAAAGCAATAACCTCTAATCATTCTTCTTCTACCTTTTATCCTTTGTTTAACCCAACCATCTTTTATCGTTACCCAAAGGAATATATTATATCATTGGCAAATGTACTTGCTATCTGTGAACCTAGAAATTATCATGAAGCAAAGGATGATCCTCGATGGGTAAAGGCTATGAATCAAGAGATTCTTGCTTTAGAATCTAACCATACATGGGAAATAACTAATTTGCCACCGGGAAAGAAATCCATAGGGAGTCATGGGTGTATAAAATCAAGTATAAGGCCGATGGTTCTATTGAATGGTTTAAAGTGAGGTTAGTAGCAAAAGGGTATAATCAAGAAGAAGGCATTGATTATACTTACACTTTTTCTCCTATGGCGAAATTAGCTATAGTCAGAGTCTTATTAACTGTTGCTTGTGTTAGGAATTAGCATATACTTCAATTAGATATCAATAATCCTTTACTATATGGTTTTATTGAAGAAGAAATCTATATGCAACCACCTGATGGTTATACTATAACAACAACTAGGGACGTCTGCAAGCTTGTAAGATCTCTATACGAACTTTAACAAGCTTTTAGGCAATGGAATAGGGAGTTTACTAAGTTTTTAATCTCTTTAGGTTTCGTTCAGTCACAGAATGATTATAGTTTGTTCACCCAAGATGATTCTAATGGTTTCATGGCTATATTAGTATATGTCGATGATGTCTTACTCATAGGTGACAATTTCGATTCCATTGCTGATATTAAACATACTATTGATAATGCATTTACTATCAAAGATTTGGGAGAAGCAAGGTTTTTCATAAGTATCAAGATTTATCAAAGCAAACAAGGAATTTTATTAAATCAAAGAAAATTTGTTGTCGATATTCTTCAAGATGCTGGTCTTGCAAGTTCCAAGCCATGAAAAACTCCTTTTCCCTCTCATTTGTAGCTTGACAATGTTGCTAGACAACCTCTTTCGAACCCTTCTACTTATAGATGTATTGTCAGACGTCTTTTGTATCTCATAATCACTATGCCTAATTTATCGTTTGTCATATAGTAGCTTAGTCAATTTGTATCTCAACCTCGGACCACACATTTAACACCTACTATTCACATTTTCAAATACCTTAAAGGCAGTATCAATCAAGGTTTATTTTTTTCTTCTGCTAACTCTTTATCTCTTCTTAGTTATTTAGATGCTGATCAAGGAGTGAGTTGTAAGTCGCTTTCGGGTTTTTGTATTTTGATTGGAACATCTTTGGTTTCTTAGAAAATTAAGAAACAAACCACTATTTCCATATCATTTGCGAAAGCCAAATATCAAAGTATCGCTTTGGCTGTGAAAGAGTTATTATGGATTTCTCTTCTTCTATGAGACATTCATGTTGCAGTCACACTTCCAGTCCACCTACTAATAGTAGGTCAACTAGAATAATAGCAAAAAATCCTTGTTTCCATGGGCATACTAAACACATAGAGATTGATGTTCATTTCACCCAAGATCACTTTGAATTAGGTTTTCTTCGGATTTTGCATGTGCCTTCCACATTACAGCTTGCTAACTTTATGACTAAAGGCGTTAGTGATCAGCAATTACCTTCTTTTCACTCCAACTTAGGCCTTCTCCAAAGTCTTACTTACGCTCGAAAAGGAATGGGGAAGCGGATGATGTTAATTAATTTGTACAATTACATAGTATAGCTGTATATTATTTATTTTCTCACATGTACATATTCAAGTGTATAAATACTCGGACAACCTCTTAATCTAATTACTAACAAAAATAGCAAACTTCATTTTTCATACACTATGAGTACTTTACATTGCTCATGGTTCTCTAGCTCTATTTCATCTCCTTTAACACTTGCACTCTATTTGTTCAAAGGTTAGTAAGTTTCTTGTTTCAATTCTCCTTAGAGCAACACTTTGGATGTTATCACATTTCATATTAACCTAATGTATATTCATTATCTATGGGTTTTACCAATAATCCTCAAATCTCGTGTGGAAAATGAAAGAAATCAAGGAATAATCTTTAATTTAATCAATTGAATTATAATAAAAGTTAACAAGAAAAAGAATATATATATATATTATTAGACCTTTTAAGGCTTAAGCAACCGTCAGTATTATATTTACATGTTTATCTTCTATTTAAAATTACTTTAAAAAATTAATAACAAAATAAATTATTAAAATTATAAATTATTGGTAAATTTGTCTATTTACTCTTCTTTCTCTCTCCTTATCCATTTCTCTACCACTTTCCCACTTTCACTGTATACTACATACCCCACTCTCTCTAGTAACTTACATACCTCAATAGATGTCTCTCTCTAATAACTTATACACTTCAATAAAGATAATGGGCAATTTTTCTTTATTTTTATATCTATATTATTAAAACGTTTAGAGCCTTAAGTAATCATCAAAATAAATCTTAATTACTTTTATTTATTTAACCTTTTAAATAAAATTTTCATTATTGATAAATAATTTTCTTTAATACATTTTATTATAGATATAGGACAATTTAGGGATTTTATCTCTCTCTCTCTCCCAACTCCAACATTCTCACTACTCACTCTCTCTCCTCCGACATTTCCATTACTCCTCATTTTTCTCCCTACTACCCCCATCTCTCTCTCTCTTCCCCATCTATTATTATCTTTTATCAATATTATAATATATTTAATTATATTACATAATTTTATTCGTTTTGTACACATGCAACATAGGTGCATCTTCTACCAACATCTTATAGATTTCATGCTTTTATTTTTTGTTTTATATCTTACTTAATAAAATACCAAAAAGATTTAAAAAATAAAAAAAAATCATTATGTTTATTTTTTCCCTAAAATGTATTATATGTTATAAGTAATGTAAATTAAAATTTTAATTTAAAAAAATTGTAAAAGTGAATGTTCTTGATATCAACAATAGCATATTCATATATTTATCTTTTCTATAAATGAATCATATATAATTATATATAATATAAGATTTCAATAACAAATATTTACCCATAGCCTATTTAAGCTAAATGCCTTATTAAAGAAACGGAATTACTAAAATGACTTTTCTAAAATCATAAATCATTTGGTTTTGATATACATTAATTTGTTTTATGAAAATTAGTTTTTCATTTCTTCTATACACAATGTGATAATAACATAATTATATATTTTCATTTTCCCTAAGATTTATATTTTATTTTCTAAAAAAATTTATGAAAGTAAATATTTTAAATATCAATAATAACATAATCATATATTTACCTTTTTTCTCAAAATGGATTACATGTAATATACATTGAATAATTTTTTATTTCATTTCTTCAATGCATAATGAGATAATAATATAATCACATATTTTTTTCCTAAAATACATTATTTATTATAAGCAACATAGATAAATATTTTAGTTTAAAAAATCTGTAAAAATGAATGTTCTCGATATTGTTAATAACATTATCATATATTAATTATTTTAATATATTTGTATTTGCAAAATTAAAATTATATGATGAAGACTTTTAGTTTTTCTAATATAAATTACAAAAATATATTCACAAGACTACTACATTAACAGCTATACTGAAATATAAACTATGCAAATTTTTCCTTAACTAGAGGAATATTTGTAATATAAAAAAATTAATTTGCTTAAATAAAAAAGCTTTATGTAATCAATAAATTCCAAAAGTTTTTAAAAATTGATTATTAAAATTGAAAATTTTATAATCTAATGGAAAAAAATGAAAATAAAATTTTGATGGAGTTTAATTTAACCTTTTTAGCACATGCATCATGGATATGTCATCCATTAGTGTATATATACGGGACATAAAAGAAATCTTTAGTAAAAAATTTCCTAGCAAATTCAAAAGGATCCTTTTTAGATAAGTTTTCTTTAACAGAGAAAACATATCTTGAAATGGGTTTTAGAAAGAATTTGGACTTTCGATTTGCAAGTATTATTGTGAAAGGTACTGAAGATGCTACTTCAATAATTTAAATATTTTGGTTTTTCCTCTAGGTATTCATTTGTTGAGGAATTTCAGAAAGTATTGGGGTTTCATTTTTTGCTTGCAAGGCTATTGAGATTGGTTTTAGTAATTCTAGAGTGATGGCCATCTAGGCTAATTAGGAAAGGTTTTCATTGGATTGTGTTTGGATATTGAAAGAAGATTAGCTATTTGAGGAAATTGGTATAGAGGTCCTTGAAGAGGATTCCTCTTTAATGGTTAATGGGCTATTAGATGATTTACAAGTATCTAACCAAGATTTAATATTGGTTAACCCCTTGTTAGAGATTAGAGAAGCCTTTTCTTTTCTTTTATCCTTCTCTTTCTTAAGAGGCTATCTCTACAAGAATTCACGAGTAAAGAAATAAGAAATTGAATCGGAAGATCCATTAATATGCTCTATTTCAAAATCAAATACAAAAAGAATTGATTGCCATAGAGCAAAAATTTGTTTAGATGTAATATTCTAGACATCTTTTATTAGAACATTTTTTGCAGCTTTGCAATCAATACATAAAAGAAATTTTTCATTTAACAAGTCTCCTTGAAATTTGGAAATTGTGAAAACAATTGCTAAAATTTCCTTCTTAATTGTAGAATAATTGAGTTGACATTCATTCCAATTTTTTTATACAAATTGAACAACATATTCTTTGTTGTCTTGTTTCTATTGTAGTATTCTTCCGAATCCTAAATCAGAAGTATCAGTTTCTACCACTTTTAGTAGAAATGGATCAGCAATGTGTAGACAAGGAATTTTCTTAATTTTTTGTTTTATTAATTTGACAACATTTATATGCTCATTTGACTATTGAGGTGGATTTTTTTCTCAATCTTTGATATAAGAGTTTACAAATAATATTAAGATTGGGAAAGAAATCTACAACATAATTTAAAGTTCCTAGAAATCTTTCGAGTTGATTTTTATCCTTAATTTCATTAGAAAATTTATCTACAAATTCAATTAATCATTGAATAGGGATTATTGTACTATTGTGAATATTAATGCCTAAAAACCTAATTTTAGTTTAGAAAAGACTAATCTTAGAAGGTGAAACTACTAGACCATTGTAGACACCTAATTTTTGCCCCTCCGATTATTTTTTTATTTTTTTTTAAAAAGGGTCCTAATTCAAAAAAATAAATAAATAAATAATAAAAGATAAAAATAATAAAAATTGACAAATGATGAAAATACCAAAAAAATGAGAAAAATTAAAAAATTTTTAGGAAGTAAATTATTTTAGAAACAAATAGTTTTAGTTTTAGCTTTAGCTTAATCCGAATAATTATTTTAGAGAGTCGCGTGGTTTAAATATAATTTAATTGTATTAAATATTAAGGCACAAGCCAACAGTCTAATAGATAAATATTAGAGTATTTGATATGAAGTTAAGATGAGAACACACAGGTTTGAGTCTTGCTAAACATCTATATGCTTTTATTTTTCTATCCTTTCTATTTTTTAAAAAAAGCGAGTTAAGTACACGAGATCACAGCTAATCAAATCTTTTTCGTTTTAGATTTAATTTAATTTTTATCAAAATCAAATCGAAATCAATATAATAGATTTCATTCTATGATTTGGTTCGGGTTTATAAAATTAGTTTTCATCTTCAACTAATGGGGGCTAGAAAACATCGAGCAAGTAATGGGAAATTTTATTTACAAACTCCCGAAAGAATTGACAATCCTTCATCCATCTACTGTGGTTCACAAAACAAACTCCACGCAATAGTCCCTGTATGGCCCTAATAGAGCACTCTGAATCCGAATTCCTAACTGCTCATCTATTCTCCTAACGCAAACTCATAGACCAATCTACATTCTAATCAACACTGACCACCAAGCCGCTGTCCACCTTCCTCATCCATCCACGTAAACACTACGATCACTACTGCACTCCATGAAAACCACACGTCCATGAAGCACGAACCTAACAGCCCAATCCCCTGCACCTTGCACGCTCCCTGGACACACACTCCAAGTTTACACACACAGATCACAGCACCGTCTTGGAGGCACAAGCAGTAGTCATCTCTCACACACAAATAACTCAGATTTCCCTCTACAACAGTAACAACAAGTCTACGCCGCTGAATGAGCACCAGTACGAAACCACAGTGACGACAACGATACAAGTCCACGGCTGCCCCTATCCTTGCGCAATCCTAACATCCATGAAGCACGAACCATGTCTAACCCTTCACTACACAAGCTTCTGACCAACACGGACAGCTACGGTAGCTGCTGTCTTCTCATCTACAAACAGCCTGTACGTCCTCGTCCAAACCGTACGCTTGATCAAGTCTCTCCTCTATTGACAACAACTCCGATTACTGCGACAGGATACACTAGTGCCAATAACCAGTCCCCAATGCCACTAACACACACCCTGCTCAAATACAGTCAAGCATACACGCCCGTATGACAATCTACGCCTACAATCGAACACAGCAACAACCAATGCCAGCAGCTTCACAGTGCAGATCAGGAGTTGAGTCAATCCATAATTAGCATCGTGCATGCTCATTGCTGAACACAGTCAAGCCCGCTGTTCCATACACTACTGCTACACGCACAGACCTCGCCAACACCTGTCCCTTGCCAAGCTAAACACACTCGGCCTCACCCTCACAGCTCGCTCGAATAACAAATGCACAACACGTAGCCAACGTCCACTATAGCGTCAGCCCAGCTGCACGTCACTAGTCGAATTCACTCGTACAATAGCAGTCCACGCAAGTACATCCATCAATCCATACACGCTCATCCCCTCTTCTCCTGAGCAGGTCACCCACTGTCACACACCTACGGCTACCATGACACGAGCATAGCCTGCGTTGACTGTACCAACATAATACTCCCACGACAGCACCTTGCAACAGCCATCCCCCAAACAGTAGCTTACGCATGTCAGGTTCCATAAGTTTTTTTATATTTTTTTATTTATTTATTATATTATATTAGATCCTTAGTTAATTATAAGTAGTTATGTCTATTAACTTAGTAGATTCTTTTGGTATTAGTTTCTTTATATATATATTATATTTTATTTATATAGGCAGTTGTTTAATAATGGTAATACGTATATATCTATATATATATTAGCTTAGCATGCTTTTTAGATTAGGCTTTTCTTTTAGGAATCCTCTTATATAAAATCAACTTTTAGAAATAATATATATATAGATATATACGTATTACCATTATTAAACAACTGCCTATATAAATAAAACATAATATATATATAGAAATAAAATTAACAAAGGAAACTTTTTATAAAAAGATTTTAGGACTTTTAGAAAAAAAATTTCATTGTTTATGAGTTAGGACCCCCTTTAAAATTTTTTTTAATAAGCTGAATCAATTAAAACGTTAATCTAAGCGGTTTCAAAATTAAAATAAACCAACACACTAAAGTTTTTTGTAGAGAACTATGATCATCTGATCCCCGCTAGCGAGTATGTAGGCACCTACGAGGCAACAATAAAATCTGTAGAAACTTAGGTCTTTTTTTTAGTTATTTATTTTTCTTAAAAAATATTATAATTAGAAGAATAATCCTAATTTCTGTAAGTAGATAGTGATACACATTACGATTTAATAGGTTAACCCTCGAACTCGGAACCCTCTAATTCTTCATTCAAATTGAAATCAAATACCGGTAGCCAAATCGCAATCAATCAACTAAATTGATTACGGTTTCTTTTTCTTTCCCCGACTTCGATCGAGTGGCGACTTCAAAAAAAAAAAAAAACAGCTTTTCCTAAATAAGAAACCAGAATTTCTCAATTTCTTTAGTCGAGGATTAATATTAAATGGTTTAGGGTATAGTATTAATCGGAAATGAGGAAATCAATTTTAAATAAAAGAAACCGAAAAATCAGGCTTGACAACCATTTTTTCTAACTATATTAATGAAAATTTTTATATGCTTAAAATGTTAGTATGTATTGGATGGAAAGACTAAAACATCATCGATGTATATTATTATGAAATTGGCAAAATCGTTAAAAATTTCATTCATTATTCTCTGCAATTCTGAGGGGGCATTTTTTAATCCAAATGGCACGACATTCCATCCATATTAACCAAAAGGAACTGTGAAGACAGTTTTGTACTTAACACTATCCTTAATCTGAATCTGCCAAAATCTAGATTTCATATCGAATTTTGAGAATATTTTAGCATTCTTTAGTCTATTTAGTAAATCTCTTTTATTAAGTATTAGATATCTAATCCATTTTAGAGCAATATTCAAAGGCTTGTAATTAATCACTAAACTCGGAACACTTCTTTCTATTTCTGCATTTTCATTGACATAAAAAGCAGAACAGCTCCATAGAAATTTACTTTTTCAAATTAAATTTTTATTGAGTAAATCATTTATTTCATTTTTATAATGTTTCAAAACTTCACCATTCATTTGAGATGGTGTAGCTTTAGTTATAATATTTTTCTCATTGAAATCATTTTCATATAGTAAGTCCGTAATGTGTGCCTTGCAATTCCAAAATGCATTCGAAAGTATTAAACAAATTGAATTTTTTATTTCTGATTCCAAATTAGAAATTTTTATTGTCAAGTTGAGTTCCAATTCTTTTAAACTCAAGGCCATTTTTAAATACACCAAATGGTTTTCTTTGCACTGAATTAAACAATTTAATTTAAAAATTGAATTATGTCTTAATTCATTTATATATTTGGTTTGTGGTTTTGTGATAAAATTGAATACAATTTTCTTCTTCAAATATTGCATTAAGAAAATTGTATTTCAATTCCATCTTTATTTATAGAAAATTGTTGGATTAAATTTATGAAAGGAGTTCCTAGAATGATATTTTTATTCAAATTTTTTTATTTTTAGAAGTATGAAAGAAGTTTTATATGAAGCATTGTCTTTTATTACTTCAACATCGCATAATTTATAATTGATGCGTAATTTGCTACCAGATACAAAACTTAAAGATTAGGTAGTTTTCTCAAAATATTTTGTAAGAATCAACTCTTCTCTAATACAATTTAAATCTATACTAGTATTAAATAATACAGTTGTTTTCAAAAAAAATTCAATATTAATTGTAATTGTAATATTAATAATCCATTTCCTTGTTGTTACTTCAACAAGTTGCATTAGATAATCAACATTTTCAAAAATTGGTAAAACATTTGAATTTTCTTCATTTGAAGTTTCTTTTTGAGTTATCATTTTTCATTTTAATTCAAGAAAATCCTTTTAAAGTTTTATCTGCATTATTTTAAATCTTTTATTTCCTGTTTTTGAGTATTAACTTCATTATGCAAATCATCAATTGTTATTAACTTTTTTTCTTTTCTTTTACCTTTTTCGAGGATTTCTTTGATATTATAGGGCAAATTTGGTGTAAGAATTAAATTGGGTTTATTAATATTTTTTATGAAGTTAAATTTCTCATTATCATTTGATAATTGATCAATATTACAAAGAATTTCTTCTTCTTCATTTGTCAAAACATTAATTTCACTATCTTCTTCAAATGATGAAGATGATGTGGATTTCATGTCATTCACTTGAATTCCATCATCACAATCATTTTTTGATGAAGAAAGTTCATTATCACAAAATATTTACAAGATATTATCCATTATTTGTTCATCAAGATTTAATTCATTAAGTTTATTATTAATTTTGCAAAAATTTGCTATATGACCAATTTTCTTGCATTTGTAACACCTTAATTGTTTATGTGATTTTCTTTTATATTTTTTATCTCCTTTCTCTTTGTTGAATTTTTCTAGTTTTTTAGGTCTTCTTGAAAAAATTTTATTGAAATTTCTTAAGAGTTTTTTGTGTAAACATTGAAGACATTTTGAAGATGAATAAGAAGATTTTTTATTTTTCATTTTCTTATTGTTGACAAAAGAATGATCATATTAAGCACAAAAATCACCAATCACTAAGACTTTGGTATTTTAAGTACTGTTCATTTTTTCAATTTTTTTTGCGATCTCATTGTCGTAAAAAAATTGGTTTCAATTTTATTAACATATGATACTAAATCTTCATATGACAAATTATCATAAGGAATCTCGCCACTATTTTCTTCTCTAAGTTTTTTCCTAACCTATTCACCTATTAATTTTGGTAAACTAGCTAAGAATTTTTCCTTCTAAAAAGGTTGATTATAATCATTCGTAAAGAAAATGTCTTTATATTGCCAAAATTCTCCTAAGAATTTGTACTCCATATTGGACAATAGATCTAAGGTTTTATCCCTAATATGTGAAGGATCACCTATAAAATGTTAACTGATTGAAAATATGAGAGTATTGACTATATTTTAGATCGGTTCATCATTATCATCTAAAATTCTTCTTCCATTTTCATCAATTTTGAATGAGATTAAAATATTAATTCACTATTCCTCAGTGAAATAGTTATTTCACCAACCTTTTAATTGTCCAATAAAATCAAATATTAAAAGGAGTACTACTTGATGGTCGGTGCATTCAAAATAGTTTTATTAGTATTGAAAAACATTATCTTTTGGTTAAGAACATTAAGAATTTTTTGTTCTGAGTATCTATCAATATTCCATTCATATGTGGAACCTACAAAATACTTATTTTGATAATTATTTTTTTTTTCTTCAATTAGTACATCAGGAGGTGTTGCTCTATGATAATACATTTTTTGAAATTCTTTCCAATTAATTTTATTAATTTCGTCATTCGATTCATTAATATTTAAATCTTTTAAAGAAATATTGGATATTATATCATTTATTAATTCATTGTCAGTTTCTTCAAAAACATTATTTTTTCTTTTAAAGTGTATCACCAATGATAATATACTTCTTGATAAAAGTTGATTATTTAGAAAATTAATTGGTTTTAAGGATGAAATTTCTTCTTTTAACATTTTATTTTTTAATATTCTTTTCCCATCATCTAAAATTTTTAAAAGTTCATTACTTAGATTTTCAGCAAGCACCCACAAGTAAGCTACCCTAAATGATAGGTAGGAAATAAATATGAAATAATTTATAAGGAATAAAGATCTAAAGAACAAGGACGGGAGAGTATATATTAATTTCTTCTAAAATATATATCAGCTAAATAAAATCTATTTTCAAGAAGAAAATAAACCCAAACAATATGTAATAAAATTTTTATTATATCTTCTAAATATTGATTATATTCAATTAGATTATTTTCATCATTATTTTTAGTCTTTTGACACATTTATCATTATATTTATTATTCTTATTAGTATTTAGCGTTAGTTTACTGGATCAATAGGAGGCGTGCGAAATTCTCGTGTCTTAAACATCATACGGGACATAAAATACCTGAAAGGTAATTAGTTTCTGCTTTCGACCCTTAGCGGACATAAAACTCATGTTCGCTGACTATCGTGGGAATTTGGACGAACCATCATGGCCACACTCTTTTCTATTACATAATTATGAATCTCGTCCCACAAGACAACAAAGCCTCCATCAAAAGTTTTGTAATTCGAAGTGCTCGACCGTGCCACTCCAACATTAACAATAATGCTTGAAAGGTAATTCGCTATTCGGCTATGTGAATCTAAGTAAACGGTGGATATGTTTTTGGTATGTCAATTTTTAACTATACACTCTATATTGAGTGTAACATATACGAAATGGGACCCGTATGAAAACTTGCATACGAAATTGCTATTTCTATATCACGATAATGACAAAAGCTGTTGCAAAAATAAGTATGCCAAGGATATAACAATTTAATTTTCAAACAGAAGTGCTTGTGCATCAAATTGTCTACATTTTACCCCTCGGGCCACGGTACTGTGAGGAAACAGTGTGTCCTAGTTGCACTTATTATTCCTACGAAGGACAAATATTTTCTTTTCAAACCATGACTTTTAAAAGAGGATCACTTAGTTTCTAATGGTGCATCGAGTTAACATTAGTCGACATAATGTTTCTTATTAACCAACTTGTTTTACTATTTAATAGAAAACATTGACGTTATGTGGAAGCCTTCCAGAAGTGGGCTCAGATTTGCTAAAATTAAGTCCATCACATCTTTTGCTCCAATCAGCAGCAAGGTCCATGCAAATCGTGTAACAAATAATCAAATAGAAGTTTTCCGTATGATACTCTTATAATCTTTGGTCTCAATCATTCCCACGTATTTTATAACAAATATTAATTCTTTAATAATTATATTTTGAATGTTATGTTTCTAAGAATTTTACGTGATATTTTTATATCTATATATCGAGACTCTTCACATTATAAGTCAGTTTTAAAATGTTTTGAAGTTTTATACATGAGATAACCAATTAGTACTTGTTGTGACCCCAGCGTAAGCATCACCCTATTAAGTCATCTTTCATAAAAATTGCAATAGGTATCAAGAAGGGACGTCAGCGTCTCATATCGCCTCCACGAGAATTATTATTGATGTAAAATTCACTCGTTTGGACTGCCTATCTCATACGCTTTGAGGTGGGCCTCTGGTAAACCTACGCACGGTTCGATTACGTCTCGGGAACTGGCATCTAGGAGATACAACAGTAAACAGACCTAGACTGCAGCCATGTCCGTGGTCTCTAAACCACCACTGGACCCGGCAGGTCCATGGCAGTTTTTGAAAATTTTCTTTTTTAAATTTAATCGTAGAAAAAGAAAAGAATTTCACAAAAAAATAAGACAGAAATGAATAGTATTGAAATTTGAAACTATTCCTATGTAACATAAAATATATATATATATATATGTATATATATTTCTCGTTCAAAATATTTAATTTGTTACTAATAACAACACAAAAATAAATATGGTCATAAAGTATGTCTAATTTGGTATTTATAGACATACTTTAAAGAGAATACCAGTTTTATATGCATTAAAATCAAAGTATGGACATGGTTGAACTTTTCTGAAGCTTTCCAATTATATGTTTTACCTCGTTTTTTCAATGATTAATCATTTTTGTTAAATATTCATTGGGGATATTAGCTACCTAAGACCTTTTTACACCAGTAGGTCTACAGACGATTTAAGACCTGCCCATGAAGGGCAGAATCCGATCCTCACCCTACCGGGCCGGTTTAAAGCAAATTCATGGGTTAAAATCTGCCTGTACCTAAATCTAATTATAACTTATATAATATGATCAGTATTTATCCACTGGGGTGGAACATTGCGAATCCTTCATCCCACATCCTCCACCCTACAAAATGTAGAGACGGAAATAAACCATCATCTCTTAACTGCCGCTGAATGGTAGCTGACTCAATAAATTATGGAATTATGAAACAAATAATGGTGATACTTGTCGAGTAGACAGATGATTGGCCTCTAATCAAGGCAAGACGCCTTTGAACTTTGTCAAGACATCTTTATAATTAATCCATCCTTAGCTTCTGCGAAATTTCCTCTAATCCTATTATAATCCTTCCCTTTCCAAATGTCAACTTTGTAGCTGCAAGGACTAGAGGGGACATTAGAACTAAACCACGGAACCAAACTTCAATTTTGGTTTTAAGTCCTAAGTTTCTTTTATATACTAATATTTAACTAAAAAACATAAAATGTGTACAACTAAGGCCTACGATTAATTCAAGCTTCTCGCCAAAATTAAGATTATCGTTCAAGAGTCAACTCTTGGATTTCTGCGATTTGCTTCAATATATGTTAACATTGAAAGAAGCGATATGATAGAAGGTGGGCTAGTTGGTGGTAATCAAACCAAAAGACAAAAAGTGATCGGATACTTTAAGGTTAAGAGATTGACATGGGACACTTCAAAATCCACATATTTTGACCACTAATTAGCTATTGTTGAAGTTATTTATATTCAATTTAACTGTATATTTCTAGTTTGTAATATAAATGTTGCTTTATTTGCTCTCCGTATGTCAGAAGGCGAGTTATATGCGAAGTTTGCTCGATTGGTGTTTAGGTAATTCATTGCTATGTAAAATTGGCATTTTGGAAATAAAATATTCTTTAATTAGTGGTCCATTTACTTTTTAATTTAAAGTTTCGAATTTTCACCTATAAAATGAGGGTAATATTGATTTACACTAGTAGAAATAGTTTGGCAAAGCATGAAAATTACATTACGTGCATGTTAAATTTAATCCATAAAAGTGCTTCATCAATAAAATTAGTTGTTAATTCATATTTGAGATTTCCTTTTTTACGAATAAAGTAATTTGAAGGGAAAAGTATACATCACATTCAGTCCTTAATCTTTAGCATTTTTTCTAATTCAATGCTCAATCTTTATGTTTTTTCTATTTCAATCCCTAACATTTTCGATTCTTATCAAACAAGTCATTCCGTTAGAAAAACTGAATGGAAAACATAGCAAATCTAATAGAAGGACTTGTTTGACAAAATAGAAAATATTAAGGACTAAAAGAACAAAGTAATTGAGAACTGAAATAGAAAAAGTACTAAAAATTGAGGATTGAATGTGTATTTTTCCTCCTTTTTTGGTGACTTTCCCACATTAAGTGTTAAATAGATTTCAATATTATATAAAATGAAGTTAAAAGGAATAAGAAATTGATTTAGTTTTAATGTTCTCAATATTTGAAATGGGTTTAGACTTTTTTGGAATTAAATCTTGGCATATCAATGCCAAAGGAGGGAGAGAGAAAGAGAGAGAGAGAAAATCACAAAAATGATATATCTAAACATATTAAGAGAGATATGAGTGTATCAATAAAGTGACTTGTAACGCCCCAAAGTGATGAAGCCACAACAGTTTTACCGTGAAAACCAATTTATAATAATAACTAACCTTACGGTCACTATCATAAGTACGATTTATATAAGGCATCTACAATTGTTCGCTTTGAAGTAAACAGCTCATTCATGATTACTGACAAAAGTTATATATATAACTAGAAACTTTAAGTCATATTTACATAAAGATACTTATATTGTCTTATGATCCTAAAGAATATTTACATACAATAGTAGTCCAACAAGTAAATATTACATAACCATCACATAATCCTAAGAGTTAATAAGAGAAACTCTAAAGGCTTGATTGATCAACCAGTTTGATCCTTACTCCCCCAAGACACTTAAAAAAAAAAAACTAACCTCAGATTAACTATAGCATGGCATCTTAGTCAATACCTACAATAGTAGTCTGACAAGTAAATGTTACATAAACATCACATAATCCTAAGAGTTAATAAGAGAAACTCTAAAGGCTTGATTGATCAGCCAGTTTAACCCCCACTCCCCCAATGCACTTAAAAAAAAAAAAAACTAACCTCAGATTAACTATAGCATGGCATCTCAATCAATACCTACAAAAAAACCTATAAGGGTAAGAATAACTAACAACTCCATAAGTCAAGTTGGAGACACAAGATTGCATGAAAAATACAAAAAGGGTTTTCAAGCAATTAATTAAATACAATACAATACGCAAATTTCATCACACAACATAGTCTGATCCGTTATAAAATCAATGTAATTTCACCTGCTTTAATCCGAGTTAAGGAGTTTCAATGTTTATGCAACAACTTATAACTAAACCTAAGTTTATGTAATAGAGACACCGCTCCTCCCATAACTATCCTTCGAACCATTTCCTTCGTCCTTACTATAACCTCCTCTTCTATCACTTAGTTTATCTAAGGATAAAGAAAAAATCATTATGTTATCCAGTGCTATCCTTTTCAAAAGTGTCAGTATTTGGTTGGAAAATCCCAACCATTCCTTAAAGGGTTGCAATGCAAATCTAATTAAGGTATTTAGGTCATTTATAATTAAGTTTAGTTTAAGGTGACCAAACAATCTCACACCACTCAATTCACAACAAACCACCAAAACACAACATCAGTTTTCAATAAGTAATCAAAGACACACAAGCACATGCACATATGACTACTTATAAGCACAATCACGTACAATCTTAATTCTTTGAGTACTTTAATATAGTACTCCAAAATATAGCAATGTATTGAACCTAACCTACCTAAAATCCTCGATTTGCTCACTTGACTCACTACAGGTCAACTTGTCTCTACATGTTCTATAATATAAATACTCTTTTAGTATTTATATATAAGCTTAAATTATGATTTTTTCTCTATTATCCAAGTTATATATATATATATATATATATATATATATATCTACCCAGGAGTATCTATATTAAAAACTAGATATGAAATGATTATGAAATGTATAAGATAAGCACAAAGATGCAGCATTAATGTGATTTAATAGTTTCTTCTAAAATATATATCACATAAATAAAATGATTCTCTAAGGAAACTATATGCCCAAACTATATAAAATAAAAATTCTATTGTGTCTTCTAAATAAGGAAGAAAATCAATTAGATCATTACCATCATTATCTTTAGTTTTTTGAGATATTAATCATTATATTAATTATATATATATATATATTAATTCTAGGTACATGGCGTTATCTTACTAAATCGATCAGAGGTTAGTTACCCTACTTTGGACCAATAGCTCGCACGTTCAAGTTTCCTGCCTATATACCTTAGAACTTTAAACCAGCACAACTTGATATTATTATCTGTACTTAATGGGATCTTATAAACAGAATAAGATTTATTAATACCAATCGCTAGTATATAATATTGAATAATACTATTCTAGAAATTCTAAAGCATTATCTAAATTATCAAAAGCATAAATATAAACAGCTAATTGTGACATATAAATAAAAATCACTACAGGCGACAGAGCTAAGGATAGTGGAGCTTTATGCTTGAATATTAAAGGAAAACATTAAATGCATAAAATAAATATTAACACAAAAACCACCATAAACAGTAATACCAACCAATTTTAGGGTCTTACAAACACTCAAAGCATTAATTCTTGTGAAGTTACACTCAATTGAATTGAAGACTCCCCACATAAGATTTAATATGACAAGAAATATAATAAAACAACAATTTTATTTCTTCAAAAAGTTTATACAAAACATAAAAGTGTCACATTCAGATCATTGTTTAAAATAAGAAAACTAAAAACATTGAAAAGTATTTATGTTATACCTCAAGACAGAAGTGTAAGAACGCTTCAAGAAAGAAAAAAAGATTTTATTATATGTCAAAAGAAAGAAAGAAGATGGATTGAATGAAGAAAGGAAAGATTAGAAGAAGATGTATGAATGAGGAGGTTTAAGAGAAAGTGTATGCGAAGAGGTATGAGAGAGAGGAAGAGAGAGTGTATGTGGAAAATCCAATCTGCCTTCTAAATGAAAGAAGAACTTCATTTATAATGGCGGAGTCAACTAGGTACTATAGTGAACGATGTCATTATAGCCAATAAGGTACTGTTTAAACAATAGAAAGTGGTAGACAATTCACTATAGTAAACAATGAAAAGTTATGAGTGGATACTATTATGTCAGAAATGGAATCTGATGTCATGGTGCACTATGATACATGTGTAAGTCTATGAGTATTTTACAATGCAAAATTACATTGAGAAATACACCGAAACAAAAATTACATACATTAAGAATCACCTAAATCTATCCCATAGCAATCATCTTCATTTGTATTTCCATTGTGATGGGAACATGAACCAGATGTTGAATCTGAAATTGATCCTTTGGTTGATTCATTGATATTTGCAAGTGCTTTTTCCAAAACTTGCTTCATTTGGTCTGAAAAACTGACATAAGCTAAGGAAGACATTAGAAATCATTTATCATGGAAAAACAGAGATGGAACATTAGTAGGTATAATTAAAGAATTATCATTGTGGGTTTTGATCCACATTAAGATTGATTCTTTTTCAATCTTATTTCACATTTTAAAACTATCCCACCACTTGACTTTATACATTTGAATTAAGTTAGTAGTATCTGTAGTTTTATCAGTTTTGTATTCAAAAAACCATGTCATAACCCAAGAAACACAGATGTGTATAAAATAAAACATTTCCTTCTTAAAACATTTTTCATGGGTTGTTGGGTTATAATTTTTTATAAAAACGTTAAAACCATTTCAAGCTCGGTCATAGATAATTTCTTCAACTGCTCTAAATTCTTTTCACTATTGTGCAAACCAGTAGAGAAAGTTTTTTCATGAACAGTTATTGAAAAATATTAACCATGTGTGTAAGCGTTTTGGATTCATTTGGTAAAAAGCGTTCCATCAAGCCTATTTATAATCATAATAATTATAACTGGGTCGACAATTGGGTTGTGAAGACATGTTCATTTGGAATTTAATTGGCATTGTTGGATGATTATGCTATTCATTAAGATTGATGACCTTATGAATCCTGGCAGTTGAATAAGTAATCATCTCATTATTTTCAAAATGCTTGAACGAAACTGATCCAATTTCACTGGAAATTCTTTCATAAAATTCGATTGGTTTATAATAATCAAACGGGACATAAAAGAAATCTTTTGTAAAGATTTTTCTTCCAAATTCAAACATGTCTTTTTAAATAGAAAAGACATATTTGAAAACAAATTTTTGAAAAAAATTTGATCTTTGAGTGGCAGGTTTTTCTGCTGAAGATGTCACCTCAATAATTTGTATATTTTGATTTATTCTTTGGATGTCTACATGGTGTGGAATTGTTTCTTCCATTAGCCGAATTCTTGGGATCATTAGAGGAACATTCTTTGGTTATAGTGCAATTGAGAGTGCTCTAAAGAATTCAGGTATAATAAGAGCATTAGACATTTCAAAAGTGTTCTCATTGATTTGTGTTTGGACATTAGGAGAGACATTGGTCTAGAGGTCTTTGAAGAGGATTCCTCTTTGATTACTAAAGGGGCATTAGAAGATTTGCAAATATCTAGCCATGTTCACACATTAGTTAGTCCTTTCTTAGGGACTAACGACTTATTTCCCTTTTCCTTGTCCTTTTTAGGAGACATTTCCCTACAAGAATTTACAAGTACGAAAATCAAGAAGAAAGTTTGATGGTCCATTAATATACTCAATTTCGAAATCAATGACAAATAAAGTTGATTGCCATCTTTCAAAAATTTGTTTTGAAACAATATTTTGAACATTTTTTAATAAAACATTTTTAGCAACTTTACAATCAATACATCAAAGAAATTTTTTGTGTAACAAATCTCCTTAAAACTTCCAAATTGTTAAAACAATAGCTAAAATTTCTTTCTTGATTTTAGAGTGGTTACTTTGACATTCATTCCAACATTTGGAAACAAATTGAACTACATGTTCATTGTCATTCTGTTTTTGTTTTAGAATTCCACCAAATCCTATATTAGAAGCATCTGTTCCTATAATTTTTTGTAGAGATGGGTCTCCAATATGGAGACAAAGCACCTCTTGATTTTGAAGAGCCTAAAGATAAGAGAGTTAGAACAAACACTTCTAACGTTTGAGAAGTATTTACAAAGGTAAGAGTAGGAAAAGATCAAAAGAAAAAGTAAGATGTACGAGTTTTAGGAATGAATAGATTATTGGTAAATGTACATATAGAACATCAATTCTATGTTGACATATGCAAAAATGCCGTTCACTTCCTGAATATCATGATGTAGGTGAAATGATGATTAATCAAGCAGGAAAATTAAAATCCAAAAAAGTAGATTACCAAGTTGCCTATGAAATTTTGACAAAGACAATAATTTAACACAATCTTCCTTTCTCATTCATTGAATATAAGAGGATTACAGAATTCATACTGCATTTCAACCCTGTTTACATTCCCATATCTAGGAAAACAACCACATCTGATATATGGAAACTTTACTTAACTAAAAAGAAGAAATTAAAAAAGTTTTGGAAGAAAAAATTCTTGGTGGAATTTATTTGACCTCTAACCTATGGACAGTTAGCATGAGTAAGGATACATGTTTGATTGCTCACTTTGTTGATTAGAATTGGAATCTAAACATTAAAATCCTTTCCTTTTGTCATATGCCCCATCCTCACTTAGGACTTGAATTGCTAAAGAACATGTTTGATTTTTCGAAAGATTAGGGCATAAATAAGAAAATTTTGTCTCTTACCTTAAACAATGCATCTGCTAATGAGTGCATTCAAGATTATTTAAAAGATCAACTTAATTTACAAGGGATTTTGCTATGTGGTGATAAATTTTTTCATGTTAAATGTGCCTACAATTCTTCACTTAATTGTTAATAATGGCTTAGCAATAGCTAATGAGACTTTGCATAAGATAAGAGAGTGTATAAAATATATAAAAGGGTTCGAAAGTATAATGAAATAGTTCTGGGAGTATGCTAAAGAGGTAGGTATTATTGATACTAGTATTGTGATAATTGATATAATAAAAATACAAGATATTGATTCTTTTTCTAGATTTGCGTACTTTCAATTGAATGATTCAAATTACAAGTATTGTCCTTCAATGGAGAAGAGAGAGCACAAAAATTGTGTAAATTTCTAAGTCCTTTCTATGCCATTACAAATTTAATGTTTTTGTCCTCCTATTCAACTCCAAATTTATATTTTTTTTCAAGTATAGAGAGTGGAATATCTCTTGAATGAGAATTTAATAAGCGATGATGTGGTCATTAGAGACATGTCTATTAACATGAAGCAAAAAAATGACAAATATTAGAGGGAATATAGTATTACCCTTATACTTGGAGCAATACTTGATCCTTAAATGAAGTTTAACTTTTTGAGGTTCTACTTCAATAAGATTTATTTACTTAATTGTGAAGAGAAGTTAGATAGAATAAAGATTAGGTTATATAGACTCTTTAGGAAATATGACAAGACCAAGCAAAGTAACGTAAGTTGTAGTAGCTCTCAAGTTATAACCGCTCAAGCACTCAGAAGTAAGGGTCAATGGAAAGGAATTGGATTGATATTTTAATTATTTATTTGTTAAATAATTTCACATTCATAATGAGCAACAATCGTGACCTTTTTTTTTTCCTTGATGACGTAAGAGTATTGTTAAGTTGAGGTACAAACTACCCATAAATCTTCTTCTATTTAGAAGAACCGGTGATAGCTATGAAATTTTATTTAGAATTAGATGTTTTGAAATTCTAAAAAAGTCAACGACGAAGGTATTCAAATTTGTGCATAATGACTTCTGATGTTCTTAGTATTCCAATTACTACAATTGCTTCTAAGTCTGTTTTCAGTATTAGAGCTTATATTCTTACTAAGTATTGCGGTAGCATGCTTCCTAAAAAAGTAAAGGCTCTAGTTTGTACTCGTAATTGGTTAAAAGGATTTAATTGGAAATATTTTTTTTTTTCATATTGATAACATGTTTCTTTATTTCTAATTTTAACCTTTTATTATGTACATCTAATTAAGTGTTATTTTTTGAATTATAGACAAAGGTGAAAAAGGACTTAAAACAACATTGTCAAAGGAATATTCAAATGTGATTGTTGATGATGATTAATGTTCGAGTCTATGAATGCTTGATGTGTTTAGACTTTAAGAAGTTGCCCTTTTCCCCTAAGATGAAGTCTCTTGACATATAAATGTAATTTTATTGTACTTGGTAGCTTCTCTCAACTTTTAATGACTTTTGAAGATATTACATGTATTTAAATAGCTTTCAACAAGTAATATAGTTTCTTAAATAAAATATACATGTATACATACATACATATATATATATATCTTCCTAAGCGATTTCTGTTTTCTAAACAATGCAAGGGAAATAGGAAAAAAAGAAAAAAGAAGAAAAGTCTTACTACATTATTTATATTAGAAACAACATATATTGAATTAGTAACAATAAAAACTTATGAAATAAGGAATGCTTATGCTGATATTGTTATAACTCTTCATCAAATGTCAATCCATAAAAAGCATAAACAAAATAGAAACAATATGTCTTGTAAAAATAACCTAAAAAGATCATAACAAATTAATAAAAAGGGAATGGATTAAATTGAAAAATAATAAAATTTATTGTTAAAGGATTAAAAGATAAAATGGGTTAAATAGGTTAATGAACCCATTTGGTTGGGCCGAATTAGCCAAAATTTGGCCCATTGAAAAGTAGGTGACCTAACCTATTTAACCCGTAAATTGGGCTAAGCCTAGTTGACCTATTTAGCGTATTTGCACACCTTTAATTAATTGCTTCAACTTAGCCGTTGGTTTAAGGATGGGCCCTATTATTGAAATGTAACATAATGTTGTGTTTTTTGCACAAATTTTTGAATTTCTCACTGTCGAACTACTTCCCATTATTGTTACCAAAGAATAGGGGACCCTAAATCGGGTGAGGATGTTACATACTACAATTCCTTCAATTGCACATGCAATGATGGTTATGACAACTTTGGCCTCTACTGTTTCGTAAAATAGTCCACGGCTACAATAATGAATTGATGAGCCTCTTAATCTTTTGGGAAAGATCTAAGAATATCAAGCCTTAAGGCATCTATACACCGATTCCCTAGTATCTTCCCTCATGGTCAATTAATAATAGCTTAAGCATAAGGCCCAAGTAAAGAGTGCTTCGCTTTAAATGTGGTTACTGTAAGCGCTTGCCCACCTTCCTTTGGTCGAAGACATCTTAATAGAGGGGAGGTGATTCTTTAGTGATACAATGTTCCATCTATTACAGTGTAATTAGTTTCTTTGTCTAACAACTTCCAAAATTCTTTTCTATTGACGGGAGCTTCCCTTCAATAAGACAGTTGACTATCCCATCCATCCAACACAGTTCTGAAGGGACTATATTTAGTTCAAACAATTCCTCTTGCTTTTCTTCCATTATGCACTCTAATAGGTATGGTAGCAAAATCTTCTTCTTCTTTTGTAGGTACAGCATTTTTGTCGAGGCGAGCTTTGATAGCATGTTCACTTCTTCCTTCTCAATTCGTAGGACTTTAAAGATGCTCCAAGAGAGGAATTCTAAAGCTAGGTTTCTTACTATCTGGAGGTACTTCACCATCTTCTTTATCTTCGTACTCCTCCTTAACCTACTACACAACTACCATAGAGTTAGAAAAAATATCTACCTTTTCCGCACCAATGTCCTTAACAACCTTTGATCTTGCTATTAGTGCTTCGTATTCAACATCATTGTTCATTACTGCAAAACTAAATTTCAAAGCACAACATGCTTCAAAGCCATATAGACCTTTTAAGACTAATCCTACTATACACCTACCTTGTTAGAGGGTTCATCTATGTAGAGGGTCCAAATCAGCAAGTCGCACACTAAGAGCATTAGTGTCTACACCAACAAGAAAGCCAGTAATAATTTGTGCTTCATAGGCTTGTCTAGGTGTGAATTGAATTCTATATGTGCTGAGCTCTAAGGCGTATTTCATCATGCATCCTAAGGAATTCAGATGATCGAGGATATTGGAAATAAGTCGTTCCATGTAGACCATTACCTAATGTACTTAATCATTGTGCTGATATAGATACTAGTAAGGCTAACTTCTCTAGTTTTGAATATTTTATCTCTAACCCTTGAAGAATGTAGCTAACATAATATACAAGCTTATGCTCATGTCCTTCATCTCCGATTAGGACTAAAGAGAGTATTCGAAGGCTAACAGCGATATACTCCCACAAAACAAGTTTTGAAATGATTGGTGCCAAGGTGAAGAATCGCTTTAAACCATCAAAAGCTTTTTAGCATTCTAGGGTCCACTTGAAATCGATAAGATCTTTCAATAATTTGA
Source organism: Lumnitzera racemosa (assembly GCA_024138005.1). NCBI lineage: Eukaryota > Viridiplantae > Streptophyta > Magnoliopsida > Myrtales > Combretaceae > Lumnitzera > Lumnitzera racemosa. Next base: position 37,843,440 of record JAMXBC010000007.1, read on the forward strand.
AAATTTTGACACATCAATCTACACTACAAGAGATAAACCTATTGAGGATGGCAATGCAGCCTGTTAGCTGTTGAACCTTTTTTATCCTAGTTGGAGGTTACATATCCAAAACCACAACTATCTTTGGGGGATTAGCTTCAATACCTCGATGCATAACCATGTACCCTAAGAACTTCCCTAAAGCTGCCCTAAAAACACACTTTTGGGGATTAAGCTTCATCCTATACTTCCGTAATGTATCAAATATCTCTCAGAGGTCATTGATATGATCTTAAGGGAGCTTACTCTTGACAATCATGTCATCAACGTATATTTTGACAATCCTGTCAAACTGTAGTTTAAACATATGGTGGTTACAAGCTATTAATACTTCACCCCCGAACTCCTTAAGCCAAATGGCATGACACGGTAATCATACGTATTGAAGTCTATAACAAAAGACGTATGAACTTCATCTCGAGCACCATACAAATTTGATTATATCTTTGAAAAGACATCCATAAAGCTTAGTAAAGTGTAGCCAACAGTAGAGTTGACAAGCTAATCAATTCTAAGGGAAGGAAAGCAATCCTTCAAAAATACTTTATTGAGGTCGATGAAGTCAATACACATCCTCCATTTCCTGTTTGCTTTCATGACAAGTACGTAGTTTGCCATCTACGTGAGGTATTGTTCTTTTCTAATGAATCCAGCCTTCAAGAGTCTACGTACTTTTTCTCCTATGGTAGCCTATCTCTCCAAGGCAAAGTAGCACTTCTTCTACTATATGGGCTTCACACTGGGATCAACATTCAAGTGGTGTACTGACTCTTTGGTTACAATGATGCATGGAATATCATTTGCAGACCAAGCAAACACTTCACCATTTACACAAAGGAAATTGATAAGTTAAATCTTCAGGCCAAGCAACAAATGACCGCTCGATTTAGTAGTATGTTGGGGAGTTTGGCCTATCTATACATCTTTGACATTGCGCTTCATGGTGAAGCATCTCCAAGTTGTGTTAAAGGGTCCTTCTCGATATGAAGTACTTCATCACGCTTCAATGCGACTACGTATAATGACCTAAGAGCTTTTGGTGAACTTAGTACACTCCAACACCACTGGACATAGTAAATTTGATTTTTAGATATTTAGTTGATATGATCATTACAAACTAATTTTGACTTCGCCTACCAAGGATAACAATATACGGTGACCAGCAATCTACAATCACAAATTTAAGCTTCTGGGTTGATGTTTCCTTTCATCACAATTGTCACATCGAGTGAACAAGCATGACAAGTTTCTTGAATTGAATTGCGCTCTATGGTTACTTTTAGAATCATCCTTAGTATCATCATATTAGTGGGAATGCATCTCCCTTTTGGTTGTAATCGCATCCTCTTAATTAATGAATTTTTTTGCCTTATCAAGGAAATCTTCAAAATCTAGTAGTTTTTCCAATGTAAGATGCTCCTTTTCAAGGTCAAGTCCATGAATGATGGCATGTAAGACTACAGCCTTATCCAAGTTAGACACTTGTAGCATAAGCTCATTAAAACAATCTATATATTGGCGAAGTGGCTCGTTTCTCCATTATTTTATCGTGTATATTACCATAGAATCCTGAATCAAAACTTTGCTCACTATGAAATACCGTTAAAATTGAGTAGCTAACTCTTCAAATGAGATTATGGATCCATCTTTGAGGTTATTATCCCAAAGCAGCATAACATCAGTCGGCATGTTAGGAAAAACTTTGCACATAATCGCATCACTGAAAATGTGCAATCCTATCATAATGCAATAATGGATGAGGTAGTCAATAAGATTCTTGGGTCTATCATAGAAACACAACTATAACGACCCTAGGGAGGGCCTAATAGTATGTGTACCCATGATAAGAAAATCACCTTACAAGTCAGAGATTACAAAACTCTAAATAGTTATTCACTAAGCTCTTCAATTTTAGTTTATTGACTCATTATATAATATAAATAATTATGGATATTCATTTTTCCACAGTTCCTCAAAACCGTAGAAAATCGATATCCGCTACTAAAATAGTGAAAGAAGATAGACAATTCCAGAAAATTTTAAACTTACTAAAGATACTAAACTTAATTGAGATATTAGTTGTTTTCCAAAGAATTCTGAATTAACTACACAAGCTTTTCATCATGCTTATTCAATGGTAACACTCTACACTCGGTTCCTATCTCTATCCCAACTATCAATCAACTTGTAAGGAAAAGAACTGTTGGGGTATAAGCTTACGCTTAGTAAGATAAATACTCTCGTCAACACTGCATGGTAGAAATTTATTAGATGCACAATCATATGAATGCATGAACAATGAATATACCGAATAATGACTAACTCATGCAGTGGCCTAGGAACTGCATACGACTCAGAATTACGCCCCCTGTAGTTAGGGTTTAAAGATAATTAACCAACCCAAACCGAAATTTGGGTTCTAGACCTTAGGTTTTAATTCATTTGCACTATTATGCTTAAGTCAAAAACAAAACCATATATATATATATATATATATATACATAGATTGTATATAATATACTTTCTTTCCAAACAACAAATCGTATTTTCAAAATCCCAAATATAGCTGTGTAGTGGCCTCCACAATCCACAAATACACGCCCTAAGTAGAAGCCACAAGATATGGCCCCTCACCGACGGTCGGCATCTCCCAATGCCTAGTAAGCCTGTCAGCTTAGGACAGAGACTCAATAAAAATGATGACATAGCTAGTGCTCAATCTTGCAGGAAGCTCCCCTCCTGTAGGTCCCTTCTCATCTTCTATTTAAAACAGCAGTCAGTGTTATCCAATTGCAATTATGGAGAATGCATAATCCATTTAATTTCTTAATCATATAAGTGATTAACCTAATTTTCAAAGTAATTAGACAATTTCGTTCCATACAATCGCATGTATAAATTATCATAAACAATTCCCATTATTATATAATTAGCAAGCCGTAGTATTCATTCACATATTCATACACATGCATTTCCCATATCCTACAAGCATCCAAATTTATATATATATAAGTTTAGGTGCATCTATTTCACAAGCAAAATCAAATAAAGAGTCATCGGGAATTTATTTACTCAGCCATGCGGATGAATCAAAATAATCCAAGATAGGTCATCTCCCAAAAGTTGGGTCCCCTAGACATCGCAAATATAATACCATATGGATTTGAAATAGAATTTGGAAAACTAAACTAAAACCCTTTAGTTATACTTTTGACTTGGCTTTATATTTTTCTCGATTTTTACTTAAAGTTTAATCGCATATAACTTTCTCGTTTTAAATCTAATTTTTATGATCTTATAGTTAATGTTCATCTTTTTCGAGTGAACTTTAACATAGTGAGGTTAGATTTTAGTGATGAGGTGCACAAATTGCCCATAGGTCAGAATAGTAGCTATCCTCATGATTTAGAGTGCTTTTAGGCTTTGTTTGGTTGATGGGCTTTTTGGTAACTTAAAAAATTCTTTGAGCTTGGGCTTAAGACTTTATTCTAAACTTAAAATACTCCTTAAGGTCAGATTTTCAACTTTAGTTTACACTCTTGGTGCTAACAACAACTCTTTAGGCTTTTATGTGAACTTAAGTTGTTAAATGGGTTTATTTTTTGTTCAAACTAAAGTTATTGACTTTGTTAGGCTCATGGAATCATAGGTATACTTCTTGTGGGCTTCAAAAAAAACTTTCTTAATATTTTAAAGTGCTGGGTAGAATTTTAATGAAGGCCCAACTTAGAATTGAAGACTCGTTTTAAGAGTTTTAGGTTCGGTTTTAAGTTTTAGGTTTTATACACTTATCGTACTTGCCTTGGTTCATCTTTTCACTTTGTTTACTTGGTTTTATCATATTTTTAAGTGACTTTTATTACGGTTCTAGATCTAACCATGAAGAATCCAAGGTGTACTCACTTGGTTTCTCAACTTATTTTATCATTTCCTTAAGTTTAGGTATTAGATCATGAACCTAAACTACTTATATTCAAATCTTGACTTAACTTCTCATCCATGAGATAATTACTTAGCTTATACTTTACATGAAAATAGTAGATCTTATACTTATCACAACTTCCATATCATTGCTCATATCTTACAAAGTTGGTTTCTTCATAAAAGCTTCATGTAAAGACTTTTCCTCTACCTAAGGCTAAGTTTAAGCATCTTTAACTTAATAAAAGTGGAAATAACATCTAAATGACTCACATACACTCCATGTCCAGCATGATGTCTCCTCATTCATGTACATATTTCATGATCTTCTCAACTTAAAATCTTCCATTCTAAATGTTAAATATATATCTTTACATAACACCAACTTAGCATGCTCATATTTCAACTTTTATGTAAAAGGGTTCATGAGCTTACTTCTTAAGATAGTGTAGCTATTTTATCATATTATGATCATGCTCAAATCGTCAAGAAATCATGGTGTCCTAACATGGCATATTAGGTCACTTTAACAAAGAAACAACTTACTCGTCCTAAAAGCGTAAAAATGGTGGTTGTGCAACTAAGTCTCCTCTTATGTTCCTCGTTTTTCCTCCATCTTCTTGCAAGCTGCTCTAGAAACTAGAGTCTTGATCTTTGAAGTAAGGCTTTAAGGATATTTTAAAGTTCCTAAAAGTGGTTTTTGAAGTTGACAAATAGATGGCACAAAATAAAGCTTGGTGCCGTAAGGATGAAAGCAAAATGGTGAAAGCAATATTGGGATTTCGTGGAGTTAGATTTCTTCTTTTGGTTTGCATTTAAAGTGAGAGAAAAGGAAGTGAAAATGAGAGTGAAAAAGAGAGAGAGTAGTAGATTTTTGAATGGGAGGAGAAGTGTGTGTAAGAAGCTTTTATTAATTGTCTTTTAGTGTACGCAAATGCTAACTTTTTTACAAGACTAAATGATGTCAGTATTAAGGGGTAAATAGTAGATGTATAAGACAATTGAGTGATAGATAAATGATAAGGCATGGCCTCTCTTCTCCTTCTTTTCCAACCAACCAAGTAGGGAGCAAATAGGGTATGGTGTTGTCTTTTCACTTAATTAAAAATTGAACACATAAAATAATGTGATAACTTGTTCATATGTAATATAAGTTGTGCTGTGATAAGGAAAATATCTTATCATTAGCTTTTGATAAGTTATCAATTGATAAATGATTCCAACTCTTAATTGATAAGTTATTTAGGGTGATTGGTTTGTTTACTTATTCATATGCACAAGTCGTATGCATGAAGATAAGGAGATTGTCTTATATGAAATTCTTTTGAAGTTTGTTTCTTAAATTGATTTGTAAATTATGATTTAATTCTTATGAAATTATGAAAATTTCTAGAATTGAATAAAATCATTCAAATTAAATTCTTAATTAACTGCTTAAGGTTTCAAGTCCTTAATTGTTTTAGGGTTTTGAGTTTTAGGTTTTGAGTGACTTTAGAGTCCGTGATTCTCGTATTCAAATTTTATCGATAATAAGGTTTCAAATTGGAAAATTAAATTCGTTTTTAATTGTAAACTTAAATTCTTAGTTTAATTGATCCTTAGAAACGTTCAGAAAGTACTCTCGGTTGATTCACAAACCCATTAAAAGGTAGAGTTTACAAACATGGCTTATAAATGAAGATAAGGGAATTATTTTGTGTGGAATTCTTTTAGGGTTTGCTTCTTAAATTAATTTGTACGTTGTGATTTGTTGCTTAAGAAATTTTAGAATTTTCTAGGGTTGAATAAAATTTGTTCGAATTATATTTTTAATTATTTATTTAGGGCCATAAGTCCTTGATTATCCCAGGTTTTAGGGTTCAAGTGAGTTTAAGTATATTTTAGGGTTTTTCACCAATTCGGGAGTAATTGACTTACACTTAAGAGCTTAAGGTTCAATTAGCTTAATTATTTAAGATCATTGCTTTATTATGCAACACACACACACATATATATATATATTATATACATATTGTGGGGCTACTTATGTACATACGTAAAATTAATTTTGTAAATTTATTAATTTATTCCTTTAACTAGCTTAGTTTTGTTGTTTATTATTACTTGAAATAATCTTTGATTCATTCGTTATTAGTTTTATATGATTTCACAAAATTATTGATAATTTTACTAATTTATGTCTTTTCAAGCATTAAGATAATTTTATAGAATTTTAAAATTTTTATGATTTGATATTTATGGTTTATATTAAGTTTAGATTTACATTTTTAAAGGTATGTGTATGTAGGGATTAGGGTTTCCTTGCATGATTAGGGTTTTCAAATCATATAATAGGGTATTTCATGTTCATTTGAAGTTCCGAGTTCAAAATTTTAGTCAGTTTTCATTTTATGTGATTTTGTTGACTTAGAGAAATATCTACAATACTTGAGTCCAATACCATGTTTATAAAGCCAAATTTGCAATGTCTACAACAACGCTAGCAACTTTGCTTATAGCGATAACACCTCATTCAAGATTACATAGGAGAAGTGGCTTTTTATCATGAAGGACCTCAACATAGCCAAGCTCTTTCCTGCTTGCTCAACTTCTTTACCCTGCTTTGTTGCACTAAGTCTCTACATGTAGGTTTACATTAGCTAATTTTGTGTCCTGTTCGAGGTTTGAATCCAGTTGCTTATTTTACATGATGTAGATAGCAACAGTAGCTTAGGAAGCAACGATTTTGTTAACTTACACCCATTGTACTACGAGTAATGAATTGTACTCAATAAGATGCTCTTCTAAAGTGATCCGGTTCACTTACTCTAGATTCCTAGCCCGCTTTTGTAGATAAGGATGAGGTTCTATTGGTGAGTTGACAGAATCTTTGAGTAATGGTTTGTTAGAGTCAATATTATCTTATCCTAACTTTTCTAACAACTCAACCTTTTCTTTTTCTTGTTGCTCTTTCTAGGAAATCAGTTCAACTAATTATTTCTTCACCTCCAAGAATTTGCAAATGTCAATAATGTTAGTTAGCTAAGTATTCTCTAAGTTCTCATTATTATTGTCATAGTATTCTTGTTTTACTTCTAAGCAGTGTTCTCCCCCCTCTAGAAGTTAAGGGTTAACACTACCAATAGCTTGGCTAACAGAAGTAGTTCCTCTATTCTTACTAGGTTTAACCATAATGGCATAGATAACAATAAATAGACATCGCCGATTGTTGACTGTTAAATTTTCCAAGGGAGTGGAATGGCCAATGGGCTCAACTTCAAATCTTCAAGTCTTCAATATGGGCTTGAGGTAATCAAGACCTACAAAAATACACCAAATGGTTCTTCAGCACGGGCAGTCCGATGTTCAAGTCTATTAAATGGAAATTGAGAATAGCAACAATGTATTAGATGTTTCATGCAACCTAGAAGTCTTCATCCTTATTTATAGGGAAATGAATTCATGATCTTTTAGGAAAGATACATTACACCACATCTTTTGAGTGTATGTTCAAGTTAGGAAAATACTCTAAGATAAACTAGGCAATTGTTTCCTAGGTTAGTGGCATAGTTTTGGCAAATGGCCACCGAAGTGGCTACACTTATTTAGTAAATGATGCTTCAATTAGATGAGATAAATTAGGAAACTTATTCATAACACTAGTTTCAAGAGCTCACCATTGTTGGGTATCAACTGGTCAGTCGAATGGGTCTAACGATCCATATAGTTAAGCGTATAGTGAAATCTAGCCGTACTGCCAAGGAGATAAGTGTGCTGGGCTCATGCTTCATACCGGTTAGTGAAGTTGGTTTAAGCCTAGGTTTAAGGGCCTAAGAAGGCCTATCAACAATATGGAACTCTCATATATATATATATATATATATTATTGAAACATTTTTCTATAAAGAATAATATAACGTATATATAACTGGTAGATATACACCCTCATTGAGTGTGCTAAAAATAAATATCGTAATATAATAAAATTTCGGGCAATATCACGTTTATACTTCAATGTTATCACTTTTGGAAATTATATACTTGAAGATTGGCAAGTCTTATTTTATTCTCAATTAAAAATTTAATTATCATCGTCTACACCTCAATTAACTTTAATTCACACCGTTAATTTACTCAACAAAATCAGCCAATGGGGTAGCCGCGCACAGCCTTATGGAGGGCATGCAATCCCCTCAATGGTCATAGGTAGCAACCCATGGACGCTAATGGGTCTCTTGACCGACATATTTGAAGAATGAAGCTAGTCATAACCAACTATTTTATGGGGTTTAGTCCTGTTAAGGGTTGAACGACCCCCTTAAAGTTGTAGATAGCATTCTCATTGGTTGATTGTATTAATTATACTAATTATACAAACAATTCGAATTTAAGTTAATTGAGGTGTAAATGGTGACAATTAAATCTTCCGTATATAATTAGACAAATCAAAATTTTAGGTTTTTAATTCCAACAAGTGATAAAGTTAAGGTCTAAACTATAACAATAACCTATAAAATTTTAAGGAAAAATATAAATAACCCCCTATACTTTGACTTAGGTGCTGATTGCTCCCTAGAACTTTCAAATTATGCTTTTAGACCTCTTAAACATTGATAAATTGGCAAATAACACTCCTAGGTTAAAAATAACATTTTAAATTTTGATTTTGATGCAAAGGTACCCTCTTAACTTATCCAAATATGCTTTAAGAGCTCCTGAATTTTAATTATAGTGTAAATTTTTTTAACTAAAAAAAGAAATATCATTTATGTTGTTAATTTATCAAAGTTTAAGATAACAATACACTTTGAAAATTCAAAAGGTCAATCCATACCTAAATCAAAATTTAAGTTATTTGCAATTTTTTCCAAATTTTTAATATATCATAATCATCAAATTAAACTATACATACACCATCGGCGATTGAAAAAGGAAAAACATAATGCATGTTCCTACTGTAAGCAATTTTATAGGACTTTTATACCAAATATGCTTGATATAATTAGACCACACCACAAGCAGGTTGGGTTAAAATAAATTGCGATGCTGCAAAGAAGGAATTCCAAAGCACGGCAAGTGTTGGAGTGGTTTGTAGAAACGAAGATGGGCATGTCACGGGAGGAGTTTTGAAGCGAGTAAAGATTTACCCTTAGAAGCAAAACTTCGAGCCATAAAAGAAGGAATTAAGTTACGATTGATGATAGGAGAGGAGCGGATCATTATTGAAGTAGATTCTTAGCAAGACTTGGAATGGATTAATAACCGAGAGTGGACCCCGTCCTTAGTCACTCAGCTTTACAAGAATGCGTGCAAGCAATTAGGCATGTGCTTAATCTTTCTTTCTGCGAGGTAAACCGTGGAGCAAACAAGGTTGCAAATATGCTGGCGAAGCAAGGATTATCCTCACCGCAAGTTTTTTACTTCTTAGATTGTGTTCCCTCGTTTATCTCTCTTGTTGTCTCTAAAGACCTTTATTTATGTCCTATTAATGTTGATGTTGATGTTGATGAAAGAGGAATACCCTGCGACGTAGGTTGATGTTTTTGCTGTTTTTCGGCTGTTTGCAAGACTTGGTTGTAAGTTTGGTCTTTGTTTTAATGAAGTATTTAGTTACTAAAAAGAAAAAAAGAAAAGTCAAATTTTTTTCCCTTTCCGAAAACGAATTCTCTCTCACATGGGGTGGTGCATTGCTTCCAAACTCTCGTTATTTGTTTTATAGTTTATAGAGATAATATATCGTATATAAATATGAGATTATGCTTATTCATTAAAGAGTGCAATTAATTTATAGATTATGGTATATGGTGCAAGATTGGCTTGGTTCAAGAGTTAAGGATATTTCTTTTCACATTATATCACAAAAATAATAAAATTTCAGCTAGATAATTTAAGGGATGCTTTTCCTTAGATGAATGCCAAATTGTTATTAATGTAAAGGACCTTAGTCTTATTAATTATTTACGATCATATCGTCTCAATCTTATTAAAAGACCTTGGCCTTATTAATATTTCCTTAGATAAATGCCAAATGATTATTAATCCATATGATCTGATCCTCCTCATTGTAATTTCCAACCTGAAAATTTTGAACTACAAAATGTATCGCTTTGAAACTTCTTGATAAATTAGATTTGCAAAATCCTTTCTAATTTAAACTGCGCTCGTTAGTCTCAATCATCTCTATATCGTAATTAATTCTAGAAAATAAAGTCAATCACGATGATTTTGGCCATCATTCTATAGGCATATGCCTTCTCAACCGTGTGACTTTATGATTGGTATATTTAACATTACATATACACTCTCTTTATCCACGCGATACATTCAAAGAAATGCATATAGTTATATCATAAAATTTCTATATTGATTAGTGGACGTTATATATATATATATATATATATATATATATCAACAAATAAAAGACATACCCATAACATTAAAAACATGCTCGCACAATAGGCTTTCAAATTTGAAACATATGCAATAATAAAATAAGAAATTTGGTACAATATGATGGAGTACATTTTATTGTGTCTTTGTTGATTATGAAAAGAATTACATAATTCGAACATATTGTATCAATTGATATTTTTTTTTCAGATTTCTTACTCCAAGTAAGCATTTTTCTCTCTAATTATTTTTTGCCCCGTTGGCCAAAACTTAATTCTTTTTCATGGTTTATGGTTCCAATAATTTTTTCTCTCTAAAAAGATAATATACGCAATTTTGACACCATATATCACCTGGTGATGTATCTTGAATAGTGGAACTTTAATGGGAAATATAAAGATAAAAAAAACTTTTAGAAAATACTTTCTAGTATGTGCTACAACCAAGGACTTATACTTAATTTGATGCGATGCATTAGTTAATAATTTTATATCCTCATATTACGTTTTTTCCTTTTCTACTAGTCTTTTTTGAACTCATTAATAAGATAATAATTTTATTTTAAGCATCCATGAAGCGGCTGCTTGTATGCTATTTTCTAATATTACGAGAAAATAAGCGACAGCAAATATATATAACAATACACCGCACTCACTTTTACATACTTGCTCTAATTCATTACACCTGATAAATGCATAAGCAAATATTTAAAAAAAAAAATCAGCACTAATTTAAGTAATATACATGGACCGATATGGAGCAGAAATTATTGCTTCTTTCTGGAAAATGATGAACAGGAGAACAACTAACAAAGATGACATACTTTAAATACTCATAATCAATAAGACAAAGTTTTAAACATCAAAATTAAAAATGTAAATAAATCCTATTTATATGTTTGTGCTCTTTCCGATGCCAAGTGCTTTAAGATTGACTCAACTTTCTTAGCATTCACCATTGACAAGACAATACATAGGGAATTCGGTTGACTACTGTGTGGAAATTGCTAAAGTTAAAGGATGCATCTGCAATAAGTATGAAAATAAAAACATGTTAATTAGTGGGTTGAAAAGGAAAAAGCCAAGGGAAAAAAAAAACCTACCATATATCAATGGTATATCTAATCGATTGCTTTTCATTACTTTGGGTTTTGTACTGGTATTGAAAGTTTTTGTTTTTCCCAAAAAAAAAAAAAAACAATATAACTAAACCTAAAATAAATATAATTTTGTTGAGGGAAATTTTAAAATATGTATATATAATTAATCAGATTGCAGCGGCATTGTCACAAAATTGCGATATCCTATAACAATCATAAAATTACAATAATTAGGCTCACATTTGCATCCTAAAAAACTATGCATGAAATGATGTTGGTATCATTTCTAACTCCTATAGTGCGTTAAAAAGATATGTGCAGTTTTAATGAATGTAAGTTTACCGAATAAAAAACAGATATGTGCAAAATCAAATTAAATAATTCTTTTAATATCATCATTATTCCCATAAGTTTTAAATATAATATCATTTAAAAAAAAAAAGGAAATGTTCAATAAACATCTCCCTCTCATATGTCCAATGTCCTAGCATTTCTTTCTCCACAGAATAAACGTGGAAACTCTTTACCTTTAAAATTGAAACTTTATCAACAAAATGAATAGAGATGGAAAAGTAAACGTGTAAATTTTCAATAATGAGATATTAAATTTTACTTACCAAAAGAAAAAAACAAAAAGGATTTTTACCCATACCTCACAACACAAAATATTCTATAATGATGACTTTTATAATGCAACAGAAAGTTCATGATCAGATACGTGGAAAGTATTGATAATACCTCAAAGTAGAAGAAGAAAAGGTGTCAACACAACACTCGCCTTGTAGCAGCCACATCATCAAATACCCAGCAAACCCTTTGACATTGAGTGTGTTATGCTATGTTAAGCCTACTCATACTGCAAACCAGCATGAAACCTTTCATTATTGTTTTATATATCAAAGTTAAAATATGCGATAAGTAAAGAAATTGATCTTTTACCTTTTTTAAATATAAACCAAAGTTCGATAACATTTAAACTAAGAATGTTATTGCATAGAAAATTGAGATATGATTATTACCGAAACCACTGACAGATGTGATGAAGAAGAATAATTACCGGTTGGAGTTTTCTAAAGTGGGAAGGAGAAGAACGGTTAAAATGAGAAAAAGAACATGGACATTAAAAAGGCAGTTTATAGCAGTTTTCTAAGTGGGAAGGTAAAGAGGCCGTTAAAGTGGGGAAAGATAAAAGATGTATTAAATGGCGCACAATCTAATTCATGAACGCAGAGAAATTTCCAAAGCAAGAAATAAGTTTTGAAATTTTAATATAAAACTAGTAAATGCACATCTGTGTTGCGTATATAATTAGAAAATTCATTATTGATAAAATTAATATAAAACAAAAAATAAAGAAAATAAATTACTTGATATGATTTTAGTCTAGTAATTTATTAATAGTTAATTAAAACTCATTTAAGAGAAATTATATGAAACTTTTTTAAAAAAAATTTGATAAACTACAAAGCAACCAATGTAAATTTTAGATAAAAATTCCTTCTTATTTTTTTTATCTCTTTGCGATATATTACAAAGGAATATTTTGTGAACTTTAGATATTATCAAGACATCCCAAACTATTAAAAAACAAAATACTTGCATCTCTTGATAAAAGTGCTAATCCCATTGCAATTCATCTATTTTGGACATAGATTTGTTAAAAAAAAAAAAACTTTAGATAAGGTTTTTTCTTTTTTTAAAGTATTGCGAAATTCAATGGGATGCATGGAAGAGATAAAAAGCAGTAATTTCCTCTCGCTAAAAATATTAGAATTGCAACATACAAAATAAAAAAGCAACGTAATAATCCAAAAGAAGCAATACAAACGATATCCATACTTTTGTTGTCTCATACGTTGACCATTCCGTTTAACATTGTAAACGGTAAGTTTTGGCAAATTTATACCCATTGAAACATACCATTCTAAGGTATGAATATAAAATAGTATAGAACTGCTTTTACTTTTGTTGCCATGCCAAATTAGATTATAACGTTTTAATCAACTAAAGTTCATGATATTGATGAATTGTACAAATATATACAAAACGAATCAAACCAAAACCTTTTACGGTGGAAATCACTAAAAATATAATAAAAATATATAATATAAGTTTTTTATCTACTTAAATCTATTAATTTCATATTATTGGATTTGAAAGCAAAAATTTGATACACAATTCAATAGAAAAGTAATAAAGGCTTGCCTATCGCACACGGCACTATCATCATTTTGAAGCCTAGCTACACTTGGCTAAATAAAAAATAAAAATAAAAAGTACCTAATTACACACTATAAGAAAAAGACTACGATATAAGAAGTATAGAAGGTTAAGTGATGATGAAGAAAACTAATGAATACATTATAGTCATAAAAAATAATTTTATAAAAGATTATAATGTTCACAACTGAGTAAATTTAATATCAAGAAAACTTTACAATGTCTCACATTCCGCAAGTATATAAAGGGGATCATGTTACATAGCGCATAGAAAAATATTTAAAAATTGATATCATTTTTCTATGTTTTACTTTCTAGAAAGCCATAGTTGCGTTCCTTATAGCTTGGAACTTCTTGAAAAGTCTCGATCATCCTAGAATTTACATAAACATAATGCTAAAACATAACATATTTATAACATATGTAATGAAAATTAGGGCACTAACAAAAGTAAAGAAAAAAAATATTAAAATTAGATGAAACACCTACTTCAATGGAAGTGACAATCATTGAATATAAAAAATTAGGAAATTACATATATGAAGAAAATTAAAATAGAAATTAGATAGATTACCTCTTTTAATGATAGTGGTGGTTGTCTAAAAACAAATTATGGTTGACAATTGACAAAAATGAACAAAAAAAAAAAAAGAGCAAGAGTTAAGCAAAGAAGATGAAACAAAAATATCTTTATAGAATAGACAAAATCTTTCATTTAAAAGGGATCCAGTAATCTTCTCTCTTTTCTCTATTAATGGTACTTTGATGTTTATTTTATAAAAATTCTAACTTTAAATCTTTAACTTCTTTTCTTCAAAACCTCCATGCCATTTTCATTGTTAAACCCACCATAACCTGTCTCTCTCTAGCACTTCTGATCAATTCCTCTCTCTATTTAATGCTCCATCACGTTTATATCTTTAAGAATCACAAGAAGGTGTTACAATTCACAAACATAACTGAAAAGGTAAAAGGAAGTTAATAATAGTACTCCAATGTTTAATCTTATAAAAAAATTCTAGTAAAATTCCTTTCTTTACCTTTCCTTCTTCATAACCTCCATGTGTTTTCATGTTCATTCAACTCTCTCTCTCTCTCTCTCTGTGCATGTACTTCATGTCCTAATATTGAAAAGGTAAAAAGAAGAAAAATTTATGTATAAATATCAAACTTTCTTTTACACAGCAAAATCTCTTTTAGCATTGAAAGCAAATTTTAAGGCCTATCACTACAATGCTATGATATACACTTATTTGCTTTATATAGAGGAAAATGCAAGGAGAAAATAAAAATGAAAGGGAAAAATGAAAGTGGTAGATATATCAATTCAAGAACAGAGTTCTGCTTCCCCATGCACTTAGAATCTCTCTTAAAGTAACAGTTGTAGAAGTAGGGGTCCAATTGGAGTGGTTACGTGCGCTTTGCATAAATAGCGCTCTACACGTAGCATCAAAGAAGTGAAGCAAGACTATCACTTAAAGGGATGATTAAGTGAGAATAAGGCAAAGAGGAAGAACAGACAATCTCAATATCTCAAATTAACAAGTGACAGACAAGGTAACCTTAGGAGACCTTAGGCGTTCACCTTGTAGTTTGAGCAAATGAGATCAATTCTTTACCTAAACGATATTTAATCTTAGAAAATAGAGTTTTCACAATGAAACACCGTTTCTTTGATCTCTCTCAAAGTTCTAAATGACGAGAAAGTGATAGGTATTTATAAGCTCTTGGGCAAGATAGTATCCGTCAGATTATTTCGATGATCAATGGATAAGATAGAGCCTACTTAATTCATATTTATCCAAAATAAACTAACTAATGGGCCTAAGGCCAGCAGCCTTCCTTATAAGTACATAAGCCTGGCTAAGAAAAGTTGGAGGCGAACAAACTAGTCCAACGATCCCTATTCCAAGCCAAACCTCCCTGAATCATCCCAATATGGACTGAACTTGATACGGACTCGTGGATGAACACACGAGCCTAATATCATGCGTAACCAAAAGGGTAGGTCCAAGCTGCAAGATAGCTCAAAAAGCAAAAGATAATTGAGGGTAAGCAAGGTTTCAGGTGCACCGACAATAGATATGACGCACCAACGTCTCACACGAGCTCAGGTCACACTTAATATAACACATAAGTATGGTTAGAGGTTACTCGCCACTAGTCCACGCTCCAATGGGCAAGATAAGAGTAGCTCAAGAGTAAGTAAAGGGATACTTAGCTCAAAAGAAGGTAAAAGAAAAGTTCAGTGTATTCTTCTGTACATTCTCTTACAGCTGTTACATTATGTGATTACTTATAGTACCCTATTAGGGTAACTTCTATGTTACAGATAATTACAAAAATGAATCCCTATTTTCTAAATAAAAAAAAAAAAAGAATAATTTACAAGAAAAGCATGAAATTGTGCACAACGAACATCCTTTTATCAAAAAGGACAGTATGGTTGTTAAAAAGGACATCATGCATGCATTTTCATTCTTCGATTCTGACAATATTATAAGCTAAGTAGGGGTGGGCCTTTGTTCAACATCAGAAGTTCAGTGCCCTGACTGTCGGGGCTAGACTGAGGTTAGTTCAAGGACGGTTTATGGTTAGGTTAGCCTCAGATGGTCGGCTCCTAATAGTTATCAGCTTGTCCTCAATACCGTAGAGATTGTTGTATTCATATTTAGCGCTTAGACTAGTGCAAAGCGGAGGGTTCGGTTTAGTATATCAACTAGTCATCTCGGCAACATCTTGGATAGCATGGTGAGTGAAGTAGCTTCGTAGATCGGGTTGGGGCAAGCACTACTCCTCGATTCTTAACTTACCTCAGACAGCTCAGCGGACCACCTGAGAAAGCCCTCAGGCTCAAAAGCATATGATTGATCCTTGATCCCTATCATCCCCTTCGAGTTGTTTGAGATTTGGGATCAAATATGGTTCAGTTCCAAGTTGCTCGTCTTCAAGCAATTCAATCTTATAGGCATTAGGGTTGATCTTTTCAAGCACTTTGAAAGGCCCGTCAACCCTAGGAGACAACTTGCTCTTCCTAAAGTTTGAGAATCACTCCTTGCTAAGGTGTATCCAGACAAAATCGCCTGGTTGAAATTCTCTCCTCCTTCATCCTTAGCTTTGCTTCTCAAGCTTAATATTAACTCAAATCGGTTACTCTACAACCTTCTGGTGCATGGTTTTAATGGCTTCAACTTTCTCGACGAGTGGCCGATCATCATCATCAATTCTCAGTTGGGGTACTTGGTTTAATAGGAGCTTGGGGCTGAACCTATAGGCAACTTTGAATGGATACATGCTCGTAACATTGTGGGCAGTCTGATTGTAGGTAAACTCAATGATTGTAGGTAAACTCAATGATTGGTAGGCATAGATCTTAGTCGACCATATTTCATCCAATAGTAACCTACAGTAAAGTTCCCATAGTTCTATTGACAACTTTGGTCTACCCATCGGTCTGTGGGTGGCAGGATATGTTGTACAGCAACTTAGTTCCCATTCGTCTCCCTTAGACTAAAACAATGGTCTTAGGAATTCCGTGCAACTTGATTACTTCCTGTAAGAAATGAAAAGAGATAGCCAAAGCGTTGTTAGTTTTGGAACAGGGCACGAAATGTGGCATCTTGCTAAATCGATCCATAACCACCATAATAGAGTCCTTCCCTCGGGACATCTTTGGCAATCCTAACATAAAGTCCATACTTAGCTCGGACCATGGTTTGGTCGGGATCGGCAAGGGTTGGTAGTGTCCTTCCTCGGCTCAACTCTTTGCTTTTCAACAAGTTACACGCTTTTCAACAAGTCGCACACTTTTCCAACATGAATTAGACATCTCTCTTTATCCTTGGCTAAGAGAATATGGAGGATAGTACCTCATAAGTTCGGCATTGGCTAAAGTGTCCTGTCAATGCCCTTCCATGCACCTCGCATACTAACAGTTCTCGTGTGGAACAGGTCAGGATACATAGCCTTCTCTTCCTGAATAAGTATCTATCCTCCTTATGATAGTCATCCAACGTCCGTCCTTCCTCACAATGGGCATAGATAAGACCAAAGTGTGGGTCCTCGGTATACAAATTCTTGATGGTTGAAAAACCAAGTAGCCTCGTTTGCAGTTTGGTCAGGAAGGTATGTCGTCTCGATAGGGCGTCAGCTACTACATTGTTCTTTCCTTTCTTGTTTACGACATAAGAAAAACCCTCGATGAACTCAACCCACTTGGCTTATCTCCGAGACAACTTTGGTTCACTCCTCAAATATCTCAAGGATTTATGATCAGTGTAGATCACAAATTTCTTGGGTAACAAATAGTATTGCCACACCGTTAGGGTTCGGATTAAGGAGTAGAACTCCTTATCGTAGACGAAGTAGTTGAATGTAACTCCTCGAAGTTTCTTACTGAAGTAAGCAATAGGTCAGCCTTCTTGCATCAACATAGTGCCTATGCCTAGTCCTGACGCATTACACTCTACCTCAAATACTTTGTCGAAGCTCGTCGGAGCTAAGACGGAGGGTGTAGTTAGCTTCTCCTTCATGTCTTCAAAAATCCTCCTCTCCTTCTCACCCTATCTGAATTCAATATTCTTCTTCAAGAATTCAATTAGTGGGGCCACAATCGTATTGAAATTCTTTATAAATCGACGATAGAATGATGCCAGGCCATAAAAACTTCTCATGTCGATAGAATAGGTCAGGTTGGGCTCGAGAACGTGTACTCGGTCCATGATCCCTATTATGTACGTTATATCAAGTATGACCTAAGCTTGTATGAGGTGTTGGTGCATCATATCAAGTATGACTTGAGCTAAGATGGGGGTTATAATTAACTTCTCCTTCACATCCTCAAAACTCCTCCTCTCTTTTTCACTCCATCTGAATCCAACATTCTTCTTTGAGGAGTCCGGAAAGTGGGGCCACAATCATACTGAAATTCTTTATAAATTGGCGATAGAATGATGCCAGGCCATAGAAACTTCTCACATTGGCTAAAACAGGTTGGTTAGGGCCATTCTATGATCACTCTTATCTTCTCTTCATTAACTTAAATGCCATCTCCGCTCACAACAAAACCCAAGAAGATCGCCTCGGAACGACAAATGTCGCACTTCTTCAAATTGGCGTAAAGCTGTTCGGCTTGAAGTTTTGCAAGCACTTTTCGGAGATGCTCTCAGTGAGTCTCCAAGTCAAGACTATACACTGGAATGTCATTAAAATAAACTATGTCAAACTTTCCCAGTAATTTTCAAAGCACATGATTCATAAGTTGCATGAATGTGCTTAGCGTATTAGACAATCCAAATGGTATTACTAGCCATTCATATAAGCCATGTCGTGTCTTGAATGCGATCTTCCACTAATCACCTTCGCACATTCGAATCTGATGGTATCCAAGTTTGAGGTCAATCTTGGAGAATACTCTTACTCTACTTAACTCATCTAGCATGTCATTAAGCCTAAATATAAGATACCTGTACTTAGTGGTAATTCGATTGATTGCTTGGCTGTTGACACACATTCTCCAAGAACCATCCGCCTTCAGTACTAACAAGGCTAGAATGACACAGGGGCTAAGGAACTCACATACATACCTTTTCCTCATATGTTCATCTATTTACCTCTGTAACTCGATAGCCTGTTTACGGTTTAGCCTATAGGCAAGCTTATTCAACAATGCGACTCCTGGTTATAGGTTAATTGCATGCTCAACACCTCAAATTGGGGGTAAACCCTTCAGTAAATCTTCCAGAAACAGGTCGGCAAATTCCTCCAATAGGGATTTTACCTCGGTAGGCAACTTTTCTTTGAATTTAACTCCAAAACTCTTCGAACCAATAGATAGATCGGTCTTTCGAGCTCTATCTCTCTCTTCAGTTCAACTCGAGTCAATACCAAAGCCTCCTTCTTTAAGGTTCGACTCAGTTGGGATTGCATGACCTTCACTTGTTCGACAATCATAGGACTTAATCTCATCCTTCTTCCTTCATGCTCTACAGAGCATATATTCCTTCTTCCATCATACATAACTACTCGATCAAACATCTATAGTCATCTAAGTAAAATGTGGGATGCACTCATGGGCAATACATCACAGAGTACTTCATCTTGATACTTACCAATACAGATCGGCATAGACACCTATTTGTTCACTTGTAGGGCTCTCTTGTCACTAAGCCAGTGGAGCTTGTAAGGTACTCGGTCTGTTCATCCTCCTTCAACTCCCCTACTTCCTCATCAATACTATCGACCTCAATTGTCGGTGCTTAGCCTTTGACCACCATTGTTCACCTATTCAGATACTAAGCGGCCATGTATCCAAATCCTTGGCATTTGAAACACTTGATCTCACTCGTCTTTCTCACCAAACTCCAGCCTTTCTCAAACTTCCTCAAGGGTTCCTTCTCCTCTGCTCGAGTAGTCTGAGTAGGTTAGGCCTCAATGGCCTTGATTGGTTTCATTTGCACAGGTCGGCTACTACTAAGACAGTTTTTGGGTGGTCGAAATCTTTCTGTTCAGCCCCTTTCTATCCTGTAGGTGGCTTGGATTATATCATCAAGCGTTCTAATGTCCAGGGTTTCCAAGACATCCCCAATCTCATACTTCAACCCACCAATTAATCGAGGTACAATTCGGTCTTCTAGTTCTTACTTCACATCTGATCATTAGCATTTGGAATTCCTTAACGTAAGCATCTACACTCGATCCTCCTTATCTCAATTCTTACAATCTTTTAAAGGCATCCTATAAATAATAGCTCAGCACAAACCTTCATCGTATAACTCTTTTCATTTCATCCCAACTCTTAATCTCTTGTTCTCCTTCCCTTCTTCTGGTTTGCAAGTTCTTCCACCATAAAGCGGCAAAACCAGTGAACTCCAACACAGCAAGTCTAACCTTTGCATTAGTAGGCACTTTGTGGCATTCGAACTGCTTTTTAATCTTATCTACCCAATTTATGTAGTTCTCGGCATCACCACTTCTAGAAAAACTTAGAATTCACATTCTCAATCTCTCAACTCTAAGGGCTTGTACATTTCTTTCCTTAGACTCGTAGTACTTTTTTGCATTGTCATCTCCTTTTGCTTCCTCCTCAATCTCTTCAAGCTCTAGCCTTCGTCTACCATCCTTACCAATTCCTTCAGCTCAAGGTGGTCAAATTAGGGCGTTATTTTAACTAAACAGACTATTGCCTCATCCTTGCTATTCGTGTTCCCTAGTAGGGCTACTTCTAGCCCGTTGTCTGTCTTCTTGGATAACAGTCACTAGACTAGTTGCCAAGTCAGTAAGCCTATCCAAGCGGTCACCCATTAATTAAGGTGTGAAGCTTCCTTCTTAACCCTTGCCATGTTGAGTACCACTTTCTTGATTTCTGATATCAGGCAAGTGCACCTATCAATTTTAATATAGCGGATGTGAGTCCGAGTCGATCCCTCAAAGACTTCGATACTAACATTAACCTTAGCTTTGTTATCTAACCGGAAAATTATGATGAGTTGAATGAATTAAAAATACTGAAATTAACAAACTAAACTAATTATGGGACTTGATTAAGCAATTTAGAAATCAATAAAACTAAGAACGACTTCAAGTATGCAATAACGTATTTAGGAATTATTTTCCCTAGTGTTTAACATGTGACCGCTTAAAATGTATTTAATTCAATTTCTATTATTCTTGGCCGGAGGGATTCACAATTAAAGTTAATACCTTTCTCAAGCATATTAACCATAATCCTAAATTATTTACCGGAATCTCTTCACTTAGTAATATAATTTAGAATTGCATTAATGTATAATGAATTCTCACACAAATAATTAACTTTCCGAAAGAAACATGTATCTTATCTCTAAGTATACATGTAATTCTCTCCAATTATGTAAAGATCTAATCATACATGTAATTTCTCAATCAATATGCATAATATCATAAATTGAAATTCTAGAAATATCAATTAACAATTAAACAACATAATTGAATCAAGCAAACATAGAAATTTTATTGAGAATTATAAATCAACCCAAAAGTCACATGAAACCCTAGGTTCTATAATCCTAAATACACGAATTCTAAGCTATCATAATAAAACTAAAAACGAGTTCCATCAAAAACATAATAAAACATGAAAAACCCCTTTGATTGATGAAAAATCTCTCCAATCTTGAAATTAGTGTTGCTTTCGCCTTTTTCTTCTC
This sequence comes from Lumnitzera racemosa, assembly GCA_024138005.1. Lineage (NCBI taxonomy): Eukaryota > Viridiplantae > Streptophyta > Magnoliopsida > Myrtales > Combretaceae > Lumnitzera > Lumnitzera racemosa. The sequence continues at coordinate 37,865,274 of JAMXBC010000007.1, forward strand.
CTTCTCCTCAAGTCTCTTCTCTTCTCCAATGTCTCATGTGTCTTGTGAAACCCTAATATGTCCTTTTATACTGTATTGTAAGGTTTTCATTTTCTTTACCAGATACAGCCTAGGATATGGCCGTGTCCCTAGGTAGTGTAACTTTCTGACCCTGGCAAATTTTCCTGCATAGACACAGCCTGGGGACATGGTCATGTCCCAGACTATGTAACTTCAAAACTTCATAACTCCTTCATTTGAACTCCGAATTGAGTGAAACTTGATTCGTTTTCTTCGTTTTCGATCCAAGAACGCGTTCAAACCTTGAAATCAAAATTTTATTCAATTAAGTATCAATTTCTTTAAAGAAAACCAAAAATGTAAGGGAAATACTATAAAATCACTATGTGAAATATGTTTAAAATCAGAGTTATCAGTTTCCCAAAATCCCTTGAGCACTTGAATCTGACATTGTTGGTCACTTCACAATAACAATTACACAACAAACGAACAGTTAACGGCACTATTTTGCGTAATGAAAATAGGGGAAAATGGAGTACATAACACTTCTCAACTACTAAACTTCAAAACTAACAATAGAACCGTTATCTCATGGGAGCAGTGACAGACTTCTTAAATAACACAATAGCAAAATCTAGCTTCGAACGTAACCAAGCTTTGATACCAAGATGATACGAATTTGTGGATGAGCACACGAACCTGATATCATGCGTAACCAAAAGGGTGGGTCCAAGCCGCAAGTTGGCTCAAAAAGAAAATGATAATCAAGGATGAGCAAGGGTTCCTATGCACCAACCATGGATATGATGCACTAACGCCTTACACAAGCTCAAGTCACACTTGATATAACACACATGATAGGGATCACAAACCAATTACACGCTCCCGAGCCCAACCCAACATGTTCTGTCCACATGAGAAGTTTCCACGACCTAGCATCATTCTACCACCGATTTATAAAGAATTTCAGTATGATTATAGCCCCACTCATTGAATTCTCGAAGAAGAATATTGAATCCTTGCTACCATCACTACTTTCACTCAATTGTGGTTCCCACATAAGTAAGATCAAAGCATGGTAAGCTAGGATCTACCAATATATCACTACTTAAACAGTTCCTACATAAGTACGAGATACTAAAGCATTTCCTTGGGCTTAAGGCATAGAGGCCAAGATGCTAAGACGTCGCCTGGACGTAAGGCATAAAAGCTAAGATGCTAGGCATTGCCTAAGCTTCAACCATGAGAGCCAAGATGCCAATGTGTTACTTGGGCTTAAAGCATACAAGCCAAGATGCTAAGGCATTGCTTAGGCTTAAAGCGTAGAAGCGAAGGTGCTAGAGTGTTGCCTCAGCTTGAAGCATGGAAGTTGAGATACCAAGGCATTGACTGGGCTTAAGGCATGGAAGCTGAGAAGCTAAGGCATCACTTAGGCATTAAGCATGGGAGCCAAGATGCCAAGGCATTGCTTGAGCTTTAAGCATGATGCCAGGGCACTACCTGGGCATAAAGCATGGGAACCGTGATACCAAGGCATTGCCTGGGCTTTAGGCATGGGAGCCAAGATGCCAAGGCATTACTTGGGCTTTAAGCATGGAGACCAATATTCCAAGGCGCTACATAGGCTTAAGGCATGAGAGCCGAGATGTCAGGGCGTTGCTTGGGCTTAAAAGAGTAAGATATAATACACTGAGATGAGCAAGATAATAAAAGTTTTATTTTTTAGTAATGAAATTTGTTCTTTATTTACAAAAGCAATGCCATAGCTCGAACTCTTTTTTTTTTTCAATACCTAATGAATCACTAATCACTTTCAAAGCACTCATGTGCTATCACATGGGTATCACAGCTTAAAAGCAGGTTGTTGCGAATGTCGTTATCTTCGATGACAAGCTCCCCATTTTGAATTCTTTCATGAAATATCTTTCTTAAGCTTCGCTAATCCTTAGTGGGATGATTTACCATTTTATGAAACCGACAATATTTGGGATTTCTTCTTTCATTCTCTATAGGTTGGTGCTCAACTCTTGGCAACTTGATAACTTCATCCTGCAACCAATGATTGAGGATAGCATGTACCTTGCTCATTGGGCATGGAAATAGAAGAGTTTTTGTATCTTTCTTAAGTTTCTTACTAGCATTAAAGTCCTCAATCCCAGTCAAGGACACGAATGCTACTCATTTGTTAAGCTTGCTGCTTTCCTTCCGTTGCCTCATAACAGAGTTGTTTGTCATTTGTGCATTCTTAACGAGTGCAGCAAAAGAACACAGGGAAATATTCTCTAGGTGCACAGCATATTCAGAGAACATACCTTGAATACAAATCTTCACTAATTCTCTTTCATTACAAATATCTTGAATGTCTAGAGTGCATTTTCTAAAGCGCTCTATATAATCCATCAGATCTTCCTCCTGGTTTTGTCGTATTCTTCTCATATCTGTAATCATGACTCACTCCTGAGTGAACAAAATTTTCTCTAAGAAAAGCTTGCACATAGTCCCCCATGAATCAACTGATCTCTAGGGGAGGTTGACATATTAGGCCTATACCTTTTTTGTTAATGATTTAGAGAATTCTCAGAGCTTCAAGTTATCATCAAGCCTATAAAGCTTTAGGGTTTCAATACATTTCAATAGTTGTTCCTTCACACTTTGATGGGAATCAAGCTACTGGATCTCTGACCCACAGTTGAGCTCGAGGACTAGAGGAACTGGCACAACAAATCCTTCTGCTCCAACTGACCCTTGCCGAGGCCGAGTACTTCCTTGTTAAGTCACCTTTCATGCCGAGCCATATGACTGCTTATCTTTCTGCAATGTGCTGAATTAAAGATTACTCACTAACGCCTAAGCCAACCAATTACTCGGCATCCTCCTTACCGAGAAGCCGAGAAAGAAAGAGTTCGGACTGACTAAGCCATCCCTGTTCGAACAAGCCATCTATCCGTACTTTTTGTCTGCATCTTCTAATAACCTCACCAATAGAGCATTGCCACGTGTACAATATCATGTGCACAATCCGTTGCACCAATGATTATTTTTCTTGTATATTCATTTTTGCCCTTTTGTATCTTGTACATTACTTCCTTTGGAAATGCCCTTTTATCTTTTCTTTTTTAGGTAAGTTACCCTAACTTATGGGTATAAATACCCTTCTACTTGTAGCTGTAAAAGGACGGATCATTAATATACACTTTGAGTATTTTCTTTCTTGCGTAAACACTATATATTTACTCTCGACATCACTCTTATCCTTTCCCTTAAGTAAGGTTAGGTGGCAAGTAACCTCACCGAACCAATTCGTATATCATATCGAATTGTGTCATGAGTTATTGGAAGTTCCATAAGAGCGTCATATCCTCTAGAGCTATTCGTGGGTTTTGCTTATTGTTTCATTCGTCATTTTTGTCCTTTTTTACACTTTCCCCATTACCCCTTTTTAAGCTTTTTGCAAGCTTAAACCCATCCAGCAACCGACCTTATCTATTCTTGGTCATAATTCACAACATCTTAGTATTAAAGTGGAGGTTTCGTATAAGTTATAGTTGGTTCTTCTTGAAGTTCTGTTATAATCTATTTTATGTGTGTGAAACAGAGTAAGTTACTATATTCATTTGACTGCTGTATTGTTAACTGTTAATTTCCTAAAGTGTTTGTTTAAGTTTTGAATCTGTGAGGAAAAATGATCAATATGCCGCCAAAGTGGAGCATATGTTTGATTACTATCAATATGAAGATTATGAAAAGGTGAGAACTACTGCTATTGACCTCACCGAATATGCCGTTACGTAGCAGAAGAATTTTCAGGCCATGAGAAGGCGAGAGGGCTACCAAGGGATTAATACTAGGCCCAAGATGAAAAGAGTGCTCAAAAACAAATTCGTACCAGAAACTTATCTCCAAGATATTTTCACTCGACTTCAGGAGTTAAGACAAAGAGGCCGAACTATTGACAAGTATATTCAAGAGTTTCAAATACTCATGATCCATTGCGAGGTGGAGGAACCACCAACTCAAATAATCTCAAGATTCATTATCGTATTAAGAAGAGACATTCAAGACAGTGTGAAGCTCCGGCAATTTGACACAATGGATGAAGCTGTAAGGATTGCCCAGCGAATAAAAAAGCAAAGAAGGAGCCAAGTACTAGTGAGAATGCTAATTAGTTGACCCGAACAAGTAAGTCACCAAACTCTACCAAGTACTGAGTAGAGCAAAAAATTTGATGTAAGAGCCGAGTAGAAAAGCTGACCTAATGTTGAAGTGCTAACCCAAACTTATTAGAAGAGGTAAAGGTCTCGCAGGAAGAGCAGCCAGATTAAGTACTATAAATGTCAAGGGCTTGGACACATGGTTGCTCAGTACCCAAATCGAACGATGATGGTCATCAAGGGAGACATCCTAAAGCTAAAAATAGAAAATATGGATGAGGCACAAGAGGAAGAGGAGGTTCTTGCCAAGAAAGAAAATGCCAAGAAAGAGCTGATTGAGGAAGATGTGTTTGCTAAAGACTTAGACAAGTCACTCATGGTTATCCGACGCACTATGAGCGTGGAATCCTTGCGAGAGGAGAAGTAGCGAGAGAACTTGTTTCATACCACCTATAAGGTGAATGATTAGGTATGCTATACCAATGTAGCATCAATCGATCTTGTTTCATAACTGAAGTTATCAACTGTTGTACATTCAAGGTCGTATAAGTTACACTGATTGAGTGAGATAGAATCATTATATGTCACTTAGTAAATACTACTGCCAATCACTATAAGGAATAACTCTAACTAGATTCTCTGTGACGTGCTGCCTATGTGTACTTCTACGTGTTGCTGGATAAGTCATGGTTGTTTGATAGGAGAGTTACTCATGATAGCTATAAGAGCACGTATATGTTCAAGAAGGATGATCGGAAGATCACGCTGAATTCGATGCTACCGAGAGAAGTTAATAAGTTGCAGACGAAACTTGCTCGCGGATCAAAGAAGACTCTAGTGATGAGTAGAGTCGAGCTTCAAAAGGCCATAAATGCTGGTAAGCCGACCCTATTGTTAGTCAAGTAACTATTGGAAATGAAGGAGCGAGGTGAGCTTCCCTAGGAGATCAAAGAGTTGCTAGATGAATATGCTAACCTGTTCCCAAAACAGTTACCTAAAGGGTTACCCCCAACTTAAGGCATAGAACATTATATTGACTTATTATTACCCGGCACTACACTACCTAATAAGCTAGTTTATCAAATGAATCTCGAGCAAACTTCTAAGCCTTAACTTCAAGTCAATGAGTTGCTAGAGAAAGGCTATGTAAGGGAGAGGCTATGAAAGAGAGAGTCCCAGCCCTTATGCTATGCCTGCATTTCTAGTGCTAAAGAAGAATGGAACCTGGTAAATATGTATAGATAGCCGAGTTGTGAATAAAATCACAATCAAATACAGGTATCCGATCCTGAGGCTAGAAGACATGTTAGCTAAACTCAATGGAGCCAAGATTTTCAGCAAGATTGATCTCAAATTTAGCTAACATTAAATCCACATGAGGCCAAGAGATAAGTAGAAGCCTACATTCGAGACTCAACATGGACTTTACAAATAAATGGTTATGCCTTTTGGCTTATCGAATGCCCCAAGCACTTTTATAAGACTAATGAACCATGTATTAAGATATCTCATAGGTAAGTATAACATGGTGTACTTTGACGACATCCTAATCTACAGTGTTGACATACTGAGTCACTGTAAACATCTCAGAAAAGTTCTAGATATCCTCCATGCCAAAAGACTATTCAGCAATCTAAAAAAATGTTGCTTTTGCCAGAAGGAAGTGGTATTCTTGAGCGATGTAGTTGGTGGAGGAGGCTTACAAGTCAATGATGAAAAGGTTCGAGCAATTGTCAAGTGACTGACTCCTATGACTTGTGCTGATTTGAGAAGTTTCTACGAATTGACTTCGTTTTATAGAAGGTTCATCAGGAATTTCAGCTTCCTCACCGCACTACTTACTAAGTTAATAAAGAGTAACACCAACTTCCGATGAGGAGAAAGGGAGGAGAGGAGTTTTACCGAGAGAAAAGAAAGAATGACCTCTTCCTCAGTGTTGGTGCTATTTAACTTCAATAAAATTTTTGAGCTGGAATGCAACGCGTTAGCATTAGAATAAGTGCTATCCTAATGCAGGAAGGCCGACCAATTGCCTTCTAAAGTGAGAAGCTCCGAGGACCCTAGTTAAATTACTCTGTATATGACAAAGAGCTTTTGGCACTGATCCAAGCCCTACAAGTATGGCAACATTATTTACTACCAAGAGAATTTATCATATATACTGACCATAAATCATCACAGTACCTCCAAAGTCAGACCAAGTTATCCAAGCGATAAATGAGATGGATTGAATTCCTTGAAGGATTCAATTTTGTAATAAAATACAAGCAGGGAAAAAGCAATGTAGTTGCAGATGCTCTTTCAAGGAGATATGCGATTTGATCTGAACTGCAAACCAGACTGTTTAGGTTTACCAGCATCAAATAATAGTATTCTTGAGGATCTATACTTTAGACCCATAAGTTCACGATGCATCGATGGGAAGACAGTAGACGAGTATCATGTGAACGATGGCTACTTGTTTCGAGGTGGAATATTATGCATGCCAACTTATTCCCTGAAGGAGCTACTAATCAAGGAAGTTTATAGTAGAGGACTCTCTGAACATTTTAGAGAAAGGAGGACCTATGAACTATTAAATAGTCGATTCTTTTAGTCAAGAATGAGAAGAAATGTACACTAAGTTATCGAAAGTTGTGTCATGTACAAGAAGGCCAAGAAGCGTAGTTCCGATAGAGACCCAAAGTTCTTGAGCCATGTCTAAAAAACCTTGTGACTTCGGTTAGGAACGAACTACTATTTAGTACCTCATGTCACCCCAAAATTAACAGCTAAATAGAGGTGGTTAATCGTGCTTTGGAGTCACTACTCTGAGCTATAATAGGCAAGAACTTGGCTAATTAGGATGTTTGTCTACTAGTAGTTAAGTTCACTTACAACTGAATAGTACATGATACTATTAAGCAAACTCCCTTTGAGGTAATTTATGGGTTTAATCCTGAGTTACCCCTCGACTATGCCTCTGTATTAATACCTGCGCAAGAGGACCCTGATTTATCAACCGGAGCACAATCCCTTCAGCACATCTATGATAAGGTCACTCGAACATTAATCAAGCTGCTAAAAGAATGTGCGAAAAGACCAAAAGTAAAACAGCTATACAATTTCAGTTGGGAAACTTTGTGTAGCTACACCTCAATAAGGAATGGTTCCCGAACGAGAGGAGAAACAAATTATCTACAAAACCAGAAAGACCTTTTAAAATCCTCCAGAAGATCAATGATAATGTTTATAGATTGGAATTATGCGAGGACTATGGGGTGTCTGACACCTTCAATATTGCTAACCTTAGTCCATATCACCTTGATGGAGAACTAAGCCAACACTATTCAGATTTGATCCCAAATCCAAAACAACTCAGAAGGAATTATAGGAATCAAGCTATCGAACCCCTGACCCATAGCCAAGCCCAAGAACTATCCTTGTCAAGTCACCCTTCGTGCCAAGTTGTATGATTATCCATCTTTCTACAGTGTACCGAATTAAAGATTACTCTTTAGTACCCAAGTCAACCAATTACTCAACATCCTCCTTATCGAGAAGACAAGAAAGAGAGACTGTGAACTGACTAAGCCATCTCTACTCGGACAAGCCATCTATCCATGCTTTTTTGTCCGCATCTTCTAACAACCTCACCAATGTAGTATCGTCACGTGTATAGTATCATGTGCACAATCTGTTGCACCAATGATTATTTTTATTGTATATTCTTTTGTTTTTCTTTTTGTATCTTATACATTACTTCATTAGGAAATTCTCTTTTTTTCTTTTCCTTTTTAAGTAAGTTGCCCTAACTTATGAGTATAAATACCCTTGTACTTGTAGTTGTGAAAGGATGGATCATTAATATACACTTTGAGTATTTTCCTCCTTGCGTAAACACTATTTGTTTACTCACAACATCACTCTTATCTTTTCCTTTAAGTAAGGTTAAGTAGCGAATAGCCTAACCAGACCAATTCATACATTATATTGAATTGTATTGTAAGTCCTTGGAAGTTCTATAAGTGCATCATATCCTTTAGAGCTATTCATGAGTTTTGCTTACTATTTCATTTGTCATTTTGACACTTTCCCCATTACCCCTTTTTGAGATTTCTGTAAGCTTAGACTCATTCAGCGACCGGCCTTATCTATTCTTGGTCACAATTCGCAACACACTTCCCTTCTTACCATTAAACAGCATAAACTTAAGACTTACACAGTCCTTAGGATATGGCTTCGCTACAACGCATTTGTGATATGAGAGTTTCAAATATAATACTCCCATAAATGACCTAACTTGTATTTCTCTCATATAAACATTCAAGTCTTTCTTTGTTATAAAGAAAGTCTTTGGAACAAAAGCTATGGACGTAAGTAGCAAAGTAGGGGCAAGGGCAAGATTAGGATGAAAAGTAAGTCCTCTTAAGATTGGGATGGTAAGATTGGATGAAGGAGAAAGCACTCGTAAAGATGAAAATCTACCTAAATGGAGTCTTACATTCTCCAATGTAAGAGTTAGTTGTCATACAAGTTCCGGCAGGGGCGTTTCATCACCCCCTCCTTAATGGAGATCCTCCCCAATGACCGGAGGATTAATTGGTTAAGCTAAGGTAATAACACCTGACTGTGCAGCAACCACAAGATTTAGTAAAGCCACACCTTGTTGCGCAACAGTAGTGGTAACTATCCCAGTAAAGATGAGTTAGAATATAGCCATGAACCGATTTAAAGCCCTTATAGCCTCCTACATTGTTCACATTGTCTACATGGGATCTAGAGAAACCTCAGGCACCAAATGATCTTAACCAGTATTCTCAAGCAATGGGGGTGGATTTTACTTAGTAAGCTAAAAATTAGTGTCGGGCTCTTAGGAAGTGGTATCAGACGTACCAATTGTTCTCTTCCTAAGAGGTACCATGTCTCTGCAATCACTCTTTCCTAGTAGAGTCGCTAAAATATAGAAACACGGGTCCGATTGGAGTAGTCACGTATGTGTTGCATAAATAGCACGCTACACGTAGCTTCAAAGAAGTGAAAAAAGACTATCACCTGAATAAATGATTAGGTGGAAATAAGGCAGGAAGGAGAAACATGCAATCTCAATATCTCAAATGAACAAGCGATAGATAAAGTAGCCTTATGAGACCTCAGGCGTTCACTTTGTAGCTTGAGCGAATGAAATTAATCCTTTGCCTAAACGATATTTGATCTTAAAGAACAAAGTTTTCACAACAGAACACTATTTCTCCAATCTCTCTCAAAGTTTTAAATGAGGAGAAAGTGCTAAGTATTTATAGACTCTTGAGCAAAATAGTATCTATCAAATCATTTTGGTGATCAATGGATAAGATGGAGTCTACGCAATTCATAATTATCCAAAATGAGCTAGCTAATGAGTCCAAGGCCAACAACCTTCTTTATAAGTGTATAAGCTTGCTTGAGAAAGGTTAGATGCAAATGAATCGATCTAACAATCCTTATTCTAAGCCTACCAAGTCAAATCTCTCTGAATTATCCTAATATGGACTGGACTCTTTAAGCCTTAGGCCATGTCACCTAACCCAAAGACTCAAGCCTAAATAAATAATAAGCTTATCCCAATAATTAATATAATAATTTTTAACCCTCTACAAGAGTAAATGTAAGTTTTTAGGTTTGGTGTTTTCGCTCTTGCACTTCTTCACTGGAGACATTAACATCGTTAGAAGATAGGAACGGGAATAACCCGATCATCAATGTTGCATGGATATTGGTAGAAAAGGTATGAGAAATTGATATGTTTTTATGTAAAGAACTATCCGTAAATCTGAAACAAAATGGAAAAGAAAGAAGGAAGCAAAGTGGTTACGCTGAAAGTAGAATAAGAAAGTGAAAGAGAGAGAGAAAAGGGAAAGAGAAGAAAGTGGAAGTAAATGCTGAAAACTGTATGAGAGAAAGAAATATAGTAGATGGGCTTGGGGGTGGGGGCAAAACTATTTAAAACACATCATATATTAACAAATATATCCTTATTATGTTAATTGATAATTCATATAAGAGTTGGTTTTATTATTGTATATTATTAGATCGAGGATTGTGTAATAATTTTACAGATGGCGATTACTTAAACTTCAAAGAACTTTAATAATATAGATATTAGAATGAAATGATTTTGTTATTGGTTTAATAATAGATAGATAGATAAGTGAAAGGAGTGGTAGATGTTGATAATACATCTATTTTAGCATTTAGATTATTTTAAGGGCAAATTGCAAATATATATAACATCGTGTTTTTCTTCTCCTGTGCTAGTGTTTTATCTTTAAAATTGAACATCTGGACTCTCAAGTTTTTTAAAAGAATATGCTTTTGATTCTCCTTTATAATATTTTTTCCTCAGAAAAATAATAAAAAAATCACAATTACTTATATAATCAAGAATAATTTGATAACGTAGTAGTCTAAATATACCTTACTTCCACATTTTTTTTCAAAGATTTGAGGTGTAAACACTTAATTTAAAAAATAAAAAAAAAAATAAGCTAAGATGTATGAAAAGAAAAATGTATTTGAGACTTATATTTATTTTTATTAATCTAGTATTTAGGTAATGGTGAAATAAGGGTATCGCATTTTATACTGTAGGAGGCCTAGTTTACTTTTCTTCATCGGTAAATAGTATTGATTATTGAATGCCGATGCGGAGGTGTCTGTTACGTCATCCGCGGACGCTATCAGATAATTTTAAGATCAGGATGGTGGGCCTAAATTCCAGGATGCTCTTAATAGCAATTGGACCATAAACACGTCAGCCCCTAAATCCACTTATTTATAAAAATAAAAATTAAAAAAAAAAAAGAGAGAGAGAGAGAGAGAAGAGAGAGGAAAAAAGCGAGCCCTGAAGAGCAAATCGAGCCATTTGGCCTTTTTTTTCCCTTACGGTAGACTGAATCGAGCGGAGCGCAATGTAGAGCAGCAAGGTGCTGACACTTGCATAATAATAATGAAAGGAAACTGCTATACACTTCCATGGAGTTGATCCTAGAACTCTACCATTAACATTACAACCAAGTATGACATTATTGACAAATTCAAACTTCCCTACCTTGCCGATGGATACGACATGGAATCAAGATCCATGGAATATATTTCCGGTGAACTAGACATTCTTGTCGCAATGTCCGGCGTTGGCCTGGAACTTCTTTCGCGTTCACTGGAAACTTCCATATCGAGACAGTGTTTTAACTCAGATAACACAAAGCTCATTGTCGGCCTTTGTACGGATGTGGAAGGAGTGCAGGCAATAGCTACTTCTAATGCCTTGCAAATGGAATTGTTATCGAAGTCTCCTCGTAATCTTGGATCCACAAGGCCTTCTATATCTTGCCTTTCAAGAAACGGATGAATCCATTGGAGTATGTGAATCCGTTCACCGTCCTTTATGATTGCTGGTTGTCCTGTGATTAGCTCTAACAGCACGATTCCAAAGCTATAGACATCGCTCTTCTCGTTTAATTTTTGAGTGATATAGTACCTAGGCATATCACAAATAAATAAATTAGAATATGAGTTAGCTTGAACTTTTATTCAAACGGTAATGAGCGCGAGCTCATAGGGAAACACCATATGGACAACCTCACAAATGACAGCATTTGATCATTAAATTAAGCTTTTTAGTTAAATTCATGTGATTTTACCACAATAAGTTTTGGGATAAATAGCAAATACGTTTTGCTCTAAAACTATCATTCCAGTGCACATTCACCCTAGAACTCCCAAGATGCTCATTTGCCTGCCCCAAAGCTTTTAGAAATATGCACTTACCTCCGTAATTATTGCAATTGTTTAGGGTTTTAGCGATGGTTCGGGAGGTAACTTCATAGTCTCAAAAGGTATCTATATGAAGGTGAATGCACATTTTTTTAGGGGTTTCACTTCCCCCATGCATATTAAAATGTCCAATAGTTTTAGGGCCGTATTTGCAGTTTGCCCTTAGTTTTTCCTTCCCTCTACTATTTTAAGGTATCTTATCACTTGAAAACTGCTGACAACTGCCAAACTAAACGAATGTATCTAAAAATATGCAACCTAGAAAGAGAATAAAAAGCTCATGGCAAAACACTTACTCTGGATCAAGATATCCTGTTGTCCCCATGACTGAAGTCATTAGATGACTATGGCTTTCACTAGGAACAGCTTTGGAAAGTCCAAAGTCTGCAATTTTGGCATCCATGTTTTCACTTAAGAGGATATTCGCAGTCTTCACATCTCTGTGAATTATCGGTGGTTTGCATCCATGGTGCAAGTACTCCAGTCCTAAAACCAAATTTCAACGTTCAAATGCCACAATCGGGGAAATCTTTCATTACTTCAATTCGTCTCAAATTGAATTTTCCGTAGACAAGAACAACGTTTGATGTTAGCCATTGCTTAACATCAGTTTCAACTTTCCAACAACCTAGCACGTGATTACTAATAAGCAAATGTATCACAGAAGCACGCGAAAAGGAGCTTTCGAGGAATAAGTTAGCAAACCAACCTTGTGCAGCATCTATTGCTATGCGAAGTCTCGATTCCCAACTCAGGTAATGTGTGCAATCTGCAAAGAAAAAAAGCACCAGTTGGTCATATCCTCCATTGTTTTGTGTTAGTCCTTTTGGATCGTGAATTAGGAAAGTGGGGACTGCTCATATTTCCTTTCACACCTGACAAGTAGTTTTTCAAGTTGCCATTTGCCATGTACTCATAAATAAGCGCCATGTTGTTACCCTCTTCGCAGTATCCAACAAAAGAGGCCAAATTTCTATGATGTACTCTCATCAACAGTTCTGCCTGCAAGTAGACCATCGCTCCATTATCATCATAATTTTTCTCCATTTCTTATGATTACATGGATGATATTGATGTGCATATAAATTCCCTCTTTACTGCAGAATCAATCTCCTCCTATTCAAGATAAATGCAAAACTGGATGTAGGAATTTTGTGTACGGTGGCCATGATTTCAATAACATCTCGAATAAAAATATTAGTTTTGAATTTATAAAAATAACAATTAAAAAAAAGGACCTCAGTTTGAAATTCTTGGGGCCCTTGTGATGATGATGGAGAGAGCATCTTCACTGCAACTTGCATGCCATCTCTCATGGTGCCAAGGAAGACAGACCCGAATCCGCCCTTGCCAATGACATTCTGGAAGTTGTTTGTGATACTAACAACCTCATCATAAGTAAAATGTCTCTTCTTAGATGCTATGTATCTCCCTCCATTATTTGAACTGGCTAATTCTGGGAATAATATGGAAGTAAACCAAGAATTATATTCTAAGTGCTGGCTTATTTATATCAGTTATTCATTTGTTGGTTTTTTGTCGGATCATGTCACGAGTACATTCAACATAAGCGCAAAATTTGTCTATTATAAGGAGAAAAATACCTGATTTTCTTTTTCTTCTAAGTTTCCAAATTACTATTAAAGCAACCAATAGCAACAATACGGATAACAATGGAATGAGTATGGGGATGAGTATATTCTTCTTCTTGCACGAAGCCGAGTTGCATAAATTTTGATCATCAACACTTGAAAGAAGACAAAAACAATACATGTCAAGGGCAATCTTATAGAAATCGCAGCAAGAACACTGTGCATTAGAGTAGAAGATTAAACCTTAATGTGAGTAAGCCAGCCTTTGATCTTTCTAAGAGAGCCGAAGGAACAATTCCAGATAGATGGTTCCCTCGCAGGCTCCTAATACAAAAAGAGATATTGTCAAAGAAACATGCTGTAATATAAAAGCGAATACGTATTAAGGAAATGTCAGTTTGCTTACAAGAATTTCAGATTTTGTAGGTCTTCTAAGAAGTTGGGCACTGGTCCAGTTAAGCTATTGTTTGACAAGTCCCTAGAACATATGCACCAAAATTTTAGGTTCCTTATGCTAGTAATGGAAAATCCTTCTCTCGTTACTTCACGCTTTACTTAGGATAAAAAAAGAGTTGCACTTACAGAGATTCTAATAAGGAGAGCTTTCCGAAAGCAACCGTAATCGCCCCACTTAATCCGCTTGAGCTCAAGTGCCTGCTCGAAAAGGAATATCCTTAAATGATGTTCTAAATTCTGTACTCAATATATGTAAGCCTCTTTTTCATGTACAAAGGATTTACAGGGATATGACTCGAGCAGGTTCTGAGCTGCTGTAGTTGCATACCAATCCCTCCCATGAGTAATTCTTTGGTCCACAAGGATCGCCGGCCCAGTTTTTGACTATTCCATAAGTTGATTTCACACTAGTTATGGCATGAGCTGTAACGAATCAATTAGGATTGGCAAAGAATAAGCCTATTCTCAAGTCTTAATTCCATGAAGATGCTACTAGGATATAACTTGTGCTAGACGTGATGAATTTGACAAATGCAAGAATTAAACTTGAATAAAAGAAGCCTACCATCTCCAATATGTGTCAGACGTTCGTCGAGCTTCTTGACCTTGTAAATCTCAATTGCATTAAGAATAGGCGGAAGGACCGAATCAGCTGTTTTATGAATCAGGATTTGATGTCTATCACCTACCAAAACTTTTGAATTCGATATAGTAGTTGCATACAAGTACCGAGGACTGAAAGGGCCATGGAGTTGCAATCCGTTCCATGATATATTGAATTCCCTTGATCGGTTTCTCTGAAGCTGCTCAACTTCAGCAAAGTACATGAACACACAAAATTCATCTCCAGGATCCGCTGATGTCCAGCTCACTTCCAAGGATTGGTTGTCGGTTCGAGGTCTTGCAGCAGTCTGAATGATAGCTGAGGGTGCTCTAAAGCCATCTCCAGTGGTATCAACAGCAGAGGATGTGTTGATTGCAATCCATGAAGGGTTGTCGTGAAACGACCAAATGCGATCATAAATGTCGTCTGTGTATCGACCGGTTCCGTTCTTTGCTCCAATGTTCAATCTCCGAAAGAGGAGCAATGAAGCAGATGTGCCGTATTCGGAGCCATATATCGAATTGTTTAATGGTCTAAGCTCCAATCCGGATATAAACGGGAATCCTAAACCCGTGTTCATAAGACAAACGTAGATGTTTTCTGATGATGCAGACCCAATAATTTCAGTTGTGAAAACATCAGATGAGTTTCTAAACTTCACTGAGGACCAGAAATTCGCATCGAGGTAGAGATCAAACTGTGGTGGATTGTCCTGTCCATCATAGTTTCCATACAAGAATGAAGCTCTTATCAAATGCAAGCTTCCACTGCCATTACCTCCTGCAGGTTTCAACGTATAGCAATTCTTTACTCCTTCAGGAAAGATTCTAAGATCCGAAAGCGGCTGCGCGAGATTAGGATTCTTCGGATATGCATATTCAGAGGAAATGTTCCTGTTTACTCCAGTGTCAATGAAAGCTCCATCCGATGTGTAACTTATGCCAGTATCCATATCCACATAATTGAAATTTACAGGAGCACCACAATCGATGCTTATGAAACCTATAACAAAAACATAACCAAACCCAAATAACTGTCAAACGAAAAACAATTCATTGCATGCACGATTCTGTCAAGGAGTGCAATGCATAATCCTAAAAACCATGACATGACATCAACATTTGTAAGAAAAATTCGAAAACCAGGCAATTGGAGCATCATTAACAAGGTATATGAGAATGAAGGTAACATTATCGTTTCATAACCTGTTTGAAGTTGACCGTGAACCGAAATTGCAACCACGGCACAAAGCAGAACCGATTGAAGAAACGCATTTACCATCTTCATAACTAGAAACCATCACCTTCAAGTCAACGACTCGTGTAATATATACGGCCACGATAGGATGAGGGTCGTTCAAAAAAAAAAAAAAACTATACGTAGATTTGACCAGCTACTCTTGTAAGATCACGAGGAAAATTGTTTAGCTTAACTCCACAACTAGTCTTCAAGCTGACCACGTAAGATCCAGCCGACAAATCAGGAAAACGTCAAATAATAAATATAAAAAATTTGGACTAAAACATTGATTGAATTTGAATCTGGATGGATAGCTTAAATGGGATGAGATACCATATTTAGTTTAACTCCACCATGAGCAGATTTAAGAACTTTTCAATTTGTTAGGGGGCGTTTACATGTATTCTTTAACAAACATAAGTGTTAGATTCGTGCTCGCGTGTCTGAAAACATCTTATGCATGGCACAAGGATTAACAACATATCCTAGAAAGGAGAGACGTACGAGTTCTACATTTTGTCAAACCTTAGAAAAAAAAATTGTTTTCCTGTCATATCTAACAAGTATTAATAGTGGAGAGTGGCTGGCATTCATTAGGACATTAAAAAAAAAAAAAGACAAGTTGGAGGAAATAAGTATTGGTAATGACTACAGAGATTAGCGAAGTTGGCAGGAAATAATCTATTTTAGCTTAGTTGAGTTGATCAGCTGGATAAGCCCTAGTTATCTTTATGCATACTGCCACTGCCACTTTTAGTTAATAAATCATCCTGGGGTCAAATCGAATCTTTTGCGCTTTCTTTTTCTATTCACACCGAATTCACATGCTACCGGCAAACCACGGGTGAAGTCATTATTGCGTGACTTTTGAAGTCCCCTAATTTTCGATCCAATTTGATATATTCTTAACTTTTAAATATTTACAAACCACCTCTTAAATTTTTATGAATTGACATCATAAATGATATTTATTTTTTCAATTAAAAAAACATATTTAAACCTATATAAAAATTAATTCCAAACCGTAAATCGATCTAATTTAAAAGAATATAAGTCAAAACCATCACCCAAAACACCGAACTGTACGAACTCAAGCAATTCGAGTAAACAAAACCATCCAACACTACAGTTCATAACAAAAAGCCATAATCTGCAAGCACGCCCCGCGCCACCATCTCACCAACCACCCACCACCCTTAATTATTACAATACCTACTACCAATTATTCCCACCCAATTCTCTTTCATAGCACTTTCTATCCATCTCAATTCTCTTTCGCAAAGCTTTTGTGAAAAATTTTGTCTACATTCCAATTCAAATTCGCATGCATTTTTTTTTTTTACCATTGCAATTATGAAAATGTCATATAGCAAATTGAAATTTTAGTCTCACGTAAATGCATTAAACATATTGAATAGTTCAACGCATCTTGCGTTAAGAAAATTTTTTCAAAACCTGAGGTAGGTGGAGTATCTAATAATTCCAAAAATTCAAACATTGTGACTTCAAAATAATATCATTTCAAAACTTCAAATTTTAAACAAGATGCACAGAACAATTGACTTACATATAAATTAAAAGGTAAATGAGTAAATGCTTATTTATAAAAACATTAAATTACTCCAATTATTTTACTTTTATATTTCACAATTTTAAAACTCTCTTAAATAAATATTTCTTTCAATAACCACAAGACTTTAATTATAAATCTTTATTCCACTTCACCAAACCGTTTCATTAAACACACACTTATTTGATAAATAGTTCTTGTTTTGCTTGAAATTTTTTTCTATCCCTTAATTATATATCTTTCTTCTAGTAAAAAAAGAAAAAAAAAACTCTCTATGAAATAATTCTAGCATCATACTTTCTCCAAGAAAAAACACTGAGTCCTCTTCAAGTGGGAAAGGTAAGAGTAAAAGCACCAGAATAAGTACATTGTTTGAGCCACAACAATTCCACAAAGATAAGTTCTTTTTTTTTACTAGAAAAAAGATTTATAATTGAAGGATAGAAAAAAAATTTCAAATAACACAAAACTAAAATTATTTATCAAATAAGTATATATAAATGTTTTAGTTAATAAAATGGTTCAATAAAGTGAAGTAAAGATTTATAATCAAAAACTTATAGTTATTGAAAGAAATATTTATCTAAAAGAGTTTTAAAATTACAAAATGCAAAAGTAAAATAATTGAAACATCTCAATGTTTTTGTGAAGGCACATTCACTCCTTCACCCTCTAATTTATATGCAAGTCAATTGATTTGTAAATCTTGTTTAAAATTTGAAGTTTTGGAATGATACTATTATGAAGCCACAACATTTGAATTCTCTAAATTTTCAAATGCTCCACCTATATTTTCACAAAAGCTTTATGAAAGAGAATTAGGATGGGCAAAAAAGGCCATGAAAGAGATTTAGGTGAGAATAATTAGGGATAAGGAGAGAGTGTTATAATAATTAAGGATATTAAATGAGGAAAAAATTAAAGATGGGTGAAAAAAAGTTAAGAAAAGGTGAGGTAGAGGATTTA
Source organism: Lumnitzera racemosa (assembly GCA_024138005.1). Classification (NCBI taxonomy): domain Eukaryota; kingdom Viridiplantae; phylum Streptophyta; class Magnoliopsida; order Myrtales; family Combretaceae; genus Lumnitzera; species Lumnitzera racemosa. The sequence goes on from JAMXBC010000007.1 coordinate 37,883,646, forward strand.
GGAAGGGGGGTGTTGTTGAGGGAAAGAAGGCATCTAGATTATGGCTTAATTGTTATTTGTTTTATTATTATTATTTAAACCAAAAGGGCAAGTCACCAACCGATGGTCCCGTCCACTCAAATCGCTTGAAGCCATACAGCTCACCGATTCAAGTAGCAATTCCAACCTATGCCTCTCAAACCAAACCAGTTTACGGTTCAAAACTAACCCTAATACAAGTCTAAATAAAAATCGTATTAATAAATGGAAAATGCAACATCCTTATCTGATTAGTTATCTAACCTATTGCCTACTATACTCTAAGCTAACTTAACCTAACTTAACCGTAATCTACTTTACAATTCATTCTGAGCAAAAATGGTGGCGCTCCTTGTGCCTTCCTCCTTTTTGTTACTATAGCTGCATTCTTAGATCCTACAATTATATTCACACATTATATAGAGAGGTATATTTCATAGTAATCGCTCATTCATATATGTGTATGCATCTAAGGAAACATGTACCATCCTATATCACACTTTATTATATAGACATTTCGTACTAATTACTCATTCATGTTTGTGTATGCATTTAAGGAAACATGTAGCAATCCTTCATACACTATTAAGCTTGTTTTAGCTCAATTTATTGTTTGTAAGTTCTACTACATTTCATGAATGCACAAACTTGCTCTTACAAAAGCAGTTAACGGATGGAATAGAATTAAACATGCAACAATGAAATGCCAATAATTTCATAGCTCGTGTCTTTCAAGTGTGAGTTTGGCATATTTCATGGTGAATTCCCGATCCCCATTTCCACTGCTACGTTGAAAAGAGATCATGACATAGGCAAATACTACTTGAGGACTTCAAAACGAGTACCGGATGGGCTGAAGTAAGTTTCACAGATAAATTAGCGAGAACGCTACTAGCAGGCATCAGCAGAGAAGTAAACACAATGCAGATTAGCAAGACATCCCATCCTTTCTGCAAGCAGCAAGAACTATATTTACATGCTCAAACCGGCTTATGCATTCTTTTGCTGTTTGTACGCCTGTTTGAATTTAATGGTAGTTGTAGAATCACAAAGGTCTAGCAGATTACAGAGAAAAACGTTCACGTTCTGCTGCTAAAGGGTGACTCTCTTCCTGTTATCAAAAAAGGAGCTGGTGAAGCAACCCCCATCCTTGGACGAGCATGGGGCTTAGTCAAGTGCAACAGGGTTGCGTTGCTTTAGCAATTCACAATTGCCTATGTTTATATAATTATTTCCTTATTATATATCTCTATCACATGCACAATAATTCCTTCCTCAAGAAATTCAGCAACCCGTATAAATTTCAGGATTTCCCTTCCTTTTTTTGTGTTTCAAAAGTAGACAGCTCTAGATAGTCAAAATCTTCTGTTATACCCACCTGTATGTTTTACAAGAAACATCAGGATATCCAGAAAATTGGAAATAGAATCTATATAACTTAAATTAACCCCTTCTATTTACAATTTAGCCTCATTATCATGGAAAAGGATAACAACAAAAACCAGTTTGTCTTTTTAATTAAAAATTGGTGAGAATGTGAGGATGGATCCAGAAAAGTTGTTCCTTGGAATTTTATTCCCCACCTACTAATTATTACAATTCTTAGAACTGAAAAGCAATGATCAAAACTTTTTATAGAATCCTCACCTTCACATTCTCAAAGAGCTCTTATTCAAAATGACTGGGAAATGGATTCCATGGAAGTAACCAAACAAGATCTTGTTATAGCATTAGTATCAACTGTCAATTCAACTTCAACGAATTTGCAAAATGACCACTACGTACTATTGACTTTAAAAGCAACTATATTTGCCACAGCCCCATCACAACACAATCTCAACCAATCCCTTGAGCAGTCATTAAAATAAAAGCTAACAGAATTTTGGTCTTAGATATAAAAAAGAAAAAAAAAAAGGTCAATGTAGATTTTGTTTAGCCCATAGAAGAAGGTATCAGAAGAGAATTAAGCTTGAAAAGCATGCAATTTATCATAAAAATAGCCAATAGAAGTGAAGAACAACCCTAACTACCTCGGTTATTCACACCGTAACCATCCATTCTCTAAATCACTCTAATTTTTTGGGTAAGGCTAAATCACACTCTAATGCAACAAGCATAATGCATCTCCTCTCTTTGAATTCCTGTCTGCTAATGCAATGGCCTCTAACGTCCAGGTCCAATGAACTGAAGGTTTTTCAGATGCAAAATCATGGGTTTTTTGAAGCTTGCACATTTTGTGCAAAAGGTAAATAGATCATTCAACCTAAATGCTACACATGTGTTGCAGGTATTTGGATAATCCAACTGCTCAATGCAACATGACTCACCTGTTCAGGTACATGATGTCAGTATAACAATGAAACGAACTATGCTGGCTTGCTGATTTGTATGATTGCCATGGAAATTTCAATTTTGTTTCTTAGCAATAAAGTTATGGAAATGTGGGGTAGTTGATTCAGAATCTGCATTTGGAATGACATAGAGATTAGGTTTTTGTAGTATGTAAGCATGTTATCATGTCTTACATTTTCATAGATTCTTGTGTACTCAAGACTGAAGTATCACTCTGGCCTATATGCTGCCACTGAGCTTTGAGCCAGCACCACAGACAACAACCAAGAAGGATATGTGGTACCCTCTTGAGGGAAATATGAATAACAGTGGAGTTGAGTTTTGGTCAGAAAATTGAGAAACATCAGGCCTAGGTAGTCCATAGAGTAGTGGCAAAAATCAGAACTCAGTATTACTGGTTGTGTTAATGAAGCACAAATTGCTGTCAATTGCTTGAGATGTCAATTGTTTGAGAGATACATTTTAAATAAACTGAAGACCCATGTAGAAATACTTAAAAAATTACCTCTTTGTACATGTGTTCTAACTGTTCTTTGGCTTCAGGGAAATTGTTGGAGCACCATTGACGCACAGTGAAAATATTGTCTGAAAGGACAAAAACCCATGAGAACTTTTACATATGCTTAAAGGGTAATTTGTAGCCAAAAGGTGCCATGTACATGGAGTTATCCATGTGATATGTGCATAACAGAAAAGCAAACTGCAAAGGAAGAATTACCTGTCCATCTATTAGCTGCTGTATGAGCAACCTCAATTGCTTCCTCTGTAATGGTTATGAAAATAAGTAGGATATGTGTCCATGTCAATTAAAAGCCAAACAATGTGGACATTAAGAACAAAGGATTTCCTGAAAGACTATCTAGAGGACCGAAGCAAAACATTTCTTAACTCATTATTTCAAAGGCAGCTGGATCATTGTCTGCATATTGGCCCATCTCATCCTGAAACATCAGAGTGTGATCTGTCACAATCATGAACGAGACTTCTATCACTGGATGACAAGACAGGAAAATGATCCCACCTTCAGCTCATTATGCTTCTTTTCTATTGCTTTCAGATCTCTTAGGGCCTTCTCTCTTTCATCCTGCCATTACATACAGGAATGAGAAAAGAATCTTACTTCAACAAATAAAACCATGTTGCTATCACTGCTAGAAGAAAATACTCACTGATTCCTCTCTTCCCTTCTTTAGTGCATCACACTGATCAACCAATTCTGCAAGCCGTTTCTTACAGCCCTGGAGCTCAGCTTCAAGCTTCCGACGTACACTCCTTAACTGTGCGTTGACAAGCAAGAAGATGCACAAAAGTTTAAAGGTTCAATTTCATAAGAATTAAACTCAACTTTTAGGGGAAAAAAAATCACCTGATTTCCTGCACAACTACGAAGACTCCAAAAGTACACCTGGAATTTAAAGTTTACACACACAATCAAATACTTGAGTGCAAATGACATAAAGCGACATGACAGCATGCAGTCATCCAATGAGCCCTGTGCTACCTTGAAAAGTTATACGAATGCATTATTACCATTAACAATCACATTTACTATGGGAGTTCTCAAAAAGTTGTATCTCCTCAACTAAGTGAGATTCATAAAGATTCATTTAACCCTACATAGTAGAATTTTTTTTTATAAAATTCCAGCTATATCCACAAGCTTAGAATTTTGAGTTTGGTTTATGGATTAGCTATTACACAAAATTCCTATTACTACTAAATGAGGAATTGCAGTTCCTTTAGGATCAAATAATAGCTATTCCTATAATTGCAGTTTGCCGAATATGAAAAAATGTCTAGAGAGAGAAAATCCTCTTCCTTCTCTCTAGCTTTTCCCTTTCGTCTCGCTCAACAACACCCCCCCGCCCCCCACTTTCTCCTGCCTCTTTTCTTAACTCTACCCTTAACCGACCGTCCGTTTCACCCTATCTAGTGTCTCTTTTGCCTTTACCCTAGTCTTTTATTTCTTTCACATTTCTTTGACTTATTATCTGTTTCCTTTTTAGTTGTGTTTATGTAGTTAGTCTTTTAGCTGTTAATGGTCTGGTTTTCTTTAGCCGCTAACAGGCTATTTGGACGGTGTTGTTTAAGTCTCTATTTCGTAGTTGTTCTGCCGTTTTGGTGTTTCATCTTAGTTGGGTTGGTGCAGTTCTAGCAGTCGTACGTTGAACCATGAGGATTTTTACTCAGAGGAATAAGAAGCTTTTTGGTTCCTGATCGGTCAGGAAGAGATGTTAAGGCGGACAATACGGTAGCTCATGATCGGAAAAGGAAGACAAAGCTTAGGAGTTCCTCTCCTCCGTCAAACATGTCGCCGTCCGCCCTCTCATGTGGCCAAGAGTTGCTGGTAAGAAGAAAACAGTTTTAGCGCCTGTTGTATTAAAAGTTAGGCAAAAGGTTATGGGACCCAAGAGTAAGGATGGGACTTCTGCTAAAAAGCCTACTAAGGAAAAGTCAAATAATGGGGCCAAAAAAGTTGCCTTTGCTTATGATACTTCTCGAGCAGACAACCAAAAGCAACTTGGCCCTTCGTCCCTTTGGATGAAAGTCAAAACTCCTTTTTGATTGCACATTAATTGCCATGTCCAAAGTGGCGGATGACATGGAAAAGGCCTCTAAGCAAGAGGGAAAAGTGGTTTTTCAAAGCCACTCTTCTCAAAAAGAACTACCGTCCTGATCTTATGCTAGAAAGACTATGGTAGCTTACCGTAGTGGGCTATTTCTTGGAAAGTAACTTAGCCTTCCCAGTAATTCAAAAAATTGCTATTTCGTCTTGGAGCAAGGAAGGGCTTGTAGAAGTCTTGACTAATGGATGTGGGTACTACTTTTTTAAGTTTGCAGATGAGGATTCACTACAAAGAGTGCTACAACAACCTTAAAGCTTTGTTCGATAGCTCTTAATTCTTCAAAGATGGCATATAGGCATGTCCTTAACATGTGTATAGCCAAAAAAAAAAGCCCATTTGGATCAAATTGTAGAGTATTCCTACCGAATTTCTACATAATGAAGGAGTAGGATATACATAAGCGCTACTTGTAAACCTCTTCAAGTTGACATTGTCATATCCAAATATGAGAAAGTTAAGTATGCTAAAGCCTCAATTGAAATACAAGCAAATGCAAAGGTGTTTGAGATGGAATATAGAGATGGTTCAAGACATAGGGTAGATGTTAAGTATCAGATGGTCCCTCCACGATGTATGGGTTGTAGAGTTTTTGGACACAATAATAGCGAATGCCCTATTAAGGAATGCCTTAAGGTCAAGTTATCACAAGAAACATAAGATGGTCTTGCTGCTAATGGTGACAAAACAAATTATGCTGAGGCTAAAGTCGTTGGGCAAAGGTCTTCACATGCATCTACTGGTGATGGAAATGAAAATTATCCTAGAGAAATAGAAAATAATGCCAATGTCTCTACGAAAAGTAGCAGTACTGCATGGACAAAAGGCATAATCTTGGAAAAACAAAATGTGGTGCCTCCTAAACCTAAAGCACTTGAGACATCGGGGAAAGGAAAAAAGATTAAACATACTATAGTATCTATACCTATACCCACGTCTTCCAAGCTTGAAGTCTTAAGCTCTTCCTTACATTTTAGTCCATTAAGACAAGATATCCAAGGCCACAAAACAAGCTTAGATGACTTGAGTTGTGAAGGGGACACGCCTTCTACCTCCACTAAAGAAGCTTCACAATCTAATTATACCTTTGTTTCAAACTCACTTGGATTATGAAGAAAACTCTTGGATAAACAAGAGGTTAACAAGACACCACCAGTTAAGGGAGAAAGCCAAGAAGGGATTTGGAGTGATGTTCCTAAGAAAAAGAAAAAAGCAAAAAAGAAGGATAGATATAAGGTAAGCAGCCAGCAAGTCAATCCTAAGTGTTGTTGATTTTCTTATGTCTCGTCCTCTCTTTTTGTACATATTTATAATAGAAACTTAGAACTTACGTGGGTTGAATGATCCAGCAAAAAGTAAAGAAATTAATAGACTATAGTGAGGAAAGGCTTTCTCTTGTAGGTTTATTAGAAACAAAAGTAAATGCTCAAAATTTCTAGAAAGTTAGAAGACGAATCCTACCACAATAGAGAGTAAGATCAAGTTTTGTTAATTGTATTTGGGTTGCTTGGAAGCCGAATATTTGAGATGTCAATATGTTAGATTCTTTTAGGCAATTGGTTTATTGTGTTTATACCTATCTCATTGATGGTACGACCATCTATGTAACTTTCATTTATGCCGCAAATGATGAGTAAGACAAAAAGGAATTACAAAAGGACTAAGACTAAAACCTGTTATTTTCAACAAGTGTAGAACTATTGAAGAGAAATCAAGAGGGCTTTAAGTCATCATTAAAGGAATGGAATCATTTAATAATATCTATTATCTCCTTGAAGTTGAGAAAGCTAAAACCATGGGACCTTTGTTCACCTAAACTAACCGTAAGGATACTTAACCAATATTGAGGAGGCTTGATTAAGGATTTGTTAATCAATTATGAATGTCTTCATTTTAAAACTCGTATATTCAACCACCCAGCCTTAATCTTTCTAACCATTGTCCTCTAGTTTTAGATTTGGCTCTACATCAAGATGATAGCAAAATATCTTTTTTCAAGTTTTTTGACATGTAAAAGCAACATCCAAAGTTATACCAAATTATCAATGATGTCTGCCAATAGAATATAGATGGATCGGCTATGTTTTGTCTTTATAAGAAACTTAAGTTTCTTAAAGGCAAATTGAAGGCTTTGAATATAGCATGTTTCTCCAACTTAACTAACCGTGTGAAGAATGCTAGAATGGAACTTAATGCAGTCTAAGAGGACAATTGATCAAACTCGTTGATTACGGATTGTGAACGAAAAAAATCTCTATATTCTAGCTTCTATTTTTTAAATACTTTAGAAGAGTCCTTTTTGCAGCAAAAGGCAAGAGCATCTTAGATAAAGTTGAGAGATAGAAATAATAAATTCTTCTTCAATCATCTAAAGCAAAGACAATACAAAAACAACTTTGTGTCTATTATGGACAACCAAGGTAACAAATTAGAAGGTTTAGAGTAAGTGAAATATGTAGATGTTCTTCATTTTAAGGAGATGTTGAATGATATTCATTCTAACAATTAGAATTTTGATAAACTCTCTCTCTACAGCTCCAATATATCTCAATGGAGGAGCACGTCATGCTGGTCCGACCTGTTTCTAATGAAGAAATTAAGCAACCCTATGGGCTTTATCTAAGGATAAAGCACCTACATAGAATGGTTATGGAACTAACTTTTTTCATTACACTTAGAACATTGTAGGGAAGGATATATGTATGGCTATTAAGGATTTTTTTACGTCAAGGAAGATAATAAAGGAGATTAATTCAACTTATCTCTCTTTAAAACCCAAAAAAGAAAATCCCTCTTCCTTTTCAAACTATAGACCAATTACATGTTATAACACAATCTATAAGTGTATCTCAAAAATCTTAAGTTAAAGGTTGAAGATTTTCATACCATCTTTGGTGAGTAAAGAGCAAACGACCTTCTTTAAAAAGAGGAGAATTGTTGATAATATTTTGGTTACCCAAGAACTCCTTCGAGGATATCATAAAGCCAATAAGGGGTCCTAGATGTGCTACCATTAAAGGGAGGAGAATTGTTAATAATATTAATGAAGGCCTATGACAATGTCAATTGGAGTTTCTTGGAACATCTTCTTAGAGTTTAGAGCTTCCCTAAGCAATTTGTAGGTTAGATTGTGACTTGTGTTACTATAACAAAGTTTTCCATCAACATTAATGGGGAACTTGCAAGTTAATTCTTGACTTTGAAAAGGTTAAGATTAGGCAATCCTAGCTCTCCTTACCTTTTCATTTTGGCTATGAAAGTTTGTTTTAGTATTATAAAGGAAAAAGGAAATATGGCAGACTTCAAGCACCATTGGAGATGCAAGAAGATAAGGCTTAACCATCTTTGTTTTGCAGATGATGTGTTAATTTTTACCAAAGGAAATGTTCACACATTGGAGATTATTAAAGAAGGCCTTCAAGAGTTCCACCTTTCATCTAGTCTTAAAGCAAATGCTCAAAAGAGTCGCTTATTCTTCAATAGTGTTCAGGAGGCTATTAAGAGACAAATTACGAATATGTTAGGTTTTGATATTGGCACTCTACCTATCAAATACTGAGGCATCCCACTCTCATCTAAAGGTGTATATAAGAGTGATTGCTTTGATCTTATACAGCAATTTTCAACCGAAATTAACCACTGGACTAGTAAGTTCCTTTCTTATGTTAAACGTGTGCAACTTATCGAAGGTATCTTATTCTCTTTTCGAGTATACTAATCATCTATCTTCATCATTCCTAATAGGATATTGTCTCTCATTGAAACAAAAATGAAGAGGTTTCTATGAAATGAAAATGATAAGTCGAAAGCTAGAGCCAAAGTAAAGTTTAAGGATGTGTGCAAGCTCAAGAAGGAAGGTGGTTTAAGGATCATCGACATCAAGATATGGAATAGAGTTGCTCAATTGAAGCATATATGTTATCTTTGTTGGACAAAGGACATTCATTGTAGCCGTATTAGGTTAGGAAGAGCTCTTGAGAGAAAAAAAATTTTGGAATATTCGCATTTCAAATGATTCCTCATAAGCCTAGAAAAAGATCCTTAAGTCAAAACCCTTAGTTAAGTGCCTACTATAGTGGAGGGTTGGTAATGACAAGCTTATATCTTTTTGGCTTGATGATTGGCATCCTTGTAAACCTTTTTAATCAAGTGGTTAAGAGAGCAAGTTAACATGACGTTGAGATATCCTAAAAACACCTTATTAGATGAGTTTATAGAAGAAAATGAATGGTCTTAGCTGATTAGAGATAGGCAGCTATCATCACCAATCTAAGGCCTTTGTGGCTTAACTCTTTATTAGAAGGCGAATTAACTTAGAGAGCTGCTGATCACAAGCCCCTATCTATCAGAACAGCCTACTTTTTGGGAAGAAACAGCGAGCCAAATGTGACATGGTATTCTATGGTTTAGCAAAAAGTTTTGCCTCTAAGATTCACTTTCATTCTATAAATAGCAATCCAACAAGCTCTTAATGCTGGACTAGTTATATGCTTGGGGTGTGGTTAAGTGCAACAATTGTTTCCTTTGTCACTGTCACGAGGAATCTCATGATCATCTATTTTTTACATGCCCCTTTCACAGCAATTGTAGAAGAACCTAGAAGGACCATATGGCTAAAATAGAGCAACAACATTGGGTAGCACATCCTTCAGGAATTTTTTGAGGCCACAACATCTTCAATTGGTCAATTTGAGGCATAGAAAACTGTTTGTTATAACAATTTACTATCTATGGAAGGAGAGGAATAAGAGAAGAATAGGAGATATAGGATCCTCTTTAGAAAATCTTTTGAAAGTTGTTATTTTTTGTTTTTCGAATAGTTGAGCACCATTGTGATATATGGCCATTTAAATGAACTACGAATCCCCTTTTGTCCTGTTAATTAGCTCATTCTTATAGGTTTCTTAGTGTGCTTTTTTTTATACACATCTCATATATAATTTTTGGTGAATCAATGATATTTCTCACCTTACCCAAAAAAATAGTAGATATTTTTCAAAATAAATAAATGAAGAGCCTCTTTATTGCACTTTCCTCGCTTTTGAATTCTTCTTTCTCCAGGTTTGCAATAGAACAGTATAGTTAAGAAAAATATGCATTAATAATAAGCCTAAATCTTAAAAATATTATGAAGACACCAGAAATGAGTCAAAGGTTAAAAAGTAATCAATCGGTAACCAGAAATAGTTTACTCACAGATGTTCCTATCTTGTCCTTGGAGACGAGGTCATCATCAACTAAGCTTTGTACAACGTCTTTAACAGACTGAGTTATAACACCTTTCCTAGGTCCCAACTTCTCAAGGTCTTTTAACTGCAGTGGTTAGCCAGGTAAACGAATGCAATTCATTCATCAAGAGGGCAAAAACAGTTCCATTTTTTTTAGTGCATGGCTATGTAGTTGCATCCATATGGAAGTATAGATGCATGAGAGAGTGTGTTGAAGTTGGCCTGCAAAATAGCCTCTCAAAACTTTTACATTATATGTGGTATTTGCAAAACACAAAGTATTCGCAAACTAGTTGCTCATCAGCATCTTCCAGAGCAAACTGGTTAAATTAATGCCATGTGGCAGTATAGAAGAAGTCGAGTGGTTTAGATACTATCTATCTCCAGGTGGTCCATCTATTAAGTTTTTTTATAAATAAGATAATGGGTGCCATAATGTTATCCTACTGCAATAAAATCAATGGAGAGTTGGCCTATGGATCACCTATCTGTTCGTGACTAAGGCTGATCAAGGGAGTGAGGGACACAAAGCATGGCTGCCTCCCAAGTTTTGGTTATTATCCAAAGTTACTCCAAGGTATACTAAACAACTTTTAAATATGTAACTATTAGCTTATCTGTGCCTCTACAATTTTTCTTTTACTCGTGACTCGACCCCAGATGAAGTCCAAAGTCCACGACTGCAACTACACTCCTCCATTATAAGAGGGGAAGAAAAACTATGCCACAAAGAAACACTATTAAATGTCACGGCTAAGTATAAATAAACTTTATTGCTCATTAGTCATTAGCATAGTAATATTTTTTAAAAGAGTAGGTGTGCTTTTTTTCTTCAGAAAACCTTTTGCATCATCTTTTTCAAACTTGATTTTACCATTTGCAATTGCGAATCTTATCATAGTCATCAAAAAAAAAAAAATTATTTATATTTTATATTGGCAAATGGTGATAGGAAGAGGCAAGCTAGAGGTTGGCTGCTGATGGTAATGTTAATAACCACGGAAAATGCAAACAGAAATTGAAGAAATGTTATAAGAGCGGGAATTTTACTTATTTTTCATTTACATCTATTATAGTAATTGATGAACACCACAACCCTTGCTGGGCCACTACTTTGACACCCACCATCTTTTAGATAAGCCAGTTACCACATACTTCTGAGCTTACTAAAAGCATCTTTACTAGGCGTTCTTCTCCCTAATACCTAGGTGATTTTGGGGTCTCTTTACCAATAAAACGTGCTTCTTTAAAATTCTTGGGGTCCTTAAGCTGCAATCTCCTTTTTTTTTTCTTTTGTTAGTGTTAATTTTGTGTGATTTTCTTATTGGGAGTCCATGAATAATATAAATAAATATCAAAGACATCTTTTTAAGAATTCAGCTAACGTTTAAAATCGAAAAGGTTAAAAAAAAATTCCACGAACAGACACGCCCTGATCGATAAGCATACAATGCACTCTAATACAATTATATCCGGGAACCAATACTACAAGCAATGAATTATAATATAAATTAGAAAGAAAAAACTCACGAGAAAGAAGTCCTGTGACTCGAGAAATATCTGAAGCATCTTCTCGCGCTTCTCATCCAACGACAGACCACGTTTCTTAGACTGTGCATAACAATCATATACGAACCAATCAGCAGTAGAATAAGTTACTAATTACCGATCCCAGCTTAACGAATTGAACTTTCCTAATTAGCATTCAGTGATAACCGAAACGTGACTAAAAGTGATACCGAAGTCGTTACAATGTGAAGCTAGGGTTTCAGCTAGCGATTAAAATGTAATGAAATAAGATTACGCGAAAATGCAGTTAAGTTGTGACATGAAAAGCAAATTTAAGGAGAGAAAGTGAATTACCATTTGATTAGCTGCTGGGAGAAGAAAATTTGAGATGGCGGAAGGTAAGCGTCGTTTGCTGGAGAGGTGTTAGTGTGGGTTTCGGAGGAGAGAGAGTGTACGCGGGAGGAAGAAGAGCTATAAGTAGAAGGCACTTCTCGCGAGTCGAGTGGGGGTTTTGAATTTAAATCACGCGCCATGGAAGACAGTTGCAGGGCAAAATGTACCAAATTACCCTTTACCTCAAACTTTTATTTTCACCGATAAAAACTTGAAAAATGCTATTTTACCATTGGTGGCAATTGGAAATTATAATATATAATTATATAATTATACTATAGCTTTTATGATCATTGTTTCATTATGTTTTTATTTTATTTCACCTATTTTAGTTGGATGTTATATGAATAATGTGACAATTATATGCAATTTATATACTTTTCATCTTAGTTTGAGTAAAATTAGTGAAGAACCAAAATTTAAGATTAAAAGAAAAATGAAATCTTAGTTAAGAAAAGGTTTTGATGGTCTTTCTATTGCTTACGAGCTATTCTCAGGAAAATAGTTCATAATTCATTATTTTAACAATATAATCATCTATATTTAAGCCATTCAAGCTTTTAATGTTTTACATGCTAATATTTTATATCAATTTAATAAATTACGAAAAAGAGTAAAGGAAAGATGTAATGCCCCGTCATCATGAATTTATAGAATAGGTTATCAAGTATAAACAAAAACTCCCTTTTACTAAATATCTTATACCGAAAGGGAAATAATAAATTATAAAAAATCATAAGAAAAATATCTATATCGTTAAAGTTAAAAGGAAAGGTATTTTTGTGTCTTTTTGTAGTTCTTCAAAATACCCTTAAAACATATACTATTCAAATCTAACTTAATAATAGGAAAGACAAATCAAGTAATTTTCTCTTCTTTTGTTTTTTCTCTCATTTAATTTGTCAAATCTCTTCTTTTTTAGGCTAAAACCAAACCTATAAAATGTTGATTACCATTTTAATTTTTTACTAATGAGATTATTTTTCTTCCCCTCAACATAATTGGTATTCATTATTATATATTATTAGCAGCAAAATAAATTGTCTCTCTTTCCAAGTTTCATTTATTATTCTCTTTCTTACCTAAACCTTTTTTTTTTTCCTTCTTATAAAATTTTAATATTACTTATTTCATGAATCTAGAACCTTTCATCTAGTACTTTTTTTCTTTCCTCATTTTTTATCTATTCGATGTTTTACGAGTGTTGACTTAGTTTTATTCACACGTTTGGTTTATTAATTCAGTCATTAAAAAAAGTATATCTTTTATCTTATAACCTTTTTTTTCTTAAAGCACTATTGTAACTTAATTTTAGTTTTACTCGAGTATTAACACAATTATATACCAAAATTCTCAATTAATATTGTAATACCTTACCTTTTAGGTGTTTATTTAAAAGCTTTTCTCAATTGTTGGTATCTCAAAACAATTTGTTACTATCATCTCTAAGTTAAAGATAACACAAAATTTGCACTTCACTTGTCGTCAATTACATAAAATATTTATTCCCAAATCTACTATAATTCGACACAACTAAAAACAGCGAAAATCTTTACAATGGTTAGTCAAGTTCAGAGTATCACAATTATATAATCTTTTACATGATTTGATTACAAAGCCTAAGTAACACATTATAATCTCTAAGTTGTAATCCACATGTAATATGTCGATACTCCTTATAGAGCCACTTTTCAAAACTTTAGACAACTCTTGCAACGACTTGATTTACCTTGAGAGAAATTACTTCACCAAGTGCTTTTAAGTCCTTTCATACATGCAGTTTGATGTCATGTCCAAATGTCTTCCTTGACTTGAGGATAAGATAATTTATTCCCTTAGCTTACTAGAAGCCAAGTGAGAGTAGATAAACAAATAGTAATAAAAATAATGTCATGATATAATCAACAAGTATGTTATCGTTTTATTTACAAAACTCTTTAATCAAACCAAACAATGCACATGTAGCAAATGTATGTCATGATGCACATAAACATTAAGAAGCACAATTTATACTAGCAAGTATATTGGGTTTTGTATGTAATGATAAAAAGAACTGATAAGATCAGGTTGTATTTAAAAGGACAGAAACTAATTGCTAGATTATAATATTTAAATAAGTTAAAAAAGAAAGTAACTTAACTAAAACGGGAAAATAACAAATGGAGAAGTTTATCAAGTCAGTTGCATGGTATTTCAACTGTGCTATAATCTGATCAATTAACATATGTTTCTAAAATATGTTATGACTAGTTAGTTGGTTTTTAATTAAATTCACAAGGATTCGCTTCCCTTTCGAGTTATTATTATCCTAATTATAGCGAAACGTCCCTTTCGAGTAATTTATCTATAATTTTTAGTTAAATAGTAAATTTCTCTCATAAATATTACTACTCTAATTAATATTAAAATTCATACATATTTTTATATCACAAAAATTAATGTCAATCGTATTAAGTACATGAATCATATAATTAATCTAAAAAGCACATGTTTATAACAATAATTAAATTAATTTTAGTCTTATCTCATATGAATTATTTATTTCTTTTTAGGTTTTTTATGTTTTATTCACAAAAGTATCAATGACCAGAAAATAAAATTATGAATCATAAAAATAGGATAATCAAAAGTCACAACTAATTAAATAGTAGTATACAATAAAATCACATATTAAAATCTCATAATATAAATTTAGTTCATAGCAAATATAAAAGTTACACAAAAAAATTTAAGAAATATGATAATATATTTAGAGCACAGAAATAGAAAACCTCAAATAAATTCTTAGAGCACAAACCGATCTTCGACTTCCGTAAATCTCGAAATCTCTCCGTAACTTCCTATCTCAAGCACTGCTCAAGTTTCTTTGAAACTCATTTTCTCTCGCTTCAAGCTTTTAATCTGTCTCCGAATTTATACGGTGTCTGGGTATGGAAGAAAGATAGGAGGGATGGGCTTATGGCGTGACATATGAAATTTGCACTGATTAGGAATTGCAAGTGAGGTGGACATGATTCTTGGATGCCTAAGGTGATGATGAGCAAAGGGTCCCACTTAGCTTCTTCATGTGATATTTCTACACTGTTGGAGCACTGTACGTTTTGCTTGCAATTGGATGTAATGATGGACAAGTGAGGGTCGCGCGGAGATGAAATTGCAAATTGTCTCCAATGAAAGTTTCCCAATTTCTTCTGTATCATCAGTGGACTTGGAAATTAAATACTGCCATGCCGATTTTCACGAGAAAAAGGTTCTCCGACATCCGCATCTCGTTTATTTTTACTCATAATTGATTGAGTGTATACTTTTCAGATCCACATATTTTCCTATTACAATAATAAAGTACAAACATTAAAATGGTTTATAACAAGATAAATATAGATCCAGGTAATAAAAAACCATTTAAATCCAATTTATTATACTGACCTAACTTGTGTATGACTTATTATTTTGTTATTAATAAAACAATAAAAATACTATAAGTTATACAAAATTATATGATTTAAATGACAATAAATATGTAAAAATACATAATTATGGTGCTACGCTAATACAAATGATATGCATCGATATCAATATTATAACCTAACCTTAGCTCAAGTCATATGAATAGTTAATATTATTGGGTGAGGAGTCTTAATTTAGATACAATTATCATGGTGATTTGTAGCATTTTCTATATAATTTTAGCTTATTTTTAAAGAAATTAGTATTTAATTGAGTAAAATTTTTATGTCAAGGTTTGAACACATCCTAGATTGAAAATGAAGAAAAGAAATCAAGTTTTATTCAATTCAAATCTTAAATGAAAAAATTATGAAATTTTGAATTGGGACATAACTTACTGACATGTTCATGTCTAACTAAGAGGCTTATTTTTAAGAGAAAACAAGGCTAAGAACAGAAAGTTACACAACCTAAGGCCATAATCATGTCTCAAGTCATGTCTAACCAGGAATGAATTTTATACCTTAGAAATAGTGAGCTACAAGACATGAAAGGATATGTTAGGATTTTTAAGGTTACTTTTTTACATCCAAATTGAAGAGACTCGATGGGGAGAGAGAGGAACACATGGAAGCATCAACAAAATTTCAAGATTGGGAAAAATTCACAACAGAAAGGGGGTTTTCATGGATTCCATCTTGTTTTTACTGCAATTTCTTTCTATATCATCATAATAGCTTTAATTCTTGTATCTAATATTGTGGAATCTTAGGTTTCCATATAACTATTAAATTAACTATTAATTTTCAATAAAGTTTTTAGTTTTCTTGATTCAATTATGTATTTTATATTATTAATTGATATTTTTAAGGTATCAATACTTAATGTTATACACGAAGTTGAGAAATCTCTTGCAGAGTAAGATCTTGATATAATTGAAAGGGATTACTTACACACTTAAAGATAAGATATATGATTCATCTAGAAATTTGATATCATTATGTTGAGAATTCATTATACATTGATGGCTCTTAAATTATTCTACTAGCAAAGAGATTCCGATAAGCATTTTAAGGTTAAAGTTAATCTGCTTGAGAAAGATACTAGCTTTAAATAAAAATTTCCCCGATCAATAATACTAGAGATTGAATTGGATAAATTTTATGTGATCACATGATAAATTAGAGGAAATAATTCCTAAATATCTTATTCGCTTTCTCAAATAAGTTCTTAAATTTATTGCTTTCTAATTGTTTAGTTGAATCTCATAATTAGCTTAGTTCATTAATTTTAGTTTTTTTTTAATTCATTTAAATTTATCACAATTTTTCAATTAAATAATAAGGCTAAGGTTAGTATTATTACTTGTAGTCTGTGAGGGATCAACTCAAATTGACATCTGTTGTATTAAAATTTGATAAGTGATCTTGTCTCATATCACTAAGCATCTGAGTCACCTAATTCAAGAACCTAGAAAAGAGTTTAACAAACTTAATCTAGCCTAAGTTATGCAAATCTATATGTTCGAAAACCAATCTTACAAACCAAGATGTTTGTATTACAAAACCAAGCTTTCAAAAACTTAATTGTTTACTTAACAAAAACCAAGTTTTCAAAATGAAGTTTAGCAAAAAAAAATCCTAATCTCTAGAAAGCTTAACCTATAGGTCCTTTTCGTAATATGCCACGAATGCATTGATCACATACTAAGAAGAACCATGCAACTATCAAACAACACAAGTAAGCGTACTTATCTATTTAGTAACAAAGTTTTGACTTTATTCTATTTATGTTTCCATCTCTAAAACCTTAGTATCGGGTTCACTTAAGTGAACACCTTAGAAGGTAGGGTTAGTAGTTTATACCTGGTTTCTTCTCCAATTTGACTATAGATCTACATTATCAATTATACCAAGCAATAGCATAATTGATGTCATCACAATCAATGTCTAAGCATGACTCATCCAACACGATATACAAAAGAGCTTAGAAGGTATTTCATAACTCATCAATTAACATATCACGTTCATGCATACAAGTTCAGCCACATTTACTATAATTAGATATGTTAACAGTAGATAAAATCTATTATAGAACATAACAATCTACTTAGTTGAGCCACTTACCAAATTCACAAAGCTTACTCTTGCATTCGAAGCTCTTCCTAAGTCCACTTCAATTAAACAAAACATGTACGACACTCAAGTCATTATAAGTCAAGTACAAGCAAGGTTACTAACTTACTTATATTTGAGTTCCAAGTCTTGATGTTATTCTTTCTAAGAAAAATTTGGTCTCAAATCCTTCCTTAACCAGTTTCCAACCCAATTTCCGACTTACCTTTTGTATACAAAGTTCCTCCAATGTACTTTCTAACATAATTTCTAATTGTCCTGATTGCTACCCATGTACTATTATATTTTAGATCTTTATTACACCATTTTAATCCCAAAGTGAGATATTACAATAAAAAACTTTTAAAACATCTACTTGCTATAGTTTTATTAGTAGATGACCTAAGTTAACTATATGGCCAAAATATGGAAGTTATAGAAATTTATTTTGGAAATACATATATGTATCTAAAATCAATCAACCCATTACATCAGTTTTCTAACCTAGATTATACATATCGAGTTATTTCTTATTTTCACCTACCTAACGTTCTAATTTACATTTTGACTTGTACAAAACACTTCTTAAATTATTAAATCGTAAGATTTCAATAACAACTCGCCTATTTCCATACTCCACCAAATTAATTCAGCATCCCAAAACCCAATTATAACCAGGTTATAACACATGCAAACCAAATTACTTAAAGCAAATATTACTTTCCTATGCTTCCAACTCTTTATTCCATATGAAACTAAAATTACCCAAAATCAAACTTCATAGTTTTTCAAAAATTCATTATATAGCATTAAAGTAAACCCTTTTAGGAACTTGTATACAGAAATTAAAGTAGAAACTATATCATTTACTATTTTTTAAATTTATTGTAAATTTCATTTTTTAAGCCCAATTTCTTAAGGAACCCATATTTCTACTTTGAATCTCAAAAATCTAGTTTGATATTTGAATTCCTTGTACAAAATTACTTAGGAAAACTAAGTTTTATAATTTTTGAAAAACATTTGTTAAACATATTTAGTGTATTTAGTAAATGAAGAATCTATGGTGATAAAAACAAACCTTTCTTATTATAAAATCTGTTAAATTTGGAAAGTTTTGTAAATTAACATTAAGGAGATTTCGATCAAACTATCTCATAATTAATTAGGGTCAAAAGATTCAAATAATGACTAAAAAAATTTGCCTTACATACATGATTAAAATATTCACAGAAAGGAAAGGAAATCCTAAGAAAAAATCTCACAAATATGGAAGGTCGACGAGGAGATAATACATAAAGTATTTTTGCAAAGCAAAAGCTCAAAATAATTTTTTATAAAACTTGACTTAAATTAAAGCCTCTAACTGTTGCAATTTCCTATATATAAAAGAAGCAAGATCTTAAGCCTCTAGCTGTTGCAATTTCCTATATATTAAAGAGGCAAGATCTTCATAGCAAAAAAACGAAAAAGACAAAAAAATTTCTACTATCATCCTAAAGTATTGCATATATCCTATTTTGAGAATAGAAGATTGATCAGAAGCTCACATACTTTTCATTATCTTATTTCTTATTTATTTAGGACCCATTTTGTTATTTTCCTTATTGTTTTTGTACCTTCGATATAAGTTCTAATTTAGAGAGATTTTTAATCTTTGTAGTTTTCAGTATTAGCCTAGGTGTGGCTAAGTGAATCAGAGCAAAAATATTGCTTGTAATCTCTGAAAGTGTTATATATTGTGGGTTCTGGAACGACTCCAAAAAGTAAATAGAGTTCTTGGCAGTGAAGTTAGAAGGATGCAATCAACATAAGGTCAAAGCACTATGATTCGTTTGCTTAATTTTTTATCTCTCATCTCTTTACTTTCATGCACTTTATTTACATTATCTATCCATTTATCTTCTAGTTAATAAATTAATAATCAAGGGGATACATTTCCTTCAACAAATATTATTTGTCACCCCCCCTTCTTGGTTACTTAATCGGGACCTATACTTTTCTTTTTGTGTTTTTCCATCCAAACCCATACCCATCCTTTACTTAGTAGCTTTATCTAGAGAACTCATCCATACTATGGTAAGCCCTCTTCCAAAGCACATCAGGAAGGGACTCCAACAGCCCTGTAGTCTTCTATTTCTCAACTTTGTTCTATTGACAAATTAAATAAGCCAAGTTGTAGCTCATCACATCCTCCTTCATATCTAGCTAGTAATAGCCCTACTTCGGTGAGCTTAATGTTTTGTACTAGCCAAGGTATTCAGCATACAAAATATCATGGCACTCCTTCATGAGTGTCCTTCTTAAGTTGCTTACCTTCGGGACATGCAATCAGTACCCCTTCTTATAAATGAGGTTTCCTTCTACCTAAAATCTGCAGGCCTTAACATCTTCAATCAACTTCTTAAGATTTTTTACCAATAAGTCTTGGCTTACATGCTGCTTCATTTGCTTTTAGATTGAAGTGGGATGAATAATCTACAATAAGGGAGCTAAATCTACATGCTTGCTAAAAGCATCTACTACCTAATTAGTCTACTCATTGCAATACTCAGTCTCCATATCAAACTTCGTAAGGAACTTTTTCCATTTAGCTAACTTGGTAAAGAGCTTAAATTAAGTCAATACGTGGCTAGTAGTATAATCGTCTGTCTTTACCAAAAACTTCGATCCTAGCAAATAATGTTTTCATGTCCTTAAACAAAGAATAATTGAAAGTAACTCCTTCTCTTGTGCTAAGTACCTGTGCCTTATTTGGTTTAGCTTCTTACTCTCATATGTCACTAAATGGCCCTCCTACATCAAAACTCCACCTAATGTGATATCTAAGGCATCCTGTGAACTTTGAAAGGCATGGAAATTTAGGAAGTGCAAAGATTGACTCCTTTATCCCTATTCACTTCAACTCTTCGAATGCATTCTAAAATTTCTCATTCTATGACTATGTTCAATCCTTCTTTAGCAAATCAATGAGGGGTACGACTTTATAAGAATATCCCTCCATAAAATTTCTATAGTAATTGGCAAGTATAAGGAAGGACCGAAACTCAGTCACACTCTTAGGCATTAGCCACTACTTGATTACTTCTACCTTTGTCATATCTATCTAAATCCACTCATCTTCAACTACATGATCCAAGAAGTTGATGTGCTTTAAGGATAAGGCACACTTCTCACATTTCATGTACAAATAATTTTCCTGCAACTTCTGGAAAACCATCTGTAAGTGGTTTACATGATCTTGCAATGTCCTACTATATACAACAATATTATCTAGATAGGCAACTACAAATTTATTTAGGTATTCATAAAATACATTATTCATCAAAATATAAAAGGTTATAGGGGCATTGGTAAGACCAAATGGCATAACCAACAACTCAAAAGCACCATACTAGGTAACACATGTCATCTAGGTTCACTACCCTTAGCAATACGGACATGATAAGACCTTGATCGAAGACCCAGCTTTGTAAAGTATTTAGCCTCGCTTAGTTGATAAAACAGATCAGCAATCGAGGGATCAAATAATGATTCTTTACAATGAGTTGATTTAAAGTTGGATAGTCAATATATAATTTCAGTCTCCCATCTTGCTTCTTTTGAAATAGAACAGGAGCCCCATATGGTACTTTCAAAGGTCGAACGAAGCCTGCCTCTAACAACTCATCTAGTTGCTTCTTTGACTTAGCAAGTTTACGAGATGACATTCTATGTAGAGTTTTGACAAGTAGCTTAGCACCAAGAATAAGCTCAATCTCATGGTCCATTGACTGCATGGGAGGTAATTCCTTCAACAGCTTGTTGAGGATCACATAATTATACTCCTTCAAGATACTCTTTATTACCCCTAATATCTTAGTCTTTCCTACTCTTCCTTATTTGTAAGATCAGCTAAGAAAGTAGGGTCTTAATGTTTAAGCCCTCTCTTTAATTGGAGTACAAATAGCATCATAGCCCCAATATTCTTTCCCTCCTCGCCGTGGTTGCTTGCCTTTTTCCTCTAAACTAATACATGGCATGGATTCTCAACCATAAATAATAAGCAATCAACTGCGGACATAAGAGCAACTTTAGCATGTCTTAAGAAATCTATCCTAAGGACTATGATAAGCTCGTCTAATGAGACAATTGTGAAGTCAAGATCTCCACTCCAATCCTCAATCTTTACATTTACCCCTCTTGTAACTTCTTGGATAAGACAAATCTTAGAGTTGATAGCTTTAATTTGGCTGGTGTCTTCCATAAGAACCAGCCCCAATCTTTTTATCTCAAGCATACTGATGGAGTTATGTATAGCTTCAAAGTTTACCATAGCACTGACGCTCTTTCCATTGACGTTTAACTGGACATATATCAATTCATTATCAGTCTTAGGCTTACGTTATATTGAGAAACTCTTTTTAACAATTGATAGCATATGTTATGCACTCATGTACGGTTGTTCCTCACCATTACTCTCTCACTCTTCATCTCTGCATACACTCTTTGCCTTTCAAGCCATGGCATTTAGTGTAGCTCTATATGGACAATTAGCTACCTTATTCAAGCCATTGTACAAGAAGTAAAAGAATGAGGGCTTCTTGCCTTCACTAGTTGCCTGGCTCTTTTTAGATTTGTAAGAGTTGTAAGATTTCCCATGAGCCCTTCCAATATCACTACTGCTTAAATTTAAGGCTCCCCTAATCTTGGGTTTGCTTATCTTGACAAATTTTCCACCCTTATACCTTGTTGATACGCTCTTCCCTTTTATTGTCATGAGTGTAGTCAGTCAAATACTTAGTTGCAGCTTACGTTATGGCCAAGTTCATTACTCGTTGCTTCTACAACTCATTCTAAGGATAGGGTTTCAATCCTTCTAGGAAGTAGAATAACTTATCATTTTCACCTTTGCTCTTGATGTCCAACATTAAGTTTAAGAATTTGTGCACATATTTTCTTTTGTCATCACTTAACTAAAGTTCCCTCAATTTCTTTCAAGCATTATACTCGACATTCTCAAGGAAAAATTAAGCCTGCAACTCAACCTTTAGCTCTGCCCATGTATCTACATGTATAGTATCATTTTGAATCTCTTCATACTTAGTGTGCCACCACATCTTGGCATCACCAATCAAATATATTGTAGCCATTGTAACTTTTTTTTCTCTCATCATTTGTCCCGACAGCTGCAATGTATTGCTCCATATCAGAAAGTTTTGTAGCAATTTACTATTCCTTACGCTAGTAAATTACTTGGGTTCGAGTATCTTCAAATGTCCTACATGAGTAGGAGTATGTATAAAGGCATATATGGGTGCATTTCCTAATCTTAGGTTAATACAACCACTTATGCCCCCAACTCTTCATCAAACTTGGTTGAGGCATAGGTTTTACCTTGTCTTCTCAAGTCATTAACTTGAATACCTAATTATCTCACATCATTAATTGTCACTTATGTTTCCTCTCTTGTTTGTACTATGACACCAAAATTCTCAGCCGTCTCTATTAATTTACCATGGATCTCTTAATGATTGGTTTCTACTTTGATCGCCCTAATAGAAAGGGCACTAAGCCATCCATTCACTTGGTCATACCCCTCAGGATTTCCTTTAGGTTATCTAGTCTGTTGCTCATTTTCTCTTGTTGTGCCATAGTTGTTTTCGCTGAAATAACCTAGACTCTAATACCAGCTATCACAATCCGAAGCTTTCTTTAGCACATAGATAGATTGTGCTGCATTTATTGTCTTATTTCTAGAGTAGTGAGCAAACCTAACTCACATAACAATGACCAACATGACCTAAATTTGTAAGTAACACAAAACAAGATAGAAAGACAACAGTAAGTAAAAGGGATATGAGTGTACAGGGGTCTATGTATATAACAGGATGCCTTTAGTCGTGATCAATTAAGGTGGTGAATAAGAATTTTAATCTAAAATAATATTCACACCCTTGTAAAAAGCTTTATGAGCATTTCTATGCCAGGCAAGAGTAAACATTAAAATTCTTGAAATTGTATCATTCCTAAAGTAAAATCTATCTAAAAATAATAAGGTCTTAAGCTACAAGCATAAAACGTTCACCTCTATGTTACAATAATATATAAAAGGATGGGGCTTTACCGGTACAAATGTGTTGCAAAAAAGGGACCTTAACACATTACACTTAAATTGTTTAATAACCTTGATTGTTATTATGTTATAGTATAAGGTGACTCTCCTAATGCTTATTGAGCTTGTGCTACTTTGGCTCATTCACTTATAGTTTTTTTTTTTTTTTTTTTAAGGATAGTATTTGAATCACTGGATAGATTATGAATCGAAGCGTATAAAAGTTACTTTAGTAATCTCCATAAGAGGGTCTATTTCCATATGAAAATATAGTTTATTCAAAATAAGTTTAGATGAAGGATGTAAATACTATCAATTTACTATTTGGTAAGGGATTCAAAAAAAATCACAGAAAACAGGGAAAAAATGAATCCTATAGTTATTTTTATATTGTGTACTTATATACGATATGATTAGGTAAAATAAATAAATAAAGTCATGCAATATTTGATCCACAAGACGATTGTTACATAATGAGTGCATATATAACATGATAACTTTAGGTTCTTTTACCGTCTCCTCTTATAAGGCGTTTCAAAATAACTGGATTAGCGAGATAGATAGAAGTTATCTTAGTATAGTCATATAGAGACATACACTAAAGGAAAGAGGAAAAAAAAAGTTTTACCCTTTTTTCAATCTCATATGTAATTTAATAGAATAATTTACTTCAGCTATGATATTATATTAAAATTTTATTATACCACTATATTTAATTTTTATCGCAATACAAGTGTGCATCTATAAATCTATTTTTAAGGAAATGAAGATGTGAATATATATTTTAATCAACTTACCTATGGGCACGCAAACCAGATAAAAAGCATGCCACAACGTCATGTATTGAAAGCCGTCAACATTACAGCTGGATATTTTGAATAGTTTAATGATTTTGGTGGTCGAAAAGATCTTAATAGTTATCGTGAAATTAATTTTTTGAAACAGCAGTGAGTTGTGGTGGAATTTTCCGTTTTTTGAAATAACGTTTTTAGGGCTATTAAAGAAAAAGTTACTTAAGTTTTGTGTTTTGCACATTGCAAGCTTGCTATTTCCTTTTTCCTGCTAGATAATGTGAACTTTGCATATTTTCACTTTGTATAATTGTATTATTTTTCCAAACATATAATCCAAGTTTTACTTTCCTTTTCGGTAGCTTTTTTGTGCTAGTACTTTCTTTTAGTTACATAACCTCAAATTGGTCTTCGTTGTGATAGAAAGTTTATTAAAAAAAAGAGGGGAAGAAAAGATTTCTAAAACGAAAAACGCAAAAATACTATAATAAAGCATCATTTTGTTAGCTTTCTGTATAACTAAAAAAGAAATAACATAGGTGATATGAAGTAATATATATAAGCTCGAGTTATATATTAGGAAAAAAGAAAAACACAGATTTGATAAGTTAAAAAGCATATAAATTCACTTTATGTAATAAGAAAAAGGGGAAAATAACAAGTATGTGAAAAAATGAAAATGAATATTTCTCATAAGTAATTTTACTTCTGAAAATCAATAAAATTGAAGGGTTACTCTTAACGTGTAGCTAGGGGCCTATTTGTTTAAAAAACAATATTGTTTGGAAAATATTTTCTTTAGTTTTCCCTTATTTGTTCTACTGAAAAATGATCTTTTAAGTATAATACATTTTTCCCTTCTAAGGAAAAACAATCTTCCACTACCTGGAAAATTCTACACTTTTTTTAGAAAGACGACTTATTATTTTTTAAAATCACACGTTGTTTTCCGATCAAAATCGCACATTGTTTTTCGATGTAGTTTCCTTAGCATTCTAACTCCATAAAAAAAAAATGATATTTGTTTTATTCTTATTATTGGAATTTAACTTGCAATTTTATATAAAATCGTTAGAAGATATGTAAAATTGATAAGTAAAATCGAAATGTAAAAACTTAAATTTCTACAGCTTATATAAAATAACTTAAAAAAATTACTGATATACTTGCAATAGTTACTCAAAACTTGAAATACGTGATAAAAATAAAAAAATAAAGAAATTAAGTTTTTATTTTCATAAAAATTCTTAATATATAATCTAATATATATGAAAGAAAGACAAATAGAGTTAAAACTAAACTTTTATCAATTTGTTCTAAAAAAGTTATAAATTTAAAAAAAACCAATCATTTCAACTTATTTTAAGATATTGACAGCATAAAATAAAATATATAATTTTCTTTGTAAACTTTGTTGTTGAAGTTAAAACTTTGATAAAAACTATCAACATAAAATAAGAGATCAAAAGAAAATGAATGAGATATAAAATTAAAATACGATAATATAAATATTATAATACCTTAATAGTTGATAACTCGTAAAATATTAATCGTATTTTTTTTTAATTTTTTAATCCATTCAACTTATATTATAAAAAATTCAACTAAAGAAATTTTAGTAATATATATTAGAAATCGTTTACATTTATTCTTTTTTCCTTTAACTAGAAATGTTTAAATAATGTATTTGCAGTAACATGCTAATTTTAGTTTATTTATGAATGTTTATAAGTTCCATAATATTCATGAGTCAAAACTTTCTCCCAATAATACTCTTAAATGTTCTTACCATAATGGAGCCGTTCGATGATGGGGGACGGAGGATCAGATATGAGAACCAAATCGAAGGCATGGACACCAATACCAAATTTACGTGACGAGAAAATAAGAATAAGCATATGTACTATCCCAAAAACGTATATACGTCTCTTTATAAGTATTTATGCGACCAATTCCAACTACAGACGCCTTTAGAAAATGCACCAAAAACATGGAATTTCTACTCCTGCACACTGAAAGCGTCGAAGCAACCAGGGGAAATCAAGAAAGAGCAAAAATCTCACTTCAGTACATGTTGAAACTATCTGAGAACCATCTCCTAAACCATTAATACAGAGCTGGAAAATTCCTAATAAGAAAATTAAGAAAAGAACTGGCATGAATGTGGATTAACTCCTCATAAATTGTTTTGAACAATTAAAGAGGGCAAACCAACGTCTTCACATCGGGGAAACAATAGCTTATATTCATCATGAACCAGGGTGTCTCAAAGGTGACCTCACTTGATTGAGTCCACCTTTACATACTTTTCTGTCTATTATAAATGCATCACAGTGTACAGCATAAAAACACCATATATCTCCACTACCAACTTGGGAAGCTCTTTACACAGCCTCATCTGAGAAGCAATGCCTGCAAAATCTATGAGAAATATAAGGTCATGATAATTCATCAAACTATTAGATCTCAAATTTTTTTTTTTTTTCTTTTGAAAATGTAGCATCCAACGCATAGGCATTCAAGATTGCAAAAAAGTCTTTGCTAACCCATTGGTATTTTGCAAGGGACATTGAAAAAGTAAAGTCAAGACAGAAAACAATAGCTTATGCAACAATACACTTGCTAGGTAAAAAGGTCCTCTTGCTCGCTATCTTTACAGACATTAACAAAAACCACCATAAAATAAATATTTTCTTGAATTATACAACGTTTAGCTTTCTATCAAAAGAAGAGGAGAGGACCACCCAAAATATGGACGAGAGCTCCTAGAATGACTGAAATAAAGCCTGTCGTGATTGAACTGGAATAGAAAAGCAACCTGCTCAGAGTGCCATCTCTGCCTGCAATGCAGCAAGTTCGTCTTCCTCAGCTGTCCTCTGTGGAGTAGGCCGAGCTGGCCGTTGAACAGCTGGAGCATGAATTGGAGCTGCAGGAGCTGTCGTAGCAGGCTGAAGGAGCTGTTCTTCCAACTCAGCACCTTCTAGCTCTTCAAGCTCCGCTTCCAGTTCATCCTGTTGATAAAAAGAAAAGAGCAGGTGTCAATTTTACCCCCTAATTCAAAAACAAGGCAACAAGATACTCCTTTGTCAAAAAGTAAAATATCAGAGAATACAGAATGAGTACTGAGGAAACAAACCTCATCAAAATCAGCTCCTGCACCAATTGGAGTGGACAATGCTTCCTGGATCTGTTTCATACTCTCAGTCTGCTCATTAATCTCATCCATGGTTTTGTCGACATCATCAATATTCCTACAAAACACGTCATTTGCTTCATCTTAGCTTTCATTTGAATAAAAGGTAAAAATGACCCCTCCTCTGTGTACTTTAGGAACATCTACGCAAACAACAGCCATAACACAAACATGAATAGAATGAAAAAACAAACTAAATACTTCCACATACGTTGCTTTCTGCATTGCCTTCATGGCTGCAGCCCCAGTTCTTAAAGCATCTACAGTCTCAGTTGTTGCCTTTGCTCCTTCTAACATTATCATCTGAAACAATCGAACAGATAGCACGTAGTGAAGTTCTGTAAGCTAAATAATTAACAAGAGTTACTAGCACAAGCAAGCACGAATGAGGAAAGGAAACCAAACTCACTTGATCATGAATACGTAGTTGAAAATTTCCTAGTTGCTCAATTTGCTGTTCATATAATCTTTTCCTCTTCAAGCATTGTATGGCCGCTGCACAGCAATATCAAAATCCTAATATTACTGGACAGAAAATCCTACCGAGTATATTTAACATAAATTTAACAATCTTTTTAATTTTAAAAAAGTTTAATGGCAACTGCATGCTCCCTAAAGTAAAATTTCCAAAACATAAAAGATTTAACCAAAAGGAAAAAAGATTCCTCATCCAAAAAGATGGTAGAACAAGCATACCTCTTTTGTTCTTAGCTTTAGTGAAATCTTTGGCTTTATCAACCTCTGTGGCAGCCTTTTTAATTAGTACCTTCTCTTTCTTCTCCAGCATTTCAAGTGTCTATTCAAACAAAAAAAAAAAATGAAAAGAAAAAGAGAAGAAACCTAATTCAATTAATACATGAACGAGATAAAAAACAAAGCCCACAAAAGAAAGCCAAAAGGCTAAAGCACTACCTATTGAAAACTCAAAATTTCCGAAGTTCAGCTAAATGATCTTTCATGTAAACAACACAAAAACTGCAAGAACATATAGAGTTTGTATTATAAAATTTTACAAAGTTACAGAACTGCCACACCAAGGGGAATGATAATGACAACATGTAAAAGTTCATATGATCATTTTTTAAGAGCTATAGGACTGCTGTGCCAGTATCCAGGGGCAGTGATTATGGCAAAGTTCAGCATGCCTAAGAAGAGACTTAAAACAAGCACCTTTTACGGTTAGTGCACAGGGATACAGATACTATTCAAGGTTGAGATGCATAAAACTTGGCAAATTTACACTTACTCAAAATTACAAACTCAATAAATTCAAAGGTGTCAAGAATGGTTAAACAATTACGAGGTATAATTTGAGAAGTACAAAATTCAATAACAATGTCGCATATCAAATATTTTGGCACAATTGTATTAGATGGTTAGACAAGATTGGATAATAGGAGGACGTACTAGATTCATTTCCATCATAGGCACAAAACTGAATTGACCTACAGCAAACCAAAATTCAGTTTCAACAAAACTGAACAAAGACACCCCTTTGGTTGGTTCCATAGACACCTTTGCTAGGGCAAATTTAGTTCAATTCACATTACAAAACAAATTCAATTCAGAATGAGCTTGTAGTTTACCATGGTCTGAATTGTGCACAGAATCTGTAGGCAACCCATCATTAATGCTACAACAGATGGACACAAGACACGAAGTCCTTACGGCTTGGTGGATTTTCCACACAGAAAAATCCCTAATAATTTACTTCACCACATGCCCAACACACACACACATCCGGCACCAAAAACATGTGCTCGCATATTACATATAAACCACAAAATTAACCACAAACCGACAAATAAACGTCATCACATACCCCAAAATACCAAACAAAATCAAACACTTGGAAGCAAAATTCAACTAAAGTAACAAACTTCTACCTCATTTAATTTGTCTAGAGTCAAAAGAGCATTAGTCTCTTGTTTAGGTTTTCCAAAAAGCCGCGTAAACATGGTCACTGGTTAATTATCTCCCTGATTAAATACTTGATCCTGCAAAGAGCGCAATAAAAGCCGAAAATCAAGATCGAAATCTCGTGAAATCCTCACTGAATTCTACGATTGAGTGATCAATCGAACCAAGTTCGAACCTTTAAACCCGATAAGTGGTCGCAAGTTCCGAATTGATCAAACCTTAGGAATAAATGTACTTACTTTAGCGTTGAGAGGAAATTAGGGTTTTGTAGGAAGAAAGGGACAGAGAGACGAATTTCTGTTTTCGAAAAACTTTCTGTTGGTTTTTGCGTTTGCATAGGCGTGTTGACGTAGACGAAGAATACAGGAAACTACTACAGGCATCGGTTTTTCAAATTATTTTATTGCTCACGTCATCGATTTGCTTACGTGGTCATCACTCATTAATGGGTCCTGCAAATAAATTTTTTAGTATGCGCCCGTGCCATGGAGATGTAGCGCGTTTGTCTATGATCTTAAAGATAAAAGTTTTTTTTTTAATTATTTTCAACCGATATTTAATATATTTAGTATTTAAACTCATAATAGTATTATATGTAAAAAAAAATACAAAATGAGGAGAGATATAGATGTAGTTAGTAGGAGAGTATGAAAAAATAAGAGAAAAAAAAGAGAGAGATAGGTATAGTTAGTAGGAATGTGAAAAAGTGGAAGAGTGTAAAAAGTTGAAGAGAGTAAAAAAATTGAAGAGAGAGAGAAATGAGTAAGTGAATATATTTATCTATTAATTATAATTTTAATAGTTTATTTTATTATTAGTTTTTTATTAAATAAAAGGTAAATATATAATTTAAAAAAAACAGTTATTTTACTTTAATAATTAGATTTTACCAAACTACTAGTTCTAAATTATGCACTCATTACATTACATATGTTCCTTACACACACTCATAAACCGATAACTATCTCTAAGCCTCGTACATGTTTCCTTGTATTTTTCTTTTTACCAACAAGTTTTTAGTATTTCACAATACTGCCATCCTACGAATTGTATGATTGCTCATTCCAAACAAAAATTTGTTATATTTAATATAAACATGTATTTCATGTTTTTTACAAGTAATATCATATGAATAAAGATTTTAAAAAAATAATATTATTTTTTGATATTATAGATTTGTATAATTATTTTACACTTGCAACACTGGTATATTATTGGCTCATTATCACAAAAATTAATCGGGTGTTATTTAGCAACAATCTATACCAAGTGAATCGGCCAAAACAAATTTTAAAAAATAATAATTAAACATAAAAAAAGTAGAATTAAAAGGCCTATAATTTCCCACTTGTGTTTAGAAATACATATATATATATATATATATGAAGGAAATGGAGAAAAATATCTATTGGTTTATTAGTTTTATAAAAATTAGTAAATGTTCACTCGCAATACATGTGCGAAATATAAGTAAAGCTACATGATAGAACTTATAATACACTAAGTGACTTAATCAAAATATATTTAATGGATCAAAAGCTAAAAAGATTACATGAACAGTATGGAAAATTTGTGTAAAATTAAAAAAAAAAAGGAAGAAGAAGAAATTAGATAATATACTAAAAATATTCTAATTGCAATGATTTTGTTTCATCGAAGAAATCATCGTTGAGTTAGAGAATTCGTAAAAGATATATCAATTGAGGGATCTTGTATCTAACAAAATAGATCTTTCTATATAGACATAATATTATCTAATAATTAAAAAAATAACCTAATAATCAAATTATTAATCTCCTTATACATCAATTCAAGGATGAATTTCTTAATATAAAAATGCATGTAAATGATTATAGAATCTTGTAATGTTTGACAATTGAAAAAGATTAATTATGGTTTCAATGTGTCATAATCATCTTTTCTAAATATTATTTTGTTTATCTTATTTTCTAGTTTTTAATATCCTTAATTAGATTCGATGATGTAGCTGAGAAAAAAAATTGTTCATAATATATTCAATTTTTTGGTAAATTATACATACACTCGAGCGCATATAAGCTTGATCCATTTTGTTTACTCAATAAGATTCTTAATGATTAAGAATACATTTTGGATAAATGGCAAGAAAAAGAACATTATAGATTTTCAACTTATACGAGCCAATCATGTCTTAGAAATATATGCCGTAAAAAAATTTTAGACCTAGATGATTTAATTGAGAAGATAAATTAGCCAAAATAAAATGGTAAGATTAGAGAAAGTTTTCTTCTTGCAGTCCTTTCCAAATTGATTTCTTTTTTTTTTTGTTTTGTTTAAATCCTAAATTGAATGTTTCTATATAATCTATCTTCTCTATTGCATAATTCACCACAAATCTAAATAAAGAAAACAAAGAGGGTAATAAAATCTAATGACAATTGTATCCAATATGGCCGACATCTGACTTGTTATTTTGAATCTAACTTCATTAAACATTTTTTATATTTGGACCACAAGCCTTATCGATAACTAAAATGACTGTTTCTTTCCTTCTATGTCCAATAAAGCATGTGAAATTTCGATGACACTAGTTGCTTTCTTTTTCTCATTCTTACAATTCTCAACTTCTCATGAGAGAATTCTCCGTGTTAACATGAAAAAGTTTTTTTTTTCTATTGTAGAACAAATACATATTCCTTTTGATCCTTCTAAAAAATTGCAAATTACTTCTATTTTATGTCAAATAACTAAGAATTTGTAGCACATCATATGCATCATCCCCTTAGAATAACTATACATGCATGTATATTTTAGGAAAAAGAAAAAAAGAATGTTTAATGAGAGAGACATTGGGACAACGCTTTAAAATTCAAGGATACATGGAATTTTAGAAAAGCAAAAAAAAAAAAAAAGAAATGAAGAAAGAGTATAATTTTACTGGATATACATGGCAAAACGACATCTTAAAAACCATGTGAAAGTGAATGGTAAGTGGAGATGAAAGTATTTACAAACACATTTTTCTCATTCCTAGATCAACAATAAGAAAACAATAGCTACAAAATACAAATTATCACTTTTTATTTGCAGGATATAAAAACCTAATTATAGTTAAAAACTTGCTTACAAACAAACTTAATATTTCCAATTGAAACTAATTCAGTAAGATATCTAAAGAAATGCAAAACATTTCAAAAAATCAAGCTTGTTTAGTTTACATTAAACTTAAAGCACAAATAATCCTATTTCATTAAGGTGAAATTCTTGACAATTGAGTTAGCAACCCTTCTAAATAACCATTGTTTTTGAAATTATTGAAACCATCCTTTAAGTTCCTCCATCTATTTTCATAATTCCTAGTAGGAAATAAAACAATAGATGCATGAGGGTAAGAAATCACATGTCAATAGGATAATTTTAGATGAAATATGTCAACAAGATAATTGATTTTGGAAAAAAAAATTGGTTTTTTAATTTTTCCATTCTTAAAATCAATAAGAGCATGAATAATTATTGAATTAAGGTTTCCCATCTGCACCATTTATTTGCTTTAGGAGAGTATAAAATGCCATATACAAAGAATAAATTGAATTTTCAAAATAAAATTCTCAGTTATCTCTAAGTAACTTCGTTTTAGTGCATTGAAGTAAACACTTTGACAATTTTATACTTAAGAAATAAATGTCTAATAATCTCAAAATCATACTATCACATCCAACTTAATAGTATATGAGAAGTATGCTACAAATAGCTTAAAACAATAAAGAGGCAAGCTTTAATTGCAATCATCACTATTGGTTCAAACCATTTTTTGACATAGACAAAGGCATGACAAAATTGGTTCAAACCATTTTTTGACATAGACAAAGGCATGACAAAATTGAATAAACAACACCATTTAATAAAGCTACCATACTAAGTACTAAAAACTACCAAATCCATACAAAAAGATGAAAAAAATAAAACTAATGTTTATACTCTTATTATGTGACTAAGTTTGGAGCTTCGCCTATTAAATGAACAACAAAAAGCATACTTCTAACCACATAAGACCATAATCACGACCATGCATACTATTCTACCGAATTCTTATATATAATCCATACTAAAAATATTAATCGATTCCCACTCTATAATTATTCTCTCAATAATAACATATAAATTTTATTTTAAAAAGATACAATATTTTCTTATTAACCTCTAGTAAATAAATAAAAATTCCAAAACATTCCCTAATAAAACTAATAAGACCTAAAAGTGAGTCACTTTCTTAATAGTAGATTCTCATTTGATACACTTTGTATCATAGATATTTTTACTTTACATTGATTCACCAAAAAAGGCATGGAATTTTACCTTTATTTTGCACAAATATAGCAAGTGTAAAGCTATGAATTTAAAACTATAACAATACTGACTTATATTAAAATTGATATGGTAAAATTTACTTATCAAAATTTCATCAAACTTGCAAATGCAAGTTCTTAACTCTAGTTTTAAGGGAGAGATATAAAAAAAGAAAGAAAGAGAAGAGTTACTTCTTTAGAGTCATTTATTTGAAATTTTGCAAAATCAATTGTTGAAGCATTCAAAAAGGAAATGAATTGAACTCTTCTCCAAAAGATATTGGTAGTTAGCAACTGTATATTTAGAAGTAAAAGTAAAAGTTAAATATGAAAACAATTTTTCTTTTTTAAATTAAAGTAAATGCAAATCATATATAACAAAACCAACTGAGAAATAAAGGTAATTTAAAAAAAAAAAGACATAACTTAAGAGTAAAGATTGTTTACATAAATTCTTACAAGTTGCACTTGTTTTTCCTCTTGTTCATCTTTTTTTATTATACATATAGTTGTAATAAATAAAAAAAATCACAGAATCCTAAGTTAGAATATCAAAAGAATGTTAAGGTATTAATGAAATGAAACAAAAACACACAATTGAAAATACATGCTTGATCCAATAGAAAAACCACATGTTCAGCAATTGCAAATATCCCTATATTTAGTACTTACAACTAATGGACATAATAGTGAATCAATTTCCATTTAAATAGCACATAAAAATATAAAAAAAAATAAAATTTAATGCCTTAACTTCATAGCACGGGCATATAACAAAAATAAGTCACCACATAAAATAATTCAAAAAAAAAAAGTTAAATCTACTTGAATAAAATTTAAAACATGAATAAATTAGATAATAATGATTATTTACCACCATTTTTAAGTGGTTTGCATAGTAGATGTTGAACAACTCTACAAAGATGAAAATCAAAGCAAAACAGAGAGATACCATAATTGTGAAGTCATAGCATCGACTTAATGATGGTTAGATTTGATTGGAGAAAAAAATCTTCAAAGAAACACCTTTTGTTAATGAGTTTAAATCTATTTACTTAAAAAAAACGAAGAAATGAAAAGTTAGACTACAAAACCCTAAAAATGAATTGAAATATGAACATTTTACACAAATTTTGAAAGAAGCAAAAAAAGAAAAGAAAAGTTCTTGATGAAAATCAAAGCAAGACAGAGTCATACCACGGTGGTCAAATAATGGTGAATTAACTTAATGGTGATTGTATTTAATGTTAAAAAAAAAAGATCTTTAAAAAAAAACACCCTTTATTAATAAGCTTAAACCCATTTTACTAGAAAAATAAGAAATGGGATGGTCAAACTATAAAACACTAAAGTGAATTGAAATATGGAATATTTAACACAAAGTTTGAATAAAAAGAAAAATGAAAAGTTCTTGAAGAAAAGCGAAAAAGAGACATACCATAGTGGTGGAATGGTGATGTATTATTTAACCTTGATTTTTTCTTTTATTTTTCAACATCATTTAACACTAAGTTTGAATGTACAAAAAATGTGAGAGATTTATATATATTAGAAAGATTGACATCATAATAGGAAATTTCAATTGAAAAAAAAAGAAGAAAAAAATATCGTTTTGGTGATGAAGGTTTAGAAAAGGGAAGCCTAACGAAAGAGATGAAGTTATTAATAAGTATAAAGAAAGTGCAAGAAAATGGTCGAGTAAAAGTAGTTATTACCATAAACAAAATTATAGAAAAAGAAAAATAGTGGGAAAATTGGGAATTTTATCTTACAACGTACAAAGAAACAAAAGCATGGTTTGTATTAAATTAAAAAATGTCAAAGCATATAAAACTTAAGTAGGGATGAATGGTAGTTATCCTTTTTTATTGATTAAAATATAATAGATGAATAAAAAGAAATAGATTTAGTATGATAGCCCCTACATAAAAGGTAATAAAACTCTAATTATTGAGTCGTCTTTTGGTTTAACGGTGCAAATTTATTGAAACTCTAAAATTAAGCATGCTCAAATTGGATCACGCCTAGGATGGGTGATTTCCTGAAAATCAACTGCACCAAATGACAAAACCATACACTATACTACATTAAAGCAAGCAATACCTTAATAAGAGGAGTTTTAATTACGTAGTTATAAGGAGTTATCATAATAGTGCACCTATTGAAATGAGTAGTATCCCTAACTAGTGATGATCTTGGACCTATGTAACAAAACTAACGAGAACATCGTTTTTGTACTAAAATGTGATACCCCTTAAATAAAAAGTGATGGAACACTAATAATTAAGGCATCTCTTTGTGTAGTTGATATGCCTCAGATGAGGTCTTATTGTAGCATGCATAGGACCTTTGGAGACAACTACTGAAGGAAGGAAGTAGGTTTAAGGTAGACAAACAACAAAAGGAAGGGGGCTTAAGCAAACCCATGAGCTGCTTGTGAATGTGATGTATTACTCATCCATAACACAATTTATAATCTTACAAGATGTGACTAACTGATCAAAATTTGTAGGGTCGCTTACCTACATAACCTTGCTTAAGGGTTGCTATGAGCTACAATGAAGAATAAGTAAACACTTAAGTATCTAAGGAAGGGAAACTCGGAAATGGGTGAAATTTATTGACAGGAACAAAAAAAACTAATTACAAGATAAGTACACAAACTATTTATATTATGCTTATTAGGGTTACAAATACATGTCAATTTTAAAAAAATGGATAAAGTACAAATGCAAGGACTAAGTACAAGAAGAGAAGGGTAATGTTATAATCTTTTTAGAAACTGCATTCTCCACTTGCCAAGTGCTTGATGTGAGAGAAGCAACTCGTATAGACCTAGGAATAGAAGGCATGCTTACAAATAACAATTTCTAATGTATGATGTCGAGGTCGGCAAGCGGGTAATCCTCTGTCAAGTCGGCATTTCTGGATAAGTCGGGCACTTAGGCTCAATTGGTGTAGGTTCATTAGGAAGGTCAAAGTTGGTCACTATAATACTCCAAATACGTTGAGTAACTTGGAGTTCTTCACACTATATGAGTTACATTACAGGTTGAAAGGGTTGAAATTAGGTCGGCAATTGAGTACATGGGCTATTAAGCTCATTAATCCTTTTGCTTTAGATCAAGTTATGGGTCTTGGACCTTGATCCCTATCATTCCGTTTGAGTTGTTTAGGATTTGGGATCAAATCCTCGGATTGGTCTCCAGGTTGGTCTCCATCTTCAAGAATGTAGGGGCTTAGATCAACTATATTGAAAACATCAAAAACCCCATAACTCTCTAACAGCTCAAGTTTGTAAGCATCCTGGTTGATCCTTTGAAGTACTTGGAAGGGTCCCTTAACTTGGGGTGACAACTTATTCTTTCTTTTGGCTGAGAACCATTCCTTGCTTAGATGTAACCATACTAACTCGCTGGGTTAGAATTGTATCTAGCCTCTTCTTCTATGACTTCCTCATACTAGTCTTTCAATAACTCGGGTTAGTTGATATGTTACTTGTTGGTATATCTGTTGAAAAGATTGTACTCGATCAACGGCTTCTTGGTCCTCTCAATCTGTTGTTGGGGCAAGTGT
Source organism: Lumnitzera racemosa (assembly GCA_024138005.1). Taxonomy (NCBI): domain Eukaryota; kingdom Viridiplantae; phylum Streptophyta; class Magnoliopsida; order Myrtales; family Combretaceae; genus Lumnitzera; species Lumnitzera racemosa. The sequence goes on from JAMXBC010000007.1 coordinate 37,921,230, forward strand.
TTGATCCAAAGGTAGCTCAGCTTAAATATGTACACAATTTCAAAGGGAGTCATCTTTGTGACATTATGTACAAAACAGTTGTATGCGAATTCCACGATTGATAAGTAAGAGTCTTAGCCAGCTTGGTTACATCTAATTGTAGCTCGAAGAAGGGATTTTAGTGTATGGTTGATGACTTAAATTTAACCATCAGTTTAAAGGTAGCAACATGTGCTGAACAATAACTTGGTCTTCAATCGGTGCCATATGGTCTTTGAAAACTAACTAAGAAATTTTTGGATCTCGATCAGACATAATACTCCTCAGAACTCCGTACAGCTTTATGATCTCCTACAAAATAAAGTAGATATAATCGAAGCATCGTTAGTTTTATTATTGGGTACAAAGCGTGCCATTTTGCTAAACCAATCAACCATGACCATAATTGAATCTTTCCCTCTTGCCATTATTGGCAAACCAAGCATAAAGTCCATACTTATATCACTCTCAGATCTAGTTAATACAGGTATTAGCATAGCTTGTCCTTATTCAATTCGACTCTTCGCCTCTTTATATATTGTACACATCTCAACGGTTTGATGAACATCTCTCATCATCCTTAGCCAACAGAATCTTGATTTCGATAACTCATATGTTCTTTTCTCACCAAATTGCTCAAACAGTCCTCCATTATTGGCTTCTCTCATAAACAGATTTAGTATTAAATAGGTTAGCACAAACAATTTTCTTACTCAAAAGAGGTATCCTTCTGCTATAAAGTAATCATTAAATGTCCTTCCTTCTCTGTACTAATAAAAAATGGGTCCGAAGTATAGATCTTGAGTATACTACTCCTTCAAGCTTGCAAACCCTAACAACCTCATCTAAAGCTTAGAGATCAACACATGTCTTTAGGATAATGCATCTGCAACCGCATTAGATTTCCTTCGCTTATGCTTGATCACAAACGTAAATCTTTTTAAGAATTTAACCCATCTAATATAATGTTTTGAGAGCTTAGGCTGTAAACCCCGCGAATTTAGCTTCCTAAGAATAGAAACAAACATCCAAACTGTAGATGATTTCCTAAACTCAAAAGAGCCAATGAGATTTAAAACCGATTAAAATCTCAATCTAAAACCTAAAGTGGATACGAAAAACCTTAAATCATCAATTGAACCCCTAACCGCATACGAAGACCCTAAAACCTCGAACCATATCAAAACCCTAAGATAACGATCGAAGATTTAATCGCGTAAGAATATATGAAACCCTAAATGTGGAAAAACATTAGAGATTGTGCCCTAAAGTAATAAAAACCCTAAAATTATAACTTTGAGGATATAAAAGCACTAATTTACCATAATTTACCTTAAAACCCTAATTGATAATATAGTGCTCATATTTTGCCAAATCATTAGTAAAAGGTTAGAGACGATCCTCATTCATGCTTATATGATTCGAATCCTCAAGTAATCCATTAGAAACTAAGATAATGAGTCATAGATTATATTTATCCCTTAAGTATGTGATTAAGGTAGTCTCACTTGGAGTTAGGGTTAGAGTTAAAGATTAGGTTACATGTAGTGAACTTTAATACTCAAATTAGTACTTTTTGCATTTGTTATCCAAAGTAGTTTATCAAATAAGATATATAAGCTATAAAGACCTAAAGTAAGACCTCATCAACCATACTTACTAATCAATTCATCATATACCTAATTTCTTCTCGTTTCCTTCATTTTTTTCCTAATTTCCCTTAATTACTACATTATGTGCACAAAATTACACATACTTAAGGAATGTTGACTAAGATAATGCATGTTGACCAAAGTCCAAAGGTTGACCAAGTCAACACATGTGGACTAAAGTCAACATTTTGAAAAGTCAACAAAAGACTAAAGAGATAAAGAAAATATCTCTTCCTTAATGATGGCTTTTCTTTTCTTTCTTTTTGATTTTTTTCTTCTCCTTTTCTTCTCAATTGCCGTCCACATCTTCTCCCTTCTAGACCCCACCATTCTCCTTCTTCCATAAGCAAAACAAATCAAAAGAAACAAACCAAAGATCCTCCTCCATTTCCGTGAGCTTCCATCTCCATTTTACCTTCAACATCTTCCTTTTTGTCTCCTTAATTCCAACATAAGCAAAGGTATGTATTTAAGTTACTTTCTCTTGTTTTATCTTCTTCATTAGTTAGTTAATTAAGTATATTAGATAAATAGTTATGTGTTTAGTGTTGTCTTGAAGAAGAGGAAACAAAGTTCCCATCTATAAGTGTAAGAATTAGGAATTATGAAGAAGGATAAAGGAAGACATGAGTATATGCTTATAAGTATATGCACATAAGGGAATACTAAAAGAGTACAAGTATGTGAACCTTTGTACATGAGTATTTATCATGTACATAACCTAACTTAAGACCATATCTAACTATACATACCTATACTACACTAAATACATACATAAAAACACAAAAGGATGAAATTAGGAAGCTTTTCTTAAGGAAAGCATTAGGCATACGAATTTTTGTATAAAAATACGTATCTAACCGTATAAGTATATGAGTATGTACATACGTATAAATACGGTATAAGTCTAAGTATAGGTATAAGTATATGTATGTATAAGGTATATATACATAAGTATAAGGGGAGACGTAATATGTACATAATACATGTACATATGACATAAGCATGAGGAAAGGCTTATGTAATCATATGATGAGGTAAGTGATGACATAAGCACATGATGACATAAGCCATGACATAAGCAAGTGATGACATCAGCAATGACATAAGCAAATGATGATGTAAGCGACAACATAAGCATAGGTTTAGAAAATGAGAAAATAAGAAGAGTGTATAATACTTGGGTACTTAACTTAGTAAACCCTAAGAAACTTTCTCAATTGGATTATACTTAATTAAGTACATGAATTAGCAATAGCAAAGTAAAATCTTTTAGGTATAAGAATTTAAGGGTTAACTAAATCATTAAGTATAAATAAAAGATAAAAATATAAGTAACAAGAGTACTTAAGTTTTCATAGTTAAAAAAAAAATTGCAATAAATTTAGCCCATATCGTAAAACGCGGGTCCTAACGTCCAAAACGGACATTACCGTGTGAACGTGCGTCCGAAAAGGATGAAAAATGAATATAAGTTCTCAAATATCGGAATCAGAACGAAAAAGTTACAAAATACATAAAGGAAGCCTCATACCTTACTAATATAAGAAAATAGTTACTATTAATCTCATGGGATATGGTAACCCTATACACACTATACTCGGGTTAACCTTATATACACTATACTCGGGTTATATTGGAGGAAACTAGATAAACTACAATAGACTTTTAGTTAACTAAGGATTCTGAATTCTCAGAACACTTATAAGTTTTACCATTTTGATTTAGGAGTTCGATATCGAGTCCTGCAAACCCTAAAGGCTTGGAGAATGAGCAATAATCCAGGTGAGGGAGTTCTAATGACCTGCTACTTGCTTATGCGTGTTACTTGTATGATGTTTTGCTGTTTGCTATTGCTTGTATGTTTGAATGACTGTTCTGCTTGTATGCTATCATCCATGTGAGCACCTTTTTAAATTGATAAATATTAATATTTACCTAAATAACCGGTTCTACTCGTCGCATGTCTATGACTTGGTAAAGGTATGAATGGAGAGTGCTAACCTTACAAAAATCTTAAGAAAATTATTTTTGGAAAAAGCTTTTCTATCCGCAAACAAATTTTTACATGATCGTTGTAAGGGCTTGAGGAGCCATAAAGAGTATTTTTAACGTTAAGGCAAAGCTAGCATGAGTTCTCCACTTGATAGCGAGAGGACTCGCTTTATTGTGCCTGTAAGGTCTTGGTTAAATTTTGGTTACGAGAGGACTCGCATGTTTGTGCCCGAGGGGCCTTGGAGGGTGGATAGTCCTAGTTTGGACTCCCCCTATTTGGATTGAAACTTTTTTCTCGGCTAGGGTAATAGTCGAGTTTTGCCTAGTGGGGTGGTGCCCCTAGGTAGCCTCATGCGGGTAAGCTGAGGTGCCCTGTGCGGGTTAGTACAGGGGATAATCGAAGTGTAGACGACTTAACTCTACACCTTCCATAGTTCTGGACTCCTATGGATATGTTGCTTGCATTCATCACGCCTGCATTCGTTATGTATGTAGATAGCTTGCTTGCATGTGTGATAATAATGTGTGAAAACTTGCTTGATCGGTAGTGGTAAGGAATGAACTCACTGAGCTGTTTTCTGCTCATTCCCCCTTAGTTTCATTTGCAGGTTTACATACGATGGGATTGGGATATGTCTCGAGTGCTGAGTGCGAGATGAAGATATGTACATTAGTATTAGAAGTAGCTGGGTACTTTTTAGATGATACATAGACATCATTTGTAGAAAATATTTATTTATTAAACCTTACTCTAATGCTAGTATATCCTGTCTTATTATTTGGTAGGGGATATCGATTCTCTGCGGTTCTGAGGAACTGTGGGATATCAGATACCCATAGTTATTTATATTTGTATTCTACAGTAAATTGATTACTTAAAAATCAGTAACCTTAGTGATTAATCATTTAGAGTCTTGCAACCTCTGACTTGCAAGGCGGTTTTCATAGCATGGGTGCACACATGTTGTGGAAATTTTAGATAATCCTACTAGGCCCCCTTTAGGGTCCTGACATAGGCTAGGTCCTCAAATACCTCAATGTTTGGTGATTAGAATACACCACAAACTCTTTAGTCAACATATAATGTTGCCAGGTTTTCAAAGCTTAGACCAAGTAATATAGATCTTTGTCGTACACGGAGTAATTCAACATAAGTCATTTGAGTTTCTCATTGAAATAAGTGATAGGTTGGTAGTCTTACATGAGAATTGTTTCAATCCTTACACTTGAAGCATCACATTCGAGTTTGAAGATCTTGCCAAAGTCTGGTAATGTAAGCAAAGGTGTAGTAGCTAACCGAATGACTCTTGAGTTTAGTAAAGCTATTCTCTTCTTTTTCTCCCCAATGGAACTCAACATTCTTATTGGTCAACTTAGTTAATGGTATGGCAACAAAACTAAAGTTCTGGATGAATCTACAGTAAAATGATGCTACCTATGAAAGCTTCCAACATCGGCACAAGAGGTTAATGTAGACCATTCTACTATGGCTTGAACCTTTTCATTGTCTACTCATAGTCCTTCCTTCCTTCCTCATAACATAACATAAAAACACAACTTCCTTTTGGCGAAAATAACATTTCTTCAAATTTTTATACAATTTTTTAGATCGGAATATCTCAAAAATAGATCAAAGATGATTCGCATGACTGGATAGATCGAAACTATATATAAAGATGTCATTAAAGTACATAACGACAAGCTTTCCAATCAAATTCCTTCATATATGATTCATTAATTGCATGAATGTACTTGAAGCATTGGATAATCTAAATGGCATAACAAGCCACTCGTATAAGCTATGTCTTGTCTTGAAGGCTGTCTCCCATTTATTGTCTTTTCTCATAAAGATCTAATGATATCCAGACTTCAAGTCTATCTTCAAGAACACACTTGCTCCATGGAGTTCATCCAACATGTCATCTAATATAGGGATAGGATACCGATATTTAATGGTCATCCTATTCACAACTCGATTATCTACACACATTCTCTAACTTCCATCTTTTTTCGAGACTAGTAGTGTAAGTACAAGACAAGGACTCATACTTTCTCAAACACATGCTCTATCAAAAAGCTTGTTCACCCGTCGCTATAGCTCGGCTGCTTACTTAAGGTTCATTTGATAGGCTAGTTGATTGGGCAACATGACTCTAAGTTGTAACTCAATAGCATGCTCTATTCTTCATTTTAGTAACAATCCTTACATAGTTCATTAGGGAATAGGTTAGCAAATTCTTTCCACAAATTCTTAATCTCCTTCTATAGGTCTTTTAGTTTTCTCATCTCTAACAATCTTTGAATACATAGGAAAGTTGGCTTATCCTCCTCTATAACTTTCCTAAGCTCGAATCTACTCATCACTAAAGTCTTCTTACTCTTTTAGATGAGTTTAGACTATATGTTGCTCATTTGACTTAGAGTCATAGGATATAAGGTAACAAATCGACCATCTTTCTCAAAGCTATAGGTATTCAAATACCCATCATGCATAATACTTTGATCGAATAACCATGGTCGGCCAAACAAGCTGTGAGACACATACAAATGTAACACCTCATATATGATCTCATCCTTATAGCTCCCAATTAAGATCTGTAATAGTACTTACTTAGTGATATGTAATGAGCCTTTCTCATTTAACCAATGTAACTTATAAGGTTTTGGGTGCATAGTGGTTGGCAAATTCAATTGTTCTACTATCTTAGCAAATACAACATTCATATAGCTACCACTATCCATGATCAAGGAACAAAGTTGTTGATTTGCCTTGCAAGTAGTACAAAATAAGTTCTCTTGTTGATCTTGTCCCACACTAAGAGCTTGGTGAATCACCAAGGTTAGCATATCCCCTTCTAATAGGTAGATCTCATCACCCGTGACTTCTACCTTCACTCCATCTTCTTCTTCCGCAGTTTCACAAACTTTCTCATCAATGCTATAAACCTTATTTCCTTAGATAACCATAATTTGTCAATTCAAACATTAAGATGCTACATCCCCAAAACCTTTGCATTTGAAACACTTTATCTCACTGGTTTTTCATCAAGAGATTTGCCCTTTTTCAAATTCCTTCTCTTTCTCTCCTTATTCCAACTTCACCCCTTCTCTTCAGGAGGTTAATCCTTCTTTAGACCCATATATTAAATTAATAGGCTTGTTATTGTTTCCTTAAATAGGTCGGCTATTAGGCACAGGTTGTGAATTGAAGTTTCTATAAGGTATATTCCTTCTCTTCCTCTCAACTTGTTGAGTAACCTTAACAACTTCTTCAAAAGTTCGTATGGACAACACTTCAATAATCTCTTTTAAGTTGGTTCTTAGTCCAATAACAAATCTAAAGATAGTTTATGCTTCGAGTTCTTCCACCTCACAATGGATCATTAGCATTTCAAACTCTTACACATACTTATCGACAGTCCGGTTTCCTTGTCAAAGCTCTTACAATTTGGCAAAAGTGTCAAGGTAATAGGATTTAAGGATGAACCCTCTACGCATGATTCTCTTCATTTCTTCGTACAACTGTACTTCTCCTTCTCGATTTGTCTTAACATGCAGCCTCTTCCAACATATGTAGACATATCTAACACTCAAATAACTTCTCAACTCACTCCTCCTAATATATGTATTCATCAGCATTTCCACTTCTTAAGAAGCTTAGGATGTGAATTCTCACATTGTCTATACCTTTAGGAGCTTGGGCAATTCTCTCCTCTTCCTCAGTTTCTACTTCATCAGATTCGTCCTCTGTAAAATTCATTTTAGGTCAAAATTCTTAATCGGGTCTTCTTCTAAAGTTTCGAGCATGTTTAGGTGATCGATTAGGTCAAACTTCTTGTTGATTTATTCTTGGAGGTCGAATGTTTCTCTCCTCATTATAAAACTCCTCAACTTCACTATTGTCCTTATCATTTAGCTCTAGTCTTTGATTAACTTGACAGTCTATTCTTCAAGCCAATTCCCAATGAGCTGAGCGATCTACTTCTTTATGAGGAATTTCTTATGCTCAGGGAACCAGATTAGATTAGTTCTCAGCTGAAATGTCCTTATTAGTTTGGCCATTAATCTTATGTGCTCCATTTGCACCTACAAACATCGTACTATGCATCATTATTATTTACATCATCATTTCCATTCAATCCAATTTCTCATCGGTGGTTGGCTCTACATAGCATCTATGACCATTGACGTCACTATCATTATCTCTTACCATAGTATTTACACTCAGATCGATCATAACTTCCACTTTAACAATCAAAATCTTTTACAAAAAATTAGAAAACCTAAAAACTTATGACAACACAATCATAACAACTGCAATTGCTACCACTTTATTTCTCATAACGCAAAGTAAAGTAAATAGAGTATGATTCTTACTCTCAATCTACAATGGTGAAACCAAACAAGTACTCGAATCTTGAACACAAAAAACTTCATGAAATCAAATCAATAGCCACTCTACTAACATCAACACCAATATAAACTCACAACAACTACAACATAAACACACATGAACATACTATGTAACTCGACAACAAACTTCAAACTCCAACAATACCTAATCAAAACCGCAATACAACTTAGTTTACAGCCTTACTCAGAACCTTAAGCTCTGATATTAAGATGAAGTGTCTCTGATGATGTTTTACTGTAATGTGGATGGGTTCTCTGGAGATAGATATTGAAGAGTGGAAGAAGTAGGTTTAAGGTGGAAAAACAACAAAGGGAAAGGGTGTTAAGCAAATTCGTGAGCCGCTCATGAATGCGACACACCACTCAAGCATAACATGGCCTATAACCTCGCTAAATGTAACTCAGTGGTTCGAAATTATAGGGTTGCTTACAACTTTGCTTAAGGGTTACTATGAGCTACAATGGAGAATAAGTAAACACTCAAGTGTTCAATGAAGGGAAACCTCAAAATGGGTGAAATTCATTAACTATAATGGCAAATCCTGATTATAAGCTAAGTACATGAACTATTTATACTATGCCTACTAGGGTTACAAGTACATGTTAATTTATAAAAAAAGGATAAGGTACAATTATGAGGATTAAGTACAAGAAGAGAAGGGCAATGTTGTAATCCTTCTAGAAACTACATTCTCCACATGTCAGGTGCTTAATGTGAGAGATGGGACACTTATCGACCTAAGAATGGAAGGTGTAGCTACAAATAACGATTTTTGACACATGATGTTAAAGTCGACATACGAGTGATCTTCTGTCACGTTGATGCTTTTAGACAGGTTGGTCACTTAGGCTAGATTAGCGTGGATTCATCGGGAAGGTCGGAGTTGGTCACTATAATACAGGTCAAGCAACTTAAAGTTCTTCACTACATGCATTACGCTGTAAGTCAAAAGGGTTGAAATTAGGTCGACAATTGAGTACATAAGCTATTAAGTTTGCTAGGCTTTTTACTCTAGATCAAGTTATCAGTCTTAGACCTTAATTCTTATCAGTAGTAGTCTAGAGTTCGTTGAAACTTCAAAATTAAGCGTACTTAGGATGGAGTACTACTAGGATAGGTGACCTTCTTGGAAGCAGTTGCATCAAAGGACAAATATGTACATTGTCCCATGCCCAAGTGGACATACCTTGATGGAGGAGTTGCGACGAGGTCATTATAAAGCAGTATCAAAGCAATCCACCAACCGGAAGGGAACATGTATGGTAGGAAAAATTATAGTGGGTTGTTACAAGGTGGTATCAAATTAGTCAATTAGCTAAAAGGGGCGGTATCCCTACTTGGTGGTGGTCTTAGATCTATGAGAGAAAACTAATAAAGGCATTGATTCTTCAAGGGATGTAGAATGTAATACCTCTTAAATAGAAGGTGGCAGAACTCTAATAATTGAGACGCCTTTTGGCATAGTGACTTGAAGTTAGTTGAAACTTGAAAGTTAAGTATACTTAAGCTGGAGCACTCCTACAATGAGTAACCCCTTATAAAGTAACTACACCAAAAGACAAAACCATATAGCATATTATGCTAAAACAAATAATAACTTGATGGGAGGAATTTTAATCGAATTGTTATAGTTAGTATTTGATGAAATTAACCCCATTTTATTGTAGTGGCCATTATTTTAAGGGATAATTTGGTAATTTTGTTTCATTTTCACCCATTTCTACGAGATAAATCTATACACATTCAATATATTGTATTTAGTCGTAATGTATACTAATTAGTCTATAGTAAGTTCTATACACTACATATAATATATAATATGTTATACCCTAAGGATGAGGTGTAACAACTCTATCACATACTATCACAACAATAGGATGCAAGGCACAAGATTGAGTACCACTGATTAACTTTAAAAATCATTAAACCTCCATAACCTCTCAAATACATAATTCTCCTTAAAAACTCATCTTTTATAATTGATCAACTAAAAAAAATTAAGCATAACGAATCATTATCCTTCAATTTATGTGTTTTACTAGCTAAGCTCACTACTCCTCTCATAACTCAAACTGCCATAAACCCCATGTCAAAAAATGATTGAGTCTATTACTTCTAATATTGTAGGTTAATTGTAAAACCTAGTATGATGTATGAAGAGACCATATGCACACATTATATAGGCCTAAACAAATCTAATAATGCATTGGTTTTATCAACTAACAAAATACCACACAACCAAAGCTTCCAATTTAAATTCATAATTTTTTAAATTATTTATTTCATTATTTTTTCCTTTTAAAACCATATTCATTGGTTAATTAGATATACAAATGCGAATATTATATAACATCAACCTTGAAGATTTCAAAACTTAATGTCAAATCTAAAAATTCTAAAATTTCATTTGAATAGATGAACAATAAGTTTCAATGACATAACCAAATGAACTAAGCAAGTGATCTCATTAAAGGTAGTAGTTAACAGGGCATGAGAAGGTATATTCAATGTTAATGATCTTTCAATTATATATATTTAGTATAGTGATTTCTATAGTATTTCCTTGAAATTTTGGCTTGTTTTTTAAGAATATAACACTTAAATGAGTAAACTTTTGAATTCTAGGTTTTGAAATGTTCTTGGAATGAAAATAAAGAAATAAAATCAAGTTTCATTGAATTTATAGCTAAAATGAAGAAGTTATGAAGTCTAGAAGTAACATGAGCAGTGACGTCATCATGTTAGAGTAAGGGAACATTTTAAGGCCAAATGAGGATGATCCATAGAAAGTGATACAACTAAAACGAGACAACCATGTCACCAACTGTATATATAAGATTTGGAAGATTTTTAAGAAGATTTATGAAGATTTAAACAATATGGCTGTATCGTTGCTTGTATTACACTATGAAATAGGAGTTTTCTGAATGTATTACAAACAGCTTTTTTAAGCTTTTTGGCTACACTTTTTGATACAAATTTTTAAGAGATTTAAGAGGGCAGAATAGCATAAGAGAGCATCTTACTACAAGCTTCAAGAATTGAGAGATTTAACAACTTCTATGGCTTTTCTTTTCATGTTTTTCGTTGTTTCAATTCAAGATTTCTCTTTTGCCATGATTGGAGTTTGATTTCCTTGTATCTAGGTTTTCTGGAACACATGATTATCATGTGACCTTGAGTCTTCTTTATATTTAATGAAATATTTGATTTCTATTGATTCAATTATGCATTCTTTGATTGCATTAATTTAATATTTCTGTGTTGTTAATCTAATATTCGATATTACAAAAGAAAATCGAGAGATTTGCTTACATGATTAGATCTAAGCAAAATTGATGAGAATTATTGCAATCTTAGATATTATATTTAAGAGAATTTGTTAATCTTTAATGATCTTTAGTTATGCTATTAAGAAGATATTCTAATAAGTAATTTAAATATTAAGGTTAATAAACTTGAGAAAGTAATTAACTTTATTAGAATATTCTCTTTGTTAATGAAATTAGGTTATTTTCCATAAAAGTCTCATGTGTAATTTTAAGGGAAATGAGGTCTAGATACGTAATCACTTCTTGAAGTTAATTCTCAAATTAGTTGCTTTCTTGATTATTTTCTTTAATTTAAGTCTTAATTAGTAGTCTTGATTAGTGGTTAGATTAAATCTTGACTTTTTGCATTTGAATTTATTGGTTAGATAATAAAGAAATAGTTAGTATTAGTAATCATAGACATCTGTATTCATCAAACCATACTACATAATTGATTTGTACACTTACCTTATACTAAGTTTTTAGTGCAATTGCCAAGGACTTGTGATATTAAGAACACTAGTCACTTTATTAATCTAACAATTGCTTTCTTTCCTTTTCTTGGTTTCCTTTTTTTCTTTTATCTAGTTGGTGCGATTTTGAACTAACTCCAAGTTTTTTATTGTGTAATGTATGACAAGAAGTCATTCAAGAGATTTAATTGACATGGGTTTGGAGATTGAAAGAATGATCCTAAGAAATTTGAGACAGCCAATAGTGAGAGAAACAATAGAGGTGATAAATCAAGGATCTCTATTAAAAATTAAGGATAAGGATAAAGAGAATGAGCTAGTAAGCGACTAAGTATCCGACTAAGAAGATATACTAGAAGACACCATGGCCAACAACGAGAATCAACCAAGAACAATGTATGACTATTCTCGGCCCTCTCTAATTAGAGCAAATTCCAGGATCGATAGGTCGGCTGTTGTAGCCAATAACTTTAAAATCAAGCTGAATATTATTCAAATGATGCAACGGTTCATGTAATTTGATGGTGTATAAGATGAAGACCTTAATCTCACATTTCCATCTTCTTGGAAATTTGTGACACGTTTAAGATTAATGGGGCGATTGATGATGCCATAAAAATGCATCTTTTCCCATTTTCTTTGCGAGGCAAAGTTAAACAATGGTTGAATTCTCTTCCAAAGAATTCAATCACAACATGGAATGACTTAGCAAATAAGTTTTTAGAGAAATACTTTTTGTTTGCTAAAATTGCCAAGCTTACAAACGGTATATCATCTTATGCCCAATCGGAAGGTGAGACCCTCTTTGATACCTAGGAGCGCTTTAAAGACTTGTTCAGAAAGTTCCCACATCACGACCTCTCCCTTTGGATTCAAATCCAAACGTTCTATAATGGTCTTAACCTTTCCATAAGGCAGACGATAGCTATAGAGGGCACATTGAACATAAAGACACCTGAAGAAGTCTAGAATCTAGCAGAAGGAATGGCTACGAACAGCTATTAATATGAAAACATTAAGGTTAGGTAAAGAGTTGCAGGTGTATATGAGTTGGATGTAGTTCATACATTGGCTACAAAAGGAAGAGATGTTGAGCAAGAAAATTGACTCACTTCCAATTGGTTTATAATAGCTTCAATCCATGCCCAATGATATGTACCTAAAGGGATATATAGGAAACGAGCAGATGGAGCAAGTTGACTTTCTAAGGAAACCTTTAAGACCTTAGTACAATCCATACAACAATACCTACAATCTTGGGCAAAGAGACCACTCTAATTTTTCTTGGGGAAATTAGAATCAAAATTAGAGTCAGTAGTGGCATATACAAAACCAACCTCAGCAAAGATCTAATTTGCCTCTGATAACTCTTATTTTAAATACATTTTACATAGTGATTTTATAGTATTTTCCTTACATTTTTGGTTTTCTTTAAATAAATTGATACTTAATTGAGTAAAATTTTGATTTCAAGGTTTGAACGCGTTCTTGGATCAAAAACGAAGAAAAGTAATCAAGTTTCACTCAATTCAGAGTTCAAATGAAGGGTTATGAAGTTTTGAAGTTACACAGTCTAGGACACAGTTGTGTCCCCAGGCTGTGTCCATCCAGGAAAATAGGCTAAGGTCAGAAACGCGTTCTTGGATCAAAAACGAAGAAAAGTAATCAAGTTTCACTCAATTCAGAGTTCAAATGAAGGAATTATGAAGTTTTGAAGTTACACAGTCTAGGACACGGTTGTGTCCCCAGGCTGTGTCCATCCAGGAAAATAGGCTAAGGTCAGAAAGTTACACGACCTGGGGACACGACCGTATCCCAGGGCGTGTCTGGTGACGAAAACGAAAACCTTTCAATACACTATAAAAGTACATACTAGGGTTTCGTATTAGGGAGGAGACATTCAAAAGAGAAAAGACTTGAGGAGAAAGAGAGGAAAAAGGCGAAAGAGAGGAAAAAGGCGAAAGAAACATTCAACTTCAAGATTGGAGAGATTAAAGAGATTAATCATCAACAAAAGGGGTTTTTCATGTTTGATTGATTAATTTTGCTGATATTCGTTTTTAGTTTCATTATGATAGCTTAAGATTCGTGTATTTAAGATTATGGAACCTAGGATTTCATGTGACTATTGGATTGATTGACAAGTTTCAATAAAGTTTTTATCTTTTCTTGATTCAATTATGTTATTTAATTGTTAATTGATATTTCTAAATTATCAACATATGATATTATGCATGATGATTGAGAAATCACATATGTAATAAGATCTTTACATAATTGGAGAGAATTACATATATATTTAGAGATAAGATATATGTTTCTTCCGGAGAGTCATTCTTTTGTGTGGGAATTCATTATACATTAATGCGATTCTAAATTATATTACTAAGTGAAGAGATTCTGGTAAATAATTTAGGATTAGGGTTAATAGGCTTGAGAAAGGTATTAACTTTAATTGTGAATCCCTTTGGTCAAGAATAATAGAAATTGAATTGAACATATTTTAAGCGGTCACATGTTATTACCTTCTTGAAGTCGTTTTTAGTTTTATCGCTTTTTAAATTGCTTAATCAAGTCTTATAATTAGGTTAGTTTGTTAATTTTAGTATTTTTAATTAATTCAAACCTTCATAATTCTCCAGTTAAATAATAAAGCTAAGGTTAATATTAGTACTCGAAGTCTCTGAGGGATCGACTCGGATTCACATCCGCTATATTAAAACTGATAGGTGCACTTGCCTGATATCAGCCTCTACCTGAGTTTTAGCAACCCTTACTTTTTTGATGGGAATCAAGCTACGGGGCCCCTAACCCCCAGCCAGGCTTAAGGACTAAAGGGGTTAGCACGACGAATCCTTATGTTCTAACCAACTTTTGCCGAGGCCAAGTGCCTCTTTGCTGTTTGCTGAGTTACCTTTAATGTCATATCATATGACCGCCCCTTGTTGTGTGGTATGTCGAGTTAATGATTACTCTCTGTTGCCGAATTGACCAATTACTCAGCCTCTTCCTTGTTGAGAAGCCAAGAGAGATAGCCACACTGACTAAGCCATCCCTATTTGAACAGACCTATATGTTTGTACTTTTTCTCCGCATCTCCTAACGACCTTGCCAATGCCGCATTGCCATGTGTGCAGTATCATATGTAGAATTTGTAGCACCAATGATTATTTTCTTTGTATATTTATTTTTGCCCTTTATAACATGTACATTGCCCTCCTTAAGAAATGTCTTTTTTGTCTTTTCCCTATTGGGCATGTTGTCATAGTTTGTAGGTATAAATACCCTTGTACTTATAGTTGTAAGACATTAGATAATCTTCAATACACTTTTGAGTAGCTTCTTCCTTACGTAAACACTGTTGTTTATTCTCAGCATTACTCTTATCCTTTTCCTTAAGTAAGGTTAAGTAACGAGTAACCTCATTGGACCAATTTGTGCATCACATTGAATTGTGTCGTGAGTCCTCGAAGGTTCCATTGGTGCGTCATATCCTCTAGAGCTGTTCGTGGATTTTGCTTACTGTTTTTGTCCTTTGCTTTCACCCTTTCATACCTTTCCCCATTAACTCTTTTCAAATATTCTGTAAGCTCGAACCCATTCAACGATCGGCCTTGTTTGTTCTTGGCTACGGTTCACATCATCTCCCACCAACCATAAAGACAAAACTAAAGAATCTCTTGGAGGAATACATTTAGACTAATGAGGCAAGGATACAACAGACAAAGACCTCCCTGAGAAATCAAGAAGCTTCCATCCATAATTTGGATAATCAGATTGAATAGCTTGGAAGGATGTTGAATGAGAGGCAATGAAGCTCATTGCCTAGGAACACTAAAGCAAATCCCAAAGAACAAGTTGAAGCAACGACTCTTAAGAGCTAATATGCTTTGAAGGAGGTCTTACCAACGTGCGGATGAGTCTTCCATAGAATAGTTAACGAGGAAAGGAAAAGTAGGGTTTTAGGTAGGAAAATACAAAAGA
The DNA here is from genome assembly GCA_024138005.1 of Lumnitzera racemosa. Lineage (NCBI taxonomy): Eukaryota > Viridiplantae > Streptophyta > Magnoliopsida > Myrtales > Combretaceae > Lumnitzera > Lumnitzera racemosa. Next base: position 37,937,077 of record JAMXBC010000007.1, read on the forward strand.
AAAGAAGGATTAAGCTTTGTAAGCTACTCATGAATGTGACTCGCTACTTGTGAATGTGAAGCACTCATGAATTAGCACGTCGCTGGATGTGACTCATTGGCACAACTTTGCTCAAGGATTGCTATGTGCTAAGGGACAAAGTTCTTAACACAAGAGAAAGGAAAAGGAACCCACATATTTCATTAATAATAAGAGGAAATTTTATTGACAACAATTGCCTTAACAAAGTATTTATACCGGGGATTTTAAGGTTACTATGCTAAGTGAAATTACTACAAAAGGCGAGAAATTTATAAAAATACAAGTACAAATGCAAAAGGATAATTATGTAATCCTTTTAAAAAGAGAAGATTCCAATGTCAGGGTACATTCGTAGAAAGTAGGACAGGTGTTATTGTAGGAGAGGCTAAGGCGTATTCCACTGATAGTTTTTGACAGTTCAAGATTTAGTTGACAATCACAAGGCTTTTATATAGCTAAGCATAGTAGGTTAGTAATGAGAGGCAACCTTTAGGATTGGTCAAAAGGATTGACTTTGGAGATAGCTCGAAGAGGTCTGGATTAATCAAGATGGTACACCGAACAACTCAAAAGCTTGAAAGATCATACATAGTGGTGTTATCTTTCTAGTAGGCATAGACAAAACTGTTTTACTAGCTAAGAATCCAAGAAACCAAATTATTTAAGCCTCTTACTCTTGCTCAGATGAGAGGTCCAGGTACTAGATTCTTATCAAAGTGGCAAGGGGTTACATGTTGAGAAGAAGGATAATATGGAAGTTGCTATTGATCCAGACACAGTCTAAAGTAGCCTAAAGGGAAGGAATACCACCCTTCAGTTCCATATCCTCAGTACTTGAAATAAGATCGTAATTATCAACAATTCAGTAAATTCCTTAACCTTTTCAAATAGTTATGCATTGACTTGCCTCTTGTTGATGCTTGATAACGTCAATTTAATATACATTTTCTATAGTTATTTTGTGTTATTTCGAATCTTAATTTAGTTAATTTTGTGGTATTTTGAAATTAGTTTGTTTAAATTTCATTTTTAAGGACTTTAAGATCATTTTATATAATTTTAAATTTTTTTATCAATTTTTGGAGTTAATTTGGATAAAGACATTGATTGAAGATTGAAGTAGACAAATTTCGAGGAAGAAAAAAAGTCCAGTAAAGATGATAGTCAAAGACCATGAGCGTAGTCCCTATTCACGATCCCCTCATAATTGAATTTCATTAATTATTAAGATTTTGGACAAACAGCAAGTACACAACTAAGCTTCAATACCATGTACCTCAACCATGGACTTGCAATGATTCGTAATCTTCTATTTTTGTTAAGTTTTCTTTATAATTATAAGTCCACTTTTTACAAATAGACACTTAAATCTAGAGTTACAAAGAAAGTCCATTGAATCTAAGTTAATAGGATATAGAATTATAAAGGGGGCTCCTCCCCTCTCTTCATTTTAATTATTGTCATTTTCTTATTTTAATTACTTAGTAAATTGTTGTCGAACCCTATGTTTTAAGGTATTTTTTATTAATGAAATTAAGTCTATGATGTTACATATTATGATTTAATTATGTTGTTTATATTGTTTGCTTTAATTTAATATATTGATTATTATGTTATTGCTGAGTCTATGTAGAGTTTGTGAAAGCATGTAGTATGACTGACTAACACAATTAGGCAAAACTGACTAGTTAAAATGCTTAATTGTTGGTTTTTCCAAATTAAGGGAATTTAACAGTAGGATTTAAGAGTGTAATGCGATCTTGCAACACTTTATTTAAAATTGATTCAGGTAAATAATGTTTTAAGATTAGGAATTAGGTAGAGACGCAAGTCTACTTAGTTCATAATAAGAATCTCCACAGTCCAATATAGCAATTGAGATTAAATAAATTACTTGGAATTATGTAATAAACAATTAATGATTTACCAAGGAATATGTTATCTTTTTATTAATTTAATTACTTTGTTGTTTTTATTCTTAGTTAGTAGTTTTATTTAGTTTCTTATTTTTATTTTTAATTATTTATTTTGTGTTATTATTGCAATCTTTGATTTCTATTTTTAATTTGCTCTATTAAATCTTTTATCATATAAGTTAGGTAATTGAATAATCCAAGGAGATAATTGCTAAAAATAATTAGATACACTCCTAGTATGCTTCCTCATAGGATTTACAATGGAACTATAATTTGACTAGGTGCACTTTCCTAATTAGAATGGTATATAGCCTATTAAGTTTTTGAAGTCGTTGTTGGGGAACTAATAGAGTAGTCTAATTAGGAAATTAACAAAAAAAACCCTAGATTCTTAAATAATTATTACATATTTGTAATATTCCTTTCCTAAGTTATTTTGATACTATTCTCTCTTATATTATTACTAATTTTTGAATCTTTCTTGTTTATGACAAGGAGCAATAGCAGTAATCAAGTGGAATTTAATCCAAAAATTGAAAGAACTGTACGATATCTTCGTAGAAGAAATAATGACATCATGGATTGAGTCTTGCCACTTAGAACAATAACAATGATGATGCCAACAAGACACTCATGGAGTTTGTCAAACCAATGGTGACTGGAGCTGAGTCTAGCATCACAAGGCTTGTTATTCAAACAAATTTTCAAATTCAATCCAATGTCATCCAAATGGTTCGACAATTTGTCTAGTTTGATGGATTGGCTGATGAGTACCCCAATGATCATATCTTAAGTTCCCTTAAGATCTACAACACATTGAAGATCGATGGTATCTCAACGATACGATAAAATTGAGGTTATTTCCATTCTCTCCATGAGGTAAGGCCAAATAATGGCTTAATTCTTTACATAGAGGCTTAATTACTTAAGAAAATATTTTCCATCCGTAAGGGCGGCAAAAATTAAGAATAATATTTATGCTTTTGTTCAATCTGATGACTAGACTTTCTATGACACTTAAGAGAGATTTAAGGACTTATTAGGGACGTTTGCACACTACGAGACGTTCTATAATAGACTTAATTATTCTATGCATCAAACGATCGGTGTCATAGTTGGAGGCATTATGAGTATTAAGCACCAGATAAGACCCAAAAGCTAATTGAATGTATGGCAATGAATAATTCGTAGTGGGATAATGTAAGAGCCAAGGTGAAGATGTCTGCAAAATTTGAAGTTGATTCTATAATTATGTTAATTACTTAGGTTGAAAATTTAATTAATAAGATTGATGGACTAATAAAACCCTTTAACTTAGTATAGGGTGAAATTTTAACTAAAACCAAAGATGTGAATTTTCTTACTAACTGATCTATGAACAATCCTTTCAATAATACTTATAATCCAGGTTGGAGAAATCATCCCAACTTTTCTTGAGGAGGCTGATAGCAGTAGTAGCAAAATCATAATGTGTAGGAATAGAAAAGGCTACCGATGTTGAAGAATTGTTGAATTGATTTATCTTGAGTTCAGATGTATGATTCCAAGCTAATGAAGCCGCATTAAGAAACATGGAAGCTTTGCTAAGGAATTTGGAGAACCAATTAGGACAATTGGCAAAAACGATCACTAAAAGACCATAAGGAAGCTTGCTTAAAAGCACCGAGTTGAATTCCAAACCAACGAAGTTGAAACCCAAATGAGGAAAGAAGCGTAAACTGTTAAGCTAGCAATGTAAAACAAAAGTGCTCCTTAGGAGGCAACCTAAGTGCAATTAATTTTATTTTTAGTTATTTTAGTTTAAGGTCTATGATTATTTTATTTGCATTAGCTAACTAAGCTTATTGCTCATTTACCTAGTTCCAGTAGTCCTTGATTGCATCCAACTCAATATCCTCATCACCTGAAGAATATAATTAAGGTCTATGAGTATTCTATTTGCATTAGCTAACTAAGCTTACTACTTACTAATCCTGATTTAGTTGTTTTCATAATTTAGGCATATTTTCTTTATTTTAACTCTGTTTTTGGTGATCTTATAATCGTTTTCATCATTTTTGAATGTTATTTCATTTGGTGAAGTTATTTATGAGTTTTTAGGTCAGCAAGTTTTTTATTTAGGCTTTACAAGGTTGTAGGCCCAAATGATGAGTTGGGTTACTTTAAGATTTGGGCCTAGTTTTGGGTCTTGGGCTTGATTTTTTACCTTGGGCCTTATGCTTAATAACTTAGGTCTTCTTTTAAGTATTTTAAATAGAATTTTTTATTTCTACCCAACACCTTAAAATTTTAAAGTGGGCCTTGGCAGTACTCTTACTAGTTTAAATAGGCTTTTTTATTAAGTCTAAAGCTCTAAATCACTAAAGAGCCTATGGTAGATGTCTTGAATATGCATCTTGGATGGGCCTTTAGGTTTAGTAGGCCTCTTAATTAACTCATTATAAGCCCTTCAACCTAAGGTTTAGATTTGGTTACTTAGTCACATAGGCTCTAAAGTTAGTTCTTTTAGGCTTTTTGAGCCTAAATCACTTTTTAAGGTCTTAGGCCTAAATTCACTTGTCTTTTTAGGCTTAAGGCCAATATTGGACTTAAGTTTAGCTTACTTTTGTTAGGTTTACAGATTTGGACATTAAAATTTTAGTGGTTATTAATATCATTTTTAACCTTCTAATTACTAATTAAGCTAGTTTAGGGCTTTAACTAGACTTTATGGCCTTAACTATACTTTTGCCTACTTAACTTGGTTAATTAAGTCTTAAATCATACTTAACACTAAGTAAACATATCATTAAGCTAATAAAAATAATTTACAAATATGATGGGTTCATGGAAGTAGTGGTTGCGGCCTCTTAGTGGTCTTAGGGTCATTTCTTCCATTTTCATGCAACACTTATTTTTATGGTTATTTTATTTAAGTAATTTATGTTTTTACTCATCTATAACCATAATCATGACATAAAAGCATATAGAAGAGTGTTATGGTGTTAAGTAAGTGGTGGCATGACAAAGGGAATGGGGGTTTCATCACACTTCCTAATGATCTAGACCAAAAATCAACACTACACTACACTATCGTGCTACTAATGCTACGACTCTTTACCAAAGTGTGTTTTTCTTTCACTAACTTTATTCGTTCTTCATGAAACTCCCTAAAACATATAGAACCATGTTGTAAAGTAAAGTTCATCAAAGAAACAGCAAGTTCCTAACACTATTCTATAAGGAAAACTAAAGAAAAACTAACTTAATCACTCATCAAAGTAAGCTTAAGGATGGCCTTCTCGAGTGGGTGTACCTTGAGCTTGGTGTGTATGTGTGTGTGAGTGTATGTGTATGTTGAAGGGTTAGGGCGTGTATGTAGGTAGTGCGAGGCTTGGTGGTGGTGGGGGTAGTGAAGTGGTCAGTGATGATGTGTGTATAGTGGTTGAAAGGGAAAATGGGGGGGGGGGGGGGGGGGAATGGGGAGGTTAAGGGTTTGATCCTTTGAGAGAGTGTTTTAGGGTTTGTAAAAATAAACAAAACGAGCGAGGGAGAGAGGGAATGCAGGCATGAAGGAGAGAGAGAGTGAAGGGATAAAGTATGTGTATTTTGAATAGACAAGGACATGGCTAAGAAGGGGACAATTTACTCCCTTACATTATTATCACTTAAGGAAAGATCTTGTCTCCTAAGGGTACAAGATGCATTAAGTGTAATTGAGGGATTGTCTTGTAGCTCTTAATCAAGTTTGGCTTGTAGTTAATTGAGATGTAATGATAGTTGGTTATGGATTAGGGTTTAATTAAGGTAATGGATAGTAGTTAGGCATGATTAGGCTAGTTAAGTGTAATTAGGATACATTTAGGGTTTTGTCAAATTTAGATAATGCACTTTAGTTAATTTTAAGCACTTACACTTGTGCCTAGGGTGTAATTAGGGTTTAATGTCCATTTATAGTAATTGGTTCATGTACGAGCTTAAAGGTTAAGGTTTTAGTTGTTTAGTGATTTCGATCACTTTTATCATTGTGTTTAAACTTACTGTTAATGTTCATTAGGGTCGTTAAGATATTCGATCATTTAACTAGGACTTAATGATCATTTTAGGGTTTCATTATCGTCTTAAGGTTTTTCAAGTATTAACGTCCTTAAGGTTCTTGCTCGTTTGGTTAGGGTTTTAAGGCTTACTTCATTTAAGGTTTTAGGTTGAACGTTGAGGGTTCAATTCTTTTACTTAAAGTTTTATTATTATGTCTAGGTAGTTCTATGAACTATTCAAGGACTTTTTCATCCGACCTTACTTTTAGGTTGCTGAAATTTCGTAGGGTTTATAGCATGGAGCTTAGCTCTCATTATAACAAATCAAATCTCAAACATAAGCATTGCACATGTGCAAACTGCTACTTACAATCACAAGTAAATATATATCAAAATCTCCAAATATTCTAAAATAATACCCCAAAATGCCATAAGATATTGATTCCACTTACTTATACTGTTGCTCACTCCAGTGGATTTGTACTATCAACATTTTGCTCCTTTTTGAAATCCTATATATATATATATATATATATACAAAACCCAAACGTTAGGTTTTTATCTAACTTTTGTATTATTATATAATTTAGTTAAAATACTATTTATGAAGTTAGATACATAAATATATTAAAGTATATTATTCACAAATGGTGAAATATAGTTATATTTAAATATTTACTTTATTATAGTTTAATGATACAAGTTATATTAAATTAGTAAATATTAACGATATACGTAGTTAAACTATTACCTCTAACATATCATTTCGATCGTATCGAAATGTTCATCTCATCAACTAAATTATATTTCAATTACGAAAAAGTTGTGGTTGGATAGTAATTTCTATGATATTAAAAATACCTACTTTATTACTTAAAATTATCTAATTTTAGTAAAATTAATATTGTTGGATTCGTACGAACTTAGCAATACATAACATGGGTTTTATTTTGAGACATGACTTTTAAAGGATATTTTTAGTTTCTATTATATATATGCTCCTATAATAAGCATTATCACATTATATTTATTTATATAAATAGGGTATTTTTTTATATAATTTACTAAAATAGTTTAGTAACATATGTAATTTCTAGCCCTGATACGTGTATATCTTAGCCTATGTCATATGATAGAACAAAATATGATAAAAACCCACTCTAATTAGACTTGGTTAGTATGTTTAAGTATAGGATTTATTCCAATATTTATCATATTTTAGCCTTGTTTTATTATAAATGTATCTTGGTTAGTAAATTAAGCTATTTAATTAAGAAAATTCATAATAAATAGCTTGGGTCACCAAATAATTCCATAAAAATTTCTATAGGCTTATAAAAATATAAGAATTCAACCAGTAACTTGTTTATTGCTATTGGGTTTATCGCTTGTAGATGTAAAATTACGATTTTTATCCCTAAATTATAATTAATTAGGAAAATAATGCTATTTTTATAGAAAAATTAATTCTCTTTTGTGCTGACATTATTAAAAGTCTCCAGAAGTTATTGGACATCAATTTTATCAATTAATATCACAAAAATTCATTTATCTCATAATTTTCCTTATTTTTAAGGTAAAAAAATACAATAAATACTAAACATACATGAATTCCAAATCGGGCTATATGGAAATTAAATAGATATAATATGTATTCTAATGAAAATTTTTGAGCTCAAAATAAAACCACTTAGTATATTTATTTTAAATTTGAAAATTGGAATGAATAGTAAGTTTGTTAAGTAAGTCTATAAAATATTCATAATTTTGCAAAAAGAAAATTATAGTATGAAAGTACATCTAAAATAACCTAGGAATTAATATTTTTAAAATTTTTTGGAAAGGTTTGATATTTTTAAGAATTTCGTGAAAAAAGGGCAGATTTTGAACCTAATGTTCGTTAGAGCTACGACTACTATACAACGATGGAGGTGTGTCGAGAGAGCTAGGCAATAGGTGTATTAGTGGTGGCTAGAGGGGTTTGCTGTCAAGTGGTGGTTTGGGTTGGGAAAGCTACAGTTGCAGCTTTCTCTCCTAATTTTCTAAATTTTTTCTTATGTTCTTCTAATTTCCTTTCATTTTTCCCTAAGTATTTCATGTTTCTAAAGTGTGTAAATGAGGGTCTTGAAGTTTTATATATATTAGTTGAGGCCGGTAAGAATTTTTTCATAATAACTAAGTAAGTTATTCGATTATTTTCATTAGAAAGAAAATAGTAGGATGTGACATCCCTTGATGAATTTAACTTTTGACTCATCCATCTAAGTTGTTGTTAGGATTCCATATTTTTTCTTAGGTGATTTCTCTAAGTTTCAGATGAGTTTAAGGGTCATTTTTTATGTATTTTGATAATTTATATCTAATATATTAATATTTAATGATTTGTGTTAATATACAGTTATATATCCTTTATATATCATACATGTAATAATCAATTATATACATATAATCATGTTTCTAGCATGTATTTTATTTTTAAGACGTATTTCCTATTTAATTTTGTGAATTTATCACTTATTATGTATAATTATAAAATTTCAGGTTAATTTACAAGTATATTTATTATATATACCGAGTATATTAATAAAAATACATATATATTTATATAGTATATTATGCTATATTATTCCTTTTTATAACTTAAATAACTTATCTCTAAGTCATCGTTGTGTTTTAGGTTCGATTTTAAAGGTTTCAATGAGTTTTACGTTATATTGAATAATTTCACTTATAATACTAAAGTTGGGGTTTTAGGTCATTATTTTAATATCTAACTTTATTAGGTTATTTCAATTAACTTTTTTAACTTATTTATAAAGTTTGGATTCAATCGGATAAGTTATTTATGAAAACCCTAAATTTAGGTACGGTGGCTCTAAATATAACTTTAGGGGTTTACATAAAGTAAATCTTCACTATTTTGATTATATTATTGATATTTATTATATTTTTTATTTTCAAGCCTACAGGGATCCTTGATTAGGGTTATCATGTTCATGTAAGTTTCTAACCTCATCGAATTACTTTTCCGAATGCACTAAATTGACTGTTGTCCCTAATCGTACAAGGATAGAGCTTTACCCTAATATTAGATGTCACATTTAGTTTAACTTTTTCTTTTTGTATTTCTTTTACTTAGTTCATTTTGATGCAAAGAAAACCATGTGTTTAACAGTTCAATGGAATTTAGATTTTATACTTCAGTTTTTCGAATGAATTAATGCTACAATTGAAGAAGTCTCGGTTCTTTTTCCTTTTTTGTTTTTGTTGTTACTTTTTTCCCACTTGAATTTTGATTTGCATTATATTATGTACATTAAGACGTTGTACAACTTAAGTATAGGGAGAAGGATAGATTATATATGTTAATATTTACTCACTTAAGCTTTTGACAATTTTTTTTCAATCTTAGAAATTTGCATCTCCTATATACATTAAGCACGCATAAAATCTTTTTATAATTTGTCTAAACTCTTGATGAATTTAGATCACTTTGTCGAATTTAAGTAATTAAGTTTTTATTGATTTAGAGTTCCTTATTACTTAAGCTTAGACTTAGACTTAGACTTAAGATTAAGATAGATATAAATGGGTTAAGGACTAGTTATTTTAACTCGTAAACTTTATTCTAGAGGATAGTTATCTATCCTATTTTTCAAAAGAATTTTTTCAATTGAATAAGCAAAGGAGATTTGTCATTTAAAAGTCACTTGAAAAATCAAAGTTGTTAGAGATACTAATTGAATAAGTGAATTAAAATAATCGCTAAGAATAAGGATCAATCTTGGTCCCTTAGAAGAACAAGATTATTTCCTGTTGCCAATTGCAAAAGCGAATTTAATTAAAGTTGTCAAGAATAGGTTTCGATCCTTCAAAAGAGCGAAGCACCTTCTTGTTGACAACTGCTAAAGTAATTAAATATGCAAGTTTAGTAAGGATCGACTTTAGTCTCTCAAAAGAGCAATGTGCTTTCCAAATACTAATTAAGCTTCGATAAGGAAAATTGATATGAGTTTAAAATGCCTCTTGATGAAAAAATGAAGAAAATAGATGAATAATCAGAGGATAAATCGATGTAATCTATATCCAAGCTTAGTTTTTTGGTTAAAAATAATTAGGGAAGATTCCCCTCCTCATGAGTTAGAGGGAGGGGATCTCTATAACTTTTTTCTTAATTGATTTATATTTATTTTAATCTCTAATTTAGTTTTTGTTTAAGTCATGTAGCTAACTCTGAATTATTAAGATTGATTATTGAAATTTACTAGTGCTTAAGTGTTATTATCTAAGTGTTCTAAAAGCATTGTAAAGTTAAAGAAAAAAGGAGATTCAAAAAGATTTTTGCTAAGTTATTCAAATTTGAGGGTGCACTTTTCTAAGATTAGTTATAATCATCTTATCCTTTAGATATTCTTTAATTTTTATTATTTTGCTTGAAAGCAAGTAAAAGCTTAAGTATTGAGGCATTTGATAACTTGAATTTAACATACATTTTCTATGGTTATTTCGTGTTACTTTAGATGTTAATTTATTTAACTTTATGATATTTTGAGCCTAATTAGTTTAAATCTCATCTCTAAGGACTTCAGGAGCATTTTATGGAGTTTTGAAGGTTTTCATCAATTTTTGGAGTTAATTTGGATATAAGCATTTATTAAGGAGTGAAGTTGATGAATTTTGAGTGAGAAATAATTCTAGTAAAAGCCACGGTCAAAAACTACGATTGTAGTCCTTACCTATGATCCCCTCATCATTGAATTCCATTAAAGTTTTGAGATTTCGAACAAGAGGTAAGTACATGTCTAAGCTTTACAACCATGTACCTCAACTGTGGGCTTGCAATGATTTATAATTTTCTATTTTTGTTAAGTTTTCTTTGTAATTCTATGTCTACTTCTTATAAATAGATGCTTAGGCCTAGGGTTATAGAAAGAGTCCCTTGAGCACAAGTCAGTAGGATATAGAATTACAAAAGGGACTCCTCTTTTCTCTTCTTTTCTATTATTGTCATGTTTTTATTTTAATTACTTAGTAAATTATTGTTAAACCTTATGTTTTAAGGTGATTTTTATTAATGAAATTCAGTCTATGATTTTTCATATTGTGATTTGACTATGTTGCCTACTTTAATTTAATATATTAGTAATTGAATTACTGCTAGAGTTTATTGTAGAGATTTCGTGACCATGCCACATGACTAACTAACACAATTAGGTAAAATTGGCTAGTTAAAACATTGAGTAGTTAGTTTTTCTAGATTAGGACAACCTAATAATAGGATTCAAGAGTGTTATGCGATCCTACAACGCTTTATTTAGAAACAATTTAGGTAAAAAGGGTTTTAGGATTATGAATTAGCTAGAGATGTGAGTCCAGTTGATTCATAATATGAACCTTCATGGTCCAATATAGTAATTGAGAATGAATAAATCACTTAGGATTAGATAGTAAACAATCGATAGGCTTTAGGATATCAACCCAACCAAATGCTAAAGCCTAGCTCATCTATCCCCTACTCAGATATCTCATTTGATTACTTATTTTTTCCTATGTTATTTAGACTTCATATTTCTTGTATTTTTCCTAAATTACCCTCATGTTTATTTTGTATTTACAAGAATGTCATTAGGGCATCTTTTTACTTTTTTATTTATAAGTTTGCCACTATCATATATAAATTGAACACATTTATAGAGTTTTAGATAGATTTTGGCGTATTAATGATAAACCTTCAAGCCTTTTCTCTTGAAAAGCTCTTCTCTATCAACTCTTATCAATCCCTTTAGCAAAGATTGTGGCGAGTAATCCTATAACTTATCTGTAAGTTACATCTAACGAGCTGTAGGCCATGTAAGATTTAGTTAGTGCGTCATATCTAACTAAGTGGCTCATGCCATACCCACAACACCACCTCGATTTGCATCAACAACACTAAAGATTTACTAAGGAATATGTCATCTTTTTATTAATTTAATTGCTATGTAGTTTTTATTCTTAGTTAGTTGTTTTATTTAGTTTTCTTATTTTTATATTTAATTATTTATTTTATGTTATCGCTGCAATCTTTAATTTCTATTCTTAATTTACTTTATTAAATCTTTTATCATTTAAGTTAAGTAATTGAATAGTCCTAAAGTATAACTGCTAAAAATAATTAGATACACTCCCATGTATGATTTCTCGTGGGATTGACACTCAAACTCATAATCCATATTATCTATACTATGACTTGAATAGGTACGCTTGCTTAATTAATGCAATATAAGCCTTATCAGTGCTCTTTTACACATGCCTGATTACGTCAAGTTCTTGAAGGACTTGTTGTCAAACAAGAGGAAATTGAAAGAGACTTCAACAATTGCTTTAAATAAGGAATGCTCCACTTTGCTTCAAAAGAAGTTGCTAAAGAAGCTTAAGGACTTAGGGAGTTTTATTATCCCTTGTGTCTTTGAAATTTTTCTAGTTGATAAATTATTGGCAGATTTAGGAATTAGCATCAATTTGATGCCTTACAAATTGTTTAAAAAGCTAGGGTTAGGCAAACCTAAATTTATGTGTATGAGTCTTCAATTAGTTGATAGGCCAATCACATGTCTAGGGAGAATTATTAATGATGTTTTGGTATAAGTAGATAAGTTTATTTTCCAATAGAATATGTTATTCTAGATATAGATGAAGACTTGAGGTACCCTTCATCTTAGGAAGGCCTTTCTTGGCCGCTACTAAGGCCATAATTGATCTTAGTGATAGAAAATCAATTTTGAGGGTAAGTGATGAATAAGTTTGCTGATTTAGATGATACTTGTGACCAATTAGATGCTCTTAATGAAGTTTTTCTGGTTGTGTGTAGGAGATATCGACAAAGGATTCTTCAGAGTATTTCTTATATATGGGTGAAGTGCTAAACAACTCTAAATGTAGTAAATTATCACTTAACTGAATGTAAATAAACTTGTTGTAGAAGTTTAGAGTTTTAACCAATTCAAAGGGCAAAAGAGTCATGGTTGAAGCCTTCCATTGAAGACTCACTGACACTTGAATTGAAGCAACTGCCTAGTTATTTAAAGTATGCCTTCTTAGAGAAGGATTATAAGCTATTGGTGATTATTGCTTCTCACCTAAAGAAATATCAAAAGGAAAAATTGTTAAAGGTTTTGAGAAGGTATAAGAGAGCTTTGGCTTAGATGGTCTCAAATATTATAGGGACAAGTCCTTCATTTTAGACCCATAAGATCCTATTGGAGGAAAATTACAAGCTAATGGTGCGACCTTAACAATGACTTGACATGAACATGAAGGAGGTGGTGAAAGCAAAGATGATTAAGCTTTGGATGCAGAGATGATCTATCCCATACCAAATAGTTTTTGGGTAAGCCTAGTGCAAATGGTCCTAAGAAAGGTAGTATGACCATTGTGCCTAGTGAAAAGAAAGAATTGATTCCAATGAGAATAGTGATAGGGTGGCATGTATGCATTGATTATAGGATATTAAAATGATGCTACATCTAAAGATCATTTCTCCCTCCCTTTTTTAGACCAAATGTTAGAATGATTGGCAAGATACATGTATTACTATTTCTTGGATGGGTTTTCTAGTTATTTCCAAATACTGATAGCATTAGAAGACTAAGAGAAGACCACCTTCACTTGCCCCTATTTTACATTCGCTAATAGGTGAATGCCATTGACTTTTGTAATGCACCTGCTGCTTTCCAAAGATGTACGATGGCTATACTTGGAGACTTTGTAGAGGATACAATGGAAGTCTTCATAAATGACTTCTCATTTTTTGGGGATTCATTTGATCATTATCTAAATAATTGAGAGAAAGTCTCGATTAAGTGTACGGAAAACAAACTTGTTCTTAACTAGGAAAAATGCCACTTCATGATACAATAAGGCATAGTATTGAGGCATAAGATTTCTAGGAGGGGCATTGAAGTACATAATGCTAAGATTGACTCAATCGTAAAGCTGCTACCCCCAACTTCAGTTAAAGTAATTTGAAGTTTTTTGGCACTTGATGGTTTTTACAAGTGATTTAAGATTGCCTAACCTTCAACTTGATTGCTTAAGAAAGACATGCCTTTTCAATTTTTCTGATAATGTATGGAGGCATTAAATATCTTTAAGGACAAGCTCATCAATGCTCCCATAACGGTGGCTCTTAACTAGAGTTTGCCATTTGAGTTGATGTACAACGCAAGTAATTTTGTAATGGGAGTCATTTTATGGCAAAGGAAGGATAAACATTTTAAGCCAATTTATTACACTAGCAACACTCTTATAGATGCCAAGGAGAATCACACTATGATTGAAAAAGAGTTGTTGGCTATTTTTTTTACTTTTGATAAATTTAGTTCCTATTTGATTCTTTCCAAAGTAATGGTATAAACTGACTATTCTACTTTTAGGTACTTACTGACCAAAACAAATGCCAATTTATGCCTAATCAGGTGGATTATACTCCTTCAAGAGTTTGATGTGGAGATTTAGGACAAGAAGGATGTTAAGAACTAGGGGTGTAAATAAATTAAGTTGGTTTGCAAACTGGTCGAGCTCAACTCAAATTTTATTCGAATTTAATTTGATGATAGTTGAGTTGAGCTTGAGCTTGAGCTTGAGCTCGAGCTCGGCTTGATTTTGAGCTTGATCTACTGGATTAGTAAATCGAGTCGAGCTCAAGTTTTAAAATATTAAGCTCATTAGGTTCACGAGTTTAATCGAGCTTGGTATAATTTTGAATATATTTAAATATAAACATATATGATATTAGTTAAGAAAAACTTATAAAATGTTTTAACTTAATCAAGTTACTTGAGTCGAGCTTGAACTTATCGTATATATTTTTGAGTTAAGCTAAAGCTCGAACTTAATACTACTCGATTCGATTATACCTTTATTGAGAACTAAGCTACTAACCACTTGTCCAGACTGGAGAATCCTAATTTGGAGAAATCGGAAGAGCTTGATATTCAACGATGAGTTTTCCAAAGAGCATTTATATGTCATTACTCTGGTAAAAGATTTGGAAACTCCTTGGTTTCTCGACTTTGCTAATTATCTTATAGTTAATTTCCTTCCTAAGGGGCTTTTACACCAGTAGAAGAAGAAATTCTTCTCTAACGTAAAATACTACTTTTGGGAAGATCCTCATCTTTTTAGAATGTATGCAAATCATCTTATCAAAAGATGTGTCTTACATCTTGAAGGTTGGCAAATGCTTGGGCATTGCCATTCGAGACCAATTGGAAGGCACCATAGTGCTAACCGTACAACTTATAAGGTCTTAGAAGTAGGAATCTATTGGCCCATACTCTTTAAAGACGCCTAAAAGTTTGTAAAGTTTTGTGAGAATTGCTAAAAGATTGGAAATATATCTAGTAAAGATGAAATGCCACAAAATCCAATCTCAGTATATGAAGTTTTAAATGTTATGCCATAGACTTTATAGGCCCATTCTTGAACTTAAACGAGAATAAATATATCTTAGCGGTAATAGCTATTAATTATGTTTCTAAATGGGTTGAGGCTCAAACCTTATTAACCAATGATGCTTGGGTAGTCATAAAATTCTTGAAAAAGTTATTTTCTTGTTTTGGCACTCCAAGAGTGATTATTAACGACAGGGGCACACATTTTTGTAATGCAAAGCTAGAGAAAGTCCTTAAATGCTACAGCGTAACTCATAAGATAGCTACCTCCTAACACCCACAGACTAGTGGGTAAGTCAAAGTAGCCAATAGGGATTTAAAGAGAATTTTAGAAAAGACTGTAGAGTATCACTGAAAAAATTGGTTCGATAAATTAGATGATGCTCTATAGGCCCATAGGATAGTTTATAAAACATTGATAGGAATTACACCATATGGACTTGTGTATTAAAAAGGTTACAATCCCCTTGTAGAGATAGTACACAAAGCTTTTTGGGCTATTAAAACTGCTAACTTGGACTTTAAGATTACAAACCTCTAATTGAATGAACTCTACAAATGACGTGACCTCATGTATAAGCAATCCTATGTTTATAAGGAAAAGAGTAAGAAGTATCATGACAAACATTTTCAAGAAGGGGATTGTGTCCTCTTATACAATTCCTACCTTTAGTTGTTTCCTAGAAAGCTTAAATCCAGATGGTTAGGACTTTTCATGGTTACTAAGATCTTTCCTTAAAGAGTGGTAGAAGTCACACATCATAGCAAAGGTACATTTAAAGTTAATGTTCAAAGATTGAAATTATATGCAGGAGGAGAGATTCAAAGTTATGCAAGGGAAGAGTTTTGGCTCCTCTCTCCTAGAAAAGATTAAGTAAGTTAATGTATTTTGTTGAGCTATTGACGTTAAACATAGCGTTCTTGGGAGGCAATCTAAGTTTAAAGTTATTTTAATTTCTTTGATTTTAATTTTGAATCTCTTTTGTTTTGAGTTCATTATTTAATTTTTCTTTATAAAAAAAGGTATGGAAAGTGACATGACCAAACTGACATGACCATGTCAGTAGGCTTGCTGAATTTACAAGGAAAAATCACCCCAACTACGTAAAGTTACATGGGCAAAGAGACTTGTGTCTCTTCCTATGTTGAATTTGCAAAGGATCGGTGCCTCCAAGCATAGAAAGTTACACGAACAAAGAGACACAATCTTGTCTCTACTCATGTCAAACCCAATGAAGGATCTACATCGGAACCACATAAAGTGATATGTATAAAGAGAAAATACCATGTGTTTGTGTCACGGGCGGATTTCGTCGCTCGACCCCGTACGACACTTAGTGTTCCTGACCTCACTAAGGAAGGCTAAGTCAGCTTGTAACACCCTCACAATGTTCAAAAGAGAAAGTAGAGAGAGAAACTCTGATAGTATACTGTATTCACTCAAATAACTTGTGTTACATCTGAAGGGAAACCCCTATATGTACAGAAAGCCTTTATAATCTAATAGTCAAGATCAATTCGATCTAATGGTTTCAATTGATTCCTAATTACTACATTCACCTACCTTCACCAACTACTATACAATATTTTGGACTTCTCTAGAACCTTCTAGAACTTTTCATCATATAGAAGCTTTTAGTGGGCTTAGACTTTCGTCTTTGGGCTTTAGGAACCTCCTAAGAATGGCCCACTTCGAGAGATCAGTAACATTCTCCCCCGCTCAATCCGGCGACGCCCTCGTCGCTCCTTCATCATGGAACTGTCGAATCTTATCTTTGAATTGCTACAGTGCTTCGGCTGGTTCCCAACTGGCTTCACTCTCTGGTCTTCCCTTCCACATTACCATATACTCATGTCTGGGAGTTTGTTCACGTCTCTTCACATGTCTATCAGCTATGATCCCTTCCACTTCCTTATCAAATGAATCCCATACTCTTATTGGGGCCCTTTGTGATATAGCTCTTATAGGGTCTTCCTCATCTTTGTGGAATGGTTTTAGCATGCTCACGTGGAAAACCGGGTGGAATTTCAGTTTAAGTGGAAGTTCCAATTTGTAAGATACTTGCCCCACTTGTTTCACAATTGGGAATGGACCCTCGTATCGCCTCATTAGACCTTTATGTAGTTGTCCCTTCATACGTTGTATCAAATGTAACTTAACAAGCACTTGGTCACCTACCTGGTATTCCATCGGCCTCCGCTTCTTGTCTGCAATCTTCTTCATCCTCTTGATAGCTCGATTTAAGTATGTCCGGGCTAAGTCATGATTTTCCTGCCATTCCCTTGCAAATTTATATGCGGGAGGGTTGGACCCCGTATATCCTATTGCCACTGTATGAGGAGTTAAGAGTTGCCTTCCCAGGACAATCTCGAAAGGACTCTTTCCGATGGATTCATTCTTCTATAGGTTAAACGAAAACTGTGCCACATCTAACAACTTGGTCCAATTATGTTGGTTAGCCCCTACAAAATGCCTTAAGTATAACTCCACTAAGGCATTCACTCGCTCTGTCTGACCATCCGTCTGGGGATGCAAACTAATTGAAAAGTTTAACTCAGATCCCAGACATTTGAACAACTCTGTCCAAAATCTCCCTGTAAATCGCCCATCTCGATCACTCACAATGTTTCTGGGTAGGCCCTAATACTATACTATATGTTTCAAGAACAACCGGGCAGCTTCATTCGCTGGGCACTCCTTTGTTGCTGCGACAAAAGTCGCGTAATTTGAGAACCTGTCTACCACGACCATAATTGTACCATACCCTTCCGATCGGGGTAAGCTTACAATGAAGTCCATGGAAACACTTTCCCATGGCCATTCAGGAATGGGAAGAGGCTCTAGTAGTCCCGGAGTTGCTTTGTGTTCAACTTTGTCTTGTTGGCACATAAGATAAGTTGGGACATAGCTTTCAATATCTTCCCTCATGTGTGGCCAAAAATACTTTTCTTCTACTAATGCTTGGGTACGGTGCATTCCTGGATGACCTGCCCATTTAGAATCATGACACTCCTTAAGTATCTCCCTTCTCAGATTCAAGGAATGGGGCACATAAATTCGTTGTCTCTTTATATATATTAGTCCATTCTCTTGCCAAAATCTCCTTGTCTTCCCTTCTTGACATTGAATCCATAGAGCTTTAGCTTGCTTATCACTCTCCATCCCCTCCTGGATTCTATCAATGAGGTTGCTTTCAGGTTTGCTGATGGCTGCCAACTCAACCCTTCGGCTCAAAGGATCCGCTATAACATTAGTCTTACCTGACTTATGTTTAAGGTCAAAATCAAATTCTGCCAGAAAAACCTGCCATTGGGCTTGCTTGGGCGAGAGCTTCTTTTGAGTCTGAAAATAACTGGTGGCCATATTGTCAGTCTTGACCACAAAATTCCTCCCTAATAAGTAATGCCTCCATACCCGAAGACAGTGTACTATCGCCGTCATCTCCTTTTCATGCACTGGATATCGCTTCTCTGTGTCGTTCAACTTTCGGCTCTCAAATGCTTAAGGGTGTCCTTCCTGCATTAAAACCCCTCCAATAGTAAAATCACTAGCATCAGTACATACCTCAAAGGGTTTGCTAAAGTTGGGAAGGAGAAGGACCGGCTCCTTCGTGATTGCCGTTTTCAAGGTCTCGAGTGCTCGTTCACATATAGATCATTCCTCCTCAAAGTTAAGAATACTAAGCGAAGGTGCTCTATATGTTCCTCCAACGTCTTACTATAAATCATAATGTCATCCAAGTACACTACTACAAATTGATCAAGAAAGGGCGCTAAAACACGATTCATAAGTGTGCAGAAAGTAGCCGGGGCATTGGTAAGGCCAAACGGCATGACTAGGAATTCAAAAGCACCATACCTTGTAACACAAGTGGTCTTGGGTTCATCTTCTTCTGCAATCCTCACTCGGTGATATCTTGAGCGTAAATCCAATTTGGAGAAGTATCTAGCTTCTCCCAACCTGTCGAATAGATCCGATACCAATGGAATGGGATACTTATTCTTTATCGTGACCTTATTTAAGGCTCGATAATCAATACACATTCGGAGTGATCCATCTTGTTTCTTTTGAAAAAGTACGGGAGCTCCAAAAGGTGCCTTTGAAGGCCAAATGAAACCTACTTCTAGTAATTCCTTCAATTGTAGCCTCAATTCTTCTAATTCTGGAGGTGACATCCTATATGGGACGATGGCGGGCGGCCTGGCTCTGGGTTCCAATTCTATCACATGGTTTACCTCCCTTCTTGGTGGTAACTTCTTAGGCAACATTGGTGGCATTATATCCTTAAATTCTCCCAATATTTCCCCCACTTGAGGTGGAATACTTCCTTGACCACTAGTCTCTTCCCTAACTTTTAAGGTAGCCAAGTAAGTGACTTCATTCTTTTTGAGTCCCTTTTCCAATTGCATAACCGATAGGAATTTGGTGGCTTGGCCTACCTTTCTTACTACAAGCACCACGCATCGCGAGTTGTGATCAAGTACACAAATGCAGTTAGCTCGTGGTACGATAAGTGCATCAATGCGATCTAAGAAATCCATCTCGATCACAAACTCAAAATCATCCATTGGCACTACTTTAACTGTCTCTTTTCCCTGCCAACCCCCAATATGGAGCTCTATCCCCCTGGCTACTCCAATAGTGGGAACTTCTTTTGAGTTAACTGTTTTGAGCCATGTTTTGGTCTCCTCCACTTTTAGCCCCAACTCCTTTGCGGCCAATCAGAAATAAAGAGATGAGATGCTGCTGTATCTACGAGGGCATTAAGTTTCTTACCTGCTATCGATACTTCGGTATGCATCAATCATTTTCTTTCATTGACTTGAGACTTCATAGCACCGAGTAGACGAATTGACCCTAACTGGGCCTCATCCCCATCATCTGAGCTTTCACCTGCTACTAATGCCGCCAATCTCTCTTTCTTCGGACACTCCCTGGCATAATGGGGTCCATTACAAAAATAACATTTCAATTCACAGGGTTTCCATCTTTCCCCATCTCTCCCTTTATGAGTTCTTTCTTGATCGTTATCTCTTTCTTCGGCTTTGTTTTTTTCTTTGGAAGAACTCCTACTCTTCTCCCTTTCAACTCCCCCTTTCCATCTTCCCCCTATGGTCTTAAGATCAATCTTCCGAAATTCCATTAGGCCTTCAGCAACTGCTATAGCCTTGGAAATGTCTTCCACTCCCCTTCGCTCCAGCTCTAATTTAGCCTAGGGCTTTAAGCTATCCACAAACATCACCAAAGCATCTTTTTTGTTGAGGTCTAGGATCTTCAACATCAACTCTGAAAATTCCTTTACATATTGCTTTATGTCACCCTTATGGGTTAGGTGACGCAATTTTACCTTTGCTTCCTTAGCAGCATTTTGGGGGGAGAATTGATCCTTCAACTCTTGTACAAAGCTATCCCAGGTATTGATATCAGCCGCCCTCCTGTGCCACCATACCATGGCTGAGTCTTTTAGATACATGGCAGCGGTACGTACCTTTCCAGCATCATCTAAGATTCCCACAGCATTAAAGTATTGCTCCACTCCCCATAAGAAGTTATTTACTTCTCGAGCAGACCGCATCCTGCTAAAGTGCTCTGGTTTTGGAATATCGACCCTATGGCTTGTCTAGAGGGTCATTCCATTTGCAACAGCGATTCGGCAAGCCGTCAATTGCTTCTTGAGATCTTCAATCTCTTGACGCATGGCCACTACCACTGCATCAATCTTAGCTTCATAAGCTTCTTCCTTAGTTTCTAAGGCCGTAACTCGGGCTTGGAGAGCATCACCCTTCTCTCCAATAACATTTCCATGCTGCCTAAGCTCTTCTACAGCCCGATTCAGTGCTCCCTGCAATTCGCCTCGGAGTTCTTCCTCCATTTCCTCAAGACTGTCTTGAGACTCATCAAATTGTTTCTTGGCCTCATCAATGCTCAACTCTGCCTTATCCATCCTATTAAGGAGAGAGTTCAGTAAGTCCCGAGACCTAGCCCTTTGCCTGGTAACATGGCGATCGTCATGGTCAGCCAACTCATCGACCACTGAAGTATTGTTGTCTCCTCCAGATGACATCTTCTCTACAAGCAATTCCTTTTTTAGGCTCTGATACCACTTGTCACGGGCGGATTCAGTCGCTCAACCCCGGGCAGATTCCGTCGCTCAACCCCGTGCGGTACTTAGTATTCTTAATCTCATTAAGGAAGGCTAAGTCAGCCTGTAACACACTCACAATGTTAGAGAGAGAAATTAGAGAGAGAAACTCTGATAGTATACTGTATTCACTCAAATAACTTGTGTGTTACATCTGAGGGGATTACCCCTATATATATAGAAAGCCTTTACAATCTAATGGTCAAGATTAATTCGATCTAATGGTTACAATTGATTCCCAACTACTACATTCACCTACCTTCACCAACTACTATACAATATTTTGGACTTCTCTAGAACCTTCTAGAACTTTTCATCATCTAGAAGCGTTTAGTGGGCTTAGACTTTCGTCTTTGGGCTTTAGGAACCTCCTAAGAATGGCTCACTTCGAGAGGTCCGTAACATTTGCCTATGTTGTACCCAACATGAAAATAAGGCCTTATCTACAAAAAGTGACACAATTGTAATGACATGACCTTATTTATCAATGTGTCATACACTTTATATAAGGTTATGCTCCAGGTTAGTTTATTTTACTTCTTCTCTTTCTTTGATACTTCTCCTATTCTCTCTTCCTCTTACGTACGAAACCCATACATAAACTCATCTCTTGTCACTTCTGAAGGTTTGTGTTCCTACAAAACGTTGCCAAATATTGTCTTTAAGATTTTGTTGGTAAAGTGAGTAGAATTGGGCCTTGAAGTATCTAAGTATAGGTTTACAAAATAAGATACAGTGAGGAGCAAAAATAAAGGCATAAATAGGAAAAATGCTAGAGAGCTTAAGAGTCAGAGAGTGTGTGAAAATGTTTTACCATTGGTGTAGTACCTTTATTTATAGTGGAGAGTTAGAGGGAACATAGGGAGCTCGTCCCCATGATGAAGTATCTAGTAAGTACAAGAAGTGGACATCATGTCAACAGTTGTGAACCAAGAATTTGGGGGTCATGTTGTTGATCAAGCTATGGAGCCTTATTCTTTAATGCCCTTTGTATGTCCCCATCTTAAGTAGATTGGCCTTGAGGTAGTACCTAGTCTTTCACTTATTGGAGCTTCATACAAGTCGGGCATAGGTTAGGATAGGTCTGTCATAACCTTAATCATGTTATCTATCGGCCTAAATAAGTCAGCTGAAAGCCTTCTCAAGTTAGTATAGGCTTGAGGGACCCATGTTTAAGGTCTGTTATCAACATATAGAATGGTGATTTTGCCAATTAAAAAGCAAGAACAAATATGCAAAACTATTTTATTTCATACTTATGAAGTTAAACAAATATAAGATTTAAGTTTATTAATTGTATCCAAAGCATTAATTTTTTTAGTAATTCTAAATATTCTTTACAACCCGATTAACAAATTTTCAAAAATGTTTATAATATATCATGCCTAATAAAAGAAATTTAAGATTGAATTGATGAACCACAAAATTACATAAAACTTATATCAACTCTCATTTTACAAAATTGAAAAATGACTATAATTTTAATACCCTCCTCACTTTTCAAAGGTTTTTGTACCAATTGTAGAAAAAGACTTCTAATTTCCCTGCATCCACATTGCAACTTACATTCTATGGGAACATACTCAATGGATACATGTTGACATGCTATGTCATTTGCTTTGTAAACTTGATAAATAAATATACAAAAATTTTTAATATATACTTATAATATGTATAAAGATATTGTACAAAATATCAATAAAAGTGATAATATATATAAAATCTACTCATTTTGCTACAATACAAATAAAAATATGATAAATTACAATAAATGGAATCAATGTTTGAAGGAAAATTTAAAAAAGTAATCAACGTTTCAAAAAATTAATATTTTAGTAAGAGGTTAACGAGGAATCGTTGTTATAATGCAATTAGTTTTATCAGAGGAGGTTGCTAAATGACAAATAGTGTTTATAAGGCGCATGTATGGCGTATATGTGGTGCTTATGTGTACATATGAATAATAAATAGATAGGAAAAAATTGAAAAAACACATAAAATTTCTAAAAAAATAAAAATAATTAGAAAATTGTTAAAAAAGGAAATGAAAAAAAATATATATATAAATTTAAAACTATTAATATGGATAATTATAATATATTACAATGTGATTAATAAACATAAAAAGAAAAAAGAAAAGAAAAAAAGGGCTAAAATTGAAAAAAAAAAAAGGATCCGACCATCTCAAGATTGGGGATAGCCAAATCGACCATAAAAATACAAAAATATTGGTGATTTGCAACCTCGGGGAGGGTCACACGACCTACCTTGACCATAAGCTCCCACTAACCTTATATTTTTTTTCAAAAATGGAAATTAGGAGGAAATTTGATTAGGTTGCAATTGGGTGATGCTACTTGGAACTTGATCAAATTCCAAGATGTTTGTTTTTTTTTTTTTTAATGGTCCTAAGTAACCACCTATGATTTTTGGTGGGTTGTAGAATTTCTTCGGCCGATTTAGCTTGTTAAGGGCGGCTCAATCTCCTTTATATATATAGATAATAATTCTAAGCCTTTTTTCTTTTCTTTTTTTTTTTAATTTTTTAATTAATCATATTATAATATATTATAATTATTCATATTAATAGTTTTTAATTTTTTGATATATATTTTTTCCATTTCCCTTTTTAATAAATTTCTAATTATTCTTATTTTTTGATAATTTCATGTATTTTTCAATTATTTTAATTTATTTATTATTTATGTATACATGTAAGTACAACGAGTATGTCATTTATGTCTTGTATAAGCATAATTTATCATTCAACGATCACCTCAAATAAAACTAATAGTGTTGTAAGAACATTCTTATTTTAATCACTTAGTTAAATATTGATTTTTTATTTATATTTTAAAAGGTTTATCTGCTATTTAAATTCACGTACAAACCTTGTGTAATTTTTCCTATGAAAATATTATTAATGCACGAAGTAGAACGTCGAATAAACTTTTGCTTGGATTCCGAGAATCATATTTTCTAAAATTCTGCACAAGACAAAGAGAATCTAAACTGTAGCCATTAGCCAATCCCCTTACAAAATCCACCAATTAATCCTACACCATTTCGCACCTGAACACCCGCAAAAGAAAAAAAAACAAGAAAGGAACCACAACATTAGGGTTTATCAAATCCCATTTCCTCGATTCTCCTCCCTCCACTGTCTTAACCCTCTCACCCCGAAATGTCAGACCAGGCGCCGCCGACTACCGCTCTCTCCACCCTAACTTTAGCACCGGATTCCACTCCCTCGGCAAACACAGTTTCCAGACACGCCTTCTCCGACCGTGTCCCGATCCGCTCCATCCTCTCCCTTCCCGACGGCGGAGCATCACTCGCGGGACAGTGCGTGCGCGTGGGCGGATGGGTAAAGACAGGACGCAAACAAGGAGGCGGGAACTTCGCTTTCTTGGAGTTAAATGATGGGTCGTGCCCGGGGAACCTACAGGTTATGGTGGAAAAGGATGTAGCGGATCTGGGGCAGCTGGTTCCTACTGGCACGTGCGTGGCGGTTGATGGGGTCTTGAAATTGCCTCCTGAGAGTGCGAAGCAGAAGGTTGAGCTTGAGGTTAAGGAAGTTGTGCACGTGGGACCCGTTGATCCTGCTAAGTACCCAATTCCTAAGACCAAATTGACGTTGGAGTTCTTGAGGGATGTTGTGCATATGAGGCCTAGGACTAATACGGTATTTGCTTTTGGTTTTTTAAAATTTAAATTTTTATGCTTACCTATAAATTTCTTATAATTGTGGTTCGAAGTTTGGAA
This sequence comes from Lumnitzera racemosa, assembly GCA_024138005.1. NCBI lineage: Eukaryota > Viridiplantae > Streptophyta > Magnoliopsida > Myrtales > Combretaceae > Lumnitzera > Lumnitzera racemosa. The sequence goes on from JAMXBC010000007.1 coordinate 37,962,372, forward strand.
ATTGTTAATGGAAAAAAATTTTAAATATGATGACCTCTTTGAAAATGGAAATTTTGGAACTTCTGCGTGATCATAACAAACGTAAAAATGTTCCGGAATTTTTTTTTTTTTAAAGAACAAAAGCAAGGTGCTTTATTCCAAGCAATATATTTTTCGAACATATTTTAGCTTTAATTATAATGGATAATAATGTCTAACGTTGAAAAAACAAAAGAAGACTATGTAATGTTTCGGGATGCTCGGTATTTGTTAGTAGATCCTATTATAATGTACACCCATCAAAACTAGTTGCGGAAAGTAGAAAAATTTTGACAAAGTTATTCTTTTTCCCGGTAAAAGAAATTGTTTTTGCCCCCATTTTTAGTGGAAATTTAATTTATTCAGAATTCCCTGCTTCATTTAAAGTTTGTATTTTGCCCCTAAAGAAGCATCGTGTTTGGCTTTGCTGAGTTTCGAATTTGGTTTTATTGTATTCTCTTTGGAAAAGAAATGAAGTTGATACCTTTTCTTGAAAATCAATGCTGAAACAGCTGAAATTGAATGATGTTCTCTGTTACTCCTCACCCTACGTCATCGAAAGTAAAGTTTTCCTTTTTTGTTTTGCTGCATATCGATTTTAGATTGTGATCCACCAAAAAGTTTCCTATATTTTAGGAAACAACTGGAAGTACGAATAGGCATCACTAATGTAACCACAGAGTGAAAGCTCACGCAGGTTTTAGATTTTTCGTGCATTTCTCGATTGTTTTCTTTTATTTCAAGGTTTTATCATCATTTTATAGTTGGATGATCTGGTGCAATGTCTTTGTATCTTTCTTCTTATTATATGCGTTCTCTCAGATCTCTTCAGTGGCACGAATTCGTAATGCCTTGGCTTATGCAACCCACACATTCTTTCAAAAGCATGGTTTTCTTTATATACACACTCCTATCATTACAACAAGTGACTGTGAGGGTGCTGGTGAGATGTTTCAAGTAACCACCTTGATAAGTGAAGCTGAAAAGATTGAGAAGGAACTTATTAAGAACCCTCCTCCTTCTCAAGATGACATAGAAGCTGCCAAGCTAGCTGCTAAGGAGAAAGGAGAAGCTGTTGCAAAGTTGAAAGCAGCTAAAGCAAGTAAAGAGGAGATCACGGCTTCTGTTGCTGAGCTAACAAATGCTAAGGAGGCACTTTCAAAATTGGAGGAGAGAGCCAAACTTAAGCCTGGAATTCCACAAAAGGATGGGAAGATTGATTATGCCCAAGACTTTTTTGCTCGTCAGGCTTTTCTGACTGTATCGGGTCAATTGCAAGTTGAAACTTTTGCATGTGCTGTTAGCAATGTTTACACGTTTGGGCCAACTTTCCGTGCTGAGAACTCACACACATCAAGGCATTTGGCAGAGTTTTGGATGGTGGAGCCTGAAATAGCATTTGCTGATCTGAAGGTAAAGTTTGAATGTTCTCTTGAATACGTGGATTTTAGACTGATCATATGCAGTAAAATATGGGTGACTACTTATATTCTGGCCTGTAAATTATACCTTTGTATGAAACATGATCATTATTGCTTAAGGAAAAGTCTATAATGTCTGGTTTATATCTATTCATCTTGTTTTCTTGTGTGAAATGAAATTGTTCATAAGGATACTTGTTCAGCCCATGTTGACGTTAGAACTGCAGATGGAAGTTCTGATGGCATCTTTTATTATCTTTTGTCTGTGGATACTTCTAATCGTGTGGTTTCCTGTTCTTGATGTACCTTTGGAGGATATTCTGCCTCGTTTGAAAATATCTTCTCTCTATTTCTATGCAGGATGACATGAATTGTGCAGAGGCATACGTAAAATTTTTGTGCAGCTGGTTAATTGACAACTGTTTCGATGATATGGAGTTCATGGCCAAGACTTTCGACAAAACTTGCATTGATCGACTGAAAATGGTTGCTTCTACACCATTTGAGCGTGTTTCCTACACAGAAGCAGTGGAGGTTCTTATAGAAGCTGTGAAGGGTGGTAAGCAATTTGAGAAGAAGGTGGAATGGGGAATTGACTTAGCATCTGAGCATGAAAGGTAGGCAGCTTGGCCCATGACTGGGTATATTGGCTGTTATGACAGTATGGTACTAAAGCTTGCCTTGGTAAATTGCAGATACTTGACAGAGGTGAAATTCCAGAAGCCTGTTATTGTATACAATTATCCAAAAGGAATTAAAGCATTTTACATGAGACTCAATGAAGACTCAAAAACAGTGGCGGCTATGGATGTTCTTGTACCTAAGGTTAGATTCTCTACTATTGCAGAAGATTGTTAGGCTATATGATGCTTTGAGCATGAAAAATTGAGAATGAAGTTTCGGAGCTTGTTGCAATGGAAGGAGCAGTTCTTCTTTCATTACTTTAATTAAGGTTAAATTTATTTTTAATGATGTTTCCCTGCTATTCATGGAATTTAGGTGGGCGAATTGATTGGTGGAAGCCAAAGAGAAGAGCGTATAGATGTCATAAGGGAAAGGTATGGGAAACAGAAGTTTCGACTTTTGTTTTGCAGAAGATTACTGGTTTTAGCTTTCGCATATTGCCTCTACCTTGAATATATGTGAAGTGGAGCATATTTGTGCAATTATTGGCTTTAAGTTTTACGACCAAGATGTCCTATTGGGAAACTAAGTTTGCTGACTAATTGTTTGTGCTTTCTCCTTGCAGGATACAAGAAATGGGATTGCCGCTCAAGCCATACGAGTGGTATCTTGACCTAAGGCGCTTTGGAACAGTGAAACATAGTGGATTTGGATTAGGTTTTGAGCGGATGATCCTTTTTGCCACTGGCATTGAGAATATAAGGGATGTGATCCCATTCCCACGATATCCGGGAAGGGCTGATCTCTGAGATTAAAAAAGCTTGAAAATTGAAATCAATATTATTTGTTTTCTCATTGGAAGAAAAATGGCTTTGTGTAGCTATTGTTAACCTATTAGTAGTGGCTACTGTCTAAGTATCAATTACGCGAATCATAGCTGTTGAGTTATTTCGGGCATGCAAATATGCATTTTACTTGTTCCTTTACTTATTCTATTTATATTTTCATCAATAGAGAAATCACTTTACATATGTTATTTGAGTTGAGAATGTTATATTAAAGTTTATAGACAATCTTTCAATTAGATGCTTAAGTGGGAGATTGAAAACATTTAACATGAAAGCTGTTGTCCATTAATATAAAAACATAATTCCATAATTTTTTGAGTCAATTGCAAATGAATCTCGTCGTGTTTTTTTATTTTTATATGTAATTAGTGTCGTGTTTTTTATTTTTATATGTAATGTCTCAAATCGGAGGAATCACAGTAGTCTCGTTGTATAAACCGTTATCTGTATAAACCGTTATAAGATAGAATCTGGCATCATAAATATTATCGTAGATATAGTTTACGAGGTGTATAGAACTCAATCGCTTTAAAACATCTAGTTTAGTACTTAATTGATGTAAAATCTATTGTTTAATTTTTTCAAAAGAATCAATTTTTGTATATGACATATGGTACAATATTTTATATCCTATAAACATTTACAAGATATAATTTGCATGAAAAGTCAATATTTCCAAAAGAAAAATTGCAAAATTTGCAGGTTTGTGTTGCTTAATATCCAGATTAGAAGTTAAAAACTAATTATTGGGTCATCTAAGGAGACTCATGTAATTTTCCTAAATAAAATTAGTAAAACCAACAACAAAGCAGGAGTCTAACTATTTTTTCTTGATCTTTACTCCCAAACCCCGTTTGACGATATTTTGGAGTAAGGTGTAATCCATTTTAAACTTGCAAAACAATTAACTTAGTAAGTGGGATGAAGGTAAATATGCATTCAACATGAAACAACTAGAGTTTTTAGTCAAGTTAGTTAGGTACGATGTATATACAAGTACCATCATACTATATTATCAGGTTTGTTATGAGATTAGAAGAATAGTGCTTACTTTAATTCGAGTTGAGGAGTTTGATGTCATGTACTCATGAATTGAAGCCAAATCGAGGCTTATGTAATAGGAAACACCCTTCGCTTGAAATTACCTTTGAACCATAGTCTTTAATTTTATCATAACCTTACCTTTTATCACTTAGTTTGATTAAGGATAAGGAATAGATAATTTCAACTATTCTTATTGAAGGGTTTGTGTTTAGCTTAAGAATTCTAGCATTTCTTCTATGGATTGCAATGCATGTCAGGGTTAGAAATTAGGCTAAGTTTAAGTTATATCATTTACAAGGTGGTTAACTAATTTCAAATAGTCTAATCAAAGCATTAATCTAAAAACAAACACTAAATAGAACTCAACTTCCACAATAGCACTTTAATATTCAAACACATGTATTGCGCATCTACAGTTAACTAAACTACCACCATAAAAAAAAATAATACATACTAAGGCCTTTAAGTATTCTATAATAATACTTTAAAATACCGTAAAATATTGATTCCACTTACCAGGGCTAATTAATGATTTTCCAAACTTTAAGTTTCTTATGATGGCTTCTCCTTTAGCGCTTCACTTAATTATATGTTAAATATAAACTAAGGTAAAAAATTACTTGAGTATTTGGTTTAGGTTTAAGATCCTTCTTTAATATAAGTTCCATTTTAGGGTAGTCTCTAAGTCTTTCATTCTCTTTTACTATATAAGGTTTCTCTCGTAACCTTTCGACTTATCCTTTACTTCCAATGTTTAACAAAAAATCCACCTAAATAGTCATTCCAAAATGAAACTTAAATCAAGCTACTTATTTGATGTCTATTGTACTGCCAATTGCTCTTTATATTCATAAAAATGTTAGCAAGTCATGTCTTTACTGCCAATTGCTCTTTATATTCATAAAAATGTTAGCAAGTCATGTCTTACACAGACTCGTAGTCTCTAACCTATCTTCTGATCAACGCTAAGTTATATATTTCAATACAACCAACCTTTTGATTCTCTTGTTGTCTTTATAGCCCATAAAGTCGCTTTATTGCAACATTAAATCCACCATCCACTTATTCAACCAAAGTATAACATCAGTCAAAACCCTTACTTGACACTTGTAGAAGTAATTTAAGTAGTCAAACATATGATTTGAATAGAAACATATAGTTGTAGTGAAAAAGCATATGGTTTGGCCCTTTATTTCCCATTTTTGACTTGTTAGTGTGTTTTTCATCAAAATCTAAATTTATTTCATTATGAATATCATAAAAAAATCATTATTTCTTTAATTTATAACAAAATTACTCTAAGTTCATTAAAGAAATTCTTAAGAAAAACACTTTTCAACCACTGTTTCGACAAGAATCATAATTTATCAAGAACCTAACTTTACAAATTTAATAAACCAATTACATAGCATGAAAGTTTAATCTTTTAAGAACTCACTCAAAAAAATTCAAGCTCAAACTGCATCATTGGAGTTTTTGAAAATACAATTAAAAATCGATCAACGGGATGTTTTTCTTAAGAAACCCATACGTGCACTTAGAATTTAGAAAATTTGAGTTAATATTTGAATTCTACACAAAAAAGTTTCATAATTTTTGGAAGTCTTTTATTATTTTTAGTCAAATTTTGATGAAAACAAGAAGAAGCAACCACTTATGGGAAACTGCTACTCTAACAACTATTAGCCACCCTAAGTTTGTCTATCTACTAAGGCGTAACCCAAAATGTGAACTTGTCACACTTCTACATCCTGCTAAAATCTGAGCACTCAAAAATCCTACTTTTACACCATTTTTCCTTAATTTTTTTTCTTTCTTGATTGCTTCACTTGTCAAGCTTTTCAATTTTTTTCCAACTTACATTCTCTCTTCTAAGATGTGTAAAAGGCCCAAAATGCTGCAAGGGAGTGGTTTATATAGCCTAAGGAATTTTTTTGTTGCAATTACACATGTTGTGCATATATTTTCCTTTTAATCTAAGTTAGACACCTAGCTAACCTTTTGCTAATCCCTTACCATGCCAAAAGCTACCTCAAATCAAGTCAAATAGGTGTCTAATTTGATTCCCCACTTATTTTATATATTTAGGTTGCTAATTTTATGCATATGTATATAATTATGTATATTATATGTTAATATTTAAGAAATTCATGCAACTAAATGTATATTTACCAATTACATTATTATTTCACAATCAATTACTCCTTATTATTATTTTTATAGGTCATATAATTTATCTCTAAGGTTTCATTACGTTTCAGGCTTCACAATTGAAGTCTACAATAAAAATATCTAATACCAATAAAACCATACTTTTATTATTCTAAATATTTTATATACTTTATTTTAAAAATAAACTTTCTCTTCTTTTAACTTTTTTGTCCTCAAATTAAAAATTTATCCGATTATGATAATATTTTTCAAAACCTTAAATCTACTGATTTCATGTAATCAGGGTCACATTACATGTAACTCATGACTTATGCTATTCATGACCACTTTATCTCCACACTTCCCATATCATATTTTCTAAGTTGTGCCACTATTCAGAGTCCTTAATAATTGGTTGAAGACTGGGGCCTCACATTTTACCCCTTTTATAAAAAGTTTTGTCATTAAAACTTTCATACTTTAGAATAAGCAAGTTCTAAAATCACCATCACACTTCGATTGTACAACTTTGATTTCTGCTCCAAATCACATCACAATCATTAACTTTTGTTAAGGTTGTACCTTTAATAAAAATGTACAATTGCACCTTAAACTCTCTCATACTAGTTCTCTTAGTCATTGCTTACATTGTACATGGCCTTTCTTCTAAGTCCATGATCTCTGGTTATACTCTTCTCATATTATAGGGGTTCAAGTGGCAACAATAGTTATCTTGTCTATCATTAATTCTACTTACTTTGCAAAATCTATAATTCTTTTCATGTTACCAAGACCTTTTGTCCTAATCCTTAAGCTACATGCTTATTGTTTATAGAGCAATTATTATTATTATTATTATTATTTATCTTTTGCTTCAACTTCTATGTGTTTGTAACTTAATATAGACATTAAAGGCACATGCTACCTTACATTCTACATTACCCTTGCACTTCAATGCTTATCATGGTTAAGTTGATCTTACTTTTATGTAACTTTTATATCATAATCTTAATACAATTGGCTCTACATAGCCCTTACTTAAGCTTCTATAATATCTTGTACTTTCCTCACTAATTTCTATCAGGGTTAATAGTCATCGCTCCTATCTTTATGTCACGCTCCGAGAGTAGTAAAGTTGTAACAGTCTCGCTGTATGCACTATTTTATGATAGAAGCTAGTCACTCAGCTGCTATCATAGACTTAATATATATAAGGTATATATGACTGAATAACTTTGAAGCATCTTCAATTCAATAGTTAAAGTAAAATAGAGATATTTGGTACACATATTATTTTGAAAAATAGAAATTTGATTAATATAATTCTTTTGAAAATTTTTTGAAATTTTTGTATAAGAAAATTTATAAAAGAACCAAAAAATTGTTTATACAATAAACATAATATTATAAATTAATTTCGGTCATTCAAATGATACAAGTGACTACAAAACAAAGACAGAAAAGAATATTGCAATCCATTTACCCCTCACTCCAAACCTGTTGCCCGTCTTTTGTACATTTAGGAGTTGGGTGGTCTTAGTATCTATCTTCTAGGACCTGCAAAAAAACTATAGGGATATTAATGCGTCTCTAGGGTCGTACACACGGAAGAGCACCACAACGTGAAGGAATCAAAAGAAAACAAAATGGGTTTACCAAATCCGGGTAGCTACCAAACAAATATGATGCACTAACTGATTTTACTCGGCTTACAATTCGCCGGATATGACTCATTGATCTCAACTATAGGATCACTAACCAATACTTATTGCTAAAGGGAATGGATAAGAGTTATGAGAGAGTGAGAACACTAGGGTTGCTCAATAAGGAAAACTAATAACATTCAATAATAAGGTCATAATGTCTATATACAACAAGTGTGTGTTTATATACTTACCTCATTAGGGTTATAATACATACATGAAAAAGACAAAAGGGTAATTTACAAATAGACTACATGAAATACAGTAAAAGGGATAAAAGAGACAAAGAATATTCTTTACGAAAAAGTAAAGAATTAGTCTAGAATGTTGTGCTAAAAAACATGTGTCGCATGGTGGTTGGTGGTCTGGAGTATGATACAATTCGGATAGAAAAAAGTCTGCAATCAAAGCCGATTTGATTTGATTCAGGTTTAGATCCCTTTAGGTCAGGTATCTTTTAGCTCAGATTGAATTGGGGCTAGATGTTAGTCGGCTCAGGAGTTTAGATAGGACAGAAGTTTGAGGTTGGTAAGAGTGCGGCAATAAGTGTGGTTGCTTGGCAGGTTGACTCTCGGAAACTATGTTGGTACACATAAGAGCTCGATGCTTAGGTTAACAATAATATGAAAGATAGGGATCAGAATAATAATTCATGTCTTAGATATGGCTTTGAGCTAGTATCCTCTATGTGAGTTTTTAGAGTCCTTTAGCTCACTTGTGTGACTAGTTCGAGAAGTTGATTCTTATCAGATATGAGCTACTATAGCTCAGTAAGGGAATAAAGATGGAAGCATACACAACACAACAATCAAGTAAGGTTGTTATTTAGTTAGTTAGATATGATGTAATGCAACAAGCATATGCCATCCACATGACATTGTCCAATCTATTGTAAAGTTAGAGAACTTGTGCTCGGTCTAACCCATGTTGATAGATTACACTCATAGGTGCTATGCTACAATTCTGACTAAACCCAGGCTTATGGAATGAAGACTTGGCTCCTCCTGTAACTACTTTCGAATCCATTGCCCCCAACTCTATCACGGCTTCCTCTCGTACTACGTAGTTCAACTAAGACTAGAGAAAGCGCAATTACAACTACCTTATTGAAGGGTCAATATTTGGTTGAACATCCTAACTGTTCCCTTAGAAGGTTGTAATACTTGTCTAGTTAATGTTTATGTCTAAGTTTTAGCTTAGTCCATTTTAGGGGTGACCAACTAATTGCAAACTCTCAACTCAAGGAGCGAAACATAGCAAAATAATCACAACAAATAGCATAACAATCAAACAACATAGTAGATAGTTTCTAAGCACATACGTCGCATGCGCACAATCAACTACTTTATAACCACAAACAAGTGCACATATCAGCCTCCAAATACTTTTATATAGTATTCCAAAATGCCATTAATCATTGATCCAACTTATCGGGATTCCCATTCGCTCTTGTAACTTAGATGCCCCAGTCCTTTTGTCATTGATGGTCTTTATATTACAAATTATATTTTAGTTTCAATACATTTAATCAGAGTAAGAGTGTTTTAAGTATTGTATTTTTGTTTTAGCTTGACATTCTTTTAGTATAACCTAGGTGTTAGTCATGAGTATTTAAGAGTTATTACTTTTACATATGTTATTTTGATCTTCTACGAAGGTCTATCAGGTGTATGGTACCTTCCAGTTGAGTTTCTATTAAGGCTTTAACCTGTATTCTTTAATGTGGAACATTTTACATAATCTTTTACTAAGGTTTACTAGGTGTGTGATACCTTCTACTCAAACCTCTATTAGGATCCTTAGTTATATTTTTTTGTCTATTAGACCTTTTATTCAGGCTTCTATTAGTGTTTTAACTCATGTTTCACATTAGAGAGACTTTGTACAGGAATTTTGGTTATGGTTTTTACATCAAGAAACCTTCTATTGAAGTTTCTATTGTCGTAATGTGATAGTAAACTTAATCAGGGAAGCTTTTACCATACCTTTTATAAGTTAGCAATTTGCATTAGTAGTTATAGAAACTTCTACAGCTATTAGCTCACTCATTAGCTTATCTAAAGCTTCTACAATACCTTCTATAAGCACTAGTTTTGCCCTAATTAATCAAAAAATTCGTTTTTTCACACTTTTCTCTACTTTGTTCATGTTCAACCTTGCCAAAACTCCATCGTTATTGACTCACATGGTTTGGAAACTCATCTACAATGACATGCATAATGCGACATTCAACTAAAAAGAATATTAAACGTACCTAATTAACTAATATACCTAAAATACATGTACTAGGTCGAAAAATCATGGTTTAAACATAAATAAACTTCATGTATAACAGTTGAAATCTTTGATTTACTATTGATTTTTAAGGATTTTTAACAAAAAAAAAAAGACTGAATAATTAACTTAGTGAAAAATCCCTATAAGCATTTAAATAAAATCATTAAGTTTAGCTTTGAAAAACTCGCCTTTTCATAATTTTTTTATTTTTACTTAAAAATTAAGATCAACATATTGCATGTAACAAACATTCACTTAAATAATGTTTAGTGGTTAGATTTAAACAAAATATGTTGAAAAATAGTGAATTTTTTATAAATATGAACTTATCGGTTTTTCATAAATAAACAATTTATCCAAATAAAACAAAAAATTTTTGTAAAGCTTTTGACATAGCAATTTTATATATGATATAGGATGTCTACAGAAAAATTTTAGTAAAAAAATTATGTTGTTTGGATTTCTAAAAATCAAAGTGAAAATCAGTCTTGAGTGGTCCATTTCTTAAGGGCGATATATAAAATGCAAGAGTTTTATAAAAATAATAATTTTGCATGAAAATAAGCTTAAAATTATATAAGAATAATTTTTTTATAGAATTTTTAGACAAAATTAGATGTTTTAAACAAAATTTTGAAAATTATGTAGAATATCGAACTCATTGACATTTAAGGTTATGGTGGTCGAAGGTGGAGGAGACCTTGTTAGCCCAAAAGAGCGTTGGGTGTGCATGTAAGTGGTGGTAGCCACTCGCCGTCAAGTTGCTCTTAAGTTTGGAACTCCAACCTTGCATATTTGTACCTATTTTTTTTTAAATTTCTAAGTTTTTCAAAGAGTCCCTTCAATTTTCTCACAAATTTCCTCTTATTTGCAAGTGCCTAATGAGTGTACATAAAGTCGGTAAGGGGTTTTTATAGTAATTTAATTAGTGACAGAAGTTGGTGCATGGAAGACGTGTAAGGCATTTTAGATTTCCTATGCTGAGTGGTAAGTAGTTTTATAAAACCACATGCAAATGTTATGCGCTTCTATAGTTTTTGTATACAAAGCCATGTGTCCATGATTTTTCTATCCATCCATGGGTTGCATCCATGGTTTCCTAAAACTATGTGCTCTCTTTTATTTACTATTTTTTCTATATATGTTTTATTATATTTATTACTTTATATTAGTTTTAATCTTTACATTAAACTTCTATTAAATTTTCTACATTATAAGTTTACTTACTTGTACCCTATTATTATTATTTCTTATATTTTATTCTTAATAAAATTTACTAATTTTCTTGTTTACTTAATTTACCAATAATTTCTCTTTCTATTTCGTATCGATTTTCAATATTCCAAAAATTTATGAAATGAATGAGTTAATTTTATTATTTCAATTTATACTAATATTTTAATATTCCATTTCAAGATTTAAATTTATGAAGTCTCTTTGACTAACTTTTGAGGTTCTATAGTTAAAGTTCAGAATCTTTCTATTATAGTTAGTTAATATATATATATATATATATATACACACACAATAGAACAATGCATGATCTAGTTTAAATAATGATAAAATGAAATATAGAAGAAAAATTTCGAGTAAAGTAAAGAAATTAGAGGAAGGAGAAGGAAGATATATCATAGAACATTAATATAAAGTATTAACATGAAAGTAGTAACATATAAGCAGAAAAATAGACTATAATCATTAAAAGATAAAACCACCAGAAGCGGCAAAGCTAGACTAGTGGGATATCTGCATTTACAAGTAAATATAATAAACATAGCCACCACAGATAGTAGAGCCAAACTAGTGGGGTATCTGCATTAACAAGTAAATATAAGTTTTATGGAGAGACACCCATTCAGGGATGGAGATTCATACCATAAGATAAGATAAGAAAAGAAGAAGAAGAAGAAGAAGATAGAAGAAAAATCGAAACATAAAAAATTTATTTCATTAAAAAAATAAGAGCATTACATTTGGATCGTTTGAACAAAACAAAAGAAAATATTAAGAAAAACCTACGAAGATATCTAAGTACCTTAGAATTGAAGCATAGGTAGGTTTTTCAATTTTAGAAGATTAAAAGAAAAGTATCGGCTCAAAGAAAAATGTATAAAAGAAGAGGAAAGATGGAAGAGACGAAGATTTTAAGGAGAAATGCGAAAAAGTTGATGGCCAAAAAAAATGAGATGGCTCTTCAGGAGAAAGAGGTCTCTTATTTATAAGAAAGAAGGCTGACAGGGTAATGTACAAAACAGTGAAAAGTAAATCACTATGGCAAACAGTTCACTATAATAGATAGTGAAAAGTAAATCATTATGGTAGACAGTTTACTATAGTAAACTGTAAAAAGTTATTTGTCATTATTGTACATTGTAGTACATGTGAAAAGAGTATTTCTACTAGTATTTTACAGTGCAAAATACATATACATTGTTCACTATCTAGGGATCACTTAAATATATTCTGTAACAATCATCTTCATTCGTATTGCTACTGTGATGAGAATTAGATTCTGAAGTCGATCCTACCATTGATTCATTCAAACATGTCAATGCTTAGTTCTTTCATTTGTTTTGGAGAACTAACATGAGCCATTGAAGATATTAAAAATCTTTTATCATGGAAAAAAGGAGTTGGAACATTTGTTGGAATTGTTGAAGATTTGTCATTTTTGATCCAATTTAGATGGAATTTTCTTCAACTTTATTCCACATTTTAAATCCATCCCACAATTTAACTTATATTTTTTAGTTAAAAGGGTAATTTTGGATTCATTGTCTGTTTTATACTCATAAAACCATGTTATTACTCAAGAAATGCTGATATGCATGAAATATAGCATATTCTTTTTGAAACATTGTTCATGATTTGTTGGGGCATATTTGTCCATGAATATGGTATATCTATTGTAGGGATTCTCATAAATTATTTCATTAGTGGCTCTAAATTCATCCTACTAGTGTGCAAACTAATAGGGAAGGTTTTTTAAGAACATTTTTCAAAGAAAATCAGCCAAGTGTATGATCTCTTTAGGTTTATTCAGAAAAAGGCATTTCACCATGCTTGCTTATAATTATAATAATTATAAGTAGTTTTGTAATTTGGTTGTGGGTTTATTGATGATATTTGGAATTTAATTGGCATTGGAGGATGGTTAGACTATTCAGTAAAGTTGATGACCTTATGAATTTTAGTTGTCGAGTAACTTATTGTCCCATTAGATTCAAAATGTTTAAATGAGATCAATCCAATTTCACTTAAAATTCTTTCATAAAAACCAATTATTTTGTAAAAATCATATGAGATAAAGGTAAAATTTTCAATGAAAATTCTTTTCACATAATCACATGGATCCTTTCAAAAGGATTCTTTTTAACTAAAAATACATATTTGAAAATTCCTTTAGTAAAAAATTTTGATTTTTGAGGGATTGAAAGCTTCTTAGAGGAAGATGTCATCTTGGTCATTTGAATATTTTGACTTGATAATTGTTTAGGTGGAATTATTTCTTCTACTTATTGTGTATTGAGAATCATTAGGAGAGTCATTGAGATAGTCATTGGTTGATGTAGAGCAATTGTTAGTGCTTTGAGAAATTTAGGGGTTATCTAAACCTTGGATATTTCATATTTTTTCATTATTGGAAAACATTGGTTTAATTTGGGAGGACATTGTAGATGGTTCATTTTTAGGAATCATTGAAAATGATTTATCTTTGATTGTCGGTGGTGTATTTTGGGGTTTTGTGGTAATTAAGCTATGAGCAAACATTGGTTAAACCTTTTTTGTGGGTTTGGTGATCTTTTCTCTTACCTTTATCTTTTTTGGAAGGCATTTCTCTACAAGAATTCAGGAGTAAAGAAATCAAGAAGAGAATTAGATGATCAATTGACATACTTTATTTCAAAATAAAAAACAGATAAAATGACTTGTCATTTGGCAAAAATTTGTTTAAAAGCAATATTTTGAACATCTTTTTGTAGAACATTTTTTGTAGTTTTACAGTCAATTTTTAAAATAAATTTTTTGTTTAAGAAGTCTCTTTGAAATTTGGAAATTGTTAATACAATTACTAAAATTTCTTTTTTGATTGTGGAGTAATTCTTTTAACATGCATTCCAATGTTTTGAAATAAATTTAACAATATATTTATTATCATTTTGTTTTTGTTTAAGAATTCTACTAAATCCTATATCAAATGCATCGTTTCTACTATTTTCAACAATGATGGATTTGCAATATGAAGACATGGAATTTCTTTGATTTTTTCTTTAATTTGTCTTACTACATTTGTATGAAGTTCTGTACATTGTAGAGGATTCTTTTTCAGTCTTTAATAAAGGGGTTTGCATAAAACATTAAGATTTGGAAAGAATCTACAACATAATTCGAATTTCCTAAAAATCTCTAAAGTCGATTTTTATTTTAATTTCATTAGGAAATTTAGATGTAAATTTTATTGATATTTGAATTTGGACTATTGTTTCATTATATATATGATGCGCTAAGAATCTATTCTTATTTTGAAAAAGAGAAATCTTACAAGGTTACGCTGCTAACAATTCTTTCTTACAATATTGATGAAAATCTTAATATGCTTACAATGTTGGTCTATGTTAGAGGAAAATATTAAGACATCATCAATGTATACAATTATAAAATTTGAATAATCATTAAAAATTTTATTCATTATTCTCTAAAATTCAAAGGGAGCATTTTTCAATCCGAAAGGCATTACATTCCATTCATACTAATCAAAAGGGACAGTAAAGGCAGTTTTATATCTATGAATTTCTTTAATTTGAATTTGCTAAAATCCAAATTTCATATCAAAATTTGAAATTATTTTTCATTATGTAATCTATTGGGTAAATCCTTTTTATTAGGTATTTGATACTTAATCCATTTTAAAGCATCGTTAAGGGGCTTAGAATTTATTACTAATCTTGGTAATCCCTTTTCAATTTCAGTATTTTTATTGACATAAAATGTAGAACAACTCCAAGGAGATTTGCTCTTACTAATTAATTTTTTATTAAGTAAATTCTTAATTTCATTTTTACAATGGTTTATAACTTCATTATTCATTTGAGAAGGTCTAGTTTTGGTTGAGATATCCTTTTCATTAAAATCATTTTTATATGATAAATTAACAATGTGTGATTTACATTTCCAAAAAGCATTTGGTAATGTTAGACATATTGAATTTTTAATTTCTAATTCTAAGTCATAAATTCTTCTCTTTAGATTTTTATTTAAAAGTTGAGTTTTTTTTTTTAATTTAAGATCATATTTTATAATTTAAGATCATTTTTAAAATATTAAATGTTTTTCTTTTCGTTTAATGAAGCAGTTTAATTTTGAGATCGAATTTTCTTTTAATTCATTTAAATATTTAGTTTGAAGTTTTGAGATAAAATTAAAATTAATTTTCTTTTTTAAATAATATGTCTCAATACCTTTATGGTTTACGGAAAAAAATTGGATTAAATTAATAAAAAGTATTCATAAAACAACGTTTTGCTTTAAATTCTTAACAAGAATAAAAACAATTTTGTAAAAAACATTTTCCTTTATAATTTCAGCATTGGATAATTTAAAATTAATCTGCAGTTTGTTACCGGATGTAGAACTCAAAGATTGAGTTGTTTTTTTAGAAAATTTTGTAGGTACCAACCCTTCTTTAATACAATTTAAATCAGCACCAGTATCAATCAGTACAGTAGTTTTTAAGGTAAATTGATTGTCAATTCTATTTGTAACATTAATAATCAATTTTCTGGTTGTTATTTCCACAAGTTGTAGAAGATAATAAAAATCATTTTGCGAAAATTTTTGTATATTATTATTTGAAGTTCCTTCTTCATTATCAGAACTTTTCTGAATGATCTTTTCTTGTAAGTTTAATAAAATCCTTTTGTAATTTTAATTGCATTAATTTTAATTCTTTTATTTATTTCTTTTTTTAATATTGATTTCATTATGAAGATCATTTCTAGAGATGAATTTTTTCTTGGGTTTTTTTTCCTCTTTTAAGGATTTCTTTAAAAACTGTAAGGTAAATTACATGTAATTGAAAGGGTATTTCTAGCAACATTTTTTAAACATTAAAAAATTTTATTATCATCAGATAATTGATCTGGTTTTCAAAGAATTTCTTCCTCTTCATTTTTTAAGATATTTAATTCATTATTATCTTTAGAAGATGTTGATTTAATATCATTGACTTGAATCCCATCATCACATTGAATCCCATTATCACATTTTTCTTCAGATGTAGAAGATTTATTTTCTACAAAAATTTGTTGGATGTTTTCCATTGTTTTTTCATTAAGGTTTAATTCATTAATCTTATTATTGATTTTACATAATTTTGTTGTATCACCAATATTTCTACATTTATAATACCTTAAGTTTTATAGGATTTTTTCTTATATTTTTTTATCCATTTGCTTATTTTCAGGAGTTTTAAGAAATTTTCTCTTAAAATTCCTTCTTGGTTTTTTATCTAAACATTATGAACATTTAGTAGTCCTTTTTGTCTTTTATTAACGAAAGATAGATCATATTGTACATAGAAATCACCAAGACTTTAACGTTTCATGTGTTGTTCTTTTTTTAATTATTTTTGCAATCTTATTGTGGTAAATAAATTTGTTTCAATTTTATAAATATAAGATGCCAATTCTCTATATGATAAATTATCATAAGTAATTTCGCCATTGTTTTCCTCTTTGATCTTATCTCTAACTTGTTCTCCTATAAGTTTAGGCCTATAAGTTTAGGTAAACCAGGTACAAACTTTTCTTTCCTAAAAGGTTTATTACAATCATTTCTAAAAAGAACTCTTTGGAAAAAAAATGTCTTTGTATTGACAGAATTCTCCTAAGGATCTACATTTTATATTGGATAGAAGATCTAGGGTTTTATCTTTAATATGAGAAGGATCTCCTATAAAATGTTGACTAGTTGAAAAAATTAAAGTGTTGACTATATCTTGAATTGGTTCATTATTTTCATAAAAAATTTTAATATCATTTTCATCAGTTTTACATGAAGTTAGAATATTAATTATTTGTTTCTCAGTGAAATAATTATCCCACCAATCTTCTAATTGTCTAGTAAAACCAGAAACTAAAAAGAGCGCTACTTGATAATCAATAGTACTTGGAAGAGTTTTATTAGTATTTGAGAACATTATCATTTGATTAAAAACATTAAGAATTTTTTGTTTTGAGGCTTCATCTATATTACATTCATAGGTGGATCCTATAGAATATTTATTCTTGAAATTATCATGTTTTTCTTCAAAAATTATATCCAGAGACATAGTTCTTTAATAATATAATTTTTGAGGTTCTTTCCAATTGATTTTCTTAATATCTTTATTAGATTCATTTATCTCTAAATCTTTTAAAGAAACATTAGTGATTGAATCTTCTGATTCATTATCAGTTTCATTAAGAATATTGATTTTTTAAAGGTGTATCATTTATAACAATACCTCTTAATTTTGAAGTATTAATTGGTGTTTCCATTTTTAAAATATCAATTGGTTTGATTGTATCATCTTTTACCATTTTATTTGTTAACATTCTTTTTCTATCTTCCAAAGTTTTTAGAAATTCGTTACTTGGATTTTTAGGCATTTCAAAGGGTTTGAATATGGGTGCATTTTCATTGGTTGGAATTTTTCATAAGTTTTATTCACTTCATAGTTTATTATATTTTCCATTTTTTCTATTGTTTTTCTTATTGTATGTAAATATTGATTTGTATAATTATTTTGGTCTATTATCTTTTTAATTCTTGTATCTTCATTTTCTATTGCATTTTTAAAAGGTGCATGTTTTATTTCAGTTTTTTTATGAATAGATTTTATATTATTAAGTGGTGGATGATTAGATTTTATGATTTATCCATCACTTAATTTCCATTTAAAACATTGATTTATAACATTAATTTATCTGGGTTTCAAATAATATTCTTCAAACCATTCAAAGAAATATATTTAGAAGCTGTTTTTATATATAAAATCATAATATTCCTCTTTTATTTGTTTTGTAATACTATTGAAATTATTAAAAAATAATTTTCTAATTTTTTCATTCTTTGGTGAATTGAATATTTTATTTAGAAAAACTTTATCTAGTTCAAAAGGTTTTTCTATGACATTGAGGTTTGAGTCTCCTAAAACGGAGGCAAACGATTCTTCATATTCTAGTTCATTGTTAGGTTGGTAAACTAGTCTAGTTATACCTGCCCTGTTATTAACTATTTCGCTTAGTGAAAGATTATTTGGACATTAGTTTGATCATTGGTTTAAATATTAATTGGTGAAGTAATCATAGGAGGATGCAGATCTACCGATCTCCTAGTGAAGATGATATTGACTTTATTTCTAAGGATCTTATAGAGTGATCCAGATATCTCTTAACGAATTGAATTGTTACCTTACGCTTAGGATGTTGAATTATATTAGAAGGTTTGATATTATAGATTGGTTGTTTTGGAAGGAGATTATCTACTTCCCATTGTTCAGGCAAATTAACCCAATTTCATTGTATCATTTTAGGTATTGAAACATTAGCTTTAGTTAAGTTTGTTTAGATTAAAAGCTTTTGACCTTTTTTTTAATCGATTTTATAAGCTTTAGATCCAAAAGCAGTTTTCATTAATTAAAATGCATTCTATAAATTATAGCCATTGGTAAGGCTCCTTCTAATATTTTATAATTATGTGTCTTAATTTGGAGAATTAAAGGGTTTATTATGACCTTGTCTCTAAGACTAAGGGTAACATTTGGAGGACACTCATATTGTATTGGATCGCTACTAAGGTTGGTTTCATAGTAGTATGAATTGATCTTTCATACTTAAGTTCTCTTGCATCTCTTAGGACCATGAAAACTGAAGTGTCTAATCTTAACTTAGTAAGAGGTTTAACTCTTGTTTAGATTAGACTTATATGCATATAATTCCATTTTTTGGCATATTTTTTTATTGATTCATTATTTAAAAGTTTTATTGTTATTTAGCCATCAGAAATGGGGATGTCTTTTTCTTCTATGGCTATCACAGTCATTTTTTCCAAAAACTTTCCATTTAGCCATTTGATAAATTTAATCATATGAAGTTTTTGGAATCTTCCAATCATTTATTTCTTTATCAAAATCTTTCATATATATTTCATCTTTCTTATTTAATATAGATTCTTCTATTTGCTCCGTAGAAGAAAAGCTAGAAGAAGACATAGTTCTCTTAAGTAAATTCATAATTTTCATGAGACTAATTTTGAAAACTCATTTTCTGACTCTTTTACTACCTTATCCCCGAGATTTACGCCAAGTCCCAATAGAAAATCATAAAACAAGAGATTCCATAAAGGAAATCTTCTCAAGTAAAAATTAAAAAATACTCAAGAAAAATTATATATATATGTATATATAGAGGTTCTACATGTTGTCTCTTGTCATTTTATTAAGTTTTATATTACCAATTTAGGTACGAGATCTTGTTAGATTAGATCTTAAATTTCATAGTTTTCTTGTTTTAGCAATTAATAAGTGAATTTAAAAATATTTTTATCTTTTAAATTGCATTATTATTTTATAATTCTAATTTGACTATCTAGATTCTGGGTCGTTTTACTAATTTATGGTCCTAATGTGGTTTTCGAGTCATGATGAGTGGATTTTCACAGATGTTTTAAACTTCCCCGTGCTAATGTCCTTGTTGTTAAAATGCGAGTCCTATACTTTATTCCAATTGTCATCTTACAACTTTATGAGTTAGATAGGTCTTCTTGGTGAGGTTATTTTTAAAGTTTTTGGGGAAATATCTTCTAATGCATTCTCTACGTCATCAATCCCCATAATATACTTAGTATCTTTTGTAGTACTACAAGTTATGAAGGTACGGTTGGTTCATTTGTTATTGTACAATTTTTAGGTTGATAAGTTATTGAGGTTCTAGATTGGTTCATACTTAATCCTTACTTTTTATACCTTCTGACTAAGGTACTGACTTGGTGCGATCTCTTAATTCCAAGCTATAGTACTCTTTGACATAGGTTTGGAGTCATATTAGGTGTAGACTTCTTTAGCAGGACAATGTTTGTCTTAACCTCTAATCCTCAATTTGGTTAAGATTTTACCTGTAGACACCTTCTGAGTTAGTTTCTGCTACTCAATACGCATCTCATTTGTACCCTTACTTATAGTCAGTCATAATAATTTTTTCCTTGAAATGTAACATATGACTAATCCTTTTCCTCATGTTTACTTTTTATAACTCTTCAAGTATCACACCTCTATCATAGCCAAGGGCTTGAGCACTTCATATAGCTAGTACACATATAGTATTAAGTATTAGTCTAGCAAATTTGAGCTTCTCATTGACTTAGACTCAATGAGACAAAGAATGACTTAATCCAGTTGAATTTTGATTTGAATTTGACATGATTGATACAACTCTTGGACCAACAAATCACACAAAGGAATTGATTGGTTACTAGTTTTATGATCGAAAAAATATGACTAGATCAACTAGTAAAGATAGAAAACTTAACATAAGAGACATAAAAGTCATTATAGATGGAGAACTAAACAAAAGAAACACGAGAGTCATAGATTTACCATTTGCTTTCAAGCTTACTCATGTGCTAAGGCGTATACGAAGATTGTCATTTCATTGTAGTTTAACTATATCTTGTTTTATATCCATTTACCTTTTTTCTTATAGTGGGTTGTTGAAGTGTATAACTTTTCGATTCATTTAATAACCTATTGTTGCTATATAGGAGTGCTACTTGTTTGCCTTCTTAAGTTAATTTCACTACTTTAAATAGTTTCATACACACATTCCTGTTGCCATATCATGGTATTCGTATTATCTCTCGTCTCTCTAAATTACACTGGATCCGTCATGTTTAAGAATTGCAGTGGTGGTGGTAAGTTATCCGTTGGTGGATCCTGTGATATAGGAGAATTTAGAGGCTTATTTATATTTCCTATCGTTCCTTTAGGTGTCTATTCACATTGCCTCATATTTCTAAATTTCATAAATAATTAATAACCCCTAACTTATAATCTTTCATAACTTGTAAGTTAGTATGAAATTGAATTTTTATCAATCCCCTTATGAGTAATAATTTTCTTGCTTTATCAATATCACTTAACTTCCACAATAAGTCTTTTAATAGCACTTTAATATCTACACAACACGTAGAATAAGCGTATCCCTTTGTGTAAGTAACAATAATCTGATAACACCTATGAAGATCATACTCTTGTATTCAATATTAAAGCTTAATATCTCATGAGTATATGATTATAACATAGCATTACCTGTCCAACATAATATAATGTCACATGATTTACTTGTATAGACAATCATAATCAGATATCACGTATCTTATCATAATATCCATGTTCTGCTACTCCTTGTAAGTGGTTTACTTAAGTTGAACTAACATATATATCAACCAAAATTAGGAGTGTACTAATGTCATTAAGGATCATATACTTAATACTATCTTAATTTACTATTTTCAACCTTTTTCATCCATAAATATATACATTAGAAACAAACTTTTTACATAACAAGGAATTGCACCTAGGCTTCCCTACATATTAAAAGATTACATGGTTGCTTCTTAGATACATTATTTCTAATTACTACTTCATTTAACTATATACAAAATCATATTTACTTCACTGAAAACTAAAACACTTCAAAGGAGTACCAAATGCATCAAAACAACAATCATACATAACAAAATCATGACCTAAGCATATCAAGAATAACTAAGTTCCTAGTTTATGCCATTGTCAAAAGGGTTAAATCACCAAAAGTTATCTTATCCTACTAACTTTTGACTTTACAAGTTATTAAACCCTTTACAAATCGTACATCTTCTAATGGAAATCTAAACCTATGCTTATTATGTCTAATTGTTATTTTCCAATTCAAGATCGAAACTTACTACTACATATCCCAAGGTCTCAAGAATGTTATAATTTCATAAACTTCATCGCTGTCATCCAAATCTATAACATTAAATTTAATCTTATGATTTACTTTAATAATTTCCATGTAACCTTCTATTTGAATGTCTGAAACAGCATTTGCTTCAGGTCTTACTTAAGGTTTCACCTTAAGTTCTACTTCCTCTTCTATTTTATGCTCCTTAATCTATTTATTTGCTTCTCTACTCTCACCTACAACTTAAGTTATTGTTGCATCTAAATTATAGTTAAGGTTGTCCTTAGGATCCTCATTTGAGTCATCTTCGTTATTTACATTTGAGTTTTCTTGTGCTACATGGGTAGGTTTTCTTGTTGTTCAGTTGGGGATTTAGATTCATTAGATTAGATTAGAACTTCAATATACATTCTTAACAAGTGGAAGTTTAGGAAATTAGTCAGTGATACTAGGAAGGTAATCGCTAAAGATATAGGGTACTCCTATAGCACTTGGACACAACGAGTAGGGTAGTTCTTACCCAGCTCTACTACGGTTAGAAAATACAATGTTAGAACCTTTATAGACATAACTCCCTTATTTGCAAGTATCTCTTCTCGATGACCAAAATAGGAATATAATTATTATACAAAGATCCTAACTCATTCTCTATTATCTTCTAATCATCCTTCGAATTATAAAATTTTTTACACATTATGTATCCATGATCTTATCAATGGCATAAAAAATTCTTTAGTTAAACCTATTTAGAATGAACCTCTATAAGCACACCCTATAATCTGTAGGCGACTCTTCACCATTCATTTATAAAGAATCTAAGGGATACACAACTTGTTCCTGTGACGTGATAAGCAATCATAATAAGAGTTAAATTCATATGTATACTATCATATCGATTTACTTTAGAAAGTTTTTTACATATATACCTACAAGTTAAGTATTTTATGACCCACTTAATATCCCTACTTATCATGTTCCTAAAGTATCTAAATTATTTTAGTTATGATGCCTTAAAGTAAGTCCTTAAAAGCCATGGTTTAAGTGAGTTCTTAAGAATAATGCTTTGATATCATTCAGAATTATTACGCCTTAAACTAGAGGAGTCACAATAGTCTCACTGTATAAATCATTTCAGGATAGAAACTGATATCATAGTTATTATTATAAACATAGTTTACACAAGGTGTACACAACTCAACCGCTTTGAACTATCTAATTCAGTACGTGTTTGATATAAACCTATGGTTTAAACTTTTCAAAAGAATCGATTTTCATATGTGACATATGATAAGATACTTTAAATCCTATAAGTGCTTACAAGATTGTATTTGCATGAAACATCATCATTTCTAAAAGAAAACTTGTAAAATCCATAGGTTTGTATTACTTAATATCTAGACTAGAAGTCGAAAACTAACTATTGGGCCATCTAAGGAGACCCAATTAGTTTTCTTAAATAAAATTAGTAAAATTGACAACAAAGCAAGAGTCTAGCCATTTCTTCTTAATCTTTACTCCTAGACCCCATTTAGTGATATTTTAGAATTAGGTGAAATATGTGTAATCTACTTTAAACTCACAAAAAAAAAAAAAATATAGGAGAATGAGGGATAACTTGGTTAGTAAGTGGGACATAGACAGTAGTATGCATTTAGTAAGAAACAATTGGAGTTTTCAGTCTAATTAAATGCAATGTGAGTACAAGCAAGTGCCATCATACGATATTATCTAGTTCGTCGTGAAATTAAAAGAATAATGGACACTTTAATTTAGGTTAAAGAGTTTAATGTTACGTACCCATGAATCGAAGCCAAATTGAGGCTTATGTAATGGAGAACACCCTTTGCCCAAAATTGCTTTTGAACTACGGTCTCTAACCTTACCATTACGTCCTTTCTTGTCACTTAGTTTGATTAAGGGTAAGAAAAGAACCATTTTAACTACCTTCATTGAAGGGCTTGTGTTTAGCCTAAGAATCGTAACCCCCTAGTAGGTTGCAATGTATGTTGGTTTAGAAATTAGGTCATGTTTAATTTAGATCGTTTACAAGGTAGTTAACTAATTTTAAATAGTCCAATCAAAGTAGTAATCATAAAACAAGCACTAAATAGAACTCAACTCCTATAACAATACATCAATATTTAAGCACATGTGTTGCACACATATATTCAACTAAACTACAATCATAAATAAATACATACTAAGGCCTCCAAGTATTTTGAAATTATATTTTAAAATGCGGTAAAGTATTGATTCTACTTACTGTTACACCTCGAAGTCATAGAGTTGCAACAGTCCCGCCATGTAAACCATTCTATGATAGTAACTGGCCTCACAGTGCCTACCATAGACATGACCTACACAAGGCGTCGACGGCTCCTCACTTTGAAGTAAACAGTCCGATGAACAATTAAATTACGAATATGATAAATAGTTCAAATTTCTAATAACATGTACAATATTATATATATATAAGTCCACAAAGCATCCCAGGAAGTTTTACATAATATAACAGTTTACTAGATTACAGAATAACTACCAGTCTTTCATTCCTAATTACATAGTCACTCTAGTTACACACTATACTAAGTAACTTGATCCTCATACCCCTGGCTTCCAACAGACTAACCTCTGGGTAATTGTAGGGCGGCATAGTGCTTCGAGTGTTCAGAAATCAGAACTTGCAAAAGGATCCATAAGGGTATGAGCAACTATAGCTCAGTAAGTTGAATCGGAGACTCATGAATGCATGCAAGCACAAACAGGGTTATCAATAAATTATTTTTATGTAATGCAACAATCAAGTGTCATTGCATAACGTAGTCCGGTCTGTTGTCAAATCAGAGAAATTTCACCCGCTCCAATCCGGGTTGAGGAGTTTCCATGTTATGCAGCAACTCACAACCAAACCTAGGCTTGTGCAATGGAGACCTCGCTCTTCTCGCGACTACCTTCGAACCATTGACTTCACCTTCGCCACGACCTCCTTTCCTATCACTTAGTTCGACTAAAGATGAAGAAGGGACCATTTTACAATCCTGCGCTATCCCTTTCGAAGGGGTCGGTGTTTGGTTGGAGAATCCTATGATCTCCTAACGGGTTGCAATGCATGACATTTTTAATTATTTGGTCGACTAAGATTTAATTCCGTTTAAGGTTATCAAACAATTTCATACTAATTCAATCAGTTACAAAATCACTCACAATACAAATTTAGCACGAATTCAGATACATCAAACACATGCGTAAACTACTTACAATCACAATCATATACAAGCCTAAGTTTTCGGGTACTACAAAACTAGTACTCTATTACAATAAGCAATAACCCAACTTACTTGAAATTTCTTGATTGCTCGATCCCTTAATCGCAAGCTGATTTTGTCTCGGGGTGTCCTATAATACAAATAGGTCTTTTTAGTACTTAAAATTTACGGTTTTATATTCTAAGTTATATTTTAATTCATTTTTGTCCGTGTATGCCCATTACGTCCTAATGATTCGTATACTCTATTTTGGTGTTCAAATCCTAACTGAGATTTTAAACTTTGATTTTTAAGCCTGAAATATGCTCGAATCCTAATGTGAAATTAATCACATTAAGCTCGAGTGTCCAAATATCCTGTTGGGTTGTAATTTGGTATTCTAAACTATTCGGTACACGCTAACCCTAATTGCGGTATCGAATTTATTCCCGATGTGTGAAAATCTTATATTTTGAGATATTTAATTAAAATTAAATGTTATTTCAGATTTATTATTTTTCTGATTTCTATTATAATATTATCTAAATAACCTTATTTTGTTAGATTTATTAATTTACCATTTCACATATTACTAATTTCTTATATTATTTACCTAATTTCCCTAATTAACCATACTTAATACTCTAAAGGCTAGGATTAGGGTTCCACATCAGAGATTAACATCCCTAAACATCTAATTAAGATCTAAATTAGTAATTAACATCTTAATCACCTAATTAACCCCAAATCACCTAATTTTTCCATCATTTTAGGCTAAAAATTAACTTAAAAATTTCAAAAATTAATTTTAAAAAAATGGATTCATAGCACTGTTCTACATCATATGAGAATCCTACAAAAAAATTTTGAGCTCCCAACTACACTCCTAAGCCTATTTATTTTCGGTTCTAATCATGCTCGATTTTGAGTAATTTGTTAAGAATCCTATAATTGAAGATGTAATTAAATTAAATCAATATTTTTCCCTAAATTTACATACAATAAAACCTCAGAATAATAAGTTTCATATTTTTCTAGGCAAAATAACTAATTTTACAAAATTATTCAAAATCGGGTCATTTAAGAGACTAACCTGTCCAAAGCTTTCTAGCCGTCCAAACCCGGTCCAAGGCTGTCGGCCGGCCTAGGCGATGGGGCTAGAGTGGTGTGGTGGTGAGTAGTGGGTTTAGCTCACGTGCCCAATCTACATGGTTTTCCCTTTTTTTTTATTTTCTGGATTTTCTCTCAATTTTTTCAGTGCTCCTATTTTTTCCAAATGCTAAACTGACCAAATGACTTCTGAAAAATTTTCCCTTATTTATAAACAATTTTTTGTAATTAATGTGTATTAATTTGATAAGACTTTGCCCATTTTCCTTAATTTTTGGCTTTTAGGTTGTCAAATTTTTATTGGCTAATTTTTCTTTTGTAGATTTAGACCTGCCACGATCTGATCTTGATTCATCTAGGTTCCTCTGATTTTTTTCTAATTTTTTTATAATTAATTTATAATTTTCCTTAATTATTTACTTAGTTTTTGGTCAATTTAGGTAATTTCGTGTATTTTTATCTACACGTAAATACACGTGGGGTACATGTGAACATTCCTAATTATTATTTTGGTTATCTAAAATTTTTAGTATACATATAATCCATCTTTAGTAATTTATTAGTTATTTAATTACACTTTTCGTATTTTCGGTAATTAGTACTTATTATGCTTAAAATTTGAAAATTTTATAGTCTCTTATTTTATTACTTATTTTCTTAAATTCAAGTTTACGGGGTCAGTTTTACTAATATTTCTTTCGTTAGTTTATAATTTGGGTTTGATCGGATCCTTTAACCGATCACCCTAAACCTTGGGTTCTAAGTTCAATCCTACAGTTACTTAGCTTGGCTTGGCTTGGCTTGGCTTGGCTTGGCTTGACTTGGCTTGGCTTTAGGGCTTACACTTACTAGGGCCACATAGTGATTTTCCAAGCTTTAAGCTTCTTACTACAGCTCCTCTTTTAACGCTTCACCTAATCACAAAGTATATGATACCCAAGTTAATTGTATGTTGAATATAAACTAAGGTAAGAACTTAGTTGAGTATAGGGTTTAGGTTTAAGATCCTTCTTTAATATAAGTTCCATTCTAGGGGAGTCTCTAATCAAGTCTTTGACTCTCTTTTACTATATAAGGCTTTTCTAATAACTCTTTGACCAATATTCTAACCAATCCTCTCTTTCATGTGTTTAACCACAAATCTACCCAAATAGCCATTCTAAAATGGAACTCCAGTTAAAATTACTCATCCAACGTCTATTGTACAGCTAGTTAATCTTTATACACATAAAGATGCCAAAAAGTCACTTCTTACAAATATTCATAGTCTTTGACTTACCTTTTGACTAACTCTAAGTTTTATATTTTAATACAGCCAATCTTTTGACCTACCTTCTGGCCAACTTTAGGTTGTATATATCAATTCAATCAGCCTTTTAACCTACCTTCTAACTCCCCTGTTTGCCTTTATAACCTACAAAGTCGCTTAACCACAACACTACATCCACCATTCACTTATTCAACTAAAGCATAGCGTAGCTCAAAAATGCTTTCTCAACACTTACAAAAGTCATTTAATTAGTCAAACATATGATTTGAATAGAAAAACATATTATTGTAGTGAAAAAGCATGTAGTTTGGCTCTTTATTTCCCATACTTGATTTATTAGTGGGTTTTTCATCAAAATCTAAAGTCATTTAATTTCTGATAGCATAAAAAATCATCATTTCTTCAGTTTATAATAAAATGACTCTAAGTTCATTAAAGAAATCCTAAAGAAAAACACTTTTCAGCCATTGTTTCGCTAAGAATCATAATTTATCAAATCCCAACTTTACAAATTTGGTAAACTAATTACATAGCATGAAAATATAATCTTTAAAGAATTCACATACAAAAATTCAGGTCAAAGCTATATCATTGGAGTTTTAAAAAACGTGATTAAAAATCAGTAGATGGGACTTTTTCTTAAGAAACCTATACATGGACTTAGAATTTAGAAAATTTGGATTGATATTTGAATTTTATACAAAAATATTACTTAAGAAAACCAAGTTTCATAATTTTTGGAAGTCTTTTACTATATTTAGTCAAATTTTGATGAAAACAAGAAAAAGAAATCACTTACTGCAAAAACATTGCTCTGGCTACCGTTAGCTACCCTAAGTTTATCAACCCACCAAAGCATAACCTAAAATCTAAGGTGTGTAAAAGGCCTAATTTTACGCTATTTTTTCTTAATTTTTGTTCTTACTTAATTGTTTTACTTCTTAAGCTTTCTAGAATTTTTTCCAACTTATATTCTCTCTCATAAGGTATGTAAAAGGCCCAAAATGTTGCAAGAAAGGGGTTTATATAGCCTAAGGAATTTTATTTTGCAATTGCACATGTTAAGCATATATTTTTCCTATTAGTCTAAGTTGGACACCTAGCTAATGTTTTGCTAATCCCTTGTCACACCAAAAGCCACCTCAAATCAAGTCTAGCAAGTGTCCGATTGGATTCCTCACTTATTTTACATATTTAGGTTGCTAATTTTATGCATATGTATATAATTTTGTATATTATATATTAATATTTGACAAATCTATGCACTTAAATCTATATCTACCAATTACATGATCATTTCTCAATGAATTACTCCTAATTATTATTTTTATAAGTCAAGTAATTTTTTTTAAGGCCTCACTAAGCTGTACAGCTCATATTTTAAGTTTACAATAAAAATACTTGCTATCGATAAAACCATACTTTTATTAATGAAATATTTTATGTACTTTATTTTACAAAATAAACTTTGTTAGGGCTCTTTTTTAACTTTAATATTCTCGTGTTAAAAATTCATTTGATTTCGAGAATATTTTTTAAACCTTAAATTTATCGATTCTGAACAACTAGGGTCATTATACATGATAGTACTAGTAACTCGTGACTCGTGCTACTTATGACTACTTTACTTCTATAAAACTTCCTAAGTCATATTTTCCAAGTGTCATGTTTATAAGGAATGTGTTGCTATTTTGAGTCCTCAATCACAAGTAATTCCTAATTTTGAAATTAAACATTTCTATCTCCAAATACTTTTACACAGGATTTCACATGCCCTATTCTTCTTGGGTTAGAGTGTAAGCTAGTGATGTTTTTGTCTACTGGACTACTACCATTTAGGGTGCAACACTCCATTGCTTTGCCTAGTAGCATGACATTAGTATTGCTCTCTCACAACCTCATTTTTACAGTTTAGGCTGCTCCCATTTCACTCGTGGCTATTGTGCAAATCACACTTGAGAAAGATATGTAGACTTCTTAAACTTAAAGGCGGTATAGGACTCAAATGGTCTAGGCCTTAAGTACCATTAGGTCTCAAGCTTTTCTAAAGTGTAATAGGGATTATCTCACACGTTCATCTTTGATTCTTGTAAATGAGCAATTTTCTTAGTTCTAGGTCATGTTTCTATGGCTCTAAATTGGTCGTCTCAATTTTATTTATTTATTTTTTCGAAATTCTATTAAAAACTACATTTGTCTTTTGTAATTTCACTTGTATATACGGAGAAAAGCTTGTGAACTAATTCAAATTGCAAAAATCCATTATCAATATGAAATCATTCATGTGAAATAAAACACAGTTTCTTTATTTATTTGGTGGTACATGAGAGCACTACTCTTATTACAATAAAATACAATGCTAGGACTATTATATGGAAAATATTCACAATTTAATTTGTATTGCTAAAGATATTATCATCTCTTTTTGTAGTATTAACCATATTGGTTAGATATAAATATTCGTTGTCTTGATTCTTCATAAACTTTCTTTACCATGTCAATTATTTCATGCAGTCATTTTTTGAAATTTCAATAACAGTCAAATCATTTTTAAGTGACATATTGTCCGACACGAAGTGGGAGAGGAAATCGGAGAAAATATATGAATAATGCGGTGACAATCATACATGTAACTGATACAATGGATGCTAAAAGAACATATCATAATACTGATTACAACACGTATTTAATTGAAATTATTCTTCATGTATTCCATCGTAACTTTACTCGCATGGTACAACATTGGAAGTGGAATCAATGTATCTTCAGGGTAATTGCCTTCGCTATTACAATATCAACGCGACAGAGTGCTTACAATAGGACATGAAAAATGCTAACATATGGGACATTTTTTAACAGAGGGGAAAAAAAATTCATAAATCTTACTAAAACTTTTGTATACCATAACGTACGTGTGCGTGTGTTTCTGTAAATTGTGAAAAGATGTGTTTTAGTTATTGGTTATCCAATGACAAGAATAGTAAAACAATGTCTAAAAAACACGTTTTTCAATCATATAGGAATTTTTTTTTAATAACGATTTACGGATTTAAATACTTAATTTTATAAATAGATACTTAAAAGCATGCGATATAAATATAAGGGATTTATTTACAATTTATGCTAATTATTAATATATTTTATTATTTAATTTTAGCTATTAGTCACCACATATACCATTACAAGCTAAAATAAAGCACATCATATATATAAAAATAGAATCCAAATACTCCCAATCTTTATTTCCTCAATTTCTATAAATTTCCCCATTAAATTTTGTGAAATATATATATTTTTAATTAATAGAAAGGATTTGAATCGTGATTCATGATATTCATCCAACGAGAGATTAATGGGTGATGCCACCGGGCTCTTGGCATTGAATTGAAACTCTAGTGGCAACTGGCAATGCATTAAGGAAATATTTTCAAGCACGGCCAATTTGGGACACGGACTATCTAAAACCGCCACAAAACGACAGCGTCTTCGATCTGCGAAACCGAGTCTCGTTTCCGACTCTCGCAATTTTCTCGGCAGGCAACCAAACATCGGAGACAGCGAAAAGTTGAATGAAGGCGATGAGAAGGCTGACGAGGAAATGGAAAGAATCCCACGACGACGAAAACTTGTCTCTCCCCACCGTCGACGATGCTCGACCTATAGAAACTCAAGGTCTCTGCTTTTTTATTTTTTATTTATTTTTATAATAATAGTAATAGAGCTTTAGTTAAGTTCCTCTTTTGCTTTGACTGGTTTGATTTTTGCGAATTTAGCTTTTGAAGTGGGTTTAAATGAGTTTTAACTAGGGTTCGAGAGAAAATCAAATGGGTGTGTTTTTTTTTTAAAAGTAATGTGATAATAAGATTGAATTTTTGTTTCCAGATAGCGTGTTTGATGCAATTTAAGCATGTATTTTGGGTTTTTGTATTAAAGCGTGCTGAATCTTGTACTTTTTAGATATTCTATAACCATTGAAAGTAAGTTGGTTGTTGGCTGTGGCATCAAATGGGCACTTGCTAAGAGGCAAAACAGAGAGAATTTTCTTTCTTACTCGTTATTAGACAAGCTGCATGACGATTGCTGATACGATACGAAAACATATTATGCTAATGGCTTGCACAGGGTTCACCATGTCAAAAGCTAGAGAACCCCATCCTTTCCCCCCTTTCCGCCTTCATGTTGCCACACAGGAAGGGCATGGGATGTCAGAAAGGCGACACAGCATGCTTACCGAATTGATATGAATGTGACATGGACTAACATGACCTAAAATTAAATTAATTATTTGTGATGTATGTTCGCACTGTCATGAAATAAAACATGAATATGATTTGCCAACATGAATTGCCTATTATTATTACAAGTGCTGATTGCTTCAAGGAAGGATTTTAGTTGGAAATTTCGTAGTCACACCTCAGGGGTATTATGAATGAAATCACATTATGTTAATTTTCATCAAGTCGTTCTATTGTATGGGTGATTGACAAGAGTAAAGTTGTACCATTTCCATGTTATAGTTCATTGCAAACATATGTATCCTTTGTGTCTAAATGTGCTTTCATGTTTGTAGAGCAAGAGGATATGATTCGATCATTTGAAAGGAGCCATGCCCAGCAGAGTCTTTTATGGAGGGTATGTTTAGTTTTACACGAATATGAACTGATAAGAACTAAGAAGTTAGACATGGATTGACTTTTCTCTTGATAAGTTCTGTCAAAATTTTTCTGCCACATTTATTACATGCCTTTTATATGCAACTACACACACGTAGAATAGCCTGATATGGAATCCGCATCAGTTTATTAATCATATAAAACAATATGTAATGCAGCAAAAGATGAATGGGAACATAGAATAGGGATAGACAAGCTCTATAACATAATCTCAATTGCTTCTTTAAAATGATTTTTTGAAGAATAACTTTTTTTTTTTTTTTAATATATAATATTATTTTCTTGTAGTGTGTATTTTCTGCATTACTCTTTGGTTATGCCATGTTCCTGGTATACTCTGCCTTTCAACAGGCTTCATCTCCATGGGAACTGGTAAGATCCATTATCAAAGTTTGAGCTCCTTTATGCAAGAGTTTTGATTTCATTCACTGGGTATCATTGAGACATTTTTGCAAAAGTAGCCTTTGGTCGCTAATGAGGCAATATCGTATCTTTGCTGAGCAGCGTTATCATGCTTACTTCATGGAGGAGGTTGACTCATGGAGAGTAATATCTGCAGGTCTGCCTCTATTTTTCAATATGGCGAATCCCACTACATATCATTCTCATCCATAACATTTGCACAAACATTTGCTGGACATATATCTTAGTAATGAACTTCTTTTGCCACTTGTGACGTTGGATTTCTTTTTGTATGTCACTTACATCTGTGGTGTTGCACTATATAATATACCAGTTAAGTGTTTAAACTGTATTGAGCTCTTCTTGAACTTCTGAATACTCTTCTTTTTGCCATTAATGGAAATGCAACTGTTCTGGATAGTTTTGATTTAGACTAGAGCATTGTTAGATTAGGGTTCTGGGTTGTATTAATTTGTTTGCATATTAAGGTCTCTGTGCTGTATTTTCAGATTGGGTTGCCGTCTTAGCATGTTTGATGGCCATTTTTGGAATACTGGAGAAATCTAAAAATCATAGGCGATGGCTTTGGTACTCATGTTTCACTGCTATCTCCCTGGCAATTTTCTGGGTATATTACATGTTAAGGTATTACATTTTTCTAAGCGCATTCATACCATGGACTTCTTCAAATATCTTGCAGTAAGTGCAATACATGTGCAACTTTATATTTGATTTTGAAACAGCAAAGCAGTAGATGGACTATGATAATGCTGGATCCTCTGCTTCATTGGTCTGTATATATATTTACCACCAATCCTTCAATGTATATTCTGTTGTATCGTTCCTTCATATTGCACCTCATGTCACTTCCCCTTCCTATCCGGTCGTAGATCTCTCAGATAATTAATGATGCTATCTTTGAACCCCTTAATTCATAGAAAATACATAGTATCTTGACTTCATGCTCTCAATTATTGTTTTTTGTTCTATCATGATTTACTATTTGTTTCATGTTACCGAAAATTGGTGATGCATACCCCGAGTTATACCTTTTCATATTTGATGAAAATACCTTTTCATTTTGGCAGACTTCCAAAATTTCGATGGGATGTATTATGGCTTCCACTCGGTCCTCTTGGGTATTTCCAAAATTATATCTTGTTCTTGATGGTGTGTTTATGTAAAATCAGCTGAAAGTCTGTTGTTATTATGATTCCAGAGGAGCTGGAGTTTGTCTTTATGTTGACCATCTTCTGGACGAGTCCTCTGAAGAAATAAGAAAACTTAGAGCATATATGTATTCCTATAAAGCTGGTTAACGGATGATGAAAGTGAAGCTTGAATACACCTCCAAGCTGCTCTATTCTCGAGAGGAGATACACGCTGCAAACCAGAATCCATTGCTCCGGATGGTGCTGAATCTCGGGAAGCTAATCTTCATTTGCCGGCTGAAGGCAGTTATTTGCAGATTGTCGAGGCAACTACAGGCATCATGCATATTTGTAATCATCGGAAATTTTGCATACAGGCCTGTTTTGCAACTTTTGAATTTTGTTTTGAATGTATAGACCTGTATTGCGACTTATCTGTCTACTCATTCATTTTTCTTCACCCTATTACGAATTCAATCAATTACTTGTGGTACTCTCTTAGGTTTTGTCAAGAAATGGACTGCATTTATTTCAACGTATATCAAACAGGATCATCAGAGATTCAACAGCCTTGTTTTGATGTTTAGCCATCAAAAGACAGGGCAATGGCTTCCATTAAGTTTTATATTTCCTTTTATGGTCAGGCATGCCAGTATACCCGCTCAAGTTTCACACTGGATCAAGAAATTAAATCCATCTCAATCAAAATTATTGTAACAAGGACATAGTGAACGTCTGATACAAAAGCTGTTCTTGATAGATCGAAGGACAAAGTAAATTTGGCTTGCCTTCCTTTCTTAATTTTTTTGCAAACAAAGAGAGAATTGTCGATAAAAAGCATTATCCTAGACAAAATAAGGTATTTTAAGAAGGGGCACATTATGGGTTTGAGATGAAAGATAATCTAAAATCCATGTATTAATCAGTGATAAAAAAGGACCAGTATCTCATTGACCCCTACAACAACTTTGACAAAACTCATGCGATGAGACCACTATTGTGCAGACAAGTTAATGCAGGAATGAAAAATAGATAAAAATCAAATCAGTCATCATCTTCAATAACTTTAGTGCCCAATCCTTTCAGCCCTTCTGGTGGGATCTCGGCAACTGTGACGAGAGAGTAAAGCTCCTCCTTAGCATCTTCATCCTCATTTCTCCTGCGAGCAATGCGGACCCTGATCCTTCTTGGGACACTTCTGATACCCCTGCTCCAGATGTGCTTGTTCAATTTTACATCCACTCGGACATCCTTTGTCCCCATTGCTTTCTCTGCAAATTTTCTGATTTCCTTGATAGCCCTTGGAGCTTTCTTCTTGAATGTGCTGTTTGCATTGACAAAAATAGACTAAAGCAAACAATTCTGACAAAGACTAGTTTGACAAAGTTGAAATTGTTGCAGATGAAATGTAGCAACTTTATACATATGTATATGTGGTAATGATATCAATTACAGGTATTTATAGCAATTTTAGCTAGAACAAGAAATGTACAGAGATCCTAACAATGCAGCAATCCAAAAGTAGCACAAATAAGAGTAAAATTTCGTTTAAAGACATGAGCAAGATCACAATGAAAAGTTCAAAGTAGGTTGACCGATGTCTATCATAATCATGTAAAAGGATTCTGGATCTCGTAAAGCAGCCTATTTCAAACTCCACCAGACTCTCATACTGAAGCTTGCAACCCAGAAAACTCAGTATTCATAACTACGGTAATATTAGGGGAACACAAATAATACGCAGCTGGACAACCAAGTAATATATCCACACACCAAGTAGGATGCAAGCCATAGAAGAAGATGATATGCACTTTCATTTTAACATGTGATTCAATTTTCAAAAGAAAACACTTAGCCTTGAGTTGCACCTTGTTAATTAGCAAAAGTAGATCCCAAAGTTCTGCAACAGATGAGAGATCTAATGAACCTCACTTGAATACCATTGGCTGATATAATTTGGAATAATTGAGAAATCTAACTGCAATACTATAGGTGAGGTGCGGATGCAACCCCTAAAACTACAAGTGTCCTTTTAATATTTCTAAATAGCTGCTAAAAGGGTTTCCAATTAGCAACAACCAAAAGCTGTAACATTGTGGATGCTTCTTTTTGAAGTTAGGGGACACAAGAGCACATTTTAGAAGTATACGAAGGTGTACCTGCATCTTCTAATTAGTTTTGCAATTGCCATTTGCCTTCTTTTTTTAGATATAACTCAGCCTAGTGATTGGAAGTACATCGATTTATGTTGAGATGGGGATAAATGCTCCATCTTTGGAAAGCAGGGATCATAGTCATGCCATTGGCTCCATAATTGACCACTAATTTAGTTACTCCTCAATATACAAACATGGCCCCATTTCCTTTTGGTGATTGTCTTATTAAGAGTAAACGAATTCATTCTTGTTAGGTGTCAGATAATGCTGCTCTGAGATGATGCGCTATCCTACAAGGAAGTGATTACCACAAGGTTTCACATATACATGTCCAAAGATTAAAAAGTAGCAAACATGTAGATCGAAGAAGGAGAATGCACCACGGCCATAAGGGCTAACTCAACTTTATTCCAATGAAATCTAAACGAAACTCCATGCACCATGTACAGCTTACCTCACAACCAACTACCACGAACTACCTAAACTCCTAAAATTCAATTACATTGCATTACTGAGTGCAGCACAGCTTGCCAATAATTTGACTTATCAACAGACATTGCAAGTGAATGCTGGTAGGGCCATCATCAAATTAATTGCCACCATTAGACCGACTTTCTTAATATGCCGCAGATACAGATACACCGATATAAAATCAATTGTGAACACCGAATACTAGAACAGTGACGATGCACATAATTTAACATCAGCAGACAGGTTCTAAAATGTACCCCAAAAGTTCGTTTTTATTTATTTTTTGCAATATAACAATTTCCCACTTGTTCTACTAGTAAGATAAAAAAAAAAAAGAATAATTAAACAAAATCAAAATTAGAAACCAAGATATCGTCAATAAAAATGAAAGTTCATCAACTTAAATAAAAAAAAAAAAGCGATGAAATGTGAAACTTACCATCCATGAAGACGCTTGTGGAGATTAATGGTATACTCTCTTGTAACCACTTCCTCTTTTCTTCCTCTTGTTTTCTCAATCATCTTTCTTTAAGCTAATTTAACTCTACCTGCAACACAAATTCACCATATGTGTTTAAAATTAAGTCCATTAATATCACAGAGGGAGGGATCAAGGGAGGGGGAAGAGAGACAGAAAAAAAGAGGAGACGAACCTTTTCGTTTGGAGCTAGAGGTGAGAGCCGACGGAATGCTTCCCCTAGCCCTAGCTGATGTGTGGAGATAAAAGGAGCAAAACCCTAGTCATGATTGTGGGCTTGGGTTTTGCTGTGTCTTATTTGGGCTCTGTTTGTTGGGCAGTTCAAAATTACAAATTGTCGTTACGCGTTTGTTTTAAGGGTGGGCTAACCCACCACGTATATAAGGATGAGCCAGGCCTGCTACATGGGCTACCTATGCATAGACATGCAAAAGAGGTAGATAAGCATGAGCTTAGGCTTAAGTATGCAAACATGGACATATAGGGCACAATAAAGTTAGTTGACTGCCTATACATGAGAATAAAAGTATACTTGTAGCATGTGGGCCTTGTTTTATTTGAAATTAAAACAAAAATTAGGATTTTAAGTAGTTTTAATTAAGTAAAATATTAAATAAATTGATTTATTTATGTATTAGCTTTATTTTTACATAATCATTGGTAATTCAAAATTTTAAATAAATTAAAGAAATAAGTAAATAATAACAAAATAGATGTTGAAATTATTTGATTAGTTATATGTGGTGGAATAAATGAACTAATTGAATGATTTCATTTAATTATTTTAATTCTTGTAAATTGAATAATTAATTATCTATTTAATTGTATTGATTTAATTATTGTAATTTGATTAATCTAATTAATCTTTTAATGTATTTTGAGGTAAGTGTTTAAATTATTATGCTCAAGTCATATAAATTTAATAGTAAATAAGTAATATTGAAATT
This sequence comes from Lumnitzera racemosa, assembly GCA_024138005.1. Taxonomy (NCBI): domain Eukaryota; kingdom Viridiplantae; phylum Streptophyta; class Magnoliopsida; order Myrtales; family Combretaceae; genus Lumnitzera; species Lumnitzera racemosa. Next base: position 38,000,345 of record JAMXBC010000007.1, read on the forward strand.
AAATTTAGTATGCAATTAATGAATGCACATGAATATAATATTAGTATATGAAATTAATAAAATCATGATTGATAATAGGGGGACTAACATTATCAACTGAAGACTTAAATCCATACCTAACCCCAAATTATTGTGATAGAAATCAACACTACTAAACTCCAACTCAAAGTTGAGTTAAAGGATTACAAAGCTTAACTAGGTGAATCTTATCTTACGAACCTTTGAAAGAGGAGGATTCCAACAATACCTAAGGCTTAATGCACTTTAACTGACCTGAGTATAGAATAATGGTTGAAGTTAGGATTGCCTTTGATTTGTCTCTAAATAGGCAAACAATATCGAGGTTGTTAAATGATCTAATTTTGCCAAAAGCCTTAATGTTGAGTACTGAGCTAACTTGCTTAACCTCTCAACCTGACCCAGATTAAGTCGGTTAATTGTGCAACACTCTTCCTTGTTCCTTGCTAAGTTGTCTACCCTAAGTGTCGAGCTACTTGAGTTATTGAGGTCTCTATTTTCCTAGGAGCCAACTAAGCATTCCCTTTAATCCTTTTTATCAGAATGAACAAGCAATGGCTGATACGTATCTTGGCTTGTAATCCTAAAATTATCTTTTTTAGAGATTACTCTATATTCTTGTGTCCATTTTACCTTTTTAGAATATATGCTAGGATTCTCATGTATGATACTTTATAATATACCCTTTTTAGTCTTTTCCTTTTTATGTTGCAACCCTAAAAGGTTGGGTATAAAAGACACCATTTTGTAAGTAGCAGACATTTTTGAGAGTTAATTCTTGTCTTCCCTTGGCTCTTATATGTTTTCTTTAGTAAGGAATGATAATAAGTGAACCTAATTGATTCTCTGTATGTCATATCAGGGAAAAGATTAGGTCGTGTAGTGTTCATTTGGTGCGTCATATCCTTGCAGGTAGCTCATGGATTTGCTAACTTTCTTGTTTTTGTTTGTTCCCATTATGGTATGCCCTTCACGTATCCGAACCCCCCTTCCTACCACCCAACCTCTCCCTCCATAGAAGTGCATCAACTTCGTTGATATCAGAGTACAGTTTCATCAATAGAGTACATGAAGTGTAGTAAAGTTCTTGTATGTATATTGTTGGTAGCTATTGTGTTCTATAATTGCTGCAGTTGTGTGAATTTGTAGTTCTCATAGTTTTGTAGTTGTAGGTTGTTGTGGAGTAAGTAGTAAGTAATGGGTATTGGATTTGAGGTTATGTAAAGTTGCAGTACTAGGTGCTCTGATATACCCTTTAACATTTAAAACAAAGTATGTAGCCTTCCATATTATGAGCATAATGTTTGGAGTGTTGGCATAGTATGATTGTTAACGGTGGTTTTTGGAAGTAGGGTTTGAGGTTTTGAGATTTATACCATTAGAGGAAGTGGTTTCAAAGAGTAACAATGTCGAATTTGAGTGCTAAAGGTATTATTAGAGATAACGAGAGTGGAGCTTAAGGTTAGGCTAATAGGGAAATTATATACTAAGGTTAGTTGATGATAAGGCTAAAAAGTTAATGTTCTAGTAGAAATTTTGGTTATTGCCATGGGGGACAGTAGACAACCTCCTAGAGATGAGTAGAATAGTGATCGAGTTGATGGCATACATGACTAAGGTTATAGCCACACTGGCTGACCTAATCACTTGACTCCAAATGTCCAAGCTCGAGGAGTGGATAGACCTATTAGGTGAAGACTTGCCTTGGATGAAATTAAGGGGGTGAATGAAGAAGTGGAAGAAGATGACAAGGAGCATTTTGAAGCTGAGGAGTGAGGATACCCAACTCTTTAAGGGCTTAACAATGTCAAAGTCTAAATTATGACATTTTTTAAGAGTGTTGATGCAAACGGGTATCTTGAGTGGGAAGAAAAGGTTAAGAAATTTTTTTACTACTATCAATATGCTAAGGATGTCGAGGTCTCTCTTATAGCCCTTGAATTCTCTGGTTATATCACCATGTGGTGGAAGAATTTCACTACAGCTAAGAGAAGGGATGGCTGACATCGTGTTCGAACTTGAGAAGACATAAAGTGGTTGTTGAGAGGAAGATTTATCCCCAACTTTTATCTATAAGATACTCTTACAAAATTAAAAGAGTTCTACTAAGGAAACTAATTTGTTGATGCTATGTCAAAGAATTTCAAATGCTAATGATCCAAGTAGATGTAGATAAGCCTAAAGCTTGTACCATCTTAAGATTTATTATTGGACTCAAGTATGAGATTAGCAATGTGATAAAAGTTCAGAGATTTTACACCTTGGAAGAGACCATCAAGATTGCTCAAAGAGTTAAGAAATAGATGCGAACACTGCATTCCAACCTAATTTGAGCAAAGTTGTCGGACTTAATCGAAGTAGTCAGTATGAGCATTGAAGGCCAGTAAGGGTGAAGAGTCTCATAGCCAACTTGTTGAAAGCTAATGTGATCTAAAGGGTTGACCTGTTGACAAGATTATTAAAGGAAAGACTGAGAAGGGTTAGTCCTTTGGACAAAAGACTAATGAGATAAAGTACTTTAAGTGCTTATGTTATGGACACATGATTGCCTAGAGTCCTAATTAACGTGTTATGGTAATGTATGGTGATCATGTAGACATCACTGACAAGAGTGAGCCTAAAAAGGATGAGAAGGAGGTTGGAACAATTGATGGAAGGTTTGAGAAGAGATGAATGTGTATGTTGACCCGGGCGAAGTTATGGCTTTAGTGTTGAACTTAATACCAAGCTTTAAGGAAGATTAGAGAGAGAAGTTATTCCATATCAAGTGTATAGTCAAAGGCCAATTGTAAACCATTATAGTAAATGGAAGGAGTTGTATCAATTTTATTACTTAATTATTAGTACAAGGTTAAGTTTGCCGACCTCCAAGCACCACACCCCTTCCATATAAGCTATATTGATTACATAACAAGGGTGTTTTACATGTAATTGAGCAAATAACTATACTATTATGTGTTGGGAACTTATACAAGGATGAGTTGGTTTATGACATCATCTCGGTGGGTGCTTCACACTTTTTATTAGGAAGACCTTGTTTGTTTGACCAACTTATCATGCATGATGAGTATAAGAATACTTATGCTTTCACCAAGAATGGATGGAAGATCATGTCACAACCTACGACTCCTAGCCAAATAAATGAGATACATAATCAACTCACTAAAGTGACCAAGAAAAAGGCTTTAGTACAATCCTGTAAAGAATTATGAACCGTTGAGAAGGCTGATGTAAGTGTTGCGATCAGACGTTTGCCTCGCAATCAGATGTTCAGGGTTTAGGCCGTGAAATTTAGGATGGTTGGGTAAGTTATTTGATCGATCCCAAATTTTACAATAAAGCTAGGGATATTAGTAAAAGTGGTTTTATGAATTTGGATTTAGGAAAATAAAGAAAAAAGCAATTAATTATTATAATATTGAATTATATGTAAATTTCCCGTTATTTATCAAAAATGCATAAAACGAGTTTCGATAACTAATGAATCGATAGAGATAAATTATATGTATACTAAAAATTATAAAATAACTTAAATAATATTTAGAAGTATTTATTTATACCATATATGTATTTACATGTAGGTAAAAATACCGGAAATTTTTTAAATTACCCGAAATATGTTAAAATAATTAAAGAAAAATATGAAATTGTTTAGAAATTTAACCAATGAAAATTAGCCAAATAGAAAGTGAAAAAGGAAGAGATAAGGGGCATGCGGAAATTGGAAAATTAAAGAAAAACCCTAACTACCTCTATAAATTTAGCAACCACATATCAAACTTCATTTTGTTCAGTTGGAAGTTAGAAAAAAATTGAGAGAGCTTAAAAAGAGAGGAGAGAGCATTTTTACAAAAAAAAAAACAAAATAATGTGCATTTAAGGCTTATAAAGGAAACCTACATTCGAAAACCACTTGGAGAGGAATGTATACCACCATTAGATAGTGAACCCTACGCCTAGACTTGTAGATAATGATGAAGCCACCGCTAGTGGTTGGAAGCTTGTCGATAGGTGAGTTTCGATTTCCCTTTCAAATTTGTTTAATTTAGTAAAAATATCAAATATGAATGGAAAATTATGAAATTTGGTTTCCTTAGGTATTTTTTCATGCAGAATTAGAATATCAAATTGGATTTTTAAAATTATAAGTATTTATATAGATTCCTTAAGAATAGGTTTGATTCCGATGAATTTTATATGAATTTTTAAAAATAGTAAATAATGTTTATTTAAGCTAATTTTTGGTGTAAATATTCCTCATATGATATATTTAATTTACATAAAAATAATTTTTGATAAACTATATGCTTAGTATTTATTAAAATTACTTTTGTTATATCTACCTTATTTTTCATAAGAAATAAATAATAGGTTTTTAATTAAATTCCTTTATGAATCTGATTTGCAATGACTTCTAAAGCTTAGGTTTGATTTTGGGAATATTCAATTTGAATCTTACAATTTTATTTGGTTATTTACCTAATTTAAACTAATATTTAGCCAAATTGGACCTAAAATTGATATTTTGAAAAAAATATATATTAAATTATCTTAGTACTTTTCGTGATCATAATATAACAATCATAATTTATTGAGTATAATATATTTTCCATAGCTTTGATGGAGCTTCTATACTAATTATTATATACTTACCTAATGTTTATGCATAATATGTACTAAATATGTAGGTAAAGGTTATATTTAAGTTAAATTTGTGATTTAGGGTTAATTAGATATAAATTTTGATTTAGAATATAATTAGACATCTTAACATGTTATTGGTAGTGAAAGATAGTATATGTAGTGTTAGCAACGTTAAATAGGTGATATAAGTATATAATATGTAGTAATACATAATACGTGTATATAGAAAATAAATGAGTGGAAATATTAGATAAAAATTTATGATATTATAATAATAGGAATATGATATAAATCTAATTTGGAATGGGAGTTTATGAAATTACATGAAAAATGTAGGTTATTCTTACATAGAGAGTTAATTCAATAATTAAATTAAAAATATAGTGTATCGTACTAATCGAAGTGTTGATTAGGAGCTATGATAGAAATTTAGGATACTTAAGCATAGTTAGATAAATTTCACACATTAGTCTATGAGGAATTTATAGGGTTTACAAATAAAAATAGTAATCAAAAGTTAAAACAAAGCTTAATTCAAAAACTAAATTAGAAATTAATTTAGAACTAGTTTAGTTGTAGGAGCTATAGAATTCGAATGATTGAATAAAATCATAATCTTAAACTAAAGACTAATGACTTAAAAACTTATATGTATCTATATACATATATATATTTATATATATATTTATATATATATATATAAGTGGTCACGTTTAATGTAGATTATTCTTAGATCAGAATCTAATTTAGAAGTATAATCCAAATTAGGATTAATATAAGTATATTCGATAGTAAGTCAAAAACCTAAACCAAAGGATATACTTATTAAATAAACCATAAGAAAAAGGTTAAAAGGAATTTAAAAAACTTACAAACAAAAAGTAATAGAAAGAAAAAGGTAAACTAAAACATAATTTAGAAGCCGAAACTATAATCGGAATAAGAAACAAATTCGGAACCTGGCTGAACAAGAGAAGTAATTTTAAGAGACTTAGACCTAAATCATTACATATAAGAAGATCATAAACCAAAGATACCCATAATCTAAATTACATAATAAAACCCATCTATGGTAGTTATACAGAAACTAAAACAACATTGAATTATAGGGATTATTGGTGATGGTTTATGTGAGCCGCATCTTAAGTGAGTAAGCTGGGAGTCCAAGTAAGTTGGGATCAATACTTTACTATATTTTGGAGTACTGTTGATAGGACTCAGAGGCTTGAGATTATGCTTAGTTGTGATTGTTAGATAAATGATTGTATGCATGCCTATATGTGCTTATTTTTGAGTTTGATGATATGATTCTGGTTTACTATTCTAGTTTGTATTTATGTAGTTTGTTTGAAAGGTTAAACACCTTAAACTGCATTTAATTAAACACTGACTTGTAATTCTAAATCGGACTTGCATAGTAACCTATTAGGGGAGATGTTTAGGGTTCTTTAGCCAAATACTGACCCTTTCAAAAAGGATAGCGCTAGATAGAATAATGGGTCTCTTCTTCATCTTTATTCAAACTAAGTGACAGGTGAAAAGTTGTTATAAGGGTGAAGTTAATGGTTTGAAGGTAATCACGGGAGGAATATTATCTTCATTGCATAAGCTTGAGTTTGGTCATGAGCTGTTACATAACGTGGCAACTCCTTAACTTGGATTAGAGCGAGCGTAATTTCTCTAATCTCACGATGAACTAGACAACGTCGTGTGATGACATTTACTTGTACATGCATTGTATCTAACTAATTTGGTTTATAACTTTATTTGTGTTTGATGTATAGTTTTAAGTCTTCATCCTAACTTATAAGATGGTTGGTTGCTTATATTCCTATAGATGTTGTTCTAGGTGCTAGCTAAGAAGCGGTCATATAACTATCCTAAAACTAGTAACTGCTGGCTTCTGGAGAGTGGAGATATAAAACTAAGAATTAGATACACTCTTAAGTTTAGATTTTATCTTTAAAGCTTTTAGTATTAATTTATGTATTACTTAAATAGATTATAATTAGGTTAATAAATCTTGTAAACATACTCAAATTATTTAATATAACTATGTATTTTTTTTTTATAATTGTATAGTTAAATAACATGTTTAATTTATGAACCGTTTACTTTAAAACAGGTTAGTTGTAGATGTCTTGTATTAATCAGGTATAAAATAGAAACTGTAAGGTTAGCTTCTATCCTAGAGTAGTTTTTACGGCAGGACTGTTATGACCCTACCGCTTCGGGGCGTGACAATTGATAAGCTTATGCTTCTGTTAATTTGCAGATTATTGGAATTGAGAGACCTAAATAATGTACCAAAAGAGTTTAGGAAGTTGATAGATGATTTCTCCGACTAGTTCCCAAAAGAACTACTTAAGGGACTACCTCCAGTTTGAGTAATTGAACACTGTATCAACCTATAACCTAGTGTTGGTTTGCTAATCTAACCTACCTGTAGGATGAATCCGAAATAGGTTGTCGAGCTAAAGAGGCAAGTGGATGTGTTCATTAAGCATGGTTACATAAGAGAAAGTATGAACCTATGTATTGTACCCATTCTGCTCATACCTAAGAAAAATGGTTCTTAGTGCATGTGCATTGATAGTCGAGCTATTAACTACAATACACTGAAATATAGGTACCTAATGTAGAACCTAAGGTTCATTGCTTGATTTTAATGATAACAAAACCAATGTGAATATAAATCAATTCATGAAGTGTTAATGTTGAGTTAATTTAAAAATAAGTTCTATCTTGTTATATTACCTAAAAATTCCAATTAGCTCTTTGATATATCCAAAATATTGGACTTAAAAGTGAAGTGAAGTCAATTTGTTTGAGTATGAATGATATGGTAGTGTTTATGGATTGCATGTCTATATCTTGAAATCATGTGAAAACTGCTGTTGTTGCATTATCGTCTTGACAACAATGGAAGGTTACTGGCATGATGACTTGAAGCTTTATAATGAAAGATGAATTCAGTTCTGATCATGAAGCTAGCATGACGGTAAGATGTTGCTAGCATTCATACTGATAAAAAAAAAAAAAAAAGCTTATTGGCTTAATGGTGAGCATGTGTACCATTACGGTGGTACCTCTGTTTCAACTAGCTATTTGAGCATTTAATGCACGGTAATGGGAAGAACTTATGGAGATAATATAAATGCTCAACAACCCAGCTAAGGACAATTAAAAACTGATATTCTCCGGTAATCTAAAGACATTCTCTTACATTTTTTGGACTTATTACTTACCAATTGTTTCGTGTAATTTTATTTTCCATCAATTAAGAGAGATTAAGTGTGTAGTGCTTGAGGGCTTATTCATTGCAAAACTTAAAGAGAAAAAGCACTACACTTATGTAATCATTATGTGTAGTTGTGATTGAGGTGACTTGTGACGCTCTTAGAGCATTAAATTGTAAGATTAATAAAGTGGTGTGAAGTCTTCAATTGGAGGTGATTATGGATTAGCAGAGAGTAGGGGCTATTCGAACTCCACATTATATCTAGGCTCAATTTCTCAATCTCTTTCTCTTTATTTTTTTGCAATTCTTATTAATCATTACAACTTGCTCATCTTATTTACTATTTAGATTGCATTTGTGATTAAAAATTGATAAGAAATAAAAAATTGTCACAATACTCAATTCACTCTCCTTTTTGAGCATTAGCTTAGTGTTCTTCACCCAATACCTAAGCTCGATGACATGTTAGACGAACATCATGGTACCCAAATATTTTCCAAGATTGACCTGAGAAGTGGTTATCACCAAATCCTTATGATACTTGGAAATGAATGGGAAATTGCTTTTAAGACACGACATAGTCTCTTTGAATGGTTAGTCATACCTTTTGGACTAATTTATGCACTGAGCACATTTATGATGCTCATGAACCATATGATGAGACCCTTGATCGGAAGATGTGTGGTGGTAAATTTTGATGTATATTACCAATCTAGCAAACCGTGTTAAACATCTTTGAGATGTTTTTGATGCACTTTGTACCGAGAAACTATTTAGGAACTTGAAGAAATGTATATTTTATCATCATAAAGTTATCTTTTGGGGATAGATAGTTCTAATGATATAATTCGAGTTGATAAATAAAAGATCAAAGTTGTCTTAGAGTAGCCAACCGTGAAGAATGTTATCAAGGCTAAAAGTTTCCATAGACTTGCTTTTTTCTATAAGTAGTTCATCAGAAGCTTCAATACTATTAGGGTCCCCTTAATTGAGCTTATGAAGAAGGGTGATGGATTCTAATACACTGAGCGAGCTAAGAAGAGTTTTAGTAAGATAAAAGAGAAGCTAACAATTACTCCAATCTTTACCTTGCTTGACTTTAAGAAGCCTTTTGAGCTAGAGAATGATGCTTTGGGTGTCGGTGTTGGAGTAGTATTGACATAAGAACGCCGACCTATTATCTATCATAATGAGAAGCTCGGTGGTACCACCTAGAACTACTTTGTGTATGAGAAGGAACTTTATTCTCTTTATTAAGCTCTAATTGTAGAGCAACACTATTTGTTACCTTAAGAGTTTATCATTACATGGACCATGAGCCTTTTAAAAACATCGATAGTCAGAACAAACTCTCAAAAAGTTAGGTAAAGTAGCTTGTATTCATGGAGGGTTTCTCCTATGTTATCAAACACAAGAAAGGTAGTGCTAATGTGGTGGCAGATGCTTTTTCTCGCTGACAAACTCTACTTACCACATTACAAGCCAAATTACTATGTTTCTCTCTCCTTACCTAGAAATATGTTTAGGACCCTCAGTTCGGTCCTATCATTGACAGGTGCGAAGGAGTTGCAGTTAGAGGATACTATATGAAGGATGGATACTTGTTCAAGGACAGAAAACTTTGCTTTCTGAGCTATTTAACTAGTGGGCTATTAGTTCTGGAGGCTCACAGTATAAGCTTATTTGGATACTTTGGCGAGACTAAGACTATCGACCTGTTGAAAGAAAATTTTCTTTTAACTTGGCATGGCAAGGAATGTCCATTAGGTCGTTGGCAGTTGTGAAATTTACAAAATGGTTAGGGGAAGAAGGGAGCCAAATAGAAATTATACACCCTTGCCTGCACCAAACTTTCATTAAGTTGACCTCGACATGGACGTTGTTTTAGGGTTGGCTCGGACATCCTTAGGATAGAATTCAATCCTAGTAGTTGTAGATCGTTTCAGCAAAATGGTATACTTCATACCTTGCTAAAGAACTAACAATGCTTTATATATTGCTGATTTGTTTTTGTAGGAAGTGGTGAGATTATAGGGAGTTCCCAAGTCCATTGTATCATATTGGAATATAAAGTTCTTAAGTTATTTTTAGAAGACATTGTGAAGAAGGCTTAGCACAAAGCTTGTATCTAGCTCTAGTAGCCACCGTCGGACTGATAGACAGATTGAGGTGGTGAACATAACCCTTAGACATTACTCCAAGCTATTGCGGAGAAGAATCAAAGGGATTAGGACTTATCCTAACATATCCTAACTAATTGTAGAGTTTGCATACAGTTAAACTATCCACAAGACAACAGGAAAGACCTCCTTTAAGATTGCCTAAGGCCTTGATTTGACCATTGCACTTGACTTGGTTGGCACCCTAGTAACTCTCAAGGAGAGTCAATTAGGATTTGATTGAGCTTGAGAAATACACGAGCTATACCAACATTTAGCCAAGCAAATCACTAAGTTCAATGCAAGCTAGCACCAAATCCCAATTAAGGCTACCAAGTTATCTCTTTTAATTTAGGCGACCTTGTTTAGATCGATAACAACTGAAGAAAGATTTCCATACTTGACAAAGAAGTTATCACCTCAAGCTAACGAACCATTCAAGGTGCTAAAAAAGACAAACCTCAATACCTACCAGATTAAACTACCTGAGGATTGGTTTTTCCCCAACTATTAATGTATTTGGTAAGAATCGTCCCTTTGGACCAAGTACATGTAATCGAGCTAGAGGACTCCAAGGATTCGTGCAGAGAACACTAGCTTGAAGCTACATCCAAGATGAAGATTTCTATTCTGAACTAATCTCTCGCTGACTTGGCTATTACATCCTTACGTATGTCAGATCTGCTCTTACCCAATAGCGATGCTTTATTCTAGAAGATCTCTCAAGACCAGCTAAGTCGAGCTCCTAAATTGATCATAGACATCTGACTCCAATTCAACTGACTTCTTTATAGGACCAATTGGTTCTCAACCAGATATAGATTAGGTCGGCCCTTAACTACAACGCTTTTTTGCTTCCGCCTATATTGTATCATATTTTTAATGTCCAACCACTAAGCGATACGTATCTTTTGACGTAACATTCCATAATGATTATTTCTTTTTCTACACTCAATATTCTTTGTCTTTTTTACCTCTTTTGGAATATCTTATATAACTTAATTGTAAGAATACCTTTTTATCTTTTCATATATGTAAAGTACTCTTAGTGGACGAGTATATAAACCCCTACTTGCTTGTATGCAGACAATGGATCATTGCTAGAGAAATTATTCACGTTTCTTTTGAGTAACCTTAGTGTTCTCATTATCTTTTAACTCTTATCTATTTCCTATAGAAAGGAGTAGTGGCGAGCGACCTTTCAGTTCAGACCAATGAGTCACATCTGATGGATTGTAATTCGAGTAAGATCAAGTAGTGCATTGTATCCATTTGGTAGCTATAACGACCCTAAGAGGGGCCTAATAGTATTGTCTAGAATTCCCATATTATGTGTGCACCCATGATAAGAAAATCATCTTACAAGTTAGAGATTGCAAAACTCTAAATAGTTATTCGCTAGGGTCTTTAATTTTAGTTCATTGACTCATTATATATTATAAATAGTTATGGATAACCATTTTTCCACAATTCCTCAGAACCGCAGAGAATCTGTATCCCCTATCAAAATAATGAAATAAGATAGACAATTCCAAAAAAATTCTAAACTTACTAAAGATACTAAACTTAATTGAAATATTAGTCATTTTTCGAAGCATTCTGAAGTAATTACATAAACTTTTCATCATATTAATTCAATGGTAGCACTTTGCACTCAATTTCTATCCTTTTCCCAACTATCAATCAACTTGTAAGGAAAAAAAGTGTTGGGGTGTAAGCTTAAGCTTAATGAGATAATTACCCTCATTAATACCGCAAGATAGAAATTTATTATATGCATAATCATATAAATGCATGAACAATCAGTATGCCGAACAACGCATGCAGTGGCCTAGGAACTGCATATGACTCAGAATTATACCCCCTATAGTCGGGGTTTGGAGATAATTAACCAACCTAAACCAAAATCTGGGTCGAGACCTTGAGTTTTATTTCATTTGCACTATTGTGCTTAAGTCAAAATAAAACTATGTATATATATATACGCATATATACTTTCATTATCGAATAATAAATCATATTTTCAAAATCCCAAGTCTAGTGGTGTGGTGGTCTTTGCATTCCACAAACACACGCCCTAAGCAAAAGCCACAAGACTTGGCCCTTTGTCGATAGTTAGCATCTCCCGACGCCTAGTAAACCCATCAACTTAGGATAGAGACTCAATATATATAATGACATAGCTAGTACCCAATCCTGCAGGAAGCTTGTCCTCCTATGAGTCCCTTCTCATCTCTTACGTGAAGCGGTAGTCAGTGTTATCTATATGCAATATGGGGAATGCATGATTTTTTTTTAATCGTATAAGTGATTAACTCGATTTTTAAGGTGATTAGACAAATTCATTCCATACAATTGCACATATAAATTAGTACGAACAATTCCCATTATTATATATAATTAACAAGCCATCGTATTCATCCACAAATTCATACACATACATTTCTCATATCCCACAAGCATTCAAATTTATATATATATGTTTAGGTGCATCTATTCTATAAGTAAAATTAAGTAAAGAGTCGTCAGGAATTTACTCACTTAGCCATGCGGATCAATCAAAATAATCCGGGATAGGTCGTCTCCCAAAAGACGGGTCCCCTGGACCGCAAATATAATGCTATAAGGGTTTGAAATAGGATTTGGAAAACTAAACTAAAACCCTTTTAGTTAGACTTTTGACTTGGTTTCATATTTTTCCCGATTTTTGCTTAAAGTTTAATTGTGTATAACTTTCTTGTTTTAAATCTAATTTTTATGATCTTATGGTCAATCTTCATCGTTTTCAAGTGTAATTTAATGTGGTGAGGTTAGATTTTTTTGATGGGCCATGCAAAACTACCCATCGGTCAGAACAATAGCGATCCTCATGATTTAGAGTGCTTTTAGGCTTTGTTTGTTTAACGGGCTTTTTGGTAACTTGGGAAATTCTTTAGGCTTGGGCTTGGGCTTGGGCTTAGGACTTTATTCCAAACATAAAATACTCCTTAAGGTCAGATTTCCAACTTTGGTTTATACTCTTAGTGCCAACAACAACTCTTTGAGCTTTTATGTTGGCTTAAGTTGTTAAATGGGTTTGTTTTTAATTCAAACTAAAGTTAGTGACTTTGTTGGGCTTATGGAGTCTTAGGTGGATTTCTCGTAGGCTTCAAAATAACCTTTCTTAACATTTTAAAGTGCTAGTTAGAATTTCAATGAAGGCCCAACTTAGAGTTATAGGCTCATTTTGAGAGTTTTAGGCTCGGTTTTGAGTTTTAGGCTTTGTATACTTGCTATATTTGCTTTGCTTGATCTTTTTACTTCGTTCACTTGGTTTTATCATATTTTTTAGTGGCTTTTAGTTATGTTCCATATCTGGTCGTGATGAATCCAAATGGTTTTCACTTGGTTTTTCAACTTGTTTCATCATTTCCTTAAGTTTAAGGGTTAAATCATAAAACTAGGTTACTTATATTCAAATCTTAACTTAACTTCTCTTCCATGAGATGATTACTTATCTTATACTTTACATGAAAATAGTAGATCTCATACTTATCACAACTTCCATATCGTAGTTCATATCTCACAAGGTTGGTTTCTTCATAAAAGCTTCATGTAATGGATTTTCCTTTACCTAAGGCTAGGTTTAAGCATCTTTAACTTAATAGAAATGGAAATAATATCTAAATGGCTCACATGTACTCCATGTCCAGCATGATGTCTCCTCATTCATGTACACATTTCATGATTTTCTCAACTTAAAATCTTTCATTTTAAGTGTTAAACATATATATTTACATAACACCAACTTAGTATGCTCACAGCTTTCATGTAAAGGGGTTCACAAGTTTACTTCTTAAGGTGGTCTAGCTATTTTATCATCTTATAATCATACTAATATCTTTATGAAAACATGGTAACCTAACATGTAACACTAAACTACTAACACAACGAAACAACTTACTTGTCCTAAAAGCGTAGAAATGGTGGTTGTGCAAGTAAGTACCCTCTTATGCTCCTTGTTTTTCTTCCTTCTTCTTGCTAGCTCCTTTAGAACTAAAGTCTTGATCTTTGGAGTGGGGCTTTGAGGTATTTTAAAGTTCCTAAAAGTGGTTTTTGAAGTTGACAAATAGATGGCACAAAATAAAGCTCGGTGCCGTGAGTATGGAAGCAAAATAGTGGCGGCAAATGTTGGGATTTTTGTGGGGTTGAATTTCTTCTTTTGATTTGTGTTTAAAGTGAGAGAAAAGGAAGTGAAAATGAGAGTGAAAGAGGGAGAGAGTGGTAGATTTCAAATGGGAGAAGAAGGGTGTGCAAGAAGCTTTAATTGATTGTCTTGCAGCTTACACAAAAGTTAGTAATTACAACTATCGATAATGTAAGCATTAAGGAGTGAATAGTGGTGTGTAAGAGAAAGTGATTGATGGTTGAAAGATAAGAGCATGACCTCCCTCTTCTTCTTATTCAAATTTTCCATTTAGTGTCCTTTGGGGTCATGGAATTGTCTTGTCTCATTTAATGAAGTTAAGCATGTGAAATCTTGTGAAAAATTGTCCATATATAGTATAAGTGAAGGGGTGATAAGGAAAGTGTCTTATCACTTGATTTTGATAAGTTATCAATTGATAAATGATTCCAACTTTCAATTGATAAGCAATCTAAAGTGATTAGTTGATCTACTTATTTATATGTAAAGCTTAGATATGAAGATAAGGGCATGATCTTATAAGAAATTGTTTTAGGATTTTCATCTTGCATTGTTTTGTACTTTATGATTTGATTCCTATAAAATTGTGAATTTTCTAAAGTTGAATGAAATTACTCAAATTAAATTATCGATTAGTCACTTAGGGCCAAAATTCCATAATTGTTTTAGGGTTTAGGATCTTAGGTGAGTTTAGAGCTCGTAGTTCTTCAAACTCAAGTTTTCTTAATAATTGGTTTTTGAATTAGAAAAATTTAATTTGTTTCTAAATGTAAACTTAAGTTCTCAATTTCATTGATCCTTGGGAATGTTTGGACAATATTTTTAATTGAATCATGGGCCCACTAAAAGTAGGGTTTATATTTATCAATTGATAAGTTATTTAGAATGATTAGTTGGTTTACTTATTCATGTGCATAAATCTTATGCATGAAGATAAGGAGATTGTTTTATATGAAATTCTTTTGGAGTTTGTCTCTTAAATTGATTTATAAGTTATGATTTAATTCTTATAAAATTATTAAAATTTTTTAGAGTTGAATAAAATTTATTCAAATTATATTTTAAATTATTTATTCAGGATCGTAAGTCCTTGATTATCCTAGGTTTTAGGGTTCAAGTGAGTTTATGTATGTTTTAGAGTTCGAATGAGATTATGTATGTTTTAAGGTTTTTCATCAACTCGGGAATAATTGACTTACACTTAAGAGTTTAAGGTTCAATTAGCTTAATTATTTAGGAATATCTCTTTATTATGCAACATATATATATATATATCATATGATAGATTGAGAAAAGAGAAGGAAATTGCTTAATAATATATTTATATATATACATATTGTGAGGTTACTTATGTATATAAGTAAAATAATTTTTGTAAATTTATTAATTTATTTCTTTAATTAGTTTAGTTTTGTTGTTTATTATTACTTAAAATAATCTGTGATTCGTTCATTATCAGTTTTATATGATTTCATAAAATTATTGATAATTTTATTGATTTATAGCTTTTCAAGCATTAAGATAATTTTATAGAGTTTTAAAAATTTTTATGATTTGATATTTACGGTTTTTGTTAAGTTTAGGTTTACAGTTTTAAAAGTACGCGTATGTAGGGATTGGGGTTTTTTTGCATGATTAGGGTTTCAAAATTTTAGTCAGTTTTCATTTTATATGGTTTTGTCGACTTAAGGAAATGTCTACGATACTCGAGTCTGACACTATATTTAGAAGGTTAAATTACAAAGTCTATAGTAACTGCTTAGACTTTGCTAGCTTTTCCTTCTATTTCTTTCGGTTCGATTCGTTGTAGTGCTTTTCCATGTGTTTGACCTCGAAGATGCATCAACTTCGTTGGTATTAGAGTATGGTTCTAAGAGGGAGTGTGTAAAGTTGTAGTGAAGTTCAGTTTATCATGTTGTTAGTGGATGTTATGTTCCTTCTCTAACTGCTGTAGTGTATTCGTATTAAATAAATTTGGTGTGTGATCTATGTAGTGAAGATCTGTGTGTGGTAAGTATGATTCCATTATTACACTGTTCTCACTCTGTTTTTCACCCTAAAAATAGAGTAAGTCATTTTTCTATCCTATTTAAGTGATTATTGGATATTAAAGTTGTTAATGTATTAGTTGAAGTTTTTGGGTAGTGAGGAAGCATTATTTTCTATTTTTTGTATGGTTAATCTATTTGAAAAGCATTGTATCATGTCCAATTCAAATGTTCAAGGTGTTATTGGAGACCAGAGTAGTGGTGCTCAACTTGATCGTAGTCATAATGGTAGTAACACCATAGGGTGGTTTGATAACAAACTTGATAGACTCACAAATCTTGTTGAGAGTCTAGTCATAGCGATATAAGTTAACAAACAATAACCTTAAGGTGTACAGCACCATAACCTGTAAGAAAATTCCCCTGGGAGACACTATGGCCAAGGTAATAGAACTAATTGCCTAGTTCGACCATAGTGAGCTAAAGGAATAACAGATCGAGCTGCTAGACGAAGATTGGAGTTGAAGGAGATTGAGAAAGATGAAGAGGAGTTGGATGTTGAAGAGTTTGGGCTAGAAGAAGAAGAAACTAACTATTACCAAGCACAGGGATGAGGACGCTGAACTCCTTGAAGGATGGACAATATCAAGGTCCAAATCTTGCCCTTTAGAAGGAGTATAGATGTAGATGAATACTTGGAGTGGGAAGTGAAGGTTGATAAGGTGTTTCATTGTTATGGATATATAGAAATTGTGAAGGTTCGACTTGCTGCACTTGAGTTCTTTGGGTACGCCACTATGTGGTAGAAAAATTTGAATGTAGCCAGAGCATGGGATGGAAGACGAAGAGTAAGGACCTGGGATGAGATGAAAAGGTTGTTAAGGGGTAGATTTGTGCTCGAGCCTTTACTACTCCTTGTGTTGTGACACCAGTACAACTCCCTCCATTGGTGATCAAAGCACATAGTTTGTCATTCACTCGACACTTTGTATAAAAGAGGTTCTCTCTCTGTTCATTTTCATTAGAGGTAAAGGTATTGAGAGATCTTCCTACAACCATACAGTAGTATCCCATTTCAGGTTGGGTCACAACATCTGAATCTTCTTGAAACTCTTCTAGGAATTGATCAACTCTTACTTCTTCCTCCTTACCTTTACTAGCATTCTCTACTTCAAATTGGGGCTTTTCTCCCTTAATGGTCATGATGCGTTAGTTAGGACATTGACTAGTGATAAAGGCATATTTTTCATGTTTTAATGTGCAAATTAGATTGAATTATTATTAATTTTATAAAAATCATTAAGAAATGGTATGTATTTATTTTCATTTGGACATTTTAGGAATTGGAGGATTCAAAGTGGAAATATAGATGATTTAGAGGACTTTTATGCAAATAAAGAAGCTCGAAATGAGCTATGGCAGATTGCAATTCAATACAGCCGGCTTACACTTACACCGGCGGCCTTTGGAGTCTTTGCCCTTAGCCTTGAAGCTTGTACTGTCGGCCCATCAATCGACCTTCATGAAAAAGAAGCATTACGTGAGCCAACCCTAATTTTTCTTATAAATAGCTTTATGTTTCATCGTTTGAGAGACTTTTTGGGAGACACGTACACTTTCCTTAGACTTAGAGAGTTTTAGAACAATCGTTAAATAGTTCTTGAAGAATTCTTCTATAGAATTGCTAGGATTGTTGAGAAAATTTTTCTTTTACTGTGGAGACCAAGTTTTAGAGTTGCAATTGAAGTTTATATTTTCCAATAACAGAATTGGTGACATCTATTTTAATTATATTTATACAATGCAATTTCAATTAGTAGTTGTGCTCTTGTTTCAAATTCTATGGTTGGCTAAATTTATTTATGAGAATTGATGAAACCCTAAATAGCTAAGATGATGATTGTGTTCACGTTATATGATTAATAGATATAGAGATGATTCATGATTGCAATTTCTATGATTTCAATTATAGTTGTTTAATTGATTATAATTGTTTAATTGATTATAATTGTTAAAAACCTTAGTAATATGGGGGTTGATACAGGGTTTATTAGAAATTCTTGGTTAATTAATGTGGAAGCAGCGTTAATTGAATTAATTAAAAATTATCTAGAGATTAATGCGATGTTCGGCGATTGATTATTTACTAAGACGTTAAAAGTAATTGATTTAGGACATTAGACAATCATAGTATCGGTATCGGGATCGGGAGATATATGATTGTAATTTAGAGTCTACTGTTAATTGGAGATGCAGGAGTTGACTGATTAATTAGGGGTTTAAATGGTTAAGTTTTAAGACATGATAATTTTACTTGAATGACCATATAGCCAATAATCTATATAACATGATAACAATTTGATTTGCACAATCTAAGGTGGATTATGTTTTTTCCTAATTCTCAATTGATTGCTTAGTTTTAGAAATTTTATAATTATTTTCTTTTTGATAGTTTTAGTATAATTATTAGATTAGTTAAATTATTTTTGATTACCTGAATATTGATAAGAACTATCATAGGTTTAGTAATATTATAGTCCTCGAGGGCTCGACAACCTTATTTGCTTTGTATTACTTGATCCTAACTTAGTATGCTTGTTGGAGTATTCGTAATTTATTTTTTATACATATATAGTTTAAGCAAATTAACTAGCTACGTATCTAAAACCGACTCAATTGAAACATTTTATCTTTCGAGTCTTCCTTCTTGAGCTTTGACCTTGATCCTTCTTCACATCAGGCTCTTTGGCCTTTGTCTTGCTTTGACCATCATCAGGTTTACTCGGTATTCGACCTTGGCAATTCACCTTAGAACTGTACCGAGTTAGGTCATATCCAGTTCAGTTCGGCATATCGGTTCTACTCAGTAAGCTAGGTTAGCTGCTCGGTATTCGGTTGATCTGATTTCGCCTCTACCTTTCAACCCTTAATGTTACTCGAATGGTCTCATCTAGATTTTTAAGCCTCTAGATGTCTACTGTATTACCAATCTCGAATCTTAGTCTAAAAATGAACTACGCTATTGTTTGCGCTTCGGGTTCATCAACATCACAATGGATCGTCAGCAATTGGAACTCTCGAACATATTCATCCATAGATAGTTACCTTGTCTGAGTTCTTAGAGACGTTGGAAATTGTCTACTCATAGTGTTCTAGAACCAATCTACTCCTTAAAACTCTCTTCATCTCATTCCAAGTTTGGATTTCATGTTAAGTACACTAACATACATTTTGCAATTTCTTTTACCATAATGTTGCATATCCAGAAAATTCTAAAGTAGTTACTTGAATACGTATCGAGTCTTGGTAATGATATAAGTCAAATATCTTTTTGATCTTGTCCTCTTAGTCAAGATAGTTATCAGTACTACTAGATCCATTAAAACTCAGAATATGCACTTTGAGATGCTCGACTCCTTTAAAGGTACGAAGGTTGTGTTCTTTAAATCTATCATACTGCTCCTCTTCCTCATCATATTCTTCAACTTCATTTAATTCAAGTCTCATTCTCGCAAACATTTCAGCGTATTGATGTGGTGTTGGGTTCATATTAACAGCTTCTAGTGTTGGGTTCATCTTGACCTCGTTCAACGACTCTCTTGTGACCTAATCTCTATTGCTCTTTGTATAGAGATAGCTAGGTTGGCTACAATAGTAGTAAGGTTTTGTAATTGTTCATCAACAATTCACGAGATCTGTTAGGTAATATGACTGTGATCGTGAGCATTACTCTCAGCATCATTAATCTCTCCTTGACTACTAAGATTGGATATTCTCAACACAAAACTTTAGGAATTCTATTACTTGATAAAAGATTACATACAACTTTGATAATACGATTTCACATAGTAACTTAAAAACTTGCTCTATTTTCTACTAGAGAAATAAAGTATAACAATACATACATACTCTAATAAGAAATACTTCAACACTAAGCTTTTGTCATAATCTCAAACTCTGATACTAGGATTATATGATGTGCTTAGGAGCTATGTTGGTCACTAGAGCTTACCATAGGAAGTAGCCATAGCGGCTCCTTCAAAGTATCAAAGAATGAAGGAATGGAAAAGTCAACAAACACAATAGCTTCAGTGAAGCTGCTTAGAGGATATGATGCATTAATGAACATAATAAGACTTAATATTTCACTTGATATGACTCACAGGATAATATTAAGGTCCATTCGCCACTAATCTCGAGTTATTAGACAAAATCAGATAAGAGTGTAGGGGAAGTGTTACTCGGAGAAAGGTATCTTGCAAGAACAAGAATATTCATTATTTGTAAAGTGTAAGATGATTACGGCTATAATAAAAATGATTATTTATAATAAATCCTTTAGGGCAATAATATAATAGTGGAAAATTACATAAAAAACAATGTAAGAAAGAGATTCTTAGTATGTTAAAAAAAAAAAGGTAAATATGATAAAGGACAAAAAAGAATATAGTATAAGTATAAGAAAAGTAGGAGACAGGTGGTGGCCTGTCAATAGGATCATACTTTGGGGTCTCAAGGCACTATGGCTAAGTTGAAAGGATGTAAGGGTTGCTATTGAGGAACTGTGCTTGTAGCTGTCAAGGTGATTGAATGACGTTGCAGTTCTGTAGGTTGGAATAGTGAGCCTCGCCGTGTAGTGACCTTGGCCTTGGCCTTGGCACTTGGCAAGTTAGCCTTGGCAGGAGCTTGTCTTCGGCAGGCTAGCAAGAAAGAATCCTCTTAATGAGAGATTGGAGGCCTCAAAGGCAGGCGCGAGTGATGGGTCTAGTGGTCGGCAATCCATCAGTGTTTCTTGTGTAGTAGCGAATGTTGGCTTGTTGGTGGATTAGTGGTTGTACACGCGAGTAGTGGTTAGTGCACTAATAGGTCTGTGAGTATGGGTGTAGCAGTCACTGGAGTTGAGTTTGTGGTGGCTATTGTGCGAGCAAACAGTGGTGTTGTGGCTGTGACTGAGTGTTTGCTGCTGTGTGTATTCTGCAGGATTGTAATGGCAAAGAGTGGTCGTGTTGCCATTTCGTACCGTCTTAAATCGTGTGTTGGTTGTGTTCGTATATGTGACAATGAAGTACACCGTGTGTTCTTAGTGGACTATCTTGTGTGTGGTGGTTGTTGTCTATCGGCGTGTTAAATAAGGTACTGCTGTAAGAAGTGAGCTAGTGCCGAGCTAAAGCGATCGACAAAGGAGCATTTTAGTTAGTGTTTAATTTGCTTGTGCTACTGAGCTGCTGCTCTCCGAGCTTGCTGAGCTAATTTGCAGTAGTAATCTAAGTTTTTGAATCGTCTAATTACTATACTAAATTTACCGAGCTCCTATGATGTACCAAGCTGCTTCTACTAAGTACTCACGGAGCTCAAAAGTCAAAGTTGTGTTTTGTCTTGTCGAAATGTATTCCAAGTTTCTCGAACTAAAATTGAAGAGGTGATCCGAGCTAACTTCAGCACGCAAATCTGAGCTGTCCTGCAATGAAGCGTACCTTGAGTGCTGCTATGAGGAAATCAATACTGAGCTGCTATATTTTCAAGATTGCTAAGCTGTCCTAGATCGGTAGAGAGAGACTAAAGCTGCTTATTTCGAGAGTTGTCATACACGGAGCATTACTGAACTGCAAAATTCATCTTGTCCGTTGCTATCCAAGTCAGGAATTACCAAATTGTGTAGTTGCTGTATAAGAATCAAGTGTCTGAGCTCCTTATTTATGCAACACACAATGGGTGTGCCGAACTGAGTTGTGCAGTTGTGATTTTTGGTGTGTATACATGCTGTCCATTTCTTTTTAATTACCTAGCTGCAATTATTTTGATCCAAGCCAACCTATTTCGAACCTATCTGAACTACTGAAACCTACACTTTCGAGCTGTCATATCGTTGTCCGAGCTGGTGTTGGTGAACCACGAGTAAAGAACTGAGCTGTTGTGTGCATGTGTGCGACCTAGAGTATTTGTGAACCGAGCTACGGCCTCGTGATCTAGATTATGGAAGTGACTAAGAAGTATCCAGGTGTTCATTTACTGATCAAATTGAGCTGCTGTACTTGAGAATTAGAACTGCCGAGTTGTTGTCTTGTTTGGGCTGAGAGTTGATGTCCTTGTTGTTCTATTTAGAGCTTGTTGCTAAACTAGCTGTTGTAGCCGAGGATTTCATACTGAGTTACTGTGTGTCTAAACCATCCGACTTATCGAACTGTAGTCATGGTCGGAAGCTGCTGTCTTTGAGAAGCAATTATCAAGCCATTAGTCGCGTGTTGTAGTAGTGGAAACATGCCTAACTGCCCCTTTATTTGCGTATTAGTGTGTTGCCTGAACTATTCAAATAATTTGCCTTGCTTTCCTTTAAATTTTCTGAATTGCTATAAGTTTTGAAGTATGTACTTGTTTAGTGAAAGAGGTAGGCAAGTGACCAAGGTGAATTGAGAATTGTACAACTGTGGAGGCTATACTGTCCAAGGTTGCTTGTTGTGAGTGTGCCGAGGTGAAGTGAAAGTACAGGGTATGGAGAACTTTTGTAGGTGACAAAATCTTTTGTCTGTATACTCGAGCTATGATAAGTGTGTTGTTAGTGGAGTGACTTAGGTGCCAAGTAGTAGTTAAAAGGCTGTTACCAAGCTGTCGAGTCATGTACCGTATAAGAGTTGCTCTTTCTATGAGATCGCTGAGCTATGGGAATATTTGTTTGTGCTGTCCTTATTTCAAAATTGTTGAGCTTGTCATACATGTTCGAGTGCTAGTGAGCCAAGTGAGTATGGCATATGAAGCTAGACATGATTACAAGTATTATTATGAGGACGTGATATTGTGAATTTTGGAGTTTGACGAATATGGTTTTCCAAATAAATATTTGGATTGAGAATTTCAAGTAGAAAGAATTTTGTAAGATTATCCATATTCTGAGCTTGAGAAGGAAGATATAGTTGGTATGCAACTCAGGGGCTTTGTTAGAGTTTGGTGGAAGAATATGAAGAAAGAAAGAATTTTGAATGGAGGAGAAATTACGTGGAGATCAATGAGGCAAGGGCTTATGACTGTTGAAGAATTTGTACATGAGTATAAGACACTCTTGAGGCAATGTGAATTGTATGAGGCTTGTTCTTCTATTATATCTCGATTCTTAAGAGGATTGAACCAGGAGATTGCGAAATATATCGATTCTTTAGGAATTAAAACCTTAAATGATGCCATTTAGGTGGCTTTAAGAGAAACATTTGTATCTTCTGATCAAGCTAACGTCTTTAATGTGCTGGATCAATTGAAGACAATTGAAAAATGGCTTGAAGTGTTCAAGGATGAAATAAGGCAATAGAGGAATGCTGAATTAGAGGATATTGAAGGAGGAGTTAAGGAGATGGAGGTTACTAGAAAGGAGACCAATAAAGAGGAAGAGGACTACTTTGAGTTGCAGTCAGACCCCCATGTTCTGAATGTGGTTCCATTACCTACCATAAATGCTATAGGTGATGACTCCAAGTACTACTATATTTGCCTTCCTCATTTTAGGCTCTTTTGTCTTGGTCCTATGATGAGCTTATTTAGTCTTGACATGAGCTATAGTAGTATCATGCCTGTGAGTTATTATAGATTGTTGGTTGGTGTTTACCAAGGTTATGATGATGGATATATGTATTGGGGATGTATTATGTTGATTCTTGGTACTCTTGTGTTGGAAAGATTTGAGATGTGTAGATGGAAGGAAGAAGAATTAACTTGTGAGGAAGTTGAAGGGATGCTAATTACAACAAATGATGAGGTCATGAGATCCAAGTTAGTTGAGCATGAAGAGTTGGAAGCACTTAAGATTGAAGAGCAATTTGATGTCTTACTTGTATAAGATCTACGAGCTCATGATCTTTTGTATGACCTAGAGATCATGTTACTTCCTTTAATTGATAGTTGTTGGAACTACTAAGGTGTAGTTGATTAAATTCATGATGAGTGGAAGGAAGGGTGTTTAATGAAGAGCTTGATTGATCCTGCTCATGATGAGTGGAAATAGCGTCGAATTGTGTTTGCTTTGATCATTGAGCTGAGCTAATGTAGTTTATTTTCTTTTTCCTCTTATAAATTTGTTTATTATCTAAGTGGAAGTTGGAGTAGTCGATTGCCAAATTTTAGGTCAAAACTTTTTCAAAAGGGGGATGATGATAGGATTTGGGGTACTGACCTAATCAAATGCCATGTTTCGAGCTGTAGTAGAGACCTATTCATGAGTTATATATGTGCTAAAGACTTATTCAAAAGCTCTTGTGTGTAGAAGACCTATTTATGAGCTCTTCGTGGATATTAGCAAGGATAGCTGGGTATTCTTTACTTAGCTAGGTCTGCTCTGCTCAACTATTCTACTCTTCAGGTTGGCTAGAATTTTAGGTTTGCCCAGATTATGTCTTCAAGGTCTCCAATAACTCATCATCTCTTCATCGGTATCTCATCTAAGTAACTTTTTTTTTTTTTTTTGCTTATGTTATTTAGACTTCCTATTTCTCGTATTTTTCCTAAATTACTCTCATATTTTATTTTATATTTATAGGAACACCACTAGGGCATTCTTTTAGTCAATTTTATTTGCAACTTTGCCATTATGTATAAGGTTTTAGACAGATTTTGAAACATCAATTAAATGAAAAACCCTTTGATTCTTTTCTCATGGAAAGCTCTCTCTCACTAACTCTTATTAATTCCTTTAGCAAGGACTGTGGTGAGCAACCTTAGTTATCTCTTTGTACATCATATCAAAGCAATGATTAAGCCGTGTAGGATCTAGTTGGTGTGTCATATCTAGTTAGGTTGCTCACGAATTCACTAAAACCCTCACTAGACCCATTTTATTTTCCTTCCTTTGGTAGGATTAGACCTACCTCGATATCACTACCCTTATTGGTTCTTAGTGTGGCGCATATCACAAGGTATGAAGGAGAGTCAGTAGAAGAAAATCTCGTAGATTTAAGGTTAAATCTCTTAGACCTCCGAGAAGATGATAGGAGTCAACACCTCAGACCTCTGACCTAGAGTTAGAGGATTACAAGGCTTAACTAGGTACGTCTTAGTTAACACCTCAGACCTTAGACCTATCTTTGAGCAGGTCGATAGTACTAGGATTGCCAAATGACCTAAATTTGCTAGAACCCCTGATGTCGACCATTGAGCTGACCTGCCTACATAATAGGAATTGGCCCCTTGGACCAATTATACGTCATGCTAGAGGACTTTAAGGACTCATGCAGAGAACACTAGTTTAAAGCCATATCCAAGATGGAGATTTCTATTCTGAATTGAGCTCTTGCCAACTTAGCTGTTAAATCCTCACGTATGTTAGATCTACTCCTGCTCAGTAGTGATGCTTTATTCCAAAAGACAGTCCAAGACTAGCCAAACCAAGTTCCCAAACCGACCATAAGCATCTGACTCCAATTCAGCTGACTTCTTTACAAGACTGATTGGCTTTCAACTTGATCTAGATTAGGTTGGCCCTTGACTGCAACACATTTCTGCTTCTACCTACTTTGTATCAAACTTCCAACGTCCAGCTACTAAGTAACATGTATCTTCTGACATAACATTCCAAAATGGTTCTTTCTTTTTTTGTATTGAATATTCTTTGTCTCTTTTACCCCTTTTGGAATATCTTATATAACATAATTGTAAAAATACCCTTTTGTCTTTTCATACATGTAAAGTAGCCTTGTGGACGAGTATATAAAACCCCACTTACTTGTACATAAACAATGAATCATTAATAGAGAAATTATTCTTGTTTCCTTTGAGAAACCTTAGTGTTATTATTAGCCTTCAACTCTTATCTATTCTCTTTAGTAAGGAGTAGTGGTGAGTGATCCTTTAGTTCGGATCGATGAGTCACATCCGATGAATTGTAAGTTTAGTAGGATTGAGTGGTGCATCGTATCTATTTAGTAGCTGCCTAAACTTTGCTAGCTTTTTCTTTTGTTTCTTTCGGTTTGCTTTTGTTATGGTGCTTCTCCATGTGTTTGACCCCGAAGACGCATTAGCTTCACTGGTATTAGAGTATGGTTCCAAGAGGGAGTATGCGAAGTTGCAGTGAAGTTTAGTTTGCCATACTGTTAGTAGCTGTTGTGTTCCTTCCATAACTACTACAGTGTATTCATGTAGAATAAGTTTGGTGTATAATCTGTGTGCAGTAAGTGTTATTCCATTATTACACTATTCTCACTCTATTTTTCACCCCAAAAATAAAGCAAGTCATTTTTCTATCCTATTTGAGTGATTAGTAGATATTAAAATTGTTAGTGTGTTATTGAAGTTTTTGGGTAATTTATTGTGTTGTTAATCTATTTGAAAAGTATTATATCATGTTTGATTCGAATGTTCAAGGTGTTATTGGAGACAAGAGTAGTGGTGCTTAACTTGGTTGTAGTCATAATGGTAATAACACCCTGGAGTCGATTGATGACAAACTTAACAGACTGACAAACCTTGTTGAGAGTTTAGTCACAGTGATGCAAGTTAATAGATAACAACCCTAAGGTGTATAGCACCATAACTAAAGAGAAAATGTCCCTAAGAGACAATCTGGCCAAGGTAATTGAACCAATCGCCCAGTTCGACTACAACGAGCTAGAGGAGTAGCAGACCAAGTTGCTAAACGAAGACTAGAGTTGGAGGAGATTGAGGAAGATGATGAAGAGCTAGATGTTGAAGAGTTTAGGGAAGCAGAAGAAGAAACTAACTATTACTAAGCACAGGGACGAGGACGCTAAGCTCCTCGAGGGGTAGACAATGTCAAGGTTCAAATCCTACTCTTCAGTGGGAGTAGAGATATTGATGAATACTTGGAGTGGGAAGAGTAGGTCGAGAAAGTGTTTAACTGTTATAGATATATAGAAGTTGTAAAGGTTTAAACTTGCTACACTTAAGTTCTTTAGGTACGCCACTATATGGTGGAAAAATCTGAACGCAACTAGAGTAAGGGATAGAAGATGAGGAGTAAGGACCTTAGATGAGATGAAAAGGTTGTTAAGGGATAGATTTATGCCCGAGACCTACTTATAGAATACATTTGCAAAGTTGCAAAAACTTCGTTAAGGAGGCCGATCTGTTGATGACATTGTAAGAGACTTCTAGATGCTTATGATTTGAGCTAACGTGAAAGAACTCGAGGCTTGTACAATATTGAGGTTTATTTCTGGACTCAAATTCGAAATTCTTAACATTGTAGAAGTGCAAAGATTTTATACATGGGAAGAGACAATTAAGATTGCATTAAGAGTTGAAAAGTAAAGGAGAAGTACTCCGAGTTGACCTGAGCCAACATTCTCTTAGACCCCAATTCTGTGCCTATCTATTTAAGCTAAGCTGAGGAGAGGAATGACTAACCTGATGAAACTAAGCAAGCCAGTAGGGTCGAGCAGGTTAGCTACTGAGGCTAGGTTGACCCTGAGAACATACAAGGAAGGATAGACCTCCGGATGGACGACTAGCGAGGTGAAGTGATTTAAATGCTTAAGCTTCGGACACATGGCTACTGATTATCCTAATCGACATCTTAGGATGCTTAGAGGAGATGTAGTAGATAGCATCGACGAGAGTGAGCCCAATGAAGAAAGGAATGTTAGAAAACCTGAAGCTGAGGAGGAAGTGGAGACATGTATTTATACCAACTAGGGACAAGTAATGACCCTAGTCTTAAGAAGAGTACTGAGTTTCCTATTGAACTCCGAGGAGGACTAGAGGGAGAATTTATTTTATACCAAGTGCACCGTTAAGGGCCAATTATGCATAATCATTGTAGATGGGGGAAGTTGTACTAATGTCGTTATGTAGTCCTTTATGTAAAGCGTGGGACTACTGACCTCAGAACATCCCCAACTTTACAAACTGCTTTGGCTTCATGATAAGGGTGCTTTACACGTGACTGAACGAGTGAATATACCAGTCAGTATTGTGAATGTGTATAGGGATGAAGCAATTTGCAATCTCGTCCCCATGGGAGCTTCACACCAGTAATTTGGACGACTTTGGTTATTCGACCGACGTATTACTCACGAGGGATATAGGAACACCTATGCCTTTGTTAGGGATTGAAAGAGGATTGTGTTGCAATTTATGACCCTATACCAAGTAAATGAGACCTATCATCTGGTTACCTAAACCAATAAGAAGAAGACGTTAGTTATGAATTGAAGAGAGCTCTGAGCTACTGAAAAAGTTGAAGAGCCTATGTTCCTATTAATTAAAAGACTGTTAGAGACAGGAGATTTAGAGGATATTCTTAATAAAATCCGAAGCTTGCTAAATGAGTTTTTTGACCTGTTTCCTGAAGAGCTGCCTAAAGGGCTACTTCTAATCCAAGGCATGAGTGTTGTATTGATCTATAGCCAAGCATCGCTTTACTAAGTTGACCTGCATACAGAATGTACCATAAGCAGGCTACCAAGTTGAAGAGACAGGTGGATGAGATTATAGAATGAGGATACGTAAGGGAGAGCATGAGCCCTTGCGCAGTACCGGCTCTGCTCGATCTAAAGAAAGATGGTTCGTAGCATATGTACATCGATAACCGAGTAATCAACCGAATTATTGTCAAATATAAATACTTGATATCGAGGCTTAATGACATGTTAAATGAGCTTCATGGTGCAAAAATATTCTTGAAGATTGATTTATGAAGTAGTTACCACCAAATTTGTATGAGAGCAGGTGATGAGTGGAAGACTACCTTTAAGACTAGGTATGGTTTCTACAAATGGTTAGTTATGCCATTTGAATTTACCAATATGTTGAGCACATTCATGAGATTAATGAATCATGTGATGCGCCATTAATCAAAAGATATGTGGTCATATACTTTGATGACATATTGGTAAACAGTATCGAGTTGAACAACTATGTTTAACACCTTTGTGAAGTATTTGACATTATATGAACTAAGAAGTTATAGGGGAATTTGAAAAAGTGTTTGTTCTGCTAGGATGAAGTGATTTTTCTTAGGTTTGTAGTGTCAGGGGAAGGAATCCGAGTAGATGAGGAGAAGATTCGAAGGTTGTTCTGGAATGGCCAACACTGAAGAATGTCAATGAGGTTCGAAGTTTTCATAACTTAGCTTCTTTTTATAGGCGATTTATTAAGGATTTTAGTATAATAACCGCTCTCTTAACCGAATTGGCAAAGAAGAGTAATGTATTCTGGTGGAACAAACAAGCTGAACAGAGTTTCAGAGAGATCAAAGTGAAGCTCACCTCGACACCTATCCTATCATTACCAAACTTTGACAAACTCTTCCACTTAGAAAGTGATGTATTAGGAGTTAGAATTAGCATTATCCTGGTGCAGGAGCAACGATTTGTTGCATACCATAGTGAGAAGCTTAGTGATCCTATCTTGAACCATTATATGCATGAGAAGGAGTTATACTCTCTATACCAAGCTCTTACTGTTTGACAACATAATTTGCTGCTACGAAAGTTTGTCATTTATACAGACTATGATTCTCTAAAGTATCTTAGGAGTCAGAACAAACTCTCAAAAAGATAAGCCAAGTGGTTGGAGTTTATGGAAGGGTTCTCGTATGTCATTCAGTATAAGAAGGGAAGCATAAATGTAGTCACTGACGCTTTGTCACGACAATAAACTTTGCTAATCACTTTACAGATAAAATTATTGGGATTCCCACTTATCACTGAGCTGTATGCTCATGACCCTCATTTTGGCCCTATCATAGAACAGTGCAAGGATAGAATTGCTGTTAAGGGATACTATCTTAAAGAATGCTATCTATTCAAGGACTGAAAGCTGTGTATGCCAAACTATTCCACATGTGAGCTGTTGATTAGGGAAGGTCATAGTAGTGGATTATCAGGTTACTTTGGGGTGACTAAGATAACCAATTTGTCGAAGGAGAACTTTTATTGGCCAGTTTTGGCTAAGGATGTCCATAAAGTAGTTGGTAGTTATGAAGTATGCAAGCGTGCTAAGAATAAGAGAGAACCCTATGGAGAATACATGCCTCTACCAATGCTAACCTTACCTTGGGCTGACCTTAGTATGGACTTTGTCCTAAGGGTTGCCCTAGACATCTAAATGGAAAGATTCTATATTTGTTGTAGTGGACCGCTTTAGCAAGATGGTGCACTTCATTCCATACCATCAGACTAATGATGCTTTATATTTTGCTAATTTGTTTTTGCAGGAAGTTGTTCGATTACATGAAGTACCGAAGACTATTGTTTTTGATAGAGATACAAAATTATTGAGTTATTTTTAGAAAACTTGGAACTAAACTTGTGTTTAGTTCCAGTAGCTACCCTTAGACTAATGGCTAGATTGAAGTGGTAAACAGGACGCTAAGCAACTTACTCAAAGCTGTTGTAAGAAAGAACTTGAGGGATTGGGATAAAACTTAAGGGATTAGGATTTGTGCTTACAAGTTGCAGAGTTCGCATACAACTAGACTGTCCACAACACTACTGGGAAGACTCCATTCGAGGTTGTCTATGACCTTAATTTGACAATTTCCCTAGACATGATCAATACCCTAGCAATTGCTAAAGAGAGTCAATCTAGAGTTGACTGAGCCCAATAATTACAAGCGCTACACCAGTCTATAACCAAGAAGAACATGAGATTAGTAGCCAAGGCTACTAAACTATTACTTTTTAGCCAAGAGACTTGGTATGGATTCACTTTAGCCGAGAACGATTTCAGCACTTGAGATAGAACAAACTATCTTCTTGAGTTGATGATCCATTTAAGGTCCTGAAGAAGATCAATCGTAACGCCGACTAGAACGAGTTACCTAAAGACTTTGTGAGTGCCCTAGGAGAAGAAGTAGATACCACTCCAAATTTGAAGGCAAATCTTTTTGACCCCTAAGCAAATGATAGGAATCAGCTTCTTAGACCAATCATACGTAGCCAAGCTAAAGGACTTTTAGAACTCACGCAGAGAATACTAGCTCGAAGCCATATATGAGATGGAGATTTCTATTTTGAACTGATCTCCTACCAACCTGGTTGTCAGATCCTCACATATGTCAGATTTGCTCTTACTCAATAGTGATGCTTTATTCCAAAAGATAACCCAAGGCTAGTCGAGCTAAGCTCCTGAATTGATCACACACATTTGACTCCAATTCAACTAACTTCTTTACAAGACATATTGGCTCCCGACATGATCCAAACTAAGTCGGCCCTTGACTACAATGCTTTTCTGCTTCTGCTTACTTTGTATCATATTTCTAATGTCCAGCAACCAAGCGACATATGTCTTTTGACACAACATTCCAGAATGATTCTTTCTTTTTTCATACTAAATATTCTTTGTCTCTTTTATCCCTTTTGGAATATCATATATAACATAATTATATCATATATAACATAATTGTAAGAATATCCTTTTGTCTTTTCATACATATAAAGTTGTCTTAGTGGACGGGTATATAAACCCTCACTTGCTTATAAGTAGACAATAAATCACCAATAGAGAAATTACTCACATTTCCTTTCAGTAACCTTAGTGTTCTTATTATCCTTTAACTCTTATCTATTCCTTAGAGTAAGGAGTAGTGGCAAGTGACCCCTCAATTTGAACCGGTGAGTCATACTCGGCTGATTGTAGGCCAAGTAGGATTGAGTGGTGTGTTATATCAATTCAGTAGCTGCTCAGACTTTACTAGCTTTTCTTTTGTTTCTTTCAATTCACTTTATTGTGGTGCTTCTCCGTGTATTTGACCCCAAAGACACATCACTACCTTCCCAACCTGACCTCGATCCTGTTGGTTGATTGTCCAATGCTCCTCCTAGTTGCCTGCTGAGTTGTCTACCTTAGATATTGAGTTACTTGAACCAACCAAGTGTTCCCTTTTATCCTTTCTATCAAATTGACCAAGCAATGGCTAACTTGTGTCTTGATTTGTGATCTCAAAATTATCTTTTCTTCATATTCCTTTTTATTCTTTTGTCCATTTTACCCTTTTTAGTATGTATGCTAGGAATCTCGTGCATAATACTTTGTGATTTACCCTTTTGTTCTTTTCCTTTTTGTATTGCAACCCTAGAACATTGAGTATAAAAGGCTTCATTTATGTTAGCAGAATACATAATCTTTGCTTATTGGTAAACATTTGACATTTTCAAGAGTTAATTCTCTTCCTTTATCAGCTCTTATCTTTTCCTTTTAGCAAAGAATAGCAGTGGGTGACGTTAATTGATACTCCGTACATCATATCTAAGTAGAGATTAAATTGTGTAGTGTTCATTTGGTACATCCTATCCTTATGGGAAACTCAAGAATTCGCTAACTTTTTTGTTATTGTTCATTCCTCATTATCGTACGCCCTTCATGTATCCAACCCCCCCGGGAGGTGCATCATATTGCAAGCTAGAAAATATAAATAAAACACCAAGAAGTCTATTGGAAGTTAGCAAACATAGAACCTAATCATTAACCTTCAACCTCACCTTCTTCATCCTTATCATCCATCTATCTCTTCGATGGTGATTTCAAGGATGTCCCAATCCCATTATCCTTATCATGAAAACATGACTTTGTACCCCTTTATCTCCTCGTTTCATTATCTGCAAATCTTTTAGGTATATGGTCACTTTGACATTTTTAGGTTTGAGCTAAAGGCAATGTGAGTTGAGGACTTACCTACCTAAGCTAAAAGCTAACTTACATGAGATAGTTGAATTTGATGGTGCCAAAATATCTGATACCACAAAGGATAAGATTATGGGATTTAGTTGACCACCATATGAAGACACTTATGTTTGCTTCATCCTCCCTCAAGTGTTGCATTAAGTATATTAGTAGTTCATCATAAGTTTCATTGCTAATACCATTGTTGCTCCTTGTGCTTCGACTTCTCTCAATATCTCGTCTACTCCTTTTAGAGGCAAAGCATGAGAATCATTAGATTGATTGTTGAACAAGATGTGTAACACAATAATTGCATTTTAGCCTTGTGAAACAAGAATAAGGCTTTTAGCATACTTTAGGCTTCTACATTAAGCTGAGCAACGTCATTTGTAGCATATTTAAGTTGAAGTTCCAATAAAATTTCTAAAGTAAAGTAAAAGCACCATGGAACTTGTAGCATATACCTAGCATTGATGCAACAAAAACAAGGAGAGGAATGAGGATAAGATAGGCAAGCAATTTTGATTTCATCACTTCATTGATGGAGGAGAGCATCAAATCTTCATTAAAAGTACAACATTGGTCGTAGGATAATAAGAACTGGATAAACTTTTTGTTGATCTTACTAAGGCATTGAGGAATTTGCACATGCCTTTGGTTTTTCTCTAGTTCACAATGTATAGCCAAGCTTAGGCTCTTGGGATTGTTTATGATGGATGTGGAATTTGTAAAATGTGCCAATGTGGTCACAATTTTCTTAACCTACATTCATAATTAATTGCATATTAAATAGTATATTAATTAAACATCAACTTTAACCAAGAATTATTAAATACTATGAATATAATATTAATATTCAGTTATGCTAACATTTAAGGCTTCTAATATGCATGGAGTTCTATCTTGTTCTCATATAGGCAACAATCTACATATTCTATGTATTTTCACTTGCTATAAAGTATACAATTAATTGTAAACTAAAGCTTAGTAATGTGATCTACTATGCATGAAGCTTGAAGGCCATCTTATACCATAAGGTTAAATAAGTGGCATACATATTGAAAAAGAATTTTCCATTACATACTAGGTTTAATTGATGCTTTAACGGTTTTATTGGAATTATATTAGCATATGCATTATCAAAACAGATGTCAAAGAGCCTTTAAATACCATAGGCTCACATGGTTTCCAAGATATTAGCAGCAATCGTAAGATCGGTATGGGCTTTCGAGAACAGTATAAATGCAATAATTTTCTTTTAACCATTTAGTCGTCATCAATCTAATATGTGGTGATAGTTATATATTATACTATATATTTTACTATATGACATACTACATGTTATATAGATACATACATTGTATTATGTATAATATATTTTTTAAAATTGTATATATATAGTAACACATTTATATTATACATATCTCAAGTATTATTTAATTCAAAATTTCCAAGTATAATTTATTCATTCTACATTGAATTTCACATTAGTGTAATCTACAAAATTCGAATATGTATTTTGCTATTTTCATTTCTTCCAACTTAATTATTAGTTACCTTTTTTGTTTAATGTAAATTACATTAATAATAAGAATAGAAAAATGTTGGAAAATAAGAAAATTAAAAAAACCATATATTTCTTAGATTTTTTAGCCTATTTAAAGGCACATGAGTCCCATGTAGCCTAATAGGAATTGAACTTTGACTGGGTTGAATTGTTCCCCTTATGCTTAACCTGTAGGAAGAAGGCCAACAATTGGGAAGGAACCAAAACGACAAGGAAGGCTGAGGAAAGCACATGTCTTATCGACTTTCAAGGGTACCAAGCTTCGACCCACCCAAGTATAACGCTAAAAGACTGGTCTGTGAGGATATAATCTGTGTAAGTTAGTAAGTATAGCTCTAATACTATCTAGTTGCTTTCCACTTGACTCTCTCCTTTATCCATTTGAATCCTATGGAAACTTACTCTATAGGGTTGTTTGAATTTTATAAAAACTCGCTTGTGTATGGTTTTTTACCCCATAGGGGCAAGTTTTCAAAAAAAGAGGTAAAACCCTATGGGGTTCTTATAAGGTTTTAGGATTATTGAGTGCTCCTTGTCTCTTTAAACTTTTGTGTTATTATCATTTTAGTTTTATAATGTAGCGAATATCTTTATTTGTGGATTAGTAAGTCATATCTAATCCCTATTTGAACCTATGAGTGTTGATTTATAGCTTACAAGTTACATCAAGCTTCAATTCAACCCAATCTCAATTTACTTTTGAGTTGTTAAGTGATATCTTACTACATTCCTATCCGTATCTTCTTTACTTTAACTGTTTTCATCTTTAAAGCGCTAAAACCTAAAATACCCATCAGTTGCTCTTAACAATTGTTGTGCCTATGCTTTAGGTTTGTGACCATGAAGCATATTATGACCAGTACTTTGTGAATAAATGGGTGGTATGCAGGTTGGCATACAAGAGAAAAAAGGAACATGGGCATGCAAATATACTAAGCTTGATAGGTGAAAAGTACAATCATGCTAGGCACACAATTTTTAGACGGGTGGGGGCACATAGGTTGCCCATTTACCATACTTAGGCATTGGTATGATATCTTAACATTTTATAACTATCCTAAAATTAGTACTTTAAGGTAAATAATTTAGTTTTAATGAATATTTGATAGTGTATGAAAAGGTGTTTTTGGGGGACTTAAGTAGTAGTAATATGTTAGAGCAACATTGGATGGATGAAGTAAAATGAGGAAGACAGTCTTCTGTAAGGAGTAAGAAAAATAAAGTTCTATAAAGTATAGATAGCTTTTATTAGGACTTTAAGGTCAAATGCAATAATAATTGAAGTCCTTATCCCTAATCTTTGATTTAAGACCCTATTAATTAAGCTAGAAATTATGTGGAAAGGGGCTTTAAGTTACTCAATGCATACCTTATACAAATTTTTTTTTTCAATTTGTTTTTAATCCAATGAGGATGTCTAGTTGATTATTTGTAAAGGTCCAAAATACGTTAATGGATACATTTTGAAAATAGGGAAATGGATCTCGAAGTTTATATCCTCATCAGCAAATCTCGACTTCGTGGTCATTTGTGCATGTAGGAACTTCTATTGGAATATTACTCACTTATTGTGCTAAAGAAGATTAGACAAGCCATTTAAGTGCTATGATTTGATAATATACCATGCGTATTGAATGAGAGCAGTTTGCAAGATTATGTATTCAAATTAATTTTAATAGCCCTTTAGAGCACATTGTAAATATAGATAGAAATGAATATAAAATGCAATATGATGGATTACCCTCTATGTAAGATATGTGACTAAATAAGTTATTTAATAAAGAATTGTCTAAATAATGGAGATAGATATCCTAGTGATAACATGGTAAGTACCAAGGCAAGTAAACCAAAAAATTACTTAGATGGGATAGGAAATATGGGTAATAATGCCTCAATATGTAGGGAAAATGAAGTTCACATCAAAGATAGGATTTCCAATTAAAAGTGAATAACTACAATTGAATTGTTCCTTGAATAGAAAATAAGGAGAGAAGTATGAGGATTAGATTACTATGTAATGAAGTAAGAGGCAACCCAGTAGACAATTTATTAAGGGAGAAGGAGAATTGGTAAGAATTAATCCTAATAATATATGAAAGCAAAGCTTGACCTCAAGAAGCCAACGGATGCCTAAAGTATAGTGGGCAATAATTTTAAAGAGAAAAGAAAGTGATGTTATGCTTGAAACTGGGAAGATTGATGGAATTGTCTTCAATGTGGGATTTAATCTTACTAACCCTCAACATTCATCTAACAATGAATCGTATAAAGAGCATTCAAAATTACGAAATGAAGAAGAGGAACTTGCTATTGAAAATGACATAATAAGAATTCCCCCTAAAATGGACTCCTTGACATCAAGAAGTAAACTCGGAAAAATGCGTCTAAATCTTAGGATTACAATTGGTTTGATGATTTTTCATGATACATCCAAACTACCTTAGAACATTCATAGGTCCAAAGTTTAATGGATGTGATCAAGAGAGCACTTAGTGAGGGTCTTAGTAGAAGTGATTCAACTATAATGCTGAATATATGAATGAGAAAAAGGGAGCATGTCTTGGAGGTGAGTTATAAAACGACCTATCCTCAAGGAAGCATAATGGTAAACAATAATTATTTGATGCTCATGACAGTAAGAGAAAAAAATTGGTAACTATAGTACTATGACTAATGTGAATACTCACCACTAAAAGAATGAGAATGGACTTATAAGCTAGTAGTGAATCGGTTCTACTGATGGAGTTGTTTCTATAAGATTTGCCAACCTTTTTAGCAGTCTTTCTAATAACTGAAGGGGAAATAAGGCACTTAATATTTGAAGTAGATGAGCCAAAGTTGACAATGCTAATAATTAGTTATATACCTTGCTGGTTTTGACTTAAGTTAGTCCAATTGAAGAACTCAAATGTTAGCTTAATGTCATGAATAAGTTGTATTGCTTCCATGATGAACTCAGTTTTTATGGGTGTAAATGTGAGGAGAATAAGAGATATTCCTTTTAAGATTCTTGCTTGAAATATGAGACATATTGCTGGACACAAGTAGCGACAAGCTATCAATGAGCTCTTTGTAGCTTACCAAGTTGATATCTTAATCCCTTTAAAGATTAGACTAACAAAGAGGTGAATATGCTTAGTGAGGCATTAGAAATTTACTGTATGTAGAGGTAGAAAGTTTGAGTGGAGTTATAGTGGTTATGTGGTGTGATGCTTGTGCTACATTGAACATGTTGTACTCGTCCATACAAGTGATTCATATGTTTGTGAAGGTACCTTCCCTTATTTTTTTTTTTTTGATATTTTTATCGACTATTCATGCTAGTCTTAAGTATCGAGAAATGAAATTTTTTTTTGGGGAAAACTTATGAAAACTACTAAAATTTTGTAAGGTGAAAGGGTAATTATTGAAGATTTAAATGAAATTTTATATAGCGACAAAAAGTAAAGGGGACAAGTTATCTATCAATATGGAACCCATAGATACTAACATTTATGGATATATATAGATTGCTTGATCTAGTCTTCGTGCGGAGAAAATATACGTAGGGTAATATGAGAAGGAGCTTGTCTCTTTTATTTAGTTCTACACTAGATAGTGCTTAGGTCGACCAAAATGGATTGCACTTTTCCATAAAGCCCAATGAAATAGCTAATTTTTCTTAATCGAATCAATGTTCAATTCTTATCAACACCTAAACAAAAGTATGTATGGATCAAGGAATATTAAGACTTTATATAATTTAATCCATGTGGTTCGATTACCTAAGATTCTAACACTTAATTAATGAGACTAGAAATATCTAAACATTGATATTTTAATAGATTTAGAATGCTTCAAACTTAAATGGAAGAGTTGGAGTAAAAGTACTTTTAGGCTAATACATGAAAGGAAAAGATCTATTAAGAGAGCTTTGGGGAAGGTTATGGCTTTAGTACTGACCCATTCCACTCAAAATCTTCTAAATAGGTATAGCTTTCTAAAAAGAGAATTTGATAAGATCTTAGAAAGAGAAAAAACCCTATAGACAAACAAAGCTAGAATGATGCTAGTCATTGAGGTGGAAAGAAGAATTTCCATCTCTTTACTTTGGTGAGGAGATCCAAGTCTAGAACTCTTGGACTTTTTTGTAATGCAAGAAGCAAGATTTTGAAAAGTGATGAAGTAGTTAATTGGATAGTTAATTTTTTCTTTGATTCGTTTATTACGAATAAGTCATATTATAATTGGAGCCATTAATTAAAGGGTTTAGAGGTAGTAAACTTAAGGAGGAGGCTAAAGTGCATTTATGAAGGCTAGTAAAGACATAGTCCTAGTTTTATTAAGGTGTATGGGATCCAACAAAACTCTTTGAGTTGATAATCTTCATGCGGGTTTTTTTTTCTCTATGTTGGGACGTAGTGGAAGTACAATTAGTAATCTAAGTCCCAAGGTGTTATGTGAAAAAGTTAATTTCTCTTAATTTAAATAAAACTTTATTAATGTTGATTCATAAGAAGGGATGTTGATAATTTAAGAGAATGTCAGCCCATTAGTCTTTGTACCAAAGTTCATAAAAATTATTATAAAACTTTAGTTAATAGATTTTGATATTATCTAAATGAGTTGATTAGCCTTAACACATCTTAGTTTTATCTTTAGAAGATTGTTTAATAATATAATAATTGTTAAGGAAGTGATGAATGGTTTCAAGAAAAAGTCAAGAAATAAGGGTAGGATGATTCTAAAGCTCGATAGGGAGAAAGCATATGATAAATGAATTTTATTTATAATTTTTTTATTCTACATTTAATATGTAATAATAGACTCGGAATCCAGACGTGTTCCATTCCCTATTTCATACTTAATAGAGCTTTTAAAATATGGAATAGCGATTCCTTATAATAGATGGTCTAAATTTAGGGGAGAGTTTAATTTCATCTTTGAGGGAATAGAGTCACGAATCTATTCCACTATCAGTAATTATCGTTAAATGAAATTTACTTGTTTAACTTTTAATTTAATTATAATATACAAGAATTAAAGATATTCTGAATAAATATTATTATATACGAATTTTATTAAATAGAGAGTTAAATAGAAGAAGTTTTAACCATTTAGACGTCGTAGGGAGAAAAAAAATTCAATAAATAATGTAGGCCATGCATAAACTTGTAATAATCAATTATATTTAGACATGTAACAACATGAGTAATGAATTTTTAAGTAACTATTCATTATTAACTTACGTGTTTAAATCTGATTAGTAGTTGTATATCATGTATACTTTCATATGACATTATTATCGACCGAATACTTCTTTTATAGGCAAGGGGATTTAATCTCCTCATTTTTGTTTCTTCTTACAATGGAAATGCTTATTTCTAATGTTTTAGACTCTGTGTGTTTTATTTTTTTAAATTTTTTCATTTGATTGGTGTTTTATTATTGCCTGCTTGAATTTTTGTATTTAGTAAAAATAAATACTAAAGTAATGAAAATATATTTGTTCAAAAATACTACTTAAAAAAATAATTTTTAATGTATAAAATACTTATTTTTAAACATTTTCTTTTATAAATACATGAATTTTCATTTCTTTAATAATTATTTTTATCATAATTATAAAATAAAAATAAATAAGATATAAATAAATAATTTTTTAAATATCAAATTTTAAATAAATATAAATTAGATATAAATAAAATATAGATAAAAAACCGAAAATATGAAAATCCACGCATATGTTTTTAAAAAGAAAAATCGTGGTGTATATCTTGGCTCTTCCTTCCAACATTAAACTTTTATGTCGTTTCCTCCCTCATCAGCTACTTGATAAACCGTCGCATAGTAAGCTGTCTTTCATTCTCTCCCAAACTAAAACCCTAGTAATGCTTCATCTCCAAACCTGTATATCCCTTCTTTACAAACCCAACTTTCAAACCATCGAAACTTCAACTTCCGTTCCTAAATTTCCAAACTTTGCTATACTTCCCAAGCGAATAACTCATATTACAAGAGCAAGTAGGATCCAAAAGTCCAGTGGCCGTGATGTGGATGTAGGGATTGAAGATGCAATGATAGATGATGAATTTGAAGATGGAAGCTATAATGAGTCTTCGTCGAGTAGTAGCGGGTACCGGGGAAGGGAAGAAGAGAAGAGTTATGATAAAGATCCTGAATTTGCTGAGATTCTCGGGAGTTGTCTTGATGACCCACAAAAAGCAAGGTCTAAAGTAAGTTTTTTTTACGAGGAAAATGGTACTGCATGCTCCAATCATTATCAGGAGAGAAAAGAAGAAACTCTTAGCTTTTCTATTAGCTTGTCTATGTAACTGCTTCTTGGGGAAATATGTCATCGGTCCTAGGAAATTTTGTTTCTGTTTTGACTCTTAATAAGTATTCTGCGCACTTGATAATAATCCTTTTTATAGCCATTTTTACTTCAAGTATGGATCTTGGAGTGATTGATGTCATTGAACATGCTAGTGATTGATTTTAGTACGATTCATCTTGGGAAATTGTTGAAGTTGTAGGTTCATTTTCATTAAGATATAGTTTCAAGATTCTTTTATCTTATATTGAGGGTAGAAAGTACTTAGTAGTTATCGATTGTTTGTAGCTTAATCTTATTTTCTCCAATTGACAAAACTTAGTTTTTGAAGTTGAGGAGAAAATGCGGATAAGATGAAATACTAAGGGTAGGAAATGAAGAATTAGATATCTGTGGAAAATAGACCCATAAATATTGGTTGAGAATCATTGCAATACAGTAACATCATCATCCTGCTGTATAATTGTTGTAGGAGCTTCTGAAGTATTACTATCTCTACAATAAGTTTTTGAATTTTATCAGAACAATGATGACAAGGAGGTTGTTCAAACTGCCTTGTGATCATTACTTAAATCATGGTAGCGGAGAATAAGCTCCATGTCATAACTATTTCAATGAGGATGCTAAGAAAGTCTTTTTCCTGGTTTATGAACTAAACGGGAAATCTGAAGAATGGCAAGTAAAATTAATAGAAACATGATTGTTATCTCCTATAATTTTTCCCTCTAGACTACAAGACCCTGGAAGAAGGTATGCTTCTTGCTTAAGTTTATTAGCTTCTCATGTTAGCATGCTTTTCTAGTTTTGTATGATGGTTGTAGCTTATTGTGCATGTTTTCATGGATGACATGAACAAGGAGTCCTCGTTTTACTTTAAATTAATGGCAGCATTGTTTTTCTAGATGGAGGAGCGATTGAGGACGAAGCGGAACAAAATATTGCACACCAAGACTGGCTCTGCACTGCCCATGAAAGTAAAATTCAACAAGTGAGTGATGGTCATGGTTTTATTGATCTAAATGTAGTCATGTTGCAATAGCATCATCAAATAAAATTGGTACTGATTTTATTATGTGCATGGGTACGAATATAGTCAATGGGCAATTTACTTTGAAATGGGTGTTTGCAATATGTTTCAGTTTAATTCCAAACTTTACTGCTGGAATCTACGGTGATTGGTGTTTTGAATGCTCATTAGATAGAACACTCTAAAAAGTGTAGTTACAGACGTCAAGTATAGATTACTGAACTTACCCGAAAAAAAAAAAGGTATAGATTATTGATTAGTAATTGTATGACAAACTGGTACCTAAGGACCTACTGAAGGAGTTGGCACGCAAACGAGTAAGTCAGATGCGATAAGCTGGAGGCAACTTGATCAAAAAATCAATGATTGAAGGATCTAGTCCAGGGATTACGAGAAGGTTGGCAGCTTACAGCGTTATTTGCTGCTGCTGGAGACTAAGAAACCAAGGGAAGGATGGATCAGAAGTTTAAGCATGTCAATGTTCGTGTTGATTCATTCCTTCTGTACCATGCTTCAGGAGGATAAGATGGCTTTTGAAAATCTGACTATTGACTTTGAATCGCCTTACAGAGTATCATATCATCCATGTCCAATTAAAGCCTTCTGTTGGTTTTAACCCAATTGAAAACTCGATCCTGGATCTCTTTTTGCGCTTACAGTCCTCTTCTTGCCGTTTTACTGCATCTTCATTTGAAGGATATAAGAATCAAGATGCTTTGTGTGATGACAAGCATACTTGATGATATTTTATTCTTTCTATGGTTATGTTTGTGGGAAAGTACTGGCCAAAGGCAAGTGGGCTTTAGTGCTTGTATTTTAAGATTCTTTTTGTCAGTGCAGTGTTTGGGATTGGTAGATTGTTTGTTGGCAGATTGTTGCAAAGAGTAAAGGTGGAACAGTCTGCCGCTCTTAATAGATGTGCTAATTATTGAAGTTTGGGGCTTTAAAGATAACTGAAAAAGTTTCATATTATTGTCTAACTGTAAGCTGGCTCATGAGCTTGACTAAATTAGGAAAACATGTCGTTTCTTTTTTGTGAACTTCATTACCACAGACTTTTAATACTTACGTTCACTCACCATCTGAATTCACAGATTTGACTTCTCAAACTCTTATATCTGGTTTGAGTTCTACAACGCCCCACTGGACAAAGATGTCTCCTTAATTTGTGATGTGAGTTCCAGGCTTTAAATGTTATCAAATTTCTTTGTTGTCCTTTTATAGATAACAGGTAGTCTGATTAAGATGGTCAACATGCAGACGATTCGATCGTGGCACATTGTTGGGCGTCTTGGAGGCTGCAATTCCATGAATATGCAAGTAATACCTTTTTTCCCTTGTAGGATATTATGATCCATTTTCCTTTAATGTTTTTCTAATAGGATGATTTTAGGAAATTTTGATTTGTTGCACCAATCATTAGATCGTAGTAAAGAGTGTGGGCTACTTACTAGGTGTGCCTCCAACAGTTGATCATATTATGCATTTGCATAGATACTAATGATATTATGATTCCAGCAAATTTATCATTCAATCTCCTTTGTAATGCTGCAGTTATCACAATCTCCTATGGATAAGAGGCCTAATTATGATGCCATTCAAGGAGCTAATGTGACACAAACCACATTTTACAACATCGGGGACTTTGAGGTTCAAGACAACTTGGCACGTATATGGTTGGATACTAAACTTCATCTTCATCTGTCCTCACTGGTGTTCGGTACTATCATGACTCTTTCCTGCCATCTACTATCTTCATCCTGACTTTGTAATATGTTTGAACATCAACAGGGTGGATATTGGGACTACCGAACCATTGCTTTTAGACATACTGATCAATGCTCTTACTCAAATAAGTTCTGAGTAAGTCTTTACACACATTTCTTTTAATTTACTAGTGAGCAAGCAGCATGCTTGAATATTTGCAACTTCTTAGTCAAATGGGGTGCAGGAGAGACTTAAAAAGGAGGTGAAGGGAACCAATCTAATATGAAGTAACAATTAACATACTTAGATATTAGGGAGGATTTGCAATACCGCACAATTGTGATACGGGATCCATATGCTGACCCCATTGAGTGAGTTCAAAGCTTGAGTGTAATGGATTTTTTCCATTAAACAATAGTATCAATGTCCATATCTAGATATCATATATGCCTTGCTAGTGTACCTATATTATCATATGGAAAGGTCTGCATAACATCAATCCTATAGAGTAGGCTAATAGGACGAGTTTTGTTCTAATTTGCACCATAGCAAATTCCTGCCTCTCTTGTTTAGTGTGAATTAAAATGGAATTTGGTGCATTTGCCATGATAGCTTGACTTTCCAACAGAATTGAAAAGAATGCTGACTTTCTGCCTTCTTTGTTCCTTTTTCTTTTCAGTTCTGTAGGCATCAAACAACTGGTGTTTGGTGGAACTGAATTTGAGAATTGGAAGGAGAACTTGACCTCAGAGGATGCAGGATTTAGCATCCGTAAGATTTAGTGTACTGGACTTGCTCAAGAAGGGTGTTTACTAATTCAACAAGTAGATTGGTACTAGGTTCTTGAGTAGGGTCGAAATATGTGTGCTTTTAGAGGTGTGTATAGTTGCATGAAAAGCTCTGTACTTTGTAATAGCACATGATGGAAGCGTGTGATTTTAAAGTCCTAATATCGAGCGGTGTGGTTGCCACAATTTCTAGTGGAGGGTAGTGCTAGGACT
The DNA here is from genome assembly GCA_024138005.1 of Lumnitzera racemosa. NCBI lineage: Eukaryota > Viridiplantae > Streptophyta > Magnoliopsida > Myrtales > Combretaceae > Lumnitzera > Lumnitzera racemosa. The sequence continues at coordinate 38,044,798 of JAMXBC010000007.1, forward strand.
AAAAACTGTTTTATTCTCCTGGCACCACATATAAAATTGCCATGGCAGCTTAAAAATTGTTCCTGTTCTCTGCGTTGATGTTTTATTGACATCAATATTAGAGTAGAATGGTCGCTAGTGATGTGTTTGTAACCCATGATTAGTATCTCGAGCTCAAGGGTCAGTGTAAAAGCGACTTGTTGAACCAATCTATTCACTTTGTTTTATCAGTTAGATGGATTTTGCAGGATGGTTGTACCTGGTTTAACTGTGATCAACCTTTTGTTCCTAAGAAACATTGAGGGGTTTTTGATGATTGGCTTGAACAACAATAGCCTTACTCACGGCACGAGGAATATGGAAAGTGATTGCACGATACGCAAAACCTTAACCGGGTTCAAGCAAATTATGAAAACTTAAATGCAGCATATTTTCGGTGGTGAAGCTGGAGGCCGAAGCCACGCTGCTGATGAATAAAGATAAAATCAAAGTGGAAAAACTGCATTTTTAGTCCCTAGTCCTCAATTTTTTTCTTTTCCATATTAGTGTTCAACATTTGCAACGAGTCGTCTGCAGTTAGCCATTACTTTCTCTATATGATTAATATAAAAAATTATCATTAATTAAATAAATTAAAAATAATATTTTATTTAAGTAAAATTATTAAGAAAATGTAAAAATAACAGAAATTATACAAAAATAAAAAATTAAAAAAATGAAAATAGTACAATAACATATATATACATAACATATATAAGTAAAGTAACGAAAATTATGAAAACTGGGGAGAAAACTGCAAAAATTAAAAAATTGTTTCAGCCACCCAATGGCTAGGGGGTGATTGGAGCTCTTTCTTAATTTTTACATTTTTATTTTTTCAGATTTTTTTTTGTTGATTTATTTTTATATATGTATGTATGTATGTATATTTATTATTGTACTCTTTTTTTCCAATTTTTTAGTTCTGTGATTTTTTTAATAATTTTCCTGTATTTTTATATATTTTTTAATAATTTTACTTAAATAATATATATTATTAATTTATGTAATTAATTTAATTTTCTTTACCAATTAAATTGCACCAAGTGTCATCCCCGACAGGAAATGTAATGGCTAACTAATGATGATGCATTCATTTGCAAACTTCTGCCAATATAGTTTGCAAATATCGAGGATCGAAATAGGAAAAACAAAAAAATTCTACAACTAAATCGAAAAAAGTGACAAAATTTAACAGCTAAAAATTGTAATTTTGCCTATCAGAAATAATACATGAATTTAAATGTTCTTTTTCTTTTTTAAATTTATTTTTAATTTTACACAAAGTGTGAAGCCGGTAAAATATTATAAATCAGTTTGTTCAGATTCCTGCTGGATCAAGAGAAAAGTGATCTCCAAGGCAACCTCTCGTATCTTTCTTGCATATGCTCGGTCTGGGTATAGATGTTATCACATGAAATCCAAACGACATGTTAGGAGATGGTCTCTAAGGAATAACAACCCCAGTGAGGGACTTCGATGCGTTGTAGCATTTTTGAGTTTCCACTTTTATGAGCCACAGACAGGAGAGCCAATTTACAATGCGCCCCCTTTCTGCATTCACCGTTGTGATATATCACAACCCGAGAAATGAAACTCTATACAATTCAGATGCTCGAACGTAAGTGTATGTCCAGAACACTTTCACTCCAACCTTGATCGAAGCATTATGTACAAGCATGTACTTCAATACAGGTGCAACTTTAGCCTAGCGCCATGCGCAAATGAATTTTGAATCATGTGGACAGTTTGATCAATGATTTTTCTCCGAAACAAGAGAGGTTCCTGGGTATGGAAGCCCTCAAAGAACCAGGTAATCGTCTGTAACCATTCCTTCGACATTCATGCATGCTGGCATTTGCCAGACTATATCCCACCCCTCAGAAAACAAATTATCTCTAGCCGTTTCCTTCAATAATCCCCATTTCCATTTTACATTTGGCCATTCCATAGTACATCTCAACATAAGGCTCCTATGCAAGTCTGGTTTGACATTCTCGTTCATGAGAATTGTCATATCTGACAAAATCTTGCATCTCTCCAAGATAGAGGAAATGATCAACAGAGCATCATTAATATTAGATCCCACAACACATGCCGTAATTTCTCTCAGATTCTCCATCTTAGGCTTGCTTTGCCATCCTTCCTTGCAAAACCAATCCTCAAATGCATACCAGGCACCAGGACCGATGGTAAGTGACCTCAGATTTGGATAAGTGTTGAACAGGTTCTCGAGGCTACTCTTTGTTATCGAGTGATATTCACTATTTTCCCATTCTGAATTAACAGTAAGCTTCTCCACTGTTCCTGATGTAAATGCTTCCATGGCATTAGAAAGATTAGGAGAACTAAGCTGAAGGCTTTGCAAGTTGACAACGTTCTCCAATTGAATACATGATGCTTGCACCACAGAGAAATTTAAATCAGATAATGAAGGAGTTTCAAGGACAAGGGTCCTTGGTTTCATGCATTTCAGCCTTAAACTAATGAGACTAGGTGCAACAATGGTCAGGGAGAGTGGAACATTCGACACAGTCCATTGACAAGTTGTGAGATGCAACAAATGAATCTTTGGATCTTTAAGTCCACCAACTCCACATAAATTGAGAACTTTAAGGTAGGGAAAACATGTGTTAATTTTGTTCAGGTCCTCATCATCAAGCCGTATGAATTCAAGTGTTAAACTTGTCAAAGTGGGCAACTGACTTAGGCCATCCACCGACAACCAAGCATTCCTTAACTCCAGCTCTTGAAGGCTGTGGCCTGTAAATCAAATGACATGGTTAGAAATACAGTGTAACAACCCACAAAAGCTAAAGCTTAGGAAATTGTTATCCAAAATCTTGAACATGCACCTTTTCTTATCAGACATTTGGACTATAAAATATATTGATCAACAGAAGACAATTTGATCCATATGAAATATTCTATCAAAATGAGTAAAACTAATGCTCTCTTTTCAGAGCTGCAAAGGATGCTTCTAAATTCTCGTGGACATTAACTTCATCACTAGCCATTTATTACGCAATTGCATGATGAACCAAGAAGCCTCCAGGACCTCCTATAAAGGAGCAGAAACAAACTAAAGTATTGTAATTCTACTAAACATCATCATATGGACACCTTTAAGTAAGGACTTAATAATTTCTTCTTTAACTCTTATTTATTAGATCCAACAGTGTAGATTGGATCTTCTATCAGGAAGCATTTTGAATGATATTCCACACCACTGTCTACCACTGGTATTAGCTAACACTAACATGGCAACAATACTTTCAAGTACTGCCACCATTGTTAATCATTATTAATACTAGAAACAATAAGCATAATATAAAAGAGTTGCAAAAAAAAAAAAAAAAAAAAAAAAAACCGTTGAACAAATGCATTTCTGGTACAGCTGCTTATTCCTTTTCTTTCCTAAGGTCAGTTTCCCCCAGAGTCTTTGGTAAATATTTCATTAGCAGCTGGTAAATACGCATCATCTCTCCTAATTCAGGGAAAAAATAAATCAAGAATTACTTAAAATTTGCAAGGCCATTTCACCTCTTTTTTGAAATTTCAGTTTGATGAAAATTATCTTGCATCCCAATTTCTCTTCATTTATTTAGGAATCAACAAGAAGTTTAAAATAAAATCTTAAAAGAAACATAAGCTGATTTCTGCCATTTTCCAAATCATTGCTTGCAAATATCACACGTGAAAAAAAAAAATAATAAAAACCTCCATGGAATTCTCACAATTAAGAACTCTTGACAATTGACATGATACTGTTTCCCATAGCACATTAGAGGGCTTCAAATTTGCAATCGATTTATCTCCAGCAAACTTTACCTTGAGTAAAAGGATGTTAAGGTATCCCACAGTAGCATGTACCGAGTTGGTCATTCTATAAATTAACCAAATGTCCTAAACTATCTAATTTTATAAATATCTACCCCTTCAGGCTCTGATCTACATGAGGATTAGCATAGCAATTTGCAGCATCATCCCGAAACTATTAATCAGATATGGACACACCCAACAAATGGCTTTAGCCTTTCCTCTTCAAAAACTTATATCCCTAACTACCATTAAATTAAAGCTCTCAAACTGTAGCTACTTCAGGGTGCCTTTTAGCAAAGATTTTGAAGCTTTTCACGAAACTTTTTTTAAAGTATTGAGGATTCAATTAAACCGGATTACTCGCTCAGTCGATTCCCGCCATTTCCGACCATCAATTACTATTAGCTAGACATCTACTTCCAAATTCAATTAATACATTTGACTATTACAAATAATAAATTACAGCAAACATTAAAAAGACAAGATGATAAACTCTCATACAAAACAACAGATCATATTAAATCACTCACAGTAAGAAGAAATTAGACCCAGAACATCAGATCTTCTCCAACAAGACTGAACCCAAAAATCCGAAATCTTCAAAACTCTCAACCCATCAAAGACCTTAGGCAACAATTCCCTAACAAACCCAACATCCGTGAGATGCAAATCATCCTCGGAATCACCATCTACATCATCGTACGCAACCGATATTTGCTTATCGACGCCGATGGAGACCGACTCGAGTTTCTGAGAGCTAAAGATTAGCTTTTTCACGATGGTCTTGAAAGGTGTGATGGACGGTCTGGTTACCGGAGACCGGGACTTTAGGTAACGGGAGAGTGTGCAGAGGAGAGAGATGGATGTTGTTTGGGAGGACAGGGAGTTTAGGGTTTTGCAGACCAAGCGAGTGCGTGCGAGATCAGATGAGTCGGCAAGCCGACTCAGGATGTCGAGGACGAGGTGATCGGGAAGGTGTTCCATGGATCGGTCATGGATGAGAATGTGTGTGCGTGTGTGTGAGAGAGAGGGAGCGAGCGAGCAAGAGAGAGAGAGTGCAGTTTTGTGTGGTTGACGAAGAATTCAGTGAAAACAACTGGCTTCGCAGGGAGATTGACACGTGTACTCGTCTGTAGGTCAGCATATTTCTTCTTTAATTCCTCGATCAAGCGTGTTTTACAGAGACTGTCCTTTTTTCTTGTTTTGAATTATGAGTTACATTTTGGGAAAAAAGAAAATCGATAAATAAGTGGAAAAGAAGAAAATCAAAAAGGGAACAAGTATTCGCGCTGTTTTCTTAATAGTATGTTTGGCAACTTTTAATTAAAGGGATATTGAAGGAAAAAAAAGAAAAAAAATCGAAGGAAATAGAACTCTTAAGTAGATATGAAGAGTGGAATGGAAGGAAAAAAGTAGAAATATTTTTTTTTTCTTAAATGATTAATATAAAAAAATAGAAAGAGCAAAAAAAAAAAAAAAAAAAACCAACTTAGTAGCTTGACAAAATAATCCTTTTTATCTCATTACATCTAAACAATAGAAGCGTCGGAACAATAAACTCTATAATCTATGCAATTAATGTCCAATCCCCTCCATTGAAAATAAACCACATTTAAACAATTGTATCATGGAATTTAAAAAATAAAAAGAAAAAGATCAAATTTAAACGAAAAGATACATAGCATACTATCTTGAGAAAAGGAGATATAAAAGTGTTGAGGGAAGGAATCAAGAAGTGAGTGTTTTTTGGTCAGTAAACTTGCAATCTAACGGTATGAATATCGATTTCCTAAGTAGAATGGAGTGGGTTTGAATCTTCTTTGCCTCATTGTGTAATCATAAAAAAAAAAAGAGAGTTTCTTTTAGAGAAAAGAGATGGTAATACAAATGAAAATAGCGAAAATATTGTATCTTTAGCTCTTTACATTTCCCTCTTTTTGAGGGCATATTTTATGATATTTCCATCCATTTTCAAAACTTTCTCTTTGAATTTGGAAAGTAAAGAGACAAGCTTTTAGGTAGAATTGTTTTGACCCATTTCCAATAGATTCATCCCATGCTTTACTTCCATTTCTATCTATTTCCTTTGATTTTTATAAGTTTCCACCCATCTTAACACATTGCAAGGGACAACTTCAAAATAACTACATAAGTTTTGAATGTCTTTATTAATTTTTATCATTTTTTTATAAAAGGTTTTTTTACAATATTATTAATAAAGATAAAAAGATATAGACAAGAGGAGGATGTAGAGCCAAACTTCTTAGGACATTACAAGAAATTGTACTTATTGTAGAAAATAAACAAGGGAGTATTATTCCCTTTACAATAACTACAAAGTAGAGAAGGATTATAAACAAGAAAGCTATGAGTACTATTCCTAAGACAATATCTTGTTCAAATACAAAAAAGAACTAAACATAAAATAAACTAGGTAAAACTAGCACTAGAATAACAAATACAAAACTAGAGCTAAAAAGATTGACAAGACATAATCCAAAAAATCCAAATCCAATCATATTTTGTGTTAGGGTCTTCTTAATGTCCTTATTTAGTTGTATTTTGTTCACATTGAAAAACACTTGTTTGAGTCTCGTGAACCTTTTAGCAAGCTAGTTTGCGACTGTATTTTTTCTCTCTAAATTGTTGATTCAAAATCTTTGCCTATGAACTGTCATTCTAAATACCCCATCTAGTGATAGTTGTTAATAACCATTTAGACACTATCAAGAAATTTGTTTCAATAAGTATTTTAGCAAAGTTAAATTTCTTATAGGCTATAATTCCCTCAATGAGGGTCATCTGTTTAATTGAATCAACTAAACTATGGTTGAAAGCAAATCCATAATACTACATAGATCTTCCTTTAGAATCCTTAAATATACCATCACTTCCACAATTATCTTGGCTTAAGCTTCCATCAACATTTGATTTGATAGATTCATCTTTAGAGCATTTCCACGAGAAAAAGTGGACTTTAGTCTTTCTAGGTGGTTTTGCTATGGTAGCAAATAAATCATCGTCATACTTAAGTTGTTTGAAAGTAAGGGAGGTTTACCTACCTAAGATTTAATAAATCATCCATAATTTGATATACCAGAATCTTGGGTAGCCTTTTAGTGTTCATATACTTCTTGCTATTTCTTTTATCCCTACCAAAGAGTTAAAATAAGGGCAAAAACTCTAAACACATTTCTAGCTTTACATCTCCAAAACATTAACATGGCATCTATTAAGGGGATGTTCTAAAGGTAATAAATGCTAGATTAGAAAGATGTGGTTCCAAACATCTCCAGCATAATGACATGAAAAGAAAACATGAATAACTTCTCATAATCTTACAAGTAGTAAAAATATTATGAAGTAAGTGCCTAACCCCATAGAAATTGATTATCTTTTGCAAGAATAAATGATTGAACAACTTATTACATAAAAAATAGTGTCTTCAAAGGTATAAAGTTGTTCCAAAATAGCTTGTTCAAATAAACCTTTTCTCCTTATTTTTAAATTTATTTCAAGAGTTGGAGACAAATAAAAAGGATTTATTTGAAGAGGTTATCCAAATAGGAGAATTATTTGCTCCTTATTGCACTTTTGGTGAGAGAATCTCTTATACCAAACCAATAAGTAGCAGACCAACTAACTTTAAACACATGAAATTTAAAATTAGTAAATATCATATTGATATAAATTCTAAGAATATATCTTGATGCCCCTACAACAGTATCTTTGATATTAAAACTTGAGAAAGCTAAAAGCAAGCTATAAGCTCTGACCTTTTGATAAAATGAATTAGGAACCAAATGTATGATAAAGTTTTGACTCATTTGCTATAAAAAACTAAGCACCAAAAGTACAAGAACGCACTCATTGGCTATATATAAATAAAGAACTTCAATATAGAAGTTGAATGACACAAAAACAGTGTTCTAAATAAAATCTATAATTCTCAAGAAAACTAAAAGAAAGATATTTAATCTCTTGATATGAAATTTTGATAATCAATAATTGTTGTTCAATTACATTGAAATGCCTATTTATAGGTTATGATAACCTTTACACAATGTAGGAAAGTATTAACTCAAAAAAAAAAAAAACTAAAGATACACTATGGTAAATAGAAACTAATTAAGAAAAAATAAAATCGAACAAAATGCATCCTAAAGGTTAGACTTGGTAGACTCATCTCAGACTAGTTCAGTCGATCTACCTAGTTGATTGCCCTAGGTCAATCGGCCTTGGTTCATCTAACACGGTTCGACTTATGTTGCATCACTCCACTAAGTTGATCCCCTTTTAACTAAAGTCAACCTAGCCTTTATCCAGGCTTAAATTTTTATCGATGATGTGTATTATTGTTGTACTTGATTGAAAATGAGTTTTAATGTTCTTCATTGGCTTAGACATATAAATCTATTGAATTATTCTTGTAACTTCTTAGCTTTATTTTATGTCATCAGTCCTTGAGGTATGTGCAGTTGGTCTTGTAAACTTATTAGTTTTGGTCTTCCATCACTTGCGCTCTCCTTAAGAGGATTCGTCCTTGAATCATCACTTACATGAAAAGGACTTAAATAATAATAAACATTAAAAGTAACACTATAGTTATATTCATCAAAAGATCTAACTTATAAGTATTGTCATTGATTTTTTCAATCATATGAAAAAGTCTCTTCTCTTAGCCGTAAGTTAGACTTTTGCTGAGTCGAAAATCTTTTATTCTCATGTGTACCCACAACCAATTTGATGTAAACTGGAGCCAAGAATAGATAAGGCTGGTCTCAAGAATGGGTCTAAGTTTGCTAAAAGCTTGAAAAAGGGTGAAGGGAAACGCACGGGATGGACAAAAATGAAGGAAAAGTAAGCAAAACCCACAAATAGCTCTAAGGGATATGATGCACTAATAGAACTTCTGAGGACTCATAACACAGCTCAATATGACACATAAGTTGGTTTGGTGAGGTTATTAGCCACTTAGCCTTACTTAAGGATTAGGATAAGAGTGAAATAGGAGTAAACGAATAATATTTACGAAAAAAATCCAGTGTATTAATGATAATGTCCTCATCTGTAGCTATTTATACAAAAAAATTTAGGGTAACCCCCCTAAAAAGAAAAAGACAAAAAGGGTATTGTCCCAAAGAAGTAACGTACAAAATATACAAATGATAAAAATGAATATTCACGAAAAAGTAATGATTATAGTAGTAGATTTTACAAGTGGTCCCGGACATGTAGCAGTAATGTATTAGTGGTGCTATTGGAGGATGTAAACAAAGTAATACGAAATTAGGTAGTCGAGGAGGGGTGCCGAGTAGGTATGGACTCGTTTGAATAGGATTGGTTGACGTATAGGATATCTTGACCTCCTTGCAGTAATGTTGCCATGTAAAGGGTTGGGTTAGATAGGACCGAGTAGGTGTATGGAGTTTAGCTGTTGTCAAGGCGTTCTTCCATTCGGTACATAATTTCTGAAAGATGGGTAGTCATTCAACATTGCGTAGAGAGTTGATTAGCAGCAAGGCTTAATTGGGTCTCGATAAGAGTTGGCTGGAGTAAGAAGATTCATCTCATCAGTCCCTCTAGTCCACGAGTTCGGTTGTAGGTTAAAAGCTCAATAACTTGATTCCTATTATTCTCTTGGGGTTGATTTGGATTTGGGATCAAATCCGACTAGCCTTCTTTAAGTTCTTTGTCAGGATGATATGGACTGAGGTCGGCAATGTTGAAGGTGTCTAAAACCCCATAATCTTTAGGAAGCTCTAATCTATAAGCGTTGTTGTTGATCTTCTAGAGGATTTTGAAGGGTCCTTTAGCTCTTGCAGATAACTTGTTTATCCTCTTGCTTTGAAACCTTTCCTTACTTAGGTGCAGCCATAACAGGTCTCCAAGTTGAAACAGTCTCATTGTCTTACCCTTGTCTTTCTCTCGCATTCTTTTGATAGCTTGGTTGATCTACTAAGTAACTTTGTCGTAGATGTGTTGTAGGGATTCTGCTTATGCTCTCGCATTAGGGTCTTCTTACTCAAATATAGGCATAGGGGTATGATAGAAGGCTAACTTGAGATTAAAACCATAGACAACTTCAAATGAGGTCTACTTGGTGGTATTATGTACTGTTTAGTTGTAAGTGGATTTGACCATGGGTAAATGGGCATCCCAATCATCCAAGTTTTTGCCCACTGCAACTCGGAGTAGTGATCCCAAGGTACGATTGACTACTTTTGTTTGGTCGTTAGTTTGTTGGTGATAGGAGGTATTGGATAGTAGTTTGGTCCCTACTTGATGGCATATGGTTCTCCAGAAATGACTCAAGAACTTTGGGTCTCTATTTAACACTGCGCTTTTCGGTATGTCGTGTAACCAAACAATCTCCTACAAGAAAAAAAAAAGCGATAGTCGAAGTGTCGTTAGTCTTAGAGTAGGGCACAAAGTGTGTCATCTTACTGAATCTAGACCATTATGGAATCGCTACCTCAGATTGTTCTTGGTAATTCGAGGACAAAGTCCATACTCAATTCATCCATGGTTTCGTCAGGGTAGGTAAAAGCATTGCCTTCCCTTGTTTGGCTTGGTACTTAGCCCTCTTACATGTAGTACAGCCCTCAACAACTTGGTGCATATCTCGTTGTATTCTTGGTAAAAAGAATTGTCCATTCAGTAACTTACATGTCCTTCTTTCTCCAAAAATATTTGGAGAGTCCTCCACTATGGGCTTCCCTGATTAGTAACTCTCTCAATAAATAGGTTGACACGTACAATTTTCCTCCTCGGAATAAGTATCCATCTTCCATATGATATTCGTTCACTGTCCTCCCATCGGTAAATCACCAAAGTATGGATACTTACAAATCCAAACTACTTTGCAATTCGATCAAAAGCATGTATCTTCTTAAAAGAGCATATGCAACTATGTTGCTCTTTACGTCCTTGTACTTTATCACGAAACTGAATTCCTTAGGGAATTCAAGCCACTTCGCCTACTACTTTGATAACTTGATCTGACTTCGGAGGTACGTTGAAGACTCATGGTCAATATATATGACAAACTTTCTCGATAACTGGAAATGCTGCCATACTTGAAGTGCTCAAATAAGGGCCAAGAGCTCTTTGTTGTACACAGATTAGTTCATTTGAAGTCTTCTAAGCTTCTCATTATGATAGGCAATTGGTCGGCTTTCTTGTATTAGGATAATGCTTATACCAATGTCTGATGCATTACATTCTAGCTCAAATAAATTTTTTGAAGTTGAGCAAAGCTAGTATAGGAGTGGAAGTAAGTTTTTCCTGCATTTCTACAAAACTTCTATCCTCCTTTTCTCCCCATCTGAGTTCAATGTTCTTCCTCATCAACTTGATAAGGGGTACGGCTAGGGTTCTGAAATTCTTGATAGATCTCCTATAAAACAATGCTAGTCCATGAAAACTTCTTACTTCGACACAAGTGGTCGGAGTTGGCCACTCGACGATTACTCTGATATTCTCCTTATCCACTTACAAGCCTCCTCCACCAACTACATAGCATAGGAACACCACTTTCTCTTGGCAAAAGCAACATTTCTTAAGATTGTCGAATAACCTCTTTGCACAGAGCACATCTAATACAGCATAGAGATGTTTATAGTAACTCGGTTGTACACTAGGATATCGTCAAAGTACACTAAGATATCGTCAAAGTACACTAGGATATCGTCAAAGTACACTAGGATATCGTTAAAGTACACCACGACATATTTCCTTATCAGATTTCTTAGCACATGGTTCATCAATTGCATAAAAGTGCTTAAAGCATTCAATAAGCCAAATGGAATTACCATCCATTCGTAGCGTCCATGCTGAGTTTTAAATGTAGTCTTCTACTCATCTCTTGGCTTCATGCGAATTTAATAGTAGTTAGATTTCAAATCGATCTTACTAAAAATATTAGCCCTACTTAATTCATCTAGCATATCATCCAACTTAGGGATAGGATACTTGTATTTGACCGTGATCCTGTTTACAGCTCTGTTGTCAACAAACATCCGCTAGGTTCCATCCTTTTTTAGCATTAGGAGTATTGGAGCAGCATAAGGGCTAAGACTCTCCTTTATATACCCTTTTTCCAGTAGTTCATTAACTTATCGTTAGAGCTTGGCAGCTTGTTTGGAGTTCATTCGATAAGCTAGTTTATTCGATAAGACAGAGCTATATACTAAGTCAATGCAATGCTTGATGCCTTTGAATGATGGCAATCCTTCCGATAATTGCTTTAGAAACAGGTTGACATACTCATCTAGTAACTCCTTCACTTCCAGGGGTAGTTCACCCTACTTCCTTAACTCTAATAGTCGCCTGACTAACAGGAAGGTCGACATGTCGACTTGAATAGTCTCTTGGAGCTTAGTTCTACTCATCATTACAGTTTTCTTCAATCTTCAAGCAAGTTTTGCTTGCAGTTTGTCAACTTGACTTAGTGGTATTGAGTTTAGCGTAATCTTCCAACCATCCTTCTTAAACACATAGGTGTTCCTGTATCCATCATGGATGACTCTTCTATCATAAAGCCAAGGTCAGCCTAATAACACATGTGATGCCCACATGGGCAGCACATCGTAAAGAACCTCATCGAAGTAGTTCCCAATTGTGATCGATAGTAGTACTTACTGAGTGACATGTGGTGTTCTCTTCTCATTAAGCCAATGTAACTTATATGGTTTTAGATGCGTCATAATTGACAACTTCAACTTCATGACCAGATCAGCTGATACCACATTGGTGTAACTACCACTATCTACAATTAGCGTGTACAGCCGATCATTCACCTTACAGGTGATATGAAACAAGTTCTCCTTCTGCTCCTCCTTGTGTGAAGGTTTTAGCCTCATCATACGTTGAAAAACTAGGATCAATTGATCCAAGTCATCGGCAAACACATCCTTTTCAATCAGTTCATTCTCTTAAGTAGTTTCTTTCTCGAAGAGGGTCTCTTCCTTGGGTTCTCTGTAAGCCCTAAAGCCAAGCCAAGTAACCGTAGGATTGAACTTAGAACCCAAGGTTTAGGGCAATCAGTTAAAGGATCCGATCAAACCCAAATTAGAAACTATTGAGAGGAATATTAGTAAAAATGACCCTGTAAACTTAAATTTAAGAAAGTAAGTAGTAAAATAGGAGACTATAAAATTTTTAAATTTTAAGCATAATAACTGCTAATTACCGAAAAGGCGAAAAGTGTCATGAAATAACTAAGAAATTACTAGAGATAAATTATATGTGTACTAAAAATTTTAGAATGACCAAAATAATATTTAGGAATGTTCACGTATACCCTACATGTATTTACGTGTAGATAAAAATACGCGTAATTGCTAAAATAAGCCGAAAACTAAGTAAATAATTAAAGAAAAATACAAAATAATTATAAAAAAATCAGAAAAAATCAGGATAAGATAACTGCAACAAGGTCAGGTCGTGGAATGAAAAGAAAAAATTAACCAATAAGAATTTGACAAACTAAAAGCCTAAAATCAAGGAAATGGGGCAAAAATCCCATCAAATTAATACACATTAATTACCACATTTATCTATAAATAAGGAAAAAATTCTTAGAAGTCATTTGGCTAGTTTGTGATCTGAGAAAAATCAAAACACAACAAAAATTGAGAGAAATTCTAGAAAAAAAAAAAAGAAAACTGTGCAGATTAGCAAGATGAACTAAAACCACCACCCACTACCACCTGGGACCGAACCACCACCACGACCCTACAGTAGACCCACCGCCTGGACCGGCCGACAACATTGGACCGGGTTTGGACGACCCAAAAGCTTCGAACCAGTTAGTCATTTATTCACCCGATTTTTGTATAATTTTGTAAAATTATTTTTTTGTCCAGAAAATTATGAAACTTGTTTTTCTGAGGTTTTATTGTATGTATATTTAGGGAAAATATTAGTTTAGTTTAATTAGATCTGGAAATATAGGGTCCCTAACAAATTGTTCAAAACCGAGCATTAGTAAACCGGAAAATAAATAGGCTTAGGGATGTAGTTTGGAGTTCAAAATTTTTCTGTAGGATGCTCATTTGATGTATAACAGTGCTATGAAGCCATTTTTTTAAAATTAATTTTCGAAATTTTTAAGTTAATTTTTAGCCCTAAAATGATGGTAAAATTGGGTGATTAAGGGTTAATTAAGTGATTAGGATGTTAATTACTGATTTGGATCTTAATTAGAAGTTTAGGGAAGTTAATCTCTGCAGTGGAACCTTAATCCTAGCCTTTAGGTACTAAGTATGGTTAATTAGGGCAATTAGGTAAGTAATATAATAAATTAGTAATATGTGAAAATGTAAATTAATAAATCTAAAAAAAATAAGGTTATTAGATAATATTATAATTGAAATCAGAAAAATAATAAATTTGAAATAATATTTAATTTTAAGTAAATATCTTAAAATGTAAGATTTTTACACATCGGGAATAAATCCGATACCTCAATTAGGGTTAGCGTGTACCGAATAGTTAGAATACCAAAATTACGACCTAATAGAATATTTGAATACCCAAACATAATGTGATTAATGTCACATTGGGATTCGAGCCTAATTACGACTTATGAATTAAAACTAGAATCTAGTTTAGGAACCGAACCCCGAAATAAAATACAACGAATTATTAATACGTTGTAGGTATACATGAGGAAAATGAGTTACATTATAAATTAGAATAAGAATCCATAAAATATAAGTACTAAAAGAACCTATTTGTATTATAGGACACTCAGGAACAAATCAACTCGCAACTAGAGGATCGAGCGATTGAGCAAATTCAAGTAAGTTGGGTTATTGCTTATTGTAATAGAGTACTAGTTTCGTAGTACTCGGAGACTTAGGCTTGTATATGATTGTGATTGTAAATAGTTTGCGCATGTGTTTGATGTATCTGAATTCGTGCTGGAATTTGTACTGTGAATGACTTTGTGACTGATTGAATTGGTATGAACTTGTTGAACACCCTAACCGGCATTTAATCTCAGTCGACCCTAATAACCGAAAATGTCATGCATTGCAACCCGTTAGGGGATCATAGGACTCTCCAACCAAATACCGACCCCTTCGAAAGGGATAGCGCAGGATTGCAAAACGGTCCCTTCTTCATCCTCAGTCGAACTAAGTGACAGGAGAGGAGGTCGCGGCGGGGATGGAGTCAATGGTTCGAAGGTAGTCGCGGGAGGAGCGAGGTCTCCATTGCACAAGCCTGGGTTTGGTTGTGAGCTGCTGCATAACATGGAACTCCTCAACCCGGATTGGAGCGGGTGAAATTTCTCTGATTTCACAACGGACCGGACTACGTTGTGCGATGACACTTGATTGTTGCATTGCATGAAAATAATTGTTTGATAACTCTGTTTGTGCTTGTATGCATTCATGAGTCTCCAATTCAACTTACTGGGTTTTAGTTGCTCATACCCTTATAGATCCTTTTGCAGGTTCTGATTTGTGAACACTTCAAGTACTATGCCGCCCTATAATTATCCAGAGGTTAGTTTTTTTGAAGCCAGGGGTGTGAGAATCAAGTTATTTCGCAAATGTGTAACTAGACTGACCTTGTAGTTAAAGGTTGAAGACTGTTAGTTATTCTGTAAATTAGTAAACTGTAGTTATTATGTAAAACTTCCTGGGAAGCTCTGTGGACTTATTTATAATTATCTATGTTTTATAGAACTTTGTGATAATTATCATAATTGTAGTATAATTATTACTCGAACTGTTTACTTCAAAGCGAGGAGTCGTCGACGCCTTGTGTAGATTATCTCTATGGTAGGCACTGTGAGGCCAGTTACTATCATAGAATGGTTTACACGGCGGGACTGTTGCGACTTTGCGACTTCGGGGCGTAACATTCTCCATTAGTATTGTCCGTGTCAAGTTTCGGGGAGTTTCCCTTGATGACCATAGTCCTTCGGTTTGGACACTAAGTAGTCATATGTCCAAACCCTTAGTATTTAAAACATTTGATCTGGCTTGTTTTTCTTTTAAATCCTTGTCTTTTCTTGTATGTTTAGGTTGACACGTCACTGTTAGGTCAGCCCTTTTGTTTGGCTTGGACATCTACCTTTTGAGTTGGCTTGGTAACTTTCTTAACTAGGTTGCTTGGATGATTAGTTCGGCTTGCTAGAGGTCAAGCCAGTATTCTGTTTCTTCTTAAACTCTTTACTCTTTGGGATATTCATATAGCCTCATCCATTATAACGAATTGTTAAAGTTCCACGATGTCTCAAATATCTTTTCTCAACCCATTAAGGAATCTGGAGACTGTTCGCATTAATGGTTCCTCCACTTCGTAGCGAATCATGAGCATTTGGAACTCTTGAACATACTTGTCAATAGTTCGGTTTACTTGTCTCAACTCTTGAAGCCAAGTAAAAGTGTTTTATAGATAGGTGTCTAGCACGAACTTATTTCAAAGTATTCTATTTATCTTAAGCTAAGTATTAATCTCTTGGTAACCCTCTTATCTTCACATAACTTGGAAATTCTTCCACCACATGATAACATATTTGGAGAACTCAATAACGGCAATTTTCACTTTCTTGTATTCTTCATATTGATAATAATAAAAAACTCTCTATACCTTCTCCTCTTAATTCAAATAATCATCCGTACTTCTAAACCAACTGAAACTCGAAATTTGAAGCTTCACATGGTCAGATGCTCGGGGTGCTCGAGCTTACTCTTCTTCCTCATACTCTTCCTCATCTTCTTCATCTAGATCTCTCAAGTTAATCCTTCTTCTCACTCGTCCACCTACTCCTCCACCTCAAACTTATTGAGTAAGATTCTAACCTTTAGCAGGTTGGATAGCTTGTGGGGTGTTATGCACAACTTTAGCAGGTCGATAAGCCAATACATGAATAGTTCGAGTTAAGTCCACAAGGAAGTTGGCTACCTCATCAAGTCTTTCGTCCATGCTTCTCGGAGTACCTTGAGATTATCAACCATGGTAGACAACACCACTGTTGTTATCCCCAGCATCAGCATTAACACTTAGGTTTGTCATTTTCTCTGAAAGATTCAAATCTCAAACTCCTCGATTTGGTGCTACAAGTAACACTTTCTCTTTAAATTACATAATGCATACTATTTTCAAACCAAAAGCTTAATATCTAATAAATACAGTAAGTTCTAATAAAGACGTATCATCTTAGAAAATTTTGTCCACTACCATAGATATACAATTTCAACCCTGTTTTGACCTATAAACTTAAAACAAAATCCATAAACATATTGACTCAAAGTTCAACAGGTTCCAATAAAGACGTATACAACCCTTATGTAAAGACTCTAAAAATAGCCTTTCTATAAATAACATACCTACTACAAACTATCTCAACATTTCTAGACATACATTGCCAATAAAAATATACATTCAACACATCAAAGTCCTTTTAATTCCAAACTGTCCCATGTGACTCTCTTAATGTGACTTATGCAAAAGCTATGCCCCCAATAGAGCATTTAGCATATATACTTTATTTTTCTCGAACAAAAATTCATTATACCTATGAAAGTTTTTTGAAAGTATTTTTCTCAAAAGCTCCATAAAATGTCGGCAAAATCTAGATAATTGGCATATATCTTTCACCTATACAAATCCCAAAACATTAAAAGTTGCAAAAGTAATATTCCCGTGAGATAATCCATATGTAATTATGTCTTTCTTACCTTTCTTGTACTAAATAAATTATGGAAAGATCTTAGGGAATTCCATTCATTTGGCATGCCTGTAATGCAGCTTTCCTTATTTTGTTAGGTGCTTTAATAATTCATGATCTATACGAATCATAGATTCTTTTGACTGTAAGTGATGCTACCAATTTTCCAAAACTCTAACCAATATATAGAGCTCATAGTCATAGGTTAGGTAATTTCAAAGTGAGTTTTTTGTTGAAATTTGTTTTGGGATACTTGTCTCACATTAAAACAACATTAATATCAATCTCAAAAGTACCACACTTAATGTGAAAAATTTCAGAAAAATTAGATAACACTAATAAAGGTCCATGGCATCATTTTACTTTATTCCATTAAATGCATATTAATGTTATTTACCCATTTATCCTAGATGGTCTCAGTCAATGATGCAATAAAGTACTAAAATGTTTCACAACTTTCCTCTAAAAACTAGCTAAGCTTAAGAAAATAAGTTTTTCTACTAATGATGAAATCCAAGAAAATGACATTTTCAAGCAAAACAAACACCCTATCAAATTAGTGTATAGTTTCTATTTTCTCAAAATATCAAGCATATAACACAAGTGATTAATATGCTCATCAAGATTTAGATTGTTGAATAACAATGTTTATTAAATTCATGAAGGCGTTCGGAGCATTAATTAAATAAAGGGATACAACCAACAATTTGTATAATCCATATTTGGTTTAAAAGCCATTTTCTATTCATTTCCCTCTTTTATTATAATTTGATGAGACACATTTCCCAAGTCAATTATGAAAATATGCAAACACCTTGCAATTCATCAAATGTGTCATCTAACTTAGGAATGGGATGGTAAAACTTCGCCATGTTTTTCTTTTTTTTAATGTACAAAAATTGACACACATCTTCTATGATCTACTCTTTTTAGGTAGTAAGAGTATTGGAATTACACACTAGCTCCTACTCTCCCTAATATCGTTTTCCATGAGCTCCTTCACTATTTTCTAAAGTTTCTTTATCTATTGAGGATTGCTTCCATAGGATGGATGGTTTAGAATTGCTACTTTGGGTATGCAATTGATTTGGTGCTTTGTTTCTTGAATAGATAGCAATATATTGGGCATCTCATTAGAAAATAAGTTTCTATAAAACCTAAATAATAATACTAGGTGAAGATTTATCAAAACTGATAGTATTTGGATAAACCTCATATACAAGTACAATCATTAGTTGATTAGCATAAAAAGCTTTATTGACCTCACTGTATTTAGCATATAAACTCGCTTCTCAATCATCTCCTTTTCTGTTATTATCTCTTTTATCTTTGCAAGTCTTTTTTTTTTCTCTCTTAGGAATACATGACATATTCGATAAGGACCAAGTGAACATGTTGAAATTATCGCTATAATTTGTTGTTTCAATTCTATTAACAATGATATTCCAATTCACGTAACTTGGTCATATTTTTGACTCCTCAAGCTCTCTTATTTTGCTTCTCTCTCTCTCTCTCACACACACACACATACACACACACACATACACACATTCTTTTTTCACTTTCGTCCCTACTAATCTCTTCATCTTATTCTTTTTTCACTTTCAACTACTCATTGTAAACTTGCCTTTGTGCTAAAAATGAATTTATTTCCATCTTTAACAAGAAAATATCTATTTATGAATCCATAATAGTATGCCTTCCTATCCAATTGCCATGGTTTATCTAATAGAATATGACATATATAAACAGGTACAACACTACAAAGGACATTATTATGGTATTTTCCTATAAAGAGTTAGACTAAAATCTACTTTGTAACCTTAACTTCCTTACAATCATTTAATCATTACAGATTACCCAAGGACTTAGCAGTTAGTAATTTTAATTTTTTTTTAACAAGAGTCCCATTACTTACATTAGTATAACTTCCTCAATCTATGACCACATTAAATCGAGCTTCAAGAAATAGTGAATAGTCTCATCAATATACAAATGCATAACTCTTTGAGAATTTCAATTGTGCTTACCTTATCTTCTACGTAGATTTTAGTATGGGAAATAATCTCAATCTAATGCTTTGACTCATTTACCTTAGTTTGTGTACTCAAGGCATGTTATGTCACCTATGTAACTCCTTCATCAGCATACTAGACTCCATCATCACTCACATCTTCCAAATATGGCATATCATTTAAATCACTTCCACAAACTATTAGATACTAATCATTTCCAATTATTATTACAACTCTCTTATGTGGACATTCAAACATTATATATCATGCTCCATTAAAATGTCAATATCTTAGATCACGGTATTTAGGTTTAAAAGTTACTCTTGCCTTTGCTAAAGCCTTCATAGACACATTTGACAATTTTTCCTTGACATGACTTTCTCATCATCCTTCTAACTCATCATCTATTAGGTAGAAATAACCGAATTGAAATTTAGTTGACCATTCTTCCATCTAAGTTGTTGTTTAATTTTCATCTCCATATGCATCTTATCTTTCAATTCGACATAGTATTGTAACTCTACAAAAATTATGGCACTTTTACAATTTAACCCATTCAGAAATCTAATCATGGTGGCATCGCAATCTTTGTACATGCTCCTTTACACTCCTAAAACATTGTGTAAGGCTCTATAATCTTTGATAGATTCCCTTGTAATGGTGGCTAAGGACAAACCTTTCTTAAGGAGGCCTTTATCCTCCTATGCTCCATGGGCCTCTTACGATTACTCTTCTCACTTATTATAAGTTGATCTCACCATGATCAATAAATTCAACAGCAACAAGATATACCCTTTTCTTGTCAAAATAGTCACGCCAGTTAAACATCAATTATATCTTCATTTACCATTTAGGTTATCCTACCTTGAAGAGATGGAATCTCAACTCCATACTCCCTATCTCTATTTGTATGATTACCATGTCCTCTCTCATCTCTTTTATCTATACTTAGATCTATTACTATTGAGTACATTAGTGCATTCTTCTTCCTTTGTATCCTTATCTTCTTTATCTTTAAATTCATCACGATATATTAGCCTATTTTGTCACCATGTCGTGTGAGTATAATGTAGCTTCCCCCTTTTTAACTTCGCTATTCCTACCTATGCATTTTAATGGTTGTAAACACCTCATTTTTGTCCCCTATAATTTAGAATTTTTTTAATAAAAGAAAAAGGGTCCTTTAGAAAATTAAGGGAAATAAAAAAAATAAAAATTGGAGAAAAATAAAAAAGAAGAGTTATGAATTGTTAGCTATAGGTCATTTTTAGGGTTGGATAGAGTCAAATTTAGTGGTTAAGAGTCATATTTGAACCTTGTTCGAGCTTAAATTAATTAATGTGCTTTAATTATCACGTCACCATGCCATATTGCCATGTCATGCTACCTTATTTGCCATGTCACTGTTACATCATCACCATGTCATCGTCACATCATGCTATGTCACTTACCATGTTATCACCACATCATGCCACACCGTCGCCATGTTACAAGGCATACTTCTATACGCATTGGACAAACTCCGACACACTCATACGCATAATAGGTACATTCTTGGTGCATGTTAATTATGTTTTTCATACGCAACTTTGTATTTAGCATCACATATTATCTAAGTTCACCTAGTCCAAATATGAAAGAAAACCGTACTACATTTAATATTTTCTATTCTTAACTCGATCATGATACCTATAAATAGGGGATTCCATTTTACTACAAACCATCAACTTATCACTTATAATCACTTAAATCCATTCACAATGCTACCTTCTCTTTCTAAATTGCCCCTTTTTATCTTTATAGGATTCATGTAAGCTTGGGGCTTTCTGAGCTAGGATAAGTTGTAGAAATTCCCTATGGGAAGAGCTTTCCAACCCGACTTGACCGCTCTAGCACCCAGCTTTAACCCGTGCGAACCCCAACTTGGTCTATCTCTACTTTGGTTTTGATTTGTGTTTTATATTTTTATTTATTTATTCTTGTAATGTATTGCAATTGTAACTAAAAAAAAGGGAAAAAATAATAATAAGAGAATCATAAAAAAAAAAGAAAAATCCTTTTTTCCAATAAAATAAATAAACTCTTAAGACTTCTTGTAGAATTTTATAAAAGTAAAACACCAATATAAGACTCTTTTCTTTTAGGCATGTTTTCTATGATTTAGACATCATTGCCATGATTCAGGTTTCTTTTCTATAATTAGGCGTTTTTTCCATGGTTTATGTATCTTTTCTATAGTTAGTTATGTTAGTCATAATAATTACATATTTCATGGAAAGTTGTATTTAAGTATTTTAGGATTTTTCTAAAAGTTTTATCTCTTAGAAAGTTTTTTTTTTCCAAATAAATAAAAATAAATGGATCTTTTATAAAAAATTAGGATATTTTAGAATTTTCCTAAAAATAAAATCACCAAATTAAGACCTTTTTACCTTAGGTGTTTTTCTTAAATAAAATGAAATGACTATGAGACGTAAGCTTTGTCACTTTCCAAATTTAAAAGAAATCAACCTGGTTAAATTTTTTCAAAAAGAGATATATGTTTAATCTCAAATAGCAGTTACATAGGCACTCGTGTGTAGATACAAGCCAACTTAAAATATGGAGAAATTTCTTCTTCTTTTTTCATATTTTGTAAATAATTATTTAATTAATTAATTTAGTTACATGTGAATAGTTTGTAAATAAGGGTATAGTGAAAAGTGAAATTAAAATCAAAAAGTTAAAAAAGTGGTACCTATTAAGTGTTTAGAAAATTAGCCTCCAGATCTAAAATCTTTAGTGTTTGAATCTTTTTCTATTTTTTTTTTTTGAACGGACTAGTGGCTAGGTTAAATCAATCCACCTAATTGATTTAACCTAATCCTCTTTTTCCCAATTTCAGTTGCGTAGTGACTCTGAAGGATTTTTAAAATATATTTAAAAACTAAGTTTTTCTTAACTCTTAATTGAAGGTTAGTATTAAACGAGTTGAGGTTTAATATTAATCGAGTTAAGGAAAATATTTTAGAAAGCGGGAAAAATTAGGCTTGACATCTTAGCTAGTTGCTTAGAAACCTTCTAATGTAACTTCTGAAACTCCTTGGCATGCTACAAGCTTGATTGACTTTCTGCTTGAGAGGTTGGGGTGATAATCATGTCTAAGGGTAAGCTCGAGATAAGTTCGTAGATGTAAACAACCTTAAAAGGCGATCTCTTTGTAGACCTATAAGTAGAGCAGTTGTAAGTGAATTCAATGTAGACACCTCATTTTTGCCAGTCTTTATTTTAAGATTCTTTTCTTTTTTATTTTTTGGGTCGGGTTTAGGAAATTGAATAAATAAAAAAAATGAAGAAAAAAATAAAAAAATAAAATAGTGTCAAAAGTGACAAATTGAGTTAATCATTCGTTTAAGGTCGGATCAAGCAATAGTTGAAAAGTATGTACGATTAATAAATTAAGAGTTTTTAAAATTTTCAAGCTTCATTGAAAAATATATATTAACCTAATTAAAATATTTAAGTTTATAAAATGAATTTTTTATTCAAATTTGAATATTCTAATTGGATTAATTAAAATAAGACTTAGGGTTTATTAAATCAAGAATGTGTTGAAAATTTTTAAGCATGTATACTTCAGAGAAAATTTGGCTAAAGTTTGAAAATAGCAATTAAAGTTAGCCCAGTGTTAACAATTTATATGTATTTTAAGTGTTTATCATGTTGAGAAAAAGCTAATAGCTCAGTTGGTAAGCACATAGCAAATAACCACCTTCTTCGTTGTTTAGACATGGCCCGTAAATGATGTAGAAGAGAGGATGTGATAGTTTCTTATCAAATCTAAGCTAATCTGATTCATTTTAATCAATTTTTTTTTTCTTTTGTGAATTTGTAAAGAAATTTCGTAAATATTCATTTAGGATAAAGATTTGCATTAGAAATTGATAAGAATGAATCAAGAAAGTCAAAGATTAAGGTTTGATATTCACTAAAAATCTAATTTGAATTAATTCACTACAATTTTATATATTTGAGTTCGAGAATCATTCATGAATCTTTAAGGAAGCCTCAACAATCAGCTACCCTCTACCATCTTCAACCCCCAACTTCTTGACCCATCTTTACAACCGCAATAGCCCTTATCAGTAACCTACTACTGTTCGGGCCCTAACCTTCGACCAATACCTTTACAACAGTTATGACCTCATCAAACACCACTAATGGATGCATCCAATCTTCACTGCCAATATAACAGCAACCTAAATGGCCAAACCAACGACAATTATGCCACTAAAATCCTCATTTACAGCCCAACCGCTATGCTACATACCTTCATTGCAGTTAAGTACAACTTATAGAACACAACCCCTGACAGCCATAAGCAAGCCTAACCAAATCCAGTGATGCCACTATCTACCATAACTAAACCTAAACTTTAGTCACCCTCCTCCCTCTCGTCACCAACCCAAAATTGAACCAATAAAAACCTAATGCCAATTCATAACAAACCCACAGTAGCCATCATAGAACCAAACTTACTAACATCCTACACCTACAACAAGCTCTTGGCTACACTCTTACACTCGACCACCTTCTTTCTCCTCTTCATACAACACACGAACACCTATACAACAACCAAGGACCCTTACTCTCAAACCTAACTTGACGCCAAACCTATGTAACACTACACCCACCATCGACCCTCCTTTAAACCATTGCCAAAAGCTACTCCTCGACCAAAGCCACCACCAAAATCGAACTCCTTTCACTCCAAAACCTATAAAACCAACCTCATACCCCTCTAACCTAGCCACCATTGTGCCATACTAAGCCTACCGCAACCTCCTTATTCTCTAAATACCACTTAGTGACTACTATTCATCAAGGCATTAGTGAAAAACTCCCTTTTGTTAATAAGAGTCTCATAAGTTTGCTATTTCCTACTTGATTTGTGGTTCGGAGACTATCAAAGGAAGTTAGGATTATCGTTTTCTATTGAAGGAAGAGGACAACCCGACTCGATCGAGATAAACTCAACCCATAAGCTTTTTCTTTTGCTCGGATCCAACCTGCAACTAGTATAAAGGTGGTAGGTTTGTTTGTTTTTTTTTTTTTTTAATTTTGGTTTATTATTATAATAAGTATACTAACTTAGTTACTTTTTTGTGTACGTTTTTTAATAATAGTTGATTATTAGTTTGTTTACTAATTACATTTATGACATTTTTTTAGCATATGCATGCCATATATATATATTATATATAATATTAGTTTTGTTTAAATTGTTAATGTTTTTGAGTTTGTACTAACTTAATTTTTTTTTATTTACAGAATTTTATATTGCTTCTCATATGTTAGTAGTGTTACATATGTTGCATATTCACTATAGAAAATAGTTTTGGCATATCGAATAAAATGCATTTCTTTTAATTGCATATCCTCCAAAAATTGATATGTATTTTTTTCCTTTTTCATAAAATAGTATATTTTATATACAATAGCATTTTTTTATCATGATTCATATCTTTAGGATATAATTTGTATTTAAGTCACATATCTTAGAAAATTAGAATAGGATCGTATCTTTTCTACAATTAGGCTTCTTGTTTATAGTTTAGGTATTTTTTCTACAGTTTAGACATTTTTCTTTCCATGATTAGACATCTTTTTCATAGTTTAGGCATCTTAGGTATGTTTTCCACATTAATTGCATACTTCATGGAAAATTGCATTAAGACACTTTAGGTTTTTTTTTTTCTAAATTTTTTTTATCACATAGAAAAGGTTTTTCTGTAAATAAAAATTTGAATTTAATTTTTTTTAAGTTAAGGTTTTCTAAAATGATTAAAAAATGTAAAACCAGCATGTTTTCATGTATAAAAATTGTCAATGCACTAAATCTTTTTTAAATTAATAAGAATTACGATCGGTTTGATCTCAATTAACGGGTACGTAGACACCTCTAGAGCAACCATAAAATTTGTAAAATATTTTTTGTTTTCTTTTCATTTTTAGGGAAATTTCGTAATAAAAAAATAATTAAAAATTCATTTTTATGCATTTTAACATCCTTTACATGCTTTTTCATTTTTTTTGAAAAATTATAAAAATAAAGGCCCATTAGTTGTTCTTTTAATTTTTACATAGTGACTTAGTCTTAATAGATTAACTTTTGAACTTAGATTTTCTAGTTAAATTTTTCGAAAAAAAACTTTTTAGAAAATTTGTATGCTAGTGTTGACTTTTTACCAATTTAACTGGTTGGTAACTCCAAATTATTTTTCAAAATGTGTTTTCCTAAATTTTATATTGAAAAACTTATATGAAGCGGGCTGGGCTTAATATAGGCTAAATTAAAGAAAACTGTAATAGGGTTCAACACTCAATGATGGCAGGCATATGTCTTCATTTGTAGATTCTTCCTAATAGTAACTTGAAGGAAGTTACCCACTATTCTGTTCACAACATCTATCTGGCCGTTTGTTTGCCGATGGCAAGCAGTACTGAACATGAGTTTAGTGATGAGTTTAGTGCTGAGTTTCTTTCATAGTGTTCGCCAGAAGAAGCTTGTGAACTTCGAATCATGATTGGATACGATACTCCTTTGAACTCCATGTATTCACACAATCTCCTGTAAAAAGAGATTAGTAATAAATAAAGCATCCTTCATCATCCTAGGTTAATAGAAGTGTGCTTTTAATAACTCAGCAATTCTCTTTTTACCAAAATGGTCGGTTAAGCCTCCTTATGGGTTTCTCAAATAAGCAATTCCCTAATAGAACCATTTGGCACACAGATTTGTCTTTCCTTCATTACAAATCCTTGGCCTAAAGATAACCCATGCACTATTCCTCCAATAATGCATTTGGCCACTAAGAGTCCAAAGTGTAGATCATATTCATATTGATTAGGTAGGGTACCAAATCTAAGTATTTTAGTTTACAATGTTGTGACAAGAACATGTTGACGAAAAAGGGTATCGGACACTGTATTAGAACTTCCTTTCTTGTACTTGATGATATAACAAAAGATTTCCAAGTACTCAACCCACTTGGCATGGTGTTGGAAAGTTTTTGTTATTCTTGGAGATACTTAAGAGATCCATGGTCTGTGTAGATAATGGACTCTCTTGGTAGTAGATAGTGTTGCCAATTCTAAAGTGCTCGGATAAGGGCATAGAACTCCTTGTCATATGCCGAGTAATTTAGTGTGGTGTACTTGAGTTTCTCATTGAAATATGCAACTAGTCGACTCTCCTGCATAAAAACAGCCCTAATGCCGACTTTAAATGCATAACATTTTAACTCAAAAACCTTACCAAAGTCAAGCAGTACTAATGCTAGGGTAAAAGTTAACTTAGATTTAATCTCTTTAAAATTCATTTGAGCTTTCTTAGCCCATTTTAATTCAGAATTTGTCCTAATTAGCTTGGTTAGTAGGGTAGCTATGGAACTAAAGTTTTGTATGAATCTTTGAAAAAATAAAGCTAAACCATGAAAACTCCTAACTTCTACAGCATTGGTTAGTATTGGCCATTTGAGAACAGCTTGGATATTTTCATCATCTACTTTGATTCCTCCTCTAGAGAACATATCCAAGGAATATTGCCTTGCTTTAATAGAACACGCATTTCTTCAGATTGCCGAATAATTTCTCGGTACAAGGGATATAAAATACAAATCTCAAGTGCATGACATGAGAAATGAGGTTGACATTATATACCAAAATATTGTCAAAGTAAATAGCAACACATTTGCTAATCAAAGATTTCAGAACATGATTCATGAGTCGCATAAAGGTGCTCAATGCATTCGTAAGACCGAACGGCATCACCATCTACTCGAATAGGCCATCCTTCGTTTTGAAAGTAATCTTCTACTCATTTCTAGGCCTCATTCGGATTTGGTGGTAGCCACTCTTTAGGTTAATCTTCGAAAATACTTACGCATTATGCAATTCATCGAGTATATCATCCAATTGTAGGATCGAAATTAGCACTTGACAGTGATTTTGTTTATTGTTCAACTATCAATGTACATACATCATGAGCCATCCTTTTTCGGTACTAGGACAGTCAGTATGACATAACGACTTATGGTCTCTTAGACATATCTGCATTCAATCAACTCATCAACTTGTTTCTTCAGCTTAGCTACCTACTTAAGATCGAGTCAATAGGCAAGTCAATTAGGTAGAGCAGCTTTAAGTTGGAGATTAATGCAATGCTCTATCCCTCTGATAGGGCGTAAACCTCTCAGGAGCTCAGTAGGAAACACATTGGCATACTTTTGAAGCAATGCCTACACCTTAGCAAGTGTCGAGCCCTATTTCATTTTTTTTTTTTAATTTAACTTATATTAAACCCAGCTCGTTTAATATAAATTATTCAACATTAAATTAAGGAAAAATATTTTTATTAAAAAAATGTTAAAAAAAAATAGTTTAAAGGATTGGAGTCGCCAACTAATTATACTAGTAAAAAGCGAAAAACCTTAATTTAGCTACGAGTCTACGAATATTCTAAAAAAAATTATTTTTTAGAAAATTTGACTAGAAAATCAATGCTCGAAACCTAACTCATTAAGATTAAGTCACCATGTAAAGATAAAAAAAAAAAAAAACTAATGAGCTTTTATTTTTTATAATTTTTCTAGAAATGCTAAAATATGTACAAATATGCAAAAATATAATCAAGATAAAATTTTTAAATAATTTTTATTAAGAATTTTCCAAAATAAAAAGAATTTTTTTTATGGTTACCCTGAAAGTGTCTATGTATTTGCTAGTCAAGATTAAACCAACGTAGTTTTATTTTAAAAATTTTTAATATGTGGATAAATTTTAATTTTTTGAAAAGTAATTAGGTTTATGTTTTTAGCTAATTTATTTTTATTAAAAAAATCCTTAAAAAAACCCTAATTTTTATTGTCTAATTTAAAAATCTGTAACTATGAAAAAAAAAATTCTATTTTTATTTAGAGAAAAATGTTTTCTACGTGATAAAATTTTTTAAAAGAATCCTAAAGTGTTTAAATGCAATTTTTCATGAAATATGCAATTTATAAGGAAAACATACCTAAATTGTCTAAACCATAAAAAAGATGTCTAATTATGGAAAAGATATTTAAATAAGGAAACAAATATTTAAATCATAGAAAAGATGTCTAAACCATGCATAGAAAATATATCTAAACTATGGAAAAAATGCCAAACTAAGACTAAATGTCAAAAAAATAGTTTTTACTAAAAATCTTTGAATGTCTAATAAAAAATGGCAAATGAAAAATAATGCAATTTTTAGTCAAATCTTGTAAGGTGGGCAATCTAGATATAATTTTTATCCTAAAGATATGTAATTGTACCTTAAAATGGAATTTTATAAAAAATGCAATTTATTTTAAAAAGATGCAATTTTATCTAAACAAATGCAATTTAATCTAAAAGATATGATTTTATCTAAGAAATGCAATTTTATCTCTATAAAAAGATGCAATTTAATCTAAAAAGTTGCAATTTTATCTAAAAAATGCAATTTTTATGAAAATGATGCAAGTTCTATGAAAATGCAATTTTTTTTAAAAAAAATGAATATTTTAAGAAAATGCAAATCTATCTATGAAGATGCGTGACATATAATTTTTGTTAGGATTATTCTAAAAAGAAACAACTAATCCAATAAGTTGCATTAAGAAAAACAAAATTAGTAAGATATAACTATCTAAAAAAAAAAAAACTAATAAAACTATTAACTAAAAAAAATTGACAAAGAGAAAATAAACTAATGGAACTATTATTAAAAAAACTAGCTTACCTAATGGTTGGATCCAAGGGGAATAATCACATGGATCGAATCGAATCAGATCGTGTAGATACTGGCTGTATGCTATAGCATGTAGGTGATTCATGCATGAATGTGTTGGAATTAATCATGGACTGGACATGATTGGAGTACTGGACTTAGACTAGCTTACAAAGTGCATTGACTCATGAAGTGTAGAATTAAACTGTACAGCATGGCTAGCGGGGGTGTATAACTATTGTTTGTATGTGGTGTTAATTTAAATGATGTGATCCGTAAGTGTGTGTAGGACTATGGCGTGTGAGTGTGAGTAGGAGTATGGACCGTGTGTGAGGGCTGTGTATGATGTGATGAGAATTGTGTAGGCTTGTTGTGTATGTGAGGATAGTAGGACGTGAATTGCAATGCACGTGGCGTATATGGAAATTATATGTTGAATAAATTGTAGAAATATGAACTTTGAAAACGTGTAGGAGATGTGTGGAGTTTGTGAGTGAAAAAGCTTAAAATTTTTATAGTCGAAAACTACTATTTATAAGTCATACACTTGAATATTTTGGATTTTTTTGACATAGATTCAATCCTAACAAATCTAATATTGGATTTATTAAATTAATTAAAGATTTAATCAAGTTTTTAGAAACACTACATTAATTTGGGCTTTCCATCTTAGGCCTGATTCAGTCCATCTTAATTTAGCCTAATGTATATGCTAACCCTTTTAATAAATCCTGAGTTTATTTAGTCCAAAATAAATTAGATAAAAATCTGCTTTATATTGGACTTGACTAAAAAATATTTTAATGAAGCTTAGCTATTTAAGACTCGAAATTTATTAAATTGAATGTATATCTTCAACTATTATCTGATTTGACCCCAAACGACTCGACTTAACTCTACTTAATACTTTTATTATTATCATTTTTTATTTTACTTTTTTCTTTCAATTTTTATTTTATTTTATTATTTTTTAAAAAACTTGGTTCAATAAGAAAAGAATCATAAGGATGGCAAAAACGAGGTGTATATAGCAGGTAAGGCTTCGGCATCCTTCAACTCTGAAAATCTTCTAACCAATAAAAGTATACATTTTATTCTTGACATCTTTGGAAAATTGGGCTCAGAAAATCACTAATGACTTTCTCTGTAAGGATTTGGAAACCTTGATTTAGGATTGTTGAACTTCTCTCAAGCTCATAAGAGTCAGCATAACCTTCTCCCCATTCTTTTAGAACATATAAGTTGATGTGCCTAGGAGCTCAGTACTTACCATAGGAAATAGTAACCCAATGGGTCTTCCGAGATATCAAAGAAAATGAATAGAATAGTTGTCAACACAGTAGCTTCAATGAGTTGCTCGGAGGATATGGCGTACCAATGAACACAACAAGACTTAGTACTTCACTTGATATGATGCATAAGCTAATACTAAGGTCTACTTGTCATTAATCTCAAGCTATTCAACAAGATTAGGTAAGAGTATAAGCAAAATGTACTCAGAGAGAGATATCTCACAAGAATAAGAATATTCATTAAGTGTAACGTATATGATAATTTCGGCTATAAGGAAAAGAGGTTATTTATAATAAGTCCCTAGGGCATAAGGAAACCCAAATAATTATAATAATGGATAATACAAAAATAGTATCATAGTACATTGCTAAAAGGGTAAAAGGGACAAATAAAATAAAGTAACATAGTATAATGTTAGAAAAAGAAATGATAGGTAACATGTTGTGACTAGGTCTACGTTTTAGAGTCTTGGGATGCCATGGTTAAGCTGTACTGATGTTAGGGATGCTGCTGACGAATGGTACTTAGATTTGTCGAGATGAATAAAGGACGCTGTTGTTTGGTAGGCTGAGTAAGTAGAGCTCGACATGTAAGGGACTCGACCTAGGCTCTTGTCATGTCTATGGATAGGAAGAATAAGGTTTAACATGTAGTTGCCTCGGCCTCGGTATTGGATAGATCGGCCTCGACACTTATCACTTATGTAGTTTGGAAGGATAGAGCTTAGTGTTTAGTGACCTCGGGTTCAACACTTGGTGGCTTAGCCTTGTTACGCAGCGAGTCTTGAGAACTAAGGAGGAGCTACTCGAGGTTTAAATGGGTATGAATGACAGGAAGTGAAATAGGTGTTTTGATCGTGAATGTGTATGGATATTATGTACCAAGATACAAACGCAATCAGGGGTTTGAGCTTGAAATAGCGTTCGATACAACTCACGAACACTAAATGTTACTTGAGGTTCAAATGACGGTTAGATGTAACTCATTAACCAGCCTAAGTGAGGGGTTCACCACAATCTTCGAGTTAAGATTGATAAGAACACAAGAGAGATTAAAGAGTTGTTCAACACTTAATAATCTGGCAAATGCAAGCTCTAAGAGCTCAAGAGTATCCTTACTTGAAAAAGAAATGTTCAAGTGTAAAACACACTGTTTGAATATTATTCATTGATGAGTTCTTTTATTAATTACAAATGTTGCTATTTATAGCAAGTCCTAAAACTCTAGTAGCAAAATTGTAAATAATGTACAAGGCCTTAACCCTTAAAGAATGGTTCCATAATTAAAATAAAGAAAATATTCACAAAAATACAAAATTATGCATTTTATAGAAAAAGTTGGCATGCAGTCATTCAGCCTATCCAAGAAGGAGTAGGATCTGAATTGGACGGGGTCAGCAGTTCAATGTTTAGGTTTGAGGAGGAGTCCCTAAAGTCTCGCAGTGCTTAGCCGAGATATCTAAAAGGTCGGCCCACAATTGCCGAGTATTAGAATTAGTTAGCACCAGTCTCTCCATACTATGCCAAGTGGATCTTTGGCCTTGAGCCCTTTGCTGTATGGTCTCTTGACTTTTCAGCAAACAATAAACTTGATGTTGAGGGGCCCATTTTCTTGCTCTTGATCTTCTAGTGTTAACTCAACTTGATAAAAGTTGTTCGACCTCGAAAAAAGCTATTCGGCCTTGATATTGAACAATTTGGCCTCAGGTTAGAAAAAGTTAGCTCCAACTTAGAGATAGTCGTAGGTTGATTCTTATCAAGCCTCAGCACTTGAGTGGTTAACGATTGAACAAGCATTAAAGTAGCGTAGAGTGTATCTGAGTTATGACCTTAAGGAGTTTACCCATAACTCTTCCTAAGACAAGAGATCGTCTTCGGTAGGTTGACGTGAGAGTATCTTCTGTGTATCTGAGTTATGACCTTAAGGAGTTTACCCATAACTCTTCCTAAGACAAGAGATCGTCTTCGGTAGGTTGACATGAGAGTATCTTCCTTGCGAGAGATTGTAAGCCTCGAAGACGGGCATAAGTCAGTGGTCTGAAGGTCGGCAGTCTATTTTAAGTGTTCTTATATCCATTGTGTAATACTTTCAAATTAAATAGCAAGGGTTAGCCAAGTAGTATGTGTAAATTACACATGAGTAGGATGTTGTACAATACTTCATCCTTGTATCGGTCACCAACAATGATCAACACTTGGACTTGCTCAACAATAGGTAAACCTCCCTTCTCATTTAGCTAGTGAATCTTATAGGGCTTAGGGTAAGAGTGGGTCAGCAACTTCAGAGCCTTCACTACTCTTTATGGTATAACATTGGTACAACTTCCTCTGTCGATGATCAAAGCACATAGTTTGCCATTCATTAGGTAGTTTGTATACAAGAGGTTCTCTCTTTGTTCATTCTCATCAAAGGTAAAGCTACTGAGGGATCTTCGTACAACAATACAATAATCTCCAATTTCAAGTCGGATTACGGTGTCTGAATCTTCTTGAAACTCTTTTAGCAGTTGGTTGACTCCCACTTCTTCTTCTTACCCTTGAAGGTACTCTCCACTTCAAATTGGGGCTTATCTCCTTTAATGGTCATAACACGTTGGTTTGAGCACTAACTAGTTATGTGTCCAAAACTAAGGCACTTGAAACACTTGATTTCTCGAGTCTTTCCTCCTGAGCTTTCACCTTGGTCCTTCTTAATCTCAAGCTCTTCGACCTTAGTCTTACGTCGACTATCATCGGGTTTGTTCGACATATGACCTTGATGGTCTAACTTGAAACTGTAAAGCTTGATCATATCTAGGTCGGTTTAGCACACCAATTCTGCTTGGCAAGCCAAGTCAACTGCTTTGTACTCCACTAAGCTGATTTTGCCTTTGCCTTTCAACCCTTTGTGTTACTCGGATAGTCTCATCTAGATTTTTAAGCTTTTACACCTCCACTACATTACCAATCCTAAATCTTAGTCTAGAAATGAACTTGGCTAATATCCACACTTTAGTTCATCTAAATCGAAGCGGATCATCAACAGTTAGAATTCTTGGACATATTCATCTATTGATCGATCTATTGATCGACTACCTTGTTTGAGTTCTTGGAGACATCAGAAAGTATCTTATTCATAGTGTTATGGAATGAACCTACTCTTCAAAACTCTCTTTATCTTGTTCCAAGTTTAGATTTCACATTGAGCTCGCTGACATACATGCTACAATTTCTTTCACCACATTACTACATACCAAAAAAATTCTAAAGCATCTATTTGAATACATATAGAGTCCTCGTAATTATATAAGTCAAATATCTTTCTAATCTTTTCCTTCCAGTCTAGATAGTCATCAAAACTACCAGACCCATTAAAACTCGAAATCTACACCTTGAGATGCTAAGCTCTTCTAGAGGCACGAAGCTCATGTTCTTCGAATCTGTCATACTGCTCCTCCTCCTCCTCTTCCTCTTCATACTCCTAAACTTCATCCATCTTAAGTCTCCTCCTCACAACTCTTTTAACATGCTGGGTTGGAGCTAGGTTCACATCAATAGCTTCAAGGGCTTAATGCTCTCCCACTTATCTTCTCAGCTTATCTCTTACTTCTCAACCTCATTGATCAACTCTCTCTGGAGGTCTAGTCTCTAATACTCTTTATAAAGAAATGGACAAATTGGCTATAATAGTAGTAAAGTCCTGCAATTGCTTGTCGGTAGTTTGTGGGGTTTATTTAGTAATATGACTACAACCATAAGCATTACTCTTAACATCATTAATCTCTCATTGAATACTAAGATTCGACATTTTCAATACAAAACTTCAACAAATCCACTACTTCAATAGAAAATTACACACAACTTTGATAATATGATCTTACACAGTGACTTATGGATTAGCTCTATTTTCCACTAAAGAGTAAAGTATAACAAAACACACACTATAACAAGGGTAACTACTACAATACTTAGCTTTCGATCATAACCTTAAGCTATGATACCAGGATTATATGATGTGCTTAGGAGCCGAGTTGATCTAGGACTTACCATAGGAAGTAGCAACAGTAGGTCTTTTGAGGTATCAAATAATAAGGGAATGGATAAGTCGACAAACACAATAACTTCTGTGAAGTTGCTCAGAGGATATGACACACCAATTAGTACGATACGACTTAGTATTTCGCCTAATATGACGCATAAGCTAATATTAACGTTTACTTGCCACTAATCTTAAGCTACTTGATAAGATTAGATAAGAGTATGATGAAGGGATGTATTTAGAGAAGAGTATCTTGCAAGAACAAGAATGTTCACTAACTTGTAAGGTGTAAGATAATTACGGCTACAATGTAAAGGACTATTTATAGTAAGTCATTTAGAGCAACAATATAATAATGGAAAATTACGTAAAGGACAATGTAAGAAAGAGATTCTTAGTATATACAAAAAAGGTAAATAAAACAAAAGGACAAAAAGGAATGTAGTATAAATGTAAGAAAAGTAGGGGACAAGTGACTACCTGTCAAAAGGTTCATGTTCCAGGATCTTAGTATGTTGTAACTGAGTAGAGCTGATGTTGGAGAGGCTGCTAGTGAGTTGTACTTGGGGCCGCCGAGGCGATTAAAGGAGACTGTAGTTTGGTAGGTTAGAAGAGTAGAGCTCTACGTATAGGGACCTCGAACATGACATTCGGCGGGTCAACTTTGGCACTTAATAAGTCGGCCTCGACACTTGGCAAGTCTGCAATTAGGTAAGAGTCTAGGCAGAGCAAAGTGTGTCTAAGTTGGGACTTAAGGGAGTTCTTCCACAGCTCTTCCATATACAAGAGCTCGTCTTCAGCAGGCTGGTAAGAGAAAATCCTCTTGGTGAGAGATTAGAGGCCTTAGAAGCGTACACGAATGATGGGTCTAGAGGTCAAAAATCCATTAAGAACGGATGAGTTTCCTTATGGATAGCATCACCCTACTGTAAGCCACAACACCATCCAATGAAGAAAGCTTAAGGGCCCGTCGTAGGAATGATATAGAGGCTCTACGCCCTAAAGTAGAGGATGATTATGCAAAGGACCTGTTTGAGTTAGAAGGAGTCTATCCAAAAATTAACTTGACTTTTGAACTCGATACATACGTATCCCCAACTAATACAAGGTCGGCTAACTCAGGACCTTGTCAAGACAATTTGAAGGAATTAGAAAGGAAGCTGATCTAGCAAATAGTTGAAAAGATGAAGGCACTTGGGGGGCTATGATGGGTTTAAACAGGCCAAAATCACTGATTTTTCTACATATGATGTTAGAGCCTACCCTAAGAAGTTTAAGATACTAGAGTTTGAAAAGTACAACGAGAAGGGATGCCCTAAGCTGCATACCAAACTATACGTGACGAAGATGGGTAAATAAGTTCAGTATGACCAACTTATGGTGCAAACATTCCAAAATAGTTTGACAGGTTTAACCCTAACTTAGTACACCTAACTTGACCTAAACCAAATAAATCTACAGGAGAAACTCACTAGGGCATTTTATGAACAATACAGGTTCAACATTGAAGTGGCTCTAATTATGATGGATTTGGTTGCCCTGCGAAAGAAGAAAAATGAGTCATTTAAAGAGTATGCTCAAAGATGGAGATCCTTTGTTGTAAGAGTATCCACTCCCATGATTGAGAAAGAGCCTACATCAACTTTCATTAATACCTTAGGAAGGCCCTATTTATCCCATTTGATTGGGCAAGCTTAGTCTAGTTTTATCGAGGTGGTGGTTGTAGGGTGCAGGATTGAAAGCACTATCTCATTTGGCAAGCTTCAAGAACTATCATATAAAAGACCATCCACTTCATCCTTTGTTTCTAGACTAGTAGTCAATAAGCTTAAAGAATCTATGGTCAATGTGGTAAATTCGAACGTCAAACCAAATGCTTAAGTGTGTTTCAGGATAAATCCACCTCCAGTCCAACATTAGTTCAGAAATCAACCCTAGGCTAATGTGGCCCTTAGACAGTTTACTAAGATACCAGTTCTTCTAAGTCAAGTCTTTAAGAAGTTGCTAAAGGATAGTTTGATTTAGTATAAGCTCCTTAATGACCTATATAGTCCAAGGTTTTACAATTCTAAATAAAAATGCGAGGATCATTATGGGTAGCTAGGTTACTTAATTGATACATGTTGGAGATTGAGGAAAAATATTCAAGACTTGTTAGATGAATGGTTAATGCAACTGGACTTTGTAGAAGCCTCAACTTTGAATATTAATAATAACCCCTTGCCTAACCATGGCCTAGTTATCAGCATGATTTCTGATGACTTTGAATTTGCCATCAACATGATCAGTTCATATAAGAAGCTAAGGGTTTTTTAGTTTTATATGAATGAGCAAGCCCTAAAAGCTAAGAGGTGCACTTTTATGTACCAGTAGTACTAGAAAACTACAAAGCCGCCCCATTTAACTATCAAGCAGTAAATAGGGAGAGGTCAAACTCTTTGGTGAAGGGAATTACTCGATTTGGAAGGGTCTATGACCTAAGGGAGGAGCTCAAGCAGAAGAGCATGCTGGAAGAGGCAAATAACAAAACAACCAAATATAAGGAAGGGCTATCCACCTTTACTAAAATGATCAAATTAAGTGAGCATAAAATAATGGAGTAACTCACTAAGACTTTAGCACAAATATCGTTAATGGGTTTATTCATGGCATTTGAACTACATGGGGGAGGGGGAGGGGGGGGGGGGGGGGTTCTATTCCACATCTTAAGAGAGGTTCAGGTCCCTCATGAAATGCCAATCAATAAGATGAGACTAATCACCGATTCTATCAATACTATGAATCAAATTTCTTTTTCAGTAGAAGAATTGAGAAAGGAAGGTAATTAGCACATGAAGCTGCCTTTTATAGTGGTAAGGAGTAATGACATAATCATTACTAGAGTACTTATTGATAACGGATCATTGCTGAACGTTTTCCCGCTTGTTACCTTAGATTTGTTGGGTATCAATGCAAAAGCAATCGAGCCCATTTCCATGATAATTAGGGCCTTTGATGGATCTAGAAGATAAATTATAGGGGAGATAGACTAACTCATTGATATCGGCCCTTAAAACTTTAGTATCTAATTCCAAGTTCTAAACATTCTAACCCAAGATCTTTCAACTTACTCTTAGAGAGTCCTTAGATTCACATAACATGGGCTATACCCTTAAGCCTGCACCAAAAGGTGAAGTTTATCATAAATGGCCAAGTGATTACAATTTTGGGAGATCAAGACTATGATATTTACAAGGAAATGGCCATACCCTGTATAGTTAGTGAAGCTTAGGAGGATTTTGATCTCTAGATGTTTGAAGAAGTCTACATGATTATTGATCCCATTAATGAAAGGAATGAGGGAGCAAGTTTAAGGATGACTAGATTGGTACTTATAACCATGGCTATAATTTGAGTCCAACAGAAGAACTTCAAAAGAAATAAGCAAGTGGTAAGAGAAGTGACAGGTTGTATCATGACCAAGTGACCTTTCCACTATTAATCGAGATATTTATCCGTGTAAAGACTCAAGCCCTGGAATCTGCCAAAGAAGAATTACCTTATGAAGTTGAATCAGCCAGCTCATCTCATAAGCTCTAGCACCATTTGAAAAACTGGTTCTTCGTCCTTATAAAGGGCAATAGGCCTTCCTTAAGGTAAAGGGTGAACTGTCGTTTGAGCATTTTTGAGTTTTTTTTTTTTTCAATTGTCATCATTCCAAATGTATTAGTGAACCTTTTCAACTTTCAATTAATAAATTACCAGTTTCTTTCCTCCATTGTA
Organism: Lumnitzera racemosa; assembly: GCA_024138005.1. Classification (NCBI taxonomy): domain Eukaryota; kingdom Viridiplantae; phylum Streptophyta; class Magnoliopsida; order Myrtales; family Combretaceae; genus Lumnitzera; species Lumnitzera racemosa. The sequence continues at coordinate 38,083,193 of JAMXBC010000007.1, forward strand.
TTCTCTTTTACGTACACTCTTTTCTTTATATACTTTGCCCAGATCCAATACTTCGAATGAAAACTCAAGATACCTTGTGCATGTAGACAATGAAAACATCAATATCACTTTTTGCCCTTCTGGATTAGTTGTTGGGAGTGATGTCAATGACCACAGTGATATACAAGAAAAATTGTAAAAAACATGAATTGGGTAGAATTTCCATTGATGAACTAATTGAAACAATTAACTTATGGATTGAGGATAATTCGAAGAATTTAAAGATTAGAGAGATTTTGAAAAAGGAGCAAAAAGTAGAAATGACCACACTATTAACTAAATATCAAGACATGTTTGCATGGTCTTATGAGGATATGATTAGGCTAAACCCATCCATCATAGTGCATCGTCTACCTACACAAGATGACATCAAGCCAAAACAGCAGAAGTTAAGAGATTCCGACTTGACATCCTTTTGAAAATTAAGGAAGAGGTTAAGAAGCTACTTAAAATCGGTTTTATCAAAGTATTTGATTATTCAGAGTGGGAAGCCAACATTGTTCTAGTGATGAGAAAGAATGGGAAGGTCAAAGTGTGCATGGAATACTGAGACCCTAATCAAGCAATGCCTAAGGATAACTTTCCTTTGCCTCATATCAACGTCTTGGTAGATAATACAATTGGAAACCATCTTTTCTCATTTGTGGATGAATTCTATAGATACAATCAAATACAAATGTTTGAGGAAGACAAGACTAGGATGATCTTCATTACAACTTGAGGCACATTTTGCTATAAGTTGATGCCCTTCGTTTATGATATGATGTACAAAGAAATAGAAGTATGTGTCAACGATATGATTGTGCAGTCTAGAGAGGGGGAGAATCACATAGATAACTTAAGGAGGCTGTTTGATAGATTAAAGAAGTTTTAGCTAAAGTTGAACCTAAAAAAGTGTACCTTTGATCCAAAGGGGCATCAAAGTGGATCCTAATAAAGCTACAGCCATAATTGACATTCCCCCTCCACATATACTTAAGGAAGTGAGAGGTTTGTTAGGTCGTTTAAATTACATAGCACGATTTTTATCTCAGCTAACAGATAAATGTCACCCTATATTTAAGTCGTTTAAGAAGAATGCTAGCGTCAATTGGGATGAGGAATGCATAGAAGCCTTCATGAAAATTAAGGAATATCTCATAAATCCTTAAGTGTTGGGAGCACCTAAACCTAAGAAGCAGTTATTCTTATACCTTACTATATTGCCCAAATCTATGGGATGTATACTTAGCCGGAAGGATGAGGAAGGGAAAAAGAGAGTTGTTTACTATTTGAGCAAGAAATTTACAAAGGGGAAGCAAAAATACTTGGAAATTAAAAGAACATGTTATGCATTGGTTTAGGTCATGTACTAGCTCAAACAATGTAAATTCTACTACTAGATCGAGTTGATTACATAACATGACCCCTTGAAGTATTTAACAAAGAAACCAGCCCTAATCGGTAGAATCTCGAAGTGGTAGATGTTACTATCAGAATTTGACATCATGTATGTGAATCAAAGTTCGGTTAAGGGGTAGCCCTTGGCAGATCAATTGGTAGAGAATCCCCCTAAGGATACCCCGCAAGAAGTATGAGTCAAATTTCCTAATGAAAATATCTTGGTAGTTGAAAATGATTCTAACAGCAAAGTAATTGAGAAACCCTTAAAATGGAAGATGTTATTTGATGGAGTTGCCAACGTATTTGGGTGTACAATTGGGGCAATACTGATATCCCTAAAGGTATACAATTCCTGATGGCTGTAAGACTCATTTTCCCATATATCAATAATATTGTAGAATACGGGGCATGTATTATGGGGCTCAAGATGGCACTAGACGAGGTGATATAGGAATTAGAAGTGTATGGAAATTCCTTACTGATCATTAGCCAAGCATGAGGTGAATACAAGATGAAGAACCCCAAATTGGTACCTTACCACTAGTACTTGGTCAAATTAGTAGATAGATTTAAAGAAATTACATTCATACGTATACCAAGGACTTAAAACCAGTTGTTGATGCTTTAGCCACCTTGGCATCCATGATTTAAAAATCTGGTGGAGTAGAAATTCAGCTACTTAAGATTGAAACCAAAGAAAAGCTTACTTTCAGCCGCTTAAGATTGAAACCCAAGAAAAGCCTGCTTTTTCCTAGAAATTAAGGATACACATGATGAAAAGCCTTAGTACCATGATATCAAAACATTCTTACAACAAGGAATATACCCTGATAAGGTTGAGAAGAAAGACAAAAAGATGATTAGAAGATTGGTCTCCCAGTTCTTAATTAGCGAATCCATCTCGTATTGACGATTGTTTGATGGTATACTCCTACGATGTGTAGATGAAAAGGAAGCAGAAGTTTTGATGAAAGAAATGCATGAGGGAGTATGTAGCTCCTACATGAACAGTTATATGCTTACTAGGAAAATCATGAGACTGTAATACTATTGGTCGACTATGGAGGGAGATTATATCAAACATGTCAGGCATTGCCAATTGTGCCAGGTTTATGCGAACAAAGTGAATGCTTTACCTTAAGAATTACATATACTGTGTACATTGTGGCCATTTTTTATGTGAGGTATAGACATCATCGGCTTAATCACTCCAAAGGCATCCAACGGTCATCGTTTCATACTAGTAATCATTGATTATTCTAGTAAGTGGGTTGAAGCCTCATCTTACTTGAGTATTACAAAAGGGGTAGTACTCAAATTCATCAAGAAGGACATTCTAGCTTGGTACGGCACTCCATGGACAATTATTACTGATAACAGTATGAATCTTAACAACAAACTCATGATAGAGTTATGTCAGCAATTTAAGAACATAAATTCTACTCTCTATCGACCTTAGATGAATGAGGTTGTAGGAGTGGCCCACAAGAATATCAAAAGAATTATTGAAAAAATGACAATCACATATCGAGAATGGCATGAAATGTTTCCATTTACAATCATGGCCTATCGAACTTTTGTCAGAACATCAATAAGAGCAACACCTTATTTGCTACTATATGGAACCAAAGCGGTATTACCAGTAGAAGTTAAGATCTCATCTCTCAGAGTGCTATCAAAAGCCCAATTAGATGATGTTGATTGGATAAATAAGTGCATTGAACAGTTGGATTTAATTGATGAAAGGAGGTTGAGAGCCTTATGTCACAACATGTGATATCAACAACAAATGGTTAGAGCTTTTAACAATAAAGTGTGACCATAAAGTTTTAAAGAAGGAGACATGGTATTGAGAAAGACTCTTCTTAATACACAAGACTCTAGAGAGAAATTTGTGCCAGATTATGAAGGTCCTTATATTATAAGAAGGGTATTGCTTGGAAGGGCTTTAATTTTGTCTCAGATGAATGGTCCAGATTTAAAGGATCCTATAAATGCCGATGCAGTTAAGTTGAACTACCCATAAAAATCAATGGAATTTTTGCTTATAGCGTGAAATGCCATCAATTTTAACATTACTGTGGTTTTATTTTCATTTTTTATAAACAAAGTTGGTATCCCTAATGGTTGTCAACATTGGGTAACACCCCTAGCACTTTTCCCACTCCGTTAAAAGTCTTACTGTTTGCTCTATCCAGATATACCCTACATATCGTAAGCGTAAGAGAAAATGAACAAATGGTTTGAAAAAATGACAATTGATAAAAATTCTTCAAATCCTCTATTACAGTTCATCATTCTCGATAAGGGAGATTTGTTTTCTATTTTTCAAGGTAAGGCCATATTTGGAAAAGCAAATATCTCATAGCAAATGAGTGTTACTTGATTAACGATAAAAGCCTACGTTTGGCAAGGGAAAGCTAGAAAGGAAATCGGTTAAGACTTTAAGGATTTCTGTAGGGCTAGAAATCTAAGACATGACCTCTCTGCTCAAATGACAACAATGTTTCACATGTTAGGTTGCTTTCCTTAAGTTTGCCACTAAGGAGAACTTTGTGTGCTCTATTTCAAGATCATAATGAACTTCAAAAGGCCAAATCGTTGGTTCTGATTAGACTTCTTAAGAAAAGGTTTGACTATTTAGGAGCTATTAACAAAGTTTGGTAAGGGCTTTTATACTTTTTAGCATAAAAATAAGTTGGTTTCTTTAAAGACATTGCATTTGCATTAAGCATCCCCTTAGGTTGGTAATCAATTGTAAAGTACTTAACCCTTATCTTCTCAAGTTTTAGCTAGCTCATGGAACACTATCTCACCTTCCTCAAGTTTCTGATCAACCTATAGGGTACTTAACCTTTGTTCTTCCTTTTGATAGAGCTTCAACTAGCTCTTAAGCAACTTACCCTTCATCCATATCTTTTAAGGTTCTAATTAGCTCATAAAGCACTATCTTGATTCATAAATCTTTTAAGATTCTAGCCAACTTACGAAACACAGTCTTGATTTACATCTCTTTTAGGGTTTTAGCGAGCTTATGGAGTGCTATCCTAATTTGTATTTCTAATGTGGGGTTTTTGCTAGCTGATAGAGTGTTGGCCTAATCTATATTTCCTTTAGGGTTTTTGCTAGCTTATAGAGCACTATCCTAAATCATATTTCTCATATAGGGTTTTAGTTGGCTTAAAGAGTACTTTACCTATATGATTAGGTTAATCAGCTCATAGCGTACAACTAGGAGTATGCTAATCCCTTAGAGACACTCCTAACTAGATCAATTAACTCTTAGAAGCATGATTAGGTTTTAAATCAACTTCTTGTTTAAGGTTGTTAATCCCTTAGAGATGTTCCTGCTTAGATCAGTTAGCTCGTAGAAGTACAATTAGGTTTTAAATCAACGTTTTGTTTAGGGTTGCTAGTTCCTTAGAGACTCTCCTGCCCAAATCAGTTAACTCATAGAAGTACAGGTTTTAAATTAACTTCTTATTTAGGGTTGCTAGTCCCTTAGAGATGCTTTCGCTTAGTTTAGTTAGCCTAAAAAAGTACTACTAGGTTTTAAATCAATTTCCTTAGCCAGCTCATAAAGCGCTACCCCCATTCAGAATTTGTGCTAGCTTATAGGAGAGTTACCCTTCTTTTGGTATCTTCTAATGTTCTTGCTAGCCTACAGGGGTGCTACCCTTCATTACATATCATTTTAGGGTTCTTTCTAACCCATAGGGGCACTATCCTTCATGAGGCATCTTTTAAGATTTTTGCCAATTCACGGGGTGTTATTCTCCTTTTATTATCATTTTAGGGTTCTTGTGAGCCTTTAGCGCGCTACCCTTCACTTAGTGTCAATTTTAGGGCATCGTACCTTTTTAGGAGAAACTCATTCACATGTTTTGGTGAGCTCTAGGGTGCTACCTTTCATTGTAAAATGTCCTTTAGTAAATCACCAATAGATCAGGCCTAAGACAACTAACTTGTTGTAGCTCTTTTTAAGGCAAATTCACCCTTAGGGAAGAAATGGTGTCTCTTTTGTCTTTGTGGTAAAGTTTTACTCAACTTTATCATAAAGAGGAGTAACTGTAGATATCTCATTTTTGTTACTTGTAATTTAAAGTTTTTTTTTTTTAATAAAAGAAAGGGGTCCTTTAGAAAATTGAGGAAAATATAAAAAATTAAAAATTGGAGAAAAAGGAAAAAGAAAAGTTAAGAACGAATTGTTAGCCGTAAGTCATTTTTAAGGTAGATAGAGTCAAATTTAATGGTTAAGAATCATATTAGGACATTGTTCGGGCTTAAATTAATTATTGTACTTCAATCAATTTAGAGTTCAATTTTAGGTTGGGATTAGGTTTAGTGTTGTTACTTATTTATTTAATTTAAAAGAAGAGAGAGATTGGCTGATTCAAAGACCAATTACACAACTAAGGCCATACTGGCCCATATTGCATCTATGCTCGGGTGTACCTAAACGTTTGGCAATTTTTTTTCCAACAAGCGCATGGCACATGACATTCATCATCGTCTTTCCCAATTTTTTCGAAGGAAATAAACACAAACAAAGAGGAAATTTAGGTTTCTAGAACCCCGAATCTAGCGACATATTTGCTTAGATTTTTATTGTTTCTAAATGGATTTAATAAAGTCGTGACTAAATAATTGATGAAAATCATAAATCTAACGATGATATTATTAAATCCGATAAAATGGAGATTTGTAGAGATTTAAATCTAGATTTAATCTTATGTGGAGGGATTTGATGTGATCTAGAATTGTTTATAAGATTCAATTTAGGGTTTTACAAATAAGGATCATGTTGTAGTAGAAAAAAAAGAAGAAGAAGAGAATACTTGCTTATCATCTCTTACCCCGATCATAATGCACTATATACAGCCACCATCCTCAACAGTTACTATAATGACTACCATTTACACAACATTAGCCAAATAGCACCTAACACCAACAGCACCCAACTAATTGTACCACTTGCAAAGCACTACGACATCCTCAAAACATATATGGCAGCGCCTACTCCTGAACCCACATCCTCTTCCACCTACGCACAACTCCACTCAAGCCTCTTACTATCTGATCAACAGCATCCCTGACCCTTCTCTCTCGCCTAAACAACTGGCTGCCCTAAATACCATACAACACCAATATGAGATAACCAGAGCAGACTCGATGCCATTTACATTCACACCCTTAAACTGATATAGTGAATAGCTACTTTACCCTCAATTTGTAATCATAGTTACCCAACATCTGAACCTTACTACACGACCACTGTCGCCGCTTCATTGCCATAGCACACTCTCATGGACCATGCCCAATCACAATGGTGCTAATACAAGACCCCCAATCCCCAATTTGATTCACATGAAAAGGTGTTTACCCATTCGAAAGGATGCCTGAAATCACCCCTCTAGCGTCCTTGTGTTCCTACATCCCTTAGTTGTGACCCAATTTCATGGTGATTGACCCGAACCAGATCTAAGCCTCATTGACCTACATGCTTCTAAATAAAAACAAGTTTGGTCCTCCTTATTTTGGTTCGATCACTTCATTTTTTTTATTGTTTATTTTGTTTTATTATTTTAGTTGTTATTTTTTCTTTCATTTTTTATGGATTATTCATAAAAAATAAAAAAAATAATAAAAAAGAAGGGGAAAAGAGAGGTATTTTAATAAAAGCATTTTTATCTCTAGGGAATTTGTCAAAAAATGAAAAGATAGACAAAAAAAGTGTATTTTATCACCTAGAAAAGTTTTTTTTTAAAAAAAAAAAAGGGTAAAATTTAATTAACCATTTCTAAAGATTAAGAGCTTTTTCTAGAATTTTCAAAACATAGAAAAACCAAACTTATGACCCTTTTAGAATTTTCTTTAAATAAAATAAATGGATTAAAAACCGGTAGATTTTCAAAATTAAAATAAACTAATATGCTAAAGTTTTTTGAATGAATTACGAACATTTGATTTCGATTAGCAGGTACGTAGGCATATTTTGGATGACGTAACCTTCGTAAAAATTTTGTTTTTCCCATTTTGTAAATTATATCTCAAATTCCTCATTTTTGTAAAATAAATATAATTTCCTTTATTTATTTGTGAATAAGCTTTGTAAAAAAAAAAGGGATAATGTTGAAAACTAAACCTAATTTTGAAAAATTAAAAGTGGTACCTATTAAGGTTTAAGAAGGTAGCCCTTGAATTCTAAAATCTCTAGTTTTCTTCAAATTAATTTTACCAAAGATCGGTAGCTAAATCGTAAACAATTTACCAATTGCTCACAACTTATTTCTTTTCTTGATCACAGTCAGGTGACGACTTTAAATGATTTTCAATTTAAACGAAAAACCATAATTTTCCTTTTTCCTTATTCCTTAATCGATAATTAATATTAAATGAGTTAAGATTTAATATTAATCAGAATAAGGAAAATATAAAAACCAAAAAATCAAGCTTGACTTGATAATGGTCAACTACTCCATACATCCATCCTCCTTCACCTCTTTCTCTTTATTATCATAGTAACTTGTAAAAATTACGAGAAAAGAAGCCTCTCTACGCTTATTAATGTATATATGTTCATGATTAATATCTCTAATCACTCAATTTTGACTCTTTAATTGTTTTTTTTTTCCTTTTTTTTTAATTCATTCTTACCCTTTTCCACCCTTTATCTTTCTTTGTTTAACTCTTCATCAAACTAATAAACCTTAATCAAGAAATTCTATTTTTACTTTGTTCAATCCAACATACCTTAGATCTTAAAATAAATTTAACTCAGTTTAATCAAAATTTTAAGATGCTATAGGTTAAAGTAACAAGAACTGAAAGTAAGAAAGAAAACAAGAAATAGGGAATAATTTGAAGAAAGAGTGTAAAAATAATAAAAACTTGCAAGGAAGAAGATAAAACGAATTCCAAAATTGCCAATTTGATTCTTGATCGATTTCTTTCTTTCTCTCTCTTTCTCTCTTTTTTTTTTGTTGCCAAATTTATTTCTCTATTAACTTCTCTTTCTCTTTTTATTTGAACTTTTTATTTGTATTTTTTTTGTTACTTAAAGTGAATCACAACGAAAATATAAATAAAAAAAACTGTGATTAACAAAAGATGTAACTTTATTTTGTTTGGTTGTATTTAAAATAATACTAACAATGGATTGAAAATATATTAAAAAAGAAAAAAGAAAAGACTAAGATACCTTACCCTAAAGTAGGGTTAACTATTGGCAAAAGTTTTATGGATGAAAAAAATATGCAAAAAAACCAAGTGATAACTATCTTTTTTTTTTGGGGGGGGGGGGGGGGGGGGGGAGGTGGTAAAAAAACTATTTCTTTGGTCATAAGAAAGAATGATAATTATTTTATTAACAATAATAATTCCATAAATAGCTATCTTGCTAGCTAAAGAAAGAATAACTATTTTATTTCTCTCTTCTAAAGCCAACCAAACATGTTATATGAAAAATTGTTATTTTAAGATGTTTTCCATTATTTAGAAACAGAACTAGTAAAAAATAACTGAATGATTTTGATTTGGAAATCAAAAGGTTTCAACTAAAATACGAAAACATAATCGAGTTATCTTTACTAGGGGTGAGCTAGTATAGATAGATAGGGTATGATATCTTACACGTACCTTTTCTTATATGTACAAATGTTCTAAAATTTTTGTACTTGGAACTTAATTTTTGTTACGTTGGAACCACCCTATGTTCTGTACTTTATAAAATCTACAGGGCATAAGATACCATATAAAACCTATCTTTTTTTTTCCTTTATCTCCTTGTAAAATATTATACTGACACATAATCAATGTCAAATTTGTAACTACACTAATGGAACAAATATTAATAATTTGAAAGGTTCTTATATTTGTAATATATTTAATTGCAACAATATGAAACTTTGGTAAGCATAACAGAGAATATTCTTGTAATTTAAATCATTTGACCTTCGGTTGGATCATGCTAAATTGTTTTTTTTTTTTATCTTTTCATTTCAAATCATCAAAATAAAATTTTTATCAAATCATAAAATTGTTATCACAAAATACAAAAATCATGTACTGAGTAACTTTGATTAAATATATTGGATGATAAACTAAAAACTTATATGTTTTAATATCTTACCAGATTAAGGATAAGAAAAAAATAAAGAAAGTAATGTAAATATGAGATAGTAAAAATAAAAAAGAAAGTTTTCACCAAAAAAAAAAAAAGATGAGATGAGGATAAGATTTAGACATATTAGTGTATAGTTATAGGGTTTTATTATAAGCTGGGCTTTTGTTGTTTTTTTTCTTTTCCTTTAACATTAACAAAATGCAATAATATTAATTTTTATTTATTAGTATTATTCAATTATTCTTACAATATGGGTGTATAATACCTTAACATCATATCTGTACTTTATATTTTGCAATAGGCACCAAGAAATTTATCAAAACTTATCTTGTGACCTTCCTTACCTATTTCGAATCTGCTCGATGAAGTAGGGCTAGAATTAGTTTCTTATTTAGTTATTAACTTAGTTTAGATTAACATAATGTTATTATTTGTTTTAATCATGAGTATTAGCTCAAAAAAAGTTAAAATGCGACTACTTCGCAATTTATTTGTTCGTTTGGGAAGCTTTACAATTGCAATTGTTGTATTTTATTTTTTCATTTATTGAAATGAGTAAATTTACAACTTTTATTTCATAAAACTGTGACGAATGCATTTTTTCATTTTAAATTGAGAATAAAAACCATTTTAAGATGTTCATATTTATTTAATAGACGTATTAATATTTATAGGAAAACTACAAATAACTTCTTTAAGCTTTTAATTTGATGCAGATTAATTCTCTAAATTTTTAAATGTTATAATTATTTCCTAAACTTTAATAACTTGGCAACATAAATAATATTTCTGTTTCTAGTTAATAAAATATCATAGGTTAAAGTTTTTTGGGAGGTTTTAAAGTACACTTTAATAAGTTTAGGAGGTATTTTTGTACCAAATTTAGAAAAGAACAAAAAAATGTAAAATTTAGAAAAGTATAAAAAAAATATAAATTTAGAAAAGTACAAAAAGTGGATAATTTAGAGAAAATAGAAAAATTAGAAAATAGAAGAAAGGTAGAATTTTTAAGTAAAATGGATATTTTACGTAAATAAATTATTTTTAGGAAAATAATATTTAGAGTTGTAAATAATTTAATTAAGTAGCACTTTATTTTATGGGATTTTTAGTTTGTTTCATAGGTTAAGTATTATTTAGTTAAAATACAAGATAAAACAAGGTACAAACTAATGGCTTAATGATATTACACTTCGACTTGACATTGCATTTGAGTTAAAGGTCATGGGTTCAAATCTTGCAACAAGTACATGGTGCCATTTTTATTCTTTTACAAAAGCACCCACTACGTGTTAACATTCTACTGGGCCACATGTATGACACGTAGTACTACCTGGTTATGTCGTGTTACATGTCTTAAGACGTGGTTCAATGATACATTGTATTTTACCATGTACTCAGCCATGTGTCTTGTTAAGACATGTGGTACGATACCATTCAACGGTATGGCTAATATGGTGCCATGTCAACATCTCTTTCTCCCTTATTCATTCCCTTTCTTTCTTTTTCCCTCACATTCCCCAACTTTTTTTGCACTTTCCTTCTTGTGTAGTACAATAACACATCGAATTCTACCATGTACTCTACCATGTGTATTGTTAAGACATGTGGTACGACACCATTCAATAGTATGGTTGACATGACGCCACGTCAGCATCCCTCTCCTCCTTATTCTTTCCCTTTCTTTCCTTTTCCCTAACATTCCCCACTTTTTTTTTTTTTTTTTTTTGCACTTTCCTTCTAGTGTAGTACACTTCGTAAGCATTTTTTATCTCATTTTCTCCTCAATTTCATCAAATTAATGATGACGTTGTGAAGTATGTTTGGCTTATTGTGAATTAAATCTAAAAACGTTTCTAGATTCAACCATTTAATGTAAATTGAGTTTTGAAAATCAAGAAAAATCTTAAAACTTGGATTTTCCTTCCCTTTTATCAAGCTCAGTTTTTATTATAGTTTTATAAATTAGTTTTCTTTAAACCGACCAATTTAAAGCCTTACTTGTTTAATACTGATTCTCAACTAGGGTTTAAAAAAACACAATTCTTTAAACTTTGAAAATATTTTGAAATCGCCACCCAACCAAAGTCGGAAAAGAGAGTTAAATTATAACCAATTTGGTGGATTCGTTAAAATTTAGATACTAATCTTTCGATAAAGCTAATTTTATAAACGGTTTTAAAAACCAGAAAACAGGTCTGAGACTTATGATTTTTAAACCTTTACGGATATCATTAACTTTCAAATTTTAGACTTAATTTCTTAAAATTACCTTTTAAAAATTATCCTATGAAATGAAGTTTAATTATTGATTAATAAATCAAGTGAAACTACATTAAAATAGAAAAAATGGGTTTTTTCGTTTTTCATTGTCACTCCTTAGGTACTTACGTATCTGTTATATAGGATCAAACATACGTAATTTTTTTCGAAAATATTAGTAAGTTGGTTGTTTTTACTTTTAAGAAAATGGTTGAGTTTACATTTTTATTTCGATTTAGTTTATTTAAAGAAAATTTCTAAAAGGTCTTAAATTAGAGTTTTATTTTTGGAAAGTTCTAAAAAGTCCTAATTTTGAAAGGGTCCATTCATTTTTATTTATTTGGAAAACAAATTTTTCTAAGTGATAAGATAACCTTGTTATTTATTCATATATTTTATTTATATATATTTTTTATCTTTTACTTTATTGTTTATTACTATTTTGGCTAAAATGTAAAAATAAGTCTAAGCTTTTCCTTCTTCTTCTTCTTTTCCTTTTTGGTTTTTCTTTTTTCTTTTTTTTTTTGAGTTACGGTTACAATAAATAAATTAAAAAAAGAAAAACAACAACAATAATTGAAATTGAAAGAGGGTAGGACTTTGTAAGTGGCGTGTGGGTGAAATCGTGAATGCAGAGCTGGAGCAGTTCGATAAGGTTGGGTTAAGTATTAGATCGGGTCGAATCTCAGTTCAGGTTGAGTGAAGAGCAATAGCAACTTCTAAATAAGAGGAAGGTAGATCGAGGTGGATTTTTAAGGGGTCAAAAGTTTTTCGTGAGTTTCTTATTAGGGAATGGGGGTTTAAAGGAGTGTCGTGGCTAATAGAAGTGGTTTGGTGGTAGCCTGTGAGATTTGGTTCAATTATGCATGAATGGGGTTGTGTATGGGCAGTAACAATTGGTAGAGGATTTGGTGTGTACTGAGGGTGTACAACAGTAGGTCGTAGGGTGTTTGAGGTAGCTATGGATTGAGCAGTAAGCAGTGGTCGCAGTGTGTGGGCTTAGTAGTTGGTTATAGGGGTTACTCGAGAGAGTGTCGTCAATCAAGGTGAGGGTGCACGATTGGGTCATAAGGATGGTTGGTGTTTGTGCGAGTGGGAAAGGGTGTAGCCGTGCGATGAGCAGTGGGTCGAGAGAATGCAATGACCGTGCGTAGTTGGTTGGTGAAAATGTGTTGTGTTGTCATGGATCTGGGTTGTAGCTGGGAGTTACGACGTTGGTAGAGGATGATGAGAGAGAGAGGGGTTGGTTTAGTAGTAGGCCTAGGTCGCTTATGTGTGTCGGATATGAGAGGGCGAGGTTCGTGGATGGAGATTGAGAGGGATCAATGGGTGTATTATGGGTGGTCTAGTGCAGTATGTATGTATGGTTACAGTACTCAAAGGTAGGTTTGGGCATGCGACAACGAAGGGGATTATGGTAAAGTGTATGCTAGTGAGAGTTAGATGTGCCAATGAGTGTTTGTGTGCTACTGCGTGCGTATGGGTTTGTGATAGGAAAGGGATGGAACCAAAGAGAAAGAGAGAGAGCATCGACGGTTGTCGAAAACTCCCTTTTAATTAGAAAAGAGAATTTGATTAAATGTGAAAGAAAATTCCCAAATTTATGTTTTTTTTTCCAATTTTTTAATGTCAATTTAGTGCTTTAAATGCTTGTATTTGGATGTGTTTTTATCCTAATCCAAAGTAGGCTATGTTTAGTTTGCCAATCCGCCATCAATTTAGTGAAATTACGCCATAAAATGGCTTGAATTAGATGCTAAAGTTGATTGATTGGAGAGGAAAGTACGAGAAAATTTGAGAAAATGCAGGAAAAGAAGAGAAAAAGAAAAGGAAAGTGCCGACGTGACACTACATCAACCGTATAATCCAATAGGAAAATGCTACGTATCTTGTCGTGACATGTAGTAGCTGGCATGATGTATCGATGACACGTGTCATGCTAAGTGTGCGCTACGCGGCTTTGATACATAGATAGCATGCTAACATAGTACTTTCATGGTGTTACATCAGCTGTGGTCTAAATGTTGAATGCTACGTGTCAGGATATATGGCATAATGAAATCTCGACACATGGTAATGCATTGTGTGTGTGCTGTGGAAAAACAAAAGCGAAAGGCATTCTTATGCTTTTGGTGAGTTTTAAACCCAACACCTCATGTCAAACTTTAACGCCAAATCCATGTACTTATCCATTAGGTTATTAGCTTGTACCTTTTTTATATATATATAATTAAATTGCATATATGGACAAGGTTAACTTGGGCTAAATTTGAATCTAAGCCTAAGCCTAACGCGTTTCTACTAAATTTGATCTAAATTAGCAAAAGTCTATTTTATTATACTATCTAAAATTATTATTTATCTATATTTCCTAAATTCTCTATTTCTCTATTTTTCTATTTTTTTCATTTTAATATATTTTTTTCATTTTTTCTAATTTTTCTTATTTTTTTGTAATTTTTTGGATTTTATATTTTTTATGCTTTTTCCTAATTTAGAACCCTTTTTCCTATTATAAAAATTTTGTAAAAAAGAGGGGTTAGGGCGCAAAAATATGGTGTTTATACCTTTCCTCTTGCATGATTCAAAACTTCTAATAAGTTTTTTAGGTAAAAGCAAGTATTCAAGGATTGCCTTTGACCATTCATTTCAGCAAAAATCAAGCTTCATTTCACCAATTCAGATTAAATACCCATTTATAATGGAGCTCGGATTGATTTCATCTTTGACTTTCATAAGCTTCATTGAAGATCAAATGCTATAAATTGAGCATCCTAGACATGTTTAGCACACGGAAAATCAACTCCCAACACTCTCGAGCTCTCAAAAACAAATCTCTCAAACTCTCTCTCTCTCTCCCTATTGTATCAATTCTCTCTCTCTAACTTTACAACCACTGCGGTCACCTTTAACTTAAGCTTACCACCATCGCGAGCTTCCACACTACCCTAGTTCCCTGACATCACCACCCTCTTCAACTGCTATAACCCCCCAGCTTCTTAATTGAAGCTCTACCACAAAACCCAAAACCAACCACCAATTAAACCACCACAAAAAGCCAAGGCAGTCTCTCTATACCCCCCTTTACCCAATAGGAATTAGGCTACCGAACCTTTGACCTATAGCAGAGCCCGAGGAATAGAGGAACTGGCACGACAAATCCTTCTGTTCCAACTGACCCTTGTTGAGGCCGAGTATTTCCTTGCTAAGTTACCCTTCATGCCGAGCAGTATGACTACCCATCTTTCTATAGTGCACCGAATTGAATAGTACTCACTTATGCCTGAGCCAACTAATTACTCGGCGTCTTCCTTGTCGAGAAGCCGAGAAAGAGAGACTTTAGACTAACTAAGCCATCTTTGTTTGAACAAGCCAACTATCTGTACTTTTTTGTCTACATCTTTCAATAATCTCGCTAACGTAACATCGCCACGTGTACAGTATCATGTGTAGAATTCGTTGCACTAATGATTATTTTTCTTGTATATTCATTTTTATCCTTTTGTATCTTGTTCTTTACTTCCTTAGGAAATGCCTTTTTATCTTTTCTTTTCTAGGCAAGTTGCCCTAACTTATAGGTATAAATACCTTTATACTTGTAGCCGTAAGAAGCAGATTATCCTCAATACAATTGAGTATTTTCCTCCTTGCGTATTGCGTAAACACCCTATTTACTCTCGACATCCTAACCCTTGAGCAAGGCTAGGTGGCGAGTAACCTCACTGATCTGATTCATGCATCATATTGAATTGTACCATAAGTTCTTAGAAATTTCATTGGTGTATCATATCTTTTGGAGTTGTTCATGGGTTTGCTTATATTTCATTTGTCATTCATTCCTGTCATACTTTCTTCCATTAGTTCTTTCGAGCTTTTTATTAGCTTGGACCCATCCAGCGACCGACCTTGTCTGTTTTTTGTCATGGTTTGTAATATTTTGGTATCAGAGTAGAGGTTTTGTTCGAGTTGATGTGTATTTTCAAAGTTCTATTATACTCTATTTTATGTGTGTGAAATAGAAGCAAGTTACTGTATTCCTTTTAGCGTGGTGCTATTAACTATTAATTTCCTGAAGTGTTTATTTGAGCTTGAATCTATGAAAAAAAATGATTGACCCGAGTATGAATGTTGGTACTGGTGACAATAGTAGAGTTGTTTACCATAGACAACAGTGCCAAGGAACTTCCAGAAGTACTGACGAGAGACTTGATGAGATAGCTAACCTCTTAGTAGATTTAACACGAGTTGTACATGTGTTGTCTTGCCAACCCATTGAGGCTACGTAAAACACCCTATAAGTTGGTCAGCCTATTAAAGGTCAAAACTTAGCTTGACCCATTTGAGGTAGAGGAGTAGGCAGATGAGTGAGGAGAAGGATTGATTTAGCAGGCATAGGAGATGAGGAAGAAGAGGAGTATTTTGAAGAAGATTGTATCGGGTCCTCGGAGCATTCGGCCATGTGAAGCTTCAAATTCCGAGTTTCAATGGATTTAGGAATGTTGATGAATACCTGGAGTAAGAAGAGAAAGTGAAGCATGTGCTTGATTACTATCAATATGAGGATTATGAGAAGGTAAGAATTGTTACTGTTAAGTTCTTCAGATATGCTGCTATATGGTGGAGGAATTTGCAAGCCATAAGGAAACGAGAGGGATACTAAGAGATTAATACTTAGCCAAAGATGAAGAGAATACTCAGGAACATATTCAAGCTGGAAACCTATTTTTAAGATACTTTACTCGACTTCAGGAGTTGAGATAAGGAGGTCGAACTGTTGACGAGTATGTTCAAGAATTTCAAATGTTAATAATACGTTGTAAAGTGTAGGAGCCACCAATTTGAATAGTCTCAAGATTCATTACTGGGTTGAAAGGAGACATTGGAGACATTGTGAAGCTCTAAGGATTTGACACAATGGATGAAATTGTTAGGATTGCCCAGCGAGTAGAAAGGCAAAGGAGGAGCCGATTAACGGCAAGGGTACCGACTAGCTGACCCGGACAAGCAAGTCACTGAGCTCAGTTAAGTATAAAGGTGAATAGAAAGATTGATGTCCGAGCCAAGCAGAAAGGCTAACCTGATGGTAAAGTGTCGACCCGAACTTATGAGAAGGGTAAAAGGTCTAGTAGGAAGACAAACTAGATCAAGTGCTTTAAGTGTCAAGGGTTTGGACATATGGTTGCTTAGTGCCTGAACCGTAGGACAATAGTCATTAAGGGAGACATCCCGAAGCTAGAAGTAGACAATACAAATGAAGAACCTAAGGAGGAGGAGGTCTCTACTGAGAAAGAAAATGCCAAGAAAGAGCTGATTAAGGAGGACTTGTTTGCTGAAGAATTAGATAAGTTACTCATGGTTATCTAATGCACTATGAACGTGGAACCCTCGTGAGATGAGCAGCAAAGAGAGAATTTGTTCCATATCACCTATAAGGTGAATGATTAGGTGTGCACCCTCATCGTGGATAGTGGAAGCTGTACTAATGTAGTATCAGCCGATCTTGTTTCAAAATTGAAATTGCTGATTGTTGTACATTTGAGGCTATGCAAGTTGCAATGGTTGAGTCAGAAAAGAGTATTACATGTCCCTCGGCAAATACTACTACCGATTACTATAGGGAATTACTTTGACTAGATTCTCTGCGACGTACTGCCTATATGCGCTTTTTACATGTTACTGGGTGGGCCATAGTTGTTTAATAGGAGAGTTATACATGACGGCTATATAACACGTATATGTTCAAAAAGGATGATCAAAAGATCATACTAAATTTGATGCTACCGAGAGAAGTTAATAAGGTACAGACAAAACTTGCTCACGGATTGAAAAAAGCTCTGGTGATGAGTAGAGTCGAGCTCTGAAAGGCCATCAATGTTGATGAGCCGACCCTTTTGTTGGTTAGGTGACCGTTGGAAATGAAAGAGCGGCGCGAGCTACCCTAAGAAATCAAGGAGTTGCTAGATGAATATGCTGACTTGTTCCCAAAACAGTTACTTGAGGCATAAAGCACTGACTTAATACCTGGCGTTGCATTGTCAAATAAGTTAGCTTATTGGATGAATCCAAAACAGCTTTTAAGCTCCAACATCAAGTCAATGAGTTGCTTGAGAGAAGATACGTTGAAGAAAGTCTCAACCCTTGTGTTGTGCTAGTGCTTCTAGTACCGAAGAAGGATGGAACTTGGTGGATGTGTGTAGACAGCCAAGTTGTGAAGAAGATTACGATCAAATACAAGTATCCAATCTTGAGGCTAAAAGACACGTTGGATGAACTGAGTGGAGCCAAGATTTTCAGTAAGATTCATCTTAAATTTGACTATCATCAAATCCGTATAAAACCAGGGGACGAGTGGTAGACTGTGTTCAAGACTCGATATGGACTTTACGAATGGATGGTCATACCCTTCGGCTTATCGACTGCCCTGAGTACTTTCACGAGACTAATAAACCATGTATTGAGACATCTCATAGGGAAATGTGTTATGGTGTATTTTGATGACATCGTCCTGGATATTCTTCGTATTGAGAGACTATTCGACAATCTAAAGAAATGTTGCTTTTACTAAGAAGAAGTGGTATTCTTGGGCTATGTAGCCAGTAGAGGAGGCTTACAAGTCGATGATGAAAAGATCCAAGTAATCGTTCAGTAGTTGACTCTTATTACTTGTGCCAACATGAGAAGTTTTCATGAACTGGCTTTGTTTTATAGAAGATTCATCAAGAATTTCAGCACCCTCATTGCGCTACTTACTAAACTAACGAAGAAAAACACCGACTTCCAATGGAGAGAAAAGGAGAAGAGGAGCCTTATCGAGATAAACGGAAAGATTGACCTTTGCCTCGGTATTAGGTTTATTTGACTTAGAGAAAATCCTTGAGTTGGAATGTGATACATTAAGCATTGGATAGGCACTGTCCTAATGCAAGAAGGTTGACCAATTGCTTTCTACAGTAAGAACCTTTAAGGACTACAGCTGAACTACTCTGTCTATGATAGGGAACTTTTGGCATTGATCCGAGCACTACAAGTATGGCAGCACTATTTACTACTGAAAGAATTTGTCATATAGTCACAATGAATCGTTGAGGTACCTCTGAAGTCAGACCAAGTTGTCGAAGTAGTAGGCAAGATGGGTTGAATTCCTTGAAGGATTCAATTTTATAAAAAAGTATAAGTAGGGAAAAAGCAACGTAGTTATAGATGTTTTTTCAAGGAGATATGTGCTTTTATCAAAGCTGTAGACCAAACTGTTTGGGTTTGTAAGTATTAAATAATAGTACTTTGAAGATCCATACTTCGGACCCATAATTTCGTGATGTGTCAATGGCAAGACAGTGGACGGGTATCATATGAAGGATGGCTATTTGTTCTAAGGCAGAAAATTATGTGTACTGATTTGTTCACTGAGGGAGCTATTGATTAAGGAAGTCTACGGTGGAGGGCTCTTGGGTCATTTAGAGAAAGGAGGACCCGTAAGCGATTAAATAGTCGATTCCATTGGGCAAGAATGAGGAGAGATATGTACCGAGTGGTTAAAGGATGTGCTATGGACAAGAATGCTAAGTGTTGAGCTGTGCAGGGGAAAGCAATGCCTTTACTTATCCTAATGAAGTCGTTGACTAAATTGAGCATAGACTTTGTTCTCAAACTACGCAAACTATCTGAGGTGAAAATTCTATAATGGTTGTCATGGATTAGTTCAGCAAAATGGTACACTTCGTGCCCCGCTAAAAAACTAACGATACTTTGGCTATTGCTTCTCTTTTCTTGTAGGAGATTATACGGATACATGGCGTACCGAGAAGCATAGTCTCCGATAAAGACTAGAAGTTTTTGAGCCATTTTTGGAGGACCTCGTAATGTCAGATGGGGACCAAACTATTGTTCAGTACTTCTTGCTACCTTTAAACTGACAAGCAAACTGAGCTACAATGGGCAAAAACTTGGTTGACTGGGACGTTTGTTTACCTATTGTTGAGTTCTCTTATAATCGAACAGTATATGACACTATTAAGCAGACTCCCTTCGAAGTGGTCTATGGTTTCAATCTCGAGTTGCCCCTCGATTACACCCTTGTACCTATACTCGTGCAAGAGGACTACGATGCCTCATTAGAGCATAATCCGTTCAGCACATCTATGATAAGGTCACTCATCATATCGACTAAGCTATTAGAAGAATGCAAGAAAAGACCAAGGGTAAAACAGTTAAACAATTTTAGCTATAAGACTTGGTATAGCTGCACTTCAACAAGGAACGATTCTCAATAAGAGGATGAACAAATTATTTGCAAGAGTAGAAGGACCTTTCAAAATCTTCCAGAAGATCAATGATAATGCCTACAAATTAGAATTGCCTGAGGACTATGGGGTTTCTCGACCTCAGTTCGTATCACCTTAACGAAGAATTGAGCGAAGATCATTTAGATTTGATCCTAAATCCAAAACAACTTGGAAGGAATGATAGGAATTAGGTTATTGGATCTCTGACTCATAGTTAAGCCTAAGGAATAGAAATCCTTCTGTTCCAACCGACCTTTGCTGAAGCCAAGTACTTTCTTACTGAAGCCAAGTACTTTCTTGCTGAAGCCAAGTACTTTCTTGCTGAAGCCAAGTACTTTCTTGCTGAAGCCGAGTACTTCCTTGCTGAGTCACCCTTCATGCCGAGTCATATGACTGCCTATCTTTCTATAGTATGTCAAATTAAAGATTACTTACTCATACCTGAGCTAAACCAATTTCTCGGTATCTTCCTTACTGAGAAGCCAAGAAAGAGAGAATCCGAATTAACTACGCTATCTTTGCTCAAATAAGCCAGTTGTCCATACTTTTTTGTCCGCACCTTCTAATAATCTTGCCAATGTAGTATCGCCATGTGTACAGTATCATGTATAGAATTCGTTACACCAATGATTGTTTTTCTTGTATATTCATTTTTACCCTTTTGTATCTTGTTCTTTACTACCTTAAGAAATGTCCTTTTTGTCTTTTCCTTTTTAGGTAAGTTACCCTAACTTATGAGTATAAATACCTTTATACTTATAGCTGTGAGAAGCAGATTATCCTTAATACACTTAAGTATTTTCCTCCTTATGTAAACACCCTGTTTACTCTTGGCATTACTTTTATCTTAACCCTTAAGTAAGGCTAAGTAGTGAGTAACCTCATTGGATCGATTCGTTTGTCATATCAAATTGTGTTGTGAGTCTTTGGAAGTTCCATTGGTACGTTATATCCTTTAAAGTTATTCGTGGGTTTTGCTTACTTTTCATTCATCATTCATTCCTTTCATACTTTCTTCCATTAGTTCTTTTGAGTTTTCTACAAGTTTAATCCTATCAATGACTGGCCTTGTCTATTCTTGGTCATGATTTACAACATTTACCTATTTAAAACTCATAAAAATCTCCTTCCTCACTCGTTTTGGCATTGAAATCAATCGGAATAGCTTCTTGTAACCTGTGTGGAGCTTTAGTCCAACTTGATTCCTGTCCAGACTCAAAGATTAACCCAACTCAACCTGTGTTCCTTGCTCCATTTGGTCTGGCCCTATCTTGTTTGTTTTTTTTTTTTTGTATTTACTTATTTATTCTTGCATTGTACTTGTAATTGTAACCTAAGAAAAAAAAATAGAAAGAAAAGAAAAAAAAAAAGAACAAAATGGCAAAATGGCAAAATTTAGGTTACTTTTTTTATTTCTTAGTTGATACATAAATAAAGATAAAATAGAGTAAAATAATAATAAAATACAGAAAAATAATAAAAATTAAAAATCATTTCACAATTTAGAAAAATTC
This sequence comes from Lumnitzera racemosa, assembly GCA_024138005.1. Classification (NCBI taxonomy): domain Eukaryota; kingdom Viridiplantae; phylum Streptophyta; class Magnoliopsida; order Myrtales; family Combretaceae; genus Lumnitzera; species Lumnitzera racemosa. Next base: position 38,104,798 of record JAMXBC010000007.1, read on the forward strand.
ACTTTCCAAATAAATGAAATAAATTACGCCTGTTTTCAAAGTTAGTATTTTTCCTAGAATTTTCAAAGGTCAAGTTTATATTTTTGACCTAGTTTGAGTTATTTGAGGAAAATTTTTTAAAATAATCCTAAACTTGATAAATAATATATATAATGTAGATGAAAGTTTGATTGAATATAGATGAAATGAGAAGATACAATATTAATGTATTAAAAATTAATTTCTTTTAAAATAAAATAAAACCTTTCTCTTAAAAGAGAGTAGGCCCAAACTATATATAATAAAAATTCTATAGTATTACCGAAATATTCATATAATTCTATTAAATTATTACCATTATTATCTTTTACTATTTGAGATGTTTAATCTTAAAAATTAAAAATATGGGATCGCTGTAGGCTACCCACATTATATATATATATATATAAACTTTCTAAAATTTCTATTGCATTATCATCTAAACATTCTATAAAATCAATTAAATCATTTCCATCATTATCAAAAATTACTTGAGACATTATATGAAGACCACCACAACTTGATATTCTTCTCAGAATCTAATGGGGCTTATTCACATGAACATATAATAACATTAAACATTAAATAAACATTCAATCAAACATTAAATGGTCTAGGTATGTGGCGTTGTCTTTTAGGGTTTACGAAGGATCTTTCATTTTCTTTTCGTCTAGCAGTCCTAGTTTCTAGCCAATATACCTTTGATCTTATACATTTAAAAAATCACACAAAAAATCCATTTCTTTTAATGATCTTCATAAAGAAATTAATGTTCAGAAACATGAAATAAAATAATTAAATTAATGCAATTAAAACTAAAAAAAGACTTTCTTGAAATAAAACAAAGAATGATTATTCAAGAAAACTTTGAATGTTCTGATAATGAAGACAGTCAACCTTCAAACAATGATAATGTCCATAATATTTCTAAAAATGATGCCAATTATCTCTTACAACTTGTGGAGATAACAATGCCAAAATGGATTATTAATGTTACAATTCAAATTAATCATGAGTTCATTTTGGAAACAACTGCATTATTTGATACTGATGTTGACCTAAATTGAATTAGGGAAGGTTTGATTCCTATAAAATATTTTGAAAAAACAACCCAATCTCTAAGTTCTACATTTGGTAACAAATAGTAGATTGATTTCAAATTCTCCAATGCTGAAATTTTGAAAAATAATGTTTCTTATAAAACCAAATGTTCATTCTAACGTTCAAGATAATCCTTTAATTTCTGGAATAATCAACAATAGGTCAAGATTTTTTCTTAATCTTTGGTAAAGAGGTTTACATAAAATATTAAGATTAAGAAAGAAATCAGCAACATAATTTAAACTTTCTACAAATCTTTGAAGTTGGTTTTTATTTTTGATTTTATTAGGAAATTTCGATGCAAATTCAATTGATCTTTGAATTAGTATTATTGTTCCATTGTGTATATGAAACCTTAAAAATTTAATCCTATTCTAAAAAAGACTAATTTTCGGGGGTGTAACAACTAAACCATTTTTTCTTGCAATATTGACAAAAATCTTAATATGTTTAAAATATTAGTCAATATTAGAAGAAAATATTATAACATCATCGATATATACAATTATGAAATTTTATGAAATCTAGATAATCATTAAAAATCTCATTCATTATCCTCTGAAATTCAGAGGAAGCATTTTTAAGTCTAAAAGGCATAATGTTCCGTTCAAACTGGTACTGAATGCAGTTTTATACTTATCAAACTCTTTGATCTGAATTTTCCAAAATCTAGACTACATATCAAATTTTGAAAAAATTTTTGCATTATGAAGTTTATTAAGTAAATCTTTCTTATTAGGTATTAAATACCTAATTCATTTTAGAGCATTATTAAGAAGTTTGTAGTTAATCACTAACCTAGGTACACTTCTCTTAATTTCTGCATTTTTATTAACATAAAAAGCATAATATCTCCATGGAGACTTACTTTTACGAATTAGTTTTTTATTAAGCAAATCATTAATTTAATTTTTATAATGGTTTAAAACTTCATTATTTATTTAGGATGGTCTTACTTTAGTTGGAATTTTTCTTGCATTAAAATAGTTTTCATAAGGCAAATCTACAATGTGAGATTTACGATCTCAAAAAAATTAGGTGGTGTTGAACATATTGAATTTTTAATTTTTTAATTCTAAGTTAGAAATTCTTTTCATTAAGTTTTCATTGGAAAGTTAAGTTTCAACCTTTTTGAACTTAAGATCATTTTTTAAAAACATTACGTGTTTTTTTTTACATTCAATTAAACAATTTAATTCAGAAATTGAATATTCTTTTAATTCATTTAAGTATTTACTTATAATTATTTTAATTATAAGCAAGTCTGGTGGAATGCATTTTACCAAATGAATCCGAAAAGGTCTCATACTTGGCTCATCTTTTTCGAAAATTGTCTCCAAATAACCTATCTTACTGGTTTGCACGCTAGTGGAAAGAATTTAGAGTTACTAATGAAATCATTCATGAAAAGGCTCTTAATGGTTAGAAAATGTTCATACAAAATTATGTCATAAAAGGACATGAAATGCCTTTAAAAAAAGAGATGCTATATTTTATGCATATTAGTATCTCTTGGGTAATGACTTGGTTTTATGAATATAGTATAGAACCTAAATTCAATATCACCACTTTAATCAAAAGATACAAAGTAAAGTGGTGGGATAGGTCTAAGCTATAGAATAAAATTGAAGAAAATACAATATTGAAATGGATCAATAAGAATAAAATTCCAATGATTCAAAAGAATAATGTAACTCCATTCCTTCATGACAAAGATTTTTTAATGACATCCATGGCTAATGTATCGTCACTAAAACAAATGAAAGAACTACTGGAAAAGGCATTGCCATCCGTCAATGATTTAACTGCCAGATTAACTGATAGATTAAGTTCTCATCACAGCGAAAACACTAATGAAGACGACTGTTGTAGAATAGATTTGCTTGATGCATGAATGCACTCTCAATATGTCTATTTTGTATTTTCAATGTATTCTACATTGTAATTTATATGAATACTCACATGTATCACAATGTACATTGACATTACAATGATGTCACAATGACTTCAGATTCCATTTCTCACATAATAATGTTCTTTCATAACTTTACACTGTATGTTATAGTGAATTGTCTACCACAATGATCAATTTTTCACTGTTCATCTCTAGTGAAATATTGTCCTCCCCCATTATAAATTGAGGCATCTTCCCTCATTCAAACCATCCTAATTTTTCCAATCAAAATGTTTAAATGAAATTAAACCATTTTCACTTAAAATGCTTTCACAAAATTTAGTGGGCTTATAATAATCATAAAGAACATGATTAAAATTTTCAAAAAACATTTTCTATGCAAAATTATAAGGATCTTTTTCATTCATATATTTTTCAACAAAAAAGATATATTTGAAAACTCCTTTAGTGAAAAACATTGATTTTTGAATTTAAGGGACTATGTTCTTTACAGAGGAAGATGCCACCTTGATTATTTGTACATTTTAATTGGCCATTTTCTTTAATTGAATAATTTCATCTACTTTCTATATTTCTGAACATTTTGATAGCCAATAGGTACCATTTAATTGTAGAGCATTTTCTAAAGTCTTAAGGAAATCTATGTGCCTTAAGGGTTTCTGGATCCTGAGATATTGCAGATGGCTTATTTTAGGATGTCATTGGAAGTTGCATGGATGGTATTATTGGAGTTTCTTTTGGTTGGTTAATGGCCATTGCTAAAGATTTAAGAAACTCTATGTTTATTGGAATAGTTGTTGGAGCATTGATGGATTTAGAAGATGATTCATTTTGAGGAGTTGTTTTGAGAAATTCTTTGGTCATTGGAACATTGAACTCATTGGATTTATTTTCAGGAGTTGTTAGGGGTAATGATTCATCCTTAATCATTAATGGTGCATTGGAAGATTTGGTTATATTGAGCTAAAACCAAACATTAGTTAGGCCTTTTTTCTAGGGTTCCTTCCTCTTACTTTTGTCCTTTTGGGGGATGCATCTCTTTACAAAAATTCGCAAGTAAGAAATTCAGGAAGAGAATTAGATGATCCATTGGCATGCTCAATTTCGAAATCGAAAACAGATAAAATCGATTACTATTTGACAAAAATTTGTTTTAAAGCAATATTTTGAACATATTTTAATAAAACATTTTTAACAAATTTACAATCAATTCTTAAATGAAATTTATTATTTAACAAATCTCCTTGAAACTTAAAAATTAGTAAAATAATAGCTAAAATTTCTTTTTTGATTGTAGATTAATTTTTCTAACATTCCTTTTCTCTTTGATCCTTCTATTATTCTCTTCTCTTATACATTCTTTCTTTTAATAATGAAGTGTATATATGTTTCTATCTTAAGGTATAAGATCATACGAGCGGTAGAACTAGTCGATTATGAGTTCTATCAATAAACATTAAACATAAACATAAATCTTATAGAAATACATCCATTTAATGATGGAGATTTCCCTCATAAGACGAACATAAAAGAATAATAAAGCAAAACTTTTATTTAATTGATATTGAAAAGTTTTATAAATAAAGAGCATTACATATAAATTATTTGCTCAAGATAAAATATAGAAGGAGAAACATTAAAGGTATAAGAAAAGATAATAAGGTATTATTTATATATATATATATATATATCAAGTTTAGGATTGTTTTAGAAAATTTTCCTCAAATAATTTAAACTAGGTCAAAAATGCAAACTTGACCTTTTTTCAAAAATTAGAATCAACCCACCTATCTAATGTTTTCATCAATAAACTACAGAAAGTCTGATTCCTAATAGATAGTATGTAAACACTTATGGAGTGACTTAAAATAGGGAAACTTTTTATTTTTCTCTTTTTATGAATAAATTTTATTTTGTTTTTGTGTGTAAATAAGAATTTATTTATAAATCTTCTTTCATTCTAAAAAGGATATTATTAAAAAATAAATTTAATCTCAGAAAGTTAAAAAATAGTACCTATTAAGGGTTTAAAAAAGTTACCTCCAAACTAAAAAATCTTTGGTTTTCCAAAATCATTTTTTAAAATGGGTTTGCCAATAAACTAGTAGCTAGGTTAAAATTGATCAACCCAATCAATTTAACCTAACATATTTTTCCTGATTTTGATTAGGTAACGACTTTAAATATTTTTCAAAACATGTTTAAAACCTAGTTTTTTTTTTTAATTTTTAGTTAAGGGTTAATATTGAATGAATAAGATTTAATATTGATCGGATTAAAAAAAATTAATAAAAATTGGGAAAAAATCAAGTTCCAAAGTATTGTATAAAAATTATTTGCTAATTTATCAAAATTTAAAAAAAAGATTTTATAACATTTGAAAATTTAAGGATAAACTCACACCTAAATCCAAGTCTAGCATTTTTCTTGATATTTATATTTTTCAATTCCATGTTGCTATACATGAAATTTCTATTATCCCATTGCTCAAAAGTGACTATTTTCTAATATTTTTATTTTAATAAATCATCGTTGTTTTACATAAAATAGTGCCATTAGTGATTAAAAAAATAATATCAATAATCTTATAAAAGCTATGTTAAGTTGTTCTAATGAATTTAAGTGATAATCACTAGTTCTAAAATGACTATAGAAGCTCATGCAAAGTTCTCACAAAAACTACAAATTCACAAGTGAAATGAATTATGGGATAATATCATGATTTATACATGAACTTTGTCACTTTTTACAATTTTATATCTGTACTTTCGACTTGTCGTATTATACATTAAATTAAAACTTTACTGTATTTGTTTTAAGGAAAATCTTTTACAAATGGAAAATATTTTCTATTGAAAATATTTTTTTGAAAATGATATGCTTTTGTATGTTTTGTTTTCCTTATAAAAATATATTGAAAAGAATTTTTCGTTGTTTAGCAAGTTATTTTATATAAAGTGTAGTATACTAAAATAACGTATCATCAGCATATTGTCATGAGTATATTATAAACTTTTTATATAAAAATATAACATATAAATTAATTTTGAATGTTCAATGTTATAACCTTTTTAGTTAATATTTTAAAATTTTATTAAAAAATTATTTGAGTTATTTTTTCTTTAAAGTCCTTTCATATTTATAATATATAGGTTAATTATAATAAAAATTGAAAAGAAATCTTTTTTCAAAAGATAGAAAACTTTTAGAAAGTAATTCGAAAAATAACTTTCCATTTTAAAAGGTGTTAATCATTTTTTTGAAAAATGTTAGGATATTTCTTTCAATTAAAAAATATTTCCCCTTATAAGAAAAAAAAATTTATACTTAAAAAGGTTAGTTTTAATTTAAGAAATAAAAGTAAGTAAAAAAAAATTGTAAAAAATATTTTTTTTTGAAACACCATCATTTCTATTCAACATCACTGGTACAATCATAATGATTAACCAAAAACATCATAATCCATGTAAGTTGATTATTTTTTAATTTAATCTTTTATTTTAAATGGCAACTAATAATCCACATCGATAAAAGCTGACACATGATGGTTGGAGTAAATAAAAGGCAATCCGAGTCAAAGTAAAACGAAACATTTAGCAAAATATAACCAAGACAAAGTAAAATTAAAAATCAATCTGCAAAAACACCTTTAAAAACCCTAATGTCGAAACCCATTTCCCATTTACAATAATCGCACTGGAGCGGATATAGTTTAGGGTAAAAGTGTGATTCGTCTCAACCCAGAAGAAAGAAAAACTACTGCAAAGAAGACCAAAACCAAAAAGATCATATAACCAAATTCCATTAAAAAGAATAAATTTTTTCCCTTTTCTCCCTCTGTCTTTTCTACCTTTCATTTACGTTAGATTCGATACGTGGTCTCAAGCGACAATCGTTCAGTTTGTTATCTTCATTTTAGCTATACAAAGGTAAAATTTCCAACTTTATAGCTATTTTGATTCAATACGAATGTGTTGTAAAATGGGCCCTGGTCTTCATGAGAACAACGGATGTCAACAAGTAGTATGGGTGAACCCTGATTTTCGATGACCGAGTTTGTTTCTAGTAGTTTTTTCTAGCAATCTTCTCTTCTGTCTTCTGCTTCTTTTCCGGCAACGAACAGTTTCGGTTCGATTTCCCTGTCCGTGGTGTCGCATTGAACTTTTCATGTTACTAGTTACTTTTGCATCATCTCTGTCTCTTTTTCTTTTCCCATTCTGTTTCTGTTTCTAATTATTCAAGTGAGCCCGGGGCGCTTCGTTGAGTCGACTCGGTTACTCGTGCCTTTAAAGCCAACTATATTTATTTTCATTTTATAAGACTAAGCAATCTTTTTTGCTATGGTTGTATAAAACTCAGAAAACTGGTTTTGGATATTAGGTTTTCAAGATGATTTTGTATATTGATTTTTTATTTTGTTTTTATTTGTTTGTTTTGGAATTTTCCTAAATGTTTCATTTTATTTTAGTTGTGATTGTTTTTTATTTTATTGATCTATGATGTGGCAGTTTTTTCTCTGAGGTGGATGCTTAGTGGCTGGCATTCAAAGCATAAGATTATATTAAAAAATCATAAACTTACACGTGTCATGATCATTAGTTAATTATGATAACTATATCAACAGTGTTCAATGGAAACAACGGAGATATTAACGGTGAAAAGACTTTCTATTAAGTTTGTAACATGACAAGTAGAGAGTACATGTATAAAATTGCTTATAAAATTCAGGCATGAACTGTGGGATTGTCCCAACGAACTATTCCGCATCGTCTCCTGTGAAAACACACGCACATTCTCTCTCACCCTGTCTCTCCTCTCCTTTTATTGATTAAAAACTCGGCAAGTGCTAACGTCTCCTTGGGGCACAACTAGAGGGTGCGCCTAGCAACAGAACCGCTTCATTTCAGTGAGTATATTTCAATCTTTGCCTTCTTTTTCACAATAATGATTTTCTCTTCATCGATTGTTTTCCAAGATTTCCTCTTTTTTCTTCCTTTTTTTTTTTTTTTCCTTTTTTCGATAGACATCCTTCCCATTCAGCTTGCTACTTCCGTTACTAATTGATTACTGGTTTTGCATTTGTTCTAGCCTTTCGATTGAAGAAGTAAGTGAATTACCGTATGAATCTTGCGCTGGATAACCATACGGTTGTGATGTTAATGTACACTCTCCTAAGATTCTTTCTATTTTTGTTGGTGTGATAAGAAAGCTTACCACTTTTGGAAAAGCACGGAATTGGATTCTCACGTTGTCTTGTTTTGGAAGATATTCGTAGTGTGCTACTTGGAAAACTCAATGAGTGACTAGGATGGGGCTAAAAGAGTGAAGCTTTATCCCCTCCACCCCTCCCCACACCCACCTCTGGAAGTTTAAATAAATGATTAACTAGCACTAGGATTACCATTAAGGAACCTGTGTTACTTTGTTACTTTTAGTTCACTGTTATGGTTTATTGAATAGAGCAGATTCCTTGGACAGGTATACAATGCATTTGCACTCACCCATTATATATATATTCAATGCATTTGCTTTTCATCATTAGTTGATATGGTGCAAATACTCTTATTAGATATGCAGAAGTATAGTGTTTGATTTTAGGTGATGGACTCTCAGGAAGAAAGTAAGAAAAGTTAAAGGGAAAAAAGAAAAGTAAAAGCCAAATAATCTCATCTTCTTACGTTGCTGGATGTTATCAAATGATTAAAGAGATTGTACCTCCTAGAATGATGAATTGTAGTTTAAGGTCTTGTTGTCTGTGAGAGCTAAGAGTGTATTCTAGGCTTGATATCAACACATTGCCCATATAATCCTGCAATGTTATTCAGACTTAACTGTTGATGCTTTTATCAAGTGAGCTTTGTTGATAGAGGATTTGTTTTCACCCTTATACTTGTGGTGCAACAGGAACAACACAAGTTCATGTTTTTCCTTTCAAGCTTTTTGGTTCTTTGTGGTGGCTGGCTGTTAGTGGATTATATGTATTTTTTACTTCTCTGTAGGAAGACTGTCTAATGGGAGGGGCAATGAAGGACAGCATCATGGAGTCAGTTCACTCCACAGTGTTCAAAGAATCAGAAAATCTGGAGGGCAAGTGCTTAAAGATTGAGGGTTATGATTTCAATCAAGGGGTCAATTATTCACAGCTTCTTCATTCTATGGTGACCACAGGCTTTCAAGCCTCTAATCTTGGAGAGGCCATTCAAGTTGTTAATGAGATGGTATTTTCACTGCTTTTATCTTTAGTTGCATGATTTAACAAGCAAGATTATTTTGGTTTTGTTTCTGTGCTTTTTTCTTTTCTTTATTATTATTATTTTTGGATTGTTATTTGATAGAAGCTTCTATGGTTGATATGAAGCTAGATTGGAGGCTTTCTAATGAGCCTATAAATGAAGATAGCTCTGAGGAAGAGAGAGATCCTGCTTATAGGGAGTCTGTGAGATGCAAAGTCTTCCTTGGCTTTACTTCCAATCTTATTTCTTCTGGAGTGAGAGATACAGTTCGTTACCTTGTTCAACATCATATGGTAAGTTTTCTCCCCTTTCTCTTTGTCTTGGCTTTCCATAATCATTTAGTTGAGATGAACAAATGTTCCAGGCTTGAGTGTTGTTTTTGACTTATGTCAGAGAAATACAGTAATTTCACATATTTATTTCTCTTGGAACTTGTTTGAGTAAATGAATGAAGAAAGTTGAACAATATATCTTCCACTCTAATGCTATCATTTCTAGATCACAAGTTGGTTTGTGTTTTTGGTAGCTGAGCCCAAATTATGGCCAAGTCAGATTCACATGGTGTAAAATGTTTTACAAAGTATGCTGAAATCAGTTCAACATGGTGTAATGTATTTTGCTATATATGTATAGATATGTGTTCAATTTGACAGTATAGCTGCTTTTATCTAATGGCATGTTTGGTTGATTTCACAAAAATAGAATATAATGGCTATTTCTCACCTATAGACCTATTCTTGCGTTTGGTTGACAAAATGGCTATTTCACTGAGTTGCTACTACTAAAAAATGAGAAATTGCAAGTTCTTAAAATAATTATAAGGAATAACTATTGCTTCTTTATTTCATTGATGAAGAATTGCAATTCTATTTCTTTATTTCATTCCGTAAACCAAACGTGCCATAAAAGTTTGAGCTAGTAGATAGGTGTGGTTTTTCTGTTTCATATTTCAACATCCTTTGCATGTGGGTTGAGATTTTGGCAAAGCCCATTCCATGAAATTAATCAATAGGAGTTAAATGAAGGTCCTCCCACCCTTATACCATTTAATTTAATACCATAACCAAACAAAGTGAAAAGTTTGAGACAGTGTATAGGAGGTTATATGTGTGTGTCTGTGTGCCTGAAAAAAAGGGAAAAGAAAAAAAAAAAGAGAGATGCTGAGACTGGTTAAATACTATCATACATCTTATGATTCAATGGAGTTTTCTCTCTTTGCTTGTAGGTTGATGTTGTTGTAACTACGACAGGTGGAATAGAGGAGGATCTCATAAAATGTCTTGCTCCAACATATAAAGGTGATTTTTCACTGCCTGGAGCTTTTCTACGCTCAAAAGGATTGAACCGTATTGGTAATTTGCTGGTTCCTAATGATAACTACTGCAAATTTGAGGATTGGATTATTCCGATTTTTGATCAGATGTTGAAGGAACAAATGGAAGAGGTACTTAATTATTTCCAATTCTATAATGTGCTTGCATCTCCTTGCTTTCCAACAATGTCCTTCAATTTTTTCTGTTCGTCCATGCTGTTATGACTGAATATGCATTAAATGTATCTTCCTTGTTCATCTAGTCTGTAAGTTGTTCTTGCTGCTCTTACATAGGTTAAGATATGATATAATGGGATGTCCTGTGCAGATTCTTTGGAGAAGTAAATTTTTTCTTTTGTTATATTCATCATTTATCTGTGAAGAAACTATAGTATTATGATTTGAAAAATCTGTCATGTTTTGCTGTTTCTAAGCTTCTTAATGGCTGTGCTGAACTCAATATATATGATGTTCAATTGTCATCAGAGCACCAAACTCTCTCTTGTGGCATCTTCCTCTGAAATCATTGATTCCTCTCTTTTTGGTATTTCTTCGAGTTGTATTTTATATTAATACATATCAAATATTTATATGTAGACCAGCCCAATTACAGCAATTTGGCCTATTCTACATAAGTTAAACTCATAAGGGAAAGGATAAATTTTGTGTCTTCTTCCAAATTACTGCTGATGCAATGGCCAATGAAAAGCCATGCAGCAGGTTGTCCCAATAATTTTTTTAAAAAAAAAAAAAGGAACATCCATTAGTGCTACTTCCACCCCTATTGTACATATTGGTTTTGCACCACTCTTCACTCTTTGAATGTTAACCCTAAGATCATAAGCTAACTGAGCAGCTATTGTCCTGGATTCAGTTAAAGTCAAAAGTCAGGTCGCTAGAAGGAGAGGGATTCACAGATCTTCCAAATTTCTGTCAGATTCTTTTTTCTTTTCGTTTCATTTTTCTTTTTGGTCTGCATAAATTACTCTACTAGATTTACATACCGGTTTATGTTAGTAGCCTAAGAAAAAGAGGAGTCATAGTGAGTTTTGAACTTAAGACCTCATGTGATTTGTCATGAGAGTCAATATCCTCAACCATTAAGCTGATTTCTCGTGTCCCTTCAGAATTATATGTTCAAAAGCAGATGCTTGTGTGATTGGAGCTTTTTGGCTGCATAATAGGCAGCAGTTGTTATCTCAGCATCTTTTAATTTATTTGGGTTAGTTTTCTCTGATCCATTACCAAATGTAAAGGAGCTTTCTTATGCCGAAAAAGATCCATACCATGAATCGATTTTCACCCTTACTACTCTCCAGACTGATCAAGTAGTGAACTCTTCCTTCCTAGCCCTATCAGTTTGATATCTCTAGAGGAATCTAATTGCAGTCTGGAGGGTACGGATGCCCTGATGTTGTACCAAAAGGATATGTTAATGCTTGGGTGTTCCCAATTGAAGCCAGTGATGCTAGTATTTGCTTTGCATCATTTTCTGACCTCTTGTCTGCTGCATTTGTTCTCTAAATCCAGGATCTTTCGTATCATTTCTTATTTCTCTCTTTGAACTTTGGCAGAAAGTTTTGTGGACACCGTCAAAGTTGATTGCTCGTCTAGGAAAGGAGATCAACAATGAAAGTTCTTATCTTTATTGGGCATACAAGGTTAGTTTGTCTGGATTGACAGTTTGATACAAGCTTAGCTTTGTCTATAATGCAACTTTTAACTCTGCTATTAATGTATCTATTTTTTCCTCGAGATATATTCATAAGGACATAAATCTTGTAGTCTTATTATTATTTTCAGTTTTTCTTATACATCTTAAAAATCCATTTGGGCTAAGATAACTTTAGCAATGGACATGTCTTTTGGCACTTATCTCTCTGAGACTGTTCATTCTAGAAACAACAGTTGGTCAATGCTCTGCCAGACTAAAAAATGATATCCACAGTGGTCTTTTGAAGATTTTCCTGAGAAGTAATATGAGAAATTTACTGTTAAAGAAAAAAAAAAATATAAAAAAGGTGGTCATTGTACTTCCCATTCCTCACTCTCCTTAACTATCTTTGAGAATTATTATTTCTTAGGTTCTTTAATTGTTGATGCATTAAAGCTTTTCTTGGAATAAGGATGGAGTGTGTGCCGACTCCCAATCATGCAATTTTAGAAGGATCAACCAATGGTTGCATCATATGCCACGTCCTGAATAGAAGGAGTCGTAATAGTTTCATTACGTAAATTAACTTAAGATAGAAGCTAATTTTACAGCTGCTATCATAGATATAGTCCATATAAGATGTATATAACTCAACTAGTTTAAAGCATCCATTCTGATATTTGTGAATAATCAAACCCATGATATAGTTTACAAAATATCTATTTTATATAACCTATTATTTCATAACAAAAACTATACTTATATAAATATTTCACATCTAAAGTTATGATTTATAATAAGAATTTACTAAAAATCACAAGTTTTATAGGCTATTTATGACAAGTTAGGAAATTAGTGTGCATATCAGAGAATTTTCGGTTAATTTTCTTAAAATTAGAAAAAAAAAAAGAGTAAAAATTCCAAGTTTAGTTGATTTTTTGTTTCTCATTTTCCTATCTGAATATCTCAGTTTTTACTTGGTACTTATAAAATAGTTTATAGAGGTAATTAGCTCAGGAATCGAGATAGAGTCAGAAGAATATCAAATAATCACAAGTAAGGTTATTAATTATGATAAAATACAATATAATCAATCATATGAAACATTATATAATATTTTTTAGTTCATTGTGAGATTAGAGAAATTACATTTGCTTTAACTTGGATTGGGGAGTTTTATTGTGATTTAAATTAGACCAAACTCGGCCTTGTGTAATAGAGAAACATTTTCCTCTCATAACTGCTTTCAAATTACGACCCGCGCTCTTGTCGTAACCTCTTTGTTTTCATTTAATTTGACTAAGGATGAAAAAATGATTATTTTAGCTATTTTCATTAAAGGAAATCAGTATTTTGCCCAATACTATTAATCATTTCCTCTCATAGGTGTTATGCATGTTCAGTTTCGTTGTGGTTGAATATTTATTAGTTATAATTAGGGGTAATTAAATAAGTTCATATAATATAGAAATAATGCGATTATGCAAAACAGCATACTAAGGAGTTTAATTTCTATCACAATTGAATACCAAATACACGCATAGCATGTGTATAAACAACTAATTATAAACACAAACAAAAGTATTCTCGAGCCTCAAAATACTTTAATATAATATTCTAACAAGTGGTAAAGTTACAAGTCCAATTTACTTATTTAGATGCTCACTATGGGAGACTTGAGTTGTTAACGGTTTGACCATCGGGGGATCGTATATATGTAAAACCCAAATTTATTCTTTGTAATAGTTATAAAAATATTAGGATCTTATCTAAAATAGTCATATATATATGTGTGTGTGTGTCTGAAATATATTATCATAATAATATATAATTTTATTATATATATGTATATCGAGTTAAGTTATTAATTATTAATTATATACGTAATTATATTATTATGTATAATATATCGTTTTGATTATATCAAAATGTATTTTTAATTAATTAAGTCACGTTTTAATTCTAATCATGTTATCGTAATATATACATTCTAGTAATATTATAGAGTTATATGTTATGTTACCTAAGATTGTCTGATTTTAATAAAAATAGTGTCGTTGAGTTCGTACAGATTTATCGAAACGTATTACGAGTTTTATTTTTAAAAATAATTTTCAACGGATAATTCGAATTTTTAATATAGTTATACGTATTTAAATAAATATTATTGTATTATATATATTTTATATTATTAAACTATATCTTACTTAATTTATCAATATAATTCTATAGTAGAGGTATTATTGAACCTTAATACATATATAACATATCTTGGTTATTAAAATATCATTAAGTATATTAAAAATATACTTTTTATCCAATCTGACTAGTATACATATAAATAGTTTTTATTTAACTATTTATCATATTAACCTATTATTACTAAAAATACGTTTTGATTTGTAATTTAAACTATTTTACTATGTAAATTTGTAATAAATAACCTAGATTACTAAATAATTTATCGAAAATTTCTATAAATTTCTACAAATATAAGGAATTCAATTATTAGTTGGTTCCAAGTTTTTAATTTATTGCCTATATATTTGAAATTACAATTTTACCCATAAATTATACTTAATTATCCAAATATGATTCATTTTATACAAAATTATTTCCAACATATCTTAATATCATTATGCTTCACTACAAATCAATATAGGTCAATTTTACAATTTAATTTTATAAATCTTATTTATTTCTCATTTTTTCCCTAATTATTAGCTATTTTTAGGTCGAAAAATACAATAAATATTAAAAATACTTAAAAAAGAAATTAGGCTACATAGCAATGATCTATATATCATGTATATACTACACAAAAATTTTGAGTTAGAAATATTATTTGATATATTTATTTTAAAAGTTAAAATTCGGATGAATAGTGATTTTTTTAAACAAGTATATTAAATATTCCAAATTTTTTAAAAGTAAAAATATCACACGAAAGTATGTATAAAATAATCTAGATACAGTTTTTTTTTTTTTTTCAAAATTTTTTTGGGTTGATTTGATATTTTTTAAAAATTATTAAAAAACATGATAGAAGTTTAATCTTGATGTTCTTAGTTGCTTTGGTAGTCATGGGGTGATAGGGGTTTCTCAGAAGGGCTAAATGTTGGGGGTCTTCTATAGTGGTGGAGTGGTTCAACAAGAAGTTAAGAGTTGCCTTAGGAATTAGTCTAACTAAGTGGTTGCTCTGTTTTTCTTATTTTTCTTACGACTTTTTTTATTTTTTATTTTTTATCAATCTAAATTCTAAAGTATTAAGTTTAGTATATTTGGAGTCATTTGATATTTATAGGATGAAATGGCGATCAAAAAGAATTTTTCTTTAAATTCTTTTTTTGTTTCATAGTAGGAGATATCCTTTTTTCCCTTCAATTGCTTTTGGACTCACCTTCTCCTAGCTTTGTTTGCAACCACAGTTGAATTGAGAATTGTTCCTAATTACTCTTAAATTTTTTGGTTGCAAGTAGATGTGTTTTGGATTAATTTTAAGTTAAGTGATAATGATATATATATAATAAGTTAATATTTATCACTTATTTGGTACATACGTATATATATTTTATATACATATCACGTGTAACGTGTATTTGTACTCATATAGTAACACTTCTAACATATTTTTTATTTTTATGATATATTTTGTAATTATTTTTATGAATTTAACACATAATATATATATAATTTAAGTAATTTGAGATTAATTCACGAATATAATTATTATTTCTATCGAGTATACTCATAAAAATATGTGTATATTCATATAGTAAATTATACTGTATTATTTCATTTCATAGCTTATTTAACTTATCTCTATGTTCACATTACATTTTAAGCTTAATTTTAGGGGTTTTAAGTAATTTGGTACTATATTAAATAATCATATTTTTAAGGGTAAAATTAAGATTTTAGGTCACTATTTTCAAAATCTAATTTCACTAAATCACTTCAACTAATTTTTTTTTATTTTAATTATAAAGTTTGTGTTCAATCGGATAAGTTTTTTTTAAAAGCCTTAAATCTAAGCTTGGTTGTCTAAATACATTTTTAGAAACTCACATCACATGCTCGATTTGGAGTAAGAATATATCGTAATTAGGTCTTAATAATCTTTTTCTTGTTTCAATGTAGAAATCCTTCGTGTTTGAATGATTTTTCTTATTCATGTATTTTTTTTCCTTTTATTATTAATCTTTTCTCGGTAATAGAGGAGCACAGCCATAGGATGACCCTCTAGACCCTTGAACAGCCTTATATGATCCATGTATTGGTTTAGTATACTTGTGCTATGTAGGTAACCTAAAAAAGTGTCCTTGGTGGGATTTGAATCCAAAATCTCAATATAGCTTATGCTATATAGGTAACTTAAAAAATGTCCTTGGACAAGTTGCCATGAGAGTGTCTTGGATCTTAATTTTCCACTTGATTAGATTTTATTTGATAAAAATGAGCATCTATTCTTGAATGGCAACTTTTGCCACCTTTATTAAATTTAAGCTGCTTGGTAGAAATTTTGTGTAATAGACTCTGAACTCTTTTGAGATATTGATATCTTTAGTGCATGTTTTGCAGAACAATATTCCGGTCTTCTGTCCTGGCCTTACAGATGGCTCACTTGGAGACATGCTATACTTTCATTCTTTCCGTAATCCTGGCCTGATCATTGACATTGTTCAAGGTTTGTATTCTGTTGTGAGGCCTTTTTGATTATGAGAGTTGGCAAGTTAATGCTGCCTTTACTTGTGACAGACATTAGAGCCATGAATGGTGAAGCTGTCTATGCTAGTCCTAGGAAAACTGGAATGCTAATTCTTGGAGGAGGGTTGCCTAAACATCATATCTGCAATGCAAATATGATGCGCAATGGTGCAGATTTTGCTGTCTTCATCAATACAGCACAAGAGTTTGATGGAAGTGATTCTGGAGCCCGTCCGGATGAAGCTGTTTCGTGGGGAAAAATACGAGGTTCTGCTAAAACTGTAAAGGTATACCTGCAGGCTTATTTGCATTCACATAGGTGTTCCGCCTTGGCATTTGGTGCAATTTTCTCTATTTAAAATAGAATAAGAAATAATGTCAAGAATGCTAGGCGCTTCCCTTGGTGCCTAGTTGAGTTCTTATACATGCTTAGGAAACTTGAGTTAATTTTGGATAGCTTGTTTGGTAGTTGGAGAATTGAATATGGTGAGATCAACCAAACCTTTAATAATTTACCCTTAAAGACTGCATCACGATAAAAACTCACAGAAGGTCAAATGTCCTTTCCCTTTTTTCTTTCGTAAGTTTTTAATTTTTGGTCTTATTTTTTATTTTTTAGTATTTTGGTTCTAACTCCTGTCTGCTTTCTCTTCTTTACCACATTATTCTTTACCTCTTTCATTAATGTTCTTAAATCAAGCGGTGAGTTCTCTAAAGGTCTAAAGTTGTAGAGCAGCTTACTGATTCCACATTACATTCTGAATGGACAGACTCTCGTCAGATAAATAAATACTTGGAATTGCCTTTGTAGAATATGTGCAGTGACATCTAGTTCTTGAGATATGAGGATGCCATTTGGTAGTTTTTAACATCACCATCACATGACTGTTGCTTGTAACGACTTTGCTTGCATGCTTACACATGGTGCGACTGCAAGTCAAATTCCAATCCCTATTTGTATTTTGGTTTGATGCAGGTGCATTGCGATGCAACCATTGCTTTCCCTCTACTGGTTGCTGAAACATTCGCCAAAGAAAGGAAATCTCGATGACCGGGGCTTGAGACAATTCTAGATCCAAGATGATACGTCCATGCTCAACTGTTGCTAATCTATAGCTGATGCTAGTTTTAATTATCAACGGATGAAATCCAATCACACAAATTTTTCTGAGAGGACAACATCCAATTCCTTTGCATGTGAGTGAGAGTGATCATTATATATGACCCTGTCGGCCTGTACCCTGCATAGAACAATGGTAGATTTTGCTTAATATATGTAAGAAAAGTATCGACACAAAGAATGACTTGTTGCTGCTATGATTAGATTGTAATGTCTTACACCACATCGAAATGGAGGAAGGGTATATTGTGTTATGGTTAAAATAGAAGCAATATCTATCTAAATGAAGTATTAACTGGATGGGATGCCTCACATTGCATTGGAATCTTCTAGTTGCAAATTCAAGATTCTCAACATGGATGGAGCCAGTCACATGCATGGTCGATAAATTAGCTCAAGCTTAATAACAATATGCCCTATATTGGGCACAAATATTCTTTTTCTTTTTGGTTTCTTAAATATTTCTATTGGACTTAGATATTTAAATTAGCTTTTTTGAATTTTATTAAAACTCCTAAATTTTCTCTCCATTTTTTTGGGCCCTCTCCTACCAAATAGGACTGGTGTACCAACATATCCTATTTGCCTAGCAATGGCACCAATTTGAAGGTTAGTAGAGGGACAATGTGTAGATGGCTGGTTCCTCATTTGACTTGTGCTCCTTCAAGATACAGTATCACATAAATTCATTTCGCAACAAAATAGGTTTGGGAAATCACAATATTTTATTAACTATTTTTTTTTTTAATTAGATTTTCATATCATTGTGGAATCCGACTAAGTTTAACCTATCTGCGTTTTCATCCTATGTTCCTATAAGATAAATGTGCTCTTGTCATCATCTATGAATCGACTTCCTTTCCCTTGCGTGGTAAGGCTCTTTCTTCACATTAGAAATATTTTCCAAGATGAAGTGTACTTCGTCATACAAAATTCGACTAAAAAAAAAAAAAAAAAGGAACTGTCTTGTCAATCGCCGAAATACAAACCGTGTTGTTATAATTTTCCAAAATAAAAAAAAAAGAGAAAATAAATAAACCTATTAAAAGGATGACCAGCCCCCTTCTAACCTTGAGTTGGTCGTAATATATGAAAAGAAGAAAAGGGGGTTACAATTACGGCATAAAAATTACGAAAATAAGGAAAGTTCATTTATCAATACTTGAACTTGGAACCAAAGATAAAGCTACTAAAGTTTTAGCTAATACATCTGCAGATGGTAATGCCATCGCCCAATGGAGCCTGACATATTTGGATCCTTGAATCCTCAGCAAGAAATTTGTTGAGTTCCGCGATCGAGTCGCGCATCTTTTTGACTATATCTGGGACCGAATCATCAGGTGTTGCAACTTGTCCACCCCAAAGAGTGTTGTCATAAACTACAACTCCACCTATTCTTAGTAATTTCATCAGCCTCTCATGATAATTTCTATAGTTAGTCTTGTCAGCATCGACGAATGCAAAATCGAAGCTCCCTTCATTATTATGCTGCAGCATCCATCGAAACAGTGATAAGATTAAGGAGATGAACCATGATCTTGTGGGGTACGATATTAATCGATGAGTCGACAAACTTACATTTTTCAATAGTTTATCAAGAACCGGTAAGGCTTCGGATTCTATGAATTCAATTTTGTGTTCTACACCTGCTTTCTTGATTACTGGTAATCCAATCTCATAGTACTCGCGACTTTTATCAATCGCTATAATCTACAGCAATGTATTGGAGCAACAGTTCAAGGCAGGTAGTCAAGATAAGGAGTCTAATGGAGGAATCCTAATAGTAAAAATACCTTGCCATCCTCTGGAATGGTTGAGGCGGTGAGGAGCAGTGAGTATCCCGTAAATACTCCAATTTCAATAGTCCTTTTCGCATCGAGAAGCTTTAAAAGCATGGCTACCATTTGACCAGCATCCGGTGCAGTACCCCACCCCGCACTGTGAAGTAACAATCACTTATTATGCAGAATTAAATAGTGAGATTTCATTTGCAAAATTCTCACCATCTTCCTCTACGTGTCTATTTGATTCTTCTGTCTTTTTTTTTTTTTTAATTATAATTTTGTTCGTATCTAATTTGCATCTTTCTTACTTGAGTGTATATGGCATTTCTTTCTCTTGTTATCTTTGATAAACAAAAGTCCGATTTTGAATTGGTGCCATGGCATACAAACTAAATGTGCATGAATCATTGTTCCAAGATTACTCATCTATAGGTGGTCCCATAGTTTAACTTTTTACTCAAATAGGATAATGGAATTAAAAGATTTTTTTATTTTGATAAAAAGTTAGTGAAAGAGCCATTTATAGATGGATGATCTCTCAATTAAAAAATTTTAATATAAACTCGATTTATATAGAATTATTAAAGAATCAAAGTCACTTATGAAAAATTCATCTGAACCAAGCTAACTTATCGCTTTGCCTCCATGAGAAATAAGGTTTTAGCATAAATTATTACCTGGGGTGGCTGGCCGAAACATCTCGAAGTTCCTTCAGAAATTTTGACTCACGTGGATAGACACTTGTTTCCATGATATACTGAAATGGTTTACATGCATGATGCTTAAAAGATTTTGCATTGAAAATTCAGATTCCAGAGCAGAAAGAATAATGCTATAGTACCTTGTATAATTCATCACTTTGCAGCAACCCCTTTTGGTGAGAATCCTTTCTCTTGGGCTTGGGTTCCATGAGCATTATTGCTCTATCTTACGCAATAGAACAAACAAAAAACCAATCTCAGATTAATTAATCAACGACCAGATTTCCATAGAATCTTCCATATATAATATAAATTTTCTACTAATATCTAATAATATTTATATAAATATATAATATTTTTCTATAGTATCTGATAATCAACCCTCACAATCTAATAAGCTACATAATGCAAATACAAAGAATCATGTAGAATGTCTTGTACTTTTAAAAAAATTATCAGAAAACTAACCTGTCAAATTTATAACTCAGACGTGTAATTTGTTGTATCTCAAAAGTTGACATGGTGATTTAACCTTGAGAAAAAGGTATATTTATAAAGTAATATCAACTTTGCTGAAAATTCTTATGCAAATTCGGGGTTTTTATAAATCAAATCTAGGATAAGGTATGAATCTTGGTCTCTGTAAACTTATTTATACCAGCTTTTTTCTTTACATAGCAAGCGTCACAAATATGGGGATAAATGATTATATGAAAACTTAGATGCCATATTACAATAGAAGATACCGAATGCAGGTATTTCTGTACGGGTTTTTATTTGCAAATATTATGTGTGACAATTTACAATGGAAATTCAATAATTCTAACCCAGGAGAGAAATTTAATGAAACACGCATGGTCGGAACAATGTGCCAGCACAAATCCATTTAACATGTCGCATTATATATATATATATATATAACTAAGAAATTTTATTTTCTAACCTTAAATTTAGCTAGAAATGCAAAAAGAACACTTCCGTAGGAATAAAATAAGCATATAAAGAAAAATACCCAGTTATTCGAAGTTGAAGTTGAAGATACGTTGAAAGTTGATGAAACCCAGATATTGGAATTGTTGAACAACTGATGAAATCAAATGAAAAGTCAAAACAGAAATAAATAACTAATGCCAAACAAAGTAACCGATTAAAACGTTAAGAAGGAGCACAAAATCCGGACTAGAGTTAGTATTTTAAGAAACTGATTGTTCCTTAAACTCCTTCACCTTAAATGGTCGTCTACATTTGGTAACTGTTGGGTACATTTATATATCCAGAAGTACACGTGAGCTTAAGAATCTGATTTGATGGTCAGTTTGACCAAATCCCCATTTTATTTTCAGCCTTTTTTTTTTTTTTTTTTTTTTTAAGGCTCCAAGTGTTTAGTCTCCGAGTTGCTGTGAGCTGAAGGAAAATATATCGTAAGCACCGGATTAATGGTCGTAACTTACTGGCTTAAGCATAACTTATCTGCTTAACCGTGTTCCCACCAATTGCATATGTATTTTATCTGGTGGAATAAATTTTTATAATTATACATAATTTTTATCTAAATATATGTATATAATTGGTAAGATATACTCGAGATAGGAGATTCAAAATAGCTAATATTTATTCTCGAATACTTCCATTGTGATTTAAAGACTACTTTGAATCCCCAGTAGCTTTGACATATGTACCCAAAAAAATTTTATGGTATCACTATCATCTAATAAGATCATTCCATGTTTTATTTTGGAATTATCAAAACTCTATCATGAAGTATATTCTTTAATAAATGAATAATGCATATATATATGTATATATATATATATATATATATATAATATCTCAAGGGCTACAATTTTTAAAATTAGGAAAAATTGCATAAAACTTCCCTAAATTTTGACTTAAGTGTGATTTGCTTTTTAAAATGTGATTTTTAGTTTTTAAACTTTCATAAATTAGCAAAAAAATCTTCTAAGATGAAAGTAACTTTTTAAACTTTGATTTTGTTATATAAATTACACACCAAAATCAAAATTTAGAAGGTATTTATATTAAAAAATTAAAGATTAAATAAATTATGGGTAAAAACCATATTTTAAAAGCTAAGGGAGGGAGACAAACTATATTTAAATCAAAGTTTAGAAGGATTTGTTATTTTTTTCCTTAAAATTATAACATATTACTAAGAGATAATTTCTAATGGACATACCATCGGCTATAAAATATTCTGCAAGGTCTATTACTTAGCAAAATCTTATTATGAGCTAGAATGAAAGAGTGAAGCGCAATAATATAAGGACTAATACCAATGGTTTTTCTAACCAAATGAAATTCAAACTATAATTGCTATATATATGTTATATATATGGTCATACACGCATAAATATAATATTTGTCTAATACCTTATACCTGTAATATATTAAAAAATCACTTTAAAGTTTCAAAAACTTTACAAGCGTTATAAAGTTACTAGCACAAATACCTCTTGCTTCTAAAGGAAATGGCTAAGCGTATAACTCAATTATTAGAAAATATTTTGATATTATGAGGACTGTTGTTAGTGGATTTTTCACAAGCTAACTTCCTCAAGTTGGGCTCGGCCCAACTCATTATGGGCCTTGAAGCAAAAATAGAAGGCATGAGCCTTTTCGGCCTAAATTCAAATAAGAAGGAATCTACCGGCCTTAACTACCTAACAAACTTTGGCCATCCACTATAACTAGGAGGTAACCCCTCTAAGTAAAGGGATCCATTCCTTAGACTCTCTCTCTATTCTCTCTTTTTTTTACAACTCGACGATGGAATATTCTTAAGTATATTGTTGATTTGAGTATTGAAATATATACGTAAAGTTCACCATTGCAATTATTGATAGCTTATGTTTACTCATCTTATAGGATAATTCTACCTTTGACTCACACTACAAACATTGTGGCATCTTGATCAAATAAAAAATTAATATTTTGATACCCTCCATTTATCAAATATACCATATGATACTATTCATGAGGACTAAAACTATCAATTGGAGGTACAGCCTTGTAAAGATGACAAATTTGCTCTATTTGAGCAATGAATGATGGGGATCTTACAAGAAAATCACCGCAAAATCTCTTATGGTATCTTCCAATCACAATTAATGAAAACTGTTTAATGTTCCATTGTTTTCAATAAGTTCGTCATTTACTAAGCCTAATGTGTGCACACAACAAATAAGTAAATACATTTGAGTTTTGAACATATGAAATCTTTGAATTACAAGAAGTATGGAGTCTTGATACATTATTGAATATATATATCGAAAATCCATACTTAATGAAACTAAGATTATTGCTAAAATCTACATTCCTTCATCATCACATATGAGTTAAACTTAAGAAATAGGTTTAGGTAGATCTAAATCTATAGTAAAATCAATATTCATTTAGTTAGGTTTGATTACTAACTACTAAGTAATCTATCGATTGTCAACTACTGATTAACTAACTCTAATCTAAGTGCTCACTTATTACTTAACCAGTAACTAAATACTTATTTAACTAATAGCTATTAATCATATTTTACTGACTAACTATCCGTTAAATATTAGTTAACCATTTACTATTCATTATTAACCAATTGTTTAACTAACTTAACTTATAATATATTAATTTCTTAAATAAAAGTTTTTTTTTTTAAAATACAATTGGCCCCTTAATTTGAATAGAGTCAATTGACCCCATAATAAGGGCTAGTTCATTAGCCTCAAGTGGGCCAATTGCCTCCACCATTCTCTTAGTTGATTGGCCTATTGAGATTAGTTGACTCCCCAGTTCATAACTAGTCGACCAGGTTTCTTTAGGCAGATTGACCATCATCAATTATTATTATTATTATTATTTGGTTTTCTGAATTTCATGTTGAGTTTTCCCGAAAACAATATACTCCATAGCACTTACAATTCGTAAACGTATCAAACTATGCGTAGTTTCTATATCATCCTTTATGACTTTTCATAATTCCAACTCTTGAATTCAATTCAATTCCATTAAATTTCCACGGCCAACGTTTTATTCTAAGAACATCTCTTTTCCTAAGTCTTTAATTCGATACTTATTGGATAACGAATCAAGGATTTGTAATTCTTATAATTAACTTGCTTTTTAATCCAAAGCATATGTAAATAATCCATCAAGAGAGCTTATACCACCTTCTTGATAACTTAGTTTTTGATAACTTAACTAAAGTCTAAATTAGTCTTTTTTTCAATTCCCTTTCTCTTCACAATTCTATGCTAGATTCCTTAAACCATCTGCTGCAATCTCTTAAGTAAAGACTTTATAAACAACACTATGAAGCAGTTACTTCAAATTTATGATGTTGTAAAAATGTAAACCTGTTATATGCCACGTATCATGGGACAGGAGGGTTACTCCCTCCACAAGTGCTTGTGTGGTACTCGACTTTCTTTTATCTCATGTATTTTCTTTGATTACGAAGGGCAAGCCAGCTTTTCCACTTTTGTCTTCCCAAGACTATTCCAAGCTCTTCTTGCTTTAGGAGTGTCACGTGGCATTGTCATCGTCCTCCTTATGATAAAAGATGTTTAACTTTTCAACTGGTTTCAACCTATCATGGCCATCATTAGGAGAGCAGCATCAACTCCCAACTAGTTTGCTCATGGGAGGCCTATCCTGCCTTAAGAGACTACTCTACCTTATAAACAAACTACTAGTTGACACCATTCGCTTTAGATTAAGTCACAAGTTGAACCCCTTAACTTCCCTTCAAAATATAGACCATGACATTCTCTACCACCTAAATCTACAATGCCCTCATCGTAAGGCCAACTTTTCGTCACTGTCCTTCCCCTTAAAATCATCAACCCCATTCCTCCATTTCCCAACTCACGCCAAAATCATCTCCGCTAGGACTCCAAGACTTCGACAAGCATTTCCTCTCCCATACCCTCTCTTTTCGTCTTCTGAGATCACTTCTTGTTGAGTGGCCTAACAATAGGATCTACCTTTTGAAGTTCACCTCTTCATTTTCTTAAGATTCGGGCAAGCTCTTGTTATAATGTTGCTCAAGGCACGATTGCCCCTTTTGACAATGATGCCCTCTACTTAGTGGCCGCTCTCTCTTGAGCTTCATTGATAACTCTTATTTTAAATATATTTCACATGATGATTTTATAGTATTTCCTTTATATCTTTGGTTTTCTTTAAAGAAATTGATACTTAATTGAGTAAAATTTTGATTTCAAGGTTTGAACGCGTTTTTGAATCGAAAATGAAGAAAAAGAATCAAGTTTCACTCAATTCGGAGTTCAAATGAATGAGTTATGAAGTTTTGAAGTTACACAGTTTAGGATACAACTGTATCCCCAAGCTGTGTCCATCTAGGAAAATTTGCCAAGGTCAGAAAGTTATACGACCTGGGGATACGACTGTGTCCCAAGCCGTGTCTGGTGAGGAAAACGAAAACCTTACAATACATTATAAAAGGACATACTAGGGTTTCGTACAAGAGATTGGACATTGAAAAAGAGAAGAGACTTGAGGAAAAGGAAAAGAAAAAGGCGAAAGCAACATTCAACTTCAAGATTAAAGAGATTTACATCGAAAAAAGGGGTTTTTTATGTTTTATTTATTGATTTTGTTCCAATTCGTTTTTAGTTTCATTATGATAGCTTAAGATTCGTGTATTTAGGATTATGAAACCTAAGATTTCATATGACTATTATATTGATCGACAATTTTTAATAAAGTTTCTATCTTTTCTTGATTTAATTATGTTATTTAATTGTTAATTGATATTTCTAGGATATCAATCTATGATATTATGCATGATGATTGAGAAATCACATGTGTAATGAGATTTTGACATAATTTGAGAGAATTACATGTATAATTAAAGATAAAATACATGTTTCTTTTGGAAAGTCGTTCTTTTGTGTGGGAATTCATTATACATTAATGCGATTCTAAATTATATTACTAAGTGAAAAGATTCCGGTAAATAATTTAGAATTAGGGTTAATATGCTTGAGAAAGGTATTAACTTTAATTGTGAATCCCTCCGATCAAGAATAATAGAAACCGAATTGGATATATTTTAAACGGTCATATGTTAAATACTAGGGGAAATAATTCCTAAATAAGTTAGTATCTTCTTGAAGTTGTTCTTAGTTTTATCGCTTTCTAAATTACTTAATCGAGTCTTATAATTAGTTTAGTTTGTCAATTTTAATATTTTTAATTCACTCAACCCATTACAATTTTCCGGTTAGATAATAAATCTAAGGTTAATGTTAGTATTCGAAGTCTCTGAGAGATTGACTCGGACTCACATCTGCTATATTAAAACTGATAGGTGCACTTGCCTGATATCAAGTTTTTGGCATTGCTGCCGGGGATTTTCGATATTAAGAACACTAGTTGCTTTATTACTTTGACCATTTTTTTTCTTTTGTTTTCATTGTTTATTTTTATTAGCTAGAGCTGCAATTGATTCTATATTTCTTACCCTTATAGTGCATGACTCGAAGTAACCTGGAAGATTTGGTAGAACTTGATTTTGAAATTGAGAGAATTGTCCTTCAAAATTTGAGATTGCGACCTAGAGAAATTGTGGCTAATATAGAAGACGAGTCAATCGTTAAGATCAAGGAAGAGGGTGAAGAGGCTAACACTCAATTCATCGATCAAGAAGATTCACCTCACATGACTAACAACAGTAACGAAGCAAATCGGACTATGTTTGACTATTTAAGGCCTACACTTATTGGAGCTGACTCTAGTATCACAAGGCCAACCGTCGAAGCTAATAACTTCTAAATTGCACCTAACATCATGCAAATGGTGCAACAATATGTTCAGTTTGACGGTCTCCAAGATAAAGATCCTAATGCCTACATCTCTAGCTTTCTAGAGATTTGTGATATATTTAAAATCAATGGAGCTACGGATGATGTCAGCCGATTGCGGCTATTTCCTTTTTCCTTGAGGGGTAAAGTAAAACAGTGGTTGAACTCTCTATCACGAAATTCAATCACAACTTAGAATGAATTGGTAGAGAAATTTTTGGATAAGCATTTCCTACCTGCAAAGACCGCTAAACTTCAGAATGACATTTCTTGTTTTGCCCAATTGGAAGCGGTGACTCTATATGACACTTGGGAGCAGTTCAAGGACTTGCTCAGGAGGTGCCCACATCATGGCCTCCCACTATAGATGCAGATTCAGACCTTATATGATGGTCTCAATTTATCCACAAGATAGATGATTGATGCATCTGTAGGAGGTACTTTGAAAAAAAAGACACCTAAGCAAGCACAAAACCTAATTGAAGGAATAGCGATGAATAATTATCAGTGGGAAAGCACTAGAGCCAAGCAAAAGATTTTGCGAATTTATGATGTGGACTTGACCACTGCTCTGGCAGCTAATGTGGACTTATTGAGTAAAAAGATAGATGCACTCTCTGTTGGCCCTCAACAAGTACAATCGGATATATATGACTTTGGTATGCAGGGTTACGGAGCACAAGAACAACTGGAACGGGTTGAATATCTAGGAAATCCACCCAAGCAACAAAATAACCTCTACAGCAACACTTATAATCCTGGATGGAGGAATCATCCTAATTTCTCACAGGGAAACCAAAACCAAGGCCAGCAGAAGACCAACTTTGGCGCACCTGGATTTCAAAGACCATTACCACCTCTTCTTCCTCAAGAAAAGAAGTCTAGTATGGAAGAACTTCTCACTAAATATATTCAAGGTAATGAGGCTTGGCTATCCAACATTGAATCATCGTTGAGAAATCAAGAGGCTTCCAATCGCAATCTTGAGAATCAAATTGGTCAACTTGCAAAAATGATCTCTAAGAGGTAACAAAGGACATTCCTAGGGAATACTAAGGTCAATCCTAGGGAACATGTTAATGCAGTGACCTTGAGAAGTGGTAGAAAACTGCAAGTGGAGAAGAAGGATGGTGAGGAAGTAGTTAAGAAAGAAGTGGAAGTCAACCGTAAGGAACATGCAAAGCCACTAAAATCAAAAGAAAGTATGGAATCATCGAAAGTGAAAGAGTATAAGCCTCCTATCCTTTACCTGCAATGCCTTAAGCAAAGTTACACTGATCAGAATAAAGAATTTGGTAAATTGCTTAATGTTTTCAAACAATTACACATTAACTTACCTCTTGTTGATGTCATCTTGCAGATGCCAAAGTATGCGAAATTTGTAAAAAATCTTCTATTGAATAAGAGGAAGTTGGAGGAGCTTACAATTGTCACATTGAACGAGGAATGCTCGGTACTTCTCCAGAAAAGGCTGCTATAAAAATTAAATGATCCAGGGAGTTTCACTATTCCTTGTATGCTTAGCAATTTATTAGTAGATAATGCTTTGGTAGACTTAGGAGCTAGTATAAATTTGATGCCGTATAAATTTTTCAAAAAGCTAAGGTTAGGAGAACCTAAATTAACATGCATGAGTCTTCAATTAGCCGATAGGTCTATCACATACCCTAGAGGCATCATAAAGGATGTTTTAGTTCAAGTAGACAAATTCATCTTTCCTGTGGATTTTGTTATACTTGATATAGATGAAGATATTGAAGTGCCAATCATTTTAGGTCGACTCTTTCTAGCCACTGCTAGGGCTGTTTTTGATGTTAATGAGCATAAGTTGATATTATGGGTCGGGGATGATGAAATAGTTTTTAAAACTCTAGAGGCAACGAACAAATTTCTTGACTCAGAGGACATACGTCACGATGTTAATACCACTAATGTCGTTATATCTACATGTGTGCAGGAAACACTTGCTAACCTCAAGCTATTACTTGCAAAAGGGAGATGAAAATTTGGTGACTAACCTCAATTGTGCAGAAGTGATAGCTCAAATAGAAGTTCATGAATCCATTATAGACAAGAAGGGGATTGATCCACTTCATAAGCCAAAGGATCTTAGGTTAAAATCCTTTAATGAGAAGCCACTAATTTTGGAACCAAAATTGTCAAGAAATCATTTGGAATATGTCTTTGCGGTGAAAAGTTCAAAACTCCTAATGACAACCGGATCTAAGCTAAAAGCGGACAAAATGAAGAAGTTTAGGCTACATGAATTTGATAAGTGGCATGATAAGGAGAGAAACAATGGAATTCATGCACCAATGAAATGGAATTGGCAAGATCGATGGCCGAAGGGTAAATTTACACTCGTATGGAGGGTTCAAAAGCGAGATAGAGGAGTCCTATCTCTACCTGGATGAAGAATCATGAATTACAAGATGTATCCCGTCGAGCTATCGACGTTAACTATAGCCCTTCTTGGGAAGCAACCCATGTCTAACTTTGCTCACACTTTAGTTCTTTTAGTTTATTCCATTTTCTTTTTCTTTTATCTAGCTTTGCTTTGCTTCTTTTATTTGTTTCAATTTTAGTCATAGGCTTTTCCCTTTTAGTTTCATTTTTTTTCTCTCTTTAGTTTTCTTTGTCTTATTTTTCTAGTTTAAGTACTTTTATTTTTTAAGTTTCTTGTATTTTTAAATTCATGAATTTAGGTTTAAAAAAAAAAAGAACAGAAAGTTACACAGGCATCGGACACGGTTCTGTCCCAGCCCGTGTCCATCTAGGCCCCTTCAATGAACTAACACCCACAGAAAGTTACACGGGCATGGGATACGGTCATGTCCCAGCCCGTGTGCACCTAGCCTAAATGCAACACCCACAGAGAGTTACACGGGCATGGGATATGGTCATATCCCAGCCCGTGTGCGCCCAGTGAATTACCGTCCAAATAGAAAATTATCCATGTGTGGGACATGGTCGTGTCCCAGCTCGTGTGCGCCCAGCGAATTGCAGTCCAAACAGAAAGTTATACAGGCGTGGGACACGGTTGTGTCCCCGCCCGTGTGCGACCAGTATTCATGCCTGAACACAGGAAGTCAGCCTGTATTTGCCCAGGTACACCCACACGATTCACTACACGCCCTACACAATTTATTAAAACACACACATACCCTTTTAAACACGTACAAACATCTACACATATTCATTTCATATTTCATCTTCTCTCCATCTTCTCCTTACGTTCCCGATCCAATAAGGTCTTCTATTTTTTTTTTTCTGCCTTCTCTTGTTCATGCTTTGTTTTCATCATTGTTTCGGCATGTTTTAGTAACCGAAATTAAGGTCTTTTGTGAATTGGTCTATGAATTTTGTCTGAGAATTTACTTGGTTTTTATTCTTTCATGATAGACATACATATTTTCCTTGTGTTGATAGATTTACATGCTTTTATGATGCTCTTATGGTTAGATATTACTTTATGATCTATCAAACACAAATTTCGGTTGCAAATTCAATGTCAACTATTCAATTACAACAGTTAGGGTTAGAATTATGAGAGTGATTTTGGGACATTTAGAGTTTTTGACGTGTTGGGATGCCTTCTTTTCAAGAAGAATGTAATGTACTGAGTTTAATGTATAATTAGTTGGATGAATTTGCTAGCCATTTCTTTTAACCCAACTAGTTTTGTGGATGCACTCTAGATGTTTGTTCAAATGTCCCAATGAGAATTCTTTCAATATCCATCACTTTTACTCTTGTATAACTTTGTCTTAGTTTGAACTAAGTATGGCAAAGATGAGTGTTTTTGATTTGGTTTGGTGTTTCTTCTTAGGTAATCAATGCAAACTCGTGAAAAGTAGGTTGTTCAAAGGAGGTCCAAATCTATTACATCATCTTCCACTCATCAGGGCACTATTGTCGAGTTACTAGCCACTCTTTCTCCACTAGAGTATCTTATGCTTCAAGGCAGGGAAGTATTAGTTTCTTTTTCCATACATGTATTTCCTTTTTCCCTATGATGTTTTTTATTGTTTCATATCTTGCTATTGTGCTTTCTTGGTTGTACATTGAGGAAAATGTACGTTATTAAGTGTAGGGAAAGGATATATATATTAATTTGTTACTGTTTAGGAGACCAATTATTCACATTTGACCCAATTAATTTTTAAGTTAACTTGCAATAGGTGATTAACAAGTGTTGGGCCAAATCAACTGTGTCATCTTGATCATTATTGATCTTATTATACTTTATTAGAATTGATTAGTCAAATCTGTAGAGGGCAAAGTTACGAGTTATTTAGCTTAGGATTCTAAGACTTGAGATTGGAACAACATCACTAGTTGAGAGTTAGTCATGATTATTTTTAAATTTACTTTTATGTATACCTTTTTCTTAAAAATTTTTAGAGCCCTATAATTTTTAGCAAACAAATAAATAAAATTCTTCTTTTGAAAACCCCTGAAAAATCATAATGATTGGAGGTAAAAAGTAATAACAAGTGTATAAATAGAAAAAAATTAGTAAGGATTCGTTTTGGTCCGTTAGAAGAGTGAGATTGAGTCCTAATGGAAAAAAAAATTGATATGGATCGGCCTTGGTCCGTCATAAGAGCAAGGTTCTTTCCTGCTATTAACACAAGAGATAAGTTGGTATGGATCGGTCTTGGTCCGTCAGAAGAGCGAGATTCTTTCTCTCTACCAATACAATTGTGCTTAAATAAAGTAAATTTAAAAACCTCCCATCAAAAGCATGAACTAAGAGAATGAGTGGATGTAAAATGTGTTTGTTTTAGATTATGGCGCTTGGTGAGATTGAAGAGAGAATTATATACACTTTAGTCAAATGGACAAAATTTTTATGACTCTTTCCCAGCTGGCGAGATGTTAAATTTAATTTCTAGTTTAAGAATCTTTGGTTAAATGACTCGGGTAAACTTTGATTTCCATAAATTAACTAATGAACTCTAGTATTAAGTATTGTTGCAGTATTCGAATATGGTTAGGTGAAATTATAACATTGTTAAGAGTGAAATTGGTTAACTTTATTATTGCAAGTTAATTGAAAATGATTTTCTTACTTTTCTTTGGGTCAAGTATATTTGTTTATCGGTTTCCTAAGTAGTAATAAATTTTGTTTAGCATTTCTTGTCTCGAAATTTTGTTTTGATTTATTTGCTTGAGGACAAGCAAATGCTCAGGTGTGAGGAAGTTTAATAACTCTTATTTTAAATACATTTCAAATGATGATTTTATAATATTTTCTTTACATCTTTGGTTTTCTTTAAATAAATTGATACTTAATTGAGTAAAATTTTGATTTCAAGGTTTGAATGCGTTCTTTGATAAAAAACGAAGAAAAGGAGTCAAGTTTCACTTAATTTGGAGTTCAAATGAATGAGTTATGAAGTTTTGAAGTTATACAGTTTGGAACACAACTGTATCCCCAGGCTGTGTCCATTCAGGAAAATTTGCCAAGGTCAAAAAGTTACATGACTGTGTCTCAGGCCGTGTCTGGTGACGAAAACAGAAACCTTACAATACATTATAAAAGGCAATATTAGGGTTTTGTACAAGAGATTGGACATTGAAAAAGAGAAGAGACTTGAGGAAAAGGAGAAGAAAAAGGTGAAAGCAACATTCAACTTCAAAATTGAAGAGATTTATCATCAACAAAAGGGGTTTTTCATGTTTTATTTATTGATTTTGTTGCAATTTGTTTTTAGTTTCATTACGATAGCTTAAGATTCGTGTATTTAGGATTATGGAACCTAAGATTTCATATGACTATTAAATTGATCGACAATTTTCAATAAAGTTTCTATCTTTTCTTGATTCAATTATGTTATTTAATTGTTAATTGA
This sequence comes from Lumnitzera racemosa, assembly GCA_024138005.1. Taxonomy (NCBI): domain Eukaryota; kingdom Viridiplantae; phylum Streptophyta; class Magnoliopsida; order Myrtales; family Combretaceae; genus Lumnitzera; species Lumnitzera racemosa. The sequence goes on from JAMXBC010000007.1 coordinate 38,138,037, forward strand.
TATTTCTATCACATGTGTAATGAGATCTTGACATAATTGGAGAGAATTACATGTATACTTAGAGACAAGATATATTTTTCTTCTGGAAAGTCATTCTTTTGTGTGAGAATTCATTATACATTAATACGATTCTAAATTATATTACTAAGTGAAGAGATTCTGGTAAATAATTTAGAATTAGGGTTAATATGCTTGAGAAAGGTATTAACTTTAATTGTGAATCCCTCCGGTCAAGAATAATAGAAATTGAATTGGATATATTTTAAACGGTCACATGTTAAACACTAGGGGAAATAATTCCTAAATACATTAGTACCTTCTTGAAGTCGTTCTTAGTTTTATTGCTTTCTAAATTACTTAATCAAGTCTCATAATTAGTTTAGTTTGTCAATTTTAGTATTTTTAATTCACTCATCCTATCACAATTTTCTGGTTAGATAATAAAGCTAAGGTTAATATTAGTATTCGAAGTCTCTGAGAGATCGACTCGGACTCACATCCACTATATTAAAACTGATAGGTGCACTTGCCTGATAGGTGCACTTGCCTGATATCATTCATCTACATGACCCAGTTATCAATAAGAACTATTACCCTTTTCCATATAGCATACCGAGTAGCATTTATGTAGTTCTTTTGCATTAGAACTTTTAGCTCTGATATGACTTATCACGGGATAAGAGGTTTACCCTCTCCATAAGTACCTGTATGGCGCTTCACCTTCCTTTGCCTCATGTATTGTCTTTTTATTATAGAGAGCAAGTCAGCTTTTCCCTTCTTGTCTTCCCAAGACTATTCTAAGCCTCTTTTACTTTAGGAGTACCGAGTGGCATTAGCATTATCATAGTCCTTCTTATGATAGGGGACATCCAACTTCCCAACTGGCTTCGGCCTACCATAGTCATCATCAAGAGGGCGATTTCAGCTCCTGATCAGTTTGCTCATAGGAGGCCTACCTCGCCTCAAAAGATTATCTAACCCCATGAACAAATCGCTAGCTGACGCTACTCATTTCATATTAAGCTCTAAGTTGAAGCCCCCCGCTTTCTTTCAAAATATGGACTGTGACACATGCTTATAAACATTCACTATAAAGCGATTAGTTTAAATAAAAGACACTAAAAGATTGGATTTGAGATGAGGATAATATGTTGCAAGGAGGATAGTCCTAATTCATTTCTCTTTTCCTTAATTTTTTTTATTTTTCAATTTCTATAATCTTTTATTTTTTATTATTTTACTTGATTAAAATTATTTAATAATATTATTCTATTAAAATTAATTATTGCGAAGCAATTATAAGCGAATGATGATGCATGCCTTTATAATAAGATATGTAGATGTTGATGAAATCCAGCTCATGCAATTGTCAAAAGAAACAATACAAATTAAGTTTGCAAAAGCGAAAAGATATAAGTAATGTTTTTATAGTTTTCTACTAATAATAACTCTAAATGTGTTCATATTCATAATCTGTATACGTTATTCGTTAAGAAATTAGAGTAAGGCCATATTAAACTCCCATCCATATTAGAAGAATATTTTGATATTCTTGAGTTTGTTTCAAATTATTCCTAATAAACATATATTTGAATATTTTTCTTTTACATCTTTATGTAAGCCTAGCATAATTTCTGACATAAAGTCGTCTTTTTTTTTTCTCTTGTCAAAACAAATATTTAAAGGAAAAAAAATTGCGGTTTTGGGGATAATAATGATAGTAGAATTTTTCATCACCAATTTCGTGGGGAACGTAGTGGTATTGGGATATTGTACCATGGGATATTTTTCGTAAAATTTCATTACATGATAATATAAATGATAGTTTTTTAAAAAGTAGATACCCTTGTTGGTATTTACACAATAATCATTCCAATACTATTCAATCTTTTTTCCCATATCTCTTAATTTCTAAAGAAAGGCTTTAGTGGTACTAACACGCCAAGTAGTACCAATAAAATTTTGACATGTATTAGTGATGAACGTATTTTTTGAAAAATGCCAATAATATATTCACGTGTTCAAAAAATGCATTCCTTCACTAACACATATCAAAATTCTATTAGTATTTTCATAGTAATTATTGATTTATGTAGCTTGCTAGGATAATTGAATTTTTTTTTTCCAATTTTCTCGGATGAGCATCCTTTTTCCATTACATGAATATATATATCTATATTATTAAAGTCCTTTAGGGTTCACCTTTAAAATTATCTATTTGGCTTCTATTTTATATTATTTAATAAAAAAACTAACAACGCAATAAACTATTAAAATTATAAAGAACAGACAAATTTGTCTACTTACCCATCTTTCTCTCTTTTTATTCATTTCTCTATCACTTTTCCATTTTCTCTCTTACTTTGCTTTTTACACTTTCTACTATTAACTGCATCTTATATTTCTCTCCTACTCTCTCTATTTCTCTCCTTCTCTCTCTCTTTCTCCTCTCTACTAATATTCTCATTACCTTATTCCTCTCCCCATAACCTCTTATCTCTCTATCTTCCTCATTTATTAATATCTTATATTAATATTATAATATATTCGATTGTATATAGTACAATTTTATTTATTTTGTACACATGTAACGCAAGTATATTGTCGACTATTTAAACAAATCAAACACGTACAAAAAGGCGTTATCAATACATAATATACGTTTAATCATAAAATAAAAATTGACAACCGAGTTGCTTATTTAGTCATAAATTATTTTTAATGCATTTATTTATATTATAGATGCCATAATATAATAAATATGTCAATAAATAAGATAGAATTAAACTACAAATAATCATACATCTATTATATTATATTGGAAATGAATATGTAATATTTAAGGTTCTAACTATTGAATAAAGAGATAATAGATAATGATAGGAAATTACAGTAAGTAAGTAGGTTCTAAGATTGATATAGTTTCATGATGTGAATATTAGTTTTCTAATGGAATAGATTGAGTTTGAATTCTCCTTTTATAATACTTAGCCTTCTAGGCATCTTCTTAAAATTTTTTCTTAAAGTTTTGGTGCCTGAAAATAATTCTCTATGCTATCCCTAAGTTAGAAATAAGACTAACCTGTAATTAACCTGTCACTTTAACTTACTTAACCACAAGAAGTTGCTATATTTCATCTTATTCCACACAACACACCACAGTGGAAACTTTTATACAAGTGAACTATACCCAGAGTATCACAAATTAATACAATGTTCAATTAAAAAATATGCTATCACATTGATAACTTCCACTCTAGAATTCTTAAAATACAACACTATAATTCTATCTCAAATAACATCTTCAAACTTGATAACTAACTTTGTAGTTGATTAGTTCTTCTTAAGGAACTTGATAACAATTAGAATTCTCAAAGTCTTCTTATCCTTCTTGCGGTGATGCTTTTTCTAAGTTTCGTTGTAATTTGAAGATAAGACAACTTGTTTCCTCATTTTACTATAAGCTAAGTAAGAATGGATAAAAATACAATAACAAGCATAGCTAACACTTCATACATAACAAGAAATAGTTAAATTGATTATATTATCTTGTATCCTAGCCAAGCAATCAATGCGAATAATGTAAGTCATGCTCATGCACTTGATATGTATTAGTATCGATATTTTAGCCCACCTTAGCACACATTTGGTTAGTCAACTTCAATCCATATTCTATATATGCTTGATGAAAAGCATTTTTTTTTTCTCCTTTTTGGGCCAACTATGTTATAACTTAAGAGATGGAGGATTCAAACCTAAATTTATCCCAATAGAAGATAAGTGGTGATATCTCTAGATTATAGTAGCCTTGACTTTACGAAAAGCATTCTCAAATTTACTTTTTAACTTTGAGCAAATGATATTAATAAAGGCATTTTAAGAACATAGTTTATAATCCTTTAATTTTACATCTACATAATGGTCTGATCTTTTATATTCTAAGAGTTATTTTAATATTTTGAGTAACTCCATAAATTGAACTCTATAGTGTTATTTCCATACTTTCATGAATATATAGCCTTATCTTCTTAGGTTATTTAGGCCCAAAAGTTAATTAAAAGACTTTATATTACTCATTTATATGAAGAATATTATATTGCTATATAATTAATCGATTGATAAAAAAATTCTTTATTGTAAGCACATGACAAGTTCCACAATAAAATAGATAAAAATATTATTAGCATTATTGTTCTTGACCACTTTAAAATATAACATATTAATGCCTTCAACAATTTAGTATTTTTTTAACTTTCTATGGTGGACTTTTTTCTTTTCCCGTGTATTTCTAATTCTTATCATGACATGCAACTTAATAATGCAATAGATATTTTATATATTTTAATATTTTAATTTTGACAAACATAGATAAAAGTAGATAAGAATAATAATAAAAATCACATCTCACCTTCATTATAAAATTTTACATATTCCTAAAATGATTTTAATTATAGTTCCTTCTATGAATAGAATCACGGGTACTATAGAAATGTTAAAATGAGCAAATTATTATATTGCCTCGAATCTCCTATTTTAAGTTATAGGTCTATAGTCCTTTTAAGAACTATTCTATTATTATTTTTTTCTATATTTTTATTAGCTGTTTTTACATTTAGTTAACTATCCATTTGTATATGCAATTAATACTACGCATACGATACCATCAAATTTTCACAGGCATCTATGATGCGTTGTCCGCTACCCACCTCGTGTCCATTATCCGATAAGAGATTAGAATTACTTTTTTACTGGCAATATGAGTGTGTCTTCCACTAGTTTATATAAGATCAAAGTAATTACCACCGCAACACCAACACGACGCAATATATTTTACCAAAGAGGTTCATTGGTCAGCAAGGAAAGTTCTTGCTTTAGGACACTTCATTCTTCTACGGCATGTGTAACTCGTCATAAACTATCGGTTGGGCTTGACACATATAGCTCCACATACTGTCCCATCCCAGGAATATAGACAATAACGTTAGATCCCAACTTACTAGAGCTAAGGAATCCAATTCTACTGTTGATTAGATTGCACAGACAACACACGAGCAACTAAGTCATCACAATCTGCAAGTTTTTGAATCCTCACAAGTAAATCGACTTGAGTTTCAGCTTAGACGTTTGCAGATTGTAATGCCATCACCCAACGGCACATGACAAAGTTGGACCCTCGAATCAGCAGCTAGTAACTTGTTCAACTCTATCGTCAACCGTCGGCCTTGTTCCATCCACTCTGGGACCAAATCATCAGGCATTGCAACAGTTCCACCCCACAGTGTATTATCATAAACCATAATTCCACCTACTCTCAACAATTTCATTAACCTTTCATGGTAATTCCAGTAATTGATCTTGTCGGCATCCACAAATGCAAAGTCGAAATTGCCTTCATTATCATGCTGCACAATCAGGGAAAGAAAAAAAGAAAAAAAAAAAAAAAGATTATCAATTTAGCACATAAAAATGCCCTTGTGACAATTGGGAATCGGGGTAGCATAGTGGATGCCCTTACATCCTGTAATAGGCGATCCAGAACTGGCAAGGCCTCAGATTCAATGAACTCAATTTTATGCTCGACACCAGCCTTCTTGATTACTGGCAATCCAATCTCATATGTCTTGCAATTTACATCTATTGCTGTTATCTGAAGCAATGTATAAAATTGACATTTATTCATCAGTAATGCAATGATCATAGACTAAAAAGCATAGATTGTAAGAATGTTAATACAGAAGGACCTTGCCATCCTCTGGAATTGACAAGGCAGTAAGGAGAAGTGAGTATCCCGTAAAAACTCCAATTTCAATAGTCCTTTTTGGAGTAATAAGATTCAATAGCATTGCTATCATCTGACCAGCATCTGGTGCGGTACCCATCCCAGCCCTAAGTAAAAATAGTTACTTATATTCTCTGATATTTCGATTGAATCCAGTCCCTAGCTTCACTTAATACGCCAAAATAACATACCTTTTTTGTTTTGAAGCTTTTAACATAAGACACAAGTGAAAATTACGAAAAGAAAGGCAAATGTACCTGGGGTGGCTTGCTGTAATTTCTCGAAGTTCTTTAAGAAGATCTGATTCACGTGGATAAACACTTGTTTCCAAGATATACTGGAATAATTTCCATGAATTAAGCTTTTATAATGGAGAAGGAGAATCCAGAACTGAGAGTATTATATGTTACCTTATATAACTCATCACTTTGCAGCAACCCCTTCGGAGGAGAAGCTGCTTTTTTGACCTCATGTTCCATGACAATTAGTCTACTGTACAAAATAATTTGACAGTGAACCAGGATGAATAGGGCTAATAGGTTGAAGATGAGAAATTCTCATTAAGGCACATTTAGCATAAACACAATTGCAGAGTCATACTAAGAATGCCATTTTAAAAACAACTTTGTGATACTGACTCAGCCGAAAATTCCGTGAATTAAATGGAAATGGATACCGGTATTTAATTTTTTTTTTTCTAAGGGGGAAAAAAGGGCAGAAACAAGCTAAAGAAGAATGCACACAACCAAAGCTCCACAATAAAAGCTCCACAGAATTCTCAACCATTCATGGATAAGAAAATTCAAGGGACTGACAATTTCTTTGCAGTATGTTATTTTAGACATCGATCTATGACATACAATTACAAAGTTTGTAATCGTTAAGGAAAATTTGGTGTCGATGATTATAGAGATCATGGAAACAAATAATATAAATGTTGAAAAACAAAACTCTCGAACAACTTTGAAACACTTGCTATCATTAAAGAGATTTTAGCTCCCAAACGGAGTTACTCACGAGGTGTTCGTTGGAAAAAAACTCTGAGAATTTTGATGAAAACTAAGTAACAGGACTTAGGGGTGCAAAGCTTGCTGTCTTATAGAGCATTTTACCTCCTACTAGAGAGGTTCTATAGGGATCAAGGTGGATCTTGCCCATGATGCAGAACCAATCCTACATTTTCTAGGGCCTCACTCTTTGATATTTAGCAATTGGAGAATTTGATATTGCTTAGTTTGAGAATGAAAATTACCAATAGAAAAGGTTTTCCTGCAACTGTGGGTCTTGTGTTTATAAAAACCCAATGAATGCGAGTAAATGACACTTTGTCTACTTGAACAAATTTTTCATTTGAATTCAATCCTCTGAATCATATCTCACAACAGGATACATTATACTACAGAAGAGTCATGATCATTAGATTCACTTATCATTAACACTTGAATGAAGCCAAAACCCACAAGACCTTCAACAAACGCACTATTCTATAGGTTCATTCAAACAAGGTGCATGCAGCAGCCACTCTCAAACTATCTAGGTGCTTCAAATAAACGAAGTCCCAATCACATGATGCAGAAATTAGAAGTAGGCCATCACATAAGACAAGAAAATAGAGCACTCCACTTCATTCCACTGAAGTGGTTCAATTATTGTCTTTGCTTTACGCCTCGTTCAAATACACCCTTGTGTTGCCCGAATGAAGTTTTCCTAAGCCGAAATCCTTACCCTATGACCACTGTTTGAACCTGGTACCCCTTTGATCAAGCAATTTGTTTGAATACTCATTCAAGATTCATATCACCACTTAGTTAAATGAGCCAAATCTGCAATTAGTAAAATATACAGCTGAATTCATGGAATATTCTCTTGTGATAGAATGATACCTGGGATTCTTTGACTTGTACTATTATAGAATCACTATAACGCATTAAGAACTGGGAAAACAAGATGAAAAAGGATTTCAAATAAAATAGAACAGGGAGACCAAAAGCAAGATCATCTAAAAAATGGAATGGAACAGACGCTTAATAGAGGAAAAATCACCACATTTACAAGACACAAGTGTCATTTCGTTAGCAAATTAAACAAGCGCTTGACACATATTCAAACTCCCATTTTCACTTCTAGAGTCCCCTCAAATGACTGATCAGAGATCCTCAACCGCTGTTGTCCTCAACAGCCACAATATGGTGTTTTCACAGACTTGGGAGTGATAGCAGAAACAATCAGTCTTGCAATGTATTCAAATTGAAATTTTCCCATGGCTAATGATCTAGTTCGATTGTGTTGCCTAAATTTTAGTCAACAGAATCATCACAAATTCAAAGGCCAGATAAATGTTCTTGCATTGATTGACCTTGGTACCACTATTGTCAAGCAACACGTTCAAAGGACGCTTGCCACACGTCTAAATACTTAATTAAGCATACTAAAGACAAACTGATGATTTCTTACTCTTCGGGCAGATAAATTGCTATAGAAAAGGGATAAATTGAAGTGATATTCCTGAAAACTATCAAAATTATGCAACAATACCGGATTTCTAAAATACAACTGTCAGACCTCCTTAAAAATTTTCAATTCAAAGCGATGGTAAATTAGACTTTTACATAAATACCTAATTATATTTGTAGGCCGATTCTTCGCATGATTTGAGAGTTAAATGGAAGAAGAACAAAGAAAAACAGCTTCAAAAAATTTATTGCAATTTTATATTAAGAGTTGGATTAAAGAAATTCGGGATCTTTTAGTAATTTTGAGAGTTATTATGCGTGTAATTACAATTTATTCTTAAGAAAATTAAGTCTAATTAATCGTGGGCACAGCACTTTCAATCAGTACTCTACATCAGTCACATCCATCAAAGCGAATTGCGACCATAGCAGGTAAGGTACAAATCATGTCAGTTCCAGTCGTTAATTTATCTATAACCCAAAAAGGGAGGGAAAAGAAGTACACAATGAATTGTAAGCGAAAAATGGAGGCGATGAATACCTGAATTTTGAAGTTGAAAGAGAGTTGAAAGCGGGTGGTTTGCGACTTTGGGTCTTGACAAAGAAAAGCGCTCCTTTGCGTGTTGTTTTGTAGGATACACGGTCGTGTGAGCCGATACTTCGACAATGCCAACACTTCCAAGAAGTCCTTGGAGGACTAAACCTACTCCTAGGTTCTACGATCCGGTTCATTGCGTGTTTCGGGTGCGGAAAAATATCGGGAAAAAAAGTACATAGAAGGAGACAATCCGAAAGGGTAGGAATTCATGGTATTTAATTTGTCTTTGAATTACGAAAGATAAGACGAAGGGAATGGTAATTATAATTAAATACAATAGAGGCATAATTTAAAATTATTAATATACCCATAAAAAATAATAACAAAAAGAAAAAGTAAATAAAAAGAAGCATCAGATAGATATTTATAAAATTTTTCCACGTTTTTCCTCATCTTTCTCTTCCTTTAAGGGGGAGGGAAGAATCAGTGGGCATATGGAACAACTCCTTCTATTTTCCTTCACTCTTACTTTACCTCTCTGGCCAGGCAGTGAAATTATACTATTTTCTCTTCATATGCTTTCCCCTTTGGTGTCTCCTTCTCCTTTTTGTTATCCCAAACATAGAGTATAAATGAGAAAAAAAGAGTATTGGGTAACATTTACAATTTGTATCTTTTCGTTTGCTTATGTACAGCAAACATAAGCTTCCATCTATTTCCTTCGTGTTCTTTTTCTTTCATTTCTTTTTATTTCCATTTATTTCCCTTTGTTTTCTTTTCAAATACAATCACTCTATAAGAGTAAAAAATTAGCTTATTCATTAAATTATTTGGCTTTGGTAGACAAATAAATCTGATTCAAGGCTTTGAACTTGTTAATTAAGTGGATTTGACTTCTTAAACTAAAGCAACGGAACTTAAAGAGTCAAACTCATGTATTTTTGGAATGACCAAGCAAGTTTTGGTATAATAAGTTTGGAGTGGGCCAATAGGATCAGTCCGCCTGATCTAATTGGATTAGTTTGGTTTATACTAAGAAAATAAGGATATTATTAGGCCTAACTCTAATAAAAGAAGTATACTTCAAGTCCATTCTATAAATTCTCCTTTCCCTTCTACATTTAGATGAGAAAATCTTAACTGACACTGTTACTTTGTCGGGCTCCTTACTCAAACAAATCAAGTAGTTAAGCTCCTCAAGAACACATACTCTGTTCACCATTCATAGTACAGTTTGATGTTATTCAGATTTTCCACCTATCACATCCTATGTTAGAGCCTTAACGAGATTATTTACTTCTCTTTCTTATTCTGTCTCACTTATTATCTCATCGCATAAGTCAAGCTATTTTACTAGTCATGTGTAGTATGAGTTAACATGCAACATGTGTGTTTATAAATACCTCATTTTTGTCATTTTATTCTAGTAGTTTTATTAAGCTAGAATTATAAAAAATAAAATAACAAAAAATAATAAATAAATGAAAATAAATATAAAGTATCAAGTTGTATTGAGTTAAGTCGTTTAGGATTGAATCGGATAAAGGTGAGTGTTCAATTTAATAAATTCTTAAGTTGTTAAAGGATTGGACTTAATTAAAATATTTTAGTCTAATTTAATATAAAGTGGATTTTTTATTTAATTTATATTGGGTTAAAATAGACTTAAGATTCATTAAATGGATTATTGGGCTAAATTAAATTGGATTGAGTCAAGCCCGGAAAAATAAAAAGCTCAAATTAAAATAGGGTTTTTAGAAACTAAATCGAATATTTAAAGAAACATTATTGTATATTTCATATCTAGGGTTTATTGAGATCAAATCAATAACTAAAAGATATAAAAGATTTGGTAGTGTATATTACAAATAGTGAGTTGGTGGTGACTTTTGACATGGTTTTTATTCTTAATTACATACCTTACATAGTTACAAAAACATAAGTCCACAACTCAACAAACACGATCACTATATATCCCCTAGTTCTTAACTCATACGAGGTCAACACACAGTCCTTTGCCTTTGATGCGTAATCCACGCAGTGGCCTTGGACGCCAATGGGGTTCAAATGGGAATAAGGAACGGGAAGTGAGAATGGGGTTTTGACTGCGAATGTATATGGATATCACATACCAAGACATAAACATAATCAGGGGGTTAAGCTCTAAATAGGGTTCGATACAACTCATAAACACTAAATGTTACTCGGGTTTCAAATGAGAGGTTAGAGATGACTCATTAACTTGCTCAAATGAAGGGTGCACCAAAGATTCATAAGAGCACAAGAAAGATTAAAGAGTATTCGACACTCAATAATACAAAATGCCAGCTCAAAGGGGGTCAAGAATGTCCTTCACTCAAGAAGGAATGTTTAAGTGTTAATTCTCTATTTGAGTATTCTTCATTGTCCTTGATAATTATAATACTTGCTATTTATAGTAAGTCCTAAAACCCTAGTGAAAAAACTGTAAATAATATAAAAGGCCTTAAACCTCAAAGAATGGCTACAATTGAAATAAGTAAACGTTTATAAAGTATACAAAACTGTGCATTTAACGGAGTGGTTAGCATGTAGTTATTCAAGTTGTCTATGGGCCTGAGTAGGGATCAGTTGGTAGTCGAGTGTCCGAGCAAGGGTAGGATGTTTGGAAGTCTTGTTGTGCTTACTTAAGCTCATAGTGAGGTCGGCTTATAGTTGCTGCACTTGTGGATTACTTGGCACTAGCTTTATTGAGCTATACTGAGTTGTTATTTGGCTTAGGGGCTTCGGCCGTTTGGTTTATTGTCATCTTAGTAGATGTCAAGCTTGATGCATGGTGGTTCCTTTTCCTTCCTTTGGCCTTCGGTCATCAGTTTGGCCTCTACAAGAGCAGGTCATCCTTGAGTTATGACAAGTTAGCTTCAACTTCTGGTTAGTCCATCTTGTCTTTTGACAATTTAGCCTCGGTAAGAGGGTCGTCGCAGGTTGATTCTTATCATCATTGTAGAGTTGAAAAGAAGTCGTCCTTGACTTTAGGTTATGAGTGTGGGCTTGGATGCCGAATAGGCTCTTCTTCCCCTTTCTCTTTACCATGGGCGTTGAGTTATTCTAGATCTCCTCTACACTTATAGGGGTTAAGCAATATCTTTTCCCATCCTTTCAAACTGTATAGATGTTAAGGAAACCATCGTAGATCATTCTTTGATCATACTCCTAAGGTCAGCTAAGAAGTAGATTTGTTGCATTCATAGGTATTATGTCAAAGTCAACCCCGTCCTCGTATTGTTTGACCTTAAATGTTATCCGAGCTCTCTTATGTACATGGGCTATAACCTTATCATTAAACCACTTCAGTCCATATGGGTGAAGATGCGGGTAGGTAAACAATTTCATCTTCTTTACTAACTCGACAGAAACGATGTTGGTGTAACTACCTCCATCAACTACCAGGTAACAGTTTTTCCCATTCGCCAGACATCGGATCTAAAATAAATTCTCCCTTTGACTTGAGTCTTCTGTCATACTAGCTTGTTTGCTCATCAGAGCCAAAGGTTCTCCCTCTCGGGGTAGACGTTTATCGTTTCCTTACTCTTAGAGCTCTCATCACTATGGCTCTCTACCTGAGCACTGGGTCCTTCACCTTTCAAAATCATTACCCTCTTATTCAAGCATTAAGAGGCAATATGTCCGAAGCCTAAGCATTTGAAGCATTTAACTTCTCGGGCTTTGGTGTTCAGTACTCTCTCCTTTTCCACTTTTGTAGTCTCAGTCGAGTCAGGTTGGCTAGGCTCTCCCTTCTCTATTCTTCTTTTGGGCTTTTTCTTCTCTTCATACCTTTCAGGCTTAAGGCTGCCTTGCTGAGGTCGGATGGTCTGCTTCTGATGCCTCTTCTTCCTCTATCTCTCTACTCTTAGTGCTAAATTGATTAGCTCGTCCAGAAAGTTGAACAGTTACAATTTAACTATGTCAAAAATATTGTTTCGGAGTTTACTCAGGAACCTAACAATGGTGCGGTCTTGTGGCTCGGTAATCTCACATCTCGTCATTAGGGTTTTGAAGTCTTGTAAGTATTCTTCAACAGTGTTTTTTCCTTACCTCAGATACTGGAAAGCATGGAGCATCTCCTGCTTGAAGTAGGTCAGCACAAAGCGCTGATTCATCAACCTCTTCATAATCTTCCAAGTTCTGATCAACTCCTCTCCTATAGTATCTTGCTTGGCAACCAATTTATTTCACCAAAGGCTTGCATATTCAACAAGGGATAATGAAGCCAACTTAACCTTTGTTTGGTCATCACACTTGTAACACTTGAACAACTCTTTAAGTCGGCTACTTCGATGAAAGGTTAGCAGTTTAAGCTTGATATTATCAAGTCATTGGCCAAGTGCTCGGGGTTCATCCCTTGCATTCCTAGCTGGTTGGCTCTCCTTTGATTGGCCACTTCTATTGGAGCTCTACTCGGCTATATCCCTTCTCGACCTCGGCTCTCTTCTCCAGGTTCCTTGGTTTACCTTAGAATCAATGCTCCTGTCATTGCTTCCCATCAACTGGGGTCAGTTTTCTCTTCTCCTTGGTTTGACAGCTCTTCCCTGTTATCTTGCATCATTATCAAACTCATTGGAGCCACTTCTACTAGGGGATGTTTGTTCCCTCCTTTCACATCAGCCAACATGTCTATGGCCTCTGACTAGTCCAGTAAATTTTTGGATATAATAAGTGAGATTCTGAATTTGATATTCCAAGTTATCAATGCGTCTCCTTAAGCTTCCGCGAGGACTGTCTCCACTATTATTGACATTATCTTCTGACATTGTGGTCCATGCAATAAATTCTAAAGAGAGAAAATTAAAAAAATTTGTAACACACTCAAATTGTACTTAAATTGGAACTACTATTAAGATGATTCCACCAATACCACTTTAACAAAATACAAGTAACAACAACCTAGAAATTACCATTACTCAATTTCTATAGCTACCTATGGCTGACAAACACTACATTAACTAAAATTGACTACTGAAATTACTGTTGAGAACACAAACAACAGAATTTACCAAAGAACAATGATTGATAGAAATGTTCAAACCATGAATCAAACTTTAAAAAACACTAATACGTGTGTCTCCCTAAAGCTCTGATACTAGCGAAGCTGATGTGTAATCTATGCAGCGGTCTTGGACGCCAATGTGGTTCAAATGGGAACAAAGAATGGGAAATGAGAATGGGGTTTTGACTGCGAATGTATATGGATATCACACACTAAGGCACAAACACAATTAGGAGGTTGAGCTCGAAATAGGGTTTGATATAACTCACAAACACTAAATGTCACTTGGGTTTCAAATGAGAAGTTAAAGACAACTTACTAACTTGCTTAAATGAAGGGTTCACCACAATCTTAAAGGAAAGGTTGATAAGAACGCAAGAAAGATTAAAGAGTACTTGGCACTCAATAATCCGAAACGCTAGCTCAAAAGGGCTTAAGAATATCCTTCACTCAAGAAGGAACGTTTAAGTGTTAATTCTTTATCTGAATATTCTTCACTTTCCTTGATAATTACAATACTTGCTATTTATAGAAAGTCTTAAAACCTTAGTGGCAAAACTGTAAATAATATAAAAATCCTTAAAGCTTAAAGAATGGCCCACAATTGAAATAAGAAAACATTTAAAAAGTATACAAAACTGTGCATTTAACAGATTGGTTAGCATGTAGTCATTTGAGCTGTCTGTAGGCTCGAGCATAGGTCGGTTGGTAGTTGAGTATTCGAGCAGGGGTAGGATGTTTGAAAGTCTTGTTATGCTTGCTTGAGTGCTTAGTGAGGTTGGCCCATAGTTGTTGCATTTGTGGATTGCTTGGCATTTGCTTTATTGAGCTATGTCGAGTTGTTCTTTGGCTTAGGGGCTTTGGTTGTTTAGTTTCTTGTTATCTTGATAGGCGATAAGCTTGATGCCAGATGGTTCCTTTTCTTCCCTTCGGCCTTTGGTTATTAGTCTAGCCTTAGCAAGAGCAGGTCATCTTCGGGTTATAATAAGTTAGTTTCGGCTTCTGGTTGGTCCATCTTGGCTTTTGACAATTCGACTTTGGTAAGAGCGTTGTCATTGGCTGATTCCTATCAGCCTCTCTTACTCTTACACCTGATTTGCACATTTACTTGACCACATTTACTTAATCACTACAACACATATGGACTCGCTGCTTATCACCACGTCAGGCCTATATGTCTAAACACTGACGCCCCCCTGACCCCAAACACATATACACAACATCTAAGATTCCCCTTGACACCATGCCTTCACAGCTTACGTATACAATTTACCATTGCTTGACATGTTCACAACACTCCTCATACTAGCGTATGCTACACATGAAGACATACACAACATACCATCGCATAATCGATCACTCATACAGTATCTTACTATCCCACATTGCACGTTGCACACCACATACGATTTCCTATGCACGATCATACTTGGTCACTTACTACACTTATTGATACAAGCCCTCCACGGACGTAACACCTGATACTGTTCCTTACACATAGTTGCATGCAGCACTTGATCATCACTTTCGCACAGCATACGACAAACACTGACTCATGTAACTCACTTATTGTACTTACACTGATACAACATACGGCAAACATTGCCACATAGCTAAACTCCAACGACCATATTACACTTGCATGATAGATACCCATAACAGCCCCAACCTACTCACTCATGCGATACGGACATGACTCATTCATTGAATTGACTTACACATACAACTCATGAGCACAACTTAGTCATTGAACTCACAACATATAGTAGCATATCGTTGACAGCCCCTGATACATTGCACACGATCACGACATATACATTGCATATAATCACGACCACTGCCATATACACATCAACCACATGCAATTTGACTCGTTGAGGTAATAAAATTATTTTCTTTAAAATTATTTTATTTTATTAGTTAATTTAATTATTTCTACTAATTCGTTTTTTTAGTGTAGTTTTTTTTTTTGTTATTTTTTGAATCGTCGTATCGTTTGTTATTTTATTAGATAATTTGAATTTTTTATAAATTGTATTTTTAGTAAAATTACATTTGTTAGAAAAATTTGCGTATTTTTTCTCTGAGATCCATATCTTCGAAGAAGGTATGTATCCAGATACATATCTTAGCATATCTGGTATATAGGAATTAGAAAAAAAAAATTGATTTTTGATACGTAATGAGTTTTTTTTTTTAAAAATAAAAAATCTTAACTGGAGTTTTTCTAAAGATTTAGTTAGTTAGAGTTTTCTTAGATACATGAAATTAGATCTTTTAGGTTTTTTTTAAATAATAAATTGTAAATAAACATAAATTTGTCTCAATTTTCAAAAATAAAAAATATACCCACTAAATATTTTATAAAAAATAATTATATTGGTTTGATCCTGACTAGAAGGTATGTAATCACCTTTGGAGCAACCGTATAAATTTTTTTTTTTGAAATTCAAAATAAAAGTAATAAAAAATTCACTTTATTTATATTCTGTATATCTTTACATATTTTAGTATCTTTTAGAAAAATATAAAAATAAAGCTCATTAATTGATTTTATTTTTATTTGGTGACTTAGTCTTAATAGGTTAGCTTCCGAACTCAATTTTTTTAGTTAATTTTCTAAAATTATTTTTTAAGAAAATTCGTGGATCAATGGCTAAATTAGAGTTTTCCTATCCGAAAGCCCTAATTTCATTTTTTACTAGTTTAACTGATTAGCAACTTCAATTTTTCAAAACATTTTTTTAAGAAAAATGTTTCCTTAATTTAATATTGAGTAATTTATATTAAGCGGGATAGGCTTGATATAAGTTAAATCAAGGAAAATTGAAATAGGGTTCGATAGAATTGGCAACTCCACTAGAGAGCTTGGTGGGCTAGTTATGTAAAGATTGCAAATTAATTGATGGGCTTTTTGTATTATTTTTCTTTTATTATATTATAGTTATACTAATTGGTTTTTAGTGATGCAGGCTTTAAGAAAAACTTGGCTCAATGGGCTTAGATTTGGGGATTTGAGGGGTTTTATTTTAATAATCAATTGCATGCTTAGATATAGTCGAACTTGGACTACCTTAAGAACTTAGGACTGGCCGCTATTGTATAATCCTCAAGTCGTTGGGGTTTTTACTCTTACTTGGCGATGATAGGTGAGCCCACTTAGGCTTTGATGTAGTCTATTAGGTTTTTCTCTGGAAATCCTTAAAGTTATAGAGCCTAAAACTTGTAGACCTTACCCTTTTGCGTCATTCTTTTCAAAAAGGGAGGTAGTCATTTTTAAATTATAGGAAAATCTTGATCAATCCGTGGTTGGTTTGTCATTCTTTCTAAAAAAAGGGAAGTAAAATATTAATAACCCTTATATATAAGTATTCATAAGTTTCATTTCTTTTTAAATCTTATTTTGGATTTACTTATATATATAGGGGTACTCTTAAACCATGGATTCATAATACTTCTTATAATTTATTCATTGCCGGCCCCTATTGCATTACGTGCATGTATAGCATAATACAATTTTTTTATAGTTGCTTTTTTCTTTTATGCTTGTTTCTATGTGATTATTTTATTTCTTGTATTATATGCGTTTTATTTTCATCGTCTCTTAGTGAGTAAAAAGCTGTGTAATTTTGAAAAAAAAATTTGAAAAAGCTGCAAAATTATTAATATCATATCTAGTTTTATTGTAAATTTAATAGCTTCGTCGTAAATAGTTGTGTCATTTCATGTTTTATGTAATATAGATATGAAAAGTTAGGTCGGCATCAATGTCGTAAAGCCCTTCCTAAGAAAATCCATCGGTTCTTGTAGATATAGGGTTTGATTTTTTGTTTTAGAAAGATTAGTTAGGTTTCTTTTAGTCCATTGTATAGGTTTGATTTTATGATTATTAATAAATTTACAACTTTATTAAATAAAAACCTTTATTGATTGCCTAGTCTTTTGCTCATTTTTTTTTCTTTTTTTGATAGTTTCCTTTCAAATAAAAAATGAAAAAAAAAAAGAAAACAAGCAAACAACAAAAAAGAAAAAAAAATGAAAAAAAAAAATTTTGATTAGAAAGATGTGAAAAACTCGGGTTTTTGTTTAAGATTTTGAAGATAGCGCCCAAGCGAGCAAACTCAGCTAGAAGTTCGATATTCACTCGTTCCAAAGTAAGAATATCAAATCAAGGTATTGGAAACGTTAGTCAAACCAAACCCAACCCGAGAGTTGTGACCTTGGAAGAGAATATGAACAAGATAGCTGAATAAATCTAAGCTCTCACTCAGGCTATTGGAATTCTCAATGACAGATAAGGATCTCAAGTTAACCCGAATCGGAATGCAGAAGCGGCCCCTCCCCCTGAATTAGAAGATGTTAAATCGGTTCTTGATGTTAAGACATAGAGGAAAGAGATTGAGGAAAAACACCGAGAGATGAAAAGGAAGTTTATGCAGAAGTTGACTAAGAAGGTATAAACCATAGAAATGGTTAATGGGCTTGAGCAGATGAGAATGATCAACTTGCCAACATATGAAGATGATGATTTCCCAGAAAATTTTAAAATTCTGGAATTCGAGAAATATGATGGGACTGGTTTCCCGGAGCTTTACACTAGGCTGTACATAACAAAAATGGGAAAATACACAAAGTATGACAAGGTGATGGTCTAAACTTTTCAAGATAGCTTAACTGGGCCTGCTTTAACTTAGTATGCCCAACTGGATTTGAACGAGATTGACAGATGGGATAAGTTAGCCTAGGCTTTCTACAACCAGTATAAATTCAATATCGAGGTGGACCTATCCATGTGGGATTTGAATAATCTGCGAAAGAAAGCCAATGAAAGCTTTAAGGAGTATATGCAGATAAGGAAGGACGTGGCAGTTAGGGTGACTCTACCTTTAACATAGGAGGATTTGACTTTTGCCTTCATTGATATTCTTGGAAGCTTGTACTACCAACATTTAGTAGGACACCCTACTTCTAACTTTACAAAAATTGTAGCCTTAGGGTATTGAATTGAGGAAACTATTACTACTGGAAGGCTTCCCAATCCTGAAATAGCTGAGAAGAAGATACCTCTCGCGAGATTTTCCAACAAAGCTAAAGAAGCTATTGTAAGCGTTGTTAATACTGGCAACCTTATCAGACCTACTGTAAGCCCTAAAGTTAAACCAAATGACCGTAGCATTGAATTTAGAATACAAAGTTTAAGGCGATCGGTTAAAGGATCCGATCAAACTCAAATTATAAATTATGGATAGAAATATTAGTAAAAATAACCTCGTAAACTTGAATTTAAGAAAATATATAACAAAATAGGAGACTATAAAATTTTCAAATTTTAAGTATAATGATTGTTGATTATCGAAAAGGTGAAAAGTGCAGTTTAATAACTAATAAATTACTAGAGATAGATTATATGTATACTAAAAAATCATAGAATTACCTAAATAATAATTAAGAATGATCACGTGTACTCTACATGTATTTACTGTAGATAAAAATACATGAAATTACTTAAATTGTCTAAAAACTTATTAAATAATTAAATAAAATGATTAATTAATTAAGAAAAAATCAGAGGAATAAGGAATGATATGGATTTGGTCGTAGCAAGTCAGGAAGTGAAGAAAGAAAATTAACTAATCAAAATCAAGCAACACAAAAAGCAAAAATTAAGGGATTTGAGCAATATCTTATCCAATTAAATGTACAATAATTACCGCAAAACTTTATCAATAGGAAAAAAAATTACAGAGCTCCTTCAGATAGTTAGAAATTAGAAAAAAAAAAAATAAAGAGCATCAAAATTGGAAGAGAAAAATTAGGGTTAGAAAAAAATAAGGAAATATGTGCAGTAGGAGCTTACGAACCAAACCCATACACCACCACCACCTGGGACCAAGCCACCACCATTGCCCCACTCCAGACCTACTGCTTGGACTGACTGACACACCTGGACCAGTGTTAGAAGGCCAAAAGTCATTGGACTAGGTAAGTTTCTCATCTGCTCAAATTTTGTATAATTTCTTAAAATTATTTATTTTGCTTAGAAAATTATAAAATTTATTATTTTGAGGTTTTATTATATGTAGATTTAGGGAAAAATAGTGATTAAATATAATCACGTCTGAAAATAAAGGGTTTTTAAGAAATTAAACAAAACCAAGTATGATTAGGATTCGAAATAAATAGGCTTAGGAGTGTAGTTTAAAGCTTAATTTTTTTTTTCTGTAGAATGTTAAATGATATAGAGCAGTACTATGAAGCCATTTTTTATAAATTTAATTTTTGAAAATTTTAAGTAAATTTTTAGCCCTAAAATGATAGAAAAATTGGGTAATTTTAGGTTAATTAGGTGATTAAGTCATTAATTACTGATTTAGATAATAATTAGATGGTTAGAGATGTTAATCTCTGATGTAGAAACCTAATATTAGCCTTTGGAGTGTTAAGTGTAATTAATGAAGGAATTATGTGGCAATTGTAGGAAATTAGGAATATGTAGAATTGGAAATTTAATAAATATGAAAAATTAGGTTTATTTAGATAATATAATGATAAAAATTAGTATACAATAAATCTAAAACAAAATTTAATTTTAGGTAATTGTATAAAAAATGTAAGATTTTCTCACATCGGGAATAAATCTGGTACTTTAATTAGGATTAGCATGTACCGAACAATTTAGAACACTAAAATAGGACCCAGTATGATATTAGAATACTCGATCTTAATGTGATTAATTTCATATAGGATTCGAGCATATTTGAGATTCCAGAATCAAAACTAGAATCTAATTTAAAAACCGAATCCCGAAATAAAGTAGAATGAATCATTAGTAAATAATAGGTATACATAGAAAAATGAGTTAAATTATAACTTAGAATATGAATCATTAAAGTATAAGTACTAAAAAGACCTATTTGTATTATAGGATACGCAGAGATGAACCGACTTGCAATTAAGTGATCGGGCAACTGAAAAATTCCAAGTAAGTTGGGTTATTATTTACTGTATTAGAATATTATTTTTATGGTACTCGGAGACTTAGGATTGTGTATAGTTGTGATTGTAAGTAGTTTATGCATATGTTTGATGTATCTGAAATCGTGCTGAAATTGTAATGTGATTGATTTTATGTTATGATTGTATCAGTGTGAAATTGTTTAAACACCCTAAATGAAATTTAATCTTATTCGACTCTAAAGACCTAAATTGTCATGCATTGCAACCTGTTAGGGGATCATTAGGATTCTCCAACCAAACACCAACACCTTCGATAAAGATAGCGCTAGATAGCAATTGGTTGGTTTTTTTCTCATCCTTAATCGAACTAAGTGACAGGAGAGGACATTGCAGTGAGGATGAGGGCATTGGTTTGAAAGATAGTCTTAGGAGGAGCAGTGTCTCCATTGCATAAACCTGGGTTTGGTTGTGAGCTGTTACATAACATGAAAACTCCTCAACCTGAATTGGAGTGAGTGAAATTTCTTTGATTTCACAATGGACTGGATTACGTTGTGTGATGACACTTACTTGTTGCATTGCATGAAAATAATTGCTTGATAATCTTGTTTATGTTTGTATACATTCATGAGTCTCCAATTCAACTTACTAAGTTGTAGTTGTTCATACCTGTATAGATCTTTTTGCAGGTCCTGATTTTTGAATACTTGAAGTACTATGCTGCCTTACAATTATCTAGAGGTTAGTTCTTTTGAAGCTTGGGATATGAGAATCAATTTGCTTAGTAGTGGGTGTGTAGCTAGAGTGTCCTTTATAATTTAAGAATGAAAGACTGATAGTGGTTATGTAAATCAGTAAATCATTATGTTTATGTATAATTGGACTATTTACTTCAAAGCGAAGAGTCATTGACGCCTTGTTTAGATCATGTCTATGGTAGGTACTGTGAGGCCAGTTACTATCATAGAATGGTTTACACGATGGGACTGTTGTGACTCTGTAACTTCGGGGCATAATACTTACAGCTCCGGTAGCCATGACAGGAGGATCTAATCCCCCATCAAATCCGAATCAAAATAATTGCTCATAAACGAGATAGTTCACTCATATCCCCATTCCTCTAAGCCAGGTTCTTGCACGATTAAGGAAGGAGAATCTCTTGACATTTGAAATATTAAAGGAGGAACAAAGACCGAGAAACTACAACCTGGAGCTCCATTGTGACTATCATTTGGGTAAGTAGGGCATTTTGTGGACCAGTGTTAGGGACTCAGACATAAGATCTAAGGTTTTATTGATGCCAAGTTAGTTCAATTAGATTTCGTTTAGACTCCTGCTACCAATGTGGGTAATAATCCTTTGCCGGATCATGGATGCTCAATTAATATGATCACCATTGAAAGTATTTAAACTAGGATTGCACATTTTTTATGAGTTTAGCATGATTGAAGTGTCAAGACAAGGGGTACGGGGTTGCTTAGGACAACCTAAGCAGTAGATTCAAACGTTTAGGCTTGGATATGAGCCTACTGAAGGGGATATTCAAGAAATGAAGGCCAACACCAGAAGAAAGAGAAGAGATCAGCTGTACTATGCCCGTATGGATTTTTTAGACATCTCTCAAACATTCCCAGTATCAGCATGTGTTCAAAAACCCAAAGTAGCTAGTTTATCTAAGGCTTTGGCTCAGCAATGCAACATTAGTCCAGATAATGAGAAAGATATTGGTGTCTTAGTTTCTTTGTGCAACTGGTTTTCCATTCTTGTTAATAGGATTCTTTAGAAAAGCATTATTAGATTAATTAGGAGCATTTGAATTCATAATTAGTTCGATTAGTTTGGCCTTTTCTTTTAGACAATTTGAATTCATTCAATAAAATTAGTTCCTTTCTTTCCAATTCTTCTTTGTTATTTATTTGTTATCCTTTTAATTTTTCTTTTTTCCTTTACTCTTCAGATCCGATAAAAATGATGAACATAATGGATATCCTATGCATGTAAACGATGAAAGTACTAGTATCACCTTTGGCCTTACTGGGTTAGACGTCGGAGATGATATTGAGACTCTAAGTGAAATATAAGACAGTTAGTGTCGATTTGAATAGGGTAGAGTAATTATTGATGAACCAATAGTTGTGATTAATTTAGGGACGTAAGAAAATCCGCGAAACTTGAAAATTGGAGGTAATTTAGTGGATGATAAAAAACAGGAGTTGTGACAATTATTATCAGAATACTTAGACATATTCGCTTAGTCCTTTAAGGACATGCTTGGTTTGGATTTGTCCTTCATAGTTCATAAGTTGCTGATAAGAGAAGATATTAAATTGAAAAGGCAAAAGTTTAGGCGGTTTAAGCTAGATATACTCCTTAAAATAAAAGAAGAAGTGAAGAAATTACTAAAAGTTGAGTTCATAGAAGTATCTGATTACCTCGAATGGGTAGCCAATGTATTGCTAATACTGAAGAAAAATGGAAAAGTTAAGGTATGTGTGGACTTTTGTGATTTAAATTAGGCGACGCCTAAGGATAACTTCCCTTTACTATACATTGACGTATTGATGAACAACATGATCGGAAATCATCTTTTCTCATTTATGGATGGTATCTCGGGACATAATTAAGTCAAGATGGTAGAAGAAGATAAAATTAAAACTACCTTCATTACCACTTGGGGAACGTTTTGTTATCACGTAATGCCTTTCGGGTTGAAGAACGCTGGGGTAACTGATCAACAATATATGGTAGCCTTGTTTCATGACATGATGCATCGGGAAATCGAAGTTTATGTAGATGGTATGATTGCCAAATCTAAGAAAGGTGAGACTCATGTTGATGTTTTGTGTAAACTATTCGAGCAATTGAGGAAGTTTCAACTGAAGCTGAATCCAGAAAAGTGCACCTTTAGAGTAACCTTGGGAAAATTATTAGGTTTTGTAGTCAGCATAAAAGGAATTGAAGTAGATCCAGATAAAGTCAAGGTGATCATAAACTTGCTTGAATCGAAGATTGTAAAAGAAGTATGGGGATTGTTGGGGAGTTTGAATTACATTGCTCGGTTTGTATCGTAGCTAACTGATAAATGCAAGCCATTATTCAAACTTTTGAGGAAGAATGCAGCTATAGAATGGGATGAAGAGTGTGAGCAAGCATTTGCTGAAATCAAGGAGTATCTCATGAATCCTCCGGTACTAGTCACTCCTATACTGGGATGGCTATTAATTCTCTA
Organism: Lumnitzera racemosa; assembly: GCA_024138005.1. Taxonomy (NCBI): domain Eukaryota; kingdom Viridiplantae; phylum Streptophyta; class Magnoliopsida; order Myrtales; family Combretaceae; genus Lumnitzera; species Lumnitzera racemosa. The sequence continues at coordinate 38,162,019 of JAMXBC010000007.1, forward strand.
CTTGATGATTCTTCCTAAATCGATGAGATGTATGCTGGGGCAGAAAGATGAAATGGGCGAAAAAGAGCATCCTATGTATTATTTGAGTAAGGAGTTTACAGAAGGCAAACAAAAATAATTGGAGGTAGAAAGAACGTGTTGTGCTTTAATATGGATAATGTACAGGCTCAGGCAGTATACTCTTTATTACTTAGAACATGACCTATTGAGGTATTTAGCAAAAAAACCAGCATTGATTGAGAGAATATCGAAGTGGTTGATGTTGCTCTCTAAATTTGATATCAAATATGTAACTCAGAGTTCAGTCAAAAGGAAGGCAATAGCCGATCAATTGGTGAAATACCCATTAGACGATGAAGATGATGGTTTGGAAGCTCAATTTTCTAATGAAAATATGATGGTAGTGAATGAATTAGGTAATGAGAAATTGGAATGAAGAATGTATTTTGATGAAGCAGCCAATGTGTTTGGAATTGGAATAGTAGTACTAGTATCACCCGAGGGTAATAATTTCCTTGTGGTAGTGAGATTAGCATTTCCATATATGAACAATATATCAGAATATGAGGCTTGCATTTTAGGACTCATAATGACGCTAGACATGGGGATACAGGGGCTTGAAGTGTATGGAGATTCTTCTCTTATAATTCTCTAAATCTTAGGAGAGTATAAGACAAAAGACGAGAAGTTGATACCTTATCATGAGTATTTAGGAAGGCTGATTGAAAAATTCCAAGAAATTTCATTCACTTACATTCTAAGAACCCATAATTAATTTGTCGATGTATTAGCTACATTATGGTTGATGGTGAAAGTTACGAATGTAATAGAAATTTAGCCCCTGAAGATTGAGGTAGAAGAAAAACCGGCTTTTTGTTTGACCATTGAAGAGAAGGAACCAGGGAAGCCTTGGTATTATGATATCAAAAAGCTACTTCAAACAAGGAAGTTCCCTAATGAAGTTGATAGAAAAGACAGAAAAGCCATAAGGTGATTGGCTGCTCATTTCCTATTAAGTAAAGCTACGTTGTACAAAAGATCACTTGATACGACACTACTAAGGTATGTGGATGAAGAAGAAGCCGAGAAATTAACGAAAGAAGTGCATGAAGGAGTCTATGGTCCTCACATGAAGGGATATATGTTAGCTAGGAAGATCAAGAGGATGTGATATTTTTGAATGACACTGGAATTAGATTGTATCAAGTACGTAAGGCATTGTCATCTGTGTCAGGTATATGTTAATAGAATGAACAGTCCTCCCCAAGAATTGAATATGTTGTTAACTCCTTGGCCTTTCTTGATATGGGGGATAGATATGATTAGACCAATTTCACTAACGACTTCGAACAGGCATAGATTTATTTTAGTCGTGATTGATTACTTTACCAAGTGGGTAAAAGCAACATCGTATGCTACAGTGACTAAAGGAATGGTAGTCAGATTTTTGAAAAGACATATCATTGCAAGATATGGTGTGCCTGAGTCCATTATTACAGACAACGAGTCAAATTTGAACAATAAGCTGATGATTAAAGTATGTAACCAATTTAAGATCAATCATAGAAACTCAACTTCGTATCAACCTCAGATGAACGGGATAGTTGAAGTTGCTAATAAGAATATCAAGAGGATTATTGAGAAGATGGCGATCACTTATAGAGATTCGCATGAGATACTTCCCTTTGCTCTCATAGCTTACAGAAACTTAGTCAGAACCTCTACAGGTGCAACACTTTATTCATTGGTATATGGAACTGAAGTGGTACTACCGGTGAAAGTAGAAATACCTTCATTTCGAGTGTTGGTGGAAATTCAGCTCGATGAAGCAAAATGGGTGAAGGAGCAAATGGAGCATTTGAATTTCCTAGATGAGAAGAGACTCGTTGCAATATGTCATGGTCAGTGTTACCAACAACAGATGATTCAAGACTTTAACAAGAAAGTGCACCTGAGGTACTTCAAGGAAGGAGACTTGGTGTTGAAGAAAGTATTGCCAAATGCAAAAGACCCTAAGGGCAAATTTGCTTCAAACTACGAAGGCTTTTATGTGGTGAAAAGGGTGTTATCAGGAGTTACATTAGTGTTGACAGAAATGGATGGTTTGGATTTAAGGGGACTTGCGAATTCAAATGCAATCAAGTTGTATTATCTATGAAAACTGAGTTCAATAAAGATTCCAATTTTCCTTGAGAATTGTTTACGGTTAATCTTTCATCATTTACAGGTAAAGTTGACATCTATGGATGTTCTTAAATTTGAATGGTTATCGACTAACAAACACTTGTATACCATGTTTCTTAGCCTTATACACTTAAACACCAAACACTTACCAATGAATTAAGTCACTAAATAAATTGAAATCGAATGTTCTTAATGATTTAATCTTGTTTATTTTGAAAAGAGATTTATTTTTCAGGAATCATAGAGAGGTAGAAATTGAGACTTGATGATGATAAAAGCAAAATCAAGGCATGAGCACCGTACAGTTAAGCAAAAGGTTTCAATAATGAAGAAGACCTTATTCCAAGAAGAAAAAAGAAAGAAAAAAAAAGAGAGAAAAGAAAGAAGAAAAAAGAAAATAAAAAAGGAGATGCCTTGGTGATATTCTATTGATTGAATGAGCGAATATCGAGAGTTAACATAAGGTATGCTAATTGATTGCTATTTGCGAAACTCTCCATTTTTAGGTAAAATGATCTTGAAAGTATCATCCACCAAACTAAAAGATTTTTTTTTTTTTTAAATTTTGAAGAGATCTATCCTCTTCAGATCATCTACTGAACCAAAACAAGTTTTTTTTTTTTTTGAAATCTCAAAGATATCTATTCTCTTCGGATTATCCACTAAACCAAAACAAGTTTTGTTTTTAATATCTTGAAGAGATTTATCTTCTTCAGATCATTCATCAAACCAAAACAAGTTAATTGACCCCCAATGGTTTTTGCTCTATTCTTTCAAGATAGGTACCCTAAACTTTTGCCTTATTTTTTCAAGATAGGTACCCCAAAATTTTGCCCTATCATTCTAAGATAGGTACCTTAAATCTTTTGCTCTACTCTTCTAAGATAAGCCCCCTTAATCATTTGGAATATCCTTCTAAGACAAGTACCCTAAATCTTTAGGCTTATCCTTTCAAGATAGGTTTCCTTATCTTTTACCTTGTTTTTTTTAAGACAGGCTCTTTTTATGCCATCATTTTAGGACGGACCTCCTATTCCTTTGCCTGGACCTTTTCAAGACGGACTGTTATTCTTTACATCAACCTTTCAAGTTAATATCCTTCATCAAGACAGATTAACTGACCATTCAAGTTAGTAATTTTCATTCTATCAGTTCAAAGTAAGGTTTAGCAAAAATATGTATCTCTTTTGTTTTTGTAGCGATGTTTTAATTGAACTCACTATAAAGAGGGATAATTGTAAATGCCTTATTTTTGTCATTTTATTTTAGTAGTTTTATTGAGCCAGAAATATAAAAAAATAAAAAGTAAAAAAAAAATGAAAATAATAAATAAAAACAAAGTATTAAGTCGTATTGAGTCGAGTTGTATCGAAGTCAAGCCATATTGAGTTGACTCAACTCAAGTGGTTTGGGATTGAATTGGATAAATGTAAGCGTTTAATTTAATAAATTCTTAAGTTGTTAAAGAATCAAGCTTCATTAAAATATTTTAGTCTAGTCCGATATAATATGGATTTTTTTTATCTAATTTATATTAGGTTAGAATAGACTTAGGATTTATTAAGTGGATTATTGGGCTAAATAAAATTGGATTGAGTTAGGCTCGAAAAAATAGAAAGCCTAAATTAAGATAGGATTTCTAGAAATTAGGTCAAATCTTTAAAGAACATTATCATATCTTTTGTATCTAAGGTTTATTGGGATCAAATTAATAAGTAAAAGATATAAAAGATTCGGTAGTATGTATTATAAATATTGAGTCGATAATGACGTTTGACACGATTTTTTTTTTAATTACACACCCCACACAGTCACAGAAACATAAGTCCATAACACAACAAACACAATCACTATACATCCCCCAGTTCTCAACCCACACGAAGTCAACACATAGTCCTTTGCCTCTCTTGCTCTTATACTCGATATGCATATTCACTTGGCTACACTTGCCTAATCACTACAACACACACGAACTTACTGCCTGTTACCACACTAAGGCTACACGTCCGAACACTGATGCCCCCCTACCCCAACATACCGACCGCATGACTATCATAAACATACACATACAACATCCGACAACCCCCTTGACACCATGCCCTTACAGCCTACGCACACAATTCACCATCGCCTGATACGTTCACAACACTCTTCACGCCAGCGCATGCCATACATGAAGACATACACAACATACCATCGCTTGACTGATCACTCATATAGCAGCTCACTGTCCCATACTGCACATTGCATACCATACACGATTTCCTACGCATAATTATACTTGGTCACTTGCTACACTCATTGACACAAGCACTCCACAGACACAACACTTGACACTGTTCCTCGTACATAGCTGCACGTAACACCTGATCATCACTCTCACACAGCACACGATAAACACTGACTTACGCCACTCACTTTCTGTTCTTACACTGACATAGCACATGACAAACGTTGCTATGCGGCCACACTGTAACAGCCATATTTCACTTGCATGACAGATGGCCATTGCAACCCCAACCCACTGCACTGACCCACATTCACTCACGCGACACGAACAAGACTCACTGAATTCATTCGTACATACAACTCACGGACTCGACTCACTCACCGAATTGACTTGCACATACAGTTTACGGACATGACTCACTCACTAAACTCACAACACACAATAGCACACCATTGATAGCCCCTGACACGCTACGCACGATTATTACTACTGCCGTAAATATGCCGACCACATGCGATTTGACTCGTTGAGGTAATAAACTTATTTTTTTTTTAAATTATTTTATTTTATTAGTTAATTTAATTATTTCTACTAATTCATTTTTTTAGTGTAGGTTTTTTTGTTATTTTTTGAATCGTCATATTGTTTATTATTTTGTTAGATAATTTGAATTTTTTATAAATTTTATTTTTAGTAAAATTACATTTTTAGAAAAATTCACGTATCTTTCTCCGAGATCTATATCTTCGAAGAAGATACTTATCTAGATACATATCTTAGTATATCTAGTATATAGGATTTAGAAAAAAATCAATTTTTGACACGTAGTGAGTTTTTTTTAAAAATAAAAAATCTTAACTGAAGTTTTTCAAAAGATCTAATTAGTTAGTGTTTTCTTAGATTCATGAAATTAGATCTTTTAGGTTTTTTTTTAAATAATAAATTGTAAATAAACGTAAATCTAGCTTGATTTTCAAAAATAAAAAATTCATCCACTAAATATTTTATAAAAAAGAACTACGTTGGTTTGATCTTGACTAGTGAATATGTAATCACCTTTGGGGTAACCATGTGAAATAAAAAGAACCTTTTGTTTTTAAATTCGTAATAAAAATAATTAAAAAATTATTTTATTTATATTATGTATATTTTTACATATTTTAGTATTTTTTAGAAAAATATAAAAATAAAGCCCATTAATTGGTTTTATTTTTACATGGTGACTTAATCTTAATAAGTTAGCCCTTAAACTCAATTTTTTTAGTTAATTTTCTAAAATTATTTTTTAAGAAAATTCACGAATCAGTAGCCAAATTAGGGTTTTCCCATGTTTTACCAGTTTAATTGGTTGGTGACTCCAATTTTTCAAAACATTTTTTTACGAAAAACGTTTTCTTAATTTAATGTTGAGTAGTTTGTATTAAGTGGACTAAGCTTAATATAAGTTAAATTAAGGAAAATCGAATTAAGGCTTAACAAGGTTACCTTCACATTTTGAATTTACACCTACAAGTTTTAAATAAGGATTGATGTCTAGAATTACCTTTTTTAGGTAAACTTCTTATTATTGCATTTATAATATATCTTATATAGAAAAATAAATTGTTTTCTAAAGTGCACTCATCATAATCAATAATACTCAATAGGAAGAAAACTCTAAACATTTGATAAAATGATTATGAGTACTCAATGCATTTATAAAAGTTAAAATAATAAAATTTTTATCATTTTATTGGAGAATATATATTAATTGAAAATTGAATTATTTTTTGGGTGAAAATATCATGCGTACATTAAATAAAATGCTATAAAACAAAGTATGGGAGCTATATGCTTTGTCCATCCATATCTAAACTATGCCTGTCCACTTGAGAATCAAAATACATATAACTTAATTTACAAATATAATGGATTAATATATAAAGCTTATGTAAGTTATATTATCGGAAAAAAATATATCAGAGAAAATTTAAACAAAAATGTTACAAGTAGAACCAAATGAACAACCTAATATAGAGATATATGTATAATAAGATCTTTTTACAATTACTTTGCATGATTGTTTAACTAATAATATTGAAAAAGATATTTATTGATACTTGATTCTCATTGGAACCAAGGCTTATGAAGCCCACCAAAAGGAGCACCGACTGACACTTGAGTGAACACCAAGCTCACATGTCAAGCCATGACCATCCTGCGAGTCCATAAGCTTATGCCAATGAAGAGTATGAACTAATGGTGAGCCTATCCTCTACATCATGACTTGTTTGGCAAGCCAAATAACAATTCTTCAAGTCCCCGACTAGCGAGCTAACATACATTGATAGTTTGGGGAAAGCCCGAGGCTTAACTCTTCCCCCATCAAGCATCAATTGACTTATCCCTCAACATCTCAGCTTGGCTATTGTCCTTAGCATCTACAACCCTTTACAATTCATTAATGAATATCTGACATCTGTAGTATAGCCAGCACACTTGGTACCTCTACTCTTACTTGGTCATTGAGTTACAGATTTGGTATCTCAGTCGACTACATCATGCTGCTTACAGTAAGGCTTAACTCCTAACACAGAGCGTACTGTTTGTTAGTAGCTAATATGAGCGACTTCTTGATTGCTATGTGTTTAGGTAACCCCCATAAAAAGCGTCAGGCGTTAATAAGTAAGATAGTTCCCTTCTTCTCTCACTCTTGAAGATTTCTACTTTTCCCTCTCCTTAGAGAGTAGAGGTGGAACCCCCCATTACATACATATTAGGCGAGCATAGTTCTATAGGTCTTTAGTGCTTGTCTCCCCTTTTCTTGGTCCTCCTTACTGACTTAAGCATTGGAGAACCCTTATGGCTTTGTCTACAGGGGTTTTTTTTGCAGGTATCAAGGAGTAGGAGGTGAAGCCTAAGCCCATCCAACTCCATACATCTCGGTTGGTCTTTACATGATCAACATTTTGGCACCCATCGTTTTAGGCCAGTAAGACAATATGGTTAAAAGCAAAAACAATAACTCGTAAGCTTCCCATGTGGAGGATACCAATGCCTCCTAACAAGGCTAAGGCGATCAGACACTTCTACCTCAAAATAAAAGTATTGAATTCTAGCAGCTTAGGTTACTTGTTTAGCAAATGCTTAAAGAAAATAGAAAATACCATAAGTCTATTATAGCTTTGCACAAAGATGTAACATTGCTAAAAAAATGCATCTCAAAAGTGCCCAAACAAGGAGGCAATCGTCAACTCCTCCTCATGGCTAAGTAAAAATGAAAACTGGTGCAACATACACCCCATAGGTTCACTTGATCACATCTTTACACTTACAATGGTATTATTGATCCAAATGACCACCTTGTCCACTTTTGGACAATGATATGCCTCCACAACTTCTTAGATACCATCATGTGTAAGGCTTTTCTTAGTACACTAGTGAAAGCTACCTTACTTTAGTTTAACACTCTCCTCGGGGCATCCATCACTTCATTTGACAACTTAGGAAGTAGGTTCTATCGACAACCTAGGAAGTAGGTTCTAACAACACTTCCTCTATTCTCGAGTCCTACGAAGAGATTCCTCCATCTTCTATAATGTTAAGAAACGCCCCAATTTAGCCTTGCAATCATATCTTGAGCGCTTCAACCAAACAAAGTTGCAAGTTTCTAAGCCAAACACAGTATTGGCTCTACAGGCACTCCTTACAGGCATTAATCCAAATGGAAGGCTCTTCAATACAGTCTCATTGGATAAGCTTGAATCCTTAGATGAGTTTATGAAGGTCATTGAAAAGTACATAGCTCAGGAAGACGTTATCAGAGCTCACTTTAAGGTGGAAAACAACACCTACATCTCATTAAAGGATTGTTTGGGAGATTTCAATCCTAGACCATAACCCCTTCCACGAGAAAAGCATGAAAAGTAAAAGCATAAGTTTAAAGACTATACCTTGTATGCACCTTTAATCCCACCATTGGGCAAAACCATGTATGAGGTCTGGGAACAGCTCCCTAGACCACCAAGTATTCACGAGATGCTAGATGTTATGAACTTATGGAAGTATTGCAACTACTACAGTGCACATGGACACAATACTGGCGAGTTTCACCTTCTTAAGAACAAAATTGAAGGCCTTGCTTGCAAAGGCCACATCGGCTACTTCATTATAGATGAGAAAAATAAATTCAATGATCCATCCAACACCGTCGGGTAGATAACCAACAATAGCCCCACAATCAACAGGCCAATCCCCTTACAGACGAGTAGAATTGAAGGGGATGATGAGATTAGGTCAACACCATATTCGGTGGACTTTACCTCTTTTCAGGCTAAACCACCCTTACTCCTAACCATGAGGTGCATATTGTCAAAAACAAGAAACTAAAGACCGATACCACATTAACCTTTACTAATAAAGATGAGCAGGGTATCAACTTGCCTCATAGCAATACATTCGTCATAAAATGCCGAAATAAGCTATTTTGATGTTCCAAAGACGTTTGTCGATAGTGAAAATTTGACAAATATACACTTCTATAACGCCTTCAAGCAAATGAAAGATTAGCTTAACAAACCCCGTTAGCTATATAAACACGGCTTCATAGGGTTCGGAGGTAGTAGGCCAATGCCTGCGAAAGGGATCATCACCTTGCTTGTTCAATGAGGCGATGGTGAATACATCACCACCCAGTCAATAGACTTTGTCATTGTCAACATATGTTCACTATACAGTGCCATCCTTAGCAAACCAATCATAACAAGATTCGACATGCTTATTAGCCAAAAGTATCTCAAAGCAAAGTTCATGACCCCCATTGGAGTTGGCGAAGCTAGAGGTAACTAGGTTCTGTCCAAGATGGTTTGCCTTAAAGTGCAATCCAGAAACAACATTATGAACATCGAGTCAAGTAACCCCCTACCTTGTCATTATGGGGCAAACCTACAGAAAAGACCCATGAAGTCCAGATATCTAACATCCTTGGAATGACAACCAAAATAAGGGTTGAGCTACTAGACAATGATAAGCTCTAATTGATAGAATTCCCAAAGAAAAACTCAGAAATCTTTGCATCTACCTTAGAAGACATGTCGGCAATCATCCATATTCTTGAGGTTACTTACCACCTTAATGTCAATCCTGCCATCTAACTTGTTAGGCAAAAGAAGCAACATGTCGTACTTGAATGTCAGGCCGCGATTGAGGAAGAAGTATAGAAGTTGCTCTGCACAAGCTTTATTCGGCATAAGAAGTACTCCACTTGGCTTGCCAATACGGTGTTCATTAAGAAAGCAAATGGAAAATGATGCATGTGTGCCGATTACATTGACCTTAACAAGGCGTGCCTAAAGGACTATTTCCCCCTATTGTACATAGACTAGCTCGTCGATTCGACATTAGGACATGTACTTCTCAGTTTCATGGATGCCTATTTCGGATACAACCAAATTAGGATGTCTTCCGAAGATAAAGTCCATACATCCTTTGTCAAAGGCTTCAGGAGTTATTACTAAAAGTGATGCCTTTCAACCTAAAGAACGCTGGAGCTACATATAAAAGGTTGGTTATTCGCATCTTCAAACCATAAATAGGTAAGCATATCAAAGTTTAGTTTGATGATATGATTGCTAAGAGCAAAACCATAAGAGGCTATATCGATGACCTTCAAGAAATCTTCTAGACCCTTTGCAGTTTCCAAACGAAACTCAACCCCTAGAAGTGCTTCTTTGGAGTTGCTTTAGGTAAGTTTTTTTGGTTTCATGTTCACAGAGCGAGGGATAAGGGCTAATCCTAATAAGATCAAAGCAGTTTACGAAATGCAAGCCTCGACTAAGGTTAAAGAGGTCCAACGACTAACAAGAGGGATAGTTGCCTTCACTCGCTTTTTATCTCAAAGTGTAGAAAAATGTGTTGAATTTTTCACTTTGCTTAAACACCTCACTGAGTTTAAATAGACACTAACGTGCCAACAAGCTTTCCAGGAGTTGAATAACTTCTTAGCAACCCCGCCCATAGTCTCCAAACTAATACCTGGAGAGTAATTGTACTTATACCTCACGATCAGCAATAAAGCATTATCTTCAATACTCATTCAAGCTGACGATCATGAACATCAACTAGTTTACCATGTTATCCATATCTTCTAAGGGTTTGAGCTTAGATATACCAAAATAGAAAAGTTCACCCTCATGGTGGTAATCGCTGCTTGCAAGCTTAGGCCCTACTTCCAATCATATCCGATTGTCATACTAACAGATGTACTGCTCAAAACAGCTCTACAAAGGCCCGATTCTTCAGGCTAAATGATGAAGTACTCCTTCAAGCTCAGTGCCCATGGAGTCTAATTTCCCATAAGACAAGCAATCAAAGCATAGGTGCTCACATACTTCATAGCAGAATACACTAAAGCTAATGAGCCTTAACTCGAGCTTACTTGATGTGAACCGTGACCAAGAATAAACAAGGTCGATCGCTAAATGGGTCTAAGCTTATAGAAAGCTTGAAAAGGGTAAATGGGGAAAGGTACGAAAAGGGTAAGAAATGAAGTATGAGAACAGTAAGCAAACCTACGAATAGCTCTAGAGAGTATGACTCACCAATAGAACTTCTGAGGACTCACGGCACAATTCGTCGATATGATGCACGGATTAATCCAATGAGGTTACTTAGTACCCAACCTTGCTTAAGGGAAAGGATAAGAGTGATGCCAAGAGTAAACAAGCAATGTTTATGCAAGGAAGAAAGTACTTAAGTGTATCGAAGGTAATTTGATAATCTTATAACTACAAGTACAGAGGTATTTATACCTGCAAACTAAGGCAACTTGCTTAAAGGGGAAAAGACAAAAAAGACATTTCTTAAAGGGGTAATGTACATGTTACGAAGGGTAAAAATGAATATACAAGGAAAATAATCATTGGTGTTATAGATTTTACATGTGATATTGTATACGTGGTGAGGTGGCATTGACAGGGTCGTTAGGAGATGCAAACAAAAAGTATGGATAGATGGGTTTGTCCGAGTAAGGATGGTTTAGTCAGTCTGCTCTCTCTCTCTTAACCTCTTAGCAAGGAAGAGGCCGAATAATTGGTCGACTCAATAATATAGAGTAATCATCAACTCGGCATACCACACAATAATGAGCAGTTATACGGTACGACGTTAGTAGTGACTCGGCAAGAAGGTACTTGGCCTTAGCAGGGGTTGGTTGGAACATAAGGATTCGTTGTGCCAGCCTTTCTAGTCCTTGAGTTTAGTTAAGGGTTAGGGACCTCATAGCTGGATTCTCATCATTCCCTCCAGGTTATTTTGGATTTAGGATCAAATCTAGATGGTGTTAGCTCAGTTCTTTGTCAAGGTGATATGGATTGAGGTTGACGACGTTGAAGGCATCAGAAACCCCATAATCTTCAGGCACCTCCAACCTATAGGCGTTGTCATTAATTTTTTAGAGGATTTTGAAAGGTCCTTTCGCTCTTGCAGATAATTTGTTTTTCCTTTTGTTTGGGAACCGTTCTTTGCTGAAGTGTAGCCATACCAAGTCTCCTGGTTGAAATTATTTGGTAGACCGACCTTTGGTCTTTTTATGCATTCTTCTAGCAGCCTAGTCGATGTGTCGAGTGACCTTATCATAGATGTGCTAAAGGGATTATGCTTTAGTCGAGGCATTGGGGTCCTCTTACGCTAGTGTGGGTACAGGGGCGTAGTTGAGGGGTAACTCGGGATTGAATCCATAGACTACTTCGAAGGGGGTTTGCTTGGTGGTGTCATGTACGATTTGGTTATAAGGAAACTCGACCATTGCTAGGAAAATGTCCTAATCAACCAAGTTCTTGCTTACTGTAGCTCAGAGTAGTGAACCCAAAGTATGATTAACTACTTGTATTTGGCCACTGGTTTGGGGGTGAAATAAGGTGCTAAAGAGTAATTTGGTTCCTAGCCGATGCCATAAGGTTTTCCAAAAATGGCTCAAGAACTTTGAGTCTTTGTTGTAGACTACACTTCTTGGCATGGCGTGTCTTTGCACAATCTCCTGTAAGAATAGATAAGCAATAGCTGAAGAGTCGTTAGTTTTGATGTAGGGCACAAAGCATGCCATCTTATTAAACTGATTCACAACGACCATTACAGAATGTTTTCCTTGAGTAATTCTCAGTCGTTCGAGAACAATGTCTATGCTTAGTTTAGTCCACGGCCTCATCGGAATAGGAAGGGGCATCACCTTCCCTTGTTCGAGTCGGTGCTTGGCATTTTTTCACATAGCATAGCTTTCAACTACTTAGTGCACATCTCCTCGCATTCTTGGCTAAAAGAATTGGCCATTTACAAGTTTACAAGTCCTTCTCTCTCTAAAGTATTTGAAGAGTCCTCCACCGTGGGCTTCCCTAATTAATAATTCCAGTAGGGAACAAGTTGGCACACACAATTTTCTACCTCAGAATAGATAGCCATCCTGTACATAATACCTGTATACTGTTCTCTCATCTACGCATCTCAAAATTATTGGTCTAAAGTATGGATCCTCGAAGTACTGTTCTTTGGTACTCGTAAAACCAAACAGTCTGGTTTACAGTTTTAACAAGAGCACATGCCTCCTCAAAAGAGCTTCTGCAACTATGTTGCTTTTTCTTTGCTTGTATTTGATCACAAAATTGAATCCTTCAAGGAATTCAACCCATCTCGCTTGCCGCTTAGATAGCTTAGTCTGACTTTGGAGGTAATGTAGTGACTCGTGGTCAGTATATATGACAAATTCTCTTGGCAGTAGATAATGCTGCCATACTTGCAGTGCGCGGATTAGTGCCAAGAGCTCTTTGTCATATACGGAGTAATTTAACTGGGATCCTCGGAGCTTCTCACTATAGAAGGTAATTGATTGGCCTTCCTGCATTAGGACATTACCTATTCCAACGCCTGACTCATCGCACTTTAGCTTAAAAATTTTGTTGAAGTCAGGTAGCACTAACATCGGGGCGGAGTTTAACCTTTTCTTAATCAACAAAAATCCTCTCCTCCCTTTCTCCCCGTCAGAAGTCAGTGTTTTTCTTCGTTAATTCAGTAAGTGGCATAGTGAGGATGCTGAAGTTCCCGATAAACCTTCGGTAAAATGAAGCTAGTCCATGGAAACTTCTTACGTTGGTAAAAGTAATAGGGGTCGACCATTCAACAATTGCTCGGATCTTCTTATCATCGACTCGTAAGCCTCCTCCACTGACTATATAGCCCAAGAATACCACTTCCTCCTAGTAGAAGCAACATTTCTTCAAATTGCTGAATAGTTTCTTGGCACGAAGGATATTCGGGACTGTTCTAATGTATTCGTAGTGACTTGGCATGTTGGCACTGTAGATTAGGATGTCATTAAAGTATACCATGATACACTTTCTGATAAGATGTCTCAACACATGGTTCATAAGTCTCATGAAGGTATTCGGGGCATTCGACAAGCCGAAGGGCATGACCATCCACTCGTAAAGTCCATGTCGAGTCTTGAACGTAGTCTTCCACTCATCTCCTGGCCTCATGCAGATTTGATGGTAGCTAGACTTGAGATCAATCTTACTAAAAATTTTGGCTCCACTAAGTTCATCCAATATGTTTCTAGCCTTGGGATTGGATACTTGCATTCAATCTTGATTTTGTTCACAGCACGACTATTAGCACACATTCGCCAGTTGCATCTTTCTTAGGTACTAGAAGTGCAGGCATAGCACAATGCTGAGACTCTTTCCCACATATCTTCTTTCCAGCAACTCATTGACTTAATGTTAAGGCTTAGAAGCTTGCTTAGGATTCATGTGATAAGCTGGCTTATTCGGTAGTGCAATGCTAGGTACTGGGTCAATGTAGTACTCTATGCTTCGGGTCGGGGGCAACCCTTCTAGCGACTGTTCTATGAATAGGTCGGCATATTCATCTAACAATTCCTTTACCTCTTGGGGTAAATAATTCTGCTTCTTCATTTCTAATAGTTGCCTGACCAGTAGGAGGGTTGGCTTATTGGTATTAATGGCCTCTTGGAGCTCGGCTCTACTCATCACTAAAGCTTTCTTTGATCCATGAGCAAGTTTTATTTGTAACTTGTGAACTTCTCTCGGCGGCATCAGATTTAGCGTAATCTTTCGATCATCTTTCTCAAGAATGTAGGTATTCCTATAACCTTTGCAGATGACTCTTTTATCAAATAGCCACGGTCTTCCTAATAACACGTAAGACGCATACATGGGCAGTATGTCGTAAAGAATTTGGTTGAAGTAATTGTTGATAGTGATCGGTAGCAGTATTTGCCGAGTGACGTATAAGGCTCCCTTCTTACTCAACCAATGCAACTTGTATGGCTTCGGGTGTGCAACAGTCGGTAACCTTAGTTTTGAAATGAGGTCGGTTGATGCTATATTGGTGCAGCTCCTACTATCTACGATGAGGGCGTACGTCTGATCATTTACCTTGCAGGTGATATGAAATAACTTCTCTCTCTGCTCCTCCTCTCGTGAGGGTTCTATATTGATAGTGCGTCGGACGACCATGAGTAGTTGGTCTAAGTCCTCGGCATACACGTCTTCCTCAATTAAATCTTTCTCAACATTCTCATTTTCGATAGGAACCTTCTCCTCAAGTTCTTCATTCGTACTCTCTACGTCTAACTTCGGGATGTCTCCCTTGATGACCATCGTCCTTCGATTCGGGCACTAAGTAGCCATGTGTCTGAACCCTTGATACTTGAAGCACTTGATCTAGTTGGTCTTCTTGCCAGACCCTTGCCCTTTTTGGCTAGACCCTTTCCCCTTCTCATACGTTTAGGTTGACGCTACATCTTCAGCTCGGCTTTTCTGCTTAACTTGGACATCAACCCTTCTAGTCAACTTGGTACTTGGCAGAGTCTAATGAATTGCCTATCTGAGTCGATTAGTTGGCATTCTAGTTGTTACTCAGCTCCTTCTCTACCTCTGTACTTATTGGGCGATCCTAACAACTTCATCCATTGTGTAAAATTGTTGGAGCTCCACAATGTCTCGAATGTCTTCTCTCAACCCAATGACAAACCTTAAGATTGTTCGGGCAGGTGGATCCTCCACTTCAAATCTTTTCATAAGCATTTGGAATTCTTGAACATATTCATCAATAGTTCAACCTCCTTGTCTCAACTCCTGAAGCTGCGTGAATGTATCTTAGAGATAAGTTTTCGGCATGAATTGGTTTCTGAGAACTTTCTTCATCTTGGGCTAGGTATTAATCTCTCGATACCTCTCTCTTCTTCTCATGGTTTGAAAATTTTTTTACCACATGGAGAAATATTCGAAGAATTCAACAGCAGCAGTCCTCACTTTCTCATAATCCTTATATTGATAATAATCAAATACATGTTCTACCTTTTCTTCCTAATCTAGATACTCGTCAGCATTCCCAAATCTATTGAAACTCGAAATCTGAAGCTTCACATGGTCAGATGCTCTAGGGACTCCTATACGCTCCTCTTTAAAATAATCTTCTTCCTCCTCATCTAGCTCTCTCAGATCTATCATTCGCCTTACTCGTTTGCCAACTCCTTCACCTCGAACTAGTCGAGCTAGGTTCTAACCTTTAACAGATTGAGCAACTTGTAGAGTGTTTTACGTAGTCTCAGTAGGTCGGCAAGCATGAACAGCTCGGGTTAGATCAACTAAGAGCTTAGCTACCTCATTAACTCTCTCGTTAATACTTCTGAGAGTTCCTTGAGATTATGGACAACTCCACTGTCATCAACAGCATTAACATTCATACTGGGATCTGTCATTTTTCCTCATATATTCAAATTCAAACAAACACTTCAGAGAGTGAACAACTAACAATACAGTAGTTAAATGAACATAATAACTTGCTCTATTTCACATAAAATAGAGTATAACAGAACTCAGGAAGAACTAACTACAGCTTACACAAAACCTCCGCTCTGATATCAAGATATGTGAATTGTGACCAAGAACAGATAAGGCCAGTCGTTGGATGGGTCCAAGCTTGTAGAAAGCTTGAAAAGGGTAAGAAATGAAGAATGAGAATAGTAGGCAAACCCGCGAATATCTCTAGAGGATATGACGTACAAATTAGTCTAATGAGGTTATTCGCTAGCTAACCTTGCCTAAGGGAAAGGATAATAGTAATACCGAGAGTAAACAAGTAGTGTTTACGTAAGGAAGAAAGTATACAAGTGTATTAAAGGTAATCTAATAATCCTACAACTACAACTACAGGGGTATTTATACCTACAAACTAAGGCAACTTGCCTAATGGGGAAAAGACAAAAAGGACATTTCTTAAAGGGGCAATGTACATGTTACAAAGGGAAAAAATAAATATACAAGGAAAATAATTATTGGTGCTATAGATTTTACATGTGATAATGTACACGTAGCAAGGTGACATTGGCAGGGTTGTTAAGAGATGTGGACAAAAAGTACGGACAGATGGGTTTGTCTGAGTAGGGATGGTCTAGTCAGTCTGGTTTCTCTCTCTCGACTTCTCAGTAAGAAAGAGGCCTAAGTAATTGGTTGACTCAACAATAGAGAGTAATTATCAACTCAGCATACCACACAATAATAGGTGGTCATATGGTACGGCATTAGTAGCTTGGTAGGGGTTGGCAGGGGTTGGTTGGAACATAAGGATTCGTCGTGCTAACCTCTCTAGTCTTTAAGCACAACTGCGGGTTAGGGGCCTCGTAGCTTGATTCCCATAATTACCATACCTATTTGAATACTCCACGTCAATGGCTCCTTTACTAAGGGGGAAGTAAGGTTGATATCATGTTATAAGGCTTGCATGGAACAAAGATCCTCTATGCCCTAAAGTTTGGTTCCCAGTGAGCAACAGCAAAGCTAAATACGAGGATCTTATTATCAGCTTGAAGATTGCTAGAGATATTGAAGTAGACAAACTCGACATATACTCAAACTCCACGCTGGTTGTATAGCAAGTCAAGGGAGAGTATGTGACCAAAGGCGAAATGATGGCCAAATACTCGCTTTTAGTGTAAGGCCTTCTCGTAGAATTTGCTTCTTAGGAAGTCAACAAAATCACTCGAGTGAAAAATGCAAAAGCAAATAGATTATCCAGGATAGCTTCTTTTGCCATCCTTACATCACATGACTACGATAAGCCACTCTTCATATAATACTTCCTCGAAAGGAGTACAAAAGTAGAACAACATGTTACTAAAATGACGAAAGTAGCTCCCGAGCCCTCTTACATGGACTCCCTTATGTGGTACATCAAGACTAGGGCATTACTCGAAGAAAGAGATGAGGCAAAGAAGCTAGCCTATGTTGTAGCCAAATATACATTGATCAACGATGTACTCTACAGATGAGGGTACAGGACTCCACTCCTCAAATGCCTTCGAATAGAAGAAGGTGTTCGGGTTTTGGGAGAGCTCCATATGGGAATTTGTAGCAATCATATCCATTCGCAAGTATTGTACCTTCGAGCACTTAAGCTAGGTTATTATTAGCTCACGATAAAGAAGGATGCTAAGATTATGGTCTAGAGATGTTACTCTTGCTAAAAGCATGCGCTAATCACTTACGCCTCTAGTTTGGAGTTACACGCCCTTGACCAATCCATGGCCATTCATACAGTGGGGATTCCACATCCTTAACCCCTTCTCGAAAGCCTTGATGGGCCAATAGTTCATCTTGGTGGTAGTAGATTACTTCACCAAGTAAGCAGAGGCATCAGTTGTTGCGACCATCACAGCTTGAGCTACTTAAGGATTCATGCTCACCTACATACTATCTTACTTCGAAGTACCGTATAGGTTGATTGTTGGTAATGGTGGGTAATTCTACAGTAATTGTTTCAGGGATTTCTACAACAAGCACAATATCTATTTACATTACACTTTGGTGGCCCATCCTTACACAAACGGCTAGGTTGGGGGTATCAACAAGATAATCCTTAAAAGTTTGAAGAAGAAGGTAGAGCAAGTAGGAGGTGGATGGGCTGATGAGCTTCCCAACATACCTTGAGGTTACCGTACAATGCACAAGACCTTAATCGAAGAGACCTTATTTTGCCTCGTATTCAAGGCAGAAAGTGTCCTCCCTATTGAGTTGGAATTACTTTCCAGCAGGTACAACACTTTAATGTAAATACTACCCACATGGCCTTACAGTGAGCCTTGATACTATTAATGAAGTTTACGATGCTGTACGGGTTATGTACAACGGCCTATCAATAGCGAGCCGCCCGATACTACAACCATAGTATCTAACATAGGGTTTTTCACCTTGGAGACTTAGTATGTTGAAAGTTAGAGGCTACCAGCTTAGAAGAAGAGGAAGGCATGCTTACTCCTAATTGGAAAGACCTTGTGCGAGTGGTTGATGATGTGGGAAAGGGTACTTATAAGCTCGAGATGCTAAAAGGACAACCTATCCCAAGGTATGGAACGCCTAGAATTTAAGACCTTACTTTCCTTAAGTGTAACAATGAGAATCAAAAGCATTTGTAATCATAGTTGAATGCAATGAGTTAATGAAGTTCCTAGCATATACCTCTGTTCTTTTATGGAGCACCTAACCTTGGTTTGATTTTCATCCTTAAGCTTAGCCCAAGTTAGTCCTTACTTTGACAACGTGTGTACCTTTTTTGAGCATTAATCTACATCGAGTCTCTAACCTTAAGTTGATTTAATCCCTAAGCTTAACCTTACTCAGTCCTTACATTGATGACTCAGGCACCTTTTTCGGGCGTCAATCTACATGGAGCCCCTAACCTTGGGTCGATTTTCCTCCCTAAGCTTAGCTTATGCTAGTCCTTACACTGACAACGTGCTCACATTTCACGGGCATTGATCTATATCTAGCCCTTGACCTTGGGTCGATTTTCACCCCTATGCTTAACCTAAGTTAGTCTTCATATTGACAACAAGAGCACCTTTCACAAGCATCAATCTATATCGAGCCCTTAACCTTGGGTTAATTTTCATCCCTAAGCTTAGCCCAAGTCAGTCCTTATACTAATAATGTGGGTACCTTTCTCGAGCGTTGATTTACATCGAATCCCTAACCTTAGGTTGATTTTCACCCCCAAGCTTAGCCTAAGCCAGTCCTTGCATTAACGATGCAGATAGCTTTCTCGAGCATCGATTTGCATCGATCTACATCGAGCCATTAATTTGGTTTGTTTTTCATCCCCAAAGCTTAGCCTAAGTTAGTTCTTACACTAATAACGTGGGTACTTTTTTTGGGCATCGATTTACATCGAGCCCTTAAACTTAGGTTAATTTTCATCTCTAAGCATAGCCCAAATTAGTTCGTACACTAATGATACGGACACCTTTCTCAAGTGTTGATCTGCATTGAGCCCCTAACCTTGGGTTAATTTTCATCCCCAAAGCTTAGCCTAAGTCAATCCTTACATTGACAACGCGAACACCTTTTTCAGGCATCAATTTACATCAAGCCCTTAACCTTGGGTTAATTTTCATCCCCAAGCATAGCCTAAGTTGATCCTTACATTAACAACATAGGCATATTTCTCGGGCATCAATCTACGTTAAGCCCTTAACCTTAGGTCGTTTTTTATCCTCAAGCTTTGTCCAAGTCAATCTTAACATTAACAATGTGAGTACCCTTCTCAAGCATGAATTTACATCAAGCACTAACCTTGGGTCAATTTTCATCCCCAAGTTTTGCCTAAGTTAGTTCCTAAACTTATGATGTTGGCACTTTACTTGGGCATTGATCTGCCTCGTGCCCTTGAACACCAGTTGATCTTTAATTCTCAAACATTCATCTAAGCAAAAATGCTATTAGAGCAGCTATTGAATATAGCTTGAAGTCAAATTAAACAACAAGAGCTGAAGAAAAACGAGAAGCAATGATCAAAAGAAAGAGGTTTTACCTCACTAATCAAATGAAGTACAAAGTTTAGTGGGTCAGCATACCAAGCCCAATTACATCAAAGAAGAAAATCAAACAATACAAAAGTATACAACTTCTTATTATACTATGGCTAGTTAATTCGCTTGAACGACCGCTTGTAGCTACGACTTAGCTTCTTGCTCTAGGAATTCTTCCCCAAGAGGAACTCATCTCAACTTTGACTCGGCTAGCTCTCATATTGTGACTACATCCCTAAAGTCCGATCTAGCCAAGCCTCAAACTATAGAGCTCTTAATGACACTCAACCTCCAAGTGAAGGTCCCCATTCCATATTCTAAAGCCTCTCTTCCACAAAAGCAGTAGTAGGAATAGTTGATTTGACTACTCCACCTAGAGTGCTGAGCTGTCTAAGCCCTACGGTGACAAAGAAAAGTTGTCCTTCACCCATAGTGAACTAGATGACTCGTAAAGCAGAGGATTCCTACAAGTGCCTGGATTCACACATCAAGGTAGAGAAAAGACCCCCTCTACTGTTTGTAGATACCCCATTTTTGTATTTCCTTAATTAAAAAATTTTTAAAATAGGGTAAGGGGTCCTAAATTAGAAAAAAAATACAAGATATACAAAAAATGAAAATAAAAAAGGGATTAGAAAAAAAAAATTGGAAAAGTACAAAAAAAATAGAAAAAGAAAATTTAGAAAAAAAATTTTTAGAAAATATGGAGAATTTTTTTAATGAAATAATATTTAGAGTTGTGAATAATGCAATTAACTAGCTCTTTATTTTTAGGATAGGTAATATTTAGTTGCAAGATAAACCAAGACATAGGCTAACGACCTTTTGGTGATGCACTTTGACTAAACTTGGCTTTAGACCTAGAGGTTTGGGGTTTAAATCTTGCAATAAGCACGTGACTATGCCCCAAGCTAATTCTTAAGAAGCTCACAACATTATAGCAATGAAAATTAAATCCCTACACAATCCCTTCACTTCTTAACCCGATTAAGTTGATATTTTGGCAAAATTTTATCAAATTAGTTACAGAAATTCAAAGAACACTTGAGATAATTTGCATTGAGCCTACAAACTTGTCCACATTCATGCATTAAAAGAGTTAAAATCGGTCAAAAAATTAGAAAAAAAATTATTTACCCAATAACACAAAACTTTGGTTTTGGACAATTTAAAGGGTTTCCAATTGAATTCGAGCTTGCATAAGTATAAATAAGGGAATGGGAACTTGTTTGGGATAAGGGAGCTCGATTAAAAACACTCCATACAAGCTTGAATATGAGCTTTCTCCCTCTAACTTGTGAGCTTTACTTTCTCACTTTAAAACCACCACTCTATGGTGGTTTTCGAGTGAATCCATTACCTCTACTAGCTTTACTATTGTAAAAAACCCAAGACCTAACACTTGATCAGTTGAACCACCATCATTAAGTGGTGGCCATTTCTCAACCACCACTAAACGGTTGCCATTTATTGAAGGCCATTATTCTCTTCTTCAAAGTTTAGATTAGATCCGTAGAGCTTCGATCCGACCTGACCAGTCCGCTAACTCCAACCCACACACAAGTTCTCCTTTAGTTTAGTGTTGTTTAAATTTCAGTCTTGTATTTCTATTTATTTATTTATTCTTGTACCTTATTGAAATAAAAATAGAAAAGAAGAAAAAGAAAAAAGAAAAAGCTTAGTTTGATGTTTTCTTTTTAATAAGAAAATAAGGAATATAAAGAAAGGAAATAAATAAGAATAATAAAAATGGAAAAATAAAATAAAATAAAATAAAAAATGCATTTTATCACTTAGAAAAGAATCAATTTTTCAAAAAATATAAATAAATCAATCTCTTATGATACTTTAGAACTCTCCAAAATAAACCAATTAGAATCCTTTATAAGATTTTCAAAATAAATTGAAAAGGTTAAGAAACTTCAACCTGACTCGTTTTCAAAATTAAAAATCATTAATCCACTTAAATTTTTTCAAAAAGAATTACGTATGCCTGATCTTGAATAATGGGTACATTAGTACCTTTAGAGTGATGTAAAAAATGAAAAAAAAAGTTTTTTCCACTTTTAGTCTGAGTTGCTCAATTTGGTAAAAAAAAAAATGAAAAATAATTTTCCTTTCTTTTAGAATTATTCAACTAAGAGTAATTTTACTAGATTATGTTGTTATTCTAAAAGGTGATTTTAGGAATTAAATCCAAATTTGGAAAGTTTGAGGTACCCATAAGGGTTTAAAAAACCTAACCTCTTGACTTGTTCTTTGGTTTTCCAAAACTTTTTTCTAAAATTAGTTTTCCCTCACATGAACCAATGTTTAGATCAAAATCAAATTTACTCGCTAGGTTTTGACTTAAACTATTTCCGGACCTCGATTGGGTGGCAATTCCAAAATGTTTTTTAAAAAAAAGGCGATCTTCTTTAAATCTTAATTGAGAATCAATATTAAACGGGTATGGTTTAATAATGATCACTTTAAAAAAGACTTATTTATAAAAAGGAAAAAAAAAATCAAGCTCGATAAGATGGCGACTCCATTAGGGATTGTAGACACCTCATTTTTATTACTCTTTGTTTTAGAATTTTTTTCCTTTTGTATTTTTTGGACTAGGTTTACAAAAAATTAATTAGTTTTGAAAAATTAAAAAACTGAAAATAAAATGAAAAAAATAAAAGAAATAATAAAAAATACAATGTGTTAAAAGTGTTTGAGTTGAGTTGAGTTAGTTAGTCAATTTAAGGTTAGATTAGACAGTAGTTGAAGATGTATGTATGATTTAATAAATTTTGATTTTTTAAATAATTAAGCTTCATTAGAAAAAATATTTTTTAAAATAGTCCAATATGATATAAAGTGGATTTTTATCCAATTTATGTTGGATTAATTAAAATAAACTCATGATTTATTAAATGTGTTAGCGTGTGTATTTTGGACTATATTAAAAGGCCGTGGTCAACTGAAAACAAGTTAGAATAAGCTAGGTCGAATTTAGATTTTTTGGGTCAATTTTCTAAAAAATTAACTTTTTTAGAAAAACCATAGATTAGTAGTTAAATTATGATTTTTCCACTTGAAAACCCTAACCTTAATTTGACTTTTTACCAGTTTAATTAGTTGGTGACTCTAAATTATTTTTTAAAAAATGTTTTTCCTTAATTTTATGTCGGGTAACTTACATCTAGCGAGTTAGTCTTAATATAAGTTAAATTATGGAAAACCGAAATAGGTATCGACAAAATTAGCGACTTCGTTGGGACCTACTGGGCTAGCTATATAAAAATTAAAAAATTGATTAATGGGCTCTTATTTTTTTTCCCATATTATTCTTTTGTTTAATATATATATATATATATATTGTAATATAGTTATACTAACCGGGTGTTAATGATGTAGGCTATGTGTAAACCCCATGAAATTTCTATAACCTAAAAGAAAAATCGGATGAAGAAGTCTTTGGATAGTCCTTAGAACCACCCCAAACATGATAATAATACCTAAGTAAAGGAATCAAACCTTTAGTGTTTGACCAATACTCTAATTGAAGTAAACCTTAAAAACCTGACTAAACAAGCACGAACCCTAATACTTAAAAAACCTTAGAACAATGGCAAAATGCTAAAATGGTCATCTAACCCTAAATAAGTGATCAAAAACCTTATTTTCACCAATAAACACTAATAGTAAGGTTAAATTGATCAATACAAGTGATCGGTAGTACTAAGCGATTCAAACCTTAACTTTCGAGCTCGTACGTGGATCAAATTACTATAAACGGGTACCAAACCCTAGAGGAACCCTAAGTACTTGTGTAGGGCATTTAGAATAGCTAAATTATAGTATCAAAGTCTAACAAAACCTAAACATATCCTAATTGCACTTAATTAGCCTAATAATGCCTAATCACGCCTAATTACCACCAATTACCCTAATCAAATCCTAATCCTTAACCAATACCATTAAATCTTGATTAGTTACAAGTCAAACATGATTAATGATCAAAAGAAAAACTCTTAATGCCCTTTTAAAATATCTTGTACTCTAAGGGGACAAGATTTTGCCCAAATTGGCAAAAAGCACATAAGGTACATGATCCCCATTTTGTATCTTATCCTTGATTTCTCAAACAATCAAAGCTTGTCCTCCTTACCTCTCTTCACTTCCACGATCTTCCATATCCATTTCCCACCCTCATTTTTGTTTTCTCAAACCTTAAACACATTCACAAACACTCTCAAACTCTCTCAAAAATCCAAACACACAAAACTCTCATTCCTCTTCTCGGTTACACTGGCCATCCTAGTGCTAACCCTCATAACTTCCCCTCCGCCACTCCAAATCACTCCATACTAAGTCTCACACCTCACACATACATTCCCCTTGTTGGTTGACACACTTATACCCCCTTATACACACTAAGGCTCACGGTACACAACTACAAAGTGAGGCCTTCCATCTTTGCATCAGTAAGAACTTAGGTTTTTCCTTAGTTTTTTTGTAAGATAAGGATAGATACTAATGTTTTCTTTGTTGAAACTTATTTTATAGCAACTCCATAGAAGTTATAAGGGTTTCAAGAGGGTCAAAAAAGGTAAGTACAAGAAAAACCATCTTTAGTAGAAGTTATAACACAAATAGGCTAAGTTGTGTAGAGTAGTGTAATTGTTAGTAGGAGATCATCAAGTAGGACGATGATACCCTTATTCCCCATGCATGCTAACCCTTGTATATTCTCTCACACATATTTTCACACACTTTTATGAAGTGATTAAGGTTTAGATTAGTAGAAACATAAGTTATTTAAGTCAAAACACCATAAAAATCTACTGTTGCATGAAAATGGAAAGTTTGATCCTAGAAACCACTTTTGGTCGCCAATTTCATTGAATTACCAGATCTGGAACTTTTTTTAGTAGCTTAATAAAATGTTTATTTAGTGTTAAGTATGGTTTAAGACTTAATTAATCAAGTTAAGTAGGTTAAAGTATTGTTTTGGCCCTAAACTAGCTTAGTTAGTGATTATTGGCTTAAGAATGGTGTTAATAACCCCAAGAACCATAATGGAAAGATCTATAACCATATTAAAAATGGGATAAACTTAAGTCCAATGTTGGGCTTAAGTCCAAAAAGACAAATGGGCTTGAGCCTAAGGCCCTAAATAGTGAACTAGACACAAAAAGCCCAAAAGAACCAATTTAGGAGCCCATGTAGCTAGATGACCAAATCCAAATCCTAGGATAAAAGGCTTAGGAAGAGTTATTCAAGAGTTCCACTAGACCCATTGGCCCATCCAAGATACCCCCCATAGGCCCTTTAGTAATCTAAAGCCCTAAACTTAGTAAAAAAGCCCATTTGGACCTATAAAAGTATCACCAAGGCCCACTTTAAAATTTTAAAGTGTTGAGTAGAAAAATCCCATTTAAAATACTTAAAAGAAGCCTAAAATTATTAAATATAAAGGTCAAAGTAAAAAAACTAAGCCAAAGACCCAAAATTAGGCCTAAACCCTAAAGTGACCCAACTCACCATTTGGGCCAATGACCTTATAGGGTCTAAATCCAAACCTTGTTGACCTACAAACTTAAAAAAAAAAAACTTCACTAAACGAAAGAACATTTGAAAACAATGAAAACGACTATGAGATCACCAAAAACAGAGTTAAAACGAAGAAGATATGCCTAAATTACGGAAACAATTAACTCTGAGATAGTAAGTGGAAAGCCTAGTTAATTAGAGTAAATAGAATACTCACAAAAGTTAATTATCTTCTTCAAGGGACGAGAAATTTGACTTGGACATGATAGAGGATTATTGGGACTATTGAGCATTATAGCCGGGTGAGAATATTGCCCCTTACTTTGCTTGTTTGTGCTTATAGGTAGCGGAATACTTAATTATATCTAATAACTGAAATTGTTCCATGTTGGGCAAAACGGGGAATTGTATATGTTTGATATCTTTGACCTTGTTTGCAAAAATATCTTAAGTTGATATGAATATTATATGCTTGCCGCATTAAAGCTTAGGGTCTTGGAGTGTCTGTATATAATGATTAGTTACTTACGAACCGGACTAATAAACACTTGACCCTTAATTAAACCAATCGTGCATCGCATCTTATAACATGGTAATAAGGGCATCAACATCATGCAGTAGAACGAGGGATTATGCTTAGAGGATCTATATTGTAAATCATGTATTGAAAATTTGTTATTGTATGACGTATTTTGTACAATATGTTCTTCCCTTGACCTTTGGGAACTACTTGTATCATGACTCAAATAGTATCATTATTGTGGTAGATTGCCATATACTGCATAAAGATCTACGATCAATTACCTCGTTGATCATAGGCCTTTTGTACGATACATAAGGCTCTTTCAACTTTATGTCACCATCAAGCCTATAAATAAGTAATATGAAGTGGGATGACTAAGGTTAATATTTAATTACAAAAGCGATCAAGTTAGAGTGTAGATTCATAGAATTCCAGAACAAAAGAATATTACAACATACTTGAAATTCTAAGAAGATCTAACTAAATAAGTAAATATATTTACAAATCAATATTTACACAAAAATTCTCTCTTCTCTTCCTAGACAAACACCTCGTCTCAACATGAGACTCACCTCGGGCATTCTGTAGCTCGGATGGACAAAAAGATGATCTTGCAACAAATGAAATCTATTAGGGGTGTAAGCTTACACATTGAGTAAATCCCTTTGCCATGCCATGCAAACAATATAATTTAAATGCATAACATATGAATGCATAAATAATTAAATTGCTAAACAATACATGTAGAGACCTAGGAGCTACAAGCAACTTAGAATTACATTTCCTGTAGTTAGGGTTGGAGATAATTAACCAATACAAACCATCAACTGAGTCATAGCACTTGAGTTTTTATTCCATTTGCACTAACGTACTTAAATCAACTCAAACAAATATATATAATATATGTAACTTTACTTTTCTTACGAAATTATACTTCCTTTTTTTAAAAATTAAAAAATTTAAGCCAAAATTCCTAAGTCTAGATGTATGGTGGCTTTCGCAATCTACATTACACGCTCTAAACGGAAGCTACAAGACATAACCCTTCACTAACAGTTAGCGTCCCCTGGCTACCGGTAAGCCTGAAAGCTTCGGACAGAGATTCAATAATATAAATGACACATTTGCCTAATCCCAACAGGAGAACTTGCTCTTGTGAGCCTCTTCCCATCTTCCATGTGAGGTGACA
This sequence comes from Lumnitzera racemosa, assembly GCA_024138005.1. Taxonomy (NCBI): domain Eukaryota; kingdom Viridiplantae; phylum Streptophyta; class Magnoliopsida; order Myrtales; family Combretaceae; genus Lumnitzera; species Lumnitzera racemosa. The sequence continues at coordinate 38,189,533 of JAMXBC010000007.1, forward strand.
ATCAGTATAGTTATAAGGAAAAATGAGAAATGCATGACTCTTTGAATTTCTTAGTTGAATACTTAATTAATTCAATTTCCATTATGATAAAGTAATTTCATTCCATACAATCTATGCATGCTATTATCACAACAATACCCATTATTACCTCATTAGCAAGTCATGGCATTCAATTGTAATATAGTACACATGCATTTCCCATATCCTTTAAGCATTTAAGTTCATTTCATAAATTTAAGTGCGATTATACTACAAGCAAAATCAAGTATCAAGTCATTGAGAATCACTCAATCAGCTACGGTGTATCAATCATAATGGTTTGGGGGTAGGTCGTCTCCTAAGGTCGAGTCCCCTGAACATTGTAAATGTTATAAAGTTAAGAGTTTGAGATGAAATTGAAAGGCTAACCTAAGGTTCCTTAAATCATACATTTTAACTTAGTTTCGTATCTTTCCTAGTTTTACTAAAACTTCAATCATGTATAATTTTCTCATTTTAAATACGATTTTTATGATCTTCTAATCGATTTTCATCTTTTTCAAGTTTACTTTAACGTAGTGTGGTTAGATTTTCGAGATGAGATACGCAAATCTATCCACTAATTAGACCGGTAGCGGTCCTCATGGTTTGCTGCTTTTTTGGGCTTAGTTTGGTTGGTAGGATTTTTGTTATCTTAGAGAATCTTTCAAGCTTGGGTTGAGGATTTTATTCTAAGCTTAAAATACTCTTTAAGGTCAGATTTCCATCCTTATGGCCTTGGTGTTATCAACATCTTTTTGGACTTTTATGTGGGTTTAAGTGGTTAAATGGACTTTTTTTTTTGTCTAAACTAAGGTTAATCATTTTGGTAGGCTTAGGGAGTATTATGTGGGCTTCTTATGGGTATTAAAATAAATTTTCTTGAGTCACTTAGGTATTGGTCAGAAATTTGGTGAAGGCTTAACTTTGTTCTAAGCTTATTTTGAGTGTTTTAAGCTAGGTTTTGAGTTCTGGGCTTTATACATTTGTTATATTTGCTTTGGTTGGTTTTTTTAGTTTGTTTACTTGGTTTTATTATATTTTTAAGTGACTTTTCTTGCAATTCCAAATCTGGACGGTTTGGGTCAAGGGTCACCAACTTGGTTTTTCAACTTGTTTTATCATTTCCTTAAGTTTCGTTGTTAGATTATGAACCTATACTACTCATATTCCAACTCCAACTTAACCTCTCTTCCATGAGGTGATTACTTAGCTTATTTACTACATAAAAATCATAGATCACATACTTATCATAAACTCTATGCCATAGTTCACATCTTAAAAAGTTGATTTCTTCATAAAAACTTTATGAAATGGATTTTCCTTTACTTGAAGCTAGATTTGAACATATATGACAACATGAAGTCAAATATAACATCTAAATAACCTACATACTCCACATGTCCAGCATGTTATCTCCCTTTCCATACACATATTTCATGATTTTCTCAACTTACAAACTTCTATTCTAAGTGCTAGACATGTATCCTACAAAATATCAACCTAGCATGCTTATATTTCAACTTTCATGTAAGAGATTCATAAGCTTATTTCTTAAAGTAGTCTAGTTATTTTATCATCTTATGTTCATACTAATATCTTCATGAAAATATGGTCTCCTAATATGTCATACTAAAGCACTTTAACTAGGAAATAAACTTACTCGTCCTTAAAGTGTAAAAATGGGTGGTTATGTAACTAAGAGTCCTCTTAGCTCCTTCCTTTCCTTCCTCTTCTTGCAAGCTCTTTTAATAACTAAGATCTTGATGTTTAGGGTAGGTTTTGGGGATATTCTAAAGACTCCTAAAATAGCTTTTGAAGTTGACAAGAGAAGGCAACAAAATAATGTTTGTGTCGTGAGTTTATGGAGTAAAAGAAAGTGGTAGCAATATGTAGATTTTATGGGGTTAGGTTTCCTCTTTTGTTTTGTGTTTGAAGTGTAGAAAAGGAAATGAAAGATGAGGGAAAAGAGGAGAGAGTATGCCGGTTTGATTGTATGGGTGAAGTGTGTCCAACATGCTTCATTTGGTTGTCTTTTATCACATATAAAAGCCACTCTTTGACATGACTAGGTGATGTAAGCATTAAGGGATTAATAGTAAATGTGTAAGACAATTGGATTGCTAGGTAAATGACAAAGCATGCCCCCTAGCTCTTCTTACAGTAGGCCATTATAGGGAACAAATAGGGCATTATGTTGTCTTATCACTTGTTTGAAAATTGAATTGATAAAATAATGTGATAACTTGTCTTTATGTAGTATAGGTTATGGTGATATGTGGAAAGTGTCTGATCACTAGCTTTTGATAGGTTATCAATTGATAATCGGTTCCAACTCTTAATTGATAAGTTATTTAATGTAATTGGTTGGCTTACTTATCCATATGTACATGGCTTATGCATGAAAATAAGGAGATTACCATATGTGTAATTCTTTTAGAATTTGGTTCTTCAATTAAGTTGCAAGTTATGATTTATTTCTCATAAAATTATGAAATTCTCTATAGTTGAATAAAATTATTCAAATTAAATTTTCAATTAGCCATTTAAGGTTATAAGTTCTTAATTATTTTCAGGTTTAGGGTTTTAGGTGACTTTCGGTTCGTTGTTTTCATATTCGAGTTTTGTTGATAGTAAACTTTTGAGTTGAAAGACTAAGTTTATTTTTTAAATGTAAACTTAAATTCTTAGTTTAGTTGATCTTTAGGAATGATCGAGAAGTAATCTTAGTTGATTCACATACTTGTTAAATAGTAGGGTTTATAACTTAGCTCTGGAGAGTGCCACCTTCTACTTAAGGCCATGTCGTGTTTATTGCTGAGGGTGATATTGATGACAAGAGACTTTGAATTTGATGGAGATACCTAAATCCCGACGTGTCAAAATACTTCCAAACTCGAGTAATGGTGGGCATCAAAATCGTGCTATATAGAGTTACTGCTAGACTGTATATACTATTGCATTGCATATGTTTGACAATGCATTCATTCTCTTGTTTAATAACTTGCTTGATATTGCTTGTTGTAGTGTAGGTAAGTTACTCACTAAGCAGTTGAGCTTACTCCCCATTTAGTTTATTGTTGTAGCAGGACTTGTGGTTGGAGTTAGGCTATAGGATGCCTGAGGTCAGTAGCCCCAGCTAAGGATTGTGATGTGAAGAAGTTGAGAGCTCAAGCGAACCATTTGTTTATATATATGTGGAGTCTCTTTAATTTCCACTTGCTAAGTATTCTTAGACTATTTATGGTGAATTATCTTGGTAGTGTATGGCTAAATTGAGGGAAACCTAATATTCCCACTTATACATGTTATGTTAGTGATCATTTAGATAATTTAACTTTAATTTATATGTTCTGTTATTACTTAATGCTAATTATTAGGAGAAGGTTGTAATTGTGAATGCCTTGTATAGTACACTGAAGGCCCCTGATCAAGATCAAGGATGGTGTTTGATCTCGGATCTTTACTTACTATATGGTGGTACTGTTATGACTCGACCCTACTTTAGGTTGTGACACTATGTAAAGAGAGAAGTTGGCTTAAAGGGCAGTGCCTTTTGGGTTTTTGAGGGGCTTAATTTTTTTTTCTTATCATATGTGTGCTTAGACGAGGTTAGACCTGGGCTACCTTAGGAAACTAGAACGGGCCACCATTGTATAACCCTCAAGTTGTTGAGGTTTTTACCCTTACCTGGTGGTAATAGGTAAGTCTACTCATGCTTCGATGTAACCAACTAGTCATTTCTCTAGGAATGCCTTAGGCAACAAAGCTTGAAACCGTTAGATCTCGTTCTCCAGCATCATTATAAAAATAAAAGGGGTTAGTAATTTTTAAAATTATAGGGGCTTGAAAAGAGTTGTTGTAACCTACGGCTAATTAGGCCATTATTTTCAAAAGCTAAAATTATTTATTAGGTTGACATATATAAGTGTTAAGGAACTTCATTGTTGAAAAAAAAAACTATTTTAGAAATTTATACACTTTAAGCGTGCATTAATATTGACTGTAGGTTCATAATGATTCCATTCCTATAATTTATTATTTATCGACCTTTATTACATGGTATGTGTTTGTAGCATATTGCATTAAGTTTATACTATACTTTGTTATATATATATATATTGTTATCTTCGATTTTTTTTTCTCTATATTATATGATTGCTCATGTATTATCTTGTAATATAGGTACTATGTATTGCTTTTTTTTTTGTTCATTTTACAAATAAAAAATAGCATAGCAAGATTTAAGATCGAACCTACTAAATTGTATTAAAATTTTTTGTGGGCAGGTAAATAAATATAAGTGCAATGTTTTCAAAAAAAATATATATATCACAAGTAAGGAGTTGCAATTTTATTATTTTTCCATATGACATATTGGTCATATAATTTTTTTCCATGTATTTTCTTTTTTTTTTCATGTAAAAAAAAATTTCCCTATTAACTATTAAAATCTCTATGCTTTGTCCACGTCTATACTTATAGAAAAATTCTTTACTCAACAAGGGCCTAGCGCATTTGTACTCAAATTAATGTAATCATAGTGTTATAATAAAGTTATAACCCGAAAATTTTTATGATAATAAATTATTACACTATTATTTAGTTGCTAGCCAAACATGTGCGTGTATGCCTTTCTACTGTATGTTAATTATTTGTTTATTTTTGTTACTCTATTGTTTGGTGTTACTTATTTCTATTGAAAATTTTTGTACAATAACATACTTTCATATAAATTAAAAAAGAATAATGTTTGACTTGTAAATGTTATCCCTAAAGTGTCTCCTAATCATCTTTTTGTAACATTAGATACCCTTCTTATAAAATTATAACCCTTCAATTACCAATTGTTTCCTTTGAAGCTTTATCGTCCTTATTATGTTGCTTTTACCTTTTCTTTTCTTTAGACAATGTTAGCAATCTAGTCATCAATAGCATGAATTATCTCTAACATCCTTCAGGATTTTCAAGAATTTTTACTTGTAAATAAATCATTACCCTTGGTTATTAACTTTGTAAAATAGCCATTCCTTGTCAACTCTCTAACTTTTTCAATCATTCCAATAAGTTAAGAGATGTTGTTAGCCCTATTTATAACATAAGTTTTTGTAATATAAGTATTTTCAAACACTTTTTGTTAAAATAAGGTTTTTCAAAAAAAAAAATCATAAATTTTTCAAAGAAAGAAATATAGGCTAATGAGGATGGATTTTACAAACTTTGAGTTATTAATTCTGAGTGGTTAAGCCTATTGTTGAAGCCTATAGCCATTCATTTTTTTTTAAAGCTAAGACAATTGACAACAAAGATTTCGACCTAAGCTTAATCTTGGTAGTTACTCATTATGAGCCTAAAGCGCCGTGTAGCCTATGAGTTAAACTTGATATTGAGGGGTAAAAGGGGAAAGAACATTGGAAATTGATAAATGAAAGTGGTGGAAACATTGCCCATCCTAAAGAAAAGCATAAGCCAAACACATTTCTTGAAGAGAAGCCCATTATCAGACCTTTTCAAGAGCCCTATACACAAAGCCTAAACACATACTACAGATCTTACCATCTATTTTAACCCACTTTGAGCCAGAAAAAAACCTTAAAGACATGGCCTACTAACTTCAACTATAGCTTTGTCCATCAACACCAATCCTCTCTAAGCCTAGAAGGTCCTAAATACTTACTCCACAAAAACTAGCTTACCCACTCCAACCTTAAAATCAAATACAAAGTTTGTCTCCACTATGAATGAGCTTGGGCTAGAGGGCTAATAAAAAGACCATTTAATTGAGTCTAAAAGGGCCATTTTTTTTTAAAGGTAAAGGGGTATGTGACCTACTAGGCCATCACGGAATATCCAGTCTTATCAAATGAGATTGAGACAATGAGGGGGAAACAAATAAAATGCTCCAAGTCTTTTTAACTATTGAAAAAAATCTCATTATTTGAAGGGTTTACAATGATAAGAGGCAAGCCTTAATCTTAGAGACTAACCCTAAAACATCGATGAGAGCATGAGAGACATGAAAGTGAAGATAAGACTCATTCCTTAAAGGAAGTCTATTTTGCATGTGATATAAGAACTGAAAGGATGATAGGCATTCATTTCACTCCTTATACACTTTTGTCCCTTGTTACCCCCTTTAAGCCTTTGAGGGAAGTTTTTCAAAAAAATAAACCCTATTAAGAACCACCTTACACTAGGTTAAGGCCATCGATTTTGGAAAAAAAGGGAAATACTAACTTGTGCTTCTTCAGTTGAATTAATTAATGGGCAATAATTGTCATTGATGACTCGATTTCTTTAGAATGAAGAAGAGTTTCAAACTATACACTTCTCTCTAATCCATATACTCATTCAAACACCATAAGGCCATTAATCTTTCTTAAACACTCCCCTAAGCCATACCCTACTTTACTTGGCTTATATACTTCAAATTTTTGGTTTTAGGGTTTTAAATCTCCTCAAACAAAAACTCAATCATATGGAGAGTGATCACCTTAAAGGAAAGAAAAGAGAAAAAATAAAAAGATAAAAAGAGAGAGAAAAATAAATAAAAGGAAAAATACAAAAAAGATAAAAAAAAAAGGAAAAAAGGAAGAAAAGAGGGAAAAAAGAAGGAAAAAAAGAAAGAAAAAAAAAAGAGGAAAACAAAAATAAAGTAATCACATCCTAAAAGGCAACCAAAGGGGCTTGGGACCTGAATATCTTAAAAAAGTTTAGCCTACAAATCCCAATATGAAAGACCTAAGTTTTCCCCGAATATCCTTCAAAGCATAAATCTGAGCAAGAGATTTTGAGCCTAAAGGAATGAAACTTTCATTTAATGGTTTCATCCACTATACGAACCTTAACAAAGCTCTTTTGACGGAAGAAATTGACATATCTTAAGCAATTATTGCTCGTGGATCTAGGGTAAGCCTATCTTAGCATTTTTTCTTTAAGGTTCTTGACTTGTAAACCCATTGAGATATTAATTTTTTAAAAATTGGCCAGCACATCAATATCTCCTTTTGTTTAAGCTAATGACCAAAAGCCTACCTTGCAACCTTGAGGAAAATATCAGATCAATCAAAGTGTATCACTTATAAGACTAACCGTAATTTTTGGAATCGTAGTCGAGAGTGAAAATAAGCCATTTAAGAGTGTGAGGAAGTCCTGTTAGACTAAATTATTCAAATAATCTAGAAACTTTCCCTAGGATGAAACTTACGATGCAAAAGTCAAGCATACCCTATGGGTATGAGAAGCCCTTCACTCTAGAATCAAATGGGAATTTCCTACAACAAGAAGAATAAGGTGTTCAATTGAAGTTTTTTTTTTCCTATTCCATCACCGTAATGGATAAGCAATCAAAGGTGAAGAACGAATGACCAATGGACTAAAAGAATGAGCATACCGCTTATATGTAACATTCAAACTTGGTATGATTTCATTACATGCTAGCAAGAAAAAAATGAACATTTTTTTTTAATAAAGACATCAGTTTTTTTCCTTCAAGTTTTAAAAAGTAGAAGAGTTGAGAATTTATAATGTGAACTGTAGTCATCCTTAAGTTAGGAACTTTAGTAATCCCTTGAGAAAATTTTAAGAACCTTAGTTATTCTTCCTTAGGGACTTTGGTTATCTTAAAATTCAGGATCCTTAGTTATCCATTTGGTACTTTGGTCATCTTAACAAGAGCCTTAGTCATCCTTACCTTAGGAACTTTGGTTATCTTATTAAGGAATCTTAGCTATCCATAGGGAGCTTTGATCATCTCATAAAATCTCAGGAACCTCAATCATCCTTATCTTAGGAACTTTGGTTATCTTATAGTGCATGATCCTTAATTATCCTTTTGGAACTTTGGTCAGCTTAATAGAAACCTTAGTTATCGTTTCATAGGAACTTGTTATCTTATAATTTTAAAATCTTAGTCATCCTTAGTTAAGTTGATTTAGGAACTTTGACTATCCTATTGTGTGAGAAAATTTAGGAACTTTGATTATCTTATAATTTATGAGTCTTAGTCATCTTCAGTTAAGTTGATTCAAGGAACCTTAGTTATCCTTAATTTAGGCAATTTAGGAGCCTTTTTCATCATACCAAGTGCTTATGCTATCCTAAGAATTTTGGGAATTTTAGTTATCCCTTATTCAAAGTTCAGAAAGTTTTCCTATAAGAACTTCTATTATCCTACATTAATGAACATTAGTTATCCTAGGGATTAGAAGCATTAACCATTCATTCAAACCCTTTTGTTAAGCCTTTTTCTTTGAAAGATATATCCTTTAAGAAGCCAATTATTCTTTTGAGAACACCTATTTTTCAACACCAAGTTTTTTTTTTTTTTACCCTAACTTGTCAAGTTAGGATCTTATCTAAATCAAAATTCTTTACAATTAAGTTTAGATCAATTTGTCAAAGCTCATCACTGTCATTGATCAAATCACTTACTTATAAGAGTACTATCCTATATTATCTCTCATAAATCATTATCCTATCTTGCCCTCGAAAGATCTATCATTTTGAGTAATAGATCCTTAAAGAGATCTATCTTCTTAAGGATACCTAACTTTTTAAGTCGAGCTTTATTTGTCTAACATTTAAAGTTTTTTGTCCCATGCTTTCAAGATGAGACTATTTTTAATGTCATCTTATCAATTCAAGTTAGGACTCGGTAAAAATGGGTATGTTTTTTTGTCTTTGTAGTAAAGTTTTTATAAACTTCACTATAAAGAGAGGTAGCTGTAAACACCTTATTTTACTTCTTTTTATTTTAGGATTTCTTTCCTTTTGATTTTTTGGGCTAGGTTTTAAAAAAAAAAATAATTATTTTTGAAAAATTAATAAAAAAATATGAAGTATCAAAAGTGTTCGAGTCGAGTCGAGTCGAGTCAATGAGTCAATTTAGGGTCGGATCAGATAATAGTTGAAAATGTAAGTACGATTTAATAAATTCCGAGTTTTTAAATAATTGAGCTTCATTAGAAAAAATATTTTTTTAAAATAGTCCAGTAGAATATAAAGTAGATTTATCCAATTTATATTAGGCTAATAAAAGTAGACTTAGGTTTATTAAATGAGTTAGTGTATGTATTTTGGGCTATATTAAAAGGCTATGGTTAATTTAAAACTAGTTGGATTAAGCCAGAGCCAATATAGAAAGCTTAAATAGAATGTGGGGTTTCTAGAACTTGAGAGTCGATTGGATTAAATCTTGAAGGAATGATTTGGGAAAACTAACAAATCTAAATCAAGTATTATTGTATCCTATGAATATTAGATTTGTGAAGTATGAATCCTTATTAAAAAGATTAAAAAGATTCAAAATTACTCATTTATAAATAGTGGACTTTAGTTGTAAAAAATCATATTTCACACACATAATCACTTTTGACCTTCGCACTACACAACCCGAATCCTTCACTCTCACATAGCACCATCACACCACAATTATAGCAAACAGAATCCCACTTGTATGATTCCCAATCCCACATACAAGAGTACGTCTATGCCCCCACACGATCTACTTTACATAGCTCTACGTATACACCCCAGTCCCACACACGATCACTCCCACGCATAATTCCATGCATACAGTCCATACGCCTAATCATGCACACTCCATGCAATCTAATCTAGTCCTACGTACACACTTCTAATCATGTATAACTTTACAACAACACATGTATGCGTAGCAGCAACTCTATACGATTAGCAGCAACTCTATACGATTAGCAGCCACGCGATCAACGGCCTGATAAATAGTAATTCTACACAAAGCAAAACAACAACGTAATCCACATAAGTTTTCTCCTTAATCTAACCCGCATTGTAGTGTATAGGGTGGGTTTTCCCTTTTCTAGTATGGTTATATTTATTTATTTATTTATTTTTCCCTCTCTTGTTTTATTTGTTTTTCTTATTTTGGTTCAGATAATTTATTTTATTAGTAACTTGCACCAACTTTAGTTTATTTTTATGTAGGTTTTATTTTAGTGATAGCTTTAGTTTGTTTTTTTTTTAATTATATGATATATTTATTTATTGCTATTTTGTTAGTTGTATTATATGGGTATATTAAAGTGTTACATTGGTTTTACAAGATTAGGATTTTGTGTACAACTATTACCAATCTAAGTCTTCGTTGGTCTTTATGTCAATTCCTATTGATTCATACCTTTGCATCTCTGGCATAAATTACATGTTTTAACATAAAATTGCATACTTTTAGTTAAAATTGCAAGTAAAATTCAATTTTTTTGTTAGAAATTGCACTTCTATAGGAAATTTGTATTTTTTATTTAAATTTGCATATTTTTCATTAAATCTACATTTTAAAATAAATTTGGTATTTTATGTATTTTTAGAAAAATCATTTTGTCACTTGTTAGTTTTTTATAAAATAAAAAAAATTAATTGGTGCCTTTTCCATGATTTAGGCCTTTTTTTCATCGTTTAGGCATTTTTTTTCCCATTGTTTAGATATCTTTTTTATGATTTAGGTATCTTTTTTATCATTTAGCCTTCTTTTCCACAGTTTGGTATATTTTTTAAGATTTAGACATCTTTTCCATGGTTAGGTATATTATTAATAGCAATTGCAATTGCAATTTTTTTTAATAAAATGGCATGTTTTCCATGATAATCTAATAACATTTTTTCATAAAACTTGTATCTTTTATTTATTTATTTATTTTTTCTCTCATTTAGGTGCTTTAGGATTTTTTTTTAAAGTTTTGTCACGTAGTAGTTTTTCTTAAAATAAAAATATTAGCTTGGAGTCTTTTTAAAAATTAAGTCTTTAGTTTTTCTTTTCTTAATTGAGAATAAAAATTAGGTTTTTCTTTTAGGATTTTGCTTAATAAAAATAAATTAGTTAGAAAACGTAAACTTGACTCATTTTCAAAAAATAAAATTTATCAACCCACTAAAACTTTTCTAAAAATGAGAACTACGGTTGGTTTCACCCCGATTAATGGGTACACAGGCACCTCCAAGGCATCAGTAAAATTTGTCAAATATTTGGTTTCTTTTCATTTTTTAAGGAAAATTTATAATAAAAAATTCATTTTTATGCATTTTTGCATGTTTTTATATCTTTAGAAAAATCATAAAAATAAAGGTACATTATTTTTTTTTATTTTTTTTTTGTACATAGTGAATTGGTCTTAATACGTTAGCCCATGAATTTATATTTTTTGGTTAAATTTTCTAAAAAATTAACTTTTTTAGAAAAACTGTAGTTTAGGGGCTAAATTGAAAAACCTTAATTTAACTTTTTACTAGTTGAATTGGTTGATAGCTTTAAATTATTTTTTAAGAAATTTTTTTAATGAAAATGTTTTTCTTTAATTTTATCTTTACTAACTTATATCCAGCAAGTTGAGTTTGCTATAGGTTAAATTAAGGAAAACCGAAATAGGGTTTGACATGGATATTAAGAGGGTTAGCCATTTAACTTTCTAAATTTAGAATTAATCTCTAAAAAATCACCTTACTAAGTGTATTTTATTTAGTTATTCATTCTCTATTATTTTTTGTTTATAGTTGTATTAACATTTTTGCAGGGTTAGCTTTAATTATTTAAATTGTTGGGGGAAGGAAATTTACTTTATGCACCATAAAAGTGTTATAGAAACGGTTAAACCAGGATTGCATTAGGACCCTAGGATGGGGAGGCCATTGTGTTGGCTCCGGGTATTAGAGTGTAACCACCACTCGAGATTGATTAGGCTATCCTCACTTAAGCTTGATGTGATCAATGAAAGTATTTTCTAAAAATAAGTGAGGTCACAAAGCTTAAGGACCTTTAGGACCTACCTTAATTGCACTCATAAACCCTTTTCTCAAAATTAGCAAATTGACATAATGTGGTAAGACTCAAAAGAAAAAAAAAAATAGATTAACTGTAAAGTTTCCTAATCTTTTTCTTGTAAATATTTTCTTTTCTTTAGAATATCAACGTAATTCATGTATAAATAGGATAGTTGTGATGTAATTTTCTTTTCATCATTTTTGTAGAAAATGGTTAGGTCATCTCTTACACCGGTCATTTTCAAAGGGAATACTTGAAAGATGATTTCGATTTTTCAATCTAGATCAATAGAAAGTCATTGAAGGCAATTAAGCCCGTCTTCTCATTACTTAAAATCTAGACTAATATTACCATAGTACGGGCTTTGGTTTACTTTTGAGACCCTCAGAGTTAGTCTTTTGTTTTGGCCCATGCCAATTGAGCCCAACTATTGAAGAATATTCCTATCTGTTAGGAGTTCCCTTTGTCGAAAACAGATGATATGTCCCAAATATCATAGCAGCCTTGCAAAGATTTTCAATAAACTCCTAGGCTTCTATGAATTTGAAATATGTAAAATATGGGTAGATCCCCTAGGAGAATCATTAGGGTAGATGATCTTTTTACTTGGTTCACGACCCTATCCAACTGCAACTAGAAACTCTTTTGTGGTAGCTTTAAAGATTGATAGCAACATAGAATTGATGCCTATATCTTAGTAGCATTTGGGACTGTTTTATTTTCTAATGGAATATTTCACATATATGACAGGATTGTAGAGCTAATGACCTAATTTTTAGAAGAGAAGTCTTACATCCGAACGTTGCTAGCAGTGCAAGCCAATATAGCCTTACTTATGGTTTGGTTTCTTAGCCATACTTAGAGCCATAAACTTGACTTCCTTCATAGGAAAGACACCCTTAAGATGGATCCTATTGATGCATTTGTTTCTTTCATTGAACTCCCTAAAGATGTTGCTACCTATTACTGGGTTAAAGCTTTCCAGAAATTCTATGCTAAAGATATCTCCTAGGTTGCTAGATGGATTGAGGTAGTTGAGCTAAAGAAAAGGAAGAAGATTGAAGAGGAGCCAAGGCATCATAAGAAAAAAAAAAGATTTAGAGTTTAGATTATTTGTAATTAATTTTGAATAATGTAATGGAAACTTCAAAGATGCAATAAAAATCTTTTTCTTACCATATCATAGTCAGTTTGCCAACTCCCTTCTCTGTATTCGCATACCCTCATATTGCATTTTTTATTTCTCTTTGCTTGTAAATATCTACTAGTTTATATTTGAATAACATAATGAGAGTCATGTCCTTAGACTTCTAAATGCCTTTTAGTCTAACTATTTCGAATCTTTTCTCTTATACATCCTTAGGATTACTTTTCTTGTAGGTTACCTTTTAACTACCTATAGATTATCAATTATTGATTGCAAATATTTAGGCTTCTATTCCCTTAGAAATTTTTTCTACTCTTTTCTCACTTATAAATAAGTCTTATCCATATATTCTACTTTTTAATAAGTCCTTTTCTCTCTCTTAAAAAGAAGAGTGTTATTCCAAAAAAGAGAAGAAAAAGAAAGGTTGTTAACAAGTAAGAATTCTTTCAATTAGGTTTAAATGGTTGATGTTAAGATTGCTTCCTTAGAAAAAATGGTACATCAAATGGCCCAATAGTTTCAGATCTTGTTCCCAATAATCACTATGCTCCAAGTATCTCAAGATTTAAACTTGGAAAAGAGACACTCGAATCTAGAAGAAACGACGGTAGCTACGCTAAAAAAGAGCATTACAGACCTATAAATGGCAATGGGCTCGGTACTTAGATGATTTCAACACTCGATGTCCTACTGATCAAATGTCGAGAAGCCCAAATAATGAAGGTAGCCTGAAAAGAAAAGAGTAAAGGATGAGTGAGAAATAACAAGCCCAAGGGGCTTAGAGGAAACAATTGCTCAACTAAGAATCTCAATGGCCAAATCTTTCATCATCTAAAAGAGGCAAAGATCCTGGCTTATGAAGCCCCTAATCTAAATTACAAACCATACAACTTTAACCCATACGCTTGATGTAATTGTCATATGGGTCAGAAGGGGTACTTTACTGAAAAATGTTGGAGGTTAAGGAATAAGATTCAAGACCTAATTGATGCTAAGGTCATTTATCCAGAGCTTCAAGAAGTTGATCCTTCTTCAATTGAAGTAGGGAGTTCAATCAAATCACTTAAGGCCCCAATTCTTTTGAATTTACCAACACCTTCTGACAAGCTCACGTATCGTCCTAAGTAGTTGGATGGAGTAAGTTAAAGTAGGGGCAAATAAGAATCAAGTTCTTTTCAATAAAATATCTAATAAACTCATGTTTTGAATGGCTTCATAACATTTGGAATAAAATTATCTTTATCTGCCTTTTGAATTGGGTGATTGCAGTTTAATTAATAGGCAAATGAACATACATTTTGGTATCTTATTTTTAAAGTCTAGAATAAAAAGATGCAAATTATATTCCATACACTAACCTTAAACACTTTGAGAGTTGAGTGGCATTGTGGTAAGGATGTTTTAGACTTATTCCTTAAAAATGGTTCACTTTGAGTTTATACTTGCTTATGTAAACATTGTTAACATTATTGGACCAATTTGAAGAATTTTCAAATTTAAAACCTGTCAAAAATCGCCCCATAATGGAGCAATTTGGAGGTTAGGGTCATTGATTAGGAGAGAAGGATAAAATTGGTTTATACTTGCTTATGTAACATTAATTCAAAAAGGACTTTTATTTTTGATAAGTTATTTTTCTTTGAAATGAAGAAGAGTCAATTCCTTTTTCAAACACTTCAAGCCTACACATACTTCACCCAAGCCTATACGCTCAAAATCCATGGATTTAGGGTTTTGAATCTTTAAAAGACAAAAACTCGGCAATGGAGATAATCACTTTTGGGTCAAAGGAAAAGAGAAGAGCAAGAAATAATAGGGTAACATAATAAATTAGGAAAGAATGGGGCAACAATTAAAAAAAATAAAAAGAAAAACAAGAAAAAAGAGAAAAAGGCTTGAAAATTGGGCTTGTGTAAGAGAAAAGCCCTAATCGAAGAAAGCCTAAAAGATGTGAGGCCCATAATTAAAGCCTAAACATTCCTAAAAAACATAAAGCCCTTATGTCCATTTTGAACTACAAGCTCAGCCTAAAAACACAAACCATACATATCCATCCCAAATCAGAAGAGACAAAGCCCCTTTATACATCCTTAATCGCAAACACAAGACCTTCCCACCCACAATACCACCCTTAGTTAATAAAGCTATTTCGATCTTAAAGGTTAATTTATCTTTAATAAAAATTGTTTTTGAAACTAGGGCAAGCATACTTCTTATTTTTCCTAAAAAGTTCTCGACTTGTACACTTGGGTCAAATAAAAGTATTTCTTTCAAAATAAGCCTTCTCACAACTCTTTTTGAAACCCCTTGACCAAAAGTCCAAATTCATAATGTTGAACTGAAAAAGACCTAACGGATTGATTAAGGCATATCACCTGCAAAATCGACTATAATTTTAAGATTGTAGTCAAGATTGAAATCTAGATCGAAAGTTAGCAAGGAAGTCTTCTTTGACTAGACTAATCATAAGTTACCTTTTCCCTTAGGAAACGAATGTTTAATATCACAAAGCCCTATGAGGGAACCCAACATTAAGGTTAGGAGCATTGAGATGCCCCATATGGATATTAAAGAAGGGGATGACTATAACATTTGCTCCTTAATAAGAATTTATACTCGTTAGAAAACTCAAAAAAAAAAAAAAGAAGAAGAAGAAGAAGAAGAAGAAAATTTAGAAAAAGAAAAGAAAAGGAGAGAGAGAAATTAAGGGCTTATCAAAATTTTTTTGTCTAGTTTCAAATCCATGTCAGCTCGAGCAGCTAAACTTTCAATTTAGGTCATTTGTCTCCTTTTCAATGTGGTTGCAACTTTTAAGCCGATCATATTAATCTAAGTCATTGAGGGACTTAATCCTTGATGCCTCTTTTATCGTTAAATGATTTTCACCAAATTCTTTGTTTGTACATATTTTTCAAGTCATGAAGTTTTTCAAACTGGTTACGTCCTTCGGTTTGCTTCTTCAATCTCTCATATTTCTTTTAGGGTTCTAGCTAACTCCTAGAGCGTAGTCCCATCGTTCATCATTTTCAGGATTCTAGCCAACTTTTAGAGCACTATCCCCTCTTTTCCATTCTTTTTAGGGTTCAACCCAGCTCTTAGAGTGCTATCTTGCCTTCTTTCCATTCTTTTTAGGGTTCTAGCTATCTCTTAAAGCATTGTCCCACCTTTAATCCATTCTTGGTTTTAGTTAGCTCATAGAGTACTATCTCGTCTTTAATCCATTTCATTTAAGGTTCTAGTTAGCTCTTAGAGTGCCGTCCTATTTTTTTATCTACTCTTTTTAGGGTTCTAGTTAGCTTATAAAGCACTCTCTTGATTTAACATCTTCTATTAACGCTTAACGAGTCCATAGGATGCTTCTCTTTCACCAGTTTCTCTGTTAGCCAACTCATAGGGTACTTCCCTTTACCAATTTGTCTCTCAGGGAACCTATTAAGGCGCTTCTCTTCACTAATTTCTTTTAGCGAGCCTATAGGGCGCTTTTCTTCACTAATCTTTTTAGTGAGCCTAATCTTTATTTAGGGTCTTAGTGAGCCCGTAGGGCACTTCCCATTTCCAATTTTTCTTTTAGCGTTTTTAGTTAGCTCATAGAGCGCTATCTCAACTTAATATTTCTAGTAAGCCCATAGCGTAGTTCTCATTTCCAAACTTTCTTTTAAGGTCTTAGTAAACCCATAAGGTGCTTCCCTACATTAATTTCTCTTAGGGTCTTAATGAGCCTGTAAGGTGCTTTCCTTTATCAATCTCTTTTTAGGATTTCAGCGAGCCTATAAGGTGTTTCCTTTCAACAATTTCGTTTAGGGTCTTAGTAAGCTCATAAGGTGCTTCCCTTCATCAACAATGTCTCTTTAGTGTTTTAGTAAGCCTGTAGAGCACTTCTCTTTACCAATTTCTCTAGGTCTTTTAAATCAATTTCCAATTTAGGGTTGGTAGTCCCCAAAAGATTCTCTTTCCTAAGTTAAATCGATTTCCAATTTAAGTTTAGTAGTCCTTAAGTGATGCTCCTGCCTAGGTTAAATTGATTCCAATTTAAGGTTGCTAGTCCTCGAGAGACGCTCCTATTAGGTTAATAAGCTTAATTCCAAACCAATTTTAATTTATGGTTGCCAGTCCCCTAGAGTGCTCCTGCTTAGGTTAGTGAGCTCAAAAGAGCACTTCCAGGTTTTCTCTAATCAATTCCAATTTTGGGTTGCTAGTCTTCGAGAGACGCTCCCACCTAGGTTAGTAAACTCGAAAAGAGCACGACCAGGTTTTTAAATTGATTCCAATTTAGGGTTGCTAGTCCTCGAGAGACACTCCCACCTTGGTTAGTGAGCTCGAAAGAGCATAATCAAGTTTTCTAAACCGATTCCAATTTAGGGTTTTTAATCCCCTAGAGGCAATCTTGCCTAAGTTAGTGAGCTTAGAAGAGTACAACCAGGTTTTTCAAAACGATTCCCAACTTAAGGTTACTAGTCCCTTGGAGACGCTCCCACCTAAGTTAGTGAGCTCATAAGAGCTCGACCAGGTTTTCCAAATTGATTTCCCTTGCTAGCTCTTAAGGCGCTACTATTTAATCAATGTCACTGTTACGGTCTTGTCGACTTTGAAAGTGCTTCCCTTCCTTCAAAACCTTCTAAAGTTATATTCAGCTCGTAAGGTACTATGCTTACTTTGTGTTTCAATAAGCTTTTAGAGCGCCTTCCCCCTCTTTCGCCTTTTCATTAAATCCCTAGTAGATCGGACATAAGATAACTAGCAAGTTGTGGTGCTTCTTAAGATAAATTCATCCTTAAGGAAAAAATAGTGTTTCTTTTATCTTTATGGTAAAGTTTTACTTAAACTTTACCATAAAGAAGAGTAGCTGTAGATACCCCATTTTTGCTCTCTTTTAATTTTAGAATTTTTAGAATAGGGTAAAAGGTCCCAAATTAGGAAAAAGCACAAGAAATACAAAAAAAAAGGGATTAGAAAATAAAAAAATTGGAAAACTACAAAAAAAAAAAATAGAAAAAGAAAATTTAGAAAAAATAGCAAAAAGTAGAAAATAAAAATTTGAGAAAAAAATGGCGAAAGTTAGAATTTTTTAAGGGAATAATATTTAGAGTTGCAGATAATTCAATTAACTAGCATTTTATTTTTAGGTTAAGTAATATTTGGTTGCAAGGTAAAACAAGGCATAAGCCAATGGCCTACTGGTAATGCATTCTGACTAAACTTGGCATTAGAACTAGAGGTTTCAAGTTTGAAACTTACAATAGGCACAAAAGTACCTTTTACTCCTTTTCTTTAGGAAAAAAAAAACTAACATTTTAAACATGCTCACATAAGGGTACGTGGTACATACCTAGTACGTGACTACGCCTCGCAATACTGTACTAATGAAAATTAAATCCCCACATGATCCCTTCACTTCTTGACTTGATTAAGCCGATTTTTTGGCAAAATTTTATCAAATTAATTACAAAAATTTGAAGAACACTTAAGATAGTTCACATCAAGCCCAAAAACTTGTCCACATTTGTGCAATAAAGGGATCAAAATCGGTAAAAAAATTAGAAAAAAAAAAACTTAATTACCCATTAACATAAAACTTTGATTTTGGACAATTTAAAGGGTTTCCAATTGAATTTGAGCATGCATAAGTATAAATAGGGGAATGGGAACTCTATTGGGATAAGGGAACTCAATCAAGAACATTCCATACAAGCTTGAATATGAGCTTTCTCTCTCTAACTTGCAAGCTTCACTTTCTCACCCTAAAACCACCACTCCATGGTGGTTTTTGAGTAAATCCATTGCCTCTACTAGCTTTACTAATGTTAAAAACCCAAAACCCAACACTTGATTGGTCGAACTACCATCACCAAGCGGTGATTGTTTCTCAGTCACCACCAAATGGCCACCATTTGCCGAGGTGTTAGTCCTACAACCCCTAAACCCAATACAAATCATATAAAAACACCCTTACTTGCATGAAATTTAGCTTAGAATCACTTCGAAGCACCCTTCCAATAATCATTATTCTCTTCTTCAAAGTTTGGATCCCACTTGTAGAGCTCCGATCTGATTCGACCCATCTAGCAACTCCAACCTATGTGTAAGTTCTCCTTTAGTTTGGCCTTGTTTTAATTTTAGTCTTGCATTATTTATTTATTTATTATTGTACCTTATTGAAAAAAATGAAAAGAAGAAAATAAAAAAAAAAGAGAATAAAGAAAAAAGAAAAAAAAAAAGCTTAGTTTGATGTTTTCTTTTTAATAAGAAAATAAGGAATAAAAAGAAAGGAAATAAATAAGAATAATAAAATGGAAAAATAAATAATAAACGCATTTTACCACTTGGAAATGAATCAATTTTTCAAAAGATAAAAATAAATCAATCTTTTAGGATACTTTAGAACTATCCAAAATAAAGCAATTAGGACCCTTTAGAAGATTTTCAAAATAAATTGAAATGGTTAAGAAACTTTAAGCCAACTCATTTTCAAAGTTAAAAATCACCAACTCGCTTAAATTTTTTCGAAAAGAACTATATACGTCTAATCCCAAATAGTGAGTACGTAGGCACCTCTAAGGTGATGTAAAAAATGAAAATAAATTAGTTTTATCCACTTTTAGTTTGATTTGCTCAATTTGGTAAAAAAATGAAAAATAATTTTCCTTTTTTTACAAAATTATTTAATAGATTATGTTGTTATTCTAAAAGGTGGTTTAAGGAATTAAATCCAAATTTGAAAAGTTTGAGATATCTGTATGGGTTTAAAAAACCTAACCCTTAGACTCATTTCTCGAGTTTTCCAAAACTTTTTTCTAAAATCAGTTTTCCCTTACAAGAACCAGTGTCTAGATTAAAACCAAATATACTTGTTTGATTTTAAGCCAAACCATTTCTTGACCTCGATTGGGTGGCGACTCTCAAATGTTTAAAAAAAAAATACAATATGTTAGATTTCTTTAAATCTTTGTCGAGGATCAGTATTGAACGGAGTAGACTCTAATAATGATCATTTTAAACAGGACTTATGTAGATACCTTATTTTTGCCTCCATTTTATTTTTTAGAATAGTTTAAAGGGTCATTAATTAGGAAAAATAAAAAAAATAAGAAATTAAAGATTTAGGAAAAAATACAAAAAAAGTAGAAGATTAAGAAATCCTAGAAAGATAGGAAAATACAAAAAAGAGGAAAAAGCACATGAAAAAGTATTAAATAGATAAATAAAAAATGAATAAATAAGAGGTAAAGAAATTATTTTAGGAACCTTCATTTTTTATTTATTTTCTTTATTTTTATTATTTACATAATATATATATATATATATATATATAAAGGGGATAGGGATTGGACCAAGATTAAAAGCCTAGTCTGTAAAATTTGGCCTAAGGCCTAAGGCCTTGATTTTTCTTTTTAGAAGAGGTAGTAGAGGGTACACAATATTGCGTCCTTTAATTTTTAGATGCGTACATGCATTGGCATGTGCCTTGCACGTAACCAGCACCTCCCTCCTTTCTTTCTTTTTCTAGATTTCAGTTTTCTAGCCATTTTCCTTTCACGCGTGCTTAGTTTAGGGTCATTTTGGACCCCATTTACTACACAATTTTATCGAATTAATGGTGAAATTGTGTAGTACACTTGGCATACTTTGAATTGAGACCTCTTTTTCGTTCAAATTCAGTAATAAATTGACTCCAAAAATGAGAAAAAAAAAAAACTAAAATCCAACATCCCCATTCATGGTTGTTTCCTCCATTAATGACCTTTCCAAGCTTATTCAAGCTATGTTTAGTATAAATAGAGGTCGGGAAGCATATAACACAAATTAGAGACGCTTTAGGTAAGCAAATTGAAGCTTTCTCTCTCTAACCTGATCCCCTTCTCTCTTTAGGAAAGCTATCTCTATGGCTGTTTTCGGTGAAAACCACTACTATCATTGAAATCTTCACGTCTAAAAACCCTAGGTAAGATACTTCAATTCAACTTCCCAAGACGATTCGAGCCATACGAGCTTGCCGGAGCTGACTGAAGCCTTCAAGTGAACCCTAAGCCAACCAAGCCATCCGAACCGATACTAAGTTGCCAAGCCGACCCGGAGTCGACTTGAGCCAATCTCTGTAATTTTTTTTAAATAAATTTTATTTTTTTTGTTTATTTTTATTTTTATTTTCCTTTTATTCATTTACTTGTAAAAAAGAAAAGAAGGAAGAAAAAAAAGAGAGAAGAAAAACAAGAAAGAAAAGAAGAGAGAGAGAAAAAAAAGAGGAGTCTTTTATTTGTTTTAATAGAAGTAGATAAATAAGGAATAAATAAACAAGATAATAAAAGTAAGTAAACAATTTAGTAAAAATTGTTTTGACACTTAGAAAAAATCGGTTTTTATTTTTAAAATAAAAAAATGGACCTTTTTTTTCCCTAAATTAGGACTATTTTTTATAGTTTTTTCTTAAATAAAACATTGATTATGACCATTTAGGAAGATTTCTTAAAAGAAATCAAACCGGGTAAAAAAGTAAACTCAATCTTTTCGAAACTAAAATCAATCAACCCATTAAATTTTTATTAAAAAAAAAAGAACTATGTATGTCTAATCTCGAGTAACAGGTATATAGGTACTTATAGGGCGACGGTAAAAATAAAACCTAATTTTATTTTATTTTATTTTTTTAGTTTAGATTACATTGTTTATCCAATTAGAGTAACCAATAACTGAGTTCTGTCTTTTAAAATTGAAAAATGATTTTTAAGTTCAATTTTAAATTTGGAAAGTGAATGGTACTTGTAAGGGTTTAAAGATTGTAACTTTTAGATCTAGATCCCTTGTTTTAAAACCATTCTACAAAATTTGTTTTTATCAAAAGACCGGTGGCTATTGGTTATAACTTAACTCTTTTTCCCAACTTCGGTCGGGAGGTGACTCTAAAATGAACCGACTTTCTTCAAACCCTAGTTAAGGGTCAGTACTAAACATGTAAGGGTTTAATACTGATCGGTTTATAGAAGACTTAATTTAAAGAGGAATTAGAAGGTGAAAAACTAAGCTTGGCAGCTTGGTGACTCCACTAGGGATTTGTAAAGAGGGTTAACCATTCAACTTTCCAAAATTAAAATTTACCTCTAAAAAATCACCTTAGTATAATTTATTTACCTTTTTTTGGTTATTTTTATCATAATTGTACTAACATCTTTGCAGGTTCAGTTTTATGTATTTAATCATTTACGGGGAGGTATTTAATTTTCTACAAACGTTTGGTACAAACGGTCAAACCTGAACCGTATTAAGACCTTAGGATAAGGGGCTATTATGTAGGCTTTGGGTGTAGTGGTGTAATGATAACTTTTATTTTAAATACATTTCACATAGTGATTTTATAGTATTTCTCTTACATCTTTGGTTTCTTTAAAAATAAATTGATACTTAATTGAGTAAAATTTTGATTTCAAGGTTTGACCGTGTTCTCGGATTGAAAACGAAGAAAATGATTCAAGTTTCACTTAATTTGGAGTTCGAATGAATGAGTTATGAAGTTTTGAAATTACATAAACAATAGGAGAAAGTGGTAAGCTATATTTGGTAATGAAAAAGGAAACTTTATAATATATTATGGTTTCGCACATAACTTTGGACATTCAAAAGAAAAGAGACTTGAAGAAAAGGAGGAGCAAAAGGTGAAAGCAACATTCGACTTCAAAATTGAAGAGATTTTTCATTAACCAAAGGGGTTTTTCATATTTTATTTCTTGATTTGTCGCAATTCGTTTTTAGTTTCATTATGATAGTTTAAATTCTTATATTTAGGATTGTGGAACCTAGGGTTTCATGCAACTATTAGATTTATTAATAATTTTCAATGAAGTTTCTATCTATTCTTGATTCAATTATGTTATTTAATTGTTAATTGATATTTCTATGATATCAATCTATGATATTATGCATGATGATTGAGAAATCACATGTGTAATGAGATCTTGACATAATTGGAGAGAATTACATGTGTACTTAGAGATAAGATACATAATTCTTCCGGAAAGTTGTTCTTTTGTATGGGAATTTATTATACATTAATGCAATTCTAAATTATATTACTAAGTAAAGAGATTTCGGTAAATAATTTAGAATTAAGGTTAATATGCTTGAGAAATGTGTTAACTTTAATTTTGAATCTCTTCGATCAAGAATAATAAAGATTGAATTAGATACATTTTAAGTAGTCACATGTTAAACACTAGGGGAAATGATTCCTAAATACGTTATTTGCCTTCTTGAAGTCTTTCTTAATTTTATTGCTTTCTAAATTGCTTAATCAAGTCTCATAATTAGGTTAGTTTGTGAATTTTAGTATTTTTAATTCATTCAATCCATCACAATTTTCCGATTAAATAATAGAGCTAAGGTTAATATTAGTACTCGAGGTCTCTGAGGGATCGACTCGGATTCACATCTGCTATATTAAAATTGATAGGTGTACTTACCTTGTATTAAGTTTTTGGTGCCATTGCCGAGAACTTTTGATATTAAGAACACTAGTTCTTTATTACTTTGACCATTTTTTTTCTTTCTCTTTTTTTTTATTGTCTATTTTTATTACCTAGAGCTGCAATTAATTCTATATTTCTTGCCCTTGTAGTACATGACCCAAGGCAATCGGAAGATTTGGTAGAACTTAATCTTGAAATTGAGAGAACTATCCTTCAAAATTTGAGCTTGCGACCTAGATAAACTATGGTTACCATAGAAGACGAGCCAATCGTTGAGATTGAGGAAGAAAGTGAAGAGGCCAACACTTAATTCATCAATTAAGAAGATCTACCACACATGGCTAACAATGGTAATGAAGCAAATCAAACTATGTCTGACTATTTAAGGCCTACACTTATAGGAGTTGATTCTAATATCACAAGGCCAACCGTCGCGGCTAATAACTTCTAAATTGCATCCAACATCATACAAATGGTGCATCAATATGCCATTCGACTGTGGCTATTTCCTTTTTCCTTGAGGGGTAGAGCAAAATAGTGGTTAAACTCCTTACTATGAAATTCAATCACAACTTAGAATGAATTGGTAGAGAAATTTTTGGAGAAGTATTTCCCACCTGCGAAAACCGCTAAACTTCAGAACGACATTTCTTTTTTTGGCTAATTAGAAGCGGAGACTCTATATAATACTTGGGAGTGGTTCAAGGACTTACTCAGGAGGTGCCCACATCATGGCCTCCACTATGGATGCAGGTTCAAACCTTCTATAATGGTCTTAATTTATCTACGAGACAGATGATTGATGCATCTGCAGGAGGTACTTTGAGCACAAAGACACCCGAGAAATCACAAAACCTAATTGAAGGAATAGCGATAAACAATTATCAGTAGGAAAGCACTAGAGCCAAGCAAAGGGTTACGACAATTTATGACATGGACTTGACCACTGCTCTGGTAGCCAAGTTGGATCTATTGAGTAAGAAGATTGATTCACTCTCTATTGGCCCTCAACAAGTATAATTGGATGTAAGTGACTTTGGCATGCAGGGTTATGGAGCACAAGAACAACTGGAACAGGTAGATTATCTACGAAATCCACCCATGCAACAAAATAACCCCTATAGCAACACTTATAATTCTGGGTGGAGGAATCATCCTAATTTCTCATGGGGAAACCAAAACTAAGGCTAGTAGAAGACTAACTTTGGTCCACCTGGATTTCAAAAACCATTTCTACCTCCCCCTCCTCAAGAGAAGAAGTCCAATTTAGAAGAACTTCTTACAAAATATATTCAAGGCGATGAGGCTCGGCTATCCAACATTAAATCATTATTGAGAAATCAAGAGGCTTCCAATTGCAATCTTGAGAAGCAGATTGGTCAACTTATAAAAATGATCTTTGAGAGGCAACAAAGGACACTACCGGGGAATACCGAGATCAATCTTAGGGAACATGTTAATGCAGTGACCTTGAGAAGTGGTAGAAAACTGTAGGTGGAGAAGAAGGATGGTGAGGAAGTAGTTGAGAAACAAGTGGAAGTCAACTATAAGGAAGATGCAAAGCTACTAAAGTCAAAAGAAAGTATGGAACTACCGAAAGTGAAGGAGTACAAGCCTCCCATCCCCTACCTGCAGCACCTTAAGCAAAGTTACACTGATCAGAATAAGGAATTCGGTAAATTACTTGATATTTTCAAATTATTACACATTAACTTACCTCTTGTTGATGTCATCTTGCAAATTCCAAAGTATGCAAAATTTCTAAAGGATCTTCTATTGAACAATAGGAAGTTGGAGGAGCTTACAACCATCACATTGAATGAAGAATGCTCGGCACTTCTCCAGAAAAAGCTGCTACAAAAATTAAAAGATCCAGGGAGTTTCACTATTCTTTGTATGCTTGGTAATTTGTTAGTAGATAATGCTTTGGTAAACTTAGGAGCTAGTATAAATTTGATACCGTATAAATTGTTCAAAAAGCTAGGGTTAGGAGAACCTACATTAACGCGCATGAGTCTTCAATTAGCCGATAGGGCTATCACATACCCTAAAGGCATTATAGGGGATGTTTTAGTGCAAGTAAAAAAATTTATCTTTCCCATAGATTTTGTTATACTTGATATAGATGAAGATATTGAGGTGCTAATCATTTTAGGTTGACCCTTCTTAGCCACTGCTAGGGTTATTTTTTATGTTAGTGAGCATAAGTTGATATTACGAGTTGAGGATGATAAAATAGTTTTTAAAACTCCAGAGGCAACGAACAAATTTCTTAACTCAAAGGACATATGTCACAATGTTAATTCTACTAATGTCATTACATTTACATATGTGTAGGAAACGCTTGCCAAAGATTCCTTAAGCTATTGCTTACAAAAGGGAGATGAAAATTTGGTGACCAACACCAATTGTGCAGAAGTGGTAGCTCGAATAGAAGTTCATGAATCCATTGTGAATAAGAAGGGGGTTGATCCATTCCATAAGCCAAAGGATCTTAGGTTAAGATCCTTCAAAGAGAAGCCACCAATTTTGGAACCAAAACTGTTAAGAAATCATTTGGAACATGTCTTTGTGGTGAAAAGTTAAAACTCCCAATGACAATCGGATCTAAGCTAAAAGCGGACAAAATAAAGAAGTTTATGCTACATGAATTTGATGAGTGGCATGATAAGGAGAGAAACTATGGAAGTTACGCACCAATGAAATGGAATTGGCAAGGTCGATGGTCGAAGGGTAAATTTACACTCGTATGGAGAGTTCGAAAGCAAGATACAGGAGGAGTCCTATCTCCTCTTAGATGAAGAATCATGAATTACAAGACGTATCCCATCGAGCTGTCGACGTTAATTATAGCACTTCTTGGGAGGCAATCCATGTCTAACTTTGCTCAAACTTTAGTTCTTTAAGTTTATTCTATTTTATTTTTCTTTTATCTAACTTTGCTTTGCTTCTTTTATTTGTTTCAATTTTAGTCATAGGCTTTTCTTTTTAGTTTAAATTTTTTTCTTTAGTTTTCTTTGTCTTATTTTTCTAGTTTAAGTACTTTTATTTCTGTAAGTTTCTTTTATTTTTAAATTCATGAATTTAGGTTAGGTAAAAAAAAAAAAAACAGAAAGTTACATTGGCATGAGATATGGCTGTGTCCCAACTCGTATCCATCTAAGCCCCTTCAATGGACCGCAAGCACAGATAGTTACATCGGTGTGGGATATGGTTGTGTCCCAGCCCGTGTTCACTTAGGAACATGTACTCAAAATAAAGAGTTACACGGGAGTAGGACATGGTTGTGTCCCAACCTGTGTTCGCCCAAGAACATGCACCCAAAAGTAAAGCTGTATGCAATGAAAAATGCAAGCACGGTTTGGGGAGGGATTTTTGTTACCTATCTCTTTTTATTTTTAAAAATCAAATTTTGATAAAAAAAAGAATAAGGAAATTATTTACTCTATCCGACTAGTTCCGGGTTCGAGTCTCGAGTAACCCATTATGATTAATATATCGCAATTTTAAATAATCTATCCGTATTCTATTTTGTAACTTAATCTATTCATTCTCAGATTAAAAGAATTCTAATTGAATTCCCATAGATAAGATTCTATCTATCTATGCATAGGAATATTGGTTGACATGGGTATATAAGTCATGTTATACTGTTGAATAACAAGTGCACCAAAAAATAGAGAGTTACACGGGCATGGGACAAGGTTGTGTCCTAGCCCGTGTTTGTCCAGCACCTACATGATATTCGTACACAGACTACACAACACTATCACAACATAAACATATACTCTCATACACTTACGGATACACATAAATTCACTTCAAGTTTCATCTTTTCTCTACCTTCTCCTCACGTTTTACTTTTCATCAACAAATTTCTTCATCGAATCTAACCCGATCCAAGTAAGTTCATCTCATTTTTTTATGCCCTCTCTTGTTCATGCTTTGTTTTCATCATTGTTTAGGCATGCTTAGGTAATCAAAATTTAGGTCTTTTGTGAGTTGGAACATGAATCTTATCTGAGAATTTATTTGGTTTTTATTCTTTCATGATAGACATGCATATTTGCCTTGTATTGATAGATTTACATGCTTTTATGATGCCCATCATGGCTAGATATTACTTTATACTTATCAAACATGAATTTAGCTTGCAAATTCAATGTCAACTATTCAATTATGCCATTTAGGGTTAGAATTTTTGAGAGCGTTTTTGGAACATTTAAAGTTTTTTTAGTGTTGGGAAGCCTTCATTTCAAGAAGATTGTAATATAAAGAGTCTAACGTATAACTAGTTGGATGAATTTGTTAGCCACTTCTTTTAACCCAACTAGTTTTGTGGATGCACTCTACATGTTTGTTCAAATGTCCCAATCAGATTTTTTTTAATATCCATCACTTCTACTCCTTTATAAATCTGTCTTAGTTTGAACTAAGTGTGGCTAAGATGAGCATTTTTGATTTGGTGTAGTGTTTCTTATTAGGTAATCAATGGAAAATCATGAAAAGTAGATCGTTTAAAGGAGGTCCAAATCTATTACATCATCTTCCACTCATGAGGGCACTATTGTTGAGTTACTAGCTACCCTTTCTCTACTAAAGTATCTTATGCTACAAGGTAGGGAAGTATTAGTTTCTTTTTGAATACATGTCTTTCCTTTTTCCTTATGATGTTTTTTTTTTAGTTGTTTCATGTTTTACTATTGTGCTTTCTTAGTCATACATTGAGGACAATGTACGTTATTAAGTATGGGGAAAGGATATATATGAATTTGTTACTATTTAGGAGACCAATTATTTTGCATTGGACTCAATTAATTTTTAAGTTAACTTGCAATAGGTGATTAAGAAGTGTTGGGCCAAATTAACTATTTCATCTTGATCATTATTAATTTTATTATACTTTACTAAAATTGATTAGTCAAATCTTTGGAGGGCAAAGTTACGAGTTATTTAGCTCAGGACTTTAGGACTTGAGATTGGAACAACATCACTCGTTAAGAGTTAGTCATGGTTATTTTTAAATTTACTTTTATGTATACTTTTCTCTTGAAAATTTTTAGAGCTCCATAATTCTTAGCAAACAAACAAATAAAATTCTTCTTTTGAGAAACCCCTGAAAAATCACAATTATTGGAGGTAAAAAGTAATAACAAGTGTATGAATAGTTAAAAAAATAGTAAGGATTTGTCTTGGTCATTTAGAAGAGCGAGATTGAGTCCTAATGCCAATACCAATACCAATGAAAAAAAAATTGCTATGGATCGACCTTGGTCAATCAGAAGAGCAAGGTTCTTTCCAGCTATCAATATAAGAGACAATTGGTATGGATCGGTCTTGGTCTGTCAGAAGAGCAAGATTCTTTCTCTCTACCAACACAATTGTCCATTAAATAAAGTAAATTTAAAAACCTCCTAACAAAAGCATGAACTAGGGGGATGATCAGAGGATGAGTGGATGTAAAATGTGTTTGTTTTGGATTATGATACTTGTTGAGATTGAAGAGAGAATTGTATACACTTGAGTCAAATGGACAAAATTTTTATGACTCTTTCCCAATTGGTGAGATGTTAAATCTAATTTCTAGTTTAAAAATCCTTGGTTAAATGACTCAGGTAAACTTTGACTTCCATAAATTAACTAGTGAACTCTAGTATTAAGTATTGTTGAAGCATTCAAATATGGTCAAGTGAAATTATGACATTGTTACGGGTGAAATTGTTTGACTTTATTATTGCAAGTTAATTGAAAATGATTTTTTTTTACTTTTCTTCGGGTCAAGTGTATTTGTTCACTGGTTCCTAAGTAGTGGGAAATTTTGTTTAGCATTTCTTGTATTAAAATTTTTGTTTTGATTTATTTGCTTAAGAACAAGCAAATGCTCAAGTATGGGGAAGTTTGATAATTATTATTTTAAATACATTTTACATGTTGATTTTATAGTATTTCCCTTACATCTTTTTTTAAAAATAAATTGATATTTAATTTAGTAAAATTTTAATTTCAAGATTTGAACGTGTTCTCGAATTAAAAACAAAGAAAAGGAATCAAGTTTCACTCAATTTGGAGTTCAAATGAATGAGTGATGAAGTTTTGAAGTTACATAAACAATAGGAGAAAGTGGCAATTTTTTTATCAAAAGTTACACAATCTGGGACACAATTATGTCCCTAGGCTGTGTCCATCTAGGAAGATTTTTAGTGCTAAGGTTAGTAAGTTACACAACCTGGAGGCACACTCAACTTCAAGATTGAAGAGATTTTTCATCACCAAAAGAGGTTTTTCATGTTTTATTTCTTGATTTTGTCGCAATTCGTTTTTAGTTTCATTATGATAGCTTAAATTCTTGTATTTAGGATTGTGAAACCTAGGGTTTCATGTGACTATTAGATTTATTGATAATTTTCAATAAAGTTTCTATCTTTTCTTGATTCAATTATGTTATTTAATTGTTAATTGATATTTCTAGGGTATCAATTTATGATATTATGCATGATGATTGAGAAATCACATGTGTAATGAGATTTTGACATAATTGGAGAGAATTACATGTGTATTTAGAGATAAGATATATGATTCTTCTGGAAAGTTATTCTCTTGTATAGGGATTCATTATACATTAATGCAATTCTAAATTATATTACTAAGTGAAGAGATTCCGGTAAATAATTTAGGATTAAGGTTAATATGCTTAAGAAAGGTGTTAATTTTAATTGTGAATCCCTCCGATCAAGAATAATAGAGATTGAATTGGATACATTTTAGGCAGTTACATGTTAAACATTAGGGGAAATAATTCCTAAATACGTTATTTGCCGTCTTGAAGTCTTTCTTAATTATCGCTTTCTAAATTGCTTAATCAAGTCTCATAATTAGGTTAGTTTGTTAATTTTAGTATTTTTAATTCATTCAACCCATCACAATTTTCCAATTAGATAATAGAGCTAAGGTTAATATTAGTACTCGAGGCCTCTGAGGGATTGACTCGGACTCACATCCACTATATTAATATTGATAGGTGCACTTGCCTTATATCATGTAACCACTGCTTGGGGTTGATTAGGCCATCCCCACTTAAGCTTGATGTGACTACTAAAAGTATTCTTTAATAAGTGAGGCCACATAAGCTTAAGAACCTTTAGAACTCACCTTTTATGCACTTACAACATCTAGAATCGACGAACAATCAAGCAAGATGAAAATAAATGGCTTGGAGTTTTCTTGATTTCCCTTGTAATTTTCACGTATTGTAAACATAGAATTGCTATAAATAGGTTTTGTCGTTGTAAATAATAGTCAGACAATCTTGCAACATATTTTTTCTTTTGTAATTTAGATTAGGAAAAATTTGTAAGCAAACCTATTTGCCCTAAACTAATCTTGGACTAATGGTTATGATACTTTAATTCAAGGGAACAAAAGACCATCTTCAGTAAGATTAGGCAGATTCTATTACTTCCTAAAGTAAAAATAGAGATTAATTTGATTAGGGCTTTGACAAACTTTTGGGAACCTGAAGAAGTGGTTTTTCAAGTTGAGCTTCACCTGATTAGCCTAACACTTGAAGAGTATACCCAATTACTTCAAGCCCGTTCTTTAGAAAATATACACCCTAAATTTGGAAGTGAATCTGATGAATGCCTTTTCAGGATTCCTGGGTATTAGAGAAGCTGAAGTGAACAAAGCCTTTAGAAGCTGTAACGGTAACTACATCAAACTGGAAGACGTAAAAGTCTGGTTTACCATTAAGCTTAAAGCTAACTAACAGGGCATCTTTTGTGAAAATCTCAAAGATTGGGAATAAAACAAAATAAAAGCCTTTATGCTAGCTACATTTGGGACCCTCCTATTCCTTAATGAAAAGTTCCTCATCCATTTCAAGGTAATTGAGTTGGTGAGGCAATTTCTTGAAGACAAATCATATGTCCCAGCCTTCCTCGCAAAACAGATTAAAAGCCTCAGTATTTTGAAAAAAAGGAATGATGGCGCACTAAAGACCAGCATGGAATTACTGATAGTATGGTTTGTATGCCATATGAAATGTTATGGGCTTAATCTAATCCGAGGAGAGTTTACTCATAACATTGATCTGATCGATTCTTTTATCGATAAGATCTATCTCTTAGAAGGAAAATCTACTTACTGTTGAGTAGAAATGCTGAGAAATTTCTAAGTCGCTAATATCTTATGGATATCAAGATGGAGTAACTTCAAAAGGGAAATTCTAGTTTACAAAAATTATTAAGCAATATGCTTAATTAGGATGAAATTATGCACAGGCTGTTATCCTAACAATATGATTAGACAATTCAGAGGTATCCAAGATATAGTCTATAAGCCTCCATTGGATATCATGACCTTGGATTATGAGGACCTTCAAATTCCCCTACCACAAAAGATGTCCAAACGTAGAGCAATCAAACAGTTATGGGAAACAAGGATTGTTAGCCCAAACATCGATTTAGGAGAATGGCTAGGAGAAGTGGACAAGTACCAGGTTACCAAAGAATATTTGTTCGATAAGCTCCATAAGGCATAGGAGATCCAGTATCGAGCACTAGAGGTCATCTAACTTGCATCAATTGAAACAAATCCTGAAATCAAAACCTATATGGACCAAGTACAAGCTCGAGTAAAAATAATCTATAAAGAGCGGGACATGTGGGAGGATCTCTTTCGGGAATCTAAACAATATTCTCGAGCCTTGGAACATCAATCAAGGATGACCTAAAAGAGGCTTAAAGAATTGGAAGAGCCCAACTTAGGAAAGAGAAAGGAAGCGCCAGTAGGGTCTAGTAAGCAGAAAAAGGAAACACCTGCCAAACGCCAGAAGAACATTTAAAGATAGGAATAGTCTTCTTCAATGTATTTTCTTTTCCTTCCTAAATAATGTAAAAGGAAACTCCAAAAGCTACAAAAATAAAAAAGTTAAAATTAACATCTTGCAGGTTATGAGTTAGTTTTGTACCTCTACATCTATATGCCATACATTTCTTTGTTTTGCATTCATCTCTTTTTAAAAATATTCATGTGTTAACTTGTCGAGAAGTGATCTTAAACGGGTTGCCAAGATAGCTCCTAAGTGTCAAACCTTCCAAAGAAGTCCCATCAGAACTCGTTCATAAACCAGAATAGCTAGCCAATGAAACAACAATATCAACACCAACAATAGTGTCAACCCCGAGCTTGTTGATCCCATTAAGATGAGGTTCCAATATTTAGAATGAATAGTAGGGAAGATTGTAGATCAATTAAGCTTTCTTGCTAATAGCATTGCCCTACATAGATCTACGAATCCATTAAACAAAGAAAGTTCTAAAACTTGTTATGGAAAGAATGTTGAAGCCCTACCCTTTAAAGCTAAAGAAGCCTACCCAAAAGTCAACTAAGCCTTCGAATCCTTTAAGACATAAGGGGTCTTTCCAAAGGTCAACCTGACTTTTGAGCTAAACACTTACTTGTTTCCGATCAACAATCTAAAACCTGAAGTTGATTAAGACAGACTGAAAGATCTTGAGAAATGACTGATACAACAAATCACCGAAAAAATGAAAAGCTTGAAGGGTATGATGGATTTGAGCAAACTGGTATAATAGACTTCTTTGCCCACAACTATGGAAGTTTTTTGGAAAAATTCAAAGTGCTTGACTTCGAAATGTATGATGGGACTGGATGCCCTAAATTGTACACCCAGTTGTATGTGTGTAAGATGGGCAAGTACATGCAATATGACCAGCTCGTGGTCCAGACTTTTCAGGATAGCCTAACTGGCCCTGCTTTGACCTAGTATACCCAATTGGAACTGAATTAGGTGAACACATGGGAAAAGCTGGTTAGGGTGTTATGAGCAGTACAAATTTAATGTTGAAGTGGCACTAACCATGATGGACTTGGTCGCCTTGCGAGAAAAGCACAATGAGTCCTTCAAGGAGTATGCCTAGAGGTGGAGATCCTTAGTTGCATGAGTATCTACCTCTATGATTGAGAAAGAGATGTCTTTAGCTTTTATTTATAGCTGTAAGATGTCAGATTGAAAGTATTGTCATTTCTTATTAATGACAGGAGCCATCAGATAAAAAACCGCCTTTTGTAAAGCTTACTATAAGCAAGACCAAAGAAACAATTGTCGGCATGGTGAATTTAAACACCAGGCCTAATGCTCGGGTCTCCTTCAGAACAAATCCTCCACTAATATAGCAACAATTTCAAGGTCAGCCATAAGTTAATAGGGCTCTGAGACAGTTCACCAAAATACCGGTTCCCCTTACCTAAGTCCTAGAAAAATTGAGAAGAGATAATTTAATCCATTTTGACCCTCCCAATGAAAGATACAGACCAAAACTTTTTGATCCCAATGCCAGATGTCAATATCATTTAGGATAGATAGGCCATTCAATCGACTCATGTTGGAGATTAAGAAACAAAATCCAATACTTAATTGATGAAGGCATAATCTAGCTGGACTTCGTAGAGGCTCCAGTTCCAAACATCAACAATAACCTCTTGCCTAACCATGGGCCCATCATCAATATGATATTTAATGACTTAGAGCTCGCCATCAACATGATTGGTTCCAACCGAGAGCTTAGGGTCCATAGATTTTACATACAAGAGGAGAAGCAAATTCTATAAACCATACGGTAAACCTTCCATGTGCCTATGGCCTTCGAAAATTATGAAACTGGCCCCCTTAACTATCAAGGACAGTCAAGCTCACTTATAGGAGGGATTACCCACATTGGTAGAATCTATGATCTAAAGGAAGACCTAAAAAAGAAGGTTGTGCTAGGAAGGCCAAAAAATGAACCATTTGAACATGAAGAAGGATTGTTTACCTTCATTTAGATGATCAAGTCTAGCGAGTATAAAGTAATGGATTAGCTCGCTAAGACTCCAATACAAATATCCCTCATGAGTTTATTAATGGCATCGGTACCACATTGGGAAGCTTTGTTTAGAACATTGAGGGAAGTCAAGGTCTTTCGTAAAATACTGGTTGAAAGGATTGGGTCTGTCACCAACTCTGTCCTTACTATGGATCAGATTTCTTTCGCCACTGAGGAACTAAGCAAAGAAGGTAACTAGTACACTAAGCGTCTATTCATAATAGTAAGGGTAAATAACATCATTACAACGAGAGTTTTCATTGACAATGAGTCATCCTTGAATGTCTACCCTTTAGCCACCTTGGATCTATTAAGCGTTGACTATCAAACCGAGTTCAACAACAGTGAGAGCTTTTGATAAATCCAGAAGAGAAATTATAGGGGAGATCGACTTACCAATTGATATCGGCCCACACACGTTCAACATTCAATTTTAAGTTTTGGACATCCCAAGGACCTTCAATCTATTATTGGGAAGGCCTTGGATACATTTAGTAGGAGCCATACCTTCGAGTCTTCGCCAAAAGGTTAAGTTCATTTCCAATGGCCAAGTCATTACAATTCTAGGTGACCAGGATTATGAAATTTACAAAGAAATGGCCATACCCTATATCGATACAGAGGAGCAAGAGGACTTTAGGCTCTAAATGTTTGAAGAGGTATGCATGATCGCTGACTAGGAGAAAGATAAGAGGCCAAAGTTCAAAGAAGGCCAGTTTGGAACCTATGGGCTAAGTTACATCCCAACTCCAATGGATGAGTTGCAGAATATGCAAGTGAGGGCCAAAAGAGGTGACAGATTCTATCATACCCTAATGACTTTCCCACCGTTATTAGAAATTTTCATCCGAGCCAAATTTCAGAGTTTAGAGCTTGCTAAAGAGGATACCTCTAACAAGGATAAAACAGCTGGCCCATTTGACAAATCTTAGTACCTGAATAACTGGTTCTCCATCCTTATGAATAACAATAAGTCTTCCCTAGGGTAAAGGATGAATCGCGGTCCAGTATTTTATAGAGTTTTGTAATAAATTACCTTTATTCTACTCAAAAGGAATTTCTTCTAAATAAGAATCAGTCTTCTCTTCACTTCTTCCTTACTTACACTCTTTCTTTTACATACCCAGATTCAACGCTTTGAATAAAGGCCATGGATACCTTGTGTAGATAGGTGATGAAAGTATTGATATTACCTTTGGCCCTACTAGGTTAGTCGTTAGGAGTGATGTCAATAACCATAGTGATGTGCAAGAAAGCTGGAAAAAACATAAAATGAGTAGAATTTACATTGATGAGTCAATTGAGATGATTAATGTTGGGACTAATGATAACGCCAAAACATTAAGAATTAGAGGGAATTTGAAAGAAGAACAAAATTTTGAAATGATTGCACTATTATCAAAATACCAAGATGTGTTTGTTATGAAGATAAGCCTAGATTGAATCTATCAATTGTGGTCCATCACTTACCCACACGAGAGGCTATTAAACCTAAGAAATAGAAGTTAAGAAGCTTTTGACCGGATGTCTCATTGAAGATTAAGGAAGAAGTTAGAAAACTACTAAGGGTCAGTTTCATTGAGATATCTAATTATCCTGAATGGGTAGCTAAAATAGTGTTAGTGATCAAGAAGAATGGAAAAGTAAAGGTGTGTGTAGACTTTTGAGACCTTAATCAAGCAACTCTTAAAGATAACTTCCCTTTACCTCATATTGATGTCTTGGTCGATAATATAGTCGGAACCATCTTTTCTCTTTTATGGATGGATTCTTCGGATATAATCAAATTTGAATGTCTGAAGAAGATAAAGCCAAGATAACATTTATCATAACTTGGGGTACATTTTGCTACACAACAATGCCTTTCAGACTCAAAAATGCCGAGGCAACCTATCAAAGAGCCATTGTAGCAATCTTTCATAACATGATGTACAAAGAAGTTGAAGTATTTGTTAATGATATGATTACTAAGTCCAAGGAAGGAGAAAGTCATGTGGATAATCCAAGGAGATTGTTTGATAGGTTGAGAAAATTCCAGTTGAAGCTCAACCTAGAGAAATGTGCCTTCAGAGTGACTTTAGGGAAATTATTGGGTTTTATAATCAGTCAAAGGAGTATCAAAGTGGAACCTGATAAATTCAAAGCAATAGTTGACTTACTCCCTCCGTGTATACTTAAAGAAATCAAAGGCTTATTGGGCCATTTAAATTATATAGCCCGGTTTATATCTCAACTTACGGACAAGTGTTATCCTTTGTTTAAGTTGTTAAAAAAGAACGCCAAGATCAATTGGGATGAAGAGTGTGAGCAAACCTTTACAATGATAAAAGAATACCTCATAAACCCTCCAATTTTTATAGCTTCAAAACTTGGGAAGCCTTCATTTCTATACCTAACAATATTACTAGAGTCCATGGGGTACATGTTCGGTTAAAAAGACAAGGAAGGAAGATAACAAGTTATATACTACTTGAGTACGAAATTCATTGAAGGTGAATAAAAATATTCAGAAATTGAAAGAACCTGCTGTGCTTTAGTCCGGGTAATGCATCCACTTAGATAATACACACTTTATTACTAAGTTGAATTACTGACTCAATACGATCCCCTTAAATACTTGGTAGACAAACTAACCTTAATTGGCTGAATCTCAAAGTGGCAAATGTTATTATTAGAGTTCGACATTACGTATGTGAATCGAAATTTAGTTAAGGGGCAAGCTCTAACAGATCAGTTAACAGAAAATCCCTCTGATAGTACTCCTAAAGAAGTACAAGTTAATTTCCTTGATGAGGATATCTTGGCAATCGAGGGAAGCCCTAATAAAGGAGAAGATGATGAGCCATGTGGAAGATGTTCTTTGATGGGGTAGCTAACGTGCTTGGGTATGGAATTAGGGTAATACTAATATCCCCTAAAGGTACTCAATACCTTATGGCCATAAGGCTCGTTTTCCCATACACTAATAATATTGCTGAATACGAAGCATGCATCATGGGACTCAAAATGGTCCTAGATAAAGATATTCAAGAATTAGAAGTGTATAGGGACTCTTAACTCATTATTGGCTAAGTTCGGGAGAATATAAGACAAGGGATCCTAAATTAGTACCTTATCATTGGAACTTGACTAAATTGATAGAGAAATTCAAAGGAATCACCTTTAATCATGTACCAAAGACTCATAATCAATTTGTTGATGCCTTAGCCACCTTAGCATCTATGATCCAGATCTTCGATGGAGTCGAGATTCAGCCTCTCACTATTGAAATTGAAGACAAGTCTGCCTTATGTTTAACAATTGAGGGTATGAATGATCAAAAGCCCTAGTACCATGATGTTAAGGTATTCTTACAACAAGACACATACCCTAAAGAGGCTGAAGAAAAGGATAGAAAGATGATTTGGAGATTGGCCACTCAATTCTTAATAAGCGAGTCCACATTATACCGGTGCTTTATTAACGGTACACTGTTAAGGTGTATGGATGACAAGGAGGCTGAGATGTTAATGAAAGAAGTATACGAAGGAGTATGTAGCCTTCATATGAATGGTTACATGCTGGCTAAGAAAATCATGAGGCTAGGTTACTACTGGTCAACACCAGAAGGAAATTGCATCAAACACGTTATACATTGTCACTTATGCCTAGTTTATGCAAATAGGATAAATGCTTCGCCTCAAGAACTACACATACTCTTAGCACTATAGCCTTTCTCAATGTGGGAATTGATATCATCGACCCGATTACTCTAAAAGCATCCAATGGGCATCGCTTTATATTGGTCGCCGTCGATTACTTCAACAAATGGGTTGAGGCCTCATCTTATTCAAGCGTTATTAAAGGGTTCATAGTTAAGTTCATTAAAAGAGATATCTTGGCCTGATACGGAGCTCCAAAAATGATCATCACTAACAATGCCACCAATCTCAACAATAAGCTTGTGTCAGAATTATATCGATAGATCCTAATCATTCATAGGAACTCTACTCTTTGTCAACCCCAAATGAATGGAGCCGTTGAAGAAGCTAACAAAAGCCTCAAAAGAATCATTGAAAAATGGATATTATGTATAAGGACTAGCATGAGATGTCGCCATTCACACTTATAGCCTATCGAACTTCCATCAGAACGTCAATTAGGGCAATACCTTACTCTTTGGTATACGACATTGAAGCAGTGTTAACAGTAGAGGTTAAGATCCCGTCACTCATGGAATTATCAAAAACTTAGTTGGATGAAGCCGATTGGGTAAAAAAACGCATCGAGTAGTTGAATCTGATTGATAAGAGAAGATTGGTAGCCTTGTGTCATAATCAATGTTATCAACAAAGAATGGCTTGGGCTTTTAATAAAAGGGTACGGACCTAGAACTTCAAAGAAGGTGACCTGGTGTTGAGAAAGGCTCTTCCCAATGGACCAGACTGTAGAGGAAGTTTGCTCCCAATTATGGAAGCCCTTATATCATAAAGCCAGTCTTATCGAGAGGGGCTTTAATTTTGTCTCAAATGGATGGTCTAGAATTAAGAGACCCTGTTAATGCTGATGCTGTAAAGTTGTACTATCCATGAGAATTTAGTAGAAATTTTTACTCAGAACATAAGAATGACAATAATTCTGAATGTCATTGTAGTCTAATTTCCATTATCTACAAGCAAATTTGGTATCCTTGGTTGTTGTCCTCGTTGGAATAATCATCCTCTCCATTGAAAGGTCCAACTCCCTTTACTTCATTTAATTGAACCCATATACTGAAAACATGAGAGAAGTTGAGAAGTGAGACCTAAGACATTGGTGATTGAAAAACTCTTTAAAATACTTTATTACGGATTGATCCCCCTCGATGGGAGGTTTCATTGTTTGTCCTTTAGGGAAGTACGAAATCTAAGTAAGCAATTACCTTATGGCAGATGTTCATTAGTCAGGAATAAGGGTTTTGGTTCATAAAAGTTCTAAAAAGACAAAAACAGTGGGTGGCATTCTGTATCTAGTTAATTTCCATGATTTCTCTAAAAAAAGCCAGCGAAGTCTCAAACGTTTTGCATCAAGATCATTCGAGTTCACAACAAAGGATCAAAGTGTAAGTTAGTTAATTTTGATAGGGCTTTTCAAAAAAGGGTTTGACAATTTGGGTGCTATTAACAAGACCAAGTAAGTACTTTCATACGATGTTAGCACATTGGTTTTTAAAAATTGCATTTGCATTTAAGCTATATGACCAATATTTCTATGACTCTATCCATAACAGTTTTTTGAGCTAACCCAAAGGTTCATTTCAGTTTAGGGTCTTAGCTATCTCTAAGAGTGCTTTGCCCATCTTGGTTAGTTAGCTCATTGGAGCACGACCAAGTTCTCTTTTTTTTTTTTTTTAGGGTCTTAGCTAGCTCTAGGAGCGCTTTACTTACCTTAATTAATAAGCTCATTGGGGTAAGATCAAGTTTCCTCATTCAGTCCAAGGTATTAGCCAGCTCTAGGAGCATTTTACCCACTTTGGTTAGTTAGCTCATTAAGGTATGACCAAGTTCTCTCATTCTTTTAGGGTCTTAGCCAGCTCTAGGAATGCTTTATCGGCCTTGGTTAGTCAGCTTTTTAGCGCATGATCAAGTTTTTTCATTTAATCCAAGGTATTAGCCAGCTCTAGGAGTGCTCTGCCTACCTTGGTTAGTCAGCTCATTGGTGCATAACCAAGTTCTCTGATTCTTTTAGAGTCTTAGCCAACTTTAGGAGCGCTTTGCCTACCTTAGTTAGTTAGCTTTCCTCATTCAGCTTAGGGTCTTAGCCAGCTCCAAAAGTCCTTTGCCCACCTTGGTTAGTCAGTTCATTGGAGCATGACCAAGTTTCCTCATTCAGTTTAGGGTCTTAGCCAACTCAAGGAGTACTTTGCCTACTTTGGTTAGTCAGCTCATTGGGGTATAACTAAGTCCTCATTCGGCTTATGGTCTTAGCCAGCTCAGGAGCACTTTACCTACCTTGGTTAGTTAGCTCATTGGGATACGACTAAGTCCTCATTTAGTTTAGGGTCTTAGCCATCATTAGGGCACAACCAAGTTTTCTTATTCAGTTTAGGGTCATAGCAAGCTTTAGGAGTACTTTACCCGCCTTGGTTAGTTAACTCATTAGGGTATGACCAAGTTTTCCCATTCAGTTTAGGATCTTAGTCAGCTCTACGAGTGCTTTGCCCTCTTTGGTTAGTCAGCTCAATTGGGGCATGACTAAATCCTCTCATTCAGTTTAGAGTCTTAGCTAACTCTAGGAGCACTTTGCCCACCTTAGTTAATAAGCTCATTGAGGCATGATTAAGTCCTCTCATTTAGTTTAGGGTTTTAGCTAGCTTAAGAAGCGCTTCACCCGTTTCTTTTCTTTACTTCTTTTAATCTTTTAGCCATCGGTTAGAGTGCCACCCCTCTCTTCAACAAGTCCTTAATGGACAAACCCTAGGATAGCTAGCTAGCATCTTAGGATAAAATCTACCATTGGGGTAAAAATATTGTCTCTCTTGTTTTTGTGGCAAAATCTTGCTTAAACTTTACCACAAAGAGGGAAAATTGTAGACACCTCATTTTTGCTCCTATTTTATTTCTTAGAATAGTTTGAAGGGTCCTTAATTAGGAAACAAAAAAAAAATAAGAAATTAAAGATTTAGGTAAAAATACAAAAAAAAGTGAAAATTAAGAAATCCTAGAAAGATAGGAACCCCCCCCCAAAAAAAAAAAAAAAGAGGAAAGAGCACTTGAAAAAGTATTAAATAGATAAATAAAAAATGAATAAATAAATAAATAAAAGAGAGAATTTTTTCGTGATCATCATTTTGTTTATTTATTTACTTTATTTTTATTTTTTTAATTATGTATAATATATATATATATATATATATATAAAGGGAGATGAGGATAGGACCAGGATTAAAAGCCTGGTCCGTAGGATTTAGCCTAAGGCCTTTGACTTTGATTTTTTTTCAAAAGAGGGAGTAGAGGGTACGCAACAATGGGCCCTTCAATTTTCAGACTGGCTCATGGTAAGTGCCTTGTACGTGACCAATGCCCCCTTCCTTTCTTTCTTCTTCCAAATTTCAGTTAGTTTCAATTTTCTTGCCATGTTCCTTTTACGCGTGCTTGCTTTGGGGTCATTTTTTTACCCTATTTACTACACGATTTCACTAAATTAATAGTGAAATTGTGTAGTATGCATAGCATACTTTGAATCAAGACCTATTTTTCATTCAAATTCAATCAAATTTGGTAATGAATTGACTCTAAAAATGAGAAAAAAA
The DNA here is from genome assembly GCA_024138005.1 of Lumnitzera racemosa. NCBI lineage: Eukaryota > Viridiplantae > Streptophyta > Magnoliopsida > Myrtales > Combretaceae > Lumnitzera > Lumnitzera racemosa. The sequence continues at coordinate 38,231,105 of JAMXBC010000007.1, forward strand.
AAATCTGGCATCCCTATTCATGGCCGTTTCCTCTATTAATGACCTTTCCAAGCTTGTTTTAGCTGTATTTAGTATAAATGGAGGTCGAGAAACACAACATGAGCTTAGAAATGGTCTAGGTAGGCAAATTGAAGCTTTCTCTCTCTAACCCGATCCCCTTTCTCTCTTTAGGAAAGCTACCTCCACAGTTGTTTTTGACGAAAACCATCACCACCACAATTGGAATTCTCATGTCCAAAAACCCTAGGTAAGATACTTCGATTTGACTTCCGGAGACAATCTGAGTCGTATGAGTCAACCGAAGCCAACCTCGAGCCAACTAAACCATTTGAGCTGACATCGAGCCACCAAGCCAATTGAAGTCGACTTGAGCCTAACTCGATCTATGAATTTTTTTTAAATATTATTATTTATATTATTATTTGTGTATTTTTAATTTTTTTCCCTTTTATTCATGTACTTGTTAAAAAAAAAGAAGAAGAAAGAAGAAAAAAAAGAGAGAAGAAAAACAAGAAAGAAAAGAAGAGAAAAAAAAGAGAGGAGTTGTTTATTTGTTTTAATAGAAGTAGATAAATAAGGAAGAAATAAACAAGATAATAAAAGTAAGTAAATAATTTAATAAAAATTGTTTTGACACTTAGAAAAAATCAGTTTTTTCTAAAAATGAAAAATAAAAAAATTGGACCTTTTTTCACCCCAATTAGGACTATTTTTTAGAGGTTTTTCTTTTTTAAAAAATAAAACACTAATTAGGACCATTTAGGAAGATTTCTTTAAATAAATCAAATTGGGTAAAAACGTAAACTCAATCTTTTCAAAACTAAAATTAATCAATCCACTAAAGTTTTATAAAAAAAAAAAAAACTACGTATGTTTGATCTCGAATAGTAGATATATAGGCATCGATGGGATAACAATAAATATAAAAAACCTAATTTTCTTTTTGTTTTTAGTTTAGATTACTTCATTTATCTAATTAAAGTAACTAATAACTAAGTTCTGTCTTTTAAAATTGAAATATGATTTTTAAGTTCAATTTTAAATTTAGAAAGTGAATTATATCCGTGAAGGTTTAAATATCATAACCTTCGAATCTAGATCTTTTGTTTTAAAACCATTCTATAAAATTAGTTTTTATCAAAAGACCGGTGGCTAAGTTATAATCAATCCATCAAATTGGTTATAACTTAACTCTTTTTTTCGGCTTCAATCGGCTGGCGACTCCAAAGAGAATCGGCTTTCTTTAAACCCTAGTTGAGTGTCAGTACTAAATGGATAAGGGTTTAATATTGATTGGTTTAGAGAAGACCTAATTTAAAAAAGAACTGAGAGGTGAGAAACCAGGCCGACAACTTATTTATAAAACGAGAAAAAATCAGGCTCAACACCGCCATAGTTACCATGTCTACCCTTATCTGCTCGGGGTCATCTAGGACAGTATGCCTAAAAGATTGCCCAAAACCTTATGCAGATATGTGCCTTCACGGTGAAGCCATATCGAACAAGTGATGGGCTGTGCCGAACCCTCTTTTCTACTCAACATCATTGGGATAGAAAGAGGGAAGGACTCAAAGGATACATATGCCTCTTAGTCATAGCTCAAGATCTCATCACCATTATGAAGTAGCTGTCCACGCCCTATGATCACAACTCAATGGAAGAGGTTGAAGACAACCATCTCCCTGACTCAAACACCCCATCCCTAAACATGATTGCTTTAGATACATTCATATTAGCTTTTAAGTACACCCTACTAAAGTTGCTTGGGAGATTGGTGTAGCAAGGTAAGGACCCACGTACCCTTTATATACGAGCCATAAGACATCCCCAGTCGTATACGTGTTGATTATGGTGCAGCCTCAAAGTATTAGGAACCAAAATGATGCTTACGGAATTAATGATGAGCCGAACGCACATTAAATATCTTTTAAAAGGCACCTTGCCCAAGGTGTTTCACTTACCTAAAGCATATAGTTCCCAAAATAAACTTTATAGAATGGATAGTGTTTGTCAATAAGAGATTTACCTTATCAAAATTTCTTTACTTAGGAAATCCTGTGATATCATCATAAGATATGTTCTTGTAGGCTTGTAGCCATTCCATGCTAAGCCCTTACAAGAGCCGGAAGAATCATAATTTGCTTGAGAGATAAGGTGTGTCAGCTTACAAGTAAGTATCATCACAAGATAAAAAAACTTATAGAAAAATCAAGGCTAAGTACGAGGTGATAGCACATGGGCACACACTACCTAATTAACTACAAGGAAATCACAAAAAATTTGAGGGTGCTCCTAAACACCCTTAACTTGCTGTTGCTGTTCTTGCTATTACTCCTACTGTTGCTTTGACTCTTTCCCAACCTTACTATCACCATCACCGTCCCCGAGGCTCGCATTTGAGTTACTATTAGAAGTTCTTGACAAGTTACCAGATGACTCACTTCCTATCCTAATTCTAGTAGCAACCTTGGGGTCATCAAGCTAATGCGAGAAAGATAAGTTCATAGAAGGCATGTTCTGACGAACTTGTTTCCTTAGCTCCTTTGCCATTGTGTAACTAGCCTTGGTGACAGCCTTCTCGATCAGGGGGTCCTCTAAGGTCTCAATGAAGATATCATGCTTGACCTTAGCCGATAACCCCTTACCTCTTAAGAGCTTGGCCTCCCTCCTACTGAATTTAACTCGCGCCTTCTCGAGTTCCTCCTCTTTGGCCTTCAACTTAGTAGCTAGTTTACCCTTCGTAACTTTACTAGATTCCTTAGCTTAACCTTCAATTGATCCACTTGACCGAAGAGCTCCCTATATTGACACTTTATATCGTTGAACGCAGTAGCTTAGTTGCAACATACTTCCTTTTCCTCCTCCAGTGCCTTCCAAAGCCCTTCTACCTCAACCCTCACCTCATTTCTGTCCAATAGAAGATTGAGCAGTTATAAGCCATAATGAAGTCCGGCAAGTTGTATAGCTAAAAACATAATACGTAGTTAGTAATTGAGGTAAAGGTAAGCAGTTCAACAGAAGTACATAAGCAACTTACCTCATTGCACCTCTTTAACATTACTACTAAGGCCACTAGTTTGTTTTAACCAGCAATAAGCTGCCCAAACTGTGCTTTTAGTTGCTTAAACTCTGAGCCAGTCGATCTATGGGTTGTACAAGAGTTGTTCGCCTATCTTAATGAACCAAAGGTTTGACATACTCATTGTCGAGAACCTTGATGGAAACTATAACGACAGCTTTAGGGGTTTGCTCCGAGCTTACTTGCTTTGTCTCTAATCGTGTACCTACTACCTCAAGGCCTTAATTGGGGATCGTAACCCTAGCTAGAACCTTTAGAGCTACTCCCCCACTAGAGGCCCTAAGTCCTACTTGCAAGCCCCATAATTAGGTGTTTAGCGTACGGTTTATGAAATTTTGAGTGGTCGGGTTAATTGTCTGATCGAGCCTAAATTTTATGATAACGTTAGAAATATTAGTAAAAGTGATCTCGTAAGTTTAGATTTAGGAAAATAATTAATTATTATAATATTAAATTATATGAAAATTTTCTGTTATTTATCGGAAACGCATAAAATAAGTTTTGATAACTAATAAATCAATAGAGATAAACTATATGTATACTAAAAATCATAAAAATAACTTAAATAATATTTAGGAATATTTACTTGTATCATATATATATTTGCATGTAGATAAAAATAGAAAAAATTACTTAAAATACTCGAAATATGTTAAAATAATACTAAACAATTAAAGGAAATTCATAAATAATTAAATAAGAATCAAGAAAAAATGAACAAAATCTAGAAATGAGGTGTGGCATGTTGGAAATTGAAGAAAGAAAATCAACCAATTAAAATTATTCAAATAGAAAGCGGAAATGGAAGAGGATAAGGGACACTTGATCCCCTAAAAATCAAAAGAAACCCAAAACCTCTTTTATAAGTACCTAAACCCATTCTAAAATTCATTTTGGACTCTTAGGAATTCAGAAAAAATTGAGAGAGATTAAGAAGAGAGGAGAGAGTACTTTTAGCAAAATTAGACAAAATAGTATACATTTATGGCTAATAAAGGGAACCTACATCCAACAATAACCTAGAGAGAAACGGCCACCACCACTAGACAATGTACCCTATGCTTACAGTTGTTGAAAATGGTGGAGCTATTGCTGGTGGTTGGAAACTTATTGATTGGTGAGTTTCGATTTTCCTTTTGAATTTGTTTAATTTAATAAAAATATCAAATATACATGGAAAATTATGAAATTTGGTTCCCTAGGTATTTTTATATGTAGAATTAAAAAACCAAACCATATTTTTAAAATTATAAGTTTTTATATAGGTTCCTTAAAAATAGGCTTGATTTAAACAAATTTTGTATGAATTTTTAAAAATAGTAAATAATGTTATTTTGAGCTAATTTTTGGTGTACGTATTCCTCATATGATATATATTTAATTTACATAAAAATAATTTTTGATAAACTATACGTTTAGTATGTATTAAAATTATTTTTGTTGAATCTGACTTGTTTTTCATATAAAAGAAATAATAGGTTTTTATTTAAATTTCTTAATGAATCTTATTTGCAATGACTTCTAATGCTTAGTTACGATTTTTGGAATATTGAGTTTGAATCTTATAATTTTATTTGGTCATTTACCTCATTTAAGTTAATTTTTAGCAAAATTGGACCTAAAATTAATATTTCATAAAATAATATATATTAAAATATCTTAACACTTGTCAACATCATATTATAACAGTCATAATTTACTAAGTATAATTTATTTTCCATAGCTTATATGGGGCTTAGATACTAAGCATTATATGTTTACCCGACATTTATGCACAATATGTAGTAAATATGTAGGTAAAATGGTATATTTAAGTTAAAATTTTGATTGAGGGTTAATTAGGTATAAATTCTGATTTAGGATATAATTAGACATTTTGATATGTTATTGTATGATGAAGGATGATATATGTATAATACGTAATAATACATAATATGCACATATGGGAATTTAATGAGTAGAAAATATTAGATAAAAATTTATGGTATTATAATGTTAGGAATATAATGTAAATCTAATACGGAAGGTGAATTTATGAAATTATATGGAAAATATAAGTTATTCTCATATCGAGAGCTAATTTAGTAGTTAAATTAGGAATATAGTGTACTATACTAATCAAAATATTAGTTAGGAGCTAAATATGAGATTTAAGATACTTAAGTGAAATGCGATTAACTTCACATAATGGTTTGCAATGAGTTCTTAGGGTTCATGTATAAAACTCGAAATTGAAAACTGAATTAAAACTTAATTTAGAAACAGATTAAAAAACTAAATCATAACTTAGTCTAAATTAAGGATAATTGTACGGGACTTAGAAACCTAAATAATTAGGAATAACAAAACCCTAAACTAAAGATAATAATAAAAATTACAGAATAAAATTTATTTAAAGTAGTTATGTGAAAACTAAAACAACATTTGTATTATAGAGATTACTGGTAATGGCTGTATGAGTCATACCTTTAGTGGATAAGGTGGAGGTCTAAGTAAGTTAGGACTAATATGGTACTATATTTCAGAGTATTAATTTATAGTACTCGAAGGCTTAAGATTGGACTTGATTGTGTTTGTTAGATAGTTGACTATGCGCATGCCTGTGTATGCATGTTTTTAGATGTGGTTATATGATTCTAGTTGATATTTTGTATTGAAATTGGTGTGATCTGTGTACAATGATTGAATAACTTAAACTAGACTTAACTAAATATATGACTTGTAAGTTTAAAACGGACCTGCATAGCAACCCAATAGGGGAAATGTTTAGGGTTCTCTAGCCAAACATAGACCCCTTCAAAAGGGATAGTGCTGGATAGTATAATGAGTCCCTTCTTCATCCTCAGTCGAATTAAGTAATAGGAGAGGAGGTTGTGATAAGGGTGAAGTCAATTGTTTGAAAGTAGTTGCGGGAGGAGTAGTGTCAGGAGGAGTAGTGTTTGTATTGCATAAGCCTAGGTTTGATTGTGAGTTGTTACATAAACATGGAAACTCCTCCACTTAGATTAAAGCATGTGTAATTTTTCTAATCTCGCAACGAATCGGATAATGTCGTACGATGACATTTGCTTATACATATATTACATCTAATTAACTTAGTTAATAACCTTATTATGTTTAAGGTATAATATTAAGCCTTTGCCCTAACTTATTGAGTGATTGGTTGCCACATCCTTATAGATGTAATTATAGGTGGTAGCTAAGAAGCGACCATATAACTACCCTAAACTTAACAACTGCTAAATCTTGGGAGTGAAGATATAAACCTGAGGATTAATTACACTCTTAAGTTTGGATTTTATCTTTAAAGATTTTGGTATTTATTTATGTATTACTCAAGTAGATTATGAATAGGCTACTAAATCTTGTAAATAAATTCAGATTATCTTAGTATAAATATGTATTTTTTTTAATGATTTCATAGGTAAATAACATGTTTAATTTATGAACTATTTACTTCAATGCGGGTTAGTTATGTACACCTTATGTAAATCAGGTCTAAGATAGCAATTGTAATGTTACCTTCTATCATATAATGGTTTGTACGGTGAGACTATTACGATTCTACCACTTCGAGGCATAACACCACCACCGAGCACCCAACGGCACTCTCGTTGACACATCACCGCCCCCTTGCTGAATAACTTTGAGAAGGGTCTATTGGCTTCCACTCTTCTTCTTGAAGTTTTCTGAGGGGAGATGTGAACTCTCCCCTTCCCTTTCTAGTTTGGGCTGCCTTCTCTTCTTAGGTCTTGAAGCACTTTCGAGCCACCTATTTTGCATGGCCAGTAGCTTCGCCTTCAGCTTCTCTAATACTAGCACAGAAGTTGCAAAGAATAACCAAACTTCTTAGAAAAATAGACTAAAAGCTAGATAAGGAACTTACTACATCGAGGGCAAGCAGCTTGATGTCCCCTACTCCAATACCAAGGTAACCTAACATGATAAACAACCAAGTACCCCTCCTCGACTGACTACAACAAGTACGTGTCTCTATTGAAAACAATGGTGCTCCACTATTATACTTCTCACATATCAATAAAGGTTTGAGTTTCTTCCAGCCCGCCAAATTTAAGAGCTCTATGGTAAGTCCTTGTCTTCTAGGGCCTTCAACTTCTTGCCCCTAATGGGCCATCTTTACTTCATCAGAAAATCGAGAGGCTCAAGAGCACAAATGTAGTAAAAGAACTCCTTTCATCTTCTTTAGAGGCTTATCAATAATACTAAGCCTCATATCTTGAATAGCAATGTAAACCCACCCATCGCCTAACCTCTTTACAAGGAAGAAGTGCTTAAAAAGTTACATGGTTAGCCGTTACAACTCCCAAATGCATAGTGCCTTGAAAGCAAGCAACCAAATCTTTATATTTGCATTCAAACTAATCGGTGCAACCTTGTAATACCAGAAGAACTTGAGTAAGAATTCTGAAAAAGGAAGCCACAGACCAAGCTCAAATAGCTTCACGTAAATGCAAAATGATTAGGCATCCCTTATGTTATATGCCCGCTGCCCATACTAGGGCTCCTCTACTGGCTACCTAAGCATTGCTCTTACCATCGGGTGGACCAACTTTAGCTTTTCCTTGCTTGCTACACATTAAGCATGAGTACAGGTATGCTCTTTGTGAATGTCATCCGCAACAAATGGCTAACTTTGTCCTGCTCGTCATCTACGTGTTTTAGGACGTCCTCTCGTGCATTCCATCCTCTCTTCTTAAGAAAGTATTTCCCAGTCTTCTTCTCCTCTCATTGCTATTGCCACCGTCATTGTTTTAGAGGAAGTAGGGCAACCAGCCCCTATTTGGGATGAGCTCTTGCAAGCCTCATCTACCTCCTTCGAAATGGAAGGATAGGAGGACTCACCCTGATTGTCGATTTTGCTTTGATCGATCAGCGCAAGCGATCAATGGAAATGAGAAACAAACGAGAAAGTACAGTTAGCTCGCAAGTTAGGATTTTGGTAGAGTTTCCCTTAAGTAAGCAAAACAAAGTGAAAAATGAACATCTAGCCTCCCTTCCCCCCCTTTTTATATAGATAAGCAAGGGGAGAAGGTGAATAGTTTCTCCACTCTTAGAACATGAACCCACAATTGGATTGCACTAAATCTTAGCCATCCATGTGCTCCACTCTTTTAGCCAAGGGTCCCAATTGATCCATGTAAGTAGATTCGTGATGTGGCTTGATAATGGGTTATAACATTAATGCGTGCTACATTTCCTAATGATAACCATCATGACATATTGAACAGTACAACTGTTATGTCAATGAAGCAGTAACTTGATGTGTAGGAAAATGATCCGCCATAAACTAAGCAATAGAACTAATTCCCTATTCGGGGGACCAGCCTTGGTCCACTCATATCATACAGATTACTCTCCTAGTGCCTCGAGCATTAATGAAAGTAGAGGCGAGATAAGTATTGATACTTGATTCTTGCCTGAACTAAGGCCCAATAGATGAAGCCCATCATAAGGAGCATTGACTAATACCTTAGTAAATAGCGAGCTCACATGTCGTACTGTGACCATCCCACGAGTCTAAGAGCTCATGCCAATGAAGAGTACAAACCAATGGTAAGCCTATCCTCTACATCATGACTTATCTAACGAGCTAAATAACGACTGTCTAAGTAAGTTAGTCCCCAACTAGTGAGCCGACATGCATCAATTGTTTTGGGAAAGCTCGAGCTCAACTCATCTTCCATTAAGCGTTAGCTAACTCCTCCTTTAGAATCTTAGCCTGGCTTTTGTCTTTAGTGCTTATAACCCTCTGTAACTCATTAATGAGCATTTGACATCCGTTGTATGGCCGACGTGCTTAGTACCTCTACCTTGCCAGATCACTAAGCTATAGATTTGGTAGCTTAGTCAGCCATAGCATATCGCCCGTAGTAAAGCTCAACTCTTACCATGGAGAGTACTATTTATTAACAATTAGTATAGGTGAATCTTCGATCGCCACATGTCTAGGTAACCCCATAAAAGGCGCTAGGCACTAATAAGTAAGATAGTTCCCTCCCCTTCTCATTTTTGAAGACTTCTTCTTCTCCATCTCCTCAGAGAGCAGAGGTAGAACCCCCCATCACTCACACACACACGTTAGGTATTATGACCTGAAAGTAGATTGTTCCCAACATCATTATCTTCGACGATTAGTTCTCCATTTTGAGCTTGCTCATTAAATATTTTTTTCAAAGTCCAATAATCTTTCATAAGGTAGCCTATACTCTTGTGAAATTTGTAATACTTAAGGTTACTCTTCTCTTCATTTGTTGGTAAGTGCTAAACCCTTGGAAGTCTAATGTGCCAAAGATGGTGTAGTGCTCATAGGCTTTTCACTTCTAAATTTCTTTGGTCCTTTTAGATTCTCCTCTTGGCCTAAGTTCATTGACATTGTGCACTTATTAAATCTTGCATTTTCATCTCTTTGCTGTGCTACTGAATTATTGGTCCTTTGTGCATTCTCAACCAACATAGCAAAAGAAACAAACGAAAGGTTCTCAAGATGTACTGTGTACTTAGTAAACATCCCTTGGATGCAAATCTTAACTAACTCTCTTTCATCACAAACATCTTGTATGTCTAAGGAATGCTCCTTGAAGCACTTAGTGTAATCCATAAGATCTTCCGTAAGCTTTTGTTAAATTCTCTCCATGTCAATAAGGGTGACCCTTTCTTCGGTGGTGAAGAATTTCTCCAAAAATATCTTGCATATGTTTCCCTATGAATCAATTGAGCCTAAGGGAAGGTTAACATACCAAGTTACACCTTTTCAGTGAGTGACTTAGAAAATTCTTTCAATTTCAAACCATCGTCTAAACCATATACTTCTAAGGTTTCAATGAACTTTAAAAAGTGTTCTTTGGCACTCCCCTTCTTGCTAATGAACAACATGAACTTCAGACTTACATAGTCCTTAGGGTATGGCTTTATAGTAATACGCTAGTGATATGAGAGCTTCAATTCTAATACCCTAACTGTAGACTTTGCTTATATCTCCTTTAAATACATGTCCAAATCTTCTTTGATCATAAATGAACCTCTCTGGGTAAATGCTTTTGCTCTTAGTGACATCGCAAAAGTAGAGTGTACAGGTGTAAGATTCATAGGTATAAAGCTTGTACGCATGGATTCATTGGTATTAATTGCATATAATCAACAATTGTGATCCGTGGTATAGCGCTTGAAGACAATAAGCCTCTAACTTGAACTCTCTGGTTCCTTACTTTAGGTAATGAATCTTACGTACTTGCTTATTAATAGTAGAAGGGTTGAGCGGGCTATATTGTTACACCATATTAGAAACATTTAATGAAGTTTCTCCCTATTGTACAACAACAAAGGCATCCAAAGTAGGTGCACAATGAGCAAACATTACCATAAGTTTACCTAGGTTTTGATTAGTCTTATGTAGCTTACGCATTAGTTGCGCATTATCAAGGACACCTTCTTACGTACCATCTCCTTGATTAGTGCCTCTAGCTGGAGGTAGATTTTGTTCATTAGTTACCGTAGTAGCATCTTGCTTTTGATTAATTTCATTGGCAGGGTCAAGTTATCTTCATCTTGGAGGTATCATGATGTGGTTATTAAGTCTATCCCCCCCCTCCGGCCTTAATGGAATGGTTAGAAAAGTGGGGGAATGAGGATGGATGCAAGGGTCACGTGCGTACCGCTTGTGAAGTCACATTATATGTTACTAGGGAAATGACTTGAGTGATTCATGCAGGATGATCAAGAGAGAAGTGTAAGGAGGAGGAATTGAGATCTTGGTAAGGCTCTAACATGTATGGTGACTAGTGGAAGAGCACAATGGTATCAAACTCCACAATTGATGAATAACGGGATAAAGTTCTTAAGGTATTTAAATATTTGATTTTTGAGACAAGATTTCAGTAGAGTAACATCATCAATGAGGGTTTTTTTCTTATCCAAATGAGAATGTAAATGGGATATTTATAAGAAATGATGGTTGATTTCATTTGTTTAATTATGATGGTAATTAATGGTTAAGATTCAAGTCTTTTATTAATAGATTTCAAGTGAGTTATTTTCATAAGTTTAGGCCTAGATAAATGCGTCATTTATTATTTTAGTATAAGCTAAACTAAAAAAGGTTGGATCGGACGAACCAATTTAATGAGCCTTACTCCAAGCCCATAGTACTAAAATTCCCTTGATCATCTCAGATATTTGAGCTTGACTCTTTAGGCCTTGTCACTTTTGCCTAAAGAGTCAAACCTAATCAATTAATGGGCTTAAAGCCCAAATTTGAATTTACTTATCTACAATAGGTATTTAACAACTCTTTAACTCCTCCTCAATAATGATATTGTGTACTTTTTATTTGAAAAATTATTAAATATTATGCCTAATTTATATATATTTATTTATCTCATGTATCTCAATTACATAATTTTCAGCAATATATCTCCATATATGTACTATTATCATTTTCAATTATGTTAAAGAGACATGAAAATACAACATTTAAAATAATTCAACATATAGTGGCATCATATGGGAAAGTTGGTAAGAAAAAAAATAATCCACTAAATTTAACATATATATATATATCCTTATTTTAGATTGAATGCATCACAAAAAAATTTAATTTGCTAAAATCTATTAGTTATAACATATATCATACAATAAATAATTAAGGATTATAAGAATTTACATGTGCTTTGTTTGTTCTAAAGATAAATGACAGAAGAAAAATGTTGGATTTTAAATGTATTCTTACTTTATCAAAAGTTTAATTTATGGAAATTAATGTGTACACTTTTTTAGAAAAGATCACTGATGGAGATAATATGTAATTTGGGGATATTCGATATTTTTCTAACCCATAGAGGAAAAAAGTTTTTTTAACCCCAATTTACTAACTTTGTTATGTCCATTCAATAACTATTCTTCATTCACCTTTTTTTTTTTTTATTTTTTTAAATTTCAAGTATAAATTGTGTATTTTATTTTAGAATATATTGCACTTTTTTCAATTTCATTGTCATTCTATCTTATTATCTTTTACAATTACATTAAGAGGCATGAAAATGAGGAATTTAGTATAGTTCAAGATATGATGCCCATTTTATGAAAAAATTAGTAACAAAAAAGGCCATTAAAATTATAACTCCCTATATTTCCTTTTTTTTTTTCTATTGAATATATCACAGAAATTTAATAGTTATAGCATATACTTTACAAAAAATGTGACTAAGGAGTATAAGAATTAATATTTATATTCTTTTTACTTTTTGAAAGTAACACACATAGATGTTGGTCCTTTTTAAGGCAACAATATTGGATAATAGGGATTAAGTGAGTAATTGGTAAAAATAAAAATAATTTAAATTTTATCATTAATTGGAAAAAGAAAAAATCTGGGAAAATTATATATTATAAAGATAAATAGTCGATAGAAAAGGATAGGATTTGAATGGTCTTATTTAATGGAAAGTTTAAATTATGGAAATAGCATATTTTTACAAAGAGATAAGATGATCAATAGATATAATAATTAATATTTCATTATTATGGAAATTTAAAAATGCAAATAATTGTATTTAATGAAATTTAAATTAGCAACACTTTCTATAAGTTGAGAGGTTATAAATGTATAAAAATAGGAATTAAAGAATAGTTAAGAGATAATTAATGTAGATAAAAATTAATATTTTATTATTATGGAAACTTAAAATTTAAATGTTTGTATACCTTTAAAGAATATAAAGAAGCGATAATGAGTGAAACAATAACTGCATAAACATAGGTATTAAGGAAATTTGAAAAATATAATATAGATAAGAATTAACTTTCCATTATTATGGATAGTAAAAAATGTCAGGTTCCATGTGACTATAAGGAATTCAAAGGAGTAATAATTTCTTAAAAACCTAAAGAGGTAATAAAAATATTGTTTAAATAAATTTTAAATTTGTTTATAATACATAAAAATTATTAGATTATATTTACATATTTTTTTAAAAAAAATCATAATCATTGTTTAAATTTTTATCAAATCTATACATTGCACAGGCTCTTCAACTACCTTTATAAAAGTTAAAAGAATAAAATTTTTATCATTTTATTGGAGCATATATATTAATTGAAATTTTAATTATTTTTTGGGTGAAAATATCATAATTACATTAAAAAAAAATGCTACAAAAAAAAGTCTAGGAGCTGTATTCTCTGTACATCCATATCGGGACTATGCTCGTCCACTTGAGAATCAAAATACATAAAACTTAATTTATAAATAGAATTGATTAATACATAAAAATATCAACAAAAAAAAAACAAAAAAAAAATTTAAGCAAAAATGTTACAAGTAGAACCAAATGAACAACCTAATATAAAGATATACATATAATAAGATTTTTTAGGTTTACGTTGCATGATTGTTTAACTAGTGACATCCTTTTTAATATAAATGATTAGACAATTTTATGTGATATAATAAAGTACTTATAGCATTGACTATGTGATTTTCATTTACGGTAATACTAATTCTGGTGAGAATTAATTGAGTTAATGTTGCCCGTAATATTTGAAGTCGAACCCTCATACTTGCAAAAAGTAAATCATGCACTTAACTATTCAATTAAGCATATCATTCTGCCATTATTTGCTTTTCAAAATATATAATACTTATTTTGTCTTCTTAAATAAATTTTAACAATTAATTTTTTCCCAAACTTAAGAGAAAGGCCTTTTTCATCACTCTTTGGATCTGTTCCTAACTTTAAATTAATTACAATAAATGAAACTCATGTATAAATTCGGGATACGAGAATAACCTTTTTGAATCTATAACTTACTCTATCCTGTATTATTTAGTGGGTTTTAGATAGGTGTTGGATGTTATAGGATAGGTTTCGCATCTAATTTTCCAAATCCAACTCTTATAAAGTACATAGTATTAGAGGTATGCAAACGGGTTAAATGGACCAAATTGGCTTGGCTCACTTCGGCCCGTAAGTTAAACGGACTGAACTTATTTAGCTCATTTTTAAATAGATAAAAAAAACTTCGATCCTAACTTTTTTTTAAAAGTAGGTTAAATGGGCCGACCCATTGACCAAAAGTATAAATGTATTAAACAGACCTGTCTAATCCAGCCAACTTTAGCTCGCGGGTTAGACAAGCGAGGTTTATTTGGCGTACTTTTAAACAAGCCGAAAAATCTTGTCTCAAACCAGTTTTAAAAAAGGGTTAAACAAGTCAACTCACGAATCAAAGCCCACTTATACACATTTACATAGTACAACATCTCTATCTAAGTACTCAGCTTGAAACTTGTACTTCAAGATATATAGGATATTTATTCTAGAGTAAATTGTACTTGCTTTATAAGATTCTTAATTAATATTATTTAGAATTGGCAATTTGGGATCTGTATAGACTTGAGCATGATACGATACGATTTAAATAAGTTAATGTATGGAAAAGTTGATACGATATACAAATAGATCAAGCTCGTTTAAACATGGTTAAATTCATTTCAGTTTGCATCAACCTTTCAAACCCAAACATGTGACACAAGATAAGGTTAAATTAGTAATATATTTTTCTGTATTTACATTTTTATTGTAGAAATCATTTCTTTGTAAGTCAAATATCTCAATTAAATGTATTAAATATTTTTAGTTAAATATTCTTCTTATTGTATCGTAATTTAAATAGGTAAAAAATTATGAACTCATGTATAGAGTTTTTTATTGTCTCTCTTAAAAATTTGATAGATAATATGATGAATTTTGAAGTTAATATTGGTAATAATACTATATCAATTTAAGTTATGTTTCTACTCAATAGTAATGTTATGTAACTTGAATTTAATAATACTATGTAATCTTCTTATTGTATCATAGTTTAAATGGGTAAAAAATTATAAACTCATGTATAAATTTTTTAACTATTTCCTTTAAAAATCCAACAAACAATGTGATAAATTTGGAAATCAATATTTATAGTAATATTAATATCCATTTAAACCGTGGTTTTACTAAATTTAGTGATATTATATAACTTAAATTTTGGATTTTGTGTATTTGATAAGATTTTGCTTTATTAGAACTTTTGTTTGGTATGTAATTTTATATTAAGTGAGAAGGTATTATGTTATTTTTTTTTACAAAATTTAAAAATTATTATTGTTCTTTTCCTTTGTATTTATAAATATTTTTGTAGATTTAATTATAACTTTTTAATCAATAAACGGTATCAAAAGTAAAATAAATGAGATACCATATGATAATATGAATTGTCAATCTTAATATAAACGAATCCATCAGGAGATAAGACATGGTAGATTATAGGTTTAGGTTTTCATACATAATTAATAAACAGATCATATTACAAGTTTAGGTTTTCATGCATAAACTTGTGTAAATATAAAAATAAAATACGACACGATAATACGAATTGTTAACTCTAATATTATTGAACATAACAAACTATGATACTTTTAACTTAGTATATATTCATAACCCTAACTTATTTGCTCATTTCCTTATTGTAAAAAGTAAAAATCTTAAAACATATAACATTTTTTATTCCTTGCCTCTTACTTTCTTCCCAAACTACTCTCATTAACCTTACTTTCTTATCTCCCATTTCCTTTATTTCCTTTATTTCTATCTTCTCAATCTTCCCACGCTAATATCGTTAACCTTACTTTCTCATCTCTCATTTCCTTTATTTCTATCTTCTTTTTTCTGTTGCTTAATTTCTCTTCACTCTAAGAAACCTACATTCATTATTTTTCATATGTGGTTGTTATTAGACAAGGTTTTAAATTTTATTTTTTACAATTTCAAAAAGCTATCTTTTATATGTTGTTGGATTGGATTAGCTTATTTTTAGGTGTGTTCACACTAAATTTTTGTTCAATGTAAATTAGCATGAGGAAATTGTTTGTTTAACTAACTTCACACTAGAAGTCTACAAGTACATGGAAAAATTGACGAATTGTCAAACAACTCATATAATAAAAATTTATATTATAAAAATAAAATTATAAAATTTTACGAGTTTTATAAGATAATCTTGTATTTTATAGGTGTTACAAAATATAGGTTTCAAGGTTGCTTCCTGTATTACATGATGTACTGACTTGGAAGAAACTTCAAATGGTTGGGGCAGCCTTATCCTTTTCCAGGTCATTTTTTATTTATCCATTAAAAAAATCCTTTCTCCTTACAATTATAATGCATATTACATAAATTAATGGGCTTTATGGAGAGGTGTTTTCTAATTACAAAAAATTAAAATTTTCTAAGAAGATAACAGTAGCAGTAGCGTACTTGTTATTTTGTTGAGATTCCAATATATATATATATATATATATATATATAATATGTGTGTGTGTGTTTTATTTTTGTTAATTATTAGATGAGGTTTAAAAAATAAAAAATGATAAACAGTAAGAAATTTTATTGAGAATTATATATTTAATAAAGACTAGATCATTTGTCTTTTTATTGTTTGAACTATAAAATTAAAAAAAAAATTATTATTTTATTCTAAAATTTTCAATAAAGTTTCTCACAATTTATTATTATTCTTAAACACACAAATATATATATATATATATATATTGGCATGCTCTTAAAAATATATGAAAATTTTATTTTTGACACTTCAACAAGTGGCTCTTGGGCACTTAAGGAAATATATTTCTCGATGAACTCGTATTATTTATAAAATATGATACAATCATTTTTTTTTTCTTTGCTAGAATATTTGATAAGTGTCTAGAGCTACTTCTTAATTAACTTCACCTTCATCTATCGTTTTACAAACCTTGCACTGCGTGGGGATTTTGGATTAAAGTAATCTATACTAATGAAAATAATATAGTTACTTAAAAAATGATGAAAATCAACATTCCATATATGTACTTCTTAATTTTTTGTTTGTATATGCCACGTGTCATTCTCTAAGTCATCCATGTATGTACTTTATTAAAAAGGTTAATTATATATTAATTGACTAAAATACTAAAAAAACAAATAATAAAAAAAAAACAAAAATATCTAAAATTTTAGAAAATAACATTAGCTACCTTAGTCTTGAAATAGTTGGAATGACCATAAAGTAATAATTAGATCGCAATTCAAATAAAAAAAATAAGTAGTTCGAACCATCAATTAAAATGGACGTTGGACTACCATCCATGATCACCATATTTAATAAAAAAAAAAAGGAAATGTAGAAAACCCAATTACACCACAATTGATTATGAGAGCCAATTCAATCTGTTTCTTTTTTTTTTTTTTATTTTTTTAAATAGTGGTTACCTACTCACCACCATAGGGTAGAACAACACACTCTCACCACTTGCTAATTAGCGGTTGTTTTGGCCACCCTAAGGGCAAATGGGGGTGATTATGGTCTCCTATCTCAAGTTATTATTAGTTGTTCTTAGCTTTATGGTGATAAGTGCTTTCTCTTTTTCATATTTTTTCCTTTTTTTTTAGAAAATTTTAATGATTTACTTAGTTTATCTACATTTAATTATATTACTTATTTAAATCAATTATGTTTGAATATGGTATACATATTGGTATTTAATTACATTAATATACACTACATACTTTAAGTAGAGAGTTGATACACATAACTTTCCTAATACTCCCGACACTTAAGTGCTCACAACCAGATTAGAGCAAATTCTTTTCCTAAAGAATGGATGTGTACAAATATGGATAGATTACTTTGTACACAAGTTGCTTTTATGAAATGAATAGTTAAGATATATCCAATCTAAAAATTAAAATTGTATCATACTACCTTCTACTTGACTACTATCTTTAGTTGCCCTCTTTACTACGATACAAGCATCCAAAACCTTCATGAATCTTCTGAAACATTCATGGATCTAGAGCATTCCTTATTTCTGGCATCTTGATGTATAGTTCTTTTGGGCATACCTCCTATTTGCCTTGCAATGTACCCGACTAATCTCTTGAGGTGCCCATTGAGTCGCTCTTTGGGGCTCTAAATTATTTCGAAAAGCGAATTCTAACATTTATATAACATAGCCATTTGCAATGTTATGACTGCCACATGTACTCTTCTTCAAATTTATTGGTGAACGTCAATGGGAAACAAAAATGGCATTAATATGTTAGCTTATTTAACATTTTCCATTTAAATATCATCATTTGTATTTCAAATCATTATTATGTATCTTCATGAAATGGATCCTTTTTAAGTTGTAAATTAATATGTGAAATAGTTGTTGAAAAAGAAAAAAAAAATATCATCACTGAGATAAATGAAATATCTCCTTGGTGCTGCCTTAAGTCCTTGACTAGCAACTTGTCTAGAAGTCGCCAATTTTCACTAACGACAACCATTAACTGAATTTCCAGGGAACACATTCTTAGAAAGTTAATAAAAGGAAAAATTTTCCCAGCTTGACATATATATATATATATATATATATATATATATATGTTGCTATAGGTGGATTAGAAGGTTGATTCAAAAATAAGAAAGAATGAGTATCAAGAAGGTTAATTGGGGTTAAATTGAAATTAAACCATAGTAAAAGAAAATATTATAATATAATTTATATTTATTTATAAAGTAATAAAAATTATTTATATCTTTAATAATTAAAAATAAATATTTTTTTATAAATATTTTTTATTTACATTTATTTTTTTAACAAATAAATATATTTTTTAGAAAATCCTATAAAAAATAATTTAATCTAATCCAGAAAAACCAGTAAGTTTTTATAGAATTTGGATTAGATCGGTATGGTCAATTGATTGAACTGAGATCACTGTCAATAAAAATTAAAGCAATAATTTAAATCGATTTTATGGAGATTTAAATCTAATAGAGTTAGATTCGACAAAATAACCCAAGTCTAACAATAATAATATTTATATTGTGTCAAGTCTTTTCACCACATTCAAATAAAAAGTTAATAACACTAAAATTTTGATGGTTTATCATACTAAAACAATTTCAACAAATATTGACATCCTTCAACATAATGAATAAAAAGTTAGTTGCCCTAATAATTCCAACAATTCACCATGTGGGAGCATATTCCTTCACAAGATGTCTTATGGGCATGTCTGAATGGAAACTAATAAAACTAATTGTACAGGCCTCCCATCAAGATTCGCATGTCAAAAACATTGTACAGGCCAAAAAGTAACAAGTAAAATTTTGACAATCAAATGTAAGAATAAATGAAACCTGAGGAGTCAAAATTCATAGCTTATTCGTTCGGAGTGACTGTAGTCGAGCAGCTAAATCATCATAGTCAGGAAGTTTGGGGTGGACATGACTGGCTTTACGGATGGAGCTCTCCATTGAAGGATTCTGTGCACTCACTAAGCTTTCTGTTTTAACTGATGTTGCTGTCGTCCGATGAACATTTGGTGGTTGTTCCTGCACTGGTGACTCCAATATGGTAGCGCTTGATGTCCTTACAGATTTGGGATTGTGAAGCGGAGCACTTGATTCCTCTGACACAAGTTTGGACTTTAAGCCAGGGCGGGATTCTGAAGAAACATCTCTTGCCCTCCATGAGAGTTTGGTTGGTGCATGAACATTTCTTGTGAAAACTCGTGGTACAGCATTACTATCAGACTCACTATCCGATGAGTCAAAAAATGTAGTTGCACTTAGAGCAGTGAACTTTTTGTTCACTTGAGGGCGGCTCTTCTTATAATAAGAATCAAGATCACCCCTTAAGCCCTCCTGTTGAAGAGGCTGAGATCCATTACCTTTCTTCGAAACATTTGCTATATTCCGGGGTAACGAACTTTGATCTTTCTTTACTTCAGCTCTCACTTTCTGATAGTAGGGATCTGGAATGGAAGAAGCCCGTCGCGTAATCTTTTCAAATGGATCCTCGTTTGCCTGTGCTGGTAAAGATGCTTGCCTGGTTGAGCTCTTCTTATATGGTGATTTCCAATTATGCTTGTGTTTGATGCCACCGGTCCATTTATCCAAGTGTAATTCCATATGCCCGTCAGAGCTACAATCTTCAGAACTTTCTGTATCATACGATGTGTGAGGTTTAACTGCTGTGAAAGACATGTTCTCGGCTTCCATAACTGAGGAACTGTCCGGAGGATGTGCACGGATATGGTCCTCCGCACCATCATCAGAAGAGTCATCAGTTACGCTGCTGAAATTGGGGGCTTGCTTCTTCGCTATGCCAGGGAACTTGGCATGACTTACATCCTGAGGAAGTTCACAGCTTGATCTATTCTCTTCATTGAACATGAACACATTTTCACTTTCTGAATCCCCTCTTAACTCACCAGAAGAGGCTGGCAATGCTTTATCTGATTGGGATATCCCTATGGAATTGGCCAAATTTTCATGGACCATGTATGGGGAGTGCGAAGTATTCTTTCCTGGAGAGTTATCACCAACAAACCTTGGGCTGAAGCCATCGCTATGTGCAGATAGGTGAGTAGGAGATTCTCTGCCTGGCGATGAATTGAATAAACTAGTTTCGGGACCCTTGTCCAAATCAAATATATCTCCATCGCCATCTGAATAATAATCATCGAAAACCACAGGAGCAGGGTTATTTTCTGGCATAGAATCTCCCTTGAAGTTTCCATCATCAAAATGAGTGAAAGGATCCTCAGCAGGAGTATCTACCAACTTCTTCTCACTTGAACTCTCGAAGTCATAGTTAAGATTACCAATGCTTTGATCCATCAAATGAGAATTCAAGGAATGACTAGACTGTTCTACAGACTGCATATCTTCTATTGCATCACTGTTCTCATACCTCAAACCTTTCTTCCCCTCAATATTGAATTCTTCCTTAAACTTGGCAGAGTTCGTTTCCTTTTCATCCAAAGGATTAGGGAGATATGATTCTGCCATGCAGTATGGGGCAAAACGACCTGCCTGCTCCATGTTCCTTGGTGAGAAAACACTGGTTGAAATTAGAACAGATTTAATGGAAACTGAATGATCAGTTGTGTCACTACTCTTCTGACTGTCTCCAGCTCTTTCTGCTGGTTTACACTGTTCATCCATGTCATATTGATCTCCCTGTATACTAAGAGATTCACTCTGAAGAGTCCCATTTATAGGATCCTGATCTTTTATATCACAATTGGAAGACTTCAAGTGATCTGCATGAGTCGCATATATACTGGACTCCAAAGAAGCAGAGCGGTCTTGCATATTTGAGCTTCTATAATCAGCTGGACCATCTTTAATCAACTTTTCCGATTTCTCCACAAAGGAAGCTTCGTCGTTTCTCATGGATTCCTCTTGTTTCATTGTGGAATCACTTCTCTCTGGATCATCATGCCCTGAAGCTAGAATAGGAGCTTCACTCTGATTATCTGATCCACCCCCATGTGGTGTTCCTTTATCTTTTGTACGAGGGCCAGGACCAGTTCCTGATTTTGACGATCCCTGTCCAGTATTTTTCCCAAGACTAGAAATATCTGCAGCAGCTCTAGCAGCAATACTAGCCAGTTCTGCAGATTCAGCAGCAGCCTGAGCAGCAGAGGCAGCATCCTTAAATTCCATGCTCCCACTTTGTGCTCCTGTAAGGTTAACATGCCCTATTCAGTATAATGATTAACTTCTTCACCTTTCATAGTATTTTACTTAAACAAAATTTACTAAACTCGTTAATAAATCACCAATTACTACTCTTTGAATGGAACTAACAGGTTATATAACCAAAAGACAGTCTCTGTACCTGAAAGCCCTGATTCTGAAGGAACCATCTTAGAAACACCATCCCCTGTTGCGATAACATTCTGAGAGCTAAATGACCATCTCACATCATAATTAAGTAAAATTTCCGCAGGATCCATCTTCACTTCTTTTTGAAGTGAAAGATGGATATTGGGCTTCTCCTTTTTACTATCCTCAAATTGCCTAGGGTCCCATTTGATGTTTAGTTCCTCAGCTATGGCATTCAAAGCTTTGAGTTTGGTCTGACTATCAGGACCTTTTGCCGATAGTTTATCAACCAACTGAAGAAGGAAGAGCATAGAAGTTCATCAGACATCTAGAGTGCTAATTTACAAGGTATAATTCAATAAATTCAACTTTTTGCACCTCAACTTTGGAAAAAGCAGCAATAAAAAATATAAAACTCTAGTAACTTACAAGGCGGTTTACACCACAATCCGGCCGCAACTCAACAGCTGCAGAAAGAAATTCTTTGCCATACTTTCTTGTTAATTGCTTGCTAACTTTTCTGAGCTCAGGAATCTCAGCACACCTTGGAGATGCGAAAATCACACAACAGATTGGCTCCTTCAAGTCGATGGGGCAATTTCTTGGAGAAATATCAAACGTAAAATGTCAAAAAGGGATCATTTTGGCTATGAGATAGCATCATTTTGAGTAATTTCCCCAAGAATCAGGAAAGCATAAATTAGCAGTAGGTGCATATTGTATCAAATGTGGGAGATGATAAGAAAGTGTAGAACCTAAGTAGAATGCTTGTCTTCTACAAACTACGCCTCATTTTCGATATATCAAATTTGAACAAGATTGAATTTACACATCTATTTGAATTCTTAAGAAAAATTATCTCTACTATGCCTCAAAATGGTCTATGGGGACTAAGACACTGGCATAATGTTTATAGACAAAAACTACAAATCAACTGTTAATCTTCGAAAGAATTCAGCAAATGCATATTATCAAACTTGCTGAGAATATAAATTGATAAAACTTAAAAGCAAGAAAGTTACATAGAATTACATACTTCTGTGACTCAATAACTGACATGCGCGCTGCAATGAGCTCGCAGTAGACCTCAATGAGATCATATGCAGCCATCGTCCTCTCTTCCTTGACAACATGTTCAACCTAAACAAAAGAAAATACATAATTTAGGATTATCCCCAAGACATGTTTTATCCCTTTGATCCATCTCTTCCACCAGAATCACTTTAGTATGCTTTAGGTTACACTAAGAACATAGAATTTCATAATGATGATCATCCAACATCGTATCATCCACATACACTTCAAACACTTCCGCTAAGAATTATAAATATCTAGTATCTACTGATAAAATGCTGTAAATGTAGAGCATTTACAGCTTATAACAAGTTGAAAACGTACCCTTATTTTAGCATTCTGGATTTGACCCGACTCTAGCAGCTGTGCCACTTCTCTCTTAAGCTGCTTCAGTTGTGCTACTCTCTTGTTCTTCAATAGCTTTATCCTGGAAATGGCAAGCTTCAACTCTGTTTTGCTACACAAAAGTTAGAAACATCAATATCAAGGATAACTGCATACGCAAATACATGCTAAAGAAATACGCAACCGTGGTACGTGTACCTCAAAATGAAGAATATACTAGCTAGAAAAGAAGTATCAGCTTACCATTTTGCTGGTTTAAAGCTCCTGTGGATCATACTTGGTTTCTTCTCCTAAGTAACGAGAGTTGAATTTGGAGAGGAACAAAGCTAAATGGCAAATAGGAGACTGGTTTTGGCGAAGAGACCAAGTTTAAGTTGTGGTGTTATTATTGCAATCTAAAAAGGTTGACAATTGTTGTTGTCTTACAGCGTAAGGAAAAGGTTTTAAAGAGCCCGTGTTTCAGTTTGAATTTCCGCGGAAAACTATTTTCCAAATGGGACAACGACATCATCGACTTGGATTTTGAGGGGTAGCTTACGCAGTCCAGAATTCAGAAAGTCGGTCTTTCACGTTGGAAGCTGCACGGAAGAACAACGTACGTGAGGACGTGGCAGTCTTACTGTTCACACAACGAAAGATCCTTTCATACTAAACAAAAGTTTGGATCACAAGAGACCATGGGTTCCACTAATTTCATGCACCACACCTTTAATAAAAGAGTTACATGTAATAATATATTATAGGGATAAATATAAACGGAGATAACCATTTGCGATAAAGAGTATCGATGAAAATGGATACACATCTACTTCTTCTTCTTCTTCTTCTTCTTTTTTCTTCTTTTCCTTTTTCTCCTCTCCAAAAGCGTTAGATAGACAAATATGTCAAGTTATCAACAGTGTACAAAATATTTAGGTCAAGCGAATAGGCTTTTTCCACCTTTTTTGTTTTTTATAAATTTCGTTCAGGTACATGACCTTTTTGAAATAGATAAAAGTGCAACAATGAAAAGAAAACGAAAACCCGATAGAGCAAACGAATTAAAATGAAATTAGGAGTTTTCTTTATTTTATTTTATTATTTTTGGAAAATTCTATGCTACAGTCATAAGATACAAATAAATCACCTTGATAAAAGTAAATAATATCTATTAACAATAGAAAGAAATTGTAAATAGTTTCATTAAAAATTATAGATAGTCTTATTTTTATTATCAACAATTTAACTTTAACATTATTCACAATAAATCAAGATGACTTACTGAATTGAAATGTGACTATAGCATATAACTATGCCATAAAAAAAAAAAAAAAACTCTTTTTTTAAGCATAAATTAGAAAAGTGATAACAAATTATGGAGAATATAGACACTTAATGAGTTTATTTACCACGTATGTTTATTTATCTTTTACTTTGATAGATCTAGTGCTAGATAACAAACTATAAATATTCTTTTTGTACATATTTTTTAGTTAGTTATCTCATTCTAACGGTTGCAGTTTTGCATACTTTTATCTTGAACATGACTTTACCATTTCTCTTCCTTGTTTGAGTGCTTCCATTTGCTTTGCCTGTAATGTCTAGAACAAGGCAGCTTCATATGGCATCAAAGCATTGATTTGCAGGTATTTTCTTATTCTCACGGTTTCTATTAAGGTTTCTATTTCAATTACTTAAAGTTTAGAGACTAGTTGTTTAGTTCAATAATGGCTAATAATGATCAATCATGATCCTCATTACATTTTGAATTCAAATAATCCTAATATGGTTATCGACAATATCATATTCAATGGATCTAATTACCTAGCTTGGAAGTAGGCCAATTCACATGGGAATAAGAGCGATGCTTAAGCTAGGTTTATAGAGGGATCAATTTCTTAAACTGGAAGAGGATTCATTAGATTTGATTAGATGGACATGTAATGACTATATGATTAGATATTGGATACTCAATTCCAAGTTTACTGATTTATCACAGAATTTCCTATATGCAAAATTTCTTTTGAGTTATGGAATAAGATTGGGGAACAATATGGAAAGGGAAATGGACTTTTGATTTTTCAATTGTAGTATGAGCTTAATAATATAAAGCAGCTGAATCAAATAGTTGGAGTCTATTTTAACAAGCTTAAATGAGATTGGGATGAACTGGGCACTCTACATTCCTATCTGATTTGTAACTATGATGATGTTAGCCACCGTAATTGTTGCTTGAATGATTGAATTTTAGCTTTTGAAACCAATAGTAAGCTAATACAATTCCTTATGGGCCTAAATTAAGGATATGAGTCTGTAAAGAATCATATTCTTTTGATGGATTCGCTTCCTCATGTTGGTAAAGCTTATTATTTAGTTCGATAGGTAGAGACTCAAAAACAAATTACTTCTACTGAGACAACTAATGCTGAAATAGTAGCATACAATTTGAATAAAGTAGAAATTTTGAAGGGTACTTCTGTTGTTAAGAAACAAAGATCTACTGGGCAAAACAAAGTGGTATGCAAATATTACAAGAATGAGGGTCATATAGTAGAAAATTGCTTTTAGCTCATTGTTTATTAGGATTGGTAAAAGGGGAAGAGGAATGTTAGAGGTTGGACGAAGTTTGTTACAAAATTACATAGTAGATACAAACTCTTTCAAGTATTTGTCGAGATAGTGATGTTTAAGGGACTTCATTTACTTAAGAACAGCAATCACTACACAATTTGTGTCAAGAAATGCTAAAGGTATTGAAAGGGAAACAAACTCAAGAGGCTTCATCTTCTTCTATGGTTATTATAGCTCATTTGTAGGTATTCCTAATTCCTCTGTTTTTTTTTTTTTTTGAATGCTGTGAATTATAAAATTGGTTATTAAATAATAGACTCGGGTACTATGGATCACATTACACCTTTTCTTGACCTTCTTTTTAACATTAAACCTCTTGACAAACCAGTTTATCTTAAATTGCCTGATGGAAATATCAAACTAGTAACTGTTGTTGGTTGTGTACATGTCACACCAACACTTACGATAGATGATATATTTTTTGTACTTGACTTCAAATGTAATCCCATCTCTGTTCACAAAATCATACAAACCAAGAATTCAATTACTACTATTGATAAATTTTCTTTTGAGTTTCATGATCCAAACACTAAAAGCAAAGTTGCTTTAGCTAAGGTTGTGAATGGCTTATACATTCTTCTGCATGAAGTTCTATGCAATACTAATTCTTTAGACACTATTGTAGTAGGTAATAACTTTACTCATGTTACAAATAATGTCTCTAGCCATATTACTCTTTTACATAACATATCAAGATACTCTTCTCTTTCAAAATTGCAGCATATTGCAAACTGTAGAGCATCTAATTTGAGTGAATTTCTTGTAAGACTTATTATCAAGAAAAGATACACAGATTGCCTTTCCATGGAAGTGATAATCATGTTTCATTTCCTTTACACTTGTTACACGTAGATATAAGGGGTCCCTACCCAATTCATTCTTTTACTAGAGCATGTTATTTCATTATGATTGTAGATGATCATACATGTTATACAAGGATCTATTTGTTGAATAATAAGTGTCAAGTTGTTTATGCTCTTGAGAAGTTTCTCTCCATGATTAAAAATCAACTTTCAACTTGTCCTAAGGTGATTAGAATTGACAATGGGTTGGAATTCTTGTCTCATGTTTGTCAAACTATCTTCCATAACATTAGTGTTGTACATTACCAAACTATATCCTATACGCCACAACAAAATGGGAGACCTGAGCATAAACACCAATATCTCTTAGATACTGCAAGAGCTTTGCATAGACATGCAAACTTATCCAAACACTTTTAGGGGGAATGTTTACTTGCAGTCACATATCTCATCAACTTGATGCCAATGTCTAAATTAGAGTGGAAATCACCTCATGAAATTTTGTTTAGGAATAAATTTACACTTACACACCTCTACATTATGGGATGTTTGTATTTTATTCCTAATCACAAGGTTGGCTAAGACAAGTTAGACTTGAGAGGGTTCAAATGTGTCTTTCTTTGATATAAATTTGGACAAAAGGGTTATAAGTTGTTTAACTTCCATGAGAACAAGATCAAAGTTAGTAGGGATGTTGTGTTTTATGAGCATTTGTATCCATATAAATACAATCTACAAATTCATTCTTCTGCTCTTCTGGATCATAAGGCTATGCAATTTCCTTATATTGATCTTTCTAATTCCTCCCTATCTTTAGTTAATCCTATTTCAATCGATGGTAATGTGCATTCAGATTTGCATACACACACTGCTCCTTATGTTAATCCTATCTCAAATGTTCCAAATATTGATCAACCATTGCTGAGTAGGTCTAACAGAATTCATATACAGCTACCTTGATTATAAGATTATATACATCAATTATACTCTGTTTCAACCACACATACTCTACCTTCTTCTTTTTCATCTTGCTCTTTATTTTCTACTAATACCTTTAACCATTACCTAGCAAATATGTAAATTCCTTAGGACATGTTTTTATTGTCCAATAACCAAGTTGTTATTCTCAAGCATCTAAATGTAAGGATTGGGTTACAACCATGAGTAAAGAATTAGAAGTTTTAGAGCTTAATGATACTTAGGAACTTATTGAGTTTACCTTTGGGAAAGAAAGCTATTGGTTCTAAATGGGTATATAAGGTGAAATATAGACCCAATGGGAGTGATATAAAGCAAGACTAGTAGCCAAGGGCTATACCTAAGTGGAGGGAATAGATTATCATGTTACTTTTTCATCCGTAGCTAAGTTAAGAATTGTAAGAACCCTTCTTGCTATTGCTTCAACTTCTAATTGGCTAATACATCAAATATATATCAACAATGCCTTTCTTAATGGCTATTTAGATAAGGAGATTTACATGATACCCCCATAAGGTTATACAAAAGCTAGGCCCAACCAAGTTTGCATGATTAAAAGATCTTTATATGGTCTAAAACAAGCATCTAAGTAATAAAACAAAGAGAGATCACAATTTCTTGTTACTAAAGGTTTTCACCAATCTAAGAGTTAGTATTCTTTTTTCACTTGTGGAGATGATAAAGGGTAATTGATTGTTTTGTCGTGTATTGATGATATATTGATTATTAGGTCTAATGAAGAGGGTATTTATTCTCTTAAATCTGATCTTCATAATGTATTTACTATTAAGGACCTTGGGTTCACGCATTTCTTTTTGGGGCTTGAAATATGTCGATCTCATGATGGAATATTGGTTAATCAACAAAAGTTTATTTTGGATATACTTACTAATGTTGGTTTGGTAGGTTGTAAACCTTCTTTTACTCCTTTCCTTACAAGCTGAAGCTTGATAAAATTTTTGGTGAACTTTTACCTAAGCTGCTAGTGTTTAGGAGGCTAATTGGAAGGTTTTTGTTTCTTGCTTTTAAAAGGCTTGATATTTGTTTTCATGTGCATTACCTAAGTCAATTTTTATCTACACTATGGATTCCACATTTACAAGCAATGCTTCATGTTGTTAAGTACTTGAAAGGCACTTTGTCTCTTGGGCTATTTTATTCTTCAACTAGTTCCTTTGGTGTTATTGATTTGTCAAGGCCGATTGGGGGTCTTCTTGTTTTGATAGAAAGTTAATTATTGGTTTTCACCTCATGGTTAGTAGTTCTCTTATTTCTTAAAAGACTATGAAGCAAAATATAGTTAGTACTTCTACAATGGAAGCCGAATACCGAAGCGTGGTAAGTACAAGTAAAGAACTTGTTTGAGTGTCTTATATCTTAAAAGATTATGGTGTGAATCCTTCTTATCCTCTTTCATTGTATTGTGATAATAAGTAGGTGATACGTAGCGGGTTGGGAACCAGAATGGGTAGTTGAGGTTTAAATAGGTATGAAGAATAGGAAGTAAAATGGGGGTTTTGACGATGAAGGTGTATGGATATCATGCACCAAGACACGAATACAATTAGGGGTTGAGCTCGAAATAGGGTTTAATACAACTTATGAATAGTAAATGCACTCGGGATTCAAATGAGAGGTTAGGAGTAACTCACTAACTCACTCAAATGAAGGATTCACCACAACCTTATGGGCAAGATTGATAAGAACACGAGAGAATTCAATAATCCAGCAAACGCAGCTCTTAGAGCTCAAGAATGACCTTGCTTGAAAGAGGAAAGTTCTAAGTGTATGTATGTTCTTTACTATGTGATAATCTGTTTGCTAATTACAAATATTGCTATTTATAGTAAAACTTAAAACTCTAGTGGTAAAATTATAAATAATGTACAAAGTCTTAAACCTTAAAAAATAGGCCTATAATTAAAATTAGGGAAAATATTCATAAGAATACAAAACTGTATGTTTAATAGAAGAAGTGGACATATAGTCACTCAGCCTATCTTAGAAGGAGTAATATCTGAACTAGATGGGATCGGCAGTTGGATGTCTGAGTTTGAGGAGAAGTCCTTGAAGTCTTGTAGTGCTTGGCCAAGATACTCTAAAGGTCGTCCCACAATTGCCAAGTACTAGAATTAGTTAGCACTAGTTTCTCCATACTATGCCGAATGGATCTTCAACCTTAAGTCCTTGATTATGTGGTCTCTCCACTTCTTGCTAGACAATAGATTTGATGCCAAGTGGCTCTTTTTTTTCCTCTTGGTCTTTTGATATTAGCTTGGCCTTGGAAAAAGTTGTGTGACTTCGACTTTAAACTATTCGGCCTCGGGTTAGAATAGGTCGGCTTTGGCTTTAGGTTAGTTGACCTTAGCTTAGAGATAGTTACAAGCTGATTCCTATTATTACCATGGGGCAAAAAAAAAAAAAAAAAAGTCATCCTCGATGCTAAATAATGAGCATAGGCTAGGATGCTGAACAAACTTCTCTTCCCTTTTCACTTCACCACGGGTGCTGACTTGCTTTGGATTTCCTTAACACTAATGGGGGTTAAGCAATAGCTCTTCCCATCCTTTCGAATCATATAAGTGTTAAGGAAGCTATCATGGATCACTTTCTGATCATACTCCCATGGTAGGCTAAGAAGTAAATTTGTTGCATTCATAGGAACTATGTTAAAGTCAATCTCATTCTCATATTGTCTTACCTTGAATGCTATTCGAGCTCTTTTATGCATATAGGCCATACCCTTATTATTAAATCACTTTAATCCATAAGGTCGGGGATGTGGGTAAGTATGCAATTTCATCTTCTCTACTAACTTGGTAGAGACAATATTGGTGTAACTACCTCCATTAACAACTAGGGAACGTGTCTTCCTATTCACTAAACATCGAATATGAAGTAAATTTTCCCTTTGATAGGGATCTACTTTTAGGTCGGCTCGTTGGCTTGTCATGGCTAAGAGTTTATTTAGATTTTTAGCATAGACATGTTCTTTTATCAACCCGTCTCCTGAACTCTTATCACTTTGACTTTCTACTTAAGCTTTGGGTCTTTCACTTTTTAAGATGATGACCCTTTTATTTGAACATGGAGAAGCAATATGCTCATAGCCTAAGCACTTAAAGCATTTAACTTCTTGGGCCTTGGTGTTAGGTACTATTTCCTTCTTTACCTTCTTTGTCTTGGCTTGATCAGGTTAGCTAGACTTAACTTTCTCAATCTTCTTCTCTAGCCTTCTCTCGACATACTTCTTAGGTTCAAGGCTAACTTATTGAGGTTGGTTAGTCGGCTTCTAATTCCTTCTCCACCTCTGTTTTTCCACTCTCAATGCTAGATTGATCAACTCATCCAATGAGTTAAACGACTGCAATTCAACTATGTCAGCAATGTCGTCTCGGAGTTTACTTAGAAACCTAACAATGGTACAGTTAGAGATGTGTAAGTGGGCTTTAGTCCGTAGGCCAATTCATTTAACCTGCTTTTAAAACAAGTTTTGGCTAAGGTTTTTTGGCCTATTTAAAAGTGGGCCAAATGGGTTTAGCCCATTTAACCCACAAGCTAAAGTAGGTGGGTTTGGGTCAGCTCGTTTAACCTATTTATATCTTTAACCTATGGGCCAACCAGCTTAACCTACTTTTTAAATAGGTTAGGGTCAAGATCTTGACTTGTTTAACCAGCGAGCCAAAGTGAGCCTAGCCAGGTTGGCTTGTTTAACTTACTTGCACACCTCTAGGTGCGGTCTTGTAGCTCAGCAATCTCACATCTCATTATTAAGGTCTCACATTCTTGCAATTCTCAAACTATTGCAAGTACTCCTTGACAGTGTTTCGAGCTTGTCTCAAGTGCTGGAAAGTATGGAGCATCTCTTGCTTAAAGTAAGTCGACACAAAGCAGTGGTTCATTAACCTCTTCATAAGTCTACAAGTTCTGATCAGCTCTCCTCCTTCGACATTTCGCTTAGTGACTAACTTGTCCCACCAAAGGCTTGCATATTCAACAAGGGATAATGAATCCTGCTTAACCTTTGTTTGATCATCACATTCATAGCACTCAAACAACTTTTCAACTTAGGGAACCCAATTAAGGAGCTCTTTAAGTCGACTACTTCTACTAAAGGTCGGCAGTTTAAGCTTGATGTTGTCAAGCCTTCAGTTATGTGCTTGGGGTTTGTCCCTTGCAATCCTAGCTAATCGGTTCACCTTGGATCGTCTAGTTCTATTGGAGCTTTGTTCGGCCATATTTCTTCTTAACCTCGTCTCACTTCTTCGGGCTCCTTAATTTGCTTCAGAGTTAATACTCCTGTCATTGCTTTTCGGCTTGACAACTCTTCTCAGCTGTTGCTCATCATTGTCAAACTCATTGGAGCCGCTTCTACTAGTAAGTGTTCTATATTCTTTCACCTTAACCAATACGTTTGTAGCCTCTGACTAAATTAGTATGCTCCTGAATAGAGCAATGAGATTTTGAATCTAAGATTCCAAGTTGTCAACACATTGCCTCAAACTTTCGCGAAGACTAT
Source organism: Lumnitzera racemosa (assembly GCA_024138005.1). Taxonomy (NCBI): domain Eukaryota; kingdom Viridiplantae; phylum Streptophyta; class Magnoliopsida; order Myrtales; family Combretaceae; genus Lumnitzera; species Lumnitzera racemosa. The sequence continues at coordinate 38,263,221 of JAMXBC010000007.1, forward strand.
CACTATTGTTATTGATACTATCTTTAGACATTCTCGTTCGTACAGTAATTTCTAAAGAAAATTGAACAAACACGATTTACAACAAAACACAACTATAGTAACCCAGAAATGACTATTAATCCACTTCTATAGCTACCTACAATTGTTAAACACTTCCATAACAACTAGTTACAACTACTGAAATTACTATTACCTGACTCAACAACAATATAATACTACAACTACTAAGAACTTGAACATTACACTATACTACAGAATGACAACTAATTAAATATCCAAACGACAAGCAAACTTTGAAGAACATTGTACACATGTCTCCCTAAAGCTCTAATACCAAGATGATACGTTGCGAGTTAAGAACTAGAATGGGTAGTTAGGGTTTAAGTAGGTATGAAGAATAGGACATAAATGGGGGTTTTGATGGTGAATGCGTATGGATATCACGCATTTAGACACAAACATAATCAAGGGTTAAGCTCAAAATAGGATTCGATATGACTCACAAATACTAAATGTCACTTAATATTCAAATGAGAGGTTAGATGTGACTTACTAACTCGTTTAAATGAAGGGTTCATCACAACCTTAAGGGTAAGATTAATAAGAACATGGGAGAGATTAAAGACTAAAGTACACTTAATAATCCGGAAAATGCAGCTCTTAGAGCTTAAGAATGACCTTGCTTGAAAGAGGAAAGTTCTAAGTGTATGTATGTTCTTTACTATGTGATAATCTGTTTGCTAATTACAAATATTGCTATTTATAGTAAGTCCTAAAACTCTAGTGGCAAAATTATAAATAATGTACAAGGCCTTAAACCCTAAAGAATGGGTCCAATTAAAATTAGGGAAAATATTCACGAGAATATAAAACTATGTATTTAATAGAAGAAGTCGATGTGCAGTCATTTGGCTTGTCTTAGAAGGAGTAGGATCTAAACTAGATGAGGTTGGTAGTTGGATGTTTGAGTTTGAGGAGGAGCCCTTGAAGTCTCGTAATGCTTGGCCAAGATACTTAAAAGGTCAACCCACAATTGCCAAGTACTATAATTAGTCAGCACTAATCTCTCCGTACTATATCGAGTAGATCTTCAACCTTAAGTCCTTGACTACGTAGTCTCTTGGTTTCTTGGTAGATGATAGACTTGATGCCGAATGGCTCTTTTTCTTCCTTTTGGTCTTCTGGTATTAGCTCGACCTTGGCAAAAGTTGTGCGACCTCGGCTTTGAACTATTCTGCCTCGAGTTAAAATAGGTTGGCTTCGGCTTTAGGTTGGTCAGCTTCGACTTAGAGATAGTCATAAGCTGATTCCTATTAGTAAGCCTAAATCATTGCTAATAATCTTTATTTACATGGCTATACCAAACACATTAATGTAGACATTAATTTCATTTAAGATTACATTGCTTGTGGGATCATTAGGATAGTCCATATTCCTTCTTTTGATCAACTTATAGATTTATTGACCAAATCACCCATAGTACAACAGTTACACTTATTTTATTCCAAGTTAGGACTTCGAGGAAGTCCAACTTGCGAGGGGGATGTGGAGAATATTGATACATAACAAATTTATTTAACATGTGTGCTTATTTATCTTTTACTTTGATAGATATGGTGTTAGATAACAGACTATAAATACTACTTCTATACATATTTTTTTCGTTAGTTATCTCATTCTAATAGTTATACTTTTACATACTTTTCTCTCTAACATGACTTTACCATTTCTCTTCCCTGTTAGAATGCTTCCATTGTCTTTGCTTGTAATGTCAAGAATAAGGCAACTTCACATAGATAACTAAAATGTTTTTACCTCTTTATATAGTATGTTGGTCAAAATCATCTCAAGAGATGTCTTTATCCAACTAAAATGAAAGTTAAAGACATCAAAATTCTAAAAGATAATAGTTAAATATCAAATTGTTGAAAATGAAAGTATATGTATCTCTAGCACCTTTTAACCCAATATTTTCCCTTTCTTTTCTTAAAATTAATTTTTTTAGATTGCCCTCGCTAATCACATTTACATGCTAATTAATAGAATAGACTTTCATAATTATGTGCCAATTTCTTGTTTAAGTGTGTACATAATTAGATGAAGCACAACGGAGATAGAGAGTTGAGAATAACAAGTATGTATTCATCTTTTGTGTCTAAAGATTATTTATATCTTATCTATATCTATATGATCTATATATAAATGAAGTCTAAATTAAAGCCTATATCATTTTTATTTAATTTGTTTAACTTTTAAATACAATTTTAAGATATATTATCTTTTTGATATTTTATAATAATTATGGTAAAGATGATTATTACTAAATGAGAATTATGAAATAAAAATTTACATATTATTCCTTTCTTTTTATTGCAAAGGAATGTGAGTATAAGAGCCTAACGAGGATACCGTTATCGCTTGAATTTCACTAGTAGGGATTTCACCTAAGGGTTGAAAGATGGGCCTAACTTTGAGAGAGAAAACATAACTAATAAGTGTTGAAGGGTTTTTTGACATATTCATTCCAATATTTAAGTTAACGAATCTATAGGATTAAAGAAAGCAAGAGAATGAGAGAGCTCATGCGTATGTGTGTAAAAATGTTTTACTTGTAGAGTTTAACCCCTATTTATAGGTTTCATGGAGGAAATCTTGGAAAAATACCTATTTTGCCCAATTAAGCAAGTGTATCTTTCAAATAGATATGTTTCAATAATCTCGAAGGTGATGTGACGTCTTGGTATTTAAAGTCAAAGCTTCATGAGTGGACTACCCATGTTCGAGGTGCTTATGGCATAGATGCCATAGGTTTAACCAAGGTACCGAGAATTAATGTGTAAACTTGCCTTCAAGAGTTTTGGGGATAGCTAAGGTCAAACCTACCATAGACAATCCTTTAGGGCTAGGATTTTGGCTACCTTAGATCGATTACTGTAAACCCCTAAAATTTTCGATCTAGCTTTTGAAATAGACTCGAGTATGTTAGATAATTAGGAGTTGACAAGGCTAATGAAAGTGAAACCCTAAAAGAACTAATCAATCGCGTATGAAAGTTTTCAACCCTAAATATATGTAAACCCTAAAGATTTCATTCAAAAGTGATAAAAACCCTAAAATGATAAATCTAAAGATATACGAGCATTAGTTCATCATAATATACCCTAAAATCCTAATTGATAATATAACCTTCATATTTTGCCAAATCATTAGTGAAAGGCTAGAGATGACTTTCAATTATGTATATATATTTATAATCCTTAAGTAATTTATTAGAAACTAAGATAATAAATCATAGATTATATTTATCTTTTAAGTATATGATTAAGATAGTATTACATAGAGTTAAGGGTATAGTTAAAGCTTAGACTAAATGTAGTGAATATTAACACCCTAATTAATACTTTTCATACTAGTTGTATTAAGTAGCTTACCAAATGATGTATATAGGCTATAAATACTTAAAGTAAGACCTCATAATCTATTTTTACTAATCAATTTACCAAATGCCTCATTTCCTTAATTTTTCCCTTAATTTTCCTTAATTATTACATTATGTGTACAAAATGGCATATGCTTAAGGAAAGTTGACTAAGTCAACACATGTTGACCAAGGTCAAAAGGTTGGTTAAGTAACAATTAGAAAAGTCAACAAAAGACACTAATGCATAAGAAAACATCTATCTATCTCATGATTTCTTTTCTTTTCTTTTCCCTTCTCCTTCTTAATTGCTATCCACCCATTTTCTTCTAGACCCCACCATCTTCTTCATTCCATAATCAAAACAAAACAAAAAGAAACAAAGCAAACCCCACCTCCATTGCCGTGACATCCCCTTCCCCTTTCACTTTCAAAACTTTCCACTTTGCCTCTATAATTCAAACACAAATTAAGGTATGTGATTATGTTATTTTATATTGCTTTATATTACTCATTAGTTAGGTGATTAGGTAGATTAGATAAGTAGATATATGTTATGTGTAATCTTGCAGAAGAAGGTATAAAGTTTCCATCTTTAATTGTAGGAAGATAAAAATCATGATGAGGAGGAAAGGAATACATGTGTATATATTCTTAAGTATGTGTATATAAGGATATACTAGAAGAATACAAGTATGGGGATCTTTGTACATAAGTATTTACTATGTACATAACCTAAACTAAGACAAATCTTAACTATACATAGCTATGGTATACTAAATACACACTTAAAAACACAAAAGAATGAAATTAGGAAGGTTTTCTTAAGTAAGAAAAGTTAGCATACGAAATTTGTACAAAAATACGTATATGGCCATATAGGTACATGAGTATATATACAAGTATAAATACGATATAAGTATAAGTATATGTATAAGTATACTAGTATACATATAAGTATAGTAAGAGTATAAGTATGTAGTAGTTTATGTGAAGTGTACATAAGACTTATAAATATGACATAAGCATGAGGTAAGGCATATGTAATTAAATGATGAGCTAAGCAATGATGTAATTAAAAGATGATATAAGCCATGATATAAGTAAATGATGACATAAGCGATTGATAACGTAAGCCATGACATAAGCATAGGTTTATAAAATAAGAAATAAGAAGAGTCCATAATAATTAGGTACATAAATTAATACACTTCCTAAATAGGATTACACTTAATTAAGTACATGAATTAGTGATAGCAAAGTAAAATTTTGTAAGTATAAGAATTTAAGAGTTAACTAAATCATTAAGTATAAACAAAGGATATAAATATAAGCAATAAGAATAATTAAATTTTCATAGTTAAAATTTCTATAAATTTAGTTTGTATCGTAAAATACAGGTCTTAACATCCAAAACGGACATCACCATGTGAACGTACGTCCGTAAACAATGAAAAACGACTATAAATTCATAAATATCAGAAATAGAACGAAAAAGTTACATACGATTAATAATAAAGTCTAATAAGATAAAAGTTAATAGTAATTTAAGTAGAATTAGGTAAATGGATATTTAGAATTATTAGTTAATTCAATTACTTACTAGCATTATTATATCGTAATGATTAGGTGATCCCGAGGTAAGCGAGGATCTCTCAATTGATTACTACAACTAGAGCAAGTCGTCATGGCCGAGTGAGTATTTACCCTATGATTCCATACTTGTATGTGATTGTAGATAGTGAACTTAAATGTTATTGTTAATTGACTACTGTGTGGGGTTGGGGAAATGCTTGTGTATGTTTTTGTGTGTTAAGTTGTGAACTTACCTTAAGTACAGATAATGCTTTGTTTGTTGCATGGTAGTATAAAAAATGATTGTGTGTACTATTGGACGGTTACAACATAATTTGGACTAAATTATACTTAGCTTATAAAAAGAAACTGGTACACAATTCTGGCCATCACATCATACGGAGGTAAAGAGAGGCCATTCGGGGGTTGTTATTACTAATTTATTGGTTCTGTACGGTGCACTCATACAAAATGACCTTACCCTAGCCTGCGAGAACATTAGGCGTTAGAGGCGCCAACCGCTTGATTAAGGGTCGAGTCTAGAGGCCTTATTTAGAGGTGAGTGTGGACTACAGGGGCCCACTCACAATTATTCTAAAACTTGGTTTTTATGAAAATAAAAGAATTGTTTGATTTAAGTACGGAATATGGAGTTTCATAGTAAAGTAAGTTCTAGTATAATACCTGAATCTGATTGGTATCGTGTATACTCTAACCCTAACTTCAGAGGGCGTTAAATCTGAGTTACGTATATGAACTAGTTAACTATATGTATTGTTTGGCATTCTGTTTGATCACTCATTTATATGCATGAATATAATGTATTTATAACTTACCTGTGGTGTGCTAAGGGTTTTGCTCACTAAGCTTAGGCTTACACCTCCTTAGACTTTTGCTGTAGGATAACTTGTTTATAGAGGCTAGCCGGGGGATGCCACAAGTTATCTTGGGGACTTGGGCAAGAGCGAGCTATCCTGTATATTGAGAGAGAATAGTTTATGTAGACTCTTACTCATGTACTTTTGTTTTACTAGTATTATAGACTTAGATATACTCAATTACTGTGTATTGTAAGTTTTGTAGTTCAAATTTTATATAAATATGTGATATCATGTGAATCTGTATGTTCTTAGGAAACTAGTAGTTGTAGAGCCTTGTATATTGTGTGAAGAGTTCATGATTGGGAAGGTAACTAATCAGGGGTTTTTCGTATAGTATATGGCGTCTACCACGACTAGACCTTCTTCAGTTCATAACAGTTACGAACCAAGATCAGTTAACCCATGATCTATAAAGGTTAGAGGGCCTTGAGAGTTTACGATCCAAAATTTTCCATGAACCCTTGCTACCCCCTTTAGCTTAAGTCTTGTTGTCAAGGTTTCGATAAGGAGATAGGACATAAAGATGGGTTCTTAAGGTACTTTCTGAGCTTTTACTATATTACCGTACTTCAATCAATGAATGGATGTTAAATGTGTAGACTCTATAAATTTAACCTTCTAAACATGGTATCGGACTCGAGTATCGTAGACATTTTTCTAAGTCGACAAGACTACATAAAATAAAAACAGACTAAAATTTTAAACTCGAAACTTAAAACGAACTTGAAAGGCCGTATTATATGATTTGGAAACCTTAATCATGCAAGAAAACCCTAATCCCTACATATGCGTACTTTTAAAATTGTAAACCTAAACTTAATAGAAATCGTAACTATCAAATCATAAAAATTTTTAAGACTATAAAATTATCTTAATGCTTGAAAAGCCATAAATCAATAAAATTATCGATAATTTTGTGAAATCATATAAAATTAATAATGAATGAATCAAGGACTATTTCAAGTAATAATAAACAACAACACTAAGCTAGTTAAAGGAATAAATTAATAAATTTACAAAAATTACTTATATACATAAGTAGCCCCACAATATGTATATATATATATATAAATATATTATTAAGCAATTTCCTTCTCTTTTCTTAATCTATCGTATATATACATATGTATATGTTGCCTAATAAAGCGATGTTCCTAAATAATTAAGCCAATTGAACCTTAAGCTCCTAAGTATAAGTCAATTACTCCCGAGTTGGTGAAAAACCCTAAAACATACTTAAACTCACTCTAACCTTAAACCTTGAGATAATCAGGGACTTATAACCCTAAATAAATAATTAAAAATATAATTTCAATAAATTTTATTCAACTCTAGAAAACTCTAAAATTTCTTAAGAGACAAATCACAACCTACAAATTAATTTGAGAACTAAACCCTAAAAGAATTTCATATAAGATAATACCCTTATTTTTACTTATAAGCAATGTTACATATGAACAAGTTATAAACCCTACTTTTTAGCGGACTGGTGATTCAACTAAGAACACTTCCCAAATGTTCCTAAAGATAAACTGAGCTAGGAATTCAAGTTTTCATTTAAAAATGAATTTAATTTTCCAATTCAAAAGTCTATTGTTGATAAAAACTCTACTACGAAAACCACGGACTTTAAGTCACATAAAACCTTAAACCCTAAAACAATTAAGGACTTATAACCCTATGTGACTTATTGATAATTTAATTTGAATAATTTTATTCAACTCTAAAAATTTTCATAATTTTATAAGAATTAAATCATAATTCGCAAATCAATTTAAGAAACAAACTCCAAAAGAATTTCATATAAGACAATTTTCTTATCTTCATGCATAAAACTTGTGTACATGAATAAGTAATCCAACCAATCACACTAAATAACTTATCAATTGAAAGTTGGAATCATTTATCAATTGATAACTTATCAAAAACTAGTAATAAGATACTTTCCTTATCATTCCTTTACTTTTACTATATATGGACAAGTTATCATATTATTTTATCTATTCAACTTTTAATGAAATGACAAGATAACTTAATGCTCAAAGAGGACATCCTATGGCCAGTTACGAAGAAAGCCTAAGGGAGGCCATGCCTTGTCAATTTTCGATCACTCAATTGTCTTACATATCTACTATTTACCCCTTAATGCTTACATCATCTAGTCTTGTCAAAAAGTTGGTATTTATGCATACTAAAAGACAATAAATTAAAGCTTCTTGCACACACTTCTTCTCCCATTCAAAAATTTGCCACTTTCTCCCTCTTTCACTCTCATTTTCACTTCCTTTTCTCTCGCTTTGAATACAAATCAAAAGAAGAAATCTAACTCTACAAAATCTCGACATTGCCGCCACTATTTTGCTTCCATACTCATGGCACCAAGTTTTATTTTGTACCCCCTATTTGTCAACTTCAAAACCCACTTTTAGAAACTTCAAAATATCTTCAAAGCCCCACTTCAAAGATCAAGACTCTAGTTTCCAAAGGAGCTTGCAAGAAGAAGGAAGAAAAATAAGGAACATAAGAAGGTACTTAGTTGCATAACTACCATTTCTACGCTTTCAGGACGAATAAGTTGTTTCCTTGTATTAGTGGTTTAGTATTGCATGTTAGGAGACCATGCTTTGAAGAAGATAATAGCATGATCATAAGATGATAAAATAGCGAGATCACCTTAAGAAGTAAGCTTACGAACCCCTTTACATGAAAGTTGAAATATGAGCATGCTAAGTTGGTATTATGTGAAGATATATGTTTAACACTCAGAATGAAGATTTTAAGCTAAGAAAATCATGAAATGTATACATGAATGGGGAGACATCATGCTGGACGTGGAGTGTATGCGAGTCATTTAGATGTTATTTCCATTTCTATTAAGTTAAAGATGCTCAAACCTAGCCTTAGGTAAAGGAAAATCCATTACATGAAGCTTTTATGAAGAAACCAACCTTGTGAGATATGAATTATGATATGGAAGTCATGATAAGTATGAGATTTACTATTTCCATATCAAGTATGAGCTAAGTAATCATCCTATGGAAGAGAATTTAAGTTAAGATTTGAATATAAGTAACCTAAGTTCATGATCTAACCCTTAAACTTAAGGAAATGATGAAACAAGTTGAAAAACCAAGTGAGAACCCCCTGGATTCATCACAACCAGATCTGGAACATAAGTAAAAGCCACTTAAAAATATAATAAAACCAAGTGAACAAAGTAAAACGATCAATTAAAGTAAGTATAGCAAGTATACAAAGCCTAAAATTCTTAAAACGAGCTTAGAATTCTAAGTTAGGCCTTCATTTAAATTCTAACTAGCACTTTAAAATATTAAGAAAGGTTGTTTTGAAACCCATAAGAAGTCCACTTAAGACTCCATAAGCCAAACAAAGTCACTAACTTTATTTTGAACAAAAAACAAGCCCATTTGACAACTTAAGCCCACATAAAAGCCCAAAGAGTTGTTAACACCAAGAATGTAAACCACAGTTGAAAGTTTGACCTTAAGGAGTATTTTAATTTTAGAATAAAGTCCTAAGCCCAAGCTTAAAGAATTTCCCAAGTTACCAAAAAGCCTGTTAACCAAACAAAGCCCAAAAGCACTCCAAATAATGAGGATCGCTACTGTTCTAACCTATGGGCAGTTTTGCATGCTTCATCATGAAAATTTAACCTCATCACATTAATGTACACTAAAAAACGATGCAGATTGATTATAAGATCATAAAAATTGGATTTTAAATGAGAAAGTTATACGAGATTAAACTTTTAAGTAAAACCGAGAAAAATTATGAAACCAAGTCAAAAGTATAGCTTAAAAGGTTTTAGCTTAGTTTTCTAAGTTTTATTTCAAATCCTTATAGTATCGTATTTGCGATGTCTAGGGGACCTAGCTTTTGGGAGACGACCTATCCCGAATTATTTTGATTGATTCGCATGGCTGAGTGAGTAAATTCTCGATGACTATTTACTTAATTTTGCTTGTAGAATAGATACACCTAAACTTATATATATAAATTTGGATGCTTGTAGGATATGAGAAATGCATATGTATGAATTTATGGATAAATATGATGGCTTGTTAATTATATAATAATGGGAATTATTGTGATAAGTTATACCTGCAAGTATATAGAATGAAATTGTCTGATCACCTTGAAAAATTGGATTAACGAACTATATGATTAAGAAATAAGATGAATCATGCATTCCCCATAATTGCATACGGATAATATTGACTGTCGCTTCATGCAAAAGATGGGAAGGGACTCATAGGAGGATGAGCTTCCTGCAGGATTGGGTACTAGCTATGTCATCATTTTTATTGAGTCTTTGTCCTAAGCTAACGAGCTTACTAGGCATCAGGAGATGCCAACCGTCGACGAGAGACTGACTCTTGTGGCTTCTGCTTAGGGTATATGTTTGTGGATTACGGGGGCCACCACACCACTAGACTTAGGATTTTGAAACTAGAATTTGTTGTTTGGGAAGAAAGTATATTACATACAATGTGTATACACACACACACACATACACACACATATAGATGGTTTTGTTTTTTTTTCTTAAGCATAATAGCGCAAATGAATTAAAAACTAAGGTCTAGAACCTAGATTTTGGTTTGGGTCGGTTAATTGTCTCTAAACTCCGACTATAGGAGGCATAATTCTAAGTTGTCTGCAATTCTTAGGCTACTGCATGCGTTGTTTAGCATACTGATTGTTCATGCATTCATATGATTGTGTATCTAATATATTTCTATCATGTGGTATTGATGAGGGTAATTATCTCACTAAGCGTAAGCTTACACCCCAGTAGTTCTTTTCCTTGCAGGTTGATCGATAGTTGGGATAGGGATGGGAATTGAGTGTAGAGTACTACCATTGAATCAGTATGATGAAAAGCTTACGTGTTACTTCAAAATAATCCAAAAAACAACTAATATTTTAATTAAGTTTAGTATCTTTAGTAAGTTTAGAATTTTTTGGAATTGTCTATCTTATTCCACTATTTTGGTAAGGCATATTGATTCTCTACGGTTTTGAGGAATTGTAGAAAAATGGATATTCATAATTATTTGTATTATATAATGAGTTAATAAGCTAAAATTAAAGACCCTAGCGAATAACTATTTATAGTTTTGCAATCTCTGACTTACAAGGTGATTTTTTTTATCATAGGTACACACGTGATATGGAAATTGTAGGTAATACTACTAGGGCCCTCTTAGGGTCATTATAAAATGTTCGCCATGGAGTGGCTTCATTATCGAGGTGGTTTCTCGAAGGCTTGCTATCCTGCTTTAGTTCTTTATCCATGGACTTCTAATGTCCATACTGTATTGTAAATCCTTGTATCTAACTAGGCTAAAGTTTATTCCGAGGCTGAGGCTTATCTCTAGGCTAAGAATTCTACCAAGGCTATTCATGCTTCCATGTAGTGGATGCCTTGAGATTTTGTATTATACAAATTTGAGGTGTTATAGCTACTTGAAGAGGATTCTTTCAAATTTTGATTTTCTAGTGTGACCATTTTGCATACTTGGTGATAAACAAATGGTAAGTTGCAATTGATTGAACTTTATGCTTATCTTTTCATGTTTTGAGAACTTTGTCCATTTGATGTGATTGTGGGCTACGTAACATGATCTAAGGGCAAGACCATCGCATCCCCTAAACATCCTATATCTTCTGAAGACCAATCCCAACGTCTTGATTATAAAAGGATTTCAATGTACGAAGTGCATACACTCTTAGGCGATTATTCTCTCTGTAACTATAAATTTTCCTACACTCAGACTTTCTCACCCGCTTTAAGAACTTCATCTTCTTCATCACAGCACTAAAAAATGGTAGATCTCCATGAGGATTCAAAGTTGAAATCTTACAACTCCTTCACCACTAGTACTTGTGAACGACAAAGTAGTGGAGAGGGTAGCTCTTCCTTCGACTGGGGCAGTAATGACTAAGCATAAAGAAGAAGGTAATGGCTCAAGGAGGATGAGTATTTACAAGTAGAAGCAAATATGAGTTGCTACGCTTTTGTGAGATGACTATCTGGATGAAGATGACGATGGCATTGAAGAAGTGATCATACTTATGTTCGATCAAGTTATGAACATAGAGGTCACTCCCTAAGGTTAAGAAGGTGAGACCACCCAAGTGGAAGTGAGCAATCTTCTCAAATTGTATTTTAAGGACTAAGTATTAGGCTTACACTTGTATGTGCCTGAGGATGATCACCAAGTTACCGTAGTTCACACCAATTGGTTTTGCCTTTATTGGGATTAGTTCGAGCTTAGGGCACTTTGGTGTCTGTTTTTAGATTTTCTAATGAAGAGTCTCAACTACCACCACATCTATCCAGCATAACTTGTCCTAGACAACATGAGGATTTTAGTAACCTTTGAGGCCTTATGTACATGATAAGAAGTTAAGGCTATACCGACCCTCTTTTGATAATACTTTTTGTAGAAGTATAGGATGGGATAGATCTACATCTCAGCTTGCACTGCCAAGAAGATCTTAAAGGGCTTAGAGTCCTCTATCTTAGACTAAAAGAGGAAATTTATGCTGCTCTAAGTAGATGAGAAACTGGATTTTTAGGCAAAGTAGATAGTATTGGTCTAAGCTAGCAACATAAAGTTCTTGAGTGAACAAGATAACCATGCAATCAACCATATCTTCTATTGGTCCTGACATCAGGTGAGGTTCCTTAGAATGCTAAGACATTAGTGATTTGGCTTTACCAAGGTGAATTGATCCTCTCTGATGACGAAGAGGAGTTTAGGACTAACAAAGGAGTTCAAGGTACTCTCCTCCTTAATCCAATACTGAGGTAGGTGGAAAGGAGCTCTTTGAAGCTTAGGCCCGTACTCAATACGGTCTTTCTTATAAGTTCTTTTCAAGGTTTCTTTTCCCATGCTCTAGTCATGTTTTCTGTTTTGTAGGTCTTAAGGTCCTAATCTGTGATGTTTTAGACTTCGTGGCTAAATAGATGGCTAAGGATGAGCACTTGAGGAAGGAGCAAGCTACTTGGAAGCTTATAAGAGGGCTAAAAAGGTGTTGTTAAGAATGCTAAGGTCGATAAGGCTAAGGGGAGACAGAAGAGATTCTTAAAGGATGCTGAGAACGCCTACGTTCAACATTATGCTAAAGGGAGGTTCGTCAAGGTCGTTTCTTAGACTGTAAGGCATTTTGTAGTAGTTGTATCACCATGTTAATCAAGCTTGGGAAGACCTTTGGGCGAATTGTCCCCACTAGGATGAAGAACAATGGGTTGAGGGGATTTAAGTGTAGCTAGAAAGGAGTTACTAAACCCCAAAATCCTTGAAACATTTTGGAAGTAGAGATATACATCTCGAGGTCCAATGTCCCAAAGGAGTAGGAACCGGTACCTCTAAAGACCGTAACTGCTCCAACTGCATTGGTGTCAAGCCTAGTGCTCTTAGGCCATGTCTATTGACCCAACTGGTTAGTATACGTTAGGGACATGAGTCTCAACAATAGGGTAGGAGCCTAATCTCAAGTATTGTCTTACCTTGAGACAATATTACTCTAGACAAGTTGTTGAGGCACATATTCAATGAGTAGGTGGAGCTCATGATGTATAGCAAAGCTCATGAGGTAAGGAGCATGTATGTGGTTCACTTTACTTTCTTGTTGTCTTTTGCAAGAGTTCATGTTCTTCTCCAAAGTGTTGGAACATCGAAGGTATAAGAGAGAAAAGGTAGCTAAATTTGGTGTCGATCTTCATTCTTTATCAAGTAGCTTCTAATGAGCCTCTAACTCACTTGCCTTCCTATTGTAGAAGTCCAAGGAAGCTGAAGGGGTTTATGTTGCTCTATCTAGGGCTAAGAATGAGCTTTAAGAAGCTGGTGCAAAATTTGAGGAGCTTGAGGGGAAAGGGGTTGCGTCTTCCAAGGAGTAGAAGATGCCTGGGTTGAGGGAAAGAAGAAAAAAGAATGTAATACTCGCATCAACACTACGGTGGTTTGTTTAACTAAGGAGCAAGAGGAAGAGAAAAGGAAGTCCCAAGCAGCATGAGAGTTTGCTGTCGAGAAGGAGAAGGCTATTGCCATGGAGATCAGCTAGTTGTGGAAGTGGGTAGCTGTAATGGAGGTTAAGGATGACTTTAGCTCAATTGTGAAGTAAAAGATTTTCAACTCCATCACCGTAAGGATGAGGGAGATCTTGGAGAGAGTCTAAGGAGTCTCTGGATACCTATGGCCAATAGTCAAGAGGCTCCTCTCTCTTAGTTTCCCCTTTTGTTGATTAGAGTGGGACTATGTCTAGGCAATCTACCTCAAGATTATGGAATAACTTAATTTTGAATGACCTTTCAAAGCACCTCAAACCCAATCAAATGTCACTTTGTATTTTTCTTATATTTTGTCTACCATATACATGTACTAATGGGAATTAATGAAAATTGATATTTCTCTCTTTATTGTGCTTTGTTTGTTGTTTTGTTTATTTTCTTCTATTTTGCTTGTAAAAGTATTTTAGGCTTTGAATGTAGGGCCATTCGAGATGTTTTGTTTAGGACCTACGGTCTTAGTGTGGCTTTTGATTCATGGATTAACACAATTTAGGCTTGGCAAAAGCAAGTTGAGAAGTATTTGGCTTTTTATCTTTGAACCGACATGGTCTAAGGATTTGTAGCCTTAAGTTCATTGATCACTACAAGGCTCTTAGGCCTCTATTTTCCATTAGTCAAAGCTTCTTTGCCTTAGTCTCAGCTTTCATTTATCATCTAATGTTTTAGTTATTAGGTATAACTAGGTTGAGTTTAAAGGCTTCAACCTAGGGATTGCTGGGGCATTATGTCCTCGAAGCTTCCCTACCTTAAGGCTTCTTAGCTACTAGGCTTTTCTTTCCTCGATTCTAATTGCCTCGAGGCTTCTTAGCCTTAGCTTAGTTTTAAGCTATATATCTTTAAATGTATGATTTGGATTTTTCCTAGGCATAGGAGATGTAGGATCATCTATAGAAGCAAGTCCACTAGGCATTAGCTAATGTAGGATTTTGTTGCCTTCACCATGATTTTTCTAAGCTTTTGGTAAGTTGAAATTTCCCTTACCTAGGATTCAAGCATTTGTTGCCTTGAGTATATGAAAGTTATCTAGTAGCTTAAGTCCATGGATTTTCAATTTATATAAATGTTCCTAAGTCAGACTTGGGGACCTAGCCTCTAAGGATTATCCTAGGCTTTATTGCCTCAAAATTTCTTTATTGCCTAAGGTTTAACAGTATTCTTTATAAGTTACTAAGCTTTTGAGTCGGGCTTGGCAACCTAACCCCTAAGAATTGTCCTAGGCTTTACTATGTCAAAATTCTATTGGTACCTAGAATTAAATATCATTACTTAAGTAGCTAGGTGTACCTAGCTCGAGGATCTAATTCCTTTAGATCATCTTGGGCTTTATTACCTCAAAATTTCCCTGGCATCTAGGTTATCTGGTGCCAGTTTGATTAAAATGTTAGTAGTTACATTAGGATTATTTAGGGTTAGGGGATAAAAAAAACACATAATGTGACGAGAGAAATTTTTATTGCAATAATAAATGTTAAAATGTAATGAGTATAATAATCAATAAAAAAGGGCTACGGATTATTGGCCTTCTAACTCTTAAGGACTTTAATCCCATCTAATCTCTCCAATATATCATTCCTTAAGTCTTCCTTCACCCTAAGAAGGTCTTCCTAGTTTGGTGTTAGCTTGCCTTGGCCTTCTTATGTTGTAGTGGCTTCTAGCTTCTAGGATATTAGGTCATTAAGTGTAAATACTTTGTGTTTGACTTTCTTGTCGTAATACCTTGTCGCTTTATGTTATTAGGCGGCTACTCATTGGTTTGTTATGACTTGGACTTCTTCAATTGTATCGAGGTTAGCAAAGAGGCTGATCTAGTTAATGGCTAGGTCAAATCCTTGAGTGCAATTGTTAGGAAGCTTAAGCTTAATCGACAATACTTCTTCAATACCAAAGGCTAAGCCGAATGGGGTTTCTCTAGTTGTTGTTTTATGGTCTATTAGGTAACCTTAGAGGATAAGAGGGAGTTCATATGCCTATGTGCATTTAGCTCTATTGACTCTCTTCTTAAGGCTTTTAAGGATGGTCTTATTCATTATCTTTACTTGGCCATTCGTTATTAGATGGGCCATTAAAGTATAGTAAAGGTTGATGTGGTACTTTTAGCAGAATGCAAGAACTTTAGGTTATCAAATTGAGGTCTGTTGTCTGTGATAATTATGTATGGTACATCAAACTTGGTCAAAATAGAGTTTATGATAAAAGTCTCTATGTTCTTCTTAGTGATCCTTGTCGCGGCATCTGCTTCAACTCACTTAGTGAAGTAATCCATGATGACTCTAATGTATTGCTTACCTTCCATTGCCTTAGGGAAGGGGTTAAAGATATTGAGGCCTCATTGGGCGAAGGGCTACGGGTTAGTAAGGGGTTATAGGCTATTGCTTGGGGAACTGGTGGTAGGCACATACTCTGGTAGTGCACACATCATAGCTCCATTTGCTTCATGTCTTCCTTCATTATTGGACAATAATATTCTAGCCTCTTAACTTAGACATAAAGGGTGAGCTTTGATGTTAGTTATTGCTACACTCGCATATAGCTCTTTTAGGAGTTTCTAGCTTTCTTTTGGTTAGAGACATTGGAATAACGGAAGGCTAAGACTACGACAGTATAAGACTTCATCCAATAGTATATAGTTGGTGGTCTAGTACCAAAGTTTCCATGCCTCCTTCAGATTAGTTAGTACGAAGTAATGCTTCAAGAATTGGATGATTGGGTCCATCTAGTACAGTTCAAGTGGTTTGGCATGTACTACTAGAGTTTACTGGAGCGACTAGTCCATCCTCCTCTACAATAGGTATTCCATAAATATCTTCTTATCCTTATCTATGAGCTTCGGGATACCTGTAGATGTGTATTTGAGCAGACTGTCTACTTTATAGTTCTAAAGCTAAAGGGTTCTAGTTATGGTCCATAAGGTATAATCCATAGCTAGGGATCTAACCAACTTTAAGTACTTGATCATTCCCTCCCCTTTAACATCATATTTACCCTTAGCTTGTTGTACCACAAGCATTGAGTAAAAAAAAAAAAAATTCTAATACTTTAGGTTTGACCTCTTTTTCCAACTTCCATAATTAAGGCTTTGTATTCAACCTTGTTGTTGCTAACGTTGAACTTGAACTTAAGGGCATAGCACATTGCTACTCCATGGAGGCCTTAGAAGACTAGCCTTGCTCTATACCTTTCCCAAGTAGATGACTCATCTACATGGAGTATCTATGTAGACTTCTAATATGCCACTTCCAAGGGTTCCTCTACGGTGTATTCGACAATGAAATCAGCTAAGACTTAGGCCTCATAAGCTTCTCCAAGTTTATATTGGATTCCATATGCACTAACTTTGAGGGCATACTTCATCATCTTCCTCGAGGTATCTGGCTTCTAAAGTATGGTGCATAGGGGTTGGCCGGTCAGGATAATAATTTGGTGTACATCAAAGTATCGTCGAAGCTATATTGCTGAAATGAATATTGCTAGAGCAAATTTATCAACTTTCAAGCGCTGGATTTTTGTCCCCTAAAGTATGTGGTTGATGTAGTAAACTGGCTTATGCTCTCTCCCCTCTACATAGATTAACACTAAGGAAAGATCTCGGTTACTCATAACGAGGTACAAAAATATGTCTTCACTAGGTACTAGCTTGGAAGGTAATGTAAGGAAGCAAGAAATTCTTTTATTTGCTTAAAAGCTTTCTTGTATGCCGGAGCCTACTTGAACTTATAGGGGTTCTTCAATGTTTTCAGGAACTTGGTGTACTAATCTTCTCTTTAAGACATAAAATGGTCAAGTGTAACCGCACGCCCCATTAACTTCTATACTTTTTTAACATTGAATGGGGCTTTCATATTAGCTATCGCTAGGAGTTTGTCAGGGTTAGCCTCAATAATAGGGCTAGCAATTTGTGTTTATTGTGTTGTGTCTCGTTTTCGAGTTTAAGTAGGTTCATGTATGAAAAATCTAAATCCATGACGTAACCCATTTTTTATTCGTGTATGATAACCTAAACTTGTAACCTAGTGTATCTTATATTTGGCTTAAACTCATCTATGTTATTGTTAACAATTCATATTATAATGCCATATTTTGTTTATCTTAGGTTTGATATTGTTTATTGATTAAAAAAGTTACAATAAATCTACAAAATATTTATAGATATAAAGGAAAAAATGATAATAATATTTAAATTTTACAAAAAAAAATGACATAATATCTTCATACTTGATATAAAATTACGACTCAAATAAAAGTTTTAATAAAGTAAAATTTTACCAAATATAGAAAATCTAAAAATTTTAGTTTTATAACATCACTAAATTAAGTGAAACCAAGAATTAAATGAATATTAATATTACTAACAATATTTATTTTTAAATTTATCCCATTATTTGTTGTATTTTTAGGAGAGATAGTCAAAGAAATTATACGTGAGTTCGTAATTTTTTGCTCATTTAAACTACAATATAACAAGAAGAGTATATAATATCCCTAAATTAAATAGATATGTGATTTAAATGGATATTAGTATTACTACCAATGCTAATTTCAAAGTTCATCACATGATTCACTAAATTTCTAAGGGAAACAATCAAAGAATCTACAAATAAATTCATAATTTTTTACCCATTTAAACTATAAATAATAAGAGGAATATATAGCTAAAAGTATCTTATACATTTAACTGAGATATCTAACTTGAAAAGAAATGATTTGTGTAATGAAATGTAAAAACGGAATAACATATAGCATGTTTCATGTCTCGTGTTTAGGTTTATAAGCTTGATTCGAATTTGAACACAAATTGAACTATGTTCAAATGAATATAACATGTTTGTGTCTCATGTCAAAATTTCCCAAACCCTAACCAATTTAAATTGCATCATATCGTATCATGTTTAGATTGTCATGTATGTGTCTCAAATTGCCTACCTTACTTAGTACCGCTCTTAGTCACCAGGTACTTGAGGAATTTTTTGGATGCTATCCGAAGGACACATTTTTGAGGGTTCAACATCATTCCACGCTTCCTCATCTGGTCAAGTGCCTCTTGCAAGTCTTAGAGGTAGTCTTCGAGTTCTTTGCTTTTGATAATCATGTTATCTACATACACTTCTATATTCCGTTCGAGTTGAGGCTTGAAAAGCTCAATGACCATCCTTTAGTAAGTAGCCCTGGCATTCTTAAGGCTAAAAGGCCTCACCTCATAGCAATAAGTACTGAAGGTTACGACAAAAGATGTATGAATTTCATCCTCGTATGCCACCATGATTTGGTTATAATTAGAGAAGCATCGATGAAACTTAATAAAGTATGTCCTAAAGTTAAGTTAACCAATTTGTCAATCCTTGGGAGTAGGAAACAATCCTTTAGGCAAGCTTTGTTGAGACTGGTATAGTTGACACACATCCACAACTTTGTATTAGCCTTCTTTACAAGGACTATGTTAGCCAATTGGGTTAGGTACTTCTCTTCTTGGATAAACCCAACCTTTAATAACTTTTGTACCTCTTCCTTAATCGTTGTTTGCCCTTATGGGGTGTATTGAGCCTATTTTTTTATTTCTTTTATTTAAAATTGATTTCCCCATTTCCCAATTAATACTAAACCTTAACCCATTTAATATTAATCCTCGACTAAAGAAATTGAGAAATTCTGGTTTTTTATTAAAAGTAATTTTTGGAGTCACTACCCGACCAAAGTCGGGAAAAGAAAAAGAAAAAGAAATTGTAACCGTAACTAATTGGGTGGATTGATTATGATTTGGCTACCGGTCTTTGATTTCAATTTTAAATAAAGAACTAGAGGGTATTAAGTTTGGGGGGCTAACCTATTAAACCCTTAAAGGGTACCACTATATATTTACCGAAATTAGGATTATTCTTCTAATTGTAATATTTTAAAAAATAAATAAATAAAATCAAAAGAAAAAAAAAAAGAACCTAAGTTTCTATAGATTTTATCGTTGTCCCAAAGGTGCCTACGTACCCGTTAGCCTGAATCAGACGATCGTAGTTCTTTCAGAAAATCTTAGTGTGTTGATTGATTTTAATTTTTGAAAACCGGTCGAGTTTACGTTTTAGTTAATTTGGTTTGAAAAAAAAATATAAAGGAGTCCTAACTCATAAATATTATTGTTTTATAAAAAAAAAATATTCTAAAACATCCTAATTCTTGAAATAGGTTAATTATTATTTTTTCTAAAGAAAATAACTTTTCTAAATAAGAAATTCTAAAATAACCTAATGCTAAACTAAACTAATATATATAACGAACTATTAAAATAAAATAATTCCTTATAATACGTTCACGTGAAAACTAATACTGAAACCCCTATATCGACACATTCACATATTATATTATATTTGTCTAGTAAAATATACAGATTTATATATAACAAAAACTAATTTTAACGATTCCTAAACTAATATTCACATCCCTATTTATATGACTACTATCAAATGAACATTTACTCGAATGTTTATCTAATCTACGTAATATTAAGAAAGTAATACTAAACATATATTATTCTACGCACATATTTATATATACATCATATAATAACATAACATGATACAATAAATAATAAATAAAACAAAATCGAACCGAACTTAATTGTTATTGAAGGATCAAGGAACGTACTACGGCAATGAAGGACGTACAGTAGATACTATTGTTGTGGCATTGGATAAACGACGAAGCGACGTGTTGACTGCGACGTGTGGCTGATCGAAAGCGTGTGTGTATTGACGTGGGGTTATACTGTGCGTGTTTGACGTAATGAAGTAGACGATGGGCTGCTGGCTTTTGCAATGATGGGGAAATCAGATTGCTGGATCGACGATGCAACCTTCAGTCAAAGAGAACTTGAAGTTTCAGTGATCGTTGGCATTGGATTGTCAAGCATTCAGGCGTGGAGATTAGCGTCAGGTTTCGGATTGGAGCGTCAGGGGAGTGGCCTGTAGGGACTTTGGAATCTTGGTTGGTCAGCAAGGAGAGTATATTATTTTGTCGACCTCAGACGATCAGGGGATTGTGCAGTAGAGCGCTCGGCTTTGTTGTTACAGTCACTACCGTTGTTGCTGTGGGGGATGTTAGAGTTGCAGTACGCAAGGTCGTCGGCTGTTCTCAGTAGGATCACGTACAATAGCAGCGGGGCGATGGTCGGAGCAAACAATCGTCCAGTGTCGTTGGTGTGCAACTCGTGAATCTTGACGAGTAGTGAATGTGCCATAGTGAGCTTGGGCGTTGGCAAGGTCGATGTGTAGACGTGCAGGATTGCTATTCATCAATCTTGACGCCCCAATGTTCTACTGCTGGACGTGTTTTTTCTCCTTTTATTGTTGTTTTTTTTCTTTTATTTATAAAGTCCCAATCAAATCCTATCTAATTTGATAACAATCAAACTAGACATAAATTAATTCAAATCTAATTTAACAAGATCAAACTTAATTCAAATAATTTAATAAAATATGAATCTTGTTTTCATCTTGCTTTTGCAAAGATAGAAAAATAAAGACATGGGTGCTTACTGAGACTCGAACCTATGATCTCAAATTAAATCCAACCTAAATACTCCGATACTTATCTGTTAGGCCGTTGACCTACACCTTGATATTTAGTACAATTAAACTATATTTAAACTACTCACTTCCCTAAAATAAATTTTTTTAACTAAACTAAAACTAAAACTATTTGTTCTTAATATAAATTACTCCCTAAAAATCTTAAAAAGTCTTTTTTTTTTAATAATTTTTTATTTTCTTATTTTTTATTTTATTATTATTATTTTTTGGTATTTTCATTATTTGTTAATTTTTATTATTTTTTGAATTATGACCCTTTTTGTAAAAGTAAAAATTAAAATTAAAATTACAAAAGGGCAAAAATTAGATGTTTACAGCTGCTTCTCTTTGTGGTGAGGTTTGAGCAAAACTTTGACACAAAGACAAAAGAGACACTGTTTTTGCTTTGGGACAACTCTATCCTAAGGAACATTAAGTCACTTGACGAGGGTTAGAATAGCGAAGGGTAGTACTTTTGTGAGTTGATAAAAATCCCTAAAAAGAATAATGAGAACTTGGTTATGCCTTAATGAGTTGACTAACCAAGGCGGTCAAAGCATCCTTTAAGCTGGCTAAGACCTAAAAAAAAGAAACTTGGTTGTGTCCTAATGAGTTGACTAACCAAGGCGGTCAAAGCACCCTTTGAGCTAGCTAAGACCTAAAAATGAGGAAATTTGGTCGTGCCCTAATAAGCTAATCAACCAAGGTAGTCAAAGCGCCTTTTAAGCTGGCTAAGACTTGAAGAATGAAGAAAAACTTGGTCGTGCCCTAATGAACTGACTAACCAAGGCAGTCAAAGCGCCCTTTGAGCTGGCTAAGACCTGAAGAATGAAGAAAAACTTGGTTATGCCCTAATGAGTTGACTAACCAAGGTAGTCAAAGCGCCCTTTAAGCTGGCTAAGGCCTGAAGAATGAAGAAACTTGGTCGTGCCTTGATGAGCTGACTAACCAAGGCGGTCAAAGTGCCCTTTGAGCTAGCTAAGACCTAAAACATGAAGGAACTTGGTCGTACCCTAATGAACTGACTAACCAAGGTGGTCAAAGTGCCCTTTGAGCTGGCTAATACCAAAAAATGAAGGAACTTGGTCGTGCCCTAATGAGTTGACTAACCAAGGAGGTCAAAGCGCCATTTGAGCTGGCTAAGACCTGAAAACAAGGAAAACTTGGTAGTGCCCTGATGAGCTGACTAACCAAGGCAGTGAAAGCACCCTTTGAGTTGGCTAAGACTTGAAAACAAGGAAAACTTGGTAGTACCTTGATGAGCTGACTAACCAAGGTGGTCAAAGCGTCCTTTGAGCTGGCTAAGACCTAAAAATGAAGGAACTAGGTCGTGGCCTAATGAGCTGACTAACCAAGGTGGTCAAAGTGTCCTTTGAGATGGCTAAGACTTGAAGAATGAAGAAAAATTTGGTCGTGCCCTAATGAGCTGACTAACCAAGGCGGCTAGAGCGCCCTTTGAGCTAGCTAAGACCTGAAACATGAAGGAACTTAGTCGTACCCTAATGAGCTGACTAACTAAAGCGGTCAAAGTGCCCTTTGAGCTAGCTAAGACCTAAAAATGAGGAAAACTTGGTAGTGCTTTGATGAGCTAACTAACCAAGGCGGTCAAAGTGCCCTTTGAGCTGGTTAAGACTAAAAATGAAGGAACTTGAATTGGGATAGCGCTCCATGAGCTTGCTAAATCCCTTGAAGAAATTTTGAGTTAGGCAACGTTTTGTGAGTTAGACGACTAGGAGTCTAAGGAACTTTGGATTGGGATCATGCTCTATGAGCTAACTGACTTACTAAGAAATTGTTTTTAGAAAACAAGCTATCATCTTTAGGGGGAAACCAATTGCCAATGCAATGTTTTATCATGTTTAGAACCACTTACCTGGTTTCAATGATAACTCCCAAGTAGTCCAATGTCTTATTGAGCAGTCCGATTAGAACCAACGATTCTAACCCTTACCATTGCTTTTCTTGTTCTCGTTCTTCTTCTTCTTTCTTCTTCCGTCTCTTTCCAAAACCTCTCCTCTTTTCTTTTTCTTTTTTCTTTTTCACTTTTTTTTTTGTGAAAGCAACTTAAGCTTGAAACGAATGTAAAACATATTCTTCTCGAACAAAGAGGTCCTGTATTGAACTTTCGGTCCAAACATTGGCTTTTCGTGCAAGCATCTGTTCTCAAGTGTGTTTCTACTTATACGCCACATGTTACTCTTTCTGAACATAGCCCTGTACTGAAAAATAGGAAACAAGTCTCCCTTTCTTTAGAGGGTTAACCACAATAAAGTATTAAAAGAATTTTTTATCAATAGTCATCACTTCAAATTAAGTGATTATTTTTCTTGTGCTTCTTATGTATAAGGTTTATTTGGGTAGATGATAGAGCAAGAAGCGGGTCTTTTAGTGAAATGAGGAAAAAAAAAAGAAAGGCTAAGGATATTATCCAATGTTAACGACTACTAGGAATACCAACTTTGCATGTGGAAGTTTGATAAGCCATGAGTGCAAATGGTAACATCTCATGCCAATCTCGATATGTAATGGCCGTCTTCTCAATAAATCTTTTGATGTTCTTGTTGGCTACTTCTATGGCTCCATTTATTTAGGGCCGATAAGGAGTAGAGTTTCTATGAATGATCCTGAAGTGTTGGCATAACTCAGACATTAATTTATTATTCAAATTTGTACCGTTGTCAGTAAGAATTGTCTCTAGCGTACCATACCGAGCCAGTATGTCTCTCCTGATGAACTTAACCACTACTTCCTTCGTCACATTAGAGCAGGATGAGGCTTCAACCCACTTAGTAAAATAATCAATAGCTACTAATATAAATTGGTGCCCGTTAGATGCTTTTGGAGTGATCGGGCCAATGATATCTATTCCCCACATTGAAAAAGGCCATGGTGTTGATAGTGTATGCAATTCTTGAGGTGGAGCATTTATCTTGTTCGCATAGATCTGGCATAAATGGCAGCGTCTAACATATCCGATACAATCTGCTTCTACAGTTAACCAGTAATATCCCATCCTCATGATCTTCTTGGCAAGCATGTAGCCATTCATGTGAGGGCCACATATTCTCTCGTGCACTTCTTTCATTAGCATCGCTGCCTCTTTCCCATTTACACAACATAAAAGCGTACCGTCAAACGATCGTCGGTACAGCGTAGAATCGCTCATCAAGTACTGAGCCGCCAATCTTCTAATTACTTTTTTGTCCTTCCTCTTTGCTCCTTCGAGGTACGTACTATGCTGTAAAAATATTTTGATATCATGATTCTAAGGATTTTCGTCACATGAACTTTCCATTGCCAAACAAAAAGCGGGCTTTTCTTTAATTTCAATTTTAAGTGGCTGAATCTCCACTCCTTTCGATATCTGAATCATTGATGCTAAAGTAGCAAGAGTATCAGCGAACTGGTTTTGAACCCTTGGTATGTATACTAAGGTAATCTTTTCGAACTTGGTTATCAACTCGGCCAGGTGTTGGCGATAAGGCACTAATTTGGGGTCTTTCGTCTTATACTCACCCTGAGCTTGGCCTATAATCAATGAAGAATCTCCATATACCTGTAATTCCCGTATCTCCTTAAATAATGCGATTTTGAGTCCTAAAATACACGCCTCGTATTTTGCAATGTTATTGGTACATGGGAAAACCAATCTTACAGCCATTGGAAATTGTGTACCATCAGGCAATACCAAAATTGCCCCTACTCCACATTCGGACACATTAGCTACTCCATCAAAGAACATTTTCCACCTTGAAGATTTTTTTACTTCTTCACAATTAGAATCATTTCCCGTTACTAAGATGCTTTCATCGAGAAAATCAACCCGTGCTTCTTGAGAGGTATCCTCAGAAGGATTCTCCGCTAATTGATCTGCCAAAGCTTATCCTTTGACTGAACTTTGGCTCATATACTTAATGTCAAATTCTGTCAGCAACATCTGCCACTTTAAAACTCTACTAATGAGAGCCAATTTTTTAGCTAATTATATCAAAGGATCGTATTGTATTATCAACTCTATTTAATAATACAGTGTATATTGTCTGAGCCAATGCATGTCCCAGACTAATGCACAATAGGTTCTTTCGGCCCCTGAGTATTTTTGCTCCCCTTCTATGAACTTCTTGCTTAGATAGTAAACGACTCGCTGTAAACCCCTAAAATTTTCGATCTAGTTTTTAAAATAGACGCAATTATGTTAGATAATTTAGGAGTTGATAGGGCTAATGAAAGAGAAAATCCTAAAAGAATTCATTAATCACGTAAGAAACTTTTCTATCCTAAATGCATCTAAATGATAAAGATTTCATTCAAAAGTGATAGAAACTCCAAAATGATTACCTTAAAGACATATGTGCACTAATTCAACATAATAAACCCTAAAACCCTAATTGATAATATAACCCTCATGTTTTGCCAAATCATTAGTAAAAGGTTAGAGATGACTTTCAATCATGCATCGATGTTTTGAATCCTCAAGTAGTCCTTTAGAAACTAAGATAACAAATCATAGCTTACATTTATTTCTTAAGTATATGATTAAGATAGTCTTACATAGAGTTAGGGGTATAGTTGAAGATCATGTTAAATGTAGTGAACCTTAATACTCTAATTAGTACTTTTCGCACTAGTTATCTAAAGTAGTTTATCAAATGATGTATATAGGCTATAAGGACCTAAAGTAAGGCCTCATCAACTATGTTTACTAATCAATTCACCAAATACCTTATTTCCTCTCATTTCCTTAATTTTTTCCTTAATTTTCCTTAATTACTATATTATGTGTACAAGATTACATATGCTTAAGGGAAGTTGACCAAGTCAACACATATTGACCAAGGTCAAAGGGTTGACCAAGTCAACACATGTTGACTAAAGTCAACAGTTTGAAAAGTCAACAAAAGACACTAATGCATAAAGAAAATATCTACACTTCTAATGATGGCTTTTCTTTCCTTTTTTTCTTGATTTTTCTTTTCTCCTCTCCTTCTTTAATTGCCATCCACTTATTCCTCTTCTAGACCCTACCGTTTGTTTTCTTCCATAAGCAAAACAAAGAAAAAGAAACAAAACAAAAAGGTCCCTCTATTGCCGTGAGCTTCCCCTCTCCATTTCACTTTCATCACTTCTCTTTTTGTCTCCTTAATTCCAACACAGACTAAGGTATGCACTTAAGTTAATTATGTCGCTTTATATTATTCATTAGTTAGGTAATTAGGTGAATTAGATAAGTAGACATGTGTTATGTGTGATCTTGAAGAAGAGGGCATAAAGTTCCCATCTTTAAGTGTAGGAATTTGGGACTCATGAAGAAGAAGAAAGGAAAACATGAATATGTGCTCATAAGTATGTGTACATAAGGGAATCCTAAAAGAATAGAAGTATGAGAATCTTTGTACATGGGTATTTACCATGTACATAACCTAAATTAGGACAACACCTAACCATACATACCTATACTACACTAATTACACACTTAAAAACACAAAAGATTAATCCTAGGAGGATTTTCTTAAGGAAAAGATTAGGCATACGAAATTTTGTCCAAAAATACGTATATAACCGTATAAGTATATGAGTATGTATACGAGTATAAATACGGTATAAGTCTAAGTATATGTATAAGTATATATATATGTATAAGGTATATGTACATAAGGGGAGAAGTGAAATGTACATAAGACATGTACATATGACATAAGCATGAGGTGAGGCTTATGTAATCAAATGATGAAGTAAGTGATGATGTAAGCACATGATGTCATAAGCCATGACATAAGCAAGCCATGATAAAGTAAATGATGATGTAAGCGATGACATAAGCATAGATTATAAACTAAGAAAAGAAGAAGAGTGTATAAGAATTAGGTACCTCAATTAGTAAACCCTAATACACTTTCTAAATTAGATGATACTTAATGAAGTACATGAATTAGTAATAGCAAAGTAAAATCCTCTACGTATAAGAATTTAAGGGTTAACTAATTCATTAAGTATAAACAAAAGATATAAATATAAGTAATAAGAGTACTTAAGTTTTCATAGTTAAAATTTCTCCAAATTTAATTCATATCGTAAAACATGGGTCATAACGTCCGAAACGGACATTACCGTGTGAACGTACGTCTGCAAACGATGAAAAACGACTATAAATTCATAAATATTAGAAATAAAACGAAAAATTTACAAATGATTAAGAATAAGGTCTAACTGGATAACAGTTGATGGTAATTTAAGTATAACTAGGTAACTAGAATTATTAGTTAATTCAGTTACTTACTAGCGTTATTAAATCATAATGATCAGGTGATCCCGAGGTGAGCGAAGATCTCCCAATCGATTACTATGATTGGGGCGAGTTGCCATGGCCAAGTGAGTATTTACCCTATGATTCCATTCTTGTTTGTGATTGTAGAAAACGAACTTAAATATTATTGTTAGTTGACTATTGTGTGGGGTTTGGGAAACACTTTTATATGATCTTGAGTGTTGAATTGTGAAATTATCTTAAGTACAGAGAATGCTTTGTTTGTTGCATGGTAGTATAGAAAATGATTGTGTGTACTATTGGATGGTCATGGCATAATTTGAACTTGAGTATACTCGGCTTATAAAAAGAAATTGGAACATGCATTAACATGCATCGCATAAATACAATTCCGGTGGTCACATCACACGAAGGTAAAGAGAGGCCATTCGGGGGTTGTTCTTATTCATTTATGGGTTATGTATGGTGAACTCATACAAAATAACCTTACCTTGGCCCGCGGAAACACTAGGCGTTGGAGGCGCCAACCGCCTGGCTAAGGGTCGAGTCTAGAGGCCTGCGTTTAGGGGTAAGTGTGGACTGTGAGGGCCCACTCACGATTATACTAGAACTTAGTTTTTATGAAAATAAAATAATTATTTGGTTTGAGTACGGAGCGTGGGGTTCTATAGTAAATAAAGTTCTAATATAATACCTGGATCTGATTGGTGCCATGTATACTCTAATCCTGACTTCGGAGGGCGTTAAATCCGAGTTACGTATATGAACTAGTTAAGTATATGTATTGTTTGGCAATTCTATTTGATAATTCATTCATATGCATGAATATAATGTACTGATAACTTGCTTATGGTGTAGCTGAGGGTTTTGCTCACTAAGCTTAGGCTTACACCCCTTTAGACTTTTGCTGCAGGATAGCATGTTCGTAGAGGTTGGCCGAGGGATGCTACAGGTTAGCTTGGGGACTTGGGCAAGAGCAAGCTGTCCTGTATATTGAGAGAGAACAGTTGATGTAGACATTTACTCACGTACTTTTGTTTTACTAGTATTGTAGACTCAGATGTACACCATTACTGTATAATGTAAGTTTTGTAGTTCAAATTTTATATAAATATGTTAATGTAATGATATCATGTGAATCTGTGTGTTCTTGGGAAACTAGTGGTTGTAAAGCCTTGTATATTGTGTGAAGAGTTTTTTATTAGAAGGGTAACCAATCAGGGGTTCTTTGTACAGTATACGGCGTCTGCCACGACTAGGTCATCTTCAGTTTGTGACACTCGCTCTTTCCCTTTTTCATCCTTTTGACCAAGCATGGATCCCATGGATTAGGTCATTATGGTCAGGTATAAAAACAACGGCTTTCTAGGTTTAGGAGCTATTAACACTAGAGGTTTTATGAGGTATTCTTTGATTTTCGTGAAAGCCTCTTCGCATTCTTCATTCCAGTTGATCTTTGCGTTCTTATTTAATAGCTTAAAAAGAGGGTGGCATTTGTCTGTTAACTATGATATAAATCGAGCTATGTAATTTAAACGCCCCAGCAATCTTTGTACTTCCTTGAGTGTTTGTGGAGGAAGCATGTCAATTATAGCTTTGGCCTTATCAGGATCGACTTCGATACCTCTTTGGCTGACTATGAATCCCAACAATTTTTCTGACGTCGCACTAAAGGTACACTTCTTCGGATTCAATTTCAAGTGGTACTTCCTCAGTCTATCAAATAGCTTCTTAGGTTTTCTAAATGATCTTCCTCTTCTCTGGTTTTTGCTATCATATCATCAACATACACTTCTATTTCTTTATGCATCATGTCATGAAAGATTGCAACCATCGCCCTTTGATATGTTGTGCCTGCATTCTTAAGCCCAAACGGCATCACCTTATAGCAAAATGTTCCTTAAGTCATAATGAAAGTTGTTTTTGTCTTATCTCCTTCGGACATCCAAACCTGATTATATCTCGAAAAACCATCCACGAAAGAGAATAAATGATTTTCAGCCGTGTTATCTACTAAGCCATCAATGTGAGGCAATGGAAAATTATCTTTAGGCATTGCCTGATCGAGATATTGAAAGTTTACACACACTCTGACTTTTTCATTCTTCTTAATTATTGGAACAATATTAGCTACCCACTTTGGGTAATCCGACACTTCGATGAATCTAACCTCCAGTAGTTTCTTCACTTCTTCTTTAATTTTCAGCAGGATGTCAAGTCGAAATCTCCTTAATTTTTGCTTTTTTGGTTTGGCGTCTTCATGTATGGGTAAACGGTGGACTACAATTGACAGGTCTAACCCAGGCTTATCTTCATACGACCAAGCGAACACGTCTTGATATTCGGTTAATAACGCAATCATTTCTGTTTTTTGTTTCTCTTTTAAACTTGCCTCAACTTTTAGATTCTTAGGATTCTCTTCATTCCCTACATTAATTGTCTCAATCGATTCATCAATAGTGATTCTACCTAGTTCATGTTTTTACCATTCCTCTTGTATATTGCTGTGGTCATCGACATCGCTCCCGACGACTAACCTAGTAAGGCTGGAAGTGATATCGATATTCTCATTTTCTACCTGCACGAGGTATTCCTGGTTTTCACTTGGTTCATTAGATTTGAATGAGAATGCATTAAAGAAAAATGTATGTGAGCAAAAGAGAAGTATAACGCAACATAGGAAAGAAACGAACTAAGATTCCATTGAATAAATGGAAGTGGGTCTTAAGTGAGATAAAGGCCTAACTAATTTTAAACGAAAGGTTCGACGATACATTTGAAACGATGACTAATAAAAATTTAGAAAATACTAACTACGGGTCACCCCTTTACCCTAGGGAGGACCTGTTGCTATTTGCTGGGATGGAGAACCAGTTATTCAAATGATGTTGGAACTTGGGTGGCGAGTTTGTTGATCCTTCTTTGTCAGATTCCTAGGCTCGAGTCTCTTCCTATATGGACGTCTCAGCTAGCGATAGAAAGGTCATTAAGGCATGGTATAATCTATTACCTTTCTTGCCCCTCGCTTGTTTCTTCTGGAATTCTTCTACCGGGGTAGGATTGTAGCCAAGGTCATAGGTAGCGATCTGGCTTTCCTTGAATCCCATTCTTCTATCATCTTGTCTGTCGGGACTGGTAATCACGTTCACTTCTTCAAACATTTGTAAACCCAGCCCTTCTTGTCCTTCACTTCCTATGTAGGGTATAGTTGTCTCCTTGTAGATTTCATAATCTTTATCTCCTAGAATTGTAATCACTTGGCCATTGAAGATAAACTTTAATTTTTTGTGTAAGCTCGAGGGTATGGCCCCTGCTACATGAATCCAAGGTCTTCCTAAGAGTAGATTGAAAGATCTTGGAATGTCTATGACTTGGAATTGAATAGTAAAGTGTTGAGGTCCAATACTCACGGATAAATCAATCTCCCCTATAATCTCTCTTCTGGAAACATCAAAGGCCCTAACTATTGTGGAAGAAAACTTAATTGCATATTTGTCAATGCCTAGTAAATCCAAGGTGGCGAGTGGGCAGACGTTCAGCGATGATTCGTTGTCAATGAGCACCCTGGTGATAATAATGTCATTACTCCTTACTATGATAAAGAGTGGCTTTGTATGTTTGTTCCCTTCCTCGCTTAATTCTTCAGCTGAAAATGAAATTTGATCTATTGCGAAGATCGAATTAGTAACCAGTCCTATCTTCTCAGTTGGAAGTTCCCAAAGGACCTTCACCTCATTTAAAGTGCGAAACAAAGCCTCCTTGTGTGGTTTAGATGCAATTAATAGGCCCATCAACTATATTTATGCAGGAGTCTTACTGAATTAATGCATGATCTTATACTCACTCGACTAAATCATTTTGGTAAAGGCCGATAGCCCCTCAATGCGTTCGGCCGTCTTCTTATCATTTGATTCTCCCAATGTAACCTTCCTCGCATGCTCCTCTCTTGGGTGATAAATATTTCCCGATCGAGTAATGCCCCCTACTAGAGGACTTGGTCTTTCCTGATTTACCAGGTGATAGTTAAATGGAGCAGCCTTGTAATTTTCTAGTGGCAACGGCACATGAAATGTGTACCTCTTCACTTTTAGAGTTTGGTTGCTAGTATAAAACTCAAAAACCTTAGGCTTCTTATCTAAATCAATGACATTAACAGCATAGTTATGAAAAATCATACCAATCATCGGCTTGTAGTTAGGCAAGGTATTATTGTTAACATTAGGAACCGGGGCTTCCACAAAATCCAACTACACCATCCCTTCATTTATTAAGTCCTGAATCTTGTTCTTCAGTCTCCAACATACATTAGTCGAATGCCCCACTTGTCCACAGTGGTATTCACACTTTACTGTAGGGTCAAAGATTCTCGGTTGGTATCGATCACTAGGAAGTTCGTACGTATCAAATTATCCCTTCGCAAGTTTTTGAAGACTTGACTCAAAAGGACCAGTATCTTGGTAAATTGTCTATAAGTCCTATTAGTTTGAAACTGGTCTCTGAACTGTTACTGAATGGAATGTGGATTCGTCCTAAAAGCGACTTAAGCATTTAGTTTGGCATTTGAATTTACCATACCAACCGTAGATTCTTGAGGCTTGCTGCCGGTTGGTCTAGGACCAGATGATGATACTGATGGTCTTCTATTTGCTGGCTCTTGCAGCTTACCAGAAGAGACGGCACTTTCAATCCTGTACCCAGCCGCTACTACTTCAGCAAAACTAGACGAGGCCTGCTTGATGAGATGGGAGAAATAGAGCCTCTCCAAGGTGTTAATGAAAGCCAATGTGAGCTCCTTCTCGGTCGTAGGAGTAGAGATTCTTGCAGCTAAGGACCTCTATCTTTGAGTGTATTCTTTGAATGATTCACTATTCTTCTTTCGTAAAGTAACCAAGTCCATCATAGTTAGGGCTACTTCTACATTGAATTTATATTGTTTATAAAATGCTCGAGCCAGTTTCTCCTATATATTTATTTGATTCAAATCAAGCTAGGCATACTAAGTCAGGGCTGGTCCAGTCAGACTATCATGGAATGTCTGTACCATGAGTGGATCGTACTAAACATGTTTACCCATCTTCCTGACATACAACTTGGTGTGGAGCTTAGGGCAACCCGTCCCATTATACTTTTCAAATTTTGGTACCTTAAACTTCTCAGGGTATGATTCCATGTCATACACGGAAAACTCCATGATCCCTGGCTATTCAAATCCATCACACCCTACAAGTACCTTCATCTTCTCAATTATTTGTTGTGTCAATTTCTTTTCTAGTTCTTTCAAGCTGTTCATACTTGGCCTATGGTCAATAGGTCTTAGGGCTGTATATGTATCAGGTTGGAAGGTCGAGTTGTCTTTCGGGTAAACTCCTTCTGACTCGAATGGGTCTTTGTGATATTCGTGCTTTGCTTTAGGAGCGTGTGTATTCTTCCCATAATGGGTCTTGGAGCTTTCTTCATTAGCCAGTGCTATATGTCGCAGCAAAGTAATGCTGTTTGCTAGGAAGCTCATTTGTTTTGCCAGGAAGCTCATTTGTTTTGCCATCTTCTCCATAGCCCTTTCTATGGAATGAAACCTCAGTTCAGAGGGATCATTGATCTCAGGGTCTCCGTCATTTCCCTGAGTGGTAGCCATCCTGGTTTGGGAACGTGTTCTAATCGGACTTCTCTGAAAGACTTAAAGTTTGGGAGCTATCTTGAAATTTTACCTATTTTGTTTTTGAACAACTCAACAAAGGGTTAGTACATATTCCATTTTCCTAAAAGAGAGTTGTTAATTGTATAAACACAAGATGCATGTCACATGAGTGCAATGAAAAATCAAGAGCTGGGAAGAAATCTCTAATGTTGCAAAACCTAACTAAATTTTATTAATTTTTGCAATTTTGAAGCTTTACACCTCTTATTCTATTCACAAAAAAAAAAATAATTCTAAAGAAAACATAAAAAAAAAACCTGAAATCTAAAATCTAATTCTCTTAGTGACTAGTAGGCTTATCCTGCATCTTTCTCCTCTTTCGGATCATAGGAGCCTGCTCTTCTTTACCCTTAGTTCTCTTCAGTTGTGCTTCCAACGCCTTTATCTTCTGATGATGCTCCTTACAACGGCTTTCCAACTCTTGCTCTCTTTTATTTGTCCTCTTGGATTCAACTTCAACTTGAACTTCCCCCTTCTCTTTATTGTCTTCCATGTCCTTCAGCCCTTTTAACTGGTGATAAAGAAATCTTTTGGTTGTTTGGCTCCTGGATGTTATCCCTTTAGTGGTAGGGGTGGTCTTTCTTGTGCACTAAAGAGCTCGGATGCTTTGAAGCTTGGTTGCTTTGTCCTCCATCGTCATGTCGGGGTTAAGGAAGTCTAATGAAACAACTTCTAATGACGGTCTAGGGATCATGTCCTCAATGAGCCCATTAGCCGGGACGTATGTGGTGCAGAGGTTGAAGCCGATAAGAGGGACCGCCCTGAAGTCTTCACACCTTCTTATCATTTCCTTGCTTGCAAACCACTTAGGCTTCAGCAACAACTCTTTGGCTTTCATACTCTAAAAGTATTGAACCCAATAACGACTAGCTATATTTTCTGGCAGCTCGATTCTTTCTCCAAAAGATTTGATGAGATCATATTGTTGAGTAAACTCAGCCTAATTGAAATCAAGTTGGTAACTTCTCATGTGGCTAACAAACCAGACCACCGGTAGGACCATATTAGTTTTCAGATCTCCTCGTTTCTTTTTCTTGAGATGGTTTAGTGACCGGATCTGCTCGGTCAGAAGGGCCGGGACATATGATTTCCCTTCAAGGAATTAGGTTACGAGTTCTGCAATTCTGAAATGGACTCGACGTCTTTCATCAGGGAACAAAATAGTATTAAAGACTACCCGTATAAAAGCGTTGACCCGGTACTGGTGCCATGCTTCTAAATTTGCGTAAAAAACCTTACGTTTTTCTCTATGCTTCAATTCAGTAGAAAATCAGTCCATGACATCCTCTAATTGAATGGTCTTTCCTTAATTTATAACCTAGTTTATTTCGATTTTTCTGATTCCCAACAACTTGCTAAAGATCTTTGGTGCTGCAACTTCTAAGTTTGGGACATAGATATCATCAGTGATTATAGGAGCCTACAACAATTGGGAGTATTCTTCTAAAGTTGGGCTTAGCCGATGTAGGCCCATACAGAAATTGGTGGTTCGGGCTCCTAAAGGTAGACTAAGGCCCGTATTAGAGTGATATTTATGGAGATCTTCTATAGAGAGAGGATGTGCCTAATCTTATTCTTAATAAATTCCTACTTATTTGGGTTGAAGAGTCGAAACCACGTTTGAAGCAGTTTTTGTGGCCAATGCGGTAGGTGGACATGAATGTCTTCAAAAGACCCTTGACTTGATCTAGCCATGACTAATCAAAATCAAAATTAAAGTTAAAACTACAACGTATTCTAAACTTTACATAAAATTATTACAAATTATTTACCAGGAAATATTACAACTACAACCACAACTTCACAATTGCCTTTATCCCTTTGGGTCTACTACATCATAGGTTCTCATAAATTTTTTGAAAAAAAAAGTTTTTGTGTAATGCAATGGGTGAGTTCTAAAGATTCTCAAGTTCTGCAACCACTACGTTTTTTTAAAGCAACGATTCTATGGTCACATTTGAACTTGAGTGGGGTAGCCTAATCGGCCCCGGAAGGTGGTTACCCTACAATGTCCAAAGCATACACAATGGGCCTCCTCTAAGGTCCTAAGACGGCCTGGTTCTGACCGTGTCTACCATGCATTTATGATGCAGAAAAATAGAATAAAAGTAAAACTCCCAAAATTCCCCCTTAAATAAACTGCCACATAAAAAAATTAGTAAAAACAAATAAATAAAATAAACAAATGCATAAAAATGACATACCTAAGTTCTTTTTTTATTATTTCATCTTTTTATTTTATTTTATTTTTTTTGAAAAATAATCCTATTTTTGGTAACTTTTAGTGGCTAGCCCCCTAGAGTCCACAATGGATTTGCCAAATTGTCGAGCCTATTTTTCGATTTCTTTTATTTAAAATTGATTTCCCCATTTCCCAATTGATACTAAACCCTAACCTATTTAATATTAATCCTTGACTAAAGAAATTGAGAAAATCCGGTTTTTTATTAAAAATAATTTTTGGAGTCACTACCTGACCGAAGTCGGGAAAAGAAAAAGAAACCGTAACCAATTGGGTGAATTGATTACGTTTGGCTACCGGTCTTTGATTTCAATTTCAAATGAAGAACCAAAGGGTTCCCAGTTCGGGGGGCTAACCTATTAAACCCTTAACGGGTACTACTATATATTTACCAAAATTAGGATTATTCTTCTAATTGTAATATTTAAAAAAATAAATAAATAAAATCAAAAGAAAAAAAAAGAAAAGAAAAAGAACTTAAGTTTCTACAGATTTTATCGTCGCCCCGAAGATGCCTACGTACCCGCTAGTCAGGATCAGACGATCGTAGTTCTTTTAGAAAATCTTAGTATGTTGATTGATTTTAATTTTTGAAAACCAGTCGAGTTTACGTTTTAGTTGATTCAGTTTTAAAAAAAAAAAATCTAAAGGAGTCCTAACTCATGAATGTTATTGTTTTATAAAAAAAAATACTCTAAAACATCCTAATTCTTGAAATAGGTTAATTATTATTTTTTTCTAAAGAAAATAACTTTTCTAAATGAGAAATTTTAAAATAACCTAATGCTAAACTAAACAAATATATATAACGAACTATTAAAATAAAATAATTCCATATAATACGTTCATGTGAAAACTATTACTGAAACCCCTATATCGACACATTCATACGTTATATTATATTTGTCTAATAAAATATACAGATCTATATATAACAAAAACTAATTTTAACGATTCCTAAACTAATATTCACATCCCTATTTATATGACTACAATCAAATGAACATTTACTCGAATGTTTATCTAATCTACATAATATTAGGAAAGTAATACTAAACATATATTATTCTACGCACATATTTATATATACATCATATAATAACATAACATGATATAATAAATAATAAATAAAACAAAATCAAACCGAACCTGATTGTTATTGAAGGATCAAGGACCGTACTGCGGCAATGAAGGACGTACAGCGAATACTATTGCTGTGGCATTGGATAGACGACGAAGTGACGTGTCGACTGGGGCGTATGGCTGATCGGAAGCGTGTGTGTATTGATGTGGGGTGATACTGTGCGTGTTTGACGTAATGAAGTAGATGACGGGCTGCTAGTTTCTGCAATGATGGGAAAATCAGATTGTCGGATCGAGAATGCAACCTTGGTCAAGGAGAACTTAAAGTTTCAGTAATCATCGGTATTAGATTGTCAAGCATTCAGGCATGGAGATTAGCGTCAGGTTTTGGATTCGAGCGTCAGGGAAGTGGCCTACAAGGACTTCGAAATCTTGGTTGGTCGGCGAGGATAGTATATTATTTTGTCGACCTCAGACGATTAGGGGATTTTGCAGTAGAACGGTCGGCTTTGCTGTTCCAGTCACTACCGCTATTGCTGTGGGGGATGTTGGAGTTGTAGTTCGCAAGGTCGTCGGCTGTTCTCGTCAGGATCATGTACAACAGCAGTAGGGCGATGGTCGGAACAAACAATTGTCCAATGTCGTTGGTGTGCAGCTCGTGAATCTTGATGAGCAGTGAATGTACCCCAGTGAACTTGAGCGTTGGCAAGGTCGATGTGTGGACGTGCAGGATTGCTGTTCATTAGTCTTGACGCCCTAATGTTCTACTGTTGGACATGTTTTTTCTCCTTTTATTGCTGTTTTTTTTTTCCTTTTGTTTATAAAGTCCCAATACATAGGTGCCTGCTGAGACTCGAACCCATGACCTCAAATTAAATCCAACCTAAATACTCTGATATTTATTCGTTAGGCCGTTGGCTTATACCTTGATATTTAGTACAATTAAACTATACTTAAACTACTCAGTTCCCTAAAATAATTTTTTTTAACTAAACTAAAACTAAAACTATTTGTTCCCAATATAAGTTACTCCCTAAAAATCTTAAAGTCTTTTTTTTTTTAATAATTTTTTCTTTTCTTATTATTATTTTTTTATTTTTTATTATTATTATTATTTTGGTATTTTAATTATTTGTTAATTTGTATTATTTTTTGAATTAGAACCCTTTTTGTAAGAGTAAAAATTAAAATTAAAATTACAAAGGGGCAAAAATTAGGTGTTTATAGGGTGAAGTGTCTCTTCTTCTATTTGACTAGTTTAGCCTTTGGATTGATCTTGAGCTCATGTTTAGTGATTGTCGCATCTATCCCCATCATATCTGATGTTGACTAAGCACAATAGTCCAAATTCGCTTGGAGGAGATCAATGAGGCTCAGTCATAAGTGATGCATCTTTGGGGTCATACACACGTAGAAACACTGCAATGAACAGAAGGAAGAAAAGGGAAGCACCAATTGATCCTACTTGACCTTAATTCGCTGAATATGACTTACCAATTCGAACTATAAGGTCACTCACCACTATTCCTTACTAAAGGGAATAGATAAGAGTTAAAAAAGGTAGTGAGAACACTAGGGTTGCTCAGGAAACTTTGTAATAATCAATAAAAGTAAGGATGCGTTGTCTGCATACAAGTAAATGGTTAAAATTAAGGATGTGAATTTGCGTACAAGTAAATGAGGTTTGTATATACCAACCTCACTAGGGTTACAAGGCATTCATGGAAAAAACAAAAGGGTAATTTACAATTTAAATACATGAAACATATTAAAAAGGGTAAAAGAAATAAATAATGTTCTATATGTAAAAGTAAGGAATCCTTCTGAAATGTCATGCTAGAAGACATGTATCACATGGTAGTTGGAATATAATACAATTTGGATGATGTGAAGAAAAGACTCAGCAGTTAAAGCAAACTTGATCCGGTTCACGTCAAAGCTTGGTCACTAAAGGATGTTCAAATCCTCTTTGGGTCGGGGATCCCGTAGGCCAACATGATTAGAGGTTTGACTAACTAGATCATGACGAATTTGATAATGGGTTAGGTTTGTTCAGTAGCTTTGCACTTCTATTTGATTGCTCAAAAATTGTATCAGCCCTTACTAAAGCTAGGTATTCGGTTTGGCAGAAATGTGAAAGGTAGATGTTAGGATAGGAGTCCTTGTCTTGGATGGTGTTTTCAGCTAGTATTCCTCGTGCGAGTCTTTGTAATCCTCTAGCTCGATTGCGTATGACTGGTCCAACAAATTGATTCCTATCATCACCTATAGGTCAAAAATATTTGTCCTCAAATCCAAAGAGGTCGCTTGCTTTCGCTCTATTTTAGCATCTATTGGGTCTTCTTCAAGTCGGTGGTGAATTACGGTAGAAACATTAATGCTGGAGGAAACACCATAGTTCTTGGGTAATTCAATATAGTAAACATTGCGAATGATCTTCTTCAAAACTTTGAATGGACCATCAGCTCATGGAGATAACTTACTCTATCTTCGGTATGGAAATCTTTCTCAGTTGAGGCGAATCCATACGAAGTCACATGGTTTGAAAGAAATAGTTCAGTGGCTATAACTACTGATCTCTTACTATCTATGATTGAACTTGGTGATCTTCCTTGCCACTGACTAATGCAATTCTTGTAATTCTTAGGCTTGGGTGACTCTAGATTGACTTTCTTTAGTAACTGCAGGGGTACCAATCAGATCTAGGGGGATAGTGAGATTGAGGCCATAGACGACCTTGAGTGGAGTCTTTTAAGTAGTGCTATGGACAGTTTGGTTCCTATGATAGCTTAAAGTAGATTTCCTAACGTTCTGTTCACCACTTTAGTCTGGCCATCAATCTGAGGATGGTTACTAAAGATAAACATAAGTTTAGTCCCAAGTCTTTTCTAAAGAGTCTTTTAAAAATTTCTCAAGAATTTTGTATCTCAATATGAGACAATGGCCTTTGGTACTCCATGTAATTGAACAATTTCCTACAAAAACAAATCAGTAATACAAAAAGCATCGTTAGTTTAATGGCATGGAACGAAGTGTGTCATTTTACTGAAGCAGTCCACTATAACAAAGATTGAATCTTTTCCTTTGGATGTCTAAGGCAATCCTAGGATAAAGTCCATACTAAGTCCGGCCTAAGGTGAGGTCAATGCTGCCGAGCCTATAGTTTTTTGGTTTTTATTATTTTTCTTAACCCGATTAATATTAAATCTTAACCTGTTTAATATTAGCCCTCAACTAAGAGTTAAGAAAAACTTGATTTCTATTTTGAAAAGGTTTGGAGTCATGATTCGACTAGGGTTGAGAAAAAGTTTAGATTAAAACCAACTAGGTGGATTGATTTTAATCTAAACACTGGACCATGATAGAAACCAATTTTTAAAAAGGTTTTTGAAAACTAGATATTTAAGTTAGAGAGTTAACCTATTAAACATTAACGGGTACCAGAATTTAATTTTATCTCTAAAATACCTGTTTAACTAATTATACATTCACAATAAACTAATTTTATTTGCACAAAAAATAACAAATTAAATGTCTTTATCAAAGGGAAAATTAAAATATTTCCCTATTTTAAGTCATCTATAGGTGCCTATGTACCTTTTATTAGGAATTAAACTTTTTACGGATCACTGAAAAATTTTAGGTGTGTTGGTTTATTTTAATTTTTGGAAAGTAATCAAATTCAAACTTTTAACAATTTAATTTTATCATAAGAAAAATGCTTAAAAGAAAAAGGGTCCTAAATTGGTGTTTATTTATTTATTTTTTTTTTTGGAAAATTCTAAGAGAAGTCCTATCTTTGATAGGGATTTTTTTTTTATTTTGAAAAGCAAATTTTTTAGGTGATAAACCCTTCTTATTATTATTTTTTTACCAAAATAAATAAATAAATAAACAAAGCTAAGCTTTCCTTTCCTTTTTTCATTTTTTCCTTCTCTTTTTTTTCTTCTTTCTTCTTTTATTTTTTTTTATTTTTTTACAATTACGATAAATTTATAGAAAATAAATAATAATAACAACAAAAACACAAAAGAGAGGTTTAGACCAAGAAATGGACACAAGTCAAACTTACGTGTAGAGTAGGTGTCGAGCTTGATTTTTTTACCCTTTCGGTTCTTTTTATAAAATTAGGTCTTTTTTAAATCGACTAGTATTAAATCCTAACCGTTTAATACTGATCCTTGACTAGGGTTTAAACAAAACTATTTTTTTTCAACTTGAAAAGATGTTGGAGTCGCCACCCAATCAGAGTCAGAAAAAAGAGTTAAGTTATAACCAATTAGTGGATTGATTATAACTTAGCTACTGGCCTATCGATTCAAAAACCAATTTATAAAATGGTTTTTTTGAAAGCTAGAGAATTTGGATCCAAAGGTTAGGACTTTTAAACTTTCATGGGTATCATTGACTTTCCAAAATTAACTTTAATCTTTAAAGATCACATTTTTATTCTATAAAACGAAATGCAATTTAACTATTCAAATTGGACAAATGAAATAATCTAAAATAAAGAAAAAGGGAAATTAGGATTTTTCATTTTTATTGTCATGCTCTAGGTGCTTATGTACCTGCTATTCAGGATCAAACGTATATAGTTGTTTTTTATAAAACTTTAGTGGATTGGTTTTATTTTAATTTCAAAACAATCGAGTTTATGTTTTATTCAGTTTTGATTTGTTTTAAGAAAATTCCTAAGGCATCCTAATTGATGTTTTATTTTCATTTACTTTTAGAAAATCAATTTTTCTAAGTGATTAAAACAATTATTTAATCTTATTTTACCTATTTTTCTTTTTTATTTATTTATCCTTTTTTTCTATTTTGTCTCTTAATTTATTTATTATTTATTATGTCTTATTTATTTTTATTTAAACTAGTAAAAAAAAAGTTACTTTTTCTTTTTTTTCTTTTTACCTCTTTTTTCCTTTTTTATTACATTTACATGAGTAAACATATAATTAAATAAATAAACAAAACAAAACAAAGAAAGAGAAATAATAATAATAATAATAAGCCTCAAACGAATGCAGCAGGATACGCGAGTCGAACTTAGGTTGATCGGGTTGGATCCAAGTCGAGTCGCGAATGGAAGGAACGCAGCAGCACGCGATGAAGAAGTTTTCGAATGTTAGCCATGGGTG
The DNA here is from genome assembly GCA_024138005.1 of Lumnitzera racemosa. NCBI lineage: Eukaryota > Viridiplantae > Streptophyta > Magnoliopsida > Myrtales > Combretaceae > Lumnitzera > Lumnitzera racemosa. Next base: position 38,305,175 of record JAMXBC010000007.1, read on the forward strand.
GTAGTGGTGGTTCGGCCGTACGAGGTCCCTAGGTATGCTTAGTCAGTTGGGGTAAGGGTTTTAAAGAGTGGGGAGTTTAGTTGTATGGCTAGTTTGGGTTGAAGATGGCTAAGGGTGGTGGTTCGAAGAGAAAGAGGGGCGATGGTTAGGGTTTGATGGAAGGTGTTTGATTGAGTGACTAAAGGGCACAGCGGCGACTGAGAGCAGTTAGGTTTGGGAGTTTAAGCTACGGGTAGCTTCTCTAGAGTGATGGTTAAGAGAGAGAGGGGGAGAGAGAGTTTGCTGAGTGATTTTGAATCTCAGGAATGGTTATGTGTGTCTGTGCGAGTTCCCCCGAATCGATCCTAGAAACAAAGGAAAGTTAGAATCAGATTTAATGAAGAATAACCAAAGAAACAACTTTTTTCCGATTTTTGGAGCTCAAATTAAATGCTCCTTTGATTTTATTTAGATATGTTTTTTATACTGATTCATAGTAGGTTATGTCTAGGTTACAATAGGTTGCAATTTTGCTATTGATTTAGCGAAATTACAACAAGAATAGGTCCAAAAATCATGTTGAAGTGAGTAGTTTGAAGAGGAAAGCACTGGAAATCTAGAGAAAGGCGAGGGAAATAGAAGGAAAGAGAGGAAAATGAAGGGAAAAAGGAAAGAAAGGGAGGGAATAAATGGGCTGATATGGTGCCACATCAGCCGTGCTGGCCAACCTTGATGTGCTACGTGCATTCGTGATATGTGGTGCCATGTTAGCATGTCGTCCAATCCTGTCCTTCTATGTATTAGGATACGTGACGCAATTAGATCCTGATACGTAGCAGTTTCTGATGTGATTGAAAACAAAAATAATAAAAAAGGCCTCCCTTGCCATTACTAAGATTCGAACTCGAGAGCTCACACTCAAACCTCATGCCTAGTCTATATGCTTAATCATTACGTCGTCAGCCTATGCCTTGTTGATATGTGCAATCAAATTGCACATATGGACTCGGTCAGTCTGGGGTAGATTTAAATCAAAGCCCAAGTTCAATGGCCTAATTTTTAAACCAAAATTAAAATTAAAATCTATCCTAAGAACATGTTATTTTCTAAAATCTTTTATTTGAATTTTATTTTTTGCAATTTTTTAAGTTTCTAAATTTTTTAACTTCACTTTCAAATTTTTTATCTTTTAGGGTTTCTTTTTGAAAATTCTTTATTTTTTTGTGCTTTTTCTTATTTTTGAATTTTTTTTGTATTTTTCTATCATCCTTAATTTTTCTAAATTTCTTAATTTTTAATTTTTTCTTTAGGGTTTTCTTTAATTCCTTATTTTTTTGAATTTTTTTTAAATTTAAGGCTTCTTGAGAAAGCAAAGAAAAAAAAAACAATAAAAATAAAAGGCGAAAAAATTAGGTGTCTACGACTGCCCCTCTTTATAGTGAAGTTTGAGCAAAACTTTGTCACAAAGATAAAACAGATACTGTTTTTTCCCTATCTTAAGATTGATTTGGATGAAGAAATGAAACGTGGTTATGCCTCTCCAGGCTTACTAACTTAGGTGGGAGTATCTCTAATAGATAAACGATCTTGTGTAGGAATTGATCTAAAACTAGGTTGTGCCTCACTAGGCTTACTAACCTAAATAGGAGCATCTCTAAAAGACAAACAATCTTAAACTGCAATCGATTTAAAACCTAGTTATGCCTCACTAGGCTCACTAACCTAAGTAAGAATGTCACTTGGGGACTAGCAACCCTAATGTGGGATTAATCTAAAACCTGTTTGTAGCTTATAAGGCTCATTAACCTAAGTAGGAATGTCTCTCGAGGACTAGCAACGCTAAATGGGATTGATAAAAAACCTGGTTGTACCTCACTAGGCTCATTAACCTAAGTAGAAGCATCTCTCGGGGACTGGCAACCCTAAAATAGGATCGATCTAAAACCTGGTTGTACCTTACTAGGCTTACTAACCTAAGCAGGAGCATCTTTCGAGGATTAGTAACCCTAAAATGGGATCAATCTAAAACTTAGTTGTACCTCACAAAGCTTACTAACTTAGGCAGGAGCGTCTCTTGTAGACTAGCAACCCTTAAATGGGATTGATCTAAAACCCGGTTATGCCTCTTTAAGCTCACTAACCTAGGTGGAAGCGTTTCTCGGGGATTAACAACCCTTAAATGGGATCAATCTAAAACCTAGTTGTACCTCACTAGGCTCACTAACTTAGGCGGAAGCATTTCTCGAGGACTACTTACCCTAATGTTGGATTGATCTAAAACCTGGTCGTGTCTCACTAAGCTCACTAACTTAGGCGAGAGCATCTCTCAAGGACAATCAACCCTAAAATGGGATCAATCTAAAACCTAGTTGTGCCTCACAAGGCTCACTAACCTAGGAGGGAGCATCTCTTGGGGACTAGCAACCCTAAATAGGATTGATCTAAGACTCAGTTATGCTTGATAAAGCCCACTAACCTAGATAGGAGCGTCTTTCGAGGATTAGCAATCCTAAAATGGGATCGATCTAACGCCTGATTATGCCTCGAAAAGCTCACTAACCTAAGCGGGAGCGTCTCTCGAGGACTAGTAACCTTAAAATGGGATCGATGTAAAACCTAGTTATACCTCACAAGGCTCACTAATCTAAGCAAAAGCATCTCTCGGGGACTAGCAACCCTTAAATAGTATCGATCTAAAACTTGGTTGTGCCTCACTAAGCTCACTAACCTAGTTAAGAGCGTCTCTTGGGGATTAGCAACCCTAAAATGGGATTGATCTAAAACCTAGTTGTGCCTCACTAGGCTCACTAACTTAGGCAGGAGTATCTCTCAGGGACTAGCAACTCTAATGTGGGATCGATCTAAAACCTTGTTGTACCTCACTATGCTCACTAACTTAGGCGTGAGCGTCTCTCAAAGACTAGCAACCCTAAAATGGGATCGATCTAAAACCTAGTTGTGCCTCATAAGGCTTATTAACCTAAGTGGAAGCGTCTTTCAAGGAATAGCAACCCTAAAATGGGATTAATCTAAAACTTGGTTATGCCTTGTAAGGCTTACTAACCTAAGCAGGAATGTCTCTCAGGGACTAGCAACCTTAAAATGGGATCGATCTAAAACTTGGTTGTACCTTACAAGGCTCACTAACTTAGGCAGGAGTATCTCTCGAGAACTAGCAACCCTTAGATAGGATCGAATTAAAACCTGGTTGTACCTCACAAGGCTCACTAACCTAGGTAGGGCATCTTTTAGGGACCAGCAACCCTTAAATGGGATAGATCTAAAACCTACCTGTACCTCACTAGGCTTACTAACCTAGGCGAGAGCGTCTCCTAGGGACTAGCAACCTTAATGTGAGATCGATCTAAAACTTGGTTATGCCTCATAAGACTTACTAACTTAGGTGGGAGCATCTTTCGGGGACTAACAACCCTAAATTGGTCGTAATGCTATGCCAAAAGTAAACAGTGAGGAGAAGTGCCTTACAAGACTTGGTAAATAGAGGGGTAATGACCTATGGGCTTAGTTGAAAGAAATTTGGTAAACAGAGGGGCCCTATGGATTGGGAGGATGAACTAAGTTAGGATTGTGTCTTCGAAGGTTGGCTAAACACTAAATGCAGAAAGTGAATGCCTTATGGGTTGGTTAAAAAAGATTGTTGGAAGTAAGAAAAAAAAAACTAGTCTAAATGCAAGCACAAGATTCAAAAATTAGTGTGCTAACATTGTGTGGAAATACTTACTTAGTCTTTGTTGATAGCACCCAAACTGTCAAACCTTTTTGAAAAGCCCCCATCAGTAATTACTGACTCATGTTTTAGTCCTTTGTTATCAACCTGGATATTCTTGATGTACAACGTTTGAGACTTTGCTGGTTCAAGTCATGGAAATTAACTCGATATAGAAAAACCACCTACTGATATTGTCTCTTTGGAACTTTTATGAACCAAAAGTTATATTCCCATTCACCATGATTACTTACTCGAGTTTCGCATTCCCTTGAAAAACAGACAATAAAACTTCCCATTGAAGGGGATCAATCCATAATAAAGTATTTTAAATAATTTTGTTAATTACCAATGCTCTAGATCTCATTCCTTAACTCCTCTCGTATTTGTAGTATATGGGTTCAATTAAAGGGAGTAAAGGGAATTGGACCTTTCCATGGAGAAGGTGATTATTCTAATGACGACAACAGCCAAGGATACCAAATTTGCTTATAGATAATGAAAATTAGACCACAATGATGTTCAAAATGACTAGTATTTTTGCGTTTTGAGGAAAATTTCCACTGAATTCTAATTGATAGTACAATTTTATAGCATCAGCATTTATAGGGTCTCTCAAATTTGGACCATCCATTTGGGACAAAATCAAAACCCCTCTTGATAATACTCTCTTTATGACATAAGGACCCTCGCAATTGGGAGCAAATTTTCATCTGGAGTCTTATGTGTCAGGGATAGCTTTTCTTAACACCAAATCTCCTTCTTTGAGGTTTCGGGGTTGTACCCTTTTGTTGAAGGCTTGAGCTATTCTTTGTTGATAACTCTAATTATGATACAAGGCTATTAATCTCCTTTCATCAATAAAATTTAGTTGATCAATGTGTTTCTTTACCCAATCGACTTCATCCAATTGAGTTTCTAATAGTACCTTAGGTGATGGGATCTTAAGCTCTACTAGTAACACTACTTCAGTGCCGTATACTAAAGAGTATGGTGTTGCCCAATTGAAGTTCTGATGGAAGTCTAATAGGCCATGAGTGTGAAGGGTAACATCTCATGCCAGTCCTTATATGAGACAACCATTTTTTCAATGATTCTTTTGAGGTTTTTGTTAGCTGCTTCTATGGCTCCATTTATTTGGGGTTGATAAGGAGTAGAGTTCTTATGAATGATTCGGAACTGTCAGCATGATTCTGACATAAGCTTGTTGTTGAGATTGGTGCCATTGCCAGTGATGACCATTTTCGGAGTCCCGTATCCGGTTAAAATGTCTTTCTTGATGAACTTAACTATGACCCCTTTTGTGATGCTTTAGTAAGACAACGCTTCAACCTATTTGTTGAAGTAGTCGATGGCGACTAGTATAAAGCGATGTCCATTAGATGCTTTTGGAGTGATCGGGTTGATGATATTGATGTTTTACATTGAGAAAGGCCATGGTGTTAAGAAGGCATGTAATTCTTGAGGCAAGGCGTTTATCTTATTTGCATAAACTTAGCATAAATGACAGTACCTAACGTGTTTGATGCAATCACTTTCTATTATTGACCAATAATACCCTAGCCTCATTATTTTCTTTGTTAGCATGTATCCATTCATGTAAGGGCCACATATTCCTTCATATACTTCTTTCATTAACTTCTTAGCCTCTTTGTCATCCATATAACTCAAGAGTATACCATCAACTGAGCGTCGGTATAAGGTAAACTTACTTACTAAGAATTGAGTGGACAATCTCCTAATCATCTTTCGATCCTTTTTCTTGGCCTATTCAGGGTATGCACCTTGTTGTAAGAATGTCTTAACATCATGGTACCATAGTTTTTGGCCATTCATACCCTCAATTGTTAGGCAAAAGGCTGGCTTATTTTCAATTTCAACAGCAAGAGGTTGAATCTTGACTCCACCAGATATTTGGATCATAGATGCTAACGTCGCTAAGGCATTAGCAAATTGATTCTTAGTCATCGATAAGTGATTGAAGGTGATTTCTTTGAAATTCTCCGTCAATTTAGTCAAGTATCGATGATAAGGTACCAGCTTAGGATCTTTAGTTTTGTACTCTCCTCGGGCTTGGCCAATAATGAATGAAGAGTCCTCATATAATTTTAATTCTTGAACATCTTTACCTAAGGCCATCTTAAGTCTCATGAGTCATGCTTTGTACTCACTAATATTATTAGTGTATAGGAAAACAAACCTCATGGCCATAAGATATTGAATACCTTCAGAGGATATTAGTATTACCCTAATTCCACACCCAGATACATTGGTTGCACCTAAGAAGAATATTTTCCATTTTGGTAATTCATCATCTTCTTGTTTATTGTTGTTTCCTTAAACTACTAAGATTTCTTCCTCGGGGAAACTGACTTGTATCTCTTGGGGAGTGCTATTGGAGGGATTTTCTACTAATTGATCTGCCAAAGCTTGCCTTTTGATTGAATTCTGGTTCATGTATGTAATGTCAAACTTAGATAGCAATATTTGCTACTTTGAGATCCTGCCAATTAGGTTTGGTTTTTCTACCAAATATTGCAGGGGATTGTACTAGGTCAACAACTCAACCTGGTAGTAGAGAGTGTATTGTCTAAGCCAATGCATTATCCAAACCAAAGTACAGTAAGTTCTTTCAATCTTTGAATATTTATGCTCCCCTTTAATGAATTTCTTGGTCAAGTAGTACACAACCCGTTCCTTTCCTTCCTCATCTTTCTAGTTAAGTATGCACCTTATGGACTCTAGTAATATGGTCAAGTATAGGAATAAAGACTTCCCAGGTTTTGGAGCTACCAAAAGTGGAGGGTTCATGAGGTACTCTTTGATTGTTGTAAAGGCCTGCTTACACTCTTCGTCCTAGTTAATCTTAGCATTCTATTTTAATAATTTAAACAAAGGATGGCACTTGTTTGTAAGTTGGGATATGAACTGGGCTATATAGTTTAAACGGCCCAACAAACCTTTGATTTCTTTGAATGTACGTAGTGGAGGCAGGTCAACTATTGCTTTGACTTTATCAGGGTCTACTTCAATGCCCCTTTGGCTGATTATGAAACCTAATAATTTCCCTGAAGTCACTTCGAAAGTACATTTCTCTAGGTTGAGCTTCAGTTGGAATTTTTTCAACTTATCAAACAATCTCCTCAGATTTTATACATGATTTTCTCCTTCCTCGGACTTGGCTATCATATCATCGGCATATGCTTCAACTTCTTTATGCATCATGTCATGAAAGATTGCTACCATGGCCCTTTAGTAAGTTGCCCTAGCATTTTTTAGTCTGAAAGGCATCACTTTGTAGCAAAACGTACCCTAAGTTGTGATGAATGTTGTCTTAGCTTTACCTTCTTTAGTCATTTGGATTTAGTTATACTTAGAAAATCTATCCATGAAAGAGAAAATATGGTTTCTAGCTATGTTATCAACCAAGACATTGATATGGGGTAAGGGAAAATTATCTTTAGGGGTTTCTTGATTAAGGTCTCGAAAGTCTATGCATACTCTAAATTTTCCATTCTTCTTTGTTACCAATACGATGTTAGTCACCTACCCACTTGAGATAATCAGATCCTCAATAAAACCGACCTCCAATAATTTTCTAACTTATTCCTTGATTTTCAATAGAACATCTGGTCGAAATCTTCTTAACTTTTGTTTCTTAGGTTTAACATCCTCTCGTGTGGGTAAATGATGAACTACGATCGACGGATCTAATCTAGCCATGTCTTCATAAGACCATGCGAATACGTCTTGGTATTCGAATAATAATGTGGTCATCTCTGCCTTTTGATCTTCTTTCAAATTTCCCCTAATCTTCAATACCTTAAGGTTGTCATTGGTCCCGACATTAATTATCTTTGTTAGCTCATTAATGGAAATTATACTCATTTCATGTTTTTACTAGCTTTCTTATACATCATTATGGTCATTGACATCACTCCCGATGACTAACCTAGTAGAGCCGAAAGTGATATCAAGGTAGGAGTAAAGGGAAAAAGAAACTGATTTTATTTAGGGGAACTCTCTTTCAAATACAATCATTTGAAGAACAGAGGTAATTTATTACAAAATTCCATAAAATACTGGATCAAGATTCATCCTTTATCGTAAGGAAGACTTATTGTTATTCATAGGGATGGAGAACCAATTATTTAAGTGCTGTGATTTGTTGAATAGGCCAACCCCTTCATTTCTGTTGGAAGTGTCTTCTTTGGTGGGCTTTGAGTTTTGGGCTTCGGCCTTGATGAAAGTTTCTAACAATGGAGGGAAGGCCATTAAAACGTGATATAACCTATCACATTTTCTGCCCTTGGTTTGCATTCTTTGCAATTCTTCCATTGTAGTTGGAATGTATCCGAACCCATAGGTCCTGAACTACCTTTCTTTAAATTTTAGCCTCTCATCCTTTTGTTGATTAGTGATCATGTACACTGTAAGTCCCAAAACTAATCATTCGAGGTTTTGATCTGTTGAAAGACTCGATCGAGTCTAAATTATAAAGTAAAGCTAGAATTATTAGTAAAATAATCCCATAAGTTTGAATTTAAGAAAATAAGTAATAAAACAAAAGAATATAAAAATTCCAAATTTTAAGTATATAACTCCTTATTTATCGAAAATGTGTAAAATGCATTCCAATAATTAACAAATCGCTAGAGATAAATTATATGTATACTAAAAATCATAAAATAACCTAAATAATATTTATGAATATTTACTTGTACTATATATAAATTTACATGTATGTAGAAATACGCGTAATTACTTAAACTACTCGAAATGTACTAAAATAATAAGAAATAATTAAAGAAAATTCATAATTAATTAAGAAAAAATCATGAAAAATATATAAAAATGAGGAAAAGTCTAGAAGTGGGGCGTGGCAATCAGATATTGAAGAAAAAAATCAACCAATTAAAATGCAACAAATAAAAAGTGAAAAAAAAAGAGACAAGGCAATTGTCTTATTTCATTAATGCACAATAATTTCCCTAAAGCCCTATAAATAGCAAGAAAAATTCAGAAGCTCATTTTGATAGTTAGAAATCAGAAAAAATTAGAGAGAGGCAAAAATTAAGAGAAAAACCAAAGAAAAAAAAAAAAGAAAACTGTGCAATTAGAGCTACAAAGGAGAACCCAGATCCGACGAGTAACTAAGAGTAGACGGCCACCACCACCACATGGTAGTGGCAACGTCCAGGTGGGTCGACACACCCTTGGCCACCGATGGTGGTCGGAGCCACCCAAATCGGTGAGTTCGATTTCCAGCCCGATCTTGTGTAATTTTGTAAAAATAGTAAATATTATTAGAAAATTATGAAACTTGTTATTCTGGAATATTTTTTTATATAGTTTTTAGGAAAAATATTATTTTGATGAAATATATCTCGTGATATAGGGTTCTTAAGAAATCATGCAAAACCGAGCATGTTTCGGTTTAGAAATAAATGACCTTCGGAGTGTAGTTTTGAGCCCAAAATTTTTGTGTAAACCACTTAGATGATATAGAACAGTGCTATGAAGCCCAATTTCAAAAATTAATTTTCAAAAGCTTTAGATAATTTTTAGGCCTTAAAATGAGGCATAAAATGGGTAATTTCTCTTCATTGTTTCTCATTTAGGGTTGCTAATACCCTAAAGATGCTCCTGCTAGCTTAGTGAGTTCAAAAGAGCACAACTAGGTTTTCCCTTTATCGTTTCTCATTTAAGATTGCTAGTCCCTTAGAGAAGGTCCCACATGGGTTAGTGTGCTTGAAAGAGCACAACTAGGTTTTCTCAAATCAATTCCCATTTAAGGTTATTAGTCCCCTAAAGACGTTCCTACTTAGGTTAGTGAGCTCAAAGGAGCATGAATAGGTTTTCTCAAATCAATTCTCACTTAAAGTTACTAGTCCCCTAGAGATGCTCCCACTTAGGTTAGTAAGCTCAAAAGAGCACGATCATGTTTTCTCAAATCAATCCTCATTTAGGGTCGTTACTCCCTTAGACACATTCCTACCTAGGTTAGTGAGCTCAAAAGTGTATGACTAGGTTTCTTCAAATCAATTCTTATTTAAGATTGCTAGTCCCCTAGAAATGCTCCTACATGGATTAATAAGCTTAAAAGAGCACGGCTAGTTTTCTCAAATCAATTCTCGTTTAAGGTTGCTAGTCCCATAAAGATACTCCCGCTTAGGTTAGTGAGCTCAAAGGAGTATGACCAGGTTTCCTCAAATTAATTCTCATTTAGTATTGCTAGTCCCCTAGAGACACTCTCGCTTAGGTTAGTAAGCTCAAAAGAGCACGACTTGGCTTTCCCTTCATCGTTTCTCATTTAAGATTGCTAGTTCGTTAGAGACGCTTCCACTTAGGTTAGTAAGCTCAAAGGAGCACAACCAGGTTTTCTTAAATTGATTCTCATTTAAGGTTGTTAGTCCCCTAGAAACACTCACTTAGGTTAATAAGCTCTAAAGAGTACAATTAGGTTTTATCAAATCAATTCTTATTTAAGGTTGTTAGTCCCTTAGAGACGTTCTCACCTAAGTCAGTGAGCTCAAAAGAGCATGACCAAGTTTTCCCTTCATTGTTTCTCATGTAAGGTTGCTAGTCTCCTAGAAATATTCCCACTTAAGATAGTGAGCTCAAAGGAGTGCAACTAGGTTTCCTCAAATCAATTCTCATTTAAAGTTGCTAATCCTCTAAAGATACTCCCGCATAGGTTACTAAGCTCAAAGGAATACAACAAGGTTCTCTCAAATCAATTCTCATTTAGGGTTACTAGTCCCCTAAAGATTCTCCTGCCTAAGTTAATGAGCTTAAAAGAGTACGACCTGGTTTTCTCTTTATCGTTTCTCGTTTAGGATTGATAGTCCCTTAGAGATGCTCCTACCTAACTTAGTAAGCTCAAAGGAGCACGACCAAGTTTTTTGAAATTGATTCTCATTTAAAGTTGCTAGTCCCCTAGAAATACTCCTGCCTAAATTTGTGAGCTCAAAAGATCACAACCAAGTTTTCTCAAGTCAATTCTCATTTAAGCTTACTAGTCCCCTAGAGATACTCTTACTTAGGTTAGTGAATTCAAAGAAGTATAAATAGGCTTTCTCAAATCAATTCTTATTTAGGGTTATTAGTCCCTAGAGATACTGTTGCCTAGGTTAGTGAGCTCAAAAGAGCACAACCAGGTTTTCTCAAATCGATTCTCATTTACTATTACTAGTCCCCTGAAGATTCTCCCACCTAGGTTAGTGAGCTTAAAAGAACATGACTAAGTTTTCTTAATTAGATTCTCATTTAGGGTTGCCAATCCCCTAGAGATACTTCTGCTTAAGTTAATCAGCTTAGAAAGGTACAACTAAGTTTCAAATCAATTTTTCTAGCCAACTCCTAAGGCACTAAACCCTTCTAATGTCTCAATCAACTCTTAAAACACCCTTTGATTTAAAAAACAATGCAATTTTTACAAAAATAATAAGTGTATCAGATAAGATTATTTACAAACATGAATAAATAAGCACTAATGTTTACATATAAATAGAAATAAGAAAAGATGAAGACACATGGATTCAAATGCAAAGGGCTAGCAACTAAATAATAATGTGGCAATAAAAATGTTTAAGGTTAGGACTTTTATCGGAATTCCAGTATTACCATACAAGGAAAGCATATTACAATATTTTTATGGTATAATGAAATTCCAATAAAGTACAGACCTTTCATTGGTGATATGCCGCATTACTATTTATTCTTCGGTTTAAAATTATGCATGTAACTAAGGTAGGTTTTAAAGGTCTTTAAGCTCTATGACCTTATTCACTTTCGAAGAAACAATTCATTGGTCACATTGAAACTTAAATAGAATGGCCTAATAAATGTTGAGTGGTGGCTACACCACTATACTTGGAGCTTACACAATAACCCCTCATCTTAAGGTCCTAAGAGGGTTTGGGTTGACCATATCTACTTTGCATCCTTGATGCAATCATTCTCCTCAAAATCCCAAGTATGATGGATGCAACAAGTGAATATAACCATTTTAAAAATATATATATTTACATGAAACAATTCATAACAATAAATAAATAAATAAATAACATGGGTATTTTGAAAGACAAATTTAATTTTGGAAGGCTTTTAAGTAGTTAGCCCTCTCAACATCTCCAGTAGAGTTGCTAAGCTATTAAGCTTAAATATTTCCAGTTTTTCTTATTTTTCTTAACTCGGTTAATATTAAACCCCAATTCGTTTAATACTAACCCTAGACTAAGAGTTAAAAAGAAAAAAAAAAAACTTAGTTTCTATTTTGAAAAGGTTTAGATAAAAATCAGTTGGGTAGATTGATTTTAATCTAGATACTAGACTATGATAAAAACAAATTTTTGAAAAGGCTTTTGAAAACCAAATATTTAAGTCTGGGGGCTAACTTATTAAACTCTAATGGGTATCACTTTTAACTTTTCGAATTTAATTTTATCTTTAAAATACCTGTTTGGCTAATTATACATTTATAACAAACTAATTTTGTTTGTACAAAAAATAACAAATCAAAATTTTTTACAAAAGAGAAAATAACAAGATTTCTCTATTTTAAATTGACCTGTAGGTGCTTATGTACCTTTTATTAGAGATCAGACTTTCCATAATTTATTGAAAAACTTTAGGTGTGTTGGTTTGCTTTAATATTTGAAAAGTAATTGGGTTTAAATTTTTAACAATTTGATTTTATTTTAAGAAAAATGCTTAAAAGAAAAAAGGTCCTAAAGTAGTGTTTATTTTTTTTTGGAAAATTCTAAGAGAAGTCCTATCTTTGAAAGGGATTTTTTTTTATTTTGGAAAGTAAATTTTATCGCTGATAAACCCTTTTTCTTAATTAATTATTATTTTTTTACCAAAGCAAAAATGAATAAATAAATAAACAAAGTTAAGCTTTCCTTTCCTTTTCCCTTTTTTTTTCTTTTTCTTCTCTTTTTTTTTCTTCTTTCTCTTTGTTTTTTTTCTTTTTTCTTTTATCTTACAATTATAATAAATTTATAGAAAATAAATAATAATAATAAAAACATAAGATCAAAACAACAACACAAAAGAGAAGGTTAGACTAAGGACTAGACATAGGTCGGACCTAGACATAGAGTTGGTCATCGAGTCAGGTCGTCCGGTCAGGTCATGGGTCATATGTGAGCTATACATGTGTTGAGAGAGCACCGGTAAGCAGTGGACGGGGGCTTTTCAAGGTGTTTTAGAGGCTAAAATGAGTGAAGAAGGAGTTTTTCATGTGTTTTGGATTGGACTTGGTGCATATGGATAAAGTGCCACAGCCTGAGGTAGTGGTTTTATGGTGTTTTGAAAACACACAGTGGCAATCATAGCAGTTGTATGCGACACATGGTGGCTGAACCTTGAAAAGTGGTTGGGTTTTCAATTTTGGAGGATGGTGATTATAGTGGAGGCATTGGTTTCGAGTGTAGTGCAGTGGAGTTGGGTGTTTCAAAGATGGTGTTGTAGTGGATAAGGTTTCATTAAAACCCTTAGTGGTGGTTGGAGTTAAAGGCTGTAGCAATGTGCAAAAGAGGGTATGTTAAAAAGCTCTATGTATAAGGAGTCTTGCGGGTAGCTTATCTTAGCTTGATAACACATATATTGAAAGGAATTTTGGAGAGAGAATTAGAGCTCGCAAGTAGGCATGGTATAGAGCTAAAGATGGAGATTAGGCTTGAAGGTGTGATGTCGAATGATGCTTGATGATTGGAATGATTCCTAGATGCCCATTTATACTTCTTTAACCATCCGATAAGCATGGAAAGTTAAGAAATGAAATTATTCTTCATTTTTCGAATTAATGGGTAGTTTGACGAATTCAATTAATTTTGATTCAATTTTGCTAAAACCATTGGTAAAAAATCATTTATGTAATTCATTTCTTTCTCGAAACAGGCCATGGAAGCTTCAAATACCATTAAAAGAGCTTGAATCATGCTAAGTCAGCCCGAAAGAAAATCTGTGCATATAAGTTTTTCCTTGATCTTCAAACTCCATTTTGACCTCTTTAATGGCTAAATCTAGACATGATACAAGTATAGATCCTTGGCATTCGAAATACACTTCATGATTTCACAATTAATTTGGTGAAATCGCGAAGAAAAAAGGATATGAAGTGAGTTATCTAGGCCATAATCACACAAGAAAAGGAGGAAATTAGGGAGAAAGAGGAGGAAAATGCTAGTGTCAACCAATCACAGGTTGACACGTGGCATTTGAAGTCAAAGGGAGGAAAAATGCACCTAAGTGTTAGTAATAAGGCTTAAACTCGAGTCTACTTTATGCATGTATATGTTCGTTACCAATAAGCCATTGGCTTGTGCCTCATTCTCTATTGCAAGAAAATTGCAAATAAGCCAACATCTTAAGCTAGACTAATTTTTACCCTTTGCCTAATATCCCTTTCATGAAGCTTCTACTTTAAGACCCAACTTAAACATTAATAAAAAAAACTAAAGCTATTTCAAATTACTTTATTCTGTTTAAAATTTACTATTTTTATTATTTATTTATTTTTTTTACTTTTCTAAATTTTCTTTTTTTTATATATATATATATATTTTTATAAATTAGGACTCTTTTTCCCTATTAAAAAAAAATTCTAAAACTATAATGGGAAAAAATAAGGTGTCTATAGATGTGGGTAAGGGCATATAATCTTCATGCGGCTTTCTCTTTCCTTTAGCCCTCTTATACACTTCACAACTATTGACTATTTTATGGAAATTCTTAACTAAACTCAACCGGTAAAAGTTTTCTTTCAACAAGTTGACTATTTTGGTCTCTTAAAAATAACCAAATAATCAGCCACTATAAGCCTCCCGAACCAATAGCTCGTATGTGGAACAACTTAGTATGCATAGTCTTCTTTATCTAAATAGATAATCATTCTTGAGGTAATATCCTCTAGTAGCAACTCCTTCTCTATACTACTCAAGAATAGGAAAAAAATGAGGGTCATGAGCATACTATTAGGCGATAATGGAAAATCCCAATAATTTAGTTTGTAGGGTGGTCAGCAAGTTCTGCTGACGTAACAAGGCATCTATGACCATGTTAGTACTACCTTTCTTGTGTTAGATCACATAAGAAACACCTTCTATAAATTCCAACCATTTTGGTTGCCTCTTTGAAAGTTTATTCTAACCACTAAGATGCTTCAAGGACTCATAGTCCGTATAAATCACAAACTCTCATGGTAATAAATAGTATTGCTAAACAGTAAAAGCTTGAAGGAGAGAACACAACTCCTTCTCATATACGAAGTAGTTTAGTATGGCACCACTAAGCTTCTTACTGTGGTAAGCAAATGGTTAATATTCTTGCATTAGAACTACGCCAATGCTAGTACTTAACGCATTACATTCCAATTTAAACGGCTTGTTAAAATTTGGTAGGGATAAGATAGGGGCAGTAGTGAACTTTTTTATGATCTCCTTGAAGCTCTATTAAGCTCAATCATTCCATCGGAATCCTTCACTCTTCTTCATTAACTCAGTCAAGGGGGCTGCAATGATATTGAAGTTTTTAATGAATTGCCTGTAGAAGGAAGTAAGGCAATGAAAACTTCATAGTTCGGTGATATTCATCAGTGTTGGCCATTCCAGTACAGCTCGAACCTTCTCCTCATTAGCTTTGATTCCATCTCCAAATACTTCATGCCTAAGAAAAATAACATTACCTTGATGGAACATACACTTCTTCAGGTTTCCATATAACTTCTTGGCTTGTAAGATGTAAAAACAACTCTGAGATATTGAACATAGTTGTTCAGGTCGGTACTGTATACTAATATGTTATCAAAGTATACGACTATACGTCTTTTAATTAGGGGACACATCACATGATTCATAAGTTGCATAAATGTGCTTGTGCATTTGTAAGTCCAAAAGGCATAGCCAACCGCTTATAGAGACCATGCTAAGTTTTGAAGGTAGTCTTCCATTCATCACCAAGTCTCATGCAAATTTGGTGGTAATTACTTCACAAATCAATCTTCGAAAATATCTTGGTGCCATGAAGCTCATCTAACATGTCATTAAGCTTCGGTATTGGGTATTTCTACTTGATAGTAATACGATTGATAGCAATATGGTTGATAGCATGGCTATCAATGCACATACGCTATGAACCATCATTCTTTAGGACAAGTAGAGTTGGTATAGCACAAGAACTCATGCTCATCCTCACATATCTTTATTCTAGTAACTCATCTACTTGCTTTATTAGCTTGGTAGCTTACTTAGGATTCAATCCATAAGCGAGTTAGTTTGGTAAGGTTGCATGTGGTTGCAGATCAATACAATATTCTATGCTTCAGACTGGAGGTAGTCCCTTAGGTAACTCTTTATGCAACAAGTCAGAAAATTCATCAATCAATCTTCAGATCTAATCAGATACATCATTAAGATCTCTCATCTCCAATATTCTTTTGATCAATAAAAACATAGGCTCATTGGCCTTCTTGCAGCTCGGAGCTTTCTTCGGCTCATAACTAAGGCTTTCTTCTTACTAACTCGAGTGAGCTAGTTATAAGTTTAATTAACCTAAGGTGATGTCATCGGTTGCAATAGGATCTTCTTTCCATCCTTAACAAAGCCATAAGTGTTCTTATATCTATTGTAAGTAACACAACGATTGAATAACTGAGGTTATCCAAGTAATAGATGTGAATCTCTCGTAGATACAACATCACATACCACTTCATCCCTATACACATTCCCAACACTAAAAGGTATGGTTACTTGTTCAGTGACATGCAAAGCACCCCTATCATGGAGCTAGAGTAGCTTGTAAGGTTAAGGGTGCTTAGAGGTTGGTAATCCAAACTTCTATACAAAGGATTACGTAACAACATTGGTACAGCTCCTTCCATCCACAATGATGGTGCACAACTATCTTTAATAGTACACATGGTATTAAACAAATTTCCCTTTGGTTTTCCTTGGAGCTCAACAAGGAGCTCAATACTTTTTTCAGTACTAACATCAACACTTTTCCCTAATTAGCATAGATACAAGTCTCTTCTTCCTTAGCTTTAGCTCTTCTAGCATTCCTTTCTTCCTTTAGCTCGCTTTCGTTGATGCTATCTACTATATCTCCTTGAAGCACCAAGACACGTTAGTTCGAACGCACAACAATCATATGTCCTAAACCTAAGCATTTGAAGCACTTCATCTCACTTGTCTTCTATCCAAAGGTTTGTACTCTCTCATATGTCCTTAGGGTCGACCTATCCTCAACTCGACTCTTCTAACTTGTTCGACTATCATTAGGTCATTCATGTTTTTCCTCACTTAGGAGGGTTACCTTAGCTTAGCATAAGCAAATCGGTGCGGAACAGTAACTTAGGGAAAAGTTGAACTAGGTTAGCTCGGAGCATTTATCCTCTGCTTTTCAACACTCTATGCTACTTTAATGGCCTCTTCCAATGTATGGAACCTTTGTACTTCTACAATATTACGAATCTCATATTTAAGTCCAAAAATGAACCTCAGCATTGTGGAAGCCTTAGGTTCATCTATGTTTACTTGGATCATCATCATCTAAATTTCTCTCACATAGTCATCAACAAATTGATTTCCTTGACAAAAGCTTTTACAACTTAGCAAATGTGTCATATAGGGAAGTCTCGAGTACAAATCTTCCCCTTAACAATCACTTCATCTCTTCCTAAGTTCATACACCTCATCATCCATCTCTCAGTCTAGCTGCATTTGGATTCTTCCACCATACGGTAGCATATCTAGAAAATTCAAGTACAGTAAGTCGAACCTTAACTACATTTGTATACCCGTAATAGTCACATACTTTCTTTATTTTCTCTTCCCACTCTAAATATTCATTTGCATGTCCACTTCTGCTAAAGGGTGAGATTTGGACCTTGACATTGTCAAGTCCTTAAGGAGCTCGACGTCCTTGCTTTTATGCTTCATAATATTCAACTTCTTCTTCTTCCTCTCTATCATCCTCAAAATCTACATCCTCAATATCTTCTTCAATCTCCTCTAACTCCAGCTTGATGGGGTCAAACTAAGCAATTAGCTCAGCTAGCTTAGCCATATCATCTCTTAGGAACATTCCTAGGTAAGTTATGATGAGGTACACCCTGTAGTTGTTTCCTATTAACTTACATCGCAGTAACCAAACACTTAACAAAGTTAGTGAGTCTATTGAGTTTATCATCAATTGACCTAAGGGTATTATTTTTGCTTTGACCTCGACTAGCATGAGCACCACTACTTAGGACGCCAATAACACCTTAAACACTTAAATCTAACATAGTATAATACTTCTCCAATAGGTTAAAAACTCAATACACAACAAACACTTTCTACTTACTACCTAGAATTTGACTAACTCGCTCTAAGAACTTCAACACCCAACACATACATAAATACCACATAAATGAATTTGCTCTATTTTTGTAGTGAAAAGTAGAGTAAGACAAGGTAACAAGAGGAACTACAATTATCAATCTATGAACCTCTACTTTACAGCTCATAACTTTAAAACTTACTTCACTTAAATATATTATAGTAGCTACAAAAGGAATACAACAGCCACTAATAGCAAGTACAAAACAAAACTTTACTAAAACTTTACATTCTCCCTCTTGGAATTGTACTCTAATACCTGAGAAGCTGATGCATCTCTAAGGTCATACACATGGAGAAACACTACAACAGATAAAAGTAAGAAATGGGAAACAAAAAGGTTACCAAATCTAGGTAGCTACCAATTGGATATGATACATCGACTGATCTTACTCAGCTTATGATTCACCGAATGTGACTCAACAGTTTAAATGACAGGATCACTCACTACTACTCTTTTCTAAAGGTAATAGATAAGAGTTAAACAGGTAGCGAGAACACTAGGGTTGCCCAAGAAGGAAACTTTGTAATAATAAATAAATGTAAGGATGTGTTGTTTGTATATAAGTAAATGAGGTTTATCTATTAGCCCCACCATGGTTACAAGGCATTCATAGAAAAGACAAGGGTAATTTACAATTGGAATACATGAAACATACTTAAAAGGGTAAAAAAGATAAAGAATGTTTCGTACATGAAAGTAAAGAATCCTTTTGGAATATTGTGCTAGAAGACATGTGTCATATGGTAACTGGTTAGCTGGAATATAAAACAATTCGGATGGAGTGAAGAAAATAGTCAACAATCAGAGCAAACCTAATCTAGTTTAGGTCAAAGCTTGGTCACTAAATAATGTTTAAATCTTCTTCGGATTAAGTATCTCACAGCTTGGTTCGATTAGAGGCTTGACTAACTAGATCATGATGAATTCGATAATGGGTTAGGTTTGTTCGACAGGTTTGCACTTTTGTTTGGCTACTTAGAAATTGTGTCTACCCTTACTAAAGCTCGGTATTTAGGCCAGAAGAAATGTGAAAGGTGGAAGTCAAGATAGGAGTCCTTATCTTAGATGGGGTTTTAAGCTAGTATTCTTTGTACAAGTCCTTGTAGCTCTCTAGCTCAATTGCATATGATTGGTCTAATAAGTTGATTCCTATCATTAAGTCTTCTAGTAAGTCTTTTGCAATATGGTGGTTTACTTAACATTAGCACCGTCTCCTCAATACCTTCACTTGGGTACAACCTTTTCTTGGCCAATTTCTATTGTGGCTCAATCTCCAAGGACAGAACACTATCCCTCTTAAGGACTTTGGAATAGAGCTCCCAAGATAAGGTTTGGTTTACCCGACATATACAGACTCTTGTTAAGGTTAGGAATTTTACCCTTTGATGTAAGGAAGAAGTGATAATCTTGAAGGTGTTCATATTTAGTCACTCGAGGATCCCGTTGAAGGGGCATTTTCAATCTACTACCACAAACTCTACCAAATGTGCAACTAGATCATCCTCATCTACAAGCTCCATATCAACGGTAATTTTGCCTTTAGGGCTAACTACTTGATTGTTGAAGCTGAGCAAATCATGATGGTACGACTTCATATGGGTTAAGAGCATCTCTCTTGTATGATCATACACATTGAAGATAACGTCTACTAAGCTTCCAGTATCCACCATCATCTTTTGTACTTCGAACACAATAATACAGGTAACAATCACCAAGACATTTTAATGCGGGGTTTCAATCCCTTGAAGGTAATTGTTTGTAAAGGAGATAGTTGAGTTGATCTTTTGCCTCTTCCCCTTATCTCATAAACTTTGTTGTCATTCGAAGTGGATGCTAAAATGGAGGGATTCAATTGATGCCGTTGAAGAAATTGTTTTGCATTTGTCATCCTGGTCTTTGCTACCTTGGCAATCTTCCTCAATTTTTCTCCTTTGCAAGGGTAGCTCAACTCTGCTTGTTGGATTGGCAACATACTCATGTAAGTATCCGCGTTGGATAGCATATTCCAACATGTTATTCAATTGATAGCATTCGTCCATGTTATGCTTAGTAGCTATGTGGAATTGCCAATACTTGCCGTCATCCAACACATGGACTGGTCTTCAACCTTTTAGGTTTTGGTAGCAACCCAAGGTTTTGGACATCCATACAGATATCCTTTATTGGCTTAGTAGGGGGGGGGGGGGGGGGGGGGGTGGGGGGGGTGTGTTAATCATATCTCAATGTGGGGTTGGATCTCTTCCAATCCTTTGGGCACTTATCATCATTTTTGAAACCTAGATTGTCTTTTACAATGACCTTTTTCCCTTTATTTGATTTCCCTAAGTAAGCTTCACCTCAGGCATGGATGTTCTCTTTCTAATTAATGTACCTTTAGTCATTCCTCTATAAATTGACTAGGGTAATTGACTTACTCTTTATTATAGTCTTGAAGAAATCATTGTCAGGATCAACTTCCAAGGTGGTTGTGTAAACTACAACGCCTTCATTAACCATGCTATTTTCTATTATCGCGTTGTTAAACTAGTCAATAAATGACTAGAGGGTCTCTCCCCTTTGTTAATGAATGAGGTAAAGGGAGGAGTTATCCTTTGGAGTAGGCTTACTAACTTGGAAGTGGAGGATGAACTTCTTAGCAAGTTCTTCAAAGCTAGAGATTGAGTTCTCTAACAGGTAATTCAACTATGTTCATGCAGCCTTACAAAGAGTGCCCAGGATAGCCTTACACCTTATCCTATTACTAAAGCCATTTAAGTCCATTGGAGTCTAGAAGTATATTAAGTAGTCTTTTGGATTGATAATTCCATCATATGGCTTGAATGTCGGGAGTTTCTTACTACTCAGGAGCACTTACACCTGAATCTCTTGGGAGAATGAAGTTTTACTACCAACGCTTGAAGTTGTAGCCTCAATCTTTCCACTTTCGTAAGTGTCTGATATCCTTCTAGTAACTAAGTCTACTAAACAATTGTAATCAATACCTTCGATCATTGCTTCCATGCGGTATCTTGGTCTTCATTAGCTTAGCCATTCCTACTCTTAACTTATGTAAGGCTCTTCTCTTGACTAGTATGGTTCTTTTACCAATGAGGAGCTTAGTGATCAAATATAGAGCCTTAGGAGTACAAGCTACTAAAACCATCACTATCTCCACTAAGGCGTGGGACCTTAGGTACCGGAAGCTACGCCTTCAATTGCACCATAAATGCTTCATTTTGCTCATGGAGCAATTCATTCTATCTAGCCACTTAGGCATTTAAAGTCTAGAGTTCATCATCTTAGACTATTAATTTCTTTATTAACTCAATTAAGTGAATGATTTAGGGGTTATAGGCAAGATTGTCCTGATTGCTTCCTTTAGTTGCTACAATGGCATTCTTATTGCTGCACTAGACTTCCTTATCTCTAACATTTGCTTCTTTATTGGTGTCAACTACTTGGCTTTCCATAAGCTTAACTACCTTAGAGACTGCCGGATCAGCCTGTTCTTACTACCTAGATCTAACGGTTCTTGCCATCTTTGCTTAAAGAATCTTTACTCAAAATGCCAAAAACTATCAATCTCAAATGGAATAATTCCTATAAACGGCTCCAAATGTTTTTCTTGGACTTCATTGGTAGAGATTACACCTTATGCTTGAATGATAGGCTTGAGTCTATGAGAGAAAACACAATTAGTGGAAGTCAAAGGGTTATCCGATGTAACTACTTCGAATCTTAAGTCAGCAAGTTATGAGATTAAAGAAAGTAAGAGAATGAGAGAGCTTATGTGTTTGTGTGTAAAAGTATCTTACTTATAGGGTTTTACTCTTATTTATAGGCTTCATGGAGGGAATATTAGATAGATGCATGTCTTGCCCAATTAAGCAAGTGCATCTTTCAAATAATTACATTTCTAGATTTCTAGAGGTCATGTAGAACCTTATTATCTAACGTCCAAGCTTCTCAAATGGACTACTAAGGTCTAAGGTCCCTATGGCATGGATGCTATGGGTTTAACCGTAAGACAACAACCGAGGTGTCAACCTGACCTTAAAGAGTTCTAAGGATGACTGAGGTTAGTCCCACCTACCATGGACATTCCTTCAAGGCTAGGATTTGGGTTATCATGAACCTATAAGACTTTAAGAATTGTTTAGGATTTTAAGAAAAAGATATTTAACTTTTTCATGTTAGATTGAAGGGCATACCTTATTACTAACAATTAAAAAATGATTTACACGATAAAATTTAGGTACACTCTTTTAATCAGTGCAAAGATAAGCACTTCGATTGACTTTCTCTTAGGAAAACTAGAAAACCCTAACTTTGATAGGCATAAATCCTAATTCAAGGCTAACACTAGTTAAGAATTTATGGACATAATGAACTTAGACTATTGATAGTTCCTTTATGGAATAAAGCAACTAGAATCTTAATTTCGAATATAACTATCAGATATAAGATTGAATTTAAAGGAAAGATATGAATTTTAGTGGAAAAGAAAAAGGAAAAATTGACCTAAGACTTGATAAGGTTGACCTAAAGCTTAAGCATAGTTGATGCAACCTTTAGGAAGACTTAGCTACCGGGTCGGTCAACCAACTAATTGACACCTCTTACCTTAAGTTTGATCAGATAACCTTTAATTATGCTCTAATTGACTTAAAAGTGGGACTCATGAATAAATAAATGGAAGAAACAAAAAATAAACCTAGGATCCATAATACATAGTTGACTATCATATGTTATGTTTGCTATTCATAATTCTTCCCAAAGCTGATTGTAGCACATCACTAATTACTGATAAAAAGGATGCTGAGAGGCCAAAGGAGTAGTTAGATCAAAAGAAGGGAACCCATAGTCATGTGGAGGCTATTGAGAAGAACACTCAGGTGGAGGAGAGGTAACATGACTTGGAGTTGCACCAGAGTGAGTATGAAGACTAGGATTGCCTAGCTCATCAGAAGAAGTGATAGGATCCTGAGTACGGTGCTTAGAGCCAAAATCAAGAGGAGGAAGGTCTTTCCTCCAAACCTAGTTGTTCCCTAATTTCTTCTAAATGCCTCGACAATTATCAATCAGCTCAAGATGCTTAACTTGAGCAACTTAGGGAGGGGTAAGAAATTGGATACCCTTTTTGATAAGCAGCTGTGTAACTAATCGCCCCAAAAGGAGGAAAGCTTGAGAGGGGTTATTAGTAACATGTTTGAAGCACTAAACAATGATACTAAAGAAGTTAATATGCTTGTTTATGATCAAATAATATAGAATCCATAAGTCTTGAAGTGTAACATTTGATTGTTGACATCAACGAGGGCAATAACTATGAATCATAATATCATGGAGGATTTTGGTCCTAAGATCCAAGTGAATGTTGCTAAATTTTTGGCCTTGCCCCAATTTCCACCAATACCCTTATATCTGAATACTCTTTCATAAAATTTGGCCTCATAATAATTGACATTTACATCAGTTCCTCCAATAGCAGTGCCAATAAGATCATAGATATCTTTAGGAGTAATAGTGATTAAGGAAACATAAACATAAGTGTAAAGAACACTACGACGAATTTCATTGCTTGGATTCATTTTTAGTTTTGGCTAATCCTGATCATTTAAAGAATCCGATATATTATAGTAGAGATATTTAAGGGCATCATCTTGGTAGGAAGCTGAAGAATGTCTAGAACATGATTGGTGATGACGTCTGGAAAAGTTATAACGTGGAACTTGTTAAGCACCTCCGGGGGATAGAAGATACCCGTATGAACTCGAGGTTGGAAAACTTCTCAAATTGTTAGGCATGTTAGCATAAGGGAAAAAGGTGGTGGTCATAGGCTTAGGGAGTGAGGCTATGAGCAATACACGGTTTCATGAGAGTTGAAAAGGTATAGGTGTACATGGACGTGTATGGTAAGGAAGAGAATTTAGGTAATGGAAGCCGGAAGGATGGCAAAGGCGAGTTGATAGTGTATAGCGACATGACGGTTTGAATGGTATGGGTAGAGGGAGAAAGTGAAGATAGGAAGAAGAAGAGAGAGAAGATTGATGAAAGATGAAGAGAAAGAGAAAGAGGAGAGAAGGGAGAGTTGATTGATGGAGGAAATTTTAGATTTTGATGGAGGAAAAGAGATGAATTGAAGAGAGAGAAATGGGTTAAGGTTTGAGGAAGGAGAAAAGGGGTTTTTGTGGAAGAAGGATGAGGGAGAGATGGAGTTGTGCAATTTTTAGTCATGCCTAAAAACTGAATAACTAGCTTACTAGTATTTAGATGAGCCAGCATGCCGATTAAGAGAACATAAGCAAAACGAATTGCTTTAGGAGTGGAGTATACTAGCATGTCAATAATGATATGGATCGGCTTGCCGGTTACAAGCATAGAACAAAAAAAAAATGAAAAAGGAGAGCAGTATACCGGCTTACCGGTACTTGGGAATACTGGCATGCCAGATAAGAGAACAAAAGCAATATTCAGTTGTTAAAAATGCAAGTGTACCGGCAAGCCGGTGAATTGTCTAAACGGCATGCTGGTTGTCTGTAGAAAAATAGCAGAAACCACTTGTTTAAGCAAAGTTATTGATTCAATTTGATTTGTAGAGATTCAAGGAACATCTTAACACTTTAAACAAGTTTATTTGACTCCGTTAAGGCTTGAAAAACTCAATTTTAACTAGATAGCCAAGATTTATCCGAATCAAGTCCATAGAGCCAAGTAATTCATGATAAAGTAAAGGTGTCCATGTATGAGCAAAATAGGTGCATAAACATTGAGTTTTTGCACACTAACAAGTCAAGCAATTTTCAAATGCATGTTTGAGCATGGTAGGCACAAAATACAATTTTAAGGCTCTACAAATTGTGAAATGACTGCTTGATTTCCTTAATCATGCAAGTAGCTAGAGAGCAAGTAGAGATCCTTTCTCAATGTTCAAGAAAAGCTCATATTTCAAATATGTTAAAAGACATTGAAAGACACAAAAGAGACATGATCAAGCTAAGCAAACTTCATATAAGCAAGAAATGCTCCATTTTGCACATAGAACCTAAAAAGGGTCTAGAGAGGTCAAGTATGCACAAAATTCAAATTAAGGTTATTTGACCACTTAAACATGATTTAGGGATGAAAATAGTCATGTAAGCCTTGTTTTGAGCACAAAAACCAATGCATAATTAATTTGTGCGTATATCAACTTAGTTGCTTATGAATGACTTCAAGTGTGCCCAAAGCATGCTAAATGCTATGTTTTATGCATGAAATCTATATGAAGACGTTTCCTAGGTCTACTTGAGTGTATAAAATTTGTATCTTAGCAACATTAGCAAGAATTAACGAAATTAAGCTATTAGTTGCTAGAAAGTTTATTATTAAGCCATGTAAATGCATGAATGACTAGATTCAAGTAATGAGGCTTAGTTATCGCAAAACAATACTTGAAGCAAATTTCATCATCACATTTAAGCTTGTTGGAAGGAAAATATCACAAGAAGGATTTAGAAATCCTAAAATCACCACTTGAAATCATTAAAATCGACCACTAAATACAAATTGAGCTTAATATCACACATACATACTAAATCAAGTTCATGATAATTTGGCATTCTAAACAAGTTTCAAATGGTATCTATAGATACAAGTGTAGCATGATTACAACATATAGCATGCAAATGGACAAAATGATCACTTGACTTCCTAAATAACAATAAGAGCCTTTGAGTCTAAAGGAGTTAAATTTGCACAAAAACAAAAGTAGGCTAGATTAATCATTCAACCACAATATATGGACAAAATTAAACATGTAGGAATTGGATTTGGACACGGAAATCGAAACATGGCAAAATTGTGTACATATGATTCTAAATATATATGAGAAACTTCAAATGTGCACAAAAAGTATGATATTTACAATTATCCATTCCAAGCAAGATTTATATGCATATTATGACATGATGAGAGTTTAAGCATAGCTTGCAAAGCTAGTAATTGCAAAAACATTAGTTAAGTCCTTAAATACTTATGTGAGCTCAAATGTGGTTGAAGATATGTCAATTATACATAATTTCATAATTAAATCAAGCCAACCATTCAAGCATGAAATATTGTCACAATTAAACACACGTGAACACATATTTGACATGAAGATCAAGATATGGAAAAAGTGTACACATGAAAGCCTAATAACCTTAAAGAATTTCAAATACACACAAAATATGTTAATTATTCTATAGAGATTACTTGAATGAGTTTTTTAAAATCAAATACCATGTTGGAAGCACTTCAAATTTTCTTTGAGCATTCTCCATCCGAATTTCTTAACTTCCTCCCACTTGAAGTTCTTACAAAAACATGTGATTGCTTCTTTGGTACCCGTGTAAGTTTGGGTCCTTTGTGGTTAGTCGCAATAATATATCCTTATCCTTTTTGAACCTAAGCCATTTTACCTTTATGATTCAAATTGGTATTGTGATGTATTGCATAAGTATGTGCAATATGGCTTACCTACCACAATAGTTACAAGTCTTGGTTGTTGCTTTTACAAAGTGACTTTTGTAAGACTTGTAAATATATTCTCTATTATAGCTAATTTCGGTTTTGTTCAATCTTTGCCTTTGAGAGCCAATGAGCTTATCTAAATTCTTTTCTCCATTCACAAACTTAGGTGTAGTTTGTTTTAAATCATTTAAGCTAGACTTCAAGATGGCGTTTTCAATTTGAAGCTCTCCTAGCCTATTAACCATGTTATCCTCGTTTTTCACGCTATCAACTTTTGTTTTGAGAGAATTGCACTTTTCTTTCAATTGATAATTTTCCTTAGCCAACTCCTCATTCCTAAGATTGAATGCTTCATTGTTTCTATTTAATTTATCAACTTCTAATCTTAAGTACTCATTATCCTCCTCTAAACTTTCTTTAACATTATTTACTTCATTATATTGATTTCTAAATAGATCAAATTCACTTCCTATTTGAAAATTCATTTGTTTCATTATCTTATTCTTCTTTTGAACCTTAATAAATATTTTAAGTAACTCATCATACATATTTTTGATCTCATCAAATGAAGAATCATTACAAGTAGAACATACCTCATTGTCCATGGCTATGAAGCACATTTCCCCATTTGAGTCACTTGAATCACCATCACTCCAACTTGCCATCATAATCTTTTTCTTCATTCCTTCCTTGGTTTTCTTAAGATTTAGGCAATATTTTCAAATATGACCCATTTTTTTACAATTGTAACACTTGATTACTTCATTCTTATCCTTTCTAAATTGAGATGTGTTTTCATCCTTGTTATTCACCAATTTCTTATTGAACTTCATAAATTTCTTGTAATTATAGCCACATCATCATCATCACTTTCATCATTACTAGAGCTCTCCTTGGTCACCTTCAAAGCAATTGTTTTCTTCTTAGATTTTCTCCTTGTCTCTTAACCATCTCATGAGTTTTAAGAGTTCCAAGGAGTTGCTATTTTGGAATTGTGTTAAGATCATGAGCTTTCTCCATCATGATTCTCTTAACTTTCCAATCTCTTGGCAAAGACTTAAAGATTTTGAAATTTATTCCAAAGTTAGTAAATGTCTTTCCAAGAACACTCAAAGGATTGATGATATTGATGAATCTATTATGCATCTCATAAATTGTTTCATTTGGATTCATCTTAAAGTATTCAAATTGTCCATACAATAAACTTATTTTTGTATCACTTAATTTACTAGTTTCTTCATATGTGCTTTGTAATTTATCCCATATTCCTTTGACACTTTTATATGTACATATTCTATTGAAATCATTTTCATTTATGGCATAATGCAAAATATTCATGGCAACTTCATTTAGATCACGTAATTTCTAATAATTATTCAAGTAATCTCTTTCTTCTTTTCCTTCTATCTTATGTCAAGTCCCGAAGCGGTAGAGTCGTAACAACCCTGCTGTATAAATTATTCTAAGATAGTAGTTGACCTTATAACCGCTATCCTAGACCTGATCTACACAAGGAGTCTACGACTAACCCGCTTTGAAGTAAACAGTTTGTAATTTAAATAAATCATTTATCTAAGAAAGTGAGAAAATATATATATATATATACCGAAATTCATTTATTACAATTAAAATATATGTTTGTTCTTCAAATGTTTTTCCTCACTCCCTAGGATCCAATAGTTGCTAGCTTCAGAGTAGTTGTATGCCGCTTCTTAGCCAGCACCTGTATGACGTCTATAGGGATGTGAGCAACTACAACTCGATAAGTTAGGATGGAGGACTTAAAACTATACCATAAACATAATAAGGTTATCAATCAACTTATTAGGTACAATGCATATTCAAGAAAATGCCATTCCACGATGTTGTTCGGCCCATTGTGAGATTAAAGAAATTACGCCCACTCTAATCCCGGGTTGAGGAGTTGCCGTTAATGTAACAGCTTACGACCAAACCCAGGCTTGTACAATGGAGACACCACTCCTCCCGCAACTACCTTCGAACCATTAACTTCACCCTCGCCGCGACCTCCTCTCCTATCACTTAGTTCGACTAAGGATAAAGAAGGGACCATTATGCAATCCTGCGCTATCCCTTTTGAAGGGGTCGGTATTTGATCGGAGAATCCTAAGTTTGCCCTAAAGGGTTGCCATGCAGGTCCAATTATGATTACTAGTCGTATATTTGATTAGGTCTAGTTTAAAGTGATCAATCGTTTCATACAAATAATACAATACAGGCCAAAACAACTAACAAAATCATAGCATCACTTATAATCAAGCACATGCACATAACCAACTATCTAACAAGTACAACCAAACATAATCTCAAGCCTTTAAAATATAGCAATGTATTAATCCCAATTTACTTGGACTCCTCGCTCACTCACTCGAGGTCCAATTCGCTTAAGCCATTACTGATCAGCCTTATAACATAAACGTAGTTTTAGTTTATCATATAACTATTATAGGTTGGTTTTATCCTATAACGCTTATTGGTATTTTTTTTTAGGGTTTAATATATCCAATTATCTACGTTCTCAAATCTTTTACAATTACTCTAGGTTTGGGGTTAGGTTTAGATTAGTTTCCGCATCGATTTCTAAATTAGGTTCTAGTTCAATTTTCTAAATACTATTTTATACCCGAACCGTAGAAATTCATTTCAAGTCATAATGTGAAATTAATCACATTACTTTCAGATATCCTAAATATTATCATTGCCCCTAGTTGGTATTTTATTTCATTCGGTACACTTAAATTCTTATTAGTGTATCGAATTTACTCTTGATGTGAGAAATTTTTACATTTTTCATATAATTAAATAAATTTAAGTATTCTATCAAATTTATTATATATCCCTATTATTTATATAATATCAATTTTTATCCTAATATTTTCTATTTATTATATTTCTAATAATTACATATTATATCACCTATTATGTATATAATACACATCTAATATTTCTAATACTCTAATTACCATCTCCCAACATCAATTATCAGATTTTACACCTAATTACCTTAAATTACCAAATTAACTTAAAATATACTATTTTTCCCTATTACTTATTTATTACATAATTAGTCTAATAATTATATCTAACACCTTAAATACTACAAGTATCATACTTCATCAGATTTAAACATCCTAAAACATATAAATATTTACTAAATTAATAATTAACTATTTAATTACTTAATTAACCCTAAATTACCCATTTATGCCTCATTTTAAGGCCTAAAAATTATCTAAAAATTTTAAAAATTAATTTTTGAAAACAGGCTTCATAACACTATTCTATATCATCTAATTAGTCTACAAAAAAATTTTAGGCTCAAAACTATACTCCTAAGGTCATTTATTTTTAAACCGAAATATACTCGATTTTGCATGATTTTTTAAGGACCATATATTACGGGACATATTTTCATCAAAATAATATTTTTCCTAAAAACTATTTACAAAAATATTCTATAATAACAAAATTCATAATGTTATAAGAATATTTACTATTTTTACAAAATTATACAAAATTAGACAGGAAATCGAGCTCGCTGATTTCGGTGGCCATGGGTGTGTCGGCCCACCTGGGTGCTACCACCATCGTATGGTGGTGGTGGTCGTTCACTCTCGGCTGCTCATTGGGTCTGGGTTCTCCTTACATGCCTCAACTATACAGATTTTTGCTAAATTTTTGTAAAGCCCTAATTTTCTCTCAATTTCGCCTCTCTCTGTTTTTCTAAACTTCTTGACATCCAAAAAGCCTAATGCACTAGATTCCATGACCTTTACTCTAATATACGATTAAGCAAGTGATATCAATTAAAGAAAACTAGGCTAAACTCAATAACTTAAGGAGAGGGGGGGGGGTGTTAAATTGTGTTTTAAGAACAAATTGCAATTTTTTTCGATATAAACAATTAAATACAATAATAAGAGTAATTAAAGCAATAATAAAATAATAATAATAAGTGTGGAAATTAAAAGAGATAAGGATAAAGAAGATCAAGCCCAAATATAACGTGGAGTTCGGACCGCCCACTAGTCTTCATAGACACATGATACCTCTAATCAAAGACTTCACACCACTTTATTGATTTCTCAATCCAAGGTCTAAGAGTTACACAAATACAAACTTGATTATGCAAGTCTTACACTTACAACTCTCAATACAAATCATAATCTCAACTCACACCACAAAAACTCAATCGCAAGAATTATTGGTATAATGCTTTTAACTCTCAATATTTTATAACTAATAGCTCACAAGCACTACATTTCTAATCTCTCTAAATATTAATAATTTATAGTACAAGAGACAATAAGAATTATAGACAACAAAAATATAAGAGAATGTTGAAATATTGCAGGAAAATATCAGTTCTCTACTATCCTTAGTTGGGTTGTTAAGCATTTATATCATCCTATTTAATTCTTCCCCAACGGTTAGTTCTATTAGACTTACCAGTATGCCAGTACCTTATACTACTGACAAGCTAGTAACAAAATACTCCACCGCCATGATAACTGGCAAGTGAACTGGCACGTTAGCTCCTTCAGGCCAGTAAGCTTTTTGTTGTGTTTTTTAAAGCTTTATACCGTTGACCTGGTTCTTCCTTGAGTCGTCAACCTAGTAGACCAAATATAACTTGAAAATTCTTTTAACATACAACAAACAAATACTCTTTACAATATAACTTCAAGTTCATTTGATCATCACTTAAAAGAGTAAATTTCTTATAGAGATAATTGATATATTTAATCATTAAGCAAGCTAATTGAACTTATTCAATTATCTCAAATAATACTTAGTTTAATCATCTACTTGTTTTTGTTCTCTTAAAAAACATGTCTAGATGTACACATTTTATTTTGATTTCATCAAAATCAAATAACAAATCCTAGGTTCAACATGGTCATATGTATATATTTTTTTTCATGTGTAATTATTTAACATTAATTACATTCATCTATTAAATTATTATCTACTTTGTATTATATTATTATCTATTATTATATTTTGTTATTAAGAGAATATAAGACTATTTGACTCTAATAGGGAAAAAAAAAAAGGAATCATGGAGGTGATTACAAAATCAATCCTAAACCAAAATAAATAAATAAAGCTTTTGCAACGTTGTGATTAGATTCTTTAGAGGAAATCATTAATCTACGTTCTTAAAAAAAAAAGAAAAGGAAAATAAGAAATAGTGTTAAACCAAAAAAGATAGTACAAGTTTCACAAGTAAACACTATTTATGGTAGCATCACCATTGATTTGCCGTTAAGATTGACTAAGTTTGAATCCCCCTTTCCTTAAATTATTACATAATCGAGGAAAAAAAAACCTACTATTCATTTTGCAAAACCTTAATTTACATGAAATGATTTGATTCTAATTAAAAAAAAAAAAACTTGAAATTACCAAATTAATCCCTTCACTTTAAAGGAAGATTAGTTTATCTTTATTTTGTGGCCAATTATTTCATTATTTACTTAGTATAAAAATAGAAATAGATTGTTTTGTTCTGGTTTTTTTTTTTTTTTTTACAAGGGGCTTTTCACACTCTTTTTTTTATTTTTTCTTTTTAAGTTATTAGGGTGCAATAGTTCAACTCAATTATTTAGTATATTATGAATTTTATTATATATTTTATTTATTTTTTCACTCATATCGTAAGTGTATCATCGACTAGTTTTAATCTGATTGGAATAGCCCTTTGATGAGGCTAGATAAGAACACATTTTTAACTTTGTACATTTGAAAACCTAATAGTTTGCTGCATCCTCCTTCTCTTTAGTCATTAATATTTCCTTTTACATGTTAGTTAATTAATTTTATAAAAACAAATTGAATTTTCATATTTAATTTAAAATATAAGGTAAAAGAAAAAGAAAATTATAGTAAAACTTGAAAATGATCATAACTATAGCTATAAGTCAAATTCCTTAAATAGTGTGCTTATACATCTCTTTTTGAAAAGATTCGAGATTAATGTCATAGTTTATACCTTAACTTTACCATTTTTTATAATTATATATTTAAAATTTTAACTTGTTTAATTATAAAACAAATTTCTTAAATAGTGTACTTATCTTTAATTTTACCATTTTCTATAATTATACATTCGAAAGTTTAACTTATTTAATTATACAACTAATTGAAAATTTAATTATTATCATCTATGCTCTAATTAATTCTAATTTACAATATTAATTTAACCAGAATAATCAACTAATGAGATGGTTGCTTATAGCTATTAAGAAGATGGCACAATTTCTCGTTTGTAGCAACGGACCATCTATTGTAAAATAGTAGACCATAACCCATTTCAAAAAATCAGTTGCAAGACCCATTGCTAATAGTGAGTGGCTACACACAACCCTAAGGAGGTCGTATGACCTCCCTAAAACCATGGGCAATTACTCCATAAGTTTATTGTACTAAATAAATTATCATTATAAATAGAAGTTAATTGAGATATAAACGATAATAATAGAATCTTTAATTAGATATATAATTAAATAAATTAAAATTTTAAATATATAATTACAAAAAACGGAAAAATTAAGATATAAATTATCATCATTTGAAAGATTTACGATGTAAAATTTTCCCCCCAACATAATACATATACACCAAGACGAATATCAATCGGTCTCAAGAAGATGTCAAGGAGATCATCGTTCCCTGCCATGATCGCTTTCTTTTCAATTTTTTATATTCATTATAATAACATCCCTTGTAAGCCGTGGAACCACCTTAAAAAGATCCTTTCGATGAACGATATTTTTTAAGAGACGAAAGCGCACTGTTTTAAAAAAAATCCGAATATTTCGGAAACTTTCCTAATTTATAGGGGGTGTCAATGTAATTTACGGATGGGAAAATCTAGAATGCAGCTCGTTGATCATGAAATCGCCTTCCCTTTATGAGATCGTAGCTTCTAACCTAACAACGAAACTTAACACGGATCACATAGCAAGTTCTCAGAGAAACGTTTCCGGACATATATTTCAGCAGAAAAGCTCTGTAAGTACGCAAAGATCAAATGTAAGTGCAGTTTTACACTTCAATATTCAGTGGAACTGAAATTTTCTTTTCCCTGTTACAAGAATGAGACAAGGTTCTTGTGGATCTGAGCAAGAACATCAATAAATCCAACAAGAACCTGAAACAATAATGAATTGCTACGATCACCACTTTTTGGGATGAAAATACTTGCTCACAAAATCATGGTTTCCACATCGATTGAACCAAATCCAAACTTGGGCGTCATAGTTCAAGCTTTGAGTTACCAAATTCACTCAGCATGATAGCCATATCCATACCCTGTGCCATAGTGGGCACAGCTGTCTCGTATGGACATTCCCGGGAAAAACCAGCCTTCCCAGATTTCTGCACTTTCTTGATGCATCTCTTAAATTTCTCGTGGCATTTTACATTCATCATACCTGGAAAAGAAAATTAAGTCATTTAGTTCAACCAAGCAACAACTAAATTTTCTCCAACATAGCCCGAGTACAAGCCATTGCAGAATTGAAATTTCCGCAATCTAAGCAATAGACCACGTTTTGGGGAGCTATCAAGATTGCAGTCTATGTTGTTAAGAGTCTCATTCATGACCATCCCACTTGCCTTGCACCATTCTAGAGTATATCCAACCAATCGTAATCTCATAGTTTTCATATAGGATTGAGCATTATGTACGAGGTACTTCACCTAGAATGAGCTCTCTAACCTCACATGTGACAAGAATTTGACAATTTACAGGTTTTAAGCACAGATCTGACAGGGGACAAAGACAACCCAGACAACCTTCGGATTAGGTTTCATTTCTTTTAAACATGTTCGAATCCATTGCAACAAAATATGAAATAAAACTTCAAAGGCCCAGCTCTCTCTTTGATGTACAAATCATTTTATGGCAGCACATCTCATAAAATGATTTATCAGATTCAGTCGCCACATCCTACACTTACAAGATACCAACCTTTGTAGTTTGGTAATAAATCTTAAGACTTGGCTGCTTGATATTACAATCTGAAACGGACAAAGCATGATCTGGTTATATGTGATGCAAACTAATAAGCACATGGCTTCATCGATGATAACTAAAGCCCGTGCTTTACAATCTGGAAATGGACCTAAAAAATTTGTAAATAAACTTTAAATAGGAATAGTAACAAATGAAAACATCTTAGATGAACCTAATCTAATCCTCCAGTTGTTCAGATATCCAGACATCAAGTTGTCCTGCTTTTGATTACAGGACTTCTAGTAGCTTCCATTATCGGACCCGAATCTATAATCAGACTGGAGTATTGCAATGCACTGTTCTAACATTGCCAAAAAATTACAATTATCCCATAACTCATGTCCAAAATTACTTAAATATATGGCTGATCCTTTTGCAGAAAATTTCTTAAACTCTTCTCCTTCAAATTCCCAAAGACTTATTATAAGACAGGGCTTTTCATTTTAAGCCACTGTCAACAACTTTTTATGAGAGCAACCGAATTATTCAAATTACAATTACACAAGTTCCCAATTCATTTCCCCACAACATGAGTGTGTAACTTGTTATAATGGATCACACGATAATTGTCCAGTTTTAATGTTTTAACAGAAATAACTACCACTTCAAGACCATAAAAAGAGGGAACTTTTTTAATTTTATTCCATAGTATCAGTTTTAGGCTCTAATTTACCAATCAAAGGCTCGGGGTGCATTTGCTTCTCAGAAAACATATTTCAAATATCATTTACATTTATCAAAACCAAACCATTATAATTGACGAATGCTGTAGTAATTCGCCAACAACTAGAATTTATTTTCCCCATTTTCCATCGATAATTGTCAGGCAACTAACAACAAGATGATGATTACGGACGTATAAAAAATGTCGGATAACGTTTTCCATGAAACAAGCGCGCAATTTCGAGAATGATTCCAATAAACACTCAAACGAAACGAAAGGAAAAGCACATTAGAAATAAGAACCTTGTTTCCCCACGCATTCGTCGTGACTTTTGCAACAAGCATCCAAATCATCACAAGGTTTCTCTCCAGGACAACCCGTCCATCCTAAACCACAGTACTTCCCGTATCTGATCCCAGCCGCTACACATTTTAAGAAAAAACAGGAAAAAAAAAAATTCAGTAAAAGGGAACCTGAAAAACGAACGTAACAACGAGCAAATAATTTGCGAGAAACGCTTACTGTTGCAATTATGTGCGACGCAGGTTCTGCTGCACCTCGCCTAATAACAAATGCAAAGCATATTTCAGAAAAATCAGTCAATGGATTGGCAAGGGTTTCTCTGTTTTATTGGATTTGGTATATTTCACCTGGGAGTCGTTGGTGGAGCACTCGGCGACGGCGGTGATGTAAATGGCAATTAGAGCGATCGTCCCGGCGACGTGCCTTCCCGCGCACACCATCTTCTCCCCCTCTCTCTCGCGGAGACCCGTGGAGACCGGAGAGATCTCTAGGTATGTTTGGCATCCGACGGGATGATGTGTTTTATCCAATGAGAAGGCGAGTATGAAATATGTGCACGCCAGTTGGAATTTTGTCAACTTGGAGGCACGCGGTACGCTCTTTTTCAATGGTTAGTCAGTTATATTTCTATTTTTGAACATAATTAAGAGTTTGTGTAACATGATTGGCCCAAAAAAAAAAAAAAACAAACACAATGAAGAGTTTCGGTGAAGGGCGAAAAAACATAATCAAAAGTTTCCAACTTCTTTGACGCACCCGTACTACGGGTATAAAACCAACTATGTGAAATTATTATTAAACATAATAAAAATATAATGGATATATAAAATAAATAATAAATTATTAAATTTAATGCAAATTACTATAGTTATTATAAATAATAATTATAATGGCCATAATATAAAATATGTTATACATCAAAATAATGGTTTTTAATGTAATGGATTAACAATATTTATAACGTTGACGAAATAATATAAAAAGTATGTATTATGAAATAACTAATGATAAATTGCATAACATATTATTATATTAAATAAGTAATTTGAGTAATATTAATGAGACACTTATTGATAGTAAAATTTCATCATGATAACTAATTACTTGGTGCAACATTGACTTGTTCTAAGTTAAGAGTTTCTTCGAACATAATGACTACACTATTAATTAAGTCTTGTGATGGCTTTTGTTTGATCGACACCACTTAGTCGATATTTCTACCATCAACCTTTTGCGGGAGCTTCAATGTCTCTTTATATTTCTCGAAACTAATATTCTCTATAGCCAAATCACTAAGGCCTAGTTCAATAAATTTAAATATTCAAATAATAAGACTAAGGTACAAACATTTGATAATTATTCTAATGATAATTGCTCTATTTCCCACTTCTTCTCATGAGTGCACATGGTTAAATCTAAGAGATGCTATGTACCGTATTTCAATGCAATTATCAAACAAGAGTCTATAAATATGGGAGATCAACTACTGTAAGAACTGTATACATTCTCTATTCACTCACTTATCGGGTTACTTCCTTATACTTTAAAACATACACTTAACTTAGGCATTGCAGTAGCTATGCCGAATTAGCCCCGGCACCTCCAAAGCCTTACATGTGGTCTTGTGTAGATAAAAAACACCAAACTAAATTCTGATGACAACAACATTTTGGCATTGCCTATTTTTTAGATCCTACTATAGTTACTAACACTAAATTACCTAAAGTACTGGTGGTGCTACTATTTCCTAACAGCTTACTAGGGGGAATGGACAACACCACTCAGGAAATGATCAGCTTGCAAAGTTGGAATAACTCTGTGCTAACTTAGCAAGCTAAAATCAAGGATTAGTAAGGAAAAATGATGAGATCTTGAATTTAGTATGTGTAAGTCTATTACCAAATCAAAATGGTAAACAAGATGTGAATAGTGTGCTAAACTCTAACAATTCTATCTATTATTTTGAACAAGTAGTTAATTAAGTTAGAGTAGTTTGAGAAACTCAAGTTCCTGCTCTTAAGAGAAATGATAAGGGTAAATCCACATAGTAGGCACATCATACAAGTTCTTCCATGTTAGTGCCCTTGCTTCAACAAGTTAGCAATTTATTTTGAAAAAAATTTCCTTTATCCCAAAGATCTTAGAGGAAGTCATTCCTCAACATATCAAACTTTCACAGTTTGAAATGAATGATGGGATTGTGGATCAAAGGATCACTTAGAATACTACTATACTTTAGCTAAACTACGCATCCTAATTGATGTAGTTGCTTATCAAGCCTTCCCAACACTTCCCTACTAGTAAGTCAAACATTTGAAGCTTAATACAATTACATGTATTGATGGTCTAGTATTATTATTCCCATAACACTTCCCTACTGGTAAGCTCCTCGTAAGGACTACTCTATCCTTAATACAATCAAACAAAAGTCTCATGGGACTATAAAGGAATATTTGGCTAGATTCATGACTAAGATGGTTCAAATTCTAAAGCTCAACATGAGAGTTGCTCTCAACGCAGCTATTGATAAAATGAAGCCGCATAGAGATTTTTCAAGTATTTACCTATAAATAAGCCCATTTAAGGCTAAAGCAACATCATACATTAGACTAGAGGATAATAACAAAGCTCAATGAAAGGTCGATTAAAACAAATTTAATCCTAAGTATGAGGAGATTCGCTCAAGTGCGAAAGATTGGCCTAGTAGTTGTAACGTTCGTTTTTAAGGGGAAGTAGTGGAGATAAGAAAAGACCTTAAATTCTAACCTTTTCTACTTATACTCCCCTTAATCATTCCATATTTGACATCCTCATGGAAGTTCGAAATTAGAGAATTTTGTAGTGACTTGAGAGAATGAAGGGGAATCCTTTCATAAGGAATTCCAATAAGTATTATGGCTTCTACTATGATAGTGGTCACAATATTGATGAATGTATAAAACCTAAGAATTCGATAAAGATGTCGTCCAAAGAGGTAACTTGAGGAAATTCTTAGCTAACGATGCAAAAAATGTTGAGCAATCGATTCAAAGAAGGAGAAATGATTAAGGGTGAGAAGAGTAACCTAATAAAACCCCTGGGAATGATAGAATGATAAGGAGGATGGGCAAAAGGTTGAAGATTTATTAACTTTTCTAAAAAGAGATTATGAGAGCATCTAAAAGCCTCACGATGGTGCATTGGCTATTGGTGTGAGGAATACAAATTTTGAGATTTGGAAGAGCTTAATGGACTCAGAAAGCTTAATGGATATAATCTTTCAATATGCATATAATTAGTTGAAACCTAAGATTGAGGAACAGCTAAGGTCTTATGATTATGACCTGTATGCCTTTAATAATCGACCCATAAGTGTTTTTAGAGTAATTTCTCTCGCCATCTAGATTGGGTGTGACAACAAAGTGTCTAAAGATAAGTTGGATTTCGTTGTGGTCAAGTGTTGGTCCCATATTGTCATGGGTCGACCTAGTCAAAACCAATTCAACATGGTCCCTTCTATTGCACACCCGAATGCTAACTTTCCTACTTTAATTGGAATTAGAGTATGCAAAGAGGATCAACAATTCATAAGATATTTATATCTAAAATCGCTTAAGCGTGGGGAATTAATCAAATGGTGGATTCAATTGTCTAACATTCTCTACTTAGTTTTATGAATGCCTTCTTTGGTTATAATCAAATTAAGATGGAGGAAGAAGATGAAGTACACACCTCATTTGTTAGTAACTTGGGTACACATTGTTATATTGTTATCTCCTTTGGCTAAAAAAATGCTGGTACAACTAATCAAAGATTAGCGACGAAAAATGTTTAACCCTTAAATTCACTGTAATGTGGAATTAGATGTGAATGATATGATAGTTAAACATAAGGAGAAAGATTATCATCTTGCGGACCTAAAAGAGACTTTCAATACTTTAAGGAGGTATAGCATGAAATTGAATCTATGAAAATGTGTCTTTGGGGCTACCTTAGGAAAATTTTTAGGTTACATGGTAAATCAATGAGGAATTGAAGCTAATCCAGAAAAAATAAAAGCCATAAAGGATATGAAGTTTCCAAGTACATTGAAGGAGGTACAAGAGTTAATGGTTTGGATTGTAGCATTGAACAGATTCGTTTCAAAAAGCGCTAATAAATGTATAGAGTTCTTCAAAGTTGAAGAGCCCTAAGGAATTTAAGTGGGCAAATGAATGTAAAGTTGCTTTCCAAGAGTTAAAGAAGTTTTTGTCATATTCATCTATACTTTTGAATCCCATTGTAGGGTAAGAATTGCTTCTTTATTTATCCATTAGTAATCGAGTTCTTTCTTTTGTACTTGTTTGTGTTAAGAGAAAGGAGCATCAACTGATCTATTACATAAGCCATATTTTGTAGGACTAGAGTTGAGGTATACTAAGATGGAGAAGTTTGTTCTTTCCATGGTTATGATTGCAAGGAAGCTAAATCCTTGCTTTAAGGCTCATCAAGTGACAATTCTAACAGATTAACCACTATGGGAAGTTTTGCAATAGCTTAATTTTTCAAGACAAATGATGAAGTATACATTAGAGTTGAGCATATAAGATGTTTAGTATCAACCAAGAATAGCTCTAAAGGTACAAGCTTTAGTAGAATTTGTATGTAAATGACTCCTCAGCAAAAGAAGGATATGGAGTAGGTCTTGTGCCACAAGGACCACGTAATCTAAGGGTTTGTTACACACTTAAATTTAGATTCTCGGCTAGTAACAATGAAACTGAATATAAAGTACCAATTTTCAAGCTAAGGCTCGCTAAAGAGGTCGTAGTTAAGAAACTAGAGGTTTTTTCTCTAATTCACAATTGATTATTCATCAAGTAAAGGGAGATTATGCAAGAAAAGGCAAAATGATGAGCAAGTACTTAGCTATAGAAGGAACACTCACTAAGGAGTTCTCATCATTTACAATCACAAAGGTACCAAGGGTACAAAACATGGCTGTTGAAAAACTATTTAAATTGGCTTCTACATCACTCCTACATTTGAATGACCAACTCTTGTTGAACAAGAGCCTAGAAACATTTGGTTGATGTCTTGAAGTATAGCATACGCCAAAGGAAAAGTCTTGGATGGATCTGTTGTAGACTACTTGAAAGATGAAGTGTTACTTGCTAATAAGAAAGAAGCTTAGAGGCTCATGTACCAAGCCCCTAATTGTACCACAATCGATGATTAGCTATATAAGTGTAGCTTTAGTTAGCCTTACCCTCTTTACCTTAAACCTAGAGAGGCATAATTCCGAGCTTCATTCGAGGGTATGTAGTAACCATGTGAAGTTCGAGCACCAAGACTTGGTTATTATTGGCCTACTATGAAAGAGGATCCAAAGGATTTGGTGCAGCCCATAATGCTAGAAACATTAGGTAATAGATTGCACTCCCTTTAATGAATTACAACATCTAACCAGTCCTTAGCCTTTCGGTCATTGGGGTTTAGATATTTTGGTTGTGGTTAATTACTTTACCAAGTGGGTAGAGGCTAGGACAATAGCAAAAATTACTAAGTAAAAGGTGGATTATTTTCCTTATGTGATTATAATTGATAATAGCCAATAGTTCAACAATAATAAGTTCCCAAGTTTCTATGAAAAGCATGACATCTAGTTGAATAACACCTTGGTTAGACATCCTCAGACAAATAAACAAGTTAAAGCAATAGACAAAACCATATTGTATTGTATGAAGTGCAAAGTAAACCAAACAAAAGGAAGATGGGCTGATGCCAAATATCTTATAGGGATATAAGGCTACGCATAAGACTTCAATAAGTGAAACTCCTTTTCAATTAGCATTTAGGTTAGAAACCATCCTTCCTATTGAACTATAGCTTCCAAGTTTATGCACACAAGGCTTTAATGTTATGTCCAATCAAGTCAGCTTCGTGGTCAATTTGGATACTATAAAGGAAATTAAAGATATAAAAAAGCCAAAACTATTGCATATCAACACAGAGAGGCATGATATTACAATCAGAAGGTAAAATATAAGGTTTTTTAATCTGGTAACTTGGTGTGCCGGCCTCATGGCCAAGGGAAGCTCGCAGCAAATTGGGAAGTCCAATTCAGATATGAGAAGTTGTGGGGAATGGTGCATGCATAATGATGAGATTAGATGGGTAAATCATCCCTAAAGTATGGAATGCCGAGAATTTTAAAGATGTATTTTAAATGATCTCTTTTATAAGCTATGTTATGAAGGAAAATTTAATATTTAATTGTTAATTGTTATTAGTTGTTTTCTTTTAAAGAATATTTTGGATCAGTATTGTTTGTTCATGCCCAAGCATGGTAACTTTCCATAATGATACAATGACGTATCATTTTTATCAAGTACTTGTACATTATCATAGTTTTATTCTATTATGTCCCAACCTAACCATGGTTAATGGATTAACAAATTCCAAAAGTTCTAGCTAATTCAGTGAACAAACTTATCTAATTGTTTTAACCTAATGCGATTAACAAACTTATGCCTAACTCCATACCTTAAGGGGTCAATGGGTGAACACATTATATCCTAACCTAACCTAAGGAATAAAAATACTAAGAACTTAGTCTTTTCAAATGAATAGGTCATGTCAATGTCAACCAATTAAAGATGTATAAAAATAGTTAACAACAATCAGCATATTAATCAAGGCAAAAGGAAAAGGAAGTCCAACAATTGTACAATAGTGGAGATTGGTATTCCAATCTAAACAAATGAATTAACATAAAATTAAATGGAGGGATGTTCAGCTGCTTTTTCACTAATTGAATTCTTCTTGGCTAGATTATCAGCCAAAGGAGCTTCCACTGGAGCATGATCTTCCATAGGGGTCTAATCTTCAATAGTAGTAAGGTTCTCTTATGATTGCTTCTAACTTGCATCTTCCTCCTCCTCTATGTCTTCTTCACCATCATCATCCACATTTGTAAAGTTGAGGCATGAGAGATCATAATCAAAGTACACCTTAAGCATTTCTTTCTGGTAAGCTAGATACCTTGAAGTAACTTCTTGTGAAGAAACTTCTCATAACACTTGCTTTAAGTTACAATGTTTAGAGCTTCCTCAACATAAATTTTAGGCTTCAAAGCTTGCTCTAAGTTAGTAACCTAAGCTTGTTGAGAATTGGAGCTATCCTTGATTTGTTTAACTTCTTGCTTCAACATATGTTCCTCCTTGCTCAAGGAAGTGTAGGATTTACTCAAGGATCGATACTTTCCTTTTGCTTTTGCAATTGACACTTAAGATCCTTTATCTCCCTATCAAGCTCATCATTTCGACCTTTTATTGTAAGAAGCTTCTCAGTGACTCCCATATCAGCATTCTATTTTGAGGTCAAGAGGTTT
Organism: Lumnitzera racemosa; assembly: GCA_024138005.1. NCBI lineage: Eukaryota > Viridiplantae > Streptophyta > Magnoliopsida > Myrtales > Combretaceae > Lumnitzera > Lumnitzera racemosa. The sequence continues at coordinate 38,348,106 of JAMXBC010000007.1, forward strand.
TAAAACCTCTTAACCTCCATCTTAGCCTTGATCCTGACCTTCTGGATAGCTACGGTATTCTTCTATTCTATAAGGGCATAAAATCACAAACATCCTTCTATTGAGAAATAAAATCTGTAAAGGGAATTCCAAAGGCTCTCTCCTCCTGAACAATAGCGGGCACAAGTAAAGAGTTGAGTTGTCATTAGCGTTAAGAGTTACATTAGGGGAATGATAATCTATAAGTGCTTCCTTGGTACCTTTACCTTCTCTTCTTTTTTGACCTTTAGGAGAGTTCTTGGTTAGCAGAGTAGAAATATCCACTAGAAGACTTGACATTAGGGCTACAACTTATAAAGCCTGAGTGGTTTCCCTAGAGGTCGATTGAGTGGTCTTCTTTGTAAGGGCTGGCTTAGTTTTGCTTGGTACCCACTTCTTTTCAACTTCTTAGGGAGGGACTTGTTGCCCTATTATAGCCTTAATAGCTTACATATCAAGCTTCTTCTTTTTAGCCTTGCCTAAGCCAAAAACTTCTTTAGGGTTAACTTTTCCAATGCCCATATCTGCAGCAAAAAGGAGATTAACAAAGTACAAAGTGAGGTATACTTACCAGACTTGCCAGCAAAAGTTAGAGAATGGAATCTCCCCATGAAACATTTGATCAGCATCCATTCAACTAGCTTTGCTTGGAATGACAAGGAGATTAAGTAATAAACATCATTTTCATCATCTGAGAAGATTGTTTCACCCCTTTCATACCAATAAATAATCACTTTGGCATCTTAGTAGAATTACTTATACCATTGTTCTTCAATCTTTCTAGAAATTAGCTTGTCATTAGGTAAAATTTTAATATCTCCTACTCAGATAGGTTCTATCCATTTATATGAAAAATTCAAACCTATCTCTAACCTTGTTGCAATATACTTGTAATGCCGATAATGGATTTTAGACTCTAACCTATCCAAAAATCGTGTCTTATACCTTGTGGTAGCATAAAATTACCCATCATTCAAACATATGATTATAAGAAAAAAAAAACCTAAATATTTACATAGTAGCCTTAACTTCCGCTTCTTCACAAATCATCTCAAAAGTCATTAGAATTCTATATGTATTTTGGTGAGAACATGCTCGATGAAATACTGAAATAATTGAAAAAAGATTTTTAAAATTAGAAAAACAAAGATGCAAACCAAAATCAAAATACTTCAAATAAACATGGAACTTCGTCTCAATTGGGAAACTAACCCTTTCATCCCTTCTTGGTTTCCTAAGCTTCGAATCTAAGGGAAACTTTACAAAATAATCTCTATATCTTATCACGATTTCCTTGTTAGCATGACTTTGAATTCCATTTGATGCCTCAATATTATACTTAATGTTGTTAAAAAGATAAGCTAAAGGTTTATTATCCTTACCATCGTCAAGTTATTCATCTCATAGGAGAGCTTCAATTCGAGCTAGTTTGTCAAACCTATCAATGGTGTTACCACAACTTGAAGCCAAACCACTAATGCCACCACTAGTTGAAGCTGACTTTGTTCTCTCATAGGGGGTAAGTAGCCTTGGAGGAGAGAAAAGAAGAGTGAACAATCTTGGTTCAGGCCATACCTATGTATCTAATGAAAACTCCAAGAAGTTTGGAAAATTTTGAAAGGAGAAGAATTTTGAAGGGAGTGCAAGATGAGGGTAAGCGCACAAGAGCCTTTCAAAAGTTTAAGAGAAATTCAAAGGATTTTTGTGACTAAAGATGGAGAAGAATAGGCTTTCGAGGGTTTTAAAGGAGATGAAATTATGGGATTTAGGAGTAAAACCCTAATTTGATTTCAAATGGCCTCGATGGTAAACATGTCTAACATAGAGTAATTCCATGGGCAACATCTTACTGATAGTTATTAAATATGCAAAATTAATGATTATAAAGGCAACAACTATCATGCACCTTTCAAGAAGGCAAAAAAAAAAATGAAGGGTTATGACTCTTGAACTAGAAGTTTCAATTTCTAGTAAAGTTAGTTTGGCACAAATGCATAGGAATGAAATTAGTAAAGTCTTTGAGAAGAATTTGACAATTGTATTGCTCTAAGAACAACATAAGTCTAATCACTTGCTTGTTCCAATCAATGTTGAAAATTTACTTAAGTGCTACTCTCTTTAATCAAGTTATCGATTATGGGAGTCGAAGGTAAATGTTATAGTAGATTTTCATCCCTATGACCATACTACTTAGCACAACACAAACTTATCTCGAGTTAAGAGTTACTTTAAACACAATTACTACACTCCTATCTAAGCCTTGTAGTGGCCTTTGTTTAGTTGACACCATGATCAAAGGCTAACCTTTTGCTAGAGCTTCAATAGCTCGTTATATTTCTCCTAACCAATATTCTCTAAGGTCGAATCATAAGGCCCAACCCATTAAGTTTAAATATTCAAATAACAAGACTAAGGTGCAAGCAATTTGATAGTTATCCTAATAATAACTGCTTAATTGCAAACTTCTTTCCATAATTTGTACATTGCTAAATTTAAGAGATGCCATGTGTCTTTAGCAGTTCAAATGCCTTCAAATGCAATTATCAGACAAGAGTCTATAAATACGGGAGGTCAACTAATGTAAGAACTCTTTGCACTCTGCACTCACTTACTTATTTGCTTACGTCCTTAAACTTTAAAACATACTCTTGACTCAAGTATTGGAGTGGCTATGCTAAATTAACCTAACACCCCCAAAGCCTTATGTTTATTCATTTATAGATCACAAAAACCAACCCAAATTTTGATAACAACAACACTATAAGAGGCATGTATTGTGAAATAACAAATGGTAAATCATATAATAATTACATATATGACAGAGATGGAAAATATGGATACCTTCTAATTGAAAGTAGTATTTTAAAAGTGTCAATTATTATCTGTATTGATGAAGCAATTATGTATGTATATATATATATATATGATTTTGATATTAAACAATAAAAAAAATTTATTGGATTTTATTTACTAAGTCATTATTTGTCCTAAAATGGGTAGTTTAACAACAATACGAAATTTGCAACAAGTTTGTGGAAACTTAATATGCATTTATTAAAACATCTCTATAACACCAAGTTTTTTTGTTTTGCCTCTTAGTTTATTAAATATGCATGTGCACCACTACTTCTCCTTCCATCATTGTTACTCTACAACATAAACATTGAAATCTAGCTTTTGTTTTTTTTCTTTTTTTTCATAAGACAATTAAATGACACATTTATGATGTGTGTGCTAAAATTTTATGTATATGTGTATGTATAAAAGTAGTTGATGGCAAAGTGTAGTAAATAACTCCATTTTGAAAAAAATGCATGATTAAAAATAATGAAAACATATCTCTATGTTATAATGATTATTCAGGAACTATAATGCATGTATTTTAAATATCTTCACTTAAATGTGTTATGATGAAGTTTTTGTTAGGAATTATTCACACTACATGTCAATACAAAGGTAACTATGATATCAATAATGGACAATCATAACTATACTTACTACATCCAATGAACATACTGAGAAGCCTATAAATTAATCATATGTCTTATACATAGTTCCATGTTTATGAAGAATTCAAAGTAAGTAAAAGAAAATTTTATGTTTAACAAAAATTGTTGAAAAAAAATTAAAGTATGAATCATCACACAAGACAACTTTAATAGAATTACTATTTCAAATAGAAGTTGTAGGTCTCGTATAAGATATTAAGATGGGGTGAATTGATATATTTTGTAAAAACTAAAACTTTCTGATTTAAAAACAAAATCCCTCTTAATAGCTTAAATAGTGTGATAGGTAATTGAAAATTGATTGTTTAACTTAAGGCGGGAAAATAAAAACATAAACAGTAAAGGTCAGAAGCTAAATAGAGTAGAGAGAAAGAAGATCAAGCAATCGCTTAGTTTCGGCCTTTTGCTTATCGCTCTCTTCTAACTCCACTGCTAGGGATCTGGATCTTCTCACTGGTGTCGTTCCACTAATCTAATGTTTTCACTAAACAAAAATCAATCAGAGGTTACAAGGATATCTAGTCGCTTCTTTGTCTTATCTTACTAGATCTTCTTAAGTTAAACACAGGACTCAAAGAACTCCCTAACCTTACACATACTCAAATTACAATGGCAATAATGTTTACAAAGAAAATAAAACAATACAATCAAATAACTCCTTATAACATTCACACAAATGCAATAACAATGCAATAAGAAGACTGTTTTCGCTCACTTTCTAATAGAGTTTTTGATAGTATACATGAGAGAGGTTTTTTTTTTTTTTTTTTTGAATTTCAATTCTTATCTTGATTTTTTATATGTCAATCTTGTGTAGCTTCAATTTATCTTAAATCAATCTTTTATGTAATAGCAAGAAATGGCTAGTTCCAAATTTTTCTTCAAGAAGACTTTATCTAAATACAAATATCTTTGTTGTTTGAGAGAGAATCCCATAAAAATAGGAACCAAACCTTTTTTAAAAACTTAACTCCTATTGTTCCTGATTTATTACTTTATTGAGCTTATGTAATTTGAAAGTTGTTGCACATGAGGATGTGTTTAGCAATTGCTAATGTGGTTTAAATTCAAAAACTTTGAGGATAACTACTCAACCATATGGATAAGTTCGAAAGATATGATAAGATCTTGATAAGTCAAGTTGGCTCTTCAAAAATAATCTAGCACTTGATCAAGCATATTTATAGTGAACAACTAGTTACGATGTTCTAAATCTTATTTGAATTTTGAAATAAAAATAACCCCTAAAAATCTAGTTGAATTTATTCAAAATAGCCAACCTTATCCTTAGTAAAATACTTTAAAATCTGTGAAAATTTCATCAACAACTGAGCTGCAAACTTATAAGAAAAAAATTGCATCGAACCTTATAGAATTTGAGCAAAATCTTATTTAACATAGCTTCCCAACATGTCTGAATTTTATTTAGATTTATTACTCAACCTATAATCAACCATTCTATAAATTTGAGATTAATCCAACTTAGAATCCCTATAGGTTAAATCCAATTTTAATGGAACAAAATTTAATACATTGCCCAAATATGTCTAATAAAGTAGAGCTAGGACTTCTATATATTTGTCTAATTTAACTTGTTCAAAAAAAAAAAAAGGCAAACTTCTAAATTTGAATCTATGTACATTCAAATGTAACTCTTACTTTTGCTGATATACTTTCTGACTAACATTCTAACACACAATTTTCAATCTTACTTTCCTTCTTAATTCTTTTTTTTTTTTTTTCTCTAGGACGTCCTACAAACTCAATAAACTTATTAAGTTCATCCTCATCTTTTTGTTATCATCAAAATACTCAATAAACTTATTAAGTTCATTTTTATCTTTTTGTTATCAACAAAATATATTAAGGGAAAACTCAATATTCTCCCCCTTTTTGTTGATAACAAAACAACATTAAAACAAAAACATCCAACATATATCATCATAAACATAAATTAATTTTAAAATTTCTAACTTTAATATGTTTTTGTATCTTATTACTCCTTTTTGTTATCATCTTGATAATTTCCCCCCCTAAACATAAGATACATGAAGATGAGTGGCATAAAGAAGACTAGAAATCCATTGAATGAAACTACTAAAGGTAGAGTACAAAAGTTCTTATTAGAACATTCAGACCAACACGTAGATACCTAACATCAAAACTAACTAAGATGAAAAGAGAAAGAAACATACTTATTTGAACAAAACAAGTCACTGACACAACTACATAAAATACAGCTGAATGGATCACTTCTTCTTTTGTGGCTTGGTTTTCTTACGAGCTATAGTTTTTATGTATGTGTATTTCTTAATAGGACATGTTTGAATTGATGAGGATATGTGAACAGGTTTAGCAGGAATGTTTAGAGGAATAGATATTGGTAAATATGGTACTAATGTAAGAGAAGACTCTAAAGCTACATTAGTTGTTAGCTCAAGCACAATAAGATGCTCTAGTTAAATTGATTGTTCAGAAGGCTTAGAAGGGATTTGATCAAGAGTTGGTGACTTATGAGGTAGAGGGTAAACATTGAGAAATGGATCTTTATCATTAGGTTCAGAACTAGTCTTTTCTTGAAGCTTTTGTTCACCAAACCTTTCTTCTAATAAGTTTCTCTAAATTTAGCTTATTTATACCTAAAGGATTAGAAGATGTTTAGCCTGGGTTAACCTGAGCAAGTTCTGAGTCACTTTTTGACTCAGTTTCTAATAGTATTCTAACTTTTCTTTTTATAAGATGATCTTCCCTTGTCATTGGTATATAACCCTTCTTCTACTTTTTCTTAGGTCTTTTAGGTTGCTTACCCTTTCCTTTGGGATCCTCTTTCACATCTTCTAACTTATTTTCTAAGAGGTCAAAATCATCAAATCTAGCTCCTCGAACTTCTATCTCCCTGTCAATTGCATAATTAGAAAAATTAACCGTCTTAGTCTTATTGTTTATATTAACATAGTGAGCCATATCTTTAGTAAACCAAAGCTTGTTTATGACAAAAATTCCCATGTGTTTAAAAACAAGCTATCTAATCTTGTTGCTTAGGGTAGGCATCTTTGACACTTTTAGAATCTTGATACCCTTAAATTTCAGCAATCTCATAAGAAAAAATCCATAAGGTTTATTATCTTGATTCCTTTTCATATGCCTCAAAATCTGTCTAGGGATATCTAAATCCTTTTTTAGTTTAATACTCAACAAAATTAGAGCATCTTTAGTAAATATAGTTGTGGTAGTGCCCTTCTTGTGCAGTATACAACTTACTATCAATTTGTGTATTAATCTCACAACCAACTCAAAATCAAATGCAAAAACATTCCGATCATCGCTTACTTCAACCCCATCATTCAATAAGGTGAACAAATCCCTTTTAGATAAACCAACTAATTTTGCATCATCTTGCATGTCCTTTAAACCAAAACATTTAATAAGATCTTTCTTGGTTATTTCTACTTTCTTACCTTTAATTTCTAATTTTACCACATTCTTTCGACTAAAGTCCACATTTTCATAAAATTCTACAATAATTTCTCCATGCATAACTTCATCAATGTCACAAAGCTTCTTACACCCCGTAAATCTACTATCTTATCAAAGTATAAACTATTCCTAGGAAAATATGGAATATCGAAATAATTTAATTAAATAAGTTTACCTTTGATATTTCTATGTTTCTTTCCAATCTTCATCAAAATCCTCAAAACACTTCCTTCTTTTTACCACGAGAAGGTCTCTTCTTGGTTTTCTTGGAAAAAACTTCAAAGTCAAATCTTTTTATTGCTTTTGTTACTGATTTTCTCCTTTGAGAAGCTTTTTTTTTTCTTTCTTCTTCAAGATTTTTTCCATTAGAAACCAGTTCTTATGGCTATACTTTTTGAACTACTCTTTCCTTACACATTCTACATAATTTGATCAAAAACTGGATCTTGATAGAGATTCGAAACAAGGCTTGGACGAAGTTTAGGGTTAAGGTTTGGATTTGACTCAAGAATAGCCTTAGTTAGGTTACTATGAGGCATTTCAATAGAGTCAGAGGGTTTACCAAGAAGATTCATAGTAATAGCTAATGATTTCTTCCTAGACTTATTAAAGGTTGTTTGAAGTCGAGTAGACTTTCTAAGTTACATGGCTTGACAAAGAGAAGTAAGGATTCAAAGAAAGCGAAAATGGGAGTGTATTGAAAGGATTATGAGAGGGAGTTAATCCAATTGTAGCATGTGCTATGGTTTTGTTATGTACGAAAAAGAAACGTACTTTTAATGGGCATGATTATAGTTAAGAAAAAATCATGCTTCTGATTGTACGTAGGAAAATATGGAAAAAGAATCACTATAGGAGAGAGAAAAGATATCTTTAAGATTTTATAAGTTAATATTTTATATCTTAAATTTTAGTATATTAAAATAAATTTTACAACATAAATATCTAACAAAAACGATTACAAACCTTTATCTCATTCCTGATATATTCAGAATAAATATTTTCAAGAGGTTTAGTAAATATATTTGCTAACTAATTATCAGTTGGTATAAAATCTAATGTGATATCTCCTTTATTCACATGATCTCTTATGAAATGATGTTTTATCTCAATATGTTTGGATCGAGAATAATGAATTGGATTTTTTGTTAAGTTTATAGCATTAGTTTATCACATTTAATAGGAATATTTTTATAAGACAACTTATAATCCAACAATTGTTGCTTTAACTATAAAATCTTAGCATTGTAATTACCAATAAAAACATACTCTACTTCTTTTGTAGAGAGTGTGATAGAATTTTATTTCTTAGAAGATCAAGAAACTAATTTGTCCCCTAAAAACTGACATGTACTAGAAGTGCTCTTTCAATCAACTTTCTAGCATGCATAATTAGCATTTAAATATCCAATCAAATCAAAATTATGATTTTTAGGATACCAAATTCCTAATTTTGCAGTACTAAGGATATACTTAAAAATTTTATTTACAGCAAATAGGCGTGTTTCTTTTGAATCACTATGAAATCTTACACATATGCACACACTAAACAAAATATCAAGGTGAAAGGTAATTAGATATAACAAGGAACCAATTAAACTACGATATAGCTTCTCATTTACTTTCTTACCATTGCCTTCTAAGTCTAATTTGGTTGATGTACTCATTGGAGTTGATGATCATTTAGAATTTTCAAAACCAAATTTCTTTAAAATTTGTTTGGTATATTTTTCTTGATGAACAAATATATCATAGTCATTCTACTTAATTTGAAGTTACAAGAAGAAATTCAGTTCTCCCATGAGTGATATCTCAAATTCTGCCTACATGAACTTAGAAAATTCTTGACAAAAACTTTCATTAGGAGAACCAAATACTATATCATCTACATATATTTGCATAATTAAAATGTCTTGATCATAATATTTTAAGAATAAAGTTGTATTTACTTTACCTCTTTGAAAGCCATTCCTCAGTAGGAATTTAGTCAACCTTTCGTACCAAGCATATGGTGCTTGTTTCAAACCATATAAAGCCTTTTTGAGCTTATAGACATAATCAAACTTAAATAGATCTTCAAATCTTAGGGGTTGCTTAACATACACTTCTTCTTTAATATACCTATTTGAGAAAGTACTTTTTACATCCATTTGAAATAATTTGAAAATTTTAAAGCTAGGAAAAGTAAGTAATAATTTGATAGCTTCTAACCTTGCTACAAGTACATATGTTTTGTCAAATTCTAGCCCTTCCTCTTAAGAATATCCTTTAGCTATTAACCTAGTTTTATTTCTTACAGTTTTTCCATTTTCATCTAACTTATTCTTAAACACCCAATTAATACCAATTATGAATGTATTATTAAGTCTAGGTACTAAGTTCTATACTTGATTTCTTTGGAATTGGTTAAGTTCATCTTGTAGTGCATTAATCTAATTATTATCACTTAAAGCGTCATCAATAGATTTTGGTTCAACCTTAGAAAGCAACACAAAATGATTTTCTATATTTTGAAGAATAAATCTAGTTATAAAACTAGAATGAACATTACCTATGATCTGTTCTGGAGAATGATGCGTTTTAAATCTTAAGGTAGAAGGAGGTGTAAGCAAGCCTTCAAGACTTTTTGAGTTACTTTCTAACAACCCTATAGATTGTGGTTCTATTTTACTAGTAGCATCAAATTTGATATGACTCGTTGTTAAGCTATTAGAATTCCCTTCTGGCTTACTACGAATAGAAAAATTTCCAAAAGCACTTTCTAACTTAGGTTTTGACAGTCCTTCACCATTTCGTTGAGTCTGATTTATCATGGGTGCTTCATCATCAGAATCCTCTTTTCCCGTTTCCTTACTAAATCTAACATTAATGGATTCTCCAACTACTTTAGACACTTTATTGTGTACTCAGAAAGCTTTAGAATTAAGTGAATATCCCATAAATACTGCTTTGTCTACTCATTCCTCAATTTTTTCTAAAACCTTACTTGTTCTCTTCACAAAACACTTATAACTAAACACATAAAAATATGAAATATTAGGTTTCTTATCTTTAAAAATTTCATATGATGTCTTGTTTGTCAAAGGTCTTATGTAGATACGATTAATAATGTAACACATAACGGATGCAGCTTCAGCCCAAAAGTACTTAGCTATTTTCCTTTCATTCAACAAGGTTCTTGTCATTTCTTGAATAGTCCTATTTTTACGTTGTACTACCTAATTTTGTTGTTGTGTATATGTAGCAAAGAAATTGTAAGTTGTGCAACTATTCTCACAAAATGTTATGAAATCAATGTTATCAAATTCTTTTTCATAATCTATCCTAAAACCGACTATAAATGCTCCCTTTTCATTCTGAAATTGTCTAGCAAACACTTCAAAATTTTTAAATGCATCAATTTTATGACAAAGAAAAAGAATCTAGGAATATCTAGAAATGTCATCAACAACCTCTAAACCATACTTATTTCCACCCAGACTTAATGTTCTAATAGTACTAAACAAATCCAAGTGTAATAATTCTCAAGGTCTTTTAGTGGAGATGATATTCTTACTCTTATGAGAAATTGAACTCATCTTATTCTTCATACTGGCAACAGAGTGAATATCATTTTGAATTCTTAACTTTAGTAAACCATTTACTAACTTCTTGTTAGATAATTTATCCATTTGATAGAAGTTTACATGTTCCAATTTCTGATGCCATAGAAAAATATTATCATGTATAGATAAGAAACAACTTTTTGAATTAATTTCTATAGGTATGATTAGTTAAATATCTTTCTTCCTAAATCCTTCAAAGAGCTTAGATCCATTTTTATAAAAACCAATGCATCTGTTATGTTCAAAAGTTATCTTATATCATTTATCATAAAGTTGGCTTATACTTAACAAATTATGTTTTAATCATTTTATAAGAGATACATTTTTTATTGTATTGGGAGGAAAACCAATTGTAACTGTTGCAACTATCTTACCTCTACCATAATCTCTAAGTTTAACATAGTCATCTTCTTTAAAAACTAAGTTTGTGAAAAACGAAGCATCACCAGTCATGTGCTTAGAATAGCTACTATTGAGGTACCATATTCCTTTCACTTGGCTTCATGTTTTTGCATACATCACAAACAAATCAACTCTATTTACGAACCTAGCAAATCCTGGGTCCTTTAAAATTCAAGCTCGTATTTTGATTTTTCACTTGACAATTGTTGAGCTTGGAATTTCTATAGAAGTAATGTTTTTCAATGTGTTTAAGCTAATTAAAAAAGAGGCAAGCATAGGATTTTTGAATTTTATACATGTTGCTTATCATATTTCTTGAACTTGGAGTTTGATAGTTTTTGGCATACTTTTCTATCGAGCTATTGAAGTATCCATTTACTCGTGGATACCTTTTGTTCTAATCATAAGAGGTTCTACTTGTCTTTTTGACTTGCTCAACAACCTTTTCTTCTTTCTTATTATCAATTTTTTTTTATTACTTGCTTCTCTAGGTCTTATGAACACCATCTTTAGTTTAGAATGTGAAGATTCACCATTTTCAAATCCTAATCTAGTTTTAGATTGATCTATACATTGATTGGAGATAAGCATCTGGAGTTTTTTTTTTTATCACTTTCATCAATTTTTTTGAAAGTAGTTTTTATTGAACTTAACAAAACATCAACTTATCCTTTCAAGCCTTTTATTTCTTCTTTTAATATCAGATTCTCATTTACTTCTACTTTCCTAGCAATGTGTAACCCTTCAACATCATTTTTTAAGATGTCATTCTCATTTGCTATCAATTTATATGTTTGAATGAGAGCAGTGTTTTCTTCTTTTAATAACTTACTCTCATTATCAATTCTTATGCTCTTGTCATTAGCCTTAGCAAGAGCTTTTAATAATTTATTTATCTTAGCATATATATCTTCTAGAATTTCATCATCAAATTCACTTTTAGATTCAAAGCTTACCTCAAAAGAGCCATTAACACAAGTTTGCTTCCTTGGTATTATCTTCTGTACTTTCTAACTCAGTTTTTTACTTATCCAAGTCACTCCTTGTGGCCATCAATGATTTACACTTTTTCTTATATTTATCCATTTTCTTGATCAACATTAGACACTTATGCTTAATATGTCCTAGTTTCTTGCATTCATAACACATGATCTCCTTCTTTTCTTTGAATTTCTTTTCTTCTTTCTCTCTATAACCTTTTCCTATATTATTCTTGTTTCTGTTAGATGAAAACCTTTTTAAATTATAGACTTTCTTACCTTTCTTTTTTAGTAGACGGTTTAGACGTGTAGCTAGCCTTGATATATCTTCTTGCTCATCTTCATAAGATTAATCACTTTCTGAATCTACTTCAACATCCCTACCTTTGAAGGTTATGGACTTTCTCTTTAGATTTTCTGACACACTTTCTAACTTAAGGAATTCAACTTCATAAGCCTTCAACTTGCTGCGTAATTGACTTAAACTGAGTTTTTATCATGTCACATGCTTTCTCAATAGCTGTCTTTTTTGCATTCCAAGCCTTAGGAAGGATCTTTAGCATTTTCCTAACAAAATCTACATCACTCATTCTTTTTCCAAGAGATGATAGCTTGTTAGTGATAGTAGTAAAACAACTAAATGAATCTTTTATGTTTTCATTAGGAAGGATATAAAATGTCTTGTATTGTTGCATCAAGGTATTGATCCTTGTCTTCTCAATGGTAACCCTTCCTTCACATGTTTGAACCAATATATCTTAGATCTCTTTAGCTGTGTCATAAGAAGAGATTAGATAGAACTCAGAAGGTGCAATAGTAGAAAGAAGCAAATTCTTGGACTTTGAGTTCAATTCAGCTTTTGTGATTTCATCTATCATAAGAGGTATTTTTGAAACTTTAGAATCTCCATTTGAAATAATTCCCCAAACCTGGTAGTCAGTTGCTTTGATATACATCGCCATCCTGAATTTCCAATAAAGATAATTAGTACTATAAAAAATGGAGCCTTGCTAAGTTGAATAGTCAATGAACCACTACTTTCTACCATTGATCTTAACTCATTGTGATATTAGAGAAAGAATTTGATATCAATTGTAGGTCTCGTATAAGATATCAAGAGAGGGGGTGGGGGGTGAATTAATATCTTTTACAAAAACTAAAACTTTTCGATTTAAAAAAAAAATCCTTCTTAATAGCTTAAATGGCATGATAGGTAGTTGAAAATTGATTATTTAACTTAAGGCGCAAAAATAAAAACACAAATAGTAAAGGTCAGAAACTAAATAGAGTAGAGAGAAAAAAGATCAAGCGATCAATTTATAGAGTTTTGACCTTTTGCTTTCTACTCTTTTTCAGCTCTATTGCTAGGGACCTGGTCCTCCTTATTGGTGTTATTCTACTAGTCCAATTTTTTCACTAAACAAAAATCAATCAAAGGTTACAAAGATATCTAGTCGCTTCTCTATTCTATCTCACTAGATCTTCTTATGCTAAACACATGACTCAGAGAACTCTCTAACCTCATACACATTCAAATTACAATGACAATAATGCTTACAAAGAAAATGAGACAATACAATCAAATAACTCCTTACAACATTTGCACAAATGCAATAGCAATGAAATAAGAAGATTGTTTTCGCTCAGTTTTTAACTAAGTTTCTGTCAGTGTTCATGAGAGAGGGGTTTTTTTTTTCAAAAATTTTAGTTCTTATCTTGATTTTCTATATGTCAATCTTGTGCAGCTTCAATTTATCTTGAATCAATCTTCCGTATAATAGCAAGAAATGGTTAGTTCTAGATTTTTCTTCAAGAAGGCTTTATCTAAATACAAATATCTTTCTTGTTTGAGAGAGAATCCCATAAAAAAAGGAACCAAATATTTTTTGAAAACTTAACTCCTGTTGTTCTCGATTTATTACTTTATTGAGCTTATGTAATTTGAAAGTTACAACACATGAGGATGTATTCAATAATCTCTAGAATGGTTTAAATTAAAAAACTTTGAGGATTACTGCTCAACCATATGGATAAGTTTGAAAAGATATGATAAGATCTTGATAAATCAAGTTGGCTCTTCAAAAATAGTCTAGCACTTGATCAAGCATACCTACAGTGAACAACCAGTTAACATGTTCTAAATGTTATTTGAATTTTGAAATAAAAATAACCCCTAAAAATCTAGTTGAATTTATCCAAAATATCCAACCTTATCCTTAATAAAATACCTTAAGATCTGTGAAAATTTTATCAACAACTAAGCTGCAAAATTTTGAAAAAAAAAAAAAAAACTACACCAAACCTTGTAGAATTTGAGCAAAACCTTTTTAACATAGCTTCCTAACATGTCTGAATTTTATTTGGATATATTACTCAACCCGTAATCAACCATTCTATAAATTTGAGATTAATCTAACTTAGAATCCCCATGGGCTAAATCCAACTTTAGTGAAACAAAATTGAATATATTACCCAAATATGTCCAATAAAGTGGAGCTAAGGCTTATATATATTTGTCCAACTTAACTTGTTTGAATAAAAAGAAATTAAGGGCAAAGTTCTAAATTCGAATTTGTATGCAGTCAGATGTAACTCTTACTTTTGCTGATGTACTTTCTAACTAATATTCTAACTCATAATTTTCAATCTTATTTTCCTTCTTAACCTTTCTTTTCTCTAGGATGTCTTGTAAACTCAATAAACTTATTAAGTTCATCCTCATCTTTTTGTTATCATCAAAATACTCAACAAACTTATTAAGTCCATCCTCATCTTTTTATTATGATCAAAATATACTAAGGAAAAACTCAATAGAAGTATATTCTAATTGAAAAAATTGGGTATAACAAAACAAAGTAAAAATTATCTTACTAACAGTACCATTTGTCACATCTTTTATAAAATTGAAAATTAAAATACCATCAATTATAATGATTCAAAGTATGTAAAAATAAATAAATAAATCGTAAAAGGAAAGTAGAAAATTTTGTTAGTAGGATTGGTACTTGGTAGCCACCAAAGCTTGTGACATAATTAAAATTCATATGTATTAGATTTACATTTTATATTTGCAGACATCTCATTTTTTGCTCCCATGTAATTTTTAGGATTTTTTTTCTTTAAATAAAGAGAAAGGGTCCTAATTGAAAAATTAAAAAATCAAAAAATTATAAATAATAAAAAATTGAAAAAATATAAAAAAAATTTAAGATAAATTAGAGTCTATAGCCATTTTATGGTCATTGAATCACATGGAGAGGTCAAAGGGCAGAGTTGAAAATCAAACATTCATACGCGACATGGTATAAGAGGACATTAGGTTTTTCATAAAACCCAATATTTCGACCAAAGTTCAGGCTAGTTGTTTTAATACCATGGAGAAAAATTCAATTTTATCTAATTGTGGCTTCAAAAAGGGCCTTAATTGGATTACGTTGATGAGGTTATTAAAATAATAAATTAACTAAACAAGTAATGAACTTAAGATTGGAAAATTATCAAATTAAAAATATTTTACATATACATAGTTGACTTAGCCTTTTTTATGGTATACTTTCATATTTGATAAATGGCCAAGTAAGTTTGAATTGTATTTGAACCAAATTCATTTTGTTAAAAACAGTCTAGCCTATGTAACATTTGATATAAGTTTAATATAAGAACAATAGCATTGTAAACCCCACTATTTAAGGAACATGTGAATAAACTAAGAGTGCTTCTCGCTTATTCCTAAGGATCATCTATACTAAGAATTTAAGTTTACATTTAAAAACGAACTTATTTTTTTAATTCAAGAGTTCATTATCAATAAAAACTCAAACATAAAAATAATGGACTTTAAGTCATCCAAAATCTGAAACCCTAGTATAGTTAAGGACCATTACTCTAGAAAATTAAGAATTTAATTTGAATAATTTTATTCAACTCTCCAAAATTAAAAGACTTTACGAGAAACAAATCATAACTTATGAGTTAATTTAAGAACCAAACTCTGAAAGAATTACATATAAGGTATGTCCCTTATCGTCACTTATAAGATATGTTATCTATAGATTAGTGAACCAACCAACCACCTTAAATAACTTATTAATTGATAGTTAGAACCAACCATCACCTAATAACTTATCAAAAGTTAGTGATAACACAATTTCCTTATTCTACCATGACTTATACTACATAAGGATAAGTTATCTCTTCACTTTGTTAATCTAATTTTCAAACAAGTGACAAGACAAGAGCCATGCCTTATTTGTCCCTTACATGGCCAGTTGTAAGACAAGGGAATGGGGGGCCATACCTTGTCAATCACACATCAAACTAATTGTCTTTCATAAGGACTGTTCATCCCTTAATGCTTACATCATCTAATCATGTCAAAGTATGGCACATGTACTTGATAAAAGTCAGCAAAAAGAATCTTGTTGGATACGTTATACATACATATCCAATCAACACACTCTCTCTCATTTTCTCTCCTCTTTGATTTCCTTTTTCTCATTTAAACATACAAACCAAAAGAGGAAACCAAGCCCTACCAATCCTATACTTATCTCCACATATCTTACACCTACACTCACTGTACAACTTAATTTTGTTACCTTCCATTGTCTACTTCAAAAGCCATTTTTGGAAACCTTAAAACATGCCCAAAACTCACCTCAAACGTCAAGATTTGGTTTCTAAAAGATCTTACAAGAAAGGAAAGGAAAACAAGGAGCACAAGAGAACTCTTAGTTACACAACTACCTATTTTTACACTTTTAGGACAAGTGAGTTAATTTGCTTATTACATGCTCTAGTATACCATGTTAGGAGATTACACTTTCATGAAAATATTGGCATGAATGTAAGGTGATAAAATAGCTAGACTACCTTAAATAGTAAGCTTAAGAATCTCTTACATAAAAGGTGGACTATGAGCATACTAAGTTAATATTATGAAGGATACATGTCTAATACTTAGGATAGAGGTTTGTAAGTTAAGAAAATCGTGAAATTTCTGCGTGGACAAAGGAGCAACATGCTGGACGTGTATAGTATGTAGGTAACTTAAATGTTATTTTGACTTCTATTAAGTTAAACATACTTAGATCTAGCTTTAGGTAAAAGAGAAATCCAATACATGATGTTTTATGAACAAATCAAATTTTTGAAATGTGAACTATGACATAGAGTTTATGATAAGTATGTGATCTATCATTTTTATGTAGTACATAAGCTAAATAATCACCTCATGGAAGAGAAGTTAAGTTGGAGTTTGAATATAAGTAGCATAGGTTTTTGATTTGTGACCTAAACTTAAGGAAATGATGAAACAAGCTGAAAAACCAAGTTAGAGACTCTTGAACCAAACCGTTTAGATTTGGAAACCCAAGAAAACTCACTTAAAAACATGATAAAACAAAGTAAACAAAATGAAAAGACCAACCAAAGCAAGTATAACAAGTGCATAAGGCCTAAAACTCAAAACCAAGTCTAAAACATCCAGGGCAAGCTTAAAACTCCAAGTTGGGCCTTCACCAAATTTTTTACCAATACCTAATTTACTCAAGAAAATTTGTTTGAAGACCCATAAGATGCCAATATAATACTCCCTAAGCCTAACAAAGTGACTAACTTTAGTTTAGATAAATAAACAAGCTCATTTGACCACATAAGCCTACATGAAAGTCTAAGAAAATGTTGATAACACCAAGGCCATAAGACAAGGATATAAATCTAACCTTAAAGAGTGTTTTAAGCTTTGAATAAGGTCATAAGCCTAAGCCCAAAAGATTTCTTAAGATACTTAATAACCATATTAAGCCCTAAAAAGCACCAAACCATGAGGATCGCAACTATTCTAACCAGTGGACAGATTTGCGTACCTTATCTCGAAAATCTAGCCACACAAAGTTAAAGTACACTTGAAAAAGATGAAAATCAACTATAAAATCATAAAAATTGGATTTAAAACAAAAAAGTTATGCGCGATTGAAGTTTTAAGTAAAATTGGGAAAAAATACAAAACTAAGTTAAAAGTATAACTTAAAGAGTTATAAGATTAACCTTCAATTTTGTCGCAAACTCTTAACATTATCATATTTGCAATGTTAAGGGGACCCAACTATTAGAGACAACCTACCCTCAAATTATTATGATTGATTCGTTATGGCTAAGTGAGTAATTCTCGATGATTTCATGCTTAGTTTTGCTTGTAATGTAGCCATACTTAAATTTATATAATGAAATTAAATGCTTGTGGGATATGAGAAATGCATGTATACTGTATTAGGATTGAATGCCGCGACTTAGTAATAAGATAATAATGGGAATTGTTGTGATGATAGTTGTGCATGGTTGTATGGAATGAAATTGCTTGATCACAATTGAAGTTGAATTAATTAAGTATTTGATTAAGAACTTCAATGAGTCATGCATTTTTCATATCTACATTATAACTATACCGACTGTCATCTCATATGGAAGGTGGGAAGGGGCTCATAGGAGTGGAGACTCCTACTAGGATTAGGCAAATGTGTCCCATTTATATTATTTAGAGTCTATCTTGAGTTATTAGGCTTACTAGGTGCCAGGAGATGCTAACCATTAGCGAAGGGTCATGTCTCGTGACTTTTACTTAAGGTGTATGATGTGGATTACGGGAGTTACCACATTGCTAGACTTAGGATTTTAGTATAAATTTTGATTTTTTGAAAAAGGAAAGTATATTTTTATATGAAAGGAAAAATTTGTATATATATATATATAATATTTACATAGCATGTTATAAATTGTTAGGACATGTTGTTGGTCAGTTAATTTCCAACGAAAGAAATCCTAAATGCTAGCAACCTAGTTGCTGTATTTTGGGTTCGTATTTTATTTGCATACGACTATAATGGAGGTGTAAATTCTAGTGTACTATCTAGCAATTCTTTTTAGGTCTTCATTATTTTGTAAATTTGAGTGTTTACACTATGTTGTTAGACAGTAAATTGTATGTGTTTAGTATTTTATTATGTTAACTCAGTGTAAACTTTCTATGCAAATTATACATTTTCATGAAATTATTTTTTTGTAGAATGCTTTGAATATTTAACTTACTTATTGTGTATTAAAGAAATTTCTTTGTTATGATATTACTTATTTAGGCTTATTTATACAGGAAGGTTTATGTTTTATAGCTTAAATAATTAAGGGGTTTGATTTGTAAAATCTTTATATAGTTGTATTAAAGGATTAAATCATTATACACGACATTACATGATATGATATTATTTAGCTCGTGATAAGTATAGTAGTAGGGCTATAAATGAGCCGAGTTACTTAAGCTGGGCTTGATTTTGGATTAATAAACGAGCTAAACTTGAGCTCTAAATTTGGGCTTATGAGCAGGTTTGTTCATATTGTTAACAAGCAAGCTCATTCATACTGTTAACAAGCTGGTCCTCATTATTTTATTATTTCGTATATATATATCTTTTTAATTCTTATATTTTTAATCTTGTATATATCTACATCATTAAAGCCAAAAGGAAGGGTCATTTGATGTCTTTATGCTATTCTCAAAAATACCCTTGAAACATATTAAAATAACTATTAAAAAAAATACTATTATAATCTATCTTAATAATATGAAGGGCAAAATTAAGTGATTTGCTCTTGTTTTTTTCTCTACTTTAATTCTTCAAATATTTCCTTTTTTTAAGGCTAACCAAATTTATAAAATGTTGATTGCCATTGTAATTTTTCATTAATTGAGATTCCCTTTTTTTCCCTAAACATAATTGGTTTTTGTTATTATATATTAATAGCAACAAAATGGATTGTCTCTATTTACATATTCATTTCATCTATTATTCTTTTTTAGGCTTATTTATCTAAATGAGCTCAACTTTAAGCTTAAGCTTGATCTCTCATTTAGACTCATTTAGACTCATTTATCTTAATGAACTTAAGCTTAGACTCGTTTAGATAAATAAGCTTAAGTGTAGGCTTGTATAGATATACAAGAGCTCATGTACATGCTCGTTTAGATATATGAGCTTGAGGTAGTTTAGGTAAATGAGTGGAACTCGAGCTTCTAATTTTTCAGTCTTAGTGAAAACTTGCTCGACTCATTTACAACCTTACATAATGGTTAAGGTGTATGCATTGGTGTATGCATGATGTCTCAAGTGTTGGGTTCAATTCTTTGCAAGTGCAATTTGTGTTTTTTATTTATTTATTTTTTTGTTTAACTAAAGTGTCACATGGCACCTTCTGATTGGGTGCGTGAGTTAATTGAGAGATGTTGACTTCATCTTCCTTACATATTTTTCCCTTATTAGATAGTTGCTTTCTTAATAATTTTTCTCCTTTTTTGTTCTAATGGTGAAATCATGGAAATCAACTAGGATACTATGCATGGAGACTTAAATCATGTCTTTGTTCATCTATTTACCCACTTAAATTAGCCTTTGAAGATTGAGAAAAATCATAATTCAAGATTATAGAATTTAAATGAATCCATTGAATCTAAGTATACCAAGAAAAAATAAGAGGCTATCTTTGATCTTTATCACGTTTTTAGTCACAGCTCATAAAATCACTTGAATCTTGCATTTTTCCCAGAATTCGAAGATTGACTGGGTTATAGAATCATGGTTCACTTCAACATTAAAGGAGCTTTCCATGTTTGCTCGTACTTAAGATAGTATGAATGGAGCTCCTCATGCTCATCTAGGGCATGGACTCTCACTTAAGAAACTTACATTAATCAAACATACAAACACTTTTAAGGCTCTCGCTTTCTCTATCGCATAACCCATTATCTAGAAATTGAAGGCTCTTAAGAAGCTTTTGAGCTGGATCAACACTACAGTGAGTATCCCTAAGCTTTTAACTTCAAATAGCTACCACCCTAGTAAGTTATCATACCTCTTATCATGACCACCATCACCACCTGCCTAAACCTTAATTATCACCCTTACCATCATGCGAATCAACCAGTTCCACTCATCTTTGTGTATAACCAATCCCACTACAAGACTCGCAACCATTGCTTCATCCCCAGCAACCACCATATGAGGCAAACCAATCCACTATTGCTAGCTATCTAACAACTACCAAAACCACAACGAACTGCTAAGGCATTGTCACTAAGCTTAGTGTCATTAATGACTTTGTCATGAAAGTCACTTGCCTCGCTCAATTTGGCCAATAAAGATGTTTGAATCACCCTTTGATGGCTACCAGTTTTCTCTCCAATTCTAGTTACATGCATTATGACTCAATCCTTAGCTTGGATCTGAACTACCGATCCACATCCTAACCTACACATCCGACCCATACATTACATAGTTCTTAGCCTAATTTATCTTCTCTTTTTATTTTTTTTCCTTTCTTTATTTGTTTTACTCTATATTAGTTAATTTATTTTAATGTTGCTAAATAAAACCCTTGTTTACAAATCTGGGATAAGACCTTTCAAAGAAAAAATAAATAAACTTTTAGCACTTAGAATTTTTTTTTAAAATAAATGAATAAACCCTCTTATAGAATAGGACTTCTTTTAGGATTTCTCAAAAATAGATGTCCAAATTTATGTCCCTTTCTTAATTTTTGTTAATAAAGATTAAAAAAATAGTGAATGTAAACCCAATTGTTTTGTAAAATTAAAATAAATAAATCAACTTAAATTTTTGAAATGCATTACGAAAGTTGATATTAAATAGCCAGTACATAGATACTTATAGACCACTACAAGGAGATTTAAAATACAAAAAAAAAAATTATTTTCCCCTTTTCTAAATAAATAAGTTCAATTTCCCAATTTCTTTCATTTTATAAACAAAAATTATCTTTTTTTTTCCCTTCTCGTTCTTTACTTATAAATTAGACTTTTTTTTTCAAAGAGGTATTTTGGAAAATAAATTAAATTAAAAAATTATAATATTACTCATGTAGGGTTTAATAAGATAGTTTATGAACTCACAATGTCCAGTTTCTAAAAAATTTTGAAAGGATTTTCAAAAAGCAAGCTAATGGTTAAACCAGAGTCAATTCGTCTAACTATTTTTAACTTAATAACTTTTCTTAGTTATATCGAGTGACGCCTCTAAAGATTTTCTTTTTTCTTTTTAAATAAAGAACTAGGTTTTCTTTAATTTTAATCAATGGTTTAAACTAAATGGACACAAAGTTTATTTTAAATCAAGTTATAGATAAAAACAAAAAAAAAACAAAAAATTCAAGCTCGACAACATTTACAATGTTGTCAAATCCAAGTTGATCTCTACAGTTCAACCCAATTCAATATGACCTTACTATAAAACTAGTACGGTCTAACCATGGACCAATTCTACCTAAATCCTGTTGAACCCGGTTCCACCCCTTTAATTATTAACCCTTTTAGATGTTGAAGTTAATGATCTAGACTAGGTTTATTAACATTGACATTTACAATTTGAAAGGAACACGAGTGTAAATCAAATTTGATTTGAAGACTAATGAATTGGTGACAAATGGATTTCGAAGAAAACAACAAGGACAAATCAAATCAAAAAGTTATTTTTTAAAAAAAGAACAGTAAAGGGAAGAAATGAAAGCACAACGCATGCATCATCACTTTAAATTTGTGATGTTGAAGTGAAAACCCAACTGTGTAGATCCCTTTAAATTTAGTTAATCTTTTCTAATAAACATGGATTATATATAGTTATAGAAATAACTAAAAGCCTACAAAATCAAAAGCATGCAAAGAAAGATGACACAAACCATTTATGTTTCTAATCAATAGCAAGTGTTATAGGCCCCCCAAAATGGGCTATTCCCAAGAGGTTCTTAAAGCCTAAGCCCACTAAAAGCTTCCAAAAGATGAAAAGTTCTAAAAGGTTTTAGAGAAGTCTAGAATTTTATATAGTAGTAGGTAAGGTAGGTGAATGTAGTAGTTGGAAGTCAATTGTAACCGTTAGATTAAATTGATCTTAGCCATTAATTTGTAAATACTTTTTGTATATATATGTATGTTCCCTTCAGATGTAAGATATAAGTCATTTCAATGAATATAATATACCTTCAGAGTTTTTGTCATGACCTTGAAGGGGGCCTAGTAGAATTACCTAAAATTCTCATATCATGTGTGCACCCATGATTCTATGATTTGAAAATCATCTTGCAAGTTAAAGATTGCAAGATTCTAAACAATTAGTCACTAAAGGTTTTATTTATTTATTCTTAATTAACGTACAACCACATATATGTGACTATGGATATCCGATAAGCCACAGTCCATCAGAACCACTGAGAATCGGTATCCCCTACCAAATAATAAGATTAAGTAGTAAAGTTCTAAAACTCAAAACTTACTAAAGTCACAAAATTTAAATATAGTATATATAATTCAAATGAACCATATAGTCTATCCTCTGAGTCTAACTTCTATGCATCCTGATGTTAACTCTCAACTCTCAGTTCTTAGCCCATGTTCGATCATCTAGCAACCTGTAAGAGAAAACTACTGAGGAGTAAGCTACAAGAGCTTAGTGAGTTATCCTTTGTATTATACCAACAAACAAGTTATCAAATAGTTTATTATCAAACATATTAATGCATGAACAAGCATTATGCCAAACAATATATATGCAGTTGACCAGTGCTGCATACAACATTGGATTTAATGCCTTCCGAAATAAAGATTGGAGATACATCAGTACCAATCACAACCGGGCACTAGCACTTGGGTTTTTAACCTTATATCATTATATATATATGAATTCCCTATTTCACAAAATAAGTTTCTATTTCCAACAGTTAATAGTATATAAATATCCAGGTCTAGCGGTGAGGTGGCCCTTGTAGTCCACATTCACACCTTACAGTGGTGGTCTTTAGACGTAACCCCCAGTCACTTACGATTAGCGTCTCCGGCGATAGTAGAACCCGTAAGCTAAGGGTAGAGTCTTGTTGTACCAATGCTCCTGTACTATACTAATCAAATCATGTGGGAATCCATCCTTCCAAAGCTCTTCATTATCAACCGCATGAGGTGACGACCAGAACATTATAAGCAATGTTTGTGCTCTATGCATGATCCGTTTAATTTTAGTTGGGTTAAATATGATTAAGTCAATTTATGAGGTGGTCAAACATTATCAACAAATCATTCAAATAATGTAACAATCAATTATATAGCCAAATCTTCAACTATCACATTTAATAGTATTTTACACAGTAATCAATTAATATCAATCGCATGCATAACTTGAAACCCCATGCATCAAGTTATTAATATTTAATTCATGTACCCTAATTACAAGCACTAAACAAGTATAGAATCATCGGGAGTACTTACTTGATCATAAATGATGTTAGGAATTGTAATAGTCCAAAGGAAAATCGGTCTTGATTTCAAGATCACCTGATATTAGGGGAATATGGAAAGTAATAAGTTTAGGAATTAAATAACTAAACTAGCATGCTCAATCATATTGTTTACTTAAATCGATTAGTGATTTACGCGAAATTATCGATTCAAGCTTTTTATCGAATTACGTATAACTTTTTTGTTTTAACTCAGATTGTTATGAACTTATAGTCTATTTTGATCGTTTTCTAGCGTATTTTCTCGTAACGAGGTTCGTTTTAGACGTTGTGACTCATAGTTTGAATTGTGATATAAAAATATCACAAAATTTATTTATTTATTTTTAAATTATAAAATATTAATTTTAGATTTTTCTTAATATATTTATGATTTAATAATTATTTAAATCATATAATTGATATTTTTATTATTTTAAGCATATTTTTCCTATTTTTGAGATTCTAGTCTTATTATGATTGTTATTATTATTTATTGCTATTATTTTTATTATTTATTATTTTCTTATTATTAATTTGTATTACAATTTACATATATATATTTATGTACTTATAATATATTTAATTAATTTTATAATTTAATTTAATTTGTAATCCCTAATTTACGGTAATATTCATATATATATTTTATATGCCTACTCTTTACATATTTATGAATTTATTTTATTTAGTAAATATTATTATATTATATTATATTTACTACTTACTTAATATTTGGTATACTACATATATACTATATGTTATACATATACTATATATATGCATTCATGCCACATACATGTATACCTATATGTATATAAAATATAACTTACATGTATATATATATATATATCTACAAAATACTTATACATACTATACGAATACATATTCACGTATATATATATACATATGAAAATGAAAATAAAGCATAAATACATACCCAATTCCTCTTTCACGTGTACAACTATATATATATATCTATATTTATTTTGTAAAAATATTACTAAATACAGATTATGTATTGTCTTATTAGATACATACACATACCCTATATTATACTTATATACATACATGTCTATATACATACATATATATCTTAATTTAATTACTTATGCATACATATAAGTATTGGGAATGTAATATTTATTAAAATACAAATATTACATATATACATGTACATACCATATAATATGCATATATATTACTAAAATAATTATGTTTACCTAATTTTTCTTCTTCTTTTCTTCCTCTTATTTTCTTCTTATTCTTCTCCTTGTTCTTCATAGTTTGGTTTTGATTTTTTTTTCTTTGCTTTTGTTTCTCATTTTGTGATTTTGGTCGTTTTTTTTTTTTTCCAAGATTGAGGCATGATTCAGCAATTGGAAACAAGTAAATAAAGAAAAAAAAATATAAGATCATTATCTACTTAGCTTAAGCATTTAATTAGATAAGACACCTCTTTTATTAATTTGTCTATTCTCTCTCAACTTTATGACACTTGGACATGAATTTAAGCAAATGGGCTATTGAATTTTTAGCTGCAAGTTCACGTGTAAGGTAAGGAAAATAGGAGAAAAGAAAGGAAGAAAAAGCAAGAAAATGGAAATTAATAATAATTATATGTAATTTTTCTAAACTTAAAAATCATAAAAATAACCATCTTAAATTAATTTTAGAATTTTGTGAAAATTTATCAATTCAATTGGTACCCATTACAATTATAATTTTAACAAGTTATTGTAACGATTTCGTTAAAATTTTACGTGATTACATGATTTAGTTGATAATTGTAATCGACTGCAATTATATTACTATTGAGTGATATTTAATTATTTTATAGGATTAAAGTTATAATTTTAAGATTTTCATCAAATTCGGGTTCAATTTTGGTTAATGGTGCATAAATCAGATTTAGGGTTTTAATACACAATTTAGAATTTTGATAAATTTTTAAGGTTTTTACTACTTATAATATATTTAAATTTATGATTTATTAAATTTTTATCTTGTTTGAGTTTAATGACTCATCAAGTCATCTATAATATTAATGTTTAATTCTACTCTCAAATAGCTAAATTTGCGGGGTTTCCAGTTTCTCTCTCTACTTTCTCTCTCAAAACTTTGTGATTGTATTACAAGTTGATTTAGCCTTCTTTTGTATGGTCAAGAACGCTAAGTATCGTATGGGATTGAGTAATGGAATCTACCCATAACAAGTGGTATCAGAGCCTTGGAAAAGGGACTACTTGTGGAGAAAATATCATCCGGAAGAGACAACAATACTTCAATGGTCGATGAGTTGGCTAACCATGATGATCGCCATATTACCAGGCAAAGGGCTAGGTCCTAGGACTTGCGGAACTTCCTCCTTAATAAGATGGATAGGGTAAAGTTAAGCATTGCTAAAGCCAAGGAGCAATTTGATGAGTCTCAAGGCAGTCTTAAGGAGAAGGAAGAAGAACTCAGAGGAGAATTGCAAGGAGCACTTAATCGGGCAGTAGAGGAGCTTAGGTAGTGTGGAAACGTTATTGAAGAGAAGGGTGATCCTCTTCAAGCTTAAGTCACGACTTTAGAAACTAAGGAAGAAGCTTATGAAGCTAAGATTGATGCAATGGTAATGGTTATATGTCAGGAGATTAAAGATCTGAAGACTCAATTGATGGCTTATTGAATTGCTGTTGCAAATGGAGTGACCATCTAGACTAGCCATAGGGTTGATGTTCCAAAGCTAAAGCATTTCAGTAGAATGCAGTCCGCTCGAGAAGTAGACAACTTCTTATGGGGAGTGAAACAATACTTTAACACTGTAAGAATCCTAGATGATGCCAGAAAGGTACGTAATACTACCATGTATCTAAAAGACTCTGCTATGGTATGGTGGCGTAGGAGGGTAGCTAATATCAACACATGAGATAGCTTTGTATAAGAGCTAAAGGGTCAATTCTTCCCTCAAAATGCTGTTAAGGAAGCAAAGGTAAAATTGCATCACCTAACCCATAAGGGTGACATACAGCAATATGTAAAGGAATTTTCACAGTTGATGTAGAAGATTCCAAACCTTAACCAAGAAGATGCTTTGGTAATGTTTATGGATGGCTTAAAGCCCTGGGCTAAATTAGAACTAGAGCGAAGGGGAATAGAAGACATTTCCAAGGCTACAGCAGTTGCTGAAAGCCTAATGGAATTTTGGAAGATAAATCCTAAGACCCTAGGGGGAAGATGGAAAGAGAGAGCTGAAAGGAAGAAGAGTGGGAGTTCTTCCAAGGGGAAAACTAAGGCAACGGAAAGAGATAGCGATCAAGGTAGAACTCGTGAAGGGAGAGACCGGGAATGATGGAAACCCTGTAAATTGAAATGTTATTTTTGTAATGGTCCCCATTATGCCAGGGAGTGTCCAAACAAAGAGAGATTGGCGGTGCTAGTAGCAAGTGAGAGCTCAGATGAAAGGAATGAGGCTCAATTAGGGTCAGTTCGTCTACTCAGTACCATGAAGTCTCAAGTTAACAAAAGAAGAAAAGGATTGATGTATACCGAAGTATTGATAGCAGGTAAGAAACTTAATACCCTCATAGACACAAGAGCATCCTATCTTTTCATTTCTGATATGGTAGCAAAGAAGTTGGGGCTAAAGGTGGAGGAGACCAAAACATGGCTCAAAATAGTTAACTCAAAAGAAGTTCCCACTATTAGAGTAACTAGGGGGATTGAACTCTATATTAGGGGTTGGTAGGGAAAGGAGATCGTTGAAGTAGTGCCAATAGATGATTTTGAGTTTGTGACTGTGATGGATTTCCTAGATTGCATTAATGCACTTATTGTACCGCGAGCTAACTGTATTTATGTACTTGATCACAACTCACAATGTGTAGTCCCCATCATAAGAAGGTAGGCTAAGCCACCAAATTCCTATTGGCTATGCAATTGGAAAAGGGACTCAAGAAGAATGAAGTCACTTCCTTGGCCGCCTTAAAAGTCAAGGAAGAGACTATTGGTCAGGAAAGTGTTCTGCCTCAAGTGGGCGAGATATTGGAAGAATTTAAGGATATAATACTGCTAATGTTACCCAAGAAGTTACCACTAAGAAGAGAGGTAGACAATGTGATAGAATTGGAACCTGGAGCCAAGCCGCTCGCCACCATCCTATATAGGATGTCACCTCTAGAATTAGAAGAGTTAAGGAGACAACTGAAGCAATTACTAAAAGCAAGTTTCATTAAGCCTTCAAAGGCACCTTTTGGAGCTCTTGCACTCTTTTAGAAGAAACAAGATGGATCACTCCGAATGTGTATTGATTATCGAGCCCTTAACAAGGTCACTATAAAGAATAAGTATCCCATTCCACTGGAATCGAACCTATTTGATAGGTTAGGAGAAGCTAGAAACTTATCCAAATTGGATTTACGGTCAGGATATCACCAAGTGAGGATTGTAAAAGGAGACAAACCCAAGACCACTTGTGTTACAGGGTATGATGTTTTTGAATTCCTGGTCATGCCATTCGGCCTTACCAATGCCCTGACTACTTTCTGTACACTTATGAATCGTGTTTTGGCCCCCCTTTCTTAATCAATTTGTAGTAGTATACTTGGATGGCATTATGATTTACAGTAAGATGTTGGAGGAACACATAGAGCACCTTCGCTCAGTATTCTTAGCTTTGAGAAGGAATGATCTATATGTGAAACTAGAGAAATGTGCTTTTGCGCAAGAAGAGATGATGTTCCTTGGTCACATAGTGGAGAAAGGAAAGATTAGAATGGACGAAGGAAAGGTACGGGCCATCTGGGATTGGAAGGAGCCTTCTAAGCCTACCGTGTTGAGATCCTTCCTTAGCTTATATGAATTACTATAGAAGATTCATTAAGGGCTATTCGAGGATAGTGAGCCCATTGACAAACTTACTAAAAAAGAATACCCCTTGGGTTTAGAGTACAGATAGACGACAGGCACTCGAGACCTTAAAGATGGCAATCACTAAGGAGCCAATCCTTTTCCTTCCTAACTTTAGCAAACCCTTTGAGGTATGTATAGATGCTAGTGATTTTGCTATTGGAGGGGTTTTAATGCAGGAAGGACACCCTGTGGCATTTGAAAGCCAGAAGCTGAATGACACAGAGAGGCGATATCCAGTGTATGAAAATGAGATGGCGGCAATAGTACACTGTCTTCGGGTATGGAGGCACTACTTGTTAAGGAAGAAGTTTATGGTCAAAATTGACAATATGGCAATTAGCTATTTTCAGACTCAAAAGAAGCTTTTTCCTAAGCAAGCCCGATGGTAGGTTTTCCTGGCGAAATTCGATTTCGACCTTGAACATAAGTCAGGTAAGATTAACATCATGGCGGATGCTTTGAGCCAAAGGGTTAAGTTAGCAACCATCAGCAAACCTGAAAGCAACTTTGTTGATAAAATTCAAGAGGGGATGGAGAGTGATAAATAAGCTAAAGCTCTATTGATCTAATGTCAAGAAGGGAAAACGAAGAGATTTTGAGAAGAGAATGGACTAATATACACAAAGGGACATCGAATTTATGTGCCCCAATCCTTGAACTTAAGAAGGGAGATACTTAAAGAGTGTCATGCTTCTAAATAGGCTGGTCATCTAGGAATGCACCGTACCCAAGCCTTGGTAGAGGAGAAGTATTTTTGGCCACACATGAGGGAAGATGTTGAGAGCTATGTCCAAGCTTATTTCGTATGCCAACAAGACAAAGTTGAACACAAGGAAACTCTGAGGCTATTAGAGCTTCTTCCCATTCCTGAATGGCTATAGGAGAGCATTTCCATGGACTTCATTGTAAGTTTGCCCCAATCAGAAGGGTATGGTACAATTATGATTGTAGTAAACAGGTTCTCAAAGTACGTGACTTTTGTTCTAGCAACAAAGGAGTGCCCGACAGATGAAGCTGCCCAATTGTTCCTAAGGCATGTAGTAAAGTATTGAGGCTTGCTAAGAAACATTGTGAGTGATTGAGATGGGCGATTTACAGTGAAATTTAGACAAAATTGTTCAAACTGCTAGGATCAGAGTTAAACTTTTCAACTAGTTTGCATCCTTAGACAGAGTGAGTGAATGCTTTAGTAGAATTATACTTAAGGCATTTTATAAGAGCTAACTAACTCGATTGGACCAAGTTGTTAGATGTGGTGTAGTTCTCGTTTAACCTACAGAAGAATAAGTCCATCGGATAGAGTCCTTTTGAGATCGTCCTAGGAAGGCAACCTTTAACTCCTAATACAATGACAATGGGATACACAGGATCCAACCCCGCATATAAATTTGTAAGGGAATACTAAGAAAATCATGACTTAGCTGGAACATACTTAGACTAAGCTATCAAGAGAATAAAGAAGATTGCAGACAAGAAGCGTAGGTCGATGGAATATTAAGTAAGCGACCAAGTGCTTGTTAAGTTACATTTGATACAACATACGAGGAAACAACTGCATAAAGGTTTAATGAGATGCTACGAGGGCCCATTCCCAATTATAAAACAAGTAGGGTGAGTGTCTTACAAATTGGAACTTTCATCCAAATTGAAATTCCACTTAATTTTCTACATGAGTATGCTAAAACCATTCCACAAGGATGAGGAAGACTCCATAAGAGCTATATCACAAAGGGCCCCAATAAGAGTACGGGATTCATTTGACGAAAAAGTTAAAGGGATCATAGCTAATAGAC
This sequence comes from Lumnitzera racemosa, assembly GCA_024138005.1. NCBI lineage: Eukaryota > Viridiplantae > Streptophyta > Magnoliopsida > Myrtales > Combretaceae > Lumnitzera > Lumnitzera racemosa. The sequence continues at coordinate 38,379,107 of JAMXBC010000007.1, forward strand.
ATGTGAGGAGACGTGGACAGACTCCTAAACATTAGTATATGGTTATGTAGATTGGAAGACCGGAGAGTAAGGCTAGTTGAGAACTAGCCAAAGCACTATGGCAATTCAAAGACAAGATTCAAAAGTTCTATGATGGAGGAGCGATGAGGGCATCGCCAGATTAGGCGGGGGAGAATGTTACGGACCCCCTAAAATGGGTCATTTCTAGGAGGTTCCTAAAGTTCAAGACTAAAACCCAAGCCTACTAAAAACTTCTAGAAGATGAAAAGTTTCAGAAGGTTTCATAGAAGTCTAAAATCTTGTATAATAGTAGGTGGGGTAGGTGAATGTAGTAGTTGGGATTCAACTGTAACCGTTGGATTGAATTGATCTTAACCATTAATTTGTAAAGGCTTTTTGTATATATAGAGGTATTCTCCTTAGATGTAAGATAAAAGTCATTTGAGTGAATACAACATACCTTCAGAGTTTTTCTCTTTACTTTCTCTCTCTCAACTTTGTGAGTGTGTTACAAACTGACTTAGCCTTTCTTAGTATAGTTAGGAACGCTAAGTAATGCACGGGATCGAGTAACAGAATTCGCCCGTAACACAAGGTTGTCTTCTTCTATATGTCAATTAATTTAATAATAATAATAAAAATTAGTTCTCAAGAAAATTGAGAAAAAATATTAAGTATTCATCTATGTGCATAAATTTGAAAATGGAAATATAAAATAATTATTCAATAAATTTGATCTACTAAATGCACATGCTTTCGATGCCGGTGCATAAAATATAAATTATAAAAGTGATGATTAAAGAAATAAAGAAAAATATATGTAAAATGGCTTACAAATGCACAAAGAAGAAAAAGGGAAGGTACGGTCATATTGATGCAATATATAAACATAACAGACAAAATTGATATTCAATTGCTTCTTTAAAAAAGTTACCATGTGCTGACAAAAAGATATATCAATTTGAAAATTCTATACATAATAGAGTACATAAATTTAATAATGGGCAATAGTTATTATAGATAATTGATGAAAGAGATATTGAATCTCCTCTCATCAAACATTGAGAAGCTTTTGAAACCAACTTGAATGCGTTTGTAGCACTAGGAGCTGTATTCATATCTAGGTGTACTTTCAAGGGAAGCTTGCTATACGTCTTCCTCACATCCCCTAAAGTGCAACTCTTCTCCAGACCCTAAGTATCTAGCAACAGTTTTTCCTCCTTAATTTCCCTCATATGCCAATTTGCTCTAGGTAAATGTAGCAATTGAAGAAGATGAAGCCAAACCATTTGTAGGACTCTTATTCCAAATTAAGGCTTTTTCCAAGGGTACTAATACAAATGGATCTGAAGCTTACTCATTATTATTTATCATAGATTGATTTTGAGGTTACAATTTGATCTTTAATAAGAGATCATCGACAAGCAAGTCGGGTTCAAGAAATTTAGTAACATGTGCCCATTCACTTGATTCATATGCTTGTTGGCCTATGCTTAAGCTTTTAAGAATAAAGGTCTTTGTTTTCATCAATCTAACGATGAAATCTCACTTTCCATAATCACCAAAATAGACAAAATCAATAGAAAGTCCTAGTTCGATCAAATGAAATAAAAACTTTGTTGGTGAATTAGATTCAGTTAAGCAATTATAAGTTAGCAACTCATAAATTTCGCATATAAAGGCATATATTGCCAACAATCTCAATAAAACTTAAAGAATATAAAAAGAAACCCTAAAAAACTAAATGATGAAAAATAAAAAGGAAAAAAAGGATTGTGTTGGGTTTAATTTAAACAAAGTTTAAGTGAAAAATATCATTCCAATATATGCAGTTCAAAATTATTAATCAATGAAACAAAGCAAAATGCATTCCACAAAGAATAGATTGACAAATAGTTCCCATATATGCAAACCCTTATTTTGAATCCTTTATCTTCCACTTCATGTACCTTTCTTTTCTTTTTCTTGGCTCTATTAGGATCTTTGTTTGATTGAACATAAAGGCCTAATTTGTTATGTTTTCTTTTAAATGGACTGGCATCAGAGAAAAGGGAAGATGTGTTCATGGTGGTTGTCCCATGGGTCACCATAAAAATTCTTTTCACTATGTAAAGGGAGAGAGCATAGGGGATAGGAAAATGGAGAAGAGAGGGAACTATGCATGGAAGAGAGAGAGAGGGTGGGAAAGAGAAAAATTGGAGGAAAGAAAAAACTATGGGAAAAAGAAGAAACTGACTATTAGTTTTTGTAACTAGGTATTTTAAAACTTAGTTTCAATGTTTCTAATGTGGGTACTTTTAAAACTAGAATCGGTTATGAGAGAGAAAACAGTATTGCAAGTGTACATGTGCAGAGATTTGTCCATTTTGAAAATTAAAAAAAAAAAAAGAATCCCTTAATATCATGACTTATCACAAACTATCGAATAAAAAGTGGGAAGAGGGAAAAAAAAATATACCCATTTTAATACTTTTAAGAATTTAATTTAGTATTAGTTTTATTGTTATATATTCTTAAATTAAGGATTAAATAATAATTTTAGAAAATAATAGTTACTTAAAGCTTTCTTAGCTTAAATAATAGAGATACTAGCAAAAGTTGCACTTGTATTTCAGGTGATAAAAGTTATATAAATATCCATAAATTATATATCAAATATTCAAAACGTAAAAGAAAATACATTTTTGTGAGGTTATTAGATAATATAAGACATTGAATGACACTATCCTAAAGCAACTTTCGTTTACTATGTGTAATGACTTGCCTTTCCAATTTGTGGATAACTCTAATATCACCTATAATAACCCAATCAAAACTCATTTTATCGAAATATTATTTACTTTGACGAGTTATATCACATGGTTTTATCTCTTGGAACAGTAACCTTCCATAAGATCATCTATTTAAGATTAATCTAATCCAAACATACTTAATTTTAGAGTTTCGATGTACTTCAAGTCGTTATACTGGAAGACCCCTTGATAATTAAAGTTTTATTACCTAGTACTAAAATGGTATCACATTTTACAACTCTTTGCTTCAAATATAGTAAATTTATGTGTATAATAAGTTTTTTTTTAATTATTTATCACATCAATAGTTTCTTATACTTCAATATTATGAAAAATAGAACGATACTCTGTAGCTTTGATATATTATCAGTGGAGTTTTGAAATTAAAATAATTTTTTTCACCATATTGTATGTCTTGTTCTGTTAATATATAATTCGTGATAATGCTTATCAAATGCATTATGAATGTTTATATCACCCGCATAAACGGGAAAATAACATGAATTTGTATTTGACAGATATATTAAAGTAAAACCGGAAAACAAATTTAGGGATCCGCTACTTCTATACCATGAATAATATATGGATGATAACATTCGATAAATTTGCCAAATTGAGTCATTGTAATATATAATATATATACACAATATATAATTTGTGATAATAAATGCTTAAATATAACCTTATTTAGAGTGCGTATTTTTTGAAGCAGTAAATAAATAAATGGAAATAAAAAGCTTATGACGACCCCATTTTATTTTCCAAAATGCAAACCTACACAAGGACCATAAAATTCCAAGGTTCTTTCTCTTCAAAATTTCTATAGCTATCTTTATATTATAACTATTTTACTTAAGTGCTTCCAACCATTTTTTTTTTTTCCCTCTCTTATGAACTGTCCTCCAATGGTGCTCAAATGTACATGAAAGAAATTGCCACATTTTGTTCATACATAAATGTAGAAGGTTGTTGGAACATTGCCTGGAATTGAAGAAAGGGAGTTTGCGGAGAAAGGAAATTCTTGAGCTAATGTAGAGTTAAAACAACTCTATGTTGTCTATGGAATCTCCTTCTTCCTCTGCCACTGCAATCTAAACTCTTGCATCTTCCCTCATATAACCTATTGTAGTAATTAAAAGCCACACATCATCAGTCCATATATTCATATATTAGCATAAAATAATAATAATAATAAAAAAAAAGCAACAGAATTTTCAAATATCAGAATCTCCTTGATTATCTCTTTCATCATTTGATGGTTAAAACGAAATTTCCATCATGTCATACCTATATCTCATTTTCGGGCTGAAGGAAAGAATAAAGATGATATCGCATAATGATTGATGATTTATTGCGAATTAGTTGCCAAAAATCTTGAAAAAAAAAATACAATATAAGGAACTTCTATCAAGATGAGACATGAAGAAAGAAATATATCACAGCAAAACCAATGTTAATTGTTCTACAAAATGGCTCAAGAAAGGTTAGACAAATACATCAAAATTAATTGCAATGCAGTAAACCATACATGAAGACTGTCATTCAAATTTATGAACAAAGTGCCAGGAGCAACACACTTTATGTTTTATTTCAGTCCTCGATATTACCAAGTGATTAAAAAAAGTATTCTAATCCATATCATAAAAATTTCCAACTTCATCGACATTTTAAAGATTATACTTCTTCTCTGTAGGCCAGAAAACTTAAAATCTTTATTACTCCATGAGATTGAATGTATACATGGTGAGGAAATTTTTATAAACAAGGACAGATCCTCCTAGATATAAGCATGTAATTACTAAAGTTATCCATACTTAATATATGGAAAAACAGAAAAATACAGAAAAAATAAAATTAAAAATACTCAAAAGGATATCTAGTATTTTGCTTTTCTACACCCCTTTAAGCTGGGAAATAGATTTTTATCATTCCCAACTTGGATAAAAGCTTTATAAATGGTTGCTTTGCTAAGGCCTTGGTGAAAAAAATATGCTTCTTGATTCTTAGTCGAAATATATTCAACTTGAATTCCACCATTTTCAATCTTTGTCTTAATAAAGCTTCGATTGATTCGGGCATGTTTCACCCTCTCATGTTGGATTAGAATCTTCACTATACTAATTGCTAATTTAAAATCACAATAAAGTATGGTAGAGCTCCACTTTGCTTTCAAATCTTATAGTAATCTTTGTCATCAATCAACCTCACATGGCTCTTGTGCTATAGCTCTAAACTTTGCCTTAACATTACTTCTTGTAACAATTGCTTTTTTTTTTTTTTAACTTCTCTACAATACCAAGTTACCCTAGACTTTGGTATAAGACCCAATTGTAGACTTTCAGCCTATCACTACCGAAGTTCACATCTACATAAACCACAAATTCTCAATAATCAGATTTCTTAATGAAAATTCTTTTCTAAGTGTTCCTTTAAGATACCTCAATATGTGACGAACAGCATCCAAGTGATGTCTAGTGGGTAAGTGCATAAACTGGCTAACCATAATAATTGCAACCACTAAGTTTGGTCTAGATAATGAAAGATACATCAATCATCCAACTAATATTTGATATTGGTCTTTATCAATTGGAGAATCATTCTTAGGTGACTAATTCTTCCAATTATGTAGCAATAGAGTATCCTTTGGCTTACAACTAAGTTTCCCTATCTCCTTAAGCAAGTTTAGTAAGTACTTGCATTGATTGATGTAGATTGCCTTCTTTGTCTATGCAATTTTCTTGCCTAAGAATTATTTTAGATCTCTTAACTCTTTGTTTTTAGATTTTACTTGTATCTTCTTCTTCAAATCTACTTTTTATGCCTCTTCATCCCCTGTAAATAATATTGTAAGCAAAAACTATAAGAGTAGATTCCTCCTCTGTATCCCCCTTACCCACTCCCTTTTCTTTTCTCTTTTCTCTCTCTCTTTTTTTTTTTTCCTTTTCTCCTATTTTAACAAATGAGGTATGCTCTACTCAGTTGATAGCCAAAATCTAGCAAGGTCTCACTAAACATTTTGAACCAAGCTCCCGAGGATTGTTTCAATCCATATAGCGACTTATTCAACTTGCACACTTTCCTTTTGGTTGCTTTTGAGTCAAAACCTAGTAGAAGTTGCATGTGTGTTTCCTCTTCTAGATCTCCATTTAAAAATGCATTCTTAACATCTAACTCATATAAGGGCCAATCGAGATTAGTTGTCAAAGACAGTATAACTTGTATCAAATTTAACTTTCCTACAAGTGTGAACATTTCCTCATAATCTAACCTATGGTGTTTGAAGGAAATCCTAAACATCTAGGCAAGCGATGTATCTCTCCATGTTCCCATCTGACTTGTGTTTACCATTGAACACACATTTACTCTCAATTGCTTTCTTTTCACTTAGCAAAAACATAGCCTCACTAATATTCTTTAGTATTTTTTCACCATCAACACGTGTTAGAAAAGCTTTAAAATTGGAAGATATACTATCATATGATAAGTAATGGGAAATAGGAAAAATATCAAGTAGAAGTTCTCTTCCCTTTTCCTTTAAGCAATGGAAATGTCTAACTCCTAACTTCCATCATTAGTTGGATTTTGATTTGCCATGCAATGTAATTGATCCAACTTACCCTACATTAACTCCATACCCATCTTATTCTTAGGTTTGGACTTTACTTTTGAGGTAGACAATGGTATCTGTTGAAGGTTTTTAAGTCTTTTAGTATACATCAGAGTTATGACCGTATACTGACTTTATTATGAAACTTAATAGACTCTTGAACACTATTTTTTTCATAAGACTAGACAAACTCTTGACCAATACTTTATTTACTACTACTAGCTGGATTGACATTATTTAGAGTTGGAGTTTCACAACCAGTGTATAGAACAAAAGGTAGACATGTGTGTTTAGCAAACCCATCATCGTTTGCTACCAATTAGAGTCATTAGACCTAAAATATGGAGTTTCTTCAAAGAACACCGCATCAACAATAACAAGAATACAACTTAAGGGTGGATGATAGCATTTATAGCCTTTTGAAAAGGTAAATACCCAATAAACATACATATGAAGGCTTTTTCTTCTTCTATTTTGGGAGTGATTAGAAGCATACACGATACATTCAAATATTTTTTTATGGCAAGGAGTTGAACAAATTTATATTTAGGAAGCTCTTACTAAAAACACTTAAAGGAGTTTGAAACTTAAGTGTTTTAGAAGAAAGTCTATTTATGAGATAAGCTACAGTTAATATGGCTTCCCCTAATATTGGTGTAGAACTAAGTTAGCAACCATTAAGGATTGAGCGGTTTCAATTAAATGTTGATTTTTTCTCTTAGCTACCCCATTTTGTTGATGTGTGTATGGATCAGAGCGTTGGTGAATAATCCCTTGCTCAATCAAGCAATTTTTAAATTCCTTTGAGATGTATTCTTTCCCATCATTTGTTTTGATGATTTTTATTTGAGTTTGGAAGACATTCACAACTAGCTTATGAAATCTTTAGAATACAAAGTAAGATTTTGGTTTCTTCTTTAACCAAGAAAAGCCAACAAACTTGTATATTGTCGTCTATAAAAGTTATAAACCACTCATATCTAAACAATACAATAACCCGAGGGTCATCATATGTCACTATGAATTAAATAATAAGGTTTTGAGGACTTATATCGTTGAGCAGGATAAGATTTCTTGGAAAACTTGAAAATGGCATAGTTCTCTCATTTGCATTTATTAACATTTTTAATTCAAAAATAGCTTTGGATACAACTAGAACATGTAATTGAAATTTAGGTAGCTTAGGCATCAATGCCATGACATGATTTCACAATCATTGATAATAGTAACTAGTGACCTAGACTTTATAGGACTGTCTAACCAGTAGAGCCCATTTACTCCTTCAACATTGCCAATCTTCTTCCTTGAAAGTTAGTCCTAAAACACATAATTAGGAGTAAATATCACTTTGCATTTCATGTCTTAGGTACTGATTGATAGCAAATTGTATTTGAGTGCAAGGATAAATAATGACTCACATAAATGAAAACTTATAATATGCACAAATCTTTTTCCTTTTAAGAAAACATACTCTCCTTTAGCCTCTCAGACTTTATGTATACTAGGATAAAGTTCTTTGAAATAGGACAAGAAGCTATACATATGGTTTGTTGACCTGCATCCACTATCTACCTGTTATTCATATCACTTATGGAAGACAAAAGATATATACCTTTGTTACTCCATAAGGCTGAATATATACATGGTGAGGAAAATTTTACAAATAATGCTAGATAAAAATTAATTTATCCACTAAGCCTAGTAAAGATAATAGCATGTAACTACTAAATTTACCCATATTAATACATGGAATAACTGAAAAATACAGAAAAAAAATGAAAATAAGAAATGATTGAAGAATATATATGTAACAACCCAATCAAAACTCTTCTCAGAAAAAAAAAGAAATAATTAAAGAACATCTATGCTATGACATCTTTAGATTGACCTAGCTTGAGTATGCTTAACCTTAAAGTTCCAACATACTCCTAACTATTACATCAAATTTTGTTTCGTTGATTAGAGTTTTATCACTTAATATATAAGGGGTATTACAATCTAGTACTATGCTTTCCTACAATATCACATTGTCAATAAAAAGGAAAAAGATCTAACTTTTAAGTACTAAAAGCACAAATAATCAATACTTAAATATGGGTAACCTTATAAATATTCAACCAACAAATGAAAACCTAAAATTTTCCAAAGATAGAGTATCAAAATTCGTAAAAATTTCAACAAAAAAAAAACCCAAAAATCAACTATATTGAAAAACAAAGAAGGATTTGAAAATAAAACTGAATGACTACGCACAAGGGAAATCTTTTTTAACCGTCTTGATTAGTAAACAAAATACAATATGAAGGGAATGAAGAGGAGAAGGAGGGGGAAACCAAGAAGAGTGGATAGATACAAGAACAGAAAATCAAGAAAAAGAAGGTGAGAGATAGTGGTTACAATTCTCTAGTCATTTATGGTAGTACCCTTTCTACATTCTATTCTATTTGGAGTGAGAAAACAATTAAGAGCTATGTTTTGGTAAATTTTTAAATCAAATTCAATGAAAAAGATTAAAGACACCAAATGGATTCCTTACTCCTTATATGTCTATATATATATAATAGTTAATGCCCCACATAATGTGTGGATTTTAATTTAAAATAAAATTATAATATAATTGTACTACTTTGCGTTAACCTATGCAACGTATAGTTTCCTCAATTGCCATCATTTACAAGCAATATGCATTTTTGGGCATATAATTGAAAAATGGTTAATTGTCAAAAGACATAAGTTGAAAATAAACTAATAATAAAAACAAAAAGTTATAAGTGATCAAAAGATATTATTAACAAAAAAAGTTCAAATATAAAATGAAGTATATAAATGGCCAAAAGGTGTTAATAGTAAAAATATGCCTAGAAAATAAATATATACAATATTAAAAAATAGAAATCTTACTCAAAAAGATTATCACAAATAACATTTTATAATGGTGTGAATACTATTATTTAAGTACAAGATTAAATGTTACATGTTCATATATATGACTATCAATAGTCTCTTTTATATTTAATTCTATATAATTATATTAGAATAAATTTTATTATATTAAGATAAATTCTATCATATTATATATAATATATATGTAAATTGTAATATGAAATATCATGCTATTGAGAACATAACCCTTCAAATTATACAAGTGTGATTTATACACTAGGAATTGTGTTATCAAATATCGAGCTATGCAAATGTTGTAACATATCATACAAAAGTTGCAACATATCATACAAATGTTGCAACATATCATACAAATGTTTCAACCTCTCTTGAATGCCATTTTATATAAAAAAAATATGTATGTTTAATAATGATTATAAAAAAAGTGATTTTAATCATCAAAAAAGTTTAAGTGATAAAAGAAAAAAAAATTAAATAGTTGAAAGGTGTTACTGATGATAAAAGGTTAATATGAATGAAATATTGCAAAAAGAAGTAACGTCAAAGAACTATCATAATTAAAAAAAAAAAAACACTTTTGAAATTATGTATTATAAATAATCTTTGATGATAAAAGTTGTAAAAGATCATTTCGATAATTGGGTTTTTAACCCAATTTAACACCGTGAACCAATATCTTAGGCCAGTGGTAAAGCTTGGGAAATCGACTCGTTTAGGGATATTTTAGGGAGATCAAACTTGGTAGACTTAAAATGGGGATTGTTAGATTGAATTTTTTTACTTTCAACCTTACTTGACTATCTTGCGTACGAAAAGTGAACTCGAAAACAACTTCTTTGAGCTCATTTAGGCTTCATTTGGCATTAACGAGCCTTAAGGGAGCTTATATGCAATCCAAGCTTATTTACAACAATAATGGGCTTCTATTAACTATATAAGACCTTGAGTAAGCCTAAGGCCATAAAGGCTAAAGAAAATGACAAGCTTCAATAATAAAGCTTAATCCTAGCCATCTATCTTGAAGTCATCCAACGAATAATATTAACCTCTAAACTCTATAAATAGGAGACTTTTCTTCTCATTTGATTCATTTAGAACATTAGCAAGCTTGAGACAAACCTTAGAACTTTGCTGAAATCACTTTAGAGAAGATCAAACAGATAATTCATCAAGAATGATTTGAGAGCAATTGAGAACACTAAGTTCAATTGAGCATTGTTGTTGTTGAATTTTGACATAAGGAAATAGTCCTGCAAAAGAGAGTAAGATACTTGGTACTGGGGCCAGTCCAGTGCGGCCACTTCAATACCTAAATTAGAATGGTGATTTAATATAGTAAAAATGTGAATAAGAAGTGTTAGAGAGCTCTTACAATGTTTCTTTACGGTATTTATAGACAGTTGTTATGTCTAAGGCAGTTGTTAAGGTAAATAGACATGTAGAGACCTCTTGACTCAACATCTCCCCTAATATGTAAGGATTGCAAGCGGTTATAAAATATAACCGTGCTTATAATAACTAATCACTCCATAGATTTGAATTCAAATTAGGAGCATTTTTTGTACATGGCATAAGTACCGTATGTCTTCTACAACGGGCGAATACTGAGAGAGTCGATTACTTGGCATCTTGGCTGATGAAAGGATGTAAGTTGAGCAAAAATTGACTATCAACATTTACTCCCCAACTCTCATGTTCGAATGGTTGATAAAGGGAGTTATATATATATATTGCATAGAGGCTGAGTAGGGAGAGATTCTTTAAATTCATGCTAAGTAACATGGGAAGCAGGATGGATCACATCCCATCCAAAACGTCGCTATTTCAAAACTCTCACCCATTCGAGAAACCAAAAAGTTATAGGCACGACATCTGTCACCTAGGTCATCATTTTGTTGCAAGCCTAATAATTGTCAGGAAGTTTTCAACTGTTAAATTTATGTCATGAGACACATGTCAACAATTCATAAGATTATCATATCAATACATCAATACTCTCAAAAGAAAATTCGCAGTTATGAGAATAGATTGTCCATATATCAGGTACTTTTCATAATTAGATTTCACTTCTCCAGTTGCACCTAAAATTTTGGTTTGTTTTTCAATCTTCAAAATCTCATTCTTCGACTTCTGTTATTTCATTTCATATAACCGTCTAGGTATGATTCGTAAAGTGGCACATCGGCTTGTTTTATCTGATTCTAGTTGTATCTCACAAGGCTCACTAACTTAGGCAAGAACATCTCTCGAAGACTAGTAACCCTAAATTGGGATCAATTTAAAAACCTAGCTGTGCTGTGAGGGTCTCTTAAGGACTAGCAACCCTAAAATGAGATGAATCTAAAACCTAGCTATGCCTCATAAGGCTCACTAAACTAAGCGAGAGTGTCTCTCGAGAACTAGCAACCTTAAAATAGACTTAATGTGGTATCTTAAGGAACCAACGAAGCGAAGTGCCCCCCGGAACTTGGTGATCAGAGGGAAATGCCCTATGGGCTTGCTTGAAGGAAATCTTACGAGCTTGCTAAGAAGAAAGTGATGAAGCGAGAACACTTAGAAAAGAGACTAAGTTAAGATCATGTCTCTAAAGGTTGGTTAAATACTAAATGCAGAAAGTGAGTGCTTTTATGGGCTAGTTTAAATGCAAGTGCAAGATTCAAAAGTTAGTGTGCTAACATTGTGTAGAAATACTTACTTGGTCTTTATCAATAGCACCCAAATCATCAAACCTTTTTTGAAAAGCCCTATCGAAATAGCTAGCTCATGTTTTGGTCCCTTGTTATCAATCTGGACATTCTTGACGTATAATGTTTGAGACTTTGCTAGTTCTTTTGGAGAAGTCATGGAAATTAACTCAATACAGAAAAACCACCCACTGTTTTTGTCTCTTTGGAACTTCTATGAACCAAAAGCCTTATTCTCATCTACTGTGATTGCTTACCCAAGTTTCACATTCCCCTGAAAAACAGACAATAAAACTCCCCATTGAAGGGGATCAATCCATAATAAAGTGTTTTAAAGAATTTTGTTAATTACCAATGTTCTAGATCTCATTCCTTAACTCTTCTCGTATTTACAGTATATGGGTTCAATTAAATGGAGTACAAGGAATTAGACATTTCCATGGAGAGGGTGATTATTCTAATGATGACAATGGCCAAGGATACTAAATTTACTTGTAGATAATGAAAATTAGACCACAATGATGTTCGAAATCACTAGCATTTTCGTATTTTGAGCAAAATTTCTACTGACTTCTTATGGATAGTACAATTTTACAACATCGACATTTACAAGGTCTCTCAAATTTAGACCATCCATTTGGAATAAAATCAAAGCCCCTCCTAAAAATACTCACCTCACAACATAAGGACCCTCGTAATTGGGAGCAAATTTCCCTCTAGAGTCTTGTGCATTAGGGATAGATTTTCTTAACACCAAATCTCCTTCTTTGAGGTTTTGGGGTCATACCCTTTTGTTGAAGGCCCGAGCCATTCTTTGTTGATAACATTGATTATGATACAGGGCTATCAATCTCCTTTCATCAATTAGATTTAGCTGTTCGATGTGTTTCTTTACCCAATCGGCTTCGTCCAACTAAGTTTCTGATAGTACCCTAAGTGATAGGATCTCGACCTCTACTAATAACACTGCTTCACTGCCATATACTAAAGATTATGGTGTTACCCCAATCAACGTTCTGATAGAAGTCTGATAAGCCATGAGTGCGAAGGGTAACATCTCATGCCGGTCCTTATATATGAAAACCATTTTTTCAATGATTCTTTTGAGGTTTTTGTTGGTTTCTTTGACGACTTCATTCATTTGGGGTCAATAAGGAGTAGAGTTCCTGTGAATGATTCGGAATTGTTAGCACAATTTTGAGATAAGCTTATTGTTGTCATTGGTGCCATTGTCAGTGATGATTATTTCTGAAGTCCCGGATTGGGCTATGATGTCTCTTTGGATGAACTTAACTATGATCCCTTTAGTAACACTTGAATAAGACGAAGCTTCAACCCATTTGTTGAAGTAGGCGATGGCGACTAGTATAAAATGATGCCCATTAGATGTTTTTGGAGTGATCAGGCCAATGATATCTATGGTCCACATCAAGAAAGGTTATGGTGTTGAGAGGGCATGTAATTCTTAAGGTGGGGTATTCATCTTATTTTCATAAACTTGGCATAAATGACAGTTCTTAATGTATTTGATGCAATCACTTTCCATTGTTGACCAATAATACCCTAGCCTCATGATTTTCTTCACCAGTATGTATCCATTTATGTAAGGGCCACATATTTCTTCATGTACTTCTTTCATTAACTTCTCAGCCTCTTTGTCATCCATACACCTTAAGAGTATACCATCAAATGAACGTTGGTATAAGGTGGACTCGCTTATTAAGAATTGAGTAGCTAATCTCCTAATCATCTTTCTATCCTTTTTCTCGGCCTCTTTAGGGTATATGCCTTGTTGTAGGAACGTCTTAACATCATGATACCACGGTTTTTAGTTGTTCATACCCTCAATTATTAGGTAAAAGGCATGCTTATTTTCAATTGTAATAGTAAGAGATTGAATCTCGACTCCACTAAATATTTAGACCATAGATGCTAACGTGGCTAAGGCATCAGCAAATTGATTCTAAGTTATCGATACGTGATTAAAGGTGATTTCTTTGAAATTCTTCACCAATTTAGTCAAGTGCTAGTGAAAAGGCACCAGCTTAGGATCTTTAGTTTTGTACTCTCTTCAGGCTTGGCCAATAATGAGTGAAGAGTCCCTATACACTTCTAATTTTTTACTATCTTTATCTAGAGCCATCTTAAGTCCCATGATGCATACTTTGTACTCAACCATATTATTAGTATATGGGAAAATGAGCCTTATGGCCACAGGATATTAAATACCTTCAAGGGATATTAGTGTTGCCTCAATTCCATACCCAAACATTAGCTGCACCATCAAAGAACATTTTTCATTTTGGTGACTCGTCATCTTCTTCTTTATTAGAGTTTCCCTCAACTACTAGGATTTCTTCGTCAGGGAAACTGACTTGTACCTCTTGGGGAATGCTATCGGAGGGATTTTCAACTAATTGATCTGCAAAAGTTTGCCTTTTGATTAAATTCCGGTTTACGTACGAAATGTCAAACTCAGATAATACTATTTGCCACTTTGAGATTCTGCTAATCAGGGCCAATTTATTTGTCAAATATTTTAGGGGATCATGCTAAGTTAGCAACTCAACCTGGTAGTAGAGAGAGTATTGTCTAAGCTGATGGATTATCCGGACCAAAGCACAACAATTTCTTTCAATCTCCGAATATTTACGCTCTCCTTTAGTGAATTTCTTACTTTCACAGCTTGTTCCTTTCCTTCCTCATCTTTCTCGCCAAGCATACATCCCATGGACTTTGGTAATATTTTTAAGTATAGGAATAAAGGCTTCCTAGGTTTTGGAGCTACTAGAATTGGAGGGTTCATGAGGTACTCTTTGATTGTTGTAAAGGCCTACTCGCACTCTTCATCCTAATTAATCTTGGCGTTCTTTTTTAACAATTTAAATAAGGGACAACACTTGTTTGTGAGTTAGGATATGAACTAGGCTATATAGTTTAAACGGCTTAACAAACCTCTAATTTCTTTGAGTATACGTAATGGGGGTAGGTTAACTATCGCTTTAACTTTATCAAGGTCCACTTTGATGCCCCTTTGGCTTATTATGAAACTTGATAATTTCCTTAAAGTCACTTCGAAAGTACATTTCTCTGGGTTGAGCTTTAGTTGGAATTTTCTCAACCTATCAAATAATCTCTTCAGATTTTCCATATGATTTTCTCCTTCCTTGGACTTGGCAATCATATCATTAACATATAGTTTAACTTCTTTATGCATCATGTCATGAAAGATTGCTACCATGGCCCTTTGTAAGTTGTTCCGGCATTTTTGAGTCCAAAAGGCATCACTTTGTAGCAAAACGTGCCCTAAGTTGTGATGAACGTTGTCTTAGCTTTATCTTCTTTACCCATTTATATTTGGTTGTACCTAAAAAATCCATCCATGAAAGAGAAAATATGGTTTCTAGCTATGTTATCGACTAAGACATTGATATGGGGTAAGGGAAAATTATCTTTAGGGGTTGCTTAATTAAGGTCTCGAAAGTCCACGCACACTCTGACTTTTCCATTCTTCTTTGTTACGGGTACAATGTTAGCCACTCACTCGGGATAATCAGATGCCTCAATAAAACTAACCTCCAATAATTTTCTAACTTCTTCCTTGATTTTCAACAAAACATCCGGTTGGAATCTTTTTAACTTTTGTTTCTTAGGTTTGATATCCTCTCTTATAGGTAAACAATGGACTACGATCGATGGATCTAATTTAGGCATGTCTTCATAAGACCATGCGAATACGTTTTAGTATTCTAATAGTGATGTGGTTATCTCTATCTTTTGATTTTCTTTCAAATTTCCCCCCATCTTCAATACCTTAGGGTTATCATTAGTCCTGACATTAATTATCTCGATTGGCTTGTCAATGGAAATTCTACTCATTTCATGTTTTTTGCCAATTTTCTTGCACGTCATTATGCTCATTAACATCACTTCTGATGACTAACCTAGTAAGGCCAAAAGTGATATCAATATTTTTATCACTTAACTGTGAGAGGTATCCATGGCCTTTCTTCAGATCGTGGGATCTAGAGAAAAAGAAAAATATGTAAAAGTGTAAGTAAGGTTGGAGTAAAGGGAAAAGAAACTGATTTTATTTAAGGAAACTCTCTTTTAAATACAATCATTTGAAGAACAGAGGTAATTTATTACTAAATTCTATAAAATACTAGATCATGATTCATCTTTTACCCTACGGAAGACTTACTGTTATTCATAGGCATGGAGAACCAATTATTTAAGTGCTAGGATTTGTTGAATAGGACAACCCCTTCATTTCTATTGGAAGTTTCTTCTTTAGTGGGCTTTGAGTTTTGGGCTTCGACCTGGATGAAAGTTTCTGACAACAAGGGGAAGGCCATTGGAGTGTGATACAACTTGTCACCTTTTCTGTCCCTAGCTTGCATTCTTTGCAATTCTTCCGTTGAGTTTGGAATGTATCCTAACCATAGGTCCCAAACTGGCCTTCTTTGAATTTCGGCCTCTCTTCCTTCTGTTGATTGGTGATCATGCACACCTCATTAAACTTTTAGAGTCCAAATTCCTCTTGTTCTTTTGTACTAATATAAGGTATGGTTGTCTCTTTATAGATTTCATAATCTTGGTTACCTAGAATTGTGATGACATGGCCATTCAAGATGAACTTAACTTTCTAGTGAAGAGTTGACGATAAGGCCCCTGCTAAATGTATCTAGGACCTTCTCAATAACAAACTGAAGGTCCTTGGAATGTCCAAAACCTAGAATGGGATGTTAAACTTCTATGGGCCGATTTCAACTGGTATGTCAATCTCCCCTATTATCTCTCTCCTGGATCCGTCAAAAGCCCTTACCGTTGTTAAACTCAGTTTGATAACAGTTATATCGGCTCCTAATAGATCTAGGGTAGCCAAAGGACAGACATTTAGAGATGATCCGTTGTTGATGAGAACTCTTGTTGCGATGATGTTATATATCCTCACTATTATGAACAGAGGCTTTGTATGTTGGGTACCTTCTTCACCTAGTTTCTTGGTAAAGAAGGAAATTTGATCCATAGTGAGGATGGAATTGGTGACAAAGCCAATCCTTTTAGCTAGGATTTCACAAGGGACCTTAACTTCCCTTAGTGTTCTGAATAAAGCTTCTTAGTATAGGTTTGATGCCATCAACAGACTCAAGAGGGACATCTGTGCTAAAGTCATAGCGAGCTGGTCCGCTATTTTATGCTTGCTAGACTTGATCATCTTGGTGAATATAGTTAATCCTTCTTCATGTTCAGCTTGTTTGGTACTTAGCATTTCTAGCATGACTTTCTTTTTCAGGTCTTCCCTCAAATCATAGATTCTATCATAGCGAGTGATCTACCCTACAAGCGAGCTTAATTCCCCCTTGGTTTATTGCCTAGTAGTTGAAGGAGGCAGCTTTATAATTTTTGGAGGCCACAGGCACATAGAAGGTGTACTTTTTAGCTTGCAGAACTTCTTTTTTGTAGAATCTATAAACCTTAGGTTCTTGGTTGGGACCGATTGTGTTAATGACAAGCTTTGAGTATTCAGATATCATGTTGACGATGGGCCCATGGTTTGGCAGGGGGTTGTTGTTGACATTTAGAGTAGGAGTCTCCATAAAATCTAGTTGTACGGTACCTTCATCAATCAAGTCTTAGATTTTATTTTTCAACCTCCAGCACAAGTCAGTTGAATGGCCCACTTGCCCTAAATGATACTGATATCTTACATTAGGGTAAAAAAACTTCGGCTTGTACCTTGCACTAGGAGCCTTAGAATGGAACAGGTATTCTAATGAACTGTCTCAAGGCTTTACTAGCCTATGGTTGGCTTTTGTACTGTGGTTAAGCTGGTGGGGGATTTGTCCTAAAAGAAACCCGGGAGTTAAGCCTTACATTCAAGTTAACCATGCCGACAGTAGCTTCTCCAAGTTTGCTAATGATGGGCTTAGTAAAGGGGGGTCTTCTATTTGTAATCCCTTGCAGCTTGTCAGAGGAAATGGTACTCTCAATTTAATACCCCGATACCATTGCTTCTGGAAAGCTAGAAGAGGCTTGTCCAATTAGGTAAGTGAAATAGGGCCTCTCAAGAGTGTTAATGAAAGTTGTAGTCAACTATTTCTCGGTCACAGGGGTAGATACCCTTGCAACTAGGGACCTCTACCTTTGAGCAAAATTCTTTGAAGGATTCATTGTGTCTCTTCCTTAGGGCAACCAAATCCATCATTAATGGCGTCACTTTGACATTAAATCTATATTGCTCATAGAATGCTCTGGCCAACTTCTCCCACATATTCACGTGATTCAGGTCCAACTAAGCGTACCATGTCAAGGTAGGGCCAGTTAGGATGTCTTGAAAGGTTTAGACCATGAGCTGGTCATATTGTACATACTTATCCATCTTATGTACATATAAACGGCTGTGCAGCTTGGGGCATCCAGTCCCATTGAATTTTTCAAAGTCAGGTACTTTAAACTTTTCCCAAAAGCTTCAATAATCATTGGTAGAGAAGTCTATTATGCCAAGTTGCTCAAATCCATCATATCCCTCAAGCATTTTCATTTTTTCAGTAATTTGTTGAGTTAGCCACTTCTCATGCTCTTCCAATCTATCTTAGTCAGCTTCATGCTTTAGGTTGATTGGGAATGCGTAAGTTTTCGGCTCAAAAGTTGGATTGGCCTTTGGAAATACCCCTTCTGTTTCAAAGGATTCGAAGCCCCGATTGACTTTGGGGTAAGCTTCCTTTGTTTCGAAGGGTGGGGCCTTAGTATTCTTTCCATATCAGGCTTTGGAACTCTCTTCATTTGATGGAGCCATGGATCTCAGCAGAGAGATGCTATCAACAAGAAAGCTCAGTTGATCTACAATCTTTCCCGCTGTTCGTTCCAAAGATTAGAACCTCAACTCTATAAGATTAATAACCTCGGGGTTGCCATTGCCATTGCCATTGCCATTGTTGGTGTTGTTGTTATTGCTTCCTTGGTTAGCCATTCTAATTTCAGAATGGATTTTAATAGGGCTTCTATGGAAAGTTTAGCATTTGGGAGCTATCTTAGCAACCTAGATAAGATTGCTTTTCAATAAGTTAGTACACAAATATTTTAAAAGGGATAAATGAGAAACTAAGAAATGTATGGCACATAGATGCAAAGAGGTAGAATTAACTAATAACCAGCAAGATGGTAATTTTATTTATTTATTTTTTTGTGGCATTTTGGAGTTTTCCTTTTACATTATTTGAAAAAAGAAAATACATTCAAAACGATTATTCCTATCTCTGAATGTTCTTCGAGTGTTTGATAGGTGTTCCCCTTTTCTGCTTATTGGACCCTATTGGTGCTCCCTTCCTTTTTCCTGAGTTAGGCTCTTCCATTTCCTCAAATTCTTTAATCTTCTTTTAGGTCATCCTCAATTGATCTTCCAAGGCCCTGGAACGTTATTTTGATTCCTAAAAGAGATCCTCCAACATGTCTCTCTCTTCATAGATTATTTCTACTTGGGTTTGTACTTAATCCATGTAGGTCTTGACTTTAAGATGTAGTTCAACCACTGCGGGTTAGATGACCTTTGGTGCTCGATACTAGATCTCTCCAGCCTTATGGAGCTAATCATACAAATATTCTTTGGTAACTCGATGCTTGTAAGCTTCTCTTAGCCATTCTCTTAAATCAATTTTTGGCGTGACAATCTTTATTTTCCATAACTATTTGATTGCCTTGAGTTTGGACATTTTCTGTAGCAATGAAATCTGAAGATCTTCATAATCTAAGGTCATGATATCCAATGGAGGTCTATAAACTATAACCTGGATACCTTCAAATTGTCTGATCATGTTGTTAAGGTAATAGCCTATACATAACTTTATCCTGATTAGGGGTATCGCTTGATAGTTTTTTGCAAACTAGGATTACCCTTTTGAAGTTACTCCATCTTGCTGTCCATAGGATATTAACGACTTGGAAATTTCTCAGTACTTCTACCCAACAATATGTGGTTTTTTCTTCTAGAAGATGGACCTTATCGATGAATGAATCGATTATATCGATGTTGTGAGCATACTCTCCTCGGATTAGGTCATGCCCATAACATTTCGCGTGGCTCACAAACCATACTGTCAATAATGCCATGCTGGCCTTTAGTGTGCCATTATTTTTTTCTTTCAAAATATTAAGGCTTCTAATTTGTTCTGCAAGGAAGGTCGAGGCATATGATTTGCCTTCAAGAAATTAGCTTACTAACTTAGCGACCTGGAAATGTATGAGGAACTTTCTGTTAGGGAATAGGAGGGTCCCAAATGCAGCCAGGATAAAGGCTTTTATTCTATTTTGTCCCCAAGCTTTGACATTGCCATAGAAGATATCCCACTGGTTAGATTTAGGTTTAGTGGTGAACCATGCTTTTAAGTCCTCCAGTTTGATGCAGTTACCATTATAGCTTCTGAACGCTTTGTTCATTTCCATTTTTCTAATACCTAGGCATCTTGAGAAGGCATTCACAGGATCCATTTCCAAATTTGGGGTATATATGCTTTCTAAAGAAGGGGCTTAGAGTAATTGGGTATACTCTTCAAGTGTTGATCTAATCAAATGAGGCCCAACTCGAAAAGCCGCTTCTTCGGGTTCCTAAAAGTTAATCAAAACCCTAATCAAATTAATCTCTATATTTACTTTAGGAAGTGATTGAATAGGCCTGATCTTACTAAAGATGGTCTCTTGTTCCCTTGGGTTGAAGTGCCCTAACCATTGGACCAGGATGGGTTTTAGGTAGATGGGCTTACTAACAAATTTTTCCTTGAAGTAGATAGAGTTGGATGATGAACAAGCCATTTTTGGGTTACAAAAGAGAAACTATGTTACAATATCATCAAATAACGACAAAACCTAGTTACAATAATTCTACATTTACAATACGTAAAAATTATAAGGGAAACCAAGGAAACTCCAAGCTATTTTTTTAATTTCCATCTTGCTAGATTATTTGTCTATTTTAGATGTCGTGAATGAATAAAGGGTAGGTTTTAAAGGTTATTAAGTTTATGCAATCTCACTTGTTAAAGAACACTTTTATTGGTCACATCAAGCTCTAGTGGGGGTAGCCTAATCATCCCCAAGCGGTGATTACACTACAGCACCCCAACCTCACATAATGGCCCCCTGTCCTAAGGTCTTAAGATAGTCTAGGTTTAACCATATCTATCATGCATTTATGGTACATAAAATAAATTTTGCCTAAAGTAAATAAATAAAACTAAACCTACCAAGAAAATATTAGCACAACTATGGTATAAACAAAGAACGAATAAGTAAATGAATTACACAAATATGATTTTTAGGGATTAATTTTAATTTTGGAAAGCCTAATGGTTAACCCTCTTGATGATCCCTAGTAGAGTCGCCAAGTTATAGAGTTTAGTTTTTCACCCTCCCGGTTCTTTTTATAAAATTAGGTCTTCTTTAAACCAACTAGTATTAAACCCTACTAATTTAATACTAGCCCTCGATTAGGATTTAAAGAAAACCAATTTGGTGGGTTGGTTATAATTTAGTCACTAGTCTAATGAGAAAAAGAAAAAAAAAATTTGTAAAATGGTTTTTGAAAACCAGAGATTTAAATTCAGGAGTTAGGAATTTTAAACCCTTACAAGTACTATTGACTTTCCAAAATTAAAGTTAAACTTAAAACATCATCTTTTAACTTTGAAAGATAGAAATTGGTTATTGATTAATTTAATTAGATAATCTAAACTAAAGGGAAAGGGAAATGAGGTTTTTTCATTTTTTATCATCGCCTCAAAGATGCCTATGTACCTACTATTTGGGATTAAATGTATGTAGTTTTTTTATGAAAACTTTAGTAAGTTGAGTTGATTTTTATTTTTTAAAACAATTGGGTTTACATTTCTACTCATTTTGATTTATTTAATAAAATTTCCTAAAGGGCCCTAAATTGGTTTTTACTTTTGGAAAGTCTAAATTTATCTAATTTGAAAAATGGTTGATTTATTTCTATTTTTATTTTTATTTTTGAAAAATCAATTTTCTAAGTGACAAAAAGAAATAAATATCTTTATTTTTTCTATTTACTTATTTATTTATTTTTATTTTTCTTATTATTTATTATTCTATTTATTCTATATACTTTTTACTAAAAGATAAATAAATAAATAAATAACAAAAAAAAGCTACTTTTTCTTTTTCTATCTTTTCTTTCTTTTTTTTTCTTTTTTCTCTTTTTCTCTCTTCTTTTTTTTCATTTTACATTTGATTACATTTACATATACATAAATTGTAAACCCCGCAAATTTAGCTTTCTAAGTATAGAAACAAACATCTAAACTGTAGATGATTTCCGAAACTCAAAAGAGCCAATGAGATTTAAAACCAATTAAAATCTCAATCCAAAACCTAAAGTGGATATGAAAAACCTTAAATCATCAATTGAACCCCTAACCGCATACGAAGACCCTAAAACCTCGAACCTTATCAAAACCCTAAGATGACAATCGAAAATTTAATCGCATAAGAATATATGAAACCCTAAATGTGTAAAAACATTAGAGATTGTGCCCTAAAGTAATAAAAACCCTAAAACTATAACTTTAAGGATATAAAAGCACTAATTCACCGTAATTTACCCTAAAACCCTAATGATAATATATCCTCCATATTTTGCCATTTCATCAGTAAACAACTAAAGATAACCCTCAATCATGCATAAACATTTAGAATAATTAAGTGATCCCTTAGAAACTAAAATAATGAATCATAGATTACATTTATTTCTTAAGTATATGATTAAGATGGTATTACATAGATTTAGGGGTATAGTTGAAGATTAGGTTAAGTGTAGTAAACCTTAATACTCTAAATTATATTTTTCATCTTAATTATACTAAGAAGCTTACCATATGGCATATATAGGATATAAATACCTAATGGAAGATCTCATTAACTATTTTTACTAATCAATTCACTAAATTTCTTATTTCCTTTCATTTCCTTAATCTTTCTCCAAATTTTTCTTAATTAGTTCATTATGTACATCAAAGGGTCTCTATTTTTTTTAAAGTTGACCAAGTCAACACATGTTAACCAAGGTCAAAATGTTGACCAAGTCAACACATGTTGACTAAAGTTAACAATTGAAAAGTCAACAAAAGTGTCCTTTTCATTTGAAGAAAATATCTTCTTCTCATGATTTCCTTTCTTTTCTTTTCCTTTAGCATTTCTTTTTCCTTCTCCTCCTAAATTGCCATCCATTCATCTCCCCTTCTAGACCCCACCATTCTCCTTCTTCCATAAGCAAAACAAATAAAAAAAAAACAAAACAAAAGCTCCCTCCATGCCGTGAGCTTCTCTTCCCCTTTCACTCTTCTTAGCTTTTCAACTTTTCAACCATTTCATCCATAGTCAAGGGCAACTTAAGGTATGCTATTTTATTCTCATGTCTTACTTCATCCTCTTTACTACTTACAAGGAGAAAAGGTTAGGTTATGTATTGTGTACACACACACATACATATATATATATATATATATGTTGATCTAGGCTTAAAGTTTCAATCTTTACATATTGAAGTGTAGAAATCATGATGAAGAAGAAGGATATGCATGTGCATATGTCCTTAAGTATATGTATATAAGAATATGCTAGAAGAATACATATATAAATACCTTTGTACATAAGTATACAATATGTACATAACCTAAAATAAGGTATATACTAACTATACATACGTCTATCATGTCAAATATACCCTTAAAATACAAAAAGAATGAAATTGTGAAGCTTTCTTAAGGGGCTAGATAAGATATACGAAAATATGTATAAAAATACGTATGTCACCGTATGCGCATATGGGTATATGTATTAGTATATATATGTGTACATAAGTATACATATTAGTATGTTATGAGTGTAGGTAGGTATATAACATATGTATATGTATAAGTACTTAATGACATATACATATTTACATGTAATAAATGCATTACATAAGCCATAACATCACAAAGCATTACATAAGCCATGACATTATCAAAAGATTACATAAGCCATGACATAAGCAAATGATGACATAAGCAATGACACAAGCGATTGATGACATAAGCGATGAGATAAGCATAAGCTTATAAAAGAAGAATATAAGTATGTACATGTACTTAGGATCCAAAACTTAAAACCCTAATACCCTTTCTAAATTGAATCAAACTTAATTAAGGATATAGATTAGTAATACCAATGTAAGAGTCCCTAAGTATAAGAATAAATGGCTAATTAAATCATTAACTACTAAAATGGAACATAAAACTAGCCAATAGGAATGATTAAAGTTTAATAAGATAAAATGTCAATAAATTTAGCCCACATCGTAAAACACGGGTCTTAATGTCTAAAACGGACATCACTGTATAAACGTACATCTGAACGTACATCTGAACGTACGTCCGAAAAGGATGAAAAACGACTATAAGTTCGTAAATATCGGAATCAGAACGAAAAAGTTACAAAATACATAAAGAAAGCCTCATACCTTACTAATATAAGAAAATAGTTACTATTAATCTCATGAAGTATGGTAACCTTATGCACACTATACTCGGGTTATATTAGAGGAAACTAGATAAACTACAATAGACTTTTAGTTGACTAAGGAGTCTGAATTCTCAGAACACTTATAAGTTTTACCATTTTGATTTAGGCGTTCGATATTGAGTTCTTGGAACCTTAAAGGCTTAGAGAATGAGCAATAATCCAGGTGAGGGAGTTCTGATGACCTGCTACTTGCTTGTGCGTGTTACTTGTATGATGTTTTGTTGTTTGCTATTGCTTGTACGTTTGAATGACTGTTCTGTTTGTATGCTATCATCCATGTGGTCACCTTTTTAAATTGATAAATACAAATATTTGCCTATACAACCGGTTCTACTCGTCGCATGTCTATGACTTGGTAAAGGTATGAATGGAGGTGCTAGCCTTGCAAAAATCTTAAGAAAAGTATTTTTGGAAAAAGCTTTTCTATCCTTAAACAAAATTTTGCATGATCGCTGTAAGGGCTTATGGAGCCATAAATAGTATTTTTAACGTTAAGGCAAAGCTAGCATGGGCTCTCCACTTGATAACGAGAGGACTCGCTTTATTGTGCCTGTAAGGCCTTGGTTAAATTTTAGTTGCGAGAGGACTCGCATGTTTATGCCTGAGGGGCCTTGGAGGGTGGATAGTCCTAGTTTAGACTCCTCCTATTTGGATTGAAACTCTTTTCTTGGCTAGGGTAATAGTTGAGTTTTGCCTAGTGGGGTGGTACCCCTAGGTAGCCTCATGCGGGTAAGCTGAGGTATCCTGTGCGGATAAGTACAGGGGATAATCGAAGTGTAGACAACGTAATTCTATACCTTCCATAGTTCCGGACTCCTATGGATGTGTTTCTCGCATTCATCACGCCTGCATTCATTATGTATGTAGATAGCTTGCTTGCATGTATGATAATAATGTGTGAAAACTTGCTTAACCGATAGTGGTGAGGAACGAACTCACTGAGCTGTTTTATGCTCATTCCCCCTTAGTTTCTTTTGCAGGTTTACATACGATGGGATTGGGATATGTCTCGAGTGCTGAGTGCGAGATGAAGATATATACATTAGTATTAAAAGTAGCTGAGTACTTTTTAGATGATACATAGACATCCTTTGTAGAAAATATTTATTTATTAAACCTTACTATAATGTTAGTATGTCTTGTCTTATTATTTGGTAGGAGATACTAATTCTTTGTGAATCTGAGGAACTGTGGGATATCGAATATCCATAGTTATTTATATTTGTATTCTACAATAAATTGATTATTTAAAAATCAGTAACCTTAGTGATTAATCATTTAGAGTCTTGCAATCTCTAACTTGCAAGGCGGTTTTCATAGCATGGGTGCACACATGTTGTGAAAATTTTAGGTAATCCTACTAGGCCCCCTTTAGGGTCCTGACATAAATGGGTAAATAAATGAATAAATAAAGAAAGAAAAACCAAAAAAGGAAATTAAAAAAAAAAAGAAAAAAAAAGGGTCAAACTAGATGCTAAATAGGATATAGGTCAGACGTTGGGTCGAATCGCAAGTTGGTTTGTTGGATCTAGGTCAAGGCCAATGGATTCAAGTCGCCAGTTGAAGGAGAAGAACTAGCAACTATTAGGGTTGGTTTGGGGCAATTCAACCACTAAATTGAGCGAAGTTGGTTTTTATGTGTATTTGATTAGATTTGGGGGTGTTTTTTAAGTGGTACCGTATTTGGTAGGTGGTGGAAATTCGACTGTAGGTAGTGGTGGTGGTTCAGTCGTATATGGGTTGCTAGGTATGTTTGGTTGATTGGGTTAGGCATTTAAGGACATGGTGAGTTTAGCTGTAGGATTGGTTTAAGTCGAAGAGTGACTAGAGTGGTGGTTTAAGGAGAGAGAAGGGTGGCAGTTAGGGTTTGGGTGGTAGCGAGTTGGTAGCAATGCCACAGGCCACGATGGAGGTTGAAAGTGGTCAGGTTTTGGAGACTAGGTGATGGGGAGTTCGGTCGCAGTGGTGGCTTGACTCAAGGGTAGCTAGAGAGGGGTTCGAAGAGAGAGAGAGAGAGAACGAGTTAGAGAGAGAAAGTTCGCAAGATTGAGAGAAAGGGTGTTTTGAGTGACTATGCAAGGTTGTGTATGGTTGTGTATATCCATATGAACTCCCCAAAGCTCCTTTTATAGTCGATTGCTCTTAGAAAACATGGAAAGCTCGAATCAGATTAATGAAGAGCACCCAGAAAAACAGCTTTTTTTTTTCGGTTTTTGGAGATTAAATTGAATGCTCCTTTCACCATATTTAAACGTATTAAAGGGCTCGATTCATAATAGGCTATGTTTGGTTTTCAATTTCGCCATTGCTTTGGTGAAATTGTAATAAGAAAAGGTTTAAAAATCGTATTGAAGTTAGCTGTCTGAAGAGGAAAGTGTTGGAAATCTGGAGAAAAACGAGGGAAAGAGAGGAAAACGAAGGGAAAAGGAAAGAAGGGGAGGGAAAAAATAGGCTTATGTGGTTCCACGTCAGCCGTACCAACCAACCCAGACCTACCACGTATCATTACGTAACACAAAGCGGCTAACATGTCATGCCATGTGGTGCTACGTCGGCATTTTGTCCAATCCCATCCTGCCACAATACCTTCCACGTAGTAATTCTTGATGTGATTAAAAAAAAAAAAGGCCTTCCTGTCTTTGCTAGCTTCGAACGCAAGACCTTATGCTCAATACTAATAT
Source organism: Lumnitzera racemosa (assembly GCA_024138005.1). Taxonomy (NCBI): domain Eukaryota; kingdom Viridiplantae; phylum Streptophyta; class Magnoliopsida; order Myrtales; family Combretaceae; genus Lumnitzera; species Lumnitzera racemosa. Next base: position 38,406,354 of record JAMXBC010000007.1, read on the forward strand.
TATGTTCATATGTTTAACCGTCAAACCGTTGGTCTATGCCTTGTCTACATATGCAATCAAATTGCATCTATGAACTCGGTTAGCCTGAGCTAGATTTAAATCTAAACCCAGGTTCAACAGTCCAACTCTTAAACCAAAATAAAAATCTACTCTAATGAAAAGTTATTTTCTAAAATCTTTTATTTTTTCAATTTTTCTAATTTTTGCAATTTTTCAAATTTCTAACTTTTTTCCAAATTTTCCCATTTTCTTAATTTTTGTGTTTTTTATCTAAATTTCATATCTTTTTATGCTTTTCTTTTTTTTGAAAAAAACTTTTGTATTTGTTCGTAAACTTCCTATTTTTTGGGTTTTATTATTTTTCTATTTTTTGTACTTTCCCTAATTTAAGGCCTATTGAGAAAAGAAAGAAAAATAAAAATAAAAATAAAGGAGGCAAAAAATAGGTTTCTACAATGATATATAGGAATAATTTAGAACGAAAGAGATTGGATAGTGAAATGGAATTAGGACCAGAATGAAGAATCCATTTCTATATGTAGAAACATGAACATAATTGTTGATTCCATTCCTATAGTATGTTTAGTTATAACATAGTTGAAACCGAATTGAGTGCTTATATGGAAATATTTGTTAAGAAAACCCTTAGGTTTGTAAATACAACAAATATACGATCTTTTGAATTGGTTATAACATGCTTCATTGTAACATATTTGGAATGGAATTGATGTTGAGCTAACTCATTAAGGACTTTAGTTTAAGGATGTCAAAGATGGGAATGTTGGATTTCTCTAAGGATGGCTAACATGAGGATAAACTAGGGGAGACTAAACTAATTGCAGAGTAATAGGTTAAAATGAATGTTTAGTTGGGATTGGAGGTGCACGAAAAAGTAAGTTGTTAAGATTAACAGCATAGTTATTATCTTAACAAAGTTTGATGATAAAGAACATATTGTATGTGAGGAAGGAGCATGTAAAATATTCTTGAGATGCAGGTTATGAACATGAGTATGAATGGTGAGATTACTTATAAAAAACATAAATAGTGACCATTACCTATAAAAACATTATTAGAACCAACAGAAGGTTAAGTTGATGTGTGTACTTGCATCTAAGGTCATATAGTATGCAGCACCAAAGTTGGGATACTAGATAGCTTCTTATGATTCTCTATGTGATAGGGCAACAATTAACCATAGCATATCTGCATAAGACTCATTGAACTTGTGGTAAGACTAAAGAGTATAATGTCCTAACTTGTCACAAATCTAAAAAGTTATCTAAGAAGAAGGTATGTTGTGGGAAGTATTCTTAGTAAAGGAGACCGTCAATAACTGAAGGAACTTTGGTTGGAGGAATTGTTCCACTATTGTTGATAAGGAAAGGGACTCTAGACAATTTTTGAAGAGCGATTATGCTCCTTCATTTCGAGGTTACCACAACTACAACCTAGACATAGTATGGCAGTAAGAGTCGTAAGGGCTGCTTTGATGGCATTTAAGCCATTGTTCCAAGAGAAAAGACTCAAAATATGTTTCATTAATTTTGCAAAATCTATCTAAAATGCTATATAAGTGTCCTATTTATACATAGCAGCAAATTTGTAAATAAAATGAGTAAATGGGTGCCTTAATTGCATTCTTATAAATATAAAATAAACATGAGGGAAATTTGGAAAGAATACAAGAAATAAGAAGCCCAAATAATATAATTAAAAATAGGTAATCAAATGAACTATTTGGCGATGAGCTGTTGAGCTGGGCCAATGAGTTATTGAGCTAGGCTGATTAGCAAGACCTATTCTAAGCTAACCTGAAATTCTATTGACATGATGACATGTCGAACTGATCAAATCCAAGCTGACCTGGTTGAATGAACTTGTCTATCTATGTTAGCTTTAGCCACAAAGAGCTCATAGGTAATTCTCTAGCATAAATAGAGCTCACAAACAGGTCTTTGACACATAAAAAACTCATGAGTAAGTCTAATAAGGATCAACAGCAGTAAATCTCGAAAACCCCAAATGGGTCAAATGGGTTTGACAAACAGGAAGTGAGATGGTTAGTTTCAATGGTGAATGTGAATGGATGTTACGCATCAAAACACATATACAATCAAGGGTTTAAGCTTGAAATATGGTTCGATAAAATTCACGAACACTAAATGTTACCTGAGATTCAAATGAAAGTTAGATGTAACTCACTAACTAGTTCAAATGAAAAGGTTCACCTCAATCTTAAGGTCAAGATCGATAAGAATGTAGGAGAGATTAAAGAGCTTAATCTATACTCGATAATCTAACAAATGCTAACTCAAGAGTAACCTTGCTCAAAAAGGAAAAAGATTCTAAACGCAAGAATATACTTTTCTATATAATCTTGTAATGTCGTATATCTTCATAAATCTGATGTTTACAAAAGTTGCTATTTATAGAAAATCCTAAACCCTAGTGACAAAGCTGTAAATTAGGTACAAGGCCTTAAACCCTAAAGAATTGGGCCCATAAATAAAATAACAGAAAACATGTACAAGAATACAAAACTATGCGTTTTATAGGAGAAGTCAACATGCAGTCACTTAGCATGTCTTGGAAGGAGTAGTATCGAACTGGACGGAGTCGGCAATTGGATGTACAAGTTCGAGGAACAGCACCTAAAGTGTTGCAATGCCTGGCTGAGACACTAGAAACATTGGCCTGTTATTGCCAAGTGCTAAAATTAGTCGGCACTAGTCTTTCGAGACCGTACTGAGTAGTTCTTTAGTCTCGAGTCTTTGGCTGTATGCTCTCTTGTCTTCTCAGCAAACAGCAAACAACAAACTTGTTGTTGAATGGCCCCTTTTCCTCCCCTTGGTCTTCTATCAATTGCTCGGCCTTGGCAAAAGTTATTTGGCTTCGACCTTGAACTGTTCGGCCTCTAGTTAAAATAGGTCGGCATCTTCTTTAGGGTCAACGTTAGCTTCAGACAGGTCAGTTTTGGCTTGGATGTAGTTGAAGGCTAATTCCCATTAAGGTCTCTAATATAGCTTAAAACTTAACAATTGGATAAGGCAATATCCTGTAGCATATCATTCCCTCCCCTTTGAAGAAGTTTCGACCTGAAACTTAGCAATGTGTTACTCCTAGCTCTACTTGGATCAAAAACTATCCTGTAAAAATAAAACATAAGCACGTAAAAATAATCAAGCTCCACCATTAATGTGATCATTTGCAAATGCTCTTTCCATTCATCGTAGGCTCAATCAATTAAACTTTTCATCATGGATCCTTTTTTCCATTCATCATGGATTTGATCAACCACATCATGATAATTTTAGCAACTATCAATTAAAGGTTGTAACAAGATCTTAGGGTCATACAAAAGATCATAAGCTCGTGGATCTTATATAAGTAAGATCTCAAATTGCTCTTCAATCTCAACTGCATCCAAATCTTCATGCTCAACTAAGTCGGATCCTATAACCTTCTCATTTGCTGTAATTAGCATCCCCTTTACTTCCTCATAAATTAATCCCTCCTCCTTCCAATGACATATCTTATACTCTATTAACTCAAGAGTACTAAGAGTAAGCATAACACATCCCCAACACATATATTTATCACTACGACCTTAGTAAATATCAACCAACAATCTATAATAATTCACAAGTATAATACTAGTGTAGCTCATATCAACACCATATAAGCTCATCGTAGGATCAAGACAAAAGAGCCTAATATTTGGAAGGTAAATATAGTAATACCTGTGGTCATCATCTATAGCTTCTATGGTGAGTAATGAAACCACATTTAGAATACAAGTATTTAGTTGCAACTCAACTTTGTCCTCTTCGTATATCATGGAAGGCGGGATAACTTCATAGCTCTCTTCCTTTCTTCTGTTCACCTCTCCAGCAACATCCATCTCCTTAATTCCCCCTTCAATACCCTCTATTTCCGTATTCCTCTAATCCCTCATTTCATCCTTGAATATTTCAAGCTGAGTCCCTATCATCTTCAACTGATCTAGCACATTAGAGAAGTTAGCCTAATAAGAAGATACGAATTCTACCACTAAAGCCATCTAAATAGAATCATTCAAGGTTTTAATTCTTGAAGAGTTGATATGTCTAGCAGAGGTTTCAATCCTCTCAAAAACTTAGATATAGTAGAAGAATGAGGCTCATACAATTTCATACTATCTCAAAAGTGTCTCATACTCATGTGCACATTCCTCTACATTCATAGGCCCTTGCCTTTGGCATTGATAATTGTTCATATAACTCGTCTTGATGATGTGGCGAAACAAATTTTCTCCTTATTAAGTGCTTCATTAATCTCCATGTAATTTCTTCCCTATTCAAAAATCGTTCTCTTTTCACATTTTTCCATCAAACTTCAATAAAGCTTTTGAGTTGTGTATTGACTATATCTTCCTTTCTAAGCTCAAAATATGGATAGTTCTACAAAATTCTTTCTACTTAAAACTTCCAATCCAAATATTCATCCGAAAAACCATATCCATCAAATTCCAGAATTCGTGATATCATGTATTCATAATCATTTTCATAACCATATTCAGCTTTATGTGCCATGTTAAGTATATCTCAATTCAACATCTTTGCAGAAAATGACTAAGAATCTGATAATACTCTACACTTTGGACCTCCCCTACTGCTGAACTTCACCACTTGGCACAAGTACTTGTAGTATCAAAGAGCAGTGTTGGGGATTGATAGCTCTCAAGCGCAACTCCCCTAATATGACTCAAACAATGCCCCATGCACCACAATTCTACAATGGATTCACTTCACGGCAGCTCCCGAGCAACTTCTCAATAGCTCAGTAATTGTATTAAATAGAAGCGCACGCACGCTGAACTGTACGCACGGGTTACACAAGCTCGAAATATCTCGGCCTAACCAAAAGTATTCCCTGCTATGTAGCGTAAATCAGGTCGGCGCAGTCATGAATTTCAACAGCATGTCGCGTAAGCTCATGGACAGCAAGAACACCAAGTCTGACACGTAACCAGCTCGGCAGTTGAACACGCTTCGTCTCGGCACCAACTACACTTCACTGGCAACACACAACTCCCCACCGAATTGCAACACTGTACAGCATTAAACGCACTTGGTTTAAGTCCGACTCACGGACCAAAAGAACGGCACATACAACATGTCACCTACTAGGTCAGAGAAGCTTGGTCTCCCTCGCTATAATTCAAGAATAGCTCGGCTATTATCACAACTTGAGTAGCCCGTCACGAAGCTCCGAGCTCGCCACCACTTATGAAAGTTACACCAGCACACAAAATACACAAGCTCAGCACGTCTTTAACAACTAGGATATACTCTTCAATTTTCACCCACGCACGCAGCTCGGTAAAACGAGCAACTGCTATTAAAGTACACGCGTCCATCAACGTGCACTTTGGGTCAAGACAGCTCGGCAATCGGATAACTTCACAACTCAAACTAGCTCAGCAACTTCGGAATTGTAGTGGCACGGCTATTTGCACACTAGAAACTCGGACGCGCAAAGTTCAAGAGGCACCTCACGACAGCAAGCTCGGTTGTACAGCTCAGCTACAAAAAAAAAAAAAAAAAAAAAAAAAAAAAAAAAAAAACAGCACGATTTGGACCCGACAACAGCTCAGTCAAGCACTTGCTCGGCAATTGAAAACTGCATTAAGGTCAGTTCGGTCTATTACTTCCCCGACCAAGTTAGCTTGACTTCACGATCAGCTCGGACACTAGTACAAACTCTCACTCGGTACACTAAGCAGCAGCTTCGGATGTCAGCTCGGAACTCGAATAAGCGAACAACTCAGCTCAGTGATGGTTTCTGTCAACAGTTCAGAAAATTTAAAAGAAGAGCACGACACACACACACAACTCGCTTCCTTTTGACACGCACACCCCAACTTGATAGCTCAGACTCCTGCACTCAACTCAGCTCAGCAATTGTTTAAAGTGTTAACAGCTTGGCACTTCAACAACAGTTTGGTAGCTTTGGGGAGAAAAGGATATCCCGGCACACAAGTTTCAACAGTTACTAATAGTTTTGAAATAGAACGGCACGGCCAACACTACATGGCAACTCCGATCAACCTTTGAGCAACACGACAGCAATTCAAAAAGCTCGAAAATTAGGACAGCTCAAAAGAAAAAGAAGCTCGGCAATTTTGTTTGAGAGGTCAGCAGGAGACACACATGCACTTCAGCATAGCTTCTTGACAACTATACAACAGCTCGGACTTCTGGCACAAAAGAGCTCAGATCTCATAGCTCGGTAATTCTTGATATGGACAGCACATACAAGCTCCGATTAGTTTAGCTCGGATACGCACTGTGACAACTCAGTACACAGACAATCTCAGCTCGGCAACTCTGACCACTATTGTCGATCCAAAAAACAGCAGCGCGCTCCACACTTTCTATAATTTGCATGCACAGGCACGGCCAACACAACCACCAACTGCTGTAACTCGGTTCTCAAGCATACAATCCACTACTTTGCTTTTGTGTACGACCCCACACTCAAAGTGGCTTGCCCACTCGTAGTTGCACCGCTTAGCACTCTGCACTTCAAACACCACTACACCAATCCCCAAAACAGCAACAAACTAACATGATCGTGACTACCACTTGCCACTGTTGTAACTAGTCATACCAACTGTCGTCTTTGGATATTGACCGGTAGAGATTTAAGTGAAAATGGGCCTCACTTAACTAGATGAGCTTGCAAGACAAAGAACAAAAGAGGCACTAGGATACTGTCCAGCAAAACCACTTTGATGCTTAAGTTAGTTTAGTGTATGGAGAGAGTAAGAGTACCCAAATGCAAAAGTAAGCTCTAGTATACGATGTACCAAGTGTTTACCGTTGAGTGATAACCTTGTATTCATAAAAGAGTGAAGCTGACAATTGAAGAGAGTTAGTGGGCCGAAGCCACGTCCACAAGTATTGGATGGTGGAGCCATAACGCCTGACTTGTTTCACAAATGTAGGGGATGGTTATTGACTTAATTGTCCAACCTTATCTATGTTCTTATAGTCGTTAGTGACCACTATGGTTGGGTAGGGCGTATAATGAACATAGGTCGAGGTTAGCCATGAGGGGGAAGGTCAAGTCTTCAAGGGGTGTAGCCTAAGGCCTAAGGGACCCATATCCTAAAGGCCCTATCCCCCGCAATTTCATTGCAGTGGAGGATGCAAAGAGAGGGGAAAGATGGGCTTCTTAAGCGTATAATTGATCTAGTCTAAAGGCGACCATGTTGGCAAGGTGACATGATGATAGTGCTGATGTGCCAACATGGCAATGAAGACATCCTAGCTGAGTGATGTAAGGGTCAAGCAATGATGGTCTTGCCAACTGGGTCGAGGTAGGTGCTCTAGTTCTAAGGTGGAATGTAGGAGGTCGGACCTTCTTGGTTACTAAGGAGTGTCGTATAATTGGTCATTCAGCTAGTCAAGGTAAGGGATGATAGGAATTAAGCTAGTAAGCCTTTAACCCGCAGCTAAGCCTCCAGACTAAAGGGACTAGCAAGGTGAATCCTTCTAATCTAACCAACTTCTACCAAAGCTGAGTTACTCCTTACTATCGATCAACTCTATACGTTAAGCCCTATGACTGCCCACATCTCGAAAATTGTGTGCCGACTTAAAGAATGTCTTAACAGCAGCCAAACCTTGCACTTCTGCTTAGTCATGTCTGAGCTGACCAATTGCCTAGCATTACTCTTCCTAAGAGGCCGAGAGAGATAACCTAAACTAATCCTCAATCACTCCTACTCGAACAAGTCTATGCCTACTCAGCACCCTTACTTAGCCACCTAATCAGCTCATACTATTTTTTTGCATCCTCCAACGGTATCACTAAGGTATCTTTACCACATTGATAGGACTACATGTAGAATCTACTACACTAATCATTGTTTTTTTTTTTTTAATATTCACTTTTACGCTTTTGTATTCCCTGTACAATACTTATTTAGGACAATACCCTTTTTTATCTTTTCCTTTTAAAACAAGTTTCCCTAACCACACAAGTATAAATGCCCTATGTACATGTAGCTGCAATCACCATAGATTATCATTAATATACTGGATATTTTCCTCTCATAAACATTGTTTATCTACTCACACTTCACTCTGATCTCAACCCTTAAGTAAGGCTAAGTGGAGAGTAACCTCACTAGACCAACTCATGTATCATATTATGCTATATCATGAGTCCTCAAAAGTTCTATTAGTGCGTTATATCCTTTAGAGCTGTTCAAGGGTTTTGCTTTCTTTTCATTAATTTTCATTCTTTCACGTGTTTCTCATCACCCTTTTTAAGCTTTCAATAAGCTTAGACCTATCCTTACGACTAGTCTTCTCTATTCTTGATTACGATACACATCATCTTGGTATCAGAGTAGAGGTTTAATTTAAATTGCAGTAGTTTGTTCTCAAAGTTTCTTATTCATACTCTATTTTTAAGTGTATGAAACAAAGCAATTTTCTATATTAATTTAGCTATCATGCTTGTTAGTTATTAAACCTCTAGTTTGAAAGGAGTGTATGTTGTGTGAATTAGAGAGATAGTGTCAGCTATAACACTAAATCGAGAAGTTTGAAGTTTGGATCTATTAGAGAGAATGATGAACCCAAGTGTTAATGCTGGTACTGGGGATGACAGCAGTAGTGTTGCTCTCCACGGTTGACAATCTCAAGGTACTCTAAGAAGTACAGATGAGAGACCTGATGAGGTGGCTAACCTCCTATTGGACTTAACCCGAGCTATTCGTGCATTGGCTTATCGACCTATTAAAGCTATGCATAACACCCTGCAAGTTACCTGACCTACTAGAGGTCAAAACCTAGCTCGACAAGTTTGAGGTGGAGGAGTAAGTGAATAAGTAAGGAGAAGGATCGACTTGGGAGACCTATGAGAAGAGGATGAACAAGAAAGAACTTAAGCACCCTGAGCATCTAATCATGTGAAGCTTCGAATTCCAAGCTTTAATAGGTTTGGAAGTGTAAATGATTACTTGGATTGGGAGGAGAGGTGAAACATGTTTTTTACTATTACCAATATGAAGATTACAACAAAGTGAGAACTATTGCTGTTTAGTTCTCTAGATATACTGCCAGGTAGTGGAAGAATTTCCAAGCTATTAGAAGACAAGAAGGATACCGAAGGTTAGTAGTTGGTTCGAGATGAAGAGAATACTATGAAACAAGTTTGTACCAAATACATATCTACAAGACACCTTCACTCAGCTTCAAGAGCTGAGATAAGGAGGTTGAATTGTTGACAAGTATGTCCAAGAGTTCCAAATGCTTATGATTAGTTGTGAGGTACAGGAACCATCAATGTGAACAATTTCTAGATTCTTAACTGGGCTGAGGAGTGACATATGAGATGTTGTGGAACTTCAACAATTTACCACAATGGATGAAGCTGTATGGATAGGCCAGTAAGTAAAGAGGTAGAGAAGGAGTTGAATGCTAACCAAACCACCGACTAACTGACCAGTTCAAGGAAGCTATCGAGGTCAACCCAATACCAAGGCAACCAAGCGAGTAGATGTCAAGAATAAGCAAAAAGGCCAAACAAGTGGTGACGTGCCAACTCGAAGATATGAGAAAGGGCAAGGATCTGGTAGGAAGACGAGCTAGATCAAGTGTTTTAAGTCCCAAAGGTTTGGACATATATCTACTCAGTGTTCGAATCGAAGGACTATGGTCATCAAGGAAGATGTCCTGAAGCTGGAAGTAGAAAGTACCGATGAGGAACCAAAGGAAGAGTGCATTGCTAAGAAGAAAACTTCTTAAGAGAATGAACCGTTTGAGGAGGATGTGTTTATTGAGGACTTAGATAAATGATACTAGTTGTCCCATGTGTAATGAGCTTGGAACCCTTACGTGAAGAGGAGTAGAGGGGGAACTTGTTTAATATTACCTATAAGGTGAATGATTAGTTATGCACGATAATTGTGGATAGTGGTCTTTGTACCAATGTAGCATTAGCCGATCTAGTCACGAAGTTAAAGTTGCCAACTATCACACATCTAAAGCCGTACAAATTGCATTTGCTGAATAAGAGGGGAGCACTACATGTCACTTAGCATTACTACTGCCAATCACAATTGGAAATCACTCCAATGAGATTCTCTACAACATGTTACCCATGTGCACCTCATACGTATTACTTGGCCAATCATGTCTTTATGATAGAAGAGTTATCCATGATGGATATAGGAACACCTATGTGTTTGAGGATGATACAGACTCATAAGTAAACACACGAACCCAATATCACATGTAACCAAAGGGGTGGATCCAAGCCACAAGATAGCTTGAAAAATAAATGATTGTCGAAGGTTAAGCAGGGGGTTTCTGTGCACCGACAAAGGATATAACGCAACAACACCTCACACGAGCTCAGGTCACACTTGATATGACGTACAAATATGGATAGAGGTCACTCACTACTAATCCACGCTTGAATAAGATAAATAAAAGTAGCTTAAGAGTAAGAAGGATACTTAGCTCGAGAGTGAAAAAATTTCAACGTATTCTCTATATTTTGATGATGTTAACTTTTATAGTATGATAATATTTATATCATCCTGTTAGGGCAGATCCTAAGTTACAGAATTTACAAAAAAATGGTCCTTATTTACTAAAAATAAAAGAGAATAATTTATAAGGAAAATTTGAAATTGTGCAAAAGAAGAAATGTGAATGTCCTTTGTTAGAAAGGATAGTACAGATGTCAATAAAGGATTATACGCACGTTTTTACTGTAATTCTGACAGTATTGTAGTCCGGGCAGGGGTGGAACATGGTTTAGGCTTGTTTAGTGTCAAAAGACGTTGAACAATGGTTGGTTCAAGAACGATTCACATGGGGTTGGCTTCGGATGGTTGGCTCTTGATAGTTCTGATTAGCCTCAGTAATAGTGGGGATCATTGCATTCAGATTTGGCGCTAGGAAGATGGTTTAGTAGAGGGCTTGACTCGGCATGCTAGTTGATCACCTCAGCAACATCTTAGATGACATAGAGAGCAAAGTAGCTCGATAGATCGGATTGGGGCAACCACTACTCCTTGGTACATAGCTCACTTGGGATAGCTCGGTAGACTACCTAAGAGAGCCCTCAAGCTTAGGAGCGTGTAATCGGTCATTGATCCTTATCATCCCTTCCGAGTTGTTTGAGATTTGGGATCAAATCTAGTTTAGGTCTAGTTTACTCATCGTCGGGAGTGTAAGGTTGGAGGTCGATAATGTTGAAAGAGTTTGAGACTCCATATCCTTCAGGTAATTCAATCTAATAGGCGTTAGGGTTGATCTTTTCAAGTACCCTAAAAGATTCGTCAGCTCTAAGAAACAACTTGCTCTCCCTCAAGTTTGGGAATCATTCCTTGCTAAGGTATATCCAAACTAAATCACCTCGTTGAATTCTCTCTTCTTCCGTCCTTAGCTTCGCTTCTCAATCATAATAGCAGCTCAACCCAATTACTCTACAACCTTTTGGTGTATGGTTTTGATGGCTTCAACTTTATTGATGGCTAGCCAATCATCATCATCAGCTCTCGGTTGGGGTACTTGGTCCAATGGAAGCTTGGGGTTGAACCCATAAGCGACTTTGAATGGAGACATGCTTGTGATGCTGTGGGTGGTTCGATTGTAGGCAAATTCGATGATTAGCAAACACAGATCCCAATTAGCCATGTTTCATCTGACAATGACTCGTAACAAAGTTTCTATAGTTTAGTTGATAACTTCAATCTGTCCATCAATTTGTAGATACCAGGACGTGTTGTATAATAACTTAGTTCCCAGTTGCTTCCCAAGTGTCCTCCAAAAGTGGCTCATTAACTTAAGGTGTCGATCTAAAACTATGGTTTTGGGTATACCGTAAAGCTTAGTTACCTCCTGTAAGAAAAAAGAAGAGATAACCGAAGCATTGTTAGTCTTAGAACAGGGCATGAAGTGTGTCATCTTGCTAAATCAATCCACAACCACCATGATGGAGTCCTTCCCTCGAGACGTCCTCGGTAATCCTAATATGAAGTCCATACTCAACTTAGACCATGGTTTGGTTGGGATCGGCAAAGGTTGGTAGTGTCTTTACTCGGCTCGACTCTTCGCTTTTCGACAAGTCATACATCTTTCCAGCATAGATTGGACATCTCTCTTCATCCTTGGCAAAAAGAATCTGGAGGATAATACCTCATAAGTTTGGTGCTGGCTAAAGTATCCTATCAATCCCCCTCCATGTGCCTCATGCATTAGCAATTCTCACGTGGAATAGGTTGGGATACATAGTCTCCTCTTCTTGAATAAGTATCCGTCCTCCCTATGATAGTCGTCCAACGTCTATCCTTCTTCACAACGGATGTAGATAGGACCAAAGTATGGGTCCTCGGCATACAAATTCTTGATGGTTGAAAACCTAAGTAGCCTCATCTATAGTTTGGTGAGGAGAGTATGTCGTCTCGATAGGGCATTAGCCACTACATTGTTCTTCCCATTCTTGTATTTTACAACATAAGAAAAACCCTCCATGAACTCAACCTACTTGGCCTATCTTTGGGGCAACTTCGGTTAACTCTTTAGATATCTCAAGAATTCATAATCGGTGTAGATCACGAATTCCTTAGGCAGCAGGTAGCGTTGCCACACCGTTAAGGCTCGGATTATGGAGTAGAACTCCTTGTCGTAGATTGAATAGTTAAGTGTGGCTCCTCGAAGTTTTTCGCTAAAGTAAGCAACAAGTTGGCCTTCTTGCATCATCACAGCACCTATGCCTAGTCCGAATGCATCACACTCTACCTCAAATACCTTATTGAAGCTCGACAGAGCTAAGATGGAGCTATAGTTAGCCTCTCCTTCATGTCTTCAAAACTCCGCCTCTCTTTCTCACCCCATTTAAATTCAACATTCTTCTTCGAAAGTTCGGTGAGTGGAACCACAATTGTACTAAAGTTCTTTATGAATTGGCGATAAAATGATGCCAGGCCGTGGAAACTCCTTACATTAGTAGAACAGGTCGGCTCAGGCCATTCTATAATCGTTCTTATCTTCTCTTTATCAACTCAAATGCCACCTCCACTCATAACAAATCCTAAGAAGATCACCTCAGATCGACAGAAATAGTACTTCTTCAGATTAGCGTAGATATGTTCAGCTCGGAGTTTTGTAAGCACTTGTCGAAGATGCTCTCGATGGGTCTCCAGGTCGGGACTATATACTTAAATGTCATCAAAATAAACTACAACAAACCTTCCCAATAAATCTCAAAGCATGTAATTCATAAGTAGCATGAATGTGCTTAGCACATCGAATAGCCCAAATGGCATTACAAGCTAGTCATACAAACCATATCGTGTCTTGAAGGCAGTCTTCCACTCATCACCTTCACTCATTTGGATATGATGGTATCCAGATTTGAGATTGATCTTGGAGAACATTCTTGCTCCACTTAACTCGTCTAGCATGTCATCTAGCCTAGGTATGAGATACTTATACCGATGGTGATTTGATTAATAGCTCGACTGTCTACCAACATCCTCTAAGAACCATCCTTCTTCAATACTAACAGGGCCGGCATAGCACAGGGGATCAAGGACTTTCGTACATACCCTTTCTTCAAGAGGTCATCTACTTGCCTCTATAGCTCGATAGCCTGTTTAAGGTTCAACCTATAGGTAAGCTTGTTCAGCAGTGCGGTTCCTGGCTGTAAGTCAATCGCATGCTCGATGCTTTGAATTGGGGGTAGATCCTCCGGTAGCTCGCTCCAGTTGGGTTTTTACCTCGGTCGGCAACTCTTCCTCCCTGGGTCTCATCTCTAAAAGCCTCCTGACTAGCAGATAGGTGAGTCCCTCCAGCTCCATTTCTCTTTTCAGTTCGACTCAGGTCAGTACCAATGCTTCCTTCATCAGGGTTTAGCTAAGCTGGGACTGCATGACCTTTACCTACTCGACAATCATGGGACTCAATTTCACCCTCCTTCCTTCATGCTTTATAGAACATGTGTTCCTCCTGTCGTCATACATAACTGCTCGATCAAACATTTATGGTCACCCAAGTAAAAGATGGGATGCACTCACGAGTAGCACATCATAAAGCACTTCATCTTAATATCTGCCTATACAGATCGGCATAGACACCTATTTGTTCACTTGTAGGGCTCCCCTATTACTGAGCAAATGAAGATTGTAAGGTTTCAAGTGGGGCATGGTAAGCAATTTTAGCTACTGGACCATAAATGCAGAGGCTATATTGGTGTAGCTTCTACTATCAATGATCAGCACACATAATGATTCATTCACCTTGCACATAATATGAAAGAGATTTTCTTTCTGTTCGTCTTTGGGTACAGGACTGACACTCATCATCATCCTCAATACTAGAGCGGTCAGCATGAAGTTGCCTTCCTCGCTGTAAATGACTTCCTCATCAGATAGCTCGGCTTGTCCATCCTCTTTCAGTTCCTCTACTTCTTCATCTATACTATCGACCTCTACGGTTGATGCCTCGCCTCTAATCACCATCGTTCGCCTATTCAGACATTGAGCGACCATGTGTCCAAATCCTTAGCATTTAAAACACTTAATCTCACTCATTTTCCTCTCTAAACTTTGGCCTGTCTCAAACTTCTTTAGGGGTTTCTTCTCCTCTACTTAGGTAGTCTGAGCAAGTCGGGTCTCAGTGAACTTACTTAGTTCTATTCGCACAGGTCTACTCAGAACAGGTCGACTATTGCCAGGATGATGGACGAGTGATCAAAATCTTCCTGTTAGGTGCCTTTCTATCTTTTAGGTGGCTCGGATTGCATCATTGAGTGTTCTAATGTCCAGGGTTTCCAAGACATCACCAATCTCATACTTTAATCCATTAATGAGTTAAGATACAATTCGTTCTTTTGGCTCCATGACTTCGCATCAGATCATTAGCATCTGGAATTCTTTAACTTAAGCGTCCACATTCAATGCTCATTATCTCAGTTCTTATAGTCTCTTAAAGGCATCCTATAAATAATAGCTCGGACAAACCTTCTACGCATAACTCTCTTCATGTCATCCCAACTCCTAATCTCTCATTCTCCTTCCCTTCTTCTAGTGGCTTGCATGTTCTTCCACCATAAGGTGGCATAACTAGTGAACTCCAACATGGCTAGCCTAACCTTTGCATTTTCGGGCACTTCGTGGCATTCAAACTTCTTTTCAATCTTATCTACCCAATCTAGGTAGTCTTTGGCATCACCACTTCTAGAAAAACTTGGGATACACATGTTGAGTCCTTCAACTCTAAGGGCTCGTACATCTCTTTCTTCAACTCTGTAGTACTCTTTTGCATCATCATCTCCTTCCACTTCTTCCACAATCTCTTTAAGTGCTAACCTACTCCTAGCATCCCTAGCAACTCCTTCAACTCGAGGTGGTCAAGTTAGGGCATTAGCTTAGCCTCATTACTGTTGCTCATGTTCTCTAATGGGGCTATTTCTAGCTCGCTGTCTATCTTCTTATATGACAATCACCAAATTAGCAACTAAATTGGTAAGCTTATCCAAGCGATCACCCACTAACTGAGGTGAAGAGCTTCCTTCTTACCCTTAGCCATGTCGAGTACCACTTTCTTGCTTTCCCAAAGTCCCTTGCACACTTGAATTCAACATTGATATTTACCTCACAATGACAATCTCTCAACAAATACACAATTAACCTCACTCTGTTTTAGTGTATCAAAAATAGGGGAAAACAGAGTACAAAACACTTCTTACTACTAAACTTCAAAGCTAACAATAGAACTACTATCACACAAAATACAGTACTAGAATCCAGCCTCGAATGTAGCTAAGCTCTGATATCAAGATGATACGGACTCGTAGGTGAACACACGAACCTAATACCATGCTTAACTAAAGGCGTAGGTCCAAGCCACAAGATAGCTTAAAAAATAAATGATAGTCAAAGGTTGAGCAGGGAGTTCTTGTGCACCGACGAAGGATATGAAGCACCAATGCTTCACATAAGCTTAAGTCACACTTGATATGACACATAAGTATGGCTAGAGGTCATTCGCCACTAGCCCATGCTCAAATGGGCTAGATAAGAGTAGCTCAAGAGTAAGAGGGACACTTAGCTTAAGAGTGAAAAAAATTTAGCATATTCTCTGTATTCTAATGATGTTAACTTTTACAGTATGATGGTATTTATATCATCCCATTAAGGCAAATCCTAAGTTACAAAAATTACAAAAGAATGTTCCCTATTTGCTAAAAACAAAAGAGAATAATTTATAAGGAAAATATAAAATCATGCAAAAGAAGGAACGCAAAAGTCCTTTGTCAGAAAGGACAGTACGAATGTTAGTAAAGGACTACGCGCATGTTTTTACTGTGATTCTAACAGTATTGTGGTCCAGGTAGTAGTGGACCTTGGTTCAGGCTTGTTTGGCATCAAAAAGTGCTAGACAATGGTCGGTTTAAGGACAATTCACATGGGGTTGGCTTCAAATGGTCAACTCCTAATAGTTTCAATTGGCCTCAGCAACAGTGGGGATTGCTGCATTCAGATTTGGCGCTAGGACTATGGTTTAGTAGAAGGCTCAACTCGGCGTGCTGGTTGATTACCTTAGCAATATCTCGGATGACATAGAGAGCAAAGTAGCTTGGCAGATCAGATTAGGGCAAGCACTGCTCCTTGGCATTTAGCTCACCTTAGATAGCTCAGCAGACTACCTGAGAGAGCCTTCGGGCTTGGGAGCATGTAATTGATCCTTGATCCCTATCAAAGAAGGATGGTAGAAAAATTATGCTAAACTCGATGCTATTGAGTCAAGTTAACAAATTGTTGGAAAAACTTGATCAAGGATTGAAGAAGACCCCAATGATGAGTAGAGTCGAGCTTCGAGAGGCTATTAAAGTCAATGAGTCGACTTTCATGTTGGTCAAGTAACTATTAAACTTGAGGAAACTGGGTGAACTACCCTTGAAAGTAAGAGAGTTGCTAAATAAATATGCCAATCTATTTCCTAAACAGTTACCTGAAGGATTACTCCCTATCCAAGACATAGAGCATTGCATTGACTTGATACCCAGTACCATCCTACCAAATAAGCCAACTTATTGAATGAGTCCCAAGCAAGCTTCTAAGCTCTAATGACAAGTTAATGAACTATTGAAAAGAAGATTTGTAAGGGAGAGTCTCAGCCCCCATGTTGTTCTAATGCTCCTTGTCCTGAAAAAGGATAATACCTGGTAGATGTGTGTTGACAGTCAAGATGTAAACAAGATCACGATCAAATATAAGTACCTTATCCCTAGGTTGGAAGACATGCCAGATGAATTGAGTAGAGCTAGGATCTTCAGCAAGATTGATCTAAAGTTTAGCTACCATCAAATTGGCATGAAGCCAACAAATGAGTAGAAGATTACATTCAAAACTCAATATGAACTCTATGAGTGGATGGTTCTGCCATTCAGTCGTCAAATGCTCTAAGCACTTTCATGTGACTGATGAACCAAGTACTAAGAAATTTGATAAGAAAGTGTGTCGTAGTGTACTTTGACAACATCTTAGTATACAATGACGACATGCCTAGTCACTATGAACAACTCCATGCCATATTAAATGTCCTCTAAGCCAAAAGATTATTCAGTAATCTTAAGAAATGTTACTTTTGCCAAGAGGAAGTGGTGTTCCTAGGCTATGTAGTAAGTAGAGGAGGCTTACAAGTGGATGATGACAAGATCTAAGCAATCGTCAAGCGGCCAACTCTAACTACTTGTGTCGTAACTACTTATGTCCCATGGACTAGCATCCTTCTACAAAAGGTTTATAAGAAATTTTAGCGCCTTTGCGACACCCCTTACTGAGCTAACGAAGAAGAATACCGACTTCAGATGGGGAGAAAAAGAGGAGAGAAGCTTACTAAAGCGAAGGAAAGATTGACTTCCACACTTGTACTATCTTTGCTTGACTTCGAGAAAATATTTAACCTAGAATGTGATGTGCCTGGCATTAGGATAGGGGGCTGTCCTAATGTAGGAAGGCCAACTAATCGCCTACCAAAGTAAGAAGCTCAAGGGACCTCAACTAAACTACTTTGTGTATGACAAAAAAACTCTTAGCTCTCATCCGAGCACTCTAAGTATGGCAGCATTATCTATTATTAAGAGAATTTTTCATCTATACTAACCATGAGTCTCTAAGGTATCTCTAAAGTTAGACCAAGCTATCAATGCTGCAAGCAAGGTAGGTTGAATTCCTTGCAGGATTCAATTTTGTTATTAAGTACAAGCAGGAAAAGAGCAACATGGTTACAGATTCTCTTTGAAGGAAACATGCACTCCTGACCAAACTAAACTACTTTGTGTATGACAAAAAAACTCTTAGCTCTCATCCGAGCACTCTAAGTATGGCAGCATTATCTATTATTAAGAGAATTTTTCATCTATACTAACCATGAGTCTCTAAGGTATCTCTAAAGTTAGACCAAGCTATCAATGCTGCAAGCAAGGTAGGTTGAATTCCTTGCAGGATTCAATTTTATTATTAAGTACAAGCAGGAAAAGAGCAATATGGTTACAGATTCTCTTTGAAGGAAACATGCACTCCTGACCAAACTACAAACCAGATTGTTTAGGTTTGTGAATATAAAGGAACAGTACTCTAAAAATCCACACTTCAAATCTATACTTGGGTGTTGTGCCAATGAAAGGATAGTGGATGAGTATCATATAGAAGATGGATACATGTTCCGAGGAAGGAAATTATGCATGTTGTCTTATTTACTAAGGCAGTTCCTGATCAGGGAAGCCCACAATAAAGGACTCTTCCAATAATTTGGGGAGAAAAGGACATATGAGTTATTGAGTGGGTCTTTCTTCTAACCGAGAATGAGAAGAGATGTATACTGAGTTATTAAAGGCTATGTCGTATGCAAGATGGCTAAATGTTACGTTAAGTAAGGGAAAGCAATGCCTTTGCTTGTCTCAACAAGACCATGGACTGAGTTGAGCATGGACTTTATTCTCAGATTACCATTAACTGCCTGAAGCAAAGATTTTGCAATGGTCATCGTCAATAGATTTAGTAAGATAGCACACTTTGTGCCCCACTCCAAGACTAATGATACTTCGACTACTACTTGTCTTTTCTTGTAAGAAATTGTTCGATTACATGTGATGAACTATCGACCAACAACCCTATTACTCATGCACGGCTCTGAGAACTCCAATCCCTTACATGGCGAATTTTCTCTTAGCAACATACTGATGACAAGAAAGTTTACGCTGAAGGATTGTGGTTGAACTCCTTAAAAGTGCCTTAATTGTCATACGTTAATCTATACACTTGGTAGTGATGATACTAACCATTCCCTTGCTAAGGACCCTGTGCCGAGTAAGCCTACTAAACACTGTCGGGATGTTCTTGCAGAGTGACGAGAGACTTACTTAAATGGTTGAATAGGTTTTTCTTGGCATGCCACCATCTCCCTCATCCCAACCCTTTATTGCCACAACATTTTGACCCCTCTCACCTGCTGTGCTCAGAGAATATTCGTACAGTACCAATGTTGCACTACCACTTGTCCACCTTGTCTGACATTGTACTACTTTTCCATTTTTGGTCTTTTGTCCTTTTTACCCTTTTTGGTATATACTAGGAAACCCCTTTTTTGTATATACTTTCTTGTAATTTCATTATTGGTAATGCTGCCTTAGGGACTTACTATAAATAGTCCCTTTCTTTTGTAAGCCACAAATAACTTACACTTTAATACTGAATACTCTATTCTTGTGAGACAACCCTCTCCAAGTCCATATTTCCTACACTATTATCTAATCTTGCCAAGTAGCTCAAGTCCATATCAAGTGTGGTGTCAAGTCATGTTATGTTCATTGATGAGTCACATCCTTCGAGTAACTTCACATCAACTACTCTTGTTCGGTTGTAGATCATTTCCCTCTAATTTCCTTCAATATCTCGAAGGACTCATTCGTTTTCAAATCCGCCTCAGTAAGTCCTAGTGATAACTGAGCTCTTAGGTACACCATATATTTCTAGTATTAGAGCTTGAGGTTAAGGTTGAGACCAAAAGCTATGTAGTAATAGTCAATCTACTGTTTGAGATACTCTATATGATTTTAGCCATCCGAGTGAAGCATAGTTACTGAAATTTTATGTTAGGAATGTCGCACCCTAGTATACAGGGAGAGATTCATGATGTCGAAAGTTACGCTCATAGTCGTGGTTGAGTTACCCAACAAATACCACATACTACTGATGAGCACATACAAGATCTTGTAGCTATTATGGCCAATTTAGCTATCTCGATAAATAAGGCCATAGAGAATGAACCGCATGAGAGAGTTGTTGAGCAAGGCCAAGAAATGAGAGATAGGCCAAGGAGGCAGATGAACGAGTAAGCTCTAGAAGCCTTTCCAGGGAACTACACACCATTGCGAAGTGCTAATAGAGTCACAAAAAGAAGGTTAGAATTAGACAAAGTGGAAGAGTACGAAGAACAAGAAGACCAGCATGTTGGGATTGATGAGTGAGAGTTTAAAGCGCTAAAAGGTGCCGAACATCTTAAGGTACAAATTCTGAACTTCAACAGTTCTGGTAGTGCTGATGATTACCTAGACTGGAAAGAGAAGATCAAAAAGATATTTAATTGTTATGATTATGAAGATGTTGTCTGCATTAGAGTAGCCGCATTATAATTTTCTAGGTATGTGGTAATGTAGTGGAAAAAGCTATAGGATTTTCGCCTGAGGACCTGACGCGAGGTCTGAACATGGAATGAGATGAAGAGAGTTCTGAGGAATAGGTTCATTCCTGAACACTATGAACAGCACAATTTCCGATGACTCCAAGACTTGAGGCAAGGTAACAAGTCCGTAAACAACTATGTCCAAGAGTTTCGGTTGCTCATGATATGATGTGATGTTGACGAGCCTGAGACCCACATAGCACAGTTCATCTCGGGACTCTGAGCTGAGATTAGTCACATCATGGAACTGCAAAGCCTCATAACTTTAGATGAAACCATCCATATAGCCTAGAGAGTTGAAAGGCAACAGCGGAACCAGGCTAGCCGAATGCCGAGTTACAGAACCATGATGCCAAATAGGACTAGCCTATCGAGTAAACCAAGGAATGATAGGGCATCAAACAGTTCCAAGATGGAATGTCATAGTCACGTGCCAAGCCAATCAGATGAGGGCCAAAGTGAGAGTAAAACTAACGAACTTGATATCTGAAGAGACCAGGGTCAGAGTTCAGAGAGGAAAACTCGAGAAATTAAATGTTTTAAATGCCTTAGCTATGGACACGTAGCTAGTCAATGTTCGAATTGCCAAGTCATGATGATAAAGGGAGACAAGCCCTAGTTTGAAGTAGAAAGTGCAAGTGAAGGAAAGGAAGAAGTGGCAACTGATCAGATGCTGGAAGAATTTGAGGAAGATCAAGAGGTTAAGAGATCCCCTAAGAGTAGAGCCGAGTATTACTTTGTTGTTCAACAATCTCTTGGTACTTTTGTGGCTAATGAAAATGAGAAAAGAGAGAACCTCTTTCATACGAATTGCTGAGTGAATGGTAAGCTATATGTCATGATCATTAACGAAGGGAGCTATACCAATGTCATCACACAAGGGGTGGTTAAGGCCATGAAATTACCGACTTTCCACACCCTAAGCCGTATAAGATTCACTGGCTGAATAAGAAAGGAGGATTACACGTTTCTAAGCAAGTCAGAGTGTCGATTACTATTGAGGATAGGTACAAGGACGAAGTGATGTGTGATGTCCTTCCTATGTGTGCATCTCACATGTTACTCAGCCGACCATGGCTATTTGACCTAAGAGTACTACACGATGGGTATAGAAACACCTATATGTTTCAAAAGGATGGGAAGAAAGTTATATTAACACCTATGAGTCCTAAGGAGGTGTAAGAAGCCCAGGAAAATGTTGCTAGATCTCTACAGCAAAAGTCCTTGGTGATTTCCCGATCTCAATTTACATGAGAGGTTAAGGCTGAAGACTATATACTCCTCTTAGTCAAGAGACTCTTAGAGGTTAGAGAGGCCGAGAACTTACATACTAAAGTGCAGCAGCTACTTTAGGAATTTGCTAACCTCTTCCTTACTAAGATGTCGAAAGGATTACCTACCTTGAGAGAAATTAAGCATTGCATCGATCTTCAACCTAGAGCAACCCTGCCAAATCGACCCCACCTATAGACTTAATCTTGAATAGGCAACCGAGTTGAAAAAGCAAGTTGATGAGTTGGTAGATCTTGGATATGTCTGTGAGAGCATGAGCCCATGTGCCATCCTAACCGTACTAAAACCAAAGAAAGATGGATCATAGAAGATGTACATTGACAGCCGTACCATCTATAAGATTACTATTACGTACTAATAGCCGATCCCGCGGTTGGATGACATGCTCGATGAGTTACATGGTGCACGTATCTTTTCAAAGATAGATCTAAAGAGTAGGTATCATCAAATATGAATGAAACTAGGAGATGAATGGAAAACAACCTTTAAGACTCAAGATGGTCTATTTGAGTGGATGGTTATGTCGTTTGGTTCAACTAACATGTCAAGTACATTCATGGGGCTCATGAATCATGTGCTTAAAACATTAATAGGCAAATGCATTATGGTTTATTTTGATGATATTTTGGTTGACAATACTAACCTTCTTATTCATGTCAAACATTTGAGATTAGTTTTTAACATACTTTATGCCAAGAAATAATTTAGCAACTTGAAGAAATGCGTATTCTATCAAAGTGAGGTTATAGTCCTCGAACATGTTGTTTCAGAGAGTGGAGTTCAAGTTGATGGGGAAAAGGTCAGGGCTATTAATGAGTGGCCTATGCCAACAAGTGCAGCCGAAGTCAAGAGCTTCCATGGCCTAACCTCGTTCTATTGAAGATTTATCTGGAACTTCAGCTCCATAACTGCGCTGTTGACTGAATTGACCAAGAAGAATGTTGAGTTTAACTGGAAAAAAAAGGCTCAAAGGAATTTTGAAGATGTGAAGTATAAGTTGATGTCTACTCCAGTACTTGCCCTACCAGATTTCAAGAAGGTTTTTGAGATTGAATGTAATGCGCTTGGCATCAGCATTGGTGCTATCCTTATGCAGGAGCGCTAAGCCATTTCTTTCTTCAGCGAAAAACTCCGAGGTGATGCCTTGAATTACTCATCCTACGACAAGGAGTTCTATGCCCTTGTCTGTACACTTCAGAATTGGCAACATTATCTATTGTCTAGAGAATTCAACATCTATTCAAATCATGAATCTCTCAAGCATCTTCACGAGCAATAGAAGCTTTCTCGGCGTCACACTAAGTGGGTCAAGTTCTTAGAGACCTTTTACTATGTCATTAGGTATAAGAAGGGAAGCACCAACACAGTAGCTGATGCACTTTCTCGTCACCATACCCTCATTACAACGTAGCAAGCTAAAGTGCTTAGATTTGGCACTTTACCTGATCTATATGAGCATGACCTACATTTTAGGCCTTTAGTAGCCAAGTGCATTGATAGAGGAGCTGTGGACGGATTCTACTTGAGTGAGGGGTTCTTGATGAAGAGAAAGCAGATTTGCGTACTAAATGGTTCTGCAAGGGAGCTACTAGTTCAAGAAGCTCACGCCGAGCATCTGGCTAGCCATTTTTGGGAAAAGAGGACAATTAAGATATTGAAGGACTACTTTTACTAGCCTAGGATGATGAGGATTGTGCACTAAATACTTGAGAGATGCAAGGTGTATAAGTATACAAAAAGGAGGAGAGAACCCTATGGAGAGTATACACCCTTACCAATTCCTGAGTGGTCGTAAACCGATCTAAGCATAGATTTCATGCTCGACCTTCCCCACACGCTGAGAAGATACGATTTGATCATGGTGGTAGTCAATTAGTTTAGCAAGATGGGCTACTTCATCCCCTACTATAGAACTAATGATGCTTTATTCATCGCTAACCTCTTTTTGCAGTAAATTGTGCGACTACATGGAGTGACAAGGAATATTGTGTCCGACTGTGATTCTAAATTCACGAGCTTCTTTTGGAAGACCTTATACAGGAAACTCGGTAGTAAGCTCCTGTTTAGTACTTCTTGCTACCCCTAGACATACGGCCAAACTGAAGTAGTTAACAGAACCATCGGTAATATCCTACATGCCATTGTTGGAAAGAACTCTTGTGACTTAGATTTATGCCTGGCCATCATTGAATTTGCCTACAATTGCTCCACTCATAGCTCCACTAGAACATCACCATTTGAGGTTGTTTATAGACTTAACCCGAACCTACCTTTGGACTTAATTAACAGTTCAACTACATAAGGGGAGAGTCAATCTCGCCTACAGCATACTGAGGAATTTCACAAGTTGCATCAAAGAATTGCTGAGTAACTAGCTAAAATTGTGGCCTGACAGAATGAAGTAGGAAGCCATAAAAGAAAACAAATTGTTTATGCCCCTAGAAACCTTGTCTGGATCCATATTAGCAAGGAACGCTTCCTTAACAAGAGGATAAACAAACTATCTTCTAGAGCGGATAGCTCTTACAGGATCCTGAGGCGCATTAATGATAATGCCTACGAGATTAAGCTACCTAAAAGTCTCAGCATGTCTACCACATTCAACGTCACCAACTTAACTCCATATGTGCCCAAAGATGATGAAGACTAAGATTTGAGGGCAAATCTTTAACAACCCCAGGGAACTAATGAACTGCCGACCAACGACCCCATTACTCGCGCACGACTGTAAGGACTCCAATCCCTCACACAACAAATTCTCTTTCGACGATCTACTAATGACGAGAAAGTTTATGCAGAAGGATTGTGGTTGAACTCCTTGAAGTCCCTTAACTCTTGTATATTGATTTGTATACTTGGTAGTGATAATGCCAACCATTTCCTTACCAATGACCCTACGCTAAGTAATCCGACAAAACACTATCGAGAAATTACTGCCAAGTGACGAGAGACTCACTTAAATGGTAGAATAGTTTTCTCTTG
This sequence comes from Lumnitzera racemosa, assembly GCA_024138005.1. NCBI lineage: Eukaryota > Viridiplantae > Streptophyta > Magnoliopsida > Myrtales > Combretaceae > Lumnitzera > Lumnitzera racemosa. Next base: position 38,431,391 of record JAMXBC010000007.1, read on the forward strand.
GCATGCCGCCATCTCTCTCATGCTGACCTTTTATTGTCGCAACATTTTGACCCCTCTCGCCTGTTGTGCTCAGAGAATATTCATATGGGACCAATGTTGCACTACCACCTGTCTACCTCTCTGACATTGTACTATTTTTTTCATTTTTGGTCTTTTGTCCTTTTTACCCTCTTTGGTATGTATTAAGAAACCCCTTTTCTGTATATACTTTTTTGTAATTTCATTATTTATAATGCTGCCCTAAGGACTTACTATAAATAGTCCCTTTCTTTTGTAAGCTGCAGATAACTTACATTTTAATACTGAACACTCTGTTCTTGTGAGACAACCCTCTCTAAGTACATATTTCCTACACTCTTATCTAATCATATCGAGTAGCTCAGGATTAGTAGCAGGTGGACCTTAACATCAACTTATGCGTCGTATCAAGTTTGGTGTTAAGTCGTGTTGTGTTCATTGGTGAGTCACATCCTCCGAGCCGCTTCACGTCAGCTACTCATGCTCGGTGGTGGACCATTTCCCTCTAATTTCCTTAGATATCTCGTAGGACCCATTTCAGTTCAAATCCACCTCAGTAAGTCTTAGTGATAACTGAGCTCCTATGCACACCATATGGTATATCGAGAAGTTTAGTATTAAATAGAGACCCAAAGTTCTTAAGCCATTTCTAGAGAACTCTATGGCAATGGATGAGGACCAAACTACTATTTAGTACTTCCTATCACCCTTAAATCGATGGCCAAATAGAGGTTGTCAATCATACTTTAGGATCGCTATTCTGAGCTATAGTAGGCAAGAACTTAGTTGATTGGGACATCTGTTTGCCTGTAGTCGAATTTGCTTACAACTGAATAGTACATAACACCACTAAGTAGACCCCTTTCAAAGTCATCTACGGTCTTAAACCTAAGTTTCCCCTCAATCATATCGCTGTACCTATATCAGAGTAAGAAGACCTTGAGGCAAGAGCCCGAGATAGTCCCTATAACACATCTATGACAAAGTTACTCGACAAATCGACCAATCTGTCCGGCGAATGAGAGAGAAGGCCAAGGGTAGGACGACGAAACAGTTTCAACCTAGAGACTTGGTATGGCTGCACTTGAGCACAAAAAGGTTTCTAAGAAAGAGGAGAAACAAGCTATCTACACAAGCTAAAGAACCTTTCAGAATCCTCCAAAAGATCAATGACAACACCTACAGATTAGAGCTTCCTAAAGATTATGGGGTTTCAGATACCTTTAACATTGCCAACCTCAATCCATATCATACTAACAAAGAGTTGACCGAAGATCAGTTGAATTTGACCTCCAAATCTAAATAAACCCAAAGAAAATAATAAGAATCAAGATACTAGGCCTTTAACCTGTAGCTAAGATCGTGGACTAAAGGGACTGGCAAGGTGAATCTTTTTGCTCCAGCCAATTTCTACCGAAGCCGAGTTACTCCTTACTACCAATCAGCTCTATATGCCAAGTCATATGACTGCCCACATCTCAAAAATTGTATGCCAACTTGAAGAATATCTTGACAATAGCCAAACCTCATGTGCCTGCTCGATCATATCCAAGCCAACCAATTGCTTGACATCACTCTTGCTAAGAGTTTGAGAGAGCTACCCTGAACTAATCCTTAACCACTCTTGCTTGGATGAGTCCATGGCTACTCGGTACCCCTACTTGGCCACCCAATCAGTTAGTAATATTTTTTTCTTCATCCTCCAATGACATCACCAATACATCTCTACTACGTGTATAGGACTACGTATAGAATCTACTGCACTAATCATTACTTTTCTTGAATATTCACTTTTACTATTGAATATCCTTTGTACAATACTTCTTTAGAATAATACCCTTCTTTGTCTTTTCCTTTTAAGCCAAGTTGCCTTAACTTCTTGGGTATAAATACCCCATGTGCATGTAACCGTGATCATCATATATTATCATTAATACACTAGATATTTTTCTCTCCTAACCATTGTTTGTTTATTCTCACTTTTGCTCTTATCCTAACTATTAAGCTAAGCTAGGTGGCAAGTAATCTTACTAGACCAACTCATATGTCATATCGGGCTGTCATATCGGGCTGTCATATCCCTTGAAGCTATTCATGGGTTTTGCTTACTTTTCATTCATTTTTGTCTTTTCACGTGTTTCCCATCACCCTTTTCAAGCTTTTAGCAAGCTTGGACCTACCCCTATGACTGACCTTATCTATTCTTGGCAGGGATACACATCAAGGGAGATACCCAAGGGGAGATGTGAAGAGACTACACAAAGAGCAGAACGCTCACATGTTGATTTAGACAAGTAGCTTTAGGTGGATACTCAATGAGCTAAGCTAGGCACTTCGAGACAAGGCGAAGATTCAATAGGTTAGACGCCTTAGATAGGAGGGTCACAAAGTGAAGATGTTGAGCAAACAAGACCAAATTAAGCTAACCATTGTACAAGCAACTACCATTTGTCCATATCGAAGTGTAATGTTGTTGAAGAACTGAATAAGTTCCCTCGTGGAAGTTGAAGGGGCCTCAAGAAAACTTCTTGTGAAAGTAATTTTTTGAAATCTTATTTTATTATGCACTTTCATGGTGTAGTTAATGCGACATGACAGGTGTCCAATCACTACAGACTTGTGAGCAGTCATACACGTTTTATCTTTTAAATGTCACCATCTAATCAAAACTGTCTCTATGTATTTGCATCATAGCCTAAGATTTGTGCTTTTACAAATCCCTATAACCACTAATTTGCTTTCTAAAGCGTTTGACCTCTAAATACCAAAGTTACTTAAAGAGATTACCCTTTCATAACTTCTCGCTTTCTTACTAGAACCTTATTCTCTCTTTTCAACAACTTTCTTCAAAGCCCTTTTTCTTTTTCCTGAACTTTCTTTAAAGCTCTTCACTTTTCTTTACTTCTTTAACATCTGGATGTCTACTATAGACACATAATTTTTGCCCTTCTTTTAATTTTTCAAATTATGTTATAGGGTCTTAAATTAAGTAAAGTTCAAAAAAAAAATAGAAAACTAAAGAAAACCCAAAAAATGAAGAAATTTAGAAAAATAGGAAGAAGCGCAAAAGATAGGAAATTTAGGAAAAAATAAAAAAAATGGAAAAATTCGGAAAAGTACATATATTTTTTCTTAGTCACGAAAAATTGAAAAATAAAAGGTTTTAGAAAATAACATTTTGTTAGATTAGATTTTTTAATTTTAATTTAGGTTTAGAAGTTGGGCCATTAAACCTGAGTTTAAATTTAAATATAGCCTAAGCTGATTGAGTGAATTTGTGCAATTTAATTGCATATACGAACAAGGCATAGGCCAACAGTTTGACCGTTAAGTAAATGGACATAGTATTAACATTGAGCATGAAGTCTTGGGTTCAAAACTTAGCAAAGGCAAGGAGGCCTTTTTCTTATTTTTTGGATTTCAATTACATCAGGGGTCTACCACATGTGGGGATCTAATTGCGTCACGTGTCCAGACATATGGCATCCTCGAATTTGATGGCCCTACTAACATGGTGCTACGTGGCACGTCGGGGTTAGCTGGTACGGCTGATATGGCACCACGTCAGCATACTTTTCCCTCCCCTTCTTTCCTTTTCCCTTCGTTTCCCTCTCTTTCCCTTCTCTTTTCCCTTCTTTCCTTCATTTTCCCTAGATTTCTAACACCTTCCTCTTCAGAACACCCACTTCAACACAATTTTTGGGCTCTTTTTTGTTGCAATTTCACCAAATCAATAGCGAAATTGCAAACTAGACATAGCCTACTATGAATCGGTATAGAAATGCATCCAAGTTTGGTCAATTACGCATTCAAATCGAACTTCAAAGATTGGAAAAAAAATTGAAAATTTAGCCATTCCCATTAACTTCCATCTAAGCTTTCCTTTGTTGCCAGGTTGAAATTCAAGTATAAATAGGGGCTTAAGGACGTCGATGAGCAAGAACAACCATTCACAAGTAGCTCCCAACCCCTTTCTCTCTCTCTAATGGCCATTTTCTCTCTCTACCCCTAACTATCTCTCTTTGGTTCTCTCTCTCCACTCCAACCCAAGCCCAACCACCACCACAGTTGAACTCCCCTTAACTCAGGCTCTCCAACTCGACCATCCTCAACCACCGTCGTGCCCCCTAGCAGCTCCACCAAGCTCACTACCACCCTAACCTTAACTGTTGAACCCCTTCTCTTCAAACCATCACCAAACACCACCTTAGACACCAACCAACTACATAGTCAAATTCCCCATACTCCAAAACCTCTACCCCAACCAACCAACCATGCCTAATAACTCACATGCAGCCAAACCACCATCGCCACCCATGGCACATTTCTGATCACCACTAAAATGATCACCTTAGGTCTCTGCATTTCTTTTAACCCACCTCCGTCCCCTCCTAATCCCAATTGAAAACACATAAAAACCCCTTTTCCCATGCGATTTAGAGGCTAGATCAGGCTGAATCATACCTTCCTAATGCTGTTGAAGAGGAAACCAAGATCCGATCCGACTTAGAGGTTTGACCCACAACCCAATCCAGCAGCCTAACTCGATCTGCATTCAATCCGAGCCGCATTCCATTTCTAGTCTGAGACTTGTTTTTTTTTTTCTTTTTCTTTTTATTTTGTATTGTTATTATTATTATTTATTTATTTTTATTTTTTGTTTTCTTTTTTATTTCATCTATGTAAAATGTAGATGTAAAAATAAATAAAAGAAAGAATAGAAAAAGAAGAAAGGAAAAGAAAAAAAATGGTAATTTTGTATTGTTTTATTTTATTTTTACTAATTTAATAAAAATAGATAATATATAATAAGTAGTAAATAAATAAGTTGCAATCAAAATAAATTAGGTAGGATAGTATATAAAATTATTTTTGTCACTTAAAATAGAAAATTTTTTTTCTTCAAAAAATGAAATAAAAATAAATCAACCATTTTCCAAATTAAGATCATTTAGAATTTTGAGAAAAAATAAAATTCCATTTAGGACTTTTTAAAAATTTTCTTAAATAAACCAAAATTGGGTAAAACATAAACTCGATTATTTGTTTCATTAAAACAAAATCACCTGCTAAAGTTTTCATAAAAAAATTACATACGTTTGATCCTAAATAGTGGGTACATAGTACTCGTATGTAAGTACGAGGCAACTTAAAATGTGAGAGTTTTATTTTTTTCCCTTTTTAGATGTTTATTTAAATTAATTAATTTAGTCACATGTACCATAAATAGATGTTTTTTATTAAAAAGGGTACGTTTGAAAAGCAAAGTTAAATTTGGAAAGTTAGAAAGTAATACCCGTTTAGGGTTTAATAAATTAGCCTCCGGACCTAAATCTCTGGTTTTTGAAAAAGCCGTTTTTAAAAATTGGTTTTTTAATCGATAGACTAGTAGTTAAGTTATAGCCAATCTACTCAATTGGTTATAACTTAACCCTTTTTCCTAACTCCAATTAAGTGGCGACTCCAAACCCTGTTTAAATCGAAAAAGTGGTTTCTTTAAACCCTAGTCGAGGATCAGTATTAAACGGGTAGGGTTTAGTACTAATCAGCTTAGAGAAGACCTAATTTTATAAAAGAACTGGGAGGGTAAAAAACCAGGCCCGACAGCTTGGCGACTCTACCAGGGATCATCAAGAAGGCTAACCACTTAAAAACATTTCAAAATTAAAATCTCTTTTCAAATTACCCGCATTGTTTAGTTATTTATTTATTTCTTTATATATTGATATGTTTATTTATTGTTTACTTCGTGTATATATTTGTTTTAATTAGCATATTTATTTTGTAAATAGCATACACTTGGGCATAGGATTTATTTTTATGTATCATGAATACATGATAGATACGGTTAAACCCAGGCCATCCTAGAACCCTAGGACGGGGAGCCATTATGTAAAGTCTCAAGCGTAGTAGGGCAAACACTGTTCAGGGCCGATTAGGCTACCTCACTTAAACTTTGATGTAACTAAGGAACCATTTCTTCGTAAACGTGTGAGGTCATAGAGTTTAAGAACCGCTAAAACCCACCTATCTTGCATTACATGGGGTCAACAAATAACTAACACAGCAGCAATGTTACAAAAAAAATGAATGGCAAAGATTTTGGAGTTTTTTCCTGTATTCTTTCTAGAATTGATGCACATAGGAGGTCTTGTATATTTTCTCTTCTTGTAATCAGTCCTTCCCTTGTAATTTATGCTTTCTTTATAATGTTTCAAAAATGGCCAGCCTATCCAATGCCAAGGCTCTCGCCAAAGAGATTCATGTCCACAAACCTATAAACCCAAAGCCCATACTCAGCCAGTGGTTTCAAACCTTCAACCCAAGAGAACAATAGTTTATTACCAACAAAATTAGACCCATACTCTCACTAGCCAGAGTGAAGGTTAACATCACGCTAGTAAGGGCCTAAGTCCATTTCTGGGAGCCCAAAGAAGTAGCTTTCCAATTTGGACCACATCTAATTAGCCCAACTCTAAAGGAGTAAACCCAACTACTCCAAGTTCCTCCTTTGGATGAAATATACGTCTTGGAACTCAGCTTCGGCCCAACATATATCTTCTCAAAATTCTTAGGGATCTGTAAGACTGAGATAAATGAGGCCCTAGACAACTGCAATAAATACACCATCAAGATATGGGATCTAGTCCATTGGTTCTAAAATGAGCCTAGCTCTAACAATCAAGCGCTATTTTTTGGGAATTGGAGAGAAAATTGAATCAAGGCCTATGTACTAACTGTGTTCGCTACTATCTTGTTCCCCAAGTGGGTCTCTTCTTATACACTTTAGAGTAACAGAGTTAGTGGCTCAATTTTGGGAAGGTAAGTATTACATTCCTACCCTACTTGCTAAGCAAATAAGGAATCTTAATTTCCTTAAGAAAAGGGGCTGTAGAGATCTCAGGTCAAACATGGGACTATTAATGGTTTAGTTCGTCAATTACATCAAACACTGTAGGTTGGATATAATAAGGGGAGCATTCGTGAATAAGATTGACCTGTTAATTCCTTCATCGATAAGATCAAATTACCAAAAAATATCCTTACCCTTCTCTGGATAAAGGTTCTACAAGATTTCTAAATAGAAGACATACTGTAGATTGCCAGGTAGAGCAATTACACTAGGGTCATACTGATTTGCAAGAATTACCATGCTGTACCACTAATTAGGATGAGCTGGTATACAGGCTACTATCCAAGCAACATGGTAAGATAGTTTAGAAGGATCCAGGACATAGTTCACAAACCTTCATTGGAACCATTCACTCTTAATCTCGAAGAGCCTTACTCCACAAAAAAGGCATCCAAACTTCACAAGATCAAAGCGTGGTAGGATACCCAGACCAGAAGCCCAAACATCGATGTGAGTGAGTTCATAAGAGAAGTGGACAAACACCTGGTTACCAAAGAGTATTTATACAATCAACTTTATAAGGTAGGTGCAATGCGATATCGGGCACCAAAAGTCCTTCAAAGCTCCCCTGTGCGCCTTAACTCTAAGATGGTGATTTATATGAACCAAATGAAAGTGCGTATGGAGATCCTCCATGATGGAAAGATAAATGGGTGAACCTATGCCAAGAATCTAGACAAAGGTCGCATGCCCTAGAACACCAGCTAAAGATGGCCTAGAAGAAAATTCAAGAATTTGAAGAAGCTGCTAAGTATGACCAAAAGAAGAAGAAAATGTCATTTGGCCCATAGAAAAAAAAAGAAAATTAGCATAGATGAATTTGTACTTTTTTCTTTCTTTCATGTAATAAGACTCTGGGAATCCAAAAATAATGAATAACTTGCTATTTTGTTAATCATTTGTCGATCCTCTCCTTTTCATCCGTGTAATTCACTTGCATTTCATTCATTTGCATTCTTTTTCAAAATATCCGTATGCTAACTTGTTAAGAAGTAGTTTTTACCAGGTCACTAAGATAGCTCCCAAATGTCAAACTTTCTAGAGAAACCCCATCAAAACTCGTTCTCAAACCAGAATGGCTAACCAAGGAAACAACAACAATAATGGCAACAGCAACCTCGAGGTTATTGACTCTATAGAGTTGAGATTCCAATCTTTGGAACCAACAATGAGAAAGATGGTAGATCAACTGAGCTTCCTTATTGACAGCATCTCTCTACTTAGGTCTATGGCCCCATCAAAGGAAGAGCACTCCAAAGCCCGATATAGAAAGAATATTGAGGCCCCAACCCTTGAAATAGAAGAAGCTTTCCCTAAAGGCAATCAGGGCTTTGAATCCTTTGAAACTGAAGGGGTATTTCCAAAGGCCAACCTAACCTTTGAGTCGAATACTTACTCATTCCTAATTAACCTGAAGCCTGAAGTTGACTAGAATAGATTGAAGGAGCTCAAAGAGTGGTTAACTCGATAGATCACTGAAAAAATGAAAATGCTCGAGGGGTATGATGGATTCAAGCACACTGGAATACCTAACTTTGAAAAATACAACGGGATTGGATACCCCAAGTTACACACCCGGTTGTACGTACGTAAGATGGGCAAGTATGCATGGTATGATCAACTCATGGTACAGACCTTTTAGGATAGTATGACAAGACTTGTCTTAACCTGGTATGCCTAGTTGAACTTAAATCAGGTGAATACATGGGAGAAGCTGGCCAGAGCTTTCTATGAGCAATATAGATTTAATGTCAAAGTGGCACCAACAATGATAGATTTGGTTGCCCTAAGGAAAAGGCACAATGAATCCTTCAAAGAATATGCTCAAACGTAGAGGTCCCTAGCTACAAGGGTATCTACCCCTATGATTAAAAAAGAGCTGACGATAACTTTCATTAACACTCTTAAGAGGCCCTACTTCTCTCACCTAATCGGACAAGCCTCTTCGAGCTTTGCAAAAATAGTGGCAGTAGGGTGTTGAATTGAGAGTGCCATTTCCTCTAGCAAGCTATAAGAAACGGTAGATAGAAGACCACCCTCTACTAGACCCACCACCAATAAGCCTAGAGAAGCTATCATCAGCATGGTCAACTCAAATGCAAGACCTAACTCCCAAGTTTCTTTTAGGACGAATCCCCTACCAGCTCAACCACAATACAAAAGCCAACTATAGGCTAATAGAGCCCCGAGACAGTTCACCAAAATACCCGTTCCACTCAGTCAGGTGCTTAAGAAGTTAAGAAGAGATAATCTACTCCATTCGGAGGCTCCCAGTGAAAGGTATAGGCCGAAGTTCTTTGATCCCAATACAAGATGTCAATATCATCTAGAGCAAGTGGGCTATTCAAATAATTCGTATTAGAGGTTAAAAAACAAAATCCAAGATTTGATCGATGAAGGTACAGTACAACTGGATTTTGTGGAGGCTACTACTCCAAATGTCAACAACAACCTATTGCCAAACCATGGACCTGTCATCAATATGATATCTAACCACTCAGAATCCGCCATCAACATGGTCGGTCGAAACCAAGAAACGAAGGTTTATAGGTTCTACAAAAAAGAGGTCCCATAAACTAAAAGGTACACATTCCATGTACCTATGGCCTCCGAAAATTATAAAGCCACCCCCTTCAATTACCAAGCAATAAACTAGGGGCAATCAAGCTCATTGTAGGGGGGATTGCTCGCTTCGATAGAATCTATAATCCAAAGGAAGACTTGAAAAAGAAGGGTGTACAGGAAGTGCCAAACACCAAACAAGTTGAACATGAAGAAGGATTAACTGCCTTCACTAAGATGATCAAGTCTAGTGAGTATAAAATAATGGACCAGCTCGCTAAGACTCCAGCACAAATATCCCTCATGAGTCTATTGTTAGCATCAAACCTATACTAAGAGGCCTTATTTAGAATACTAAAGGATGTCAAGGTCCCTCATGAAATCCCGGCTGAAAGGATTAGCTCTGTCACTAATTTCATGCTCACCATAGATCAAATTTCCTTCTCCACTAAGGAACTGGGTGAAGAAGGTACCCAGCACACAAAGCCTCTTGTCATAATAGTAAGGATAAATGACACCATCGCAACAAGAGTCCTCATTGACAATGGGTCATCTCTAAATGTTTGTCCTTTAGCTACCTTGGATCTATTAGGTATCGATACAACTACTATTAAACCTAGTTCAACAACAATAAGAGCTTTTGATGGATCCAGGAGAGAGATAATAGGGAAAGTGGACTTACCAGTTGATATCAGCCCACAGAAGTTCAACGTCCCATTCTAGGTTTTTGATATTCCAAAGACCTTCAATTTGTTATTGGGAAGACCTTGGATACATTCAGTAAGGGCCATACCGTCAACTCTTCACCAAAAAGTTAAGTTCATCTCCAATGGCCAAGTCATTACAATTCTAAGTGACCAAGATTAAGAAATCTATAAAGAGACGACCATACCCTATATCAAGACAAAAGAACAAGAGGACTTTGGACTCCAGATGTTTAATGAGGTGTATATGATCACCAATCAGCAAAAGGAAGAGAGGGTAAAATACAAAGAAGGCCAATTTAAGACCTATGGGGTAGGATACATTTCAACCCCGATGGAAGAATTGCAAAGGATGTAGGCCAGGGGCAGAAAGGGTGACAAGTTGTATTACACTCCAATGACCTTCTCTCCATTGTCAGAAACTTTTATCAGGGTCGAAGGCCAAAACTCAAAGCCCACTAAAGAAGGTACTTCCTGCAGAAATGAAAGGGCTAGCCTCTTCAACAAATCCCATCACTTGAATAATTGGTTCTCCATCCCTGTGAATAACAATAAGTCTTCCTTAAGGTAAAGGATGAATCATGATCCAGTATTTTATAGAATTTTGTAATTAATTGCCTCATATCTCCAAATGCTTGTAATCAAAAGAGAGCTCCCGAAAATAAAATCAGCTTCTTTTCTCTTTACTCCTACCTTACTTACATTCTTCCTTTTGCACACTTTCTTTTTTCTTTCTAAATCCAACAACTCGAATAAAGGCTATGGATACCTCACGCAAATAGGCAATAGGAATATTGATATCACTTTCAACCCTACTGGGTTAGTCATCGGGAGTGCTGTTGATGACCATAATGACATGCAAGAAAGCTGGCAAAAACATGAAATGAGTAGAATTTCCATTGATGAGCCAACAGAGATAATTAATGTCGATACTAATGAAAACCCTAAGGTATTGAAGGTTGGGGGAAATTTAGAAGAAAATCAAAAGATAAAGATGACCACATTACTATCCGAATACCAAGACGTATTCGTATGGTCTTATAACGATATGCCTGAATTAGACCCATCAATCGTAGTCCATCACTTACCCATACAAGAGGATATCAAGCCTAAGAAACAAAATTTGAGAAGGTTTCGACCAGAAATCTTGTTGAAAATCAAGGAAGAAGTCAGAAAATTATTAAAAGTCGGCTTCATCATGGTATCTAATTATCCTGAGTAGGTAGCCAACAAAGTACCAGTTATGAAGAAGAATGGGAAAGTCATAATGTACGTAGACTTTCGAGACCTCAATCAAGTAACCCCTAAAGATAATTTTCCTTTACCTCATATCAATGTATTGGTCGATAGAATAGTCGGAAACCATATTTTCTCTTTCATAGATGCATTTTTCGGGTATAACCAGATTCAAATGGTTAAAGAAGATAAAGCCAAGACCACGTTCATCACGACTTGGGCCATGTTTTGCTATAAAGTAATGTCTTTCGAACTCAAAAATGTCAAGCAACTTACCAAAGGGCCATGGTAACAATCTTTCATGATATAATGCACAAGGAAGTCGAAGTATATGTAAATGATATGATTGCTAAGTCTAAAGAAGGATAAAATCATGTGGAAAATCTAAGGAGATTGTTTGATGGGTTAAGAAAATTCCAATTGAAACTTAACCTAGAGAAGTATACTTTTAGGGCAACTTCAGGAAAATTATTGGGTTTCATAATCAGCCAAAAGGGCATTGAAGTAGACCCTGATAAAGTTAAAGCAATAGTTGACCTACCCTTACCATGCACACTTAAAGAAATACAAGGTTTGTTGGGCCATTTAAACTATATAGCTCAATTCATATCCCAACTTACAGACAAGTGTCGTCCTTTATTTAAGTTATTAAAAAAGAATGCCAAGATCAACTGAGATGAAGAGTGTGAGCAGGCCTTTACAATAATCAAAGAATACCTCATGAACCTTCCAATTCTAGTAGCTCTAAAACCTGGGAAGCCTTTATTCCTATACTTGACAATATTACTAGAGTCCATGGGGTGTATGCTTAGCCAAAAAGATGAGGAAGGAAAGGAACGGGCTATATATTCAGAAATTGAAAGAACCTGCTACGCTTTGGTCTGGCTAACACATCAACTTAGACAATACACACTCTACTATTAAGTTGAATTACTGACTCAACATGATCCCCTGAAGTACTTAGCAGACAAATCAGCCTTAACTGGTAAAATCTAAAAATGGCAAGTGCTGCTATCAGAGTTCGACGTTATATATGTGAACCGAAATTCAATCAAAGGGCAAACTTTGGCAGATCAATTAGCAGAAAATCCCTCTGATAGCACTCCCCAAGAAGTACAAGTCAATTTCCCCAATGAAGGTATCTTAGTAGTTAGAGGAAACTCTGATAAAGGAAAGGATGACAAGCCACTAAAAATGGAAATTGTTCTTTGATAGAGCAACCAACGTGTCTAGGTATGCAATTAGGGCAATACTAATATCCCCTTAAGGTACTTAGTATCCTATGGCCATAAGGCTCGTTTTCCCGTACACTAATAATATTGCTAAGTATGAAGCATTCATCATGGGACTTAAGATGGCCCTAGAGAAAGACATTCAAAAATTAGAAGTGTATGGGGACTCCTCACTCTTTATTAGCTAAGTACGAGGAGAGTACAAAACTAAAGATCCTAAGCTGGTGCCTTATCATTGGCATTTGACGAAATTAACGGAAAGTTTTAAAGAAGTTACCTTCAAACATGTACCAAGGACTCATAACCAATTTGCTGATGCTTTAGCTACGCTAGCATCTACGATCCAGATATCTGGTGGAGTCGAGATTCAGCCCCTTACTATTGAAATTGAAGACAAGCCTACCTTCTGCCTAACGATTGAGGATATGAATGACCAAAAACCGTAGTATCATGATATTAAGATGTTCTTACAATAAGACGCATACCCTGAAGAGGTCGAGAAAAGAGACAGAAAGATGATTAGGAGATTAGCCATTCAATTCTTAGTAAGCAAGTCCACCTTATACCAACGCTCATTTGACATTACACTCTTAAGGTGTATAGCTAACGAAGAGACTGAGAAGTTAATGAAAGAGGTACATAAAGGAGTATGTAACCTCACATGAATGGATACATGTTGGCAAAGAAAATCATGAGGCAAGGGTATTATTGGTAAACAATGGAAAGTGATTACATTAAGCATGTTAGGCACTACCATTTATGCCAAGTTTATGCAAATAAGATAAATGCCCCACTTCAAGAACTACATGCCCTCTCAACACCATGGCCTTTTTCAATGTGAGGCATAGATATCATCGGCCCTATCACTTCAAAAGCATCCAATGGTCATCACTTCATATTAGTTGCCATTAACTACTTCAGCAAATGAGTAGAGGCTTTATCTTACTCGAATGTTACTAAAGGGGTCATAGTTAAGTTCATCAAGAGAGAAATCTTGGCTTAATACAGAACTCCTAAAACAATCATCATTAATAATGGCACCAATCTCAACAATAAGCTTATGACAAAATTATGCCAGCAATTCTAAATCATTCACAGGAACTCTACTCCTTATCGACCCCGAATGAATGGAGCTGTCGAAGTAGTAAACAAAAACCTCAAAAGAATCATTGAAAAATGGCTGTTACATATAAGGATTGGCATGAGATGTTACCCTTCACACTCATGGCCTATCAAACTTCCATCAAAATGTTGATTAGGGCAACACCATACTCTTTAGTATACGATACTGAAGTAGTGTTACAAGTAGAGGTCGAGATCCCACACTCAGGGTACTATCAGAAACTCATTTAGACAAAGCCGATTGGGTAAAGAAACGCATCGAAAAGCTAAATCTAATTGATAACCCTGTGTCATAATCAATGTTATTAGCAAAGAATGGTCGAGCCTTCAACAAAAGGATGAGACCTCATAACCTTAAAGAAGGAGATTTGGTGTTAATAAAAGCTATCCCCAATGCATAAGACTCCAAAGGGAAATTCTTCCCCAATTATAGGGGTCCTTATGTTGTAAAGCGAGTATTATCAGGAGGGGCTTTGATTTTGTCCTAAATGGATGGTCCAAATTTGAGAGACCCTATAAACGCTAACGCTGTAAAATTATACTATCCATAAGAAGTCAATGGGAATTTTACTCAAAAGGTGAAAATGCCAGTCATTTTGAACGTCATTGTGGCCCAATTTTCATTATCTACAAGCAAATTTGGTATCCTTAGCCGTTGTCATAATTGAAATAATCACCCTCTCCTTGGAAAGGTTCAATTCCCTTTACCCCATTTAATCAAACCCATACAATGCAAACACTAGAGGAGTTAAGGAATGAGATCTAAAACATTGGTAGTTAACAAAATTCTTTAAAATACTTTATTACGAATTGATCCCCCTCAATGGAGAGTTTTATTGTCTATTTTTTTTCAGAGGAATGCAAAACTCAAGTAGGCAATCACTGTAGGTGGGAATGAGGCTTTTAGGTTAATAAAAGTTCTAAAGCACAAAAACAGCGGGTGGTTTTTCTTGCATTAGGCTAATTTCCATGACTTCTCCAAAAAGAACCAGCAAAGTTGCAAACGTTGTATGACAAGAATATCCAAGTTGATAGTAAGGGACTAAAACAAAGAGTCAGTAATTCTCTAATGGGGGCTTTTCAAAAAGGTTTAACGGATTAGGTGTTATAGACAAAGACCGGGTAAGTATTTCCACACAATGTTAGTACACCAATTTTTTTCTTGCATTTAGACCAATTTTTACTCCCAACAATCTTTTTAACCAACCCATAAGGCATTTACTTTCTACATTTAGTGTTTGGCCAACCTACGAAGATACAATCCTAGCTCGATTCATCCTTCCAATCCATAGGGTCCCTTTATTCACCAAATTTCTTGCAAGTAAGCCCATTTCCTCACCAAGTTCTATAGGGAACTTCCTCTCACTAAGTTTCTCTTAACTGGCTCATAAAGCAAATTACCTTCTTCATCTTCTTAACCAGCCTTTAAGGCGTTGTCTCATTCTTCTTAAGGTCTTAGCTAGCTCTAGGAGCGCTTTACCCACCTTGGTTAGTCAACTCGTTAGGGCACGACTAAGTTTACTCATTCTTGTTAAATTCTTAGCTAGCTCTAAGAGAGCTTTGCCCACCTTGGTTAGTCAACTAGTTAGGGCACAACCAAGTTTGCTCATTCTTCTTAGGATCTTAGCCAACTCTAGAAGCGCTTTACCCACCTTGGTTAGTTAGCTCATTAAGGCACAACTAAGTTTGCTCATTCTTCTTATGGCCTTAGCCAGCTCTAGGAGCGCTTTGTCCACCTTAGTTTGTCAGCTCGTTAAGGCACGACCAAGTTTGACCATTCTTCTTAGGCCCTTAACTAGCCCTAGGAGCGCTTTGCCCATTTTACCTTAGTTCATAAGAGCATGACCAGACTTTAAATCTGCTTTCAATCTTTCAGCCAGCTCTTAGAGCACCACTCTTGTCTTCTCCAAATCCCTAATGGATTGGACCTAGGATAGCTAGCTAGTTGTAGTGCTTATTAGAATAAAATCTATTCTTAGGGCAAAATAGTGTCTGTTTTATCTTTGAGGCAAAATTTTACTCAAACTTTACCATGAAAAGGGGTAACTATAGACACATAATTTTTGCCTTCCTTTTTATTTTTTAAATTATGTTATAGGGTCCTAAATTAAGAAAAGTTCAAAAAAATAGAAAATTAAAGAAAGGCCAAAAAATGAAGAAATTTAGAAAAATAGGAAAATAGGAAAAAGTGCAAAAGATAGGAAATTTAGAAGAAAAAAAATACAAAAAATGGAAAAATTCCGAAAAGTAGATAAATTTTTGAAAAGTAACAAAAAATTGAAAAATAAAAGATTTTAGAAAATAACATTTTGTTAGATTAGATTTTTAATTTTAATTAAAGTTTAGAAGTTGGGCCATCAAACTTGGGCTTAGATTTAAATCTAGCTCAAGTTAACCGAGTATTAATTGCACATATAAACAAGATACAGGCTAACGACCTAACAGTTAAGTATATGGACATAACATTAATATTGAGCATGAGGTCTTGGGTTAGAAACTTAGCAAAGGCAGGGAGGCCGTTTTCTTATTTTTTGGTTTTCAATTACATCAGGAGCTGCCACATGTTAGGATCTGATTGCGCCACATGTCCTGACACGTGGCATCCTTATATTTGATAGCCCCACTGACGTAGTACCACGTGGCATGCCACGTCAGCTGCCACGTGTCACAAATGACATACAGCACGCTAGGGTTGGTTGGCACGGCTAACATAGCGCCACATTAACACACTTTTCCCTCCCCTTTTTTCCTTTTCTATTCGTTTTCCTCTCTTTCCCTCTCTTTCCCTTCTCTTTTCCC
Source organism: Lumnitzera racemosa (assembly GCA_024138005.1). Lineage (NCBI taxonomy): Eukaryota > Viridiplantae > Streptophyta > Magnoliopsida > Myrtales > Combretaceae > Lumnitzera > Lumnitzera racemosa. Next base: position 38,447,977 of record JAMXBC010000007.1, read on the forward strand.
TTCCTTCCTTCATTTTCCTTAGATTTCTAGCACCTTCCTCTTTGGATCGCCCACTTCAGTACAATTTTTGGGCTCTTCTTTGTTGCAATTTTGCCAAGTTTGGTCAATTATGCATTCAAACCGAGCATCAAAGATTGGAAAAAAAAAACTAAAAATTTAGCCATTCCCATTAACTTCGATCCGAGCTTTCCTTTGTTGTTGGGTTGAAATTCAAGTATAATAGGGGCTTAGGGCCATCAATGAGCAGGAACAACCATTCACTAGCAGCTCCCAATCCCTCTCTTTCTCTCTCGTGGCCATTTTCTCTCTCTAACCCAAACTATCTCTCTTTGGTTCTCTCTCCCCACTCCAACCCAAGTCTAACCATTGCTATGGTTGAACTCCCCTTAACTCAAGCTCTCCAACCCCACCATCCTCAACCACTGCCGTGTCCCTTAGCAACTCCACCGAGCTCGCCACCACCTTAAACCTAACCATCGAACCCCCTCTCCCGTACCATCACCAAACACCACCTTAGACACCAACCAACTACACAATCAAATTCCCCACACTTTAAAACCTCTACCCCAACCAACCAACCATGCCTAATATCTCACATGCAGCCAAACCACTATCGCCACCCATGGCACATTTCTGATAACCACAAAAATGATCACCATAGGTCTTAGCATTTCTTCTACCCACCCCCCCCCCCCCCAATCCAATTCCAATCGAAAACATGCAAAAACCCATTTTCACCTTCAATTTAGAGGCTAGATCAGGCTAAATCATGCCTTCCTAGTACTGTTGAAGAGGAAACCAAGATCCGACCCTACGAAGAGGTTTGACCCATGACCCGATCCAGCAGCCCAACCTAATCCACATCCGATCCAACCCACGTTCCATTTCTGGTTTGAGACTTTTTTTTATTTTGTATTGTTATTAGTATTATTTATTTATTTTTATTTTTATTATTTTTTTTTTCATCCATGTAAAATGTAGATGTAAAAATAAATAAAAGAAGAAAGGAAAAGGAAAAAAAAAAGAAAAGGGTAATTTTATATTGTTTTATTTTATTTTACTAGTTTAATAAAAATAGGTAAAATTAATAAGAAGTAAATAAATAAGTTGCAATCAAAATAAAATAGGTAGGATAGTATATAAAATTATTCTTGTCACTTAAAAAAGAAATTTTTTTTCTTCAAAAAATGAAATAAAAATAAATCAACCATTTTCTAAATTAAGATCGTTTAGAATTTTGAGAAAAAATAAAATTCCATTTAAGACCATTTAAAAATTTTCTTAAATAAACCCAAATTGGGTAAAATGTAAACTCGATTATTTGTTTCATTAAAACAAAATCACCCACTAAAGTTTTCATAAAAAAGAACTACGTATGTTTAATCCCAAATAGCGAGTACATAAGCACTCATACGTAAGTACGGGGCGACTTAAAATGTGGAAGTTTTATTTTTTCCCTTTTTAGATATTTATGTAAATTAATCAATTTAGTTGCATGTATCATAATTAGATATTTTTTATTAAAAAGGGTACATTTGAAAAGCAAAGTTAAATTTGGAAAGTTAAAAAGTGGTACCCATTTAGAGTTTAATAAATTAGCTCCCGGACCTAAATCTCTAGTTTTCAAAAAAAGCCATTTTTACAAATTGATTTTTTAATCGATAGATCGGTAGCTAAGTTATAGCCAATCCACTCAATTGGTTACAACTTAACTCTTTTTCCTAACTCTAGTCGGGTGGCAACTTTAAACCCTTTTTAAATTGAAAAAATAGTTTTCCTTAAACCCTAGTCGAAGATCAGTATTAAACAAGTAGGGTTTAAAACTAATCGACTTAGAGAAGACCTAATTTTATAAAAGAACCGAAAGTGTAAAAAACCAGGCTCAACATCTACTAATAAGGGAGCAAGCATAGGTGAGATGCATTCTAATATGTTGAAATATAACATCATGACAGATTCCAAAGCTACAAGGAGTGACTGTAGGACCTACAATTAATTACTCGGAGTTTAACTCGTAGAATTTAGGACAAATTTAGGGCAGCAATCGGTTAATGGATCCGATCGAACCTACATTATCAAATAAAGTTAGAAATATTAGTAAAAATAAACCCGTAAGTTAAAATTTAAAAAAAAAATAAGTAATAAAATTAAAGCATATAAATTTTTCAAATTTTAAGTATATTACTTGTTATTTATCGAAAATGAGTAAAATACATTCTAATAACTAACGAATCGCTAGAGATAAATCATATATATACTAAAAATCATATAATGACCTAAATAATATTTAGAAATATTTATATGTACTATATATGAATTTACGTGTAGATGAAAATACACGTAATTACTTAAAATACACGAAATATACTAAAATATGCTAAATAATTAAAGAAAATTCATAATTAATTAAAAATAAATAAATAAAAATCAGAAAAAATAAGGAATGATCCAGATTTGGGTCATGGAAATTGAGGAAAAGAAGAAAAAAAATTCAGCCAATTAGATTAGAATAATATAAAAGGCAAATTAGAAGAAGATAAGTCAATTATCAAATCTAATTAATACACAATAATTCCCCAAGACCTCTATCAATACCCCAAATTTTTCAAAAGCTCATTTTGGATGTCTAGAATTTTAGAAAATTAGAGAGAGGCAAAATTGAGAAGAAATTAGGGTTTTACAAAAAATTACAAAAAAAAAAAAGCTATACAGTTGGGGCTTCTAAAGAGTACCCAAAGCCGACGAACAGTTAGGAGTGGACGGTCGCCACAAGTACCATACAGTGGTGGCAATGCCCAGATGAGCTAACACACCTATAGCCACCGACGGTGGCCAAAGCCGCCAATTTTAGTAACATTTATGGTTTTAACCATGAGATGATCCAAAGGGTAAATGGGAGTCAAAGGTTGAGCAATTTTCCTCATGCACTAACGATGGATATGATACACCAATACCTCAAACGAGCTCAAGTCACACTTAGTATTACGTACAAGTGTAGCCAAGGAGTACTCACCATTAATCTACACTCACAATGGATTAGATAAGAGTAAATGAGAGTAAGCAAAGGATACTTAGCTCATGAAAGAAAGAAGTGTCTGAAATTCAATTGTCACTAATTGTTCCGGCAATTATCTATTATAAGTATTTATATAACCCAATTAGGGCAAGTCGTAGGTATATGCAAATTACAAAAAGGATTCTTACTAGAAAAGGAAATATGAATAAATTACAAGGGCAAAGTTGTAATCAAACAAAAAAGGATATTCGGGGTTGGGTGCTTGACAACTCAAATGTTTCAAACTAAGGAAGTATTGGTTTAGGGGGTAGCCCATTGTCTAGTTGGCCTTAGTTGGTCAGCTCGGGATCAAGGACAGTTGGGCCTCAATAATGTATTAGGTTAGTAGCAAGTAGGTTTGATGCTTGATCTTCAACTGATGAATTGTGAATGGATTGGCTCAATAATAGGTCGGTCACCATAAGACTGATAGGAATCAACCCCTTAGATCAATCACACACAACCGAGCTAAAAGACTCTAAGGATTTACTCGAAAGATACTAACTCCAGGCCATAGCCGAGATAGGGATTCCTATCCCTAGCTGATCTCCTACCGACTTGACTATCAGATCCTTACATGTCTCAGATCTGCCCCCATTCAGTAACAATGCTTTATCCTAGGAAATAGCCTAAGAGTAGCCGAGGCAAGCTCTCGATCCGACCACAAGCATCCGACCCAGAATCAAGTTGACTTCTCTTCAGAAGAACTAATTAGTCCTTGACCTAGTCCACATCAGGTCAGTCCCTGACCACAAGAATTACTCTATTTCTATCTACCTTGTACTATATTTCTCCTATCCAAATGCCAAGTGACACATGTCTTCTAACACAATATTCCAGAATGATTCTTTCTTTTTCACACTGATATTCTTTATCTCTTTTACCCTTTTTAGTATATCTTATGTAACCTAGTTGTAGAATACTCTTTTGTTTTTTCATACATATAAAGTAACCCTAGTAGACAGGTACATAAACCCCTACTTTCTTATATGTAGACGACAATCATCTCTTCAATATAGAATTATTCATTTGAACAACCTTTGTGTTCTCATTATCATCCAACTCTTATCTATTCCCTTTTGCAAGGAGTAGTGCCAAGTGACCATTCAGTTCACATTAGTGTATCATATCCAATAGATTGTAGGCCAAGTAGGATCGAGTAGTGTACCATATCCATTCGGTAGCTATCTAGACTTCGTTAACTTTTTCTGTTGTTTTTGGTTTGCTTCATTGTGGTACCTCTCCGTATGTTTAACCCTAGAAATACATCAGCTTCACTGGTATTAGAGCATAGTTCCATAAGGGAGTGTATGAAGTTGTAGTGAAGTTTTGGTTCTCTTTACTGTTAGTGGCTACTGCGTTCCTTACGTAGCTACAGTAGTGTGTTGGGTTGACAGTAAGAGTAGATTCATTGTTACTCAATTTTTACTCTATTTCTCATTATGAAAACAGAGCAAGTTTGTTTCTATTCCATTTGAGTAACTAGTAGGTATTAAAGTTGTTAGCAAGTTATTAATCTATTTGAGAAGTACTGTACCATGCCTAATTCAAGTGTTCAAGGTGTTATTGATGACCAAAGTAGTAGTGCTTATCCTGGTCATAGTCATAATGGTAGTAACATCCTAAGGTCGGTCAACAATAAACTTGATAGACTAACAAACCTTGTTGAGAGTCTATTCATCGCAATGCTAGTTAATAGACAAACCCAAGGTGTACAGCAACAAAACCTATAAGAAGGTGCCCCTAAGAGACACTATAGCCAAGGCAATCAAACCAATCGCCCAATTCAACCACCATAAGCTGGAGAAGTAGCAAACAGAGTTATTAGATGAAGACTGGAGTTAGAGGAGATTGGGGAAGATGATGAGGAGCTGGATGTTGAAAAGTTTAGTGAAGAAGAAGTAGACTATTGCTAAGTGTAGGGATGAGGATGTCGAGGGCTAGACAATATTAAGTTGCAAATCCTACCCTTCAATGGAAGTGGAGATGCAAATGAATACTTAGAGTGAGAAGAAAAGGTCGAGAAAGGATTTGAATGTTATAGGTATGAGGATGTGGTTAAACTCCAACTTGCTGTTTTGGAATTTATTGGGTATGCCACCATATGGTAAAAGAATTTGAATGAAGGCAGAGCAAGAGATGAAAGACGAGGTATTAGAACTTGGGATGATATGAAAAGGTTGTTAAGAGGTAGATTTATGCCCGAGACTTACCTATAAGATACGTTTGCACAGTTGAAGGAGCTTCGCTAAGGAAGCCGATCTGTTGATGACTACATGAGAGAGTTCCAGATGTTAATGATCCGAGTTGACATGGAAGAACCAAGGGCCCACACCGTGTCAAAGTTCATTTCTGAGCTTAAGTATGAGATTCGCAATATCATAGAAGTATAGAGGTTTTATAATTTAGAAGAGGCCATCAAGATAGCGTAAAGGGTTAAAAGGTAGAGGAGGAGTGTTCCAATCTAACCCGGGTTGACATTCTCATGAGTCCCAATACTGTACCGACCTATCAAGTCAAGCCAAAGAGGCCATATAAGGCCGAAGATAAGAATGATCAACTTGATGACAGTCGAGGAAACCAGTAAGGCCAAGCCAGTTATCCAGGTCGAACTGAGGTTAGACCAACCCCAAGAGTATATGAGAAAGAGCAAACCTCTAGATGGAAGACCGGTGAGGTAAAGTGCTTTAAATGGTTAGGCTTCAAACATATGGCCACTAAATGTCCGAACCAACGAATCATGGTGCTCCAAGGAGATGTAGTGGATAGCACCAATGAGAGCAAGCTTGAGAAAGAAGATGTTGAAAAGCCTAAGGCTAAAGAGGAAGAGGATACTTGTGTTCATTCTGACTAAGGAGAAGTAATGACCTTTATCCTAGAACAAGTACTGAGTTCCTTGCCACACCATGAGGAGGACTAAAGGGAGAATATATTCCATACCAAGTGTACTGTCAAAGGCCAATTATGTACAATTATAATGGATAGAGGAAGTTTTACTAATGTAGTTGCACAATCCTTTATATAGGTTAAGTCTACCAACCTCAAAGCATCCCTGACCTTACAAGCTACATTGGCTTCATGAGAAGGGTGCTTTGAATGAGACTGAACAAGTAACTGTACTCTTCAGTGTTGGGAATATGTACAGGGATGAAGTAGTTTGTGATGTCGTCCCTGTAGGGGCTTCACATCTATTGCTTAGACGACCTTAGTTGTTCGACCAATGTATCACTCACAATAAGTACAAGAATACTTATGCTTTTGTTAAGGATGGAAGGAAGATTGTGTTGCAACCCATGACCCCGTTCCAAGTGAATGAAACCCATAATTAGCTCATCTAAGCTAGTAAGAAAAAAAACCTTAGTGATGAGCCACAGAGAGCTCTGATCTACCGAGAAGGTTGATGAACCTATGTTCTTGTTGGTTAGGAAATTGTTAGAGATAAGGGAATTACAAGATGTTCCAGACGAGATTCGAAGCTTACTAAATGAGTTTTTTGACCTGTTTTTAGAAGAGTTGCGTAGAGGACTGCCACTAATTCGAAGCATAGAGTACTATATTGATCTACAACCAAGCACCGCCCTAATGAACCGACTAGCATATAAGATGAACCCTAAACAGGCTACCAAGCTAAAAAGACAGGTGGACGAACTCATAGAGCGAAGGTATGTAAGGGAGAGCATAAGCCCTTATGCTGTACCAGCTCTACTCATTTCAAAGAAAGATAGGTCATACCAAATGTGCATTAATAGCCGAGCAATCAATAGAATTACTATCAAGTACAGATACCTGATACAGAAGCTCAATGATATGTTAGATGTGCTTCATGCACCAAAATATTTTCAAAGATTGATCTACAAAGTAACTACTACCAAATTCGCATGAAGACGGGCGATGAATGGAAAACTACCTTCAAGATTAGGTACGGACTCTATGAATGGTTGGTTATGCCATTCAAACTCACCAATGTGCCAAGCACGTTCATTAGTTTAATGAACCATGTAATGAGGCCCCTAATTGGAAGATGTATGGTCATGTACTTTGATGATATATTGGTATACAATGTTGAACCGAACAACCATGTTCAACGTCTTCGCAAAATATTTAGTATTTTGCGAACTGAGAAGTTGTATGGAAATGCGAAGAAATGTATGTTCTGCTAGAGAGAAGTGATATTCCTAGGTTTTGTAGTATCAAGGGAAGGAATCTGAACAAATGAAGAAAAGACCCAAGCTATTCTAAAATGGCCAACATCGAAGAATGTTACTAAGGTTCTAAGTTTTCATAACTTAGCTTCCTTCTATAGGCAATTTATTAAGGGCTTTAGTATAATAGCCACCCCATTGACCAAGTTGATAAAGAAGAGTGAAGGATTAAGATGGAACAACCGAGCTGAATAGAGCTTTAGAGAGATTGAGGAAAAACTCACCTTGGCACCTATCCTATCACTGCCAAATTTTGATAAACCTTTCAAATTAGAATGAAATGCATCAGGAGTTGAAATTGGTGCTGTCTTAATGCAGGAACAACAACCCGTCGCTTGCTACAGTGAAAAATTGAATGGCCTAACCCTAAACTCTTCTATATATGAGAAGGAATTGTACTCCTTTTTTTGAGCCCTTACTATTTGGCAATACTATTTACTACCATGAATCATTAAAGCATCTTGGGAGTCAGAACAAACTCTCAAAGAAACAGGCTAAGTGATTAGAGTTTATGGAGGGGTTCTCATACGCCATTCAACATAAGAAGGGAAGCGCAAATGTGGTCACCAACACTTTGTCATGACGACAAACTTTGCCAAGTAGTTTGCAGGCAAAATTATTGTGATTCTAACTCATCTCTAAGCAATATGTTGCTGACCCTCACTTTGGTCCAATTATTGAACAGTGCCATGTAGGGCTAATTGTTGGAGGATATTATCTTAAGGACAATTGTCTATTCAAGGACCGTAAGCCATGTATTCCAAACTACTCCACACGTGAGCTACTGATTGGGGAAGCCCATAGCAAAGGATTATCAGGTTACTTTAGAGAAACCAAGATCGCTAGTCTATAGAAGGAGAACTTTTACTGGCTAAGTTTGGCTAAGGATATCTATAAAGTGGTTAGTAGTTATGAAGTATGCAAGCATATTAGGGAGAAGAGAGAACCCCATAAAGAGTACATGCCACTATCAACACCAACGTTTCCTTGAACCGACCTCAGTATAAACTTTATCCTAAGGTTACCTTAGACATCTAGAAAGAAAGATTTTATTTTTGTTGTAGTGGGCCGCTTTAATAAGATGACACACTTCATTCTATGCCATCAAACTAACAATGCCCTTTATATTACTGATTTGTTTTTGCAAGAGGTCATCTGACTATATAGAGTACCAAAGACTATTGTCTCAAATTAGGACACAAAATTTTTGAGCTATTTTTAAAAAAGTCTTTGGAGAAGACTTAGAATTAAACTCGTATTCAGCTTCAGTAGCCACCTTCAAACTGATGGCCAAATTGAAGTGGTAAACAAGATGCTAGATAATCTGCTTAGAGCTGTCATGGGAAAGAACTTGAGGGATTAGGATCTATGCCTCCCAGTTACGGAGTTTACATACAACTGAACTATCCATAGCACTACTGGGGCAACCCCATTCGAGGTAATCTATGGCCTTAACCCTACTATTCCTCTGGATATGATCAATACCCTAACAACTACTGAAGAGAGTCAATTTGGAGTTAATCAAGCCCAAGAATTGCATGAGCTATACTAGTCTACAACTAAAAAGATCGCTAAGTTCAATCAGAGATAGCAAGAAATTGGTAGTCAAAGCCATCGAATTTTTTCTTTCCACCCAAGAGACTTGGTATGGATACATCTCAGCTGAGAACGATTCCCATACTTAAGATAGAACAAGCTATCTCCTCAAGCTAATGGTCCCTTTAAAGTCTTGAAGAAAATCAACCACAATGCTTACCAAATTGAGTTACTTAATGACTATGGAGTTTCTTCCACCTTCAATGTATCTAATCTGATTCCTCACCAACCAATTGAAGAAGACCCTATAAGCGGCCCAGAAGAAAGAGCAAAGACTACTCCAAATTAGAGGATAAATCTTTCTGACCCCTAGGTAAATGATAAGAATCAACCCCTTGGACTGATCACGTACAACTAAGCTAGAGGACTCCAAGGACTCACTTGGAGGATACTAGCTCTAGGCCATAGCTGAGATGGGGATTCCTATCTCAAGCTAATCTCCTATCAACTTGACTATTAAATCCTTACATACATCAAATCCTCCCTTATTCAACAACAACGCTTTATCTCAAGAGACAGCCTAAGAGTAGCCGATGCGAGCTCCCAATCCGACCACAAGCATCCAACCCAAAATCAAGCTAACTTCTCTTCAGAAGAACTAATTGTTCCCCGACCTGGTCCACATCAGGTCAGCCCCTGACGACAAGCGTTACTCTGTTTTCGCTTACCTTGTACCATATTTCTCCCATCCAGATGCCAAGCAATATGTGTCTTCTAACACAGTATTCCAAAATGATTCTTTTTTTTCACATTAAATATTCTATCTCTTTTGCCCTTTTTAGTATGTCTTATGTAACTTAGTTGTAAAATACCCTTTTTTTCTTTTCATACATGTAAAGTAACCTTAGTGGACGATATATAAACCCCTACTTTCTTGTATGTAGACGACAATCATCTCTTCAATACAAAATTATTCATTTGAGCAACCTTAATGTTCTCATTATCATTCAACTCTTATCTATTCCCTTTAGCAAGAAGCAGTAGCGAATAACCCTTCAACTCGGATCGATGTATCATATCTGACAAATTATAGGCCAAGTAGGATCAAGTGGTGCATCATATCCATTTGGTAGCTACCTAGTCTTTGCTAAATTTTTCTGTTGTTTTTTGGTTTGCTTTGTTGTGGTGCCTCTCTGTATGTTTAACCCTAGAGACGCATCAAGGAGTCTCTTTGATGAGATGGAGAATAAAGTAATTTGGTAGGTCTAACCAGAGAAAGGATCGTTCTTTATAGTTCAACTCCCCTTAGACAGCTTGGCGAACCATATGAGTGAGTCCTTGAGCTCAAAAGCGAGTGATTAGTCTGTGATTCCTATCATCCCCTCCGGGCTATTTAAGATTTGGGATCAAATCTGGCTCACTTTCTTATTGTTTTTCTTCAAGATATATGGATTGAGGTTAGCAATTTTAAATGAGTCTACGACCCTATAGTTTTCAGGTAATTCAATCTTAGAGACATTAGGATTAATCTTCTTAAGCACTCTAAATGATCCATCGGCTTTAGGAGATAGCTTGTTCTTCCTCAAACTTAAAAATCAGTCCTTATTGAGGTAGATCCAAACCAAATCACCAAGCTGAAATTCTTTACTCTTCCATCCTTTACCTCACCTCTCGAGCACAGTGGTAGCTCGACTCAATTGTTCTATAACTCTTTGGTGCATGGCTTTAATGGCCTTAGCTCTCTCCATGGCTAATGGACCTTCATTCTGGCTTGGAAGGGGTATTTGGTCCAGTGGAAGCTCAAGGTTAAATCTATAGGAAATCTCAAATAATGATATGCTCATGGCATTATAGGTAGTCCTATTATAGGCAAACTCAATTATAGCTAGGGATTGATCCCAATAAGTCATGTTTTAAACAACAAAAACTCAAAGTAAAGTCTTCACTGTCCTATTGACAACCTCTATCTATCTATCCATCTGTGGATGACAAGATATGCTAAATAACAGTTTAGTTCACATTCACTTCCATAAGGTCCTCCAAAAGTAGCTCATGAATTTCAGATCTCGATCTGAAATAATGGTCTTAGGAACTCCATAAAGTTTGACAATCTCCTATGAGAAAAGAAAAGAGATAGCTAAAGCATTGATTAGTTTTAGAATAGGGCATGATGTGTGCCATCTTACTAAATTAGTCCACAACCACCCTGATGGAGTCCTTTCCTCAAGACGTCCTCAGCAAGCCTAACATAAAATCCATGCTTAACTTAAACCATGGTTTAGTTAGGATTAGTAAAGGTGAATATTGCCCTTACTCAACTCAGCTCTTAGCCTTTTGTCGGTAGCTCATCTTTCTAATATGACTTGGACATTTCTCATCATCTTTAGCCAAGAGAATCTAATGGCTAGTACCTCATGAGTTCGATGCTTACTAAAATGTCCAAACAATCCTTTACCATGCGCTTTATGCACCAGCAATTCTCACATAAAACAAGTCAGGACACACAATCTCCTCTTCCTAAATAAGTATCCATCCTTCCTATGATAGTCATCAAGCATTCAACCTTCTTCACATTGGGCATAGATTGGGCCAAAATGTGAATCCTCAGCATATAAGTTCTTGATCATAGAAAACCCAAGTAATATGGTCTATAGTTCGATCAAAAGGGAATGTCATCTTGATAAGGCATTGGCTACTACATTGTTCTTGTCATTCTCATCTGCAGTTTGATCAAAAGGGAATGTAGTCTTGATAAGGCATTAACCACTACAATGTTCTTGTCATTCTTATACTTGATAACATAGGAAAATCCCTCCACAAACTCAACCTACTTAGCTTGTTTTTGAGACAACTTAGGTTGGCTTTTCAAATATCTCAAAAATTCATGATCAGTATAGATTACAAATTCCTTGGATAGCAAATAATGTTGCCAAATAGTTAAAGCTTAAATTAAGGAGTAGAAATCCTTATCATATACAGAGTAGTTAAGTGTAGCTCCTCCTAGCTTCTCATTGAAGTAGGCAATAGGTTGACCCTCCTGCATCAACACAACGCCTATACCCTGTCTGGATACGCCACACTCTACTTCAAACACTTTATCAAAGCTCAATAGAGCTAAGACAAAGGTAGTAGTTAACCTCATCTTCACTTCCTCAAAGCTCCTCTATTCCTTCTCTCCCCACCTGAACTCAACATTTTTCTTTAAGAGTTTGGTGAGTAGGGCCACAATAGTATTTAAGTTCCCTATAAATCAATGATAAAATGATGTTAGGCTGTAGAAGTTTTGCATGTCGATTGAACAATTCAGTACAAGCCACTCAGTAATCGCTCTTATTTTCTCATCGTTAACTTGTATACCACCACTACTCACAACAATCCCAGAAAGATCACTTTAGGTCGGCAAAAGTCACATTTCTTCATATTGGCATAAAACTTCTCAAATCAAAGTTTTAAGAAGACTGCTTGGAGGGGCTCATAGTAAGTCTCCAAGTCAGGGCTATAGACTAAAATGTCGTCAAAATATATAACCACAAATTTCCTTATCAATTCTCAAAGCACATAGTTCATCAATCTTATAAATGTGCTCGGTGCATAGTCCAAGAGGCATTACAAGCCACTTATATAATCCATTATTGGTTTTGAATGCTCTCTTCTATTCATCTATTACTTGCATTTGGATTTGATGGTATCTAGATTTGAGATCAAACTTAGAGAATACTCTTGCTTCATTCAACTTATTAAGCATATCATCAAGCTTTGGTATAGGGTACCGATACTTGATGGTAATGCAATTGATTGCTTAACTATCTATACACATCTTCTTTGTCCCATCTTTCTTTGGTACCAATAAAACCGGTACAGCACATAGGCTTAGGGACTCTTGTATATACCTTCTCTTCGTTAGCTCATCTACCTGCTTATGTAACTTGGTAGGTTGTTCAAGATTCAGCCTATAGGTAGGCTTGTTTAGAAGTGCGGTTCTTAGCTATAAGTCAATTGCATGCTCAATGCCTTGGAAGGGAGGCATTCGTTCTAGCTGTTTACCTAAGAATAAGTTGGCAAACTCGTCCAATAAGTTTTTCACCTTGGTAGGTAGCAATTCCTCATATGATCCTCTCCTCTCAAGTAACCTTCTAACCAGTAGATAGGTCAGCTCTTCAAGCTCCATTTCTTTTTTTAGCTCGACTCAAGTCATCACCAAAGCCTCCTTCTTCAAAACTCAGCTTAGTTGAGTCTGCATGCTTTTAACTTTCTTGACAGTCATAAGGCTTGATTTCACCTTCCTACCCTCGTACTCTAAGGAATATGTCTTCTTCATTCCATAGTATACCACATTCTGATCAAACATCCCTAATCATCTAAGAAGAATATGGGAGACACTCATAGGTAACACATCACAAAGCACTTCATCTCAATATTCTCTACCACTAATTGCCTTAGCTACCTATTTGTTTACTTGTAAGGCTCACTTATCACTAAGCTAGTGAAATTTATAAGGCTTGAGATGGGGTTTGGTTGGTTACTTCAGCTGTTGGATCATGAATGCGGATGCTGCATTGGTGCAACTGCTACTATCAACAATTAGTACACACAACAACCCATTCACCTTATACCTAATGTGGAACAAATTCTCTCATTGCTCATCTTTTGGCATAAGACTCATACTCATAGCTCTCCTTAATACCATAGTTGCAAGCATAAAATTACCTTCTTCACGATAAATGATTTCCTCCTCCTCGGACACCTAGATTTGTTCAGTTTCTTTCAGCTCTTCTACCTCCTCATCAATACTATCTACCTCAATGGCCGGCGTTTCCCCTTGGATCACCATGGTTCTTCTATTCAGACATTGAGTGGCCATCTGTCCAAACCCTTAACCCTTGAACTACTTGATCTCACTCATCTTCCTTCTTAAGCTCTAGCCTCTCTCAAACTTCCTCGGGATCTCTTTCTCCTCTGCTTAGGCATTTTGAGCAAGTCGGACCTTAGCAACTTTGCTTGGTTCTGATTGCACAAGTCTACTCAAAATAGGTCAGCTAGTAGTAGATCAACTAACAAGAGCTCAGAATCTTCCTACTTAGCATCTCTCGATTCTCTAGGCAACTTGGATAGCCTCATCAAGTGAACTAATATCCATTATTCTTAGAATATCTCCAATCTCATACTTCAGCCCACTGATGAATTGGGATACAATTCAATCTTCAAGCTCAACAACTTCACATTAGATCATCAACATTTGGAACTCCTTTACATATGCATCAACACTTGATCCTCTTGCCTCAACTCCTGTAACCTTTTGAATGCATCTTACAAATAATAGCTCAAGACAAATCTCCTCCTCATGACTCTTTTCATTTAATCCCAACTACTAACTTTACATTCTCCTTCTCTTCTATAGGTTGCTTGTAGATTCTTTCACCATAAGACAGTATAGCTAGTAAACTTCAATACAATAAGTCTAACTTTAGCATTATCAAGCACTTCATGATACTCAAATTGCTTCTTAATCTTATCTACAATATTTAGGTAATCCTGAACATCATTACTCCCAGGAAAACTAGGGATATTCATCTTTAACCCTTCTACTCTAAGAGCTTGAACGTTCCTCTCCTCCGATTCATAATACTCTTCCACTTCATCACCTACTTCCTCACCCTCTTCTACGATCTCATCTAATGCTATTCTACATCTAGCAACTATGTCTACTCCTCTAGCTCGGTGTGATCAAACCAAGGCATTAACTTGGTCGTATCGACCATTACCTGATATACTGTGCCAAGGGCTGACAAGGGAGATTTTATTAGGGTGGGTCTAAGCTTATAGAAAGCTTAAAAAATGAAGGTGAAAAGAGAAACATGAAAACTACAATGAAAGTAAAATAATCAAAACCTACGATCAGTTTTGAGGATATGACTCACCAAGAAACTACTAAGGATTTACGGCTCAACTTGATATAATGTATGAGCTGGTCCAATGTTGGTACTTACCACCTAACCTTGCTTAAGGGTTAGGATGAGAGTAAAAGAGAGAAGTAAGCACACTTAGCTCATAAAAAGGGTAGGTATATTCAATATCTGATGTATTATGATGTGGTGACCTTTACAATAGGTATTTATACCCAAAATATTAAGGGAACAACTATAATTGAAAATGACTAAAAATGGTAAAGTCCTAAAGAAGTAATGTACAAAGAATAGAAAATAGTATAAAAAGAAAATCAAGAAAAACGTCCATCTTATATGGAGGATTCTATCATATGATTTCTCAGATACATAGCTTTTTGTAGGTAGGCAACTTTCTAGTAGAAGAAGACAAATTGTATAATTAGGTTGATGACTGTTGAGCTGAGGCTCCAAGCAAACCTAAGGGCCCTTTGAGAAGTCGCAGGTGCAGATGTGCACTAGGGGTTCTCAGCACCAACAATACCGAGTTGAAGGTTAGCAAGGTCATGGCTGAGCAAATGTATAAGGGGTCGAACTGTCAAAGCAATTCTCGTTCAAGTCAATTGTATAGTTAGTCGAGTGGGTTGAGCTATCCGAATGCATGAGGGTTCAACTCAAATAGGGCATCAGGTCAACAAACTATAGCAGCTCGGACTCATTAGCTGTAGGGTGAAAAGAGAGAACTCACCTCACCATGCTTTCCAATCCTTAGGCTCGGGCTTGGGTCAGAGATTTGGTGGTCTAATTCTTATCATTACCTCTCTTAAGCTGTTCATTAGCTTATCCTCTATAAGGATCATTTATGGCTCGTCGCTTATCTTTGTTTATGGCAGTCATCAAACTAACCACTAGGTCAGTAAGTCTATCTAGTTAATCATCCGCAAACTAAGGTATAGAACTTCCTTATTGACCTTAGCCATTTTGAATGCAATTCTTTTAGTTACCTAGGGTTTCTTGAACACTAGAATCAAACATTATTACCTATTACGAGAGATTAAAGACTAAAACTCAACTCAAAATTTCCTCCTACAAACTACAACAAAATAATGCCCAATACACCAACAGCCATTACAACAAACATACAAAAAACCACTCAAATGCTTAACACTGTTTTGCAAACAAGAAATAGGGGAAATTAGTACGCTAAATTTCTTTAACACTAAATACTTTCCAAACACTCACAACAACAATAAATAGCTTCCACGACATGCTGTAACAAGTTACACAGATTATAAAGTAGCAGAGACTTACTCGAGCAAAGCTAAGCTCTAATACCAATATATTATGGATCCATGGATGAATACACAACATCCAGTATCACACGAACCACAAAGGGATGGTTTCAAACCACTAGATGGTTTGAAAGGTAAATGGGAGTTAAAGGTTGAGCAAGGTTCCTTATGTATTGATGGTAGATATGATGTGCTAAAGCCTCACATAAGCTCAGGTTGCACTTGATATTATGTACAAGAATGGTCAGAGAATACTTACCACTAATCCACACTCACAATGGATTAGATAAGAGTAAACAAGAGTAAGCAAAGGATACCTAGCTCGCGAAAGAAAGAAGTGTCCAAAATTTAATTATTACTAACTGTTTTGGCTATTATCTATTACAAGTATTTACATGGCCCAATTAGGAGAAGTCTTAGGCATATGAAAATCACAAAAAATATTCCTACTAGAAAAGGAAAAAAGAATAAATTAGAAGGGTAGAGTTGTAATCAGACAAAAAGCGACATTCAGGTACTAATAAGATAATAAAAAAGTCAAAAAAATGTAGCACATGTCAACTATCCATTCTATGGTCCCAATGATGTTGTTTGTTAAGGAGAATAGGTTTTGAGCAGATCAAGTTAGAGTTGAGTTATTATCAATTCAAATGGTCCAAACTGAGGAAGGATTGGTTCAGGGGGTGGCTCTTTGCCTAGTCCACTTCAGCTGATCGGCTTAGGATCGGAGGCACTTCAACCTTAGTAATATATTAGGTTAGCTACAAGTGGGTTCGGTGCTTGACCTTAGACTGATGTATTGTAAAGGAGTCAATTTAGCTATAGGTTAGTCTCCTTAGGAGCCTCTTGAATGAGATGAAGAATAGAGTAATTCGATAGGTTAGACTGGAGAAAGGATTGTTCTTTAGAGTTCAACTCCCCTTAGATAGCTCAACAAACCATATAAGTGAGTCTTCAAGCTTAGGAGTAATTGATTGGGGTGTAATCCCTATTAGATCTATTCATCGTGCCTGGGACAAATAAAGGTCCGAGCAGTTAGATTAGTAAGAGCAAGCCTTCCACCATTAACTGGGTTCTGGTGATCTTCATGGTTAGACCAACCCTAAGTTAGATAGTACAATTGCTAACAAGGTAGGAAAGGGTGCCCTTGCTGTTAAGGAGGCACTTTGCGGTACTTAAAAAATGTTTAGATTATGGGAAATGCCTCACCTTAAGCGAATTTGAGAAGGTGCACTTCTACTTCTACCGGTACAGTCCAATGTAAGTCTCTTCCAATAAGTAGAAGGTGTTGAAGGCATTCCAAGATACCTAGTGATAAAGGCCACTCCCAAACTCTTCAATCATTTCTATATGTAGAAGAGTTTGAGTAGATGGCCATACCTCTAACCTCATTTAGGGAAGAAGCTATTTAGAGGCCTAGTAGATTCCGTTAAAGGCTAACAAGACAAGTTTCTAGTAGTAGAGTTATCAAATCAAGCAAACGTCTAGACGCGGTACATTGCCCTAATCTGAATTAGAAGTTAGAAGGAGCTTGGGCCAAGTGATACTGAAGATGTAAAGGAGATAAAATTCTTCATGGCCCTAAGGAATAGCTAAGAGATAAATGATCTGGAGGCAATGGAGAGATAATTTAAGTATCTAATCTCGGAGCTCTTCTCCATCATGAAGAAGGCTATGGTGAAGAAGTGGACGAAAGGTACAGGTTTGTTTTTCACAAATAGCTTCTTTCGTCATGCTTACATGAGTGTATAGAACAGTACTTCATCTAATGTCCTCCTAAAGTGAAGGGAAGGATCTTCCTTATTCGTGCTGGTCATGGCAGAGTCGATAAATGACGTTGCTATACTTTTCTTTAGGTTGACTATTTGTTTAATTCTTTGCAACCAAGAAATTAACCTAGGAGATACCCCATCCATTGACATCTGAGCTATTAAGGTGACGGTAAGCTAAGACAAAGCTAACCACCAAAGCATCCAACCCTAAGGGTAAAGTTATAAGGCCAAAATTAGGTGTCGGAGAGACTAGTAAGGTTGAGTCAGATGCTCTACCCTAGGGGATTCCTCCTATTGGTCTCCCCCTAAGGTTACTAGGTATCAAGCCTATAAGTGCAGTTCTTCCCTCTATCGATTTTGTCCCCACCTCTACACCCATACCTGTGGAGGATAAACCTATTAGTGCTAAGGAACACGATGTAGTGATGCTTGCCCCCTTTAGTAAGGGTAAGGAGGAGGTGGTCGAGACTAGTGCCCTAACTGAAGCAACCAGGCAAAAGAAGAAGACCCTTAAAACCGCCAAGGATGAGGGCCCCTAAGGTAAAAAAGAAGAAGACAAGGCGGGCACCTATCAATCGGTTAAACTTATACGAGTGGCCGTTAAGTCATCCTTATAGGTGTGCCAATGAACTCTAGGATGCCCTTTATGAAGTCTCGAACAATTTCTAAGGATAGCATCAAACTCGTTCAAGGATGTACTATTTAAAAGGTTGAGTTTGAAACCAGGAAAGTTAGGGGGAAGCTCCTAAGGCTAAATTAGGAGGTTCAAGGCAATGACATTACGTTGTACTATTGGGGAATCAGCTTCCAAGCCTTAATAGGATCATATACCTCTAGCGACTAGACCATCCTTGAAGACCTATCGAAGATGGGAGGGGGTGCTCCCATGAAGATGGCAAGTCATTTAAGCTCGCTCATCAGGCAGGTAAGTCTTTGTTTCTTTAAATTGATGCCTTTCCTTATTGACACTAATTTGATCTCAATTCATATGTTTATTTGCAGTACGATGGGGAGTTGTTAATCCAGCTCAATAACTATAGCACACTATTGAATGAGGTAAAAGGATTTCGTACAACGGTGTTTAGTACACAAAAGGGCCTAAAGGAGGTAAAGTCCTCCTCTAGTAAATAATTGAAAAAGTTTAGCAAGGCTAACCGACACTTGCACTGCTCGTATGTGCAGATGACTATGCTTAAGGCAAAGCTACAAGAGGCAAGGCAAGGGTAAACCGATGTCAAGAGAATGCCAAGCAGGGTAGTAAACTTAGGTCTCAACTAGATGACAAGCAAAGTACTAAGGCTCAACTCTTTTAGAAGCTAGATGAGGAGAGGAGAGCCAAGGAAGAGCTTGAAAAAGAAAGTGTTAAACTGAAGGCATCGGTTTCTAAGCTAAAAACCAAGAAGGCAATTAAGGCATCTGAGTACAACAGCACTAAAGCAACATCACTGCAGCTGGTTGGTCAAAACATTAGGTTAGAGAAAAAAATTTAGGAGCTCTAAAAAGAAACCTCGAAGATGAAGGAGATAATCTCCAAATTGGAGAGTGAAGAGGTGCTCAACAAGGCTGCTGCCAGTAAAGTCATCAATGACTTCTATAAGACAAAACGGTAGTTAAAGGAGCTAGAGGAATTTTCTACCGAGTGCATTGATATATGCAAAAAGAGGTGGTCTTCTATCATCCTATGCTCGACCTTAGCTGTTTAAGCTAGCTAGATGCTCTAACTCATTTAGAGAAGAAGGCAGCCCAAGCAAGAGAAAGAGAAGCTACTCAAGCAACTATTGGGATCCAATGCGCCCTTTTGTTGTTGGGGATGGTCAAGACATTACTTCATCCACTTCTACCTCGGCAGCTTAACAGGAGGTCACTCTTCCAAGTGCTTCCCAAGTTAATCAGGGTCGAGGTGATCTTACTACTGACCTAAGCTAACAAGTCTCAGCCCCTCTCTCTACAACATTAGGCTAGTCATCTCAAGAACGGGGGCCATCAGTAGATCAAACCTCTAAACAAATTGAAGCATTAGGTTTTTCTAAGCTTCCAGAGTTTGTTGATCTAAGATAATAAGTAGTTGTACCCTTTCTCTTCTTTTTGTACAGCAATTCAAGATGCTGACCTTAATTTTGTAAATCCCTTTTTATTAATGGAATTTCAATTTCTTCATTTACTTGCTTATTGTACTTAGGCTCCTGTCAATATTTTTCACTTTTTTGTTTGGTTTATTATGCTTGCTTGATAGCATAGCCGGACACTTAGTCATTTGCGTGTTTATGGCTGACTGCTCAATCATAGAGCTAATTTGGGGGTAAATGTGGGGGAGTTTCTCAATTCACTTTGGGTATTATCTCTTACCAAGGTTACTCTAAGGGGGTCAGGTTAGTAGCATTCTAATTTGCCCAGTTAGTGGGAGTTCCTTAGTTATTTAAAGGGTGTTTCCTCCTATTGAGGTTACCCGAAGGGGGTCGAGTCAGTAGTGTTCCAACTTGCCTAGTTAGTAGGAGTTCCTCAGTTGTATCAGGGGTGTTTCCTCTTATTAAGGTTACCCAAGGGGGGGGGCTAGGTCGGTGGCATTCCAACCTGCCCAATTAGTGGGAGTTCTTCAATTGTGTAAGGAGTGCTTCCCCTTACTAAGGTTACCCTAGCAAAGTCAAGTCAATGGCTTTCTAACCTGGCCAATTAGTAAGTTTGTTCACCCCTAGGGGGCTAGAACTTGGTATAAGAGTAGGAGAATGAAAAGACAAGCAACCAAGGACAACGTATATCAGAAATAGAACTTTTGTTAATATTTTGTGAAATGATTTACAAGATGGTTATGCATTAATAAAATAGAGCCGAAGGTTATCAACATTCCAAGCACATGGGATTAACTCGCCACCTAATCATTCCAATCTATGGGCTCCATTCCCTAAGCTCTCTCTAACTTTGACCAAGTCTTCCTAGTTGGGGGCTAACTTACCTTATCCTTCTTGTGAGCCTATGGCTTTTAGCTTTTAGCTTCTAACTTCTAGTAGACTAAGTCGCCAACCTTGAATTCTTCGTGCTAGACCTTTTGATCATAATATCTAACTGCTTAGTGTTGGTAAGCAATTACCTGAGCTACAGCAAGGTATCTTATCTCTTTTATAATACTGATGCTAACGTTTAATAGGGACTTGTTAGGAAGATGGGGAGGACTACCTCCAACCTGAATGCTAGGTAAAAAGGGGTTTCTCTTGTAGAAGTGTGATAGATTGGATATCTTATCTACCCAAAGGCTATGAACTCTATCCACTCTCTTCTTCAAGCTTTCGAGAATGACCCCATTAGCTGCTTTAACTTGACTGTTCAATGGAGGGTAGGCAACTAACATGAAGTGTAGCATGATGTGGTGCTTAACGTAGAATTCTCTAAACTTGGGGTTATCAAACTGATGTCTATTAAACTTGATGAGGGCATAGGAGACCCCAAGTTTATAGAGGATGTTGTTCCTCATGAACAACTTAATGCTCCTCTCAATAATCTCAGCCCTGGCCTCAACCTACTTGGCAAAGTAGTCAGTAGCTAAGATGATGAACTACTGACGACCCAAGTCTTTAGGGAAGGTACTAAGAATGTCAATTCCCCACTAGGGGAATGGCCACGGATTGGTTAGGGGTGTAATTGATTAGAGCGTGCTTCTGGCACTGGGGACACTTCTAAGCTACAACCTTAGCATCCTACCTCATGGTCAACCAATAGTATTCGAGTCATAAAGCCCAAATATAGAGGGTTTGGGACTGGACTAGTGGTTGTTGCATACTCCAATGTACAAATCTTCCATGACATGCAAGCCCTCATCTATTTAGAGGCATCTTAGTAGGGGAAGGCTGACTCCCTTTCGGTATTAGACACTGTCAACCAATGTATAGTTGGCAGCATAGTATCTTAACTTCTTTGCCTCCTTCCTATCTTCTATGAGTGTATCCTACTCTAAGTAACTTCAAATGGGGTCCATCCAGCTCAACTCTAATGGTGCTATCGTAAGCTTTAAGACCTCAACCAAGCCTGGAGTTATACTCTTCTTTGGTAAGTACTATATGAAAATTTTCCTATCCTTTACCTTAGGCTTCTAAATTCCTGTAAAGGTGAGTTTAAACAGTCAATCTACAACTAAGTTTTCAATTCGGGGGATCTTCATGATAGTCCACAAAGGAAAGTCTACTAGAAGACTCCTCACTTCCTCTAAGTACCTTGTCATGGTATCATCCCTAAACTCATATATCACCCCAAACTTACTAAGTGACAAGCATCGAGTTTGAGAAGACTTGTAGGTACTCGGCATCAATCTCCTTAGCCAGCTTGAGACTGGCTATTAGGGCCTCATATTTGCATTCGTTGTTGTCGGTGTCAAACATAAACTTAAGGGTGTAGCAAACTGTGATCTTGCATAGTCTAGTTAGTATGAGACCTATACCTATACCTCCACCCCCCAAGATGCATAGAGAGTCTACATTGGCTTGTCATCTCCTAATGGTGCTTCCTCCTCTCCTGTATATTCAACCACTAAGTTAACCAACACTTATGCCTTGTAGGTTGTCCATGGTTGATACTGGACTCTATACGCACTCAACTCTATCGCGTACTTCACCATCCATCTAGATATGCCAGGCTTCTACAACGTTGTATGCAATGGCTAATCTATAAGTATAATAATCTAGTGCACCTAGAAGTAGGGTTTAAGCCGACATGCTAAGATGATAACATGACATGCCTAAGAGCTTAGTTATCACTAGGACTTACTATAGAAAATCAAGTAGGTACTCCGAGATATCGAAGAAAAGAAAATGGGATCAAGTTTAGCAAATTCATGAGTTATCCATAAGGATGTGATGTACCAAATGAACACTACATCACTTAATCTCTATTATGATATTGTACTCAAAGTATTAATTAGGGTTGCTTGCTACAATCCTTGCCAAAGGTAATAGGAGAGCTTGTACAAGGAAATACTTAAGGTTTTTCATCCATGCCATAAGTGTGTTGTTTTTCAAAACCCTACAAGCATAGACTATTTACATAATGGCAATTATGTAAATAAAATAAAGTAAAGGTTACCTTAGTAGCAATTCCATAAATATAAAATAAAATACAATGGTAAAGTAATAAATAAATCATAAGTAAGTAATCCTGAAGTCCTCTGCCTTGGATGCATAGACTTGGCCGGGCTAAGCCGACCTAACCTAACTAAGCCGACCTGAAATGGCCAAGCATACGTGGCACAACAAAGTAAGGCGGGCAAAATATAATAGAAGAGAACAGTAACGTTGAGTGAGGAAAGCATAACAGCAAGGCAGAACAAACAAAGTGGACAACATAAGTCATGAATATACAATCAATCTCTTGGAGCCTAACATCACCCCTCCCTTGAAAAAGTTTTGACCCAAAACTCAACATCTACTTACCCCAAAATGTACTAAGGTCAAACACTAACTTGCAAAAACCAAACAAAGGGATATAAAGATAGCTCAAGTCCATGATCAGTGCTAGAATGATCATCGACTCCTTCTACTCGTCATAGGCATGGTCAGATAAACTCTTCCTTAGGTACCCTTCCTTCCTATCATCTTCAACTCCCACTTCTCTTACTTCCATTTCCTCCCTTTCTACATTCTCTGAATGAGTAAACCTTTATTGTTTTCTTTCTTCTCTAATCTTCTTAAGCTCAATAAGTATAGTCTCCAATTATTCCTACACACTAGAGACGTTAGCTTCATGGTTAGATTTTCTTTCAGACACTTTGTCTTGATAATCTTGAGGCATGAATTCTTTTGACATCAAACGACTTATCTCTTCCCATGAAATAACTCCAAGATTCCCTTCCTCAATTCTTTGACCTATCATATGCTGCCACCAAGCCACTCGACAAGCTCTTGACTAACCTTACTTTTTCATGCTTTAGATAAGAATAATTTTCAAAAGCCTGATTAACTTGAAATTCTCTATTCAAATATTCATATGGAGTGCCATATCCAGCAAATCTTAGTAATTTCAATCTCAAGTCTTCAATTTCAAACACAAAACCCTTCAATAGGTTCTTCTTCTCTTCCTTTTCTTTCTTTTTATTTTATAATATTCAAAGCTTTAAGCCACCATCAGGACTCGAATTGAACTTGAGCACACATTCACTAGCACGACTACTTTCAATAGTCGAAAAAGTAACAATAGAGACCACTAGCAAAACCAATATTCTAAATAGTAAGCTCTTTAAACATTACAAACAAGAAGTAAATTCTACTTCCTTCGTTAAAACTCTTTTCTACACATTCAAAATAGCACCTAATTAAAAATCAAGAAACTCTTATCCTTATTTGGAACCTCGAGCTTTGATACCAGAATTATACGATGTGCTTAGGAGCTTAGTTATCACTAAGTCTTACTATAGAAAATCAAGTGGGTCCTTTAAGATATCGAAGAAAGGAAAACGAGCTCAGGTTTAGTGAATTCGTAAGCTATCCATGAGGATATAATGCACCAAGTGAACACTACATGACCTAATCTCTACTCTGATATTGCGCACAAAGTATTAATTAAGGTTGACTGCCACAATCTTTGCTAAAAGTATTGATAAGAGTGAGATAGGAGAGCTTTCACAAGGAAATACTCAAAGAGTTTTTCATTCGTATCATAAGTGTGTTGTTTTTCAAAACCCTATAAGCATAGACTATTTATACAAAATAGCCATTACGTAAATAAAATAAAGTAAAGGTTGTCCTAGTGGAAATTTCGTAAATACAAAATAAAATACAACCGTAAAGTAGTAAATAAAGCATAAGTAAACCTGAAGTCCTCTACTTTGGATGCACAGACCTGGGCCACGCTAACTTAACCTGATCAAGTCTACCTGACTAGGCTGAGCTGACCTAAAATAGCTAAGTATACATAGCATAACAGAGTAAGGTAGCCAAAATATAGTAGAAGAGAACAGTAGAGTTAAGTGAGGAGAGCAAAGCAGCAGGGCAGATCGAATAGAGTAGACAACATGAGTCATGCATGGACAGTTGGTCTCTTAGAGCCCAACATAACAGCTAAGGCAAATTTTTTTGCTCTGATGTACCTGACCTATGGCATCTATAGTATGTAGCTGACATAGTATACGAGCCTATGCTCTTTCCCTTCTACTCTAAATAGTACAGAAAAGAGTGCCCAATCACTAATGACTAGGTACAAATATAAGTCCTCCCTTAAAACAAGCTTGGAAAGGACTAAAGGGTTTGCAAGGAAGTCGTACAGTTGCTCGAGGGCTACTATACACTGAGTAGTCCATCTAAAACCCTTAGAATTCTTGAGGATTTTAAGGAACTCAATGCATTTGTCTACACTCTTGAAGACAAATCTACTAGCACGGCCACCATATCGGTGAGCTTCTATATGTCTCAAACTGAGGAAGGGGGCTTCATGTCCCTAGTTGCTTGTATCTTTTCAAGGTTAGCCTCAATTCTTCTCTAGGTGACAAGAAAGCCAAGAAATTTACCAAACTCGACCCCATATACGCACTTCTAGGAGTTTAGCTTCATGTCATGTTTCTTCATCTGATTGAAGGCTTCCAATAGGTCTTTGACATAATTGTCAGGATGCTTACCCTTGACTATCATATCATCAACATACACCTCCATGTTCTGCCTAAACTAGGGCTTGAACAACTTTGTCACTATACACTAACATGTTGCCCAAGCTTTTTTGAGGTCAAAGGACATAATCGTATAGCAATACGTACCGAAGTTGATGATAAAAGAGGTATTGACTTCATCCTTCGAGTCCATCTTTATCTAATTCTACCTCGAGAAGGCATCCATGAAGCTAAGCAAGGCAGGTCTTAATATGGAGTTAACCAACTGGTTTATCTTAAGGAAAGGGAAGTAGTCTTTCGGACAGGCTTTATTGTGTTTGGTATAATCAACACACATGCGCCACTTCTCAAACTTCTTCATAATCAACACTACATTTGCCAACCAAGTCAAATACTTCTCCTCTCTAACGAAGCTAGCCTTAAGCACCTTTTATACTTCTTCCTCTATTGCAGCCTATGATAGGAATCAACCCCTTGGACCAATCATGAATAGTCGAGCTAGAGGACTCGAAGGACTCGCTCAAAGGATACTAGCTCTAAGCCATAGCCGAGACGAGGATTCCTATCCCGAGCTAGTCTCCCGCTAAGCTGACTATCAAATCCTTACTTGTATCAAATCCACCCCTATCCACCAGCGATGCTTTATCCTAGAAGACAGCCCAAGAATAGCTGAGGTGGGCTCCCGATCCAACCACAGGCATCTAACCCCAAATCGAGCTGACTTCTCTTCAAAAGAAATAATTGATCCTCGACCTACTCTAAATTAGGTCGGCCCCTAACTACAAACGTTATCCTGCTTCTACCTACCTATATCATATTCCTAATGTTCAAGTACCAAGTGACACATGTCTTCTGACACAATATTCTAGAATAATTCTTCTTTTTTTCCGTAATAAATATTTTTTTCCCTTTTTACCCCTTTTAATATATTTTATTTAACCTAATTGTAGAATACCCTTTTGTCTTTTCATACATATAAAATAACCCTAATGGGTGGGTATATAAACCCCTGCTTCCTTGTATGTACGAATCAACTAATGAATACAAAATTATTCACTTGAGCAACTTTAGTATTCTTGTTATCATTTAACTCTTATCTATTCCCTTTACCAAGGAGTAGTAGTAAGTGACCCTTCAATTCAAACCGATTTGTCATATCAGACAGATTGTAGGCCAAGTAGGATCAAGTGGTATGTTATATCCATTTAGTAGCTACCCAAACTTTGCTAACTTTTTCCCTATTTGTTTTTTATTCACTTCATTGTGGTACCACTCCATATGTTGGACCCTGGAGATGCATCAACCTATCTTTAGGGCACGAAGTGCCTCTTCTTCTATTTGACAAGCTGC
Source organism: Lumnitzera racemosa (assembly GCA_024138005.1). Lineage (NCBI taxonomy): Eukaryota > Viridiplantae > Streptophyta > Magnoliopsida > Myrtales > Combretaceae > Lumnitzera > Lumnitzera racemosa. Next base: position 38,474,645 of record JAMXBC010000007.1, read on the forward strand.
ATTATAGAGTTGATGTTCAGGTTATGGGTTGCCAAGTCGAGGGAGATCCTAAGCATATTTGATGCTGACCAAGTGAACCTATCTAAGTTAGCTTATAGGAAGGTAACTATCTCTTCCTTCATCTTCAAAGGGGTCTTGATCCCAACCTTAGTGGACTGATCGGGTGAGGCACCAATCTATACCTCTCTTTTTTTTTCACTAAGCTCACCTCTCTCAATCGTCTTCTCCTAGGGCCAATCTTTATTATGAAGACCCCATCTACTCTAGTAGCCTTGACATAAAGCTCTCGAGAGAGCTTCTAGTCACATCTATGAATTCCTACCCTAATGGGGATTGGGAATTTAGATTTCAGGTGGAGGGACAAGGTGATGACCATAAATACGTTCAAGCTCAATCATCCTAGGAAAGCATTATAAAGAGATAGGTAGTCGACCATGACAAATTCCACTAATCGCCACATGACATTATCATCATCGCTAAGTTCCATGTCTAGGGTAATGATCCCCTTGACTCGAATAATGTTCCCATTGAAGCTAATGAGATTATGGTGGTAAGGCTTCATCTTGAAAGACAACTTGCTCCTCATCCTTTCATATGTATGTAGGAAGAGGATGTCAGTGAAGCAACTAGTGTCCACCGTAATCTTGAGGACCTCAAAATTTATGATCCTTACCCCTATAACAAGGGCATCTTGATAAGGGGTGTCTACCCCCAACAAATCCTTGTCAAAGAAAGAGATCAAAGTATCAACCTTCTGCCTCTTCTCCCTGACAGTGAACACCTCAAACAAGGTGTTAGTTAAGTTGCTAATGCTCAGTCGACTCCTTGGGTGTAGCTCCCCACTGATTATGCCATTGGAAACGCAATCATTGGGGGTTTGATCATTACAATGATCTTTGTTTTGCTCTACTCAAGTGGCTTCGCTTCGCAGCCTTTAAGGAGCCCCATCTTCATCATCATTGGAACGGTCGTCATTTCTCCACTAAGCTACATGCTCACCAAAGAAGCCCCACTGAATAGCGTATTCGATTGCATTCTTTAGCTAGAAGCACTCTTCTATGGTATGGCTATGACCATCATAGAACTAACGATACTTGTCCAATTCTAGCAATTAGGATTCCCTTTCATCTTAGAGGGTATCAAGTATAAATTTTACATTTATTTCATTTAATTTGATTTCCTACTTTTTGATTAATACTAAACCCTAACCCATTTAATACTAATCCTCGATTTAAAAAATTGGGAAATTTCAGTTTTTTATTTAGAAAAACTTTTGGAGTCGCTGCCCAACTGAAGTCGGGAAAAGGAGAAATCATAATCAATTAGGTAGATTGATTAGAATTTGACTACCAATCTTTGATTTCAATTTGAATGAAGAACTAAAGGGTTCTGAATTTAGGAGCTAACCTATTAAACCCTAACAGGTACCACAACTATTTACCAAAATTAGGTTTATTCTTCAAATTATAATATTTTTAAATAAAAATATAAACCAAAAGAAAAAAGAACCTAAGTTTCTATAATTTTTATCATTATCCCAAAGGTGCCTACATATCCGCTAGTAGGGATTAGATGATCGTAGTTCTTTATGAAAACCTTAGTGTATTGATTGATTTTAATTTTTAAAACCAATCAAATTTACATTTTAATTGATTCGGTTTATTCAAAAAAAAGTCTAAAGTTCCCTAAATCCTTAAGTGATTTTATTTAAAAAAAAAAACTCTCTAAAAGTCCTAAAAAAATTTTAAAAGGGTTTTTCTTTCTTTTATTAATTTTTATTTAAAAAATTTTCTATATGAAGAAGTCTAAAAATGATACTAAAAACTCTTGAGCTACATATATACATATATATATCTATACTACTAATATTACACAACTATCTACTTAAGTAAATTAATAATATCATATACTTCACATATAAAACTACTAAAAAACTAATGTACACCTACTTTACATATTATGTTAACCAATAAATAAACTAATAATAATCAAATAATAATAGATAAGTAAAAAATTCCTAAGCAACAAAACCTAATTGCTTGTTTTTGTGCAGTAGTTGGCATGAAGGTTAGGCTAAATCGTGTGGATGCTGCTAGTTGGACGAAGGAGCTATCACTACGGCTGATTGAAGACTACTGCTTTAGTAGCTTTCAACTAGAGTTTGGAATTGCTACAGGCTATTGATACATTGAATTAGGATGGCATGAGGCTTGTGTAGTTGGAGATTGTGTAGGCGTACAGACCGTCGGTGGAGTGATGATCAGCTATGTCGTCATGCTTGGAAGTCTGGCCATGTTCTGGTTGCTTTGTTCAACGAGGATGGACATGTTCGTACTGCTTTTGGAGTGTTCTCATGTGTTATTGAGATGGTGAGGGAGATGGTTGTCCAAAGGCTATAGTGTGTTGATTAATGAAGGATTTTCAGTTGCTTTCGAGAATGCATGGTTCCTTTTCTTATGCCACACGCTTCGTATTTATAAAGCCCAAATCGAATCATAATGAATCAAATCTCTTATATCGATTCCAATCTGATTTGATGAAAATCAAATTAAATCTGAATCGTTTATATCAATTCAAATCCAATTTAATAAAAATCAAACTAGATTTAAATCTTTTATAATGATTCAAATTCGATCAAATTAGATTCAAAAAATTTGATTAAATGTGGATCCATACGCACAACTCGCTTTTTGTAAAAATAAAAAAGATATAAAAATAAAAGGCACAAAGGTGCCTAGCAAGATTCGAACCCATGAGCTCAAGCTTACTCTAATGCTTATCCGTTAGACCGTTAGCCTGTACCTTGACGCTTAGTACAACTTAGTACAATTAAATAGTACATTAACCACGTGACTCTCTAAAATAATTATTAAACCAAACTAAAACTAAAACGATTAAACCCTAAAACATTTTCTAAAAATCTAAAAAATCTTTCATAATATTTTTTTTTTCCATTTTTTTTTTGCATTTTCATCATTTTTCAATTTTTATTATTTTTTTATTTTGGAATTAAGACCCTAATAAAAAACAAAAATGAAAACTATGGGGGAAAAATTAGGTGTCTACAGAGGGCTTCTACAGTAAACCTCTATCCAGCACCTTAGCAAAGAGCTACATGATCAGCCAGTTCAAAGGGATATGCTATGTGTAGATGGGAGGGGTTGGGTAGGGTTCTACTCAGCTTAGCAATTCTTACTACTAAAGCCTTCTCCCTTAACTCTACTCGGTGCCCTATTACAGAAGCAATCCTTGATGGACAATCTCTCACTATCCTTTTTACGTCTGACCTCTCTCGATTAACATAGCACCTAACACGAATGTTATCCTCTTGGTCCATGTATTTCTAGGCCTTATTTTAGAATTCAACCAAGGTCTTTAGCTTACTCTTTACAAGTGATCAAAAGAAGTCTCCCGAAGGTTGTATGCCAAGCTACACAGCATGCACTACGACTCCCTCATCCAACTAAGTGATCTCGACTAAGGTATTATTGAACTAAGCTACATATTCACATAGAGTTTCACCTTTACTCTGCATTATAAAGTAGAAAGACAATATGTCCTTGGACGAGCACTTGCTAGCCTTAAAGTGGAGGCTAAACCTCCATGCTAGCTCATCAAAGGAGCTAATGGAGTTCTTGGGCAAGTGATTAAACTACATCTAAACCGCCGTAGCATACCTGGGAAAGCTTTACACACAATGGCATCCCCATGACCGTGAAGGTTCATAAGAGTACGGAAGTGGAGGAGGTGATCATTAAGATCACTAATGCCATTGTACTGGTCTAGGGTAGAAAGCTTACTATTGAGAGGCAACACTTTATCTTAGATACCCTAAGTTAATGAGGTTTTGTTGCTAGCAACCAGCCTGGCATCATCACCAGCTTTGCTCTCCTACTGCTCACAATAGTACAGAGCTTGTTAGGGTCGACATTATTTACCAAATGAGCTTGACATGCTATAGAATGTACCGATGCTCCATAGAAGTCAGCCACTTGATTGTTGCTAGCTAGGATACGGTTGTGAATAGCTACAGACTATGATGGGAATCAAGCTACGGGACCCCTAACCCGTAACTAAGCTTGAGGACTATAGGAGGTGGTATGACAAATCCTCTTGTTCCAACCAACCCCTGCCGAAGTCAAATACTTACTTGCCGAGTCACCTCTAATGCCATGTTATATGACCACCATTTGTTTTATGGCATACCGAGTTGATGATTACTCTCTATTGCTGAGCCGCCCAATCAATTGGCATCATCCTTGCCGAGAAATCGAGAGAGAAAATCCAAACTGATTAAGCCATCCCTGCTTAAATAAGCTCATCTATACTAATTCATCATAATTTACTCTAAAACCCTAATTGATAATATAACTTTAGTATTATACTAAATCATTAGTAAAAGATTAAAGATAACCTTCAATCATTCATAAATACTTATAATACTAAAGTAATTCTTTAGAAACTAAGATATTGCATCATAAATCACATTCATCTTCTAAGTATATAATTGGTTAATATTACATAGAGTTAAATGTTTAGTTGATGCTTATATTACATTTAGTAGGTATTAGTACCCTAAATGATACTTTTCATGACAATTACATTAAGTAGCCTACTAAATGATGTGTATAGGATATAAATACCAAAAGGAAGATTTCATTACCTATTTTTATTAATCATTTTACTAAACTCCTTATTTCCTTTCATTTCCTTACTTTTTCCCCTAATTTTCCTTAATTACCCCATTATGTACAAACTAATTTCACTTAATTTCAAAGAGTTGACTAAGTCAAATATTGACCAAGTCAAATGTTGACTAAGTCAATAACTGTCATTGTCATCTAAAGTCTTCTTCCACTTTCTTGATTTTTCTATTCAATTATCACATGTACTTGTCTTTCTTTTTTTTCTTATCCTCGTCGTCTACTTCCCCATCCCTTAGACCTACTTGTTTTCATCTTTTTAACACAAAAACAAAGCAAAACAAAGTTCTTCCTCCCTCCTCAAAATCGTGAGCTTCCCCTTTTGCTTTGTCCCTTTCAACTTTTCTAATTTCACTTTCACAACTCCACTTACCAACACAAACCAATTACACATATATACTAGCTTTCCTTTTCATATAACAAGCAAGAGAAAGGTATGCTATTGTAATTCCTTAACTTATTTAGTAGTTAGATGAATAGGCTAAATCAGTGTAATAAGCTTATGTGATATGTCCATATGTGTTGTTGGTAGTAGAAAGGCCCATATTTATGTTTAAAGTGTAGAAATACCTATATACATACATCAAGTGAGTATATATGGAGTGTACATATTAGGGTTTTAATGAAACCCATAGTATAAGTATATAAATCCTTAGCTAAATGGAAAGTAGAACACATGTACATATGCTTAAATATGTGTCTATAAGAGTATACTTGATAAATAAATGTATGGGAACTCTTGTACATTAATAGCCATTATGTACATAACCTAAAATGAGGTAAATACTAGTTGTACATACATATACCTTGCTAAATACACCCTTAAAATGTAAAAATATGAAATTTGTGAAGCTTTCTTAAGAGAGAATTTTAGGCATATGAAAATACGTATAAAAATACGTATATCACCGGATGTATAGACTGGTATATGTACTAGTATATGTATAAATATATAAGCATATGTATTAGTATGTGAGAAGTATAAGTATATGTATAACATATGTATAAAGTGTATATATGAGTACATAAGGATATATATATATATTTATATTTATATATAATGAATGATTACATAAGCCATGACATCATCAAATGATTACATAAGACATGACATAAGCGAATGATGACATAAGCGATGATATAAGCAATTGAGACCTAAGTGATGACATAAGCATAAGCTTATAAAATAATAAATTATAAGATTACATAAGAATATAACATATTTATGTATACATATACTTAGGAGTTGAAGATCCTTTAAACCTTAATACGCCTCTTAAATTGAATTAAACTTAATTATGTATGTGAATTAGTAATACCAATGTAAAATTCCCTAAGTGTAAGAATCTAATGGCTAATTAAATCATTAAATACTAGAATAAGATATAAACATAAGCAATAAGAATAATTAAGCTTCAATAAGTTAAAATTTCAATAAGTTTAGTCTATATCGTAAAACACGGGTCTTAACATCCAAAAAGGATATCATCGTGTGAACGTACATCTAAAAACGATGAAAAAGGACTATAAGTTCGTAAATATCGGAATTAGAATGAAAAGTTACTAAATTCATAAAGGAAGTCTCATAACTTACAAATATAAGAAAATAATTACTATTAATCCCATTGAGTATGGTAAACCCTATATACATTATACTTACGTTATATTGGGAGAAATAGACAAACTATAATAAACTTTTAGTTAACTAAGAAGTCTGATGTCTCAGAATACTTATAAGTTTTACTATTTTTTTAGGCATTCAATATCGAGTTCTGGAAACCCCAAAGCTTAGAGCAAGCAATAATTTAGGTGAGGGAGTTCTAATGACCTGCTACTTGCTTGTACGTATTACTTGTATGAGGTTTTGCTGCTTGCTATTGCTTATATGTCTAAATGACCGCTTTGCTTGTTTGTTATCATCTGTGTAATCACCTTTTTAAATTGATAAATATAAGTATCAAACCAAAATAATCAATTATACTCGTTACATGTCTATAACCCATAAAGGTATGAATGGAGAGTGTTAACTTTGCAAAAATTTTGATAAAAGTGTTTTTGGAAAAATCTTTTCTACTCTTAAACATATTTTCGCATGATCTCTACAAGGGCTCATAGAGCCATAAATAATATTTTAACGTTAAGGCAAAGCTAGCATGGTATCTCCAATTGATAGCGAGAGAACTCGCTTTATTATGTCTGTAAGGCCTTGGATAATTTTGGTTGCGAGAGAACTCACATATTTGTGCCTAAGGGGCCTTAGATGGTAGATAATCCTAGTTAAGGATCCACCTATGTAGATTGGAACTCTTTTCTCGACTAGGGTAATAGTTGAGTGTTGCCTAGAGGGGTGGTGCCCCTAGGCAGCCTCATGCAGATTTTTGGTTGCGAGAGGACTCGCATGTTTGTACCTGAGGGGCCTTGGATGGTGGCCAATCTTATATTTGGATTGAAACTCTTTTCTCGACTAGGGTAATAGTTGAGTGTTGCCTAAAGGGGTGGTGCCCTTAAGTAGCCTCATGCGAATAAGTTGAGGTACCCTACACAGGTAAGTACAAGGGATAATCGAAGTGTAGACAACGTAATTCTACACTTTCCATAGGCATACATTCATTTTATATGTAGATAGCTTGCTTGCATGTGTGATAACTTACTTGAACGATAGTGGTGAGGGACGAACTCACTAAGCTATTTCATGCTCATTCCCCCTTAGTTTCTTTTGTAGGTTTACTTACGATATGATTAGGATAAATCTCAAGTACCGAGTGCGAGATGAAGATATGTATATTAGTGTTAAAATTAGCTGAGATCTTTATAAGTGATACATAAACATCCTTTGTAGAAAATATTTATATGTTAGAATTTAATATAATTTAATTTTTCTTACAATTTTCTAATGTTGGTATATTTTGTCTTATTATTTGGTAAGCGATACTGATTCTCTATAATTTTGAGGAATTATGGGATATCGGATATCTATAGTTATTTATATTTATATGTTATGTTATATTATGTTATAATAAATTAATTACTTGAAAATCAGTAATCTTAGTGATTTATTATTTAGAGTCTTGCAATCTCTAACTTGAAAGGTAGTTTTCATATCATGGGTGCACACATGTTATGAAAATTTTAGGTAATCCTACTAAGCTCCCTTTAGGGTCTTGAGATTAGGAGCTGAGATAAGGATGCTAAACTGTTGATGAATATGTTCAAGAATTCCAAATGCTTATGATAAGATGCAAAGTGAAAGAACCACCTACCCGAACAATGTCAAGGTTTGTCACTGGGTTGAGAGAAGACATTCGAGACATTGTGGAGCTCCAATGATTTAACACAATGGATGAAGCTGTTAGGATTACCTAACGAGTAGAGAGGCAAAGAAGGAGCCAAGTAACGACAAAAATGCCAACTAGCCAACCTGGAAAGGCAAGTCATTGGACTCTACGGACTATCAAGCTTAGCAAAAGGGTTGATGTCCAAGCCAAGTAAAAAAGCTGACTTAAAGATGTAGCATCAACCTAAACATATGAGGAGCAAGAGTTTGGCAAGAAGACTAGCCAGATCAAGTGCTTCAAGTGTCAAAGGTTTGGACATATGACTGTTCAATGCTCAAACTGAAAGATGATGGTCATTAAGGGAGACATCCCAAAGTTAGACATAGAGAGTACAAATGAGAAACCCATAGAGGAGATTCCTTACCGAGAAAGAATTAATTATGGAAGACATGTATGCCGAGGACTTGGACCAGCTACTCATGTTTGTCCGATACACTATGAGTGTAGAACCCTCACTAGAGGAAGAGTAGAGAGAGAACTTATTTCATATCACCTACAAGGTAAATGATCAAACGTATGCGCTCATAGTAGATAGTAGGAGCTGCACCAATGTGGCATTAACCGACCTCATTTCAAAACTAAGGTTGCTGACTGTTGTATACTTGAAGCCATACAAGTTGTACTAGTTGAGTGAGAAGGGAGCCTTATATGTCACTCAATAAATACTACTGTCAATCATTATCGACAATTACTCCAACCATATTGCCCATGTGCGCGTCTTACATGTTGCTAGGAAGACTATAGTTATTTGATAAGAGAGTCATCCACGATGGTTATAAGAATACCTATAAGTTCAAGAAGGATGATTGAAAGATCACGCTAAATCCGATGCCGCCGAGAGAAGTTCACGAGTTACAAACAAAACTTGCTCGTAGATCGAAGAGGGCTCTAGTGATGAGTAGAGCCGAGCTTCAAGAGGCCATTAATACCAATGAGCTGACCCTCATGTTGATCAGGTGACTACTGGAAATGAAGAAGCAGAATGATTTACCCCAAGAGGTGAAGGAACTATTAGATGAATATGCCGACTTGTTCCGAGAACAATCGCCAGAAGGGTTGCCCCCAACCCGAGGCATAGAGCACTACATTGACTTAGTACCTGGCACTACATTACCAAATAAGCCAGCTTATTAGATGAATCCCGAACAGGCTTCTAAGCTTTAACGTCAAGTCAATGAGTTGCTGGAAAGAAGATACATAAGAGAGAGTCTCAGCCTTTGTGATGTGCTTGCACGTTTCATACCGAAGAAGGATAGAACTTGGCGAATGTGTGTTAACAGTCGATCCATGAACAACATCATGATCAAATACAGGTATCCAATCCTGAGGCTAGAAGACATGTGGGATGAACTAAATGGAACCAAAATTTTTAGCAAGATTGATCTCAAGTCTAGCTACCATCAAATACGCATAAAGCCAAGAGACAAGTAGAAGACTGTATTCAAGACTCGCCATGGACTTTTTGAGTGGATGGTCATGCCCTTCGGCTTGTCGAGTACCCCGAGCACCTTCATGAGACTTATGAAACATGTATTGAGACATCTCATTAGAAAGTGTATCGTAGTGTACTTCGACGACATCCTGATCTACAGTGCCAATATACTGAGTCACTATGAACACATTAGAACTGTCTTGGATATCCTTCGTGCCGAGAGACTATTCGGTAATTTGAAGAAATGTTGCTTCTTCCAAGAGAAAGTGATATTCTTGGGCTACGTAGTTAGTGGAGGAGGCTTGCGAATTGGTGATGAGAAGATCCGAGCAATTGTTGAGTGGCCAACCCCTACTACTTGTGTCAATGTAAGAAGTTTCCATGGACTAGCTTAGTTTTACCGAAGGTTCATCAGGAACTTTAGCACCCTCATTGCGCCACTTACTAAATTAATGAAGAAAAACACCGACGTCCAATAGGGAGAAAGGGAGGAAAGGAGTTTTGCTGAGATTTAGAAGAGGTTAACCTTTGCCTCAGTGTTAGTGGTACCTGACTTCAACAAAATTTTTGAGCTAAAGTGCAATGCGTCAAACATTAGAATAGGCACTGTCCTAATACATGAAGCCCAATCAATTCCCTTCCATAGTGAGAAGCTCTGAGGACCCCAATTAAATTATTTCGTATATGATAAAGAACTCTTGGCACTAATCCGTGTGCTGCAAGTATGGCAGCACTATCTACTGCCACTATAATTTGTCATATATATTAACCATGAGTCACTGCGGTACCTCTGAAGTCAAACCAAGCTATCCAAGCAGTAGGAAAAATGGGATGAATTTCTTAAAAGATTCAATTTTGTGATGAAATACAAGAAAGGAAAGAGCAACGTAGTTGCAGATGCTCTTTCGAGGAGGCATGCATTGTTGTCAGAACTGCAAACTAAATTGTTTGGTTTTATGAGTATCAAGGAATAGTACTCCAAGGATCCATACTTTGGACAATAATTTTGAGATGCGTGGATGGGAGAACAATGGGCGAATATTATGTATTGGATGGCTATCTGTTCTAAGGAAGGAAACTGTGTGTACCAACTTATTCCCTACAGGAATTACTAATTAGGGAAGCCCACAGCATAGGACTCTCCGGGCACTTTCAAGAGAGAAGGATTTGTGAACTATTAAATGGCTGATTCTTTTGGCTAAGAATGCGAAGAGATGTACACCGAGTAGTTGAAAGCTGTGCTTTGTGCAAGAAGGTTAAGTATCAAGCCGAACAAGAGAAAGCAATGCCCCTACCTATTCTAATGAGGCCATAAACTAAACTAAGCATGGACTTTGTTCTTGGACTACCGATAACTGCTCGGGGAAAAGATTCTATAATGGTCATCATGGATCGGTTCCGTAAGATGGCACACTTCGTACCCTACACCAAAACTAACTATACCTCAACTATTGCTTCTCTTTTCTTACAGGAGGTTGTGCAGATACACGATAAGCCGAGAAGTATAGTCTTCAACAGAGACCCGAAGTTCTTGAGCCATTTTTGAAGAACCTTGTGGCATTAGCTAGGAACCAAATTACTCTTCAGCATCTCATGTCACCCCCAAACCGAAGGCCAAATAGAGGTAGTTAATCATACTTTAGGTTCACTGCTCCAAGCTGCAGTAGGCAAGAACTTGGCTGATTGAGACATCTACCTACTAATGGTCAAGTTTTCTTATAACCAAACCATACATGACACCACCAAGCAAACCCCCTTTGAAGTGGTCTATGGATTCAATTGCGAGTTGCCCTCAACCACGCCCATATACCTGCACCTGCGCAAGAGGACCCTGACACCACAGCCAGAGCACAATCCCTTCAGTACATCTATGACAAGGTCACTTGGCACATCGACCAAGTTCCCAAAAGAGGCATGAAAAGACTAAGGGTCGGTTGGCTAAACAATTTCTACCGGGAGACTTGGTATGGCTACACCTCAGCAAAGAACAGTTCCCGAACAAAAGGAAGAACGAGTTATTTGCAAAAGTGGAAGGACCTTTCAAAGTCCTCCATAAAATTAGCGACAACACCTACAATTTAAAGCTACCTGAGGACTATAGGGTTTCTAACGCCTTCAACATTGCCAACCTCAATCCATATAACCCTGATGGAGGACTAAGAAAACACCATTCAAATTTGATTCCAAATCCAAAACAACCTAGAGGGAATGATAGGAATCAAGTTATAAGACCCCTACCCACAGTCGAGCCCCGAGAACTAGAGGGGTTGGCAGGATGAATCCTCTTGTTCCAACCAACCCCTGCCAAAGCCAAATACTTACTTGTCGAGTCACCTCTAATGTCGTATCGTATGACCACCCTTTATTCTGTGGCATGTCGAGTTGACGATTACTCTCTACTACCGAGCCACTCAATCATTCGACATCATCCTTGCCGAGAAGTCAAGAGAGAGAATCCAAATTGATTAAGCCATCTCTACTCTGACAAACCCATCTGTCCATACTTTTTATCCACATCTCCTAACGAGCCCGCCAATGTCACATCGCCACATATACAGTATCATATATAGAATCTATAGTACTAATGATTATTTTCCTTGTATATTCATTTTTTTCCCCTTTGTAACATGTACATTGCCCCTTTAGGAAATGTCCTTTTAATCTTTTCCCTTTTAGGCAAGTTACCCTAGTTTGCAGGTATAAATACCCCTATACTTATATGGTTATTACATCATCAAATTACCTTCAATATACTTGAGTACTTTATTCCTTACGTAAACACTACTTGTTTACTCTCAATATCACTCTTATCATTTCCCTTAAGCAAGGTTAGGTGGCAAGTAACCTTATTAGACCAATTTGTGCGTTATATCAAATTGTGCCATAAGTCTTCGAAAGTTCCTTTAGTGTTTCATATCCTCTAAAGCTATTTGTAGGTTTTTGCTTATTGTGTTAGTTGTCATTTTACCCCTTTTTATACCCTTCCCCATTAATCCTTTTCAAACTTTCTGCAAGTTTTGACCCATCCAACAATCGACCTTATCTGTTCTTGATCACAATTCGCATCAACAGTGCCTACAGTTCTTACACTAGGGGATTAGGTTGAAGATCCCCGTTGGTTTGCTGCTGTTGCAGTTGGTTATACCCAATATAAGCATCAGATGCTTCTAACAGGTAAGTGTACCTGCTATGCCTCTCAATGTCTTCTAAGTGGGCATAGAGCTTCTTATTTTAGGTTACAAATTCCTCGAGTAGGCACTTTACATGCTCCAAATGCACTTTAAGCATCTCCCTCCTAGCTAAAGGCTAATTGTTAGCAGGTTAATTATTCACTAACTTATTATTTTCAGGATTGTCAACATAAGACATATTGCAAATCAAAGGTAGTGTTTAGGTGAGTGTTTAGTGTATATCTAGGTAGGAGAATGGATTGTTTCCTACAGATAGCACCAAATGTCATCTCTAGATATTAGCCGATAGAGATTTAAGTGAAAATAGACTTTACATAACTAGATGAGCCTACAAGACAAAGAATAGTGAAGGGCATTAAGTATTGTCTGATGTGGCCACTCCGATGCTTAAGTTAGTTTGATATATGGAAAAAGTTAGAGTACTCGAATGCAAAAGTAAGCTCTAATATGTAAAGTATTAAGTGGTTTACCATTAGGTGATGGCCTTATATTTGTAGAAGAGTCAAGTCGGTAGTTGGAGAGGAGTTAGTGAGTAGAAGCCATGTCCACAAGTATTAGATGGTGGAACCATGATGTTCGATGTGTTCCACAAATGTAAGAAATGGTTATTGACTTAGTCATTCGACCTTATTTGTGTTCTTCTAGCCGTTGGTGACCATTGTGGTTATGCAAGCCATATGATGGGCTTAGGCCATGGTCAGGCATGAGGAGGAAGGCCGAGTGATTCGTCTCCAGGGTCAAACACACGAAGTGGCACCACAATGAAGCAAATAAAAAACAAATAAAGGAAAAGTTAGCAAAGTCCAGGAAGTTACCAAATGGATATGACGCACCACTATATCCTACTTAGCCTACAATCCACCTGATATGATACACCGATCCGAACTAAAGGGTCACTCGCCACTACTCCTTACTAAAGGGAATAGATAAGAGTTAAATGATAATGAGAACACTAAAGTTGCTCAAGTGAATAATTCTATATTCATTAGTTGATTCCCATATACAAGAAAGCAGGGGTTTATATACCTATCTACTAAGATTACTTTATATGTATGAAAAGACAAAAGGGTATTCTACAATTAGGTTACATAAAATATACTAAAAGGGGTAAAAAGGGCAAAGAATATTAAATGTAGGAAAAAAAAAAAGAAGAAGAAGAAGAATGATTCTAGCATATTATATAAGAAGATACGTGTTGCTTGGTGGCTGGACATTAGGAATATGATATAAGGCAGGCAAAAGTAGGATAACGTTTGCAGTTAGGGGCCGACTCAATTTGGAACAAGTTAAGGACCAATTAGTTCTTCTGAAGAGAAGTCAGCTCGATTCGGGGTTTGATGCCTATGGTTAGATCGGGAGCTCACCTCAACTATTCCTAGGCTCTTTTTTGGGATAAAGCATCACTGCTAAACAGGGGCTGATTTGACACAAGTAAGGATCCGATAATCAGCTCGACGGGAAACCAACTCGGGATAAGAATCCCCGTCTCTACTATGGCTTAGAGGTAGTATCCTCTAAGCAAATCCTTAGAATCCTTTAGCTCAGCTATGCATGATCGGTCCAAGAGGTTGATTCCTATCATCTGCTTGGGGTTCAGAAAGATTTGTCCTCAAATCTAAAGTGATCTCTACTCTTTCTTCTAAAGTGCTCATAGGGTCTCCTATTGGTTGGTGAGGAATCAAGTCAAACACATTGGAGGTGGAGGAAACACCATAGTCATCAAGTAACTCGATCTGGTAGATGTTGCGGTTGATCTTCTTCAAGACCTTGAATGGGCCATCAGCTCGAGGAGATAGTTTGCTCTATCTTAAGTGTGGGAATCGCTCTCGGCTAAGGTGAATCCATACTAAGTCTCCTAGCTGGAAAGAAACAATTTATCAGCCTCGACTACCAATCTCTTATTATCTCTAATTAAACTTGGCAATCTTCCTGGTTATAGACTTGTGTAGCACTTGCAATTCTTAAGCTCAATCAACTCCAGATTGACTCACTTCTACAGTTGCTAAGGTGCTAATCATGTCTAGGGGAATTATTGGATTAAGGCCATAAACAACCTCGAATAGAGTCTTTCCAGTGGTGCTGTAGACAATCTGATTATATGCGAACTCCATAACTGGTAGGCACAAATCCCAATCCCTCGAGTTCTTTCCCATAACAACTTTGAGTAGATTACTTGGCATCTTGTTCACGACTTCAGTCTGGTCATTGGTCTGAGGGTGGCTACTGGAGCTGAATACGAGTTTAGTTCCAAGTCTTGTCCAAAGAGTTTCCCAAAAATAGCTTAGGAATTTTGTATCCCGATCTTAGACAATACTCTTTGGTATCCCATGTTGTTAGACAACATCCTACAAAAACGGATCAGCAATATATAAAACATCGTTAGTTCGGTGGTACGGGATGAAGTGTGCCATTTTGCTGAAGCAATCTACAACAACAAATATAGAATCTTTTCCTCTTAATGTCTGAGGCAACCTTAGGAGAAAGTCCATACTGAGGTCAACCTAAGGTAAGGTTAGCGTTGACAAGGGCATCTACTCTCCTTGGGGCTCTCTCTTCCATTCAACTTGCTTGCACATCTCACAACAACCAACTACCTTATGGACATTCTTAGCCAAACCAAGCGAATAAAAGTTTTCTCTTAATAGATTGGCTATCTTGGTTTCCTCGAAATGACTAGATAATCCTCCACTATGAGCTTCCCTAACCAATAGCTCATGGGTGGATCAATTCGGAATACATAACCTGCGATCCTTGTACAAATAGCTATCCTTAAGATAATATCCTCCAACAACTATTCATTCTCGACACTATTCAACAACGAGGCCAAAGTGGGGGTCATTAGCATACTACTCGGTGATGAGTGAGAATCCTAATAATTTTATCTACAAAGTGATCAGCAAAGTTTGCCATCATGACAAAGCGTCAGCAACCACATTTACGCTCCCCTTCTTGCATCGAATGACATACAGGAACCCTTCCATAAATTCTAATCACTTAGCTTGTCTCTTTCAAAGTTTGTTCTGACTCCCAGATGCCTCAATGATTCATGGTCAATGTAAATGACAAACACTCTTAGTAGAAGATAGTGTTGCCAAATAATGAGGACTTGAAAAAGGGGGTACGTCTCCTTCTCATACACAGAATAGTTTAGGGTAAGACGATTAAGTTTCTCACTGTAGGAAGCGATGGGTCATTGCTCCTGCATCAAGACAGCACCAATTCAAACTCCCAACACATTATACTCTAATTTGAAGGGCTTATCAAAATCTGATAGTGACAAAACAGGTGCCAAGGTGAGTTTTTCCTTAATCTCTCTAGGGCTCTGTTTAGCTCAATTGTTCCACCTAAATCCTTTACTCCTCTTTGTCAACTTAGTCATTGGGGTAACTATTGTACTGAGTCCTTAATAAATCACCTATAGAAAGAAGCTAAGCCATGAAAACTTTGCACCTCAATAACATTCTTCAACGTTGACCATTCTAAAACAACTCGAATCCCTTCTCCTGACACTACAAACCCTAGGAAAACTATCTCATTCTAATAGAAGGTACACTTCTTTACATTCGCATACATCTTCTCAATTCGCAAAACATCAAATACGTCATGGAGGTGTTGAGCATAGTTATTCATGTCAGCACTATATACCAGTATGTCATCAAAATACATGACCACATACCTTCCGATTAGAAGGCACATCACATGGTTCATTAACCTCATGATTGTACTTGGCGCATTAGTAAGTCCGAATAGCATAACTAACCATTTGTAGAGTCTATACCTAGTCTTGAAGGCAGTCTTCCACTTAGCTCTTGGTCTCATACAAATCTGGTGGTAGCCACTTCACAAATCAATCTTTGAAAATATCTTGGCACCATAAAGATTATCCAATATATCATCTAGCCTTAGTATTAGATATCTGTACTTAATAGTAATACAGTTGATTACTCAGCTATTGGCACACATACTAGAGCCGATACTACTCAAGAGCTCATGTTCTCTCTCACATAACCTCATTTTATGAGCTTATCCACCTGTTTTTTCAGCTTGGTAGCTTGCTCAGGGTTCATCTTATATGCAGGTCGGTTCGATAGGGCAATGCCTAGCTATAAGTCAATATAATGTTCTTTTCCTTATACTAGAGGCAGTCCTCTAGGCAGTTCTTCTGGAACCAAGTTGGAAAACCCATTTAACTAGCTTTGAATCTCTTCTAGATCATCCTCTAATTCCTTCATCTACAACAATCTCCTAACCAATAGGAACATGGGTTCTTTAGCCCTTTGAACAACTCAAAGCTCTCTTCAGCTCATCACCAAGGTCTTCTTCTTACTAGTTCAGGTCAATTGGTTATAGGTTTCATTTACTTGGGATAAGGTCATAAGTAGCAACATAATCTTCCTTTCATCCTTAACAAAGGCATAGGTGTTTTTATATCCGTCATGAGTAACATGTCGATCAAACAACCAAGGTCGTCCAAATAGTAGATGTAAAGCTCCTATGGGAACGACATTGCAAACTACTTCGTCCCTATACACATTCCCAATACTGAATGATACGGTTGCTTGTTTAGTTACATGTTAAGTACCTTTATCATGAAACCAATGCAGCTTATAAAATCAAGGGTGCTTTGAAGTTAGCAAACCCAGCCTCTGCACAAAGGACTATGCAACAACATTGGGATAGCTTCTCCCATCTACAATAATCATACACAATTGGCCTTTGACGATACACTTGGTATGGAATAGATTCTCCCTCTGATCCTCCTCAAAGTTCGATAAGGAACTCAGTACTTATGTCAAGACTAGGGTCATCACTTCTCCCTGGTCAGCATAGACACAGGTCTCCTCTTCATCTTCAGCTTTGGGTTTTCTAACATCTTCTCTCTCGGGCTTACTCTCATCGTTGTTATCCACTACATCTCCTCAAAGCAACATGATGCGTCAATTCAAAAACTCAGCAACTATATGTCCAAAGCCCAAGCATTTAAAACATTTCACCTCGCTAGTCTTCCCTCCAAAGGTCTACCTTTTCTCATATATCCTTAGGGTCAACCTAACCTCAGTTTACCATGATTGTCCCACTTGGCCATGCTAGCCTAATCAGCTTTCGACAGGTCTATCACTCCTTTTCTCGACTTAGTATGGTTTCCTCAGCTTAACTTGAATAAGTCGACGTGATATAAAGGCTTGGGAGAATGGTGGCTTAAGTTAGGTCGGAACATTTCTCCTCTACTTTTCAATCCTCTACACCATCTTGATCCCCTCTTCTAAGGTATAAAACCTCTGTACTTCCACAATTTTGCGAATCTCAAATCTTAGTTTAGAAATAAACCTTGATACGATACAGGCTTCTAGTTCTTCCACGTTGGCTCAAATCATAAGCATTTAGAACTCTCTGACATAGTCATCAACAGATTGGCTTCCTTAGCAAAGCTCCTGTAACTTTGCAAATGTATCTTATAGGTACATCTCGAGCACAAATTTGCCTCTTAATAACCCTTTTCATCTCATCCCAAGTTCTAATACCTCATCTTCCATCCCTTACTCTGGTTACGTTCAAAATTTTCCACCACATTGTAGCATACCTAGTAAACTCCAATGCAGCAAGTTGGACTTTGATAGTATCTGCATACCGATAACAGTCAAACACCTTCTAACCTTCTCTTCCCACTCTAAGTATTCATCAATATCTCCACTTCCACCAAAGGGCAAAATTTGAAACTTAATGTTATCTAGTCCTCAAAGAGCTCGATGTCCTCATCCTTATGCTTGGTAATAGTTAACTTCTTCTTCTTCTTCCCCCAACTCTTCAACATCTAACTCCTTATCATCTTCCTCAATCTCCTCTAACTCCAGTCCTCATCTAGTAACTCCTCCAACTCTAAGGGGTTAAACTGGGTAATGGGCTCAACCAACTTGGCCGTAACTCCTCTCTTAAATATTTTTAGGTAGATTTTACGGTAGCATACCCTGGGGTTATTGCTCGTTAACTTGCATCACTATGACTAGACTCTTAACAAAGTTTGTAAACCTATCGAGTTTATCGTTAGCAGACTTTGTGGAGTTACTACCATTATGACCACAACCAAGTTAAGGACCACAACCAAGTTAAGCACCACTACTCTGGTCACCAATAATATCTTGAACACTCGAATCTGACATGGTACAATACTTCCTGTACAAATTGACAATTCACTAATAACTTTAATACCCAATAGTCACTCAAACAAAATAGAAATAAAATTTTTTTGTTTTCGCAATGAAAAATAAAGTAATAATGGAACCACACTTGCTATCACACAAATACACTATAGTAGCTATGGAAGGAACACAGCAACCACTAACAGTAAAGCAAACCAAAACTTCACTACAACTTCACATACTCCCTCTTAGAACCATACTCTAATACCAGCGAAGCTAATGCATCTCCGAAGTTGAACACACGGAGTGGCACCACAATGAAACGAATAAAAAACAAACAAGGAAAAAGTTAGCAAAATCCAAGCAGTTACCAAATGGATATGATACATCACTCGATCCTACTCGGCCTATAATCCATTAAATATGACACATTAGTCAGTACTGAATAGTCACTCGCTGCTACTCCTTACTAAAAGGAATAGATAAGAGTTAAATGATAACTAGAACACTAAGGTTGCTCAAGTAAATAATTCTGTATTCATTAGTTGATTCCCGTATACAAGAAAGCAAGGGTTTATATACCGATCCACTAAAGTTACTTTATATATATGAAAAGAAAAAAAAAAGAGCATTCTACAATTAAGTTATATAAAACATACTAAAAGGGATAAAAAGGGCAAATAATATTTAGTAAAAAAAAAAAAGAGAGAATCATTCTGGAATATTGTGTAAAAAAACACGTGTCACTTAGACATTAGGAATATGATACAGGGCAAGCAGTAGCAGGATAACGTTTGCAGTCAAGGGCCAACCGGATTTGGAACAAGTCAGAGACCAATTAGTTCTTCTGAAGAGAAGTCAACTCGATTCAAGGTTGGATGCTTGTGGTCGGATCGGGAGCTTTCCTCGGCTATTCTTAGGCTATCTTATAGGATAAAGCATCACTACTGGATAGGGGTAGATCTAACACCAGTAAGGATTTAATAGTCATTTCGGCAAGAAACTAGTTTAATAGTCAGTTCGGCAAGAAACTAGCTCAGGATAGAAATCCTTGTCTCGGCTATGGCTTAGAGCTAATATCCTCTAAGTAAGTCCTTAGAGTCTTCTAACTCGGCTACGCGTGATCAATCCAAGGGGTTAATTCCGATCACCGAATCTTCAAGATGCGTAGCCTAAGGCATGAGCCTTATCAAGTCAACACAGGCTTAAGGGGCTCATGTCTAAAAGGCCCTATCAACACCAATAGTCCCACACCAAATTGAAACTACCACTATTGTCAAAAGAACACTTCATGTAAAACCAAGGTTGCTCGCTCCTCTTTAGACTTATACAATAACCATTCCTCACTCACAGCATTAACCTGCAAGACACACACACATTATGGCTCTATTTTTTTTTTTAACTCATATGAAAATGCCACAGCTTTGATGCTATCACAACTACTATAATTTCGTACACAACCTAGAACCACCGAAGTCAAATTGGCTATTAGCCTACAACCTTCGACTCAGCAACAACACCTACTCAACTCCACTTGCACCGGTCAATTGCAAACTCAATAACAGCTATTTACGACAATACAGCTACCACTTGATACTCAATCTAACTCAATAACAACCACTACTGGCACCAACAAACACTAAACCACCAACAATTTCCTCTACCTATAGTAAACAACTACTATGACTTTTGAAATGGGACAAAACCAACAATTAGCATACACGCACTTCTTTAAACCATGCACAACACCAATACATAGTTACGACTATCAACGATGTAACTTAACCACAAGCGTACAACCATAGTCACATATCCTCTGACTAACTTTCTCTTATTGTAATTTCAAAATTACAAAATCTCACCTACATAGCAGACCTACAACACTCCAACACCACTACAATATTTTTCTTCTTCTTCTTCTCTCTCTCTCTTTTTTAAATATGAATTAGTTGTTACCTACTTAAAACCCTAATTCTTTAATCCTCCGTCACAACACATGTCATTGCTATCAAATGTTGTTGTCTTTAGATTTAACTACCAATGTGAGTTAAAACATAGAACTTTAAGTCTCAACCATTCCCCAAACAAGATATTGGAATTAAACCCATTTCATCCGTTACAAACCTGGTGAATGTTGTCAACCAATTTAATAGCACAAATCCAACAATTCCTCTTTTAGGTCCCTCAAAGTCTTATATTTGACAGTATTGCAATTTAACACACTCGAAAATTCCAAGTGTCAATAGCTTTGAATACAAAATTTAAGAACCCTTTGCCTTTTTCAAAACCTCAAGCTCTAATAATCAAATAATACGCTGCACCAAGAATAGACAAGGATGGCAATACTCCCAAAGGAATGAGAATATGATAGGTTTTATGAGGGTTTTAGCGAATCCATAAGCTACCTAGTAGGATATGACACACCAACGAGATTCTACATGACCTAATCATCACTTTGATATGACGTGCAAAGAGATAATTAAGGTTGTTTACCACAATCCTTATTAAAAGGATTGATAATAGCTAATAAGAGAGAGAGAGAGAGAGAGAGAGTGAGAGAGAGAGAGCTTTTCAAGAGAAAAAACTCAAAATGTATTTCATTAATTCTATAAAATCTATCTAAAACCATACACAAGTGTTATATTTATACACAATGGCAAGTTTGTAAATAAAGTGACTAAAAGGATAACCCAATGTCATTTTTGTAAATACAAAATAAATACAAGGATAATTTAGAAACAATACAAGAAATAAGAAGCCCAAATAACACAACTAAAAATAGGTAGTTAGATGAGCTATTTGGTAATGAGCTATTGAGACCATGAAGACCTGCTCTAAGCTAACCTGAAATTCTATCGACCTAACGACCTACCAACTTGACCTAATTAGAGTTGATCTAGTCGAATTGACCTATATGTCCATGTTAGCTTTAACCATAAAGAGTTTATAGACAAGTCTACAACATAGGTAAAGCTGATAAATAGATCTTCGATACATAGAGAACTCATGAGCAAATCTCTAATTTAGCACAAAACTTAGCAATTGATCAGGGCAGTACCCTATTGCATATCAAGTTCAAATCGAGTGTCGATGCTAGTTAAGTTTTTATATTAATATTATTATAGATACAATTAAAATTAAAAATATTTTTAAAATAAATTTAATTTAAACGAACTTGATTAAGTCATGCTTAAGTTTATTAAATGCCACTTCAAACCAAGCTTAAGCTCAAAATTTTAAAATTTTCCATTGAGCTTGAACTCAAACTCAATATTATATCTTCTTGAGTCAGCTATTTTAAAACCCTAGTCACCAATGTTCTGTCAAGCACAAAAATAAATTAATATTTCTAGAAGTTATAATTATCCAATGGTAGCTCATCCTGCGGGTAACCGAAAACCACAATTCTGTGATTGAATTTGATCATATGATTTTGCATATAAAAAATGTGATAAAATTATTTCAATTCCCTATTTTTCTTTGGGAGAAAATTCATAGAGAAAGCCTCATAAAATTTCTCTGAATGTTTTCTTGTTTCTAATTTGCAAGCCGATTGGCTTTCTTGTAATGCGAGTGCACAGGGACTTCAATGACCCAGACCAACTTTGCAAATCGTCCCAGACCAACTTTACGAATTGTTTGAGCTCATATCGTATCCATTCGAATAATAAAATGGGCATAAGCTCAGGCAATTTTGAAAAGCACATTTAAAGGTTCTGTTTATTGGACCCAACAAGCTAACAAATCTATTGAACTAGACTAATGCTTATATATATATATGACAAGCGTTGTCAAATCTTGATATGACTCTAAACTTCAGTACAAGTTTCATGGAAAGGAACGTATCTTCTGCAAAATGATGGAACTTTTTTCAGAGTTTAATCATGCCGAACATATAACACGTCAAGCTGTGTGTAAAAATAATCTCTGCGAATAGACCACGATCACTTTCTCAATTTTAGGATCGAGCCCTCCAAGTAGCATTATTGTGATAGCATGTCATGAAAAAGAGGCCCTCTTTTGACTCGGTGCAAATATAAGAGCACCATTTGGCAATTTATCATCCGGGTGCAATGCCTGCAAGACGCCACCGTTCAAAGCTTAGCAAAGAACAACTCCTGACAACGGCAACAGCGCAGATTGTCATTCAGGTTGCTTCAAATACATGGAATTATTGATGTCATCAAAGTTCTCACTGATATCTCAGCTACAAAAATCTTGCAGAACAGGAAAAAAAAAAAAAAATTCTTGCTTGTAGAAGTGACAAATATGGTGACAAAAGCTTATGATTCCGCCTTTCAAAACAATGCTGTCAAAGTGTTGCTCAGACATAATAGCCAGTGAAAGTAAATCCCCTCCCTACAATTTCTCCGGCACAAAACCATGCAAAGCATTCCAGCCCAAACAACGCAGCAATGCCAGCATCTTCAACCTTCAACTCTTGTCTGTTTTTCCACAAGTGCTTCATGTAGTCAAGTTCCTTCCAGAATGCCTCCTGCCGGCCAGGAATGCTGCATAATATTAAAATCTTCAGTGTAAGTTCCAGAAACTTCACTTGTCAAATGACGGAGCTGCTTTCCCTAAAATAAGTTGTAGGTCTCAGGTTTCTGACTGCTACTGGAAGTCCTATGAAGATAATTATGAAAAGGAAAAAGTACACTTACGTTTACCTACTTTTGTGTTCTAGTCTAGTCTTCAACATTTCCTTATGTGTTTAAGTCCTCAACCCTCCTTTTTTCTTCTTTTCTTTCTTTTTCCTTCTATTTGAGTCCTCAACATTTTCCAAAATTTTACCAAAATAAAACTTCCCTCAATCCATTAAATTTTCCATCCATTCATGGCACATGTCCGCTTGAAATGGTCCACCACAATCAATTTGATACAATGTTAATATAAATTATATTTAATTACATAACATAGTAAAATAAGTAATATTCAACATATCTAATTATATAATGTAATAAAAACAATAAAAATATAAAAAAATTATCATAACAAAAAGTGGTTGGAAAAAACAATGAAAACCCCAGCCACTGACCAACTACTCTAAAGCTAATAAGAAACCGTACATGCTGAGATTGACAGAAAATCCTTACCCAAAGAAAAAGAAAAAATAATCCTTAGCCAGAAAACAGATAAAACTTTCAATGCACTTTTTGATTATTGGACATCTATTTCTAAACAGAACCATGCTTCAAAAGTTACAAGTTGGCTAAGTCCAACATGAAGCTGGCTCCAAAAGGGCCTATGTGATAATTGAACTCATGAACTCATATTTCTGAGCAGATGAACCATGCTTCAAAAGAAAAAATAATCCTTAGCCAGAAACCAGGTAAAACTTCCAATGCACTTTTTGATTATGATTATTGGAAATCTATTTCTAAACAGATGAACCATGCTTCAAAAGTTACATGTTGGCTAAATCCAACGTGTAGCTGGCTCCAAAAGGGCCTATGTGATAATTGAACTCATGAACTCACGAACCACTCAGCCAGCCCTATCCTCTTACAACTTGAATGTTGGTAAGTCTATGAATTATGATGCTCAGTACACTACAAATGCATACACATATCTAAACAATTATATATATATATATATATATATATATATATATATATATATATATAATGCGCACACACACACACATCACAAGGTAATTACCAAGGAGAAGACCCCATTTTCTCTGGACTAAATGCTTAATTAATCATGGATATGGGTGTGATTAGTAAGATGTAATCATTCTTGATTAGAGAATCAAGGGGTATTGACTATGGCATGCCCTGCTCAGGAAAGGACCACTGCAGCACTATTTTCACATAAAGGACTCACTAGACTCATCTTTGAGAAAACCCCAACTCCATCTCTCACATCAGTGTAATTCTCTTGCTCCTGGCACGCCCAGCACAGCATGGACTGACATGGAACCATTTCAGGTAAAGGATACACTAGACTCATATTTTATTAGAAGAGGACAAAAAAGAACACCCTGAACTACAGGGAGTTGACTCACAACCTTATTGATAACAACGAATGCTCAAATTGACATCTATCTAAGGAATACAGTCATCAGAATAAATAAATAAATACATAAATTCCAGGATAGGATCACAGATTTTAAAAGCAAAGGAACAAGAATAAGGAGAAACATCAAATTTCCATAACTTAAACTAAAATTGGGCCTAGTTATTTTAAAGAAACATGTCCACACTGCAACTATTAGTCTGTGTTGTGTGGCGATAGTGTCAAGTCTAGATTTATTATGGGGTATCCACAACAGGGGGAAAAATATCTTAGAACCAAGACATCAGGAAAGCTAGGACACAATTAAAATATCTTGATAAGAAAAAGCTACCAAAAGAATTCCTCGTTAAGAGGAAAAATGTTGACTATAACCACTTAGAAAAATATATTATCAAATACTACTGTAATTCAGTACACTATGTGAATAAAATTTTTCAGCAGATTTTCCGATCTCTGAAACTCATTACTTGCACTCTAATTATTACCAAATGTTAAAAAACACACCTCCAAGATAGTCGTGTACGTCTGAAAATTCTAATACACTACATTTTATTCCTAAAGGTCTCCTATTATTTACCTGGCAAGTCGAGTATAGAGTAGTTGCTTTGCCAATAGCTGACATTTCTCGACAGTAGGTGGCTCCTGAATATATTGCTTGTTCTGTTCTAACAACTGCTTGTAGTAAGCAGTTCCATGCTTGGCAGCAAATTGTTGTGCTTGACAAGCCTGTGACTTCAATGCATGCAACTTGGATGCCATCAGCTCAAACTAAGCCTGTATTTCGGGATGTAAACAATCACAAGCTAAGAATCCTCAAAGCCATTCACACTATCCATTACCTATGCAAAGAACAACCAACTACACATGAAAATTATATCAGAAGATTCACGAAAAGGGCGATCGGAGTGATCTTTGAAACCTGAAACAGATACTCCTTACCGCTAACTATGGTCATCATCAAGTTTCACAACCAAAATTAAATAATTTACAGGAAAAATAGAAAAAAAATAAAAAAACCCTTACACTCTAATCTCAATGCAGTTATACCCTTAAATTTCCAAAGTATGCTTTAAAATCCCTTAAATAGTGATAAATTGGCAAATATACCACAAATTTTATAAATAATCCCCCCAAATTTTAACCTTAACGCAGGAACGCACCGTCAAATTTATTAAAATGTACTTTAACTCCTGCTATGCTTAAACCTTCATTATTATTTCTTTTTTTTAAACTTGAAAAAGAAAATGTTCTTTGTGTTGTCAATGTATTAGAGTTTAGAGGTTGATAAAGCACTACTTCACCGAGGTCAAAGTATGGGGCAATTCTCTGCAATTTCCTCTTATTTAACATAGCCTTTAAATGTATGAAGATCAACTAACTAATGTCTTTGTCTTTGAGTCTGTTGGCCAATTCACATGCCTAGAGGTGGCTAGTCGGCGTATAGCTGCACCCCTCCATTAACCAAGAGAATGTCTTTTGTCTGTTATTTTTACCTTCATTTTTCTCTATTAACCTTTTGCAGAACAATCCCATCCACAACACAATGACGAAGAAGATGGCGGCACAAGAAAGGGATATCTAGTACATAAAACATTTTCAATTTATGAATGCCATGGCAAAAGCTCATAGATTTTCCTTGCTAGAGTTACTCTGTTCAATCACATTTGAAATGATTATATAGCTGCATTATGAGTTATAGTCCCAAGCAAAAAGGAAAAATCTTCATAGTTATAATTTTATTTATTTATTTATTTATCTTTAGTGCTCCACTTTATTATTCTTTGTATCTACCATAAACTCATCATTTTATACTTCCTTTTTCTATTGCTAAAAAGGTTCCTCAGGCGTTTCTACCTTCCCTGTCTAATCTTTCCGTACTCATTTGGGGGTCAGACAATTAGTGACAACAACATTACTGTCATAAGATATTTGCCCAATGTGGTATGATATAGAAGAGTTACAGAGTCACAGCATTTCACAGACACAGAACCATTAACATAAAAGTAGTCACAGGCAAGTGCAACATGGCCGCAGCAACATTAGGAAATGATATATGTAAAAATAAAGAAATAGCCAGTCAGCCACTCTTCAGAAAGATGAGCTTATCATGAAATTTCAACCTTTACTAAAAATAACTAAAATGATCAGAGCATTGATATGGTCTTATGTTGTTTAGAGCTGAAAACTAAAACGTATAGCAGCATAATAATGCTGCACATTCAATCATCAACAGCAAAAACACTACCCACTCTTGATCCATCTTTTCCCCTAAGTTCTTCTCTCAATTTTTCCTATTTCACTTGCACAAACACAGTTTGTTTTGTTTTACATATACCCTAACTACATAAACATCAATCTCCACAGCTCAAAGTAACAAAATTCCACCGTATCATCAACGATAGCAAACACGCAAATCAAGCACAATAAGCAAAATATATCGAATCCAAGAAATTAAACATACATTACCCTAACAGACTCAAAAAGAAACCTATTAGTTGACCGGGGAAATTATGCAATCATTCAAACAACGATAAACCCTAATTCGAAAGCCACAGCATGGAAACATCCAGTCAAAACCCTAATCCATAAACCATGATCTTAAAAACAAGCTTCATTTACGAAAAAGTTACTGACTTTGTGAACTCGAAATGATAGGGAACAACTAATAGAGAAAAATAACAATAATGCAATGACATGACGACGTGAAACGAAACACCGAGTCACAGATGGGGTATACAAGCGAGATCTGAGAATATGATACGAGAAATGAAACCAAGAAACATGAATTCGCTCGAATGAATAGAATAGTATAAAGTAGGAGTGAGAATAATTTACCTTGAGAGAGACTGATGATCGTTTCAAGGAGGAAAAGAAGAAGAAGACGACGACTTCGCTTCCCTCGCGGCTGTGTGCGCTGAGATGAGTGCGCGAAGGCAGAACCAGGAGAAAATGGGCGTTAGGAAATAGGGAGTTGGGGCTGGGGTTTGGGTTTTGCTTTGTTTTGTTACTTCTTCTTCTCCATCTTCGTTTTATTTTATTTTATTTTTCTTTCCTTTTTCTATTATCATTTTTCTCTAAATGGAAAACCCTTTTTTAATTTCTTAAAAGAAAAAAAAAACTTTTTAAAATTTAAGAGCACGTAAAAACTTTTATGTTAGTAGGCTATAAACAAATTAACCAAACTTTTAAAAGGTTAAACTTAATTTATTTAAATTATTAAACTCAAGTTGAATTAAGTTTGTATTAAAACTTTAAATTATAGGCTCAAATTCAATTTGTTTAAATAAATAAGTTTTATCTTGAGTAACTCTTTTACAAATCAAGCTGGAGGTGAACGAATGCCTAAGTGTGTATATAAACAAATAATAAATAAAGATTGAATTATATGTTATATATTATTTTGTATAATATTATGTATATGATATTATAAACACTCAATTTTTGTTATTCTTTTATTTATCGTCTTTTTTATTTTTTGGCCTAGGTTTACGAAAAAATTAAAAAATTTAAAAAATTGAAATAATAAAAAAAAAAGAAAAAGGTTTAAGTCATGTGAACGAGTCTTTTAAGGTTAAGTTAGGTGAATTTTAAAAATATGCATACAATTTAATGAATTTAGAGTCTTTAAAATTTTTTAGACTTGATTAAAATTCTGATAAAATATTTAAATGGATTTTTTATCCTATTGAAAGATATTTTATCAGGAATAATTAAAATAAGACCCTATATTTATTAAATGGTTAACATGTATATTTTAAAAAGCTATAACTATTTAAAAACAAGTTAAATTGAATTGGATTTAGAATAGAAAACCTAAATAGAAGGTAAGCTTGGTAAAAAAAAACACAAGTAAAACTAGGTGGCATCATATGATAAGGAAAAGCTTAGGTAAGTTAGCAAAAGACATTAACTTGGGGAATGAGTAGGACTGGAGATAAGAGGTTCAACCCTTAGTTATGTACTATCATGTCCAAAGTGAAAGAGTCGTAATAGTACCGTTGTACAAACCATCTTAAGATAGAAATTAATCTTATCGTCATTATTTTAAACTTGATTTATACAAAACATTTATGATTAACCTGCTTTGAAGTAAACAATTGATAAATTAACTATGTTATTTGCATGCGAAAGTGTGAAAAAAATATACTAAAATTTCATAATTCAAGTAATGTTACAAGATTTAATAATCTAACCTCACTTAAATAACACATAATTTAACAATAAACAAGAACAAAAACTTTAAAATGTAACTAATCATCAGTTTTATATCCTCATTCCCCAAAATCTAACTATCACTAACTTCAGAATAATTATAAAACTGCCTTTCAGCTAACATCTATAACAATATCTATAGGAATATAAGTAAGCAACCACTCAATAAGTTAGGACAAAGCCTTAAAATTATACGTAAAACACAAATAGGGTTATTAATAAATTATTTTAATGTAACGCGATAAGCAAATGTCATCACATGATATTATTCAGGTAGTCATGAAATTAGAGAAATTACACCTACTATAATATAGGTTGAGGAGTTTAGTACACATATCAACAGTTTTCAACCAAACTCAAGCTTACACCATGAAGATACCGCTCCTTCCACGATTACCTTCAAACTACTACCTTCACCCTTATTGTGATATTCTCTCATATCACTTAATTTGATTAAGAATAAAGAAGAAACCAATTATTTTATACAGCACTATCACTTTCGAAAAAGGTCGGTATTTAGCTAAAGAACCCTAAATGCTTCCCCTAATAGGTTATAATGCATGTTTAATTTAAATTTATTAGTCATATATTAATTAAGTCCAATTTAAGGCATTTAAATATTTCATACAAGATAAACAATTACAATTTAGAGCATCAAACCAAAATCACACAATTAAACCAAAAACACAAACACAAACACAAACACATAATTATGCATTCAAGTAAACTATTTATCAAATACAACTAAATATAATCTTAAACCTATATAATAACGTATTAATCATAAACTTATCTAAAGTTTCCGATTTGCTCACTCAAGTCTGATGTAGGGTCAGATCACCGTCACTCCCTCTTTATATTATAAATATCAATTTAACATTTAAACTCTTATTACCTATAAGCTTCAAATCATTGTTTTGAATTCAAATTTATAATTTCACTCAATTATTCAGGTTTTATATTACTTATAATCATAACTTTATTAAATACATATGTCATGCGTATTGAATATATATCATCCTTTCTATATTACTTATTGTATAGCCCTTATTATATATATATATATATATAATTATAACATAATAATATAACATAATGTTATTAGTGAAGGTATCATTTCAATAAATAATATATGTTTATAGCGTACATATATATTTTCAAATAGCATTAATTACATTTAAATGCAGTATAATATGTAATTTATCTTATAATGAAATCATCTTATTATGTCATACGTACCAACAATGGGATTAATTAGACACCGTTTTGAATGACTTATTAAATATATATATATATATATATGAGGGAAAGATAATTCATATAAAGAATATATGATAATAAAATCTTACTAACTATCCATTATGCTAACTTACAAGCCTATGGAAATAAACTTATGACTATTTAATAATACTTAGAAGATCCAAAAGAAAGTAGAGAATGCTATAGCACGTAATGGTAAAAGATTTTGTAGAACCTTAAGTAAAAGACTCTAACCATGTATAGATGAACTTGTAGAACTCTCAGGAAGAAAAGTAGATAAGACCTAATAAAGAAGACGTTATAGAGACTTTCTATAGAAGGTTAAGTAGAATTTTTTGGAGAAGATGAGATAAAATTTAATAGTAACCCTATAGAAGTTATGATAGAAGAGAACTAAATAGTAAAACCTGATGACATAGAAACTGTATAAACTTAGGTGGAAGGTTGGAATTAGAAGTCAAAGATAATAGATTTCTTATCCTTAGTAGTTCTAAGAAACACTTCATTAAGTGGGACACTGTTATTAAGTATAAGTATGAGAGTCATATAGATATAAGATAATTAGAAATATAATAAGATCCATAATAGATTGAATAGAGAAGTAGACCTGGATAAGATCTAAACAAAACATGAGTCAGATTTTAAATGAGATAGAGAATAGAAGTTTAGATGTAAGTATAATCGATGAGTTGACTAGTGTAGTGATTGATAAGCAAGTTTAGAAGTGAAAGCGAAAAACTGGGCTAATTTTGATGTTAAATAGAACAAACCAATAGAGTAGGTGAAAGTCACTACTCACTTAGATAATTAGAAAAATTAGTAGTTCCAACACGTACTTATATTAAATTTTAAGAACTCATCTAAACACATTCCATAAAATCACATATACCCTAATAACTTCCAATTGAGAAGAGAACTATTTTGTTAAACTAATATAATTAAGTTTAACTATGTTTAGATTTTCAATATCTATAGGGTACATCATAAATTTTAAGTTGAAGAGATCCCTTACTCATATAGGTATTTATAGTTATAAATTTAGATATGAATAAGATTGATGTCTACTTATATATATAATGTATACTTAGGACTCTAGATGCAATTATTGGAAATTTAATCATGAACAAAATTACATCTTTTAGAATAATTTTGAACTACAACATGTATGACTCGTAAATGATGTATCATATTTAGTATTACTA
This sequence comes from Lumnitzera racemosa, assembly GCA_024138005.1. Taxonomy (NCBI): domain Eukaryota; kingdom Viridiplantae; phylum Streptophyta; class Magnoliopsida; order Myrtales; family Combretaceae; genus Lumnitzera; species Lumnitzera racemosa. Next base: position 38,506,138 of record JAMXBC010000007.1, read on the forward strand.
AGAAGGAAATTTGAAATCTATAAAAAACCTAACTTATGTAAGAAATGATAAGTATCTACCACATATACCTATATATACACTAAGGCAATTATAATTGATAATTTTAACTATAAAACTTAGTCGAGATTTAGGATGGAAAAGATAACAAACTACTTTAAATCAACTTACACATCAATCCCTATCCTTTTAATATATATGAGGAACTTTAAAGAATATCCCTCCTTATCCCCTATATCATATGAACCTAGTTACAAATAAATTAAAGTAAAGTTAAATACCTATCACCATTCTCTCCCTCTTAATCCTGTAAAATAATCCTTCATCAACCCCCACTATTTACAAACTTACTTACAGGAGACAAACTTTGCTTGACAAACATTATGATCGAATCCTTAAATATCCTAACAAAAATTTAATCAAATAATGACCCCAAATTTAAGGATAAAATTTAATCTTGAAAATCAAAACTCCATTAGTCTGTCTTGACCATCAAACTTAAGAACAACAATGCAACATGAATAGCAAAATACCATAACTACAACTACAATGATAATATAAAATCACTTCAAATGAAATAAAACTTGCCACCTGAATCCTCAATAATGGGTAATAAATGTGAAAATAAAAATACCATAAAAATATGAATTTAAATTAAGACTCCAACAACTGAATAATGAATAACTATAACAAGACACAATAAAGAAGTTATCAAAATAGTAATATTCATGTGTAGTAGCATGAATATCTTATTGGAAAAGAATAACAAATTTGTATGACCTATGTCAGAGTGTTAGGCCCCCATCAACCTTAAGTTATGTTGAGACTTATTGTGTTAAGTTGAGTTCAACTGAGTTAAATTAAGTCAAGTGAAGTCAGTTATTGATTGTCATGGTTGGTTTCGAGTCAATGGAAGGTCAAGATTTGCCACTCATTCCTTATGATATAATTGTGCTAACATATATAGAGTGTAAGAAACTATAGAAGTAAGTAAGTAACAAATAAACACTAAAAAATGTAGCACATAAGGATAAAGGATAAATTAACCAATAATGAGAATTGAAAGCTAAGCTAAAGTAAATAAATCCTACATCTTAAATTTTGCCTCACGACTCCATCTAATATTAATAATTATATAATAACATTGATGTACTTATTCTTATATGACTAAGATCAAAGTACTACTTTTGAAAAATCAAACAACTAATATAATCATAATATGATTCGAACAAATAAATTTGACATTTGAAATTGCATAATATATAAATGATCAAAGGCAAAACCGATAGCTTATGCCTATATAAGCATTAAAGATTAAAATCACTAATTTAGAATTATTCTTAGAAATAAACATGAACATTAATCTCTATCACAATGGTAACATAGGTAGTAGTTAACATCTCTATAATTAGAATAGGATGCAGCTAGTGTAAACATGATAAATAGATGCATTTATAAGGAAGTTATAATAAATTTAGAAGATAAGAGGACAATCTTATAAGGTATTAGATATATAAGTATAATAATAAATTTTGAGATAATAGGTGATATAATTAGAAATAGATAAATTTGAAATATCATTAGATTAAGGAATGAACAAGAGTCATATCCAAAAGCCATAAGTAAATTTATTTAATGATAGAAGAAGAAGAATGTAAAATAGATAGCTAAAATTTAGCCTCCAATAAGACCTTAAAATTGTACAATACAGTTAATATATTTTGAAACTCATTTGAGAAGTAAGGTGAGCAAGAAAGAAAGCTAATGAAAAAATGGATTCTATTTAAACTAAAAATTCAATGAGGGTTTTAATTAATTTAGACTTACAAAATTGAGAAAATTATGGATAGTATAAGTACCCATCTAATTTAAGCAGAATTATCAATAAAATAACTTAACCATAAGGTTATTCGTAAGGTTGTAAAGGACTTAGAATAAGTAAGATTGTTATATCAATATTAGAAGTAAGAGGCTATAAAGTTAGTCGTAGAAGCTTTTGTTAAAGTAACACCAAATAGAGACAACTTAACTCATTTGGCATAACATTTGAAAATAAAGCTAAGTTAAAACATTAAATTTTCTAGAGGCTAAAGAGATTGGAATGAGATATTAATTAATTTTAGAAAATAACTCCTAAAATATTGAACAATCGGGTTCAGAAGTGAAAGTAGAAGCATTATATAGGTAAACATATACTTATACTAACAAAATAGCTTTAAGATGCTAAAAGATTTAGTAAATAAGAATGACTTCCCTTAAAAATTACTATTAATTAGGCTTTCTCTTTAAAAAAATATTGAAAAACTTACAAAAAGATTTGGGTTTTTTGGTTTGGGGTTATGGGGGTAAATCACACATTCATAAGAAATGTTTTATGGCCTTTGGAGGATTAGGCCAATATATTGTTAGTTTTTTGTTTCAATTACTCTAGATTATATTTTTTTACACTAAACCAAATCTAGTATAAAAAAAATTGTATGTACTATTATTTTTTGTTCCGTTCACTTTATTGAATGGAACAAGGGAGGAATGGAATTGAAATTTCTAATGAATGTAATAAGGATATAATACTTATTAATTTATTTAGTTGGATTTATCGGCAACTTAAGAATATACATGTCATAGAACTTCAAAAACTAAATTACCCCTAATCTATCTTCTTTCCCAACCAACCTTAAATAAAGTAATAGGTGATGATTAGTGATAGCAGTAGCAACAATTAGTAGGAGGTAATGGTGGCAGTAATGGTGGCAGTAATAGTGGTCGATACTGGCTTTAATGGCGATCATCAAATTGGAATGAGGTTATTTTTGGGAAAAATATGTAATTTTTGGGAAAAATATGTAATTTTCGTGAAGGATTGTGATTTTTTTATTAAATTAAGGAATTTCTATTACTTGATTTTATATAATAGACCAAATTGCTATTTGGAGACATAAAAAAAGTAAACGAAATGATAAGGAATAAGGAGAAAATGAAATTTTAATTCCCATTAAGTGAACAAGGCATTTATATTTTGTTGTCTAGTTCTCCTTATATTGTTTAGTTCCACTAATCAAACACTAGTAAATAATCTAACTATGAAGTGTCTGCTTTTATGATGAGGTTATGCATGCACCTTCTTTCTTTAAGTTAGTTGTTATGTTCCTTATCATGAGTAGGTATTGTCATGTCCTCATTTAATTTCTTTACTTATTGGAGTGCAATATGTATCTATCTATCTTAAAAAAAAAAATTTACATAAATATATATTAGATGAAAAAAAATTACCTAAAACCTAAGGTTGAATCGCATATTCAAAATGCAACAATTATATTAACACACATCTTGCATTTTTTAGATGCAATCTAAAATTTCTTATACTATATACAATTTTATTAAGTTATTTATTATAAATGTTAAATACATAACCAAAATAATGCAATGGTTTAATGGATAAGGCACATCATGGAGTTAGGTAGGTTACAAGTTTGAAACTTAATAATTTTGTCGTATGTAATAAATATGATATTGTGATAGTATTTATGTAATTAATTTGGTGTCATTAATATTTATATAACATTTATTTATTCTAAGAGTAGTTTCTCTTGCTTGCTGTGTGAGTCATGATGTGCCCGGACCTTGCTTCTCCAAGTTTTTTTTACAGGGCTTGAACGGGAAGGACAAATTGGGCTCGATCGGTGTCGGCTGTTGCTGTTGGACCTCTATTCAATCTGGTGAAACAAAGCTTCAAGCCTGAATGGGCTTTTAATATATGGAGATGTGGGTTAAAGATATGGGCCAGGTGTGCACTTAAACTTGGATTTGCGTATCCTCAATAAGCCTTAATGTGTGAAGCCTTTCTCCGTCTAAACAGTATCGTGCGTGGGAGACCATCAAGGCTTATCTTTCATTAAGAGGCAGTGCTTGGGCGCTACGGCTCCGACCTCCGCTGGAGAGACGAGGAGTCTTCTTTCAAGCCTTCCTATTGAGAAACGTTGTTCGGCATCTAGGAGCTAATCGACAAAATTAAATTTTTAAAAGTTGACTGATGATCCCTATTTTTGGCCCAAAATTGTAATGTATGTTGATATTTGGTAAAAATATGAATTTATGATATATTTTGTCATGTTTCTCAATGTTAAATTTTTAGGCTTAAATATAATTTCCAAGATTGATGTACTGACTCTTTTTTTGTTTAATAAATTAACGTGGAGTTCATTTAATATGTTTTTCTTAAATAAAATATAATATGGGGATAAAATAGTAATTTCATAAAATATGACTTGAACCAATAATTTTACCGTAAATGTTCAAATATGACATGCATAATGCTGAAGAATTTATGCACTAATATCGTCAAATTTGAAGTTCTCTCAAGGTGTCTTTTCTTAAATAAAGTGCTAGTTTAAGGGCAAAATGGTATCTAAAATATGTATAGATTTCATAGTGTTCAAAATGTCAAGTTTCTTTACATTTTTTTAGCCGACCATGGAGGAAAAGGGATTCAAATCATGATCTATCTTAATGAGAGATTAGTGATAATACCATTAGATTACAGTGACTTTATCTAAGTTTCCTTATATAAAAAAAATGTAATTTCATAATATGAAGTGTAAAGTAAAAAAAATTGACAAAAATTATTTCTAAGCAATTGCATATAAGTTATCGTACCTATTTATTGAAAATGAACAATCTAGCAAAATGAGTAGATAATCCTATTGTATATAGTAGCCACCTTACCCGCTCAAGTAGGTTCAAGTGAATATATAGGGTCATATGGTAGGTTTTGATTACGGATTTTTAAGAACTTTCTCACATAAGGTAGGATACGGATATTAGGGCTTCCTACTTGTACCCACCATAAGATATGGTAGGTTCTGGTTGCAAATTTCTTGGAACTTGCTCACATAAGATAGAGTACGAGTACAAGACCTTATCTTATACCTACCATAAAACATATATTCTAAGGTATAAAGGATACATGCTTTAGAGTATTGTATTAGTAAATCAATAGTGAATGAAAATATTATATTTTTTAGTCAATGAATATTTTAGTGAAAAAAAAGAAAAGAAGCCATCGAAATAATATCCCTAAAGGTATAAACCTAATGCCACATCTCACATTTTAGGTTTTTTATTCTTTCTCTTATTTTTTTTTCCCCATTTTTCCTCTTCAACTCTAAGTTTTCCTTTCTCTTCGCTTATTCATTTTCATTTGTTAAGTAACAAGATCACATAAACTTGAAATAGTAAAGATAGGAAAATTGCTTTTTTAATTTCATAGATTTTGTTACTAATTTCATCAGTTTTGGTTATGAAAAACTTATAGCATCACATATATATATATTTAATAAGTTTGAAATTCATAAGAAAAAGATAAAATTTACAAATTCCATAAGGTATCTTATAAAACCTTTACCTTATAGGTTTTATGGGATATAAATTCTATGATTGTTCCAAAGTATTATAGGATAGGTTGCTATTCCAAAATTTGAGAACTTGCTCCTCATAAAGTACAATATGAATAGGATCTTATATCTTACCCACCTTATAACCCTTTACCCCTAATCTAGCCCATTTAATTTTTGTTGACCAAATTAGTAGCAACAAAATGATAACTTTCTTTGTGTAACTTAATTTCGAGATCATAATTTGCTTCATTATATTACTACAAGAGCAATATCTCCAATTTATCAAAATTGAACAAATATACAATTTTACCTTAGTAAAGGGTAATGTAATGTAATCATTTAACCTATAGTTCAAAGTTAAACTTTAATCTCATTATAAAAGATAACTTATGCAAACCATATTAATATTATACGTATACTAATATACATATTTTCCATTAAAAAAGGTAATTACAAATAGTAAGACAAATACCTATATATGTAGAAGATATATATATAATATTTATATATATATATATTAAATTACTTAGTTAATTACTTATATATGCATTTTATACATGACCATATAAAATAAAGTATATCGTGGGGGTATGTGCTATTGTTATTGTGGTATGAAAGAATAACATTTATGCATCTACATACATGTATAATTATGCGTAAACATAAATACATATATGTATATGTATACATATAAGTATATATAATTAATAATAGTTAAAATTATATATGTTAAAAGACTTGCAAGAATTAGCTTTGTTGTAAATGCTCTTATATCATTATAGGAATTCCAAAGAAATACAAGATAATGGAAGAGAGTAGACACAGCCATTGGGGATCTATGAGGAGAGTTTAGATTTTGGAACGGGTTATGGGAATTTGAAACCCAAAACCCATCTTACTATACTAACAATGATATGGATCATTGGAAAAAGGGAAAACATACAGCTATTGCTATTATATAAGCCAAAAAAGGATAGGTCTGAATAGGAATATGGTTAGACGAGTAAATGATAGTCAAAAGTTGAGTAGAGGTTCTCGCGCACCAACAGTGAATATGACTCACCAACATCTCCTACGAGCATGAATTATACTTGATATGACATACAAATATAATACAAGATTGCTCATCACTAGTCTATACTCAATGACCTAGATAAGAGCTCTTTAAGGTCTCAATCTTTGTAAAAAAAAAAAAAAAAACATAAGCTCAAGAAGAAGGGAGGGTAAAATGTTTGAAGTTCAATATCACTATTGTCGAGCCTGATTTTTTCAATTTCTCTTATTTAAAATTAATTTCTCATTTCCTAACCCTAACCCATTTAATATTAATCCTCGACTAAAGAAATTGAGAAATTTTGGTTTTTTTTATTGAAAATAATTTTTGGAGTCGCCACCCGACTTAAGTCGGGAAAAGAAAAAGAAACCGTAACCAATTAGGTGGATTGATTACGATTTGGCTACCGGTCTTTGATTTCAATTTTAAATGAAGAACCAGAGGGTTCCAAGTTCGGAGGCTGACTTATTAAACCCTTAACAGGTACCGCTTTTATTTACCGAAATTAGGATTATTCTTCTAATTATAATATTTAAAAAATAAATAAATAAATAAATAAAATCAAAAGAAAAAAGAACCTAAGTTTCTACATATTTTATCATCACCCCGAAGGTACCTGCGTACCCGCTAGCCGGGATCAGACGATCGTAGTTCTTTCCGAAAACTTTAATGTGTTGGTTCTTTTTATAAAAGAAATAATTGGTTGAATTTGCGTTTTTATTAATCATTTTATTTTTATTAAGAAAAATCCCTAGAAGCCTAATTTTTCTTCCTAATTATAAAAAAAAGCCTAAAAACTTAATTTTTATTTTAAAAACAACTAAGTGATAATTTTTTTTTTTACTTTCAAGAAAAACCCTAAAGATTTTATGAAATATGCAGTGTTTTACATGATGAAACTTTTATATAGAAAAGATACTTAAAACATAAGAAAGAAAGAAAGAAAGAAAGAAAGAAAAAAATTTCTTAATCATAGAAAAAGTGCCTTAATCGTAGAAAAGATGCCTTAATCATAGAAAAGATACCTAAACCATAGAAAAGATACTTAAATTATGAAAAACATGTTTAAACAAAAAAAAATCTAAATGATTAAAAAGACGTCGAAATCATAGAAAAGAAACTTAAACGATGGAAAAGATACATAAACTATAGAATAGAAGCCTAAATTATGGAAAAGATATCTAACCATAGAAAAAATGCCTAAACAATAAAAAAAAAAATTTAAACTATGAAAAAGATATTTAAACTATAGAAAAAATCTAAATTATACAAAAGATATCTGAATCATAGAAAAAAAATTTAAACTATGAAAAAGATGTTTAAACCATAGAAAAAAAAATCTAAACTATAGAAAAGACATCTAAATCATGGAAAACATGTCTAAACCATGGAAAAGATGTCTAAACCATAGAAAAGATGTCTAAACTATAGCAAAAATGTTCAAATCATAGAAAAGATTTTCAAATCATAGAAAAGATATCTGATTCATAGAAAAGACATCTAAACTATGGAAAACAAGCCTAAACTATGGAAAAGATGTTTCGCCGTAAAAAAGAAATCAATTAAAGATTTTTTTATTTTATGAACATCAAAATGATTATTTTACTTAGAAAATCCTAACATGCCTAATGCAATTTTTCTAAATTAATACAATATGCAAAAAACAAGATTTTGTAAAATATGAGATTTTATAAAAATATTATTTTGAAAATATGAAATCTAAAAGAAAAATAATAAAAAATAAATAAACTAAAACTTAACTTAACATATGTTCACTAGACACTAATTATATAACTAATTACTAACAATTAAAGATGTGATAAAAATAAAATAAAAAATTAGTACAAGTCTTAAAAATAACTATGCATATACTAAGTGAGATAAAAATAAATAATTAAACAACCTATAGACAATAATTAAAAACCACTATTACGTACCTGCAAGGCAAAGCATGCAAAGCTGATGAAAGGGAACAGATTGGATCCCCAATCCTATCATGCGCACAACTATAGAATTGGTCTGAGGAGTGAGTTCGAGCGTGTTTTTAACAAATGTGTAATTGTTCTTTTTTTTTTTACAAAAAAAGGGTCCTAATTCTTAAATGTTATTGTTTTATAAAAAAAAATTGCTCTAACAATCCTATTTTTAAAAAGGGTCTTTTATTAATTTTTATTTAAAGAAAAACAACCACTTATGTGATAAATCCTTAAATAAAACCAAATCTTAAAATATGACTAATTCTAACAACCACTAAACTAATATATATAACTATCTATCAAAATAAATTAATTCTATATAATAAACTTGTACAAGAACTAATACTAAACTCCTAAACTAACATATATATATATTATATCACTAATAGATAATGTAAAAAGGCATATAATAAAATAAATAAAATAAAAAAAAAACAATCTTTTAAGGTCCATATATCTCTATATTAGCATAATATACCTAATCCATATTAAAGCTAATGCTAAAAGTAATATCTTAAATTAAGAAATATACATATATACACATATATATAGCATAACATGTTAAATCACGAAAATCTTAAAAGCAATAATATAGTATGATAATAATAAATCAGAAATAGTAATAAATAAAGAAAAAACTTGATAGAAACTGAACCTGATGATGCTCAACTACGGCATGAATATATTGTCGTTCGAAGTAGTGTTGGATCAATCGGATGTTTGCAGCAGTGATGGATTTATGGCTGTGGTGGCTTACGTGAAGCGTATGGCTAGACGTTGGAACTCAATTTGGCTTGTTGCTACAGACGTTGGTATGACAGGTTAATCTGAAAGTTGCGATGGTGCTGCTGGCTGGGCTTGCTATTCGGCAATACGGTGAAGCTGTATGCAGGAGCTAGGACGCAGTGGACGTAAGGTTGAAGGGTGTATGTGGCAGGAAACGTGGTGACGTGTCGAAGGTAAGGAGGAGAATGAGCCTTGGGGGTTGCTGCGTTCAGTTGCTGTGGTTGTTGTAGCTGTTGTTAATGGTTGGGCTGTTATGGGGTTGGAGAAAAGGGTCAAAGATTTGCAGCAGAATCTGGTGCTGGATCACATCTGCTTGCTCTGTTACTATGGTTAGTGATAACGTCGACGATGAAGAGTGGATGGACAAATTTGATTATACATAGATGCCTGGTGAAACTCGAACCCTTGACCTCAAATTAAATCCAACCCAAATACTCCGATTCTTATCCATTAAGCTGTTGGCTTGTGCATTGACATTTTGTTCAATTACACTTAAACTATCTGATTCCCTAAAATAAAATTTTTAACTAAACTAAAACTAAAATTAACACTAAAACTAATTATTCCTAATATAAATTACTTTCTAAAAATTTACGAAATTTTTATGATTTTTTTTCTTATTTTTTTTCTTATTTTTTTGGTATTTTCATTATTTGTTAATTTTTATTATATTTATTATTTTTTTTTTGAATTAAGACCCTTTTTGTAAAAATAAAAATTAAGACTATAGAAGGACAAAAATTAGATGTTTACAGCTATCTTTCTTAAAAAAAATTCTTACAGCCATTACATTTTACAAGTTTTTATATGGCCCAATTGGGGTAAATCATAGGTATATGTAATTTACAAAAAGGATGGAAAAGAAAAGATAAAAAGTTTACAAGGGTAAAAAGAATAGGTTACAAAAAAGACATTCAGTTACAAAAAGAACAGTACGAAAGTTAGAAAATGGGGTACGTGTCAACTATCCATTTTGTAGTCCCTAAAGATACCGTTTATTGAGTGGAATAGGTTTTAAGCAGATTACGTAAAGGTTGGATGTTGGGAGCTTGGATGTTCTGGAATAAGGAAGGATTGGTCCAAGGGGTGGCCCATTATTTGGTCGGCCTCGATTGGTTGGCTTGGGATTAGGTTAGCTTGGCCTCGGCGATATATTAGGTTAGCAGTAGGGAGGCTCAATGCTTGACCTTGGATTGATGTATTGAGAAGGGGAAAATTTTAACTATTATTTACAAGTAAATAAATAAACAAGACTACATTTACTTACATAAGAGAATAAATTTGAAAATCATTTATAAAAGGGGGAATTTTTTTTGTTTTACAATTTAAGTTGCCTTACAATTCCGTATGGTTGCTTATGCACTTACTATTTAGGATTAGACTTCTATAGTTCATTTAATAAAACATTAGGTATGTTGATTTATTTTAATTTTAAAAATTGATTGAGTTTATGTCTTGTGACTATTTTATTTCTTTTGAGAAAAATTCTAAAAGGAGTCCTAATTTGGGTATTAATCTTAATTTTTGAAGAAGAGTTCATATTAGATATTTATTTGAAAAATAACATTTTCTAAGTGTTGATTTTTTTTCTTTATGGGAAAGGTAGATTTAAACAAAGTCTAACTTTGAAAGAAAAAGGAAAAAAAAAAGGCTTTAAGGGCTTCTGTGACAATCATCACAATCCAAGCCACCAAAGGATTCATGCTCACCCACATATTGTCCTACTTCAGAGCATTAATAGAATGATCATTGACAATGCGAGGCAATTTGACGATGATTGTTTTAAGGGCTTCTATGACAAACACAACATTAAGTTACATTACATCTCGATAGCCTATCCTCAGACCAACAGCAAGGTTGAGGCAATCAATAAAATAATTCTCGACAGTCTGAAGAATAGGGTGGAATAAGTAGGAGGTAGGTAAGACAACAAGCTTCCCAACATACTTTGGGGTTACCATACGATGTACAGGACCTCAATAGGATATAAACCATTCCAGCTTGTGTTCAGAGCTGAAGTGGTCTTTCCTATTGAGTTGGAATGCCCACCAACAAGGTACAACACTCCAATGTGAACATTAATCACATGGCCTTACAGGCAAGCTTTGATACTATTGACAAAGTTCGCGACGCAGCATAGGCACATACAAAAACTTATCAACAACGAGCTACCCGATACTATAACTGTAGTGTCCAATACAGGGTCTTGTACCTTAGAGACTTATTGTGCAAAAAGTTAAAGGCTACTGACTTTAAGGAAGGGCAAGGAAAGCTTTCCCACAATTGGGAGGACCCTGTGTGAGTGGTAGGTGATGTGGGAAAAGATGCTTACAAGCTCAAGATGCCAGAAGGATGACCCATCCTAGAGCGTAGAATGCCGAGAGTTTAAGACCTTAAATTCCTTAAGTGTAGTGACAAGAAACAAAACCATTTGTAACCATAGATGAATCCAATGAATTTATAGAGCTTCTGGCATTTGTCTCTCTTCTTCTCTTGAGCCCCCAACCTTGATTCGATTCTCATCTCCAAGCTTAGCCTAAGTTAGTCTACATTGATGATGTAAACACTTCCTTCGAGCATCAATCTATATCGAGCCCTTAACCTTAGGTCAATTTTCATCCCTAAGCTTAGCTTAAGTCAGTCTTTACACTAATAATGTGGGTGCCTCTTTCAAGCATCAATCTATGTTGAGCCCCTAACCTTGGGTTGATTTGCATCCCCAAGCTTAGCCAAAGTTAGTCCTTACATCGATGATACGGGCGCCTCTTTTAGGCATCCATCTACGTTGAGCCCTTAGCCTTAGGTCGATTTCATCCATAAGCTTAGCCTAAGTCAGTCCTTAAACTAACGACATAGGTGCCTATTTGGGGCATCGATCTACATTGTGCTCTTAACCTTAGGTCAATTTTCATCCCTAAGCTTTGCCTAAGTCAATCCTTGGTTCGATTTCATCCCTAAGTTTTTTCTAAGATTAACAACTCGGGCATTCCACCTGAACATTAGCTCACTTTATGCCCTTAAACACGAGTTTAATTTTCATTCTTGAACATTTATTATTAAACACAACTCGAAGTTAAATTGGACAGTGAGATTCAAGGGAAAGCAAATCGGTTAATAAGAAGCAATGATCAAAATAGGAAGGTTTTATTTCACTAATCAAATGAAGTACAAAGTTTAGCAGGTCAGCATACCAAGCTCGATTACATCAAAGAAGAAAACTAAACCATACAAAAGTATACAATTGCCTCCTACACTATGTCATACTTCGAAGTGGTAGAGTTGTAATAATCTTACCTTATAAACCATTCTAGAATAGAAGTTGACTTTACAGTTACTATCTTATACTTGATTTACGCAAGGTATTCATGACTAACTCGCTTTAAAGTAAATAGTTCATAAATTAAATAATTTATTTACCTGAGAAAGTACGAAAAATATATATTAGGATTGAAATATTATAATTAATGTTTACAAGATTTTGTTGTATTATATTACCTAACTAATACTTTATGTGAAAATGGAAGATTCTAAAGTAAGACCTAAGGCCTTAAAAATATATCTGCTCTTTAGATTTATTTCCTCACTCTCTATGATCTAGCAGTTGCTAGCTTCAAGATGATTATAAGGCTACTTCCTAGCTAGCTCTTGCAATAATATTTATAAGGATACGAGCAACCAATTGCTTAGTAAGTTGGGATGAAGACTTAAAACTATACATCAAGCATAAACAATGTTATCAACTAATTATTTTAATGCAATGCGATAAGAAAATGCGATCACACAACCTTATCTAAGTCATCATAAGATTAAAGAAGTTACACCTACTTTAATCTAGGTTGAGGAGTTTAACACACATTTTAACAATTTATGACCAAACCTAAGCTTGTGCAATTGAGGCATCGCTCCTCCTATGATTACCTTCAAACTATTGACTTCACTCTTGTTGCGACCTCCTCTCTTATCACTTAGTTTGAGTAAAGATGAAGAAGGGACCAATTATGCTATCTAGCACTATCTCTTTCAAAAAGGCTAGTATTTGGTCAGAGAATCCTAAACGTTTCCCCTAATGGGTTGCTACATAGGTTCGTTTTAGACTTACAAGTCATATATTTAGTTAAGTATAGTTTAAGGTATTTAATCATTTCATACAAATTACACAAATTTCAATATGGAACATCAAACTAGAACTATGCCATCAAATTTAGAAACACACGCATACAAGTATGCATATAATCAACTATCTAATAAATACAATCAAGTATAATCTCAAGCCTTCGAGTACTATAAAAGAGTACTCTGAAATACACTAACGTAATGATCTCAACTTACTTGGACTTCTTGCTTTCTTACTCAAGATGTAACTTGCGATAAGCTTTCACTAATAATCTCTATAATACAAAGGTTGTTTTAGTTCTTATATAGCTACTATAGATATGTTTTATTTTGTAATTTAGATTATGATTATCTTTAGTTTAGGGCCTTACTATACTAGTGATTTAGGTCTAAGTCTCTTACGATTACTTCTTTTGTTTAGTTAGGTTCCAAATTTGCTTCCTATAATTGATTTCTGATTTAACTTCTAAATTAGGTTCTAGTTTACCTTTTTATTACCTTTTGTGTGTAAGTCTTTTAAATGCTTTTTGACCTTTTTCTTACAATTTATTTGATGAGTATAATCTTTGGTTTTGGCTTTCGACTTACTATCTGCTATACTTATATTTAACCTAATTTTGATTATGCTTTTGCTTTTGAATCATATTCTGATCTAGAAATGATTTACATTTTAATGTAACCACTTATAATATATGTGCATATATACATATAAGATTTAAATCATTAGTTTTGTTTAGTTGAAAATTATAATCTTACTCAATTATTTAAGTTCTATTTCTCATATAACCGAGTTAGGTACTAAATTAATTTTTGATTCAATTTCTAAATCAGTTTCTAAATTAAGTTTTGTTTAGCTTTTGATTATTATTTTTATTTGTAAACCTTAGGAATTCCTCCTGGACTAATATGTGAAATCCATTTAACTATACTTAGATACCCTAAATCTTCGTTTTAGCTCTTAACTAGTATTTTGATCGGTATGATACACTATATTTCTAATTTAACTATCAAATTAGCTCCCGATGTGAGAATATCCTATATTTTCTACATAATTTCCTAAATTCATAGTCTAAATCAGATTTATATGATATTTATAATGTCATAATATTATTAATTTTAACCCAATATTTTCTACTAATTAATTTTCTACATTTACATATTACCTATTATTACCTAATATGTACCTAATATGCACATCTAATGTTCCCAATACTTAAAATATCATCTTTCATCACTAACTAACATCTCAAAATGTTTAAATACATCTTAAATAAGAATTTGTACCAATTTAATCCTAAATCACAAGATTAACTTAAATATGCCCTTTTAACCTATTATTTATTATATATTATGCATAATGCATACAACTAATACTTTAAATCCCATAAATACCATCTGACATTAGCAATTATCACCTAAAGATATTTAATTACGTACTAAATCAAAATTTTCACTAAATTAACATTAAATTACAAAATTAACCCTAAATATTGTCGTTCATATATGATTTTAGGGCCTAAAAATTCAATAAAATTTTAGAAAATAATTTTTTATAAAAAATCTTCATAATGCTATTATATATATCCTAAATAGTTTACATAAGAATTTTAAGGTCAAAACTATATCATTAAGGTTATTTAAATCAAAATCGAAAATTAGCTTGGGTGTAGTCATTTCTTAAAAGCAGTATATCCTAAGCCTAATTTTTTAAATTGATATTTTTCTCTAAATCTACATACGAAAATATTATAGAAGACCAAATTTCATAATTTTTTATACATATTTGATATTTTTACTAACAAATTTATAAGGGAAATCGGAACTTACCGATTGAAGGGCTTCCAACCACCCAAGGTGGCTCCACCCTTGTTGACACCACCAGGTAGTGGATTTTCTGTTAAGTGGTGGTGGCCATCCCTTTCTAAATAATCATCAGGTGTAGGTTCTCTTTATATGCTCTAATTATACTATAATTTGTTGATTTTTGGTAAAAATACCTTCCTCTCTCTTCCTAATTTCTCTCTGATTTTCCTAGACTCATAATCGACCAAAATGATTTGTAAAAGAGAGTTTATGGATTTATAGTAGTGTTTAGGGTTTTATTTTAATTTTCTAATTGCTACATCCCCCTTTTCTCTTCCTTTTTCACTTTCTAATATCTTAATATTATTGGTTGTTATTTTTTCTTTAATTCTTAGCATGCCACACCTCATTTCTGGACATTTCCACACTTTTTCTTAATTTTTTTAAGAAATTTCTTTAATTAATTGTATTATTTTAACATATTTTGGGTATTTTAAGTAATTTCGCATATTTTTACTTACATGTAAATACATATATGGTATATATAAATACTCTAAATATTATTTATATTATTTTATGATTTTTGGTGTGTATATAATTTATTCCTATCAATTCGTTAGTTAATGGAACTCGTTTTACATGTTTCAAATAAATAACGAGTAATATACATATAACTTAATATTGTAATATTAATTATTTATTTTCCTAAATCCAAACTAGGGTTATTTTTACTAATATTTCTAATTTCATTATAAAATTTGAACTTGATTAGATAATTTACGCAATCGCCTTAAATTTTACAAACCGTTTTCAAACCAATCGATTGTGAGTTGATCACTAATTTTTGTAAGACCTCACACACTACAGCTGTTCACTTTGCTTGAATGACCATTCTTAACTCCAACTTGAATTATTGCCCCAAAAACTCTTCCCTAAGAGGAACTCCTCTGAACTTCGACTCAGCCAACTCTCACGTGGTAACTATGTCCTTGAAGTCTTACATAGCCGAACCTCGAGCTATAGAACTCCTAGTGATGCTCAACCTCTAAGTGAAGGTCCCTACTTTACCTTCCAGAGCTTCTCTTCCATAAAAGTAGCAATAGAGACAGTTGATACAGTTACTCTACCCAAAGTGCCGAGCTACGTAAGCTTTGCTGGGTACAAAGGAAGGTTGATCCTTTACCTAAAGTAGACTAGAGGACTTACGGACTAGAGGACATGCGAAGTAGAGGAGTCTCACAAGTACCTTAGTCCTCACATCAGGGTAGAGAAAAGACCCCCCTCTACCACCATAGTCATCGTAGCCACCCTTGTCTACTTGAGGTCATTTGGAATGGTGTACCTAAAAGATTGCCCGGCACCCCATGCAAATTAGTGACCCTACAAGCAATGGGTTGTACCTGAACCCCCCTCTTCTGCTTGACATCACTGGGATAGAACCCAAAAGCAGCATATGCCTTCTGATCATAGCCTGAGATCCAACCACCAATACTGAGTAGCTGTCCATACCTTACGATCATAATCCGATGGAAGAGGTCGAAGATAACCATATCCTTAGCCCAAGCATCCCATCCTTCAACATGATTGCTTCAGACACACTCACGGTAGCTCTCAAGTATATCCTACTAAAGTTGTTTGGGTAATTAGTGTAGCAAGGTAAGGACCACGCACCCTTTCTATAAAAGCCATAAGATGTCCCTAACTGTACACGTGTTGATCATCGTGTGGCCTCAAAGCATCAGGAACTAAAACAACGCCTGCAGAATTAATGATAGGTTGTATGAGCATTAAATATCTTATAAAAGGTAACTTACTTGAGGCTTTTCGCCTGCCATAAGCTCACAATTCCCAACATGAACTCTGTAGAATGGGTAGCAAGTGTTAGTAAGAGATTTACCTTAGCAAAAGAATTTTGCTAAGGAGATCTTATGACAACATCACAAGATATGTTCTCGCAAGCTCGTTGCCATTAGATGCTAATCCCCTGTGAGAACCCTAAGAATCCTAATCTGCTCAGGGGATAAAGTGCATTGGCTTGTAAGTAAGTATCATCGTAAGATAAAACACTTAGACAAAAATCAAGGATAAGTGTGAGGTGACAACACACGGGAAAACAAGCAAGTCCACAAGGAGCTATTAATTAATGAGTATAGACCATCTATTTGGTGAAACATAATTTAGCTAATCTTATGAGGCAACAAGACATATAACTTTGCTCAATAAACATTATCTTCGATAGAATAGACATAGATAAAAAACAAGTATAGTTTGAGCAAGCTGATAGTGTAGATATAAGAAGCAATGATCAAGGGAAAGGAAGCACGAGATCAAAGACAATTAATAGAATGTCATTCATTCATTCATTTATTTGAGCAAGTACACAAAGCGAGGTTGGCACCTCGACCCACAACTGAAAGAAAAAATATACTAGTTTAGGCATGAGCATACATCACTCGCATTAGCTATAAGAAAATAACAAAAAAATTGAAGATGCTCCTTAATACCCTCAACTTGTTGTTGCTATTACTATTCTTGCTGCCCAACCTCACCGTCACTACCTCCATCCTTGAAGCCTACATTTGAGTCACTGTTAGAAGTTCCTAACGAGTCACTAGACCACTCACCACCCGACCCACTTCTAACAATGACCTCGGGGGTCATCAAGCCAATGCAGGAAGGATAAGTTTGCATCAGACATGTTTTGCCAAACTTATTTCCTCACCTCCTCAGCCATTGTGAACCTAGCCTTGGTGACAACCTTCTTGATCAAGGGGTCCTCCAAGGTCTCAATGAAGATATCACATTTGACCTTAACTAACAATCCTTAGCCTCTTAAGAGCTCGACTTCCCTCTTATTGAATCCTATCTATGCCATCTTGAGTTCCTCCTCTTTGGCCTTTAACTCAGCAACTAATTTACCATCCACAACTTTGTTTGATTCTTTAGTCTTCCTCAACTCATCCTTCAACTGATCCACTTGACTGAGAAGCTCCCCATTCTGGCACTCTAGGTTGCTAAATGCATCATTTAAGTTGTCATGCACCTTCTTCTTCTCCTCTTCTAGTACCTTCTAGAACCTCTCCACCTCGACCTTCGCTTCATTTTCCTCCGACAAAAGAGCTAAGTAGTTGTAGGCTAGAATGAAGTCCAGTAAGTGATATAGCTGCAAAGATAATATGTAGTTAGTAGTCGACCTAAAAGTAAGCAATTTTACAGAAGTATACGAGTAGCTTACCTCATTACACCTCCTTAGCATTACCACTAAGGCATCCAATTCATTTCAACCTGCAATAAGTTGCCTAAACCACGCTTGTAGCTTCTATTACCTCTGAGTAGGCCAATCTATAGGCAACATATGCTTGCTTAGCTTGATGAACCAAAGGTTCAACAGACTCATGGTCAAAATTCTCGATGGCAACCATAGTGGCAGCTTCAAAGGTTTACTTCGAGCTTACCTACTCTACCTCTACTTAAGCATTTGCTACCTCAAGGCCTTACTTAAGGACTATAGCCCAAGTTAGAACCTCTGGAGCCATATGCCCACTAGAAGCCCCAAAGCTTATTACTGAGGCCCCTAGTAGCATTCCTGTAGGCACATTGCCACCTTCCCCTATTGAGCAACTTTAGGAAGGGTTTACTGCCTTCCATTCTTCTTCTTAGACTTTTTTTAGGGGCAATGTGAACTCTCCCCTTCCCTTTCTTACTTGGGATGCCTTCTCTTCTTGGGCTTTGAAGCACTTTCAAGTTGTATATTCTACACGGCCAGCAACTTTGCCCTTAGCTTCTCTAATGCTATCTCAGAAGCTTTAAAAGAACAACTAAACTTCTTAGAAAAACTGAATAAAAGGAAGATAAAGAACTTACTATGCTAAGGACGAGCAACCCGACGTCCTCCACTTTAAAGCAAGGAGACCCGGCACAACAAATAACTAATCGCCTCTCTACGATTGACCACAACAAGTCATGTCTCCATTGTAAACAACTGCACTTCGCTTTTATACTTCTTACATATTGACAAGGGTTTGAGTTTCTTATAACCTACCAAATTTAGGAGCTCGATGTTAGCCATCAAGTCCTCGCCTTCCAAGGCCTTCAACTTCTTACTTCTAATGGGCCATCTCTACTTCGTCAGAAAATCGAGAGGCTTGGGAGTACGAATGTAGTAAAATAACTCCTTCCACTTTATTTGGAGGCATATCGATAATACCTAGCCTCGTACCTTGAGTAGTGACATTAACCCACCCATCAACCAATCTCCTTATAAGGAAGAAATGCCTAAAAAGTTACGCAATCGACCGTTGCAGCTCCTAAATGCATAGCACCTCGAAAGCGAGCAACTGAATTCATGTGTTTACATTCAAACTACCCAGTACAATCTTATAATACTAGAAGAACTTGAGCAAGAATTTTGAATAAGGAAGTCATAGACCGAGCTCAAATGGCTTAGCGTAAATGCAAAATGATTGGGCATCCCTTATGTCATACGCTCGCTGCCCATCCTAGGGCTCCTCTACTAGTCACTTGGGCATTACTCCTACCACCTAGTGGACTAACCTCAGTTTTTCCTTACTTACTACATACAAAACATGAACACAAGAACGCTTATTCGTGCACGTAGCCCATAACAGTTAGCTAACTTTGCCTTCCTAGCCATTCAAGAGGTATATGCCGTGGAGATGTCCTTGTATGCATTCTATCCTCTCCTCTTAAGAAAGTATTACCCAATCTTCTTCTCTTCTCACCGCTATCATTGTTTCAGAGGAGGGGTGGGGGAGGGGAGAGTAGGGCTACCACCTCTTGCTCGAGATGACCTCTTGCAAGCTTTATCTACCTCCCTTGAAATGGAAGGATGTGAGTAATCTCCTTGACTCTTGGTCATGCTTTGACTGACCATTGCAAGTGATCAATAGAAATGAGAAGGAAAGGTTAGCTTGTGAGTCAAGATTTTGGCAGAGTTTCCACTAAGTGAGTAAAGTAAATTGAAAAATGAATACCTAAGCCTCCCTTTATATAGATAGATAAGCAAGGGGACAAGGCGAATGGTATCTCTACTCTCAGAATACAAACCTACGATAAGACGTGTACCAAGTCTTAGTCATCCACGTGCTTGCTCTTTTAACTAAGGGTCCCAATTGATCATCACACGTAGATCCATAATGTGACCTAACAACAGGTTATCCTATGCATGTAACCATTCTCCATAAACCATTAATGCACGATACACTTCCCAGTGACAGCCATCATGACATATCGAGTAATATAACTGTTACATTAATGAAGAAGTAACCTAATGTATGGGAAATTGATCTGCCATGACCTAAGTAGCAAAATTGGTCCTTTGTTTAGGGGATTGGCCTTGGTCTACTCACGTTGCATGGATTACTCTCTTTGTGCCTTGAGTACTAATGAGAGTATGAAGATAAGTGTTAATACATGATTCTCGCCTAAACCAAGGCCCCATGAGTGAGGCCTACCATAAAGAGCATTGAATGGCACTTGAGCAAACAACAAGCTCTTATGTCATGCTGCTACTCTCTCATGAGGCCATGAGCTTACACTAATTAAGAGTGTAAACTAATAACGAGCATGCCCTCCACTTCGTGACCTACCAACGAGCTAAATGACAACTGTTTGAGCTGGTTAAACCCTGACCATCGAGCTAGCATTCATTGACCTTCTAACATAAGCTTGAGGCTCTACTCAGCCCCATCGAGCATTAGTTGACTCCTTCCTTAACCTCTTAGCCAACTTTTGTCTTTAATGCTTACAACACACTACAACTCATGAATGAGTATCTGACATCCATAATACTGTCGACACGCCTTATATCTCTACCCTTGCTAGATTATTGAGTTGTAGATTTGGTGGCTTGGTTGACTACGATATGCCGTTAGTAATAAAGCTTAGCTTCTATCATAGAGCATACTGTTTGTCGACAGTCGGTATAAGTAAATCCGTGATTTCCATGTATCTAGGTAGCCCACATAAAAAACGCTAAGACCTAACAAGTAAGACAATTCCTTCTCTCTCTCTCAAGATTTAAGACTTCTTCTTCTCCCTCTCCTTAGAGAGTAGAAGTTGAACCCCTATCATACACACACACCAAGAAAATATAGTCCTCTAAGTCTTTGGTGCTCATCTGTCCTTTTCTTGGTCTTCCTTATTGACTTAAGTGTCAGAGGGCTCTTGTAGCCTCGCCTATAAGAGGGTTTTTTTTTTTTCCATGTATCAAGAATTAAAAAGCGAAGCCTAAGCCTAAGCCCATCCAACTCCACACATCCTTGTTGGTTTCTATACGATCAATTGGTGGAGAACGTAGTTCCTCATGGTAGTTGCTAGAGATGAGATGGGGTTTGGGTCTTATGTTTTTAGGGATGGAGAATCTACTGGTAGTGTTGGTTCATGTTGCGAGTGGTTGGAGATAGGGGTTTTGATGCGGTGGTGGTGGTTTCAAAAACCTAAGTAGGTGGTAGAAGCTTGAGAGGCTACTATGGAGGTTACTAAGGGTAGCTTTCTATGGCTATTAGGTTGGGGGATAGTGTCCATGGTGGTATTTTAGCTAAAAAAACTTCTAGCTTGAGTGATTAGCTAAAGAGAGAGAGAGGTGCAACTGGCATAGAGAGAGAAGGAGAAAGTGTATGTGATTTTAGTGGATTTAAGGAAGTGGGGTTAGAAGTTGATGTTATAAACGAAGGTTAGGTCCCTATTTATAAGGAGCTAAGCTTGATTGAGCATAACAAGGCTATTGATGGCCATATCTTAAGATTTTTGACTTAGATGGAAAAAAAGTGAGATTTGATTTAATTTTTCCAATTATAAGATGATATTCATGCTCAAAACGCTGATATAAAGCTTTAATTTGCTTCACTGCAGCTTGGATTTGGAGATCTCTCTCAACCTAGAATCGCGGATATCAAGTTTTTTTTTTTTTTTTGGTGATCTAATTTAGACATGTAATTGAATGAATTTGGATAAAAAAGAGACTAAAATCAAAATTAAGCCATGCCTAATACACAATTCCACTAAGAATTTGTGTGGAATCGTATGAAAATTATATGAAAAAAGCTTGCCAACATGGGATACTACATTAGTTTGGAGAAGGAAAGTGCTGGGTTTTTTGAAGGAAAGAGTGGAAAATGATAAGAAATAAGGGTACAGCAATGTGTAGTGCACATGCAGATACGCCCCTGGCCTTATGCCTAGTCCAATCTAGTCTTCCTTTTTTTAAACAATAAAATAAATAAATAAATAAATACTATACTAAACCTAATTCCCACCCAAATTAAACCTAAATTGTTTGGTTCTAAAAAAATGCAGTGCAATATAAAATTAAGTCCTATACACATGTTAAAAAAAATCAAACTCAATTTTTAATGATTGTGTATTTAAATGCAAGTTAACCCTAAAAAAATGGAATTATTCGATCTATGTAACCCAGCGACTCTAAAAATGACTTAAGACTTCTATTATCCTAAAAATTTTAAATTTCCTATATTTTGTATTTTCTTTTATTTTTTTATAAATTTTCTAATTTGTTTGTATTTTTTTGGATATTCTATTTTTTGTATTTTTCTAAATTAAGACCCTTTTCTTTTATAAAAAAAAAAGAAACTCTAAAATTACCGGAGGACAAAAATAAGACGTCTACAAAAAGGTCTTAAACACTCACCTAAGATACCTCTATTTTCTTATTCCATAAGCTTACTTTCACCTACTGTAGCCATATGCACATCTCATCAAGGTTAATTTCATTTTAAATATAATGATATTATGTTATGATTGAAGAGACATATATAACTACAGTAATGTGAAGAGATAGGAGAAGACTGAAGTACTTAGAAACAATATTGTATAAATTGTAACAAAAGTAGTCAATTGTTACACTTGTAAATCAACAATTACAAACCGTAACAGATCCATAACAGATTTGGTATAAACATAGCAAATCTAGTACAAGAGTATAAATAGGAATTGGAAAAAGAAAGAGATATCGATCCTTTTTATGGTATCACTAGTGTGAACTTTAGGAGATTAGTAGTGTCTGAAAAGTCCATATTCTTTCACTTTTCACATACCACTCACAACCTCGCAAACACATAACAAACACTTTAGAGTTAATAAGATCATTAATCATCAATAAAGTAGTATTACTAGATAGATCTTTTAGAGATCTTTGAAACAATAGTGTTGGTTTGTAATAAGGAGTCACTGATTAGGGTTTTCTTGCAACCCTAGTTTTTATAAGAAAGAAGAATACGAGAAGAAGAGTTAAAAAAGAGAGAGAGAAAGAGTGTACTTGTGTTAACAAAAGGAAGATTCGAAAGAAGGGTTTTAAGTAAGTGGTTCGGTTGATTAGTTGTAGGTTGGGCCTTCCATAGTAAGCTTGACATATTAACTTACTGTATAGCATTTTTTTATAACCTCCAATTGCCATAATTTTTCTCATTCTTTATCCATTTTTCAGAAAATTTAAAGCATTAAGATGGTCATTTTGAGAAATATTTAAATATTTGTAGATTTCAAGTTGGCCATCCTTTAAAAATTATGGAATTGCTCCTAATCGATTACCATTTTAATTGTATGTTGCCATAATTTAGTAATTAATCCCAAATCATACTCAACAACCGGTCAAGTAACCTTACTTCTCATCAACTCAGAACTGAATGGTATCATAGCTTTATTTAATCATTGATTTGAAAACATATAATTTCAACATTGGTGTTAACAATTAAGCTATTACATAAAGTACATGTCATTTATGTGATAATTAGTATATGATATTGAATAAATCCATGAAATATATCATAATTCTATAAAAATATATAACTATAGGTCTGCTAATTATAATGATCATTGTTACATAAGCTTATTGCTCATACTTTCTAAAATTATATCCTTAACTTCATAATTAGGAATAATTATAAAAATAATCAAATTTTCATACAAGATCAAAATGAAACATTTGTTAAGTTCTTGTTTAATTTAAAATAATAGTATGCCGTATTCATCGCATAATTTCATCAAAAAACTAATTATTTCATGATTTTCCTACAATCGGCAATTTTAATTAAAATAAATTTGATAAATACTAAACATTTAGTTTTTTAAAATTTCCTTACATGTGAATTATATATAAGTTATCAAGAACCCGTACACAAAAGTTTCACTAGAAACTACATCATTTGCTTTTTAAAAAATTTGAACTAATTTTTGTTGGAACAAAGCAATTTTTTAAGAAACCTATATAACCATCTACAATGTTTTCAAAACATATCTACTATATTAAACTACACGTAAAATAACCTAGAAATAACTTTTTTGAAAATTAGATGAAGATTTAATATTTTTTGTAAATTGAATTGCAGATGGAAATAGGGACTTATCTATTGCTGGAGCTCTGATGGCCGTCTACTGGTGGGGTGCTGTTGGAAGAAGCCTCCCAAAGGTGCTCTATCAGGAGCAGGCAACGTCCAATTATAGCAGGTCCCTGTTTGCGTCTTGAACCTCATGCAACAGAAAAAAGATTTAATGTGCATAATATGTCTTTGCGAGCTGATAAATAATATATAAATATAAATAAAATTTTAATATTTATATTACCTATGAATTTAGGTAATTTATTAGTATAATCGAAACTTTTATGTGATCATAATTTTCCTTTATTTTCCTAAATTCCTTCTGAATTCTAAGTATCGTTTCATTGGTTGAATACATGTTATCTAATTAAACATATAAGCTAAAGGTTTAATTTATATTGTTTCCTTAGTGACAAATTATGTTGGCCTATTCTAAATCATTGCCATGCCACTAATCAGCCAAAACTAGATAAATTAATTTAATATATTTTAATGATTACGGCACTTTAGGACCACATTTTACTTATATTTACTCCTTATAACCATATCTGTATTTATTACACACAATCTATAATTAGCTGATACATGTATTTTTTATATGTCATTTCATGCCATATTATTAATTTTATAAGTTAAGTATTTTATTTATAAAATTTTGGTACGTATTAGAGTATAAATTTTAAGTTTTCGATATATAGCCGGTAGTTGGTCGGTTGGGTGTAAGTCAGCATCATGCATGCTTATTTGGCGGCTGGAGATCGTATCATCATGGCGACGTGGGGACATTTGTATGGTTGTGATTTCATTAGGTTGGAAGGGTTGACTTTTTGACTCAAAAATGAAATAGTGGGTTAGGGTTTAGGTTGGTGTCGAAATTTGTCAATGAAAATGCCTTTATCAGGAGCAGAATCTCAACGACTCGGTTCACACGTGAAGCACCAAATGCCATGCTGTGTATCTTCCTTCTTCATAGTTTATATTAAAGATTTAATGCACGCATACATTTGAAAATTAAGGTGCTAAAATGCAATACATAACTTTAATTCTCCTCTTCATGAGGATTGATAATTTATGTTAACGAGCATGATGTTAAGGTTTCAATTCATGTTAAATTTAATTGTGCGCTGAAATGTTCAAGTTAGACGGAACAAACAAACGCACCATGCAAACACGGAACGATCAACGACGAAGGGGAGGAGATAAAAAGAGAAACAGAAAAGAAACAACGTACTAAGATTTACAAGAAAACCTACGTCAACTTCGATAGCAAGCAATGGATGGTGGAGCATCAAAATTCAATATATTGTGAAAGGATTAAGGTACAATATGGACTCTCACTTTAGATAACTCTAGGACCAATGTAGATATGTTTTCGCAAATGGGGAAACAGAACAAGAGATACATTGGCATCCTCCGTCGACTACTGATCGGTTGGCCTCGTCCTCAATTTATCACCCACAGTGCTAGTTGATCAGCCCTATCTCCATCTAAAAGTTAGATATAAGACACACGCTAAAAATAATATCGAAGGACTTAAGTTGACCTGTCAGTCCAAATGGGTTCAACTGGCCTAATTATGAAACCGTTAAGATTACCGATTCGACTCGCTTGAGAGTGATTAAAAAGACTAATTGATTTAGTTGGTCCAATTGGATCTCTTCGACCTTGAGAACGTTGAATAGAAATATGTAAAATCGATTTCACATCTTGAATAGTTGATCTCTTCATGATCATGACTATGAATAGTATTTCAAATTGGGTCAAAATTCAGTTGTTTTATCATCTCATCTCACATCAAATCATCTGAAAGATTATCCTTCCATGTATATCCATACTACCTGCTCTCCTTTGAATTGAAGAATATTCTATTTTGCCGGATTAAAGAAAACCACCAGGAACCATCGTACGCAGATTTAAGCAAGTTCAATGATGCAATCTCTAGCTTCTAGTGTTTACCAAGAATGAAAGGACTTTTGAGTTCTGAATATAATATTAATATATATAGATATATATATAGTGCTTACAACGTGATAGGCCAGAATTGTCTCGCATAAGCAGAAAAGAACACTGGATTTTACCAGTTTGTAAGTGTTAATATATAATATATGATGTCGGACGGTGTAAATAAAATGGGAAGAGGAGGTGTAACTTAAATGAGATACCATTAACAAATTCGTAAAATTGATTTTCCCAATAGATTTAACTTGAAAACTCATTGCCATTCTTAGTTTCATATGAACCATACAAAATCTCATAGTTGACGATTCTTAATTTCTTATTTATTACAAACAAAACCATGCCAAACAAAGAGTTTTAGAAGATTAATTTATATTCTTATTGGTTAGAAGAAGAGTGAAGCTAGTGATTTGCATTTGCCAATTGGTTTTAGAGTTGAATTAGTAGGAAAGTGTTGGCGTGAAAGACTCCTAGAAATTAGGAATTTATAGCTGTATCATAGAGTCAATGAATATCATTGACCACAAAATCACAATCGTTATTATAGCAGATTTTATACCAGAAATAGGAGAGCTTGATTATGTACAAATACCCATATATGAAGGGAAAAAAATAAGAATATTTCTTTCTTATTAACAATATGGTATTAGAGCAAGTTTTCAATTCCCATCCTCCTCTATATAGATAACACTGAAGCTAATAACATCTTATAACACTGATATGGCTGGTGAAGATTTGTAGTCACTAGAAATCAGTGAAATTCATAAACCAATCACAGGTATAAATCTACATGAAATAGTTAATGCTCATGGCCAATGGATTCTTGACTCAAGAACCTCTGACCATATGACCTATGATGAAAATGACATCTCTCGAAGATCTAAACCTAGAAGAATTAATATTACAAATGCCAATGGAAAAATTTCCCCAATAACAGGGGCTGGTACAGTAATAGTAGTACCTAATATGCCATTATCCAATACTCTTCTTGTTCCATCTCTTTCTCACAAATTAGTATCTGTGAGTCAACTTACAAGGAGTTGAATTGTGTTGCAATTATTTATCCTAATCTTTTCCTTCTTCAGGATATTCTAACAAAGGAGATTATTGGACGTGATATTGAGAAGGGGGGACTATACTATTTGATGGATGTAAAGATTGGTAAAGTATGTCACACCGCTCATCAAAATATGTCCAAGGAAGAGCAAATTTGGCACTGTTGTTTAGGTCATCCGTCATTTGGATATTTGAAACATGTTCTTCCAGATTTACTTTTAGCTATGGCAATTTCTCAATTTAAATGTAAAACCTGTATTTTTGCGAAAAGCCATCGGGCCACTTATCCTTTGAGTTTTAATACAAGTACCATTCCTTTTTCCTTAATCCATACTAATGTGTGGGGACCATCCTCGAAACTCAATATGCATAGCTATCGGTGGTTTGTATTTTTGTTGATGATTGCACACGAATGACGTGGTTGTATTTGTTGAAACATAAGGATGATGTTTTCAATACCTTTCAGTCTTTTTATAACATGGTTTGTACACAATACTCCACCAAATTACAGGTTCTTCGTTCTAATAACGGCGGAGAATATGTCAATATGCAATTTAATGACTTCTTTTGTCAACATGGAATGATTTATGAGAAATCATGTTCACATACTACCCAACAAAATGGAGTAGCCGAACAGAAAAATCGGCATATTCTTGAGACTGCTAGAGCTCTTCTTATTGGGGCTAATATGTCTGGGCATTATTAGGTAGAGGCAATTATGCATGCAGTTTATGTTATCAACAGGATGCTAAAAAAGGTTCTTGAAATGAAAACTCCTCTTTAAGCATTATCTCATTTTGTAACACTGCCTTTAATCTTGATGATGCCACTACGCGTGTTTGGGTATGTTGTATTTGTTCATGTCCAAAAGGATCATCGCACAAAAATTGATCTTCGTGCTGTGAGGTGCTTTTCTTAGGCTATAACCTACATTAAAAAGGATATCACTGCTTTGGTCCCACTCATAGGCGAACATATGTCAACATTTTTTGAAATTGAAATGTTCTTTACCACTAAGCTCTCCACTTCACCTCGTCAGGGGGAGAATTCTAGTGAAGAGGTGAGTTGGATGAGATATGAGTGGCCAGGCTTTAATGAAAATGACATTCAGAATGAGTCAGAGACAACTTCCTCAAATGATGATAATGAAAATGGCATTCAAAATGAGTCAGAGACAACTTCCTCAAATGATGACGTGTCCCCTTCTTCTCCAATAACTTCTAGTCTATCTCCTGAGAATATCACTGAGGTAAGTTCTCCATCAACCCCTATTGTTCATCAACCCTCTAATGTCATAGATACTGTTGCTCCTATCCTTGGCTATAGATTACCTTACAGGCATAATCGTAGTGTACCCCTAAGTTGATACTCTCCTGAGATGGAAGAACGGCGATCTAAATATCCTATTGCCAATTACATGTCCATTAGATTACTATCTAAATCTTTAAAAAGCTTTGCAAATAATATCTCATCTCATCACATTCCTACTAACGCAGAAGAGGCGTTATAAGATCCTAGATGGACTTAAGCCATGAAGGAAGAGATGGAAGCCTTCTTGAAAAATAAAACATGGATTCTTGCTACATTACTAGAGGGAAGAAGATAGTAGGGTGCAAATGGGTATTTTCAATCAAATACAAAGAAGATGGATCTGTTGAAAGGTACAAAGCTAGAGTGGTTGTCAAGGGTTACACACAAAAATATGGAGTCGATTATCAAGAACCTTCTCTCTAGTGGCAAAATTGAACACAATCAGAGTTTTATTGTCCCTTGCAGCAAATCTTGATTGGCCTTTACATCAATTTGATGTAAAAAATGCCTTTCTCCATGGTGACCTCCAAGAAGAAATTTATAGGGATATCCCTCTTGGATATGTGGCCGACTATGACAATAAGGTCGTTTGTAAGTTGCAGAGAACTTTATATGGGTTAAAACAGTCACCTCGAGCTTGGTTTGGAAGATTGAGTGTCACAATGAAGAAAAATGGCTATCGATAAAGTAACTCTGACTATACTTTATTCTTAAAACACCAACAAGGCAAGACTACAGCTCTAATCATCTATGTTGACGATATGATCATTACAGGAGATGATGTAGATGAGATAGCAAAACTTCAATCTCAGTTGGCATCAGAATTTGAGATGAAGAATTTGGGAGGACTCAAATACTTCTTGGGGATTGAAGTTGCTAGATCCAATCAAGGGATATTTCTTTCTTAGCGGAAATATGTACTAGATTTATTAACTAAAGTTGGGTTATTGGACTGCAAACCAGCTGATGTACCTATAATTCAAAATCACCGACTTGGAGAATACTCAAATCAAGTGCCAACAGACAAAGGAAGATATTAGAGGCTAGTTGGTAAGTTGATCTATTTATCTCATACCCGACTTGATATTGCTTATGCAGTCAGTGTAGTTAGCCAATTCATGCATTGCCTTAGCGAAGATCATACGAATGCGGTCATTCAGATTCTTCGATATCTAAAATCATCGCCTGGTAAAGGCATTTTGTTCTCTAAGAATGGTCATCTAAATATTTAAGGGTATACAGATGCGAATTGGGTTGGAAATATTTTAGATAGAAAGTCAACTTCAGGTTATTTCACATTTGTCGGTGGTAATCTTATTACATGGAGAAGTAAGAAGCAGAAGGTAGTAGCATTATCAAGTGCGGAAGCAGAATTTAAAGGAATGGCAAAAGGGTTATGTGAACTTCTTTGGCTTAGAAATTTGTTGTTTGAGATTGGATTTCCTCCTAAATGCGAGATGGATTTATTTTGTGATAACAAAGCAGCTATTGATATTTTTCATAATTTGGTACAGCATGATCGAACTAAGCATGTGGAGGTTGATCGACACTTCATCAAACAGAATCTTGAAGAAAAGAAAATCCGATTTCCCTTTGTGAAATCAGAAGACCAGTTAGCAGATATCCTAACTAAGGCAATATGTAGTAAGAACTTTCATAACTCACTTAGCAAGTTGGCCATGATAGATATTTACGCACCAACATGAGGGGGAGTGTTGGCATGAAGGACTCCTAGAAATTAGGAATTTATGGCTGTATTATAAAGTCAATGAATATCATTGACCACAAAATCACAATTATCATTATAGTAGATTTTATACCAAAAATAGGAGAGCTTGATTATGTATAAATACCTATGTATGAAGGAAAAAATAAAAGAATATTTCTTTCTTATTAACAATAGAAAGGCTTGTTAAAGTCAAATAATAAACAAATTAACCCTGCAAGATATTGGAAAGAAACACAATAAAATAGAATTTGTGCACTTATCACTCCTCATCTCAGATTATAAGCCATGATGTTGGTATTCCTTTATTAAATCATGTATTTCTTAAATGAATCTTTATATCTTCTTTGTTGAAGTCACTATTCAATCAAATCTTCTAATTTTCAAGTGAGCGAACATTTAACTTCCTATATTGTCTATTATACCTAATAAGTCTATATGCAAATGGAGAGACTAACCTAAAGTGTATAAGATTTGCTTGAATTTAGGCATATAAATATCGATGTTTAAACAATTAATTTGAAATGGAGGAGCTATTTCAATGTTAACACATACTTAAAAAGGACTTCATACTTATCTCATCACTATATATAGGAAAAAATACAAAAACCTCATTTAAACTTTGATTTAAGTGTAAATTGATCTCATAAACTTTTAAAATGAGATTTTTTACCCCTAAACTTTAATAAATTGGAAAAACAATCCCTAAACTTTGATTTTTGGGTGTTTACGCACCAAAATAAAAGTTTAGGGGGGTGTTTACGTATTAAAATCAAAGTTTAGAGGGTATTTACATACTTAAATCAAAGTTTAAAAAAGTTTTGGGAGTTATTTATCAATTTATCAAAGTTTAAGGGGTAAAAAAATCTCACTTTGAAAGTTCAGAGGGTTAATTTGCACTTAAGTCATAGTTTAGGAAAGGTTTCTAGCAATTTCCCCTTATATATATGGTAAAAAATTTACATAAAACCTCATTTATTTAGAAAAAAATTTTATGTATTGGTATGCATATATGTGTGTGTGTATGTATGTGTGTGTGTATAATGGAAGCACCAAATTAATTGAGTAATGTATTGTCGAAGTGAAATATGCCATCAAAATAATAGTATGAATAATGAAAATGAATAAAAAATAACAATTAATGGAGAATAGGGAAAGAAAAGTACTCCAAGATTTATAAGGGAAAAACCTTAGTAGAGAAGAAAAGATTCATAAGCAAGAAGAGGTGAATTCACTAGAAAACAATGAAGTATGAATTTGATTTACACTATGTACTCTCTCTATAATAGAAAAAGCAACTCTTACAAGTTTATTTCTTATTTTTTTTAAACCTTAGAAAGACTTATATTTATGCACTTAAAAGATAGGGATATAACTACATAAGTTACACATGGAGAATAGGAGAAAATAAGAAACAAAAAGAAAGCTAAGACAAACAACTTACCAAAGGATTCTACCATCTCTAATAAAATCTCAAATTAAAATGCACAAAGAATCTAAATTGCATTGAACCCAATTCTCCATCATGGCTTGAATTCTCAAAAGTGCTTCACCTAAGTTCAAATGCTTGCCTAAAATTGCAAAGCACAAAAAAAAAAAAAAAAAATTAGTGATAAGCAACATTGTTCAAAATATACTCCTTTACGAAGGGTTACCACATGCCTAACCATACAAACTAAGCCTAAGCAATGCTTGAACTTCTCACTAAGTAGGCTTGTCATCAACATGTTAGTTGGGTTAACACAAGTACTGATCTTCTAAATAACATGTCCCTCATTGATTACATTAAACATAAAATGATAACAAACATCCATGTGTTTCGTTCACTTGTGATGCATGAGATCCTTAGGTAGTGGACACTTTGGTTGTCATAACATACAACAGTACAGCTCTATCATATAGCAAACTCAAAAATCAATTCTCTCAACTAAATTACTTTTTTAAGTCTCTCTATCAATTGTTGCTATAGTAGACAATAGAATAAAGGGTTGAAGAGAGGCTAAATCCTCTTAAATTAAGTAAAATATTATTAGAGATCTTATTTGGTGCAATCTTATGCGAAAATTCGATCAATCTAGTAAAAGCACAAGAACTTTTTTCAAACTCCAAATAAATAGTATATGTTCCCCTTAAATACTGTAAGTTATACTTAGTACTATCTTAATAGTGTTTATGATACCGTGTAATAGCTAACCATACTCATAACATGCGTAATGTCAAGATGAGTCCAATTAGTATATAAATAATACTGCCTATTGCATTAGAATAACAGACTCAGAAATATAGCACTTCTCATCTTTTCATTACACTAATGAATCTGCAGATAACTCGAAATGTCCATCTAAGGGCATAAGGACTAGTTAAGCATGTTGTATGATAAAGCATTCAAGTTCTTTCTGAACATCTTTGCAAAGATAAACATAATCTACTTGGTCATATGTCTTTGTATGTTTTCACACTAAGAATTTTTCATACTATACTCACATCATTCATCTCAAGTTTTACACTAACCTTGGCCTTCGATTTTTTAGTATAAAACAAACACTCAAAGCATTAGCATATTATTAGCATACAATAGGAGAAAAAATGTAGAATCCATTATTCATTTATAAATATGCACTCAAGTATCATATCTATTGATTAAAACCAATGCTTAGTGTATAACTATCAAACCATTTATACCCTTACTTCGAGGATTGCTTATGTTTATACAAGGACTTTCTCAATAAGTATACATGATCTTCCCTTCCTTCAACCATAAAAACTCTTTGGTTGCCACCATCATAATTTGCTCATTGAGAACTCCATCACGAATTTGTACTTGAACTATAACAACACTGCTACCTCTCACTTGAAGTTGTTACCTATAACGAAAACACCAACATCGAAAGGTCTATAAGTACATCAGTCTCAATGGGGACACATATGATATTAGCAATTGAAAACAAGAATTTTAGGCTTAAACTATCTATCATCATTGATCAACAATAAATCATCCTCTTTCCTTTAATCATAATAGCACCATTGATTTTTGGCTTCTTACTTCATTTATGTTCTATTTCCTTCTCTTTATTCTATATTCCATAGTATTCTTTGTAAAGTGCCATTTTTTCTTGTAGTAATTGTAGGTCTTTTCCTTATTTCTTACCTTAGAACTAGATGTATATTTGCTACTTAAACTAAACCATTCTTTTCCTTTAGATAATAGAGCATTTTACTCATTGGGCTTGCCCTACTATAAGCACTCAACTTATTATCTAACTTATCTTTCATTTTTTACTTAGGAGAAGTACACTTTTAGTCCTTAACGTTTATCCACTCTTTTATTTAAGTTCGTGACTTTTTTTTTTAATTTTTATTTGAGTCCTCAATGTTTTCAAAATTTATCAAAATTTGGATTTCTATTAAATCATTAGATTTTGGTGCGACTTAGGCATGTGTTAGTTTTTCATTGGCTTTGGGATAATTAGACAATTTGTTGGGATTTACATAAAATTTCTTAACCCATTTTTCTTACTTTTAATTATTTTTATGTGATTTTGATTACTTTATCATATTATATAATTAATTTTCTTTGAAATTATTTTTTATCATATTATGTAATTAAACATATTTAATATTATCATTTTATTAAATTAATTACTATGGACCAATTTGAAGGTAACGTATGCCTTGGATTGATGTATAATTTAACAAATTTAATAAAAGTCTTATTTTTGTAAGATTTTGAAAACATTAACGATTCAAATAGAAGAAAAAAGGGTCGAAGATTTAAATAGAAAAATGGATAAATATTAAAAATTAAAAATATACTTTTTCCTAATTAACATAAAAAGGGACGTACCACACCTCTTTATGGCTTTTAACATATTGACTCTTGAAAATTTAGAACTATCAATACCATACTTTCTTCACTACTCGAGAGGCATACTAAATTGATTGATATAATATAAGTCCCTTCTAAGTCTATTTTACTTGTAATGTAAAGAAGGAAATTAATTCTCTCATAAGACTCATTTAACTTTGACATGCATAATTTTGCAAAATTCATGCAAAAAGATTCATTTATTGATAGAAAAATAATCATTAATATATACTTAAATAATTACAAGATGAAAGTTTTTACTCCTAGTAGACAAAGTTTTATTAAGTTCCTCTTGAAAAATTATTTTTAATTAGAAAGTTATTTAACCCATCAAACTAAGCTTTAGTGGCTTATTTAGATCATACAAAGCTTAATTCAATTTATAAACATGTTTAGGATTTACTTTATCTTCAAAGCCAAGGGATTATTGGATAGAAACTACATTTTATAGAGTGATTTAGAAAAGTTTTTTTTTTTTTTTAGCTTTTACATTTGTTTAAAAAAAATTTAAAGTAGTTGTAACAAGTAAATGCCAATAAGAGTTTGATAGCTTTACGTCTAGCTACTAACACATAGACTTCCTCATAATATATTTCTTCATTTTGAGTGTAATCTTATGCAACTAATCTATCATTGTTTCCATTGGCTTCATCACTTTTATTGAATTTATTTTTGGAAATTCGTTTGGTTCTTATCCTTGTTTTATTGCAATGTGTAGAAAACTTTCTTAATTTATCTTGCATTGCTTCAAACTATTCTCTTCTTGAATGCTTAATTTATAGATTTAAGTTCAATTTTAGATAAAAGGGTAAAATGAGATTCATATTTCTCTTAGTTTAAATCTAGTATTTACTATAGCACTTGGTTTTCATATTATCTAACTTGTTAGGTGATAAATAACATATTTATTTTTCGATCAATTCTAACTTGATTTGGTTTTAGAGTTCTTATATTGAAGTAGGATCAAAGAGAGACATACTATTATGAGCTTGTGTAACTAGAGACTCTCCATATTTCCCTATCTCTTTCTCGATTATCATAAGAATACTTGATGTCTCCTTAATTTCCCTCGTATTTACCAAAGTCATTTAGATAAGAACCTTCTTTTTTACTACATTCTTCCTTAGAAATTTGACCTTTAATCTTAGGTTTAAGTAAATCCTCTAATCTCTTTAAATCTTTGCCATCCTATTCTAGACAACTTGTACCTGCATTATCATTCAACCATACCATTATGAACTTAACTACATTACAAATACTCTTATTGAAATTTTAGATGACTTCTTAAAGGATAAGTAGTTAAGAAATATGACTTCACATGCTGTAGAGTCAAATTTTCTTAGGTTTTAATTTCCCTTTTTAAAAGATAAAACAATTATATCTAAGAACATTTTCAAATGTTGATTTCTATACAATTCATATGGAGTTTTTTCCTTAAAAGAGGCTTGCTAAATACATGGTTAATGATGTGACAAGTGGTACTGGCTACTTTAGCCTATAATTAGTTGGCAATTTCACTTTCATTTAATATGTTATGGATAATTTCTTAGGTCATCATATTTGTTATACATCAATATTTCACTTAGGTCTTGCTCATTTCCTTGGCTTATCTTGTTTCTCCTTTTAAGCTCTTAGTTTAATTGTTATACAAGATAAAAGATTCTATGCGAATATGACCTAACATTAGCATGCTTTAGCAGAAGATACACTTTACCCACAAAGATTTTCCACCACCTAATTGCCCTACCCTGAGGGAGGAGGTACGAGTTAGGAAGGAACATCATTCACATGGCCAAATCTTGAGGGCTTTTTTCAACCTATAAAGCTCTTCAACGTCTCCATGGACAAAGATCACACCCTAAAGACTCAAACATACATGTTCACCCACATGTACACTCTTCATCTCTATACTCTCTTGAGGGTTATTATTTAAGATTCTTTACAACTTTTTGACCTCTTCACTAACTTGAACATTAAAGTACGTGAGCTAGAGCCACCTCTTGCACACTCTTAGCTCATGTGTTCATTTTTTATAGGCCCTAAAACCAAACCAAGCTAGATATACAAGCCTGAGAGAACTTTCAATAGTTAGTGATATTATTTCTTTTAAGCTTTCTATTTTGTTTTGGCGCATAAGGAATTGAAAATTTAGGGTTTTTCTATTCTCTTTACTATATAACATAAATTTATTGTTCTCAAATTCTCTAGCATGATATTCGTGAATAATTTCAATGCTTCTCGAATTCTCCATTTGTATTTCCATAGTAACAATAATGAATACTTGAGATATTTCATTATTATATATTTAAAAAATTACTATGTAAATGGAGAGAATCATTTACTATTACTAAACCCTACTTTTTTTTCTTGGGCTTTAAGTCTTAATTGGCCTGAAGAGATTTACATGTACCAATTTAAGTGCATACTTAATTAACATGTCTTTTTGTTTAAAAAGATGTTCCTATTTGTTTGTTTAAGGTATAACTATTGTAAAATATGTTTTAATCAATTGAAAACCTCGTAGCTTCCTTAGTAAGTGATTATTTTTCAAACATTTTAGCTATAAAAAACTTATGTCCAAGTTTTTTATACCAATTATGAGCATCACAATGTGAAGTTATATATAGTTTTCATGATATTAATCTAAAATATCATAAAATTGATGTAGAAATTTCTTAATCTTATGTCTTTGAAAACTTATTTTTCAAAATCTAAGTTAAAGTAATGCAATGTTTTGTTCATGATATGTCCATTTTTTTCCACAAGCGAATGAAAAGTATTTTTGTTGGAAATATACAACTACATGACTAGACCAGCAAATAAAAATAATGCATGGGAAATCTATGATTTTAACAAGCATATTGGTCATGTAATCGTATATGACAAGTAACTAAGGTCGTACTTTTCACAAGGATACTAAATTATGATAATTCTAATCTAAACTAATCTAAGCGAATCAAGCATAAGTCTTTAAGAAAATTTCTTAATTAACATTGTTTGAAAGTACTTCTAAAATTAATTAACAACTAGTTAAGAGTATGTGCTCCACGAGTATAAAAATCAAAATTATATTACAAATTTATTATTTAAAAAATAACAAATATAATGATAATTTGATGTTTTATGTATTATCTAAAAAATATTATTCAATAAAATATTTATTTCATTTATTAATTGACATTATAACATATTATAATATGATATATTATTCTCAGAAAAAGAATGATTTAAAATGAAGTACCAAATATTAATTTGCTACAATAGAATATAAAATGTAAGAGGTTTTGAAGTTATATTAAATATAACAAAAAATTATTGAAATGTAGTAATAATACAAAGAAAAATGATGTATAAAAAGAAAAGCAAATTACAAATACTAAGGCATACAATCAATCATTATGTTGGTGTTAATAAGAATTTTGATTAAACTTACACAACTTGTTTCTCTTTTAAGTTGTCTATTCTATTATGCAATAAAAATATCATGTACAAAGTATTCATTTACACTTTCCAACTAAAATATTTGAGTCATCTCATATCTCAAAATAATATAGGTGAAATCGTATTTTAAAGGAAAATTTCAAACTATAATTTGAACTGCATAAAGTTTGAAGTGAGTCTATTGCTTGGACCTTAATCCACCACTTGGTAGAGGTCAAATTAATAGTTTTATGTTTTATTCGAGATCTTTTAGTTAGATAAGGAGAATCATAGCAAGATTAACAATTAGATCAATCATGCAAAAAAGCTATAGTAACATATATACACGACTAATCATCTTACACGTAAGTTATGTTATTTGTCTATAAAAGTATCCAAAATCACATATTAGTATAACAAAAATATACAAACAAATCAAATTATGTTATTCTCTTCATCAAGATCACCCAACACCATTACATGCAATTTAGCCTAATAAACTTGTAAGATAAAAGGCAATCAAAATATAAAATATTGCATTAAACATGATGAATAAAGGTTTAGAGAAACAAGATTAGGGTTGGATAACGATAACACAAGCGACCCATAACTCTGAGAGCTCCAATTTACCAAGGTAATACTTAAATCTATGACCAAAGTGTTAAATTGCTAGAATCTACCTAAAATCTCCTTTAAAACTAATACCAACACTTGATATTAACTATTAAAACAAAGGAGATACAAAGGAAACAAAAATTGCAGTAAAATGCTCCTAAAAGATGTCTCCCATTTTACCCAAAAAACAAAAGAAAAAATATGTCTCCCATTTGTCTATAAAGAATAAGGTGTATTTATAAAAAAGTAACTACAAATGGACGATGGACAGTGTTACCATTTAGATGTTAGATGTATGTCATTTAACCCTTCATTAGGGTTTATAGATAAATAATGTGTTTTAAAAACCTAATTTAAGGTTTATTTACTAGTGGATGGTGAGGTACTTAGTGCTTAGACAATTGGATAAAATCATCTTGGCATTAGTTTCCATTTTTACCATCTAGATGGTAGGGAGAAAGGCATTCACATACTACTTATATGCCTAGCTACCGGTTAAATAGTACCTATTAGCATCCTAATAGTTGCTAGGAATCTTTGAGTTCCTTATTTAGTTTTGCTCTTTAGGTAGGAGAGTTTTTTTGAGCTGTTAATATTAGCCCAATCATAAGATGAATCAATTTTTCCCTATCCTCATCACCACCATCCTAGTTCTTCTCCTCCTTACTCTTACTTCCATTTGAAGCTCTTCTAAAATGATTACCCTTTATTTATGTCACTTAGCTGCCAAATTCCTAAAGTGTAAATATTTGTGCACTTTATATCTTAACTCTTTTGGTACTATCCCTACTCTATATCTTTTGCATTTGGTACTTTCCTCTATTATCTCTCTCAATTCTTTTCTCCAAACAAGGTTTATCTTTGGTCTAACCATATTCTAAATCATTCTGTTTCTGTCCCTTACATTTTTTCTTTCTTTCAACTCAAACAACCAATTTAGTCACATATACTACTATAGCTCTACTACTTTATTGATCTCAAATCTAAGCTTACGAATATAACAAGCAATAATTTGCTTTAGAGGTTCATGACCATCACATGTGGTTAGTAAACTCTTAAACTTTTCATCGTAATTCTCTATACACAACTAACCTTACCATAGATCTTGTGATTGTAAGAACATCTAATATTTATAGTAATCAAGCACGAATCTTTGAGTCATCAATATCTATCGTCTACTATGTTCTAGCCTTCTCCTTACCATCTTCTTCTATTCTTATAATTTTCTTACTAAAGCTTGACATATTCAGTAAAAGCTAATAAGGCTATCTTTACTTTGATACACTCATTGTGTTAAAAAAATCAAACATATCTTCTATTCTTAACATTTAATTTAAGAACTACTACGATTATTACTGCCTCTTTAAGTGGGAATTTTTAATTTTAAGTGCTCTAAGCCCTTATAGGTTGATTACACTCATTTCTTATATCAACTCTAAAATTATTATAATGGATTCCTTGTGAAATCTAACCCAACTTGCCCCATTGTTAGAGGTAAGCATGATATGGTTGGTTTGATTTGCTCCTAATCGAATTGTATATAACTGTTGGATTTTTATAATTTTCTAAACCCAACCATGTAGTTTGGTTCATAAAGTTATTGAAAATAAATTAGTTCAGTCCAGTTTGATTCATTGTTCAAACCATTATCATTCATTTAAATAATAAAAAAAAAAATACATGTAGAATGTCTTATTGTGCAATATGGAAAAAATGTCAATGCATTTTTATAACCATGTCTGAAATTAATAAAAAATATAATTTCAAATGTAAAGTGATGATAAAATTTAAATCCCAAAATGATAAATTGAGACTTTATGATTTATATAATTTACTTGTTTTAAATCTATAAATATGAGAATTGAATCCTAAAGTGACATCGAATTGGAAATTTTTTTTGTTTTCAAAATTTATAATTTTCTAACTAGTATTTTTATCAAAATTCTTATATGAACATTTAAATGATCTCATCATACATATAAACATAACTAGAGATGGTTCTCTTTTTCTAAAGCACAAATTACTAAATATATATAGTAGTTCAATGCTGCATCACAAGTTAGATAATTTTAACTTACAGTAATTTTCAATAAAAAAGTGATAAATTTGGTGTGTGTGTGTGTATTATAAAGCTTGCAAAATAAACTATATGATAAATTATAGAATACATTTCATTATAATGCTAGAATACCTAAAAAGACATACTTTCTATATTACAAAATGTGAAGAGAAAGAGCGAAATCTTTTTTTTTTTTATTTTAAGAATTAAAAAACACAATATAATAACTAAAAAATAAAGATGCACATTTTTTGTGAAAGAACCCTAAGGAAGCTTTACTTCATCACAACTCGAAACCTTAAAAAAGGCCTTAATCAAAAAGAAAAAAATAGCGCTATTATATATAGTAAAACCAAAACGTAAAAGGTTTATCATCTATTTTTATAAGCATGACTATGACAAAGTCTTATATCCAAATTGTCACAATAGCTTCTATGCAATCATTTTAACATTTTTAGTTATGCATTGATTTATTAGAGAGTTGAAATCAAAACTCCATAAAGGTAAGAGGCATGACTAGACACGACATGAGTGAAGGTAGAGAGAATGCATGAGAGAGAGGCGTAAAAATGTGAAAACATGAGATGATGTTGCCTTCTGTAAGATTTAGGTTTTTTAGTGCAAATATTAACTAAGATTCCTTTAGTTTCTAGATCTAAACATTTTCTTTTAATGCTATGAAACCAGTTTGATTTGATTTGAATACTTGAATCGAATTGCAAATCAATATCCTATAATTGAACTGAAATGTGAATTAAACCATATTAAAAAAAAATAAAATTGAATTTACATTTGGTTCGTATAAGTTTGCTTTGATTTACAATTTGATAGGTTTATTTTCTAAAACAACCTAGTGCAACTTCTTCAGTCAATCTTCTTAGATGTTTCATCTTGCATTTCTAATCATTTTATAAGAGTTCTCAAAGACTCTACATTCTACTTGTCCATTGATTAATCCCATATACCTCAATCATGTTATAAATTAGATATATGCCTCTTCATAGACTATTCTTGTTAACACCCCCTCTCAATATATTATCTCACAATTTAAATATCAAATTAACAATAATCAATTCAAATTCTTAATCCTAAAAGTCAACTACACACCAATCCACTAATATGATAAATTTAATAATTGAAAAGAATTTATACTTATCACATAGCATACATTCCTCAAAACTCTAGTACCAATTTGATAAGAATCTTGAATCGTGATTCATATCAACATGTTAAAGTAACAATTCACTTTATCATGAACCTGGAAGAACTAACTTAATAGTATATAATTTACATAAGCTTCAAACCTGGTATGTAAAATAAGAACTTACACAAGAAAAAACAAAAACAAAGGTTGTAAGACTTAAATGAAATGTCATATAGCCATTGGGTTAAATGCCATATCCTTGTTTACACTTTAACATTATCTTTTGCTCCATTCATTATCTATCTATGTTTTATAAACTTAAGTTCATGTATATTTAAAACATAAACTCCAAAAAAAATTGTGATGCTTCAAGTGATCAAATCCACATTTTATGCGTATATTTACATGTATTTTGATAGGTTTAATGACAGGATATATTTAATATTTTCCTTAGTGATAATTATGCTCTTATATGTATATTATATAGTATATTGTCTAGTGTTTGAAAGAAAAATAAAAACTAAGAAGATATATTGGGTCAAATTTTGTGGTTTTTATTGCAAGTGGAAGCAAAACAACTGGAAATAATTTCATTAATATCAAATAAGTACCAAGCCATGTCCTTAAAGAATTTGACATGTTAGGTAGACTATATAGTGGTGTGTAAGTAGGTTAAAAGGGCCAAACTGACTTAGCTCACTTTGGTCTATGGGTTAAATGGGTCGAGCCTTTTTAGCCTACTTTTTAAATAGGTTAAAAACACTTTACCTTAACCTACTTTTTAAGCAAGTTTAATAGGTCGACCTATAGGTTAAAGGTGTAAGTCAACTAAATAAGTCAATTCAAATTGGCCCACTTTGGCCTATGAGTTAAACGTGCTAGGTTTATTTGGCCTTTTTTCTAAGCAGGCTAAAAACAATCAACCCTAACCAGCTTTTTAAGGAGTTATATGGGTTGGCCTGCGAGCTAAAACTCGCTTGCACATATCTAATAATATATCTTGTATACATGTTATTTTCATTTAAATAAAGAAAAATTGTTTGATCGATAAAAGAATCAAATTACATTAGATCAATAATTTCAATTTAAAAAAGTAAGACCTCTACAAAAATGTATCTAACTAATAAGTAAAAAGGAAATAATTGTTTTTAAATCTCTAACTTCCTTATCGAATGATTTGCTAGCTCTCTATAAATATGATAAACCGATGTATGAAGCTACAATATCAAATGTTGGAACTCTTTGCAGCATGTACCAAACTTCAAATCCCTAATTATAAGATTTGATCTAATGAAAAATCGTTAGTGAATTCACTTCAACAATAACATTGTAGATACCTTTTTTATAGCAAAAATTTAATCCTTTTTCCTACGGCAAATTATCTACATCAGGTTTATTGAAGAATAATCAAAAGTTTAACCTTATGCAAACATAAGCATAACATTATAATCTCTCAAAAAAACTACCCCCTTTTCTATCACTAGAATAAAGAGCCCCATAAATGTTTAAGTTATTAAAGATCACTTTAATGATGTATCAATATGATCCCCTCTTATCCTAATTAGACCATCAATACATCGGTTTAACAACAAAAGATTCTAAGAAAGAGATGAGACAATGTGTGAGAGGCCTTACTAAAAGGAATGTCTAACCCACTTGCATAATATCTTACTCCTTAGTGATCCAAGAATGTTGTCCAATCCCACACTAGTAAAAAGAATGAATTCTATAACCTTATACTTTGAACGCAAAACACCAGAGATAATTTTGTCTCTTTTCTCACTCTTCTATCTTGATTGTTTAGATTTTAAGGTTTTAATGCTGTCATACCAAAGTTATGAAAAAAGAGAATTGACTTCAAAAATAGTTTTTATGTTTTCTTATCTATTTAATGATACTATTTTCTTGTGGTTTAAGTGAATATTTATGTAGATCTAATGTGTCTTCTTATAGATGAGTTTAAGGTGATTAAGATGAAGTAAAGTACTAACCAAAAACACTTATAAGCCAAAACTTTCTTCGTGTAATAAATGTTGTTCCTCCTTCTTTTATTCATATTATTTATATTTTTTATTTTGTACAATGGTTTGCTAGTTTCATAACTGTATTCAGTTACAATAACTACTACTATCGATTACAATCACTACATCCAACATATACTATGCTTTTATGAAAAATTTTGACATGTATATCATTTCTCTACTATGCAATTGTTAAAATTCTTAGACATCTTCCTTAATCTTCTCTCACATGAGACTCTATTGTAATTTTATAAGATCGAATTAACAATATTCTCACAAAGAATTCTTTAAATTTGACCAAGTAGTATCTTTTATTAGTAGTGACTCCCATTGATACTTACAATACTTCTTAACCTTGTCACAACAATTCTCTATAGTTCATAACTACCATAGGCAGGGGTATTCATCAAACTGAATTGAACTGCAAAATATGGCTCTTTTATGTTTCAGCTTAGTTCGGAGAGGGTCCAAATAGTTCACAATTCAGTTTACAGGACTAAGTTGAAACTAACCACTTGAACTTTAATCAACTCGTTTTTTATTAGAAAATAAAAATGTGCAATATTTTCTTCAAGTTCTAAATCCTATCAACATTTCAATTTCACCCTATATACCTTTTTCTTTTTGTCATTACTTGTTTCATTCTTAACCTTTATAATCTACTCATTTTCCTTCACCATTTTCTCTCATGTCTAGTTGACTCACATGCCTTCACTTTATTTAAGATATAATATTATCAAGAAATAATATTATATGGCTTTCATTTTTGTATAAGGTATCTGAATTTGAATGTTAATATTGGTGGAAAACTTTTATAACTATTAATAATATTAAAAATAAAATGGTGTTTTAAAAAAGTAGTTCAAATTAAATTAAACCAAACCAAATAACATTTAAAATGGTTTGGTTCAAAACTCTAAACTACTAAAAGTGGTTCAGTTAATTAATTGCTTAAACTAAATTATTTTAAATACAATTCGACTTGATT
Organism: Lumnitzera racemosa; assembly: GCA_024138005.1. NCBI lineage: Eukaryota > Viridiplantae > Streptophyta > Magnoliopsida > Myrtales > Combretaceae > Lumnitzera > Lumnitzera racemosa. The sequence continues at coordinate 38,550,777 of JAMXBC010000007.1, forward strand.
TGACTCCTAAACCGAATCATAAACACCCTTAACTACAGGTTTAATATAGAATAATTATTATAGGATTTATAAGGTAATTATGTAGAAAGCCAATTGTCCTTTTTAGCCTTATTCAAAAGAGATATAACAAAAATTAAATAAATCTAAGAACTTCGTAGAAATTCTCATATATAAGTCACTGGTCTTACTCTCTTAATTGATAATTCCTTATCATTTTGTTGTTTGTTTGCCATTTGTTTCATGCAATGATGAGCATGAGCTAAATTGTTCTTTAATAAATATTCTTAAAATCTCATCTTTACTTTGCAATTCATAATCCACAACTTCTACTAAATAAGAATTGTGGATATAACATGGAATATTACAGGGTTTACGACCATATAATGCTTTAAAAGGAGTCATTTATGAATGAGTGCAAAAGCTAGTATTAAAGAAAAACTTTACTCAAGGTAAATACTTAACCCATTTGTTAATACAATTCATCATAAATGAGCACAAATAATGCTCTAAACATTTGGTCATCACCTTAAATTGACCATTCTTTTGAGGACAGTAAGCTGAATTCATTTTCAAACTTGTTCCACTCAACTTAAGTAACTAGTGTCAAAATCTACTGGTAAACACTTTATCTTTATTAAACACTATTAACTTTGAGGTCTAATTTAGTTTAACTCTAATTTTAATAAACAACTTTACTACAGATATAGTTAAGTATGAGGCAGTAAGACACCCAAATGATAATACTTTGTCAATTGATCCATTACAACTATTATCATTGAATAATCATTTAATAAATATAATCCAATTTAAAATCCATAGCCACCTCCTCAAAGCTTTCTAAAGCATTGTAATGGTTGCAAAAATCTACTAAGTGATGTGGATAAGAATTTTATTAATTGACATACATGACATTGTTGCATAAATTTTTTTATTTCTTTTCTTATGCTTGTATAATAAAATGTACTACTTGGTGTCTCGTATGTTTTCAACTTTCTCGCATGTCTCCCAAATGATGTGGCATGAAACTTTAGTAGAATGCTATGACTTACCTTAGAAGAAGTGGGACAAAAATTTTATCACCTAAATATAAGAGCCCGTCGTGAATTTTCAAAAGTCAAGGAATGGCCTAATCTTGAATGCATTTTCCCTTTAAAATCCTCAATTATTTATCTTCAAATTCCTTAATCAAAAGAATGATAAAATTAAAAGAAAAAAAAAGACGAAGCATTCAACTAAGAGTTTGTAATATGTATTTTGGACAAAACATCACAAGCTTTGTTCTATGGTCTTAGCTTATATTCCACCTCATAATCAGATCTTGGTAGCTTCATAAGATATTTTGCTATTCTAGTGTCTAAATAGCATAAGTCAATATTTTTTTTACGCTTTTTTAATTAATTTTATCAATCATATGACAACCTAAAAAGTACTGTTACCATCTTTTTATAGCCTTTACTATAGCAACTAATTCCCCTATGTAAATACTTGATTTTGTAATCTTATATTGAACTTCTTCCTGAAAAAAGAGATTTATGAGATTGTTGATGCAATACTACATCAATGCCCATAGTGTCTCGACTCTACTGCTTTAAAATAGTCTCACCATGTGAACCATCTTAAGATAGAAACCGACCTTACAGTTGCTATCCTAGACTAAGTTCACATTGAGAGTACTCAACTCTGTTGCTTTGAAACATCTAGCTTAATACTTACTTGATATAAACTTATGGAATAATTCTTTTGAAATAATTGATAAAGAAAACTCGTAAGTTTGACTTTTCAGAAGAGTATTCATAAAATCTATAGGTACATATTATTCAGTATACATATCAAAGATTGAAAACTAGCGAGGCACTTGAGAAGGCTCAGGTAGTTTTCTTAGCAGTTATGAAAAAAGTCAATAATAAAAACAAAATTCTTCTTGATCATCACTCTTTAACCCTATTTGCTAAAGTTCTAGTTTTAGGTACAACACTTGTATTTCTACTCTAAACCTATAAATAAACTATAGAGAAATGAGCGACAACTTATTCAATAAGTAAAACGAAAACAAAAGTATGTATTCAGCATATCATAAATAGGGTTTTTAACCGAGTTAGTTAGATACATGCATGTACAAAAAAATATCATTGCATGATGTTATCCAGTCCGTTGTGAAATTAGAAAAATTGTGCCCACTTTAATTTAGGTTGAGGATCTTGACATCACGCACTCCAAGTTGGAACCAAATATTGGCGCTTATGTAATGGAGAATATCCTTCTCCTATGATTATCTTCGAACTATGGTCTCCAACCTTGCTGTAACCTTCTCTCTTTTACTTAGTTTGAGTAAAGTGGGGAAAAGATAATTTTAGCTATCCTTATAAAAAAGAGTCCATGTTTGGCTTGATAATCTCAACCGTTACCCCTAATAGGTTACAATGTATGTCAAGTTGGATGTTAAGCTGAGTTTGAGTTAATTCATACTTAGCATGATCAACCAAGCTTAGATAATTCAAGTATAATATTAGTCATAGAACAAATATAACATAGAGCTCAACTCCTATAACAGTAAATTGAATCTTAAAAACAAGCGTTATACTTGTGCAAATAGCTAACTACAATCACAAACAAATACATACCAAAATCTCTAGAAATTCTAAAATAATACCTCAAAATGTTGTGAAGTATTGATCTCACTTACTTGGTTTCTTAGCCAATTGTTACCAAAAGTCTTCGATAAGGTTATAGATTTGACCTATTTGATATAAAATAGAGTGGAAATTAAAATACAATACTTAGATGAAATCTGCCTAATATATTAGACTTATCCCTTTTGATTTAACCTAATGTAGTCACAAGCATTTATTATATAACATCATTATAATTTAATTTTATATTTAAAATTTATGTAACATTGGTTTATAGTATTATTTAAGAAGTTTCCACCTTTTAAAGAACTTCTACTTTAGAAACATGTACTTTTTACTAAAAATATATATGTTCAAATTTTACGAAATGTTAGATTTATACAAATATAAAGTTCAATTTTTAATAGTTTTGTTAAAAGATTATTACTAGAGATCTACTCATTTTGAGAATTTGTAGTAATAATATAGAAGTTCTGCAACTATCAATATTCTAAATTTAAAATTTGAAAAAGAAGAAATTTATGAAATTGTAGAGATAAAATACTCCATTTAGGAAAATAATAAGATTATGGATATATCTTTTCTATAATTATTCAATATCAATTATAAAACAGTACTTATAATTATAGAAACGAGGTTACTTGAAAATATCAAATATTGAAAAAATTAAATATTTTAATCCTCTTTTCTTCTTCTTCTTTTCCTTTTCCTTTTTTTCTTTTTTTTTTCCTTCTTCTTCTTTTTTCTTTTTTCCTTTCCATCCTTTCCCTCAGTTTCTCTTCTCGTTGCCTTCTCTCTCTCTCTCTTCTATCTGATTGATTCTAAACCCCCTACCTTATGGCTTTTGAAGCCAATATATATAGGAAAGTTCATCGCTTGATAAAGGCGATGATATATATATATATATATATATATATATATTGTTTGTTCAATTTTATGTGACCTTTCGATTAAAATTTTATCATGATTTATTATTTCTAAAGTTTCATAATGTACTTAAAAAAAGTAGAATATTATATTATATACTTAATTTAAGATTTATATTTCTAGACTAATTAAAATTTAACGTGATAAATTTTATGTTGTATTTTATATAGGTTTTATTTCAACTTATTTTTGAAGTCTGACTTTATAAGATTATTTTTTATAACTTTTGGTAGACTCATATTATCATTTGGTTTTATTTGAAGCTAATTTTTTCATTGATTTTATATTCCAAGATAAGGCTCTAAATATCCTTTTCTTTAATATATAATATATATAGATAGGTTCCATTATTTATTTGAAACTTATTCATATGCATCTTATACATAATTTTACTCATTAATATTAATTATTAAAATCATATAGTTGATCTTAACGGATTTATCATAAGCTATATCTAAAATTATGAAACTTTACATTATAATGATTAAACCCGACAAACTTAATACTTTTAAGAAAATTGCATATAAATGAGCTTAAATTAAAATATTAAAGCTATACAATTACTTCTTTTAATTTTTATTGCCCAGTCATAAGGGTTCAACTTAATTCAAAGAACGTTGTTATAGATTATAATTTTTAAAGTGTGTCTTAAACACCAAACTTTTCAATTAATTAATTATTAATTTATATAAGTACATATCTAAATCTAGGTGTAATTCCAACATTCCAATACTTATATGTGGTTTTATTAATTTATGGGTATTTAATTTATTATGGTAAATGAATATTAATTACTTTTACATATTATCTCGTGTCACTAGTAAAGCTAGTATAGACCGTTTTATATCTTTGATTTAACTTATAAGTATATCTTTTTCCATAAAGGATTTAAAATATTCAAAAGTTAGCAGGTTGAGGTTGTAAGATATTACACATAGCATATGCATTTATCTTAATAACAAATGTTTAAGAAAAATCTAGCAAAAGCCAATACTAGTGCTACCATTAAAGGGTTTGCAATGGTAGCATAATTCTTGACCAAACGCTTGTAGTAATACTTAAACCTAAAAGTCATCTCAATTTCTTAATAGTAATAGGCTGTGGGCATTGCTTAATAGTTGATATCTTCTACAGCTCGGAATACCCTCAATTGATATTATATGGCCAAATAATCAATTTTAGATTGAGTAAAAGAATTCTTATTTATTTTTATGCAAAACATGTTGTCCCTTAAACATAAAAATGCTTACTCCAAATGTTTCAACTGCTCTTCTTTTGATATACTATAAATCAGAATATCATAAAATGTACTATGATAAACTTCCTTAAACAAGGTTGAAAAATGTTGTTCATGATAGATTGAAATATTGATGAAGTATTTGACGAACTAAAAGGCATTATCATCAACTCACAATAATCTCGTGTACAAAAAGCTATCTTATGAATCTCTTGTGGTGCCATTTGAATCTAACTATATCCTACTTTTGAATTCATTTTTGAAAAAATTATGCCTCCCCCCAATTTCTCAAATTATAGCACGACTTAAGGCATTATAGTTCATGTGAAACCTCTAAGAGTTATCCTTTCCCTTTACTGACAAAGTAAGAGAAGAAAAAGGGCTTATACTAAGCAAAATTACACTTGACTCTAACATTTCCGCTACATATTTTTCAACTTTTAACTTTTAAGAAAAAGGAAATCTCTATGGTTGAACATCGATTGCTTGTTATTCATCTTTTATATGGATATGATGTTGGACATCCTGTAACGAAGGCGAAGATGATGGAGTCACATAAACATCCTAAAACCTACCCAATAATGCCTTAATAGCATGTAGGTGGTACATATGGATGAATCCACTAAGTAAGTCTCCAAGCTAAATAAATAAGAGATATTATTCGACTAAACTAGTTTACTTAATTGTTAATGCTCAATTAATTTTTGGTCCAAGTTGCTATTCCCCTTTCAATTGTAGTCTATCATTATTCATTTGAAAACTCATTGCAGTTGTAAATATAATCTATTGTCATGGGTCTAAGTGCAGTTAACTACTGTATTCATAATACCATTTTAGCTACTTGGATTTATAAAGTATAAAAATCTATTAAAAATTATGTTTGTTGTAACTATGGTGGTATACCTTTACATACTATCATAAAAATCAATCTATCACCATTACCAATCATTGTAGAAAAGTGTGGAATAAAAATAATTAGCAAATTAGGCTACTTTATTTTAAGTATAATTACGTACACTACCAAAATCTATCAAAATAGAATTTGGTTTACCATGTATAAACTCTTTCAAATGTAAAGTCCTAAGCTTTTGTACTCCCGATAATGCATTGTAACTAATTTCCATATTCTTTTCTATTGGTTTAATATTACTACATTTATATTGGCATCATATAGCTCTTGTTGATTTTCTACTTCCTCTTCAAATTTGTTTGGTTGGATCACGAAAACAAACTTTGCTTTATGAATGTGACCTTTATGAAATTTTTCATTGCTATAATAACACAAACCCTACTCTCATCTTAAGGCCATTTCTGTAGGCAGTAATTTTTAATAAGTAATGGTCTCTTTTGATCGTAAACAGGTTGTGTTGAAGAATTATGCGTAATGTTGGTTTTGGCTGATTGTGTTCGTAATGTTGGTTTCAAAGAAAGCATAAGCTTGTATGAAAAATTACTTAAATAAGTTTTGGTTAAAATGGATGGTGAAAGTGGTGTATTGAAACTTTTCTAAAATTTGGATTCATGTACTTTAACTAAACTCATTGCATGTAGACAGCTTTTAGGTTGATAAGATCAAGCTTCATATTGTAAAAAAGGTTTAAGTCTCGAAATATAACACCTCATTAAAGAACTTTTAGAAAGACTAGAAATATGGTTTAAAAGTGATACTAATTCATTTTAGTATACATCTACACTACTTTGCATCAATTTTGATAGCCTACTTTGATAATCTTCAAACATAAAAGGGCTAAGTTGCTCTTTTAAAGTAATAAAAAATATAAGTCATGTAGAGTCATTTGTAGTCAATCAATAAAACCAATCTAAAGCAGCATTCTCTACGAAAAAGTACCCATTTTCAATCTATCATATTCATGTATATTTTGAAAATTAAAGAACTAATTGGCTTTAAAGATCCATGCTCTTGGATTATGACCTAAAAGTTTTGGTAGCTCTAATATAATATTTCTCTTACACAATTGTAACTACATTACATAACTTTGCGAAGATTATGAATGATCCATTATATTCTTTTGTTTCACTGGCATATTCTAATTCTTCATTTGAGATTTAACATATTGGCTCACAAATTTTATTTTGTCTGTCAATTCATGCATCATATATCCTAAGGTTTCATTTCTTGTATTAACGACATTGTCTTGCCTTGCTAATAAACTTACCTCTTCTTGCATTCTTGTTGTGGTGATTCTTGTGATTGTTGAGATCAATGAAAACACCAATTATAGGCTTAACTAATGAGAAGGCCCATACCACTTACAAAATGTCTGAATACTTAGTCATCCAATGAATTCATCCAATCTTGCACTAGCAAAAATATGAATCCTCTTGAACCTTGTACTTTGAATGCAAAACATCAAAGGTAATTTCTGTCTTTTTTCTCTCTACTATCTCAACTATTTAGATTTTAGGTTTTCATATCTATAATACCAAAGCTGTGGGAAAAGAGAACAAACTTCGGAAATGATTTTTATGTTATCTCATCTATCAATGATACTATTTTCTTGTGGTTTGAATATATATTTGTGTAGATATAATGTGTGTTTTTATAGATGAGTGCAAGGTGATGAAGATGAAGATGAAGCAAAGTTTTGGATTTCAAGTACTAAAAAAACTCCTAAGCCAAAGCTCTCTCAGTGTAATCGATAAGTCCCTATTTTTTTTTTTTTCTTTCATACTATATAACTATTTGCTAGTTTCACAATTGTATTCATTTATAACAACTACTGTTACTGGTTACGATTACTATTTCAACATGTACCATGTTGTTACGTAATATGTTATCGTGTGAATCAATTCTCTACTACGTAATCTTTAAAATGCTTCGGCATCTTTCTTGATCTTCTATTACACAACCAATATCTGGAACACAAACCGATGCTACTCCAATCTAATTTAGAATGTATTAAATCTTGTGCTATCATAACACTCTCCAAAATATATCAATAACCCAGTTTAGTGCATGTCCAATTTGTTATTCTTTATTATTTTTTAAACTCTTTAACGGTGCATGCTATCCGGTTATTCCATATAAGGAACAACGTCAAAATTAACATTCAAACTTTGAGCTTTATTTCAATTTTATGATTGAAATTCGAAGTTGTTAGATATTATACGTTAGTTCATTTTTTTTTTTTGGATTAAATTTACTACCTTACCTTATATTTTATATTTATTTACCAATGATTGTTAACCATATCATCTTTTAAAAAATAATAGAGATAATATATTTAATAAGTAAAAGTTTTATTAAGTATTAAATATTTAACAGTTTTTAATTTTAGGTGTTAAATTTAATAACTAATACTTTCAGCATTGGACATGATATGAAAAAATACGTGAAGGTCTGATAACTATCGTGATATTAATGGAAGCATTCGCGGTACCAATGCCGTAGGTGTTAGCTATAGTTCCGTCTTCCACGGTCTAGTTAAAGCAGGTATACTTGCAAATTTTTTCGAGTCAACCATCCTATTTTGTTTTATTTCCCAATGGCAGAGCACGTCACGATAGGATATAATATATCTTGTCGTGGACCATTCCTTTGCGTCTTTATTGGAGTACTCCTTTTCTCCAGACTCGTACATGAAATCAAAATGTTATCTTATCAGCAGTGTATGAAGTTGTAGTAGTAATAAATATGATATAAATATATAGATTTTAATAATATAAATATAATATTAGAATCTATATATTGCACTATAATTTATATATTTATAGCATATTTATAATTGTGACAAATTTATATAAAATCATCCATATGCAATTTCTAAAATCAATTTAAAAGATCACTATCAGTGCAGTGCTTGTGAACATGACATGCATGCTCAAATGTCAAAAGCTTAGAAAGAACTTTAAGTCTTTCAACCTAAGCAGCGCTTCGTGGCTAGGAAGGTTGTTGGGGGTCATCTCCGTCTTTTGGTGTTTCGATTTGTCCTTTTATTAATTTAACTTCAGTAGTAATCAATTATGCTAGAGAATGTCCCAAGGCACCAACTGCCAACTTCCTTGAGACTGACAATGAAAATAATAATAATAATAATAATATTAATAACGAAGACTTTTTGCACCTAAGAATTTTATTATCGAGTTTGCCGTTACCACGTAAATGAAGAAAATTCATATTTATGTATTTATCTATCTTATAAAATGTGTAACCAGATACTCCATAAATTTTTATAACCAGATTTAAATTTTTTTCCCTTCCATTAAAACTTGAAAAAAAGAATGTCGGTTCTTTTTAGGGAAAAGGAAATTTTTTTTTTTAAATACCACTTATGAGAAAATATTCTAAAAAATATAATACTTAAAATCGTCTATCAAAAAGAAAATGTCACCTAATTTTAAGTGAAATTGTATTTTAATCGGATGAAATAGCTAATTAGAATAAAATCAATTCTTTTAAAAAACGATTTCAAATACAATATTTTTATAAAAAAAAAAATTAGGAGTGGTATTTAGGTAATTTTTTAATATTTTTTCTTTTTTCCTTTTTTATATATTAATTTTTATTCTAAATTGATACTTGGGCATGATTTATTACGTACATGCAGACAACATTAATTAACGATCCCAATGGTCAGACTCAGCTTTGTGACCTACTCGGGAAAATGGTGTAACTAGCTTGCCGACCAGTCGTAGATGTAAGCTGACAATACTCAATAGCATCGATTTCTGACAAACATTTATTAATCAAATTAAAATGGTCCTCTCGAGCTTGATTGACCTAATTATGTCGCTTAATTAATATAAGTAGTAAGATAAGCCAATTAGTACACTTGAGTTAAAGATATACATAAAAAGAATCAAGTCAAAGGCATTGTGTTATCGCAAAACTCTAGTCCAACGTAATATAATGATTTTTTATAAAATAAATCAAATTTGATTCTTCGTACATTCCATTTTAATAATAACAATAACAGTGCCCAAAGAAAGCATTATATTTTCATATTCATAACACACACACACAACTTTTTTGGCAATAAAAAAAGGAAAAAAAAAAACATATATAACTTTGAGACAATTGATGAATTATGAAATACTGCACTAATAACAATACATATTGTATAATTGGAATAATAATTAATGTGAAACTTGCTTTTTTTTTTTTTCTCTCAAAGCAAGAAAACAAAGGTATAACCACAATATAATTATAAGAAGCATTATTCACACATTCGATTTTTGACTGTAATAAAGAAAAAAAAAATTCCACAAAGGTTTTATTTCCTAACCACAAAAAGAATTTTGGAATTATTTGAAACTACTAATATATATGGGTGTATTTTTCTTTTCTTTTATTCTTTTTTCTTAATTTATTTATATATTTTAGTTTCTATTTCTTTGTTCCATGTACTTGCGTATCCTCTGAAGTGCTACTTCTAGTGTTTGCTCACTCATGTTAGCAAAACACACCCTAAACCAACCTGGATCAGAGCAATGGCAAGAGGATCCTGGAGAAATATTTAGCTTCAATTCATGAAGCATGGTCCTCCAAAGTGCCAATTCACCTTCTCTTGTTGGCTTTTCAAGTAGAGGGCTCAGATTCATCCAACAAAACAACCCAGCATTACCCTTGAGGCACTCGATCCCGGCTTTTCGCAACTCGTTGATAATCATGTCGTATCGCTTCTTCAGCCTCTTTCGGTTGGTCTCAATGTAGTTCTCGGTGAATTCCTTGTTAGACAACATGGATGCCAGAAGATGCTGTGTCTGAGATGAGATTAAGGTGAAACTTGACATCCTCCTGGCTGTTGTAACAACCTTGTCGTTGTAGGAATATATCGTCCCAACTCTAAATCCTGGCAGGCCTAGATCTTTCGAGAGGCTGTACACAATGTGGACTCGTTCACAATTCTTGTAGCCATTTGATGCCAGGACCTCAGCAACGCTGACGAACTTGGATGACGAGAAAACCGAACCGGAATAGATTTCATCCGAGATAAGGTGGATGTTCTTCCGAGTTGCGAAATCGAGAAGGTCCTCCAGGACAGATCTTTGAACCGTGGCTCCTAGAGGATTAGAGGGGTTTGTGATTAAGATGCCTCTCACCCTTGTTTTCATTGACACAGCCATGTTGTAGGCCGCTTCTAGAGCTTCAGGAGTGATTTGGAAATTGTTGGAGCTATCACAATGTATTGGCACTATTTTGACCCCAGTCCTCCACCTCAAATCTCTATCAAACCTGAAATAAACCAAAAGTACTAGGTAAGAATTAAGAAAATCTTAGGTGAAAAATGAAAGAACTATCTCAATTATTACTCCAGAGTTTTTTTTTTTTTTTTTCGGGATGGCCAAAAGCTTCATTACACTTACCCTGGATAGTAGGGAGTAGGCACTAGCAAAGCATCCCCAGGGTCTGCCAGAATGAAGGTTAACAGCTCGTTGGCTGCGGTGGCCCCAGCCGTTAGGACTATCCTCTCCGGGTCGAATTTTGCCTTGCCGCCACGGATTTGCTCCATGAAACTTGCCATTGCCTGAATACATAAGCTCAATCTCATAAATTAACCCCCTTAACTCTTTTTCTCTCATAATCATTTTCTCACAATCACTCTCTATTTCTTAAAAATGGAGAGTAATCATCAGTTACGTACCTTTCTGAAAGTCAAGAGACCATGGTAGTCTTGAAACAAGGCATTCTCTCTAAAACCTGGGGCTCCTTTTCCCCATACAGATGCTTCAGGGTGCTTTTCCAGGTAATCTTCCAATAAATCAAAAGACACCTATGTCAACCAGACAACAGACATTAACATTATTAGCCACATGAAAAATCCTGTCAGATGACAACTTGAAACATTATCTTTTGATCAAACAAATATATAAAACGAATCTTCAGCTTATGCCAATCAATCCTGCTCACCTGATTTTCAGCCAATCCCATTTGGATGACACCGGCCGGGTTAGTGATTTCGTCGTAGGGGTTCTCGTCATAGGCCTTCCACCCAGCGAAGTAAGGAGAGTCTTCGCCGTGTGTGTCGGATTCCGCAACCTTTGAGAGCCTAACAGAAGGTGCCTCGATTTCTATGGCCATGATATTGAACTATAAACAAGTTCACTCGGATTAGGTAGCTGTTGCTCTGAAAAAAGTTGTTTTGGAAGCCTGAATTGCTGTATATGTTCTTATGTAAGTATGCAATGTGTGTGTGTGTGTGTGAGAGAGAGAGAGGAGAAAATGTTGAATTGTGTTGTGTTGAAGTGGGTTTAGGTTTGTCAAAAGGCACCCTTATTTATAGGGAGGGAGTTGCCCTGAAAAGGTTCGACAACTCGGAGATAAAATAGAGGAAAATATATATATATATATATATATCAATGATTGTGATTCTCTTTAGTGTAAGCATGATCTCGGAGTAGAACCTTTTTACAGAAATATAACATATAGTTTTAATCCCTCAATGTGACAACTGTTTGCTTATATCATCATATAAAAAGCTTGACGGTTGCTTTGGGTGGGTATTTTCATATTTTTTCTTTAACAAGTTTTGTTAATCAACATCTGTAATTAATCACTTGCTGATAAAAGTCCAAAAATAATTTTTTCACACTTTCCTATTTTAATACAGTTCACGAAAAATTACATACATACAGAGTTAATAATTTCTTTATTTAACACTTTTACGAATGTTCCGAAGTATGCTTTTGCTTTTCTGTTTTATTATTTTAGTTTATTTTATTTTTTTGGCCAAGGGATGCCCCCAAACCTTTTCTTATATATTATGGTATAGTATTTTTAATTATTTGAATATTACAGTAAAAAAGTACCGAGTATGTTAGCTTATGGCTTTTAATTAGAGTCAGTAGCAAAGAGGACGTCAGAGAGAAGAGAAGCCAGTCACGATACTTAACTATTAAAAAAATTGTTAAATGGAATGTTAATTTACTCTGGTATAATTATATATAGTCAATACTTTTCTTGACAATAAAATTAATTAAGGAGATGGCAACTTTTCAAGTTTAACTCATCTTAAGTTGCTGTTGCATATACCGCTATACTAGAGTTGCTCCCATCAAAAGACATATGACCAAAATGTTTACCATTCTAGGTTTTGTATCAAGTCATTCATCTTGGCTTAAACAGAACTCGTATAGATTTATAACTTCAAAAATTAGAAAGCAAGTTAGTAATCCCTATGCAACAAGCTAGGTTAATTGTAAAAATTTAACCAATCATAATAACATACACTATAGAAATGGGAAAAAAAGAGAGGAAAGATGATCATTAGAGAATTTACAAATACTCAAAAATGAAAATTCTCTTTTCAGTTTGTAACGAGTGACTACAGATTATTTCTTTTTGTAATAACTAATAGCTAGCCACGTAATTTCTCGTTTAGTTTGGGATTTATATTGTCATGTGATTTCTTTTTAATGACTTTGCAAGGGAATAAGTATAATTTCATAAATCTATTATAATTTTTTATCAACTTTTCTAGCCTTAAAAAAAATGTCTATTTGATCTTAACCCCTATTATAAGGGAAGGGAAAGGGAGAGGAGGGGTTTTGGGGAATTACAAATAGCCTCTCCAAACTTTAATTTAAGTATGAACTGATTATCTAAACTTTTAATGTGTGGTTTTTTATTCCCTAAATTTTGAAAAATTGGCAATATAAAGGAAATTTACCTTTTTAGTCAATAAAAAGTTTAGGGGTCAAAAATTACACTTTGAAAGTTTATGAAGTTTATTTACATTTTTCCCAAAAATAAGAAAAAAGAAGAAGAAGAAGGTTACTTATAAACATAAGACTTAACTATACCACCTTACTAACAAGGATTAATAAGAAATATAGGATCGAAAGGCCTAAAAGTCATTAAAACTTTAAGGAAGGTTTATAACTTAATTGAAACTTGTATATAAATATCGAACTTTTAGTATAGTTATCTATGTCATCAAAGTGTTAACTTTTAGGTGCATATACAATAGATGGAAATTCACATTAGTGGATAATATTTATGGTTGTCATTTCCGTAAGGTTGTGTCAATTTTAGAAATATATGAAACAAAATTATGCGTTAGAAATTAATTAATTACCTCTATAATTATATTACCTCTTGAAAAGGATCAAAGATTGATCACGTGCTTCCAAGCTTAAGGACTTTCTTAGATGGTGCGCTAAACTGTTCGAGGTGAGTTAAGCACCATGGAGCAGTGTTTACCCCAGTCTAATTTACCGAGCTACTTCGCTCTCTACACTATCCAAAAGATTGCCAAGGTGCTAAGCTAACTCCTCCGCAACACCCCAATCTAATCATCAAATCAGAAAAATAGCCATCTCTACAGTGTCAAGACAGAGTTGACAATTGTTAGGATCTGACAACTCAAGGTCGACTCGAATATGAGTCATCCCTGGACCAACCCTTGTTTAGTCCCAGCAATTAGAGCTTTCGAACTATCGATGGCAACCGGACTTAGTCAAGGCCTATCCCTACACAACTTGTAGCGTTATTAGGACTACAGAATGAGCAGAATCACACGTGTACTGTCCTTTTTGACATTCGTACTATCCTTTCTGACGAAGGATATTCTTTTAGCACAATTTCATTTTTTCTTTGTAAATTATTCTCCTTTTGTTTAGCCATTGTTATAATTTTTTGTAATTTAGGACTTATCTTAATTGGGTACTATAAATACTTGCATAAAGTACTAGTCGTATCATCATATACAAAGAATACACTAAACTTCTTACCCCCTCTTGAGCTAAGTGTCTTTTTGCTTACTCTTCAGTTACACTTATTTATCCCACTTGAGTGTGGATTAGTGGTAAGTAACCTTTGGCCATATTTATGCGTCATATCAACTGTGACCCGAGCTCTTGTGAGGCATTGGTATGTCATATCCATCATTGGTGCACGGGAGCCCTTACGTAACCTTAAATTATCATTTACTTTTTGAGCCATCTCATGATTTGGACTTACCCTCCTTAGTTGCGCATGATATTAGGTTCGTATGTTTATCAACGGAATTCGTACATCTTAGTATCAGAGCTTGGCTATGTTCAAAGTTGAATTCTGCTATTGTGTTCTTTAAGTGGTTTGTTACTACTCTCGTGTGATAACGATTCTATTGTTAATCTTAGAGTTTAGTAGTTGAGAAGTATTCTGTGCTCTATTTTCCCTTGTTTTTCGATACACAAAACAGAGTGTGGTTAACTGTTCATTTGTTGTATAACTATCGTAGTAATTGGAGTATCGGTTATTGATCTTCAAGTGGTATTATTAGACATCAATTTTTGTGAAGTAACCATCAATATTAGATTCAAGTGTTCAAAGAACTTTAGGAAACCAAGAAAGTGATACTCGTCGTGGCCAATGGTAAGAAGGAAGATTCATACCTCAATCAGTAAGTGACCGGTTGGATAAGCTTACCTACTTAGTAGCTAATCTGGTGACTGTTATCCAAGAAGACAAGCAGCGAGTTAGGAATAGCTCTACTAGAGAATGTAAGCAACAAAGCCAAATCAATGGTCAGTTTGGCTGACCTAATGCCCTAGCTTGACCACCCTGAGTTGAAGGAGTTGGTAGGGATGTGAGATGAAGGCTAGCGCTTGAAAAGATTGAGGAAGAAGTAGAAGGAGACGACAAAGCAGAGGAGTTCTACGAGCCTTAAGAAAGAAATGTACGAGCCCCTAGAGTTGAGAGATTAAGGATATGTATCCTAAGTTTTTCTAAGAATAGTGATGCTGAAGACTACCTAGATTGGATAGATGGGATTAAAAAGCAGTTTAAATGCCATGATGTACCTAATAATGCAAAGGCTAGACTTGTTGTTTTAGAGTTCACTAGCTATGCCACCTTGTGGTGAAAGAACTTGCAAGCAACCCAAAGAAAGGAAGGAGAACGAGAGGTTAGGAGTTGGGATAAAATAAAGAAGGTTATGCAGAGAAGGTTTATGCTTAGCTATTATTTGTAAAATTCCTTCAAAAAATGGCAAGAGCTCAAACAAGGAGGGTCAAGTGTAGATACTTATGTTAAGGAGTTTCGAATGTTGATGATTTGATGTGAAGTCGTAGAGTTAGAGGACCGCACTGTATCTTGATTCATCGGTGGATTGAAGTATGAGGTTAAAGATGTCTTAGAAACCCTAGATATTAGAATGCTTGATGATGCAATCTGAACCGCCTAGAGGACAAAAAGGCACTGAATAGGAAGATTCTGACCACCAGTTAGCTGACCTGGTAGTAGCGGAACTGTTCCAAGCAGATTTGTGCGAACGAAACTAAGTACAGTTGTTGAGATATGACCTACTTTGACTACTCGAGTAAAGGAGAAGAAACCCCTAAAGAAGTTTGAGAAGGGATAAAGTTCAGGAAAGAAGACAAGTGAGATCAAGTGTTTCAAATGCCAAAGCTTTAGACACATGGTTGCTTAGTGTCCAAATAGAAGAACTATGGTAATCCAAGACGAGATGCCGACTATCGAATTAGACAGCATTGACGAAGAAGTAGAAGAGTTGAAAGAGGATGGATAGACTGAGCTGTTCAAAGAGAAAGTTATCTATAGTGAGGAAGACAACTTTACGTCGACCACTCTAGTGTTGAGAAGGACGATGGGCATGAGTCCTGTACCTAAAGACGAACAAAGGAAAATCTCTTCCATATTGGATTCAAGGTAAATGAATCACTTGACGCACTGATCATTGATAGTGGGAGTTGTACTAATGCAGCCTCTGCATTTATGGTCCAGTAATTGAAATGGCCTACCAAGCCTTACCCAAAACTATATAAACTTCATTAGATCAGTGATAAGGGAGCCCTATAGGTGAACAAGTAGGTATCTGTACCAATCTGCATTAGCAAATATCGAGACAAAGTACTCTGTGATGTACTGCCCATGAGTGCGTCCCTCGTTCTACTTAGACGACCATTGATGTTTGATCAAGTAGTTATATATGATGGAAGGAGGAATACATGTTTTATGGAGCATGAAGGCAGGAGGATGAAATTGAATCCTATGACTGACGAGTAGGTGGAGGTTATGCAGTCCTAACTTAGTCGAACCTTAAAGAAGGAGGCTTTAGTGATGACTTGGGCCAAACTGAAAAGAGAAATAGAACTCGAAGGACCGACCTATCTATTGTTTCAAAGATTAATGGAGGTGAGGTTCGAAGAGAGGATGCAGTTTACCAAGGTGAAACCATTGCTAAAGGAATTTGCTAACCTGTTTCCAGAAGAGCTACCGAAAGGTCTACCCTTAATCCAAGGCTAAGGCGTTGAGCATGCGATTGACCTACAGTCAGGAGTCGCATTACCGAACAAGCCTGCTTAGGGGCTAAGTCCTGAACAGGCCGTCGAGCTGTAGAAACAAGTAGATAAGCTAATGAAGAAGGGGTATGTGCATAAGTCCCTTATCCCCTATGTCATTTTGTCTTTGTTAATGCCAAAGAAGGATAGCTCTTGGAGGATGTATGTGGATAACTAAGGGATCAATCGAATTTCCATCAAGTATAGGTATCCCCTACCCAGGCTTAATGACATGCTAGATGAATTAAGTGGAGCAAGAGTGTTCTCCAAGATCGACCTTAAATCTGGATATCATCAGATTCGAATGCGCGAGGGTGATGAGTGGAAGACTGCATTCAAGGCACGATATGGTTTATATGAATGGCTTGTAATGCCATTTGGACTGTCCAATACATCGAGTACACTTATGTGCTTGATGAATCATGTGCTCCGAGAAGTAATAGGATAGTTTATCGTAGTTTATTTTGATGACATTCTGGTATACAACCTCGACCTGAAGATTGACCAGGAGCATTTTTGAAGAGTCTTTGCAAAACTCCGAATTGAACAACTCAACACCAATTTGAAGAAATGCGACTTTTAACGACCCGAGGTGATCTTCTTAGGGTTTGTTGTGAGTGCAAGTAGCATCCGAGTTGATGATGAGAAAATAAGACCAATCATGGAATGGCTTGAGCCGACCTGTTCTACTGATGTGAGAAGTTTCCATAACCTGGCATCATTCTACTATAGATTTATAAAGAATGTCAATGCAATTGCACCCTACTTATCGAACTGTCAAAGAAGAGCGTTAAATTCAGATGGGAAGAGAAAAAAAAGAGGAGTTTTGAAGAGGTGAAAGAAAAGCTAACTACAGCCCCTTGTCTTAGATTTGTCGAGCTTTAACAAAGCGTTTGAAGTAGAGTATGATGATCTAGATTAGGCATAGGTGCTGTGTTGATGCAAGAAGGTCGACCTATTGCTTATTTCTGCGAGAAACTTCGAGGAGCTACACTCAACTATTTTGTCTATAACAAGGAGTTCTACTCCTTAATCTAAGCACTAATGGTATGGTAGCACTATTTGCTACCTAAGGAATCTGTGATTTACATCGATTATGAATCCTTGAGGTATCTAAAGAGCCAACCCAAGTTATCTCAAAGGCAAGCCAAATGGGTTGAGTTCATGGAGGATTTTTCTTATGTCGTAAAACATAACAATGGAAGGAACGATGTAGTGGTCGACACCCTATCGAGACTTCATACCCTCCTAACTAAGCTACAAACAAGGTTACTTGGTTTTTCAATGATAACGAATATTTATGCTAAGGACCCACATTTTCATCACATCTATGCCTGGTGTGAGGAAGGATGAACATTGGATAATTATCACAAAAAGGATAGATACTTATTTAGGAAGAGGAGGCTATGTATCCCAACCTGTTCCATGAGAGAATTATTCGTGCACGAGGCACATAAAGGAGGATTGACCGGACACTTTGGCCAGCGTCGAACCCATGAAGTACTATCTATAAGATTATTTTGGTTAAGAATGATGAGAGATGTGCAGTCCATGTTGGAAAAGTATGCGACCTACCGAAAAGCAAAAAGTTAAGTGTAAACACCTCATTTTTTCCATTTTATTTTAGTATTTTTATTGGGTCAAGGTTAAATAAATAAATAAATAATAAAAAAACGAAAATTGAAAAAATAATAAAAATAAAAATGTCAAGTCATATCTAGTAGTTGTATCAGGTCGAGTTGAGTTGTTTAGAGTGGAATTGGATAATGTTGGACATTCAATTTAATAAATTCTAAAGTCATTAAAAAATCGGGCTTCTTTAAAATATTTTAATCTAGTATGATATAAAGTAGATTTTTATTTAACTTATATTAGGCTAAAATAGACTTAAGATTTATTAAGTAAATTATTGGGCTAAATCAAGTTGGACTGAGTCGGACCCCAAAAATAGAAAGCCCATATCTAAATCGTATCTTAATTTGTTGAGATTAAATCTATATCAAAAAGATACAAATGATTCGGGATAGTAGATTTTGGATACATTTTTCATAAATCCCAAAGCACAACACGATATCACTATGCATCTATCATCTCTCACTTACGACCAACCTTAGAACACAAACATATGTATCCGTCGTCCTTCATACTATCTACCTGATGCTATATCTATCGTCCTAATATTTATGCCATACCAAAGTTGACACACAACACAACACTTATGGTCGTATGCCTGATCAACACATACACTAACACCGACCGCTCCTACACATGCCCTCGTCACTTGCCTGTACTTCACTAACACAAACCTCACTTGACACACAAGACACACATTGCCTAATACAGTTTAACACATACTATGCTCTCTCATGCTTAATCAATACATACACTCATCATAGTCTGCACACGAATAAACATGACACAAATAAAGCCATATAATAAGCATAATCACACACTTGGTCAGTTTACTGATGTCACTTGATCATAAACACAGCATATACAGCTATGACTTTGTTCACTCACATTTCGATAACATGAACATGTTGCATGAGTACGACATACTGCAACTACTTCACGATCAAATTTCACAGCCACGTGAACGATTCACTGTATACACATAACCAGTACACATACTAAGCATGCGATCATAGTCTAAATGATCATGATACGGTCAACATGAGTACGCCGATTACGTACGACTCAACTTGTTTAGGTAAAAAAATATTATTATTTAATTATTTTATTTTATTAGTTAATTTAATTATTTTTACTAATTTGTTTCCTTTAGTGCAGTTTTTTTTAATCATCATATCATTTGTTAATTTTTTTAAACAATTGTCAATTTTTTTGATAATTTAGTTAAATTGTATTTTTGAAAAATCGCTTATCTTTTCTTTGAGATCCATATCTTCGGAGAAGATTTGTATATAAGATGCGTATCTTTGAAGAATATACATAATTAAGATGCGTATCTTAGCAAATCTTATATATAGGATTTAGGAAACGTATTTTTTGACACATAGTGATGTTTCTAAAAATAATAAAAAAAATTTAACCAGAGTTTTCAAAAAGATTTATTTAGTTAGGATTTTTTTTTTAAAAAAATAGATTCATAAAGTTAGATTTTTTAGGTTTTTTTTAAAATAATAAATAGTTAAGTAAATGTAAATCTGACTCAATTTTTAAATCTAGAAAAATCTACCAACTAAATCTTTTCTACAAGAATTATATTGGTTTGATCCCGACTAGTAAGTACGTAGGCAGCTTTTAAGCAGCTTTGAGGCAACTATATAAAAAATAAAAAAAAAAACTTTCTATTTTTTTTTGGAAAATTCGTAATAAAAAATAATAAAAAATTCTTTTTAGTTATATTTTGCATAGTTGTATTAAATTAGTATTTTTAAAAAATATAAAAATATAGCCTATTATTTTTTCATTTTTATATGGTGACTTAGTCTTAATAGGTTAGCTCTCGAACATAGTTTTTCTAATTGATTTTCTAAAATTATTGTTTTAAAAAAATTTACGGATCAGTGACGAAATTAGGATTTTTCCACTCAAAAACCCTAATTTTATTTTTTACCAATTTAACTGGTTAGCGACTTTAATTTTTCTAAAATATTTTTTAAAGAAAATTGTTTCCTTAATTTAATATCGAATAATTTATATTAAGTAAGCTGAGCTTAATATATGTTAAATTAAGGAAAACTGAAATAAAGCTCAACACCAAGTTGAGCAAGGATATTTTCTACCTTTGCCCATCCCAACCAAACTATAGTCTAAGCTAAGTATGGACTTCATGTTAGGATTGCCCATGACGTCCTATGAGAAGGACTCCATCATGGTGATTGTGGATTAATTTAGCAAGATGGCACATTTCGTGCCCTGTTCCAAAACTAACGACATTTCAGCTATCTCTTTTCTTTTCTTATAGGAAGTAATCAAGCTTCATAATGTGCCTAGAACTATTGTTTTGGATCAAGACCCTAAGTTCATGAGCCACTTTTGGAGGATGCTATGGAGGTGAATGAAAACCAAGCTATTATACAACATGTTCGACCATCCATAAACTAATAGGTAGACCGAGGTTGTCAACAGAACCATAAGAGCTTTGCTGCAGGTTATTGTTGGACGAAACATAGCTGATTGAGATTTGTATCTGCCAATAATTGAGTTCACCTACAATAAGACCTCCCATAGCGTAACAAGCATGTCTCCATTTGAGGTCGCCTATGGGTATAACCTCGAGTTCCTAATAGACCAAGGACTCCAACTAAAGCTTGATGATGACTAGTTAGCCATTGAAAGAGTTGAGGCCATCAAAGCCATGCACCAAAAGATTGCAAAGCAATTGAGCTAAGCTAATACTAAGCTCGAGAAGCGAAGCTAAGGATGAAGGAAGATAGAATTTTAACCAGGTGATTTGGTCTGGATATATCTTAGTAAAGAATGATTCACAAACTTGAGGAAGAGCAAGTTATCTCCCAGAGCAGACAAACCATTCAAAGTGTTTGAAAAGATCAATTCTAATACCTATAAGATTGAATTACTCGAAGGGTATGGAGTGTTAGACTCTTTCAACATTGCCAATCTCCAACCTTATACTCTTGAAGACGAGCAACTAGGAGCTAAACCAGATTTGATCCTAAATCTCAAATAACCCGAAAGGGATGATAGGGATCAAGGACTAATCATGTAGTTCTAAGCCCAAAGGCTTTCTCAAATGGTGCATCTAGCTGTCTGAGGTGAGTTAAGTATTAAGGAGTAATGTTTAGCCCAATCTGATCTATCGAGCTACTTGCTCTCCACATTATCTAAGAGACTACCAAGGTGATCAGCCAAGGAATCGAGCTAACCCCTTCGCAACACCCTAGTCCAAGCATTAAATTAGGAAAACAGCCATCTCCACAGTACCAAGACCGAGTTGAAAATTGTCAGGAGTCGACTACTTGAGGTCAATTCGAATGTGAGTCATACCCAAGCTAACCCTTGTCTAGTCCCAACAATTAGAGCTTCCAAATTGCCAATGCCGACCAAACCTAATTAAGACCCACCCCTAAATGTCTTGCAGCGTTATTGGGACAATAAAATGGGTAAAATTATGTGCGTGCTGTCTTTTCTGACATCCGTACTGTCTTTTCTAATGAAGAATATTTTTTTTTTGCATGATTTCATGTTATAAATTATTCTCCTTTTGTTTAGCCATTTCTATAATTTTCTATAATATAGAGAATATATTGAACTTTTTATCCTCTCTTAAGCTAAGTGTCCTTCTGCTTACTTTTCAACTACTCTTATTTAGCCCATTTGAGCATAGACTAGTGGCGAATGACCTTCGGCCATACTTATTCGTTATATCATGTGTGACCTGAGCCGTGTGAAGCATTGTGTATCATATCCATCGTTGGCGCATGAGAACCCTTACTTAACCTTCGACTATCATTTATTTTTCAAGCCATCTCGCGGCTTAGACCCACTCCCTTTGGTTACGCATGATATTAGGTCCATGTATTCATCTATGAAATCCATATCACCTCTTATACTTGGATTAATTAAACTTTCTCATATCATATATGTCGCATAAGGTATTAATCTCCTTAATTTACAATAAGATTAATGATGAGCTAAGAAGCGTATAAGAGTTGGAGCAAATAAAAAACACGATACAAAGCCTTAAAAATGAGTAATGATTAGGTACATATAGAGTTTTATCTTTGGATCACATGCCTTGCTAAACCTATGACTTAATTAAAGTCATTAGTGACCAATGACCAAGAAATTCCTTGAAGAATAATATCTAATCCATGTAATGCATAGAAGGTAAGATACATCTTATAAGCCTATACATATATACAAAAATCTAAGAGTCGTTAAGTTGTGATAACCCTAAACAAAGATACCCAATTTACACAAGATTAAGATTCTAATTTGATAACAAAAAGTGGTGACAAGAGATAATCTTTTTGAGATTTGGCGGCCATACTTTCGCTTTTCTTAAAAAAAGACAGGAAGAATTTTTTTACTTACTTTAAGGTTTTGAGGTTAGTTGATAAACTACCAAGAATATATATTAATGTTGTTTCATCATACATGAAATCTTCAACTCTTTACATATGTAGAATTCTAGTTTTAAGCATTCATGATTGGATAGACTACACTTATTTGTCATTGTCAATATCAAATGTTGCGAAACTTACTTTTCTAAACAAAGTAGATAATAAAACTTATGACAATACCAAAATTTCAATTATTTGGAAGATTAAATCTTAGGTTATAGCACCAAAATGGCTATGCCCCAACAAATTGATAAAAAAAAACACACACACACACAATAAATATTGAAATGGTGATAGATTATACCTTGAATTTCTACAAAATTTCAATTTAGAAGATGTGCACATGTATAGATATGAATCTAAGTTTGGATCAATTGAAATGTCTTTTAGGAAATTAATTTCATCAAAGATGATCCTTTACCCTTTTCATTCTAGCTTGTAGGTGCAACCATTTTATATATTGACTTATTTTAGAGAATTCATTAATATAACTATATATAATAGTTTATCGGTGACTTAAGATAGTAGTGAAGAATGAACTAAACTTAATTGAGAGAATAGTTGTTTTATGATTGACAAAAACCTGTTCTTATTATGTTACAATATTGTGCTTTGCTTCGATTTGAGGTTTTATTATTATCTCTCCCTTAGTCTTCTTATATCTTTGCTTCATGTCTTTAGTTTTAATCTACAATAAAATTAGGTCTAGTAAGACGAATTGTCACAACACATGGCTCTTCATATTTGTACTTCCATATTATTGCTGTTGTAATTATACCTAAAGTGATTAAAACTATTGTAGACTATTACATCTTTGTTTTGCCTTGGAGAATACTATTTATTTCAATGTAATCCCACCATTATTATCACACCATTGTTATTGTTATTACTATTAACCCCACCAACACTTACTACTCACTACTATCACCACTACCTCTTACCACTACCACTAATAGTATCACTATTGCTCCTGCCATCGCATCACTACCAGCTACCATCATTACTCCTATATTGTCACCATCACCATTACCCCTACATTGCCATTACCATCATATTACTATCACAGTACTATCACCGTTGTACTATTACGTTATTATCAATACCATCTCCACTCGTATTATCACTATTACTATCACCACTATAACCTTATTACTGACATCCCTACTATCACACCATAGCCACTATTGCTATCTTACGTTGCCACCTAATCTTGACTTTGATATTAGCAACACTAATGCTAACACCAACACTATAAGGTAATCATTGCCACCACATTAGTGTATGACTATGATAGTAGTTGGATAATGATAGTAGGTGATAGTGGTGATGTTGATATTGTGATGGTTCACTAGTGTTAATTTAGAGTTGTATTAATGGTGCTATTATTGGTCATGGTGGGGTATTAGTAGTGGTAATAGGGAAAAAATGTTTAATAGGTATTACATATCACATGTTATGTACACGTAGCATGTAAATTCTAATAAGATGTTGACACTAATTATAATGAAAGAAATAATTTCTAAATTGATTACCATACGTGATTTGTACACATCACATATTTCAACATCTTATTGGCATGAACATACCATATGTGCAAACATGTAGTGTATATTACCTACTAAATTGATTTATAGTAATGTAACGGAGGAGTTAATGCAATGTTTGTGGTATGTGGTTGATAGGGATCAAGAACCGATCATGCGTTCCCAAGCTTAAGGGCTTTCTTAGATGGTGCACCGAGTTGTCTAAGGTGAGTTAAGCACCAAGGAACAGTGTTTACCCCAATCCGATTTACCGATCTACTAAGCTACTTCGCTCTCCACACTATCTAAAAGACTGCCAAGGTACTAAGCCAACCCTTCTGCAACACCTTAATCTAAGCACTAAATTAGGAAAATAGCCATCTCCACAGTATTGAGATTGAGTTAACAATTGTCAGGAGCCGATTACCTAAGGCCAACCTGAATGTGAATCATCTCTAAACCAACCCTTGTCCAATCTTAGCAATTAGAGCTTCTGAACTGTCGACGCCGACCAAACTTAATCAAGGCCTATCCCTACATGATTTGTAGTGTTATTGAGACCATAGAATGAGCATAATTACGTACGCGCTGTCCTTTCTAACATCCATACTGTTCTTTCTGACCAATGATATTCTTTTTGCATGATTTCATGTTTTCTCTGTAAATTATTCTCCTTTTGTTTAGCTATTGCTGTAATTTTCTATAATTTAGGACTTACCTTAACTGGGTATTATAAACACTCGCATAAAGTAATAGCCGCATCATCATATACAGAGAATATATTGAACTTTTTAGGATACCTTCAAAACTTGCAAGAGCTTAGATAAGGAGGGTTTATGTTAAGGAATTTCAAATGTTGATGATTTGATGTGAAGTCGTAGAGTAGGACTGAATTGTATCTGAATTCATCAATGGATTGAAGTATGAGATTCGAGATGTCTTGAAAACCTTGGACATTGAAACTCTTAATGACATAATCTAAGCTGCCTAAAGGATAGAAAACAATCGAGCAAGAAGATTCAAGCCACCAGTTAGCTAATCTGGCAGTAGCTGAACTATTTTGAGCATATTTGTGTGAATGGAACCAAGTAAGGTTACTGAGACACAACCTGCTTAGACTAGTTGAGTAAAGGAGAAGGAACTCCGGAAGAAGCTTAAGAAGGGCCAAAGTTCAGGAAGGAAGATAAGTAAGATCAAGTGTTTCAAATGCTAAGGCTTTGGACACATGACAGCTTAGTGTCCCAATAGAAAACTATGGTAATCCAAAGTGAGATGTCGATTATCGAAGTGGACAACACTGACGAAGAAGTAAAAGAGATGAAAGAGGATGAATAGACGAAGTTGTCAGAGGAAGAAGTTATCTACAGTAAGGAAGGTAACTTTATACTGACCACTCTAGTGTTGAGAAGGACAATAAGCGTCAGTCCTGTACTTGAAGATGAACAAAGGGAAAATCTCTTCCATATTGGATGCAAGGTAAATGAATCACTGTGTATGCTGATCGATGACAGTGGGAGCTATACTAATGCAGCCTCTGCATTTATGGTCTAGTAATTGAAATTTCCTACTAAGCCCTACCTAAAACTGTATAAGCTTCATTGGCTCAGTGATAAGGGAGCCTTACAAGTGAACAAGCAGGTATTTGTGCCGATTTGCATTAGCAAATATTGAGACGAAGTACTCCATGATGTGCTGCTCATAAGTGCGTCCCTCATTCTACTTGGATGACTATGTATGTTTAATCGAGTAGTTATATGTAACGGAAGTAAGAATACATGTTTTATGGAGCATGAAGGTAGGAGGATGAAATTGAATCCTATTACTGCCAAGTAAGTGAAGGTCATGCAATACCAACTTAGCCAAACCTTGAAAAAGGAGGCTTTGGTTATGATCCGAGCTGAACTAAAAAGAGAAATGGGGCTCGAAGGATCAACTTATCTACTAGTCCAAAGATTATTGGAGATGAGGTTCAAGGAGAGAAAGTAGCCTACCGAAGTGAAAACATTGCTAGAGGAATTTGCTGACCTATTTTTAGAAGAGCTATCGAAAGGTCTACCCCTAATTCAAGGTGTTGAGCATGCAATTGACTTACAGTTAAGAATCGCACCACCTAATAAGCCTACTTATAGGCTAAATCCTAAACAGGCCATCGAGCTATAGAAGCAAGTAGATAAGCTAATGAAGAAAAGGTATGTACGCGAGTCCCTTAACCCCAGTGCCGTTCCATCCTTGTTAGTGCCAAAGAAGAATGGTTCTTAGAGGATGTGTGTGGATAGCCAAGTAATCAATCAAATTACCATCAAGTATAAGTATCCCCTACCCAGGCTTGATGACATGTTAGATGAATTAAGCGGATTAAGAGTGTTCTCTACAATCGACCTTAAATCTAGATACCAGTAGATTCAACTGCACGAGGGTGATCAGTGGAAGATTGCATTCAAGACACGACATGGTTTATATGAATGGCTTGTAATGCCATTTAGACTGTCTAATGCACCGAGTATATTTATGCACTTAATGAATCATGTGCTCCAAGAAGTAATAGGAAAGTTTGTTGTAATATATTTTGATTACATTCTAGTATATATCCTTAACCTGGAGACTAATTAGGAGCATCTCCAAAGAGTCTTTGCAAAACTTCGAGTTACGCCAATCTAAAGAAATGCTACTTTTGCTGACCCAAGGTGATCTTCTTAGGGTTTATTGTGAGTGTAGGTGGCATCTGACTTGATGATGAGAAAATAAGAGCAATTATACAATGGCACAAGTCAACCTGTTATGCTGACGTGAGAAGTTTCCATGACCTAGGATCGTTCTACTGCAAATTTATAAAGAATTTCAGTACAATTGTGGCCCCATTTACTGAATTGTTAAGGAAGAGCATTGAATTCAAATGGGGAGAGAAAGAAAAGAAGAGTTTTGAGAAGGTGAAAGAGAGGCTAACTACAACCCTCATCTTAAGTCTATCGAACTTTGACAAAGTGCTTAAAGTAGAGTGTAATGCATCTGGACTAAGCATAGATGCTATGCTAATGCAAGAAGGCTGACCTATTGCTTACTTCAGTGAGAAATTTCGAGGAGCTACACTTAACTATTCTGTCTATGACAAAGAGTTCTGCTCCTTAATTCGAGCCTTAATGGTATGGCAACATTATCTACTGCCTAAGGAATTTGTGATCTACACCAATCATGAATCCTTTAGGTATCTGAAGAGCCAACCCAAGTTGTCTTAGAGGCAAGCTAAATGAGTTAAGTTCATGTAGGGTTTTTCTTATGTTATAAAATACAAGAATGGAAGGAACAATGTAATGGCCGATGCTCTATTGAGACGACATACCCTCTTGACCGAGATACAAACAAAGCTACTTGGTTTTTCAATGATAAAGAATATTTATGTTGAGGAACCACATTTTCGTCCTATCTATGCCCAGTGTGAGGAAGGACAGACACTGGATGACTATCACAGGGAGGACGAATACTTATTTAGAAAGTGGAGGCTATATATCTTGACTTGTTCCATGAGAGAATTACTCATGTGCAAGGTACATATAGGAGGATTGACTAAATACTTTGGCCAGTACTGAGCCCATGAAGTATTATCTACAAGATTCTTTTAGCCGAGAATGATAAGAGATGTGCAATCCGTATTGGAAAAGTGTGTGGCCTATCGAAAAGTAAAGAGCCAAGCTAGGTAAGGACATTATCTACCCTTGCCCATCTTAACCAAACCGTGGCCTAAGTTAAGTATGGACTTTGTGCTAGGATTGCCGAGGACGTCTCGCGGGAAGGACTCCATCATGGTAATTGTGGATGGATTTAGTAAGATGTTACATTTCGTGCCCTGTTCCAAAACTAACAATACTTTAGCTATCTCTTTTCTTTTCTTGTAGGAGGCAATCGAGCTTTACAGTGTACCTAGAACTATCATTTCGAATTGAGACCCCATGTTCATGAGCTACTTTTGGAGGACACTTTAGAGGCGAATAGGAACCAGCTGTTGTACAACATGTCCTGCCATCCATAAATTGATGGGAAGACTAAGGTTGTCAATAGAATCGTAGGAACTTTGTTGCAGGATACTGTCAAACGAAACATAGCCGACTAGGATTGGTGTCTGCCAATCATTGAGTTCACCTACAATAGGACTGCCTATAACATAACAAATATGTCTCCATTTGAGGTTGCCTACAGGTTTAAACCCGAGCTCTCGATGGACCAAAGACCCTAACTGAAGCTTGATGATCACTGGCTAGCCATTGAAAGACTTAAGGCCATCAAAGCCATACACCAAAAGGTTGTAGAGAAATTGAGCTAAGCTAATATTATGCTCGAGAAGCGAAGCTAAGGACAAAGGAAGAGAAAATTTCAACCAGGTGATTTGGTCTGGATACATCTTAGCAAGGAACGATTTGCAAACTTAAGGAAGAGCAAGTTGTCTCCTAGAGCAGACGGACCTTTCAAAGTGTTTGAAAAGATCAATCATAATGCCTATATGATTGAATTACTTGAAGCATATGGAGTGTTAGACTCCTTTTAACATTGCCAATCTTTAACCTTATACTCCTAAGGATGAGCAACCAGGAGTTAAACTAGATTTGATCCCAAATCTTAAACAACTCGAAAGGGATGATAGAGATCAAGGACTGATCATGTGGTTCTAAACTCAAAGGCTTTCTTAGATGGTGCGCCAAGCTGTCCGAGATGAGTTAGGCGCCATGGAGTAGTGTTTACCTCAGTTTGATTTGCCGAACTATCTCGCTTTCCACACCATCTAAGAAACTGCTGAGTTAATAAACTAAGGTGTCGAGCTGACCCTTCTGTAACACCTTAGTCTAAGCACCAAATTAGGAAAACAACCATCTTCACAGTACCAAAACTTAGTTGACAATTGTCAGGAGTCGACTATCCTAAGTCAACCCAAATGTGAGTTTTCCCTAAGTCAACCCTTCTTCAATCCTAGCAATCAGAGCTTCCAAACTGTCGACGCTGACCAAACCTAATAAAGGCCTACCCTTACATAACTTGCAGCATTATTGGGATCATGAATGAGCATAATTACATGTATGCTATCCTTTCTAGCATTCATACTATCCTTTCTAACCAAGGATATTCTTTTTGCATGATTTCATGTTTTTCCTATAAATTATTATTCTTTTGTTTATCCATTTCTATAATTTATGACTTACCCTAACTAGGTACTATAAATACTCACATAATGTAATTGTCGCATCATTATATACAGAGAATACATTGAACTTTTTATCTCCTCTTAAGCTAAGTATCCTTCTACATACTCTTGAGCTATTCTTATCTAGTCCATTTGAGCGTGGACTAATGGTGAGTCTACTATATCTTAATAAAGGGAATAGATAAAAGTTGAATGATAATGAGAACACTAAGGTTGCTCAAAGTAAATAATTCTGTATTGATTAGTTGATTGTTTGCATACAAGAAAGTGGTGGTTTATACACCCATCCACTACGATTACTTTATATGCATGAAAAGAATAAAGGATATTTTACAATTAGGTTATATAAAACATACAAAAAGGGATAAACGAGGTAAAGAATATTTAATAAGGAAAAGAAAGAATCATTCTGGAATATTGTGTCAGAAGATACGTATCCCTTAGTGGTTGGACATTAGAAATATGATACAAAGTAGGTAGAAGCAAGAAAGTGTTGTAGTCAGGGGCCGACTTGATTTGGATCAAGTCGGGAGCTAATCAGTTTGGTAAAGAAGTCAATTGAATTGTAGTCAAATGCCTGCAGTTGATTAGGGAGCTTCGTTTGGCTAATCATAGGTTATCTTTTGGATAATACTTCGCTACTAGGTAAGAGCATGTTTGACATATATGAGAATCTAACAAATAGGTTGGCAGGAGATTAGTTCAGCATAGGGATCCCCATCTCAGCTTTAGAGTATTCTTCGCACAAGTCCTTGGAGTCCTCTAGCTTGGCTATGGGTGATTGGTTCAGGGGTCTAATTCCTATCAACACAAAAGAACATAAGTGCAACCAAAATCCCTAAAGTGAACAAACAACAAATAATCATATGAGGACTGAGCAAAACCAAGAGAAATTAGGAACTTAGATATCTCTAAGTTCCACTATCGAGACGCCTGACAAAGACCATACAAAGACTTATACAACTTATGCACTTGGTTTGGCATTGCTTTAGTCTATCCTTTAAGTGATAGCATGTAAATGTCCTCATCTAAATGACCATGCAAAAAAGTGTTATTAATATCAATTTGAAATAAAGACCATGAAGAAGTAGCAGCTGAAGCAAGAATAATATGAATTGAATCCAACTTAACAACCGAGGAAAATGTATTATGAAAAACTGCCCCTTCAACTTATGTAAAACCCTTGGCTACAAGACAGGCCTTATACCTCTCAATTGTTCCAATTGGCCTATATTTGTTCTTATAGATCCACTTGGAACCAATTGCTTTCTTACCCTTAGGAAGGGAAGTTAATACTCTCTAAGGCATTAATTTCATTTTAAATTGCAATTTGCTACTCTTTATGTTTAGATGCATTAGAGTAATTAGTTGGTTCTTTAATAGCTAACACCTTAGCTAAGGAAGCTACAAATTCATCTAGGTAAGCAACAAAAGAAGTAAGGTTAAGCAATTGATAAAGATGTGCTGTAACTGGTATATGGGTTGGTATGGGTATATGAGAACAGGTAACTGAATCAGTATTGTATTGACAAGAGTATACAAAGCCTTATAAGCATTTTAGTGGATTCCTTGGTCCATCTGATTGCCTAAGCTATAGAGAAGAAGAAACAAGAGGCTAATGTCTTTGATCAATAGATGATTGATAAAGCTGTAGTAAACTGATTGTAAAGGGCTAATCAAGAGAAGTTGCAGTAAGCATGTTAACAAAATGCTAACTAAGTATAATAGCATGACGTCTTATAAAGTAATCAATTAATGACTAACCATTAAGGGAAGAAGGAACGAAATAAGGTGGAGACTTAAAGCTCAAAGGAACATGTGAGCAAGACAAATGACTAGTGGGGGAAAGACAATCTTTGAAGGGAAATATCTCTTAAAAAAATAGCATATCTCTAGAAAGAACCACCCTCTTATAAATAAGGTTATACACTCGATAAGCCTTCTATTCATGTCCATACCCTAAGAATACACATCTGATGCCTCTTGATTCAAGCTTATCCCTTAGTGTTAGATGATTAACAATGTAGCATAGACAACCCATAACGCTCAGATTATGATAAGTAAGTGGACGACCAAATAATTTTTCATAAGGAGACTTCCATCCCAGACTTTCCATAGGCATTTTATTAATCAAGTATGTCGCAGTAAGGATACATTCTCCCTAAAGACACTTGGGCAATTGAGCATGAAGTCTTAATGCTATTGACGTGTCTAACAAATTTCTATGTTTCCTCTCTACCTAACCATTTTGCTGAGGAGTATATGGTACTATCCTTTGATGTACAATACCCATATGATAAAAAATAGAATGATACTCACTAGATAAGAATTTGGAACGATTATCAATTCGCACAAACTTAGGAAATATGGAGAAGTGTTTAATCACATAAGAAATGACATTGTGAATGACTAAAGGTGTTTAGGACTTATGATGAAGTAAATAAGTCTAAGTAGACTTAGTAAAATCATCTACTATAGACAAGAAATAACAAGCACCAGGTATTGAAGTAACACTATAAAGACCCCAAATGTCCATATGTAATAGCTCAAAAGAGAAAGTAGAAAGATGCTCACTACGTGTAAAAGGAAGCCGATGAAATTTAGCTTCTTACTACATA
Source organism: Lumnitzera racemosa (assembly GCA_024138005.1). Taxonomy (NCBI): domain Eukaryota; kingdom Viridiplantae; phylum Streptophyta; class Magnoliopsida; order Myrtales; family Combretaceae; genus Lumnitzera; species Lumnitzera racemosa. Next base: position 38,583,199 of record JAMXBC010000007.1, read on the forward strand.
TCACAAATGAAATTATGAAAATCAAATTGTTTACAATTGTCTAAATGATGAAGTTTTAAGATCGAACTGTAAACTAAACGTGCATGAAAAAGACTAAGTGAAATTGTTGAATTACAACAAGAAACATGTTTATCAGAAACTGAATTGCAAGAAAAAGAATCTTCCTCTACAACTTAGTCCTTGTTGAAGTGTACTTGAAGAATATAAAGGCCATAATGATCTTTGGCAAAAGAAATTGTCTTCTTAAGGTTTTGGTCTTGAAATACGCATTCAAAAGAGTTAAAAGTAACAACAAGATGATGGTCTCTGATAAGGCTATGAATTCGGGTATAAGGTAAACATTATGTATAGTCAATGATGGTGTAATAAAAGGTAAACCAACTTGCTTAACAAGAATGTGTTTGCCATTTGGTATTCTAACATTAATAGGATGAGTTAATGTTTGTATATCATGTAATATGGTTGAACAAGGGGTCATATGATTTGTAGCTCCCGTATCTACTATCCAAGTTACCAAATTATCACTAAGAGCATGTAAACAAGAAAGATCAGCATTAAGCATACTTGCAAAAGGAACATTGTTTACTACAACAATTGCGTTAGTAGAATAACCATTCTTCAACCTCATCATCTCATTGCACATGTTCTGTACTAGCTTATTACTAAAGCCCAACTACTGACCCTATAAAGTAATATTAGAAAATTCTCCATCCATAATATCAAGACGTATATCAATCAGCAAAGCTTTTCCACTACTAACATTTCACTCAATCCCACTTATAACTGTTGCATTAGGTGTTGAAACACTATTATTCATCACAGTCGAATTTTCATATAATATCTTTCCTTTACTAACTCTCTTCCCTTTAAACAATTTCGGATACCCAATTAATTGGAAACAATTTTCAATTGGGTGTCCTTCATTCTTACAATGCTTACATACTATCTTATTTTTTTGTCTTCTTCTATCATTACCATTCACGAAACCTCTTCCTCGTGTTGCAAAAGCAGAAGCATCAGCTTCAAAGTTAATCATAGAAGTAAATTGTCGTTGCTTCTTTATTTATTGTACCAAATAGAAAGCAATATTAATTGATGGCATTGGATCCATAGAAAGAATTTGGTTACATACACCATCATAAATCTCATCAAGCCCTATAAGAAACTACATGTGTCTAGTTTGTGACTCAAATTCAAGCATTTTCTCACGAAGGCGACAACTACAACTATCTATACTACCATACACACAATTTGGAAAAGCTTGCAACTATTGTAACTTATCCCAACATCTTTTAAGCCTAGCATAATACGCATCAACACTTTGGTTATTTTGCTTCAAATTGCTTATATTATATTGCAATTGATAAACTAATTGCCCATTTGAAACTCCATCTTGTTTGGTTATCTAGTCCCACAATTGCTTCGCATATTGAGTATAAAGAAAACTCTATGCAATCTCAGTAAACGTGGAATTGAGAATCCAATAGCGTACCATATAATTACATTGCTACCATCTAATCAAACTAGCCGATTCATCACTAGGCTTAACAACAGTATCATCTATAAATCTAAGCTTTAATTTTACACTTAAACCCATTTTACTTGAATGATTCCATCCTAAGAAATTGTTTCCAGTGAAAATCAAATATCCAATTGCCATATTAGGGTTATCAGATCTCGAGAAATAAAGAGGATTTGTGATCATAGAATCTATCACCTCACCAATATTCGTTTCTCTAGTACTACTCATGATTGAAACTAAAAGTGATCAAGGCAAAAAAAAAAAAAAAAAAATACCTTGATGAAAGCTTTGATACCATGTGTAGAATAAAGACTCGATAGCAAAGCATGAATGTATGGGAGCAAGTGAAGAAGAAATGTATAAAGTTGTTATGTATTAGAAGAATGATTAACTAATTACATAATAGCTTTAGTTACTATTTATATTACAACACTAACAATACAACAAAATAAACAAATAGCAAGCCAATTAGCTATATATACATGTACTAGTAATAACTGAATGAAACTGATAAACCAATATTTCCACAATATTTAAATATTAAACGTTGACCTTATCTTCGACTAAAATTTCCACCTAAAGAGTTTTAATTCTTTTAAATATCTATCATTAATATGTGCCCTTCCTATATTATTTATTCTGCAATTTGCGCCCTTTCCCATTGCAAATTGCCAGAACCTTTCAATCTCTTGGATCGGGGTTGAACCAAAGGATCCCAAGTTTCGAAAAAAGGTAAATAAATAAATATAGTATATTATAATCTTTTTAGATGAAATTTGATCTATTTATATCTCCACGTTAATGTTAGGGATGGACCCAAACAGTGGCCGAACAGGATCCTCATAAACTGAAGCTTGGTGAAAATATTAATTATAAAGAATACATTATATATATATTATAAAATAAAATTTAACATAATTCTAAATTTGACCTCTCTAACTGCATTGTTTTCCATCGGTAAAATCTTGCGCAAGCATTACCAGCTGTAGACGTACATGTCTTGGTTATAGTGCAATCGACTATGCATGTGGAAATTAATGGGCATGTATAGTTTGGAAACTCATAATATCATTCGTCTACGAAACCAGAGCCAACTGTAACAGCCGGGATATTTGTCTCGGATTCTGTAGTTAGTAAGGATTTGTAATCCTCTGACCTAAGGTAATAAATAAACTAGGAATTGGAAATGGCAAAACAATAATAAAATCAGACATTATAAACACAGATCAAATAAAAATATGGTTCCTCAAATCTTCGACGTGGGGCTCAATGATCATCAAATCTCCATGTGCCATAACTTGATCAACACCCACATTTTGCGTTCAATAGATTTCATTCTTAATTTACCCAAATACAAGATCGTTGGGGAATAAGCCGGCCATAGCAAAATTAGGTACAATAATAATATTATGATACCATTATATATCTATATGTTTGATTTTGTGAGCCATGTCAATTTAACATATAATATAGTTAGTTGTTGTGGACTGTGTCATCTTTCTCATACTTACAAATATATGCTTAGGTAGGTAGCTAGGTATATAGCTAGAGGTGAAATATTATATTAAATTACTGAGGCTAAATCTCCTTAGAATATGTTCAATATCAAAAGCTGAAGTAAGACAATCTTATAGAGCATTTTTCAAATTAACTTGTCCAATATTTAATACCCACTTCCTAATTGGAAGCTTCTTTTGCCAACTAAATATGAAATTCATTAAATTAAAAAAAAAGTTATGTGAGTTAAACTAATTAATACATGAGAACTTACATATGAAGAGTGGGGGTTCGAAGATAAAATCAAATAGATAGGTTCATATCATTTCAAGAGTTTAATATTCATCATAAGAGATACCATCACTTCTCTTAAAAGAATAATACCGATCCAATTGATAGATACAAAAAATCTTATAAAAGAAATGGTATAATTCCATATAAGGAATGTAAATATTAAAAGAAAAAAAAATATATATACGAGTGAAAGGACTCATTAAAAACCATTTATACTAAATACTACTAATAAACTAACATCAAGAGATTGTCATTGTCGTGATTTACGAACTCATTTGATGTGTAAAAGTGGAATTGTAATAATGAATACAGATATAAGTATTCGGATATGGCATGGATAAAACTTTCCATTTTTTTTTTCCTTTTCCCCTCGGGATTTTGAGGGTGATTGATTAACGTGACAACTAGTAGAAATTTATCAATTCTATCCTAGAAATATTTTTGGTACAACATCTAAATACAAGCTTTTTTCTTTTTCTTTTTCTTTTTTTCCAAGCAAGTGCAACGTGAATATGTAAATATGCAGTAAGTTATTTTCGTGTATAATTTTACTAAGGGGTTAAATCAGATGTCACGATCTTCTAGTCAGTGACAACAATGAATACCTAAGATCTGATATCGATCTATATAGAGTTCACATTGGATAAAATAAAATAAGCAGGAGACATAAACATGAATTTAGGATAGAAAAATTAAACAAGATGATGGGTAAAGGATGTTGCGGTTATATTTAGAATAAGAACAGTCTGTACACTCACTGCATCAAATATTTTGATAATTTTCAGCACGAAATGTTAATATGAATACCAAACCAAGATAATTAGAACTATACAAACACACATAAAAATTAATATGATTAAAAAAAAATGATGCATTTATAATATGGATAAACATCAGTGTAAGAAAACTAACTATATATGATATTACGTTCAATGTTATACTCTTCTTACACGGATATAGATTCAATATGAAATAAAACACCACTTTACCATGCCATCGGATTTTTATCAAATAAAATAAATTCTTTTCTTGACAGATAATGCAGAAAACCTTTAACCGTGTAGGTATAGCCGAGAATAAATATAAATTTTGTCAAAAGTTCTTCTCTAGCTGACAAAGGGGGACCACAGATCCTTCGTATGACTGCGATGGATATTTTTATAATTATAGTTATTAAAATAAAACCTCATGCCTCTCGAGTTATTGCAGCTTAAGCTTAAGAATTCCTAAGCATTGTTAATTTATAATTATTGCATAGATGAGAGAGAGAAGAAGAAGGGTGCGCTTATAAGTCTAATGTTGCTCTAATGTGACCAATCCCATGTATAATTAATAAATTAATAAAAAAGTTTCGTATAAATTAATAATTGCATAACATAAGATCATCAAGCCCTTACTATTCCCTCATATATGTCCTCAAACCTAAAGTCATTAGTCACTAATCATTCTTTGACTCCAGTTGGAGAATGTAAGTCATAGAATAAAGTAAATCACAATGTGTTAGGTAATCTTATTATTAAGAAACTACTGGATATATAAAACTTTTCATCCCTACTTGGTATTTATATAATCACACCCTACAAGGAGAAAGCTCCCATAAAATATTAATCAATTATGCCAATTTAATATATAGAAATATAGGGCTTTTTAGGTTTCATTGATGAGACTGTTTACGCTAAAATGATTATAAAAACTAACGTAATTGAGATTTCAATGGTCAGATATTGGATTGTATGGTTTAATCAGCAAAACTATGGAATAATTGGAGAAGTACACAAAAATATGGAATGCCGAGAAAGAGACGTAGCATTATTTGATTTTTCTTAATTTCTTCGAAGAGAATGGGGTGTTTAAGTGTTAATTTGCTAGGTGGCTTCCAACATATAGAAAGCTAAAGAGGAAACACCCAAGAAACGACCATATGATACATGAAAAAGACTGACTAATTACCTATACCGAGGGTACAACTGGAGTCTTTAGTCTTCGACATCATTAATTCAATATAGGCAGCGACTGTTTTTTACAAATTGGCACGGACAATTTGCTTATTAATAACAATTATTTTCTAATTCCTTATTGTAAACACCTCGCTGTGTCAACATCTTTCCAAGTAGAAGGACCATCTTTTGTTGTTGGCATGTTCCATATATGAACTACAGGAGGAAAAAAATTGTTTTTATGCCTCATTGCATCATGTCCTACCTATTTTTACGAAACCGAACGGATAAGAAAAGACAACATTTGCATTTACTTTTTCTTTTTATGTGATTCGAGTAAAATGCTATTAAATTCGATTGTTTCAAAAACTAAGTCGTCGTCAAGCAACGTGAAAGTAAGCCTTACTAAAAAGTCTTTCAACGTGTTTATTGCACTTTTTTTTTTTGGTAATATTGTCTACTTAGTACAATGTGAGAAAGGTGTTAATGGTACTAACATATCACATGTGAAAAAAGTTTTAATGATATTAATAGATCACGTGAATTGATGAATAGTATATAAATAATAATAGAATTTTGATACGTCAAAATATAATTAATACTTTTTCAAAATGTAAGTTTCTTTATTATCATATATAAAAATTTTATCAATATTTGCATACTACTTATCATTCCATGTACTACATTAGTTTTCGCTAAATCTTTTTTGTGCAACAATAGTGTACTTTTAGGTTACATTACCAAAAAGTGAATGTGTTTTTAAAATTTAAGTGACTTGTTGTTAAAACACAAGATATGCAACTGCAATAATAGAACAATAGCACACACATTCATACAGTTACTTGCACTTGAATCACTTTTCTTTATTGAATTCTTGCTACACTCACACACACTCTTGCACTCATCTCACTTCTCTTTTTTATATCCGAGTACAAACACACACGTGCACTTTATTCTACACACTCACTTGCTATTTATATCCCTTAACACTTATGGATAACCACTTTAACTAACTCTTATTAACTACTAACTCACTAACTAAACCATAGTTTAGCACAATATGAATTAATCCTAACAACACACCCCCTTTAATTCATATTACAGCTATCTAATGAATGAACTCCAAGCAACATTCTTAACTTTTGAAATCTATCAATCTTCAACGGCTTAGTTAGGATATCAGTAAGCTAGTCCTCTAATTGACAATACTCCAACTTCAACTTTTCCTTATTCACTTGATCTCGAAGATAGTGAAGCCTAGTTTCAATCATGTGCTACTGGATTCTTTGCCAAATTGATTGTCGACTTGTTATCTACTAAAACAACAAATGGATGCTGTACTATAATCTTCATCTGCTCCTGCAAAGTATCCAACCACATAGCTTGACATGCACTTAAGGAAGCAGCAAAATATTTTGCCTCACACGAAGACAATGCGACAATCGATTGCTTCTTTGAGGACCATGCAAGCATCGACTTGTTCAGCAAAAACATTTATCCAAAAGTGCTTCAACGATCCATTTTATCTCCACACCAATCAGCATTTGAAAATCCTATAACTTCTTCTTGTTTTGCCATTAACCTTTTGTGAAACAGAACCTCAAACTCCATTGTTCCCTTCAAATATCTCAAAATTTTCTATGTATTAGCCAAATGAGACAATTGTAGTTTCTCTACAAATCTACTCACAGGTCTTACCGCATAGCATATATCAGGTCTGCTATTATACAGGAATCTCAATGATCTAATTATTTGCTTAAAAAAGGTCACATCTATAAGTTTTTCATTCTCATCTTGTATTAATCTAGTTCCAGTATCTATAGGAGTTGCAATTGGATTACTATTCATCATATTAAACCTCTTCAGAACATCTATCACATATTTCCTTTGATGCAGAAAGATACCATTCTTCACGTTTACAAACTCTAATCCTAAAAAATAGGACAACTCCCCTAAATCTATCATGTCAAACTCTTGTTCCATCACCCCCTTAAAGTATTCATTCTCTTAACACAGCTTCCAATCACCAACAAGTCATCTACATATAGGCATACTATAGTTATGTGTGATTCAGTCATGCCACTACTAGTCTTAGACTTCACATAAACTCCATGTTCATTCAAACACTTTTCAAGACCTTATTGTATCAGAAAAGAGTCAATTCTTTTGTTCCAAGCTCTAGGGGCTTACGTTAGGCCATATAAAGCCTTCCAAAATCTATACACCTTATCCTCTTGTCTCTTTATCTCAAAGCCTGGTGGTTGAGTTACATATACTTTTTCATCCGATGGACCATTAAGAAAGGTGGACTTCACATCTAGCTGAAACATAGGCCAAAACTTTGAGCTAACAATTGCCACCACCTGCCTAATTGTTTCAATTCTAGCAATCGGTGAAAACACATCTTGATAGTCCAACCCTTGCCTTTGGAGGAAACTCTTTGCAACCAATCTTACTTTGTACTTAGTTATTGACCCATTAGGTTTCAGTTTTGTTTTGTAGATCTACTTAACATCAATTGGAAATTTCCCTTGCAAGACAACAAGTTCCCATGTCTTATTCCTTTCAATAGATTGAATCTCTTCCCTCATAGCATTGCACCACTTCTAATCACTCAAAGCTTGATCTACACTAATTGGTTCAAGTCTTACAAACAGGGCAAGATGAACCAGGTCTCCATCTGCGATTACTATAACATCTGGAAACATCTCATAGTCATCATATCTCCTTAGAAGCTATCTCCTTCATTGGTGTCTATCATTTGGCACCTGTATTAATTGACTTACGTTATCCATCCGATCACTTACTAGCTGTTGTTGTATCACATGTTCTTTATTTTCAACAATTAGCCTAGCATTACTCCCCCACTTATCAGTTTTTTGTCCCCACTTCCAACCCCGAGTTTCATCAAACACCACATCTTTACTTATTATTATTTGTCTTGAAGTGAGACTATATATCTTACTCAATTTAAAGTGAGTAAACAGAATTCCATACTTGATCTCATAGATACATATAGAATTCTGTGGAAAGTCGTATTCGATGAAAGTCGTATGTATAGCTTGGAGGGAGATATTTCTTTCATATCTTTCGAGATCCACCCTACAATATGGGAATGATAAAAAATCTAGAACTATGATTCAAAATTATCTTGATTGAAGTGCCAAAACATTTGACTCTTCATCTATTCCAATCTAAAGGAGTAGTCAATCAAATAATCGATAGTAAATGGATCAGTTTGAAAATAAATGAATTGCTAGTTGTAGAATATTATTCTCGTCAAACTTAACTTAAACCTATTAAAAATAAATAAAATAAGAAGGGTTCGGACAATTTTACCCAGTAAAAAAGGATGCAAGGTAAGGGATAAGGATCTTATCAAGGGATCTTTCTCCCATTCATTTATCATAGATCAGTAGGGAGATTTCATCCCTTGTACACGATTTCCAAAAAGCCTATTTTCTGAGGAGGATTTCTCTATCAACTATAAATATGGCAGTGAAAGCATCATCCGAATCAAGGGTGGTTCTGGCTATATTGACCGCATCCTTTGGGGTAACTGGTTATTCCCTACCTTGGGACCAAATTGGTTATTGGGCAATCAAAATTGTAACAGGCGTACCGGAAGTTATTCTTGTAATAGGATCTCCTTTGGTCGATTTATTACGCGGAAGTGCTAGTGTGGGAAAATACACTTTGACTCGTTTTTTTAGTTTACACACTTTCTTTTAGTTGTTGAATCTCTCTTTGATTGATCAATGGGTGATATTCCGAATCCTCATTACTAATGGAATCGAAATGATCTCTAGATTGATCAGAAGATGCTTTCAATTGGCTAAAATCCGTTACTTGAATGAAACTAGATCTTTGGTTGTGAATATATGAATAGTACAAACCACCCCTTTGCTTCGAAACAAAACAATTCGAATTAGGCTCAATCAACTGGAATGTGTATTATCCATATAGGGGATCTTCCAATTAAGACGATCCATCGACCTGAACAACAAAGTTTGATTTTAGAAAAACACCATCATTATGGGAATGTACACGCAGTCGAAAAATTACGCCAATCTAGATGGATGGTATCCTATGAGAACTCCCTCTTCACTTCTGTCATCTAATTTCCTCCTTCTGTTTTCTAGAATATATGTAAAGCATAAGCTTTTAAGCACTCCGAAATGAGATATACTTGGTTTCTTCCCTGTCCATACTTCTTCTAGTGTTTTTTGTTTCAAGGATCTTGTTGGACACTTATTTAGTATGTATATTACTATCACCACTGCTTCCCCCCATAAGCATTGGGCACATTCTTAGTTTTGAGCATAGTTCTTACCAAATTCAATATAGTCCAATTTCTTCTTTCAGTCACCCCATTATGCTATGGTATGTATGGATCTATCCTTCATGTTCAATCCCCTCTTTTTCACAAAACTTCTCAAATTTGTTCAAAGTATATTCACTACCTCCATTCATCCGAATCATTTTAATAGCACTGCCACTTTGCTTTTCGACTAGTACTTTGTATCTTCTAAAAATGTTGAACACTTCAGATTTCCTTTGAATCAGATACATCCAGGTTCTTCTATTAAAATCATCAACAAACGTTACAAAGTAACGATTCCTACCTATTGTTGTTACATCAAATGGTCCACAAACGTCTAAACAAACTACTTCTAAACAGCTCAAGGTTCTTGGTGAAATTCTTCCACCAAAGGACACTCTTGGATATTTGTCCAACTGACATCCTTCACATATTTTTTCCATTACTTGAATATTTGGCAATCCATGAACTATGTTCGATTTGCTTAGTTGAGATACGCTTTTGAAGTTCAAGTGTTCGAACCTCAAATGTTGTATCCATGTATCATCATTTACTGCAGCAGCTAGACTCATACATTCACCCAACTCAGTATCAATTTTGAATGTACGGTTCAGTGAAAGTGATGCTTTGATCACTAATCTACCCTTATAGTCAAATACAGTCAACACTCGGTCCTTTAAGTTCATCACATATCCTTTCTCTAGCAATTGTCCCATGCTCAACAAATTGGTCTTTATACTCAGTACATACAAAACATCAGAGATGTATGAGTGTTTCCCATTTCTTTGTTTAATCATAATTTTTCCTAATCCTTCGGCCATTACCATACTATTATTAGTAAACCTAACTCTACTCTTAATGGTTTCATCCATTTTAATAAACCAATTCTTGTTACCTGTCATATGGTTAGAACATCCAGTATCCAAGTACCACATATTGGAGCTTGTGTTCCCAGGTAGGGTTGTCACCATTAGTAATATTGGATCATTAGAATTATGGCCTTCATCTTGTACGAAACCTACTGTCTCTCCTTTTGTCTTTCAAGAACCCCCTTTATTGTTCCTACATTCATAAGCAAAATGGCCAAACTTTCGGCAGTTGTAGCACTGAATAGACCGTTTATCAAATTTTCTCCTAAGCCCTCTTCCTCGTTGTCCTCCTCTTTTGTATATACCATTAAAATATGTTTGATCAGTGTTAGGTTCTTCATTTCTTGATTGGTACCACATCTTTCCATGTCCTTTACTCCTTCCTCGAGCACTTCCTCTTCTCCCCCCAATGTTTTCAAAAGGAGCTCTCTTTACTCTCGCTTGGAAGGCTTGTTTTGTAGATTTATCATATGTTCTTTCACTCATCCGTTGCTCATGTGCTTCAAGGGAGCTTTGCAGTTGATCCAATGTCAAGATACTTAAGTCTTTCGATTCTTCTATTGCTATTACGCTATAATCGAACTTGGGAGACAAAGAACATAAGATCTTGTCAACTAGCATGCCTTCAAACATAGTTTCTCTGTTTACCTTCATCTGATTGGACAGTATAGTCACTTTGGTACAAAATTCACTCATGGTTTCCTTGCTATCCATCTTCAATAACTTATATTGACGTCTTAATGTCTGAAGCCTAACCTTTTTTAGTTTGTCCACCCCTTTGTAATATTTCTCAAGAGTTTCCTAAGCCTTTCTCACAAAACTTGCATTTGCAATTCTTTCAAAATTTGTTGCATCAACATACTGATGGATATAGAACAAAGCCTTACAGTCTCGCTTCTTCAACTTTTGATGTGTGGCCTCAGAGGGAACATCGCTGTCCATAACTTTTTGCACATCTTAAAACCCAAATATCACCTTCATTTGGATACTCTATGTCTCATAGTTTTTCCCATCCACGATTAGGAGAGAAGTTAATATATTGCCTGTCACTGAAGTCATTCTCACTTTCTAGATCAAAAATGGCTTTAATACCACTGTTGAAACATAAGATATGCAACTATAGCAACAAAACAATACTACACACATTCACACAGTCACTTGCACTTGAATCACTTTTCTTTATTGAATTCTTGTTGCATTCATACACACTCTTGCACTCATCTCACTTTTCTTTTCTTTTTTTTACATCAGAGTACAAACACACACGTGCACTTTATTCTACATACTCACTTGTTATTTATATCCCTTAGCACTTATGGATAACCACTTTAACTAACTCTTATTAGCTACTAACTCGCTAATTAAACCATAGCTCAGCACAATATGAATTAATCCTAACAACACTTGCACTTAGTATCACCCATCAAATTAACATATAGTAGTGATGCATTTTGCTATTAACTATTGATTGTTCTAATTACTGCCTTTCGTTTTCTTTCAAAGAATTGACTGGTTTGCATAACTTGCAAATGCTTTTGTTCTCATACTAAGCTATCTAGTAGCTTTTCATTTATTTGCACCAACTAAGACAGGAATTATCTTTTAACAATAGTTGTTTCTTCAAGATTGTGTTAGAAATAAAGTAAGGTTAAGCCAGCTCAATATGGGCTAGGCATAATAAAAAGGTGAGCTTTTTTAGTTTGGCAAGAACTGAACCAACTGGATGGTCCGGTGGACTAAGCACGAGCCAAGGCTGAGCTAGCATTACCTACTTGCTTTATTTATTACCTTTTAGTTTTCATTAGTAACATTCAACTGTAGATTATTAGGATCATGCAACAATTAAGTTGATCACAAGAATAGATCTAACAAAATGACTAATTCAGTTTATAATTTTCTTAATGGTTTTGATGATGAGATTGCTGGTTTCGTATACTTATATGACTATATAGGGTAGCACTTGTTATTGAATCACACAAGAATTTCATGCTCACAAGACACAACTAAAAAATATTTTTCGAGAGATCTATAAAGCTTATTTGTATTGTGAAAAAATAGAAAATATTTTGCAGAACATTCATCATTTTTGGATTTTACCCATTTCTTTGCTGCCCTTTTCATTAATATGATTTTACGGTTTCCATTTAATGAAATTGTTAAAATAAAATAACTTTGACAACTTTAAGTAGAACGTATTATTAATTGAAAAATTGAATAAAATGTGTAGCAAAAAATGGTGATAAATATCTACGTCATATTATTGTTATTTTAACAGCATAATTTGTTTTTCAATTCCAACCATGGTTGGACTTCGTACGAACACGTTAATGTGTAAAAACCATATGATGATGTTGGACAGGTCACGATTCCTCCCGATAAAAGCCAAGTCAAATACGGTACTTCTCCTTCACTATACAAGCCACGAGATGGACTTGCCTGCAACACATGTCTATGACCAGAGTGCATGGTTTATTCTCGGAATCTATTGTAGAAATTTGGAGTTAGTCGAGAGCACTAGAAGCCGTTGTTTTGACATTGTCCATGATGTATTGAATCTAATTGTGGCTCGATACCCAAATCCGATCTAAATGATTGATTCGGATATATAAGAAGGTTAATGGTTAAAAGGAATAAGCATAGATTGATTGGAAGTTAAACTGGGATTGAATCAAACAAATTTTTTGGTTAGATCAAGCTGAATCAGATTGGACCATATCAATCAATTTAGGTTATCCGATTTAACTTAGGTTTAACAACACTACTACCTCAAAAGAAAAATATAGTTAAATATAGAAATGCTTAGGGATACTCATGAATCTTCATACCTCAATAATCCTTATTTGATTAGATAAGTTTTTAGTTTTATATATACAAGATTTTATATGGTAAGATTTCCAATCTTCAAAACCTATTTTTATAAGTTAAGGTATAGGTTATAACTTTTTATCCACCCTAAATTATGCACCCCATATACCATGGGTTTTATGTCATGAGCTATGTATTTTACCTTCGTACGTAGGATATAAAATATATATTAGCAATGAGTGGATAATCCTACTGAAACTTAAAACATGTTTTATTGTGCGTGATTGGGTAAGTTTTAAATGAGTATTGAAAATTATAAGGTAGGTTAAATTATTAACTTTGAACATAAAATCAACTATGCTTTTTTTTTTTTTTAATTATAGTTGCACATGCAGTATAGATGTTATAATATAAAAATTAATTAAAAAATTCACAAGTTTTATTAGGCATTTTGCAAGGTTTAAGCTCCATAAAAGTATCCTCAATGGGAAGAAAAAAAAAATTTATTGACACTGACATACCACGTAAAAACATAAATCACTATTATTTATCTAAATATAATTAGTACTCAATCCCCGCTCATTTCTCTCATAAGAGGTGCTTCACATGCATTCCAACTAAACGTTACTCTTTTGGGTTTCTTTTGAATTGTGGTTGTGCCCTCGATAAAGTTGATGTTAAGGACCTCGAAAAGCTGAAATTTTATTATTTTTTCTTTGTTACAGTGTTGTTTTAGTGTAAGTTTATCATGGGCTCTGTAAATAATATCAATAAATCTTGAGGAACTTTGTTTGAGGGATAAAGTTGAGAGGTCTCTAAGGAAGATAATTACTTAAAGACGTAAACTTAGTACATAAAGAACAGAAATGGGTGCTTTTACATTGTAGATGGTCTGAGATATAGGTTTTCAAGATGGGGCCTTTCCTTACAAATTAGATAGTATATTCAGATTTTAAAATTTGAAAATATGTACCTCCAAGGTATGATATAGAATAGGATCTCCTACTTTGCTGATCCTGAACTCCTTTGACCTCCAATGATAAGATTAGCCCGAAGATGGCAGCACAGAAGAGATAGCCTTTCACCTATGGCTTGGACAGTGAAAATTCACCGTCCCATAAGAATAATACAACATGAGAATGACGAAAGAAAATACCAAGTAGTATTTATTTTTGCTTTATATGTAACCGTGGCATTTAATATTATGTATCGTTAGACGGTATATCTATAGTAAATATGTTCCGTAAGGCACATGATAAAACCACCAAAAATATTCTTATTTAATTGAAGGCTTCCTGCAAGGTCAAACCAAAAAGATGCTTGAATTTTCATTAGGATATTTAATCTGAAATGTACAAGAAGAAAGGCGCTTTGTTTTGAGTTCCTTATATAGGGCATAGTTTATTTATACTTTTGCATGGCTGTAAACCACAAAATGCATGCGATTCTCGAACTTCCACATAAGACGTGTTGACGATCGATGGCCTTTCTTCGTAGTCTACGAATGCTGATCCAGATTGAATATGTGCTCTCTCTTTATTTTTTAGTATTTTAGTTATTTTCCTCCATTGCATATTTTTCATTTGTTTTCTCAATTTAATTTTAACTCCAAAAATGGCACTCCTCATATGAGCCAAGATTTGCTTTGTTAAGAAGAATCTTGCATACCTCAGCTTCCGTGTGCCACTATTCTCTACATCATATCTTGTTATATGAATGAACAATTTTGTTAGCATAAAATCCGAAATTTTCGCTATCAATCAAAAGCGGTATAACAAATAAAGAGAGTGAGAAAAAATTTAAAAAAAAAAAAATTATGCAATAGGTGCCATGGAGTAAACTGAATCAATCCGTTCTATTATAATGTCAATAGTTAATGATTCTTTCGTAATCTAAAAGTGCTAAGTTCCAAATTTTTAGGGTTTTCTATTTTCTCTCGTATTCTAGTCAATATACATATTGACATTCGTATAGAGTTATAAGAAAGAACTAAAAACGGATTGCACATAGCAAGAAATAGCTTAATTATGAAGGAAATACAAAATAGGAAACTGTCAAAGATATAATAATCTTGATTTAACCATTTGTCCATTTATTTGTCTAAATGCTCTTCCACAATAAAGGTTTCCTTTAATTTTTACGTTTGGAGATATTGCAAGCCAAATATATCTCGGTTTCACACTTTTTTTTTTTATGTATATAATAAAAACTAAACCGAAAAATTACAAAACCAAAATTAATTCGGGTTTGCTTTAGTTTAGGTTTTTCACTTTTCTATTTAAAATGCTCCAATCCTAATTGTAGCTAGCTACGTTTTTCATGTATTTAAAATCAAGTTGTTGTGTTTATAATTAGACAACATTATCAAAACCCTCATTGCACTTTAAAATGATGACTATCACGTATAATTCTTAATTAATTATAGCTGGCTTGATACCTTTCCTATGGGAATACTATTGATAAGATGCATACATATCTTGTGAGTATACACACATAGATTATGTGATATTGTATTTTATTTACGATCGAATGGGAATGTTTATTATATACTTCAATGTTTTCATAAAATTGTGATCCAAAAACATCCACAAAGGCCTTTGCCACAACATTGCTTAATTAAAATAAAAGTGGACATGCTTATACACCGACAAATAGTATAGCAATATTCTACTTAATCCGATTTTTAATTTTTCTAATTGGCGACGCATTTTTTTGGTATTTTATATATATATACGTCTTCCTCTTCTTTCATATTTCCAGCTCCAAGCCAACCTACCAGCTAAATATTTACACGCTTAGCCATGACAGATGCATATACTGGATCTCACTAAAGTGATGATTGCTCAATAATGTTGTTGGAAGTCAGACAAGAAGACCGCATCAATTCAGTCAGAGTCACAATATCACACATCTCAGTCGACAACTTTCAGCAAGGCATAAATCATTGTCAATTATTGTGGAAAATGTTAATATGGGTATTTGAGGCCATTTGTGGCATGGAGTCCGACTTGGTTTAACTCATATTGAAACACCATGTCAGAAGGATCTAAAGGCATGAACCAAGACACTGGCCCGTTGGCCCACAACTTCATGCTGAGTCCTTAGACTTGCTCGAGTCCAATGGCTCTAGGTCACAGCAAGCTTTTTTTAAAAATAAATAAATAAATAAATAAACTATTTCCTCCTTCGTTTAACTGTTGTTTTATTCATGTCGTCAGCAAAAAACCTTGAGAACTATCTTGTAATTTTATTGATATTAATTGATGTTAAAATGAAGTTGAAAGTAAATCCAGACCGGCCAACAAAAATAGGTCATCATTTGATTAAAGTCAATCAATCAAACCTTACATGCAGGGATAGACTTAGGGCCCCTCTTATTCCTCGAAGCTCGAGAAAAAAAAACTTATATAGAAGGAATTTACATATTATACATATATTTTACAAAATAAATTTTAACATAATTCTCCAAGTTATTGCATGGCTAATAAATCTTATTTCCTAATTTATGCTTTCTTATTAACATTTTATAAATTGGATTTATAGATAGGCTTTTTTGTCTCTAATATAGTACAAAACAAGAAGAGTAGTATAGCCTTACACAAGGAATACAAGAAAACATTATGTTTAGTATGCTAAGCATAACATAAGTTTTTCATTTTATTTTATATTGTTTGCTACATATAATTAATGCACTTGAAAAGCAATTTCAATAAATGTACTATTTATGCCATTATGTGTTTATCTTAACTATATTTCTTCATTCCATTATCTTGCCTTGGCAATACCACCATTATTGTTGTTGCTACCACTGCTATCGTACCACCAACACATAATATAATTGATTGACTCTTTGCGACTTATATAGCACCATTATAGACATAAATTGGTCCTTTGCTAATAATAATGGTGATAATGATGTGGTGGAAGGTAAGGGCATACCATTAGCGATGATGGTATAGTACTGTAACATGTTAATAATGTAGCGATTTCAGCAATATTGCAACAATGATGGTGGTAATGAAGTTACAATGTTAGTGGTCAAGGATAGACCTAAGATCATATAACTGATAGAGGGGGAGGAGCACACTTACTTTAATTAAGTTAATATTAAAGTTATTGATAGGAAAATATTTGCTCATTATTATAATTGTATTGCATTTTATATATGTAAAATCTTATTAACAATTTGACTAGAAAGAATTTCTAAAGCTTAAAGGATGGAAAAATTCATTTAAAAAATGACTAAGAGTAATTAGTACACTTCACAAGAAGTTAAAAAAAAAATTTACCTTTTCATAATGAATATATATTAAATGAAAATTAACTAGTAATTGAGAAAAAATTACATTAATATATAAAACTTACGTAAGTTTTATTTTTAACAAAGATAGATTAAGAAAAATAGTTGAATAAAAAATTACAAGTAAAATAGAAAGAGCAACTTAACATAAATATAAGTATTGTATTATTTCTTTTCATGACAACTTTACATAATTGTTACATTAGCAATACTAATATATATATATATATACATAAAATATTAATTATTAGGGAATCAATTGTTTAATTATCCATATTCATTTTCGTAACATTAAGTGTAAAAAAAATATTATGTCAAATCATATAACTAGTATTATTTATTAATATTTTATATGATAGGATAGAAATACTTGTAATATAAATAATATAATTGTATTACTTATAATAAAATAGATATCTAAGAAAATTTATTTAGTTGGATATGATTTATAATTAATGAATTTAATATTATTGCTTTTTGTTAAAAAAAAGTTTTAACACATACAAAAAGATTGCCATTCAAGTAACAAATGCATCTTAAAAAAGGCAAATGACAAACATGAGTTTTAAATTCAAGACCTTGTGTTTATAAAAAAGGTACTTAATCATTAGGTTAGACTTTATTTTATATTATATTTTGCACTTTAAAATATATATTTAGTATATACATATATATATGTATATAGTAGTGGTGATGTAGTGGTGGAAAAGGTCATGGTAATTACAGCGTACGAAGTTTTTGAGACAGTAGCAATAAAGAAAACAATGGTATAGTAGCATGTTAGTTATAGTATGGAGATGGTCACATGATGCTACTTTTGTATAAACGTTAGTGATGATAGTATTTGTGGAGGTAATAGGGCAGTAGTAGTTATGGTAGGGGTGATAGCAATAAAAGTGAAGCTTTAATATGTAAATGGTGGTAAGATGGAGTTTGAAAAGAGTGTTTGTTTGGGTTTTAACTAAAAGATTTTATTTTATTTTTTTCTATCTCAAGATTTTTATATGATTAGATTCAAATAACAAAAGTCTTGAGAGTTGTCTAGTTGATGTTTTGTTAATTATTAATTTATTTTGTAAATTAAATATGGTATAATAAATTCTGTATCCCTAACAATTGCCCAACAAATGCTTGCCTGGAGTATACCAGTGAATGCAAAAAGGGGAGAAAAAGGAAAGTAAGCCGTGAGAAATTCTATAAGATTCGATCATTGAGTAATTACAAATGTTACTTGTTTAGATTAAAATCCAACAAACTCCAAGTACGATGAAAAAGAGCAAAGATACCAATAATATCTTCCAGAAGAGTATGTTAATATGAATAATCCCTATATATTTATCTACGTTTAGTTTATTGAATAAATATTCATTAATTAGAGAAAAGTTTGATTTGTTTATTCGATGCTATATGTGAAATAACCTTAAAAAAGAAAAAGAAAAATTGGATTTGAAATGAATTCCATTTCCATCTCATCATCCCGATAAAAAAGTTACCTAACTAGTTAATTTCCATGTTATTTTATCTCATTAACTTTAAATTATAAAGTATCCCTAAATTTTAGATCTTTAAAAATGTGATAATTTAATAGTACTAATTCAACTCAACTAGTTTGCATTAGTATACACTCACTGAATCCGTTAAGTCTCGTAGTATAAATAAAATGAGCTTATTTGCAAACTATTTAAGTTTGGCTAAGAATTTATTCGAATTCAACTTAACTACAATCAAGTCAAACTCAAGCTTAAACTCAAATCATTCGAATAGCCTATCAAGTTAAGTGCGAGTTTATCGAATATCATATTAAGCTGAACTTCGGCTTTATAAATTAAAACTCGATTGAATTCAATTCAAGTTTAAATTCAAATTTTTTTCATTTAAGTCAAATTCAAATTTAGTATTGGATTATCTCTAGTTGGCTTATTTACGGCCCTAGTTAGGTCTTTCTCGGTGTTTCACTACATAGTTTTGCAAGTTAAAGAAAATAAAGTGATTTAATTCATATAGCTTTTCCTCTATAGTGCACCGGCAATAAGTATATTTTTACTCACATGACAACCATATAGTATAGATTATGTGCGATAGTTTTATTGACGTTTCGCTTCTCGACGTATTTGATCATTAAACTATTACAAATTTAAGAAGCTCGGTTCTTCGACATTTCTTATAGAATTAATAATATATAAGTGTCGCGTGCGGTGCAACCAAAGTCCTTGGTAGTTAGAGAGGTGTTTTAGTCGTTTTTCGATAACAGTTTGCAAAAGATCCATAAAAAATTCTTAATCCGTGTGCGGAAGATTCTTCTTCTTCCTCTTCTTTTTCTGATGAAGTCAGTGCACTAAAACACTCATTCCACTGCTTTTGCTAGTACTTCGAAACTTCCCAAAGGTACTAACAAATGTATATAAATTCACGGAACATTTTCGTTGGTTAAGGTGAGTTGTTATGAAAAGTACACATACGTACACATCAATATTTCAGAATCATAGACTTATGTAATGCTAGCTGGAATTAAAACGGGATCTTTTAGAAAAATCCATAATTGACAATGGGAAAAAAAAAAAAATTCAAATGATGCCATAGAATGCCCTTGATAAGATGATTTCTGTGCATTTATTTTAGCATATAAAGTGTAATCAAATATTGGAAAACATGAAAAAAAAAAAAAAACAATTTAAGAGGCTTGATAAGTATTTTTGAGAGAACCCGTTTATTGAAGTCCTACTATGATAATGAGAAGGAAATGGTTCAAGTACTTTTATGATTCCTTTTTCTAAAGCTTTTTATGTATTTAATTAAAATTGTTAGAAAGTTTTTCTATATATCCCTTTCATAATCATCTTTCTCCTATCTTCTATATGATATTCATAAGCATGTAATGTAACAATATTATTAAAACTTTTCTTATTGAGATATTATTTATTTTGACATAATAAGCTATACATTTTAATCTTTTGGTATGGTTAATTCTCAAGAGGTAACTCATTGTGCTCCTCTTAACATGCTTGATGTTACACATTCTTTGAAATTGAAATCGTTACACCAAAAAAGTATCTCAATAATTAAAGTTTTGTCGTATTCTATTTAAACGATATTGCACATAATAGCAAATCTTCTTAGGGATTTGTTAAAGAATAATAATTAAAAAAAAAAAACAATTTATATTTTTCAAGATTGATTAGACATTTTATATAAAATCAAATGTAAACAATAATACAAAGTTTTAAATTTATTTGATTACTTGACAAGTTTCTTGGACACCCATCTCATTTTACATTTTGTAAATATAATATATATATGACCAGCTAGACAATAGATATATCTATTAAAGTTATGGAGGGGTAGTAGTCAACTCTAAATCCAGTTGAAACAGTCCACAGGTATAGAGGATCGTAAGTCTATTGCGTGAAGTCCCTTCCAATCTATGGAGGCCCTACAGTCCCAAATAATTAAGGAACATGCAACACAACAAGAGAGCATGCTTTAAAGGTCCCTATTATGACCAAATGCTTAAGTTCCTTAAAAAAAAATGATTTTTATTCCGGGTGCGTTACAGCTTAGTTGATGGATTGTGTCCTTTGCCTTTCTTTTTCAGACGAAGTTCTACGAAAATTCCCTTATAGGATTTGGGTTGAAACTTGGAACAACCCTTGAAGTTCTTTGAAACGAACAATTTTAATTAATGGATGAGGTTGGTAAGGTGTATACCTGGATTTGAAAGTTAATTAGTACGATATGGTATGGCATAAATATACATGTCACT
The DNA here is from genome assembly GCA_024138005.1 of Lumnitzera racemosa. Lineage (NCBI taxonomy): Eukaryota > Viridiplantae > Streptophyta > Magnoliopsida > Myrtales > Combretaceae > Lumnitzera > Lumnitzera racemosa. The sequence continues at coordinate 38,604,504 of JAMXBC010000007.1, forward strand.
TTGTGGGGGTGGCACTCTATTTGGTATGATTAATGGTATGTAAGAATCCTTAAAAAACTTAATGCATAGTTGCTTGTATCTATGATTCAGGTAAATTTTTTTTTTTTTAAATATAGTTTATATGTTTCACATTTTTACCAATTCATACACTCATGATTCATTACTCGAAAATGGCATATCACAATCAATAAATTCTGTTCATTTGTTGTCGAGTGTAGGGAATTCTACTTTGCTTTGTCCAAATTGATAAGATATACCAAAATTTTATGCTAGTAATTAATGTAATTTTTTTTTATCATCCTTTGCAAAAAAATGCGACATCCTCACCATGTCTAAAAATAACGATGATTAACTTCCCTGTAAGGAGACACCAAAATGCAATTAAAATTTAAGTATATACACTAAAAAGAAAGACAATAAAGTGTTGAAACCAATTGCAAAAGATTGAAACTATCTACATCTCTAGTTCAGGAATGATACACACAGTGCATAGTATCTGTCGTTTACCGTTACGGCCCAAAAAAATGATATTGATTTATACGGTCAACGCAGCCATATCAAGTTTACTACTAGTTAGGAATTTTTGGATTAAATCAATAAAAGAATTCACTAGTGGCCTATTAGTGTGATTATAAACTATGGTTAGAATGCGATATTACAAATATTGTAAAATCCCTAAGGTAGATGTTGAGAAGAGAAATTGTACGTGCTGCATGGATTGTGCAAGAAAAATACTAATGCTTTATAGACATGCGGTAATATGTGTTTAGCCACACTCATGAGTGAATAAAAATGCCCATTTATCACCTATTGGCTACACTGTTATCGGATGAACGAAGTCGGAAGCTATTGTTAAACAGTGAGTTGACAGTAAATACGAATACTCAGATTAAGTAAGTAAAAAAAGATTGTTAATCACATGTTGGTCTAGACATTAAATTTTATTGAACCTGGACGTCTCTATGGGAGAGAAATTATTGAATACGATGCAAAAATCTACATAATCATCACCATTTCGTAGCCTTTGATGAACATCAGTGAGTTGATCAAAACCCTTACGTTAGCAGATGTAATTTGTTTTGTTTTCCCATTTTGCCGACTCCATATTTTACATGAGAAAAGAAACAGAAAACGAAATCTATTCCATCTTTGTCGGAGAATAATAATCTTTCCGAGCTTCCTCTCTGAATAGCTTCATCATTTGTATAAAATTGTTTTATTAAGTTCCGAAAAATGCTCTACGTCAAGACAAATATATATATATATATATATATATATATATATATTCTCGTATATCCATTTTACATTGTTGAAGACTCTATCCGAAAATCTTGTGTGTTTATAGTGACCTTGCTGAAGATGATAAAAAGAAGTCCCACATTTTTCAAAAATGGGAAAGGAAATGGCCTTTAATAATAAGATGGGTTAAATTAGTCTAAACCTACACATAGAACACACCCATTTTCTGATGCACATCTTATTAAAACCCAAAAGACGACTAACGGCCTCATGATAAAAGGATCTTAGGTCCAAGGAAAGATGAAAGAGCGGGTTAGTGAAAAGATACAAAGTAAATGCCCTGATAGCACAAATTAAGAGAAGGGTTAGTGAGGAAAATCTAAGCTAAGCCTAGACCTGTGCATTTGACGTTCAAAGAGTACAAGCCCAAGCAAAAGAGAAGGGCAAAAAAAATACAAACACCTGAGGCCTTTGAGACAAGTGGGAGTGTGTTGAAGATGATGAAGAGAAGCCCCACATTAGTTAAAAATGGGAAAGGAGATCATCTTATAATTGTGATTATTTGTAAAGTTAAATTGATTTAAACCATTTTAATAAAAGCAAACAACACATGAAATAGGCCCATTTTTGGATGTAAACTGCCCCGTGTTCAAAAGAGTACAAGCCCAGGCAAAGAGAAGGGAAAAAAGAAAAAAACCTCCGAGGCCTTTGAGAAGCCAAGCCGATTAAACTTGAAGGAGTGTGTTGAAGATGATAAAAAGAAGCCCCACATTAGTTAAAAATGGGAAAGAAGATTGTAAAATTAAATTGACTTAAGTCATTTTAATAAAAGCAACCAACAGGTGAAATAGGCTCATTTTTGGATGTAAACTGACATTCTCCCATGGCACTTTAACCAGGCTTGTTATGACTCCAAAAAAAAACCTAAACTTTTACACCTATTCCAAAGCGTTAATAGTTTATCTTTAAATTGATGAGTCTAGTTCCCATTAATTCGAGACAATATATTTAGTAACTCTGGAGGAATATCAATATCGGACGCAAGTTAACCGATTTTAAGAAAAGAACAGAAGAAGAATGAGAATGCTTCCATTTATGTCTATTCAGTTGAAAAGCTTCGCAGCTAGTAAAATTTCAAAGAAACATAAAAAAACAAAGAAAGTCTTAAATTTTGACACATTCAGTACTCTCATAATTATCCTTAACTTTACGACACTGGAAGACCCGGCTGATGATGAATAATTTTAGGTTGTTTATATTGACTTTTTGTCTAAACTATCAAAATGCTAGAGATGCGTTAAATTTGTAAAGTAATTAACTTTTCAAAACAATGTGGGCAACTCAAAAAGTTCTCCTTGAATGCATTACAAAATCAATCTTGTTATTCGATGTTCAGATTTAATTCTTTTAGGACCAATTTTATTATCGAATTTGGCCCATATCATCACATGAAATAATTTCATACCAATCGAGAAAAACTCTACATTAAGATTATAAATTCCCTCTAAAAAATTAATTAAAGGTGTATATGAGACTGAAATATTAATTCGGTATTGCATTGTAGGAGAATCTTTGAGATATTAATATTTCTTTTAAGCGGTATAGGTACGGTATTTTATCAATTTGAGATGACTGTGTAGATAGTTTTAAGGGATTATTGTTGTAATTTATTTTCAAGTCAATGTTTAAATAATAGGAAAAAGTCATAGTTCAAGTATCAATATTATATAGTACATATAAGATCAAAACCACCATTGTATATAGTGTTGTTGTTATGGAATAAATGCAACAGAAAGGATATATATTTACCTTCAATTACAAAATAGAGAATGTAAGCTTCGATTAGCACAAACAAAAAATAAACATTACAACATATAGGATATGCAGAAAATATATCTTAAACTCAAATAATATCAAACGCTACAACATTTTAGAGGATGTGTAGTGTGGATGATCTACTCATGATCCAGCTAACGCGGTTATAACAAGAAGCTAACAACACAGCAGTATACACCATATATTAACAAAATAAATTAAATTAAAGTAAATCGAAAAAGAAAAAAAAAAAAAGAAAAGGAAAACATCGTCAACTTACATCACTTAAAAACATATACATCATCCTTTTGCACTTCAAGATAAATCTTCGTCCCCTCTCTCTCATAATTGTCCGATCCCTTTTCGGCGTTAACGCTAGAAGACTGTAGGAAATCCCCGAGTGTTTCAGCGTTGCAAGTTTCATACTTCATGGAGTCCGACAATAAAAGAGTCGTGTACCATAGGGTTTTGTCGTTTTGATAGATAGCAACAAAATGCCAATGACATCGTCATCAAGAATATAATCAATGAAATGTGTTATAAAAGGAACTTAGGATTTAACTTTTATCTGGATACGGCAAGCTTTAACTTCCTTTAGGTTCAAGCACTTGCACCTAGTTTATTTATTTATTTATTTTTGTTGCGTTTGCAATATAGAAAAGAGGAACGAGGTTATGACACATAAAAATAATGGACTGTTTTGGATTAGAACATCCTTAATATGGCTTTTCATCTATTAGTTGGGTCGTTGGTTTGTTGTCCACTAGGAAGATTGATCGTTCTTGTTAGTTTTTCTTTATTTCCATCTTTAGGATTCGATTTAGTACAAAGATAAGTTTCGAAAATCAATCAAAAGTACATAACATAATGAGGATAGAGTTTGGACCAAACTAGCGATACTCGAATCCTTTATGATTCTCGAGCTAAACCCACCTTCCATCGGGAACTTCCCTAGATAAGGTTTTTTGGGTTCAGATCGAGATTGTATTATTATGGCTCAAGTTCTTTGTATTTTTTTTTTTTATCTTAAACATGTTTGGTTTTTGGCAAATGCAACAGAAATTGTATTTTGAGAGGCTTACACTACAAGATGGTTCAAATCCACACATACTATACCTTATGCACTTTTAAAATTTGGAAAAACAAAAATTACATAATTAGCAATCCAATGGAAGAATGTTAAATTGATTTTCAATTATGTAAGTAGAGCTTAAAAGTATAAAAGATAGCTTGGAAATATTAGGAATTAAATAGTTAAAACTTAATACCCCATACAATGCATGGATTTTGTTTTAAAGTATATCAAACAAACTAATGGATTTAAATGTCATTCCATGTACTTATTAGTTTTATTATCCTTATACATAATATTATGCTTTTAAAAAGAGTTTTAACTCTTCAAATTGTAAACATGCAACATTTGTGTTAAGGGCTATGTCATTTTTGTATGAAGTCATGTAAATACTGTAACCTATTATGCAAAGGTCACAGAGCCTTCTCAAGTTCCATTTTATACTTAAAAGACACATTTCTTTGATACATCATTAAAATAATTTTTAACAATGAAAAGGTCAAATTTATAAAATGAAAAATTAGAAATGGAAAAAGAAAAAGTACTAATAATGTAGACATTGGTAGTTTTTGAATAGTTGTCAGTTGAAGGATTTATGGTAGTTGTATTCCTTCATCACTTTCCTAAGTGTCTTTTCACGAAAAACCCTCCAAAGGTAATATTGAAAAGGTACTATGGAAAAAAAAAATCTGAAAAATAGATTAAAAAAAAAGTTGATCAAAAGTCAATCATTACTTTTCGAAAGCAATAGTAATCAAAAAATTAAAAATAGACATATTGTTGAAAGAAAAAGTACAAAAAGTGCAACATAATAAATAAAAAGGTTTTGAAATTATTTATTATAATAGATTAGTGTAAATATTATAATTTAATTATATAAATATATATTAAAAATTGTAATTTTATATAACTATTTGATTTTTCTTCAAAATTCAAGAGTTTGGTGTGAATACTATGCTTCTAAATAGTTTTAGTTGAAAAGAGAAAAGAACAATGGTTTTTCTGAAGAAACTATTAATGATCCCCATATCAGTGCTTGCTAACCCATATAACATGGCTACACGCTTAACCAATCACATCATCCCAGGTTTCTAACCCCTCTAAGGTGAAGAAAATCGAGTTTATAACTTCTTGTTTATAAGTCTCAACCCATGTCAAATATAATCAACTCATGCATTTATTAAAGGTTATATATTCAAACTAAATTTCCAATATCTTACAAGCACACACATTAAATAATGGTATAATTACTCAACTCTTTTTCTCACAAAATCACAAGTCTTCTCTTTTCTTCATCCCATAAACATTTTATAAATTATTGGAAACTCTTATTAACTTTATATAATCATGATGCTAAATTTATTTTGATTTGCTCTTCTTAATTATTCTACGATTTTAAACCATTTTAATCATTATTTAATTATGAGGTTACAAGTTTATGTACTAAGTGAATATAATATATATGGTTAATTAACTTGAAACCAAAATAGTTAATTCAACCAATTGAAAGAAAAACGTGGTGAACTAACTTTGTAATTAGGTCAACCAATACTATGAATAAGTCGAAGGAATTTAGCATAGCAATTCTTATTTACCCCAATTCTGCTTTTATCTATGCGTAAGTTTTCATAATTTTATTATTTAGATTATTTCATAACATATTATTACTAATTTAGCATCTTTTGATATGGTTGCCAAATCTTAATTCTAAGTTTTAGAAATCCTAAATAAGTACTATATACCCCTTATCATTCTTATTATCTTCATGTTAATTACTAAGGTAGTTTTTCTTTAATTCCTTAGTAAAATTATCAAATTTGACTTACCAAGATCGTAAACTAAAATTTCCCTTATTATTTTCTTCAATTTTTAGGGGTGTATAAATATCGAATGAGTAGGGAATGAGGCTCTACTCGTATTCTATCTTGTAAAGTACTGGTTACTAAGTTTTTAACCAGCACCTATCAAATAATACCCTAAAACCATCTTAAAAGCTAAATCTTGAGAAACCTATAAATTTTACCCTTCTTTCTATAATTTCATTTATATGTAATATCAAGAACATAATCTATATGTAATATATAATTTCTTCATATGCAAACCTATGGAACCTATAACAAAATATGTAAAATGAGAAAAAAAAAAGTGTAATTTTACTTTCGTTATTTCAAATTTATGTCATCTAGTACTTGACAAATAGGAAAGAATAAAGGGAATGAATGAAAAACATCAAGTCTGAAAGGCAATATTAGGTTTAGCTGTTTAAGGTTATTAACTTACGAATTTAGGCTCCTTTTTTCTTTTTACTAAAACATTTATTAGTCAAAAAATACAACACTAACATTTCATATTCATTTACTAATATTATTTAATAAATAATAAATTCTTATATGGTGAATGTAGAATATTTTTGAATCTATATACTTTATACCTTAGAGTACAACTTCTAATATAGATATAGGGTAAGAAAACCTCGTATTCGTACCTCACCATGTGAAAGTAGGTTTTGAAAAATCTTTATCTAGTATTTACCTTTTAACCCTTAATACCTACTAACCTGCTTAATCGAGTAGGATATAGGTAAGTACCTATATAAGATGATGACTAACGCACTTCAACTAGATTTTACAAGATAACTCATTATCATATTTCATATTTAGTGTAGGGTTTTATTTATTTAATTTTAAATTATTTTTTGATTATTATTAAGATCATAGTTTTATTATGGATGTTGATTGTGGACGAATCAATTGGGAATGAGTGGGCTCGATAGAGCTTGGATGGATTGCGCCTAGATCTTGCCTCTTACTCCTTCACTCTTGCAAAAAGCCCCTTATGAATGTAGCCATGAAGGTTCTCCGACGCTCAAGTTAGTAAGGAGGACTAAAAGAAAGAGGGGACAGGCACTAAGAACCCTAGCGGTAGTACCTATGTGGTGTGTGTGTAAGGTGTTAAGAGTTAAGATTGTGTATCGAAAGTAAGTCGAGAAAGTGGAGAGGATCCAAAGAATCGAGAGATAAGAGAGAATCGAAAGAATCACCTTACCTTATGGTGTTTGGTACCTTTTATGGAGATTACCTAGACACATGGCAGTTTAGGGTTTGTTCATACTAGTTATCGACAAATAGCATGTGTCGTAGTGGAGATTAGGCTGCTCTAAAGGTAGTTAGCCATGACTAGCCTAGCAACCAAATCTATAGCTTAGAGATCTGACATCCGTAGAAAGTTGTCAAGGTGTTCCGCTTGTACCACGGATGTTAGACAACCATTAATGGATTGCAACGAAAAGTTGGTGCTAAATATAATGGATGAGTTAGGACATTAAGGGGGAAGAGGAGGAGGGAGGGGGGTTAGAAGGGTGCGATGGTCAATAAGTATTCTGTTGAGAATGAGCTAAGACCCGAGTTAATGCCAAGTGGTCAACATGTACAACCTCGGTGCTCAAGTTGGCTTGCTCGAATAAGACGTTGTAAGGCTAGCCAAGCAGGTGGCAATATAAAGGATGAGCTTGTTATTTACCCATACATTTCTTGGTAGGCTTCCTCGTATGTTGGGCTTCAGGCAAGGCGAAAATTGGGTATCAACATTTGTCTTCCTACTCTCTTCAGTGTCTAAGGCACAAAGAAAGTAATCTATGTAAGGTAATTGGGCAAGGTGTCACACCTCGAAGCAGCAGAGTCGTAACAGCCCTACCGTGTAAACCATCCTAAGATAGAAGTTGGCCTTACAACCGCTATCTTAGACCTGATCTACACAAGGCGTCCACGACTAACCCACTTTGAAGTATACAGTTTGTAATTTAAATAGATCATTTACCTAAGAAAGTAAGAAATTTATATATATATATATATATACTTTAATTCAATTATTACACTATTTAAAAATGAAAAATAATTCTAAAATAAAAAATTAGACCTTAAAATATGTGTGTTTATTCTTTAATGTTTTTCCTCACTCCCCAGGATCTAGCAGTTGCTAGCTTCAGGGTAGTTGTTTACCGCTTCTTAGCCAGCACCTGCACGACGTATATAGAGATGTGAGCAACTACAGCTCAGTAAGTTAAGATGAAGGACTTAAAACTATACCACACACACAACAAGGTTTTCAATCACTTATTAGGTGCAATGCATGTGCAAGCAAATGCCATCACACGACGTTGTTCGGCCCGTCGTGAGATTAGAGAAATTGCGTCCGCTCTAATCCGAGTTGAGAAGTTGCCGTTAATGCAACAGCTCACGACCAAACCCAAGCTTGTGTAATGGAGACCTTGCTCCTCCAGCGACTACCTTCGAACCAATATCTTCACCCTCGCCGCAACCTCCTCTCTTGTCACTTAGTTTGACTGAGGATAAAGAAAGGACCATTTTGCAATCCTACGCTATCCCTTTCGAAGGGGTCGGTATTTGGCCGGAGAGTTTTAAGTTCCCCTAACGGGTTGCCATACATGTTCGATTATGATTACTGGTCATATATTTGATTAAGTTCAGTTTAGGGTGATCAATCATTTCATGCAAATCATACAATACATGCTAGAGTAACAAACAGAATTATAGCATCACCCATAATCAAGCACATGCACATATCCAACTATCTAACAAGCACAACCAAGCATAATCTCAAGCCTCCCAAAATACAGCATTGTATTAATCCCAACTTACCTCGACTCCTCGCTCACTCACTCGAGGTCCAACTTGCTCAGGTCATCGCCGATCATCCCTATAATACAAACATGGTTTCAGTTTTCATATAATGATTATAGGTTCATTTTCTCCTATAACGCTTATTATTATGTTTTATTTAGGGTTTAATATGCCTAATTATCTAGGTCTTAAGTCTTTTATAATTATTCTAGGTTTGGGGTTAGGTTCGGGTTCGGGTTCGGGTTCGGGTTCGGTTTCTACATCAATTTCTAAATTAGGTTCTAGTTCGATTTCTAAGTAATGTTTTATATTCCAACCCTAGAAATTCGTTTTAACTCATAATGTGAAATTAATCACATTACTTCCCAATCCCCTAAATATCATTATTACCCCTAGTCAGTATTTTATTCCATCCAGTACACTTATATCCTTATTACTATACCGAATTTACTCCTGATGTGAGAAATTTTTACATTTTTCATATAATTACATAAATTCAAGTTTCTTATCAGATTTATTATATATCCTTATTAGTTATATAATATCAATTTTTATGCTAATATTTTCTATATATTATATTTTCAAAAATTACATATTTTGCATTATTGCCTATTATGTACATAATGCATTTCTAATATTTCTATCACTTTAATTACCATCCCTAAACATCAATTATCATTTCAAAATATCTAAATTCATCCTAAATCAAATTTTACTCCTAATTTCCTTAATTTACAAAATTAACTTAAAGTTAACTATTTTTCCTTATTAATCATTTACTACATAATTAACCTAATAATTATATCTAACACCCTAAATGCTACAAGTATCATACTCCATCAGATTTCAACATCCTAAAACATATAATTATTCACTAAATCAGTAATTAATCATTTAATTACTTAATTAACCATAAATTACCCATTTTATGCCTCATTTTAGAGCCTAAAAATTATCTAAAATTTTCAAAAATTAATTTTTGAAAACGGGCTTCATAGCACTGTTCTATATCATCTAAGTAATCTACACAAAAATTTTAGGTTCAAAACTACACTCCTAAGGTCATTTATTTTTAAACTGAAACATGCTCGGTTTTGCACGATTTCTTAAGGACCTATATCACGAGACATATTTTCATCAAAATAATATTTTTTATAAAAAATACACACAAAAATATTCCAGAATAACAAGTTTCATAATTTTATAAGAATATTTACTATTTTTACAAAATTACACAAGAATCGGGCTGGAAATCGGACTTACCGATCTGGGTGGCTCCGGCCACCTCCGGTGGCCATGGGTGTGTCATCCCACCTGGACGTTGCCACCACCATGTGGTGGTGGTGGCCGTCCACCCTTAGCTTCCCGTCGGATCTGGGTTCTCCTTTGTGGCCCTAACTGCACAGTTTTCCTTTCTTTTTTTTTTTCTTTGGTTTTTCTCTCAATTTTCAACTCTCCCTAATTTTTTATGATTTCTAGCTGTCCAAATGAGCTTCTGAATTTTTCTTGCTATTTATCGAGCTTTAGTGTAATTATTGTGCATTAATTAGACATGACTTTGCCCAATTTCCTTGATTTTTGGCTTTTGTATTGTCTAATTTTAATTAGTTAATTTTTATTTTGTGGATTCTGACCTGCCATGACCTGATTTGGATTATTCTTGATTTTTCCTAATTTTTCTTTATTTTTCCTTAATTAATTATGAATTTTTCTTTAATTATTTAGTATAATTTTAGCACATTACGAGTATTTTAAGTAATTACACGTATTTTTACATACATGTAAATTCATATATAGTACAGATAAGTATTCATAAAGATTATTTAGGTCATTTTATGATTTTTAGTATACATATAATTTATCTCTAACGATTCGTCAATTATCGAAATGCATTTTACGCATTTTCGATAAATGACGCGTTATATACTTAAAATTTGAAATTTGTATAATCTTTTATTTTATTGCTTATTTTTTAAAATTCAAGTTTATGGGGTCATTTTTACTAATATTTCTAGCTTTATTTTCTAATTTAGGTTCGATCGAATCTTTCAGCTGATCGAAACCTCGAATGATTAGTTGTAGGGCTTACACAAGGCGAGACTGCCTTTCTTATAAGTAGAGGGATCATATTTGTTGTTTGGCAATATGACATCTAGCATCACTAGTTAAGTTTGTCTCCCTGTACACTAGCATCCGACATGATTGATGTAACTGTTGGATAGCCCAAAGTATAATGATGGCCTTTTTTGGGAAGTATAGCATACATTAATGATCCCTTGAAGGTGACTGCGCACATGGGATGTTCTATTGTTAGGCCGTGTTACCAATTTGTATACATAGATCGATCGGGGCCTTTAGCTTATAAAGTGGGACATGTAGAAGGTTGAGCTTAATGCATGTCCTTTTATCGGTTTCTGCTACGGGAGTAGGAGAAACCATTTGCCTTCTCTCCCCGGTTGTTTATATAAGGGAGTGGTCATGGTTTCATTTTCACTTTGCATTATGAAATTAGAGGAGACTTTGTCATATCTTTTACTTGCGAGCTAGTTCCTTTGCACTATAATTTTCTTTTTTTGGTTGATCTTTAACAATAGTTGACTAAAGCATAACCGATTAGTAACGTGTGTCTTCTCATGCATCCATTTTGAGGGAATAGACGAGGGTTACGAGGATTTGGCTCGAGAAGGGGGTGATAACCCAACTGATGAGTTCCTAATTGTACATATTTTATCTAGTAATTTTTTATGATTTTCCTTGAAAATTTAAGTTTATTTTTAGATAATAATACTTAATTTAGCAAAAATTTATTTTCTAGGTTTTGAAACTATCTACGCAAAAAAAAAAAAAGATAAAAACAAATTTCGCTTAAATCGAAGCTAAAATGAGCAAGTTATGAAAGTTTGAATATCAATACGACTAAATAACATGACTGTGTCATTTCCAAGCAGAATTGGAGCTGATTTTTTACTGTTACAGCCTAGGATACGACCAAAAGACATGGTCATATCGTTGATCCTATCATTTCCAATTTATTTTTAAAAGAAGAAGAAGAAGAAGAAGGTAAACGTGAAGCATGGTTAAGTACACGACCAAAAGACACGGTTGTGTCCCCGATCATGTCTTTTCCAATCGACCTATTTTGTTTTTTTATCTCTTCCTATATGAAGCCTTGTTTAGGTTTATTTGAGGAACTTTTTTTGTACAAATTTTAAGAATTTTTTGAAGCTAAGAACAATTAAGAAAGAGAGGAGAAGAGAGGAGAAGATTTCAAGATTTAATTTTGTTTAGATTTTATGATGCTTCTTTCTATTATTTTCTATGCTTTGATTTTAGATTCCTATTTTGTGATGTATAGAGAGTAAAACCTTAGTATCTAGGTTTTATGGAACCTAAATTTATTTATGTGATATTATTATTACTTGATTAATTTAGTTCTTTATTATTTTCTTAATTCAACTATGTTTACTTTATAATTTAGGCTATTATTTTCATGAATAGTAATCTAAAGTTCAATATCTTATAAGAGAATTGAGATTTTTCTTATAAGATTAGATCTATGTATAGCTGATAAGAATTGTTGCAAGATTCGAGATAATTTGCAAGATTTTTTTGGATTTCAAATTAAAGTGTAGAGAATTCGTTGTTCAATAATGCAATCTTAGGTCATGTTATTGAGAAGATATTCTAATAGGTGATTCTAGGGTTAGGGTTAAGGTTAATTAGCTTAAGAAAGTAGTTAACTTTAGTAGAGAATTTTCTCGGTTAAGAAAGGTTAACAAATAAATTATATTATCTTTAAGAAAATCACATATTAGATCTAAGTACAATGTTGAATCTTGAATTAATTGAATTGCATCCTAGTTAATCTTTAAATTAGTTTTAGCAGTAATTTAGATTCACTTTTTTAAATTTCTTGAAATTTAATTTGTTGATTACATAATAGAGACCTAGTAAGTATTAATAGCCAAAGTCTATAAGGGATCGATATTCAGACTTATATCTATTATATTATAAACTGATAGGTGCACTTACCTATATCATTTACTCCCCTCAAAATGACAGAAGCCGTAGTGATGGTGATAGGTAATGAAGATAAGGTCAGATTGTCTTAGGCAGAGAAGAGATAATGTGCATAGCAAAAGCCCTGTGATGTGTATCCGTCGGATAATGAAGAGGACAAGGAGAGGGAGTTACTTTGTCTAACCAACACCAATGATAAGGTGTGTACCCATGTTTCTTATGTAGCGAATGAGTAAAAGTTGAGGCTTGTGAGTTAAGCAATTAGGGGAGTGTCTAAGTAGCGAGTGGATGTACCCATGGTTAGATAATAGGCATATGACATAAGGGATGACCCGTTGTTCGATATTTACAAAAAGCCATTCGAGCTGGGTCTTCAACTTCCCTTTTGGAGTTCCTTATGGAGTTTTATTATTATTTCAAGGTTGCCCCCAAAGAGTTTGAACACAAATGCTTGGGTACAGCTACTTGCATTTGAGACATTGTGCCTGTAGGAGTTATGGAAGCTGACAGTGTAATTGCTCATGCATTTCTTCTACATCAAGAGAGTGGTCAACGGTTGATTAGGGGGTAGTCTTGAAGATTTTCAGTGATTTTTCGAATAAGGTTGATGACTTGAATGAGTCCTTCTACTATGTTTGCACTCCCAAGCTGCTAGACTTCCCGTCTCAATAAAGATGGTCTATTTAAGGCAAAAAGTTAAGTGGTCTGGGGGATGAGGATACCATAACCAATATCGAGTTGTTGAGCTTGGCAGGGTAGAAGAAGCTCTGCCCTTTGTTTATTTGTCGTAAGTACAAAAATGGCTTGAAGCTGTTAGGTTTGAGATAAGTATTTGCTACCCTTCATCGAAGAGGGGTGGTTGGAGGTCTATCATATCGCTTTGTTTTAGAATAGGGGGAACATCGGGCCTGCTTATCCTCGGTGTAGTAAGTATGTTACCTTTTGTATTATTTGCTTACTTAATGAGTTTATTTGTTTCTTACAGTTATGGAGTTAGCTATCGAGAAGATAAGAGGAAAGTTGCCTATTGTTTAGAATAGGCGAGTAGAAGGTCTGGCTAGGTTGAGCCAGGAAAGAAGACAACCTACTGTGGAGGGGGAAGGGGAGACTTCATGGTGTCCCTTAAAGAGATCCAAGAAGAAGAAGGATAGGAGGTAGTAAACACTTCCTGAAGTAATTCAACATGATGCGAGTAATATGCTAATGGGTATGCCTCTTATCAATTTGAGGCCTGAAAGGGTAGCTTCTAGTAGTAGGCTAATCTAAGCCACTAGGTCGGGGGCATAGGTGCTTCACAAGGAGCCTAGGTAGGGGATGCTCGAGTAAGTGTTCAGAAAGAGGATTCGAAATGGACCCTTCAAAATGTTAGGGTGCCTACAATTGAAATCCCTAACGATGGGGACATTACACCATTGGTTCGTCACAATAAGCAACCGATGACAGTAGGGGTGCAGGCACTTTCTCCTTTGTCCATAGGCAAACCTTCACAAAGGTTTGACTAACTGCATGTGCACTTCGGGCAACTCTTTGCTAATAAAAGCGATGTTGAGGATTCGATGGAGTTGCTAAAGAGGCATAATGAGGTGGGTTGCTCACGGTTTTTGTGAAAGTATTTGGTTTTGCTCTATAAACTAATTGTGCATTGTGCCCGTAGTTGTATGATCATCTCGAGTTTGTTCTTGTGCACAACTAAGCATATTAGTAGTTAACAATGAGTTGGGTGAAGGTCGAGAAGTAAAGGCTCGAGAGGCTCTAGAGAAAGAGAAGAAGGCACATGACAACTTAGTTGTTGCATTCAGTAGCTTAGAGTGCCAGCACAAGGAGTTGGCTAGGCAGGTTGACAAGCTAAAAAGTTACCTAAAAAAGGTCGAAGACTCCTCCAAGGTTACTAAGGGAAACTACCCACCATGCAAGCCAAGTTGGAGGCTAAGGGGAAAGTGCTAGAAGGGTTATGGACTAACTTTGTATAAAGGGAGGCAAAGCTATTAAAGGGGAAGGGTCTGGCCAAGTTAGGCAAGACATTTTTCTAGAGATGCTTGATGACCTTTTGATTAAGAAGGCCCTCACTACTATTGGGTATGCAATGGTGAAGGAAGTCCAAACATAAGTTCGCTAGAATCTACTCGAGGTTGATTTGTCTTTCCTGAATTGGTTGGATGAGTTCAAGGTTGCTGCTAATGGTAGGGAGGAGGTCAAGTCTTCTAATGACTCATTGGGTGGTTCCAATAATGGCTTTAATGTAAGCTATGAGGAGTACAAAGGAAGACGTAAGTGGTCAGGTTTAGGTCAAGCAACAGGTCAAAGAGCAAGAGGAAGGTTAGTGAGAAGAAGTTTTCACTAAGTAGGCTAAGGCGACTTTGTTTTTCCTTATGTTAGTTGATGGTTCGAGTAATGTGTGTCCACTTTTGCTTCATCTTTGTTGTATTCCATTTAGGGGGAATTGAGATGTTGATTTCCCCTTCTTAAATGTAATTATCATAGACTTGAATGAGAAGGCTTTTCTGATGTGTTTGGCTCATTTTATATTGTTTGCCTTTGGCTTCGTTACCTTTCCTTACTTGTATATTGCTGCTTTACATTTAGACTTTATTTTTGTCTAAGGCTTTTGCGATGCTGGTGATGTTTTCAAGCAGATCAATTCATCTTATTTTTTTATGAATTTCCTAAACACCTTTTCCTTGAGCAGGTTACCTGTTCTTGTTCGCTAGTAATCCTTTTGGTCCTCCTTGAGATTATGGAAGACTAGGCCTTAACGTGGGCTTATTGTTCAAGGATGACGATTGATGAGTACATCGGAGTGAATCTTTTGATGACATCATAGGATCTTCCAGACAAAATAAGCTTGATCAAGTGAATATTTTCTAACATTTAGTAATCTCTTTGATAAGCCTTATTTCGAGTAGAGTGTATACCTCGTAGGCATATCATGTTGGGTAGTACACTCTCTAGAAGTCATTTTAATGTACATATGGTGCATTTCTATCTTCCAAGGTGTCACTTGAGTCGTTGGATGAATGCCACGTATATGCTTAGGGGTGTTCCAAGTCCCCTATATAAAGAGTAAGTGGGTCCTTGTTTTGCTACGCTAAACATTCAAACACTTTTGTAGGGTATAGCTAAGGGCTAACTCACTTCTCCCTTTGCTATGAGCATGTTGAAGGCAATTAGATTGAGAGGTAGAGTATTCGATTTAGGGAAGAGTTCTCCCCAGCCCCTCCCTTTGAGTTGTGATTGTAAGATGTAGAGAGCTGTCCAACAGTAGGGGGTAGCCCTCGAGCTATGACCAAGAGGCACACTTTGACCTTTAGGTCTTCCCCTCTTTTTACCCCAATAATACCAGGCGAAGGAGGAGTGTGGATGCCATTTGCCACTTGTTGGTGGCAGCTTCACCACGAAGGCACTCATTTATAGCAGGTTCTTCTATGCACTATCCTAGATGAAACCAAGTAAGCAGGGGGCGGTTATGGTGATTATGGCAACAAAGGGGGTCTTTTTCTTTACCCTAACTTAATGATTGAGGTAAACTAGAGGTGCTCATAGGGAATCCTCTTCTTCGTGAGTCCTCTAGTCCAACCTGCGAGCAGCTTAGATAGAGTAGGCAAATCATACCTCGTCTCCTATCTAAGCTGCCTTAATGGGAGGTCGGCTAATCTAGGTAAAACATCAACTTTCTTTTGATGCCAACATAACCCTTGGAGCTTGAAGCTTTAAGTGGAGTAGCTAGATCAATTGTCCTTATTGTTGCTCCTATGGAAGACCGGCTCCGCTAAGTGGAGTAGGGGCCTTTGTTTAAAGGTCAAGTGTTGCTAGGGTCCTTGAAGTTTGGAGTTCAGCCTAGTTAAAACTTAGGGATGTAGTCATGACTATCCTGATGGAGTTCATGAGCTAAGTCGAAGTTGTGAGCAATTCCTCTTGGAGAAGAGTATGGAGCGATAAGTTAAGTCAAAGTTGAGAGCTATCATTTAAGCTTGGTGTTAAGTAGCAAACTAAGATTTAGGCTCATACCTCTGTAATTTTATTTTCTTTTATGAATGCAACAAGGGTTAGGATGCTGACCCTCAAGGCCTTTTACTTCATTTTGCTAATTGAATAGCGCTTTCCTTTTCTGCTCACCATTACTTGTCTGTTATTTTATTTTCTTTTAGCTTTCTTTTCCTGTTGTTTGACCATGGTAACTTTATGTAAACCCACTCTATTTGCTTATCTTGGAATCACTTTAAGTTTAAGATGCGAACCCAACAGGATGGCCTTGCTTCGTATATGTTGGGGATGAAAATCAACTTGAGTACCAAAATGTACCTGTATCATTAGTGTAATGACTAACTTATTCAAGTTCTTAAGGATGAGGATCAACCCATGGCTTAGAGCTTACTGCGACCCAATGCTCTAAAGTAAACACGATGCCCGTAGAGTTAATGCAAGGACTAAATTAGCAAGCATGTATAGATGAAAGTTGACCTAAGGTTTAGGCTTAGTACAGACCAATGCCCTAAAGAGAGTGCTCATAGCATTAGTGTACAGACTAACTTGGGTAAGCGCTTAAGATGAAAATCAACCCAAGGTTTAAGCTTAGTGTAGATCAATGCCTCGA
Source organism: Lumnitzera racemosa (assembly GCA_024138005.1). NCBI lineage: Eukaryota > Viridiplantae > Streptophyta > Magnoliopsida > Myrtales > Combretaceae > Lumnitzera > Lumnitzera racemosa. The sequence goes on from JAMXBC010000007.1 coordinate 38,621,881, forward strand.
TGAGAGTGCCTACATCATTAGTGTAAAGACTAGGGTAAGCGCTTGAGGATGAAAATCGACCCAAGGCTTTAGGCTCGATGCATACCGATACCCTTATAAGTGCTCGTAATGTTAGAGTAAAGACAAACTTGGGGCATATATTTAAGAATGAAAATCAACTTAAGGCTGTAGGCACAGGGCAAATTGCTGCCTTTGTAGGCACTTGTTGTATTAGTGTAAAGACTAACTTAGAGCATGTTTTCAAGGATAAAAATCAACCTGAAGCTGCAGATTGGCGCGAGCAAAGGTTGTGCACATACACAAAGAGAGAGAAGAAAAGAGACAAGTATAGGAAACTCATCAATTCATTACATGTGCTTTTGATCTCATTGTTGTACTTAGTCAAAATAAGGTCGTAGATTATTAGCATTCATGCCTTGGGATAGACCTTCCATTTAGGGTTTCCAGCTTATAAATGTCTTTCCCTACGTCCTCCATTACTTGCATCAAGTCCTTCTAATTGGGAGGAAGCTTACCATGCCCTTCTTCTAAGCCAATAGCCTCAAATTTTTTGCATGCTAGGTCTCCTGGACAGAAGACCTTATGCTTGATATTGCAATTACAGTACCAAACGACTCGTTGCTGATAGGTTGTTGTGTGGCCTCATGTGACATCACACACTTCTTCTATAGTGTCAAGGCTTTCTTGGAAGGCCATGTAGTTGGTGTATATATCTAAGTGCTAAGTCTTACTTGTGTGCAACTCTAGCTCGATTAGGAAGACAACCTCTACTTCGAATACGAGGTAGAAAGGGGTTTCTCTAGTGAAGGTCCTATGTATCAATCGATATCCTGAAAGGATGTTCAAGAGCTCATTAGCCTACTTACCTCTTGCTTACTCCACCCTTTTCTTCAAGTTGTTAAAGATTATCTTATTGATGGCTTCATCTTAGCCAATAGTCTAAGATTGGGCAACTGAGGTGTAGTGTATCTTAATGCTATGCTTATCACAAAATTCTCTAAACTTGTTGCTATCGAATTGCCTCCTATTATCAGTAATCAGTCTATATGGTACCCCAAAGCGAGATAGTATGTAGGTGAACAAGAATCCTCAGGTAGCTCAAGCTGTTATGGCGGCTATGACCAATACCTCTACCCACTTGGTAAAGTAATCCGCCACTACTAAGATGAATCATCAACTTAACAATGCCTTTAGGAAGGGGCTAAGAACATGTAATCTCCACTGCATGAAAGGCCAAAGGCTTACCAAAGGGTGCAATTCTAAACTGGAGGCATGAGCAATTGATGCATATTTCTAGCATAAGTGGTACTTTTGTACTAGGGACTTGGTGTCTTCTGTCATTATTGGCTGGTAGTAGCCTAACCTAAGTACGTGAATGTATAGTACTTAGGATTGGATGTTGTTGCTACAAATTCTTACATGGAGTACATTAAAGACATGGGTGCCTTCTTGAGGCTCCTAAGGAGCGAAGCACTCTATCCTCGTTGATAGAGTACGTCGTCAATCAATGCATGGTTAGCTGTGGCGTAAGCTAGCTTCTTTGCTTCTGTTCAGTTATCAAGTAATGCCCCCATCTTAAGCTATTATGCGAGGGGATCCATTTAAGAGTGCTTGGGACTTATAGCTCGTACTTTAAGGACTTCTTGCTGTTGTACCTTTATGCTTTGCTCGAAGAGGTATTATATAAAGAGTAGCTTATTGCCGTCATATGATGCAGGGATAATGGACAAGGGTATCTCAGATAGTCTGATCACCTCTATTTTTTCTACTCGAGGGATTTTGTTGACTTCCCACGACGTAAATTCCATAAGCAGACCTTGTACCATATATAGGTACTTGATCATTGTTTCCCCATTAGTTTTATACTCTCCTTTAATTTATTGTACCACTAGCATGGAGTTCGAATGTTTACTGAGCTTCTTTGCTCTAATGTCTTAGGAAATCTTTAAGCTATCAATGAGTTCCCCGTACTTAGCCTCACTGTTACTTAATGAAAAACCAAACTTTAGAGTATAAAGAATCTTTGTTTTATACGAGCTTTATAGTGCAATACTGTTCCTATTCCACCTTTAGTGGAGGAGTTGTCAACGTAGAAGGTTCAAATAGGTATGTTAAGCTTAAGTTGAGGCTTGTTCGCTCTAGTGTATTTAGCTATGAAATCAACAAGGACTTATGCTTTAATCACTTGTCTTGAGCCAAACTAGACTCTATGGGCTAAGCTCAAGGGAACATTTCATCATTTTACTCGAGGTATCTGGCCTTTGCAAGATAGCTCTAAGTAGTATATCGGTTAGAATGATAATTGGGTGTGACTGGAAATAAGGTTTGAGCTTTTGAGTTGCAATGAACACTATAAGGGTGAACCTCTCTACTTTCGTATACCTGAGCTTTGGCCTTTGTAGGATGTGGCTAACGTAGTAGATTAACCAATGTTCATAGTCGTCTACTCGGACGAGGACTGAGGATAGTGCTATATCATTAACTGTGAGGATAAGTATAACTCTTCTCTAGGGATTGGCTTAGAAAGTATAGGCAGGGTAGCCAAAAAAATCCTTCAGTTCATTGAATGCTTGTTGATATTCAATTGTTCATTTGAAATTAGCAAGGTTTTTCAACAACTTAAAGAATTCTAGAAGTTTATATGTGCTTTTAGATACAAATCGATTTAGGGCACTAATTCTTCTTGTTAGGTGCTGCACCTACTTAATTTTTGTCAGGGCTTTCATGTCCTAAACTGCTTTAATCTTGTCTAGGTTGGCTTCTATCCCTCACGTTATCACCACAAAACCAAGGAACTTCCTTAATGTAACCTTAAAGATGTATTCCTAAGGATTAAGTTTCATTTGGAACTGGCATAGAGTTTAAAATGTCTTACAAAGGTCGTTAATGTAGCTTCTTCTAGTTTTACTTTTGGCAATCATGTCGTTAAAGTAAACCTTAATGTTTTTGCTGATTTATGGCTTAAAGATATGGGTAACCAACCTTTGGTATGTAACTCCAGTGATTTTCAGACCGAAGGGCATTACCTTATAACAATAGGTCCTAAAGTTTACAATGAAAGATATGTGGACTTCATCTTCAGGAGCCATCCGAATCTGGTTGCATCTTAAGTAGGCATCCATGAAACTAAGAAGTGTGTGGCCAGTTGTCAAGTCGACGAGCTGGTCTATGCATTGTAGGGGGAAATAATCCCTAAGGCATGCCTTGTTAAGATCGATCTAGTCGACACACATTCGTCATTTGCCATTTTCTTTCTTTATGAGTACAATGTTGGTGAGCTACGTGGTGTATTTTTCTTATCTTATGAAGCCTACTTAAAGCAACTTCTACACTTCATCCTCAATTGTTGCCTGGCATTCCAAGGCAAAGTGTCACTTTTTCTGTTTGACAAGTCAAATGGCAAGATTGACATTTAGGTGATGGGTAACCTTCGAAATGTTGATGATGCCTGGCATTTCTTATTGGGTAGATACGAAGATGTCTGTATTGTGCTTGAGGAAGTCTGATTTTGGCCTTATTGTCATCTAGCAATTTTGCCCTAATTTTGGTTGTCATTCTTAAGGCTCTCTCCATACTGCTAAAGATGAGGGTATGGTTGATTTTATGTTCATTATGTTTTTTTTAGATTGGGCTTTGAGGTAAAGTGACTTAGATAAGGTATGGCCACTTCGTGCCTCACCTACACCAGTAGGTGTCATAAACTTTTCTTTGAGGCATTTTTGGCTAATCAGCATGTCAAATTCTGTAATACTTAGCTAGTTGAGGATGACACTATATGGTGACCAAAGATCAACAACAACGTAGTCGATCTATTGTGTGGCGACATACTCATCTTTACCTAGTCGAACTGTTAGGGTAATGATTCCCTTTGCTAACATTGGTTTGCCTCCTCAAAACCTTGTGAGGCTATGTTTGTATGGCTATAAGGGTTCGTTAAGTTGTTCCTTCATTTGCTTATAAGCATTATAAAAAATGTATGTCTATTGAACTGCTGCTATTGACGAGCGTTTTAGAGATGTTAAAGTATCTAATTTCATTGTTTATGATGAGAGCATCGTCATAGGGTAGATCAACTCCCTGTTCATCTACTTCGGTGAAAGTGATCACTGTGTCTGTCTTTAGCCTTTTGGCTCTTACAAGGTATACCTCATGTTAGATCGTTATAATTGTGGTGTCTAAGTGGAGGTTAGGTCCTTCAAATATGGTATGGGTTTGGCCTCATTGTCCTTGACAATTTAGTTAGTCTATTCGTTGTGATGTTGATGTTATTGTTCCACTCAACGACACTAAGTCAGCCATTGGATCTGATTTTTCTCATCTACGACATGGTGGTTTATGTAGCCTATACAGACAAGGCCTTCGACTACATTCTTAAGATGGCAACATTCATCAGTATTATGTCCGTATATTCTGTGGTAGTCATGATACTTGCCTAAGTTCGCTGCTTCTGGGGTTTCACAAATACTTAATGGTCGCAGGAGCTATTCTTGAACCTCATACATGATTTTGCTGAGCAGTCTACCGAGGGCTATGTATAAGGTGTAGTCTTAGAATTTATATCTTTACTTATCTCGTTTGTCGCGTGCTAAGGGATGCAGTTCGAGGTCACAAGGCCTTAAGTAATCCTTTGCTAACACATGAGTGTTGTTATTCATTTCAAACCGAGCTTTGATGGCATCTTCTTAAGCTACATATTTCTTGACCACTTACATTAACTCATCCAACAAGTCAAGTTTATCCAATGAGACTCTGTTGAATAGCCTCCCATTGAGGTCTATGTATGTAAGAAGAGCCTGTAGGGCTATTCCGATGTTGAGCTTAGATACTTATAGCTTTGCTCGGTTGAAACGTTTAAGGTATGGTCGTAAGGTTTTGTTGGGTTACTATCTGACGTTGTAGATTATGGAAAAGTCTCTCCTTAGGACTTAAGAGCTTAAGAAATGTTACTAGAGCCTCTTAAATCTTTGAATGAGGTTATAGAGGCATCGAGGAGGGTGTTAAACCAAACTAAGGCTACTTTTGCTAGCATACCAAGGAAAGCTTTACACATAATGGCATATGAGAAGTTGTAGAGGCTCATCATCATCCAAAAGTATACAAGATGATCATCTAAGTTGGTGGTGTCATCATAGGTGTTCAAGTATAGTAGCCTTATGCCTATAGGCTGTGTTTCTTTGAGGATAAAAGAAATGAATGGGCTCTCGTTGGTGTAGAGCATGACACCCGTACAGAAGATTCAGCCTTCTTTTGGTCGCGCATGCTAGAAGCGCAGCAAATATGCTCACTCAGTTCCTCTACATTCATGTCTTCATAGTCCACTGGCGATTATTTTGGTGATAGATCCTCGATTGGTCTACTTGTCACTGTACGCTGGCCTTACATCAACATTTTACCACAATTGTGATTCAGTAGTTCATGTAGATATTCATGCAGTTACTGATCGTGCTTAATCTAGTTGTACAAATGCACTAAGTGTCTAGTTCATAGGTTGTCATTTTTGCTTGGTTTTGAGGAAGAGCTAATCGTTATGTCTTCGTTTAGGTGCTTTTGGGATGCATTTTTTAGCAATGCAACATCATTATGTTGAATAGTAGTAAAGTCTTGATGTTTTCTATTCTCTTCAAGCATTTGTTAGACAAGCAACCTAAGCTACTAAACTTCGACATTCTCATTTTCAAGTTGTAGGTTTATGGGCATATGTCATAGTAGAGACATTTCGTCACCTCCGCCTTGCTAAGATGTGTTACAATCCCCTATCTATGAAGTATGTAGATTAGTATTTTTATTTTAGCCATCATATATGTGGTGGCCTAAAATGGTTGGTGCCAAAATGTTGATTATGGTCAAATTAACTAGGAATGAGTGGGCTCGAATAGAGCTTAAATGGATTAGGCCTAGATATAACCTCTTACTTTTTGATTCCTGTAAAAAATTCCCCTATAGGTATAGTCACGGAAGCCCTCTAATGTTAAAGTTGGCAAGGAGGACTAAGGGAAAAAGAGGGTGAGCACTAAGGACTCGAGGGTTAATGCCCATTTGGTGTAAAGAACATTAGGCTAAACTCAAGAGAAGGGATAGAGAGGTGGTGGTGGGTGAATTGAGTTCTAAGGATAAATTAAGATTCTTTTTTAAATTAAGACTAAATGCAACAATGAATATAATCAAGATAATGATAGAAAAACAACAATAAGTGCGGAAATTAAAAAGATAAGGATGGAAAAAGATTGAAATAGAAAAGATCAAGCTTGGATGTAACATAGAGTTAAGACCGCCTCCTACTCTCCATGAATCCACAATCGCCTCCAATCAAGGACTTCACACCACTATATTAATCTCACAATACAATGTCAAAGAGCTACACAAGTTTTCATAATCATAATCACATACAATGAACACAAGTGCACTAAGTCTCACTTATTTGATTGCAAATAAAGAGTACATAAAACAAATAGTAAGTAGCAGGGCTAAGGAATGCAAGAGAATGTCTTTTGATTGTAGTAAAATATCAGTTTTAACTTGTCCTTGATAAGGTTATTGAGCATTTATACCAACTCATTCAATTCTTTCCATTATAGTACACTAAATGCTCTAACGGTTACCTAAAACAAACTTACCTTCATGACAGTATCAGCTTCTTACCGTCATGATAGTAAGCAAGATAACTACCGACATGAACACCAGAAAATCCACTGTCATGTTAGTACCTTGATCAAAATCCATTCCAACTTCTTATCTTGGCCACTTCACTATCGAGCCGATAGTGCTTTGAATCCATCATGTCGGTAGGCCAATTTTACCTATTTCTTTCTTTAAAATACAATAAAGAACATCTGTACTCTACAATCCAACTTCAAGAATGTTTGTGTTATTTTCAAAACTAAATATCTTGTAGAGTTAATTTTTATTTATAATCATAATGCAAGATAATTGTTCATTTTTAATTAACTCAATATAATCAAGTAATAACATGTTTAATTATACACTTTTCGTTTTATTTTTATTAAAATCAAATAATAAACCCTAAATTCAATATGGTGTACATGTAAGATGCAAAAAGTTAAGATTGTGCATCGAAAGTGAGTCGACAAAGTAGAAAGGATCTAGAGAATAAAAAGAATCCCCTTACCTTATGGTAGCTAGTACCTTTTAGGATTACCTAGACACGTAGTGGTTTCAAGTTTGCTCATACTAATCATCGGCATATAGCATTTGCTATGGTGGAGACTAGGCAACTATGAAGACAGTCTACTATGATCGACCTAATAATCAAACCTGTAGCTTAGAGCTCTAACATTTGCAAAGGCGATTGAGTGTGCCGACCCTACCACGAATGTTAGGCAGCTATTAATGGACTACAGTAGAAAGCTAGTACTAAAGACAGATAATAAGTTAGGACGTTAAGAAGGGGGATCGATAGGTGCTTAATAGAGATTGAGCCGAGACTCGATTTAATGCTAGGTGGTCAACATGTATAGGCTCGGTGCTCAAGCTGACTTACTTGGTTAAGATGTTGCGAAGCTAGTCAAGTAGGTTGCAGTATAGAGGACGAGCTCGCTGTTTACCTATACGTTTCTTGGTCGTATTCCTTGTATGCTAGGCATAGGGTCGAGTGAGAATTAAGTATCAATAATGGGAAAAGTATAAAATTAATCCTTGGTGTTTGCTACATTTTTTATTTAAGTTTTAAACATTTACTTTTTTGTATTTCATCCTCAACATCTTCATGCTTTTGCAAACAAGTCTTTCTTCAATTTGCCATCAATTTTTCATTAGTTGTGATATGTGGCACCATCTTATTGATATGTGTATTTTTATTAAATAAATAGTATAATAAATAGTGAAAATAAATTAATTAATAAAAATATAAGAAAAATTAATATAAAAAATAAAAATAACAAAAATTATGTAATATAAGTAAAAAATAATATATATGTACATATATATATGAAGTAAAATAACAAATAGAAATTTAAAATAACAAAACTAAAAATGGAAATTTAAAAAACAAATAGAAAGAGAGAAAAGTTTGAAAATTCAAAAAAAAAAAAAATTAAGCCCCATAGGGCTAAGGGTAGCTAAAATGGCGATGGAATAAACATGAGCCATGACCTTACGTTACTAAGTGGGTCGTTCGACCCTTGGAGTGACCACCTACAATCACTACATTTAAAATTGCAAAAAGAAAATATATTGTAAAACCCAATTAGGTCGCATGACATAATGACAATCTGATTGAATTTTACTTCAAATATTCTTTTTCATTGAATCTTAAATTTTTTGCAATTATTATTAAGATCATAGTTTTATTATTATAGATTTTACTTCTATTTTACTATTATGAATTCCAATATTAGTTATTATATACTTGTTAATTTCCTAACTTTTCATTTCTTTCATTTAGCAACAAGAGCATTATTATTAAGGTGATTTGTGAGAGTTAGCGTCTTGTATATAGAGATATGTATAAGTTCTAGTTCAGTCCAATCCTACTGAATCTTTTTAATAGGTTTTTCTTTTCAAATCATTCATGGCTATTTTTTTTTTCAAACTCGTATCTATCTTATACTAATTAGTCATTTACAATTGTCACACATACACATACGCACATGTACACACATACACATGCACACATATATGCAAGTACAATCATATGCACACATAGACGAACACACATACCCATACACGCGTGCACGCACACATACGTGCACCTATGCGCACACATACATACATACAAATATATTGTTGTATTACATGTTATCTTCCTTTATTTATTTATTTAATTTATATTATGCTACTTGCTCCGAAGGACTTGATACAAAATCACCTACCATGCAACTCAATTATTTGGTCATTTTGGACATGTTTTATTTTTCATCTAATATTGTAGAGTTTGCAATAATTGTATGGGTCATTATATCAATTTGTACAGTGTTAACTGTATAACTGATTGAGTTAAATAGTAAAGCCCATTAAGTGAAAGTGATCTTTTAGTTAATTAATGGATAGGGATTCTGAACCTGTCTCTAATATATTATGAGCTTAATATCAATTTGCATAGTGTTGAATGTTTAACTATAGGCTTCAGATGTAGAAACTCAAATATATTATTTCATGAGAAAATTACTTATAAGGAGATTAAAATTTGGAGATATATTAAAATAAGGGATCCAACATTAACTAGTTAAAACAAATTATCAACATTTGGCAAATGATGTGAATAAGGGATTCCATTAATACATCATTATAACACTATTAAGTTACTCTGATATGACCATTAATTCAATTAATTAGATAATAAAAAATATGCAATTAACTGTCATAATGACCCATGAAATTATAATAATCTCTTACTTAGGCCTTGTATATAAGTTTAACGTGTGGAAATCAAAGAAATTTTATTTCACTTATTATAATGAATCATGATAAAAGCAATTTAATAAAAGTCCATAAATGGGGTTGGAATCCCTAGTGTAAGTAATATGGTCTTTCTACATTTCTCGCATCACATCAATGGAAAAGATCAAGAGTGGACACTATTTTAGGCTTGATAACAAACCTTAAGAATAGCTTTCTTAATGAATTTAGAGATGTTCTTCTAAACATATTACTATGTTATTGATTTAACATGACAATGGTATGAATTGATTTCAAATTCTCCATAAAGTGTATTTGGTTTAGAGTTTTCCTCATAGAGTTTAGTTCCATATTTATTGAATGATGATGAGTTCCCACTCCTTTCAATTGTGGGTTAAGACTCATTATTGAAACTCATAAAATAGATGACCTAATTGAATGGGGTTGAATGATGTGTAAAAGTTTGAACTCATAATCTCCTAACTTTGATACCATATACAAATATAATACTTGATACAATGTACAAGGTATGCCAATCTCAGTTTACTTATGACCTCAAAAGACATCAAATATGTCCCTTAACCAATTAAAAACTCATTGTCCCTCGCCCCCAAATTAACTTGTTGCAAATAACTCTCTTGTTATTTAATCCTGTAGCCTATTTTGAGATTGTCGGGACACGGCAGTGTCCCATAATCAGTAAAGCAAGTATCAACTTCATGGCCAATTAATTGAGTTAACACATACATCGTCCAAATACTAAACACATGCAAGCAACTGAACAAGTCTCATATATCTTTGCGGCACTTTCAATGGTGTTTCCATTATATGCACATTCAGTATCTTGTTAACTACCCATGTTGATGTAGACTGGGATAATTGTCCTAACATTTGCCAATCCCCTATAGAGCATGCCATCTTCTTAGGCACAGCCTTGTTTCTTGAAATTTCAAGAAATATCCTACTGCATCGATAAGCTCTAAAGAAGCCTAATATAAAACATGAGCCTTTGCCACAGTAAAGTCCATTTAGACTTGTGTTCTAGCTCATGGGCCAAGCGATCTCCATTTAGCACTCCAACAGTAGCAACTCGTCACTGCTCATCGCTAAGACGCACAAAAATTCATTCACAAATAATCCAATTTCATAGTGACACTTGCGTTATGAGATTATTGATTTGCACATTATCTGTACTATGGATGACATAGTCTCTTTACAAACTCGGATTTGCACACCCTAATCTTTGTGTATATACTCTGATTTCTATAAAATTAATCATAGTTAAGCGTTCGTTTATCAAATACTAAACTTCAACTGCATGTATCTTTAGACGTATCCAGTTGCATGGAGAAATGGGTACAAACTGCGTTCACTTTTTGACATGTAGAAAAACTCGAAATGGTTCCATTTTCCGTTTGTAGTCCCAAATATCCATTTGCACAGAAATTAATGGAAGTGGCATTAATCTTCCTCATTCGGAAGTTGCAACAGCAAGTCTTTTCTTAGGCCCAGAAAATGAATCATTCAATTGTCTGGAAAACATTCCATTTAAATTTCACAAATTGAAACAAACGACACAAATAAACCAAACTATAAGTCATAATTTACGATAAACGATTGGCAAATACTAAAATACCACTCCAATGAATAGATGGTAAATACCAATGATATTTTGATACATATTAATAATAGTGAATCAATATTCTTAGGGTACTATAAATTTATTGATATTTGCCCACCCTCCATTAAAACACGACATATTAGTATTAGCTGCAAAATCATTCTATCTTTCGTTTTCAAGAATATAGAAACCGACTTCCTCACGTTGCCATTTCCAAACTCAAAAGCAGAAAAAATTACTTTGATCTTGTGGAAGCTTGATAATGAAAAGATTTCCTAATTCAGAAGTTCCAGCAGCAAGTTCTATCTTTAGGCCCAAAAGATGAGCAACTTCTATGTTATAAGATTCACCGCACTGCAGACAACACCCGAAATCTCAAAACGTTAACAAGTATCCTCAGAATCACGTTTTGTTCTTTCCTATTTTCTGACTATCTATCGGCTTTCAAGGTGTCAAGATCCACCTATTCATTTCATTATATATTCCGTGGTTATTGTAATGCACAAATGTCATCTCAACATGACTAACATACAAAATCATGAACCTTTCAAGGGATGATAAAATGGCAACTTACATTGAAACTTAAGAGACAACTGATATGGAAGTCATGAGCTTCATTTCCTTGCAAACTTGTTGGTTCAATTTTTTTCTGCCTGTTGAGTGCCTACATGACTACCAAAAACTAAGGAAATCGAAAATCTCAAATATGCTTTTCCTCAAAGAACTTCTCCATCGGATGTCAAAGCTCTGACTTGCTTGTCTTCTTACTGTTCTTTGAGCCAATCTGTCTCATTCCTTTCCACCATCGCCGTACCCGATTTGTGATCTTGTATGTGCGTTTCTTCAGTAATTCCTTAGTGCTTTTTATATGTTCTGTTACTTTGTGTTTCCAGTCACTCTTCATCTTCTCTTTTTCTTTCAAAACTTTTCCCTGCCCCCCAAAAACAAAATTTAAAACAATTAGTACAAATTTGAGATTTGCCAGGAAAAAGGCTTCCTTCAGCAATGGTGTTTACCAAGTTTGCAGGGAAAGGGTTATCATCTTCATCATCGTCTTCATCATCATCCCCATCTTCACCAAAGTTCTTCATATTCATTAATTCATCCCTTGAATACATTTTCATCCCAGGAGCTCCAGGCATACCCTGGATAGAGATTAAAAAAGTTAAGCAAAGACCATATACTGGCTTGTAGCTTCAATACATTAGAGAATGCTAACCTCCATAGATCTCATGATCTTCTCCATTTCTGCTTCTTTAGCTGGTTTGGGCATAAAAGCTTCTCCAGGAGTCCTATCCTGTTGCACCAAGGAAAAAGGGCAAATTAAAATCATTTACAAATGCTAAAAGAAAGCTTCTGATTAGAGAAATGGCTAAGACCATTTCAACTGAACAAAGTCGACTTAGTCAAGTTACAAAGTGCACTTAATCTCACATGTTGCACCAGCAAAAAAGGCAAGAAATAGTAAGGGATACTTTCAGAAGATCCAGAATTAGTCATCTGTGCTTAGGGCAACACACTAGGGGGCGCAGAAATGCATATACCACTCGTATTATCATCAAAATATTCTTGAACACAGAGCTTTCGTTCTTGCAAAATAGTGACATTAAGTACCCAGTAGTTTGCAATGCAAGTTTGTGAAAAGATAAATCAATCACCACTCATCATTTCTGTCCTGTTGCTCCTCACGATACCCTATCAACTCATGAGCCTAAGCAACTTATTTAACTGCTCCTCGAAGTACTTGAATATATCAAAGAAAAGACAGGTTTATGCAACCGCATTACAACTTTGACAAAGTTCTAGATGCAACTAAGTGAACAACTGAGGAATTAAAAGCATTAATATTTATGATACAAATACATTTTGAAATTGGGCCATGGAATCTAAAAAATGAATGAGATGAAAGAGCAGGTCTACATTATTTGCTTTCCAAAGACAACAATAAGCAAAAGATGGACCTTCATCCTCTGAGAAGCAGATCATTAAAATAGAGAAAGCTCAAAGAAGCAAGAAGAAGCAGAAAGAGGCAGTGGTTCTTATGGGCAGGGAAGAATAGTCCAAAACAAGGAGCAGGTTTTGTTGAATTTAGCCCCACAACCAACTTATCTAAAATCTTAAAATTATAGATTGGTGTAGACTTCTGTTTTGTACTTGAACACTCTTCCCTCATTTGTAGGTTGAAACTTGATAATCTTGGCCCTTGCTTTTACACTTCCAGGTTCTATGAATCTTTCCTAAGTTCCATAACTAGCCTAATCTCATTTTATTATATGCGTTTGTATTTCCCAAGACAGAATTAAATTAAAGACTGTATTACTTAGGTTAAAACTTCTTCCTTGTTCTACATAAGTTCTTGTACTAAAAATTCTTGAGTGAACAAATCACATTTTCCAACATAGTATCACATTTGTTTTCATGGGACCTTATCTTTCCCGTCCTCTCACTGACCCAATGGCCACCATTGCCATCCTCTCTTATTATCACCTTCCATTCAGTCACTAGTGTAAACCACCTAATTCTTCTACTCAAGGACAATGCATCACAAAACTTACCTCGTGTCAAAATTAATAATAAAACAATTATCACCATAAATTGTTTAATCACCCTCCATTAATTTCAGCCTCCACAGTCTTTAACTCTTTCTTTCTTTTCTTTTAATTTGCTCTTATTCTAATGTTCCAAATTCCATAAGTGACCATTAATGCGCGATGTAGAAGATTTTGTTCTGTATTTCCATCTGATGCTAAACTAGATACTTTGTGGTCCTTCAAATGATAGCACAATTGTGGCATGAGATTCGCCACATGAATATGAAGGTTCTTGCTTACTGTCTAGATAGATGTTGTCCATTTATGCCTACAAAATCAGACTGGGAGTCAAGAATGTTTTATAACATTTTCATGGGCAGTATTTACCGTTTAGCGTTTCGTCTACTATTCCTAATTCTTTCTGTCATTATTTAACCTGCTCCTGCTTCTCCTGAATTTCTGTGGTAAATGTACATATCTTCAATGCTATAGCTCATACACGCTCCCAAAGAACATGCAGACATAGGAGAGATGGAGGAGTTATTGAGCATTCCCGATCAAGAAAAGGAAGACCAAGGGAAACACAAGGGAGACCTGAATATTAACCAGAGGCTCTTCCTCTGTCCCAGAGTTTAGAAATGGTGTAGACATCAATGAAGGCCATATAGGATGGCCTATTTCTTCAGTTCACCTTCATCACCTAAGGTTTCACTTTGTAGCCTTCACTGCCTTTTTCCTCTTCTGGTTTAATATAGCTTTTACACATGTTGATCGTATTCTCGGAATATTGCCATGCCCCCATTGACATACCTTTCCAGCTATTATTGTCTCCCACATTTTTGTAATTGTAACAATCTTCATTGTGGTCCTATGTTTTAAGTTACAACAAATTTCATCATTGTGTTGCTATTTGTCCTTTGTTATCCTTGTTTTCCTGCCTTCATTACTCATTCACCTTGAGGATATTGGTCCATGCTATTCATCTCCCAAATCCCATGAAACTTCCAAGTTGAATGAATCTTCCTAAGTTCCATGATTGACCCACCTAATCTCACTGTGATATATGTTGCTGCAATTCCTAAGATACTTTGATTACAGATTGTATTACCTAATTTGGAATTTGTCTTCCTTTTTTCAATCTAGAACATTTCTCCTCCTTTTCCAATAAATGCTTTTGACAAATTCTCGAACCGAGAGCTCTTAAGTGAACAATAAAATTACATTGGGTAAATCATACATAAGATACCTACGTTATTACACATTTTCATTTTGGGTACTTGTGTTTTTATTTTTTACAGAATGGGTACCCATGTTTTATAAAATTAGGAAAAAAGACAAGCCACAGTTAATGCCGTTAGTTAAGAGAGAAAAAGAAAAAAAAAAACTAACTAAAACTGATTAAAGGGAAGAAAAGAAGAACATATGTTGTGTTTTCCCAAAATGAATATGAAGAAAAAAGAAAACTTTTAAAAATAAGAAAGAAAATTTGTAACTTAGTACATCTTGCCTAGATAAAAATAAAATTAACAACTGAAAAAGAAAAGGAGAAAGATTAAAATGAGAATGGATCTCAAATCTACTAAAATTAGGCAAGAAGAAAGATGGAAACCCACCATGGGTGTGAGACACCCCTGTAACCGCCTTGCCGAGATATGGAAAGTTCTCCCTTTGCCAATAATTTTTTCTGATTTTTTTTTTCCTCCTGCAAATCCTCATTGTCCTTCTTCTTTTTCAATTTCGATTCATTAGGTTCTTGGGTGGAATTTCATCTGCACAGGGGACTTCTAGGCATATATATATATATATATATATATATATATATATATAATCATCTTCAAGTATGTGTAATACGTTGGAATGGAATCTAAGTGTAGCCATCACTTTCCCCAGATAGATAGATAGTTAGAGAAAGGGCAAGAGAGCTTGCAAAGCAAGCAAATTTTCTAAGCCACAAAGATGTTGAAAGTCATCGGCTTCACAATGCACTGAACAGCGGCAATGAACAAGACAACACTGCCGAGCTATTCAAGAGCAAAGCCACAAACTTCTATTGGCTTTATTTTATTTTTATATTTATCTTTCTATTTCATTTAAATTAACAGCACTCACAGCTGTTTATTTTTTCCTAATTTTATAAAACACGAGTACCCAATTACATTTTTTAAAAGCTTCTCATACCATCTTCTTTGTAGAGTCAAATTATGTATAGCTACTATTCAATGAAAACAAAAATCTCATCATAGTACTCAGTCGAACTGGACATTTAGGAGGTTAAGCCACATAGTGAAGAACAAGGCTTAAGAAAACTTGTAATTTCTAATGATGTTCTCTAAAAAAGAAACAACACAGACCTCATTAAGTTTTCCTAAGCTACAATGACAACTTTAAATGAGTGCATGCTCAACAGATACTGGTTAAAACAGATAAGAATGGCAAGACACTTACTTTGGGAATTGGAGGTGTCTTAGCAAGGCATGCACCAGTCAAGTCCTTACAGAGAAAATTAAACAACGCAGTCATTTGAGGCTTTGCTGTGTATATATACTCAGCAACATCGGTGTCAGAATAACCCATAACCTGCAAATTTCAAAGACATAAATCCAGTTGAATAAGGATCTCAAGGGCAATCCTTAAATTGAAGGAACAAAAGTTACTTTTCCACAAAATCAACTCACTGTGATCAAAATTGCTTCCCACTATTCATAAAATATTATTATTGCAAGCAAACAAAGTACTACAAACAATGAGACAGAATGAGGGGAAAAATAAAAGAAAATTTGGAGAAAGCAACTTCACCAAATCCAGTATCAAGCAATGAAGTATGAACAACTTACTTCATGACATGCCCGCTCAATAGTCTTACACTCAGAGTTGCATATTCCTTCAATGTCTTGATCAACAAGCTAAAATAAAAAGGGAACAAAGAAGTGAGAACCAGATTGGTATTCTTGCAAAGGAAAAAAAACCTCCATCAATGCATAGGCATGCACAAAGAGGGCTATGAAGATGCTTTATATAGAAGAATTTATTTAAATTTTATCAAAAAAAAAATGATTGAAGAAACAAGATGGACTTCTCAATACATAGCTAGAAGGAGAGATATGAGGAAATGTCATATAAACTCCAAGAAGCTACTATCAGATCATTTTCAAAATTATTAGCAAGTAATATCAAGCAAAGTAGACAATGAAGTCAAAGTTCGCATATCCAATTAGACAAAAGGTGAGATTCATTATCTTCGTGTTACCTCTAAATTATCCCCTTTCTCCACTATATCAATCTTCAAAATCCATTCAGACTCCTCTTTCTTCAGATTACAAATGTTCTCAGTCATCTCGATAATTTGATATTCAGAAATCTGATACAAAGGAAAACAAAGAACAGATTCACAGTGAAATGGTATCAAAGTTTTGAAACTCTAACGCAAAGCATCAAATTTCAGAGAAACAACATCATAAATGAACAAATCAAGTGACAAAACTACCTTCTTGGGGGAGATCTGAGCTTGCTTCTTCTCAACTTGCTGGTGCAATTGAGATGCAAGCTTTTCACAAACTTGGCATTTGATGTATGGAATATCTTCCTTTCTTGGCACGGCATCTGGTTTCTTTGCACAATGAGACATAGGTATCCACATTGCTACTAGCAAAAGAGATAATATGGGAAAAGCTGCTTTCTCCATATCTCTCTTTTTAAGGAACCAGACCCAAGAATATGAATTTACCTGCACCAAATATCAAAGAAATGCTTTAGATATACTTATTGTTTATTGCTTAAATTAGCAAGAGGTGGCAGAGAAAGCATTGTCCAGTTTGTGCTATGGAATTAGGAGTTGAAATCCATAATAACATCAAACAGACAAAAACTGCCATTTCATGTCACTTCTGGCAGATGCCTGCATCAAAGATTGAAGGATAGGCTTGTTCATACCCAACACATCACATGAATATCACGACATGCCAAGATAAAAAAGGAAATTTAGTCTGTCGGAATTCAATTCCTAATGACATTAAACAGACAAAGCTGCAATGTCATGTCACCTTTGGCAGGTTTGATGCATTTGTCTCTTTTTTTTATTTTCCATCCTGATTAGTTGGACGCTTTTTGGAGCTCCCTTGCAAACAAGAAATGATTTCAAAGTAAAGGCTCAAGAGAGCTTATCTACTAACCCAAGAAACCATAATCTCCGCTTTCTCAAGAGACCCTCGAAAGATATAAGTCTTCAGGCAGTATTAAGTATGGGACAGACAGATCTGAGGAACTTCACAGCTGGGTTCCACGTATAGAAAAAGCTTCATCTTTTGAAAGTTTAATTAATATTATGTAGGAGCTAAAGTTTTAGCTAAACGTTGAGAGCAATGAAAAGATATTTATCCTATCTTTGCAAACCTAAAATCTCATTTCCCATGGAGACTTGTATGATTGTAATTGTAATACCTAGGTCTAATCTTTTCAAGAGCAATATTCAATAAAATCTTGGGTCAATGTTATGATTTATATCTTAATTTTATTATATTTGGCAATTACACATTTGAAATTTCGATTTATCTAATTATATACCCAATTAAAAATTCACTTATTACCATTCTCTCTTTTAGTAACTTCAATTCATACCATTAATTCAATCAACAAGTAAGATTACTACATGCTACCTTATAGGGCTCACACTCAACAAATGGTTACTGACTAACCTCTGCAATATAGTACGTTGTGACCCACTTAAAAAATATAAGGTCACAAGGCTTACTAGCAACCTTCGGTAGCTAAAAAAGGTCGCACAACTTGCCTAAAACTATAGACAATTACTCTATTGACTAATTATACTGACTAAATTAACTGTATGAATTAGAGTTAATTAATAAGTAAATAGTGATAATTAAATATTTACTTATATATGATTTATAATTGCAGAAAGTGACAAAGTTGAGGTATAAATTATAACATTATCCGATAAAATCTTTGACATCAATATATAAAAAGGATCACCCGTGATTATAATGATAAAGTAGAAACTCAAATTAAATTGGGAACGGGGGGGGTGGTGTGGTGGTGATGGTGTTTGCTTTACAAAAAATACTTTTCAAGCTTTTCAAATACCAGCAACCTATCAAACCTACAAATGTCAAATACTACTGTAGCACTCTTGTTAAGTCACAACAAATCATGGGTCTTTCACCCAAAAAGAAGAAAAGAGTTCGTGGCTCTTTTATTACGCAAAAATAAATAAATAAATAAAGCATGGTTGTTAGCATAGATAGTTGATAAGAATAGATTAGCAGCCTACAAATGATGGTGATGGTTAAAACCACCAAAAACTTCAATAGAAAATGAGCAAACTAATATCTGATGTTAAAAAGAGGAAAACATCAATTTCCACCATCACATCCTGTTAAAATTCAACAGTAACTTCAATCTCGATAGCCATAGAATGCTACCCACATGGCATTGCACCTAGTAAAATAACATTCTGTGTATTATAATTGTAGCAACTCCTACTGAAGGATGCAGAAATTCTTCAAAATTCACGTAAAACAGGTGGCAGACCAAGCAGGCTGGTCAATATCGTCCTGGCTGCCCCTAAAATTCAAAATTCTCCTAAACACCTTACCAACCAATTTGTTATTTTTTTCTCGGAAGTTGATAACAGATTGCCGGGTTTTTATGACGATGGAATTGTTCAACTTTCCGTATACTTTTAAAACATCATAAATCCTAAGTTCACCAGTACTTCAGAAGGTAAAAAATCCCAATTGTATAAACATCTAGACAAATATACTATCCAAAGTGTGTTTGTTTTGCTGAAACATCACAATTATTATCATAGCAATCTTAACAGGTTTTCTGTGAAACGTATACGCCATAGTTTCCATATTTCCAGATAGATTCAAACATTTTGCCAAGAAAACAAAATGCAAACATTAGCAAATTCGAAAGTCTATTCGCATCTATCATGCCTGATTACACAATTTCCATAATTCCTCTAACAAACTCAACTTATAATGTTTCAATCTTTAATCACATTCAAAGGCATAAGCAGATAAAAAGCTACAATCTCGTATAACAAATCGAACGTGAAACAACGTGAAGCAAAATACAATCTGAAAACAACTGATGAGAGAGAAATCGAGGTAATGCGATCTTGTCATTTGTTACCTGCAACGATAGCTTCCACCGTGAAAGAGGTGACGTGAAGGAGTCTTTGAGACACCCTGTGGAGTCGGAAAGGGGAGTTTGAAGTGAAATTCGGGATCTGATGAGTGTAAGATTTTGAAAGGTGACGGGTGTAGGCTTGTCTGACTTCTTCCTACGTGTTTCCTGCATTCTGATTGGCCACAACATGTTGTTTGCAGTAGGACCCATTATTCTAACCAATCAGATTTTAGTTAACACTTATGGGAAGTTTCGTTTTTTTCAAGGTGGACATGGACTTATTTCATAGGAGGGGGGAAGACAAAAAGAAAGTTTAATGTTTCAAAAAACAAACAATTAATTAATTATGTATTAGATTATTAAAAAAAATTATATATAAGATAATACTAATAGACGCAGACAGGACCAAAATTTGCTTTCTTGGCATACCATTAAACTCGCAACATGTGGCATATAAAATTTGGTAAACAAAAAATTCTTTATTCTGCTAAGGTACGTTAATCTCTTTTTCTTTTCTTCCTATGCTGATGCAAGATTAAGTTATTTTCTTTTTTTTTTTTTTGTCGACGCAATCTTCAATATTTTGTTGCCCATGGACACGAAATTTATATTCAATACTAGAAAAAAATTGCAAAATAACAAAAGGTGTTTTCTTAAATAAAGCCTCTATGGCCAAATAAATTTATTGACTTTATTGGTTGTATTAAAATTAGCATAAAAAACAACAAATGAATAATATATTTATGGCAAATCATGAACGTTGGGTTGAACGCAATTAAATAAATAACAAAAACTGAAAGAAAACAAATAAATAAAACTATAATTGTAATATAACTACGTCCATTATGAATGTTATAATAATCCATGAATACTGTGTTGAATTTATCAAAATATATTTACTTTTCAAATATGTAAAAGAATTTTTTTTTTTTACAATATTACAATACTTAAAACACTAATAAAATAATTATTTTATATCTATCTCACTTAAATATTGATCATCTATTTAAATATGATAAGAAAATAATTAGTAACTTCACTTATGAGTTATGAGATAAACATATCGAAAATAATTATTAAAACCCCATCATTTTATCATATAAAACATTATATTTCATGATAAATTTACATCAATATAGTAAAATAATTATATTCTCGTATGTTTATTTCATGTATGATTAGTCCTATTGTCTTCAAATTGAGTACTTAAGATACTAAATATTTAAATAATGTGCTTCCAGATTATATTTTAATATCTTAACCTTGAATAAAATGATAAACTTACTTAAAATTTATAAACTAATAATAAAATTAAGAATAAATTAATGATAGTGAAGACTATATGTACTTTGTTCTAAAGGTTTAGAGATATAAATGCTTAATTTTTAGATATGGAAAGACTAGATGCAAGATTGTCAAACTCACAATTTTATATAAAATCGTTAAAGAGTTAGTAGAATTAGAATGTAAATTCGAAATGTAAAAACGTAAGTTTTTGTAAACTATATAAAATAGCTTTAAAAACTATAAAAATATTTATAATAGTTACCCAAAACTTGAAATACATAATAGAAATAGACAAATGAGAAGATTAAATTCTTTTTTTATAAAAAATGCTTAATAACATATAATTAAACATGTATAAAAGAAGGACAAACAAAGTCAAAACTAAACTTTTTCCAGTATTTTCTTTTTGAAAAAATAAACAATAAATTAAAGAGAATCAAATATTTCAACTCATTTCAAATTATTGATACTATAATCTGAATTTTATAGTTTTTTTTGTAATCATTGTTATTAGAGCTAAAACTTAAGTAAAAACTATGAACATAAAAATAAGAGATTAAAAGAGAAAAAAATAAAATAGGGTATGGAAGATGATGTAATGCCTTGTAAAAGTTTAATTACATTTTTTTTAGCCCATCCAATTTAGATAATTAGAATCGGTAAATTTGGACAAAAACATAAGTTTTTATCGAGTTTAAATATAAACTCGATTAAAAACGTAATTTTTTATACGTAAAAGAGTTTATACATGAGTTAATTTAGAAAGATTTCCTAAAATTATAAACTCGTTGAATTATATGGTTAAAATCACGATTTTAACAACTATAACTAGATACACATAAAGTAATTATTAAAAGTATATTTACAATTTACTCAAAAAAATATATAATATCAATTTAGACCATATTACAAGCAATCAATTCTTTTTAATTAATTGTTTTAACAAAAAAAAAAGAAAGGAAATTCGTAATAATTGTATGGATTAGCATAAATTCATATCATACTGGAGTGAGCTGTACATAGACGTGGCCTTTTCATCATCTCATTGTTACTGTTGGACAACAACCATTATATTTTGCAAAGTACCTATTATTATTATATCAGAGAAGTAGCACTTTAAATAAGGCAGTAAAATGTCAATCTCGGGAAAGAGGGAAAGAGCTTAATCGCATCAGGATAAGGGAAAGAGCAGAGCCCGTTTGCCGTTAGCGGAATAAAGAAATACAGTTAGCTTATATGGCACTTTAAACAAATACAGTAGTGCAATTCTAGCAATAGTTCAACACGTAAAAAGACATGTCATTAAGTAACTTCAAAAGTTAAAAAAAAAATAACATAAAATAAAATAAAAGTTGGACAAGAATTAAACATATTCCCTATCAAAAAATTGAAAAACAAACGTACAGGAAGTAAAAAACTTACCCTTCTCATTGGTAACCCTAATCCCAAAATATACATAAACCCATTTAAAATACCAACCTCAACTCACTATTTAGCTAATTTTTCCCTTCATAACCCTCTTTTTGTTTTGGCTTATTGCTTTGTACATTAGATCTTAGTCTTAGATCTTCTCATGGTATACGACAGTACTACCATGACCTAGACGCTTCTTAAATTGTGACAAAGTTCATTAATTCGGAGATTGGAATTAATAAACTTTAACCAGCAAAAAGATTTTTTCCCTACTTCAATCCTATTTTGTCCATGTAATCAACTAAATTTGGACATGTTTAAGGGTGGATTTGAGACTAGGTTGTGCCTAATACACAATTCTACTAAGAAATCAGGTAGAATCTTATGGAAAATATACGCAAAATGGCCTAAAAAAGACTCCTCCATGTTAAGAAATAAAGAAGGAAGAAGCTAAGATCAGGGAAAGCAAATGGAGAAGATGGATAGGGTGCTCGACACATGCTAAGCACGAGTGTAATGCGCCCTTGGCACATGTGAAGTGCACATACCCATTTAAAATAAAAATTAAAATTAAAAAAAAAAAAAATATGGTTCATGTGCCTACATTCATAGACTTATTCTTATGTTCAAGGCCTTTGACTTTGTTTACTAATCAACTAGACTAGGTCTTACACTTGGTTTAAAGCCTTATTTATATATATATATATTTTCTCTTCTTCTTTTTATTTTTTTAATTATACTAAACCTAGTTCTAACCTAAAATTAAACTCCAATTACCCAGTTCTAAAAAAATGCAACACAATCTAAAATTATGTCCTATACACACGTGTTAAAAATTAATTTTATTTTCAAATCAAACTTAAAAGTAGAATTACCTGGTCCTTATAACCAAATGACTCTAAAAATGACCTAGGACTTCTATTGTCCTAAAAATCCTATGTTATCATCATCATCATCATCATCTAATTTTCTAAATTTTTTTCTATTTTTCCTAATTTTTTGTATTTTTCTAGATTTTCTATTTCTTTGTATTTTTTATGAATTAGGACTCATTCCTTTATTTAAAGAAATTCTAAAAAGTATAAGGAGACAAAAATGGAGTGTCTATAATATGTACTTATACACATATACTTTTATAAGTTGCTATGCTCTAAGAAAAATAATATATAAATATGTCATATATATATGACTCACTGGTTCATCCTATTCCTCATAATCCAACAGTTCAAATGTGTTAAAAGCCTTAAACCATCTAAACCTACATAAATCGATGAGTCTTGGGCTAGTTCAAACACACCCCATACAAGCCAATTCAAGGCAGATTTATGGCACCAAACCAACCTCCCTATATCTAGGTTAAGCACTTATATTGCCCCTTACTAAAATTTTAATTACTAAAGTATTTATGTAATTACTATAAGGTTAGAGGCGTAGATCTGTTAAATAACGGAGCAAAGTGTAGTCTTGGAATTTAGGTCTAAGCATTGAAATTGTGATTTTTTATAGTCTTGATGTCCAGCATATATTTACGTATAAATTCACACCTATATATCCATGCATGTACCACTATGCCATTCTATGCTACATGCAACGATATGCAAGCCAATGGTTTTAAAACTATTATCATAAATTTAATATCTAACGATTAAAGGAATGATTTGCTATTATTGTACTAAATATTTATATTAGGCAACGATTTATTAAAAAAATCGTTTCCATAAATATTTTAAGCAATGGGTATTTGAAATTGTTAAATAAGAGTTGATACTATTCATCTATACATATGGGAGAAAAAGACTCTAAAAAATGTCACCTAAATGAGAGAAGAAATAAACACCTCTATAAAACACTCATAAATCCTTCTCTTTTGTAAACCCTAATTTTTCATTCTTTTATTTATTTATTTATTTATTTTTCATTTTCATCATCCTCTCACCAACCAAGAAAAGAAGAAGAAGCCAGATCATGCTTCTCTCTCTCCCTTTCCCTCTTTCTCTCTCTCATATATGTATGATGCTTATATAACTTTATATTACTATCAGCAAATACTATATTAGGCCTTTCCTACTGTATACCTCGACCAACATAATTCACAATATATATATATATATCAGCAAATGTATATTTGCTTACTTAAACCTTGACTGCCCTTATTATTCAAGTACTTTGACAAATTAATCCTTTACATATGTAACAAAAAGCATTTAGTTTGTTGTTATTGCTTATTCTCTCACCATGTATGTATATAATAATAGTTGTAATAGTACTTGCCATTTTAACTTATCTCTTCAAAAATTTGAATGTTTGGTTTCCTCAATTATGAGGATTATAGTCATATAATGCAAGTGAAGAATTCATATTATATAAATATATATATACATACATATACATATGTATCGATTATCCAGTATAGGTATACAAACATGTAATGTTTTAGGTAGCATTTAGTTTTACAATTTTTATAGCATTGAATTAGATAAAAAAAATTTGTCCCATATTTACTTTGTAACTTTGCTTTGTAATTGAATAAAAAATTGAATTGATGGACTAAACAAAATGCCCAAATTTTTTTCATTTACACCACAATACAAAAATAAAATTCAATGAGCAAAAACAAAAATATCTTATATTTTTAAAAATTCACTTCTATGTTATAATATTAAGTTAATTAACATTATTTTTATTAAATGTTACAAAAAAATTATTTATTGTATAATATAAATAATTATTTTTTAATGGCTAGAAAATCTATGACTTTTATTTAATATTATATATAATTTGTTTAATTATATAAATTCGATAATCCATTTAAATCGTATTTCAAATAATATAAAAATATAAATAAAATATATATTCGACAATATTAAAAGTATAAATATCAAAATATAATAACGAGTACAATACTTACGTATACCAAATAAGGGATAGCATAAGAATTTATGTACAATACTATGCAAATCAAATGTAGTATAATAGTTTGTATTGTTTAATCCTCCTTATACTTGTCTTATCCAGTCTAATACTTACAACCAAATGCTGCCTTAATATAACTATAATTTATAAAAAGAAACAAAATAATTAACACTTATGTCTTCCTTATATAGTGTATACCCTTAGCAACTTATGTACACTTGTAGCTAACTTTAGTTGAACATGTGAAGTGTTATTTGTTATTAATATTTCTATTTTCCTCATGGTAGTCTACATATAGCTCTTATTGGTTTATATTGCTACTTCACGATTTGTATGTAAATAGCAAAACAAACTAGTTAAATCGAATGAAAAATAAAACAAACACTATCTTATTACTTCTTACTTCGTACTTCCTCTGCGATGGCAAAATGCATAGCAGATTCTTACACAACTTCACATGGCATTAGAGCGATCATGCACTAAATTTACGTTTTCTTTTGATTTCTTTGCAATTGAAATTTGTTTTTGTCATGGCTATACCTTTGGATTCAACTAAGCCAAATTTAAGCAAACAAATGATTTTTTATCCCACTTCATCTTTCTAGGTCTAATAGTTTGGGGATGAATATAGGAAACATGGTCTTCAATGCAAATAACTTTCTTCCTTGGAGTAGATCTATGAAAATGGCCTTTAAAGCAAAATCAAATTTTGGTTTTATGGTAGGAACAATTCAAAGACCTCTTAAATTTACTAAATCATGTTAGATGATTTTATGGTTAGTTGTTAGTTTTTGAACTTTATGACGAATGAATTAGCTCATAATTTCTTTATATGCTCAGTCTGCTAGAGAGTTATGGGAAAAAAATAATGAGAAATATGGTACTATAAGTGTTCCACACTCAAAATAAGTAATCTAAAATAAGAGAATCAACTTATCAATGTTTACTACAACACACTCAAACATTGTTGGGATCAATTATATGCATTACATGTAAGGCTACCAATTTGAGACATGACCTGTGAACTCAAACACAACACAATATGATTATAAATGGGCTTGTGGATGAAAAAAAAAAAATTGACATGAAATACAAATGGGGTAGACTTGTTTAAATATGATAAAATTCATGTCTGAGTTCAAGTTTAACCTACAAACCTATTTATGGACCTATTTTTAAATAGCTCTCATCAACGTGTGTCAAGTTCGACCCTTAAACCTGTCTAATGCTAAAATAAATAACTAATATTTTTTATATTTTTCTACCTACATACATGTGCTTGATAGTGTTAGACTTTCTATTGTTATGTGATTATTAACTAGTTAAAGCCTCATGCTATACATGTATTATTCTTTAGAAGATTATATTATCGAAGATAAGATTTTTCATTATAAGATTATCACAATTAAAAGGTACAGAATATATATTATTAAACAAATATAAATATGGTCAATATTATTACTCAATTACTTAAATATAAATATTGTAATTTTATATGACTATCAATGGCATTTCCATAATTATAAGAAACAATATGCCTTTTTGAATATTTTAAAGTACAGTATTATATACAGCTATGTAATTTAATATTAAGTTTTGGAGAATGTAATAAACTAAATTATTTTTGTAAATATTTCAATATGATTTATTTTTTATTAATAATTTTTTATATGTAAATCCTTTAATTGTGTCTCTTAATGAACTAATAGAGAACATGATCAATTTGAAAATCACTACTAATAGTAATATCCCATTATATCACTGTTCAACGTAATACCATGATGAACCATGGCAAAAGGTAGAAGAGCTTTTCTTATTACTTAAAAGCTTTTTTATATTTAAGAGGTAAAAGTTTTGACATCATTCTAATGTGGAAATCAGTTATTCTTGAGAGCTTGAAGTATCTCTCTACTTTTTAAATATGTGTCCTTTAAGTCAAAATTATTCTTATAAATATAATTGTTGCTTTACATTTTCTAATGGGGAGTTCTTAATGTTCTTATAAGAAATTACATTTCTAGGTATTTTTGGGTTATTGGCTTAAAAAAATAAAAGAAAATTTCAATCCTATAATGTTATGTAACCAATCTATACCTTGATTTGTTATATTTGACAAATTCATGTTTTATTAAACTTTTGTTGTTTTGTAATTTTTATTGAACATAGGGTCTATTATTTAATTTTGATAAGACCAAAACAAAAAGTGTATAATTAAATATGTTGATTTTGATGAGAATAAAACAAAAAGTATATATCTAAACATATTGTTTTTTAAAAGAATAAAGCAAGTGAATGATTAAACTAAGTATTATTTTGTTATATTAAGGTAATTGAATAAGATCAATTAATTTGTTTAATGATCAACTGTATCAATTATCTCTATAAGAAATATAATCTTTTGAGTGATGACCATATGATCTTCAAGTTAAATTGCAAAGTGTATTTGTTTGTTGCTTGTTAAAAGTATTTTCAAGTGATATTTGACCTACCAGGTTGATAACTCCAGAGCACTACCAACTTGATAGTAAAGTGACCTAGATAAGGAGATGGAATTGCTTTTGATCAAGGAACTGGTATGCTAGTTCACTTATCAGTATTCATACCGGTAGTACAATTTGTTACCAGCTTGCCAGTAAGGGTAAGGTATCAGCATGTCGATAAGTTTAATCCAGCTAGCCATTAGAGAATTTAATGCACTATAACAGGAAGAATTGAATGGGATGATATAAATGCTCAACAACCTAACCAACAAAGATAATGAACTGTTCTTTTGCTACAATATTCCAACATTCCTTTGTGCTCTTATTGTCTATTATTCCCATTGTCTCTTGTATCTTAATTTGCTAATATTTAGAGAGATTTAAAGTATCATGCTTGTAAGCTATTAGTTGCAAAGTATTGAGAGTTTAAAAGCATTACACTAATAATTCTTAAGATTGAGTTTTTATGTTATGAGTAGAGATTGCGAATTGTGTTGATAGTTATAAGTGTAAAACTTATGTGATCGAGTTTATGTTTGTATAGCTCTTGGAGCTTAGATTGAGAAATCAATAAAGTGGTGTGAAGTACTCGATTGGAGGCATTGTATATTTGTGGAGACTAGGGGATGATTCGAACTCCACGTTAAATTCAAGCTTAATCTTCTTTATCCCTATCTATTTTAATTTCCACACTTATTATTATTTTATTATTATCTTAATTATACTCATTATCGCATTTTGTGCTTAATTTCGAAAAGAATTGCAATTTGTCCTCTATACTCAATTCACCATCCCCTTCTCTTGAGTTTAGCCTAGCATTCTTCAATTTTATGTTTAACTTTTAGGATTACTATTTTTATTTGTTAATATTAATTTTATAATTGCCACTTTCCCTACATACTTATAATTATTTCATAAATATAGTTATAACTTTTTAATAGATATACAAGTCAAATTAGAACACAAAGCATGTTTATTAAATAGGTTGACTTACAGGTTTATATTTTTATACATAATTAATAACCAGGTTAGGTTACGAGTTAAGATTTTTAAGACACAAACTCGTTTGGACAAAAACACAAGACATAATGGGTTAACAAATTGCCACCCCTAATTATAAATATCCAACTAGCACTTATGGTAGATAGATTACTACACATGTGATTAAAAGGGTAGAAATTAAGAGTTCAAGTCACAAACAAAATTGACATAGTTTTTAATGGGACTAAATGATGCGTATAAAGGAGTACATAATCAAAATTTGTCAACTAAGCCTTTATCTACAATAAATAAAGCGTTTTATTCAATTCAACAAGTTTAAAAACAAAGGCAAGTGAGAGGGATCTTAAATTCAAATGTGGAAACGTTAGCTTTTCACCTAGTAACAAAATAATTGATAAGAGAAATGGAAAGAAGTTTTGTATTATAAACATTGTAGAGTTGAAGAGCATTTAATTGAGAGCTACTTCCAACTAATTGATTACCTTGATTGGTATTAGGGTAAGAAGCTTATGAAATGCAAACAAGTTAAATTAATTGATGTTTATAGGGAGCATTGAGGAAAATAGTTTTGGTTTCAATATAAGAACTCCATTTGATTCTTATAATAATGATGCTGATGATAAGTAGGCTATAAGTGTTGTTGACAAGCAGCTGCTACGTAGTCTATATGAGGAGATAATGAGGATGTTTCAATGAAATGATGCTCAACAAAAGAATGCTACTAATGTGTCATTTGCCTATATACTTGCTTTAACTTCTTATTTTAGATCTGTGAGCAATAATTTGATTTTTTTTTATAATAAACACTAGGTCAACTAATCATACGAGCCTATATCTACAAATTTTACATAACATACAGGATTTGAAGGTACCCATCTCTACTAAACTACTTGATAACCACATGTCATGTGTTAATAGAGTTGGATCTATTATCTTATCATCATTACTTATAATTTACAATGTGTTTCTAGTCCCTTAATTTACACATAGCTTGTTATTAGTAAATAGACTAGTCATAGATCAACCAATTCTTACAAAGTTCAATGCATCCGAATGTGAATTTTAGGACCTGAAAACGAAGAAGATTATTGCAACAATAAAGGCACAAGACAAATTATATGTTTTACAATCTAAGGGCATAAAGGCAGAATAACATCTAAGCAAATCAAAACAAATTTCATTCTTCATGTAATTCCTTTTGTTCGATGTCCATGTTGATATACAATTGTTACATTCCAAACTTGGTCACACTTCCATTTCTAAATTACAACAGTTGAATGTTTGTAAGTAATTATCTTTAGATAAGTTTCTTTGTCACACTTGTCAATAAACCAAATTTCATAGGTTTCCTTTTGCTAGAAGTACACATGTATGCAACTTTGGTTTTCAATTGATTCATATTGACATTTAAGGTCCTCGTCATCTTTCTTCTTTGTCCAATGCTCATTATTTCTCAACAATTGTAGATGATTATTGATATGTTGCAATAGACAGATACATAGGCAATATCAAGGGTGGATCGACACCAAACTATGGTTCGAAAGTAAATGAAAGTTGAGGGGTAAGTAACTCGTGAATAAGTGTGTGGATGTGACATTTCACAACCACCTCATATGAACTAAGTAGTCGAGTTGATAAGACACACAGCTAAGCTAAAAGGTTCACTCACCACCAATCCTTACTTAGGGAAAGAGATAAGAGTTAGGAATTTTAAAATGAACATTTAGAGAATACATAAGAACAAGTTACAAAGGAAAGCCACTGCATATTCAATAGGGAAGATAATATATGTTTGGCGGTTTATAAGATAGGTAGTTATACCTAACCTCTTAGAGGAAATTTACAAGGATGACAAAGATTGAAAAAGGTAAACCTCCTAAGGTAGAAATTACTAGGTTCAATACTATATGGGAAAGGGTGAAAATGGAAAAAGACAAAAGGAATATCCCTATAGTAATGGTCTAAATTGTATAAGGTATGAAAAAGTAATTGGATACGTATAACAAAGTGCTTAGATAGAAATCTCATGGGTGTACGATTAGAAGGTAGTTAGGTGAAGTGTTTAGAGAAGTCAGCTCAAGGCTCACAAAGCTCGAAACAGTTTGGTCATCATGGTGGTTAGATTAGCTTAACTATCTAGTAAGTCAAGATGTTCTAAAGCCTCATTTTATAGCATAATAAAAGGCAAGCATGAGCTCGAGATGCAAAACAAATCGAGATAGCTCAATAAGGACGATTCCTTAGGACTTGATCGGAGAGAAATGATCTAGTATGCCATGCTTTTCAAGTCCCTTGGCTTAGAAATGGGCAATGGGACCTTAAGTCCGATTCCTATCATTATCTCCATGTTGTTTGGAATTTGGGATCAAATCCAAAGAGTTTCCTTGCTGATCTTCTTCCTCAAGCACATAAGGGCTGAAATTGGCAATGTTGAAGGTATTAGAAACTCCATATTCTTTTAGCACTCCAGCTAATAAGCATTATCATTAATCTTCTAGACTACTGTGAACGCTCCCTTAGCTTGGGTAGATAATTTGCTCTTCCTCATGCTTGAAAATCTCTCCTTACTCAAGTGTAGCCATATAAGTTCGTTAGGTAAAAAGTTCCTTTCGTTCCTCCCTTAACTCCTCAACTCTTCTTATTTAGCAGCTTAGACTAGGTCCTTAGTCACTCTCTAATAGATCTTTTGCATTGAGTTATGCTTAGTCTTCAACATCAGGGTCTCCTTAGTTGGGCTCATACATGGGTGCATAATCAAGAGGCAGCTCAGGTTGAAATCGTAGACAATGACAAATGGTATCTTACTCATGGTATTATGAACATACATGTTACAAGCTAATTCCTCTACCAATAAGGACAGATCTATCATGCCCCAAAAGTGGTAAAGTCATAACAATCTCGTTGTATACACCATCCTATATAAGGAGCTAATTGCTCAGTTGCTATCATAGACTTGGTATACATAAGGCACATATGACTAAACAACTTTAAAGCATCTATAGTTCAATGCCTAAACTAAAGTAAGACCTTTGATTCATATATTTCTATTGAAGATTAGAAATTTAAACTATCTAATTCTTTTGAAAAATAGCAATTTATAGGAAGTCTTTATATAGGGAAATTATCAAGGAAATTCGAAAAATTCTTATTTACACTAAATAAAATACTATATGTTAGTCTAAGATACACAGGTGTCCTAGTTTAGTCCAAAATAAGAGAAAAAAGAATGATATAATTCCATTTGCTTCTTATGCAAACCCGGTGCCCTTTAAGGGTCGATAGATCTTAGTATCTATCTATTGAGACTTACAAAAAAACTATAAGGATATGAGCAACCAACTGCTCCACAAGGGGACAGAGATAGAAGTATAAATAGCATAATAATCAAGCAAGGTTGTCAATAATGCGATAGAGGCTTGCCTTCGAGCAAATCATGACCAACCTAAGCTTGTACAATAGATGATGCATCCTTGAGGTCGAACAGATAGAGAGGCACTATAATGAAGTGAACTAAAAGGAACAAAAGATAAGCTAGCAAAATTTGGGTAGCTACTGAATGGATATGATGCACCACTTAATTCATTTCGGCCTACAATTCGTTGGATATGACACACCAATCTAAACTAAAGGATCACTCGCCACTATTCCTTACTAAAGGGAATACATAAGAGTTGAAGAATAATGAGAACACTAAGGTTGCTCAAAGGAGACGTGCATAATTTTTGTATTGATGCATGAATAATGTCTGTGTACAAGTAAGTGGGGATTTATATACTCGTCTACTAGGGTTACTTTATATGTATGAAAAGACAAAAAGGTATTCTTACAATCAAATAAACATACTAAACGGGGTAAAAGAGAAAGAATATTCAGTACGGAACAGTAAGAATCATTATGGAATTCTGTGTCAGAAGATGTGCCATTTAGTGGTTGGACATTAGAAACATGATATAAAGTAGGCAAAACAGAAGTGTTTATAGTTAGGAGCCAACCTGATTTAGATTAGGTTAGTGACTAATTAGTCCTGTAGAGAACTCAGCTTGAATTGGGATCAAATGTATGTTGTTAGCTTAGGAGCTTGACTCGGCTAATCGTGGGTTATCTTCTAGGATAAAATATCGTTGCTCGACAAGAGCAGGTTTGATATACATGAAGGTCCGGTAGTCAGATCAGCAAGAAATCAGTTTGGGATAAGAATCTCTGTCTCGAATATGGCCTTGAGTTAATATTCTTTGAGTAAGTCCTTAGAGTCTTCTAGCTCAGCCATAGGTGATTGGTTTAGGGGCCTGATTCTTATCATCTGCTTAGGGGTCGAAGAGATTTGCCTTCAAATTTGGAGGGGTCTCTACTCCTTCTTTGGGGGCGCTCGTAGGGCTTTCTTCTATTGGTTGGTGAGGGATTAGATCGGTCACATTAAAGATAGAGGAAATACCATAGTCATTAGGTAACTCGATTTGGTAAGCACTGTGATTAACTTTCTTCAGAAACTTAAATGAACAATCAACTTAAAGACATAGTTTGCTCTATCTCAAGTACGAGAATCGTTCTTAACTAAGGTAAATCCATACTAAGTCCCCTAGTTAGAAGGTAACAGTTCAACGACCTCAGCTACCAATCTTACATTGTTTCTTATCAAACTTGGCGATATTCCTAGTTATAGACTGGTGTAGTGCTTGCAATTCTGGGGCTCAATCAACTCTGGATTAACTCTCTTTAGCAACTGCAGTAGTATCAATCATATCCAGGGGAATAGTGGGATTGAATATGTAGACAACCTCAAATGGGGTCTTCCTAGTGGTGCTGTGGACAATTCATTTGTGTGTAAATTCCACAACTGGTAGACACAGATCTCAGTCCCTTAAGTTCTTTCCTACAATAGCTCTGAGTAAGTTGCCTAGTGTCTTATTCACCACTTCAGTTTGGCCATCAGTCCAAGGGTGGCTACTGGAGCTAAACACAAGTTTAGTTCCAAGTCTTTTCCAAAAAGTCTTCCAATAGCTCAAGAATTTTGTATCCCAATCTGAAACAATAGTCTTTGGTCCTCCATATAGTCAGACAATTTCTTACAAAAATAGGTTAACAATGTATAATCACTACTTTTGGTGGCACGGGATGAAGTGCGCCATTTTGCTGAAGCGATCTACTACAACAAATATAGAATCTTTTCTTCTAGATATCCGGGGCAACCCTAAGACAAAGTCCATGCTTAGGTCGGCCCAAAGTAAGGATGGTGTCGGCAATGGCATGTATTCTCTACGAAGCTCCCTCTTCTCCTTAGCTCACTTACACACTTCATAACTACCAACTACCTTATGGACATCCTTTGCCAAACTAGGCTGGTAAAAGCTCTCCTTTAAAAAATTGGCTATTTTGGTCTCTCCAAAATGATCAGATAATCCACTACTATGAGCTTCCTTGACTAACAACTCACATGTGGAACACTTTAGTATACATAGCCTTTGGTCCTTGAATAGATAGCTTTCCTTAAAATAATATCCCTTAATAGTAATTCCATCTCTGCATTGCTCTATTATAGGGCCGAAATGAGAATCATGAGTGTACTACTCAGTAATGAGTGAGGATCCCAATAATTTTGTTTGCAAATTGGTCAATAAAGTCTAATGTCGTGACAAGGCGTCAACAAGCACATTTGTACTTCTTTTCTTGTGTTGGATCGTATACGAAAATCCTTCCATGAATTCTAACCACTTGGCTTATCTCTTTGCGAGTTTGTTTTGACTTCCAAGATGCTTCAATGATTCATGGTCAGTATAGATAATAAACTCTTATGGCAACAGATAGTGTAGCCAAATAGTAAAGGCTCGATAGAGAGAATATAACTCTTTCTCGTACACAAAATAATTCAACACAAAGCTACTAAACTTCTCACCATGGTAGGCAATAAGTCGATGCTCTTACATCAAGACAGCACCAATTCCAACTCTTGATGCATTACATTCTAACTTGAAGGGCTTGTCAAAATCTGATAGTAATATGATAGGTGCCGACGTAAGCTTCCCCTTGATTTCTTGAAAGCTTTGCTCAGCGTAGTCACTCAATCTAATCCCTTCACTCTTCATTGTCAACTCAGTCAAGGGGGCGGCTATTGTACTGAAGTCTTTAATAAATCACCTATAGAAGGAAGCTAGGCTATGAAAGCTTCGGACCTTAGTGACATTCTTTGACGTCCCCCATTCCAACACTGCCCAGATCTTCTCTTCATCTACTCGAATTTCTTCCCCTAACACTATAAACCTTAGGAAGATCACCTCACTCTGGCAGAATATACACTTCTTCACATTCCCATATAACTTCTTAGTCTGCAAAATATCGAATACTTCATGGAGATGTTGAACATGGTTGTTTAAGTCAGTACTATATACCAGTATGTCATCAAAGTACATGACTACACATCTTCTGATTAGGGGGGTGCATCACATGGTTCATTAACCCCATGAATGAGCTCAATGCATTAGTAAGTCCAAACGGCATAACCAATCATTCGTAGAGACCATACTTAATCTTGAAGGTAGTCTTCCACTCATCACCTAATCTTATACAAATTTGGTAGTAGACACTCCATAGATTAATCCTTGAAAATATTTTGGCGCCATAGAGCTCATCTAACATGTCATTGAGCCTTGGTATCGGATATCTGTACTTGATAGTAATTTGGTCGATGACTTAGCTATTAATGTACATACTCCATGAACCGTCTTCCTTCGGGATCAATAGAGCTGGTATTACACAAAGGCTCATACTCTCCCTTACATACCCTCACTCTATGAGTTCATTTACTTATCTTTTCAACTCAGTAACTTGCTCAGAGTTCATTCTGTATGTAGGTCAGTTCAACAGGGTAGTACTTGGCTGTAGATCAATACAATGCTTTATACCTCAACTTGAAAGCAATCCCTTAAGTAATTCTTTAGGGAATAGATCGGTGAACTCATCCAGTAGGCTATAAATTTCATCTAGAACATTCTTTAAGGTTCTTACCTCCAACAATCTCCTAACCAACAAGAACATAGGCTCATCAGCCTTTTCAGTAGATCGGAGCCCTCTTAGGCTCATCACTAAGGTTTTCTTTTTGCTTACTTGGGTGAGCTAATTATGGGTCACATTCACTTAGGATGGGGTCATGGGTTGCAACACGATCTTCTTTCCATCCTTAACAAAGGTATATATGTTCTTATACCTGTCGTGAGTAACACATTAGTCAAACAACCAAGGTTATCAAAGTAGTAGATGTGAAGCTTCTATAAGGATGACTTCACAAACTACCTTGCCCCTGTATACACTCCCGATACTGAACGGTACGGTTACTTGTTCAGTTGAGTACAAAGCACCCTTGTCATGAAACCAATGCAACTTGTAAGGTCAAGGATGTTTTGAGGTTGGTAGACCCAACCTTTTCATAAAGGACTATGCTACTATGTTGGTACAACTTCCTCCATCGATAATGATTGTACGTAATTGGCTTTTGATGGTGCACTAAGTATGGAATAAATTTTCTCTCTAGTCTTCCTTAAAGTTCGGTAGGGAACTCGGTACCCGTCCTAGGATTAAGGTCATCACTTTTCCCTGATCAGTATAGACATAGGTCTCCTCTTCCTTTTCGCCTTCAACTTTTCTAACATCCTTTTACTCCTCACGTTCACTCTCGTCGATGCTATCCACTACATCTCCGCGGAGCACCATGATATGTCAGTTTGGACACTCAGCAGCCATGTGTTCGAAACCTAAGCATTTAAAGCACGTCACCTCACCAGTTTTCCATCCGAAGGTCTATCCTTTCTCATATGTTCTTAAGGTTAACTTAACCTTAGTTCAGATTAACTACCCTGCTCGGCCTTGATAGCCAACTCAACTATCATCAAGTTGGTCATTCCTTTCTTCAACTCGATATAGCTTCCACAGATTGGCTTAAACAGGTTAGCACGATGCATAGGCTTGGGAGAATGTTGGCCTAGGTCGGCTTAGAGCATTTCTCCTCTACTTTTCAACCCTCTATACAATCTTGATCACCTCTTCTAAGGTATAAAACCTTTGCACTTCCATAATGTTGCGAATCTCATACTTAAGCCTAGAAATGAACCTTGATACTATGCTAGCCTCTAATTCTTCCACGTCGACTCAGATCATAAGCATTTGAAACTCTATTACATAGTCACCCATAGATCGGCCTCCTTAGTGGAGTTCCTGCAACTTTACAAACATATCTTGTAAGTAGGTCTCGAGCACAAATCTACCCCTTAACAACCTTTTCATCTCCTCCTAGGTTCTCACACCTCTTCTTCCATCCCTTGCTCTAGTTGCATTCAGATTTTTCCACCACATTATGGCATACCTAGTAAACTCTAGTGCTGCAAGTCGGACTTTAACAGTATTTATATACTTATAACAGTTAAACACCTTGTTGGTCTTCTCTTCCCATTATAAGTATTCATCTACATCTCCACTTCTACCAAAAGGTGGAATTTGAACCTTGACATTATCTAGCCCTTGAAGAGCTCGGTGTCCTTATCATTTTCCCCATCATCTTCCTCGATCTCTTCTAACTCCAATTTTCGTCTAGCACCTCAATATACTACTCCTTTAACTTGTTGTGGTCAAATTAGGTGATTAGTTTAGTTACCTTGGCCATAATGTCTCTTAGGGACATTTTCTTGTGGGTTATGGTGTTATACACCTTAAGGTTGTTATTTGTTAATTTGCATTGCTATGATTAGACTCTCAATAAAGTTTGTGAATCTGTCAAGTTTATCATCAACCAATCCTAGGGTATTATTACCATTATGACCACAACTGGGTTATGCACCATTACTCTAATTACCAACAACACCTTGAACACTTGAATCTAACATGGTACAATAGTTCCCGAATAGCTTAACAACTTTCTAACAACTTTCTAACAACTTTAATGCTCAATAATCACTCAAATAGAACAAAAATAAACTTGCTCTACTTTTCGTAATGAAAAATAGTATAAGAACAAAGTAATAATAAAACCATACTTATTAACACACAAACACACTACAGTAGCTATGGAAGGAACACGGTAGCCACTAATAGTAAAGTGAACCGAAACTTTACTGTAACTTCACGCACTCCCTCTTGAAACTGTAAGCTCCCAAAATTGAGTTTAGGACAACCGAGCTCAAATTTAGGGCTTTTAGGGTAACTTATCCAATTGAGCCCAAATTTTGCAATTAGAATGAAAAAGTTAGTCGAGATATTACAGTAAAGTTAGATTTTAGTAATAATGACCTGAAACCCCAATTTTGCCCTTAGAAATTGGAATATTTAATAAAGCACTAAAATGTTCGGAACTCCTAAAATTGAACTTAGATTGCAACAAAAACTTAGAGATAAGTTAATTGAGCTATAAAATGAGATAATGTAGGATAATTTACTATATAAAAATACACGTAATTTTTTTAGTATACCCGATATAAATAATAATTATACTCGTAAATTAACCTAAAATTGTGTAATTATATATTTATTGTGTTGAATTCATGAAATTAACTTTAGAACGTATCCTAAAAATAAAAGATATGCTAAAAACTTAATTACATGAGTAAAGTTATATATTTCACATGTTATTTACATAAGGTATAAACTTGTATATTAATTAAATAACTAATTCTAACATATAATATCTATATTTAAGTAATTATTTAATAAAAGAAAAAGAAAAATTAATTAATAACATTTGAGATTGCTAGAAGGAGGCATGGCAGGAGAATCAGAAAGTGGATTGCTGATTCAAAAGTGAAATTATAACTTTAGGACACCTCATGCATAAAAAAAAAAGAAATTAGAAAAGAAAATATTAATTAATTAAAAAAAATCCCTTAACCGACTTTGAGGCACTATAAAAAGCCAACACCATCAGATATGAGAGTTTTAGCAGTTTGGAATAAGAAATAATTAGAAAGAAAAATTAGAAAAAAATCGTAGAAAATAAAAAGAAATTTAGAAAAAAAGGGGAAATTTCGTGAAAGTATAGAACCCTAACCTAGAGTAGATCTGCTGTAAAATCTAGCCAACCCCACATGGTCCATCTAATACGCCGGCCGTCCGACAACCGCCTAGCCATCGCCAGCCACCGGAGCAACCAAGAATAGCAAGGTCAGATTCTTGCTCTGTTTTTCAAGAATTTTTAAAAATTAGTAAATCCATCCAGAAAATTATGAAAAAAATTGTACTTAGGTTATTTTAAACATGCTTTCATGTGATATTTTTATTTTTGAAAAATTCGTAATATTTAATATACTTTATTAAGAAATCTATTGTTCATCCGAATATATAATTGTAAAATAAATGTACTAAATAATGTTGCTTCTAGCTGAAATTTTTTGTATAGGATGTGCATGAGATGTAGGTAATCGCTATGTAGCCCAAATTTTGATTTGAATAATTTAAATATTTATTGAATTTTTAGGCTTGAAATTAGCATGAAAATAGGCTGAAAATATGAAATTAATAAGAAATTATGAAATTAATTGATGAAATAGATATGTACTGATCTATTATGAATAGTAATAGTAATGAGTCAAATTGAAATTAATTGGATGCTAAAAGAATTATAATTGGACAATTTATCAAATTTAGGGGTAAAATCGTCAATATGAAAATATAGGCAATAGGTCGGAAACTTGAAACCAAGTGATAACTGAATTCTCTATATTTTTAGAAGTCCATAGAAATTTTCGGGGAATTATTTGGTAACCCGAACTATTTATTACGAATTTATCAAGTAAAATAGCTTAAATTACAAGTTGGGGTATATTTGTAATATTAATAGGTTAAAACGAATTAATTAAAAGCTATATAAAGGATTCCTGATCAGATGGGATTAATGGAAATTTTTATTATAATTATTAATATTTTCTAATCGAGATACACTTTAGGTGTATTAGAATTGAATAATACTTATATTGTTATAATATAAGGACAAATTGGATAAAATATAAGTTAAATCTGTAAATTACGCATAATACAACCGTTTTTATATAATTATGTATAATTGCATTAAAAATTCAAACTACCCGTTAAAATCCATCTCTAGAAACAGGACTCGTAAAACGTGTCTTAGGTCTATATGAGCTCAATGACACTAGTTTTGTTGAAATCGGATAACCTTAAGTAATCTAGCCTATAACTATATCATATTCAAGAATATACACATTTCAGTAACCTTACCGGAATCAAAACGTGAATTAATAAATAAAAAGTACGTTTCGATACGATCAAAACAATATATAATACGTAATAGTATATATGATGTACAGTATCAATAATTAATAATTTAATTCAATATATAGTAATAACATGACTGTATATTATGAAAATAATATATATATATATATATAACCATTTTAGATTAAACCCTAATGTTTTCGTAATTATTATGAAAACTAAATTTGGACCTTTGTGTAATTAGGACCTTCCAAAGACAGTAGACAATTCAAGCCAGCAATAGCAAACATCTAAACAAGTAAGTTGGGATTGTAGCTTCACCGCTTGTTTGGGTACTATTTAAAGTATCCGGAGACCCAAGAGTACATCTGGTTGTGTTTGTAATTAAATAATTACGCGCATGTTGTGTATGTGAATGATACTCGGTTGTGACAGGAGTTTAACTCCTTGGTGTGTTGTTCTGTATATTTGCATGGATTCTGTATTGTGTGAACTTGTTGGTCACCCCTAATTAACACTAACAGTTATTTGACTAAAATGTAATTGGACATACATAATCACCCGTTAGGTGAAACGATTAAGAGTGTTAGGCCAAACACCGACTTCCTTCGATGAGGATAGCTGAAATGGTCCTTTCCCCATCCTTAGTCGAACTAAGTGACAGGCGAGGAGGTCGCGGCAAGGTTGGGGGCCGTGGTTCGAAGGCGGTCATGGGAGTAGGGTGTTCTCCATTGTACAAGCCCGGGTTTGGTCTGACTTGAGTCACCATGAAACTCCTCAATCCGGGTTAGAGCGGATGAAATTTCTCTAACCTCACAGTGGACCGGATAACACTGTGCGATGTTTTCATTTGAGTGATTGCATTGCATTTCATCATGATTATTAACCTTATTCGTGATTGTAAAGTACTCTTCTGACTTCGTCCCACTTACTGGGCTAGTTGTGCTCACATCCCTATAGAATCTTTTGCAGGTGTTGAGTGAAGGCAAGATGTTCAGGTACCACCGTTCCCAGGTTAATGTGCTGTTGTGTAGGAAAGTGAGGATCGAGGAATTTAACTGAACCCGAGCTTTTGGTTTTGTCTTTAAGTTTTGAGGAAAACTAAATGGGAATTCCCTAGGAGCCCACTAGTTTTCTAACTTATTGTATATAGAACTCAAAACCTATGGTTTTTAATAAACTCTGATTGTAAACTTTACCCTTGGACGAGAAATGTTTG
The DNA here is from genome assembly GCA_024138005.1 of Lumnitzera racemosa. Classification (NCBI taxonomy): domain Eukaryota; kingdom Viridiplantae; phylum Streptophyta; class Magnoliopsida; order Myrtales; family Combretaceae; genus Lumnitzera; species Lumnitzera racemosa. The sequence continues at coordinate 38,663,059 of JAMXBC010000007.1, forward strand.
TTTAAATACTGTTGTAATACTAAACGGCAGGTTGTATAGAATAAGTATTTTGTAAAAGCTCTACTACAGGTTTGGATATTAACAGGTGTCAGAACAGACGTTTCAAGCTGGTTGAGTTGCGCACCTTGTGTAAATTACGTCTACGATAGCAACTGTGAGGTCAGCTTCTATTTTAGATTAATTTACACGGTGGGACTGTTATGACTCTTCTTGTTCGGGGTGTGACAAAAACTATACTTTCATAAGAGCAAAGCTGATGCATCTCTAGAGTTGAACATATGGAGAGGCACTACAACTAAGCGAACTAAAAGGAACAAAAGAAAAACTAGAAAAATCCGAGCAGTTATCGAATAGATACGACACACCACTCGATCCTACTTGGCCTACAATTCACCAGATATGACACGTCAGTCCAAACTGAAGAGTCACTCATCACTATTCCATGCTAAAAGGAATACATAAGAGTTAAAGAATAATGAGAACACTAAGGTTGCTCAAAAGAGACGTGAATAATTTCTGTATTGATGAATGAATAATGTTTGCGTACAAGTAAGTAGGGGTTTATATACTCATCCACTAAGGTTACTTTACAAGTATAAAAAGACAAAAAGGGTATTCTTTTAGTTAAGTTACATAAAACATACTAGAAGGGGTAAAATAGATTAAGAATATCTAGTATAGAATGGTAAGAATCATTCTGAAATGTTGTGTCAGAAAACATGTGTCGTTTAGTGGTTGGACAATAAAAACATAATACAAAGCAAGCGAAACAAAAGTGTTTGCAATCAAGGGCTGACTTGATTTGGATCAGCTCGGAGACCAATCAATCTTGTAGAGAACTCAGCTTAAATTAGGGCCAGATGTATGTAGTCGGCTCAGGAACTTGGTTTGCGTAATCCTGGGCTATCTTCTAAGATAAAATATCACTGCTAGGTAGGAGTAGGTTTGATACATGTGAGGGCTGGTAGTCAGATTGATAGGAAATCAGTTTAGGATAAGAATCTCTTCTAGGATATGGTTTTGAGTTATATCCTCTGAGTGAGTCCTTGGAGTCCTTTGGCTCAATTGCTAATGATCAGTCTAAGGGCCTAATTCCTATCAATAGAGCTTGCTCGTCTAGAGACCTCTTTGATCTTAGTGTCCCCAACCTCACCGCAACGTTCTCTTCTATCACTTAATTTGGCATTAAAAAAAAGGAAAGGGCAATCTCAGCTACCTCATCAAAGGGTCGATGCTTGGCCAGATAATCCTAATCATTTCCCTTAATGGGTTATAACACATTTTCAATTAGGATTTAAGTCTAAGCTTAGCTTAGTTCATTTTAATGTTGACAAACCAATAAAAGACAATCAAATTAGGAAGCATAACATAGCTTAGTAATCTTAAAATGTATCCTAACAATCAAATAATATAACACATTAGCTTTCAAGCGTACATCACAGTATTACGATCAATTATTATATAACCACAAATAAGTGTAAACATCAACCTCCAAATATTTCCATATAGTACTCCATAATGCCATTAAGCATTGATTCCACTTAAGTGGTCACTCTTATAACTCAGATGAGTTGGTCTAGCCATTGTTAGTAATACCTATAATACAAATTACATTTCAGTTTCTGTATAATTCATTGAAATAACAATGTTTTAATTATTGTACTTTTGTTAGGACTTAACATTTTTTCATTGTTTCATAGGTATTGATTATGGTTATTAAGTGTTATTACTTCTATATAGATTATTAAGACTTTTTACTCAACCTTCTATTAGGGTCTCCTAGGTTTACAGTATCTTCTACACAACCTTTTACTAATGTCTCCCTAGCTTGGGATACCTTGTACATGACCTTCTACATGAATCTTTATTTTTATTCCTTATCTATGTGATCTTCTACATAGATTTAGGTTAAAGTCTTATACCAAGATACCATTTTTTGAAGTTTCTACTGCAATGGTTTAAGATTGGCTTGGTTAGAAGGCTTTTACATAATCTTCTACTCTTCTGACCAACCTAATTTGAATTTTCTATAGAACTTTATACAACTACCAAAATGACTCCATTTGGCTAAAAGCTCCATAATTCGCACTTCCCTTTACTTCTCAAATTCAACTTAGTTGAAACTTCACCAATGTTGACTTACAAGGCTCAAGTAATCGTCAAGACAAACATGCATAATTCAAAAGTTCACCAAATGTGATATGATGCATGATCCCTATCAAAATGGGTGGTTAATCTCCTATAGCACCTAAAATTTTTAATTTTGGCTTGGATAAACATGGTTTTAGCGAAAAATGAAGTAGCATATACCTTATATTTACTACTAATTATTCGGGTTTTGTAAACAAAAGTTGTCAATTTATCTATCAACTTTCACAAAAATCAACAATTGTGCTCATGTGTAAATAATAAAAGTTAGCTTTGGAAAAACTTATCTTTTCAAGAATTCAACATTTTATTTTTAAAATCAACCCTGAACCTACCGCATGACATCAAAATCATTCAAAAAGTGCTTAACTTACAAATCTAACAATATTAACTTGAGAAATAGTACATTTTTCTTTAATTTTAGCTTTTTGGTTTTTTGAAAACTAAAATTAGCCATAATAAAACAAAAATTAGGCAAACTTTTCACATAATAATCATCTTATATGATATAGGATATTTACAAAAAAAAAAAATGAAAAGGAAACTATATTATTTAGCCTTTTGAAAATCGAATCAAAATTTGGTTTCAAAAAGCACTTTTCTTAAAGGAGATATATAAATGAAATATTTTTATTAGAATAATAATTTTATATGAAAATATATTTAAATTAATGTCATAATAAATTTCTCCATAGTTTTTGGATAAATTTTGATATTTTAAATAATTTTTTGAAAATCAAGTAGAAAATCGAACTCAATAGCATTAGAATCTTCAACGGCCACTAGTGGTTAAGGTGTTTTTCAATAAGATGGGGCATTGGTTAGTGGCTCCATTGGTGGTGCTGGCGGCTTATCTTAAGGTCCTTGCTTGAATAGAGGTCTCTACACTTTACAGATTGTACCAATTTTTCTTATTTTTTTTTCTATATTTCACCCAAAATTCGCTACATGAATTTTCCTAATCTTTAGAGCATCTAAGAGTCTAAAGTGAGGAAAGGAAAGGGTATTTATAGGATTTAGATGATGAGTTAATTTAAGTCCATGAGCAAGATATGTAAAGGGACTGTAGTTTTTTTTACGTCTCAAAGCAACAAAATTATAACAGTCCCACCATATAAACCATTCTATGATAGAAACTTACTATATAATCGCTATCCTAAACCTAATTTACATAAGGCGTTTATGATTAACCTATTTTAAAGGAAACAGTTTACAAAGTAAATATGTTATTTGCATGTAGAAGTATTAAAAAACATATACTAGGATTCCAATATTCCAAGTAATGTTACATGATTTACTAACCTAACCTTACTTAAGAAAAACATAGTTTAATATTAGAAGATTAAAAAATAAGAGCTAAAACCTCATAAATGTAACTAATCATCAATCTTATATCCCCATTCTCCAAGATTCAGCAATAGGTAGCTTCAAGAAAGTTATACTACCCACTTCCTAACTAACACCTGAAATTGCATCTATAAGGATGTAAGCAACCAACCGCTCAATAAGTTGAGATATAGACATAAGATTATACATCTAGCATAAGTAAGGTTATCAAATAGTTATTTTAAATTGCAATGCAATGAATAAATGCCATTACATAATGCTATTTGGTCCATCGTAAGATTAAAGAAATTACATCTACTCTAATCCAGGTTAAGAAGTTTAGCACACATTTTAACAGCTTACGACTAAACCCAAACTTGTGCAATAGAGACACCATTCCTCTTGCGACTACTTTTAAACCACTATCTTCACCCTTGTCACGACCTCCTCTCCTATCACTTAATTTGACTAAAAATTAAGAAGAGACCATTATACTCCAACATTATGCCTTTCAAAAGCATTGATATTTAGTCAGAGAGTCCAAAATGTTTCCCTTAATAGGTTACAATGCATATTTGATTTGGATTTATAAGTTGTCTATTTAATTAAGTCTAGTTTAATGCATTCAATCATTTTTTGTAAAACAAACAATTACAGTTCAAAGTATCAAATCAAAATCACATAACTAAACCCATAAACACGCATACACAGGCATGCATACAATCAAGCTATCTATCAAACACAACTAAATATACTCTTAAGCCTCTGATAACTCTGATTTTAAACATATTTCACATGGTGATTTTATAGTATTTCCCTTATATTTTTGGTTTTCTTTAAATAAATTGAAACTTAATTGAGTAAAATTTTGATTTCAAGGTTTAAACGCGTTCTAGGATTGAAAACGAAGAAAAGGAATCAAGTTTCACTTAATTTGGAGTTCAAATGAAGGAGTTATGAAGTTTTGAAGTTACACAGTCTGGGACATGACCATATCCCCAAGCTGTGTCTATGTAAGGAAATTTGCCAGGGTAAGAAAGTTACACGACCTTGGGACACGGTCATGTCTCAGGTCGTGTCTGGTAAAGAAAACGAAAACCTTATAATACAATATGAAAAGACATATTAGGTTTTCACAAGAGAGATGAGACATTGAAGAAGAGAAGAGACTTGAGGAGAAGGAGAAGAAAAGGCGAAAGCAACACCAACTTCAAGATCGGAGAGATTTTTCATTAATCAAAGGGGTTTTTCATGTTTTATTTTATGTTTTTTATAGAACTCGTTTTTAGTTTCATTATGATAGCTTAGAATTCGTGTATTCAGGATTATGGAACCTAGGGTTTCATGTGACTCTTGGATTGATTCAATAAAATTTCTATCTTTGTTGATTCAATTATGTCGTTTAATTGTTAATTGATAATTCTAGAATATCAATATATGATATGCATTATGCATGTTGATTGAGAAATTACATGTATAATTAGATCTTTACATAATTGGATAGAATTACATATATACATGTTTCTTCCAAAAAGTTAATTATTTGTGTGAGAATTCATTATACATTAATGTAATTCTAAATTATATTACTAAGAGAAGAGATTCCAGTAAATAATTTAGGATTAGGGTTAATATGCTTGAGAAAGGTATTAACTTTAATTGTGAATCCCTCCGGTCAAGAATAATAGAAATTGAATTGAATATATTTTAATCAGTCACATGTTAAACACTAGGGGAAATAATTCCTAAATACGTTATTGCATAATTGAAGTCGTTCTTAGTTTTATTGATTTCTAAATTGCTTAATCAAGTCCCATAATTAGTTTAGTTTGTTAATTTTAGTATTTTTAATCAATTCAAACCTTTATAATTTTCTGGTTAGATAATAAAGCTAAGGTTAATATTAGTACTCGAAGTCTCTGAGGGATCGACTCGGACTCACATCTGCTATATTAAAATTAATAGGTGCACTTGCCTGATATCAGCCTCTGAGTACTATAAAACAATACTCTGAAATACAATAAAATATTGATCCTAAACTTACCTGATGTCTCTGATTTGCTCACTAAAGTCTGATATTGTTGTTACTTACTCATATAATATAAATATCATTTTAGTATTTATACCCTTATTATATATAAGCTTCAAGTCATTAATTTTAATTTAACATTATAATTTTACTTAGTTGTGCAGATTATATATTATTTATAATCAAAACTTTATTATATATATATATCATTCCATTATATCTATACATGTTTAATATGTACCATCATTTTTATGTTACTTATCATGATCCCTTGTTACATATATATATATATATAATTATAACATAATAATGTAACATAATGTTATTAGTGAAGGTATAATTTTAATAAGATGAAATAAATTACATATTGTACACTATTTTAAGTGTAATTAGTACTATTTGAAAAATATAAATACATATATATATATATATATATAGGAAAGATGATTCATACAAATGTATACATTTAACTAACTCCTTTGTGAGTTATTAAATAGAAACAATAAAAATATAACAATTAATATTCTAAGCTTAAAATTCAAAAAAGAAAAAATTTATGAAATTGTACCCATAAAATACTCTATTTAAGAAAATAATGGGATTTTGAATATATCTTTTCTACGACTATTAAATACTAATTAAAGAAATAATACTTATAATCATGGAAACAAAGTTACTTAGAAATACTAGACACCGAAAAAAAACTAAATCTTCTAATATCTTTTTTCTTTTTTTCTTTTCCGTTTTTTGCCCTTCTCTTTCTTCCTCTCTCTCTCTCTCTCTCTTTCTCTCTCTCTCATCTAATTCTCCCGTTTATCTGACTTTCATACGACTTCATAGCCATATTTATATAAACTTCACCGCCTTACTAAGAAGGTTACATTTATATTATATATATATATATATATATTTGTCCAACTTTATGTAATTCTTCGAGGGTAATTCTATTATAATTTATTAGTTATATAGTTCCCTAATACACTTTAAAAATAATAAAACATTATATTATACACTTAATCTAAAATTTCTATTTCTCAACTAATTAAAATTTAACCCAATAAACTTTATATCATAATCTATATTGGTTATATGAGCTCCATATTCAACGAATAATAATCGAATGGGTAAATTTAGGGTATTAATAAAACTAATCTGATTAACTTAAAAAATCAGATAATTTTTTATATTGAAATAAATATAGTTAATTATATAGTTTTTGTTTCAAAATTTTTCTATAAACTATCCTAAATTAATGCTGAATTACTATGTAAAAGTTTTTCATGAAGCTAATTTCTAAATTTTTATTTGATTTTTAAGTCCTAAATTACGTTTAAAATAGTGTTTATAATGAAGAATAATATATTTCTTTTAAGAATCCCACTTAGATACTGAGCTTGACTCAATATTGAAGTATTTGTACTGTTTTGGGAGGGTTGGATTAAGTAGTAAAATGAGGAGTTGTAGAAAATTGTAGTTTAGTTTTTAAGAGTAAAGTTGGTATTTGAATCTTTTGTTGAATTTAAAAAATGGGTGGACCATGATGTAATGTATGAGGAATTGAGAAGTAATTAAGGTGAGGAAGGTTGTTTGGAGTATTATTTGCTATTTTAAATTGATTTTATAATTGTAACTTGAAAGAAAAGAGAGTAAATTAGCTAATTAGGAGATATTGGTTAAAGGCAGATGATAACTCAGAGGATTCTATAAATGAATTTTGCACTAGAATGATAATGATGTAGGCAAATGTACCTATCAATTTATAATATAGCTGATGTGAGTCCGAATGTTGATCCTACAAGGACTAATACGATTACCAGTATTCATTAGATCTCTATTATTTAACCGGTAAATTAAATTTCAAGAAACTCAAAGAAGTAAAGCTAAATAACTACTAAGACTAATTTGAAGATTAACTAAGACACAATTCAAGAATTAACAAAAAAAAAAAAATCAATTAATTCAAGATTCAATATTATACCTGGAGCTTATTTCCCCTAGATTTAATATGTGATTTTTCTAAAGATAATCCAATTTATTCTTTAATCTTTCTTAACTTGGAGAATTCTTTACTAAAGTTAATCACTTTCTCAAGTCAATTAACCCAAGCCCTAGAATCACATATTAGAATCTCTTTTCAATAGCATGATCTAAGATTGTATGATTAAACATTGAATTCTCTACATTTTAATTTAAAATTCCAGAAGAATCTTGCAAATTATTTCTAATCTTGCAATAACCCTCATCAACTATGCCTAGATCTAATCTTATAAGAAATCTCTCGATTCTCTTATAAGATATCAAACTCTTGATTATTATCTATGGAAATAATAAGCTAAATCATAAAGCAAACATGATTGAATCAAGAAAATAATAAAGAACTAAATTAATCAAATATTAACCATGTCACATAAATAGATCTAAGTTCCATAAAACTTAGATACTAAGGTTTCACTTTCTATACATCATAAAATAGGAATCTAAAAACAAAGTATAGAAAAGAATAGAAAGAAGCATCATGAAATCCAAACAAAATTAAATCTTCAAATCTTCTCTTCTCCTTGCTTTATTAATTGTTCTTAGCTTCGAAAACTTCCTAAAATTTGTGCCACATAGTTCTCCCTCAATTAAACCTTAACATGGCTTTATATATGAAGAGATCCCTCAATTAAACCTTAACATGGCTTTATATATGAAGAGATAAAAAAATAGGTCAGTTAGAAAAAACATTACCGAGAACACAACCATATCTTTTGGTTATGTCTTTAACTATGCTTCATGTTTGTCCTTTTTTTTTTAAACTAGAAGCAACACGACTGATGACATAGTTGTGTCTTTTGGTCGTGTCCTAGGCTATAATAGTAGAAAATTAGCTCCGATTTTGCCTGGAAACAACATAGTTATGTCGTTCAATTGTATTGATCTTCAAACCTTCATAACTTACTCATTTTAGCTCTGATTTCAGTGAAATTTATTTCTATCATCTCTTTTTCTTACGTAAATTGTTTCAAAACCTAGAAAAAAAATTACTCAATTAATTATTATTATCTAAAAATAAACTCAAACATCAAGGAAAATCATTGAAAATCACCATGTAAAATATGTGCATTTAGTAACTCATCAAATACTCAAAGAATAAGTCAGAAGTAAAATCTATGGGTAAAATGTAAAAATAGGGGATTCAAAAGCTTGGTCAAATGATGATTTTCTTCAAAACTTCAAAGATAATAGTATCAAATGGTAACTTAGAAGATAGTTTAGTAAAGAGCTTAACCTGAAAAAACTCAAAAGCTGTGTCAGAGAATAAAAATTGATATCACAAATGACTCCTATATAGCTTAAAGAATGACTTAGAGAATTTATGACTAAATAAAACTATTATAAAACCACTCAAAACCTAACTCAAAAGATTTGGTAGTTTCGGGTAACTTATAAAAATCAATGGATGGTGAAGAAATCATGATTGTTAAGTAGAAAAAATTTATAAAATATATAATAAAACAACCAAAAACGTATAAAACAAACTAATGATTAATGAATCAAAGCTTAAAAACTAATCTATTGTGTATTTTTAGGGATAATCGAAGACTAAGGAGGCAACGATTAGGAGTAGGTTACCGGTATGTGCATATAAGTTGGGATCGATGCTTCAAGGCACGTTGAAGTATCATATCAAGATACTTAGAGAACTAAGAGTACTTGTTTGTAGTTGTAGCTAGATTGTTTGTATGTGTAGCTAGATTGTTTGTATGTGTTCTATGTGTATGCTTGTAATACTAATTGATGATTAGAAGTTGAATTCCAAGTGTTGTTTTTTGCTTGAATATATCATGTATAGAATGTATGAACTTGGTTGCTTACTTTATAATTTGGACTAATCTTAAGTTGACTAAGATCTAACCTAACATTCAATATAACTTAATAGGGGTAATAATTAGGTTGTCGAACTAAATGCCAACACTTCAATGAGAATTTCAAGAATGGTCCTTTTCCAACCCTTAATCGAATTAAGTGATAAGAGAAAGGATTGCGGCAAGGTTAGGAACCATGGTCCGAAAGTAGTCTAAGGAAGAGGGTGCTCTCCATTGCACAAACTCAAATTTAGTTTGATAGTGTCACGTTAAAACTCCTCAAAATACAGGTTAGAGTTGATGAAATTTCTCTAACTTCATAATGGACTGATTAAATATTGTGGAGAGATCTAATATTTTCTTATTCCATTTGCATTTAATTAATGATTAAATAACCATGTTTGTTAATCCACTCTTATGACTTTGTCCTTTCTTACTGAACTAGTTTTATATTCCAATAGATTGTCTTACAAGTGTGAAGTAGTACCTGAAGATACCTTGTTACAATTATCTATGGGTATCTTCAGGTTAGTTCCGACAGGCCAGTAAGTGAAGTGTTAAAGTCTAATGAATGGATCAAAGCTCATATTACTTTTATCTTTCTTTTGTAGGAAGATTATAAGGTCCTTCTAGGAGGTCTTATAGTTTTCCTTGGCTCACTAATATATCTATAATATGTAATGTAGTCCTCATATGGAGATGCACAGTTCCTCTTAAAAACTTTGGAACTTTTGATATATATAAAGCTATGTAAAAGGAGTAAACTGTCTATAAATATGAGGAAATGTATTTTGTAAAGTGTTACTCCACAAGTCTTATATACTACAGGTGCCCATCTGACTGATTAAAAGCTGGTTGAGTAGTTGTTTGCCTTGTGTAGACTATACCTATATTAATAGCTAAGGAGGATAGCTTTTAGCCTAGGTTAGTTTACACAGCAAGGTTATTGTGAGTCCTTAAATTTAAGGCGTGACAGTTCTTAGTTGTATCAAAGCATAGTTCGTAAAGAATCAGGCTTTGAAGCGTTTAATTAAAATGAACTAGACGTTAGGAACACTAAAAATGAGGAAAATAAGTAGTGTTAAAGAGTTAGACTTATAGATGTATCTCTAAGTTATTTATAAATAAGAACCTCAATATCATAAAACGAAAACAAGTAAAAAAAAAAAATAGAAAAGATAATACTAATCTAACTTGCTTTGTTTTGTGTTTGCTTTCAGATTTGAAAACATGGGCTTATTTATGCTTGGTTACAATTTAGTTGGGAAGGAGAAGATTCCCCCTATTGACTATTGAGTTCGTTTGCAAAAGTTGTTATTAGAATTAGTTTACTGGATGATATTTTAACGATAGATAAGATTATAATCACTTATAAGAGGGGATTATCTTGGAGTATGATGGATGATTAGAAGATCATAGAGGGTGAGTTAGGTCCTTTGTATAATGAATATACTACAATTGTAGCTTTTGAGAAGAAGTATAAGGATAATAGGGAGATTGAATCCATAATGGTCCCGATGATGTACTTTCCTGCTATAGTGGAACTTGGTAAGGATTATTTATCCGGTTTTGATCAAACACCTATAAGAACTCCCCATGTACCTAAGGACTTTCCATCTGGAATTATAAATTGGTTTCTAAGATTTCTATCAATTGGGAATATAGGTATTGAAGTACTCTTGCATTCACATGAACCTAAGCTACCTATAGAACCTCTTAAAAGTCCACTTTCAATTCAATAAGAACATGGAGATGAGAATATATAAGAAGAGAATCCTTAGGAAGATCTTGAAAAAGATCCAGAGTATAATTTAGAAGTAGCAATAGCTCAGGCAAAAGCGAAAAATGAGAATGTGAATGTAGTAACAAGCGAAAATGAGATTGAAGAGGGAGTTGAAATTAAGGTAGTACCTAATTCTAAGATCAAGTAGGAATTTAGGTAAAAGTTAATGGAGGACAAGAAGTGAATCAAGTTGGAGGACTTGAGTTGGCGAATGATGATAATGAAGATGTGCAAGAAGTCACATATGTTCCTGAGATAGCTAAATTAATAATGGTAAGTTTTGACTTAGAGGTAAGAAATGAAAATCTAAACTTAAATGTTTATGAAAATTGGTTTCCTTTTGCGACATTAGATGAATTAGATGGACAGAGTAAACAGGAGCTTGACTACTTTTAAAACTTTTGGATTGTGTGGTTTATGTTATTTACTCTACTACTTGAATGATCTGGAATCTTTTTGATGTAAATAGTATTTTGGAATTATAAATATACTTTTGTACTCGATGCAAGCATGATGTATTTAGAACTTATGTATTAAGAAGTTCTTATGGAAATTTTGTTTGTATGGCTATGTTTATATGTAATTAGTGATGTTAAAGGTTTAGTTTAATGTAATTATCTGAATGTAAAGTTGAGTTGTGATATAGTTCATTTCTTATGTAAAAGTTTAAGTTATGATAAGTACTCTTGAAAGTAAAGTGTATCATGAAAGTTAATGAAGTAGTATTGTAAAAGTGATTTGTTACAGGAGATTCTTTAGTATTATTATGTGTTTGAGAGATTACAAGTGATTACAGATGATACAATAGTGTATAGATATAAACAGGTGATACTATATTGATAGGTGTTAATTCAATGTTACTTTTCATTGAACCGAGATTTAGATATTACAAGCAGTTATGTTTATAACGTTATGTATATACATGATATAATTAACTCGAGCAAATTTTTGAATATGAATGATCACAAGAAAATGTGTAGTTGGAAGTTTATGGTGTTAAAATGAGCAAAAAATATACAATCAAAAGATTGTGAAAAGGTTTTGAAAACTCATACTAACCAATAAGTAAATGGATTTTAAGTGCAGATTTAAGTGAAATATTGTGATAATTAAGGAACATAGCACAGGAAGGAATGAGGATCAACAACCAAAAATAGAGAACCACCTCCAGTTCCACCTATACCACAAGACCCATCAAGGAACAATTTACCACTACCTGTACCTCTTCCTAATATGTTGGATCTTACTTTATTTAGACAAATGATGATAAATACGTGTACTATGAATCGAGGTTGACTTCTTTCCTGATTTTTAATATTTTTCTTAATTAGACCGATATTGAACTCTATACCCATTTAATATAAATCATCAACAAAGAATTAAAAAAAACTTGGTTCTTTTTAATTTTGAAAAAATTTGGAGCTACTACCCGATTGAAGTCGAGAAAAAAGTTAAGTTATAACCAATTGGATAAATTAGTTATAACTTAATTGCCGGTCTTCAATAAAACCAATTTTTTTTTAAAAAAAAAGGTTTTGAAACTAAATATCTTAGATCCTATGACTACCCTATTAAACACTAATGGAGTACCAATTTTAACTTTCTAAAATTAAGTTTATCTTTTAAAATATCAATTCTATAATGAAAGAATAATTCGAAATTTATAAATAGATAAAATTCTATTTACATACAAAAAAGAAGAAAAATAATAGAATTTATTCACAAAAGGAAACATAAAAAAGTTTCCCAATTTTAAGTCATCTCGTAGGTACTTACGTACTCTCTAATAGGGATTAAACTTTCCATAGTTTATTTTCAAAAATTTAAACGAGTAGATTAATTTTACTTTTGAAAAAAAGTCATGTTTAACTTTGAATTCACTTAATTTTATTCTACAAAATTCTAGGAATAAAAAGTCCTAAATTTTCTTAATTTATTTCTTTGAAAAATCTTTAAAAGGCCCTAATTATTATAAAAGGGTTTATTTTATTTTTTATTTTTTTTGAAAAAATATATTTTTTTAGGTGAGAAAATTCTTTTATTTATTTACTTTTGTATTTTGTATTTATTATTTTTGGTCAAAATAAAAAAAAAAAACAACAAAGCTTTTCCTTTTTTTTCTTATCTTCCTTGTTTTTCTTTTCTTTTTTCTCTTTTTTTTTTACATACAATAAGATAAATAAATTTACAACATAAAAAAAAATTTACATAAAATAGAACAAAACAAAAATAAAGAGGGTTGGACTTGATGTATGCGAGTTGAATCAACTACAGCATGGGTCAAACTTCGAACTTAAATTTGGGTCGAACACAACCAAATCAAGTCGCATAAGAGACGATGAACAGTAGTACATAGGGTGGTGCTTTGGCTTAATACAACTACCAAAATAAGCGGGAAAAGGGATTTTTATGTGTTTTGGATTGGATTTAGGGGGTATGGGGAAAGTGCCACAGTTGTTGGTGGTGATTTGGGCGATTTTTAAGTTTGGTTGACGGTGGTAGCAGTAGCTAAGCTGTGAGGTAGTTGCTGGGCATGAGGAATGGATCTATTCTTAGTATTTTAGATGTAAGGATTCTAGTTATGAACTTGGTTTGAGGAGATAACCACCTATGTTAGTGGTTTAACAATTGGCTGATATGTTCAAACCCTAGGCAATAGTTTTAACAACCCAGAAGGGGGCCTATTAGTTATACCTAAGATCTTCATATCACGTTTACACCCATGATATAATGACCGTCTTATAAGTTAGAGGTTACAAAGCTCTAACTAATAAGTTTCTAAGGATACTCATTCAATTTATATACATCTACTTAACTATATACATATCTATAAGTGATTTAACAATCCACAATCACCAAAACAGGAGTTGAAATTACCTATCAAACAATAAGAAAGGGTATCTATATCTCAACAATCATAATGCCACTAAATACCTTAAAAGTTTAATTCGACTATACCGCTTGCTTTCCTAAACTTATATTTTACTTGCTCATCCCAATGAAGCAATCTGTATTCGAATCCTAGCCTAAAGCTAACTTCGTAAGACCTACAAAAGAAACTATCAGGGGGTAAGCTACATCTAGCTTAGTAAATAACCTTCCTACCTTACCATCAAATAATAACAAGCAAGTTATTTATCGAGCATATGAATGCATGTACAAGCATATGCAATGTAACTAGTATATACAGTCGGCCAGTTATTGTATACAGCATAGTTTTAACGCCTACCATTGCCAAGGTTGGGAAGTATTTAGGTACGTTAAGACCTAAGTATCCACATCTAATATGGAATCTCTTAACGATATAACCACCCTCAGTAGTAGATATGGCTAGGCTTTAAGCAAAAGGTAGCACTCTCCGAAGCCAAGTAATCCCAAAGGTCGAGGCAAGAACATATCGTATGAAATACGTCATATGATAAATAATCACAATACATAATATTAATATGGATCCATCCAAGCATGATCTCCCGCTCTACTGCGTATTGCTAATGTCCTTTAACTCTTGTTATAAGATGTAATGCACGTTCAGTTTAATTAGAGGCCGGATATTTATTAATTTCGAATTCATGGGTGGTCAAGCAAGTATATTCTAGACACTCCAATGCCTTACATTCTAATGCAGCAAACAAGGGTATTTGAAATATCTTAAAATATTTTGCAAGCATAATTCAACCATAATAGGCACACACAAGTTCTAATATACCCCAACATGCATCAAGTTCAATTATCATATATAATTAGATAATGTACTAATTACAAGCACAAAACAAAGTAAAATAGGGGGCAGTATACTCACTCAGCCTTGAAGTCACATATTCCCAATAGTCCTCAATAGTCTCGAACTTAGTATCCTAAATCACTTGAGTAAGGTAACTAATGTAAATAAGACTCATCTTAAATGTAATCTATTTACTAATCTTGCTATAATTTCCCTATGTCCGCTTATTTCGTTTCTTAATTATAACTTTCCCATTTTAAGTCAAAATTTCGCGTTCTTATAGTCGATTTTTATCATTTTTAGTGTTCTTTCATTTGGTGAGGTTATTTTTAGGCTTTTGGATCAGCAAGGTTTTGATTTAGGCCATACAAGTTTATAGGCCCAAAGGGTAAGTTTGGTTTCTTTAAGGTTTGGGCCTAGTTTTAGGTTTTAGGCTTAGCTTTTGATCTTGGATGTTGCACTTAATATTTTGGGCTTACTTTTAATTATTTTAACTTGAATTTTCTACTAAACACTTTGAATTTTCACCTTAGGCCTTAATGTTGCTCTTATGGGCCTAAATAAGCCATTTTTACTAATTTAAGGCCTTTACTTACTAAGTGGCCTATAGGGGATGGCTTTAATGTACCTTTAGACTTAATAGACCCTTTATATTTTATTTTATGAGCCTTTAATTTTGGGATCAGATCCGATCACTAAGTTATTAGGCTCTAGTCTTGGTTCTTTTAAGAGCTTTTGGGTTTATTTTGCATTTTAGGGCCCTAAGCCTAACTCCACTTACAATTTTGGGCTTAAGCTCAGTAAAGGCTTTAGGATAAGTTCATTTTCTATTAGGATTCAAATCTGATTCTTTTCATTTATTGGGGTCCTAATCATATTTCTAAGGCTTTAATAACTAACTAACCTAGTTTAGGCCTACTTTGCATTCTAAGCCCCTAAACTTAATTCTAGCTTATTCTAATGGGCTAAATATCCTAATGGGTCCACTAAATAACCCATTTTACTAAGTGTTCCAAATATGGTTCATCTCATTAGTGGGGTTTTTAACACTATTCCTAAGGCCTTAATCACCAACTTAACTAGTTTAAGCCATTAACTCATCATTACCCTACTTGGTTAATTACATCCTAAATCATACTTAACACTAAATAATCATGTTATTAAGGTAATAAATCAAAATTTAGGTCAGATCTAAGGGGCCCATATCCAAAGAGCCCTGTCAACACTTTCTTTTTTTGTTGAATCCTTGAAGACACTGGGCAGGGTATCAAAGATACAAAGCAACGTGTCAATATGCTACCTTCATGTAGGGAACTTTCATGAAAGTGGTGGCCAAGTAGGGTTCTTTTAGGCTTTCCTTCAACTTCTTTCATCCAATACTTATGCTAGTGTTTTTCCTTATTTTAATTACATTTCTACTTGTTTTAAGCTAATAACATCATCTAACATGGTGAAAACAAGATGGATACATATCAAGGAGGGGGGCGGCATGGATGGTACTTAAGGTTTCATGCAGTTTAATCAACATTTTTTCGAGTTATCTACATAAAACTATCTCCCATATCTCTAGAATATAAATAGTAAACTAGCTAAGTACATGAATGAATGTGTAATTATAAGGCTCTAAAATGATATGTACATGATTATAACATATTTATATAGTATTTCCAATCCCAAACTCTCAAGATATCATAGGTATATGTTATGTGAACAAGAAATTCAAGTTAGGTGAGTTTTACTTTAGGCTGGCCTACACAAGTTCCAAACTTTTCACTAAAAAATGAAGTCAAAACTTACTCCTTTTAGGGAAAATGTTTGTTGTCAAGAAACTAGGATGTGTGTGTCATCTTTTGGTGGTGGTGGCTTATCATTTGGTGGAGTGTGGTGGCAGTAAGGCCAAAAGGTTTTGAGGTGCACGGGAGGGTCTGATAGCTCCTTTTGTTTTCTTCCTTTTTTTGTTTGGTTTTTGTTTGGGTTTCTTGAGAGTGTTTCCTACAGTTTTTTATGCATGAAGAATGGTGTCAAATGAGGATTCTGGAGGGGTGAAATTGCAGATATTAAAGATATATTAAGGGGCATAAGAGGTGGCTATTTTGGGATAAGAGTACATGGTCCTCTCTTAGTATTATTATACCTTGTTTACATTTTACCAAATGAGGAGAGATTTTGTCTCCTTAAGGACAACTGTCCTTTAATTCTCAATTAATCCTTTGTCTTTTTGCTTTTAATTGAGTTTAACTTGCTACTAATTAAGATGTAATGAGAATCGGTAGATAGATTAAAAGGTAATTAAGCTAATTAATCGCAATTGTACTTAATTAAGCAATTTAGGCCCAATTAGGGTGTAATTAGGGTCTTGCTATATTTTATCACTTTAATTAAGTTTCTTGACCTATATTACTTCATTTGTTAGAGTCCTTTATTATTCGAGATTGATTAGGGTTTTCGGACCACATACGAGGATGGCTATTTGAGGTTTCTAATCTATTGGAGAAATTATTTGTGATTAGAGAATAGTTTAGGGATATACTTAGGGTTTTGGACATCCAATTAAGGTTTTACTTAGTCTATTGATATTTTCCGATCGTTTTGAGCTTTCCAACGTATTAGGGTTTTTAGGGTTTTACACGTACGATTAAAGTTTTAAGGTTTTACTCTCTTTAGGGTTTTTCAACTTATTATTTAGGGTTTGTGACTTATGATTTAGGGTTTAATCTTTTCATTTATGGATTTTATTATTATACGATTTATTATTATATATTGAGTAATTCTAAGGATTACTTATTAACTCTTGTATCTGACTTCGAGTTTGGATACAAAAGTTTATGGGGTTCATATTATCTCCCTAAGTATAAGGTTAGCATCACTAAGGAGATATTTTCATATAATTCTTTTGAATTGATATAATTAATTGCTCTTGACTTATAGTTAATTATGACAGAAAACCCCGATTAGAGAATTAAGGTGTAATTAAGTTTCTTAACATTAATTACTCATACAATTGACACAAATTAGGTGCATTTTAGGACTTAATGTGTCAAATTAAGTTAGTTAAACTCATTGGGTCATCTTGTCTAATTATGTTAAGGAATTGAGATAATTATTACTATTCGAGTACATTTTAGAGGGTAGATTAGGGTTTTAGGTCAATTAAGCAAATAGTCATTGATTAATGAGAAGTTTTACTATTTAATTAAAGTACACTAGTTAGATTAGGTTTTTCAAATGTAGATTAGGGTTTTACAATTTAAAGGCTCTTATGTATTAAGGTTTCAATCAAGATTTCAGTGTATGAAGGTTCATTTAGGGCTACCTTATTCATTTTAAGGTTTTGAATTCATTGTTAAGGTTATCTATACTAATATTCTTTTTTGGTTTAGCTTACCCTTTATCATTTTCGAGGAGCTCTTTTGGACTTTGACTATCAGTCTCTTTCCCATTAAGGTTTGGGGTTTGTTTCGTTAGATTAGATTGACCTTGGGAGTTAACATTAGTTATTGGTATCTGTTTATAGGATTTTAAGGTTTTGGGTATAGCCGTTAAACTAAGGTTAAGATTGCCATTTAGAGTTTTAAGGGTTTACATTAGGGTTTTTAAGCATAGCCTCTTAGGTTCACTGATTAGTTATCTTACCAACACTAAGGGTATCTTTTGGAAGAATCTATTAACTTCCAACCCTTATTCTAGAAAATTTTCAAGGTTTTCAATGATGGTGATGTCACGATAAAGTGAGAGATAAGATAGGATTAGAAGCTTTGTATTAAGCATGATTTTTTCCAAGTTTTATTAATTTTCCTTTATCCAATCAATCTTAAACCTTATCTGTTTAATATTGATCTTAGACTAAGGCTTAAGGAAAACTAAAGCTTTAAATGATCTTTATAAACACTTGGAGTCACCACCTAATGAAAGTCGAGAAAAAGAGTGGGTTAAGTTAAATTGATTGGGTGGTTCAATTTAACCTAGGCATCGGTCTACTTCAAAAATCGATTTTAAGAAAAAAGGTTTTGGATTCAAGGACTAACCTATTAAATCCTTAACGGATACTATTTCTAACCTTTCAAATTTAAATTCACTTTTCAAAATTACTCTTTTTAAAACAAAATTTAGTTATCAGTAAACAAATTAGATTCTGTTTTGCTAAATTAAAAATATAAAACAGAAAATAGAAAAAATAAATAAATAAAAATAAATTTTTTTTTTTTTTACATTGCTCTGGAGGTGTTTACGTACCCGCTAATCAAGATCAGACGTATATAGTTCTTTTGGTAAAAACTTCAGTTTGTTGATCTCTTATATTTTGGGGAAAAAGTTGGATTTAAGTTTCTTAACCCTTTTAATTTACTTTGAAAATTTTCTAAAAGGGTCTTAAATTGTTTTATTTATTTTTGAAAGTTCTAAAATATCCTAATTTTGAGAAGGATTGATTTATTTTCATTTATTTTGAAAAGTGGACTTTTCTAAGTGGTAAAACGATTTTCAATTTTTCTTATTAATTTTATTTTCTTCATTGTATCATCTTTCATTTATGTATTTATTTATTATTTATTATTTTTTATTCTCTTACTAAAACATAAATAAAAACTAGACTTCATTCTCTCCCCCTTTTTTTTCTTTTTCTTCTTCTCTCTTTTTTTTTATTTTTTCAGTTTTTTTTATATAGGTTACATTTACAATCAGATAATAAAATAAATGAAAAATAAAACACAAAAAAAAAGAACATGATGAAAAAAATAAAATAAAAATGAGTGAGCCAGACTAAGGAGCTCACAGGTCAATTTAGGATGTGGGTCGGTCAAGTCAGGTTACCGAGTTAGATCACAGGTTACGTACCTCACAAGAGAGAGAGAAAGAGAGAAAGGGAAGAAAAAGGTGATGAGGGGCGCTTTAGGCGCTTTAGGGGCTTGAAATGAAGGGGAAACGATGTTTCTATGTGAATTTTAGTGGGAATATGGGGGTAAGGAAGATGCTTCGGACAAAAGTTGGTGTTTAGGTGGTTTTCAAGCTTGGTTACTAGTGGTGGAAGTTGAGCAACAATTGCGATAGTAGTTGGGGTTTGAAGGAGAGTGCATCTTCAGGTTTTTAACCACCACAAACTCAACCGTAGTGGTGATTTGCATCGAAATGTGGTGGAGAGAGAGGAAACAAGTGGGTAGCTTTAGTCAAATTGGGGTTTCGAGAGTGGTTTGTTGGTTAGAGATGGTAGAGGCCATAACTACTAGAGATAGAAGCAACATTAGAGATTTACTAGAGATGGGGTATGAGTATGAGCAATGTTTTAGCTCGAAATCATCTAGAGTTGAGTTTAAATTTAGAGAGAGAGAGAGAACTATGACTTAAAGAGAGAAGGAGATTCGGACAGTGTTTTTTGAGTTTGAAGATGAGAGCTCCCTGTCTAAAACGAAGAGAAGATCCACTATTTATACAATAATAAGCTTGTATAAGCTTAGAAAGAAACATTAATGCTCAAATCACCATTGATGTTGTATCTCAGATATCGGGCTTTGGGCAATTTTTTCATTCTCTAGAATGAGTTATGTTAGCATAATAGTATCTAAAATCCAAAGATACATGTAAATTGCAAAGAGTTTGATATTTATTTCCATTACAATATCATATACTAATCAATAGCTTCGATCATCCAATGAACTACTCTATGACCATACATTTAGCCAATTTATTCCGTATCCTCCTAGCTACTAACAAGCTGGCTACACTTTATTGTATGATATAAAAGTTTTGTTTCATAAAAATCCAAAACAATTTAGCACATATATTTATTAATAACTATAGTATCAAAGGAGAAATAAAAGGATCAATTAAATACAAGTTTGACAAATAAAGCTAATTATCAAGTTAAAGACTCATATGTGTAACTTAAAAACCAATTTACAATATTAGGAGTCTCAATTCCTTTAGCATCCTCAAGGATTCTCTCCAACTATATTAAGAGTTATATGCCATATATTGACTAAACTTATAACACAACCATATAGAGTTCTCAAATTGTTATCACAACTAAATTATTTCTATAAGCATTATTTCAATCCAAAGATATGAAATAAATGAATATAATACCTCACATTTATTTGGGAAAATATCTTCGAACATTTTTTTATCACATTAGCTAAAGATGTAGATATACTCTTTCAAAAGTTGATGCCATATCTATTAATCGATCCAACTTTATAAATTACTCTAACATAAGCAAAAGAAAAATAAAGTCACAGAAGATAATACTAGTCCTAATATCTCTTTCTATCTAAATAATAGTTCTAATAACCAATGGACTATACTCATTGACTATAAATAAGTGGACTGAAAACATTACTTAACCTTGAAGAATATGTATCAAAAAGTATAATATTACTCACCATTATATTGGAGTCATCTCTAATATCACCACCATTTTGTAATCCATTTGAATTCTTTCCTCCTTAGTTATTGGTTTCTTTTTGTCTCTTTGAATAATCCAATAACTTCTCTTTCCAATGCCTCATCTTTTGGGATTAAAACAATAAAAAGTAATGAAAAAAACTAACAAGCACTCTTCTAGTATTTTATATTTATAGAGTACAAAAAAGGAAAAATAAATAAATTCTTTAAATTAAGATGTTACTTATGGGCATAAGCATTTGGGCAAGGAATCCAGATGTAAGTATTGTTTTAAACAAGTGAAATCATGAGTATTCAAAAATAAATTCATGCTTCGACATAACTATATTGTTTGGATTAACAATATTTAATTATTCATCAAAACATATAACTCTTTTACTAATTTTTAAATGATACTATAGCTCAATCATTAGATACTAATTACCTTGTTATTTGTCATCATAATGGAAATACCAATATCATATTCATGTTTTCATAAGGTAAAATATGACTGATATTATTAATACATGTTGCTTTAGTATCTAGATTGACTTGTTAATTGCATAGTTGAGATTCCATAATTAGCCATAAATATAAAATTTTTACTTCAATAAATTCATATATGGAAAACTATAGACAAAATAGATAAGGGACAAATAGAGATCTAGCACCTCCTGCAGAAATTCAATATGTCCAATATATATGAATTTAATCATTAAAAATGGTCAAATTCACTAGCCACCAAAGTTTAGATAAAAATTACATGGATTAAGCATATTGAATAGGTGTAATGATTTATAGATCTATCTTAATTTACTCCATACTTAAATCTCTTACAAGCATGCATAGCGTTTTTAAAGGTAAAAACACCGTACATTAAGGTATGCATAAAGAGAAATTACTTACCAAAAAGGAAAAACTAATTGTCTATGTCCTTGCTCTCAAGATCCAAAATCCGCAAGCTACAAAACTAACTACAACATTTCATAAGTCAATACATAAGAAATCGTCGAAGAAAACCTAGATTGCAAAATATCTCTTTGGATGCATATATAATCACGGCAACAGAATTTGTAGAATAAAAGCTCTAAAAATGCCAATATAACCACAAACTTAGTTATCTTTTTAAGCAGAATCAAAACAAAGTACTAAATGATAAATATATCAATTTAGCATAAAGCTACTGAATTGAAATATTTTTTAAGTCCTAGTAAGATATGTCAAGCATATAAAATTTTGATACATCATTCTCCAACATTCCATAAAGAGGTAATCTATATAATAAGATGCATCCACAATAGAAAACTAATTAGCATAAGGAATCAGCACATTTGCATCCTGAATGAGAGCTCCAATCCTCATTTGCATGTTGAGGCATCATGATATCCTACAACTTTAACAAATCTTCCTATAGCAGATATGCAGTAGTAAGAAACTAATAGCTCCTTCACTTCACTAAATGAAATGAGGGAGGAATGTAATTGGAATTCTTATGGAATGTAATTGGAATTCTTATGGAATGTAATTGGAATTCTTATGGAATGTAATAAGGATGTAATACCTATTATTTTGTTTAGTTGGATTAATAAACAACTTAAAAATAAACATGTAATAGAACTTTAATAACTAAATTACCCTTGATTCACTTTCTTTTTCAAGTAATTTTAAAGTAATAGGTGGTGGTGATAGAAATCAACTGCAGAAGCGAAGGTGGTGGTAATGGTCGACGGCGATTATGAGCGATGGTGATGGTAGGGGTTGATGGGGGTAACAGTAACAGTAGTGGTAGCCATGGTAGTGGCTTCGAGGGGGTTAGAAGGGGGGGGTAAGGGAGATGTAGTTGCAGCGGTGGTGACGACAATAATGGTGGTGATGATAATGGTAGTCAGAGGTGGTAGTGGTGACGGCAACAATAACAGTGGCGATGACAACAATAGGTGATGGTAATGGCTACAGTGTGATGATAATAATGTTGGTGGCAATGATAGTGGCGGTGATTGGTGGTGACAATAATAGTGAAGTTAAGTGGTAGTGGTCGGTAGTTAGTAGTGGCAGCGACGGTAGTACAGTAGCGACAGCAACGGCAGTATAATAGCAACAACGATGGTGATGGTGGGCAATAGTGATAGTAGTGATGGGCGGCGGTAATAGTAGTAGTGATGGTGATGGTGATGGTGGCGGGGGCAACGGTAACGATGATAATAATCATCGTTAAATTGATATGAGGTTATTTTTGAAAAAAAAATATAAAATTTTGTGAGAAATCGCGATTCTTTGGTTAAATCAAGAAATCCCTATTATTTGATTTCACATAATATGGATTCCTAAGGAATTGCGATTTAGAGATAGAAAACCAAGTGGATGTTGTAATAAAGAATAAGGAGGGAATTGAATTCCAATTCCCCTCAAGTGAATAAGGTATAAATTCATAAGGAGAATGGAAGAACCCATATATACAAAGGAAACGAGAGGTTTACTTTCCAATTAAAAAAAAAATGAAAATCAATAACAGATGGCACCTAGTGATTATAATCAGAATATCTACTCTATATTGTAAAATCAAAGTAGAACCAAATAAACAATATAAGGACATGTGATCTTGTAAGTAACTAATTCTATAAATAATATAGACTTTAGTGAAAGGAATGTGCTAATAATGGAATTTCTCTCAAACATATCTGTTATCTATCTCCAACCCAGGATGTTTCCTATACTAACCACAAAGACAACATAGCCACAAATCACCAGGTGAATAAATCTAACAAAAATAACAAAACTTAGGATATTATTGATACTGGGAAGAAAAATATAGATAAGTTGTTTAGAAATTAGTTTTCTATTTAAGATGGAATTTAAGAATTGTACGTTGAAGCTATGATTCCACTATTCCTATTTAAGCTTGAAATCAACGAGAAAAGAGACAAATGAATCTGCGAAGGCCATTATTGGTCTCTTAAATCAGTTAGAACCTAGTGTTGATGTCCTCTAGAAGCCGGTGAGAGGTTCTATTATGGTTATATAATAGTATATATATCCTGTATAACTACAATTTCTACTCGGGATCAATAAGAATTGTTTGTGAAGTTATTGAGATCTAAGCCAAGCCAGTTGAAGTAAATTTAGCGTCTCAACTCCTACAAACATGGCAAAGTCTATCCTAGCTAAACCAAGCCATTTACTGGAGAAATGTTTGCAAGAGAGAATATCACCTCTTTACTGTTCTCAGTTTGTCTGATAATGACAATAAAGTTAAGCGTGTCTTTCATTTGGCTAAAAGTCTTTCAAGAGTGTTGACTACGTAGTATCTATTATTGCCAAGAGCCTTTCATAGACTTAGTAAAAGTCTTTCCATTAGCAATTTCACGCAAATTGAATTTTCTGTATGCATTTCATTTCACTATCTCGAGAAGATAAAAATTCCATCCCTTGCTTGTCTTAAAGTAGAAGTCCTACACCACCAATTCACTGCAAGCATCACGAGTGTGATCCTTATGAAGGATCCACTACACTACAGGAAGATAAATGTGCAGAATTCTGATTTTAGACTAAATAATACTACTACAAGCAAAGAATCAGAACATAAACAAAGAAGATATGAATCTAATCCTACCCCCCTTAACATAAAAATCTTAACAATTCCTAGCACTTTTGTATCTATGGTCCACTTTCCAAAACTAAGGTCATGCAACTTATTTCCTTTAAATTTATGCAAACGATTTATATTGTAAAACCATAAGCTAAGCTGACAATCTACCACAAGAAGCAGTACAAATGAAAGCAAGAAGAGTGTTATCTTGTAAATATTTCATGAGTAGCTGACTTCCTCAAATGTTTCATTGAACCAATAAGATTTACTCTTTCTAGAGAAGTTATAATCAAAGTCCACATGATGATAAGTAAGGCATAAAAGTTTATGAGGTATTACTTCATAACAATGGAATCATAGCTTCAACAGACAATTCTTAAAAAATAATTACATATTCCCATTGCAAAGACATTCTCCATTACACAAGTCAAAGAGGCTCATAGAGAAGGAGAAAGGGCACACTCCTGGTAAAGTTCATATCAAATCTGTGAATAGATGAATGTCAATTTAGTATGATAATCATATCCCCAGGGGTGAAAGTTCTTGTGCTATATGAAGAAAGGTTTTCTTCTATTTTCCAACCATTGAGCATTTAAACCACTCAAAACAATCACATCTAATATGTCAGCCTTTTATTATGCCATTTGGGCTAATGAATTTCTATAGACTTGCTTCACTTTCAAAAACATAAACAAACATGTAACTTCTAGCTTAAATGGGATGCCATAGATCTACTTATTACATAAAACGGTGATTGCTACTTTGCATACGACAACTCAAGGATGCTACTAATCAAAGGAATTGATGTCTAATTTAGATTTGAGCTTATAACTGTACCTTCAACACATTCTTCACAAATTGAACAAAGCATTACAACTATCCCTGGAAATCACTAATTATAGACAACATAATCAACAACATCGTATATACATAGTTAAATCAATGAATTGGAAAAATGAAAAACGTAAAAATCACTAATTATAGACAACATAATTTACTAACCTCTTGAAAAAAAATAGTTAGAAAAATGTAGATTATTTGCATTTGATGGAGAGTGGTAATGGAGGAGTTGCTACGTAAAGCTTCCAAGCAAGCCAATTCAACTATAGAACAAAGTGAGCAAGGGAGAGAGCCAGTGAAAGAGAAACAAGAAAAAGAGAGAGAAGGAGAGAGAGAGAAGGTAAATCATTTAAGGGCTAGCTTATTTTTATTTTAGGCCCATTCTCCTTTTATAATTTGTATTATTAGAACACCTTTCCAGTGATTTCGGGGCATTAGTACCAGGGGCTTTCATCTCAACTCCCTTCTTCAATTTCTTTTCTCTTCTTTACTCAATTGGAATATTTTGATCCAAGTTGAAAGAAAGTAGGATCATCATTCGACCATAAAATTGGGCTTAGGTTTTCCATTCGAGGTACTTTCATTTATTTTTGTATTTCCTAATTTTAGATGTTATATAAAATACTTGTTTCTTGTTATGCCTATCAAGATTATGAATTGTGTATGTAAGGTTGGATTATCAATTGGCATGTTATGTTATTTGGCTATTATGTGGTCTTGAGTTAAGTTATTAATTTTGTATCACTGAGCATGTGTTTTGATTTATTTGGAATAAATGATAGATTAGGATTATGTTTGCGAAAACCATTTCTAATCAACTTCCATGATTGACTAACTAGGATTGTGGATATATATGTCATAACCTAATTAGGGTTCAAGAACTAAAAAGGATTAGTTGATTAATTGTTTGTGTAGGATAGAAAAGGTTATCTCGTTCAATCCCGGATGTTAATATGTTTTGGGAAAGAGCGTTGTTACCTAGTGCTTCATTGTTCGAAAAGTAAATTGGTTAATGATTGGATACATGTAATTTAGGGAGACAATATAATCATAATACCAATTAGTTTTATGACAATTTGGTTCATGATTATATTCCTTCTAGGTTCTAGATATTCCATTTTATCAAAATAGTTTAATTTTAGTTATAGAATACAAATATCAAATCTTTTCATCGAGTTGTCAAACTATAGGTGATTCTATCATGATTGAGAGCTAACACACCATTCCCTATATATTACAACCTTGAAAAACTAACAATACAACTTGTATAATCTAGCACACCTGCTGGTTTTTACTCGTATTAAATTGATTTTATGAAAGTATGTAACTGTTATTAATTTTCAAGTATAAGTGAGAGCGAGTCAAATATTCTAAAGGAAAAGGGTAGGGTGACAAATCCCATTTTAATGTGATAAGGGAGAACAATATGTATAGGTAATCAAAAGAAAATATTTATAACCTATGAGCATAAGTAAACATGTGATAAAGGGGAAGGAATTTACAAAATGAGGGAAGAAATTGAAGACTGTTTTACAAAAGAAAAGAAAACTTTACAAGGCATTAAATTTTTTTATTTTATTTTGAAAATCTTTATTTGCAAACTGAAATACTAGAGGGAGAAAAGGCCTTGATTTTAAGTGATGAAGAAAAACTATTTATAACCTTACGGAGAAATGTATTATAAAGTAGAAAGATATATGTTACTTAAAAATAACTAAAAGTCCTTTTATTTGAAATTTAATTAGACTTTGAAAAAAGTTATGTGATTAATTTGCAAAGGGTGACAAAAGAAAAATGAGAGGATACATGTGAATTATTATTTACAAAATATGAATAATAATTTTGAAAACAATAGTTTGACCATGGATTTATAGGGATGGTAATCTACAAGGAAAAAAAATAAGGGTATAGATATATAACACCTACCTAAACTACTATTATTTTTTCTTTTATTCTTTTTTTTTTTACCCCTTAAAAGATCAATGAAAATAAGAAAAAACAAAATGCATGGTGATGGAAAACGTGGTCTACAAGTGGAGATGTAAAGGACCACGACCAAATAGTAACGTAGCAATTACAAGTGTTTTAGCATTGCAATTTTATTGGAATACCGTTATTACAAATAAATTGAGGTTACCATAGGGAAATTTCATATTTACAAATTTATAATGGAAAAAAGATCGATACAAAAATATATTATACATGGAATTACTTGGATACTACAGGGGAAATATAAACATTTTTATAATATAGTAGAACTCTAATAACATAACAACCCTTTATTAGTACCATACCTTACTGTTATTTAATTGCTATTATATATTTGTGAATGTAACAAGGTAAGTTATAAAAATAAAGATCCTCAAGCTTCGTGGATTTACACATGTTTAAAGAAATGGCTCTTCTGCTACATAGAAACTTGAGTGTACTAGCCTAAAGATAGAAATCGGGGTTCGTTCCATCATGAATCAATCTCACGAGTTAGAGCCACAAAAATTAGAGAAAGGCATGAACAATGACCTTAGAGAGGTATACAGTCCTAAACGTAGTCGTGTTTCAAACCACGTTCGTGTACATGGCCAAGATAGGAAACAAATATTAGGTGTGTTCTTTTGAGAAATGTACATCAAAGATGTAGATAGTTGAGTACACAACTATGTACTTGACTATGTTCACCATAACACATTGAATTTTGGCTTTATTTCTACTTGTTTTAGTTAATTACAATTATTCTATTAGATTCTAGGGGTATTTAAATTCTTTTCCTTCATCATACTAAACATCTTCAGTTTTTGTTGTTCCTCTTTACTATTGAAGCAAGAGACTTTTAAGAGTTATTGATAAAACCTTAGCCAATTCCATTGCTAATGTTTTTCCTAAATCTTATCAATGAATTCTTGTCAATTGGTTATGCCAATTCCTTAACCCTTTTTATCTCATGAGTCCTATCAAGGTAATAGTATTAAAATCATTATAATTTAAGATTGTATGTAATACTGGTGGAGGAACTACAAAATACCTAGTTTGAACATTGAAATTGATTTAAATATTCATCTATATCTATTTGTTATTTCAATTTCCATGTCATAACATCATAAAAAATACATCTATCCATTATCTTTTAAGCTTGCAATGCATTTATCCATAGATACCAGCTTGAAATCAGTCATTTTTAGCACATCATAATTGATATCATAGCATAAGGCACAACATATATGTTTTCCAGTATGAGTGATTCTTCTTGCGTTAGAAATTGCTGAGTTGTAGAAATTAGGGTTTGCCAAGAATCGGTGTAGCGGTGTTGTTTATGAGGCAAATGAAAGCATTAGAGCTTGTCAATGTAATAGATTGTTCAATTGAATTTTTTGTGAATGGATAAAAAGAATGAGTAATGAGAATGCTAGTTTTGTGGGTGAGAAAATGATGGTAACAACAACAAAAGAAGAAATGTGTACAATCCATTCAGTAATGATCAAGTGAGTGTTATGATGGAAATATTTCAAGGCATGCAAAATCATCAAATGGAGTTTATGCAAAACATGATACAAAATATGAGTAATTAATTCAATGTATTGAATGAGACTTTTAAGTGAGAATTGAGTGGTGGAAGTGGAGTTGGAAATGGTGAAGAATGATTTAGGAGCCTTAGAACTAAAGGAATGATGAAAAATTAGATAAAGGCAAGGTTAAAAATTTTGCAATGGTCATAAGGATGGAATAAACCAATAGTTATAGGGATTAGATAATACTAAATTATCAATTCTAAGATTTGACAGTCATGGGCCACTGGATGATTGATGAATTCAATTTTCCTATTTTATTGATAAATGAATTAGTGAAAATTTATCTTTATGATTGTCTTATTTTGCTTAATTAGTTTTAGTTAGTATTAAAATAAATTTTTATTTTAGTAAGTTTTTGAGTACTTAAATAATAATAGAATTGAATTGGTTTAGTCTTTAATCTAATCCGTATGGAAACAACAACTATCTTTTTTCTATGTTACTTGATCAATTAAGCTACTTACTAGCATTTGCATATTCAAAAATCATACGAATGAAGTTTTTACTCCTAAAGTTCCATCCTCATGTTGTATTTTCCTTCGTTAACCTTCTGTATAATACACTTCATCATTAGGTCCTTCTCTTAAGCAGCCTTGTTTACTCAACTAATGTTGGTTTGGCTAGAAAGTTAGGTGATTCCAATCATCACTTCACCATAAAAATTCAAGGTTTATTCTTTCAAACATATGGATTAACTCTTTCTTGTTCAATCAACAGGAAAGCTATTTTAGCATTATTTTTTTCTATTTAAGGTATCATTACTACATTTACTCGTCCTAAATAATAGATAATTCCCAAATCATGGTTCTTAATTAACTCTAACTATTATTGTTGTCTCATGCTAAGTTCTTTTGAAGTAAGCAAATATTTAAAACTCTTATGGCCTATATATATTGTAAGCCCTACACTTTTGGTAACTTAGGATAATGGGACCCTAATTTAAGGAGTCTTTGCAAGTTGTTTGATTAAATTGAATTTTTGCAAAAATACCATAGACATCAAACAAAGTGATCATTTTAGAAATATATTAATTACATAATAATATAATTAAAAAGCTAGTGATAGTAAAAACTATTGTTTATTTATTGATAAAGTATGTTTTGTAGTCCATTAGTTAAACAAATTCTAGAAATAAATTACTTAGTTATAAAAATTAATAAAATGGGACAAAATAATATTTAAGAAAAATTATACATGATAAAACTATTTAAAATCTTGGAAATTTTACAAATAATTTAAGAAAGAAAGAAAGAAAAATTGAATAGGATAAAATACAACATTAGTAATTAGTACATGTAAAGAATATTAGTAAAGGAAATGAGAGCATAGCATTTGTAAGGACATAGGATCCCACTAAAAATCAATTCCATGAGATGTTTAAAAACCTCCTAAAACTAGTACTTTAGGTCTTTTAGCCACTTGAAGAGAGAGAGTGAACTTAAGAGCTAAACTAGACCTTGCACATTCTAGAGAGGTTTATCAACCAAAACCTTAAGATACCTAAGTAGCACTTACATTTTAGAAAATTCAAGCTAAAAGAAAACAAGTAAGCAACAATATTTAGTTCATGGAGTTAGTTTATTATAGGTTTCTCTTTAAATATTTAAGAAAACTTAAGGAAAATAATAAGATATAATCTAAGCTAGGTGAATTCTAATGTAGATAGCACTTGGAAGTGAACTAAGGATGTTGCTTGGAAAAGAGGCTTATGCTAAGGCCAACTGACAATGGGGCTAATACAGCTTGTGGTTAGAAGCAATAATTCTGGTGAGTGCTCAGTTTTCCAAATTGTTTTCCCTAAAATTCTAAAAATAATAAATGACATCCAAAATTTTTAAGACTTCATTTTTCTTAGGTAATTTTGTATGTAAAAAAACCAACCCTTAATTTTGAAATTTTAAGTGCATGTATAAGTTCCATAAAAATGCAGCAAATTGACAAATTTTAGATTGCATTTTCTAAAGGCTTAATGATATAATTCTGATCTGAATTTTTACATACAAGATTCTCAAAGAGTATATTTTCAAGTTATGTAATGGGCTTTACAAAAATGTAAAGTTTAATTTTTGATAAATTTTAGTTTTTGTAAAAACAATCTATTGTATATTATTTTCCCTTTTTTACTTCTTAAAGTACGTTAACTGTTTTTTGCTACAATTTGAGTGGCAAGAGATTTTAGATGATGGATAGCAAAAAGAAAGCATCTATTTTTGAGTGAAAAAGATTATTTATGAAGTAAATTGTTGTCTTCCGAGGTTGAGGCAGCATGATTTTTACAAAACACATGAATTGGAACGTTGGTTTATGTGTTTAAGTTTAAATCTCTATATATTGGAGCTAAATGAGGTCTACATGTTAGTGTTATGCTATTAATTTTAATAGTTAAGAACTAGGATTTGTGATACCAAAGTGACTAAAGAAGTAAACTTAGATTAGTGTTCAAAAGGAGCTGTACTTACGTAGTTTCTTAAGGTTTTGATGATGGGGAAAGCATATTTGGTAACTTAGGCATGTTTTTGGATGAGGATTTCAGTTTAGAAGTGATGACCTAATTTGATATATGATGAAACTAGGGAAATATAGGTCGGATCATAAACTTTTTATGAGTTATAAGGCAAATAGTACAGTCAAAAAGTAGGGCAGAAAGTATATTAGTAGAAACCTTAAACTTAAGCATTAATTAGTAAAAGACTCAAAAAGTACCCTATTTGAAACTATAAATTTAACCAAACTCAGATGTTACCATAAGAAGTCCCTTGTTTAAAAACTCCAACAATACCCTAACTTAGTTTAAAAACTATATTTAGCTTAAATATAATACACATGTAACCTTTAAATTGAGCTCTTATTTTCTTATTTGAGTAGAATCTAAAGATAATCACTTGAATATTTAAGGATACTAGAAGTATACAAGTTCGACAATCAAGGCTAACGAGCAACAAACATCAATGCAAGGTTAGGATCAATGCCTTACAACATATTGAGGTACTACTTCAGATTACTTGGAGGTTTAAGAGTATACTTGTTTGTGGTTGTAATTAGATGTTTGTGTATATACAACGTATATGATCAAGATACTATAATGTTGGCTAGGAGCTAAACTCCATGTTTTGTTTACTTATTTGATTGATGAACCGATTGGTTTGTCTTAAGATTAGATGGTCACCTCTAATTAGAACTAACTAAGCCATACTTAAACCCTAACCTAACATATGCAACCTACTAAGAGATGGGAGAGGAGGTTGTAGCAAGGTTAAGGTCCTTGGTTCAAAGGTAATTGCCGGAGGAGTTAGGTCTCCATTGCATAAGCCTCAATTTAGCCTTAATTTGTGTTGTTATGCCAAAATTGTAGAAACTCCTCAACCTAGGTTAAAGCAAGTATAATTTTTCTAGCCTCATAATGGATAGGCTAATATTGTGTGATGTCTCATTTTCTTATTGCATTGCATTTAACTAATGTTTGATAATCCTGCTTGTGTTTTGTTTATATTCTTCCATTCCTATGTTACATCCTTATAGATTGTTTCATAGATCTTTACAACTATCCTTAGGTTAGTAAATGGCAAGCTGAGGAGTGAGACAAACTGAAAATGGTTAGACTTTTAAATATCTTTTGTTGTCTTATCTACTTTTTGGGAAAACTATTTGGGTCTCCTTAGGTAACCTAATAGGTTTTGACTTATGGTTTGTTACTTACAATTTTTCTTTTGAATATGTAACTTTTTATGTAAATGTACTCTTGTAAATACTATTATGATATGAAGCTATGTAAATGTACAATAGGTTTGTGATAAAAAGCATTTTGAAAGAATATACCAAATGTTTCATAGGTAATAGATGCCCAACTAGAGGCTTCAAAGCTAGTTGAGTTAGGTATGCCTTATGTAAACTATGTCTATGATATTATAATAATAGCTATGAGGCCAACTTCTATAATAAAGTAGTTGACATAGTGAGATTATTAAGACTCTACCTATTCAAGGTATGACATATATCTCATGCCTTTGTCTATATATGTAATGATGCCAAATCCTTAAAGCAAACATAAGTGCAACTATAGATCATGAGTTAGGCAATTTCTCTCATGTGGTCTTAATCGTTTCGAAGCATATGCAATGACTATTTTACCTTGCATGCGTACACACCTGAATCCACTCCAAGAAACATTATTGCATGTTTCTCACTATTTAGTAAGGTATGTATGAGGACTAGTATTAGTTTATTTTAATTCTCGAAAACTATGCTCTTGTTTCTCTTGCCATTCAAACTTCTCATTTTCCAAGGTAAAATGAGTTAATAGTTTTGCTATCTCCAAAATGTCCTTCACAAACTTGCGATAGTATCTCACTAATCCCATAAAGCTCCATATTTCTTTCACCATCCGAGTCTCTTCCATTCTACTATTACCTTAACTTTTTTGAGATCCATTAGAATGCCTTCTCCTAAAATAATATGTCCAATCAACTTATCTAAAATCTACACTTCGAGAACATGGCATGCATTGGTTTCCTTGAAGAGCTTGTAACTAAGTGCACAAATGTTCCACATGCTCAATTGCATTTAGTGAATATACCAAAATATCATTAATAAATATAAGAACATATTTGTCCAACAAAGGTTTAAAACATTCAATTCATCAAATCCATAAATTTAATAGGTAAATTTTTCATCCTAAAGGCATTACTAGGAAGTTACAATAGCTATATTATCCTTAACACAGCTTTTAATATATCCTTGGGCTTAATTCTTAACTAATGGTAACCTTATGGCAAATCAATTGTAGAAAACACTCTAGCACCTTTTAACTAACCAAATAAACCATAGATTAAGGATAACGGGTAATCGTTTTTAATTGTTACTCTATTCAATCCTTAATGATAGATATAAAGGCTTATATATCCTTTGTTCTTCTTACGAATAACATCGGTGCTCTCTAGGAAAAAACTAGGTCTAATAAGTCTTAAAGTTACACCTTTAATGCCTTAAGTTCTATTAGTGCCATTCAATATGGGGGTTTAATAAATAGTTAAGCCATAAGTACCAAGTTTCATAAACTTAATCTCTCTATTAAGAGGTAATCTTGATAATTGTTGAAGAAAAACATTAAGGAACTCACTATCTCCTAATCTCTCACTAATATTCTTCAATTTCTCATCCAATTTTCATTGTAGAGACTAGGTAGAAGTTCCAACTTTGGCATTCGTCTTCCCTTGTCTAGTCTAATAACATAAGGCTAAGGCTTCACTCTCCAGCCGTCTCTCTTATAAACATCACTTTTAATCCATTAAAGGTAGTAAAGGTAATTCTCTTCACTCAATAATCCACCTTTGCTTGCACTTTAAATATTCAATTCATCCCCAAGATAACATCTTTCTTCTTTATATTCAGGATTGTTAAATCAACATTAGTCGATTCATTCATAATAGCGATTTGGCTTCTAACAATCACTTCACTAAAAATCATTGTAGTCCCTATTGGTCTATAGATTGCATATTTCATCTTTACCTTTTTCGTATCGACAATCTAGTTTTTCCATCTAAAGTTATTTGTGACAAAAGAGTGGGTAAGTAGTGTCAAATAAGGCATAAGAGGATGGATGAAGAGCATATCTACAATGAGGAAGCAAAATCATTGTTGGTGGTAACTTCTCTTTCCTTTTTTTTTTCAACTATTATACATATTATAACTTTAGAAAATTGGGGAAGTGGATTTGATTAATTATGTTAAAATATTAGTTCATACTATTAGATTATAATGTTACTAAGAATATGATATGATTGAGTATTGTAATTTAAATATATGTTATAAATAATGCTTGTAGGTGCACAATTTGTGCCAATAGATCCTATCATAAGGGAAATTACTCTACAAAATAAAAATGAAAAAAATCTTTTGAGGAGATAAATTGTTTAGGAAATGTCTTTATTTTATATAATGTACTAATATGAAAATTTAATATCAAGTATCAAGATCACATAATAAGTCACATTTTTCGATATATTCGTAGTTATGGACAGATTTAGGGGGGAGTGGCGAAAGGGGCCCCAACCCCCTTAACCTTGAGAAAAAGTTTATTTTTTATTTTTTTAAATAGAATAAAAAGTATGTATTATATATATCTTTTAAAGAGTTATTTATTTCACAGTGTATGATTTTTAAACAAAGGGTCATAAGTTAAAATCCCATGAATAGCATTTTGTCTTTTTAATATGCATTTATTACATAAATAGCATTTTATTTTTATTTTCTTCTAATCTATTTTTTCGATAATAACTAAAGCATTAAATTCATTATTACACAATTATATCTAACCAAATAAATTTTCTTGAATTGTAATTTATTATAAATAGTACACTATAAATAATCATTACTTTATCCATATTATAATTGTTCCAATCTTATCACATAAATTATTAACAAATAATAACAATTATAATTTAGTTTAGTAGCATTTCTTTTATAACTAATGTTATGCAAATAAATGTAGAATATTAAATGATTTATTATATAATAACTTATATTCAAAAGGATTTTTTTAGCATAATCGATAAAATAATTTTATAAAATTATCATAAAAAGAAATCGAAGAAACTCATATTTGTATTTATTTTTCTTTTTAAATTGCAATTTCATATTCATATATTTTCTAATATATTTTTATTGAAAACAAAATTTATACAAGTTTTATATATTGATTTTATTTTTCCCAATAAGTTGATAGTTATATTTCAATTAGTATATATATTAAAAGAAAAAGTAAAACGTTTATTCTTTTAACCTCTTAAAAAAAAAGTATCAAGTATTCTTAATAATTTTTTAAAAGAACTTTTTCATTTTATAGAGTTTAAAATAAATTCCAAGCAAAATCATTAATAAAATCATATATGCATATACACATATATATACAAGATACAATACAATTGTAATAATGAGGGAATATTTTTCTATAGATGATTCTAATATTGATTTTATTAGAATAAATTTAGTATTCCCAATCATGTGATTCTATGTCCATCCCTGTTTATAATATATAATTATAGTCTATATTTTATGTAGAAAAATTATGATAAATTAAGTCAATACTATACTAAGAAAAATTCACAAAATTTGATATTGCCATGGACCGTTGCCTTCTTGATCGGGAATGAAACCACGAAACTTTCAAAGGAATGAATAAGCAAGACCGTTGCGCTTTGTTCGTTTCATTCTGCGACCAAATCACGTCCACCCACAGGTTTGAGCCTTGAGGATATGTCGCATCCCACGTCACCGTCAAGAAGGTAAGGACCAGAGGCAGAAGATGACCAACATCATTTCAAACACGATGCTTTCATAAGAAGTGTTGATTTTGCAAGCTATTGATAGTTACTGTATCGAAATTTACCATTTTGCACTAAATGCATCGAGCCATTTTGTATTCTCTTTAATTCGCTTGGTGAAGAGAGAGAGAGAGAGAGAGAGAGAGAATTTCAAACTGGATAATGATGATACTCCTCAAATTAGTTTATGATTCCACCCACAGAATTACATGTAGAACCAAACCAACTTGTCAGTGCACTTTGGGGAGATAAATACTGTAAAAGTATTTTAACTTTCAGTTTTCTATCAATTTTGTGTCTATACTTTATATTTGTCTATTTTGAGAGTTGCACTATTTGCAAACACTAAATAATAATTTACAATTTAAGAGAGACATTATTTTGTAATTTTCGAAAAGATATAAATATAAAGTATATTACTAAAAAACGAAAGTCAAGACACTTTTATATATATAGCATCTATCCCTACTTTCTAGTAGTCTGAGACCATCTATGTTTACGCAGTCCGTTTATTGAAAGTTTGATAAGTATGATAACGAGATCTAGATTCTGTATATGGATCAAGGTGTTCTGTTTATCAAAACTCTGATGGGTGGTCTCGACACATACAGCCTTACTCTTTAGAACGTGTATTTTTTTGGTACAAGAAATTAATCCTTGAGTTGACCAAATGTTTCCGCGGACAGCATAAATGGACAATATGGTGAATCTACATGGAAAAAATGGGAGTACCCGGAACTTCAGTTCTGAGGTTGTGCCGAGAATGAAAACAGTGTCCTTAATGTACCAATAATTGACCATTGCCCTCCAATCTGCGGTCTCACGACTTAGTTAGAAGAAGTATGGATTAAAGACTTTCCATGGTTTTGATTCAGCCTCCTAATCCAGCATTTAGCATGACTTAATCATATTCAATATATCGAATTTTTCTCTTCTGATATGTTTGCTTTCGCATTCAATTTATACTTTCATTCTTGTTAGTTTAGAAGATTGCAGAAACGAGCAGAAATCGAAGCCCAGAATTAGCTCAAAACTTGTGCATAAATCCATAGCAAGAACGACAGAGATTGTTTAAAAGACTACAGTCAAAAAGACAGAAGGGTTCTGATTAGAATACTTGTTCATAACACAAAACAAGTACATTTAAGAGTATAGTTCCTTGATAACTTACGAGAAGTACAATCACCTGCGGCCAAGGTAAAAGAGAACCTTGACGCTTGAGAATAACTACATACACACTATGGTCGGTCAACAAATAAAAACGACACATATAGGGATCCGTCCATATCACATACTGACAGTGATGATACAACTTCGGCCTTATTATATGATATAATCTGACCAATCCGATATGAATGAGGTATGATCCATCAACTCCCCAGGACATCCATCGTGCTTCTTTGGTTTATCTTTACCTCCCAACAGTCTTGCTGGGTTCCCCACTGCAGTTGTCTGGGGTGGCACATCAATAAGCACCAGTGATCCCGCCCCGACTTTTGCTCCCTCCCCAATCCTCACATTGCCAAGAATTGTTGCACCCGCGCCGATCAATACACCATCCCCGATCTTAGGATGCCTATCGCCACTAACCTTCCCAGTTCCACCAAGCGTCACATGATGCAAAATCGAGACATTGTTTCCGATAACAGCAGTTTCACCAATAACTACACCAGTTGCATGATCAAACAACACGCCTTTCCCGATTTTAGCTGCTGGATGAATGTCCACTGAGAAGATATCTGAAATGCGAGATTGTAATGCAAGTGCAAGTGGTCTTCGGTGTTGGTTCCACAGCTTGTGTGCCACTCGTTGAGCCTAATAAGATATAAACATAGAACAATAATGAAACTCAAAACAAGATAAAACAAATGACTAGGAATTTCCAAATTTATGTTCTTCAACACATAAACTCACCACAAAACTTGGAACAATCAAAGGTAACAGATGAGGAAATATATCAATACCCTTACTAAATGTCTAATGACGAAACCCCAGGTACAAAAGGGATTTTCTGCATTGTTTTGCTGGGAAACGTTTCGCAGATTAAAACAGGATATAAATTAATCAGTTGGAAAAATAGAAACCGTTTTCTTAAAATAATAATGTCAATTGAAACTTCGATTGTACTCAGACTTTATGGCGACCCAAATAGCCGGGACTCAAGTATAATCACATCAAAATCGAGTAAACATCGAGCTGCTACGAACAGTTAACCGGTTCATTTGTAACATTTAAACACTTGGATGTGAGAGGATGCAGTCCGTATGAGGTAAATTAATTTGTGAAGAATATCGAGATACCCAGACTTACATTTCTAAAAATAGCACCCAAAGTATTTGCTACATTGACAATTCAATAAATAAAGCTTCACAAGTTATTATCTTTTCACGTGAACAACAATCTGAAACAAAAAAAGATTGCTTTTGTTCCTCGATCCGATCATTAGGACATAAAAATGATAACTTTAATTTCACAATTCATACCTGACAAGCCAAAAACCCTTTATAATTAAGCAAGCAATGAGAGAACGAAACACACGCCGGGTCACGTGCCCTAGCAGCGCGTAAATCCGCCACGGAGGCGGCGCGTAGCTCATTATCGGTAGAGAACGCGTTGAGGAAGAGATCGTAGAGGAGCGTCGATAACAGCGTCGAGGAGCAGAGCTTGTTCCCGAGGTGGAACGAGATGGATCGAGCGAGAGAGGAGTGAGAAAGGATCGTGGAGTAGAGGTAACTCGCGAGGGCTGGTTCGGACTCGGCGTCGCGACGAGCTTCGGCTTTAATTTGAGACCAGACGAACTCCTCCTCCTGTTTTATCATCTCTTGTACCGCCGGGTGAGGCGGAGGAGACGGCGTGATGTGGCGGAGCTCACCGGCTGGCATTGTGTGTCTCGGATGAAGAAATCGCGAGAGATATAGAGGAAGTGGGAAGGACAAGTGTGTATGTGTGGCGTGTACTGAATTTATGGAGGGGGGAGGGGGAGGGGGAGAGAGAGAGAGAGAGAGTTGGCGCAATGAATTATCGACAAAATTTTTATTATTGTATTATGATGATTACTTTCTTTTGTTTATATTGTTATTTTAATTAGTGGAACGATGATTACATGCAAAACAATATGACTGGTATTCTAGTTATTTATTTTTACACTGTGTTTGGGAAATTTTAAGAAGGAAACACATGAATTGGGAAATTTTAAGAAGGAAACACATGAAAAGGAAAAGAAGCGAAAGGAAATTATGAAAATATAAAATTCATCCTATTTAGATAAAACCATGGAAATTGAAAAAAATCTATAAAAATATTTCCCTTTCTCTTATTGGTTATATAAAGGAAATGAAAAGAAGTAATTCGATTGAAATACTGTTGATCTTTTTTCAATCCCTCCCTTTTTAAGAGGTTTTTTTTTTTTTTTTTTCAATCAAACGATAGATAAACAAAACTTAGTTCATGAGCTGACGAAAATGGCAAAAAACCTAGAGAACAACGAAGACGTTGAGAGCGACCAAGCAAGACGATGCCGTAAGAGAATGGCTACCGAAAATGGCCCTAAACAACAAGAAGACTAAAAGGACGATCCGCCATCGTCTGATGGAGCATCAAACCAGGGGCAAACGAGACATTTTGTTTTCATACAACAAAGACTAATGCACAAATGGAACATGATGAGGATGTTGAAAGTACAAAGCATGAAGAAGATAGAAGAAGCTAGGCTAAATCAAAAAGCAGAAATGGGGTTCTGCTACCATAATTTTCCAAAAATAAAAAATTATATATACGCAATAAAAAAATGCCTTAATTGCAAAAGTAATGGGACCAAAGTTAAGGTTCAAAAATCTTCATAGTAAATTATTAAAAATATTGATTCATTCAAGATCGAAATACTATATCATATCCTTAAAGTGTATTGAGAATTATCGATAGATATTTTGCTATTGCCTATGGTTTATTAAGGGATATTATCTGGTATTGAAACAATAACAACCAAATTTTAGATTAAATATATCAAAATTTAACTCAATGGCAATACGATCAGGATCTTTAGATTATCTATTAATAGATATAAATTACTCTATACTTTATAGGCTTATTTATCAATAAATTGATTATAATTGTATTTATTTCTAAGTTCTTTATACTTAATTATGTAATATATCAATTTTAGATGATCCAAAAATAAAAAGATGAAATTTATTTAAGATAAAGCGAAGAGAAGATAAAATTACATAAGAACAAAGAGTTTTAGAGCAATCACATCTATGATGAAGGAATAATTATGAAAGAATATCAATATTTATTCACTCGCAAGCACAATCAAAGAAATTTTGAGTATTTAGCGCTTATCACTCCCTCCATTATGGGCGTGATCAAGGGAATGATCATAGATGAAGTTACTATCATCTTGTTAGTTACGGCTGTAATAGTATATCAGAAGAGTAGTCACTCCCTGTGTCAGGAGATAAATAATTTTGACGAGGAGTTCACGTCGAACATCACATACATGATAAATAGAGATTATTCAAGACTATCACACTCCAAATTATAGGTTTGATGGAAGTAAACACAATTATTCCTTTTTAACTTTTTCATAGGAACCGGTATGTTTAATGGGTTTAAACATTAACGAATGCTTTTAAAATGGTGTCTTTCGGACCTTTTGATAAGAAAAATATAAATACATTTGTAATTTTTAGATATCAAATGACATGAAAACACATCACATCAGATAACATTAGATTCATTTCATTAGACATCTTAGACCCTTTGCTTTAGAAAATTTAACCATAAACAGATCTATTAATCCAAGTTGTACCCATCATATTTTTACAGTTTCCAGTATATTTTCTTAGTGTTGTATTGTACTTTTCCCAAAATTACTCATGAGAGACTATGGAAATTCATCATTCGTGTTTTGTAAAGATGTCTACAATGGATCTAAAAGGGGGTTTTATTCTTCTATAGATCTTATGTTCTATATCTTGTTATTTATAGGTTTTGTTGATTTGTGTTATTATTTCATCATATATAAGTAGAAATCTACGATTTACTACATCAATTTAGCACAAACAAGAATGTGAATTAACAATTTCTTGATTTCGTTATTTCTAATGAATTGAATTAATGAATCTATTTATAAATATGTTTATATCGACTATCTTGCCTCTTTAATCCCTCTTTGCTAGGAGTAAGCGAATATCAAGTGGATAGGGTATAAGCCTTACCGATGCTCTACCATGTGGATATAGATTCAAAAACTTTGTTACTCGTACCTCATTCTATAGCATCCTAATAATACCCTATATCTTATAGATTATATAAGGTAACTTGATTTTTTTTTCTTATTTTCGTTATTTTTTTAAAAACATAAAACAAACTTAACTCTTTTATTTTCAAAAGCAATTGTTTAATTTAGCTAATCATCCAAATAAGGCCAATGAATAGAGTCCATTGAAGTTTATTTTCAACAAAAATAATTTTCCTTATATGGTTCTTTAACCATTGTTATTGTAGATAAATTTTTATGGAAGTATTATACACAATATTTTTTGTGTAAATAAAATATTTATTTGATAATAATTACATTGCAGAGAAATTAAGGAAATAAGTACACTGTCTTAAAAAATGTTGGCAGTAAACATCATGCTTAACATGAGATTTACAAATTCTATTAAAATGTGAATAAAAAATTCTCAAAATTATATAATTCAATAATTATGGATGTACCAGTAATATATGATTAAACAATTAACTATAAGAAAATGAAAATATAACATGAATAATGAAATAAAACATAAATTCAAACTAAAATATTTTTTTCCTTAAGGTACTTGTATCAATAAAATAATCTCCTTATACTTTAAGAAAATTAAATTTTACTCTAGTAATAACATCAAATCTTTCATCAAACATAAAATGAAAATATTCCATTATTGAAAACAAATAATGAATGTACCTTGTAACCTGTCGGTGGTACCAAAAGTAGAAATTAAGAACTCAAATTCCCTTTTTGAACTTTACCAAAGGATGGATTTAGTAAAGAGGGAAGGAGTAAAAAGAAAAATATAATAGAGTAAAGACTAAAGACAGAAGAAAAAAGGGAAGAAACTAATAAATATTTAGTTTAGGGTTTTT
The DNA here is from genome assembly GCA_024138005.1 of Lumnitzera racemosa. Taxonomy (NCBI): domain Eukaryota; kingdom Viridiplantae; phylum Streptophyta; class Magnoliopsida; order Myrtales; family Combretaceae; genus Lumnitzera; species Lumnitzera racemosa. The sequence continues at coordinate 38,705,726 of JAMXBC010000007.1, forward strand.
GATAGGTTAGGTTTTGCTTTATTTTAATGAGATAGTATCCTTTTTTTAATTTTATTTAATTACTATTATAGGTAACCTTAAAAACCCACCTTATATACTTCAAAGCATAGGTTCTAAAATTAGTATGAGATATCTTGACTTTCTACTCGTACCATACCCTATGGGGATAAATTCTGAGAAATTATTACTTAGAACCTATTTGTAGCTTTAATTACCCACCAAAAACCTACTCAATTGAGCAGATTCGGGTGGCTATCCTATACAACAAGATTATCTGTTCATCCCTACTCTTTACATCATTCTTTTCTTTTGTACTATCACAATACTAATTCCTTCCCATTCATGTGAAGCATGTAGATGCATGTCATACATACATGTCATACACACATGGACTGCACAATAAACCCTTACATTCGTAGTTTATTGCATGTGCAATTATCCCACCTTTGGAATTAAGCATTTAGACCCTTTTTTTTTTAAAAAAAAAAAAGTGCTTTTAAACTCCTATATAGCCATTGAGGCCTTAAAAATCAGTAAAACATTGAACAAGGAAAATATTTAATATAATAAAATATTCAACAACTAAAAAGTTTTTTTTTTAAATCTCTCTCTCTCTCTCTCTCTCTCTCTCTCTCTCTCTCTCTCTCTCTCTCTCTCTCTCTCTCTCTCTCTCTCTCTCTCTCTCTCTCTCTCTCTCTCTCTCTCTCTCTCTCTCTCTCTCTCTCTCTCTCTCTCTCTCTCTCTCTCTCTCTCTCTCTCTCTCTCTCTCTCACTCATAGGATTTATAAGAGATCAAATGCTCAAATTCAAAGATAAGAGAGTAAATTGGAAATGAAGCAAAAATAGATGGATGTATTTGTAAGTTACCATACATTTTAAATAGCAATTATAAAATAATTTACTATATAAAATATTTTAATTATTTATAATATATGAATGTACAACATAATTATTTTAATATAAACACGCTGTATTACTATTTTACCTTTAGAGAAAACCAAACTTTACTATTCTTTTTTTTTTTTTACGTTACTTTTTACAAGACAAACTAGTTATTGAGGGTTTTTTAAACACTTCTTTTGAAAATTTAAAAGCCAATCACCATCAACTAAGATTGTATAGTGTTCTTTCAAAAAAAAAGGAAAAATGAAATGAAGATTCCATAACTATTCCATTTTTGTTAAACAAAATAGTATACTAATCCAGTCTATTGTAAGAGAATATCTATTATATTATGAGAAATATCCATTTTATTTCAACTTATTGCATTCTGTGATCTAAAAAGTGTATATTAGAGGGAAATATGAAATTATCAATGGGAATTTGAAGGTTTACTTTCTTTTTGCATAATATAGAGTTGTTCTTCTTTATGTTATTGGGTTGAAATTGGCTTAATGGGTTCAATCTAGTTTAACTAGAACCAAACATAAAACCAACCCAATCACTTTAAACTTGCTTATGTACTTAGTCAATTCAATCCTATACATGGAGGACCTAGGACAGCTTGACTAGGTCAAAGTGTATTGATGTTGATTTTTTGTTAGATGGCTAAGATTGGAAACAGCTCACAAACATTAATATACATAAGCTAAAATAGGCATTAGAAGTGATTTCGATGCAATCACTTTAATTCTTAAATCAGAGAGAGCACAAGAAAGTGTGGATTGAAAGATGATAAAGAGTAGGGCATGAGAATGTAGATTCCTTTACCTATTGAGTTGCCTTAGTATTTATAACTTATAAGTGTGGCCTATGAGCTTTAAGTGGAAAGTGAATCATATCTCCAAGATACACTTAAACTTTTCTTTAAGATACAATCCGAATTTAATGGGTGAGGATCTTGTGCTAGGCACACGCTAGCTATAATCTTTCCTCATCTAGCAGAGTCATTCACCCTTTATCTTCTTTTGACCCTATAAATTGGGCCAACGCATCATGAGCTTACGAACCCAGCCTCTAAGGACTAAAAGGTGGCAGGAGCTCAATAGAAACCTTTAGATCAAGTTAGACAAGCTGTTAAAAGCTCAATTCGTGTTCTAGAAGGGTTATCCACAAAGTCAATAACTTGACTCGAATCATGAATTGTCACGCCACGAAACGGCAAAGTCGTAACAGCCCCGCCGTGTAAATCACCCTAAGATAGCAGTTGGCCTTACAACCGCTATCTTAGACCTGATCTACACAAGGCGTCAACGACTAACCCGCTTTGAAGTAAACAGTTTGTAATTTAAATAAATCATTCCTCTAAAAAAAGTGAGGAAATACATATATTCACTATAGTTTGTGATTATAATTATCGTTTGCAATGTTTCTCCGAAATATATTTCCTAGTTATTACATTATTAAAAAAAAATGAGAAGTTCTAAAGTAAAATCTTAAACCTTAAAAATATATGTTCGTTCTTCAATATTTTTCCTCACTCCCCAGGATCCAGCGGTTGCTAGCTTCAGAGTAGTTGTGGCCGCTTCTTAGCCAGCACCTGCACGATGTCTATAGGGATGTGAGCAACCACAGCTCAGTAAGTTAGGACGGAGGACTTAAAACTATACCATACACACAACAAGGTTTTCAATCACTTATTAGGTGCAATGCATATGCAAGCAAATGCCATCGCACGACGTTGTCCGGCCCGTCGTGAAATTAGAGAAATTACGCCCGCTCTAATCCGGGTTGAGGAGTTGCCGTTAATGCAACAGCTCACGACCAAACCCAGGCTTGTGTAATGGAGACCTTGCTCCTCCCGTGACTACCTTCGAACCACTGTCTTCACCCTTGCCGCGACCTCTTCTCCTGTCACTTAGTTCGACTGAGGATGAAGAAGGGACCATTTTGCAATCCTGCGCTATCCCTTCCGAAGGGGTCGGTATTTGGCCGGAGAGTCCTAAGTTCCCCTAACGGGTTGCCATGCATGTCCGATTATGATTACTGGTTGGATATTTAATTAAGTCCAGTTTAGGGTGATCGATCCTTTCATGCAAGTCATACAATATGTGCCAGAGCAACAAACAAAATCACAGCAGCACCTATAATCAAGCACATGTACACATTCTCTATCTAACAAGCACAACCAAGCATAATCATAAGCCTCCAAAATACAGTATCGTATTAATCCCAACTTACCTCGACTCCTCGCTCATTCACTCGACGTCCGATTTGCTCAGGCCATCGCCGATCATCCCTATAACACGAACGTGGTTTCAGTATTTCATATAATATTATAAGTTCATTTTATCCGATAACGCTTATTGTTAGGTTTTGTTTAAGGTTAGATATACCTAATTATCTAGGTATTAACTCTTTTATAATTATTTTAGGGTTGGGGTTAGGTTCAGGTTCGGTTTTCGCATCGATTTCTAAATTAGATTCTAGTTCGATTTCTAGGTACTGTTTTGTACCCGGACCCTAGAAATTTGTTTCAACTCATAATGTGAAATTAATCACATTACTTCCCGATCTCCTAAATATGATTACTACCCCTAGTTAGCATTTTATTCCATCCGGTACACTTAAATCCGTATTAGTGTACCGAATTTACTTATATTGTGAGAAATTTTTACATTTTTCATATAATTACCTAAAATTGAATTTTGTTTCAGATTTACTATGTTCTGATTTTCATTATTTTATTATCTAATTAAACCTAATTTTTCCATATTTATTAATTTTTAATTCTACATCTTCCTAATTTTCTACATTTACCACATAACACCTTCATTACTTACACTTAACACTCCATAGACTAGGATTAGGTTTCCACATAAGAGATTAACATCTCTAAACATCTAATTACTATCTCAATCAGTAATTAACATCCTAATCACCTAATTAACCCTAAATCACCCAATTTTACCATCATTTTAGGGCTAAAAATTAACTTAAAAATTTCAAAAATTAATTTTAAAAAAATGGCTTCATATCACTGTTCTATATCACATGAGCATCCTACGGAAAAAAATTGAGCTCCAAACTACACTCCTAAGGTAATTTATTTCTAAACCGAAATGTGCTCGGTTTTACATGATTTCTTAAGGACCCTATATTACGGGACATGTTTTCATCTAAATAATATTTTTCCTACAAACTACATACAAAAATATCCTAGAATAACAAAATTCATAATTTTATAATTATATTTACTATTTTTACAAAATTTCACAAGAATCGGGCTAGAATTTGGACTTACCGGTTTGGGTAGCTCCGGCCACCTCGGGACGCCGTGGCCTTATCGGCCGGCCTGGGCGCTGCCACCACCGTGTGGTGGTGGTGGCCGTCCACTCCCAGCTCCTCGTCTGGTGTGGGTTCCCTTTAAAATCTCTAACTGCACAGTTTTCTTTTTTTTTTCTGGATTTTCTCTCGATTTTTTCGGTGTTTTGATTTTTCTCAAATCATAAACTCACCAAAGGACTTCTGGAATTTTTTTTTCCTATTTATAGACAATTTTAGAAATTAATGTGCATTAATTTGATGGGATTTTGCACCAATTCCATGATTTTTGGCTTTTTGTTTGTCAAATTCTTATTGGTTATTTTTTTTCTTGCTGACCACGACCTTATCTTGTTGCAGCTTATCCTCTTCTGATTTTTCTGATTTTTTCTATAATTATTTTGTATTTTTCTTTAATTATTTGCTTAGTTTTAGTCTAATTTAGGTAATTACGCGTATTTTTATCTACACGTAAATACATGTAGGGTACACGTGAACATTCCTAAATATTATTTTGGTCATTCTAAAATTTTTAGTATACATATAATCTATCTCTAGTAATTTATTAGTTATTTCATTACACTTTTCGCATTTTCGATGATTAATATCTATTATGCTTAAAATTTGAAAATTTTATAGTCTCTTATTTTACTATTTATTTTCTTAAATTTAAGTTTACGGGGTCATTTTTACTAATATTTAGTTTATAATTTGGGTGTGATCGAATCCTTTAGCCGGTCGCCCTAAACCTTGGGTTCTAAGTTTAATCATACGGTTGCTTAGCTGAACTTTGGGGCTTACATTCTACCCCCCTTAAAAATAGTTTCGTCCTCGAAACTACTGTATACCTATGTATTGCTTACTTGCTATGATTGATAGTACATTTAGCTCTACTTAAATTTCTAAGTCTAGACCTTCATCAGTTCGTATCTTTACCTATTCCGCGTTTCAACTCTTGAACTTCTGAACCTGATTATCCAGTATTTTTTGGGGTTACTTTATATTCTTAACTCCCATCTTCCATTCTACTGAGCTATCATCAAACGAGACTTCTGTGTAATCTATTGATTAAGTTCCTTAATTGCTTTGAAATTAACATTTCATTTCTTCTCTATTTGATCCTTTGCCCGATCTCTTAATTTCCTTCGTTTGCATTCCTTATCTTAGTATCGATCAGGGCTTATTTCATCGTTGTAGTCTCTTAATCACATCGTATTATCTTATAACTTAGCTTTACGATTTTGTAAATTTTCTTATTGGTTTATTCTCCATTTATTCCTTATTTGATTATTTCTTAAGTTTTATTTATAATCATTAGCGATTCTACATTTACTTCATATCATCACCTTTCCTTTCATCCTTTCCTCTCATCCATAATCTTCTATTCAAAATGATGATATTACTATCTTAGCTTCTCATTTGTTCTTCATAAAGCTTAGCATAGGATCAATAGAAGCAATTTGGCAAATCTTAACGCTTCTCCATCTCGGATTCAAATGAGATGGTTAACAACTCAATTTGACTTGACTTGACTCAACTCGAGGAGGATGAATATAAATTTTGACTGACAGACTCAGCAAAAGAAACAGTATTGAGATTATTACTGGACAAGACATGACACAACAGGATACACTGACCACATCGACAAGACATGAGACTCAACAACAATAATTGGACAATTCAGATTTGCCATATTCCTGTTAGATTACCTATTGCAATTGCTAATATGAAGTACATTGTAGCTTCATAGCTTCTTTGTTTACTAGATTACCTCAATAGATTTTTCCTTTAATCATTAATTCAATATTTCTAATATCCACTAAAATCTCTTATCCAAATATAACGAACTAATGAAAACATAATCTCTTTTTCGAAAATCACATGTCTTCCATTTCAATATACTATTTTGATCACTCAACTTCAATAATGCTGTCCCCAGATATTTTGTATATCAAAATACTATTGATGGATACCACCACAAGTGTTTCCATATATGGTTAGCATGTATTTCTTTCTCTTGATTCTAGGACTACAATTAATGCACTGATCGTATCTTGATGCTCTTCCAATCTAACATTATTCTAGAATTTGATAGTTACCCTTCTAACTCTTTAAGTCTCATTTACAACGTCCAATACAGAGTTTCGATCATAGGTTTGATTCTTGATTGACTTAGTAATGAAATTCAAACATCTACAGAATAATCTTTAGAAATACATTTAAACTCTTATATGTTACTAGTAGATTCAATACTTAGTGATATTTTCTTTAGTCTCTTCTTTATAGATATGAATAAACTTCTCATAATTTACCATCAATAACTTTCCTTTTTAAATTCCATTTCCATCATATCCTATGATTCTATGGATTAATATCCTTTCTTCAATATAAATTCTAAACTGATAGGTAACGATAATCTCAATCATCTTAAAATCCTTGTCCATTCACTAATTTCTAACTTATATGGAATGAATACCTTAATATCATCCTTGTACTTGTATTTCGTCCATTTGTATATTTTACAGTGAGGATCTAAAATCACTACTTATCTTCTAATTCTTTTAAGCTCGGATCCTTAAATACTATCTGTAATCAACATTCCTTATTCTAATTAATTTACTAATAGATGACTGTCTCATAAAATTTACTTTCTAGAGAGTTATGCCTTGCTAGATGGGTCCTTAGGATAACTAAGTAACTGTTTATCAAAAGTCCTAATTGTCTCCGACTGGTTACTTTAATTCCATCACCACCGTCGCTTGTTACTTATCCTACTAATCTTTTAGGGTGTTTGGATATTTATTCAATTGTAGTTTACGTAGCAATCTTACTTCATTTATCATGTACCATTTAATAACTATCCATCTCCTATAATCAAATATAAGGACCATATAATAATATAATTCCACTTACCTTAACACTACATAAGGATCTCATTATCCATTTCATATTCATTTGGCTTCACTCATACTTAATTATCACTCCAAATTATAATTCTTTAATTCATGATTCAATAAAGACCTAAGAATTCTTAGTTTGATTGTAACCTCATAACATTGTTCCTTCTACTGTTCTTACACATATAAAAGACTTCCAAGATTGTCTACCAAAATACATTTGATCTTTTTACACTCCCAGCCACAAATATGTCAATCATCATTACATTTGCACATGTCCAAAAGTTTACACTTCATCGAGAAGCACTGTTACATCCATTAAAAGATCGTTTGGATATCCACACATATAAATAACTAATGCAGGGTCAATTCTAATTCTTAAGAAAACACGATCAACTATCATACCATATCCATAATTCAAATTACTTATAACAACTATTCATTCAAAAAAAAAATTCCACTCCATTTGTCTTCTAATTAATTCAATATCATTTCCACTTGTTGATTTGATCCTTTATATTTCCATAGAACAAAATCAGAAATAACGATCACTTCATATACCTTTTCATCATTAAACTCCTTATTATCATCACCATTTATCATCCCTTATACTATATTCGTATTTTATATAAGGTTTATTCTTGACTTGGGTTTTGATTATACCTCTAGTATAAGTTTTGATTCATTTCTGAATCGGTTTCTAACTTTTCCCTCTCAATGTTTTGTCTTCTTAAAATTCGTTTCTATACCATGCTTTATTTCATTTCAAATTATACTACCTCATATTTATACCAAGCACCAAGCTAAGATCATCTCACAAATCCTATGAGTTTCGGATTCACCTTAATTTTTTTATACATATCACCACATCTCTCTTGCTCCAAAACTCAAATTGATTTCCCAAATTGATTTCCACTATTGTTCATGAGTCTCGTCACTTCATCGCATCACATTGATTACAACACAAATTCATCAACAAACTTCTTAGGAATTTCATCTACAATATTAGCATATCCCACCGATCGGTTCTATCAAATTTCTTTACACCTCCATTCTATATTAACTCAAAGATTACACTTCATTCAGCCTAAATCACTTCAATAAACCACCAATTCTTACATATACAAAACACTTCCAAAATCGGTTACCTAAGATGCATCCAATCCTCTTTCACATTCTTACTCACAAGTGTATAAGATATCATAGCATATGTACATATTTAAAGAATATATATCCATTAATGAGCACTACTGTATCTATTAAAATATCAATAGGATCCTAACTTATATGAATAGCTAATCATATGATCAATTCTATCTTCTAACAAAAATATAACCATCTAGTACATTGTATTCATCATTCCAATTTCCACTACATTTATCTTCCCATTCCTTGAGTATCATTTTCCATTTGGTGATTCAGGATGTCGTACTTCAATAAGAAAATCAGAAGTAGTAATCATTCCATATATCTTATTATTACTAAACTCCTCAATACTATTATCACTTGTCACCTCATATATTGTATGCTCATACTGCATATAATTTTAATCTACTCCAATTGATTCAAGAAAATGTAATAATCATTCAATAAATCTTTTGGGGTTAATCGTCCAAGGATATATGATGTGTTAGTCGAAGTATAAGTTGTACTAGCAGAATAGAGTATCTCATATCTCATTAACGTCATCTAAGTTACAATCTTTCACTTCCAAACCATCCTTATTCATCAAGTCATATCACATGATCTCCATTATGTTAAAATTCAGATTAATCTCTATTATCATCCATAAGTCTCATTAATTACAACGTAACTTCGGTAACAAACTCCTCAATAACATATTCCGACTTAATCAATTATCATATTGTTCTCCATATCTCAATTATGGATTTCATCATGGATTCTTCTTCATTCCACTTGAATCATCTCAACTACTCACCTCAACTAATCACCAATTTCTCTACATGATCCTAACACCAGAGTTAACTTCGATTAACGCCTATCTTAATGTAGCGTTACAGTTACTACTTATCCTATAATTTGTAGTTCGTTACTTTAATATCCCTTTAATTCTACCCACTCTCAATGTATTCCTAAAGTGTCTACTTCTTTTAATTGTTCATTTCAAAGCGAGTTCAGTAAAACTACACTCTGATACCAATTTAGAACTGTCACGCCACGAAACGGCAGAGTCGTAACAGCCCCGCCGTGTAAACCACCCTAAGATAGCAGTTGGCCTTACAACCGCTATCTTAGACCTGATCTACACAAGGCGTCAACGACTAACCCGCTTTGAAGTAAACAGTTTGTAATTTAAATAAATCATTCCTCTAAAAAAAGTGAGGAAATACATATATTCACTATAGTTTGTGATTATAATTATCGTTTGCAATGTTTCTCCGAAATATATTTCCTAGTTATTACATTATTAAAAAAAAATGAGAAGTTCTAAAGTAAAATCTTAAACCTTAAAAATATATGTTCGTTCTTCAATATTTTTCCTCACTCCCCAGGATCCAGCGGTTGCTAGCTTCAGAGTAGTTGTGGCCGCTTCTTAGCCAGCACCTGCACGATGTCTATAGGGATGTGAGCAACCACAGCTCAGTAAGTTAGGACGGAGGACTTAAAACTATACCATACACACAACAAGGTTTTCAATCACTTATTAGGTGCAATGCATGTGCAAGCAAATGCCATCGCACGACGTTGTCCGGCCCGTCGTGAAATTAGAGAAATTACGCCCGCTCTAATCCGGGTTGAGGAGTTGCCGTTAATGCAACAGCTCACGACCAAACCCAGGCTTGTGTAATGGAGACCTTGCTCCTCCCGTGACTACCTTCGAACCACTGTCTTCACCCTCGCCGCGACCTCCTCTCCTGTCACTTAGTTCGACTGAGGATGAAGAAGGGACCATTTTGCAATCCTGTGCTATCCCTTCCGAAGGGGTCGGTATTTGGCCGGAGAGTCCTAAGTTCCCCTAACGAGTTGCCATGCATGTCCGATTATGATTACTGGTCAGATATTTAATTAAGTCCAATTTAGGGTGATCGATCCTTTCATGCAAGTCATACAATATGTGCCAGAGCAACAAACAAAATCACAGCAGCACCTATAATCAAGCACATGTACACATTCTCTATCTAACAAGCACAACCAAGCATAATCATAAGCCTCCAAAATACAGTATCGTATTAATCCCAACTTACCTCGACTCCTCGCTCACTCACTCGACGTCCGATTTGCTCAGGCCATCGCCGATCATCCCTATAATACGAACGTGGTTTCAGTATTTCATATAATATTATAAGTTCATTTTATCCGATAACGCTTATTGTTAGGTTTTGTTTAAGGTTAGATATACCTAATTATCTAGGTATTAACTCTTTTATAATTATTTTAGGGTTGGGGTTAGGTTCAGGTTCGGTTTTCGCATCGATTTCTAAATTAGATTCTAGTTCGATTTCTAGGTACTGTTTTGTACCCGGACCCTAGAAATTTGTTTCAACTCATAATGTGAAATTAATCACATTACTTCCCGATCTCCTAGATATGATTACTACCCCTAGTTAGCATTTTATTCCATCCGGTACACTTAAATCCGTATTAGTGTACCGAATTTACTCATATTGTGAGAAATTTTTACATTTTTCATATAATTACCTAAAATTGAATTTTGTTTCAGATTTACTATGTTCTGATTTTCATTATTTTTTATTATCTAATTAAACCTAATTTTTTCCATATTTATTAATTTTTAATTCTACATCTTTCCTAATTTATACATTTACCACATAACACCTTCATTACTTACACTTAACACTCATAGACTAGGATTAGGTTTCCACATAAGAGATTAACATCTTAAACATCTAATTACTATCTCAATCAGTAATTAACTCCTAATCACTAATAACCCTAAATCACCCAATTTTACCATCATTTAGGCTAAAAATTAACTTAAAAATTTCAAAAATTAATTTTAAAAAAATGGCTTCATATCACTGTTCTATATCACATGAGCACCTACAGAAAAAAATTGAGCTCAAACTACACTCCTAAGGTAATTTATTTCTAACGAAATGTTCGTTTTACATGATTTCTTAAGGACCAATTACGGGACATGTTTTCATCTAAATATATTTTCCTACAAACTATACAAAAATATCCTGAATAACAAAATTCATAATTTTATAATTATATTTACTTTTTACAAATTCACAAGAATCGGGCTAGAATTGGACTTACGGTTTGGTAGCTCGGCACCCCGGGACGCCGTGGCCTTGTCGGCCGGCCTGGGCGCTGCCACCACCGTGTGGTGGTGGTGGCCGTCCACTCCCAGCTCCTCGTCTGGTGTGGGTTCCCTTTAAAATCTCTAACTGCACAGTTTTCTTTTTTTTTTCTGGATTTTCTCTCGATTTTTTCGGTGTTTTGATTTTTCTCAAATCATAAACTCACCAAAGGACTTCTGGAAATTTTTTTTCCTATTTATAGACAATTTTAGAAATTAATGTGCATTAATTTGATGGGATTTTGCACCAATTCCATGATTTTTGGCTTTTTGTTTGTCAAATTCTTATTGGTTATTTTTTTTCTTGCTGACTACGACCTTATCTTGTTGCAGCTTACCCTCTTCTGATTTTTCTGATTTTTTCTATAATTATTTTGTATTTTTCTTTAATTATTTGCTTAGTTTTAGTCTAATTTAGGTAATTACGCGTATTTTTATCTACACGTAAATACATGTAGGGTACACGTGAACATTCCTAAATATTATTTTGGTCATTCTAAAATTTTTAGTATACATATAATCTATCTCTAGTAATTTATTAGTTATTTCATTACACTTTTCGCATTTTCGATGATTAATATCTATTATGCTTAAAATTTGAAAATTTTATAGTCTCTTATTTTACTATTTATTTTCTTAAATTTAAGTTTACGGGGTCATTTTTACTAATATTTAGTTTATAATTTGGGTGTGATCGAATCCTTTAGCCGATCGCCCTAAACCTTGGGTTCTAAGTTTAATCCTACGGTTGCTTAGCTGAACTTTGGGGCTTACATGAATCAAACTCTAGAGAGCTCAAATAAGGTTTTGAATTAGTCGGACATGAGCTTCTGGGTTAGGCTACATTTTAACAAGGTCAGTCTAGGCACGAAGACCTATGTTAAAAATAATCTATTAACAAAATGCATCAATTTTACTTTTTAAAAATCATAAAAGAAAATCAACCCTAATAAAACTATATGATATACCTTAACTTGTGGGGAGAAAAGAAAAATCACAAAGCTATGAACTCTTAATACTCAAGGAGATGAGTAGTTATATTGCTTTATTTTAAAAAATACGGATTATAGTTAATGTCTTTATGTGCTTTTGGTTCAATTCTGAAACCTTTAACTCCATATTTTTTTGATCGACCTTCGACTAGGATCTAACAACATTGGTTTCCTTTTGCTTGTTTCTGGAACTGGGAGAGCTTTAATTGTTATAAACCCTACTAATTTATGTTTTTATGGCTGTAACAAAGGCAATGAAGAGAAATCAAAACAAAATATGATATGGAAGTCCAATAGCTGAGTTATGGTACGATGAGTGATAAGTGTAACGTTAATGTTGATGTTAATGTCAAAGATTTCGAAAAATATGTATTGATTGATAGATAAGTAAATGATCATGTATTGACTTAGTGTTTTTCTTCCAATTTTCCTTACGAACGTCAATAACACCGACGACAGAGTAGTCTTATGAGAACCCCGCGCAACCGCGTGGAGGATCTATCCTATATCTTTCGATAGATCCTGAAATAATGATATTGTAATTGTTACGTGAAAATGGCAACCTTTCACTACTTTTCTTCTTCGAGATGCGAATCCCGCCCATTGTTTTGCCTTCTAACCCTGCAGTTGGATTGCTTTTCAAATGGGTGTGATGAGCAAGAGGGCAATATGTTATTGCTATCCGAAGTCACTCATTAACACATTAGATTTTAGAAGAAATGACAGGTTTGACGAGTGTTTTTGGAGTACTTGTATAGTATTTTTCTTATTGTTGTTGATATTTACTATTTAAGTAGAATATCATCACTCATTGTTTATTTTTAAAAATCTTATGAATGTGATCATTCAGTTCCTCATCGGATTGTTAAGAGATTATTAATATTTTTATGTATTTCCAGTTTCATAAAGTGTATAATAGAATACGAAAACTGTTAACTTTAATTACTCAATAAGTCTGTAGGCACCTATTAACAAAATTGAAGAGCTTTCTTATTTTATTTTATTTTATTTTTTTCCTTCCCTTAATATGAAGGATCTTTGAGCACCTATTATCATTGTTTTGGACATTCACACATATGCATAGTTAAAAGGTCCTTTTAAAATCTTTTTAAACTCTAGGAAACATATATTTGTTATATGATAATCAGCCCCTGCTATTAACTAAGCAAATGTATAAAAAATGCAAATTATTCTTCAAGGTGCTTTCTACAAAATATATTATGTATTTCCAACTATTATTTATTGGCTTCCTTGTTTCGTATTCTTGTAATTTGTAGCCTTATTTAATATCATGTGGAAACGTACATAGGACAATGTTGAGATAACTAATAACTTCAAATAATATAAAATATTTTTCTACGTACAAAAGATGTCCCCTGAATGGCAACTTGGGTGATACAAGAAGACTTAAATTTGAATTTGGCTTCTTCTATATATATTTAAGATACTAAAAAGATTGTGATAAGTGGGTTATGTGGGACATTTTCTCCCATCTTGGATGATAAGGGTGCCTTGTCAAAAAAATAAATAAATAAATAAAAAGGAGGGGTTGATTGTTTGGGAAGAAGGAAGAAAGTATAGCTTATTTAAAGGAATTAATTATTTTCACTCTAGATCCCTTTTGTAGTAGGTAAAACAGTGGAAGGATGTGAATAACGATATAGGTAATTGCTTTCTAAATTTTGAGTATCTTTTGAAATCTATGCATGAAATTTAGATATATTAAATGGTTACTAATTGAGTTTTCTCTTGTCAAATTTATCATCTTACCTCTAACTTATTATACTCTTCAATTAATGAGTATTTAACTTTTTATGTTACCCTATGAAAGTAGCAAGTTTGACATGTGGAAGGTCATTTATGTATGAAATTAGTAAATTTAAACTTTAGTGTAAAAGTTAAGAAAAAGTTTTATTGAGTATGGCATTAATAATTTTAAGCTTCAAATGTAAAGTTAAATAAATACTCAAAGTTCATGTAGTGTAAAATGAGTTAAGCTGCTCGTAACCCGCTTGAATTTGATTAGTAAACAAGTTAAGTTCGAGTTGAAAATGAAGCTTATTTGTTTAAACAAGTTAAGCTCAAACTTTAATTCAGACTCGCGATCCAGCTTTATTTAAGCTTGTAAATAAGTTCAAAATAGACTTCTTTTAAACTCAATATCGAGTTGAGTTTGAGCTCGATTGGTAAACAAACTAAACTTAAACTTAATCAATAAAAAGTTTGGCTTGAGCTTAAACTCGATAATTTTTAAATAAATCAAACCCAAACTTTTAAAAACTCGACTCAGCTCGACTCATTTGCAGTTTTACTTGAAATTCCAACAATTTATCTACTTTTTACTTTATTTTCATCAACTCTCCGTATATAAAAAAATCATAGTAGTTTTCTCCCTCACTTTTGTTATCTTACTTTCTCTCCCTTCTTTTTTTCTTTATTTATTTATTTTTATCTCAAATCATAGTTAACCAAACAAAGATTGAAATTGCAAAGCTAATCAGGGAAATCTATCATTTACGATTTTGAAAATTAGATCAAATGAGAGCCCTTCTTTAGTCATGAAAGATCTAAATAAGCTAACTTTGCAGCATTTTAAAGCCGGTTTTGTTAACAAGTGTTTTAAAAGACACTCGTTATGTTTGCTTAATGAAATATATATAGTTTTTTCTTCTTTTTTTTTTTTTTTTTGAAGACATGGATCGTACATAGAAGACTTAATTTCCTACCAACATCACATCCACATACTGCAGCATTTAGCTTGTCGTATAAGACCTTCTCGTTACTTCATTTTTTAAGAACAAGTTTGAAATGTTTGTTGCAATATGGTGAGATATTCTTAATCTGTTCTTGGCCGATGTAACTAAGAGACAAAAGGATGCTAGCCAAAACGAAGGTTAGAGAAGATGATGCTTGAATTTTTTTAATCCCATCGTCCAGAAAAACAATTATCTTAATATTTTATTAAGTAAATCTTATTCAAGTTTTTAACTACTCCCACAGCCAGTAGTAATACGCATAAATCCTACACTAGTAATACATTTAATCAAAAGGTACAAAATACATGCTTTCAAGCATACAGTTTTCTGCTAAGTCTTATATAGTTCATTTGATATGAACACCGTTCTTTTAGTGCACTCAAACTTTACTATCCATAATGCATACCATGAGGGTTTTATGGCATATAACTAATGATGGATGCATCAAACACACCAAAATTTGACACCAACTAATAAACAAAGCACTTTTCTCCACGTTTCTTCATATCTAACTAAGCTATCACGTGGAAGGTGCATGCTAAGCCTGTTAGGTGGGTTTTTGAAAGGCTTAAATACATTTAACCCTTAATCGTAGCAAAATATTGCAATATCACCTTTTTCTAAAAATAAAAAAATTTTTAAAAAATTCCTGTTTGTATAGAAAATTATAAACCGACTCTAAAATCAATAATAGCTTAATGCAAATCAAAATTGAAAAAGATATCTCCGAGACTAATTAATATGCTAAAGAAAAAAACAATGATAAATAAAAGAAACTTTTAACATTTCAAGATACTACCTTTTGATAAAGTGGACGATCAAAATAAAAAAAAAAAACATAAAAAAAAAATCATTTTTAACCCTTCATGCATGTTCCAAAAAAAAGGGCAAGAAAAAAAAAAAAAAAAAAAAAGCTTGCAAACGTAAAATTTGGCGAATGACTGCATAGCGTAGAGATAGGAGTGTCTTATTACGTAAGCTGACCTTAGCTGTGGAATTACGTAAAATTAAGATTTAAGAATCCTAAGATGTAGCTTTATAATCTCTTAATTTCTTGAATTGGTTTCTTACTCCCAAAGTATTCTTGACAACTCTTCAAGAAATTGGAAGAGACGAATCATGAGTTTCGATTTCCATCACTACATCCTCATTAACATTAAGAGAAAATCGAATAAAATTTCACTTTATATGCAGAGTAAAATTCACAATCCAGTCAATTAGGAAATAAATCCTAAAAATCTAATTCAAAAGGAAAGGCAATTTAATAATTCTACCCTCTTAAATACATTCTCCACTTCCTCTCAAGTTTCAAGTCTTGCCTCAAAGGGCGCTCTCTCCTCTCCAGGGAACTCATAACCGTGAATTCGAAGTCACTTCTCTTCCTTCTACCCTTTTCTTGGATTCCTTAATCTGCTACCGAGCCCAAGTTAAGGGATCTGAATGGATTAGTGCAGAGCGTCGCATTTGACCGTGAAATGTAACGTTAAGAAAATTGCGGCAAGTGCTGTGGAAATCGTTCGAGAAATCTATGACAGAATGGTGTTTTTAGAGGAATTTGGGAAGGGTAGGGGTTGCAATACGGATAATACCGGAGTCTTGTCAAGAATTTAAAACAAGTTATACAATAAATCTTGTTCTGTCTTTTGAGCAACGTTCGACGAATGTTTAAAGTTAACGGAAGTATCGTATTTAACGGTTGTTGCAAAACAATCAATGGTTGTCAACACAATTGTGTTATGGGTTAATCATTGCTATAAGAACCCGTTTTGGAGATTCTCTAAAAAAGAACGTGGATTTAGAACATATTTCGACAAGAACTTTAATTATGAAAAATTTTCACAGAGAAGTAGAAAGGTTAGCCCTAGCCGGGCCCAAGGAGCATGGTCAACCGCACTTTCCATTCCCAGCTGGCCGGGGCGAAAAAGAAAGGGCCTGCACGGCTTTTCCCCATTCACACCCCCAGATTCGGAGCATGGCAGCAAACATGCCAAATAGTAGAACCCAGGATCCTGCATTGCCATCTCAACTCAATTATTATACTATAATTTTTCAACAGCTCCAGAGTTTTTCTTTGGCTTGGTATTACTGCAATACCACGATTAACAGCACTGCCTAACTCCATTCGAGGCGGAATTACATAAAAACACATGATCTCAAACTCTCAACTCCTCAACGCCTGGAGGCAGCGGTCCAAATACAGCCTCCACCTCCCTTTGATCCACTTCCCCTAAGGATGATGGTTGCCACTTTGGGTTCTGCATAAATATCAAACGTTAGTCGAAAAAGTTATATAATGTCCAAGATTTTGATGATACCAAATCATACGGTAGCATTGAACTTTAGATAAATGATAAATGCCAAGATGCTAGCTGTGCCGTCAAGTATAGGATTAGCAGAAGAGAAGAGAGCTGATGCAATTACAATTGCAAACTGTTGTATTCATAGTTACAGAAGTTTCCAACTTGCATCACACGCATATAATTTTTTTGGCAAGTGTGCTTGTATCTCTCAGTTCTTCAGCTGAAGTTCCAATTTCTTCTATTAGTCGTCTCCATATTTAAGGCTCACCAAAATAATATGAAACTAAATACTAAGACATATCAGCATTTACGTACATAGTTCCATCAACTTCAAAAAGAAATAAATAAGATACCACTAATTAAGGGTTTTAATTTCTTGGAGGAGATCCAAATAAGAGAGGAAAAATAGGGAAAAACACATGCTAAACAGCCTAAATATTACAAAATATATAAGTATATATATTCCTTATATTGTTTTTAACTTTTTCGCCAAATGTTTGATATAAGTCAAAGTAAAGCAGAAGAAGGGGCCTTGATAAACTGCCATTTCTCACAAGCATGCTGTCCAAATTTACAGTGTGTGTAAAGTGTATTAGTTAAACAGAAAAGACATATCACCCAATAAGTGTTGTATTAAACGAGAAAAGCAGTCTTTTTTAAAAGAAAAGTGGGAAAGTAAATTTCCATTGCCTTTGTTACGGTCAATATGAGCACCAACTACCAATCATCACTGTCACATCTTACCACCCCAGTACCACAAGCATCCAGCTAGCACTATTACTTTTGAACACTGTCATAATCAGATTACTTTTACTCCTAACTTGCACCAAATAGAGGAAAATAAAGTGGCAAAAACACTTCATCAAACGAAGGCAACTCTATTAGGAACTAAATAATGCCTTTTGCGACAACTTATATGTGATAAAGATTTAAGAACAATGAAGAACCTGATCCTTATCCACCAAAACTGCACGGACGCCTTCAACAAAATCATTTTGCAGAGAAGACCTCAGTGCAATGCGGTATTCAGTTTTCATCACACCGTTTACCTGCAGATCATATAGAAAATATCATTTATTTTAATTTTAATTTTGTAGAATGTGGGAGTAAGAGAGTGAAAAGCATCCCAAAAAGTCCTGCTAACCAGAAGTTCTATCGCTTGAACAGGAAAATTACCAAAGAAAGTCATTTTGCACTTACTTTCATTAATTCATTGTCATTTGTACTCTCAGCCTGAGACACTCTTGAGAAAAGCATCTGGGTTAAGCAAAGGGAGAAAGGAGCTCCCTTTCCAAGGCCTTGAAGCGATTCATTAGCCCATTCAACCACTGCCAATTAAAAATAAAGTAAGAAGAAAAGGAGAAATGCATCAACAAAAGTACAATGTTTCCATATATATTGACGGCAATATCTCAAGTCTGAAGCATGTTTACAGAAAACACTATCACACTTGCAGCATTCTAAGAAACCTTCAATTTACCCACCTACCTTTATCATTAGAACTCTGCTGATTCTTTTTCAGCTCTTCAATTATCTCGCTAACAGATTTATTTGAACCAAAGCATGAAACAATTTGAGGTAAAAGCAATTTTAACTGGGCCTCAGATTCAGGGTCATGACTATATCTTGCCAAAAGTTCTTTGATGTCTCGAGATGGATCTTCAGAGCTGCATCAAAAATATAATAAACCTGATTATTTGACTTAGCCGGATGTGTGTATAAGCAGAATCTGAAATTTATTCCTCCTGATATTAAACACCTTGAAAATGATGCAAGGATTTAATGCAAAATATTTGGAAAATGTTTTTTACTGTTTGGTTGATAAACATGAGATCTTCATTTTATCAAAGGAGCGAAAAGACTACATGATGTAAGAGTTAAACCATGGCATACATGATGCAAACTTATCCTGAATGTACAATTATCTTACTATTGATGACTGTAGAAATATTTAATGATCAACGACGAGCTATAAACTTAAGGCATTACGAGACATTAAATGTGAAATCTAGACACCAGAAATAGTTGGAAGCAACAAGAACAAATTTATATCATTGAGTATCTATAAGAAGTAAACAATAAAGCATAAACTTAAGACATCATGAGACATAAGATGTGAAGTCAAGACACTAGAAATAGTCGGAACCAACAGAAACGTGTGCATGTCATTAAGCTTTTATAAGATGTATACAATTGAGTTGACAAAAGGGCCTCCTTCAAGGAAACTAGGTTTCCAGAGTGCACATAATGTGTTCCAAGTCCAGCATACAGGGCATCGGATGGTGTGGAGATCCTTTTTCCAGTCAAACCCAGATAGGCACCTAAATAAGAAGACATGTCAAAAGCCACAGGAATGAAAGAGAGGAGACAGAACAATGGCATTTGCTTTACACAAATCATGCATTAGAAAAACATTAAGGGCACATCAACGATAATGATTATCTCTGACCATCCCCAGATCCATATATGCAGGAGAGTTACATTATGAACCATTTCTATTCTATCATGAAACTACTGCTCAGAAGCATATTATGTAATTGCGCCATTAATTTTGAAAATTTTTAAAATCATCATATTTCATTTTAGATATGTGACTATTTTAAGCTGAAAAAACTCTGCAGAGAGGAGGCCTTTCTCTTTACAAGATATCATTGAAGAAGATCTGTTTTTAGATAGAAATATTACTGAAGAAACAAAACAACAACAAAGCTTTTCTTTAAGGAATAATTCTTTTTTTTTTTTCTTTTTTTCATTTTAGAGAATTTGCAATCACAATCAAACACTACATGCAGACCTTTCAAGAGAATCACTTCCAAACCTTGGACTTTGTGTATTGCATTTAAGTATGTACTCTTCATTCTTACATCAAAATCAGTAATATCCTATGTCCATCCACATTTAACAGTCAAAATTTATTGATAGGGAACAAAAAGAATTCCAGATATTCACACTGGTATTTTTATTGCATGAAGCTGTTACTTTGCAAATTCAGCATATTTTTTGCATGCATGCATAGATTTAGCAAAGCTCTGAGGCTCCCAATCAGATCATCAAATATAGCATACATTTTATTATTAAATATAATCAACTAAAGAAAGCAACTCATCACAGAAGTACATACCTACTGCTCCTCCTCCTGGACTCTTAGCTGCTATATATGAGAAACCTACATCAGGGAAAAGGCCAATTCCATTCTCTGGCATTGCGAGAACAGTCCTCTAAATGACATTATGTTAAGACGAGAAAAATATAAGAACTCATGATGCAACCAAAAGGGTTACGACAGAAAAGAACTAACTTTTTCATAAGCCTTCATACCTCTGTTACAACCCTGAACTGACCATGACCAGATAGGCCAATCCCAAAGCCCATAGTTATGCCATCCATGAAGGATATGTAGGGCTTTTTGTATTCAGATATTTTACATATCAGAGTATATTCTGCAGCAAAGACCTGGCAGCAACCAAAATAAACGAAACGGCGTCTTAGTGTTTGATAGGAGGTCCATCCTATACATGAAATTAAGCAAAAACAATTTAATTCCCTCAGTTAATTAGTTTTGACATATTTTGGGATAAGCAGGCAGGACACATGCTGCCATAAACAACAAAAAACTTCAGGAATAATAACAGAGGCCTGGGAATATGAAGGGTAATTATACTAGAGAACATATCATTTGCAACTTTGGGAAGGTCAATTCTTTCTCTTAGGATTTATATGACAATTAAGGACCGAACAAAACAGCAAGTATGCACCTGTTTCTTCATTAGCTCTGACAAATATTCAGCATAAAACTTTGTCGATAAAAAAAAGGACTATGGAAAATTCAACCTAAAGTCAATACATTCTCTAGGCAATATCAGCTTCACATTGATTCTATGCACAAACTATGGGACCACTCTAATGCCTCATTCATTTGTTATTTTTCATTACACTGTTCACTTGGCATTTTAACTCAATGGCAATCCCTATTGTTTATTCCAATAATAAGGATCCCTTGACTCAACTAATAAATCCCGACTCAACCACTAAAGTATACCATTGCACCTTGTCTTCTCCAAAATACTCCCACCAGGCCACAAAACAACAACACCACCACCACAACACTGCCTTCTTCTCCGGCGACCACACTCAGCCGCCTTCTTCTCCGGCGACCACACTCAATCACCAAATTTAGCCGCTTTGCCTTCCTGACTGCCAATCCACCACCATGCCCTATGGTGCAATTGCATGCTTGAGTGACCTAAGTCCACAACGAGATCCATCCATGCACATGAACCTAAGCAACTAATTGCAGACCAACTTTATAGCAGGTCCAGGCATTTCAATTTCAACCAGAGCTAGATATTGACAGCACACCACAAGTTAACGTTTAACCTGATTTGCTGAGATGGTTTGACCAACTTCTGGAAGTCTACCAATCTCTACATACGCATTCGCATGGCTGATCCTACTACTACTAAAGGGGGTTTCTGTTGGGTTGGGTTTTTGGAGTTTCTTATGGTGAAGGAAGGAACTTTAGGTTTGGGGTTAGGAAGAATGGTTTTGATTAATTTTTGTTGGGATTGAGTTTTTTGGGTAAATGAAGAAGGATGGTGATTCAAGTGTTTTGATGGTGAAAAAGTTGCTCTCATCTTGATCCAATGTTTTAAAGTTCAAGACTTTGATGTGTTTCTTGTGGTGTTTCTTTTTGAGGAGTCACAATCTGAGATGAGATAAGTACTTCAACAGCTGTGCAATTCACTCCATGGCAATCCCTTATGATAGATGATTAAGAGAGAGAGAAAATTAGAAAGGAAGAAGATGAGGGTAAAATTGTCCTTTTAATTCCTCTTACAGATTCATTCTTAGTGCCCTTTTTCTTCAACAAAACACCTTAATTGACATTTCTCCCTTATCCATTCTTTAAGAATCCCAATTCCATTGCCAACCCCCCCTCTCCTTTCTTCAACAAAACACTTTAATTGACATTTCTCCCTTATCCATTCTTTAAGAATCCCAATTCCATTGCCAACCCCCAGCACCCCCCCGCCCAACCTTCTCATTCAGTGAAGTGAACAAACCATAAAATATTAGATCAAACAATGGTCCTAATCATTAAGTACCAATCACATCACACAAGCGAGAAAGTGATAAGGAAAATAACCTTCGGCACAATTGGCGTGCTTTTATCCTTTTTAATCTCAGCAGCAACACCTTTGATATCCATGCCTGCATCATGCATAACATGTCAGCTCAAGACCTTGCGCCTCAGTTCTATACAAAGATATTCAGGATAAGCCAAGATGCGTGTAACAGCACGGAATAAGTTCCTTTGTTAGTTTATGTTACCTGCACAGAAGGCACGAGGTGAGCTGCCTTCAACAAGAACGCATTTGACCTTAGGATCCGACTCCCACTCATCAATGAGGCTCTTGTACCGCACATCCATATCTGCATGGGAAATAAGCTAAAATATTACAAAAATATCATTTACAAGCAACAATGGCAACGACCAACAAAACAAAATCCATACTTGCAATTGTACCTAGAAATGCATAGACATAACAGCACCACAAAATAATTTACCAACCTCACTAGAAAAGTTTTTTATTTAGCTGTGATTACTAACTACACTCACTAAAACAGAAATGGAAAAGCTGACAAGAGGCCATGCTAATTAGCGCCATTTAATTATATATCCGAGGGAATGGTAATAATAAGCAGCCGATATTGATGTTTAAATATAATAAAGTTTGATCCATGTTCCTGCTTGGCCAATCACTTGAAGGCCCCTATTAATGTTTTGACTGAACAATCAACATTGATCCAAATTTCTGCTCTCAGAATAAGAAAAACATCCATCTCATTTATTTACTAGCATTTGCTCCTCTAGTGAACCACTACAAAATTGTCGTGATTGACACCATATGCCAGCAGCATCCTCGTTCACTATTGCACACTAAGAAAACGTTTTCTCTAAAGCAAAATAGCCCATATATATAAACAGAAATTCATCGCAATGACACGACAATGCAAGCAAAATGCTAGCGGTATTTCTTGTTTTGATTTTACTGCTGACATAGCAAAACCAAGAAATACCGATCCTATCAAATGATTATACCCAGACATACAGTTGAATTGATGATGAGAAGAAAAGAGAGAGAAATTAAAAAAGAGGGCAACAGGAAAAGAAACCTAAATTCATGGCATTAAGGGCTTTGGGGCGATCAAGAGTGATGACGGCGACGCCGTTTGGATGAACAGACCCTTTGACGAACTCTTCAGACGCCATGGTTGTGAAGCACCGTAAGGATAATTTGAGATTGGAATTGACGGAGGATTTGATGGAATTAAAGTCGATGAAGAATGGAGAACGGAAAGTGTGCAGGAGTCGCATGCTGCTTTTATTATCATCCTTTGGAGTGGATGAGAGTAGAAATTTACTGACACTGACGGAGAAATTTTAGTCCCGGTTGGACTCTATTGCCCTTGCCCTTTTCAAGGTGCGCAAGCTTCTTCTTCTTCTTTTTTTCTTTTTTTCTTTTTTTTTTCCCTCTCTTTTTCTAAATTTTACTCGGTGAAAAGAGGGATGTTTAAATTATTTATTTTAACAACACCTTTTTTTTAGAATTCAATATATATGACAAGTGAAATCACGTTCAATAAAAAAAAAATAGATAGATAATTATATTATCCATTTTATATATGTTGAGCTAAAATTTTTTGCTCAATAATAATAATTAAATCAAGTTGGCTTGGACCATTTGATTAGTTTATTTAAGTTAGGAACGAGTACTATTATAATAAGTTAAACTAAGATGTAAAAACTAGTTGAGATTAAATATAAGAGGAAATTGTAAAGTATGTTGAATTTTTACCTAGATATAGATTTGTCCCAACTTTCAAACAACTCTAAACTTTTAAAAAATTTATTATGAAAAGCAACAACGATTTCCATCCAATAACAAGTGTGCGCGTGACACATGTTTGCAAAATAGTGCTACAATCAAGAAGAGGAAAAAAAGAAAGAAAGAAAAAAATCCACTTGTATGAAATTACTAAAATGTTGATTAATTACTTCGAATTTTGCCATTTTCATGTAAAGATAATTTTCTTCGTGAGTATGTTCATCTACTCTACAAAATATGGATACAATCCCATGAAGTTGAACAATATTATTATTTAATTTCATGAAAATTATTGTTTTACCTATTTCAACCCATCGAGTAATCCTAATCTCATTATGGATTCTACAAGAATTCCTAAGAATACTTTTGTTCCACATTGTCTTTGCCTTTATGAAAATAAAACAAAATGGAAAAATAATAAAAGAGAATGGTTTTCCTCACATGAGATTTTTTGTCAAATCTAAGTCATTTTGTATTATTATTATTTTTGTTATCCACATTATGCAGATCAAGTTAAATGTACTTTTATCCGTGGCTGGCTAAATTAAACCCAAACCGTATAAGTACATTTCTTAGGAGCATTCTATAACTCCACTCTTTTGTTACCTTTTTCTTTACAAACACTATATTTGGATTGAAGGTATCATCTCTAAGTTCTAGCTAGTAGGTGTTTGGACTCTGCATGTATAAGGTCTACAAAACAATACAGAATAAGGGGATGCCGAAGGATTGTTCCGTGTGGCCATTCCAATACTTAAGTTAGTAATGAGGCATTTAAGAGTAGAAAATAATGTCGGAAAATATACAAGCTCGATGTGCAAAGTCTAGAAAATTTTATCATTAGGTAGTGACCCGGTATTTATAGTAGAGTAAAGTCGGCAATTAGAAATCAATTAATGGGAGAGACCTTCTCCCATAAGTATGTAAGAGTGAGGTCGTAGGTTTAACATATCCTACTTATTTCTGATGTAGCTATTTCACACTAGTTGATCCTTATCTTATACATTCTAGTTGTCATAGAGTTTACTGAGCTTGATTAATATAGGCTCAAAGCTTAGGTCCACAAGGGTGAGCCCTAGGCCATAAGATGCATCGAATCCGATTGAGCCTAAGGAACCCATATCTAAAATACCCTATCAACACTTGCTCTGTTAACACTTGCCTTCCCCTATAGTCTCATTACCTAGGTGAAGGTAAGGATAAGGGATATACAGGCTACTCAGGTATGACTGATCTAACTCCAAGGAGCCTAACCTGGCGTTTGGGGCCAACATGGTGAGTGTATAGGTCCGTACTGGAAGCTAGCTAAGGTGGAGGTGTCTGAGGTAATGGATACCCGAGCTAAAAATTTTCGAGGCGAGATGAATAAGAGTAGTCAGCAGTTGTTCCAAAGCGGAGTGTGGAAGACCCAAGCGAAGCTTAGGTTAGGGCATTAGAGTAAGATACCCTTACAACTCACATGACAAGTGCTTCAAGGGTATGAATTGGTCTATTCGAACAATGCTTAACAAAGACCGAGCAAACATAATTGCACCATGTCTTTATCATTCCAATCAAATGGAAGCTAAATGGGCCCTGAAGAAGCTTCTTGTCAAAGGAACTTTTTTGAAATGTGATTTTTGCCCGCTTGTATTCCATGCATTAAATGCGACATGACAAGTGTTGTGTTATAGCAAATTAGTGTATAGCTACATGCCCTTTACCTTTTAAAGGTAATTATCCGATCAAAACTCTTTCCACGTGTCTACTATGTAACATTCCAAGAGATTCGTGCTTATACGGATCCCTATAACTGTCTGTACAGCTTCCCAGACGATTTAGTTATAAATAGGAGGATCATAATGAAAGACCACTTTTCTGCAATCTTCTCATTCTGTTATTACAAATTCTGCGTTTGCATTCATACTTTTAGACTTTCTTCAAAAGTTTCCCAAAGTCTTTCTTCCTTCTTTGAATATTACAACCATGTTGACTAATAGAGGTGAGACATATTCATCTTCATCATTGCATATTTATGGTTCCGATTATACAAGGAGTAACTATCCTCAGACGCGAGAGGATAAGGTCTCGTCGCTAGCACAACTTGACGAACCTTTAAGGATGGTCGTGGAGGTGCTAAACAGGGCTGGAATCATCAATGCCATCCTTAAGGATGTATATGCATATGCTCCCCTACCTCCACCCACACCTTAGAAGGATTTGTTTAATGCTCCTGAGACGGGTAAGGGACTTAGCAGCCAAGTAAACAATCTGCTCCTAATCGGATTATAAGTAACTTCGTTATCGAAGCGATTCTTAAGTGGCAAATAAGGTTACTGAACAGAGACAAACAAGTGGCCCTATTGTTAGGGCAGCGCTTCACAGTATTTAAAAAGTGCCTAGAGTTTGGCTAGTACCTCCCTCCAAGTTACTTTGAGAAAGAGTTCTTCAACTACCACCAGTGTATCCTATCACAAGTCCTTCGCAATGGATGGATGATACTGAAGGCTTTTTAGGCACTCTATAAGCACCTTGTGGTAAGGGCTACTCTCAAACTCTTCAATTACTTCTACATGTAGAAGAACATTGAGGGATGGCCTTACCTTCAGTTATACCCAGGCAAGAAGCTGTTCTGTGACCTTGTGGATTCGGCAAAGGGCTGGCAAGACGAATACGTAATAGTTAAGTTACTCTAGGAGGTAGACTTCTGAATGTGGTAGACTAGGATGGTCTAAACCAGGGATGAGAAGGGGCTTAGTTCTAGTGATACTAAGGTGGCTCAAGAGATCTTAGCCTTTATGGCATCAAGATACGACCAGGAGGTTAATGCTGCGAATACCGTAGAGAGGTATTTCCGATAGCCGATCTCCAATCTCTTCCCCAACATGAAGAAAGCTATGGTGAAGAAATGAGGCAAAGGTACAAATATTTCTGGTATGCGATCAAGTTGTGCTAGTATTGAGGTACTTCGCTCAGCATTTATAAGATGGGAAGGCTTTCTTTGCTGTGCTGATCATAGTAATGTTTTGTGAATGGTATTTTTAGTTTCTTTTGGTTTATTCTTGTTCTCCTTTTCTAACTTTTGATTGAATTTCTTGTAGGCAAAAGCTTAGCTACAAGGATGCCTCATCCCTCTATGAATAAGCTAATGAGTTACCACCAAGCAAGAACTAGGGCAAGCCCATTAAAAGGCAAGGCAGTACGGTTGAAGCCAAGGCCAAGGGAAACCAATAGGGCATAACCGAAGTTAGTTCCTTAAAGGATTCCCTTTAGTATCTAGGATAAGCCCATAAGTGCAAAACTTTAGGTATGCCTCTATTTACTCTTGCCTTTGCCCCCTTTATCGAACCCATTGTCGTGGAAGATGAAGGCGCGATGCGAAGGGGCCCGATGTTTAGATGCTTTCCCCTTCGAAGGTAAGGGAAGAAGAGATGGTTGAAGGGATTGCCCTTCCTCAAGTGGCTGACCAAAAGCATAAGGCTCTTGAGTTGACTAAGGAGCCAAAGCTTGGAGCTAAGAAGCAAAGGCCCCATCGAAGATGCCTTTGAGTCAGAGAAAGTGGAATGAATGGCCAATGGCTCATCCTTATCAAAGCATCGACGACATGAGAGACGAATTTTTTGAAGTCCTCAACAATTTTAGGTTGATAAGAATAGGGTCAGACTCATTCCAGGAAGTATCATACACTTCTCGGGACGAGGAGCTCTTGAAGGGAGCCCCTAAGGTAGAAATGAAGAGAGTCTAAGGTAAGCTTCTCAAGCCAAAGTAGGAGGTCCGTGCCAACAATTTAGTACTATGGCACTAGACGCTCAGCTATTAGGCTTCCATAGGGTCTTACACCCTCAGTGACTGGGCTCTCCTAGGAAGGTGAGGATGACCCCATATAGATAGCGGGCCATTTGAGCACACTAATATGGCAGGTAAGTTTTTGTTACCCCTGTGTTGGCATACTTTATCTATCATTGCATTAATGTTAGACTTTGTTTTCAATTTGTAGTACCACATTCAGATGCTACTTCAACTAACACAAGTTTGATACTACTTATAAAGAGGTAAAGGGCTTTCGAAAGGCTTTGCATCGGTACGAGAAGTACCTACGAAATGTAGAGACTTATAGTAATAGGTACTTAAAATAATTTTTCAAGGCTAACAGGCACCTGTATCGTTCTTATATGCAAGTGGTAGGGCTTAAGGCGAAGCTCAAGAATGCGGAATGAGAAAAGGAGAATACTGAAAAGGTGGCCAAAAGGGTCGACAACCTAAAGGTTTGGCTCGAAAACGAGCAAAGGATGAAGTCTTGCCTCTCTCAGAGGTTAGACGAAGAAGGCGAAACCAAGGCCCGACTTGAAACAATGCTAAACCGAGGGTGTTGACTACTAGGTTACAAACTAAGCTAGTGATGAAAGCATCTGAGTGTAAAAGTGTTAAAGTTACTTCGCTAGAGCTAGCTGGTTTGAAGGTTGGGTTAGAATAGCAGGTCTAGGAGCTGCGTAAGAAGGTTTCAAAGATGGAAGAGATCCTCTCCAAAATGGAGAGAGGGGAGGCCATCAGTGATGCTACCAATAAGAAGGCAGTTGCCAACTAGTGAAAGACCAAAGAGTGGTTAAACGAGTTAGAAGACTTAACTACAGACTTCGTACATTATACAAGGAAGGAGGTACTCTTCATTATCTAGACTTAGACTTGAGCTTCCTCAACTTTTTAGATTCCTTGACCCTTAATGAGAAGAAGGAAGCCCTAACACATGAGAGAGAGGCTGTCCAGGCAACCTTCGATGATCCAGCCACTCCCTTTACTGCTGGGGCCAATTAAGGCCTCTTTTACATCCGCTTATATCCCAACAATAGGCCTCCCCCGAAGTAATTCCTCAAGACAATCCACTCGTGGTCATTCCTCCAGCTACTTCTAATTCACATCCCTCAGGCCTCGCTTTAAGTTAAGGCCTGCCGTTTGAAGTATTGATAGATCAGCGCTTCAAACGAATCGATGCCTTAGACTTTTCTAAGTTACCGGAGTTAGCTAATCAAGGAGTTAGCATGTGTATTTCTTTTTTTTTTTTTGAAACATGTGTAATTTGGGCCGGGTTACCTAAGGGGTCAGGTCAGTAACATTCTAACATGCCTGAAGGAAGGGAGTTCCTCTATGTAAGAGCTATTTCCTCTTACTGAGATTACTCAGGGGGAGGGGAGGTGGGGGTAAGGTCGGTTGTATTCTAACCTGTTCGGTAGAGAGGAGTTCTTATGTATAAGAGGTGTTTTGTCTTGTCGAGGTTACCCAAGGGGGTCA
Organism: Lumnitzera racemosa; assembly: GCA_024138005.1. Lineage (NCBI taxonomy): Eukaryota > Viridiplantae > Streptophyta > Magnoliopsida > Myrtales > Combretaceae > Lumnitzera > Lumnitzera racemosa. The sequence goes on from JAMXBC010000007.1 coordinate 38,735,317, forward strand.
GGTTGGTGGTGTTCCAACTTACCCATTTGATTATTTATATGCCTCTTCAAAGGGTCGGATGGCAATAGAAAGAAGGGGAACGAAAGAGAGAAGTAGACAATCAATTATGAAACAACTTTTTTATTTCGTCATTCTAGAAAGAAATTTTATATAATAGAATTCTAATCCAAATAAAGCCGAAGAATATCGGCATTCCATGGGTGTAGGATGAGTTTTCCATCCAATCTTACCAATTTGTACACTTCATTGCCCAATCTTTCACTAACCCTCACCGAGTCTTCCTAATTAGGGGGCTAGCTTGCCCTATCCTTCGCCCGAACCTGTGATTTCTAGCTTTTGGCACACTGGGTCTACAATCTTGAACTCCTCATGTCTAACCTTATGATCGTAGTACCGGGCGAGCCGATGTTAGTACATGGTTACCCAAGTAGCAACAAGGTCTCTGATTTCCTCGATGATGTCAACACTCGCTTGCAGCAATAAGTTGTTAAGGGTGGCATCAAAACTTCAAGTCTGGATATTAGGAAGCTTAAGTTCGATAGGGAGGACTGCTTCTAAACCGAAAGTAAGGCGAAAGGAGGTCTCACAATAAAAGTATGGTAAGTAGTCCTATATACCCATAAGATATTAGGCAATTCGCCGACCTAAGCGCTCTGAGATTGATCAACAAGCTTCTTTAGGCTATCCAAAATGATCCAATTGGTTACCTTTACCTATCCATTTGATTGGGGGTAGCAAACCGAGGTGAAGTGCAGGGTGATGTGATGCTTAGCTTTGAACTCCCTAAACTTAGGGTTGTTGAATTGTCAGCTGTTGTCCATGATGAGAGGATAGGAGACCCTGAACAGGGAGAGAATGTTGTTTCTATTGAAATATTCAACACTTGTCTCTATAATCCTGGCCACCACCTCGGCTTCCACCTACTTTGTGAAGTAATCAACGGCAACAATTATAAACTACCGTCCTCCCGAAGCTTTCGGAAAGGCTTTGAAGATATCAATCCCCTATTGCACGAACGACCATGAGCTAGTCAAAGGTTGGAAGGCAGTGCTAGGTACATGACTGATTAGGGTGTACTTCTGGTACCGTAGACACTTTTAGGCTATGGCTTTTGCGTCTTGCCTTATGGTGGGCTAGCAATACCTAAGTCGTAACGCCCGTAAGTGGAAGGCTTGGGATTGAATGTGATGTTGTACACTCCGACGTACAGCTCTTCCATAATGCGTAGCCTTTCCCCTTTTCGGAGGCATTGGAGTAAGGGAGGCTAACTCCTTTGTGATATAGGCAACCGTTGACCAACATATAGTTGGTGGCATAGTATCAACGTTTCTTCGCCTCCCTCTTGTCTTCTAGGAGCATGCTCTACTCCAAATAATTCTAGATAAGATCTATCTGGCTTGGCTCTAGTGTTGTTATAATTAGTTCCAAAACTTCAGCTGAGCCTGGAGTTATACTTTTTTCCAATAGGTACTTTATGAAGACCTTTCTATCCTTTACCTCGAGCTTCCGTCTATTAGTGAAGGCGAGCTTGGTTAACTAGTCTACCGCGGAATTTTCCAATAGGGGATCTTCTTGATGTCCTACGAAGGAAATTCTGCTAGGAAGCTCTTCCCTTTTTTCAAGATGCCTTGCCATAGTGTCGTTTTTGGCCTCATATTAGCCTTGGACTTGCTGGACAACAAGCATGGAGTCTGAGAAGATCCATAACTATTCAGCACCGATCTCCTTAGTTAGCTTGAGACTAGCGACAAGCACCTCGTATTCGGATTCATTGTTACTAAAATCGAATCCAAACTTGAGAGCATATTGATGGTGACCTTATGCAACTTAGTCAAAACATGACCTACCCTCTACCCTTACCCTACCCCCGAGGTAGATGATCCATTGACGTAAAGAGTCCACACTAGTTTGTCACCACCTTGTGGTGTTTTCTCCTCTCTTGTATATTCTACCATGAATTATGCCAGCACTTATGCCTAATAGGTCATTCATAGCTGATACTAGATTTTGTATGCGCTTAATTCCATCTCGTACTTCATCATCTACCCAAACGTATTAGGTTTCTACAACACAGTGTGCAGTGGTTAATCCATAAGTATGATTACTTGGTGCACCTAGATGTAGGGCCTTAGCCATCGTGCTGTGATAATTATGGCCAGGGTGAATTTTTCTACTCGAATGTACCTGACCTCAAACCCATGCGATATATGGCTGACATGATTTGCTAGCCTGTATTCTCTTCATTCTACTCTAACCAGCACAGAAGAGAGTGCCCGATCACTAACGACAGGTATAAGAATAGGTCCTCCCCTTGGACAGGCTTGGAGAGAATTGGTGGATGAGCAAAGAAGTCTTAAAGCTGTTGAAAAGCAGTAGTGCACTCCAGAATCCATTCAAAACCCTTAAGATTTTTGAAGATTTTGAAGAACTCAGTGCATTTGTCAACACTTTTTAAGATAAATTTGCTCCAGGTAGCCACCATGCTGGTGAACTTTTGTACGTCTCAAACTGAAGTTGGAGGCTTCATTCTCCTAATAGCTATGATCTTCTTAGGGTTGACCTCGATACCTCTCTGTATTACTAAGAAGCTAAGGAACTTGCCAGATGTTATATCGAAGGCGTACTTTCGAGGGTTCAGCTTCATGTCGTATGCACACATCCGATCAAAGGGTTCCTGGAGATCTTCGATATGGTTGACCTTCTTCAGGCTCCTAATGATCATGTTATCATCATATACCTCCATATTGCACTCAATCTGGAGCTTAAATAGCTTCGTCACCATTCCTTGGTACATGGCCTTAACATTTTTTAGTCTGAACGACATCACAATATAGCAATACGTATCGTAATTAGTGATGAAAGAGGTATAGACTTCGTCCTTCAAGTCCATTTTGATTTGGTTGTACCCCAAGAAGATGTCCATAAGACTCAATAAGGCATGCCTTGATGTAGAATCGACGAGCTAATCTATCCAAGGGAGGGGAAAGAAGTCTTTAGGGTAGGCTTTGTTGAGGTCGGTTTAATCGACGCATATTTGCCACTTCCTATTCTTCTTCTTTACTAATACCACATTCGCTAACCACATTAGGTACTTTTCCTCCCTTATAAAGCTGACTTTAAGCAACTTCTACACTTCCTCCTCGATTGTAGCCTGCCTTTTGGTTTAAAATGCCTCTTTTTCTAATTGACTGGCCATATTGTAATGTCAATATTGAGGCTGTGAGTTACTAGGTCAGGGGGCATGTCCGATGCTGACCAGGCAAATCTATCTGAATTTGTCTACAGGAAGGCGATGATTTCATCCTTCACCTCGACTGGAGTCTTAATCCTAACTTTCATAGTCTGCTTAAGTGAGGTTCTGATTTGGACATCTTTTGTTTTCTCTCCATGATCACCCCTCTTAACTAGCCTCTCTTGCAGGCCTGTTTCTAGGGCGAAAACGCCATCTCCTTTGACCACCCTGACGTATAGCTCTTGTGAGAGCTTTTAATCACATCTGCATACTTCTACCCCAATTAGGGTCGGGAATTAGCCTTTAAATAAAGGGAGGGTATAATTACCCCAAACATGTTTAGGCTTGGTCTTCCCAAGAGTACATTGTAACGGAAGGGGCAATCAATCACAACGAACTCTATGAGTCATTATGATATATGGTCATCATCGCTAAGTTCCATATCCAATGTAATGATACCCTTGGCTTAAACAGTACTTCCATTGAAGCCGATCAGATTATGGTGGTATGGCTTCAATTTTACTGATAGCTTCTTCTTTATCCTCTTGTATGTATAGAGGAAGAGTATATTAGTGAAGCTGCTAATGTTCACCATAATCTTTAGGATCTCAAATTTTAAGATCCTTGCCTTTATTACCAGGGCATCTTGATGGTATGTATCAACCCCTTCAAAGTCTTCATCAAAGAAAGAGATGAAAGTGTCTAACTTCTATTTCTTCTTTCTTATGGCTAGCACCATTGACGGGGGCGTTAGTTGAGCTACTAGTGCTCAGTCGACTCCTAAGGTGTAACCCCTTTATGATCACATTAATGACACCATTGGAGGCGCGATCGTCGTGGCAGTAGTTATTTTGCTCTGTGTAAGCATCATTAATTTGTCGCCTCCAAGGTGCCCTATCTTCATCATCGTCCAAACAATCGTCGTTCCTTTAATGGGCTACATATTCATTGAATAAGCCATGTTGAATGGCATATCTTAAGGCTTTTTTCAACTGGAAGCACTTGTCGATAGTATAGCCATGGTCTTCATGGAACTGACAGTATTTGTTAGAGTTTCGACGATTAGGGTTCCCCTACATTTTCTGCAGCCTCTAGAGTAAGTTTTAGTGCTTTACTTCTAAATAAACCTAGGCAATGGATCTATTCAAAGGCATGTACTAAGTATAGATAGGAGGGGGGAGCGAATCACGCTTAACTCGACGCTTCTTCTTCCCAGAGCTCTCCCCTTCTAGTCTTCTTGGCATCCTATCGTCGAGGCGATCCTTCACGGACAATTTTTCTTTATCCTGCTTTCCTCCTTACTTCTCTTGGTCATCATCGCATCTGGTGTGAATGTTATCTTCTTAGTCGATGTATTTTTTAGCTTTGTAAGTTGGCCAAGGTCTTTGGCTTACTCTTCACAACCGATCGGAAGAAATCCCTTAAAGGTCAAATACTAAGCTATGCAACATAGACAACAACTCCCTCGTCTAATTGAGGGATCTCGACCACAGCGTTATTGAACAAGGCCACATAGTCAGGCAAGGACTCACCTTCACCCTGTCTTATGAGGTACAAGGACGATATATCCTTAGATGGGGGCTTGTTAGCATTGAAGTGGAGACTAAATATTCATATCAACTCATTAAAGGAGTTGATAAAGTTGTTAGGGAGGTAGTTAAACTATGTTCGAGCTGCCTTCCTCAGGGTACCTAGAAAGGCCTTACACATTATGGCATCACCATGATCGTGGAGGTTCATGGGGGTCAAAGTGAAGCAAATGGTCGTTGCGGTCACCCGTACCATCATACTGGTCCAGGGATGGAAGCTTGCCATTAGGGGGCAATACTTCGTCCTAGACACCATTGGTAAAGGGGGTCTTATTGCTAGTGACTAACCTGGCGTCGCTTATAATCTTACTCCCCTACTGCTCGGAAAGCCATCTTACTATGGCACGGAACTCATTTAAGTCGACAACATCTATTAGGTGAGCTCTGTGCACAATTGAATGAGCTTGCACTCCTTATGAGTCAGCTTCTTGCTTATTTCTAGCCAAAGCTTAGTTTTGGGTGGTTGCAGACTTAGCTGGCAACTGGCTATTGATGCATTGGTGAATCAGGTTGCTAGTCCTTACCATTCTACTGTTGCTTAATGTGGGCATCTGAAGCTTCAGGGGGGAGCTTCGGGGGGGTAGGTTTTGGTACCGTAGCGCTTTGCTTCTTCCAAGTAAGTATGAATTAGCCTATTTTATGCAACATACTCTTCGACCAAACATTCCATATGCTCTAAGTGCTCCTCCAGCACAGCCCTTAGGAGGAGTTGATTGCCCCCAGGTTGGTTGATCACTAACTGTTGGTTCTCCTACTCGTCACAGTGGGACATGATGTTATTAGAATTGTTTGCGAGGTATGTGTTTAATGTGTTTAAGGTTTCAAATGTAAGAATTTCGGATTTTGTATACACGGTGCCAAATGTTGTCTCTAAGTTCTTACCAATAGGTGTTTGGACTTTGTACATTTAGAGTCTGCAAAACAATACACAGTGAGAGGATGCTGAAGGGTTATTCAACGTGGCCGTTTTGATACTTAAGTTAACAGTGGGGCATTTGAGAGTAGGAAATAATGTAAGATAGTATGTAAGCTTGATGTGCAAAGCTTAGAGAATTTTACTGTTAGATAGTGACTTGCTATTTATAGGTGAAGTCAACAGTTAGAGGTCAGTTGGTAGGAGAAATCTTCTATTGTAAGCATGGGAGAATGGGGTCGTGAGTCTAACATATCCCACTTACTCCGGACGTGGCTGTTTCACACTAATTGATACTTATCTTGTGAGTTATAGCTGTTTTAAAGCTTACTGGGCTTGGTTGATATAGGCCTAAGGTTTAGGCCCATAGGGGTTTGCCCTAGGTCACGAGACACATTGGATCCAGGCGGGTCTAAGGAGCCTATATCCAAAGTGCCCTATTAACAAAGGGGGAAAATAAGAAAGGAAGGGAAAGTTATTTCTATTGTTTGATAAAGGAAAGAAAAAATGAAATTGAAAGGAAATCTTTCTCTTGAACCCACAAAAAGCAATCTCCTCCATATAAGAGAGAATATGAGAGAATTACTTTGAAATTACATTATTATCCTTATAATGAAAGCATATCTTAAAATTAGAGGAGTTCCTTTTTTTATATTGTGATAAAATAAACAATATTATTACTAATTTTCCCTCCACTTTCATTCATTCCTTAACAAAAAAAAAAAAATTTTTCCCCTCACTTTTTTTTTCTCTCTAATTATTTCCCTCTCACTTTCCCTCTTCTCAAAAGAATAGGGAATCCATTTAATTTACAAGGGCAACAAAAACAACCTGATGCACAAGTGAGACATATTGGTCCATTAAGTATGGTCAATATACTAATAAATTCATTTGAACAGGAGAAGAATCAGGTATGGTCTAATGTTTGCCATTCATAAACAAAAAAACTTGGCACTGGTTTACCTATTAACAAAATAAAATTCAGCATGTCGGAGCTTCTTCAGTTGTCTAGGACAATGCAATCAATACTTTCTTACTCATTATTCACCCTTGCTTGAAACAACCTCCCTAATGCGATCACTTGCTCAATCTTGCGAATAAGTCGCTGGAATGACTTCTTCATACAATCCCACTGCATGAAAAAATTGAATGAGACATTGACTTGTAATGTGGCGCGTGCCAAATTTATTTAAAAGAAAGCTAACACAATATCTTCTTAGTTTTAAGTGAAGGAGATCCCGAATCATTCTTGAAACTAGCAGAAGATGTTTCCCTGCTACTGCAACTTCCTAATTAGCTTGTTTGTATTTACATCACATAGTAATTACAACGTTTTAATTTGTAGAAAAGGCTATGCTTCCTTGTTTACTTCAAGCTCATTTACTCTTGGCCATAGATAGTAGCATCCTAATTTGTAGAAAATCCTATATATATGCAACAGCTTTCTTATTTTGGCTATACATTATATACAAAATAGCGATCGTACTTTGCCTGTTCCTTTTTGGAAAAAAAAAAAAAGAAAAGAAAAGAAAATCAATTATAACTTTATTATTTTGGCTATATAGAAAATACAGAGCAACTTTCCCAATTTTCTTGTTCCTTATTTACAGAAAAATCGATGCCATAAATCTCTAATAATTTGACAGATCATTATATAATAGATTACAACTACAACAAATAATTTGACAGATCCTTGTATGTATAGTATAGACGACATTGATGAACGATAGCTAATAATTAAACTCTCACTTTTTTCTTGGCTCAAAATTCCAAAAGTTTCAACTTTTCTCACTCCCATTCCACTCTATTTCAGTCCCTTCTTTCAAAAAGTTAAAAACGTAGTTTTATGTGAAAACAACATAAAGACTAGATGAGATAAGAAGGTAAGGGCACTTACGGTTTTTTAACTATAAAATTATAATTATGTCTGATGCACATGTTTGTTTTTTAACGAGAATTGTTATTGCCCTCCTATAAGTAATAATTTTTGGAAGTTTTAGGGTGGAAAAACATTTTTAGTGTTTGAGATGAATCCAAATCTAGATAAAAGTTTTAGGGGTATTTTGAAAATTTCACTGAACATTAATCAAATCTGAGTAGAATCTTTATGTAAATATCATTCTAATTAGTAAAAAAGTTCCTCTTACATAAATTTGAGTTTCAATAAACTTGATTAAGTCAAGCTTGTTATTTTACAGCATTGCTCCAGTAGTAGCTTCGAGCATATAATAATAAGCATTATCAGGTTTAATCTATGAGATTTTTATAGCTACACAAGCCATTTATTTAATTTAAAAAAAAAACATACTTTTAAATTGATTGCACATCACTAAAAGACAATTATATGAAAAAAGTAAAAAGTTTTTTAGCTTATCTTTCATCAATGGCATACTTTGATAAGTTTTATATTTTCATACTCTATTTTTTATCTGCGACATTTATTTGTTGTCTCGTTATTAGAATTATATGTCCTATAAAATTGTTGTCAAGTATATCGAAGTGTTAGTCAAAGAGGAGAAATTTTTTTTTTTACTTAATAATTTTTATCCATTTAGAAAGCGTATTAAAACGAAATAAAAAAAAAAAAAGCTCGTGTGCAAGGATGATGGTATTACAAACCTATGTCACAATTGATATATAGGAATGGAGTTGGAACAAAATCATGATTTTTTGTTCCATTTCATTTTCTATGTTTAGAAATACTTTTATAAAGTACGATTGTAATTCATTAGAATCGGAAATTGCAACTTTAAGGGGGAATTAAACATCATCTTTAGAAAGATGTAATTGAGATTTCATTTCGTCTCGTTAATTATTATTAATTAAAATTGTTTATTTAAACTTCAATCTAACTATGATATCTAATATACACCTCAACTTTGCAACTTTTTTCGATTATACACCTTAATTTTGAATTTATCGTATTATACATTCAATTAAAACTTTGTTCAGCACCATATATACCTCCATTATCTCTATATAATGCTGTTAATCCAATCAACAATATTAGCCAATTAATACGTAACAGATGTATTTCTTTTTTTTTTTTAACCATTTTTTTTATTCCATTCAACTTCTATGTAAGAAAAACATTTTTACGTCAGCTATATTGTGGTTGGGATTTTAATCTTTTAAGTTAGAATTTTAATTGAATTGTGTTTGTGTTAAGGGTTTTGAATAGATCAAAGGTTACTGGAAGGTTTCGAATGGGTGATAGCAATTTTAGGTTTCGGTGTTTTTATTTTAGATGATGATTTTTTTTAATTAAAAAAAATTATAAGTAGATAAATTTTTTTCTTTCTTTTATCAAGTTTTTTTTTATCAAAAAAAAAAAATTCATTCATTAATAAAAGAGTTAACATCAAGTGGTTGTGAGGCACAATCTATAAACAAGAGTTGTTGTAATTGGGATGGGGCTTTTGAGACCCAAAAGTTACAGCACATCCCAAACTTTGCCTAGGTTGTAACCCAATAAGCACACGCATTTGCTTTCATGAAATATGTAAGAAAAAGGACAACTAGAAAATCTATATTTCAAAGCTAAAATATCTTAAATAATTGCTAAAGTCTTCCAAGACACTAATGAGGGACAATTTAAAGCTTGAACTATTCTCTTGGAATCGGTTTCAATGGGTATGTCTATCCATCCTCTTTCTAAGGAAATATTCATGGCTTCTCGCACAACCATAGCCTCAATAATATCAACATCTGCAGAAATTATAGGAATTGCTATTACTTATAGGAAGTTGCAGGATGCATCTCGATAAACAATTCTAAAACCACTCATATGTCTAGTGATATTGACACCAACATCACAGTTCACCTTAACCGTCCTACCTGATGGAGGATGCTAGAAATGTTGGTGTTGCTACTGTACTACTGTTGAAGGAATTTTACCTATTTGTCCTGTTGCTATAAGTGTCAGGTTTGTCCTAAAACGCTAAACAATTTGACTTGCTGCGGTTGAAGATAATTCGGACAAAATGGCTTCTACAACTTTTGTAGGTTACGGTGAAGTCTAATTAAAAATACAAAAATTACTTTGAGTCCATAAATGCCAAATAATAACAACTGCAACTGAGATGAAATCTTTCGACCCAATATGTATAGAAAGCTATCCATGGATAACGTCTGATAACCAAATGTGAAAAGTATCTATGTTGAACAGTTCCACTCTCATGTCAAGGAAAATAAACCACACCATCTTTACCCAAGTGCATCCAAAGATGATATACTTAAATGTTTCTTCATGGCTATAGAAATTACAACATGGAGAGTCTCTAATTTCCTGCAACGAAGATTGACGTTAGATGCAATTGCATTATAATAAAGTCTCCAAAGCAAATGCTTGTGTTTAGGCTGACTCTCAATATTCCAAATACACTTCCTAAGGGATTTATTATTTTCAATGCTTGTCGAAGAAAAACCACCATCCAAGCTTTAAGATTTTAGATTTCAAGCTATCATAGCAACTTCTAACTGAATAATCCCCTAATCTTTCTTTGGACCAAATTAAAAGATCAGAAAATGATATTCTAGCTAGAGGGATAGACTGGATTGCCTTCTTTTCAAGCTCGTTAATATAACCATCCACCAATAATAAATCCCAATAACTAAAATGATAGTCAATAACCTGTGATACCTCAAGGTTAGTAAGTGCAGATGGCAAAGACCTAGGAATCAAATGAAAGTCCTGCATAGAAGGGATCCAATGGTCTTACCAAAAATTAACCAAACTCCCATCTCCTACTCTCCACAAAAGTTCATTAGCAATTGAGTCTCTTCCTTGCAATATACTTTGCCAAATCCATAACGTCCTACCTCCCTTTTTAGCATTCATAAAATCCGTTGTAGGAAAATAGATGCTCTTAATCAATTTCACCCATAATGCATCAGGATTATTTAAAACCCTCTAGGCCAGTTTTCCTAAAAGAGCAAGATTAAAGGAATGAAGATCTTAAAGCCTAGACCCCCATTGACTTTAGCTTGAGATAGCAATGACTTCTTCTACCTTCATTTTCACCCCACCAGAATTTGGAAATCATACTATCCACTTTCTAACACCATTTCTTTGGAAAACAAAACATGCTCATAGAATAAGTCAGAATTGCATAAACAACTAACTTTATCATAATTTCCTTCCCTCCTGTTGACAAAAGGTTACGTTTCCAATCCTGTAACTTATTTAAAATCCGGTCTTTAACATAAGCCAAAAACTAAAATTTTGAACGACTCCAAGCTACAGGCAGGCTAAGACACTTACTAAGACAGTGAAGTTAATGAATTTGAAAAATATCAACACATGATGAATGAATATTCTATGGAGTTAAAGAGCTAAAAATTAAAGAAATTTTTTGATAATTTACTTTCTATCTTGATAAATCACAATAAAGATTAACGACATGTCTTAAATTTTCAAGATTTTGCTTATTTGCTTCTACAAAAAATAGGGAGTCGTCTACGAAAAATAAATGAGTAAGCATAGGACTACCATCCCTTATCTTGATTCCTATCAACCCTCCCTCAACTCTAGCTTGTTGAGTTAATTTAGAAAGATAACATGTTACTAGAATAAACAAATATAGTGAAAGTAGATCACCCTATCTAAGACCTCTAAAAGGTTTGAAGCTACCTACTCTCATACCATTAACTTGTAAGTTAAAAGAGATTGAAGAGATACAAGACATAATCCATTGAATCTACAAATCTGCAAATCCTAACTTACGCAAGAGAGACTCTAAAAAACACCAATCAACTCTATCGTATGTTTTCTCCATATCAACTTTTAATGTACAGAAATGTTATTTAGCTTAAGATAATGGAAAATTTTGTGAGACATGATGATTTTATAGTGGATGGATCACCTCGGAATAAAAGCACTCAGATTAAGGGAGATAAGATTATCTAAAAGTGGTTGAAGTCTGTTTGAAAGCACCTTAGACACAATTTTATAAGAGAAATTACATAAACTAATTGGATGATATTGAGTAGTAAATTCAGGACATTGGACCTTTGGTATTAAAACAATATTAGTAACATTGAAATTTCTAAGGAGTGTACCTGACTACATAAAATGTTTAACCACATAAAAGATGAAAGGGCCTATCAAATTCCAATGCAATTGAAAGAAACAAACATTAAAACCATCAGGGCCTGGTGATTTGAGACTCCTAAGTTGAAACACTACTTCTTTCACTTCCTCCATCTCCAAAGACCTCGTAAGCCAAGCATTATGATCAGGTGTAATGATCTGATCCAAGAAGTTTAGTTTCAAAGGCTCTATATCATTTCGCTCAGAAGAATATAAGTTCTTAAAAAATGTCAAAAATGCCTCATTAATCCCTGCTTCATCGTCTCTCCATAAACCATTTCCATCTCTTATCTTTGAAACATAATTCCAAACTCTTCTATTCAATGTAGTTTTATGGAAAAAACTCAATATTGTGATCTCTAGAAGTTAACTATTGAACTCTTTGTCTTTGCCACTAGTAGATTTCCTCCTGCTAGTGGGCCATTTCTAATTGTTAATGTAATAACATTTCTCCATTAAGTAAACAATCCGATACATTTTGATGTTGGAGAGCCGCTAACTTATTATCGAGATCTTCAATTACAACCACATTATTTCTAATTGATTGCTTACTCCAAGATATAAGAGCATTTCAACATTGTCTCAATCTACACATTATAGACTCGATTTTTTGTAACTAGTAGTTTTACTTTTAGTTTTTAAAAATGGGATCTTAACTCAAAAATAAGAAAAATATAAAAAATAAAAATTGAAAAATAAGAAAAGAAAAATTATTATAAAATATTATTTTAGATCTTTAGAAAGTAAATTATTTTAGGATCGATTAGTTTTAGTTTTTGTCCCATTCAAATAATTATTTTAAAGAGTCGCATAGTTTAAATATAATTTAATTGTATTAAAAATTAAGATATAAATCAATAACCTAACGAATAAAAATTGCAGTATTGTATTAGAGTCAGCTTGAAATCATAGGTTCGGATTTCGTTAGATACTTATGTGAATTTCATTTTTACAAAAACAGGTTGATTTTACAATTGGATCGATATTAAGGATTTAGATCTAATTTAATTTTTATCAAATCTGATCTAAATCAATATAATAGATTTGATTTGATATGATATTAATTTAGTTTGTGCATTATAAATACAGATCTCATCGACACAGACAATCAAGGAAAAAAGTTACAATTCCGAATCAGCCACACGAACCCACAGTAGCATGGACTTTATATGAGTAAACATTGTTTGGCGATTGGGCAAGGAATATGTAGGTATCTAATGACTTATCAATCTAAGGTATTCGATTTTCCAATGCCGACGGCTTCGACCGCTTTCTGGGTGGCCTCGTTCGCTCAACTTTCAGTTCCGTTTGTGTCAGGTCCGGCGTATCGTAGGATTGTTATCTTTTGCTGCAAAATTATGAATTTTCTGATTCGGAGAAGTTGGGGTTGAGTTGTTGCCCGTTGCCCTTTGCAAATTTGAGACAAACTATAGCATTGAAAATTTAAGGGATGCTCACATGTTTGAAGCGTGCTTTCTCCCCTTTATGTTGGGTGGCCTAATAATTTTATTAACAAGTGCGAGAAATTAGAAATCAATGGGTTCCTGCCAGCACCCACGCACATCCACAGACAGCACCTTCTCCGCTCATCAACACTGACCCAGCATCAATAAGCTTACAAACTGATATCATCTGTAAGAAACTTTGGATTTGGCTTTGGGAGTTTTCCCTACCTTCACTCTTTTCTTCATTACTTTTAATCTCATTAAGATCACCTACTACCATCCAAGGGTAGTACATTGTTAGAGATAATTAAAAAACGATCCTATAGTCGTAGTCACTGATTCGAAGTAGGATTAGCATAGCAAAAGGAGATTCTGACCAATTCCTCAATCCTAACAAAACAGAAAGTTGAGTTAAGCACATTTTTATTAGCATTAATCATATTTATTGTGATATCATCATGCCACCAAAGTGCCAAGCCACTTAATGAAACTTCTGGATCAATGTAGAGTTTAGAACCAAACATAAATCTTCTTCTCAAATAAGTTATTTTGGCTTCCTTATTACAAGTCTCCATGAGGAAGACTAAAAGGGGCTAAAATTTCTTGATAAGGTGTTCAAGCTCTCGAACTGTCAAGGATTGCCCCAATACTTGATAGTTCCATGATAAAGTAGTCATAGCGATTGCGTTGCTGTTGAAGGATAACCATGGTAACCTAAATGCAACAAATCTATTGTTTGGAAAACATAAACCTCCACTAATTGATTTTCCACTTCAACTTTTTATTGCACAAACTAAATGCTCTCTACATGCTATGCATGCAATTTGCCTTTTCTGTTGGACTTTGAGGATTTGATTGAAATAGTTGGTTTGAACAAGTCTTGATGGGAATTAGCCTGTAACTATTTTGAAGCCAAGGCTAACTTGTTCCAAGCCGAAGCTAACTTGTTTGAAGTTGAAGCCAAAGCTGAGTTATTACCGAAAGGCTAAAAGGAAGAGGAGCCACTCAACATCAAGTCTATTGTCTGTCGAGAAGCCAAGAGACTACACAACCAAGGACTTAAGGTTAAATATCCACTCAGCACAACACAAAGAGCCTAATGCTGACTAATTCTAGTACTCGACAACTGCGGGCCAACCTTTCGAGTATCTCAGCCAAGCACTGCGAGACTTCAAGGACTTTTCCTTGAACCGGGACATCCAATTGCCGACCCTGTCCAATTCAAATCCTATTCCTTCAAGATAGGCCGAATGACTATGTGCTAACCTCTTCTATTAAACGTACAGTTTTTGTATCCCTATTAAGATTTTCTTTATTTTAATTATAAATCTATTCTTTGGAGCTTAAGGCCTTATATATTATTTATAGTTTTACCACTAAGGTTTAGGACTTGCTATAAATAGCAATATTTACAATTAACAGAAGATACATCTTCAGACAGTAAAGAATATACCTACACTTGGAACATTCCTCTTTTGAGTAAGGTCATTCTTGAGCTCTTAGAGCTTGCATTGCCAAATTATTGAGTATTGATTAACTCTTTAATCTTTTTCGCATTCTTATAAATCTTATTCTTAAGATTATGGTGAACCCTTTATTTGAGCAAGTTAATGAGTCACATCTAACCTCTCATTCGAATCTCGAGTGACATTTAGTGTTTATGAGTCGTATCGAACCTTATTTTGAGTTCAACCCCTAATTGTGTTTGTGTCTTAGTGTATGATATCCATAAATATTCACTATCAAAATACCCATTTTAACTTTCTACTCCTTATTCTCATTTGAACCCCGATTACCTCATTCTTTGTTTGAGACTTACTGCGTATTAAGTCCTTACCCTTTTTTAACGAATAGAGCAGTTTCTAAATCAAAGTCAAAAAGGGATAGGGCCTTTTCAAAGAAAGCGTCTTCATGGCTTTGGTAATCGATGAAGTAAGGATAAATTTGGAAGGATAAGGGAAGTAGGGATGTAATTGTTGTTTGATGCTAGATGGGTTAGGAATGAGGGTTTTCGAGAAGCCAGAAGGTGATGAAGGAAGGCTCGTTGGTTCATCAACTAGATAGCAAGGAGAGGAAGCAGAGTTTTTGTTAGGGGAAGAGGTTTTGAACTTATGTATATTAGGGTAGTTTGAAATTAGGATTATAGTTGGAGAAGATCTAGAGATTTGGCAAGATGAAATTACCTTCATGGTAGTAAGGTTTGGGTAAAGATCAATCATTTTAGAATAAGCACTTTGATTTTAGGGGCCTAATACATTATGGTCTATCAAATCTAAAAAAGAGCAAGGCCTTACATGAAATAAAGGACTTTTGGCTTCAACAATTGAAATGCTCTCTACACATCCAATCAAATCTTCCACATATGATACTAATTTTGAAGAAAGTGATATAGGTGTTGTAGTTTTTGCCACATCATCACTTGATAGTTTCTTCAAATCCCTTGACAAATTTGAAACATCCCTTCAAACCAAAGAAACTAGAGACTTTGCCTTGATGGAAGAATTAAAATTCTTACTGAGAAAGCCAGGATTATTCTTATTCTCATAAGTAGTTTCCACATGTCCCAACATTCCACAAGTACTGCAAAAACTGAAAAGTTTTTTGAACTTGAAATTAACCTACATCCTGCCACCATTGGGATCTTTCAGCCATAAACCACTTAGCAGAGGTTTCTTTACATCAAATGCAATCTTGACTCGAAGAATTTTTTTTTTTTTTTTTGTTTCCATATTAGTATCAATAGCTACTACCTTTCCAATCTTCAATCCTATGGTAGTCAAATTTTTTTATGATAACATTTGTAATGGTAAACCATGAATTTACAACCAGAATGATATTTCATTAAAAACTAAATCTTCAACTTTTTGATCCATTGCCCATTTCTGAAAAAACACAAGGTATCCCAAAATAGACCAGGGTTCTAAATCCATGATAACATCAACAACATGTTGATTTGAGGTCTCAATAAGAAATAGATTATTGTTTAAATGTGTAATATGAAACTTTCTAAACTGTTCCCAAGCACGTTTCAAAATGTTAATTACTACTACCCAAGGCACAAACTTATCGGAGATAACCTTTCTAACAAGATGCATAGAATTTGAATTGGAGTCCATCTCCAATTCCTATATGTTCAACACTAAGTCTTCATCGCATTATGATTTTGATAAGTTTACCATTTAGTTGCCTAATAGAACTGATGCAAAAACAAACGAAATAAGATAAACCATAAAAGAAAATAGAGAAGATTTGACACATAAGGCTAAATATAAAAAATGGATATGGATGAAAGAGAAATGAAAGAATACCTAGAATTGCAAAGATGAATTAAACCTAGAAAATGTAGAAATTACTGAAGAAAGAATATGATGGTAGGAAAGAGAGCAATAAAAAACAAAACATAAATCTTAAAATGAAATTGAAATGGGACTTAGATAATTGTAACCGAAAAGAGTAACATGATGGGATGAAGATCAATGGACAGATGCATGATGGGCATGATCTTTGTAACAAGTACGAACATGGCTTCGAAAAAGAGAGAGATTCTCCTAGGGAGAGATTTCAAGTTGTTAACATAGGAGTGATTTCTTTAACATGGAACCTAACTAGATTAAAAAAATATATGAGTAGGAAAAAAAATAAGAAAATAAACGAGCCATGTAATAATTTGCTATTTATAGTGATTGGACTAACGGTGTTATTAGAGATAATGAAAGTATATATAGGACCAAGAAAAGTTTTGATTGAGTGTATGATATGACAATTTAAAAATCGAGGTGTGTAATTAAAAAAAAGTGCAACATTGGGGTGTATATGGTGCCATTACCCCTAATAATTAAGACCTTTTCTTCTTACAAATACTATTTTATATAGGTTCTATTCCATTTCATTCTATTAGTATTTCCAAACATAAGAATGGATTATCATTTCATTCTTGATTCAATTCTAATTCATTTCAAATCATCCCTACATATGAAATGTGACATAAGAAGAAAAAGATATTTTTTAAAGTATATTGTGAGTGGTGAATGATGTATAGTTTTTCTTCCTTTTTTTTTAATTTTTTTTTTATCATATTGGACATGGTAGTTTGTATGGAAGAAACAAAAACAAATATAAGTAAAACAAACATTTTTCTTTTGAAAATTTACATGTACAATAGTTGTTTTCTTTTGTTATTTTCATAATTTCAGTGTTATATGTCATATTATCAAATCGAAGGCCTATATAACAAGAAAATTTGATATGTGGTATATTATGGAAAGAAGTTTGCAAATTCTCATGTTTATCAACTATCAAACTAAAGAGAATACTTTAAGAAAAAAAAATTCGGTAGAATAAAAACTTAATATTAACCAAACAAACAAAAGAGGAGATTAACCCCTATGACAGTCAGCATAGGAGTTAACGACTCTTAGTCCATGAACAGAAGCATAAGTATAAGAGATATTATATGCCAGAGTTTATTTCTCCCTATAAAAGCCCAAGTTGAACAAATCCTCACTTAATAGACTAAAACAAAAAGGAGGAGGAGCAATAAAACATTCTTTTAAAGCTTCCAAGTGTTGCATCCCATTATCTCATGCATCAGCAGCTTTGTTCAATTCACGAGGAATTGATTCAATCTACTAGGAATTGATTCGATCATCCAGAGATCCATCTTCGATAGCTTTTCCCTACAAGCTAGCAAGACATTGCGATAAGCAAATTTATGATTAGTATCCTATTGCAATAATGAAATGGCAATTGCAAAATCATAACATAGTTTAACTCTCCTTAATCCAATAGATAAGCAAAAAGAAATGTCCCAATTAAAGCTATGCAAGCAGGGTGGGTCGACCCACTTAATCTACATACAAAAATATCGGTTAGGTTATAAATTTTTTACTGGCTTAAATGTAGGTTTTTTTAACCCGCCATGCTTTAACCAATAAGTCAAAGCTGGCTAACCCATTACTTCATAGCCATGTACGTGAGTGATATGTCACTTTACTTTTTAGCCAAACACTTGGTGTAATAAGTAATAGTTAATAATGTTAATATTTTAAGTACGTATAAAATGCCAATAAAAAAAAGGAGAGAGAGAGAAAAAAAAGAAAGAAAAGAAACTAATAATATTATAAAAGGACTTCGCAAAATTTTTTACTCCAAACAATTCTCTAAAGTTCGTTGCAATTTGAAACTTTCATCTCTTTCTATAAGTCTAAAAAGGCAACTACATGTCTTGAGTGTAAATTTATGCACTTTTTTTATGTTTTTTTGGATAAGTTAAATCTATGTACTTATTCTTATAAAATGATATATCAGGCAACAAAAACTATTTGGCATGTATAGCCTTAAAATTAATAGAAAAGGAAAAAGCTAACTATGCATAAATTTTTTTGTGATTTATAAGCCTTTTTTAACATAATGGCAATGTAAGGTATCATGCCCTAAATAGAAGAAGTTGTAACAGTCCCTATAGCGACCTAATTTTTGCCCCTGTGGTTCTAAGTTTTGTTTTAGGGTCCTAATTCTAAAATAAAATAAATAAATAAATAAATAATAAAAATTAAAAAATGATGAAAATACAAAAAAGAAAAATGAGAAAAGAAAAAATTATAAAATTTTTTAGATTTTTAGAAAGTAAATTATTTTAGGGTTAATTAGTTTTAGTTTTAGTTTTAATTCGGTTTAAATAAGTTTATTTTAAAAAGTCATGTGGTTTAAGTATAATTTAATTGTACTAAAAATTAAGACACAAATCAACGGCCTAACGAATAAGCATTAAAGTATTGATATGGAGCTAGCTTAAGGTCATGGGATTGAATCTTGCTAGGCACCTTTGTATCTTTTATTTTTCTATCTTTTTCATTTTTACAAAAAAGCGGGTTGGGCGTACGGGATCCACAATTAATTAAATCTTTTGAATATAATTTGATCGGATTTGAATCGTTATAAAAGATTTAAATCTAGTTTGATTTTTATTAAATTGGATTTGAATTAATATAAATAATTCGGATCTAATTTAATTTTTATCCAATCAAATTCGAATCAATATAAGGATTCGATTCAATACTATTTGTTTCAAGCTTTATAAATATGAAAAGCATTGCATAAGAAAAGGGACAATTACATACATTTGAGAAAGAAAAAACCAAAGTCCACTTTGTTTTGATTCCCTCTTCCATCATAACCATCTCAACGATCATGTACTCTATCACTACATGCTATTGACAGCATATCTCATGCCCGATCAACCGCAATCAACACACTACACTTCACTACAGCACCTTCACATAACTTCACACTACAACACACTCCTCATAACCATCCTAAATACACTGACCTACTGATCTCGCATACTACCCATTTACGAAATCAGCACCATACATGCCTACACGATTGCAACTCCAATAGCCTATGGACATCACGGATTACATCCACTATCAACCCAACATCACGGCTACTCTATTATCTTCAGGTTATACAGTAGTAAACAACACATGACCCAAGCACCAACAACTGCATACCAATCAGCTCTCTCTACCACAACCCCTTCATTTCTACCAAAGATCAGCTTACATGAGACCAAGCTCCATCCATAACAAGCACCCTGTCGCAACTCCAAAACCAATACCAATTCTCACTTGGTAGCATTCCATTGCACGCTGCTCCATCTCTAACTTACATATGACCAGCAATACGCAACTATTCATCTACTGTTACACACCCATGGTTACTGCTCTACGAACACTACCAATCACTGTCTACGCTGCTGCTGTCCACAACTAAGCTTGCCATTAAAACTATTGATCACTATTGCGCTACACTATCATTCTAACTATGCGCCAAATAGTAGCTTACACAAGTTCAAGTTAGTTTCTTTTCAACTTGTTTTTATTATTATATTATTATTTTATTCATTAGATACTATTGATAATATAATATAAGTAGATAAGCATATATTAGATTAAGAGATTTTTTTTTTTTGGTATTGGTTTTTTATATATTAGGTATATTATATAAGTAGTTCTTTAATAGTAATGATATATGTATATTTATTTAGTTTAGGAATTTTAGGATTAGTTTTTTTTACAATTTCTCACATAGAAGGTTGTTCTTTTTTAAATAAAAATAAAAAAATAATAAAAAACCTTTTAAAAAAATAAAACTTTTAGAGAGTTTATATATATATATATATATATATATCAAATAAAAGACTTCGAGAGTTAGGACCCTTTAGTTTCTATTTGAATTAACCGAATCAGTTAAACACGTAAACTTGATCAATTTTTAAAATTAAAATAAACCAACACATTAAAGTTTTCAGGAAAGAATTACGATAATTTGATCCCGGTTAACGGGTACATAGGCATCTTTGGAGCGACGATAAACTTGTAGAAACTTAGGTTCTTTTTTTCTAGTTTTTATTTTTTCTTAAAAATATTTTAAAAAGGATAATTAGAACAATAATTCTAATTTCAAAAGATAAATAGTAGTACCTATTAGGATTTAATGGGTTAGCTCCTAAATTCGAAACCCTTTGGTTTCTCACTCAAATTGAAATCAAATACTAGTAGTTAAATTGTAGTCAATTTACCTAATTGATTACGGTTTCTTGTTTTTTTTTTTTGGGACTCTGGTCATATGGTAACTCCAAAGGTTTTGTTTTAATAAAAAATCAGAATTTTTCTAGTCAAGGATTAATATTGAATGGGTTAAGGTTTGATATTAATCGGAAAATGAGAAATTAAAATTAAACTAAGGAAACCGAAAATTCAAACTTGATAGTCCCAATGTATAAACTAACCTAAGATAAAAACTAACCTCACAATTATGATCGTAGATATAAACTATATAGGCTGTACACGACTTAACTAGCTTAAAGCATCTAGTTTAACACTTGTTATTAACAAAACTATCATATAGCTTTTCAAAACACCTGTTTAAGCCAAACTATAGTACGTTTTTGCATAATATAATAGAATTTACATATCAATAATTTGAGTTTATTTGAAAGTTTATTAAAAACCACATGTTTAGAGTTTATTTACAGTAAGATAAAAAACTAGTGAGTGTCCTAGAGAATTCCCAATTAGTTTCTACAAAACCAAAAGAAAGCTAAAAAGTCCAAATCTAGTAAGTCTTCCAGTGTCTCACTGCCCCAACTCAACATACACCAACATGTAGGTGATTATATCTCATACAACTAATTTAGTAAGTTGGACAAAGACAAAAGAGTATACTAAACACAAACATGGTTCTCAAACATTTTACTTACATAAAATGCAATGTGAACAAGAAAATGCAACATTGCACATTGTTAACCGATTTATTGTGAGGTTAACAAAATTTCATTCGCTTTAATTTAGATTGAAGAGTTTTAATGCTACTCAAATCAGACCAAATCCATGCTTGTGCAATGGAGAATGCCCTCCTCCCGATACTTCCTTTGAACCCCCAACCATACCATAACCTCCTCTCTTATCATTTAATTTGACTAAAGGTGAGGAAATGACCATTTCAACTGTTCTCATTTAAGAGCTTGATATTTTATTTAATACACCTAATCATCCCCTAGTGGGTTGTTATGCATGTCTAATTAGATTAAGCGTTAGTCTTAAGTTAAGTCCAATTAAGGGTAAGCAACAATTTCACAAGACAAAGCAAGTCATGCAAGTTTAAGCAAAACAATACTCTAAGTCTACACTTTAGGTTAACGATCACACCCGAGGCATCTGCACAAACAACTACATTACAAGTACAACCAAATCCACTCCCAAGTCTCCAAGTACTCTAATACAACACTCTGATACAGTACTCCCACATGTTATGATGCACAGATCTTAACTTACCTGTACCTTACTAGATTGCTAAACTTGATTGTCACCTTGATGTTCTTCAGCTATCCCCATACATATGCAATAGATTAGATTTTAATCCATACTTGATCCTTTAATTAATAGTAATTAATTCATTTTACATGTTTTTAGTTGATTGGACATAATTTTTACAAGTTATACTTATTACATATTAAGATTTTCTAAGTCGTTCTTTAATTTTTATAAGCTATTCTAGGTCACAACATTCTCTTATTTTTCCTCTATTTTTGACTACCCTTAAAGTCTTTAGAAGTTCCTTTGATTTTACTTCCAAAATCCCCTATATTCACCTTTCACATTTAATGTTGCTTTCGATTTTGTCTTTAAGTATAATATTTAGTATATCACTTATTCTAAAGTCCTCTAAATTTTCCTCTATTTAGCTTTAGTTTCATCACTTTCTAATTCCATATATAACATATCCCAACTCATTATTTTACAAAATCCATCAAGTAAACAAGCCACTATTTCACATATAACTACAAAGTCGTGTTTTCCCATAACTCCTTACTGTGCAACCTCATTCAATAGATTCAACATGTCATAAATACTCCTCTAAATGATTCGATACGGATTTCAAGTAAAGTCCTTCAAGAAAATATATTAATTTTGACTAAAAATCACTATTTTAGGCACAATTTAAGGTTAAAA
Organism: Lumnitzera racemosa; assembly: GCA_024138005.1. Lineage (NCBI taxonomy): Eukaryota > Viridiplantae > Streptophyta > Magnoliopsida > Myrtales > Combretaceae > Lumnitzera > Lumnitzera racemosa. The sequence continues at coordinate 38,758,102 of JAMXBC010000007.1, forward strand.
AATTAAGTAAAAATATAGAAATAGTTTCACAAAAAATCTTTTCATAGCAATTCAATATAGATAGAGAAAAGTTTATATAAAAATTTTGAAGTCAAAACTATATCATTTGACTCATTCATTTCAATATCAAAAATTGCTCAATCTCATCAATTTCTTAAGAATGTACGCTGTAACTACTAAATTTATGTAAAATAATATTTTTTTTTCTAGATTCTACGCGTGAGAATACGTAGGAATAACTTTTTCTAAAATTTTCTAGGCGCATTTAATATTTTTAGTAATTTATGCAAAAATTGGATGAAATTTAAGCCTTGCCAAATGGAGTGCTCTGACCATCGCAAACAGCTACTCTCTTGTTAACCAACCTACTGCTAGGTGCTCTATCACGTAGTGGCGACGTTTGGTTCCTAATTGCTCCTTATGTCCACAAATCCTTCAATGCTCAAATTATGCCTTTATTTTGTATAATTTTCCTAATTTACTACTTTAATCTCTAAACCCCAAACCTAATTTTTCCATATCCCAACTTTCATGTAGTATCTAGTATAGAGTGTTTTTCAATTTTCCGAAATTGGTTGAATGTTCCAATGATTTTATCTTTCTCTCTCCTTAAAATTCTAAACTTATACACCTATCATTTGCATGTTACCCGTGCTTTAAGCACGAATACGTATCTAAGTGACTCCATACACCCTTCTAAACTTAATCTAATTGGCCATCGTGTTTTTATAACTTTTTTTTATTTCTATGAATTTCCTTAGCTTAAAATACAATTATTTGAGTATTTTAGTTAATTATTGGTATATATCCACACCCGATAGTTACACACATATACACACATATATATTCCACATGTTATTTTATGTCATATAATAATTTTATTACATATATAATTTATCTCTAATTATTTCCTTGTTATATTATTATTATTTTAGTATATTTTTAAAATCTAAAACCATGTGATCTCCTCGACTAATGACACGAGCCCACTTGTAAATTTTTAAGTCAATTAGATTGGTTTCATTGGTGTCCTAAATTTACCCATTTGATTCCTATTCATAAAATATGGAGCTTACATTTCCACCCCTCTTTAGAAAAGTTTCGTCCTCAAAACTTTCATTTAACCATTACATCATAATTTAAACAACTATGTCTTTATAATATAATAATACTAACCTATCACCCAAAAAGGTTAAGGTATCATTTTTCCATGGTGGCCTTAGGTTTCCATATCATTTCTACTCTTAGGCTGCTAACCTAAACCTTCACATATTCAACTTTATGGTTTCTTAAGTTTTAAATTTAGTTCTCTAAGATTTTAATCGACTTTTCTTCAACCATATAATCTTCTTGTAAACCCATCGATTCCAACTCCATAATTGCATTTAGATTCTTCATAAATTTCCATAGCATCGATAAATGAAACACATCATGATATCCACTTAAACTTAGCAATAAAGCAATTTGGTACACTACATTCCCTGCTCTCTCTAAGATTTCAAAATGTCCAATGTATCATAGACTTATCTTTCTTATAGTACTAAATCGCTTAAATCCTTTAAATAGACTTATCTTTCTTATAGTACTAAATTGCTTAAATCCTTTAAATAAACTTATCTTAATATATGCATGATCCCCCATGGCAAATTGCATAAGTTTCCTTTTCAAATCTACCTAACTCTTATATTGATCATGTGCTGCTTTCATCTTTTATCGTATTATCTTCACTTTGTCATTCATCTATTGGATCATATCAAGTCCTATTACAGCATATTCATCATTTTCCTAATATAGTGGTGATTGACATTTTCTCCCATACAAAGCTTCATATGGTGCCATTTGTATAGTTGCTTGATAACTATTATTATAGGTAAACTCCACCAATAGTAAATATTGATCCCAGTCATCACTAGAATCCAAAATACAACCTCTTAACATATCTTCAGTATTTAAATAACTCTTTTCGATTATCCATCTGTTTGAGGATGATAAGTTGTACTGAATTGCAACTTAGTACCTAAAGATCGATGTAAGCTCTCCTAGAACTTCAATACAAACCGACTAACTCTATCTGACACAATACTCATCGATACACCATGCAATTTAACAACCTCCCTTATATACAATTGTGCCAGCTTCTCCATCGAATCACTGGTTCGTTATGGTAAGAAAAAAAGCCAAAATCCAAATTGAATCATCACCTACTCTTGTTCTCGAAAGTCCTACTACAAAATTCATAACAATATAATCCCATTTTCACTCAGATATTTCTAACAGTTGTAATAAACCAGTAAGCCTCTAGTGTTCCACCTTCACTTGTTGACATGCGATACACCCCCAACTACATATTGTGCTACACCCTTTTTCATATCTTTCCACCAAAACAACACTTTCAGATCATGATACATCTTATTTTCACTAGGGTGCAATGTATAGCTAGTATTATTGCCTCTATTTTTATACCTTAGTACACCCTTTGTATCAATTCTAAAATTGAGTACAACACTTATACTCAACTTTTTCTTAATTTCCTTCAAATTTGGGTCATCATTTTGAAGCCTTATTTTCTCTAGAGTGGGTTGTACTACTAAATTCATCAATTGCTCATCAATCTCATGCCATCTAAATTCAATCTCTAACTTCTCAAATTCCTGAATCAATTCACATTGAGTAGTAAGTAACATGGCCATTTATTCATAATTCTTGCAACTTAATGCATCTACTACAGCATTAGCCTTATCGCGATGATAATTTATAGTCAAATCATAATCTTTGATCAACTCCAACCAATGCCTTTATTGCAAGTTCAATTCTTTATGCGTAAAGAAATACTTCGAACTTTTATGATTCATATAGATTTCACAATGTTGCTCATATTGATAATATCTCCAATTTTTCAAAGTAAACACCACAGTGGCCAACACAAGATCATGTGTTAAGTAATTCTTCCCATGAGACCTCAATTATCTTGATGCATATGCTACGACCTTGCCATCTTGCATCAATATGTAACCTAATCCATTCTTAGAAGCATCACTATATATACAATAAGGTCTATTTAGATTTGGCAAAATAAGTATTGGTGTTCTTTAACTCCTGAAAACTTTGTTCACATTGATCATTCTACCCAAACTTAACATCCTTTTGTGTCAATTGAGTTAAAGATCTTGCTATTTTGGAGAAGTCCTTTATAAACCGCCTATAATACCCATCCATTCTGAAGGAACTCCTCACTTTTGACACCATAGCTAGCCATTTCCCCTTAGCCACCACTTTGACCTTCTCAGGATCTATTGAAATTCCTTCACTAGATACCATATGTCCTAAGAATGAGATTTTATCTAGCTAAAAGTCACACTTACTTAATTTAGCATACAACTTATTATCTCTTAGCTTTTACAAAGCCAAACATAAATGATCTACATGTTCATCTTTAGTCTTCGAATAAATTAGAATATTATTAATAAACATAAAGACAAATTTATCCAAATAAAATTGATAGATTCGATTCATTAGATCCTTGAACATCGCCAATGCATTAGTCAATCTAAAAGACATCACTAAAAACTCATAATGCCCATACCTTGTGTGAAAAGCTATCATTGGTACATCTCCAAGCTTAATTCATAACTAATGGAATTTAGATCTTAAGTCAATTTTTGAAACATAGTAGCTCCATGCCATTGATAAAATAAATCATCAATTCGTGACAAGGGATTTTTATTCTTAGTAGTCACTTTATATATCTCTTAATAATCAAAACACAATCTCATAATTCCATCATTCTTTTTCACAAATAGTACCGATACTCCTTATAGAGACACATTAAGTTAAATGAATCATTTATCTAACATCTCCTAAAGTTGCTTCTTTAATTCTTGAAGTTCCTTTGGTGACATCTGCTATAGAACTTTCAATATTAGCTTAGTTCTTGGTACCAACTGTAAGCCCTAAAGTTAAGCCAAATGATCGTAGGATTGAACTCAGTACACAAAGTTTAAGGCGATAGATTAAAGAATCCGATCAAACCTAAATTATAAATTATAGATAAAAATATTAGTAAAAATGACCCTGTAAACTTGAATTTAAGAAAACAAGAGGTTATAAAATTTTCAAATTTTAAGTATAATACTTATTAATTATCGAAAAGGCGAAAAGTATAATTTAATAATTAATAAATTACTAAAGATAGATTATATGTATACTAAAAATCATATAATGACCTAAATAATAATTAGAAATGTTCACATATACCTCATATGTATTTACGTATTGATAAAAATATGCGAAATTACTTAAATTAGTGAAAAACTTATTAAATAATTAAGAAAAAATTAGAGGAATAGGGAATGACTTGGATTTGGTCATAGCAGGTTAAGAAGTGAAGAATAAAAATTAACCAATAAAAAACAAGCAACACAAAAGTCAAAATTGAAGATATTTGGGTAATTCTTGTCTAATTAAATGCATAATAATTACTATAAAACTCTATAAATAGCAAGAAAAATTAAATAACTCATTTGGACAGTTAGAAGTTAGAAAAAATTGAGAGCACCGAAATTTGGAGAGAAAATTAGGGTTTAGGAAGTTATTAAGCAAATTTATGCAAAAGGGGCTAGTGAACTGAACTCACACACCACCACCACCCGGAATCGAACCACCACCACCACCACCCCACTCCAAGACCACCGCCTAGACTGGCTGACACACCTAAACCAGTGTTGGAATCCCAAAAGCCATTAGATTGCGTGAGTCTCACATTTGCTCTGATTTTGTAAAATTTTTTAAAATTATTTATTTTCCCTAGAAAATTATGAAATTTATTATTTTGTGGTTTTATTGTATTTAGATTTAGGGAAAATAGTGATTAAGTTTAATTACGTCTATAAATATAGGGTTCTTAAGAAATTAAGCAAAACCGAGCATGATTAGAATTGGAAATAAATAAGCTTAAGAGTATAGTTTGGAGTTCAAATTTTTTCTATAGAATGCTTAAGTGATATAGAACAATGCTATGAAACCTTTTTTTCTAAATTTAATTTTTAAAATTTTTAAGTAATATTTTAGCCCTAAAATGATAGAAAAATTTGGTAATTTTGGGCTAATTAGGTGATTAAGTAATTAAGTACTGATTTAGATGACAATTAGATGTTTAAGGATGTTAATCTCTGATGTAGAAACCTAATCCTAGTCTTTGGAGTGTTAAGTTTAATTAATATAGGAATTATATTATAATTATAGGAAATTAGAAATATGTAGAATTGGAAATTTAATAAATATGAAAAATTAGGTTTATTTGGATAATATAATAATAAAAATCAGTACATAATAAATCTGAAACAAAATTTAATTTTAGGTAATTGTATAAAAAATGTAAAATTTTCTCACATCGGAAGTAAATCCGGTACCCCAATTAGGATTAGAGTACCTCAATTAGGATTAGAGTGTACCGAATAATTTAAAACACTAAATTAAGACTCAATATGATATTAGAATACTCGAGCTTAAAGTGATTAATTTTGCATTAGGATTCAAGCATATTTAGGATTTTTCATAGTCAGAGAAAATATAGAATCAAAACTGGAATCTAATTTAGAAACTGAACCCCAAAATAAGGTAGAATGAATCATTAGTAAATAATAGGTATACATGGAGAAATGAGTTAACTTATAACTTAAAATATGAATCATCAAAGTATAAGTACTAAAAATATGTATTTGTATTATAGGATACTCGGAGATGAACCGACTTGCAATTAAGTGATTGGGTGACCGAGAATTCCAAGTAAGTTGGGTTATTACTTACTGTATTGGAGTACTATTTTATGATACTCGAAGACTTAGGATTATGTATAATTGTGATTATAAGTAGTTTATGCATGTGTTCGAGTATCTGAATTTGTGTTGAAATTTGTGTTGTGATTGATTTTATGTTATGACTGGATTGGTGTGAAATTGTTTAAATAACCTAAATGAAATTTAATCTTATTCAACTCTAATGACCTAAATTGTCATACATTACAACCCTTTAGGGGATCATTAGGATTCTCTAACCAAACACCGACACCTTTGACAAAGATAATACTGGATAGCAAATTGGTTTTTTCTTCATCCTTAGCCGAACTAAGTGACAGCAGAGGGAGTTACCGTAAGGATGAGGATATTGGTTCAAAGGATAGTCTTAGGAGGAGCAGTGTCTCCATTGCATAAACTTGGGTTGGTTGTGAGCTGTTACATAACATGAAAACTCCTCAACCTAGATTAGAGCAAGTAAAATTTCTCTGATTTTACAACGGACTGGACTACGTTGTGTGATATACTTACTTGTTGCATTGCATAAAAATAATTGCTTGATAATCTTGTTTATGTTTATATACATTCATGAGTCTTCAATTCAACTTCCTGAGCTATAGTTGCTCATACCCGTATAGATTTCTTTGCAGGTCCTAATTTCTAAATATTTCGAGTATTATGCTGCCCTACAACTATCCAGAGGTTAGTTCTTTTGAAGCTTGGGGTGTAAAGATCAATTCGCTTAGTAATGGGTGTATAGCTAAAGTCTCCTTAATAGCTTAAGAATGAAGGATTGATAGTTATTATGTAAATTAGTGAATTGTTATGTTAATGTTGAATTTCCTGGGAAGTTTTATGGAATGTACATGTAATTATGTATGTTGAACTAAAAATTCTTGATAATTACTGTAACTTTAGCTAAACACTTAATTGAACCGTTTACTTCAAAACGAGGAGTTGTCAACACCTTGTGTAGATCATGTCTACGGTAAGTATTATGAGGCCAGTTACTACTATAGAATAATTTACACGGCGGGATTGTTACGACTCTATGACTTCGGGGCATAACACCAACTCTTTATTAAAATCTAATTCTTGATACAAAGTTAAACTAGGTAAGTCATCTGGAAAAAATCAGGAAATTCATACACTACTAATATTTCAGTCACTTTCAAGGTTTTTTTTTTTCTTTCCTTCCATAGCAAATATCCAACAAAGTTGCTATTCCTCAATAACGTCATTCATTTCCTCACTTGCTTCAACCATCGATAATCCCAAGCCTTGCTTTCCAATATTTCCTTAAAATATCACCTTACCATCGTTTAAGATTACATTCTTATTTCGACAATGCACTTTAGCCTTATGTTTGGATGACCAATCTATTCCCACAATGATATCATAACCCTTAAATGGTAAAATTATCGGTTTTATTGGAAATTCTTTTCAATTTCCTTACATTTGTAATTATCTATTATCTACTATTTTCCACATTAACACTTGCTCCCTAGTACGTGTTCTCACTTTATAGGTGGCTTTAACTTCAATCACATTAATTTTATTTTCCAAGACAAACTCTTGACTAATAAACAAGTATGAGGCTCCTATATCAAATAATACATACACAATTCGCCCAATAATATTTACCACTCCTTTCACTAGACCTTGGTTAGTCACATCAATATCCATTTCATCATCTACGCCATCATAAAAATATTCCTCCATCCATTTGTCAAAATCATCAGCATCATCTTCTGTACTCTCTATTGTAAACGCCTAAGCTGGTACAATGGTCATCTTTATTCCTCTAGATTTCTTATTCTTTAGTCCAATCTGACCACAATATCTCAAGAAGTGTCATAAAATTCCACACCTGTAACACTTTACCGTTTTCATCTTTGGAAACTATCTTGAGACATGATTTGGATTACTACATAGGAAACATTTGCCCTTCAATTGAGCATATTACTGAGGAAAATGTTGGGCTCCACGCTTCCAATATTTCACATTCCCTACCTTATCATAGAAACTATATCTTGTTTTGATCTGAGCAAGGCCACTAAACATAGTAATTAATTTCTTTCCTTTTTGACTCGAGCTACTACTTGCCAAGTGACTCCTCTCAATTTCTTGCTGCACTTACTTTGCATGGCTAGTTAATGACTCTTTAATTATAGCACTTTGTCCATAATTTCATGATAAGTAGTGAACACATAATCCATCAACTTACATCTCATAGTTAAGTTAAACTCGTTAAGAAAAAGATCCTTCTTCAATTCTTGATTATCCTGATGGCGCATATTGCAATAATCCATTAAACTCATTTTCATATTGAGCTACACTCATAGTACCTTTCTTTATTTCCAACAATTATTAAGTGATCTAATTTTGCACACTTACAATAAAACATTCTTTCTTAAATTTCTCCCTAAATACCTACCACGAAATGGGGTTAGTAACCAATCTTACTTTTGAGTCCCACCAAACTCAAGCTCTCGTTTTTAGTAAGAAAGTACCATAAAAAACTTTTTGATTATCTAGAATCTTAAAGGCCTCAAAATTGCGCTCAATCTACACTATTCAATCATCTACTAAGGTAGGCTTTCCCATTTCACCTTTAAAATTCTAATTTACCTTCATAAACTTAAGAAGCCGACTTACCTCTTGAGTTCGGATTCCTCTCAGCCTCTGATTCATAGTATTTCCACCTATGATTAGATGCTGAATTAAAGCTCTCTACCACCATATCATAGTATTCATATTGGCCATCATTTGCTCAAACTAAGTTGAGTCCTTCATGTTCAAAAAGGGTGGTTGTACATCATTTCTAAGTAGTTTTGGTGGATCAGGAGGATTAGAACGTGGTACCACTTCCTCTAGTCAATCATTTCCATTTCTATTTACCTCCTCGGCCATAATTATTATTAGAATAACTAACTAACAACCTTACACTTATAGTATATATTCCAATAATTAGTATAAGATCTAAATAACTCGTACCACAAATAGATCGAAAATTGCTTACATATGCAATATATAAAACAATAGCACATCTCTTAGCAAGAATTTCTATCTACGTAAAACCTGTAATATCACATCTATGTACATAGAACAATATTGATCCTGTAACACTTGTTACGTATTCATGATTTGCTCAAACATACCTGTTCATAAGATCATAAAGACTTCACCTGTAACATTATATCATCATTCTTTCACTTCATCCTTGTAATCAATTCTTATGACTATATCTCATACAGGTACTGGAAAATAAAGATATGCTTCATTATTTCTTAATTACATACACTTTACATTAATACATTTGATAACTTGAACTTTATATTCAAAAGATTATATAACTTTACTTACAAACACAAAATTACATACTTAATCAATTTTTTACATCATTTCTATTTACATTTCCATTACATATGTACAAAAATCTATTTACATCATTTACATTTCTAGAAGCCAAAACATCAAAAGCACATCAAAAAGTTATCAATGGACTTAAATACATCAAAACAACTAGGTTATATAATATCAAAAGTCCTAAATAGAGTAGATTATGTCATGCCACTAACTACTAACTCCTTCAGTTATTTAAACCTTCTAAAGCTGCTACATCTTCTATAGGAAACCAATCATCTTGTTCATCCTTATTAGAATCTGAACTTATCTCAGTATATTAGGAGTTTCATGTATCATAATTACTTCTTGCACATCATCCCCACCATCCTCTACTTCATCCTCTCGAATAGGCTCTACTTTAGCCTCAATTTCAAATTCCTCTTCTAAATCTTCCTCGAGATCCTCCTCATTACCCGATCTTACACTTGGCCAAACATTCTAGAGTGGATTCTCATGTGGCATCATAAGGTGTTCAGGTTCTTAAGATTGCAATGGTATTTTTATGCCTACATTCTCTATTATAGGAAATATGTGAAACTAATCAATCACACCAGGAAGATAATCTCTAGGAATGTGTGGGACACCTAAAAGTACTTGATTAAAGCTTAGAGGATAATTTTTACCCACTTCCATAATAGCAGGAAAATATAATACGTAAATTGTCATGAATAAAATCCCTTTATTTTGCAAATACTTCTTCTTAAAAGTAGCTACAACAGTATACTCATTATATATAGGTCCCAACTCATTCTCCATTGAATTCTAGTCATCCTTTATACAAAAAGACATCCCATGCTTATAATTACCAATAATCTTATCAATAGTATGAAATAACATCCAGTCATCCATATCTAGTAGCAACTTTTGAAATCGATTCTATATTCAATAGGAGTCTTATTACCTTCCCAACTAGAATGTAACAATGCATAAATAAGATCATTCTTACGAATCTGAAACTAATCAAGTTAGAATTTAGTTCATGTAATATAATATTATCATTATTACTTTATAAATCTTATACGTATATAATTTATATAATCCTATAAGTTTAAGTCTTTTAAGTCCCATTAATAACCTACTCTTAGTAAGCTTAATGTCTAATTCATTTTAATTAGACATTTCAAAGTTTGGTTCTTTATAACCTTACTTTGATACAATCGTACCTCGAATAAGAGAACTTGTAACAATCCTACTGTGTAAACTAATATAAGATAAAAGCCGACTTTACAGTTGCTATTGTAGATATAGCCTATACAAGGTGTATATAACTTAACCATCTTGAAGCATCCATTTGACACCTATTATTAATAAAACCTGCGGTTTAGCTTTTCAAAATGCTTATTCAAGTCAACTTGTAGTACATTTTTCCATAGTATAATAGTATTTACATATCAATAGTTTGAGTTTACATGAAAGGTTACTAAAAACCACAAGTTTAAATTCTATTTACAATAAGATAGAAAACTTCTGGCAATCACAGGAAATTCTCAGTTAATTTCTATGAAACTAAAAGAAAGCCAAAAAGTCTAGATCTAGTAAGCCTTCTAGTTTTTCACTCCTTTAGTCCAATATACACTAACTTGTAGGTAGTTATATCTCTACATCTGAAACCCTTACTCAGTACTTTCAAAAGAATCTATAAAGACGTGAGCACAACTAGCTTAATAAGCACAATAGAGACAAAAGAGTACACTAAACACAAACTTGACTCTCAAATATTTTACTTAAATGAAATGTAACGCAAATAGGCAAATGCAACATCGTACAATATTAACTAGTCCATTGCGAAGTTAAAGAAATTTCATCCGATTAAACCCAAATTAAGGAGTTTTAATGTAACTCAAATCAAACCAAATTTAGGTTTCTGAATGGAGAACACCCTTCTCTTAAGACTTCCTTCAAACTACAACCTCTAACCTTACTGTAATCTCCTCTCCTATCACTTAATTTGACTAAGGGTAGGGAAAGATTCATTTGAGCTATCTTTATTGAAGCGATCGGTATTTGGTTCGACACACCTAATTGTCCTCTACTAGGTTGTTATGCATGTCTAATTAGGTTAAGTGTTAATCTTAAATTAAGTCCAGTTAAAGGTAAGGAACAATTTCATAAGACAAAGCAAGTCATACAAGTCTAGTAGGTTGTTATGCATATTTAGTTAAGTGTCAATCTTAAGTTAAGTCCAATTAAGGGTGAGCAACAATTTCATAAGACAAAGCAAGTCATGCAAGTTCAAGCAAAATAGCACTCCAAGTCCATGATTTAGGTTAAGAATCACATACGAGGCGTATGCACAAACAATTACATTACAAGCATAACCAAATGCATTCCCAAGTCTCCAAATACTCTAACATGGTACTCCAACATGTTGTTATGCATAGATTCCAACTTACATGTACCTTACTGGATTGCTAAACATAACCGTCGCCTCAATGTTCTTTGATTTTCCCCATACATATGCAATAGATTAGATTTTTATCCATATTCGATCCTTTAATTAATAGTAATTAATTCATTTTACATGTTTTTAGTTAGTTCGACATAAGTTTTATAAGTTATACTTATTTACATGTTACGATTTTCTAAGTGGTTCTTTAATTTTTATAAGCTATTATAAGTCACATCATCCTCTAATTTTTTCTCTATTTCTGACTACCCTTAAAGTCTTTAGAATTTATCCTCTGATTTTGTTTTTGGAATCTTCTGTATTCGCATTTCATATTTAAAGTTGCTAGTGATTCCACTTCTAAGTATAATTTTTAGTATATCACTTATTATAAAATCCTTTGAATTTGCCTCTATTTATTCTTAATTCACTATAATCCTCTAAGTATAATCTTTAGTATATCACTTATTATAAAATCCTCTAAATTTGCCTCTATTTACTCTTAATTCACTATAACTAAAAAATTTATGCACTTTTCCTTTAATTTCAACTAGGCATAGCAACAATGGCATTTTATTCATCTAGCCTCAACTTCATCACTTTCTAATTCTACAAATAACATATCCCAACTCATTATTCTACCAAATCCATCAAGTAAACAAGTCACTATACTTCACATATAACTAAGAAGTCATGTTTTCCCATAACTCCTTAATGTGCAACCTCATTTGATAGATTCAACATGTCATAAATACTCCAAATGATTTAATATAGATTCCAAGTAAGGTCTTTTAAGAAAATATATTAATTTTGACTAAAAATTGCTATTTTAGGCATAATTTAATGCTAAAAAATTAAGGAAGAATATAGAAAATAGTTTCACAAAAAATCTTTTCATAGCAATTCAATATAGGTATAGAAAAGTTTATAAAAAAATTTTGAGTTCAAAACTACACCATTTAACTCATTTATTTTAATATTGAATATTGCTCGATTTCATCGATTTCTTAAAGACACATATTATAGCTATCAAATTTGTGTAAAATAATATTTTTCTTAAATTCTACACATGAAAATATGTAGGGATAATCTTTCTAAATTTTTCTAGGCGCATTTAACTATTACATGGTGGTAGCATTTGGTTCCCAATTGCTCCCTATACTCACAAACCCTTCAATGCTCAGATTATGCGTTTATTTTGTACAATTTTTCTAATTTACTTCTTTAATCTCCAAACCTCAAACCTAATTTTTCTAAATCTTAACTTACATGTAGTATCAAGTAGAGAGTGTTTTTCAATTTTTTAGAGTTAGTTAAATGCTCAAATGATTTTATCTTTCTCTCTCCTCAAAATTCTACACTTATATACCTATAATTTTCATGTTAATTAATCACCAACACTTGTCTAAGTGGCTCCACATGCCCTTCTAAACTTAATCCAATTGCCCATTGTGTTTTTATAATTTTTTATTAATTTCTATGAATTTCCTTAACTTAATTTAGCCTAAAATATAATTATTTGGGTAATTTAATTAATTACAGGTATATATTTATACATGATAACTATACATAGCACATAAATATATATTCCACATGTTATTTTATGTCACATAATAATTTTATTATATATATAATTTATCTCTAATATTTGCTGGCTATCAAAGCTTATTTTATGTGATTACAATGAATAATACGTAGAATAGAAAAATTACTCTATTTTAGCTGTATTATTATTATTATACTATTATATTTTTAAAATCCAAGACCATGTGATCTCCACGACTAATGACTTGAGCCTATTCGTAAAATCTTAAAGCAATGCAGGTTAACAGGTTGTCCTACTTATTCAACTAGCATTTGCAAGCGGGCTAACCCACTTAACTTACGAGTTAATGTAAGGTTGGGGGGGTTAGCTGACTTGATCCACTTACACAACTCTAGCCCCAATAAACGGCCCAAAGCTTAGTAGAAAGGATATCGATGTTTCCTAGCTTTCATGCCAATCTATGAATCCATCTTCCTCTAGAGTCCCTTAATACTATAGCAATAGTAGCTTGCTGAGTTGATGTAAAAACTGACATCTGTGTTCAGTTGTTCCTAATCATGAGGGGTAAGATTCCATGTGAGGTTAATATATTCAGTGAACTTCCATTTTCTCCTTTTTTTTTGAAAAGGCCCATAATTCATGACTCGAGTGTCTTACGGATTGAAGCAAGTTGGTAGATATAGGAGAATGGTTATGTAATAAATAGTTTCTATCTAACTATATCTTCTAAAGTATAATTCCAAAATAAAAAGGAAAGGGAAGAGAAGAGCTAGATAACCGACTCCTCTTTATCAGATAATTAACTTTGATCCATTCAATGATGCCTTCCTAATTGGTATTCGGAGGGAGAGGGTATGATTGCTAATGAACAATAATATCATTGATAATTGGACAGTCATTAAAAGCATACAGGATTGATTCATTGGAACTACTGCATGTTGGATAATTCCTTGAATTAATTACGTTCCTTTCTTAAAGAAGATCAACAGTGAGAAGAGAATGATGTATTAATCTCTACAAAAATAATTTGACCTTAGGTGGAAAAAGAGATTTCCAAATCCAAAACCCTTAATCGAATTGTACATAAGATCTATTCTTTTTCAAGAGTGCTTGATATATTTCATTTGTCGTTGATGCTCAATGTATCTATCCAAGAATATGGGTCCAATAAGTTAGACCAAGGTATTTGAGATGGGGAAGCCTAATATATTTTCATTCCAACTTGTTTCTAAAAGCTAACAGTTATGTGCATAAATTTTTTCAACTAATTGAATTAAAGGTCCATGAAAAATAGATCTTAAAGGATCTTGCTTACACCAGTGATCATAGGAAAAGTTTCCTCTTCTACCATTGCCTAGAACAACAAGTTTTGAATGCAATAGTTGAAGTTCACAATTCACAAGATCTTGATCTTTTGCAGTAAAAGATACGGATGTGCTTCTAGTGTTATGAGGATCTTGTAAGGGCTTTTTGTACTTACATTTGATTAATTGAACCTATTGAACTTTTCTATTTTTTAACTCGAAAAGTCTTTTGAAAGATGAAGCTCTGTTTCTTTGTCCTAAGTGAAAGAGGCCAAGGCCTCTTAACTGATTGTTTAAGGCAATAGTTTTCTAATTAACCCAATGAGCTTTTTTATGAACATCAATGCCTTGCCAGATGAAATTATTGATTATGCCTGTTAGTTAATTAATGATAACCTTCAATAAGGAGCACATTTGCATGTAGTAAGATGAAATAGCTTTCAATGTAGACTGAGTAAGAACATGCCTACCAACCATGCTTAAAGTACTCATTTTCCATCTAGCTAATTTCTTTTACATCTTCTCAACTAAGAAATTGAAATCTATAAAGGATGGTTTTAGTCTTTTGTTTAGGGGAAACCCCAAGTATTTGCCAAAGTTTGGTATTTCTTTCATACTTAGGATAGTAAAGAGACTAGTCTTAAGACTTTGATTTGTATTTCCTGAGAAGAAAACTCCAGATTTGTTGTAATTGATCTTCAACCCTGATAAAGAAGAAAACTAGATGAAACATTCAAGATAGAATGAGCATTCTTTTCACTTCCTTTTGCACACAAAATAATGTCCCTAGTAAAAGCTAAATGAGAAATATGAAGATTCAATCCTCTCAAGTGAAAAGGAATCTAATTGCAATATATAACTTCTTTTTGGATGAATCTACTAAGGAATTCTATGCAAAGGATAAAAGGATAAACGGATATGTAGATAAAGGATCTACTTATCTTATTCCCTTACTTGGTTAGATAGGTGACAGGAGATTGCCAATGATAATGACCTCAAAGGAAGAAAGTTGAGAATAAGTTATGTCCAATCATCAGGGAAGCTTAGATTGACCAAAATCTATCTCACAAAATCCCATTCAATTGAATTGAAGGCTTTTCCTAAATCTAGCTTTAAAATCATCCATCCTTTCCTTCATTTCTTCCTATTGTAGCTATGTAAAATTTAATTCATTAAAATGACATTATCAGTTGCTTTCCTGCCTGGAATGAAGCTGGACTAAGTAGGACAAATTAAGGAATCTAGCATAGGTCATAGCTTAGCCACTAAGATCTTGGTTACAAGTTTATAAAGAGTGTTGCAAAGGCTGATAAGTCTAAAATTCTTAATGTGATTAGCATGACCATTCTTGGGGATTAGGTAGATAAGAGTTTGATTAAGGTTAGAGGGGACCTTTTTAGATGAGAAAATGCCTTCAATGAGAGAGGTAGCAAAAGGACCTACAAAGCTCCAATAATTTTTTAAAAGAAGTGCATGGATCTTATCTTTTCTAAGAGCTTTGAGAGATCTTATTGAATTCATAGCTTTGATAATTTCATTATTAGTCAGTAGGGATTGGAGTTGATTCCTTTGGCTCATGGATAGATCGTCTCTTAAAGACTCTTGGATGAGATGGTTCAAGGTCACCATAAACTTGGATGATGAGAATAGATTGATAAAGTACCCTCTAATTAATTTGTTTGTGTAAATCTAATCAAAAGTCCAATTACCCCAATCATCTTGGAGTGTCAAGATTCAATTTTTAGATCTCCTAGCTAGTACAACAATAGGAAAGAAGTGTATGTTTCTTTCCCCTTTTGAAATCCAATTTTCCTTGATTTCATTTTCCAAAGGCATTCTTCTCTATCGAGTATACAATTCGGCTCAGCTTTTAATTTATGTTGGACTTCCAAGAGTTTATATTTTGGTGATGTGGAGAGCTTGGAATTAATCTCAAAAAGTTTAGAGATGAGCACTTTTCGTTATTTATGAATGATACCAAACACTTTAGAATTCCATATCTTAAATTTTGAAGGCATATAATTGATGCTTTTAGACAATCATTGCTAGAGGTGTACTAAATGTTTTAAAGTAAAGGAATACACCTTAAATGTGAGAACCACATGGATTGAAATCTAAAAAGAAGATTCTTAAATTGCAATTCATTATATGGGTGTGTTTTTTGGAGGATGGTATTGTGATCAAAAGGCTGTTTTCTCAAGTGAAAGAGCTTCCTTTCGGGGTATAATTTTCTCTATTATAAGTTCTACTAAGTTCTATCTAATACTTTTTTAATAAGGGTCATGAAGTTTCGGTTATTTGACCATGTAAATTTCAAACCCATAAAATGCATATTAGAAAGGCCACATTCATTCATACAATGTTGATAATTAAAAGTATGAATTCTATGAAAGATTTCCTTTCTCCATTGTTCAAAAGGAAAGATAATGTCATTAAAGTCTCTAAAGGTACACCAAGGCCTATTTTTAATGGCAGTACAAGCAAAATTTCTCAAATCATTCCATAGTTCTATCTTATTTATTATGTTGGGAACCATATACAGTTGATAAGGACCAAGAGAGAGAAGAATTTCTAACCTTACACATTAGATGAAAAACTTGTGGCATTTGCCTCACAACTTCCATATATAAGGCAAAAGTATTATGTATAACTAGTATTCCCCCACTTTAACCCTTTGCTTCTTCTACAAACCATCATTCTAGGATCTGTGATAAAATGTATAAGCAATGAGTCAAGTTTTTTGTCTAGAAAAAGAATAAGGTCAGACATATGTATGTTTAAAAGGTCCATCATGTCTTCTTGTTTCCTTAGGGTATTCATTCCCTTGACGTTCTATGCTAGGATTCGAGTTTTTCAAACATAAGTGGGTAATCTTTCTTCCTCCATAATTGTATTGATTAAGTAATACTACATAAGCTCTCTTGCTACTTTGCCAATGCCATTGACCTCTATATAAAAGTTATTAGGGTAGTAATCCATGTTCATTATTGCTAAAGACTCTTCTAAGTTGTGGAATATCACAATAGAAGGGATATTTTCTTTTTGCTTTTTATTTGGCTCAATTCTGATTGGTGGGTTACTATTTTTAGCAGGTTTGTCCATTGCATGTTTATCATTAGTGGGACCCGAACATCTTTCCTTATAGATCTCTCCTTAAGGGATTGATTGATAGCATTTCTATAAGTTGATTGATTTGTTGTCTTATTATTTTTCTAGTTTTTTTTTTTCTTATTTGTTACTTAGAGCTACTCCACATAAGGATTATTAGCTTCAATTGGACTAGGCTCTACATAACTAGAATGGGCCTACAAGGAAACTATGTTGGTATTAGTTGGAATTGTCTCTTGAGAATGGAGTTGGCCTTGAGGCTAACCTTTAGAGGGAGTGAGCTTAGAACTGGTCGCTTCTTTAAAGGTGGGTTAGTTGCTATGAACATGAAGTAGCAACATTGTTTTCTCAGGGAGTATTGTCTGTAGAAGTTTTACTTGAACAATCCATATTGTTAGCTGTTTCAATAAAATTTTTGTTTAGACATGCTTAAATGAAATGGCTAATACAACCATAATGATCACAAAGTAATTTGATACCTTCGCACTTTAATTTGAAAAACATGTCATCAATTCTTATGGAATGAGGAAGGGGTTATTGAAAATTTGCTTATACATAAAGATGGGCAAATCTTCCCCTTTTTGCATTCGTCATTAGTGAATCTACCCTAAGGATAGGTCATACTACTCTACCAATATGTTTTAATGCTTCTACATCATAAAATTCTAAAAGGAGTTCATAGATTCTCACCCATACAGTTACTAAGTTAAGGAAGGAAATAGATGGTTTAAAGTTGGGTTCCCACCTTCTAATAGTAGGAAAATGGTCATTGACAAAACATGGGCCATCTCTAGTGATAAGGTTGGGATCCTCAAAATTTTTAAAAGCTATGGCATAAAACCTTGATCCTAACCCAACCATAGAGAAGTCCTTGGCAAAATTCCACATAATATTGAGCCCTTGATATAAAATTTTATAACCTATCGAAAGGCCCAAACGCTTTGACAATAATTAAGTTCTTCCATTTCAAATATAATTTTTTCTTTTGTTGAGGAGTAAAAGAAATAGACCAGATACTTAGAGCATCATCGATTGGAATTTTCCCATTATTGATTGTGTCTTGATTGTCTATGGAGTCTTCACTTTCTTCCACCATTTCATCTTACATATCTAAGGTGAATAGTTACATGTAGTCCAATTGGAGACTTTAAGTTAGTGAGTCTTTATAGGATTTCTTCCATTGAGATTCAGTGGAATCAAAAGAAGGGGACAAATTGGGTAAAACCTAATCGAAGGAGACATCCTTCTCGAGACCTTCGATGAGTTTATGTCTCTTCTTCTTAGTAAAAAGGAAGTTGCGATTTTGATTTAGGGGGTTAGGGTTTCATTTGAAGGAGGAGGACATTCTTAGAGGAAATAATATTATTTTTAAGAAAATGTTAGTACTTTAATGCATTTTTTAAATATCTTCAAATCGACCCTTGTATTTTCTAAATATCAAATATAAGCAAATCAAATGAAACAGTTTGCAATTGTTGCGTCTGCTCTCTTTTCTTCTACTTGTTATATGTGTAACATCACACAATGTGAGGATCCTTGACTGATAAATTATCAGGTTTGATGTCTATGACTATAATTTGCTATGATGAAATTCTCATGATTGTTATTATGACTCTGACCATCATGTTATTAATAATGTATGTTGTGTTACGTTTGGTGTTGATAAGATGATCTTGTATAGTATAGTTATAAATGGTATTGATATGCTATGCTATGTATTGTGTTATAATGAATAAAAAAAGATTCCATGGATAATAAAAGCCATATATATATATGATGTGTAATTATCAATCATACTTAGATGTGTACTAACATTTGTAGTAGAATTTTAGCCAACTACTCACTACAATTTGTATGTGTTTGAACCTTGTCGGTAGTTATATGCCATGTGTACTTACATATAACATGCTTTATTCAATCTTTTCTCTTAAGTAGAAATATATTTATGAATGAAAATGTTATTGAGTTTTCCATTATTTCAATTTTGATAAATAAAAAAAATTGCTTCATTAATGGTTCCTTCAATGAGGAAGGGGACAATATGTCACGTCTTGAAAGGGTAAAGCTGTAACAGTCCTGTTGTGTGAGCTATCGTAAGATAAAAATGTCCTCATAACTTCTATCTTAGACCTAGTTCATACTAGGCGTATTTGACCCTACTCATTTAAAGTATCCAATTTGATACATGTTTGTTATAAACTTGTAGAGTAATCCTTTGAAATAATTTGTTAAAAATAACTTGTAATTTGAATTTGAAAAAGAGTGATAGTAAATCTTGTAGGTACCTATTATTTCATATACAAACTAGAATGTTAAAAAAATACCAAGCCTCTTGAGGAGTCTCGTATAGTTTTCCTTAAAAGTTAAGAAAGCCATTACTAAGGACAATAACCAGACATTTTTTGTTATGCTTCACTCCTTATTCTAGTTTGCTAGTGCTCTAGTTTTTGGTAGGTACTTATAATTCATTCAAAACCTGCAAACAAACTGTAAGGGGATAAGTGACAACTTACTCAGTAAGTGGAGCAAAGCCATAAGTATGCATTTAGCACATCATAAGTGGGGTTTTCAACTAAGTTATTTAGATATAATGTATATACAAGAAAATATCATCACATAACATTATCCTGTCTGTTGTAAGATAAGAGAAAATGTGTTTGCTCTAATTCAGGTTGAGGAGCTTGATGTCACACACTCATGTACTTGAAACCAAATCAAGGCTTATGTAATAGAAAATACCCTTCTCTTATGACTACTTTTGAACTACGACCTCCAACTTACTGTGACCTCCTCTCTTGTCACTTAGTTTGGCTAAGAGTGGTTAAAAAACCATTTCAGCTATTCTCATTGAAGGAAGTCCGTGTTTGGCCTAAGAATCTTAGCCATCACCCCTAATAGGTTGCGATGCATATTGGGTTAGATATTAAGCTGAGTTTGAGTTAGTTCATTTTTAATGTGATCAACCAAGCTTAAATAATTTAAGCATAATAATATTCACAAAATAACCATAATATAGAGTTCAACTCCCATCACATCAAGTCGAATCTTAAACATAAGCGGTACATACTCACAATCAGCTAACTACAATCATAAGCAAATAAATAGCAAAGTGATGCGTCTCCAGGGTAGGATACATGAAGAAACATCACAACGAAGTGAACAAAAAATAAACAAGAAAAAGCTAGCAAAGTCTGAGTAGCTACCGGATGGATATAATACACCACTCGATCCTACTCAACCTATAATTTTGTTGGATATGATTCATCAATCCAAACTGAAGGGTCATTAGCCACTACTCCTTGCTAAAGGGAATAGATAATAATTGAATGATAAAGAGAACACTAAGGTTGCTAAAAGGAAATATGAATAATAATCTAATATTGATCAGTTCGTTTTTGTGTACAAGTAAGTAGGGGTTTATATACCCATCCACTAAGGTTACTCTACATATATGAAAAGACAAAAGGATATTCTTATAATTAGGTTACACAAATATACTAAAAGGGTAAAAGAGATAAAGAATATTCAGTATAGTAAAGAAAGAATTATTTTAGAATGTTGTATCAAAAGATAGGCTGGATGGGAGAAATATGATACAAAGTAGGTGGAAGCAAAAAGACGTTTGTAATCAGGGGCTAACCTAATCTAGATTAAGTTGGGGTCTATCGATCCTATAAAGAAGTCAGTTGTATTGGTGTTAGACGTCTGTAGTTAGTTTGGCAACTCAACTCGGTTAGTCTTGGGCCATCTTCTAGTATAAGGCATCATTGTTGAATAGGAGCAGATCTGATATATGTAAGGATCTGATAGCTAGGTTAGTAGGAGATCGGTTTAGAATAGGAATCCTCATATCAGATATGGCTTCAAATTAGTATTCTTCATATGAGTCCTTAGAGTCCTTTAGCTTGGCTTTGTGTGTTTAGTTTAGGAGGTTGATTCCTAACATTTGCTTAGGGGTCAGAAAGATTTTCTCTCAAATTTGGAGTGGTTTCTGCTACTTCTTCTAGGGCGTTCATAGGGTTTTCTTTTGCTGGTTGGTAAGGAATAAAATCAGATACATTGAAGGTAGAGGAAACACTATAGTTATTAGGTAACTCGATTTGGTAGGTGTTATAGTTGACTTTCTTTAAGATCTTGAATAAACCATTAGCTCGAGGAGATAGTTTGCTTTGTCTCAAGTATGAGAATCACTGTCAACCGAGGTGGATCCATACTAAGTCTTTTGGCTAGAAAGTGACAGTTTAGCAACCTCAGCTACCGATTTCATGTTGCTTTTGATTGAACTTGGCGATATTCCTAGTTATAGATTGGTGTAGTGTTTGTAATTCTTGGGCTTAGTTAACTTCGGATTGACTCTCTTAAATAGCTGCTGGGGTATTGATTATGTCTAGGGGAATTATGCGGTTAAGGCCATAAACAACCTTAAATGGGGTCTTCCTAATGGTGATGTGGAAGGTTCGGTTGTACATGAACTCCAAAATTGGTAAGCACAGATTCCAACCCTCAAGTTTTTTCCTACAACAACTCTGAGTAAGTTGCCTAGCATCCAGTTTACTACTTCAGTCTGGCCATCAGTCTGAGGGTGGCTACTAGAGCTAAATATAAGTTTAGTTCTATCTCTTCTCTAAAGAGTCTTTTAAAAATAGCTTAAAAATTTTGTGTCTCGATCTAAGATAATAGTCTTTGGTCCTCTATGTAGTCGAACAACCTCTTGGAAAAAGAAATTAGCAATATATAAAGCACTTTTAGTCTGATGGCATGGAATGAAGCTTGCTATCTTACTGAAGCGGTCTACTACAATAAAGATAGAATCTTTCTCTCTGGATGTCCAGGGTAACCCTACGACAAACTCTATGATGTAACGTTGGCATTAGCATAGGCATATATTCTTCGTGGGTTCTCTTTTCCCCTTAGTATGCTTGTATACCTTACAACCACCAATTACCTTATAAATATTCTAGGCCAAACCTAGCCAGTAAAAGTTCTCCTTTAACATATTGGCTGTCCTGGTCTTCCTAAAGTCTTGATAATCCACCGCTATGAGCTTCCCTAATTAACAGCTTACATGTGGAATAGTTTATTCTGCACAACCTTCGGTCCTTGAACAAATAGTCTTCCTTAAAATAATATACCTTAACAACAATTCTATCCCTACACTATTCTATGATAGGGTCGAAATGAGAATCATGAGCGTACTATTCAGTAATGAGTGATAATCCCAATAATTTTATCTGTAAGGTGGTCAACAAGGTTTTTCGTTGTGACAGAGCGTCGGTAACTTCATTTGTGCTTCCCTTCTTGTGCTAAATGACGTATAAGAACCTTTCACAAACTCCAACCATTTAGCTTGCCTCTTTGAAATCTTGTTCTGTTCCTTAGATGCTTTAAAGATTCATGGTCTATATAAATAACAAACTCTTATAGCAATAAATAGTGTTGCCAAATAGTAAGGGCTCAGTAAAGAGAATATAACTCTTTCTTGTATACAGAATAGTTTAAGGCAGGGCCACTAAGCTTCTTACTGTGGTAGGAGATGGGTTATCATTCTTGCATCAGGATGGTACCAATTCCAATTCTCAATGCATCACATTCTAATTTGAAGGGCTTATCAAAATCTGGCAATGAAAAGATAAGCATTAAGGGAGCTTCTCTTTGATTTCCCTAAAGCTTTGCTTAGCTCGATCGTTTCACCTAAATCCTTCATTCTTCTTTATCAGCTCGATCAAGGGGGAAACTATCGTATTGAAGTCTTTAGCAAGTTGCTTATAAAAAAAAGCTAAGCCATGAAAACTTTTGACCTCAGTGACATTCCTTAGTGTTGGCCACTCAAGGACAACTCAAATCTTCTCCTCATCTGCCTTGATTCCTTCCCTTGATACCATAAACCCTAAGAAAATCACCCCATTTTGGCAAAATGTACACTTCTTCAAATTCCCATGCAACTTTTTAGTTCGCAAAATGTCAAATACTTCACAAAGATGTTAAACATGGTTGTTCAAGTCGGCACTATATACTGGTATGTCGTCAAAGTACACAACCATATATCTTTCGATCAGAGGGCGCATCACATGGTTCATTAACCTCATAAATGTGCTCAACGCATTAGTAAGTCCGAACGGCACAACTAACTATTCATAAAATCCATGCCTAGTCTTGAAGGCAATCTTTCACTCATCACCTGGTCTCATATGAATTTGGTGATAGCTATTTCGTAGATTAATCTTCGAGAACATCTTGACACTGTGAAGCTCATTCAACATGTCATTGAGCATCGGTATCAGATATATGTACTTGACAGTAATTTGGTTGATTGATTGGCTGTCAATGCATTTATGCCATGAAACATCTTTCTTTGGAACGAGTTATGCTAGTACTGCGCAATGGCTCATGCTTTCCCTCACATACGCTCACTCTACGAGTCCATCTACCTATCTTTTTAGTTCAGCAGCCTGCTTAAGGTTCATTTTGTATGTAGGTCAGCTCAGTAGGGTAGCGCCTGGCTATAGATCAATGTAGTATCTTATGCTTCGGACTAAGGGCAGTCCCCTAAGCAATTCTTCAGGGAATAGATCGGTGAACTCATTCAACAGACTTTAGATTTCATCATGAATATCGTCTAAATCTCTCATCTCTAACAATCTCCTAACCAATAGAAACATAGGCTCTTCGGCCTTCTCAGCAGCTCAAAGCTCTCTTCAACTTATTATTAAAGTCTTTTTCTTATTAGCTCAAGTGAGTTGATGATGGGTCTCATTTACTTAGGATGGGGTCATAGGTTGCAACACAATCCTCTTTCCATTCTTAACAAAGGCATAGGTGTTCTTGTAGTTGTCATGAGTAGCACAACAATTGAACAATTAAGATCTTCCAAGCAATAGATGTTAAGCTCCCATGGGAAAGACATTGCACACTACTTTGTCCTTATACGTACTCCTAACAATGAATGGTACGGTCACATATTCGGTCACATGCAAAGTACCCTTATCATGAATCTAGTGCATTTTATAAGGTCGAGGATGCTTTAAGGTCAGTAATCCTAACTTCTGTACAAAAGACTGTACAACTACATTAGTACAGCTTCTTCTGTCCACTATAATGGTGCACAATTGTCCCTTGATGGTGCATTTAGTATGGAATAGATTTTCCTTCTGGTCTTCTTCAAAGCTTAATAGGGAACGTAGTACTCGTCTCAGAATTAAGGTTATCACTTCTCCTTGGTCGGCATAGACATAGGTCTCTTCTTCCTCTTCGGTTTCGGCTTATCTAACATCCTCTTCCTTCTCGGGCTCACTTTTGTCGGTGATATTTACTACATCTCTTCAAAGCATCATGACGTGTCAGTTTAGACACTCAGCAACTATGTCTAAAGTCTAAGCATTTAAAGCATTTCACTTCGCTAGTCTTTTATCCGGAGGTCTGCCTTTTCTCAAATGTTCTTGGGGTTGACCTAACCTTGGCTCGGCCTGGCTGATTGGCTTGACTTTGTTGGCTTGCTTGACTATCATCAGATTGGTCTTTCCTATCCTCAACCTTGCATGGCTTCCTTGGCTTGGCTTGAACAAGTCAGTGCAGAACTGATGGTTGGGAGATTGTTTGCCTAGGTTAGCTTAGAGCACATCTCCTTTGCTTTTCGACCCTCTACACTATCTTTATTGCCTCTTCTAATGTATAAAACCTTTTCACTTCCACAATATTACAAATCTCAAATCCAAGTCCAAAAATAAACTTAGATACCGCACGAGCTATTGGTTCTTCCGCGTCGGCTCATATCATAAGCATTTGGAATTCTTTGACATAGTCATTAACAAATTGGCTTCTTTGGCGAAGTCCTGCAAATTTTCAAATTTATCTTGTAAGTAGGTTTCGGGCATAAATCTACCTGTTAACAACCTTTTCATCTCCTCTTAGGTTTTCACACTTCGTCTTTTATCCCTTACCTTGGTTGCATTCATATTTTTCCACCACATTGTGGCATACCTACTCTAGTGTAGTAAGTTGGACTTTAGCAGCACCTGTATACCCATAATAGTCAAACACCTTCTCGACCTTCTTTTTCCATTCCAGGTATTCATTTATATCTCCACTTCCACTGAAGGACGGGATTTGAACCTTGACATTATCTAGCCCTCGAGAGGTTAGGTGCCCTCATCCCTAGGCTTGGCAATAGTCATCTTCTTCTTTTTCGTCCCCAAACTCTTTAACATCTAGCTCCTCATCATCTTCCTCAATCTCTTCCAACTTTTGTCTTTGTTTAGCAGCTTGGTTTACTACTCTTCTAGATCATTGTGATCGAACTAGGTGATTGGTTCGGTTACCTTGGCCATAGTATCTCTCAACGGCATTTTCCTGTGGGTTATGGTGTTATACACTTTAGGGTTGTTTCCTGTTAACTTGCATTGCTATGAATAGACTCTTAAAGGTTAGTGAGTTTGTCAAGCTTGTCATCAACTGACCTTAGGGTGTTATTACCATTATGATCATGACTAGGTTGATCACCATTACTCTGATCACCTTGAACATTTGAATCTAACATCATGTAATACTTATTGGATAGATTAATAACTCACTAACAAATTTAATACCTGATAATCACTCGAACAGAACAAAAATGAGCTTGGTTTGTTTTCATAATTAAAAACAAAGTAAGAACAAAGTAATAGTGAAACTGTACTTACATATAAACACATTGCAATAGTTACGAAGGGAACACAGTAGCCACTATCAGCAAAGTGAACCAAAACTTTGCTACAACTTTTACACACTCCCTTTCAAAACCGTGCTCTGATACCGGTGAAGTTGATACGTCTTTGGGGTAAGACACATGGAGAAATAGCACAATGAAGTGGGCAAAAAACAAATAAGAAAAAGCTAGCAAAGTCCAAGCAGCTATCGAATGGATATAATGCACCACTCGATCCTACTCAGCCTACAATCTGCTGGATATGACTCACCGGTCCAAACTAAAAGTTCACTCGCCACTATTCCTTGTTAAAGGGAATCGATAAGAATTGAATGGTAATGAGAACACTAAAGTTGCTTAAAAGAAACGTGAATAGTAATATGATATTGATCAGTTTGTTTTTGCGTAAAAGTAAATAGGGGTTTATATACCCATCCACTAAGGTTACTCTATATTTATGAAAAGACAAAAATGTATTCTTACAATTAAGTTACATAAACATAGTAAAAAGGTAAAAGAGACAAAGAATATGCAGTACGGTAAAGAAAGAATCATTCTGAAATGTTGTGTCAAAAGATATGTGTCACTTAGTGGCTAGGTAGGAGAAATATGATACGAAGTAGGTGAAAGCAAAAAGACGTTTGTAGTCAGGGGTTAACTTGATATAGATCATGCTAGGGGTCAATTAGTTCTGGTATTGGTGTCAAATGTCTGTGGTTGGTTTGGTAGCTCGGCTCGGTTAATCTTGGGCTGTCTTCTAGAATAAGGCATTGTTGTTGGGTAGGAGTAGATCTGATACATATGAAGATTTGATAGCTAGGTTGGCAAAAGATTAGTTTGGAATAGGAATATTCATCTTGGATATGGCTTCGAACTAGTATTCTTTGTGCGAGTCCTTAGATTCCTCTAGCTCGGCTTTATGTGATTGGTCTAAGAGGTTGATACCTATTACAAAGTCTTTAGTTATTCTGAAATAATATTCCAAAATGCTGTGAAGTATTGATCTCACTTATTTATTCAAATATTCACTTACTTGTTCAGATATTCACTCGAGTAGGCTAGTAGTGTTCACTCCCAATTACTTGTAAATCTTATATATTAAAACCTATGTCCAATTTTTATAAGAATCACGAATGTAGTAAGGTTTTATCTATTTTATTAGCCTAACTTATTATGTCATCATCAAGTTATTAAAATATAGTTTATATATTTATATGATAAAAACAACATATTTATATGATTATATACATACATAGATAAATATAGGTACGCATATACATATGTATATCTACATCATGTTTATTAGATAAGTCTCATATTTGTGCATATATACTTTTTCTAGGACTTCAATTAATGTGAAATATAAAAGGATATTAAATATACTTATAAGAGCGAACTTTTACATATCCTAATGGTATATTGTTGTACATATATATTTATGGGGAGAGAAAAATCATATAACTTCTATTAGTATATATTTTTATGCATATATATTGTCTTTTAATATTAACAATTGGTATTTCCATGTATGGTTAATTTGTCATAACACAAGTCTCGTAACCTCAGAGTAACTGGCTTCATTTATGAAGGTAATTTAAATGGTGAATTCTTATACAAACAATTAATTTGTCATTATTGTTTTGTTTCATTTAATTATTACTATTTTTTTCTAATCTCTATATACTTCTTTATTATTATATTTTATCTATTATAATTTTAATACATCATATACTGCTATGCATGGGAGTTTAGTATTTAATTGAAAATTGAACGAATTTAAAGGACTAACCAACGGATGAACTCCAACGATTGGCAATGACTGAGAGGTGTCGCTAAAGCTAGTCAAATGGTTTTGCATCAAGATGTCATGGTGGTTTGATAACAGGTTCTATCATCCATTGCATGGTCCTCTTATCAACTAAACATTATATACATACATATATATATATATTTTCAAAGTCTCCTACATTTCTACTGGAGCTCATTATAATTTGTCTAAGTTCTTATATTGTTTTAAAGATTGTAAAACAATTAGAAGGATGCATTTATAGAACTCAGGGAGTTAGTGGGAATTATCCCATTTGCCATGTTAAGCCTTTAGGGTTTCTACTACATTATAAGTCCATTTAATATTTTATTGCCAATTGTTTGCCCAATACAATTGTAATTTGTCACTAACATGTCATATTCCTATAAGCTAACATCCATTTCACTACACAATAGAGTTGTCACATTATTCACTTGCAAATGTAAGAGCTTTAATATTTGTTTATTGATGATTATTCTTTTTACCCAATTTTTAGTTATTTCAATGTATTATTTGCTTATTTGGGAAGTTTCAATTAACTTTGCAAGTATGTATATATATCACATATTAGATATAATTTAGTGTACATATATTCCTTAATATTAATTCATGTCATTTTATTAATTATGTTACCTAAATATTTTATCTGTTGTGGTTTGTTATGTATCGGAATTTGTTTTGCGTATTTTTGATAATTAATGAGTAATATGTATATATTTCATTAAGGTAGTATTTAATTATTTTATTTTTCTTGAATTCAAACTCATGGCCACTTTTACTAATATTTTCATATTTATCGTAAAATTTCGAGCTTAATAAAAAAACTTTTGCGATTGTCCACAATTTCACATATTAATTTCGATTTGGCAAATTTTAAGCTTACTAACCAATTTTGTGGGGGTCTCATACAATACACACACACACACACACACACACACACACACATATATATATATATATATATATATAAGAGAGAGAGAGAGAGAGAGAGAGAGAGAGAGAGAGAGAGAGAGGAGAGATATGTGGAATAATTTACTATAGAAGGTTTTGTTGCACTCACACTTGATCTCTTCAATTAGAAAAGAGTGGAAAAATGATTAATCTACTTTTAATATTCTTAACTAAATGAAAACAAATAACATATCACATGAATATCTAATGTAGGATAAGTTGAGTTCGAGCTTATGTTTAAGCTTGTAAGCTAGTTTATGAGTATGCTCATTTATATTATTAATAAGTCGGTTTGCAAATTGGCTTACGAGATGAAGTATTATATTGAAAAACATATTATATAAAAAAATAATATAAGAATAAGAATAAGAATAATATAATTAATAACCATAAAAAATATATATTTTAATGATTATGACTTATGAGCTTAAATTCAATCTTAAGCTCGAGCTTAGGTTCATTTATATAAATGAACTTAA
This sequence comes from Lumnitzera racemosa, assembly GCA_024138005.1. Lineage (NCBI taxonomy): Eukaryota > Viridiplantae > Streptophyta > Magnoliopsida > Myrtales > Combretaceae > Lumnitzera > Lumnitzera racemosa. The sequence goes on from JAMXBC010000007.1 coordinate 38,787,563, forward strand.
GTTTAGGTTTATTTAAGTAAATGAGTTTAACTAATTTATCTACATGAACAAATAAGTTGAGCTTAAGTTTTAGATTTTTCCATGAGCTTGAACTTATAATTTTCAAACTTTAGAAAAGCTTAATTGGGTTTAAACTCGATAATTTTTAAATGAGCTAATTCTCAAGAGCTTAGTCCGATTCAGCTTAGCTTGACTTATTTATAATTTTATGAATATTGTGTTTGAATGGATGGAAATTTAAAGGAAAAAAAGAAAACCTAAGGATTCGAAAGAAAGTTGCGTGTTTGATTATGATAAAAATGAGATGAAGTGAAAGGAAATAAGTGAAACTGTTTCCACTATAGTATCCTTTTTTTCCTCTCCACATGATAAATTGATAGAATTTACATAAAAAGTGTAGAAACAATTTTACAATAAGAAGGAAATAGAAAAGAATCTAAGAAGGTAACACCCTGCCAAATATATATATTTTTTTTCCAGGTAACACCCTGCCAAATAATCGTCCTCCAGGGATGGAATGCAAAACGTAACTATCCATAGGACCATAGATGTTACATGCTGAATTGCTCCATAGGACCATAGATGTTACATGCTGAATTGCTCCATAGGACCATAGATATTACATGCTGAATTGCTGATGCACCATATCACCGTACACTCGTGCGGGAGCAATTATTTACTGGAAGGCAAACCTTTGTTTCCATTTTAGCTGTTTTCCAAGTCGCCATCTCACCAACGAAACACACTTTCCAAAATAGCACAATCCACGTCACACATCCATTACCCTTTCATCACCGTTCACGAGACCAAATCCAACGGTCCCAAATCACTTACCACTGAAGACACGGATCCAACATGACAGCCGTAAGATTTTACCAAATCCAACGGTTCACATCATTCTCCAGCATGAGCGAAATTCACACACATTCTCTCTCCCTATAAAACCCAAATCTTAACTCCTATTATCATGGCGCTTCCAGTTCAATTATAGCTAAATTCACCGTCTCCCTCCAAACACATACGTGCTCACTCTCTCTTTAACATTCAAACTTCGTGAAAATGTCTGGCCGTGGGAAGGGAGGCAAGGGATTGGGCAAGGGGGGAGCAAAGCGGCATCGTAAGGTTCTCCGTGACAACATCCAAGGCATCACCAAGCCTGCAATTCGTCGTTTGGCTCGTAGAGGTGGTGTGAAGAGAATTAGCGGTTTGATCTATGAAGAGACGCGAGGCGTGTTGAAGATTTTCCTGGAGAATGTGATTCGTGATGCTGTTACTTACACCGAGCACGCTAGGAGGAAGACAGTCACTGCTATGGATGTTGTGTATGCTCTCAAGAGGCAAGGAAGGACTCTCTATGGCTTTGGTGGTTAAAATAAATTTCCATTACCATCACAAAAATTAGATGCGCAATCTTGAAAGATCCAAGAGGCAATGAGAAGGAGAGGATGCCCAATGGAATGGGATAATTTGCATGAAATTTGTGGAGAGAGAGAGCGAGAACGTTGCTTCTTCAGGGGAGCAGGGTTGTAATTTGGTTGCTTTCCTTCAGCATGAAGGATGAAATTGTAACTTACGATAATTTTATTTTAAATGAATGCGGAGTTGTATGGAGTTTGTCTCTAGTGGCACCACTAGTTTGATGTGCATTTGTGCGAAAATTATGGATTTTATTATGGTTTTACGTATCATTTTACAAAATTGACCTTGCCTTTCATTTAATTATTAATTTGATGTTTTAAATTTAAATTATTAAATTGTTTAAATCTAAGTTGATATTAATTGATGGTGTGATAGAAGGAAAGATTGGTTTTATTAAAATAGAATAAGGGATTATAGAAATTCTTGAAAATTAAATATGATACTATATGATCATAGAGTAAAAATTTTAAGATAATAATAATGATTGAATTAAATTAAACGCTAGATTGGCGATAGAAGAAATGAAAAAGGTGTAATAAGTATCATAGCAACTATAATCAGTGTCAAAAAGTTGAAATATTACAATATAAGCAATTATGTATTATCTTTTATATTTATAATATTACAATTTAGTGAGAGTAGATAATTTTGATAGAATCTCATGCACTTTAATACATAGGATAATTATCATTTAGTTAATACACACAATATGGCAACTTATCAGAATGATACCATCGAGCCACATTTAGGACATTATGTGAGCAATCTTATTTATGTTTGGTTACACTTTATAGTTTATACTTCAAGTTACTATATTTCTTTTGAAATAAAATACTTGATTTATAATAAACATTTTATATCATTTGCTTATTATTGTTATTAATAAACATTCTATATCATTTGGTTATTAGCACTAAGTAAACTAACACACATGCACTTCTGATGTATGTAAAAAACTATATATAATGATTTAATTAAATTTGGACCATAATACAATTACCAAATTAGACTATAGATGATGGATGATTTTTTTTTTTAAGAAAAAGGAAGAAAAAAAATAATGTATAAACAACCTCAAAAATACATGAAAGCTGAAGAAACTAAATATTTATAGGATATCATTGTAATGTACTTGTTATAATACATATGCTAATCATATTTATATTATATTATTGAAAGAGTTGCCATTTGCCTAAAGAGATAAAATTTGTTAGCAAAATTTTCTACATAATAAAATGAATGTGTCATATACAATAAAATTACCCAATAATTAATTTAGTTTTAATCTAAAAAGGCTACTAGAAAAAGGGGACAAATGTAAGCAACCCAAATAGAAAGTCTTCGACAAAATGGAGTTAAAAATATTTACAATAACAAAATCTTTTTTAAACATGTACAAAAGCAAAATATTCAATTCAATATATACTAAAGCAAAAAAAAAGAAAAAGAAAAATTAATTGATCATTTAAATTTGGATTCTAAGTGTGATTAGCTCTCTATGATGGAAGGATTTTAAGCTTTACACCGTTAGCACAATTGAGAGTACTTTTAACAATACTTTATATCCATATATGAATCTAATATATATTCACATTCTACATAACCACATCTTTAATAATGAAAAAAAAAAAGAAAATAAACCGTTAGCTACCAAAAATAAAGCACGATGTCAAATATAATAGGAAGATCACTTCTAAACGAACATATGTACTAACTAGGGTATGACCCATGAAAAACAAGATACATATTAGTCTTCCAGCTTTTTTTTTTTTCATTTGTTTGTTTACCATATGTTCCATACCACATTCAAGTGCCAATTATTATAAAGATTTCTCTTTTGAAAAAGAAAAGAGAAGAAAAGAACCTCAAAATGAGAAACTAAAATTGAGAAGAACCTTTGTAATGGCACTTATTTTTAGATAGTGTATTTTTAAACCTTAGATACTTTTCTCAAAATAGAAAATAAACCTACTTATAAGATGCCAAAAAATAAATAAATAAAGGCAGCCAAGTCAACTAAAGCGTCGATGCTTTTTTCTTTTCTAGAATAGATGTGAAAAGAATATATTTAAAGTAGAACACTTGTTCGTTGCTTTTTGTTCTATAAAATTCTACAAACTTTAGGTAATTTTTCTATTGAAAATAGTAAATTTACAAACAAAATACAAAACCAAACAACAAAATTATCTAAAACTAACCTTAAAATGAACAAAATGACGACACTTTCAAATAGTAAATATTTTACCATTAGATAATATATTCTAATGAAGACAAAAAAAAAAAAAAAGAAACTAGCAAAATACTAAATTGAGAAAACAAAATTACCTAAAGCTCTAATCTTTGTCCTGATAATAATACACATTAAACAACACCATTTAAATCAAGCGATTAAAAATTATCTAAAGTACAAAGAAACATTATGACTTGTTTTGGTCAATGCAAAAAGACATGCAAATGGAAAAAGTAAAAGAAAGAGTAGACTTGAGAAAGGATCAAGTCTAGCTCCTAAACCAGCCTAAGACTTGAGTAGCATGAGTCTTGTCCATGGTTCGATCTGTTGGGCCTAATGGATCACCATGGGTCGTAGCTATTGACCTACTAAATCGGCGGGTTGTGAGCTTAGGTAGTGGATCAATGGTTTGAACTTGCTGATCCAATCTAGATAGCTTCCAAGTAAAAAAAAAAAAGAAAAAAAAGAAAGGCCATCAATTCAATTGCAAAGTTTGTAGCCTTTCTCCATCCCTTCATTATCAAAAAGGAAAAAAAAAAAAAAAACCACATCTATATTTACACCCTCCCACTCTCTTTTGTCCTATCACCTACACATACACTAAATATATTTATTCACTCACACTCGCTTTGCACACAAATTAAATCACGCACACTCACAAAGATGCAAGCAAACAAAAACTTTGAAATTTGAATTGGTAAGTCATGTAAATAGAGAAATTAAATGCAAGCACATGATTGTTTTAAAAATTTTATAAATGTGAAAATTTTTCAAAACACAATAAACGTAACGTGTTTTGAAATTTAAAATGATGAAATCGTGTATATAATGTTTGTATGCTCCTCCCATTCTTTACCATCTTCAAATTCTCTCCTAACTCTACATATCTCTTTTCAGTATTATTGAAACACTTTCACTCTACGTGTTATTTTCTTGTTGATTTAAGATAACTTTTTTTTATGTTCACATCTGTTGAAAAATATTATGTTACCTATAAAAAACCTTCTACACTCGTGTCAACTTTTTATTCCTCTTGATGCAACTGACGTAATTTTGTTTTTTTCAACTTACGTGGAAAACATTGTGCATAATAATTACATAAAACAAATGGATTGCTTTTTCCATGGATGTTTGTCTAGTAAGAAGGCTTTGAAAGGAAAAGGGAAAGGTGTCCAAAATGAGTAGTGAATTGATGTCGAGGATTATGATGGTTACCACGAATAACTTAGTGACTGAATGGAGGATGTATTCGACATTCTAGTTGTTCCTCCTAATTTTCACCAACTAACATCAAATTAAGAGGATGATTCTGCAAATATTGCTAAAGATGACATTGAAGAGTTGCAACGTGGCAATTTAGGTAAGCTTCATAGACTTGTGAGGTCCAATATTTTCACTAAACCTTTCACTAAAATTTGCAAATGAAAGGGGGAATTCTTGTACGCATTGCAACTATTGCATTATAAGCTACACATGGAAGGAGGGGGATATGTACGACATTTTGACTAGATACTTGTAAGGGAAAGCATCCCGCAGGGTATGATATTGATAATTCCTAGCAACAAATTACACATCTTGGCAATTCATAATCATTTGCATGATTCTAGTATGACATAGAGAACCAGAAGATAGCCTTTACACATCACATTACAAACATATACCTCTCCCTTAATGTAAGTAAGTGTAAGCCTCAACTGTAGTATGAACATGAAGTGTTAAAGCCAAACTCATATACTTTTGGCATCGAGACCATGTGTAAAGCTAACTACAACTATATCATAAAGGTAAGAGGAGCTAGTAGTAATGTTTAGTTCTTTGGATATCTAAGTATTTATATGTGTAGATATATGGATCGATAGATGGCATGATAATTCTTACATAGGTGTTACTTGTTAGTGGATAGATGATAAGTGGTAACTTAACAAAAAACTTTTGGCCCTTAGGGTATTTAATGAATAGCATACGGTACAGGCAATATCTATTATTCTTGAGGAGTATCACTTGCTAAGGAATTTTTTCTTGATAGGATTTGATAATATCAGCACAAACATCATATCAATAAAGGACCTAAAAGATCTATGCTAGCATGCATTAGGTGGGACATTTTTCCATATTAAGTGTCCATGTTGTCACGTCCTAAAGAGTTAGAGTCACAACAGCCCTATTGTGTGAACCATTCTAAGACAAAAACCGACTTTACAGCTACTATCATAGACCTAGTTCACACAAGATAAACCTAACTCAACTACTTTGAAGTGTTTAATTTCGTATATGTCTATTATAAACTTGTGGGGTAATCTTTAAAAATGATTGTTAAAAACGAGTTTATAATGAAATCTTGTCCAAAAGAATTAAGTTTAGTTAGTGATACTTTGACAAAAAAAATTCAAAATTTATAATTATTTAAAAAATAATATTTGCGTAGAAAAAATAACAAGTTTAAGAAGAGGCTGCTAGAAGTCTATATGTTTACAATATGTAGTATACACATCAATAATGGAAAACTAGACGGTCATACAAGGAGACCTTAGTACTTTTCTTAAAAGTTAATAAAATCAACAATTAGAATAAAGTTTAATCAAATCTTCTTGATCCTCACTTCCCATCCCCCTTTTTTGGTCTTCGAGTGTTAGGTGGTATGCTTGTAAATCTACTTAGAACCTGCAAAACAACTATAAGAGAATGAGAGATAACTTGCTCAATAAGTGGGATGGAGACATAAGTGTGCATTTAGCAGAAAAACATTTAAGGTTCTCAACCAAGTTAGTTAGATATAATGCATACACAAGCAAATACCATTGCCCAACATTATCTGGTTTGTCATGAGATTAGAGAAATTGTGCTTATTCTAATTTGGGTTGAGGAGTTTGACGTTGTACATTCGTGAATAAAAATCAAACCAAGGCTTGTACGATAGAGAACACCCTTTGCTTAAAAATTCCTTTGAATCGTAACCCTTAACTTTGTTGTGACCTCCTCTCTTATCATTTAGTTCAACTAAGAGTGAGGAAATGACCATTTCGACTATCCTTATTAAAGGAGTCTATATTTGATTTGAGAATCCTAGTTGTTACCTTTAGTGGGTTACGATACATGTTAGGTTAGAAGTTAGGTCGAGTTTCAATTAATTCAATTTTAGAGTAATAAACTAATTCAAACAATCCAAACAAGACAAAATATACAACATAACCACATCATAGAGCTCAAGTAGCAGTAAGGTAATACACAAGCACATGTAAAGTACACGTACAAACAAATACATTGCAATCACAAACCAAAACCATAGCAAAGTGATGTAAATTAAGCTACCGGACCTCTGACCCGCAGCTAAGCCCGAGGACTAGAGAAACTAGTATGATAAATCCTTTTACTCCAACTAACCCCTACTGAAGCTGAATACTTCCTTGCCAAATCACCCTTCATATCGAGCTGTATGACTACCCATCTTTCTATAGTGCGTCAAATTGAAGATTACTCACTAGCGCCTAAGTTGACCAATTACTCGACATCTTTCTTATCGAGAAGCTAAGAAAGAGAGACTTCAGACTAACTAAGCCATCCTTGCTTGGACAAGGCATCTGTCTGTACTTTTTTGTTCGTATTTTCTAATAACCTCGCCAATGTAGTATCATCGCATGTACAGTATCATGTGAAAAATCCATTACAACAATGATTATTTTGCTTGTGTATTCATTTTTACCCTTTTGTATCTTGTATATTACTTTCTTAAGAAATGCCCTTTTTGTCTTTTTCTTTTTAGGAAAGTTGCCTTAACTTATAGGTATAAATACTCTTGTACTTATAAATGTTGAGGAAATCGGATCATCATTACTGCATACTTGCAGTATTTTCTTCCTTGCGTAAATATTGTTTGTTTACTCTTGGCATCACTTTTATCTTAACCTTTAAGTAAAGCTAAGTAGCGAGTAACCTTATCAGATCGATTTGTGCATCATATCTAATTGTGTTGTGAGTCCTCAGAAGTTCCATTAGTGCATCATATCCTCTAGAGTTGTTCGTGGGTTTTGCTTACTGTTCCATTCGTCATTTATCCCCTTTTTTCACTTTCCTCATTAGTCCTTTTCGAGCTTTTTGCAAGCTTGGACCCATCCAGGGATTGGCCTTGTTTATTCTTGGTCACGGTTCACAATATCTTAGTATCAGAGTGGAGGTTTCGTGTAAACTATAGTAGTTCTTAAAGTTTTGTAATACTCTATTTTGCGTGTATGAAATAGAGCAAGTTACTGTATTCATTGAACTGCTGTGTAGTAAACTGTTAATTTTCTGAAGTATTTATTTGAGCTTTGAATCTGTGAGAAAAAATGATAGACCCGAGTATGAATGTTGGTATTAATAATGATAGTAGAATTGTCCACCATGGACAACAGTCTTAGGATACTTCTAAAAGCATTGACGAAACGCTTGATGAGGTAGCTAACCACTCAGTAGATTTGACTCGAGTTGTTCATGCGTTGTTTTGTTGACTTATTGAGGCCGCACAAAACACTCCCCAAGCTGCTCAACTTGTTAGAAGTCAGAACCCAGCTCGACTCGTTCAAGGTGGAGGAGTTGGCGAATGAGTATGGCAAAGGATAGACTTGAGAGAGCTCGATGAAGAGGAAGAAAAGTATTTTGAAGAAGTGCATATATGAATCGCTAAAGCATTTGACCATGTGAAGCTTCGGATTTTAAGTTTCAATGGATCTAGGAATGCTGATAACCATTTGGATTGGGAAGAGAAGGTGGAGAGTGTGTTTGATTGCTATCAATATGAAGATTATGAGAAGGTGAGAATTGCTGCTGTTGACTTCTCCGGATATGCCATAATGTAATGGAAGAATTTTCAGGCCATGAGAAGACGAGAGGGCTACTGAGAGATTAATACTCGGCAGTGCTCAAAAACAGGTTCGGGCTGGAAACTTATCTCCAAGATACTTTCACTCAACTTTAGGAGCTGAGACAAGGAGGCTGAACTGTTGATGAGTATGTTCAAGAATTTCAAATGCTTATGATATGTTGCGAAGTGGAGGAACCACTAGCTCAAACAATCTTAAGATTCATTAATAGGTTGAGAGAAGACATTTAAGACATTGTGGAGCTTCAATGATTCACTACAATGGATGAAGTTGTTAAGATTGCCTAACAAGTGGAGAGGCAAAGAAAGGGGCAAGTGTCGACTACAATGCCGACTAGCCGATCTGGACAGGGAAGTCATTGAACTTTGCCAAGTACCAACTCGAGCAGAAAAGTTGATGTTCGAGTTGAGTAGAAAGGCCAATCCGACAATAAAGTGCCGACCCAAACTTTTGGGAAGGGGTAAGGTTTGGAAGGAAGACAAGCCGGATCAAATGTTTCGAATGCTAGGGGTTTGGATATATGGCTGCTCAGTGCTCGAACCGAAAAACGATGGTCATCAAGGGAGAAGTTTCGAAGTTAGAAGTAGAGAGTACGGATGAGGAACACGAAGAAGAAGAGGTTCTTACCAAAAAAGAAAATGCTGAGAAAAAGTTGATTGAAGAGGACATGTTTGCTAAGGACTTGGACAAGTTACTCATGATTGTCTGATGCATAATGAACATGGAACCCTCGCGAGAGGAGGAATAGAGAAAGAATTTGTTCCATATCACTTGTAAGGTGAATGATCAGGCGTGCGCCCTCATCTTGGATAGTGAAAGCTTCACTAATGTAGCATTAGCCTATTTTGTTTCAAAATTGAAGTTATCGACTATTGTACATTTGAGGCTGTATAAGTTGCATTGGTTGAGTGAGAAAGGAGCATTACGTGTCAGTCGGCAAATACTATTACCAATCACTATTGGGAACTACTTTGACTAAATTCTCTACGACGTACTACCCATGTGTGCTTCCCACATGTTACTAGGTAGATCGTAGTTGTTTGATAGGAGATATGAGCTTTTATCAAAAGTACAAACCAGACTATTTGGTTTTGTAAGTATCAAAGAACAGTACTCCGAGGATCCACACTTTGGACCTATAATTTTGTGATGCGTTGATGGAAGGGCAGTAGACGAGTATCATATGGAAGACGACTACTTGTTTTGAGGTGAAAAATTATGTATGCCGATTTGCTCACTAAGGGAGCTACTAATCTAAGAAGCATACAGTGGAGGTCTCTTTGAACATTTTGGAGAAAGGAAGACTTATGAATTGTTGAATGATTGATTCTTTTAGCTGCAAATGAGGAGAGATGTGTATCAAGTGGTCAAAAGTTGTGCTGTATGCAAGATGGCCAAGTGTTGAGCCGAGCAAGGGAGAGCAATGTCCCTACCTGTCCCAATGAAGTTGTGGATTGAATTGAGCATGGACTTTATTCTTGGACTATCGCAAACTGCCCGAAGCAAAGATTCTATAATGGTCATTGTGGATAGGTTTAGTAAGATGGCAAACTTCATACCTTGCACCAAAACTAATGATACTTGAGCTATTGCTTCTCTTTTCTTATAGGAGATTATGCAGATACACAACCTACTGAGAAGTGTAGGCTTTTCCAAAGACTCGAAGTTCTTGAGCCATTTCTTAAGAACCCTATGGCGTTGGCTGGAAAACAAGTACTCTTTAGTACCTCATTTACCTCCAAACTGACGGCCAAACAGAGATGGTTAATTATACTTTGGGGTCACTGCTCCAAGTTGCAATAGGCAAGAACTTGGTTGATTAGGACGTTTGCTTACTAGTGCTCAAGTTTGCATATAACCGAATAGTACGTGACACCATTAAGAAGACTCCCTTCAAGGTAGTCTATGGGTTCAATCCCAAGTTACCCTTTGACTATACCTGTGTACCAGTACTCGCATAAGAGGACCCTGACGCATCGACCAAAGCACAATCCCTTCAACACATCTATGATAAGGTTACTTGATACATTGACTAAGTTGCTAGAAGAATACGAGAAAAGACCAAGGGTAGAACAGCTAAATAATTTCAGCTAGGAGACTTGGTGTAGCTGTACCTTATTAAGGAATGGTTCTCGAACAAGAAGAGGAACAAATTATTTGTAAGAGTGGAAGGACCTTTCAAAATCCTCCAAAAGATCAATGATAATGCCTACATGTTATAATTTCCCGAAGATCCTAAATCCAAAATAACTCGAAGGGAATGATGGGAATTAAGCTATCACACCTTTGACCCACAGCCGAGCCAAAGGATTAGAGGGACTAGAACGACGAATCCTTCTATTCTAACTGACCCCTGCCGAGGCCGAGTACTTCCTTGCTGAGTCACCCCTTATGCCGAGTCGTATGACTACCCATCTTTCTGTAGTGCGTAGAATTGAAGATTACTCACTAGCGCCCGAGTCGACCAATTACTCGGCATCTTCCTTGCCTAGAAAGAGAGACTTCAGACTAATTAAGCCATCCCTGCTCGAATAAGCCATCTGTTCGTACTTTTTTATCCATATCTTCTAACAACCTTGCCAATGTAGCATCGTCGCGTATATAGTATCATGTACAGAATCCGCTGCACCAATGATCGTTCTTCTTCTTGTATATTCATTTTTACCCTTTTGTATCTTGTACATTACTTCCTTAGGAAATGCCCTTTTTTCTCTTTTTCTCTTTTTCTCTTTAGGCAAGTTGCCCTAACTTATAGGTATAAATACTCTTGTACTTGTAATTGTTGAGGAGATCGGATCATCATTACTACATACTTGGAGTATTTTCTTCTTTGCGTAAATATTGTTTGTTTACTTTCGGCATCACTCTTATCTTAACCTTTAAGCAAGGCTAGGTAGTGAGTAACCTCACCGGATCGATTCGTGCATAATATCAAATTGTGCTATGAGTCCTTGAAAGTTCTATTGGTGTGTTATATCCTCTGGAGCTGTTCATGGGTTTTGCTTACAGTTGCATTATTCATTGATCTCCTTTTTACACTTTCCCCATTAATCCTTTTCAAGCTTTTTATAAACTTGGACCCATCCAGTGATCAGCCTTGTTTGTTTTTTGTGACGGTTTGCAACACAAAGGCTCCAAGTACTTTAAAATACTCTAAAATCCTGCAAAGCATTAATTGTACTTATCTGAATATGGATGCTCATTCTCTTTGCGTGTTGCTCTCTTCTTCCTTTATTATCCCTCATATTTAATGTAACTTTTTTAGTTTCCATCCAATATATAACATAAGATTTCATTTTGACATTTGAATATGTTCTTTAGTTGAGTTAAGTGAGTTTTCTAAGGTTTTTATTAGGTATTGATTAAGTAGTGTGAGTTCTAACCAAGGTTCTGACCTAGTATTTTAGCTTATATTGTTGCTCAATAAGTTTTAGACCTAGGTTCTAACTTTAGTAAATTCTTATAGGTTATAAGTAAATGACTTTCTAACCTACTCTTTAGCTCCAAGTGATCTAATATTCGATTCCAACTATCTTCTTACCAGACTTCTGGTTGCTTCTACATTTAACTTCTTCCATTAGATTACTTTCTAACTGAGTTTTCGACTTAGGTTTTGAATTGGCATTTCGGTATAGGTTATTATCCAAGTGGTTTTTAACTTATGTTTCGACTCTAATAAACTCTGATAAGGATATAGAGTCCAAATAGAAACCACTTTTTGACTTAGATCCAATTTTAGTTTGTTCATGTTATTCATTACCGGATTATATTATAACTTACTTTTTGATACAGTTTCTGACCTTGCTATTGCCTTTAAATCTTACTATATCACATAATCTCCAACTTACCTTGAGTTTCTAGAAATCCAACACCCAGTATAAATAGTAAATATCACCTAAGTACTATAATTATTTGCACCATTTCTCATTATACTATCTAATAATTACAATTGCATTAAAACTTAGAGAGTTGACCTTAGACCACCAAATACCCATTTTCACTTAAAAAATCAACATTCTTAAACTATAATAAACAACTTTCAGCTGTTATACGTGGATAAATATAGGTTGTTCCATAATTTTATAAAGAATTAATCAAACTTCTTAATAAAACAGCACCTCCAGCTTACTATTTATGCAAAAATGGAATTTTCCCAAAAATCCAATAACTTAATTTTAACAATCCAACCACATAACATCGAAATAAAATATCTTAGGAGTATACCCATAAAATTTTAGGCCAAAACTACGTAAAATGGTTTTTCGAAAACTTGATTGAAAATTAGTGAGCAGGACATTTTTTTTATTGACCTTATACTAGCACTCAAAATTTCTAAAATTTGAATTCCTCATGTAAAAATACTCAAGAAAACCTAGTTTCAAAATTTTTGCAATTCGTTTAATACTTTTTTCAAAACTTAGTTAAAATCAAGGATAACGGCGACTCACTAGAAACTCGAGCTCTAAGGGAGAGAGGCCTTGTCGTCCAATCTGGGTGCTGCCTACTTCTTCAAGTGATGGCTTCGTTTCCCTTCTAGTTGGTTGCTTTCTATGGGAACTCTTTAACCTTCTTTATTTTGTACTTCACTTTCTTAATTTTCTTTATTCACTCTCTCTCTCCCTTTCTCACTTCAATATTTTTCCAACCTTACAAATGACCAAACTTTGATTTAGAGTTCAATTTGTCTTTTCATATGATTATTTGAGGGTCACTTGATATTTTATCCTAGGCTAACAAGTGCAATCCACTAACTTAGGTGTCTTAACATGGGTTTTTCTCTAATTTTTGATTACCTAATGGTTATTGCACCTAAAGAAATGTCCCTTGGTTGCTCATCAATTTTTTTTTAATAATTTATCCTACATTTTATCTATTTATTTAATGAATTGTACTCTGTAGACACTCGATTTTTGCCCCTTAGTAGTTATAGTTTTGTTTTTTTTTTTTGTTTTTTAAATAGGGTCCTAATTCAAAAATAAGAAAAATATAAAAAATAAAAATTGAAAAAAGATGAAAATACAAAAAAAAAAAATGAGAAAAGAAAAATTATAAAAATTTTTAGAGAGTAAATTACTTTAGGGATAAATAGTTTTAGTTTAGTTTAATTTAAATAATTATTTTAAGGAGTTGCATTTTTTAAGTACAATTCAATTGTATTAAAAATCAAGGCATAAACCAACGGCCTAACGGATAAGCATTGGAGTATTGAATTGAATTTAGTTTGAAATCATAAGTTTGAATCTCGTTAGGCACACATGGGTTTTTTATCTTTTATTCCATTGTGATTTCTTTTTTATAAATCTAATTTTAAATCTCAATCTAATGTGATAAAGAATCGTGAGATTCATATTTGATTAGATACGAATCGATACAAAAGATTTGTTTTGGATCTTATAAATAAGATTCGCACGATGTAAAGGAGGATTTTTCTTCGGAGGATATATACGAATCGATACAAAAGATTCGTTTTGGATCTTATAAATAAGATTCGCGCAGTGTAAAGGAGGATTTTTCTTAGGAGGATAGGACCAAAATATTACTCTCGCCGCACATCCACAAACTCTAATACGCAACAACAAACACCTTTCTCGATCCCAAACCCAGCAACAATAAACAAGATGACACAGTCCACGCCTAAACACGATAGCAATCCACTGACCAAACACAATCTCTAGCACCATCCTCTTCACTAGTCTAACTTCAAAACAACCATGTCCAACATACTGTTGCAACACTCTACCACGCATTGCATCTCATGCGACCACTCAACAGCAAATACCATTGCCATCCTCTCTGGTACCACATTGAATCGCCCAACACCATCCCAAATATGATCAAACTTCACTTGTAAATAGACTCACTCTCAACCTTAACACAATTGTAGTGTGAAACCAAACTGTAAGAATCTTACATGATTCTGACCCGCGACATGCGTATCCTCAGTTCCCACCAATAGCCCATTGCATGAACGGCCAAATCCCTTTGCATACGCAAACAGCAACTTACGCATGGACGACAGTAACAGGCCCAACCATAGACGAACACACAACCATAGCAGTCTCGCTCACAGAGTAAACGTACAAGTTTCCAAACCAGCATTGCACTGCATGGTAAACTCCGTTGCACTCGTTGCTTTCACGACGACTGACTAGCAGTACTCTCACCATTGTAGTGGTTGTGACCAGCGCCTCCCTGACGTCCTCCTTCCGCGGTTGAGCCCATCTACAATCAGCATTGCGTATGCCTACTATTGAACACAATTACACTTGCGACTCACTCCTACATACGAGCACGTCGTTGTCCGCTCTACCATAAATACAATACGCGACCACTGCACTATCGCCATACTCCATAGTCGAACCACACATGTCCTTAGCACCGATACGCAACAAACCACTATCTATTGCTGGTCGCTAACGAATTTAGCTCAACATACACCAAGTTGCCTTCCATGTTACAATTCCTTTATTGAACAACAAGGTTTGGTTCTTTCTTTTTATTTATTTATTTATTTCTTATTATATTATTATTTCATTATTTAGTTATTATTGATAACATAAAATAAGTAGATATGCACATATTAGATTAGAAGATTTTTTTTTTGGTCTTAGTCTTTTATATATAGGTAGTTATTTAATAATAATGATATATGTATATATATTAATTTAGGTGGTTTTTTTAGCATTAAGTTTTTTTTTTTTAAGATTTCCTCACTTAGAAAACTTTTAAAATAAAAGTTAATAATAAAAAAATCCTTTTAAAAAATTTGAGGACTTTTAGAGAACTCTTTTTATAAGATCACTCATGAGTTAGGTTATCCTTTAGATTTTTTTAAAAATAAACAGAATAAATTAAAACGTAAACTCGACCGGTTTTTAAAATTAAATCAACCAACACGTTAAAGTTTTTTGGAAAGAACTACGGTCATTTGATCTCGGCTAGTAGGTACATAAGCCCTTTTACGGCGATAATAAAATATGTAGAAACTTAAGTTTTTTTTTTTCTTTTAGTGTTTATTATTTCTTAAAAAATATTATAATTTGAGGAATAAAGCTAATTTCGGTAAATAGTTAGTGGTACCCATTAGGGTTTAATAGGTTAACCTCTGAATTTGGAACCATTTGATTTTTCATTTAAATTCAAATCAAAGATTGATAGCCAAATCATAGTTAATCTACCCAATTGATTACGACTTTTTTTCTTTTCTCGACTTCGGTAGGGTGTAACTCCAAAAAAATTTTTTAAAATAAAAAACCGGAATTTTCCAATTTCTTTAGTCGATGATTAATATTAAATGGGTTAGGGTTTAGTATTAATCAGAAAATGGGAAATCAAATTAAAATAACAAAACTGAATTTCAGGCTCGACATACTCAATTTCGAGTATGTACATTAACATATTAATTATATTTGATGTATATGTATGTCTTTTATATATTATTTTATGTACATTATTAAGTATGTTACTCTTATAATTTATCTTTAAGTGATTGTTAATCATTGAGACCTAATTTACGTATTATCAATCACTTTATAATAATATAGCAAATTTTCACTATTTTATCTATATTTTTAATATTTTATTATATTTTTTAATTTCAAACCTATGGGAACTCTTTGACTAATATTACTAAACCCCTTATAAGTTTCTAATCTAATCAAGCTACCTTCCAGAATGTCACAAATTGACTACCGAATTTAGTCTTATAAGTATAGATCTCATGTAAACCCCACAACTAGCCATTCGAGGTTTCGATCGGTTGAAAGACCCGATTGAGCCTAAATTATAAACTATTGAAAGAAATATTAGTAAAAATGATCCTGTAAACTTAAATTTAAGAAAATAAGTAATAAAATAGGAGACTGTAAAATTTTCAAATTTTAAGCATAATAATTGCTAATTACCGAAAAGGCGAAAGGTGTAATCTAATAACTAATAAATTACTAAAGATAGATTATATGTATACTAAAAATTTTAGAATGACCAAAATAATAATTAGGAATGTTCGCATGTACCCCACATATATTTACGTGTAGATAAAAATACGCGAAATTACCTAAATTGGCCAAAAACTAAGTAAATAATTAAAGAAAATTATAAATTAATTATGGAAAAAATCAGAAAAAAATCAAAAGAGGCTAGAATAATCCAAATCAGGTCGTAGCAGGTCAGGATCTACAAAATAAAAATCAACCAATTAAAATTAGACAACACAAAAACCAAAAATCAAGGAAATTGGCAAAGTCATGTCTAATTAATGCATAATAATTACAAAAAAAAAAGTCTATAAATAGGGGAAAAATTTTCAAAACTCATTTGGACAGTTTAGCATTAGAGAAAAATTGGAAACCTAAAAAAATCAAGAGAAAATCCAAAGAAAAAAAAGAAAGAAAAGGAAATTGTGCAAATTCGAGTAGTGAGAGAAACCCATACATCACCACCACTCTAGCCCCACCGTCTAGGCTGGCTGACAACCTTGGACCGGGTTTGGATGGCCAAAAAGCTTCGAACCGGTGAGTCTCTCCTTCACCCTGATTTTGAATAATTTTGTAAAATTAGTTATTTTACCCAGAAAATAATGAAACTTGTTACTCTGAGGTTTTCTTGTATGTAGATTTAGGAAAAAATAGTGATTTAGTTTAATTATATCTGAAAATATAGAGTCCTTAACAAATTGATCAAAACCGAGCATGATTAGAACGAGAAATAAATAGGCTTTAGAGTATATTTTAGAGCTCAATTTTTTTCTGTAGAATGCTTATGTGATATAGAATAGTGCTATGAAGCCCTTTTTTTAAAATTAATTTTCTAAATTTTTAAGTTAATTTTTAGCCTTAAAATGATGGAAAAATTGAGAAATTTTGAGTTAATTAGGTGATTAAGATATTAATTACTAATTTATATAGTAATTAGATGTTTATGGATGTTAATATCTAATGTGGAACCCTAATCCTAGCCTTTGGAGTATTAAGTAAGTTAATTTAGGAAATTAGGTAGTTATTGTAAGAAAGTAGTAATATGTGGAATTGGAAATTGATAAATCTAAAAAATTAAGGTTATTTAGATAATATTGGAATAAAAATTAGAATAATATTAAATCTAAATTAAGATTGAATTTTAGGTAATTATATAAGAAAGTAAGATTTTCTCACATCGAGGATAAATCCAATACCCTAATTAGGACTAGCGTGTACCGAATAGCTTAGAATACTAAATTAAGACCCAATAGGATATTTAAATACTCGAGCTTAATGTGATTAATTTCACATTAGGATTCAAGCATATTTAAGACTTAGAAATCGAACTAGAACCTAATTTAAAAAATTGATGCGGAAACTGAACCCAAACCTAACCCTAAACCTAGAATAATTGTAAAAGATTTAAAACCTAGATAATTAGGTATATTAAATCCTAAATAAAACATAACAATAAGTGTTATAGGAAAAAATGAACCTATAATCATTATATGAAAACTGAAACCACGTTTATATTATAGGGATGATCGGCGATGGCCTGAGCAAGTTGGACCTCGAGTGAGTGAGCGAGGGAGAAGTCGAGGTAAGTTGGGATCAATACAATACTGTATTTTAAGAGGCTTGAGATTATGCTTGGTTGTGCTTGTTAGATAGTTGGATGTGTGCATGTGCTTGATTATGGGTGATGCTATGATTCTGTTTGTTGCTCTAGCATGTATTGTATGATTTATATGAAATGATTGATCATCCTAAACTGGACTTAATCAAATATACGACCAGTAATTATAATCGGACATGTATGGCAACCCGTTAGGGGAACTTAGGACTCTCCGGCTAAATACCGACCCCTTTGAAAGGGATAGAGCAAGATTGCAATTGGTCCCTTTTTCATCCTTAGTCGAACAAAGTGATAGGAGAGGAGGTCGTAGCGAGGGTGAAGTCAGTGGTTCGAAGGTAGTCGCAGGAGGAGCAAGGTCTCCATTGCACAAGCCTAGGTTTGGTCGTGAGCTGTTGCATTAATGGCAACTCCTCAACCCGGATTAAAGCGGGCACAATTTCTCTAATATCACGATGGGCCGAACAACGTCGTGCGATGGCATTTGCTTACACATGCATTGCACCTAATAAGTTGATTGAAAACCTTATTGTGTTTATGGTATAGTTTTAAGTTCTCCATCCTAACTTACTGAGCTGTGGTTGCTCACATCCCTATAGACGTCATGTAGGTGTTGGCTAAGAAGCGGCAACAACGACTCTGAAGCTAGCAACTACTGGATCTTGGGGAGTGAGGAAAAATATTGAAGAATCAACACATATTTTATTACTTTTTATTTCTGAATAATGTATAACTAGGAAATATGTTACGGAGAATTATTATAAAATTTAATTTCAATAATTGAATTATAGTGTATATATATATTTCCTCACTTTCTTAGGTAAATGATTTATTTAAATTACAAACTGTTTATTTCAAAGCGGGTTAGTCGTGGACGCTTTGTGTAAATCAGGTCTAAGATAACGGTTGTAAGGCTAATTTCTATCTTAGGATGGTTTACACGGCGGGGCTGTTACGACTCTACCGCTTCGGGGCGTGACATCTCATACATGCTACATTTTAAATCTATGTATTGAAAAGGGAATGGAGGCTTTAGAGTACAAAGTGACACCGATAAGGTTAGTGGTTAAAATAATTATTGAAAGGCTAGCTTTGTGTAAAATGTAAAGAGATTTCTACATGCAAAACGGTAAAAGGTATAAGAAATTTAAAAAGGATATTAAACATGGTTGCAATTCAATGTACAAAATATTACAAAGTAGGGTTAATTATAAAGATCTTTTGTGTAATTTTTGTTTGTGCCTCACACCGAAAGTTGAAATCTACATAGGAGATTGGGATGTATGCATTAAGTTGTTGTAAGTCCTTAAAGTTTTACACAATGCTACGAACATTTTTCCTTAAGTTTACAAGTCTAGTGCGCACTACTTCATTATGGAGGTTGTCATATTATTATGGTTCTTCTTGACGTGTACAAGGACCCAATTCTAAAAAGTTGTGCAATTAAAATGGTGACTAAGTGGCTACAGTATTATAGGGACCTTGCATTGTAAAATAGATGTTCTTCAAGATTGTCTTAATATGTCTTGTTAGATATTTGATAACCTATTAGGAGCCCAAGATTTGTATAGTACAAGTGTAGGTAATGTAAGCCTTGCTATCAGCTACTCGAGATCCAGTAAGTTTGAATTTAGGAAAATAAGTAATAAAATGATTAATTAATATAATATTAAATTTTATGAAAAATTTTCATTATTTATCGAAAACGCATAAAACGAGTTCCGATAACTGACGAATCGATAAAGATAAATTACATGTATACTAAAAATCATAAAATAACTTAAATAATGTTTGGGAGTATTTATTTATACCATATATGTATTTACATGTAGGAAGAAATATGCCAAATATGCTAAAATAATGTTAATTAATTAAAGAAAATGCAAGAATAATTAAATAAAAATCAAGAAAATTATGGAAAAATATGGAATTATCCAGAATTGAGGTATAACAGCTTGGAAAAATATGGAATTATCAACAACTATTATTCATAAGGGTTTTTTTGTACAAATCAAAATACTAGTTAAGGGTTAACTATGATATTCAGGATATCTAAAAATAATGTGATTAATTTTACATTATGAGTTAAAATAAGTTTACAGGGTTCACGTATAAAACCGTACTCATAAACTGAATTAGAATCTAAATTAGAAATCAATGCGAAAACAAAACTACAACTTAACCTAATTCAAGACTAATTGTAAAAGACTTGAAAACCTAGATAATTAGGTATATTAAACCTAAAATCAAAGATAACAATAGTCATTATAGGATAAAACCAATCTATAGTGGTTATATGGAAAACTGAAACAATATTTATACTATAGAAATTTTTGGTGATGGCTAATACGAGTTGCACCTAAAGCAAGCAAGCAGAAAGTTCAAGTAAGTTGAGATTAATATGTTATTGTATTTCGGAGTACTAAATTGTAGTATTTGGAGGCTTGAAATTATGCTTAATTGTACTTGTTAAATAGTTGACTATGCGAATGTGCTTCTTAGATAGTGGACTATGCACATGTGTTTGTTTCTAAGTTGATGCTATGATTCTGATCCGTAGCTATGGATTGTATTTGTATGAATTGTTGCAATGATTGAACACTTTAAATTGAATCTAATCAAATATATGACTTAAAATTATAAATCAGACATGTATAGCAACCTATCAGGGGAAACTTAGGATTCTCTGGTCAAATACTAACTCCTTCGAAAGGGATAGCGTTGGATAACATAATTGGTCTCTTCTTCATCTTTAGTTGAGCTAAGTGACAGGTGAGGAGGTCACGGTAAGGGTGAAGTCAATGGTTTGAAGGTAGTCATGAGAGGAACGGTGTCTCCATTGCACAAGCTTAGGTTTAATCATGAGCTGTTGCATTAACGGAAACTCCTTAACTCGAATTAAAACAAGTAGAATTTCTCTAATCTTATGATAGGTCGGACAACGTCGTGTAATGGCATTTGCTTGAACATGTATTGCATCTAATTAATTTGGTTGATAACCCTGTTTGCATTTGTTGTATAGTTTTAAGTCTCCATCTCAACTTACTAAGTTGTGGTTGTTCACATCCCCATAAACGTTATTGCAGGTGCTAGCTCGGAAGCAGCTTACATTTACCTTATAGCTAGTAACTGCTAGATCTTAGAGAGTAAGGAAATACATATGATGAATAGATATATCTTTAAGGTCTTCACTTTTATTTAGAATCTTTCATTTTCAAACAATGTATTCTTTAGGAAGTTTAAGACAATAAAACCCTGTAAACATTATTTGCAATACTTGAATCCTAGTGTATATATATATATATGTATATGTTTTTATACTTTTTTAAGTAAATAATTTATTTAACTCATGAATTGTTTACTTTAAAGTAGGTTTAGTCGTGGATGTCTCGTGTGAATCAAGTCTAAGATGACGACTATATGGTCAGCTTTTATCTTAGAATGGTTTACACGATGGGACTGTTATGACTCTGTTGCTTCGAGACGTGATAGATAATGAACTTTGCTAAGAAATTGATGAAATGAATGAGCTTTTTAAACATTTTTCATACGTGTACGATGGTTAAGCTGTTGTTACTCTCTCACTGCCATAATGATACACAATTACTTCTTTTTAGAGGAATAACTATTAGCCCATAAGTTGAAGAGACATAAGTTTGGAGGGCAACAAGCAGAGCCGTGACACTATTTGAATATTAACTTCAAGTTTAGGGATAATATCAGTATTTGTGATTTCGACATTCTAGAGCATTGGAAGTTACAAAGAAAGATGTACCCTATCCTCTCTTACATAGAATGACAAGTCCTTGCCTTTGCAACCTTAATGGTATCAGTTGAGCAGGCGTTTAGCTTTGCTAACTTTATTCTTAATGATTGTTGCACATCATTGAGCACCGTCAACATGGAAGCTTGCAACGTAGATTGGTGGAAAGCGATCAATAGAGATCAAGAACCAATGAGGACGTTCAATGAGGAAGATGACTACTTTAGCAACATTAACTCTCTTGGAGGGAGTAAAGGCTCCACCTTAGAACAAAGTAGCCCATAAGGTGATAGTAACTTAACTATTTTATTTATTTATTTGGTTTAAAAGGCTTTTATCACTTAGAAAAATTGGTTTTTCTAAAGAAAAAAAAAATCTAATTGGGGATCTTTGAAAATTAGACTTATTTTATTTTCAATAGATTTTGAAAAAGCCGAGCAAGAAAAAAAAAGGGTGTATTCCAAGGGTTTTTTTTTTTTTTGTGCAGAGAAAATGAACTTGCTAATAACGAAAAGCAAACACTTTTTTGGAAAATAAAAATCAACTAACACTTTAAAGATTTTTAAAAACAAAACTAAATCATCGAACGAAATCGGTTAATAGATATCTAGGCACTTGCTCATGTGGGATGACCTTAAAATTTGGAAAAAAAGAAGAAGAAAATTCTCCTTTAACCATATGAAATTTCGTTAGGAATGGGATGGCAAAACTTTACATATCGCATTATGTATTAAGATACTCTTTTCTCTATCCAACTATAGCAAAATCTAATCTGACAAAATATGAAAGTTTTGTAATATAATTTCTCAAGGTTGTCTATTTATACATATTATATAATTTCTTGTCCATTTAAACAAATACAAACTTGTTCATTCTTTTCTTTGTGTATGAATAATCTATTCCTCTTACTCCTTGTTAGGGAAAAAATCCATGCGTACGGAATGCATTAATTTATAAACTAATGGGACAAAGTAAATTATAGATAGAGAGAAAGCTAAAGAGAAAGAGAGATGAGCATTGGTAAAAAAATAAAAAAATAAAAAAAAGGCCCCTTCAATTCATTGATAATGTTAGGTAGAAGGAAAAATTTTCAAGAGTCTCCATAACATGTCAAAGGAAATATCCTATAAATAAGACGTTTGTATAATACTTCACTCACAAAATGTTGCCTTTGTCTACCTTTTCAAATACTATGCTCAACTCATTTAAAGAAAAGATTGTTTGTCCTTGTAGTTATTTTCCTTAATTATTTAAAAATAGATCTTTTTTTGGGCTCCTGATTGAAGTTCATTCTCCAATGAAAACTAAACCTAACAAGATTAAGATTAATGATTACATGGAAGACGATATTATGTCCATAGAAAAAGATGCTGCTATAAAAGAAGGGGATTTCGAAGTCCATTAAATGTCAGTTGTAAATGTTCAGGTTCAAGAACTTGGAGAATGGAGCCGTTGAAGGGAGATGGTTAATTATGATGAGGATATAGATGTAGACAAACTTAGAGAGGAGATCCCGAATTGCGAGATCTGCAAGCTCAAGTTCGACGTGGATCGACCGGATAAAAAACAAATTAGAAAACACACAAAACTGCAGCACCCAAAGGAGTGCAAGTGCATAAAAATATGGTTTCGGGAAATGCAACAACTAGAAATGCGGAAGAAAAAAGTAAAGTTGGATTGTTTCTATTAAGATTTCATTTGTTCAGTTCTCTTTTAAATCTTCACCATTGCTTTTAGCATGTGTTTTTTTAATTTCTACTGTTAATGTTGTCGAATGTATCTACTGTTATTGTATGGTGTAATGTGTTCGATGTTGCAAAATCATCTGCATGTGAGTTGTAACGAGTAGCATGTTTTAATTTTCGGAAAGTTATTGAAATAATGACCGGGTTTGCAAATTTTTTTATTTGTTATTCATTTAAAATAATTTTTGTTGCCAAGTAGGTGACCCAACTCGTTGAACCATCGGGTTGACTAAACTAGCTTGAAAGTAGCCCTAGCCAAACCGATGCTAATTCACTCAAAATACGACTTGGGGCTTGATGGGATCAGGCTAGTTTTAAACAGGCCTCAAGTCTAAGGAGGAGTGAGAAAATCCTTTTATATTGATGGAAAAACTATGGTTACATAGATATCTTATTCGATTGTGAGAAAGCTAAGCAAAGAAGTTTTTTCTTTAGTTAAGTTAGTGAATGAATAGATCGTCGATTTATGACATGATATTTCATCAATGATCTTCTTGAACCCAAGTCTCATGTTTAAATGCAAACTTTCTGGTTAATTCTCCTCTCTAACTATGTAACAATTCTTATCAAATGCACTTGTTTTTTCCGAGTATATACATGTCAGTTTATGAAAATAGGATGAAAGTGAAAGAAATTATGTTTATATATGATACAAAGAGAAGAAAATAGTTTACAAAAATTAGGATAGAGGGTATTTTTTTATATACGAGAATGAGAGATTCTACTCTTTCGTTCACTATTTTGATAAGATCGATTCTGTTTTTTATTTTATCATTATTTTACATATTTTAAAATTTAAACTATTGAACTTAAAATTTATTTGATAGTTTAGATTTAAAGGAGTACTAATTAAAAGTGAAATAAATAATGATATCAGTTCTGTAAAAAATAAGTATAGGATCGTAGAAAAACAGGATTGAGAGAAATCGGTTTTCCGCGGCTTGTGGTGGAAGTTATGAGAGAGAAAATACAGTCACGGTTTGTAAGTTTTTGGAGAGGGAAATTGCAACTGGGATGGCAAATGAAAGTTTCAAGAGAGGGTGAAATTTAGTATTAGGTAGGGTTAAAAGAAAAATTAAAAGTATTGTATTTGAAAGTGGAGTCAAATAAAAACTATTCGTTTAGTTATAAAGGGTGGGTAGATGTTCAAATATTTCCCTATGATATAGATGATGATTACATATGAAAATTGCCGAAATGGTTTTCTTAATGTGGTAGATAAATTCCTTTTTGCATTTCCAATTTAAATGTTTACTCAAATTGAAAATTGTTTTTTTTTTTTAACTATTAATGCCGTATAGTATAAGAAAAAGGCAGGACTTGTTACATATGAAATTAGATTCATGTTCCATCGACTTATTTCACTACTGCATTAGTTTTGGGGAAATAATTCATTGAAACCTAATCTTTACAATCATTAAATATCACTACAATAATCTCGAGCAACGATGGATCCACATATTGACGCCTAAGTAGCCAAACCCCAAGTTCAGAAATCTCCTCAAGCAATTGGGTAGGACTTGGGGATAAAATACAGTAGAAATAAAATCCGAGGTGTAATAAAGATAAAAAGTAATGCTAAGTTTATATGGTTGCACTTAATATGATAATTAGTAAATCAGCACTAGCGTTGTGTATACAAAAATTAAATATAAAAATTATATACAAAATTTATGATATCAGTGGAAAAAAACAACTACTATAATACTTATAAATTTCAAATTTATTAATAATAGCAATTTTATATTAAGGTCTTCGTATAGTATTCTCATCTAATCCCTTTTCCTCTTCTTTAGTATTGCATGATTAATTTGACTATTGCTTGTTTAAATATTCTTTATAGTTTTTTACTTCCATCATTCAAAACCAAGTTCCATTTGTTTCATGGACATATATGCTATGTGGTTTTTAATAATTTTTTTCCTCTTTATGATTTATGTAAGATGAAGTTTAAAATTTTTGTCTTTCCATCATTCAAAACCTAAGTATTATGTATTATATTGCCAAGAATCGAACGCAATGGTTATTTGTGTTTTTTTTTTTTTTTTGTTTTTTAAAGTATTATCAAGAAACAGAGTATTTATGTTTTGATGAGACAATTATATATTTGCATCAACCATGAAATTTTATAAATAATCGATAAAATAGGTTAATTAGAAAATTAGTGTTAAATGAAGTAAAAACTTAAAATATATTAACATATCATATTTAATCAACAAAATAGCAATCCAACATACAACATACACAAATAGCTAGAAAACTTTTAACATACATAAATATAGCACTCTAGTTGATTTACAGGAATATGTTTCAATGGTAATTTGATTGTAGCAATGCTTTAGTTGGAGTTTCGATTGCAACGAAGTTGTCAATAAAGTTCTTATTAGGATTCACTCTATACATAAGAAAAAACAAACCAACTCAAATAATACAACGTAAAACATAGATATGTACCGAGTGGAAAAGAATTTTAGCAAGAAGAGAGACAAATTTAAAAAAAAAAATTATACAAAACCAAGTCCAAGTAATATAAACAAAAAAAATAAGAGAAGAGAGAGTGTCAGCAAGAGAGAGACAATTTTTTTAAGATATTTAATAGAGTCAAAGACAAGTGGATAGTTTGTCAATGGTGTAGAGAAGTTCACCAAAAATCATGGAAACATGTGCAATACATAAATAAGTAGAGAGTGGAATATTTTATCAAGAAAAATTTATGGGAAAAAAGAATATTTCTTTTTCTTTTTAAAAAATATTCTCTATAAAAAGAATAATTTCTTGTATTTCATCTCTTATGCTTTATTTTCTTTTCATGAATTGATAATCATGATGTTGTAGGAATTGCAAGAAATTTGTACTGAATAACCAAATCAATATATGTATGATGGCTACATAACCGTATGCAAGGAAAAAAATATTCCTACCATATGAAAGTGAAAACTATAAAAAACAATAAACATGAAGAACTTTTTGTTTAGAAAATTCAAATGTTATTACTACTATTTAACCAAAAAAAAATGTTATTACTGCTAACTTATTTTAATATTTGATATATAAGCACTTATAGGTAATTTTCATAGATTTTAAAATCATCAATCGAAGGAGGACCCTTATGACACCAAAAGAGAGCCAAAAGCTTTAGTATCATTAGAAGATTAATACCATAAAAGGCAAATAAAATCATACATAATAAAATCGAATTATAGATTTACCTTAGTTAGCAGTTTAAAGGAAATCACACTGTTAAATCCCGTGACTCGAAAGAAAACTTGCTTGAAAGGTAGGTGAAAATTAGTATACTACTAATTCTACAAAAGATGGATAAAAATAAAACACAATTATCAGACATAGGAGGAGCCTTAAGACAACAAAAGAGAGCCAAAGGTTTTAAGAAGATTAATACCATAAAAGGAAAATGGAAATCATATATAATAAAATTGAATTTTAGATTTACCTTAGTTGGCAGTTTAGAGAAAATGACGATGTTGAATCCAGTGACTCGAAAGAAAACCTACTTGAAAGATAGGTAAAAATTAATATACTACTAATTCCATGTGAGGTATATAGAAATTAAACAAACTAAAATTAGATTTCATACTTACCTTTGTTCTTAGTTTAAAAAAAAAAACATAGTAAGAAATAATAGATAATAGCAAAAAGAATGGAATGATATATTTTATTGATGAATATTGACATGAGAAAGACGATTTCATGGCATAGAAGACATAGATATTGCTATGGATTTTAAGTAGCCATAATTTGATTTTGGACAGTTGCTTTCCGTTCTTCGTGAATGTGGGCATGAAAGTATCAAGATAGCATGAGGACAATTTGATGACATAGAAGAAATGGGTAGTGCTATGTGTACAAAAAATACAAAATACAAAATAAGGAGAGAGAGAGAGATGTGGAAAAGTGGGAGAGAGAAAATGCAAAGTAAGTAAAAAAATAAAGAGAGAGAAAAATGAGTAATGAACATATTTATTTATTAGTTATAATTTTAATAGTTCAATTTATTGTTAATTTTTTTGTTAAATAACAACAAATAGAGGGTAAATATGTAATTTTAAGAAAAATGGTAACTTAAGACCCCATTTGCTTTAATAATAGAGATAATATTGGTGAGAGTCAAATGAAATTATTTGTTTAATATTAATAGATAACAAACACGTACCATGGTATGTATATAAAAGCTAATTATAATGGTACAATAGAGTTTAATAAAACATTTAAATAAAATAATTAAAAATTAAAGTAAGAAACCCGACAGAAGAAATGAGTGATACGTGATTTTTGGAATTATAAAGAGTGGAAAGATAAAACTAGTAAACCTAGGAACAAAAAAGGAGAGAGAGAAAAGAACATGAGGAAGAGAGGTTATTTTTTTTTTTAAAAAAATGGGAAATTCTAGAGAAAAAGGGTCAAAAGAATGAGATCAGTTAAAGAAAATATTAACTAAAAGATTTTAATATATTAGATAAATTATACAGACTAGCCCTTTAAATTATTGTAATGGCACAAATCATGCGGTTTTTAAAATTGAACAGTTACATCCTCAAAATAGACACTGAGGTCCAGCTTTTAGTTATGCAACAACCTACTTGTCTATTTTGCTAACATGAAAAATATTATAAAATAAATAATTTAAATGTAATCTAAATTGCTGACGTGGATTATTTTTTAAGTATAAAAGTTTTTGGAGTTGCATATTTAGTAATGGATTCTTCTTGTTGGAAAAAAAAATATACAAATAAAAAGTAGATATTATATAACATCCACGAGCCCTTCTACTTTGCTTATCCTTGTAAAAGAGAAAACGTAAAATATAAAAGCTAATCGAGCATAATAATAAAAAAAAAGTGTAAAAAATGAATTTATAAAAGCATAACAAAATGTATTCTTTTATCTTTATATATATATATATACACACACACCATAATTATAACTATTTTCTATCGAATCTTTTTCCATACATATACGATGACTACTATGTAGGTGAAACTCGGCATGGACCTGCCTGGTTAAGGGCTTAGCTCCCCTTGAACCAAGACCTGTCGGGCTTAGGTCGGTTCACTTAACCTGGTGGTCCGTGAATCGGCCAATTTTATTTTCTTTTGAAAAAAAAATATATTATTTTATCTTTATTTTTAATTTTAATAAAAACCACTAATAAATGATAAAAATTTAAAATTTTAACTATTTTACTATATTAATTGTTAGATATTGAGATTAATAATTTGCACATTTTACGATGCATAATTATTACTATATGCACACAATTAGAGAATTGAGTAAGCTTTTTACAAGCAACATCTTAAGAAAAATTTATTAATATAATCAATGTGAGATTAAACTTGTGATAGAAAATACTCATTGTGATCTTTTATTACTTGAAAGGAAATTTTAAAAAACAATATGATTTATGTGAGAGTAAATCAAGTATCGTAAAGAGAACATCATCTATTTAATATCTATAATATACTTGCTGTTTTATATATAGTATAAATATATTCCTTATGACTTTTAATTGTATTAAATTATAAATACATTAGTATTTTTCATAAATTATTAAGATATATTAATTTACAAAAATATTTGCTCTCTGAAAAGTTAGGTAAGATTATATGAAACTTGTAATATTTTATGCCTAAACTCTTTTTGTTATTAAAGCATATATTTTATACCATAACTATCTATTTTTACCAATATTAAAATATACAATTTCAATGATTATTTTTCTTATAAACTCATATATTATTCGGTTTTCATATCAATTGATAGATATAAGTAATAATATATATTTAATTTTATTTTATATTTTAATTAGAAGGAATACTTATATTTAATTTATCTAAAATTGGATTTTTTTTTTTAAATTTTCGGATTTGAATCGACAGCTCTTCGACTTAGGCTTAGACCTATTGGTTTCAGTGGGTCAATCATGCCGAATTACACTAACCTACTAAGCCTGACAGGTTAAGCTATGGCTTAAGCCCGTGACTTAGAGGTTTGATAAACCAGTGGGTTGGTTCCAGTTCAGTTCACGAGTTGGACCCGGCCCTTCCCTAGGTCTACAAACTGCTAAGATAAGACTACTTATGATGTTTTTATAGTTGATATAAGAAAAGTGAAAATTCTAAATTTTAAATTGATCATTGTCTAGATATATAGTATAATTGATATGGAGAGAGAGATAAATGAAAAAGAGGGCAAAAAGGAAAAAGATGAAGGCATTTTGGGCAATTGAGAGTGATTGACAAATCATGTTTAGATGAACAAACTATAAACATATTGTAATATTGTATTTTATATTTATTTGATAGCTGTATTTTCCACGTAGGATATTATTCTAGTTGAGCTGGAGCTAGTTGGTATTAATCGGTTAGAAAGGCATACATTCAAACTCTAATATCTATAAGAGAGGAAGAGAGAGAACTTCATTTTGTATCTTTACATTTGTAATACACAGTTTTTCTTTAAGTTCTCTCTTTTGCATTCTTGATCCTCTTCTTAGATGGCACACTAGACATCATTTCATGGTATCAAAACTTCAGGAGATTTGAGATTGTAGTCTTTTCTTCTCGAATAGTGAGTTTCTTTATTTCTACATATTATTACATTGAATTAATAAGGCTAGAAATTAAAGAACAAAGCATTAGAGATTAGAATACTTTAATCCTTATTTCTTATCTAGATCTTATAGTCCTGCGATGAATTTAAGGAATATTTTCTATAATGGTTATAATTTTGTTCCCTAAAGTAAGTCTGTTAAAATGGCATTAGGATCAAAACTCAAGTTAGGATTTATTGACGAAACAATTAAGAAATCAGAACTTATCTCCAATGATTTTATCAAGTGGACTCATAGCGACTATATTGTTAGATGCTAGATTTTTAACTCAATGACCAACGATTCATCACAAAATTTCCTTTATACTCAATCCACTTTACAACTTTGGAGTGAGATTGTTGAACAACACGATTGGATGAATGGCCCTTAGGTTTATCAAATATAACATTCGATCGGTAATCTTTGACAAGGCAATTTATTAGTAAATGCTTACTACAATAAATTGAAGTTATAGGAAAAGCTGCAAGAATTAAATCTTTTTCCTATGTGCACTTACAAGAGGCTTGATTACTCACATGTGACTTTAAAGAATGTTTTGTTGAGTGTGAATCAAACAACAAGGTTATGCAATTTTTTATGGGACTAAGTGACAAATTTTAAGTAGTGCTTAACCGTATAATAGGGATGGATCTACTTTCGAGTGTGGATAGGGAATTTTACCTTGTTCAACAGATTCAAAAGAAACGTCAAATTACTATGTTAGGTAAGCTAAAACCACATGTGTTTTAAGCATATAAAGAAAGTTCTAGGAATTTTGTTGATAAGCAGCGAGTTTAAGGCAAGATGTATTATAAACAGTATCATAATGAAGGCCAAATTATTTGTTTTCTCGATTGGTATAAAGGTAAAAAGATTATAAGGTCAAAGAGGATCAATTCCAGTATAGCTTTTGTTGGTAAATTAGGAACTTAGATTGATTCTCCTTTGATCATGATGTTACTTATGAAGAAGTGAATGTAAGGCATGCCAAATGATTTTAATACCTAAGCTTCTTAAGCCATGTGTCAAGAAATGTTCAAGCTCATGAAGGAAAAGGTAGATGTTTCCTAAAATCATGTGGTAACAGCTAATGCAACTCATTTTACAGGTATTCATTCTAATCACTCCTATGTGTTTACAACTTTGAATAATAAATTAGGTTCTTAGATAGTGAACACTAACGCCATTGACCATGTGACTCCCTTCGCTATAATTTTACATAATAAAAACATACTAAACACACCTATCCTAGCAAAGTGACCTAATGTAAGCATAAAGCAAGTTGACACTATTGGTAATTGTCGAGTCTATTTTTCGATTTCTGTATAAAATTAATTTCTCATTTCCTAATTAATACTAAACTCTAACCTATTTAATATTAATCCTCGACTAAAGAAATTGAGAAATTCCGGTTTTTTATTAAAAATAATTTTTGGAGTCACTACCTGATCGGAGTCGAGAAAAGAAAAGAAACCATAACCAATTAGGTATATTGGTTACGATTTAGTTACCGGTCTTTGATTTTAATTTTAATAAAGAATCAGAGGGTTCCGAATTCGGTGGCTAACCTATTAAACCCTAACGGGTACCACTATTTATTTACCGAAATTAGGATTATTTTTTAATTATAATATTTAAACAAATAAATAAATAAAATCAAAAGAAAAAAAAAGAACCTAAGTTTTTACATATTTTATTGTCACCCGAAGGTGCCTACATACCTGCTAATCGGGATTAGACGATTGTAGTTCTTTTAAAAAATCTTTAACGTGTTGATTTATTTTAATTTAAAAAAATTGCCTGAGTTTACGTTTTTAGTTTATTCGATTTATTTTAAAAAAAAATCTAAAGGGATCCTAACACTTGAGTGTTATTATTGTTTTATAAAAAATACTCTAAAAATCCTATTTTTTAAAAGAGCCTTTTATTAATTTTTATTTAAAGAAAAACAATTTCTATATGATAAATCCTTAAGTAAAGCCAAATCTAAAATATAAATGCCCAATCATAATAATCCCTAAACTAATATATATAGCTATTTACCAAAAATGATATAATTCCATATAATATACTTATATAAGATCTATCACTAAAACTCTTACACTAACATATACGTATATATTATTTTAACTAATAAAATATAATAATGTATATATATAATAAAACCGATCTCAATGACTCTTAAACTAATATACATATCTTTATATCCGTATAACTATTATTAAACAACCATGCTAAAAGGAACACTTAAGTTAATATATATGTATACAGATCTACATCTCTACTTATTAAGTAATTATCTAACTAAATAAAGTCATATCATATAATATACTCGGCATATAAAACTACTGAAAATTCCCTAAGACTAAAGTAAGCATAACTCATTATGTTAATCTACCCATAAAACAACAATAATTTAATAGTAGAACAATAATAATAACAAACAGTTAAAGAAAAACTGAACCTGGACTTCTCTTATTTGATCGCCTAGTGAAGTTGCAACTGCGTTCAGTGACAATGATGTGCTACATAGTATCGTTGCGTGTACTGTAGCGGATGGATGGCCACATGCGTATGAGTTGTGGAATAATGGAGACGTAGATCCAGCAGCGACTGTTCAGCGAAGAGTTGCTCGTCGAGATCGTACTACGGCTACTATTGGTCAACGCGCGAGTTCAGTCAGCGTGTAGCAGTGAACATGGACGATAGCAGCATGAACAGCAGTAACCGTGGCAACGCTCGTCGGTTTGCTTGGGCGACTATAACGACGAAGGATGTAATTTAGCTACTGCATTCATCGGATCTTGGTGTGTGATATGAGGCAAGTGCACCTATCAGTTTTAATATAGCGGATGTGAGTCCGAGTCGATCCCTCAGAGATTTTGAGACCTATCGGTTTTAATATAGCGGATATGAGGCAAGTGCACCTATCATTTTCTACCTACACGAGGTATTCTTGGTTTTCACTTGGTTCATTAAATCTGAATGAGAATATACAAAAAAATGCATGTAAACGAAAGAGAACTGAAGAGCAACATAGGCAAGAAACAAACTAAGATTTCATTGAATAAATGGAGGTATGGTCTCAAATGAGATAAAGGCCTAACCAATTTTGAACAAAAAGGTTCAGCGATACATTTGAAACGATGACTATTAAAAATAAAAATTCAGAAAATAATAACTGCGGGTCACCCTTTTACCTTAGGGAAGACCTGTTGCTATTCGCTGGGATAGAGAACCAGTTGTTCAAATGATGTTGGAACTTGGACAGCGAGTTTGTTGATCCCTCTTTGTTAGATCCTTGGGCTTGAGTCTCTTCCCGTATGAACGTCTCAGCTAGTGGTGGAAAGGTTATTGAGGCATAGTATAATCTGTTACCTCTCTTGCCCCAAGCTTGCTTCTTCTGGAATTCTTCCACCGAGGTAGGATCATAACCAATGCCATAGGTACCAATCTGGCCTTCCTTCTATCATCTTCTCTGTTGGGACCAGTAATCATGTTCACTTCTTCAAACATTTGTAAACCCTGCTCCTCTTATCCCTTACTTCCTATGTAGGGTATAGCCGTCTCCTTATAGATTTCATAATCTTGATCTCCCAGAATTGTAATCACCTAGCCATTAAAGATGAACTTCAATTTTTAGTGCAAGCTCGAAGGTATGGCCCCTGTTGCGTGAATCTAAGGTCTTCCTAAAAGTAGATTGAAAGATCTTGGAATGTCTATGACTTGGAATCGATTAGTAAAGTGCTGAGGGCCAATACTCACGGATAGATCAATCTCCCCTATAATCTCTCTTTTGGAACCATCAAAGGCCCTGATTGTTGTGGAAGAAGGCTTAATTGCAGATGTGTCAACGCCCAGCAAATCCAAAGTGGCGAGTAGGTAGACGTTCAATGACGATCCGTTGTCAATGAGCACCCTGGTGATAATTATGTCATTATTCCTTACCATAATAAAGAGTGGCTTTGTATGTTTGTTCCCTTCCTCACCCAATTCTTCAACTGAAAATGAAATTTGATCTATTGCGAGGATTGAATTAGTAACCAATCCCATCTTCTCAGTTGGAATCTCCCAAGGGACCTTCACCTCATTTAACGTGCAAAACAAAGCCACCCTGTATGGTTCAGATGCGATTAACAGGCCCATCAACGATATTTATGCAGGAGTCTTACTGAGTTAATCCATGATCTTATACTCACTCAACTTGATCATTTTGGTAAAGGCTAATAGCCCTTCAGTACGTTCGGCCGCCGCCTTATCATTTAATTCTCACAATGTGACCTTCCTTGCATGCTCCTCTCTTGGGTGATAAATATTTCCCGATTGAGTAATGCCCCCTACTAGAGGACCTGGTTTCTCCTGATTTACCAGGTGACAGTTAAATAGAGAAGCCTTGTAATTTTTTGGTGGCAATGGTATGTGGAATCTGTACCTCTTCACTTCTGGAGTCTGGTTGCTAGTATAGAACTCAAAAACCTTAGGCTTCTTATTTGCATCAATGACGTTGACAGCACAGTCATCAAAAATCATACCAATCATCGGCCCATGGTTAGGTAAGCGATTATTGTTAACATTAGGAACTGGGGCTTCCACAAAATCCAACTGCACTATCCCTTCATCTATCAAGTCCTGAATCTTATTCCTCAGTCTCCAGCATGCATTAGTCGAATGCTCTACTTGTCCACAATGATATTTGCACTTTACTGCGGGGTCAAAGAATCTCGGTCGATATTGATTGCTAGGAAGTTCGTACCATATCAAATTATCCCTTTGCAACTTCTCAAAGACTTGACTCAAAGGGACCAGTATCTTGGTAAATTGCCTATAAGTCTTGCTAGTTTGAAACTGATCTCTGTACTATTGCTAGGCGGGAGGTGGATTTGCCCTAAAAGCGACTTGAGTATTTGGTCTGGCATTTGAATTTACCATACCAACTGTAGATTCTTTGGGCTTGCTGGCGAATGGTCTAGGACCAGATGATGACGCTGGTGGTCTTCTATCTGCTGGGTCTTGCAGCTTACCGGAAGAGACGGCACTTTCAATCCTGCACCCGGCCGCTACCACTTCAGCAAAACTGGATGAGGCCTGCCCGGTGAGATGGGAGAAATACGGCCTCTCTAAGGTGTTAATGAAAGCCGATGTAAGCTCTTTCTCAGTCGTTAGAGTAGAGATTCTTGCAGCTAAGGACCTCCATCTTTGAGCGTATTCTTTGAACGATTCATTATTCTTCTTCCGTAGGGTAACCAAGTCCATCATAATCGGGGTTACTTCCACATTGAATTTATATTGTTCATAAAATGCTCGAGCAAGTTTCTCCCATGTATTTATCTGATTCAAATCAAGCTAGGCATACCAAGTCAGGGCTGGTCTGGTCAGATTATCTTGAAATGTCTGTACCATAAGTGGATCGTACTGAACATATTTACCCATCTTCCTGACATATAACCTAGTATGGAGCTTGGGGCAACTCGTCCCGTTATACTTTTCGAATTCCGGAACCTTAAACTTCTCAAGGTATGATCCCATGTCATACGTGGAAAACTCAGTAATCCCTGCCTATTCAAATCCATCACACTCTACAAATGCCTTCATCTTCTCAGTGATCTATTGTGTCAATTTCTTTTCTAGTTCTTTCAAGCTGTTCGTACTTGGCTTATGGTCAACAGGTCTCGAGGCCACATATGTGTTAGGCTCGAAGGTCGGGTTATCTTTCGGGTAAACTCCTTCTGATTCGAATGGGTCTTTTTTATATTCGTATTCTGCTTCAGGAGCTTGTGTATTCTTCCCATAACGGGTTTTGGAACCTTCTTCATTAACTGGTGTTGTAGCTCGCAGCAAAGCAATGCTATCTGCTAAGAAGCTCATTTGTTCTGCCATCTTCTCCATAGCCCTTTCTATGAAACGAAACCTCAACTCGGAGGGCTCATTGATGTCAGGGTCTCCATCATTTCCTTAAGTGGTGGCCATCCTGGTTTGGTAACGTGTTCTAATTGGACTTCTCTGAAAGACTTGATGTTTGGGAGCTATTTTGACATTTTACCTAATTTTTATTGAACAACTCAACAAAGGGTTAGTACATATTACATTTTCCTAAAAAAGGGTTGTTAATCGTACAAACATAAAATGCATGTCACACAAGTACAATGAAAAATTGAGAATTGGGGAGAACCTTTTGATGTGGCAAAACCTAACTTACTTTTATTAATTTTTGCAATTGTGAAGCTTTACACCTCTTATTTTGTTCATAAAAAATGAATTCTAATGAAAACATAAAAAACCTAAAATCTAAAATTTTCTCTCTTAGTGGCTAGTAGGCTTATCCTGCAACTTTTTCTTCTTTCGGATCATGAGAGCTTGCTCTTCTTTGCCCTTAGTCCTCTTTAGTTGAGCTTCCAATGCCTTTATCTTCTAATGATACTCCTTGCAACAGCTTTCTAACTCCTGCTCTCTTTTACTCGTCTTCTCTGGTTCAGCTTAAACTTCCCTCCTCTCTTTGTTGTCTTCCATATCTTTCAGCCCTTTTAGCTGGTGATAAAGAAATCCTTCGGTTGTCTGGCTCCTGGCTGTTATCCTTTTAGTGGTAGGGGTGGTCTTTCTCATGCACCAAAGAGCTCGGATGCTCTGAAGCTTGGTTACCTTATCAACCATCGTCATGCCAGGGTTAAGGAAGTCCAACGAGACAGCTTCTAATGATGGTCTGGGGATTATGTCCTCAATGAGTCCATTGGCTGGAACGTATGCGGTGCAGAGGTTGAAGCCAATCAGAGGAACCGTTTTGAAGTCTCTACATCCTCTTATCATTTCCTTGCTTGCAAACCACTTGGGTGTCAACAACAACTCTTCCGCTTTCATATTCTGAAAGTATTGGACCCAGTAGCGACTAGTTATATTTTTTGGCAACTCGATTCTTTTTCCAAAAGATTTGATGAGATCATATCGCTGAGTAAACTCGACCGATTAAAATCAAGCTGGTAACTTCTCATATGGCTAACGAACTAGACTACCAGTAAGACCATATTAGTTTTCAAATCTTCTCGTTTCTTTTTCTTAAGATGGTTTAGTGACCGGATCTACTCGGCCAGAAGGGCCGGGACATATGATTTCCCTTCAAGGAATTGGGCTACGAGTTCTGCAATTCTGAAATGGACTCATCGGCTTTCATCAGGGAACAGGATAGTATTGAAGACTCCTAGTATAAAAGCGTTGACTCGGTACTGGTGCCATGCTTCTAAATTTGCACAAAAAAACCTCACGTTTTTCTCTGTGCTTCAATTCAGTAGAAAACCAATCCATGACATCCTCTAATCGAATGGTCTTTCCTTAATTTAGAACCCAGTTTATTTCGGTTTTTCTGATTCCCAGCAACTTGCTGAAGATTTTTGGTGTTGCAGCTTCTAAGTCTGGGACATAAATATCATCCGTGATTGCAGGAGCCCACAACAATTGGGAGTATTCTTGTAAGGTTGGGCTTAGCTAATGTAAGCCCACACAGAAATTGGTAGATTCGGGCTCCCAAATGTGGACTAAGGCCCGTACTAGAGTGATGTTCATAGGGACCTTCTGTAGAGAGAGAATGAGCCCAATCTCATTCTTAGTGAACTCCTGTTTATCTGGGCTGAAGAGTCAAAACCACGTTTGAAGCAGTTTCTGTGGCCAATGCGGTAAGTGGACATGAATGTCTTCAAAGGGCCTTTAACTTGATCCAGTCATGATTAATCAAAATCAAAATTACAATTACAATGTATTATAAACTTTACATAAAAAAATTATTACAAATTATTTACAAGGGAATATTACTATTACAATTACAATCACAACTTCACAATTGCCTTTATCTTCTTAGGTTCGCCACATCGTAGGTTCTTGTGATTTTTGAAAGAGTTTTCATGTAATATAAAGGGTGGATTCTAAAAGTTTCCAAGTTCTGCAACCACTACGTTTTTCAAAGCAACGATTTTTTTGTCATATCTAAACTCGATGGGGTTGCCTGATCGGCCCCGAAAGATGGTTACCTCACAACATCTGAAGCTTACACAATGGCCCCCCTCCTAAGGTCCTAAGACGGCTTGGTTTTGACCGTGTCTACCATGCATTTATGATGCAGAAAAGAAAAAATAATAAATATAAAAATAAATAAATAAAGTATAAAAGTAAAACCCCTCAAAAATTTCCCTTAAATAAACTGCCACATCAAAACATGTTAGTAAAAAACAAATAAATAAAATAAATAGATACATAAAATAACATACCTACATTTTTTTTATTACTTTTATTATTTCATCCTTTTTTTTTAAAAAAAATAATCCTATTTTCAGCAACTTCTAGTGGCTAGCCTTCTAACGGTCCCCAGTGGAGTCGCCAAACTGTCGAGTCTATTTTTCGATTTCTGTTTAAAATTAATTTCTCATCTCTTAATTAATACTAAACCCTAACCCATTTAATATTAATCTTCAACTAAAGAAATTGAGAAATTCCGGTTTTTTATTAAAAATAATTTTTGGAGTCGCCATCCAACCGGAGTCGGGATTAGAAAAGAAACCGTAACCAATTGGGTGAATTGGTTACGATTTAGCTACCGGTCTTTGATTTCAATTTTAATAACGAACTAGAGGATTTCTAATTCGGGGGCTAACTTATCAAACCCTAACGAGTACCACTATTTATTTACCGAAATTAGAATTATTTTTTAATTATAATATTTAAACAAATAAATAAATAAAATCAAAAGAGAAAAAAAAAAGAACCTAAGTTTTCACATATTTTATCGTCACCCGAAGGTGCCTACGTACCCGCTAATCGGGATTAGACGATTGTAGTTCTTTTAAAAAATCTTTAAAGTGTTTATTTATTTTAATTTAAAAAAACTGCCCGAGTTTACGCTTTTAGTTTATTCGATTTATTTTTAAAAAAATCTAAAGGGGGTCCTAAACTTGAGTGTTATTATTGTTTTATAAAAAATATTCTAAAAATCCTATTTTTTAAAAGGGTCTTTTATTAATTTTATTTAAAGAAAAACAATTTCTATATGATAAATCCTTAAGTAAAGCCAAATCTAAAATATAAATGCCCAATCATAATAATCCCTAAACTAATATATATAGCTATTTACCAAAAATGATATAATTCCATATAATATACTTATATAAGATCTATCACTAAAACTCTTACACTAACATATACGTATATATTATTTTAACTAATAAAATATAATAATGTATATATATAATAAAACCGATCTCAATGACTCTTAAACTAATATATATATATCTTTATATCCGTATAACTATTATTAAACAACCATGCTAAAAGGAACACTTAAGTTAATATATATGTATACAGATCTACATCTCTACTTATTAAGTAATTATCTAACTAAATAAAGTCTTATCATATAATATACTTGGCATATAAAACTACTGAAAATTCCCTAAGACTAAAGTAAGCATAACTCATTATGTTAATTTACCCATAAAACAACAAAAATTTAATAATAGATCAATAATAATAACAAACGGTTAAAGAAAAATTGAACCTGGACTTCTCTTCTTTGATCACGCAGTGAAGTTGCAACTGCGTTCAGTGGCAATGATGCGCTACACAGTATCGTTGCGTGTACTGTCATGGATGGATGGCCGCGTGCGTATGAGTAGTGGAATAATAGAGACGTAGATCTAACAACGGCTGTTCGGCGAGGAGCTGCTCGTCAAGATCATGCTACAGCTGTTATTGGTCAACGCGCGAGTTTAGTCAGTGTTTAGCAGTGAACATAGACGGTAGTAGCATGAACAGTAGTAACCATGGCAACGCTCATTAGTTTGCTTGGGCGACTATAACGACGAATGATGGAATTCAGCTACTGCATTCGTTGGATCTTGGTGTGCTGTGGACTACTGCAAGTTGTTAGGGGAGTCGTGTGTTGTCACCAGGTTTTGCTGAAGTGCTGTAGCGATGAAGGGCGGTGGTGATTATGGTCGGATAGTAGTGATCGTAGATGGTTGAGGATTGATCGGCATGTGTAGTCGTAGGTGCAGTTGGGGCGTAGTTGTGTACTGTGTGCTGTTTTCAACGTGACCGATCGGCATGGACTGTTGTTGTTGCTACTGGAGCGTGTTAGCCTAAATTGCAGTTGTGGGATCTTGATCTAGGCGTAGCATCTGCTATCGTTTGCTGTGGACTTGCTTAGACGTGTTGTAGTGGATCGAAGATCGCTGGCGCCGTTAGTTACCTACTGTTGGTGTTGAGTTCAGTCGCTGCTGTCTGGACGTTTGGGGTTAGCTGATCGTTTGGGTCAAATTACAGTAGAATATTTTGGATGAAGCAAATATTTTGGGTGAAGCAAATTTTTAGATGCCCGTTAAATTTAATTCAAATCTGATTTAACTAAATTCATATGATTTGATTGGATATGAATCTGATTTTAAATCTTCCTTCTGCAAAGACAGAAAAATAAAGACATAGGTACTAACTAAGACTCGAAACCCAAGATCTCAAACTAAATCCACCCCAAATACTCCATTACTTATCCGTTAGGCCATTGGCCAGTGCCTTAACATTCATTACAATTAAATTATATTTAAACTATCTGATTCCCTAAACTAAAAATTTTTAACTAAACTGAAACTAAAACTAATTATTCCTAATATAAATTACTTCCTAAAAATCTACAAAACTCTATAATAATTTTTTTCTTTTCTTATTTTTTTGCTATTTTCATCATTTGTTAATTTTTATTATCTTTTTATCTTTTATTAATTTTTTGTTTGTTTTATTTTTGAATTAGGACCCTTTTTGTAAAAATATAACTTAGAACTATAGAGAGGCAAAAATTAGGTATCCACAGTGATGTTGTCATTGACACAAACTTTATTCTTACCAATGTGTTCTTAGTAGCTGATTTCACTCACAACTTATTATTAGTGAGTAAAGTCCTTCAAACGCAACATTTAGTAGCAATTTTTAATGCCAATTCATGTGTTTTTCAGGACCCAAAAATTAAAGACCAAGTAGCATTTGCTAGAGCTATTCTTGGGTCGTATGTTCTTCCTAATTGACCATATACTTCTTATATCAATTTTAATGAACTTGCTGTTTTCAGTGATGAAACTTGTTTTACTTGTAATAAGTTAATCCAATGTGTTTAATTCATGCTAGACTTGGTCATATTTTATATTTCTTTCATGATGTTTGTAATGGGGCAAAGTTGCGTCGATTAACTTTTGTTCGCAATATTCATAAATCCTCATTTGTCTTTCAATTGTTGCATATTGATCTTTTGGGTTCTGCATATTACTTCTATTGTTAGAGCACGTTATTTCTTGACCATTTTAGATGATTATAGCAGATGCACTTAGACGTATATGGTTAAGAACAAATTTCAAGTCCTTACTTTACTATCCATTTTCTTCAAATATGTAGAAAATCACTCTTTAATTGTTCCTAAATTTGTTCAAAGTGGTAATAGGTTTGAATTTGTTTCTCATACCTTAGAATAATACCTTATAAACCTCAACAAAATGGGAAAGTTGAAAGGAAATATAGGCATTTAGTAGATAAGTCCTATACTTTTCACATATAAGCTAATTTGCCTAAAGAGTTTTGAAGTGAGTGTGTTCTTATTACTACATTATTTTATTAGTAGAGACAAAATGGATCCTTGAGGCCTAAAATGTGTTTTCCTACACTCCTCATACAAAACCATCCTAACCCTGAATACAATGTCACACATAACCCAGGATATCCACCATTACAACTTGTGAAATCCACTGCCAGCAACCTCCTCAAAACAACCACTTTACCTCAAGGCATTAGTCTTAAACATGTTTCCTATTCATCTTCATAACTGCATCAACTCGCATAACGTTGGACAATGTTTGTTGGTGAAGAAGAAGAAAGGCCCAACCTAAATTGGTGCATCGAATCCAACCTGAATCCGCGTGCAAGCCCTTACTTACACTTGATCCAACTTGCATGTGTTTTGGGTTGGTTCTTTGTCCTTTAGTGGTTTTCTTTATTTTATTTTCTTGTAGTTTTTTTTTTGTTACTTTAGTTTATTAGATTTAAGTATACTAACTTTGTCTATTTTTTTTTTTTTGTAGGGCCTTAGTTATAGTTATTAGTATTTTCAGTTCTTTTATTATTCGTTAATTTATATTTTTCTTACTGTACACATGCTATAAAAATTGGTTTTATTTAAAATTATCTGATTAGTTTATTTGCATGGCATAGACGCTGACACAGGTTTTTCTTGCAGGTTTTCATCTTATTTCATTAATTCATAGTTTTGCATATTCATCATTAAAAATCATGCTTTTTTGGCATATTTAATGAAAATTGCATTTTTTAAAAATTGCAGACTTTGGAACAATTACATTGTTTAGAAAAATTGCATGTTTTCCCAAAAGTTAGCGTGTTTTTATCTCTTAGTCACAATTGCATGTTTTGATAAAAATTGCATTTATTTTATCTAATTTACATATTTTATAAAAAAAAATTGACTATTGCACATTTTCACATGGTTTAGATATCTTTTTATAGTTGAACAGTTTGGATATTTTTTCTATGGCTTAAGTATCTTAGGTATATTTTCCACATTAATTGCGTATTTCATAAAAAATTGCATTTAGACAATACAATTTTTCTAAAAAGTTTTGTCATGTGGTCAATTTTTCCTAAAATAAAAATACTAACTTAGAGTTTTTTTTAAAACTAAGTTTTTTAGGTTTTTTTAATTGGAAATAAAAATTATGTTTTTAAGGTTTTTTTAATAAAAATAAATTAATTAAAAAACGTAAACCTAGCCTATTTTTTATGAATAAAATTTGTCAACCCATTAAAGTTTTTCCAAAAAGATGAGAATTATGATCAATTTGATCCCGATTAGAAAGTATGTAGGTAGGTACCTTCGGGATAACTGTAAAATTCGTAAAATATTTTCTTTTCTTTTCATTTTGTAGGAAAAATTTATAACAAAAGATTCATTTTTATGTATTTTTACATTTTTGCATTTTTTCATATTTTTGGAAATATTACAAAAAATAAAGGCCCATTAGTTAGTTTCTTAAATTTTTACATGGTGACTTTTGTTTTCATAGGTTTGCTTCCAAACCAATTTCTCTAGTTAAGTTTTCAAAAAAAATTACTTTTTAGAAAATCAATGAACTAGTGGTTAAATTAGGTTTTCTTAACCGAAAACCCTGATTTTATTTTTTTTTACCAGTTTAATTTGTTGGAAACTCTAAGTTATTTTTTGAAATAATTTTTTTAACATTTTTTCAAGAAAATTTTTTTTCCTTAATTTTATGTTGAGTAACTTATATTAAACAAGTTAGGCTTAATATATATTAAATTAAAGAAAATCGAAATAAGATTCGATACTCTTTTATGACAAATTCCTTTTCGTAACTCATCTTAAGTGCCTTTGTCTTTATCTTACTCTTTAGTTTCTCCCCCCATTCTATTACCTTCTGCAAACTTATTGCAACCTTCCTTAAACACACCACCCATTTCTACAAGCACCTCACCCCACCAACTTCTACAACCATATACATACCTTCTTCTCCTGTTCTTAGGCAATCCAATAAAGATAGAAGACCTCCACAATAGTTATTCAATTATGTTAATTTAGCTCAAAATATGCCCTGTGGCATTGTTATTTCTTCTTTACCTTGCTCTATAAATGCTACTACTACTTTCTCCCACAAACATAAGCCTACTCAACATCCTTTGTTTACCCCTTCCACTTTTCATCATTATCCAAATGATTATCTGTCTTCAATGGCTAATGTGTTGATTGTTATCGAACCTCATTATTATTTACAAGCTATCAAACATGATGAATAT
Organism: Lumnitzera racemosa; assembly: GCA_024138005.1. Lineage (NCBI taxonomy): Eukaryota > Viridiplantae > Streptophyta > Magnoliopsida > Myrtales > Combretaceae > Lumnitzera > Lumnitzera racemosa. The sequence continues at coordinate 38,831,613 of JAMXBC010000007.1, forward strand.
AAATAAGCTATGCATAAAGAGATTGAGGCACTAGAATTAAATGAAACGTTGGAGGTTACTGATTTGCCAAAATGAAAGAAACCTATAGGAGCTAAATGGGTATATAAGGTAAAATACAAACTTAATGGAAGTGTTGAATGTTTCAAGGCTAGGCTTGTTACTAAAAATTATACACAAGTTGAGTGTCAAGATTACCATGATACCTTTTCACTGGTACTCAAGCTTAGCATGGTTCGATTTCTTTTGGCTGCTACAAGTGCATGTGGATTGTCTTTATATCAAATTGACATTATCAATGCCTTTCTTCATGGGCATATTGATGAAGAGTTCTGCATGTTACCTCCCCAAGGCTATGACAAAGCAAGCGAAGGTTAAGTTTTGTAGGCTCAAAAATCTCTATATAGCTCGAAGTAGGCTTCTTGCCACGGAATTTCAAGATCACTCATTCTTTGCTTAATCAAGGATTTGTGCAATCAAAGGGTGATTATTCACTCTTTACGCAGTCAACTTTTATTGGTTTTATTGCAATGTTAGTTTATGTTGACGATCTCCATATTACTATGACTAGTTTGTAAGCTATTTTTGATCTAAAGGCTCTTCTTGGTTGCAAATTTACCATCAAAGACCTTGGTGAAGCGCAATTCTTCTGGGTCTTGAAATATGTTGTATCGATGAAGGGATTTTGGTAAATCAAAGGAAATATATTTAGATATCCTTACTAATTCAAGAATGACAAGTTCCAAAGATGTGCTTTTCCTTTGCTAATAGGTCTTTGACTTGATTATACCACAAGTGACTTAATTGAAAATGCTTCCTTTTGTCGGCAAATGGTTGGATGCTTGCTTTATCTATCTCTTACTTGATTAGATGTTTCATTTGCTATGCATCGTTTAAGTCAGTTTTTAGTTGCTTTGTGTATGCTTCATTTACAAGCTCTTTTTCATGTTATTCATTAGTTGAAGGGATTGTTTTCTCTAGGGTTATTTTATCTAGCCAACAATTCTCTTTGTTTAGTAGCATATTCTGATTCCGATTAAGGTTCTCATCCTATTGATAGGAAATTGATTAGTAAATATTGCATATTACTTGGGTATGTGCTTGTTTCTTGAAAAAACAACAAGCAAACTACTGTTTCCACCTTTACAGTTGGATCAAAGTATTGTACCATGGCTATTACAACAAAGGAACGGATGTGGATTTCATACATACTCAAGGATTTGATAGTAGATGTTTCTCTTCCTATTACTCTTTGCTGTGATGATAAATATGCACTCATGATTGCTAGAAATCCTTGTCTTTATGGGAGGATGAAGCATATAGAGATTGATTGTCATTTTGCCTACGATCAAATCATGAATGGCTTTTTGCAAACTTCTTTCGTTCTTCGAAGATGCAATTGGCTAATATGTTGACCAAACTAGTAGGAGAAGCTTCGTTGTGTTTCATTTGTTCCAAGTTGAGTCTTCAACAAGATTCAACTTGAGGGGGTGGAGGGAGTTGAACATATTGTAATATTATATTTTATATTTATTTTACAGTTGTATTTTCTACATAAGATATTTCAGTTGAACTGGAGCTACTTGGTATTAGTTAGTCCATGAGCAAGGTATATACACAGACTCTAATATTTGTAACAGAGAGAGAGCTTCATTTTGTATCTTCACATTCGTAATACATAGTTTTACTTTAAGTTTTCTCTTTTGCGTTCTTGATCCTTTTCATAAGTACACCCTAGACACCATTTCCTACTAACTATTTGACCATCTTTGCTATGAATCTAATGGTAGCCCATCAAAAGAAAAGATAACAAGAATTGAAAACTTATGAAGATGTCCTATGATATACTATATGGTATTAAAAGTAAGAGTAAAATTTTCAATTTGAGTAAACATTTTAAACCAGAAATGCAAAAAGGAATTATAAAAATCATATTAATAAAAACATTTTTATAATTTCTATTTATCGTCATCAATAATCTATCATTCTTAACAAGAGAAGATTTGAATATTGTACATTAAATAATCATGCAACACATGATTTGTTTTCATTCACTTAAGACAACTAGAAGTAAATCAATCATTTTTCAGTATCTTTTTTCTTTTTCTCATTGAAGGGATCAAAGTGAGTGTGATAAAAAATTTTAAAGAAAATTATTCAGCAATGTTTTTTTTTTTTTTTTGGCCCTTTCTCAGTAAAGAAACCACTAATATTCCAAATTGAAATAAAGGGAAACTCAATAGTGTAAACACCAAATTTTTACTCTTTATAGTTTTTGTTTATTTATTTTAGGAATAAAGAAAGGGGTCTTAATTGAAAACTACAAAAAAAAAATTAAAAATTTTAAAACAGTTGCAAAATACAAAAAAAGAAAGAAAGATGTGAAAAAGAAAATTTTTAATAGAATAAGAATATTACTAACAGAGGGGTAATAACTAATTTAGACCACTAGACGAATTAAAATTTTAATTAGGATATGTTTTAGAAATAATAAGGTTTTAGGCGAGTACACTAGCTTAAGGGTCTCTTTTAATAGACCATTTAGGAGTTGGTTAGGCTTAGGTTACATTATAATCTAGCCAAGGGGTTCAGCTTATATTCAATTTGCTTATACTAAACAAAAAGGCATAGTCTAATGGCTTGTTGATAAGGAATATGGTATACAAGGAGAAAGTCTGTGGTTTGATTCTCATACCAGGCACCTAGTGCCTTTTATTTATTTTTGTCTCAAAATACTACATGTCAGCCTTTGATTGGCTGATACGGGCACTTTCCTCCTCTTTCTTACACTTTTCCTTGTTTTCTCATGAGAAACATTCTTAGGGTGCTTGGTTTGGGGCCATTTTCGATCATTTTTTCTTCGTTCACAAAGATTCCTTAAGATACTTGATATGTAGGCAAGTGCACTTATTAAATTATTTTAGCAGATTAAATCTAAGTGTCGATTCCTCAAGAACTTTGACTACTAATATTAACTAAATCATTATTATTTAACTAGCAAATTCGAGTTCAAGAATTTAAAGAATCTGAATTAAATTACAGCAACTTACTAAATTAATAAACTAATTAATGGTTATTAAAGAACTTAAATAAGAAATCTATAATATTATAGATTAACTCAAGATTTAGAAACCATATATAGATCTTCGTTTTCTCTAGATCTAATATGTGATTCTCTCTAAGGATAATTTAATCTCTTCTTTAATCTTTCTTTACTGAAGGAGTTCTCTGTTAAAGTTAATCACTTAAGTCAGTTAATTCTAATTTTAAAATCACTTATTAAAATCTCTTCTCAATAGTATGACTTAAGATCATATTATTGCAAAATGAATTCTCTACAATATAAATTAAGATTCTTGAAAGATCTTGCAAATTATCTCTAATATTACAAGAATCTCTATCAACTATGCCTAGATATAATCTTATAAAAAATCTCTTGATTCTCTTATAAGATATCAAAATTTAGATCACTACCTATGAAAATAACAATCTAAAGAATTAAGCACACATAGTTGAATCAAGACAAAAAATAAAAAATCAATCAGATCTAATAAAAATCCATGTCACATAAATAGATCTAGGTTTCACAAGACTTAGATACCAAATATCTACTCTCTACACATTATAAAGTAGCAATCTTGCATAAAAAAAAAAAAAATAAAGGAATATGGAAGAGTAAATCACAAAATCAAATAAATCTTGAAGTCTTGATGTCCCTTACTCCCTTCTTTTTGAAAAACTCTCCAAAGGTTGTCTAAAAGTTCTCCCTAGAAAACCTTAAAGAAGAATCTTTATATAGAAGATGGAAAAATAAGGCCGCTGCAACTGCTATGACTGAGGACATGACCATGTCCCCTGGTTGTGTAACCCAATATGAATGCTTCTTCTCTCTCTCTCTCTCTCTCTCCTTTTATTTTTCAATGCTGGGAATGACACGACCAAGGACATGGTTGTGTTCATAAGTCATGTAACTAGCTGTGAATACTTAAAAATCACTTCAAGTTTGCTTACAAACGATACAGTCATGCTGTTTGGGTATTTCGATCTTCAAACCTTTATAATTTGCTTGTTTTAACTTTGAATTGAGTGAAACTTGTTTCTATATTCTCATTTCCTTATTTAGATCGTTGAAAACCTAAAAAATAAGATTTTATACAATTAAGTATTATTATCTAAAACTAAACTCAAATTTTAAAGGAAAATCATAAAAATTTATTATATAAAATATATGCAAATAGGAACTCATCAGACTTTGCATCAATCTAAGAGCACGTCCTAATACGAACATGTAGGGAATAAAATCAATCGTGAAAAATGGAAAAGATTAATAAACCCGATATTCCAACTAATGCGTGATTTGTTGGATTTAAGCTATACGGAGTAAATTAAAGCTATCTTGCTGTAACTTGCATAAGAATATCAACTTATAATTGAAAAGATTAACTTAAATCCATCTAAATCGAAGATCATAAGAGTAGGATGATTGTGATCAAATCAGTCATTAATCGCTACTTCCTTATTTATCAATGCTCAAAATAATATAAATAGAACCATCCAAAGGTTGTTTGATCATCAACTCTCATCATTCATTATTCCATCTCACTCAAACACGAGTTCTCTCCCTTTACTACACTATCCTCTCTCTCTCTAGGAACTTGCCTAAACTCGATGTTTTAAGAACTAAAATAAGAATTCTAATACAAAGCCCATGATCAAACTTTCAAGAGTGTCTACTTTTTCTTGTTGCCGTGACCCTTAGCACTACTAGTAGCAACCATAGTATTGCTCTACCCACCACTAATCATTGCCACCTAGGTCGAAACCAGCTCCATGGTCACCTTCACAACACCAAAGAACCCCAGTCTGACATTCCTCTTCACCGTAACAACTACCATAGCAAGTTCCTTATCTCCACTTGCAATCGCTCTAACTACGACCACCATCAAACACCACCACTTGCCACCACACAATCAGCAATCCTGCTTTCATCAATTAGAGTTTCATAAATCTCCAATCACCACTTTAAAATACACATGGAAAGCCATCGTAAGGAGCTACTTTAGCAATTGTTTAGCTCTTAAACCCATAACCCGATTTCCCTTCTTTAAATCAATTCGAACACGACAAATCGACCCAACTCATGCTCCTTCAAGCCTAGTCCAAGTTTGGCCTGCTTCCTATTTTTATTTTATTTTCTTTCTATTTTCTTTTTTCCGTTCTTCCCTCTTATTTGAAATTGAGTTATAAAAAATAAGAAAAAAAATATATCTATTTTGTAAACAAGGTTAAGGTAGGATTTTTTTTATTATATAATAAATTTTTTTGGAAAATTTTTTTCTCTTCACATAGAAAAATCAATATTTCCAAAAAAAAAAAATCTAATAGCCTTTACAAAGTAATGGCTCTTTTAGAATTTTCAGAAGATAGCGAACCCTTTTTCTAGGTTTTCCTTAAATAAATTAAATGAATAAAAAAGTAAATCCAACCATTTTCTAAATTAAACTAAACCAACTTACTTAAGTTTTCGAAACCAAACTAGAGGAAGTTTGATCCCTACTAGAAAGTACGGAGACACCTAAAATTTTTTTATTTTCTATTTTGAAAATAAATTTGATTTCTTATTTTATTCTCCTTTTTCATAAATAAAAATTAATTTTCTTTATTTAGAATTATTCTTTTATGTTAAAATGGTATTTTAAAAAATAAAACTAAATTCGAATGGTTAAAAGTGGTACACATTTAAGGTTTAACAGGGTAGCTCTCAAATCTGAAACTCTGGTTTCCAAAATTCATTTTCAAAAGTGATTTTCTCACACATTAGTAGCTAGATTAAAATCAATGCACCCTAATTAATTTTGATCTCTCTTTTTTTTCTGACTCAAGTCAAATAGCGACTCCAAATTTTTAATTTATAGGAAAACTAAATTTTCCTTATTAGTCAAGGGTTATTATTAAATGGGTTAAGGTTTAATACTAATTTGATTAAGGAAAATAAAACTGAAAAAAAAAATAGGATAGACAACTTAACAACTCCACTTGGGAACGTCAAGAGAGCCAACTACTTAAACCTTGTAAATATTTATACTAATTTTTTCTTACAGTAAACATTTAAGGTTAAACTTTTTTTTTTTTTTTGTGGTGGAAAGAGGGGGGGGGGGGGAGGCACTATAACATTAGGAATGCATGATAGATATGGTCAAACTTAGGTCGTCTTAGGATACTAGGATAGGGGGCCATTGTGTAGATTTTGTGTGTTGTAGAGTAACTAACGCTCAAAGTTGATTAAGCTAGATCAATAAATTGTTTTGTTTAAAAACGTGTGAGACTATCGAGCTTAAGGACCTTTCAAAACCCACTCTTTTGCATATACGAACCATACAACCATTGAATAAATATTAGTAGGGCATGTTGATAACCAAGGGTTGTTGCTTTATCGGAATTCCACTAATAAAAGGCTTGTAATATACTTTCTTTATAACACCCAATGTAAATTCCATATACATTAGCTCTTTGGATAGGTTTTCCATAATAAATTTGAAATTTTCCCTGTAAATAATATTCCTATGTAACACTTCTATTTCCTTATAATTTCAAATTTATTATAATATTGGAATTCAGATAAAGTTGCAATCCTAAATCCTTGATATCGCCACTTTACTATTTAATCATTGGTCTTTTGCATTTGTATCCACATGCTTTCATATTGCATTTTGTGTTTTTTCTCTTTATTTGCATATAAATATTCATACTTGTTTTTCTAAGTCCTAGTTTTACAATAACAAAAGTTCACTTAGGTTTGTAAATAATTGTGTTTCCTTATTTTCTTCATAAAATATCAATTCATTTTTCTAGAACTTATTCTTAATAATTAAAAGTAAAAATTTTTAATCTATTTATTTTCAAATTTGGCCCATTTCCTCTTAGCCTTCAAGTAGAAATTTTCATAGGCCACATTTGTAAATTAGTTTCCAAATCCTAAAAAAGAAAAAAAAAAGGTCTTCGAAACTATAAGTAATTTTGTATTTTAATATTCTCAAGTTAATGTAAGCTCTAAATATAAGCTAAGTAACCGAAGGATTAAACTTAATATACAAAGTTTAGGACGATCGGTTAAATAATCCAATCAAACCTAAATTATAAATTAAAGCTAAAAATATTAGTAAAAGCGATCCTATAAATTTGAATTTAAGAAAATAAGTAATAAAATAAGAGAATATAAAATTTTTAAATTTTAAGTATATTACTTATTATTTATTGAAAGTGCGTAAAATGCATTTCAATAACTAATAAATCGCTGGAGATAGATTATATGTATATTAAAAATCATAGAATGACCTAAATAATATTTAGCTAAAAATTTGCTAAATAATGAAATAAAATTATAAAAAAATTAAGGAAAAATAAAAAAAAATTAGAGAGATAGTGAATCATCTAGATTATGATGTGGTAGCAAGGGGAAAAGAAAGAAAATTTTGTTCAATAGAAAACAAACACTTAAAAGGCAAAAATGGAAGAAGATAAGCCAAAAATCATGTCTCATTAATGCTAAAAAATCTCTTTACAAATCTATAAATAGCAAGAAAATTCTATGAGCTCATTTAATCAGTTAGGAGTTGAAAAAAATTAAGAGAATCGAAATTTGAGAGGGAAATTAGAGCATGAAATTAGACTTTAGCAAAAATCTTCACAAACTATGTAATTAGTGCTTTTAGGCTGAACCCATAGGTCATCACCACCTGGGGTCGAACACACAGGTCACCACCACTTGAGACCAAACCACCACCACTACATCACTCCAAACCTAATGTTTGGACCAGCCGACTACCCTTAGGTCGTTGCTAGTGGCCAAAAACCTAAGAGTCAGGTGAGTCTAACTTTTCAGCCAATTTTGTAAAATTTTTTAAAATTATTAATTTTGCCCAAAAAATTATAAAATTTGTTATTATGATGTTTTATTATATTTAAATTTAGGAAAAAATAGTGATTAAGTTTAATCATATCTATAAATATAAGGTTCTTAAGAAATTGGACAAAACCGAGCATGTTTAGAATTAGAAATAAATAGGTTTAGGAGTGTAATTTGGAGCTCAATTTTTTTCTATAGAATACTTAAGTGATGTAAAACAATGCTATGGAACCATTTTTTTTAAAATTAATTTTGAAAAATTTTAAGTAATTTTTTAGCCCTAAAATGATGAGAAAAATAGGTAATTTTGGCTTAATTAAGTGATTAATTTCTGATTTAGAAGGTAATTAGATGTTGAAGGATGTTAATCTCTGATATGGAAACATAATCCTAACATTTGGAGTGTTAATTGCAATTAATATGGGAATTATATAGTAATTGTGAGTAATTTAGTAATATGTGAAATTACAATTTTAATAAATATGAAATAATAGGTTAAATTGGATAATATAATAATAATATCAGTACATATTAAATTTGGTACAAAAATTAATTCTAGATAATTGGATCAAAAATATATATTTTCTCACATCGGAAGTAAACCTGGTACACTAATTAGGATTAGAATGTATCGAGTAGGTTAGAATACCGAATTAAAACTTGGTATGATATTAGGATACTCCAGATTGATGTGATTACTTTCACATTAGGGTTCAAAGCGTATTTTAGAATTACTCGTAGTTGAAATCAAATTAGAACCTGAATTGGAATCGGATTTGGAAATCGAATCCCGAACTAACATAAGATGAATTGTTAGTAAATGATAGGTATATAAGGAGAATTGAGTTAAATCCTAACTTAAAATATGTATCATCTAAGTATAAATACTAAAAAGAATGTATTTATATTATAGGACACACGGAGACGAGTTAACCTGCGACAAGTGGTTGAGTGACTCAGGATTTTAAGTAAGTTGGATTTAATGCTTCATTCTATTTTAGAGTACTATTTTAAAGTACTCGAAGGCTTAGGTTTGTGTATGATTGCGATTGTAAGTAGTCCTATGCATATGCTTGTGTATCTAATTTCGTATTGAAATCGGTGTTATGTTTGAAGACTATTGTGATTAGGGTGGTGTGGAGTTGTCTGGTTACCTTAAACCGAATATAATCTTAATCGACCTAAATACGCTAAAAATACATGCATTGCAACCTTGTAGGGGATCTTTAAGATTCTCCAACCAAACACCAACATCTTCAAAAAAGATAGTACTGGATATCAAATTGGTCTTTTCCCCATCTTTAGTCGAACTAAGTGATAGGAAAGAGGTCGCAGTGAGAATGAGAGCATTTGGTTTGAAAGATAATCTTAGGAGAAGCAATGACTCCATTGCACAAACCTAGATTAGGTTATGAGATGTTGCATAACATAAAAACTCCTCAACCCGGATTAGAACGAGTGAAATTACTCTGATTTCACAACAGAACGGACTACGTTGTGTTATGCTACTTGTTTATTGTATTTCATGAAAATAATTGCTTGATAACCTTGATTGTGCTTGTATACATTCATGAGTCTCCAATTCAACTTACTGAGCTGTAGTTGCTCATACCCGCATGGATTCTTTTGTAGGTCATGACTTCTGATTTGCGATGTCGCGATATAATTACCCAAAGGTTAGATTTCTTTTGAAGCTATGGGGAGTGAGGATCCATTGGTAAAGGATCAAGTCTTATTTAGTGTCTTGCTAGTATCCTTAGGATAAAGAACTGATATGTGATATGTACATTAGTTAACTGCGGTATTATGTAGGATCTCCTAAGAATCCTATAATAATGTGAATGTAATTATATATATTGACTTAAGGTTTTAATCATTGCTGTAAATTTTAGTTAAGATCTTAGTTGAACTGTTTACTTGAAAACAAGAAGTCGTCGACGCCTTGTATAGATCATATCTATGATATGCACTGTGAGGTCAATTCTTGTTATAGGTTGGTTTATATGCCGGGACTATTACAACTCTACGACTTTGGGGTGTAACAGTTAGCATCCTTGGTTCATAAATATCAAAAATCATTTCCTCAATTTTCAGCTATAAATATTTGACTTGTCCTTCTATCTTTTAGGTTCAAAATTTTGACTTTTCATTAGTAAATCCTTACTTGTCCTTTCTTCTCAGTGATTAATATCAGGTATCCCATAAAATTTCTTTCTATAAAATATTTCTTCACCTTTTATAGATGCCCTAGATTAAACTCGTAGGTAACCTTTTAAATACCTACAAGTCGTAGGTACTTTTCCTCACTTGTCCTTTCTTCTCAATGATTAATATCAGGTATCCTATAAAATTTCTTTCTATAAAATATTTCTTCACCTTTTATAGATGCCCTAGATTAAACTCATAGGTAACCTTTTAAATACCTACAGGTTGTAAGTATTTTTCTTTAGTTATCACTTGTTGACTATGAATATTCAATCTTCTTTAGGCTCCCTTTCCCTTGGAAATGTTTTTTCACTTTAAGGTAGCAATTTTTAACCTTTCTAATAATTTGTAAATCATAAGGTCATCTTTGTATTCCATTGCCTAGTTTCTATTTAAACCTTTTTCTCCCTCAAAACAATGGTTTGCAAAATTATGAAAAAAGAAAAGAAAGAAAATTTGGAGGATTGCTAATAGGATGGATTTTTATCAAGACTTTTTGAAAGCAATGGTTATCAACAGAAACAATGATAACAACCTTGATGACACCAACCCTACTGAGTTGAGGATCTACTTGCTAGAACAAACTGCGGAGAAAATGGCTAAATAGATAAACTTCTTGGTTGATAGTATAGTCCTGCTCAAGGAAATAATGCGAGCAAATGAAGAGCACTCAAAAGACCAAAGTGGGAAATGTGTTGAAGCACCTCTTCTCGAAATAGAAGAGAAGATCAATCTAGCTATCAGGCCTAACATCTACTCTTTCCCAGGAAACTCAAATCTAAGTTAAGGAAGCCTCAAAGAGCTAAAAAGGAAGCTAACTCAACAAATAACTGAAAAGATGAGAACACTTGGGAATGATGATGGATTTAAGGAGTTTGGGATCAACAACTTTTCGGCACATGATGTCAGGGCCTACCCCAAAAATTTCAAAGCACCAAAGTTTGAGAAGTACAATAGGACCTTATGCGTAAAGTTACATGCTTGATTATACGTTTGCAAGATAGGTAGATATGCTTAAGATGACCAAGTTATGGTACAAACTTTTCAAGATAGCCTGACAAGGTCTACATTAACTTGGTAAGCCCAACTTAATCTCATCCTCATAAATACTTAGGAGAAATTGGCAACAATACAAATTCAACACCAATATAGCTTCATTAATTTGGGACATACTCACATTGAGCAAGAAGAACAATGAGTCATTTAATGAACATGCTTAAAGTTGGAGGGGTACAACAATTAGAATCATTCCTCCTTTGCTAGAGAAAGACTTGACATCTGTATTCATTTATATATTAGATGAGCCATATTATGAGCATCTTTTTGAAAACATAACTTCTAACTTTGCAAATATTGTGGTGGTAGGGGCCATAATTGAGGAAGCTTTAGAAGACTAGAGGTGTCAAAACAAAGGAAAGAATTGTTCCTAGAATCATCACATAAGAGCATTGTTGATGAGGTAAGTCTTAGGGGATATGCTACCCCAAGTGGCAGCCAAAAGCCTAAGCAAGTCTAGAAAGTCTAAGAAAGACATTTCACTCCAATTCTTAGCACTCTCTCTTAGGCCTTTCATCAGTTGAAAGGGGAAAATGTCTAATACTGCGAAGCTCCCAAACCTGGATATAGGCCTTAAAATGGAAATCCAAAGGCATACTATAATTATCATATGGGGTAGAAAGATCACTCCACTAACACTTGCTAGAGGTTAAAGAATAAGATTCAGGACCTAATTGATATAGGGCTACTACATCTAGACTCCATATAAATTGAAATGTCGAAGGACCTCAACAATTCTTTATAAGACCTACCTTTTCTGTGTATTATGAAAGTTGTTAAGTTGCTTTGATCTTTGAAAATAAAAGTTTATATTGTTAGCCAATTGAACAAACTAAAGTTTGAGGAAAATTTCTCAAATTATTCAATCTTGATAAGCATAGGAATGTAACTAAGTTGTTTCTATCACATTATTTGAAAGGTTTAGAATTAAAAGATAATTGTCCCAAACACCATCCCTAAAACACACCTTGAGAGGTGAGTGTCATTGATTGGAGGTTATTGGACTCATTTCTTAAGAATCACCCCACAATAGGACAAGTATGAGGATAGTACCATTAATCAAGAGAAAAGGTTTAACTAATTTGTGCTTGCTTTAGTCATATCAATTCAAGAGTAATTGTTACCTTTGATAACTTATTTCCTTTAAAATGAAGAAGTGCTTATATCCTAAACATTATACACAAACCACATTCATTTTGAAGGGATGCTCACCTTTGTCTTAGGTCAAAAGAGAAAGAAGAAGAAGAAGAGAAAAAAAGAGAGAAAAGGGGGCAAGCTAAGAGGAAAAGATGAAAAAAGAAAAGAAATTTGCCCAAGAAAGAAAAAAAAAAAAACTGAGCATTCTATATAGCCTTAAAGACTAAAAGGCCTGGGGGGCTCAACTCAAAAACCCAATGCCTATACCTCAATTATGGCCTACCCACAATTCCACCCTTTTCTAAAGGCCCTTTTGATTCAAGGAAATAAATTATCCTTGGCAAAAATTACTTTTGAGACTAAGATAAGCATAATTTTAGTTTTTCCTAAAAGGGTTCTTAAATTGTAAACTCATGGCAAAAAATTGGTTCTTTTAAAATTAACCTCTACATTGAATCCCTTTGTTTGAATTGATGACCAAAAGCCTATGTTACACTACAATTCAAAAAAGACCTACCATATTGATTAAAGCGTATCGCTTACAAGATAGACCATAATTTTTTAAATCAAAGTCTGTAGAAACCTAAGTTTTGCCCCTCTGTAATCTTAATTTTTTATTTTTACAAAAAAAGGTCCTAATTCAAAAATAAAAATAATAAACAAAAAAAATTAATAAAATATAAAAATAATAAAAACTAACAAATGATGAAAATACCAAAAAAAAAAATAAGAAAAGGAAAAATTATAAAAATTTCATAGATTTTTAGGAACTTATATTAGGAATAAATAGTTTTAGTTTTAGTTTAGTTAAAAAATTGTATTTTACAGAATCTGATAGTTTAAATATAATTTAATTGTATTGAATGTTAAGGCGCAGGTTAGCGGCCTAACAGATAAGTATCAAGTTAAATTGAATTTGAATTCATTTGAATCTAGTTTAATTACCGAATCAGATACGATGATATAACTAGATATGATTTGATTTAGACCTTAAAAAACACATATACACGTGCATAAAAAGAGACGAGAGATATAGCAGAAAAATTCAACGACATCCAGCATCATCCATATAACATGAACACGATGAAGCTCCACATCGTCCACTCCGTAGATCTGAAGCTAAACGTCCAACGAAGCCATCTCTTTCGTCAAAACAGCAGTACTCCTAACTCGCTTACGACGACATAACGCCCACTACTTCACCACGAACCACATACTATTACTGATCGTTACTATTTACACAAATAGGAAATCTAGGTACTTTCTTACAGTTTTGATTCCTTTTATTTGTTTGTTCATATTGCCGTTATTATTTAGATTTTTAGTTTTAGGAGATTTTTATTGTTTTATGTGAATAGTTAACTAAAGCATCTTAGTTTTATTAATTATGTAGGTTGAGGATTAATTAGATTATATTGGTTTAATTGAAGGTTTATTTAATAAGTAGTGATATGTTTTAGTATTAGTTATTATATAAGGGTATCATATGGACTTTTTTTTTTGTAAAATATATATATATATATATTAGTTTAAGAGTCGTTAAGATCAGTTTTATGTTTTATCAGTTAAAATAGTATATAATATATGCATATGTTAGCATAAGAGTTTTAGTGATAGATCTTATATAAATATATTATATGGAATTATATTATTTTTGGAAAATAGCTATATGTATATTAGTTTAGGAATTATTATGATTGGGCATTTATTTTTTAAATTTGGATTTACTTAAGGATTTGTTACATAGAAAGTTTTTTTTTTCTTTTAAATGAAACTAATAAAAGACCTTTTTAAAAAAATAGGATTGTTAGACCATTTTTTTTAAAATAAAAAAACACTTAAGAGTTAGGGCCCTTTAGATTTTATTTGAATAAACAAATTTGGTAACAACGTAAATTTGGTTGGTTTTCAAAATTAAAGTCAATCAATACACTAAAGATTTTTCGAAAGAACTACGATCGTCTGATCCCGACTAGCGGATAGGTAGGTACCTTCGGGGCGATGATAAAATATGTAAAAACTTAAGTTCTTTTTTCTTTTGATTATTTATTTATTTTAAATATTATAATTAGAAGAATAATCCTAATTTCGGTAAATAAATAGTGGTACCCGTTAATGGTTTAATAGGTTAGCCCCCGAACTTAGAACCCTCTGGTTCTTCATTTAAAATTGAAATCAAAAACCGATAGCCAAATCGTAATCAACCCACTCAATTGGTTACGGTTACGGTTACGGTTTCTTTTTCTTTTCCTGACTTCAGTCGGGTAGCGACTCCAAAAATTATTTTCAATGAAAAACCGGAATTTCTCAATTTCTCAATTTCTTTAGTCGATGATTAATATTAAATGGGTTAGGGTTTAATATTAATCAAGAAATGAGAAATCAATTTTTAAATAAAAGAAATTGAAAAAATTAGGCTCGACAAAGTCCAGAGAGAAATTTGAGTTGAGATTGTAAGAAATTCCTCTTTGACCAAACTAATCAATTATGAGATATATTCCCCTAACAGGAAGATATTATGAAGTTATGATGGTCTAATGGCTTTATTTCCCCAAAAACTTCAAGTGTTGTCTTAAAGAGAAGAATTTGTTGGACAATATCTCTCATGCAATTATCTTCAAGGGAAGAAAAGAAAAGAGTGGGCCCATCATTTATTGATAGGTTCTAGGACCTGTGAAGAATCCATACCTATTAGCGAATCTTAAAAAAAAATCTAAAGTTTTCATAAAATATATGTATGTTTTTCAAGATTTTTCCAAATATTCTTATTTAAAAAACAAAAAGGTTTCCAAGAAATTGAGATTTCATATAATAGGAACAATGGTTATCCTTCAGCATGAATCTTTTGTTCTAAAAACCCGAGTTATCCTCAAGTTTAGGAGCTTAGGGCCACCAATTATGTTTTTTAAAGAAAATTTGAAACATTAGAAGTCTTAGTCATCCTCAGGTTAAGAACTTCAGCTATCCTTAATCGTGAAACTGAGCTATCCTTCTGTTTAAGAAATTAGATTAATGTACATAACCTTAGTTATACTTGATAGAAGTTTTGACTATTCAAGAATCATCAATATCCTTGACAAGGAACTTTGGCTATTCTCTATTGTGAAACCGAGTAATCCTTCCATATAGGAACTTTAGTTATTCTTGATAAAAAGTTTTGACTATCTAAAAGTCTCAAATATCCTTAGATTTGGAACCTAAGCTATTCTCAATCATAAAACTAAGTAATCTTTCTATGTACGAACATAAGTTATTTCACATAAACCTTAGTTATTCTTAATAAGAAGCCTTGGAAATCCATGAGTCTCAATTATCCTTAGATTAGGAACTTTAGCTATCGTTAATCATAAAACCAAGCATAAGCAATTTAGGTTATTTTACAGGAACTTTAGTTATTATTGATAAGATGCTTTGGCTATCCAGAAATCTTAATTATCCTTAGATTAGGAACTTCGGCTATCCTTAATTGTAAAACCAAGTGACCCTTTTGTATGGGAACGTAGGTTATTTCATAAGGACCTTACTTATTCTTCTTTGGAAGCTTTAGCTATCATTAGTGGTAAAACCAAGTCATTCATTTGTCCTCCCTTAAAAATTCAGGAATCTTAGTTGCCCTTAGACTAAATTTAGGAGCTTCATCTATCTTTGTTATTTGGAAGCTTCAGTTGACTTCTTTTGGAAAGGTCAGAAGCCTTAGCTATCCTTTGTTAAGTTAAACCTATGAGCTTCGATTATCCTTTGTTGATCCTTTCTTATAGTTCAAGGACTTTAGTTATCATTGATTAAGTTGAACCTAAGAATTTTGGTTATCCTTTAAACATCTTAATCTCACTTTTGGATTGCTAATCTATCAAAGTGTCTTCTATACTCTTTACTCGAATCCTTAGTACATTAAGCTTAAGATAGCTAGCTCACCATAATATTTCTTTTATTTTTGTGGTAAAGTTTTCCTCATACTTTAACACAAAAAGGGATAGTTGTAGACATCTAATTTTTTCTCTCTGAAGTCTTTATTTATTTATTTTATAAATAAAGAAAAAAGGTTCTAATTGAAAAGTACAAAAAAATTAAAATTTAAAAAAAATTGAAAAATAAAAAAAATCCAAAGAAATAAAAATAAAAATATGAAAAAAAACTTTTAGTATAGTAAGAATATTACTAACATAGGGGTAATAACAAATTTAGAGCATTTGAAGAATTAGAAATTAAATTAGGACAGGTTTTAGAAATAATGAAGTTTTGGGCAGGTTCACTAGCTTTAGGGTCTCTTTTAATAGTCCATTTATGAGTTAGTTAGGCTTAAGTTACATTACAATCTAGCTTAAGAGTTTGGGTTATATTCAATTTGCTTATGTTAAATAATAACACATATATTAATGGCTTGTTGGTAAAGAACATGGTTCATATGGAAGAGGTCTGAGGTTCGATTCTCATACCAAGTGCCTAGTGCCTTTTTATTTATTTTTGTCTCAAAGTGCTACGTATCAGCCTCCGATTGGCTGATTCAGACACTTTCCTCCTCTTTCTAACACTTTCCTTTGTTTTCTCGTGAGAAACACGTATTAGATGCTTGGTTTGGAGCCATTTTCAATCCTTTTTTTTATTTGTGATTTCACTAGATTAATAGTGAAATCATGAAGATCCCTTGGGATACTCTATATCAATCTAAAGAACATGTCCTAATATGAGCATTTAGGGAATAAAATGGATCATGAAATATGAAAAAGATTATTGAACTCGATATTCTAGCTAGTGCATGATTTGTTGGATTCATGTTAAACAGACCAAATTGAAGCTATCTTGGTATAACTTGAGTAAGAATATCAACTTACAATTGAAAAGATCATCTCAAATTAACTTGAATCCATCCAAATTGAAGATCATAAGAGCAGGATGATGATGATCAAATTGGCCATTAATGGCATCTTCCTTATTTGTTAAAGCTCAAAATAATATAAATAGAAGCCTCCTAAGGTTGTTCAATCATTAGCTCTCATCACTTATCACTCCATCTCACTCACACTAGCTTTCTCTCTCTCTTTTTCTCTCTTTACTACACTATCCTCTCTCTCTCTCTCTCTTAAGGAACTTGCCCAAGCTTAGTATATTATGAGCTAAAAT
The DNA here is from genome assembly GCA_024138005.1 of Lumnitzera racemosa. Lineage (NCBI taxonomy): Eukaryota > Viridiplantae > Streptophyta > Magnoliopsida > Myrtales > Combretaceae > Lumnitzera > Lumnitzera racemosa. The sequence continues at coordinate 38,849,035 of JAMXBC010000007.1, forward strand.
AAGCATTCCATCATGAAGCCCCATGATTAGAGCTTTGGAAAGTGCCTACTTTTTCTAGTCACCATGACCCTTAGCACAAGTAGTAGCAACCACAGTTCAAACCTTAGCCACTGCTCCACTAACTACAAGTCACTGCCACCTGGGTCAAAATCAACTCCACAACTACCTTCACAACACCAAAAAAAACCCCAATCTTTACATTCCTCTTCACCCCAACAACTACCACAACAAGCTCCCCAACTCTTTCTATCTCCACTTGTAGCCGCTCTAACTATAATCACCACCAAATAACTACCACTTGCCAACATATAACCATTGATCCTCCTTTCATCAAAGAAAGTCTCACAAATCTCTAATCACCACTTTAAAATGCACGTTGAAAGCTATTATAAGGAGCTACATCATCCATTGTTTATCTCTTGAACCTACCACTTAATTTCCCTTCTTTAATCCGATCTGAACCCAATGAATTAATCCAACTTTTGCTCCTTTAAGCATAGTCTAGGTCTAGTCTACTTCCTATTTTTGTTTTTTTTTTGTTTTTTTTCTTTTATTTTCTTTATGTTTTCCTTTGTTCCATCTTATTTGAAATTGACTTACAAAAAATAACAAAATTAAAAAAGTTATCTTTTTTCTTTTTTATAAATGAGACTAAGGTAGGATTTTTTTATTATAAAATAATTGTTTTTGGAAATTTTTTTGTCTTCACTTAGAAAAATCAATATTTTAAAAAATAAACAAAAATCTAATAAAACCTTTACCAAGCAATGGCTCTTTTAGAATTATCAAAAGATAATATCCCTTTTTCTAGGTTTTTCTTAAATAAATTAAATAAACAAATAACGTAAATTCAATAATTTTTAGAATTAAAATAAACCAACCCACTTAAGTTTTCAGAATCGAACTATAGGAGGTCTAATTTTTACTAAATGGTACATAAGTACTTACAGAGGGCTTAAAATGGGGATTTTTTTTTTCAAATTTTCATTTTTAAAAATAAATATAATTTCTCATTTTCTTCTCCTTTTTTGTAAATAAAATTAATTTTCTGTATTTGAAATTATTCTTTTATGTTAAAATGTTATTTTAAAAAATAAAAATAAATTCAAAATGATAAAAGTAGTACTCATTTAGGATTTAATAGAGTAGCCCCTGAATCCAAAATCTTTGGTTTTCAAAAATCATTTTTAAAAGTGATTTTCTTATATACCAGTAATTAGATTAAAATTAATTCAACCAATTGATTTTGATTGAACTTTTTTTTCCTAACCTAAGTTAAGTAGTGACTCCAAATTTTTAATTTATAGAAAAACCAAAATTTTCTTAATTTTTAATCGAGGGTTATTACTAAATGGGTTAGAGTTTAATACTAATTGAATTAAGAAAAATAAAAGCGAAAAAAAATTACGCTCGACAAATAACATTTATAGGGAACTGATAATTGGCTAGAAAATCAATAGCATTTATAAATATGTTGTATTGAGCCATCTTATTAATATAACATATGACATAGTATATTAATAACATTTATATATATCTTGTATTAGGTCATCCCATTAACACAACACATAATACAATAGACATTATCAATAACATGATGGTCAGTGTCATAGTAACAATCATGAGAGTTTCATCATAGCAAATTTTAGTGATAGAAATCAATTTTCTGTCTCATTTCATTCCCTTCATGTCATGTTTGACATGCAAGAATGAATTGAAATAGAATCGTGATTTTATATTCCATTTCCCTTCTCTATATTTAGAAATACGTTTAAAAGGCAGAATCTTGATTCCGTAAAGTTAATGATTCTAACTTCAATAAAGAATTTGATTCTGACTTTACGATGAACAAGGTGTGTATTCTTAAAAAGGTTGAGAGTTTAATTTGTTTGAGTTAAAGATTCAAGTAGAGTAACGATATTAGTTTGGGGGTTTTGGTGTCCAAATGAGAAAGGGACCGTGGCATTTATAAAAGTTGGGCATTGATTCCAATCATCAGATTATGACGGTGATCAATGATTAAAATTAATCCCTTCTTTTATAGACCTCAATATATTCTCTTTAATGGGTGTAGGCTCAATAGTAGCTTTATTTTCTTAGTACAAGCTATGTCAAGCTTGATTTTTCGGTTTTCTATTTAATTAAAATTGATTTCTCATTTCTCGATTAATACTAAACCCTAACCCATTTAATATTAATCCTCGACTAAAGAAAATGAGAAATTCCGGTTTTTTATTGAAAATAATTTTTGGAGTCGCCACCGGACCAAAGTCGGGAAAAGAAAAAGAAACCGTAACCAATTGGGTGGATTGATTACGATTAGGCTACCGATCTTTGATTTCAATTTTAAATGAAGAACCAGAGGGTTCCAATTTCGGGGGCTAACTTATTAAACCCTTAACGGATACCACTATTTATTTATCGAAATTAGGATTATTCTTTTAATTATAATATTTAAAAAATAAATAAATAAAATCAAAAGAGCGAAAAAAGAGGGACCTAAGTTTCTATATATTTTATCGTCACCCCGAAGGTACCTAAGTACCCTCTAGTCGAGATCAGACGATCGTAGTTCTTTGAAAAAAAATCTTTAATGTGTTGATTTATTTTAATTTTAAAAACTGCTTAAGTTTATGTTTTTAATTTATTCGGTTTATTTTTAAAAAATCTAAAGGGGTTTTAACTCTTGAGTGTTGTTATTTTAAAAAAAAAATGCTCTAACAATCCTATTTAAAAAAAAAAAGGTCTTTTATTAGTTTTATTAAAAAAAAATAACTTTCTATGTGATAAATTCTTAAGTAAAGCCAAATCTAAAAAATAAATGCCCAATCATAATAATCCCTAAACTAATATATATGGCTATTCACCAATAATATAATTCCATATAATACATTTATACAAGATCTATCACTAAAACTCTTATGCTAACATATGCATATATTATATACTATTTTAACTGATAAAACATAATAATGTATATATATAGTAAAACAGATCTTAACGAGTCTTAAACTAATATATATATATATATATATATTTACAAAAAAAAATCCATATGATACCCCTATATAATAACTAATACTAAAACATATCACTACTTATTAAATAAACCTTCAATTAAACCAATATAATCTAATTAATCCTCAATCTACATAATCAATAAAACTAAGATGCTTTAGTTAACAATTATTCACATAAAACAATACAAATCTTCTAAAACTAAAAATCTAAATAATAACGGCAATATGAACAAACAAATAAAAGGAATTAAAACTGTAAGAAAGTACTTGGATTTCCTGTTTGCGTGAACAGTGACAATCAGTAATAGTATGTGGTTCGTGGTGAAGTAGTGGCCGTTGTGTCGTCGCAAGCGAGTCAGGAGTACTGCTGTTCTTTTTAAACAAAAAAATAATAAATTAGTAAAATAAAAAATACAACTAACTAATAAAAAAATAATAATATTTTTTATCAAATTAAATCTCGCATAATCGTGCATCGTGATTGAAAAGTGGATCAGAATTTGGCGAGGAGGAGTCGACTTTAATGTGTCAGGTAATGAAAGGAATTGCATCAAGCGATGGACTTAAGGGCATTCATCGATTGGCATTGGTTTCATTTGATTCATTGGATAGTTAAGCTTCGGATTAAGCTTGCATGGCTTTGTTCAGATGTAGTGAGGTCAGCATTAGGCAACTACAGATGGCCTGAATTGTAAAGTGCGGATTGCTTCATTGTGTCGGATTGGATTACGTCTTAGATGGAGTTGTGGGCGTCAAGCAATTGTGTCAATGTTCGACTTTGTGGGAATTTCAACTGCATGTTTTGGGATGTGGATGTCATTGAATTTTCTGTTATATGGATGATGCTGTTGTGGTTTTTTTCTTTTATAAAGTCTAAATCAAATCATATCTAATTATATCTGATTCGGTAATTAAACTAGATTCAAATGAATTCAAATCTGATTTAACTGAATTCATATGATTTAATTAGATATGATCCCATTTTCATCTTATTTCTGCAAAGATAGAAAAATAAAGACATAGGTGCCTACTGAGACTCGAACCCATGACTTCAAATTAAATCCAATCCAAATATCCCAATACTTATTCATTCCCTAAAATAAAATTTATACTTAAATTATACTTAAACTATCCGATTCCTTAAAATAAATTTTTTTAACTAAACTAAAACTATTTGTTCCTAATATATGTTACTTCCTAAAAATCTACATAACTCTTTATAATAATTTTTCTTTTCTTATTTTTTGTGTATTTTCATCATTTGTTAATTTTTATTATTTTTTATCTTTTATTAATTTTTTGTTTATTTTTTTATTTTTGAATTAAGACCTTTTTTGTAAAATTAAAAATTAGGACTGCAAAGGAGCAAAAATTAGGTGTCTACAAGTTAAATTAAGAAAGATCGGATCGGATAAACCGACCCAATGAGCCTTACTCTAAGCTTACCATGGCAAATCTTTCTTAATCATCTTGAAAATATATGAGTTTGACTCTCTAAACTATGTCACCTTACCTCGAAGAATAAAATCCATTTGAATTATTAGGCTCAAGGGCCATGAATCGAATTTATCCCTCTACACTAATTATGACATTCAATCTTGAGGTACTAACATGCTAAGGCTCAAGATTTGTTAATATCTTTAAGTGCATTTAATAAATAAACCATAACCACACTAATATTATATAAATTTCTAAGTTACAACATAAGCGGCCTTACAAGTGTCACCCTACAACATTAGCAAACCACACTGTCTTTATAGAGTCTTACATGCTCCTATAACCACACCATAAAATAAACAATGTTGGAGTCCCACTTGCACCTATTACAACATACTATAACAACATAAACCATTACCAACAAGAGGAGTCTATGCCTCCGATATAACCACAATAATATTATCGTACTTATAAAACTATCAAACCATCTTACTATCTTTCATAGTAGGTATAATCGTCGTCCTCCATATTGTTTACTAAGTCATATCTTAGGTCATCATAATAGTCCTGGTCTTCTGCATTACCAGCATCTAAAACAGGGTCCCCAAAGGGTAAGCAAAAATTGCTTAGTACGAAAGTTATGTAATCACATACGTATGAGAAAACAAATTCAATATTACAAACATATGCAAAACATACTTTCAATTATCGACTATTCTCTATATTAAAGTCCAATACGCAGCACAGCTTTGGCATCCCAAAGCTTGAGGTAACTCATGACCTCGACTCACAGAATTATCATATATATTATACATATTTGGTATTGAGTAATCCTTAATACCCGGAAATCATTTATATCCTAACATTTAACTAAGTTAATACTATCGATTGATCGCTAGATCAGTTACCGATCAATTGGTAGCTCTGAATTTTGTAGAATTGTAGTCCTCTCTCGTAACCACTTATAGAACTTTCGACTTTCCATGTCTTCTCCATTAATTCGTACGTCACAAAGTTTAGACCATTTGTTATCTCTTAAATGACACATTTCCAACCTTAAATCCTCCAATACATCAACTTAACACGAAATTGCAACCCAACCAAAAAGGATCGATACTTACTTGTTTGGTTTAAATCTTCTTATTTGATTCTTCTCCAAACCTTCACTTCTCTTGCAAATTCCTTTAATAATCCATCCTTTAGAATTGATTTTACATTCTATAATATTAGAAATCTTTGTTTGACACACAAGATTACTCTTTGTAACCTTAAAACTCGCCAAATTCATCCATTCTTTGATCTCCTACTGTTGCATGAAGAAATTCTTTCATTAGATTTTCATTTCCTATGCATGAAACTTCAAAGATTTGGAGAGTTTTCCACTTATTATTAAGATCTTGCACTGGGTGTAAGAGAGTAGATGGAACTATTGTGTTTGTGAAGGAACGTCAAGGCAAAAGAGGAAAAAAGAATAAGAATAAAAATGAAAACAACTTATTGTTTTAATTTCCAAAAGGCATGTGCTACTCATGTGTATGAAAATTCAGGTTATTACATAATAACTAAATGTATTTTTAACAATTACTACTATGTATACATTTAATTCAATTCCATTCTACAAACATTTCCAAACACAAAATAAGATTTTTCATTTCAGTCCTTATGCCATTCCCTTTCAAACTATTTCTATATATTTAACATGACATTACTTTCTCTGTTTTCTAAAGGAAAAAAAGTTAATTTTCCTTTTATTTTCTTCTCTAATAGTTATTTCTTCTCATAATCTCTCTTTCATTCGTCTGCAGTTCCTTGCTTCTTTTATAGTGTAAGAGTCCTACAGGAGGAACGGTAGGTATAGGTATGTATTCTCGAGTAGCTGCTTCTGCAGTTGATTATATTTGTTTACAAAAAGTAGGCTAATATTTGATGATATGATTCGTAGTTTCAAAGCCTTGCTAAATCTTTGCATGCATGCAAAATAAATGCTGAATTTATCTAAGTAACTATCTCCATTCCATCAAATTCTCCATGAGATATAATCATAAGCATCCTCAAATTATTGGCTTTGGCGTTTACATTATTGCATAAGTTATGGCTATCTGGAAGTGGATACAAACTAGGATTCTAGTTCTACTGCTGCTTTTTACCTATTGCAAGAAACGTCAAACTACGAATTGTCATATCATAACATTATTCTTGCTTATAGGGAAAAACTCTCCCTCCTGGGGAGCTGGAGCCTTGAAGTCCTCCTGGGGAGCTGGAGCCTTGAAGTCCTCCTAAATTCTGTGACTGACAAATTTGGCTGGGTGGATACATGAACATGATGAATCTTGTGTTGATCCTTTTGCCCCAAGGTCATTAGAACCACGAATTTAGGTCCTTTTTTCTCCCTTTTCTATTTTTCACTCTTTATCTGATTAGGATCATTTAAAAAGTGGAAATTTTGGGATTATTTTGGTTTTATCATGACTTATTTATCCCCGTTGAAATTCTGTTTATATGGCAGCTTCGGTTTTATTTCGACACTGTTTGATGTTTAGAAACAAAAGCAAAATGTAAAATGTTAGATGTAGAAATTCTTTTTTCCATGTCTATACAATATTTTCCCACTGTTAGTACGTACGTGGAATGATGGTAAATAAATAAATAACCCTAGAAGATATATTTCTAGATGAGAGGTAATAGCTGGATAGATATTTCTACCAAAAGTAATGAAATAGATACTTCAAGGAATCATTCTTTTTATTGTTAATAATAATTCATTGGGAATTCTCTCTAACCGAAGAAACCACACACGCACACACACGCACGCAGGCAGAGACAGATATATAACATTCTCAATAAACCTTTTTTTTTTTTTGGCAAAACGAAGAACCTTTAACCGTACATTCGCTACCTTTACGATACTTCATATTATGTCTTTATACCGTGTCCACTTAAAAGTATATTACTTTAGAAAAAGGGTATGATAAATATTCATAATATAATTTAAGTACAAAGAACTTGAGCATGAACATCAATTGTTCACAATAATTTCTATCAGTTAAATTAACTTCTACGGTAATTAATAAAAATAAGTTACAATGGAAATAAAGAGAAGAAAAGAGAACGAAAAGTACATTCCCTACCTTACAGATCTACGTTGTTACTTATAATTGAACATGCATAATCATCATGTAGTATGATCCTGCTATAAATCATCTGCTCATGAATGAATAATGATAGATAGTCTCATACATACAGGATCTGCCACAATGAAGCTGTCCTCAGAACATAGTGAAGTCACGAAGATATGTAATGCAGAAAGTGCCTTGACACCAGCTGCCTTGTTCCATAAATACTCACTTAATTGACCTTATTTATCCATCAAACATTTTCAACTTTTAAACGAGCCTTTTAATCTATTTTATCCGCATCCCTTTATGATCCTCGCACCTTACCCTTCCTCGGGCAGGTTGCTTTGTACAGAAAGTGCCATCTCCACGATCCACTCCACATATGTTACCATGTTCCCTTTTAACATAACCATGCTCCACCAGGATACGGGATTTTGATTCTGGAAATTTAGATGTTCCAGAAGAATTGTATTTGTACAATGGTACAGAGCCATGATTATCAGGCAATGCTGCTTCCCTGCTTGACATAACACACTGTCCCTTAATTCTCATTCCCTTATGTTCTGTGCACCTTTTCCTTCCTTGAGCTGGCTGCTTTCTACAGGAAGAGCCATCATACAATATCACTCCGCATATAGGAGAGAATCTGTCGTGGATAGGAGAATTTGCCACCACAAAAGAAACCTTCGTTGGATTATAAGTGACATCTATTCCTTCACACCTTTTGCCACTTTTTTCACAAGGAATAGCCATTTGCACTCTGATGTTTGTCCTCATCCCTTTGTGTTCTTCACACCTCTTTCTCCCTTTAGCTGGTGGCCTTCTGCAAATGGACCCTTCATCCAAGGGAACCCCACATAATGTAGTAACGTCATCAGCATAATCAGGTCCAGTCGAAACTAATCGAGGATGTGCTCTGCTGAATTTGAAAATTCCAGAGAAAACACTATTAGTTTCCTCGTTGCTGCAACAGAGGCCTCTCTTGTCTAGTGAAGTATGTCTTCTACTAATTTCAATCCCCACTTGCTTCTGATGAAAAGATAGGGGCTTCTTTATAAACCTAGAAAAGTTATAGGTTGCTGAAGACAATTCATTAAGCCTTTTAAATGCATCATCAGGACGTCGGCCTCCATTACTTCCCTTGTTCCATGCATAATCAAATGCCCTCAGAAGCTGAGCTTCTACTGCTTGAGCTTCTTCCTTGTCATTCATCTGTTTGGCATCAATAAAAAGCAATTAAGTGACAGCACTAATAGCTGAAAGTTTTGCCTATTCTCCTGCAGCTCAAATGGTCTTTCATAAAATTGTACTGTGCACTCCACGGGCATCTATGTAGCTGTAATGTAGAAACTGCACTACCACATCAGATATATGTTTATCATACAATTCGATACTAGTATAGGATTAATATGGGCTGATTATTTGCATATACAGTCATTTTTATTAAGGCTGTGATTTTACAAGATAACTTAGCAGAAAATGGCAAGGTAGTTTAATATCAGCAAATGACCTGTTTTGTTGTGTCAGGATTTTGCTCATTGAATCCAAGGACTTAAAGAAAGATGTAACAGGAGACAATGGTTGGCCGACCCAAGATGATACAAGAATAATGGGAAAAGCTAACAAGTGTAATCCTAACAGAAAAAACGGATATTTTATATGAAGCAGTTATTGCTTGTTGGAGTCGTGTTTCTTCAACAGCACTCTAGTCCGGGTTTACACAATCTGGGTACTAGTAACAAAAATTTCAAAAGTTTCAAAACCATGCCAAATCTTATCAGGATAGAAAAGATCATGCCATAGAAGATCAAATATGCTAATGTGCAGCATTCTTAATGAAACAGAAGCACCCAGATAGCAATAAGACAATTTCCATTTTCCATCACAAATATGAATATAAAGAAAGCTTACCGGAGCCCATCTATATACAATTGAATAGCCTGTTGAAAAAGCTTCCTTAAACAAACCAGCCTTTGAATCATCAGTAGAAGCAGCCAATAGGCCATTGCTGAGGTGAGCACCTGATCTTCCATACTGCTGGAGTCTTATTCTGACATTGTCAGCTTGCCCCAGGTAGGTTGGTACCATGCGGCTTGAGTCAAGCTTACTAACCTCATGCCCTGATTTGGAAAAAGGTGCAGCTATTCCTAACTCATAGACTCCTGGACTTAGAATTTTGGGAAGGTTGTGAACCCTATATCTTTCTGACCCTTCCTTCCCTAATGAGTAGTTCTCCCAATCATTAGGTCCAATAAGTACCTAAATGCGGAATGAGCCATAACTTCACTATCAATTGTCAAGTGCTCGCTAGACGAAGCTTGTAAAACTTTAAGTTCTATTTGATAAGAGATTGGCCTTTGTGTTTGAAATGAAGGACCTAAAGTATGATCCATCACTATCCTTTTCATTTTTATATATATATATATTTTTTTTTTTTTTTGGGTTGCCTGAAAGCTCGTATCCATTTCAAAAAACAAATTTCCGTCAAATGCTTAGCAGATTTCACATGTATATTGTAACGACTGGAATCCTAATTAAGTGAGAATGAAAATATTCAGTGTTATTTTTACCTAACTACCAAAATCTAAAATTTTTACATAATATTTTAAATAAAATTAAGTTGAATTCCTGTAGTGATTTACTATGTAATAGTTGAAATGAAGACAAGCAACAACCGTGAACCATTTTCTCTAAGCTAGCAGAGGGAGAATGAGTGAAATTGAATCATTGTTGGTACCTTTCAATGATTGAATAAACAAAATTTTGCATTTTCCCGCGCTTTCTCCATCAAATATCAAAAAGTATATTAAATCATAAGGGTAAGGACGGTGCTAACAAATGGCCTAACTGCACTTATTAAGAGCTATATAAACCAAGTTTTCTTGTTGACTTGTCATATATTGCCCTAATGAGTGCCTGAACATCGACAATTGTAAATTTCCCTATTAATTATCGCTATTATTTTCGAACTAACAAACAGCCCACCCACACAAGCAATTAAGTGCGTAAGCTGAAATAACGAAAGTATTGGGTATATTTAGAAAATCAGGGTTATGCGGTGAAGACAGAAAGCTAAAAATCAGCTCCAGTTAAGCTAAATATGGACAAAATTAGGGAAAAAGAGGAGAGAGAAAGATTGGAACCTTCCAATTGGAGAATGCAGGGTCGTGTTTGGTGCGTTCACAGTCTTCCCTCTTCAACCTCACCAAACATTTGGATTCCATTCGATTTAATGCGAATTTGGGAAATTCAAAAATTAATCAGGGGTTATGGTTTAAATTTCACTTACGAGGAGGACGGTGGATACAGAATGACTATTTTACCCTTGTGCGACGAAATAATTGTGATTCACTACCCATTGGGCTTGCTTAATATGCCCATTCGGTCGCGGCCCAGAAGTGTTTATTAAGCTAACTGAAGTAGAATAAAAGTAGTTTGGCTTAAAGGGGGGTGGTGGCGGGGTGAAAAAAAAAAGAAGAGAGAATATGATTACTTGCATAGAAAATAAATAAATAAATCAACGTTACCGTGAATCATACATATGTATATATATTTATATTTATATTTAGTAGACTATGCACTCCCAATATATGTATTAAAAAATAAAGATAGATAAATAGAAGGTTTATAAATCTTTTTATTTTTTTACAGTCCAATTATAAAATTTTTAATTTCAATGATCATTTTTAATAATCAATTTCAATACATATCAAAAGATCCAAAATGACAAACCTTAATCCCATTTGTCTATTTTAGAGTTTCTCAACTTAGAGTTCTAAAAATGGATAAAGGATTTGGGATTTTAGTAGATTTATTGAGGATTCATGAGAGTTTATACATGAATTTGGTTTTCTACTTTTAACGACATTTTTTCTAAATATATTAGCTCCAACTATTATTCTTCATTAGATGCATAATAGTTTGCAATGTATTCTCTTAAAATATTGTATCTGCAACCACCTTATTGCTATGGTAAGAGCTTTATAACCAAGTTGTATAAATATTAATCTTTTAATGGGATAAAATAGATTTGATTAAAATCCAAAACCCCCATACAATAACATCTTGCTTTGAACATAAGAGGCATGGAAACACTATTGAATGGAAAAAAGGCCTAAATAATTGTTTTAATAGCATTTGAAAAAAATAATAAAAAACCTTATTATTACGATATTAAGATATCTCTAGAATCTAAAAAAGCTTTCAATCAATTCTATTTATGAGATAAATAAATGACTTAGTGTAAGCAAATTAAGTTTGTTTATAAATTCGTCGAGTAACTTACAAAATTGAGTTGAGTCATTAAATACTTGGGTAGTTAGGATCATAAGCTTAATATTAATTGAGCTTCAAATTTAGATTCGGATAAAAATTATTCAAGTTTGCTTTAAAACATTTTATTTAAGATGGTAATCGGTTTAAAACATTTTACTCAAGATGGTAATTGTTGATAAGATATCTTAGGCTTGAGCCCCTCAAGCCCATGTCGAACCATCCACTCTCATGACTCGACCTCCTTTCGACTGAGTTCAGTCTCCTTGCTCACCTAGTCCACCGCAAACTAAGCCCACTGGACAGCCTGCTTATACATTACAGACTTAAACAGTTGAAAGACAAGGATAAAGCTCGAAGACTTAGTCAACAACCGTCTCTAACAACCGTCTCTTACAATTCAAGACCACGTTAACCTACATGTCTCTACTACCTACGATTTGTGGATGTGTCCTCTACTTATTAGCGACTCTCTAATTACCAACTCTAAACCATTTGATATTTTGTGTACTTAAGCTATATTCTGCCATCTTACATACATTCTCTTTCTTTATACACTTTGCTAACTTAAGCATCAGAATTGCCACACCGAACAATACTTCGATACTCCTCATAATTTACTCTTTTATAGGTTCATACCTAAGTGAAAAGCTCAATTTGCTCTTAATCTCTACCGGCAAAAATACAGGGATGACATTTGGCGTCATTTATGAGAAACTGACCTTATCTCTTACCTAAACACACTTTAAACACTCACCTAAACACAGTCCCAGTTTTTGCGTTAGCCATCATGTCTAATGTCGTAAACCCTAACAACAACCAACCCATAGATAATCAGCTCCTTAATTGGGGAAACATCGAAGTAGCACTTAGCTTGAGTGGAGCAGCTACTTGAGGAGTTCATCACTCACAATTGAGAACTCTAAGCCAAGCTTAACTAAGTTAAATGGCACAACAGACAGGCGCTTGAAGCTTTTGATGCCTGTATTGGGTACAACAACCAACAGCAGTAGTAGAATGGTAGGGATTAACTACCTGATACCCCAGTATAGGAATAACAGGCGTGATTTATAGCAACCTATGACCATGGCCTTACTGGCAATGAGTGGATGGCCAACTCCCATGGAGTACTGCCATACCCTATAGTGCATCTAATTCACCTAGCAAACAATGTCGACCTTAATGAGCTTCGTGCTATTACAAGGAAGCTCTTCGAGCAATAGGAGAGAAAAGCAACAAGTAATGCTAGGTTGGTTACCAAAAATAAAACCCCCTTTAATAGGGATGCCCAAGATGAAGTCTTACTTCCGAACAGTAAACTTTCTACCCTAGACCAATACAACGGCATCGATGTTTCTGATAATTTCCTTCTCCATTTCTGTACCTCCATGAACCTCTACGATTGTAGGGATGCTATCATGTGCAAAGCTTTCTAAGGTATTCTAAGGAAAGCAATTTAGACGTGGTTTAACCACCTATTTAAGAATTCCTTTGCCTCCTTTGATGAGCTAGTTTACAGGTTCAATCTTTACTTCAAGGATAGTAAGCCCTGTCCAGAGACACTTCATTCTTATACCTAATGAAGCAGATCGAAGAAGAGACTCTATGAGAATATGTAGCCTGATTGAATAATGCCGTGGTCGAGATCCCTTGATGAGATGGGGGTATAGCAGTACATGTCATGCATCTTGGCATTAGACCTTCTGAGGGCTTCTTATGTTTGGTTGTGAAGAGCAAATCGAAAACCTTGGTCAAAATCTAGAATAAGGTCTAAAAGTACATGAAAGAAGAAGATAACATTCGTGTCAAGTATGAAGTTAACCGAGAGAGGTTAGGTAGAAAAAAAGGATAAGGAGAAATTGTCCATCAAAGATCACCTCGATGGTAAGGCATTGATGATGAACTATCGACCAACGGCTCCATTACTCGTGCACGACTTCGAGGAATTTAATCCCTTACATAGCAAATTCTCTCTTGGTAACCTACTGATGACGAGAAAGTTTACACTAAAGAAATGTAGCTAAACTCCTTAAGGTCTCTTAATTGCCGTACGTTGATTTGTACACTTGATAGTGATGATGCTGATCATTCCCTTGCCAAAAGACCCTATGCCAAGTAATCCAACCAAACATTACCAATAAGTTCCTATTGAGTGACAAGAGACTTACTGAAACAGCCGAATAGTTTTCTTTGAGCATGCCACCATCTCTCTCATCCCAGCCGTTTATTGCCACAACATTTTGACCCTTATCGCCTGTTATACTTAGAAAATATTCGTATGGAAGTAATGTTGCATTACCACCTGTCCACCTTATCTGACATTATACTACTTTTCCATTTTTTGTCTTTTGTTCTTTTTACCCATTTTGGTATGTATTAGGAATCCTCTTTTTGTATATACTTTCTTGTTATTTCATTATTTGTAATACTACAATAGTTACTTTCTTTTGTAAGCCGCAGATAACTTACACTTTAATATTAATTATTCTGGTCTTGTGAGATAACTCTCTCTAAGTCTATATTTCATACACTCTTATCTAATCTTGCCGAGTAGCTTAGGATTAATGGTGAGTGGACCTTGACACCAACTTATGTCTCATATTAAACGTGGTGTCAAGTCGTGTTGTGTTTACCGGTGAGTCACATCCTCTGAGCAGCTTCACGTCAACTACTCTTGTTCAGTTGTGGACCATTTCCCTCTAATTTTCTTCAATATCTTGAATGACTCATTTCAATGCAAATCTACTTCGGTAAGTCCTAATGATAACTGATCTCCTAGGCACACCATATATTCTTGGTATCAAAGCTTGAGGTTGAGGTTAAAACTAAGAGCTGTGTAGTAATAGTCAGTCTGCTGTTAGAGATACTACATGTGATTGCAGCCATCTGAGTAAAGTGTAATTACTAAAATTTTATGTTAGGAATGTCAAACCCTAATGTACAGGGAAAGATTCATGATGTTGAAAGTGATGCTCATGGTTGTAGTCGAGTCACCCAATAAACACCATGTACTATTGATAAGCAGATACACGATCTTGTTGTTATTGTGGCCAATTTAGCTATCTCAGAAAATAAGGTCTTAGAGAATAGACCGTGTGAGAAAGTTATTGGGCAGGTGCGAGAAATAAGAGATAAGCTGAAGAGGCAGATGAACGAGAGAACTTCGAAAGCCTTTCTAATGAACCAAATGCCACCGCGACATGCCGACAGAGTAGCGAAGAGAAGGTTAGAGTTAGATGAAGTGGAAGAGTACGAAGAAGACCAGTATGTTGGGATTGATGAACGAAAGTTCAGAGTGCCAAGAGGTACCGAACACCTTAAGATACATATTTCGAACTTCAACGGGTCTAGTAGTGTTAATGACTACCTAGACTGGGAAGAGAAGATAAAAAAGATATTCAAATTTTATGATTATGAAGATGCTACCGCATTAGAGTGGCTGTGTTAGAATTTTCAGGGTATGCAGCAATGTAGTGGAAGAAGCCACAAAATGTTCGCCTGAAGACCTGACGCGAGGTCCGAACATGGAATGAGATGAAAAGAGTTCTGAGGAATAGGTTTGTTCTTGAATACTATGAAAGGACACTTTTTGACAACTTCAAGACTTAAGGCAAGGTAATAGGTCTGTAGACGACTCTATCCAAGAGTTTCAGTTGCTTATGGTATGATGTGATGTTGACAAGCTTAAGACCCAAACTATAGCACAGTTCATCTCGGGACTTCAAGCTGAAATTGGTCATGTCTTGGAATTGCAAAGCATAACAACTTTGGATGAAACCATACGTGTAGCCTAGAGAGGTGAAAGGCAACAATGGAACCAAGCTAGCCGAATGCCAAGTAATCAAACCATGGTATCGAATAAGACTGGCTGTCGAGTAGACTAAGGAATGACAAGGCGTTAAACAGTTCTAAGATGGAATGCCGAGGACACGTACCAAGCCGATCAAATTAGATGAAGGCTAAGGTAAGAGTAAGACCGAGGAACCTGAGGTCCGAAAAGACTAGGGTCAAAGTTTAGGGAGGAAAACCCGAGAAATTAAGTATTTTAAATGCCCTGGCTATGGACACGTGGCTCGTTAATGTCCAAATCACCGAATTATGACCATAAAGGGAGATGAGCCCAAATTTGAAGTAGAAAGTGCGAGTGAAGGAGAGGAAGAAGTGGCAATCGATTGAATGTTGGAAGAATTTGAGGAAGATCAGGAGGTCGAGATACCCCCTGAGGGCAGAGCCAAGTATTAATTTGTTGTTCAGCAATCTCTCAACACTTTTGTGGCAGTGAAAATGAGCAAAGAGAGAACCTCTTTCATACGAATTGTCGAGTGAATGGCAAGCTATGTACCATAATCATTGACTGAGGGAGCTACACCAACGTCATTACATAAGGGGTAGTTAAAGCCATGAAATTGCCAACTCTTCTACGCCCCAAGCCATATAAGATTCACTGACTGAATGAGAAAAGAGGATTACATGTTTCCAAGAAAGTCAGAGTGCTGATTACTATTGGTAATAGGTACAAGGATGAGGTGATGTGTGATGTCCTCCCCATGTGTGCATCTCACATATTACTCGGCCGACCGTAGCTATTTTACTTAAGAATGTTACACGTCGGGTATAAAAATACCTACATGTTTCAAAAGGATAGGAAGAAAGTTATATTGACACTTATGAGTCCCAAGGAAATGCAAGAAGCCTAAGAAAATGTTAATAGACCTCTACAGCAAAAGTCCTTAGTGATTTCCCAAGCTCAGTTTGCACGAGAGGTCAAGGCCAAAGACTATGTACTCCTCTTAGTTAGGAGACTCTTAGAGGTTAAAGAGGCCGAGAACTTACCTGCTAAAGTACAGCAGTTACTTTAGGAATTTGCTGACCTCTTCCTTAGTAAGATGTCAAAAGGATTACCTCCATTGAAAGGAATTGAGCATTACGTCGATCTTCAACCCGGAGTAGCCCTGTCGAATCGACCCGCCTATAGACTCAATCCTAAACAGGAAGCAAAACTGAAAAAGGCAAGTTGGTGAGTTAGTAGATCGCGGATATGTTCATGAGAGCATGAGCCCATGTACTGTCCCAGCCGTATTAGTACCAAAGAAAGATGGATCATGGAGGATGTACATTGATAGCCATACCATTAATAAAATTACTGTTAAGTATCCATACCCGATCCTACGGTTGGATGACATGATCAATGAGTTGCATGGTGCATGCATCTTTTCGAAAATAAATCTAAAGAGTGAGTATCATCAAATACGAATAAGACCGGGAGATGAATGGAAAATAGCCTTTAAGACTCGGGATGGTCTATTTAAGTGGATGGTTATGCCGTTTGGTTTAACTAACGCGCCAAGTACATTCATAAGGCTCATGAATCATGTGCTCAGAACATTGATAGGCAAGTGCATTGTAGTTTATTTTGATGATATTCTGGTTTACAGTGCGGACCTTCTCGTTCATGTCGAACATTTGAGATTGGTGTTTAACATACTCCACGCCGAGAAATTGTTCGGCAACCTGAAGAAATGCGCGTTTTGTCAAAGCGAGGTTATATTCCTTGAATATGTCATTTTAAGGAGTGGATTTCGAGTTAATGAGGAAAATGTCAGGGCTATTAATGAGTGGCCTACGCCAACAAGTGTAGCCGAAGTCAGGAGCTTCTATAGCCTAGTCTCATTCTATCGAAGATTTATCTAGAACTTCAACTCCATAATTACGCCGTTGACTGAATTGACCAAGAAGAATGTTAATTTTAAATGGATAGAAAAAGCTTATAGGAGTTTTGAAAATGTGAAATTTGAGTTGACGTCTACTCCAGTACTTGCCCTATCAGATTTTAAGGTTTTTTAGGTTAAATGTGATACATCTGGTGTTGGCATTGGTGCCATCCTTATGTAGAAGCACCAACCCATTGCTTACTTTAATGAAAAACTCTAAGGTGCTGCCTTAAATTACTCAGCCTACGACAAGGAGTTCTATGCCCTTGTTCGTACACTTCAAAACTAGCAACATTACCTGTTACCGAGAGAATTCATCATCTATTCAGATCATGAATCTCTCAAGCATCTTTGCGGGCAGCAGAAACTTTCTCGGCATCATACTAAGTGAGTCAAGTTCTTAGAGACCTTTTATTATGTCATCGAGTATAAGAAGGGAAGCACCAATACAGTGGCTGATGCACTTTCTCGCCGTCATACCCTCATTACGACGTCGCAAGCTATGGTGCTTGGATTTGGCACTCTACCTAATCGATATGAACATGACCCACATTTTGGGCCTTTAGTAGTTAAGTGCAATAATAGAGGAGCTGTAGACGGATTCTACTTGAGTGAGGGGTTCTTGATGAAGGAAAAGCATATTTGCATGCCAAATGGTTCTGCAAGGGAGCTATTGGTTCGAGAAGCTTACGTCGGGGTCTGGCTAGCCATTTTGGGGAAAAAAGGATGATTAAGTTATTGAAGGAGCACTTTTACTGGCCTGGGATAATGAGGGATATGCACCAAATACTTAGAGTATGCACAAGGGAGGAGAGAACCCTATGGAGAACATATACCCCTACCAATTCCCGAGTGGTCGTGGATCAATCTAAGCATGGATTTCATACTCGACCTTCCCCATACGCCAAGAAGATACAATTTAATCATGGTAGTGGTTGATCGATTCAGTAAGAAAGGCCACTTCATCCCCTGCTACAAAATTAATGATGTTTTATTCATCGCTATCCTCTTTTTGTAAGAAATTATGTGACTGCATGGAGTGCCAAGGAGTATTGTGTCTAACTGTAATTCTAAATTCACAAGCTTCTTTTAGAAGACCTTATGGAGGAAACTCAGCACTAAGTTACTATTCAGTACCTCTTGCTACCCTTAGACAGATGACTAAACTAAAGTAATTAACAGAACCATTGGTAATCTCTTGCGCACCACTATTAGAAAGAACTCTCATAACTGAGATTTATGACTGTCCATCATTGAATTTTCCTACAATTACTCCACTCACAGCTCTATTGGAACATCACCATTTGAGGTTATTTATGGACTTAACCCAAACCTACCCTGACTTGGATAACAGTCCAACTACTCAAGGGGAGAGTCAATCTGACCTATAGCATGCCGAGGAATTTCACAGGTTGCATCAAAGAATTGCCGAGCAACTGGCCAAAACTATAGCCCGACAAAAAGAATTGGGAAGCTACGGAAGGAAATGAATTGTTTATGCCCCTAAGGACCTTATCTAGATTTATCTTAGCAAGGAACTCTTCCCTAGCAAGAGGACAAACAAACTATCTCCCTGAGCGGATGGCCCCTATAGGATCCCGAGGCGTATTAATGATAATGCCTATGAGATTGAGCTACCTAAAGGTCTCGATATGTCTACCACATTCAACGCCGTTGACTTAACTTCATATGTGCCTAAAGATGATAAAGACCAAGATTTGAGGGCAAATCTTCAATAACCACGGAGAAAACCGATGAACTGTCGACCAACGGCCCCATTAATCAAGTACGACTCTAAGGACTCCAACCCCTTATACGGTGAATTCTCTCTCGGCAACCTACTGGTGACAAGAAAGTTTACGTTGAAGGAATGTGGCTGAACTCCTTGAGGTCCCTTAATTGTCATACGTTAATCTATACACTCGGTAGTGATGATGCCGACCATTCCCTTACTAAAGACCCTGTACTGAGAATCTAACCAAACACTGCCGAGAAATTCCTGTTGAATGACGAGAGACTCACTTAAACAGTCAAATAGTTTTCTCTCGATATGCCGACATCTCTCTCATTTCAACCCTTTATTGCCGTAACATTTTGACCCCCCCCCCCTCGCTTGCTGTGCTCTAAGAATATTCATATGGGACCAATGTTGCACTGCCACATGTCTACCTTGTCTGACATTGTACTACTTTTCCATTTTTGGTTTTTTGTCATTTTTACCCTTTTTGATATGTACTAGGAATCCCGTTTTTGTATATACTTTTTTGTCATTTCATTATTTGTAATGTTGCCATAGGAACTTATTATAAAAAGTCATTTTCTTTTGTAAGCTGTAGATAACTTACACTTTAATACTAAATATTCCATTATTGTGAGACAACTCTCTCTCAAAGTTCATATTTCATACACTCTTATCTAATCTTGCCCAGTAGCTTAGGATTAGTGACGAGTGGACCTTAACATCAACTTGTGCGTCATATCAAGTGTAATGTCAAGTTGTGTTGTGTTCGTTAATGAGTCACGTCCTCCAAGCAACTTCATGTCAACTACTCTTGTTCAATTGTAAACTATTTCCCTTTAATTTTCTTCGATATCTTGAATGACCCATTTCAGTTCAAATCCGCCTTGGTAAGTCCTAATGATAACTAAGCTCCTAGGCACACCAATTGAGCAAAGTAAGGGAGAGCTCGGGCAATAAGAAGCACTAAGCCAAGCAGCCTTAGCTAAGCATAACTTACTTCCCCTTCTCATCTTCACATACCATATGCCTCTAAATCGACCTATCGCCTAAGTCTTCATTGAAGTGCAAAATAGAGACCTACTGTAGAAGCCTCCTAAGATTAGGAGGAACCCCAGTTAACATAACTCAAATAAGTATAGCCAGTTCCACAATAAGCATGGCCACACTATGAAGGAGTACTTCTAGCTAAAAAACATGATTGAATATGTTATTTAACAAGGCTACTTTAACGACTATGTGGCCTAGTGGAGGAATGACGACCGTTCCAATGATGATGAAGATACGACACCTCAAAGGCAATGAATCAAGGGCACTTGAGTAGAACAAAATGAAGATCTCCATAATGATCGAGCCTCCAACAACATCATCAACATAATCATTAGGGAACTATACTTAGGGAGCCAACTGAGCACTAACAGTTCGACTAACGCCCCATCCAAGGTGTTGGTTGTTAGGGAGAAGAGGCAAAAGATTAACACTTCAATCTCCTTCTCCAACGAGGACATAGAGGGGGTAGGCACGCTTCACCAAGACACCCTTGTAATCAGAGTAAGAATCATAAACTTTGAGGTCCTCAAGATCATAGTGGATACTGACAATTCTACCGACATTCTCTTCAAACACACATATGATAGAATGAGGAATAAGTTGCTTGTTAAAATGAAGCCTACCGACATGACCTCATAGGCTTCAATGGGCAAACTATTTAAGCTAAGGGTATTATCATTCTTGACATAAAGTTTAGCAATGACGACACCGTCGTACGATGGCTAGTAGAGTTTGTTGTAGTTGACTACCCATTCCTATACTATGCTCTTTTAGGGCAACCAAGCTTGAATGCTTTTAGAGTCATCACTTCGTCCCTTCACCTGAAAGCCAAGCTCTTAACTCTAACCAAGGTAAGACTTTGCAGGTGTGATCAAAAGCTATCTTAAGAGCTTTGTGTCAAGGCTACTAGAGTTGATGGTGTCTTTGCTTTTGAGACCGATCCATAGGAGAAGCTAGCTGAGAGAGGCAAACCAAGTAAGAAGACCAAAGAGGTATAGATAAGCACCTCTCCCGACTAAACCACTAAGGTCGGGATTGATACTCCTCTCGAGGTAAAGGAGGACAGTTGCCCTCCTATGGGCAAACTCTGATAGGTTCGCTTGGTTAATGTCGGACATGCTAAGGATCTCCCTTGATCTAGCAACCCATAGCCTTAATATTGACTCCAATGCACTGCTTGTCAAGCAGCAGAAGAGGCATTTCACACTTAAAAGACAGGTCGCTATTGATGAATAGGTATGGAAGCTACTTAAAGCCGACTTAGTTAGAAAGAAGAAGTACCTGACGTGGCTAGCTAACATGCTGCTAGTAAAAAATAAATCCAAAAGTAGCGTATGTGTGTTAATTATACCGACCTCAACAAAGCTTGCCTAAACGATTGCTTCTGTCTCCCCATCATTGACCAGCTAGTCGATGTTATGTTTAGAAATACTTTGCTCAGCTTCGTAGATGCCTTCTCAGGATATAACCATATCAAGATAGACTCAAAGGACAAAGTCTATACTTCCTTTGTCACCAATTTCAGCACCTACTGCTACACAATCATGCCTTTTGGCTTCAAAAATGCCAGCACAATATGTTAGTGTATAGTGACCAAGCTGCTTGAGCTCTAGTACGGGCGGAACATGGAGGTATACATTAACGACATAATCGTCAAGAGCAAACTGTCAGGTGATCATGTTAAGGACCTACAAGAAACCTTTGACTAGATGAAAAAGTATGACATAAAGGAACCCCTAAAAGTGCATATTTAGGGTTAGCTCTAGCAAGTTCCTAGGCTTCCTAGTCACCTAGAGAGGAATTAAGGCCAACCCTGAGAAGATATAAGCTATCAAAGATAAGAGGCCTCCCTCCTTAGTAAAAAACGTACGGAATCTTACTGGCATAGTAGCCATGTTAAGCAAGTTGGCTTCCAAAAGCATAAAGAAATGCGCTAAGTTCTTCAAAATCCTTAAGAATTTAAAGGGTTTTGAATAGACTCCCCAATGTGCGACAACCTTTAAGGAGATGCAAAACTCTCTTCCATATCTTTCGGTCTTCTCCAAACTTGTTTTAGGGGAGGACTTGTATTTGTACTTAGCCGTTAGTGACTCAGCATTCTCCTCCATGCTAGTCAAAGTAAAAGGGAAACAACATAAGCCCGTATATTATGTCAGCCATATTATTTAAGGGCTTAAGGTTAGGTATACTAAAGTAGAAAAATAGTCGTCCTTGTCTTAGTACATCGACTCAAGCTTTACTTCCAGGCATACTAGATTATCATGTTAACAAATAAGCCATTATGCACACTATTGCAAAAGCCCGATGCATATGGATGGATGGTGAAGTACGTAATGAAGCTATGCGCGTGTAGCATCCAATATCAACTACAGATGGCCTATAAGGCACAAGTGCTAGCCAACTTCATGGTAAAATATACAAGAGAGGGGAAAGCACCACTAGAGGTGACAAACTAGTGCAGATTCTCTATATTGATGGATCATCAACCTTGGGGGGTGGAGACGCGAACCTGATACTTACCAAATAGCACAAGATCACTATCTACTATGCCCTCAAATTGGGTAAAACACTAGCAACAACGAATCCGAGTACGAAGCCCTAATAGTTGATCTCAAGCTAACCAAGGAGATTGATGCTAAGCACTTAGAAATTTTCTCGGGCTTAATGCTCGTCATCTAGCAAGTTCGAAGTGAATATAAGGCCATAGATGACACTATGGCAAGGTACTTGGAGAAATTAAGGAGTTTCCTAGCCAAGTTCCCCTCATGGAACATCATAAAGATCCTCCAAATGAAAAACTCAACAGCAGATTAGCTGTCTAAGTTCATGTAAGCCTAAAAGCCAAGCCAAGTAACCGTAGGATTGAACTTAGAACCCAAGGTTTAGGGCGATCGGTTAAAGGATCCGATCAAACCCAAATTATAAACTATTGAGAGGAATATTAGTAAAACTGACCCCGTAAACTTGAATTTAAGAAAATAAGTAATAAAATAGGAGACTATAAAATTTTCAAATTTTAAGCATAATAGGTATTAATTATCGAAAATGCGAAAAGTGTAATGAAATAACTAATAAATTACTAGAGATAGATTATATATATACTAAAAATTTTAGAATGACCAAAATAATATTTAGGAATGTTCACGTGTACTCTACATATATTTACGTGTAGATAAAAATACGCGTAATTACCTAAATTAGCCTAAAACTAAGCAAATAATTAAAGAAAAATACAAAATAATTATAGAAAAATCAGAAAAAATCAGAAGAGGATAAGCTACAACAAGATCAGGTCATGGTCAGCAAGAAAAAAAATAACCAATAAGAATTTGATAAACAAAAAGCCAAAAATCATGGAATTGGGGCAAAATCCCATCAAATTAATGCACATTAATTTCTACAATTGTCTATAAATAGGGGAAAAAAATTTTAGAAGTCCTTTGGTCAGTTTAGGATCTAGGAAAAATCAAAACACCGAAAAAATCAAGATAAAATCCAGAAAAAAAAAAGGAAAACTGTGCAGATTAGGCAAGTAAGCTAAACCCACCACTCACCACTACCTGGGACCGAACCACCACCACCACCCTACACTAGAATCACCGCCTGGACCGGCCGACAACATTGGACCGGGTTTGGATGGCCCAAAAGCTTCGAACCGGTTAGTCATTTATTCACCCGATTTTTGTATAATTTTGTAAAATTATTTATTTTGCTCAGAAAATTATGAAACTTGTTATTATGAGGTTTTATTGTATGTAGATTTAGGGAAAAATATTGATTTAGTTTAGTTATGTCTGGAAATATAGGGTCCTTAACAAATTGTTCAAAACCGAGCATGATTAAACCGGAAAATAAATAGGCTTAGGGATGTAGTTTGGAGTTCAAAATTTTTCTGTAGGATGCTCATATGATGTATAACAGTGCTATGAAGCCATTTTTTTAAAATTAATTTTCGAAATTTTTAAGTTAATTTTTAGCCCTAAAATGATGGTAAAATTGGGTGATTTAAGGTTAATTAGGTGATTAGGATGTTAATTACTGATTTGGATCTTAATTAAATGTTTAGGGAAGTTAATCTCTGTAGTGGAACCCTAATCTTAGCCTTTAGGTACTAAGTATGGTTAATTAGAGAAATTAGGTTAGTAATATAATAAATTAGTAATATGTGAAAATGTAAATTAATAAATCTAAAAAAATAAGGTTATTTAGATAATATTATAATAGAATCAGAAAAATAATAAATCTGAAATGACATTTAATTTTAAGTAAATATCTCAAAATGTAAGATTTTTACACATCGGGAATAAATCCGATACCTCAATTAGGGTTAGCGTGTACCGAATAGTTTAGAATACAAAAATTACGACCCAATAGGATATTTGAATACCCGAGCATAATGTGATTAATATCACATTGGGATTCGAGCTTAATTACGACTTAGGAATTAAAACTAGAATCTAGTTTAGGAGCAGAACCCCGAAATAGAATACAACGAATCATTAATACGTTATAGGTATACATGAGGAAAATGAGTTATATTATGAATTAGAATAAGAATCCATAAAATATAAGTACTAAAAGAACCTATTTGTATTATAGGACACCCAGAAACAAATCAGCTCGCAACTAGAGGATCGAACGATCGAGCAAATTCAAGTAAGTTGGGTTATTGCTTATTGTAATAGAGTACTAGTTTTGTAGTACTCGGAGACTTAGGCTTGTATATGATTGTAATTGTAAATAGTTTGCGCATGTGCTTGATGTATCTGAATTCGTACTGGAATTTGTACTGTGAATGATTTTGTGACTGATTGAATTGGTATGAACTTGTTGAACACCCTAACCGGCATTTAATCTTAGTCGACCCTAATAACCGAAAATGTCATGCATTGCAACCCGTTAGGGGATCATAGGACTCTCCAACCAAATACCGACCCCTTTGAAAGGGATAGCGCAGGATTACAAAATGGTTACTTCTTCATCCTCAGTCGAACTAAGTGATAGGAGAGAAGGTCGCGGCGGAGGTGAAGTTAATGGTTTGAAGGTAGTCACGAGAAGAGCGAGGTCTCCATTGCACAAGCCTGGGTTCGGTTGTGAGCTGCTGCATAACATGGAACTCCTCAACCCGAATTGGAGAGGGTGAAATTTCTCTAATTTCACAACGGACCGGATTACGATGTGCTATGAGACTTGATTGTTGCATTGCATGAAAATAATTGTTTGATAACCCTGTTTGTGCTTGTATGCATTCATGAGTCTCCAATTCAACTTACTGGGCTATAGTTGCTCATACCCTTATAGATCATTTTGCAGGTTCTGATTTGTGAACACTTCAAGTACTATGCCACCCTACAATTACCCAGAGGTTAGTCCATTTGAAGCCAAGGGTGTGAGGATCAAGTTACTTAATATAATGTGTGACTAGAATGACCATGTAATCAGGAAGGAAAGACTAATAGTTATTATGTAATCTAGTGAACTGTCGTATTTGTGTAAAACTTCCTGGGAAGCTCTGTGGACTTATTTATAATTATCTATGTTTTATAGAACTTTGTAATAATTATCATAATTGTAGTATAATTATTAATCGAACTGTTTACTTCAAAGCGAGGAGTCGTCGACGCCTTGTGTAGATTATCTCTATGGTAGGCACTGTGAGGCCAGTTACTATCATAGAATGGTTTACACTGCGGGACTGTTGCGACTTTGCGACTTTGGGGCATAACAGTTCACCTCTACTATTATATGGAAGCTTAAGGTGAGGGAAAAAAAAATTTATAAAGTATTCACTAAAAAAGAGCATAACTCCAGCTACAGCTAAGGCCTTAGAGCTTACAACAACACCAACAAAGCTAAGTTAGATGGACCTTATCTAAAGTTACTTAGAGCAGGGCATGTTCCCGGACGATAAGAGAGAGGCAAAGAAGCTGAGGTACCATGCTGCTAACTATATATTGATCGACAACGTCCTTTACTGTAGGGGAGTCAGTCTTCCTCGACTTAGATGCCTCCAAGCAAACAATAGGTTGCATGTCATGGAAGAGCTAGATGTCGGAGTATGCAATAACCATATCTAGTTACAAGCTCTCTATATATGGGCTCTACGGCTTAGATATTATTGGCCTACTATGAGGCAGGATGCTAAGGATGTAGCTCAAAAGTGCCCCTAGTACTAGAAGTAAGCCTCAATCAATCATAAACCCAACACCAATCTCCAACCCTTGACTAGTCCATGGTCGTTCTCCCGATGGGGAATTAACTTCCTCAACACTTTCCCCAAGGCCCTTGTAGGATGGAAATACATCATTATAGCTATTGACTACTTCATAAAGTAGGTCGAGGTCAAGATTGAGATCGAGATCGCAACCAAAATCACTAAGAAGAGCATTGAGTCATTCATTTGAAATAATATCCTCTCCAAATTTAGGGTTCTCTACGTCCTCATCATAGACAATAAGCTTTAGTTTGATAACCCGAGTTCAAGGAATTCTACACCAACTACCACATTATACCTCACTTCATGTTGGTCACCTACCCTCAATTTAATGGCCAAGTTAAAGCCATTAATCAAATTATCCTTGAGAGCCCCAAGAAAAGGGTGGATTAAGCTCAGGGTACTTAGGTAGATGAGTTATGCAATATCCTATGGGGATATAAGACTGCCCATCGTACCTTTACCGACAAGACCCTATTCCATTTAGCATTTAGGTTGGAAAGAGTCTTCCCCATTGAGTAAGAACTTCCTAACATTTGGACTCAAAGTTTCAATGCCATGATAAACAAGTCCTTATTGTAGGCCAGTATAGACATTATCAAAGAAATCAGAGACCTTACAATAACTCAAGTGATTGCATATCAACACTGAGTTGCAAGATATTATGGTCAGAAGGTTAGACTCATGGTTAGCGACTTGGATTGTTGGAATTTAGAAGCCACAAGTTCACGTAAAGGACAAGGGAAGTTGGCTCCTAATTAGGAAGACTCAATCAAGGTAAGAGAGACCTTGGAAAACAGAGCATACAGGTTGGAAAGATTAAATGGTGAGCTCATCTTACGTACTTGGAACACCAATAATCGTCGGTGTTATTTTGATTGATGTATAAAAATCTTATAAACACATTTGTAAACATCAATAAAATTTTTGCTCCTCGCATATATGCTATGTATTTTTTATTCTTCTCTCTCTCTCTCTCTCTCTCTTACTCGGGTACTAAGTCTAGCCCTTAAGGGTGAATGAACCCCTATACGCCTCTCTAGGCTTAGGCAAGTTGGCATGCCACCAATTTGAGACCAACCCCCCCCCCCCTTTTTTAACCTCAATAAGAGGAAACACCCCTTACACAACTAAAGAACTCCCACTACTTGGGCAGGTCAAAACGGCACTAACCTGACCTCCATTGGGTAACCACAGTATCAAGCTTGGTTTTTCACCTCCCGGTTCTTTTTTAATTAGGTTTTCCTTAAATCGATCAGTACTAAACCTTATCCATTTAATACTGACCCTCGACTAGGGTTTGAAGAAAATTGATTTTTTTTTGTATTTTGAAAACTACTTTCAAGTCACCACCCGACCGAAGTCAGGAAAAAGAGTTAAGTTATAACCAATTGGGTGGATTGGTTATAACTTAACTATTGTTCTATCAATAAAAACGGTTTTTGAAAACCAGAGATTTAGATTCGAGGCTAATTTATTAAACCTCAAACAGGTACCATTTTTTAATTTTCCAAATTTAATTTTACTTTTCAAATAATACCCTTTTTCAGTTTCTAAATGACTAATCATATTACGCACAACAAATTTAATTAATTTACACAAAGGTCTACAAAGATGGAAAAAAATAAAACTTTCATATTTTAAGTCACCCCGTATTGACATACAGGTACCTACATACCCGTTATTCGAAATCAACTTTTGTAGTTCATTTTGGAAGACTTTAGTGGGTGATTTGATTTTAATTAGAGAAAAATTTCGGGTCTACATTTTTTTTTTCCATTTTGATTTATTTGAGAAAATTTTTTAAGGGTCTTAATTAAAGCTTTATTTTGAGAAATTCTAAATAGGATCTACTTATTTTTATTTATTTTTTGGAAAAACTGATTTTCTAAGTGTTGAAAGTAACTTTAATATTTTTGTTGTTATTTTATTTGATTGTTTATTAATTTACTTTTTATCATTATGATTTTTTGTGAAAATAAAAAATAAATAAATGAAAATAAAATATTTCTTCTTCTTTTTTTCTTTTTATTTTTATTTTTTAAATTTTTCCTTCTTTTTCTATTTTCTTCTTTTTTTCCTTTTTATTTTTTTTTTCTTAATTTACAATTACAAAACGCTACATAATAAACAGCAACATAAATAAATAAAGAAAGAAAAGTTTGGACTTTAAATGAGCTTCATGGGCCAAATTTGAGTTCTATGGGTCAAGTCATGCTCAGGTTTAGATCAAGTCGAATTTCGGGTCAGACCCGCATGTACGCAGTAACAGCAGACAACAGAGGCGGCTAAGGGCGTTTTTTGACCGTCTTCTGAAGCAAGTAAACCCACTTTTGTGGGTATTTTATTAAGCCTAGTGGGTATGGGATGGATGCCTCAGCCTAACTCGATCGTTTGGTTGGTGTCAGTAAAGTTGGTAGCGATGCTAGGTTGCGGCCGTAGTAAGGACTGTGCTATGTGTGATGATCTCCTGCGTATGGTGTGCGACGTGTGGGGGGTTGGAGATGAAGGGAGGTAGAGCTTTGGTCATTGAGTTGGTACGGCTATGGGTAAATGGTTCGGGGTTTTGGGGTGTTCAGTATAGTTGTTGCTACTGCCATCACGGTGGTCAAGTGTACGAGAGAGAGAAAGAGAGAGCAATCAAGTGCGTGTCGTTATGGTTTGTGTACATGGGGAACAGTCGAGAGTGAGAGGAGGTGTGATCGAGGGGTGGAGAGGGAGATTTGAAAGAGAGAAAGTATGAGGTTGGTCTTTGTTGTTGTGGTGAGAGAGAGAGACATCCAAGAGAGAAGGAGAGGGTAAATTTAGTCGAGAGAAGGTCTAGAGAGAGAGAGAGAGAGGTAATGGAGAGAAAGAAAGAGAGGTCAATTCCAATCGAAGGAGAGAGTGACGGTGGAGCGAGAGAGAGAGAGAGAGAGAGGTACATTCTAGAGAGAAAGAGTGAGGGTGTGTTCAAAAAGTAGACCCCCTCCATGTGTGTATGCTTGTCTTAGATTTTAAAAAATGGATTCCTTCCCTACGTACGTATGTGTTTGTTTTTTTTTTAAAAAAAAAGAGAGTTAAGGGAAGAAAAGGAAAGGGGAGAAGAAAATGAGGGAAAAAAATGTGTTGTCCAAATGAATCATGAGATGCTACGTATCATGAGCAGACACGTAGCTTAGTAATTCTTTAACATGTGGCAACATGTGAGGTATAGGAAAAAATAAAATAAAAGGCATTCTCTACCTTTGATAAGAATCGAACCCTTGACCTCCAAGCCAAATGCAATGTTTGTAAACTTGTTCATTAAACTATTGGTCTATACTTAGTCTACATGTGTAATTGAAAACTGCACATATGGACTAGGTCAGCTTAGGTTAAAATCAAATCTAAGTCTAAGTCCAATAGTCCTTTATTTAAATTAAAAATCTATTCCATTTAAACTACCTTTAAAAAAATTATTATTTTTTAAATTCCCTATTTTTTAATTTTTTCTATTTTTTGTGACTTTTCAATTTTTTTATACATTTTTCTAATTTTTTTCCATTTTTTTGTATTTTTTCTAAATTTCTTATTTTTTGTGTCTTTTCCTATTTTCTTTTGTATTTTCCTAAATTTCATTTCATTTTTGTTTTTTTTTTGTGTTTTTTCCTAAATCTCTTATTTTTTAGGTTTTCTTTAATTTCTTTCCTTTTTTTGTATTTTTCTTAATTTTAAGACCCTTTTAACTTATTCTAAAAAAAAGGAGGCAAAAATAAGGTGTTTACACTCTGTAAAGAAAAATACCCTTTGCACAACTAAGGAATTCCCACTACTTGGGCAAGTTAGAATGCTACTGACCTGATCCCCTTAGGATAACTTCAGTATGGGTAAACACCTCTTGCACAACCAAAGAACTCCCACTACTTAAGTAGGATGGAATGCCAATAACCTAATTCCCCTCAAGTAATCTCAGCAAAGGGAAATACCCCTTGTAAAACCGAGGAGCCCCTACTATTTGGGTAGGTCAGAACACCATCAACTTGATAACCTTAGTAAGGAAAAATACCCCTTACAAAACCAAGGAACCCCTACTATCTAAGTAGGGTGAAACACCATTGACATGATACCCCTTTGGTAACCTCAATTAAGGGAAAACAAACTACAATTGAGTCTAGGCGAACAAACCTTAAGTGTCAAACTGTATATTAGTATGCCAAAAGCACTAAGAAAGAAAAAGAAGCAAGATAAAAAATTCTCTATTAGACAAACCATAATTATAGGTATTTAAGACGGGCATACCAACCTAGTAAATTATAAGAGGAATGTAAGTGCATAGGAAAAAATAGAAAAGGAAAAACAATGGTCATCGCTTTGGATCAGCCAACTCCAGTAAGTTTAAGAAGTCCAATGCACCAATTTACTTAGAGGACTGATCCATTTGAGTTGTTAGGCCTTAAGCTGGCTAGACTTGGGTTGAAGAAGGAGGAGGAAAGGTTTACTGGCATTGATCGACGGCAGGGTTACCTTGACCATGTTTTGTCTTTGAAGTACCCATTGAGATGGCCCCTTGCTAAGCCTTTAGGGTGGAAGTGGATGAAGGAGCTTCTTAAGTAACCCCATAATGTGTCTTCAGGATCATACATACAAAGAAGCACTACAACAAAAAGGGGGTTAAAAGAAAATAAAGAAAGAATAGCGAAATCCGAATAGCTACCAATTTAATATAACACAAAAATTGATCTTACTCAACCTACAATCCATCAGATAGAACTTACCGGTTGGAACTATAAGATCACTTGCCACTACTCTTTATTAAACGGAATAGATAAGAGTTAAGGAGAAGATGAAAACACCAAGGTTGCTTACAAAGGAAACTTATAATAATCTAATATGTGATTGATGATGTCTGTGTACAAACAAATATGGTTTATATACTAGCCCTACTAATGTTACAAGCATATATGGAAAAGATAAAAGGGTAATTTACAATTAGAATATATGAATGATATTAAAAGAGATAGAATTTTTTGTATAGAAAAGTAAGGAATCATCATGGACTGGTATACTGAACAACATGTGTTGAGAAGTGATTGGAATTTGGTTGTGCAATAGGTTAAGCTAGAATGATGGTTGACATCGCTTGATAGTTGTGGGACCCTGTTAAAACAAGTCCAGAAAGAGGTCATTAGTCAGAGCTGACTTAGTTGGGTTTAGGTCGAAGCTTAAGCTCTAAAGAACACTCTGGTCCTTTCCAGGTTGAGTGTCCTGGCAGTTCAGCTCGGATGGAGGTCTAATGCAGATTGGCTTAAAAGTTGTCTCGATTATGGTTCGAGCTTTGGCAATTCATACAGCTACTTGGTAAGTCAGTCTGTATGCTTAACAAGTCATCATATTTGCTTAACGGGCTAGTAGCAGAGCTAAAATGTATGAAGGCTCAATGCACAGGTTGGAAGTAGTGAAAAAGATGGAGTTCGGGATTAGAATCCTTATCCTAGAGGGGCCTTCAAGCTAATATCCTTTGTGTAAGTCCTTAGAGTCCTTTAGCTCGATTATGCGTGACTAGTCTAAGGAGTTGATTCTTATCACCTTGGTAGCAAGAGGGATGCCTTGGGCTACTTCGGCTAGTAGAGTAGCCGTCCTTTCCTTCTCTTTGGCTACCCTCATCTCCTTGTATATTAACTTATCCAACTAATCCAGAAAGCCTAAATCGAGGTCGAGATGATGCTTTAGCACATTCTAGCGAATCTCCCAACCACATTTAACGGCAATATCCTAGCACTCCCCAACCCATTGTTGTAATTCGAAGAAGTTCTTTACAGCCTTCTCATCAGTAGCTTTGCTAAGGACATTGTCGCTTTCCAGATCAGTTATGAGCTCCTTCATATCCTTAGCCTCTTTAAGGAACTCCTTAACTAACTCCAACAAAGTTTTTTTGGTAGATTTGCATTTAATTACTTTCATCGCTAGCTTGGTCTATAGCTTGGAGACCGACGTGTTTAGCTTGAGGTTACGCTAGTCGAGCTCTACCTTAGCCTTTCTCTCCTCTTCTAGTTCTCTAGAGAGTTCAACCTTGGACTTCTGCTCCTCTTCTAGTTGAGCTTTTAAAGCCTCGACCTCCTTGTTGGTTTCTTCAACCTTCTACCGATCTTCTCTCTCCTTTTGCAGCGTGGCCTCTTAGAGTAGCATTCTGTACATAGTAACGAAGCAGATGTTGGTTAGCCTTGTGAAATTTCTTATGAATTCCTAAAAATAGGACTCTGCCTTCTCCAAATCCTCCTATGCACTAACCACATTCGATCAGGGACCCTTTTGTTGAACCTAGGGTTCATTAATTAATTTTGATAAGAACAAAACAAAAGTGAACAATTTAACTAAATTCCATTTGACCATATTGAGATAATTGAATAAAGTCAATTAACTTGCTCAATATTTAAGTATATTAATTATCTCTACAAGAAACTTAATCTTTTGAGTGGTGATCAAATGATCTTGAAGTTAGATTGCAAAGTGTATTTATTTGTTGGTTGTCAAAAGTATCTTCAAGTGATATTTAGCCTACTAGATGACGGTTCAAGGAAGAACCAGGTTGATTGTGTAAAGCCCTGAACAACACAAAGAAAAGCTCATTGGCCTTAAGGAGTTGGCATGCCTGTTCACTTACCGATGTTCATGTCAGTAGTGCAATTTATTATCGACTTGTCGATAAGGGTAAGGAACTGGCATACCAGTAAGTTTGATTTAAGTAGCCATTGCAGCATGTAATGCACAATAACGGGAAGAATTCAATGAGTTGATACAAATGCTTAACAATCTGACCAAAGAGAATTAAGAACTGATATTCTACTGTAATCAATAGACATTCTCTTACATTCTCTAGCCTCATTACTTACAAATTATCTCTTATTCTCTTTACTTGCAATCAAATAAAAGAGACTTAGTATGTAATGCTTGAGTGTTTATGTACTTTGTAACCTTGAGAGAAAGAAGAGTACTACACTAGAGATTATTGCATAAAATAGGATTGTATATAAGCTTGTGTAAGCTCTTGGAGTATTATGTTGAGAAATTAATAAAAAAGTATGGAGTCCTTGGTTGGAGGCATTGTGAGTTCGTGGAGACTAGGAAATGATCCGAACTCTACGTTATATCTGGGCTTAAATTACTCTATCCTTATCTTTTTAATTTCTATAGTTATTATTACATTATCATCACTATTGTTATTGCATTTAGTTGAAAATTTCAAAAAGAATTGCATGTTATCCTACAACCCCCCCCCCCTCCCTCCCTCCCCCTCCCTTCTTGGAGTTTTAGCCTAGTGTTTTACAATTAATATCAGAGCTAGTCTTTAATTACTTACTTAATTGGATATTAGAGCAAAG
This sequence comes from Lumnitzera racemosa, assembly GCA_024138005.1. Classification (NCBI taxonomy): domain Eukaryota; kingdom Viridiplantae; phylum Streptophyta; class Magnoliopsida; order Myrtales; family Combretaceae; genus Lumnitzera; species Lumnitzera racemosa. The sequence continues at coordinate 38,882,933 of JAMXBC010000007.1, forward strand.
ATCATGGCATCTAATTGATTAAGATTTTTAGAAGGACAAGCAATTAATAGGTCTCCTCTCTTGACCAGTACTAACTATTCATATTGGAAATGTAGGATGTCCATATTCTTGAAAGCACAAAATAGATTATTGTGGCATGTTGTTAACCAATGACCATTTAAGATAGAAGGAAAAGAAGAAAGAGATTACTCAGATGATGATTGGAAATTACTTGATCTAAATGAAGTTCCTATGAATATTTTGCATTATGCCATAAATGAAAATGACTTCAATAAGATATATATATGTAAAAGTGCTAAATGAATATGGGATGGATTACAAAGCACATATGAAGGAACTAAAAGAGTAAAGGATACAAAAATAAGCTTATTATGTGGACAATTTGAAAACTTTCAAATAGATCCAAATGAAACAATCAATGAGATGCATAATAGGTTTATTAATATCATTAATCCATTGAGTGTCCTTGGAAAGATATTTATTAATCTTGAGATAAATTCTAAAATTCTTAGGTCTTTGCCAAAAAAATTGGGAAGCCAAGAGAACCGCTATCAAAGAAGCTCATGATCTCAATGAAATGTTAAAAGAGCAACTCCTTGGAATATTTAAAATGCATGAGATGGTAAAAAGATAAGGAGAGGATTATAGGAAGAAAGTGATTGCTCTAAAAGTTACGGAGGAGAACTCAAGTGAAGAAGAAAGTGAAGACGATGATAAAGTATGCTCTTCTTCATATCTCAATGATGAAGTATGCTCTTCTTCACATGGCTTTTCCTTTGATGAATTTAGGAGTATGTATGACAAGTTGTTGAAAGAATTTGTAAAAGTGCAAAAGAAGAATAAAGTCTTGAAGCAAATGATGAGTGAAGTAGGTGATGAGTTTGATGTTATCAAAAGTGAATACAATAAACTAGTTGATGCAAAAGAAGGAATAGAAGAAGAAAATAAATATTTAAAAATTGAAAATGAGAAATTGTAAAGCTAAGCACTAGAAACAATGAATTGATTGACAAAAATAGTAAATTAAAAGAAGCCAATGAGAATTTTGAAAGGGAAATGAAAGATCTAAAACTCAAGGCAAAGGATGATGAAGGTATGATTGATAAACTAGGTCATCTTAAAATTGAAAACTCAATCCTAAAATCTAGCTTAGATGATTCAAGCAAGGTAATGGCAAAATTTGTAGATGGAGAAAAGAATTTAGGTAAAACCAGGATAGGTTATAATAAAGAGAATGTGTATAGAGCATACAAAAGCTATTTTGTCAAGGCTTCCAATAAAACTTGTAACTATTGTGGAAGATATGATCATATTGCACATATATGTGCATTACGTCGCAATCTCTCCTTATATAACAAAAGTAAAATGGTTTGGGTCCCTAAGGGACAACCTTACATTATAACAACTAACCTTAAAGGACCCAAACTAAAGTGTATACCAAAGAAATAACCATTTGTTTTATAGGACCTTTCAAAGCATAACAACAAATGAATCTTGGATAATGGTTACTCAAGACATATGACAAGAGATACATCCAAGTTCACATCTATAAACTTGAAGGATAGAAAAAGTGTGACCTTCGAAGATAATTGGAAAGCTTACATTATTAGTGAAGGTAACATTTGCATTAATAATGATCTTACTATTAAGCATGTATTATTCGTTGATATTTTCATGTTCTCTTGAAACTTGTCTATCTGCTGAAAACAATAATAGTTGGGTATGACATAAGAAGTTAGGACATGTTGATATGGATATCTTATCAAAACTACCCAAAAGAAATCTTGTTAAAGGATTACCTAAGATTAGTTTTGATAAAGATAGAACATAGAAAGTATGTCAAAATAGCAAACAAATCAAGTTATCTTTTAAATCAAAAGATGTCATCTCAACTTCTAGGCCACTCCAACTACTATAAATGAATTTATTTAGTTCAACCCTAACCTTAAGTTTGGGAGAGAAAATATATACATTAGTCATAGTTGATGATTTCATTAGGTACACTTAGACCTTCTTCCTTGCCAACAAGAATGAAACATATCATGTATTCTTGAATTATAACAAGAAAGTCCAAAATGAAAAAGGTCTTTCTATTGTCTCAATAAGTGATCGGGGAGAGAATTTGAAAATCATGAGATGGAAAACTTTTGTAATAAAAATGAAATAGAATATACCTTCTCATCACCTAGAGCTCTACAACAAAATGAAGTTGCCAAAAGGAAAAATACGACCTTTATAGAAATAGCTAAGACTATGCTTTGTGACAATAATCTACATAAGTATTTTTGGGCTGAAGCCATTAATACGGCTTATTAAATATCAAATCATGTTTTCATAAGACCAATCCTTAAGAAAACCCCCTATGAGCTTTGGAGAGATAAAAGACCTAACATATTTTATTTTCATCTATTTAGAACAAAATGTTACATTCTTAATAATAGAAATGAACAACTAGGAAAATTTGATTCAAAATCAAATAAAGGCACCTTTCTTGGTTATTCACCTACTAGTAAAGCTTGTAAAGTCTATAATAAAAGAACTCTTGTTGTATAAGAATCAATTTATGTTACATTTGATGATTTATATGCATTTAGAGAATCTGATGATGAAATAGAAAACATTAGTGCTCATTTATACAATCTTGGTTTTAATAAGAATCAATCTAATTTAACTTAGAAGGAATCCTTTAGGCAAGATGGATTTGTTAACAACTCTAACCTAGATTTACTTAGAGAATGGAAGTTTGTGAAAAATCACCATAAGGATCTAATAATAGGAGAACCATCTAATCAGGTGCAAATTATACCCTCACTTAAGAATCTAAGTAATGTAGTGTTCCTATCTCAACTTGAACCAAAAAACGTAGATGAAGCTTTAAAAGATGAATTTTAGATTCAAGTTATACAAGAAGACCTAAATCAATTTACTAGAAATAAGGTATGAAAATTAGTATCCAAACCAAAAGATAGACCAGTAATTGGAACCAAATGGGTATTTCGAAACAAGTTAGATGAAACCGGAATAATAACAACAAACAAGGCACGTCTAGTTGCAAAAGGCTACAACTAAGAAGAAAGAATTGATTTTGATGAGACCTTTGCTCCGATTGCTAGATTAAAGGCCATTAGAATGCTTTTAACATTTACCACATATAAAGATTTTAAACTATATCAAATGAATGTTAAAAGTGCCTTTGTAAATGGCTACATCAAAGAAAAAGTATATGTAAAGCAACCACCCGGATTTAAGGATAGTGAATTCTCAGAATACTTATATAAGCTTAATAAAGCCTTGTATGGACTAGAGCAAGCTCCTAGAGCTTAGTACGAAAGATTGAGTAGCTTCTTAATAAATAATGAATTCATTAGAGGGAAACTTGACACAATATTATTTATTAAACAACACAATGATCATATACTAATTGTTCAAATATACGTTGATGACATCGTTTTTGGTGCTACTCACATGGATTTAGTTAATGAGTTTGTCCAATGCATGAAAAATGAATTTGAAATGAGTATGATGGGACAACTCAACTATGTCTTAGGACTTTAAGTTAAACAAACCAAAGATGGAACCTTCATTAATCAAGCTAAATAACTAAAGAGCTCTTAAAAAGGTTCAAAATGGAAAATTAAAAGACTAAGCAAACTCCAAATGAGCGCCAGTCTTAAACTCGATAAAGACGAGAGTAGAAAGAACATTTGTGAAAAGATGTATAGGGGCATGATAGGAAGTTTTCTATATTTAATTACACCTAGACTCGATATCATGTTTGTTGTGTATCTATGTGTACGATTTCAATCTTACCTTAAAGAATCTCACTTGAATGTAGTTAAACTCATTTTTAAGTATCTTGCGGGCACCATTGAAATCGACTTATCGTATCCTAAGTTCGCCTCATTTGATCTTGTTAGATATTTCGATGTCGACCCTTGATAATTCATTAGTATCATGACATTCAAACAAACAAAACTCAGTAGCACTCTCTACTGCTAAGGCTAAATATGTAGCAGCCGGTAGTTGTTGTACCCAAGTATTATAGATGAAGCAAACATTGCTTAACTATGGTTTAGAATTCACCAATATTCCAATAAAATGTGACAATACAAGTGCTATAAACTTGACAAAAAATTCAATCCAACATTCTAAAACTAAGCATATAGAAATCAGACATCACTTTATTTGTGATCATGTGCAAAATAATGATATTTTCTTAGATTTTGTTAATACTAGCAATCAAATGGCCAATATCTTCATTAAACCCTTGAGTGAGGAAAGATTTTGCACTCTAAGAAGAGAATTAGGAATGATCATGCAAAATGAGTGCTAGACACATAAAAACTAAGATAGCATTTTGGGGCAAAAATAACATACTAAGTACGTAGACCGGCAAAATTCATATTATGAAATATAAGAAACATGATCATATGGTTTTTATGTATTAAATATCACATTTAGCATGTCTTAGGCATACTTAAAGTCATTCATATAGTATTCAAGTTCACACATACATAAATTTATCATATATTGGGTTCCATGCCCAAAATCGGGCCTCATATGTTTATTTTCTTCCCTAAATCATGCTTAAATGGTCAAACTAGCTTAAATTAAATTTTGTTCATAATTGACCTCTCTAAACCTTTATTAGGGTCTAAAGTGCTATGACGAGCATTTCTTGCCTATATGTATCAATATGAATGCTCTTGGATCTAATCATGAGTCATTATGCTCCTTCACAATGCTTGGAAGCATAAACCTATCTTGAAAGTGCAAAAGGATATCTGCTTACTCACTATTTATTTACATGCTAAGCTTTGATCCTAAGGAACTCATGTAGTGATTTTGTATTTTATAGAGCCTTAAGGCTACAATTTGCTCTTACAATCTCAAATATGTATTTGAAAATTGCTTCATGGCTACTTACATGTCTTGCTTATATATACACTTTTTTTCTTAATTAAAATCTTCATAGGTTTTAGAGTTTGATTTGGCTAAATTTTTAAAATCTCTCTTAAGTTTAATTTTTCTAAGCTTTCGTGGACTCAAATAAACTTGTTTGAAGTGTTAGAATACTCATTAAATCACTACAAATCAATTTAAATCAGCAACTTGACTCGATAAAAGACTTAATTAAGTTTATGTAGAATTGCAAACAACCAGCATGCCAGCATTACCCCCACACCAGCTTGCTAGTATACTCCCTTAGATTTTAAATAAATTTTGGTTATGTTCAAAGAATTGGCATGCCGGTCCACTTAACCACCAGCATGTTGGTATATTCCTCTCATTGAGATTTCAAATTCGCTTCTGTTCACATCACCGGTATGCCCGCTCCCCTCCATACCAGCATACCAGTTCATCCATTTCTAGATGCAACTTAAAGTTGCGTCGAACCCTATCCATTCGTCTACCTTCTTCTAAAAGCCCTCTTTTTTCGCTCCTCAAACCCTAACTACTTTCTCTCTCTTCGATTCTTTACCTTGCCTCCATCAAAATCTCTTTTTTCTTCCATAAATCAACTTCCCACTCTCTCCACTTTCTACTTCTCTCCTTACTTCGTCCAATCTCTCTTTCTTCTTCTTCCTCTCATTACTTTCTCTCTCTAACTATATCTATTAACCATTACACCGCCACATACTGTCCGTAGGCCGTCACACCGATTTCCATCACCTGCACTCTCCACCCACTATCATATACACCTTTATCCCTCTCCTTCATCCTCTTCACCACAAAAGCCCATACCAATCTATCACATACGCCTTACTAAACACCCATGGCATCATGTATGGCTCATGGTCTTGCACCCTCGACCTATAACCACTACCTTTTTCCTTCACGGCAACAGGCTCAAAGATTTGAAAAAATTGCTAATCTTGAGGTCGATACTAGCATCTTCTATCCATCGAAGGTGCTCAACGAGTTTTGAATCCCGGTTATTCCCACCATCACCACCAACCATGTTCTTAATATCCTTTGGCTTCCTAATGAGGTACATGATGATGCTCTTTTTACTGTAATATTTCGGATTCTCTAGACGATCAAAGTCGACCTAAATTGAAAATGAATCCAAGTGATGAAATACGTCGTAGTGTCCTTTACTCATATGTTTATGGTACCTTCATCACTATTACTCTTAAGGATATCTGTAGCCTTATTGGTGTTGCTATTGGAGGAACAGAAGTGAATGTCAAATATTATGGGGCAAAGTTCTATGAGTAAGTCTTTAGATATAAGGGTATTAGAGGATACCAAGGAAAGCCCAAAAATTTAGTAGCCATCTGACTAGACCTTAGGACTAAAATCCTTCATCACATTATAATCCATAGCTATTGCCCTCGTCGGGGCTAGCAATCCAATACCACCCTTCAAGATTTATGGATTTTATATTATTGGCTCATGAACAAGCAAATTAACTTTTTTAATATCATAGTTTGGTGCTTTAAACATGTCACCAATAACTCATCTCAAGCCTTCCTTCACTTTGGGCAATTGGTTACCCAGTTACTTATCAGAAAGGGTATTCAGTTTCCAACACCTCCCTGACTAGCTCATGTCAATCATCTTAAGTTGATTGATATTTGCAAGGGGATTTGGAAGAAATCCGGTAACAATTAGGTTAAGAGGAAAGATCTTCCTCCCCTGGATCTCGGCTTTACACGCGACCCATAAGACCTAGCTACATCCTCTGATGAGCCAGGCAATCACAATGTTCATACCCCTTCTAGTGCAGCTCTTAGCCATGTTGTTACACTTCTACCTGCGGGATCTTCTCATTAGCCTCCACTTGCTTTTGAGTTTCCCTTTTTTGATCCGATTGCTCCTCTAGCATCTCAACATCCTTTTTATCAATATTCAGAGATGCGCTTCAATCATCTCTAGGAAGATATGCATGATCATCTACACAGTAGGTTTCAAGGGCTCTACAGTCATTTCCAGCTGAACTATCATTGCCCGTCTTGCCCTTTTCCTCGTCCAACTCAAGACGATGATCCTCCTACCACTTAGCTATCTACTTCAGCTTTCTATCTTTATTATGTTTTTTTTTTTTTTAAGAACTTGTCCCTTGGCCACTTTATAATTTTGTTGTATTGTGAACTTTGGTCCTAGATAGACTTGCTCTTCTTATTAGATATTTGTAGGTTTTATAATATGTTTGCCGAACCCTTATCTTACATGCAATTGCTTTGCTCTATTTGGTTGTCATTGCTCGCTGTTTTATTGCTTCTTTCGAGCCTTGTGTATCCTTGATCTTCTTCTTATAGGGGGCATACTCTTCGATTCATGTTAGTAGTGTAATTTATTACCGGCTTGCCGATAAGGGTAAGGAATTGGCATGCCAATAAGTCTGATTCAAGTAGCCGTTGGAGCATTAAATGTACGATAACAAAAAGAATTCAATGAGTTGATATAAATGCTCAATAACTTGACCAAAGAGAATTAAGAACTAATATTCTATTGTAATCAATAGACATTCTCTTACATTGTTTAGCCTCATTACTTATAAATTGTCTTTTGTTCTCTTTACTTGCAGTCAAACAAAAAAGACTTAGTGTGTAGTGCTTGAGTATTTATGTACTTTGTAACCTTGAGAGAAAGAAGAGCACTACACTAAAGATTGTTGTGTGAAATAAGATTGTATGTAAGCTTATGTAAGCTCTTGGAGCATTATATTGAGAAATTAATAAAAAAGTATGAAGTCCTCGGTTGGAGACATTATGAGTTCATAGAGATCAAGAGGCAATCCGAACTCTGTTATATCCAGGCTTGAATTACTCTATCCTTATCTTTTTACTTTCTATACTTATTATTGCTTTATCATTACTCTTGTTATTGCATTTAATTGAAAATTTCCAAAAGAATTGCATATTGTCCTATAACTCAATTCACCTCCTCTCTCTCTCTCTCTCTCTCTCTCTCTCTCTCTCTTCTCTCTCTCTTTCTTAAGTTTAGCATAGTGTTCTACACCTTTACCTCTTCCAGTAACTCTTTGCAGTGATTGATCTACAACAGCATTGGGCATGGTACTATACAATAAGAGTGACGGCATTAGCAGTGAAAAGAAGACTTAGGAAAACACGACAAAAGAAAGTGACTAATGGTTTAGGGAATTGAGGCAGCTTGACAACTTGAGGGGGTCATTAAATTTGTGCCCCGATGTCATCTCCAAGACACTTTAGTTGGCAAGGGTGAAAGACCCCATCGAGACCTCTAAGTTGAGAGCCTAACGATGCAGTGTTATGTTGTCACCTCAGGTTCCTCACTAGGGTCTGAAGATCTTCCCCCTATACTGCCTGGCAGTCGACTTAGAGCCCCCCTAGTAGAGGCGAGAGTTCTTGGATTCATATAAAACCTTCTTATAAGAGTTCAAAATGGTCTTCTCCCTCTAGTACTTCTTCAAGACCTCAGCTTGGGCCCCTCTCACTTAGTCCATGAGAGATGGGGATGGCCAGATGAGAGCCGCTTAATTAATGGTTTGCTAAGTGGCACTGGCATCTTGGTCTTCTTCAAGGCCAATGCCTCCTTCATACCCTCCTTGGGGAGTCTCCTCTTTTAACCTACCAGACCTTCAATAGTATTGGTCTTAAGCCTCTTTCCTTTGCCTTGGTAGGGGAAGGCGAGGCAATAATCAATAGCTCTGACTTATCAATGGTAACCTCATCCCCCATCATAATGAGCTTAGACATAAGAGTAGTTTTAGTTGCAAAGGAAACCGTACTCAGAGGTTTGATAACTACGAGCTCTTAGAAAGTTCCACTAACAAGAATCCCTTGAGGATGAACTGGTGATTCCACTTTGCTGGTCTTACTTGCCCCTAACACAGGCCCTACAGCCTTACTCTTAGGGTTGGTAGTCTTCTTAGCTAGCTTAGCTTTGCCCTTATACCCCCTTGGTAGTTTTGGCCTAAAAGGACATGGAACCTTAGTCACCTAAGCTAACTTCTTATCTGCAAGGAAATAAACAATAACATCAATGCAAGGCAAACGTATCATACTTACTTATAATACTCTGTTGTGACTAGTACGGCTAAGGACGACCCTCATACTCCTCAGAAAGATTTCTTATACAGCATAATTTCAAGCGAGCCCATGCTAGCATGACGGAAGAGGTAGTTTAAGCTGAGGACAAACCTGTACCTTTCACCCACTTCTTCATCATAGCTTTATGAATGCTGGGAAAGAGCTCGGAGATCAAGAACTCGATGTACCTCCCTACCATTTGCTTAGCGTTGATCTCCTTGTCATTCTTTAGGCTCATGAAGGCATTAATTTCTCATGTGGCCTCAGATTCATTAGGGTCGAGCTTGTTTGTATCACTAGTTCGGACCAGTAAAGTCCTCCATATCCAAAAGTTGGCCTCTTCAAGTAACTCCACTACTAAGGACTCATTTTACCAACCCTTCACAAAGAAGTATAGGCCCCTGAATAGCTTTCTCCCAATGCAATTTCGATGGTATGTCCACTGATAACTCGGATTTTAAACATATTTCATAAGATGATTTTATAGTATTTTCCTCACATTTTTTTTATTTTCTTTAAAGAAATTGATACTTAATTGAGTAAAATTTTGATTTATAGGTTTGAACGCGTTCTAGGATCGAAAACGAAGAAAAAGGAATCAAATTACACTCAAATCGGAGTTCAAATGAAAAAGTTATGAAGTTGTATAGAAAATTTTGCCTTAGTGCAGAAAGTTACACGACCTGAGGACACGACCGTGTCTGGTGACGAAAACAGAATCTTTGTAATATACATATAAAAGGATATCTTAGGGTTTCAAAAGGGAGGAGAGACATTACAGAAACAGAGAGACATAAGAGAAGAGAAAGAGACTTAAAGAGGCGGAACAACATCAACTTCAAGATTAGAGAGATTGTTCATCAATCAAAAGGGGTTTCCATGTTTTATTTTATATTATTGATGAAACTCGTTTTTAGATTCATTATGATAGCTTAAAATTTGAGTATTTAGGATTATGGAACCTAGGGTTTCATGTGATTCTTGGATTGATTTAGAAATTTCAATAAAGTTTCTATTTTTACTTAATTCGATTATGTCGTTTAATTATTGATTGATATTTCTAGAATATCAATATATGATATTATGCATGTTGATTGAGAAATTACATGTATAATTAGATCTTTACATAATTGAAGAGAATTACATGTATACTTAGAGATAAGATACATGTTTCTTCCGAAAAGTTAATTATTTGTATGGGAATTCATTATACATTAATGCAATTCTAAATTATATTACTAAGTGAAGAGATTCTGGTAAATAATTTAGGATTAGGGTTAATATACTTGAGAAAGGTATTAACTTTAGTTGTGAATCCCTCCAGTCAAGAAAAATAGAAACCGAATTGAATATATTTTAAGCGATCACATGTTAAACTCTAGGGGAAATAATTCCTAAATACGTTATTACTTTCTTGAAGTCGTTCTTGATTTTATCATTTTTTTCAATTGCTTAATTAAGTCTTATAATTAAGTTAGTTTGTTAATTTTAGTATTTTTAATTAATTCAAACGTTCACAATTTTCCGGTTAGATAATAAAGCTAAGGTTAATATTAATACTCGAAGTCTCTGAGGGATCGACTCGGACTCACATCCACTATATTAAAACTGATTGGTGCACTTGCCTCATATCATCCACCCATTCAGATTCTTCTATCGGAGGTAGTAATTGAAAAATTTAGGGGTAGCTTATACTACTAGATACTCAAACAATGCTTAGAATGCCTTCAACACCATCCACCCATTGGGAGGAATTTGTGCTAGACAACATCGATGGTAATTGAAGTCAAAGAGTTCCTTCTTAAACTCACTAAAGGGGAGACGCATCCCAAGCTCTAAACATTTTTTAAACACCGCAAAGCACCTTCCCTATGATAAAGGCGCCATCTCCTCCTTCTGTAATAGTTGCACTGCCTAGCTCGGTGTCAGTCTCGATTGTAAAAGTAGTCAAGACCCAATTTATTAAGGATGGTTTACTCTTACTAATCTGCCCACTTGACCCCCCGTTCGTCCCTAGCTCTGTGAACTAGTCTACAACATCTGGTAATATATCATACAGATAAGTGCCTTCAGGGATAGCTTTAATAAGCTCCACTCCATTCAGTTCCTCTACTGCCTTTCTCGTCTCCCTATCTAGTTGTTTTAAGCGAGAAGCTTCTTCATCCCTTCTTGAGGGGGGAGAAGCATTCCTTATAGCCTCGAAGTCCTAAAATGTAATGTTACACTAACTAGAATTAGCCACTGAATTCGGCATTTTGATGATGGAAAGAAGGGAAAGTGAGAGTTCTATTGATGAAGAAGAAGAAAGTAACTATTGACACTGCAGGTAGCAAATAAACATAATAAGGGAAGTTATGAAAGAGTTATCCTTATAAGGTCGATGGTATTTATGAGCTAAATGCTTAGGAAAGCGAATCAGCAGTTATAGGGATCTGGTTAAACACAAATCCCGTAGTGCGTCTCAATGCTAATACCTGGCCTTGTTTTAATCGAATGGCTACGGTTAAAAGACAAAATGTCTACAACTACATGCAAGTTTGTAGAGACATGACACCTATCATGTCACATTAACTGCACCATGAAATCACTTGATAAAGCAAGATTTTGAAAAGTTGGCTTTTGCAAGAAGTTTTCCTAAAGCCCCTTTGGCTTTTACGTCAACAACAGGACTTCCCCAACACCGTTGCTTAACATAGATATAATAGCCCTGTTTAGCTCTTCCATCACTCACTCAGCATTGCCTGCCCAGCTTGTTTTGAGGGGCATCTACCTTGGGTCACCTATTCAGTGCCTGGGCTTTATACCCTTACCGCTTAAAGCACCTAACGTACTAAATCTTCACCTCGGCGTTAAACACCCAGCTTGGCCTGAAGGCAATCTACCTTGGGTCACCCATTCAGTTAAATACTTTAACATTCAACTCTATCCTAATGTGTTCCCTTTAAATCAGCTCACCATTGTTCAGCCTCATACATCATCAGCTCAGGCCTCCTTTTAAAGTGTCTCCTCTGCTTGAGCATTTTTCATGCCATGTTGGCCAACCCCCCAAAAGTGTTAGCATGGAAATTCTTTGCATAAATTACCAAGTTACCATAAGTGCTCTAAGTTCAACTAGACTATGTGCCTAAGGAACCCATCCACCCTTTCTCTTCGCCTCTACTTTGACAATTAGATTACGGGAAGGGGAAGTAAGTGTTGATAGGATATTGTAGGCTTAGGTTGTTATGTCCTGAAATGGTAAAGTCGTAACAGTATCATTATACAAACCATTCTAAGATAGAAATTGACATACAACCATTATCTTAGACTTGATTTACAAGAGACATCCACAACTAACCCACTTTAAAGTAAACAATTTATAAATTAAATAAATTATTTACCTAAGAAAGTATGAAAATATATATATATTCACTCGAATTCAAATATTACAAATAATATTTGCAAGGTTTCATCGTACTATATTTCTTAAGTAATACATTATTCGAAAATAGAATATTATAAAATAAGAGCTAAGACCTTAAAATTTTATCTATTCTTCAGATGTATTTCCTCACCCCCAGGTTTCAACAACTGTTAGCTTCAAGGCAAATATAAGTTACTTCTTAGCTAGCACTTGTAACAATGTCTATAGGGATGAGAGCAACCAACAAATCAATAAGTTAGGACGGGGACTTAAAATTGATACATTATTCGAAAATAGAAGATTTTAAAATAAGAGCTAAGACCTTAAAAATATATTTGTTCTTTGTATGTATTTTCTCACCCCCTAAGATCCAACAGTTGCTAACTTCAAGGTAGAAATAGGCTACTTCTTAACTAGTACCTGCAAAAACGTTTATAAGGATGTAAGCAACCAACAGCTCAATAAGTTAGGACAGAGACTTAAAAATATACCTTAAACACAAATAGGGTTATCAACCAAATTAGTTAGATGCAATGCATATACAAGCAAATGCCATCACACAATGTTATCTGACCTATCGTGAGATTAGAAAAATTGCACTTATTCTAATCTAGGTTGAGGAGTTTTCATTTAATGCAATAACTCACAACTAAACCTAAACTTGTGCAATTGAGACACCACTTTTCTCACAACTACCTTCAAACCATTGACTTTATCCTTGTCGCGACCTCCTCACTTGTCACTTAATTCAACTTATGATGAAGAAGTAACCAATTATGCTATCCAACACTATCCCTTTCGAAAGGGTCAATATTTGGCCGGAGAACCCTAAGTTTTCCCTAATAGGTTGCTATGCATGTCCAATTTAGAATTTCAAGTCATATATTTAATTAAATCTAGTTTAAGGTATTCAATCATCTCAAACAAATTACACAAATACCAACCAGTGTAGTAAATCGGAATCATTTCATCAAACTCAAAGATAAGTACATATATGTATGCGCACAGGCAATTATCTAACAATCACAACAAAGTACGATTTAAAGTCTTCGAGTACTAGAAATTAGTACTCTAAAATATAGTAATGTATTAATCCTAACGTATTAATCTTAACTTACCTAGACTCATCGCTTTCTTATTCGAAGTACGACTCGTACAGGCCATCGCAAATAATCCCCTATAATACATATATTATTTCAGTTTCCACATAACTGCCATAGATTGGTTTTTGTTCTAAAATTCTTATTCTTATCTTCAGTTTAGGGTTTTATTATACCTAGCTATTTAGGCTTTTAAGTCTTTTATAATGATTCTTAATTTTGAGTTAAGTTCTAATTCGGTTTCTAAATTAGGTTTTAATGCAGTTTTCGATTATGAATTTTATACATAACCCTAGGAATTCATTTCGACTCATAATATGAAATTAATCACATTATTTTTAGATATCCTAAATATCATATTTAACTTTTAATCAGTATTTTAGTTCATACGATACACCCTATATCCTAATTTATCTTTTGAATTTACTCCCAACGTAAGGAAAATTTATATTTTTTATATAATTACCCTAATTTAAGTTTCCTACTAGATTTATTACATATTTCTATTATTATTATAATATAAATTTTAACCTAATATTTTCTTGCTCATCAATTTCTTATATTTACATAGTATATATTATCACCTAATATATACATAATATACACATCTAATATTCTTATCACCTCAAATATCATCTCTTAATATCAACTGACATCTCAAAATATCTAAATTCATCTCAAATCAAAATTTATACCTAATTACTCTAAATTACAAAACTAAGTTAAAATATACAATTTTTACCTATTGCATATATACTACATAATACCCTAATAATTACAACTTATACCCTAAATACCACAAATATCATATTACATCATATTTCAACTTCCTAAAATATATAATTATGCACTAAATCGGTAATCTTTCACTTAATTACCTAGTTAGCTCAAAATTATCTATTTTATGCATCATTTTAAGGCCTAAAAATCATCTAAAATTTTCGAAAATAAATTTTTGAAAAATCTCTTCATAGCACTATTTTAAATGTTTTAACTAGCCTACACAAACATTTTAAACTCAAAATTAAATTCCTAAAGTCATTTATTTCTAAATCAAAATATGCTCGGTTTTACGCAATTTCTTAAGGACAATATATTTTCAGACATAAATTTATCAAAGTAAACCTAAATCTACATACTCAAAAACTTAAAAAATACCAAATTTCATAATTTACTAAATATATTTAATATTTTTACAGAATTAAACAAGATCGGGTTGAAAATTAGACTTACCGGTTTGATTGACTTTCGATCCCTAGAGGTGGCTCCATATGTATCGGCTAGGCCAGGCGATGGTGTTAGAGTATAGTGGTGGCATTGGTTCACTTCCAAGTAGCTATAGGTTGTGGGTTTAGTCTAAATGACTTAATTGCACAGATTTTTTGTAAATTTTGTAATTAAGTTCTAACTCTTACTCTTTCAATTCTCTATAATTTCTTAACACTCCTAACTGACCAAATGAGCTTCTAAAAAATTTAGATATTTATAGTGTTGCTTAGGGTTTTTCTCATTAAATTGACTTGATATTTGCCTTATTTCTTCTTCTTTTTTTTTTTTTTACTTTCTATTTAGCTAAATTTAATTAGTTATTTTTTCTTCTTCAATTCTAACTTACTATGACCGACTTCTAAACATTTCCACATTTTTTCTGATTTTCCATAATTGTTTATAAATTTTCTTTAATTATTTAATATTATTTTAACATATTTTGAATATTTTGAGTAATTTCGAATATTTCTACCTATATGTAAATACATATATAGTACAAATAAATACTTCTAAATATTATTTAAGTTATTTCATGATTTTTAGTGAGAATATAATTTGTTTCTATTGATTCGTTAGTTATCGAAACTTATTTTATATGTTTCCGATAAATAACTGGAAATTTACATATAGTTCAATATTATAACAATTAATTATTTTATTATTTATTTTTCTGAATCCAAATTTACTTATCACTTTTACTCATATTTCTAACTTTTTCGTAAAATTTAGACCGAATCGGACAATTTGCTCAATCGTCTTAAATTTTACGAATCAAATCCTGAGTAATTGATTGCGAGGTTTACATGGGTCCCTTAAGCCCGTGCCAATCTGCTTACGCTCATGATGCAGCTCCCTTTCAATTGGGTTCAACCTCTCTACTTATCCAATCCACCTCAAACCAGACCCACTAGATAACCTACTTATATATTACAGACTCTAATGGCTGAAAGACAAGGACAAGGCTCTAAGACTTGGTCAACAACTGTCTTTTACAATTCAGGACCACATTGGCCTATACGTCTCTATTACTCGTAACTTATGGACGTATCCTTCGCCCACTTTTCTATAAATACTAAAATATCACTCAACAGTAAACTATTTCATACTTTGCGTACTTGAGCTATATTCTGCTATTTGGCGTATATTTTCCTTTTCTATACGCTTTACTAATTTAAATATTAAAGTGATCATATTGAATAATATCTCGATTTTTCTCACTGTTTACTCTTTTACAAGTTCATACTTAAATGCAAAACTCAATATGCTCTTAATCTTTACTGACCAAAACTTAGACTCGATAGTAACCTTAAATAAGTTGAGGCAGATCTCATTGACTATCATTTGGAATGGGCTGGACCTCTAAATTCCGTATTCAAGCTTAATTTCAACGTTATGTTGTTAGGTTCAATTTGACCGTAAGCCTGCATGTCTTTATGCTCTCCAATTCAATAGGTTTAGGCTTATTCTTGTGATTTTTAATCCAACCAAGTCAACTAATGTTTCCTTATCAACACAAAAGGGAATCTTCATAATCGGCGGTGAAGAGCATCGATCTTCTAATTTTTGTATCATCTACGGTTTACAAAAATTGCTTGACAGTTGACAGAAATCAATGTCTTTTTCTTGCTTGATTATTCAATGTTTAGGTTTTCTTAACCTTTTTCATTTGTTAGTTGTCTGATTCGAAGGAAGAGGTCGAAATCTTCATGAAATGTTTGATATAGTCTTTTATCGTGTCTCATCATCAAAGCTGCTTTTAGTCTAAAGATGACAGAAGACAAAACAGAAAGGTTCTTTTTATATAATTTGGAATTTTTTCGAGGCTCTAATTTGTGACCAATAATCCTATCATAGGGTAGAAGAAGCAAAATGATTGCGCCAATAACGCAATTGATGGCGGTGGGGTGGCTCTATTTATTTATTTTCTATTTGGTTGACAGAAGTTTTATAATACGGAACGCTACGGACAAACAATTAATCCCAAGGAATTTGGGACATAAAAGATATTAATTATTAATACGTTTCAAATAGCCATTAGTATGTTATTTGTAAATGGTTGTTAGTACATATATAAAAATATCAACTGCATCAAACATGTAAAATAACGGTAATATGCCTATTCGTAAATTTCACATTGAAAAACATATGATAATTAAAGTATTGAATATATTTCTCAGTATATTCATTTACTTCTAATAGGTTATCTTATATAAATAGAAAAAATTAAAACACTAAATGTGGTATAAGTGGGAAAGAGAAAGGTAATGATTTTCTAAAATTACCTATTTATCCTCAATATTACAAAGTTAGACTATTGTAACATATATTTTAATAGTTTTTCTTAATACATCTTAAGAGTAGTTGATGGAAATACCAAAAAAATAAATAAATAAATAAAAAATCTGTTGGATCTTAAATAATATATATATATATATATAAGATATAGATATAGATATAATAAATAAAGATTGCCTTAAATTTATAAATCAATATCAAACCATTTATAGAATGAACGAACAAAAAGGTTGATCATATTACTGTAAGTTTAATTAACATGATGTTATCTTTTTAGACTATATGTAACTGAATAGAATCAAACATTTAGTTCACCCACCAGAGGGGATCGAGTAGTCTAACTTTGCTTCAGTTAGGTGATTTTACATTTACTTGGCCAAGCGGAAGTGCTTAGATTAAGATAGTTAAAATAATGGGATTAAGTAACAATATTATATTAATCTTTCATTAAACATTCTCCCAAGGCCATTAAGTTTCGTTGTGTGAGATGTTGTCGACGGCTGATCTATATTTAAGTTTTTTATTTTTACCTTTTTTTTTTGGGACCGCAGATCCATATTTATGTTATTTATTTTCGTTGCAGAACTCATTACTCACGCGTGATCATAAGGACTTATAACCGATAAATTTTTTTATCAGTGAAAAATAATCAATTCACTTGGACAGCTACAGCATTTATAAAATAGATAGGAACCAAAGGGATTTTCAAATAATTCAGGCACCACATTTTTGAACCCTTTCATTACATTTTCCTAATATATATATATATATTAGAACGATCTAAATTTCTCTACCTTTTTTCCATTTTAAAACCTATATTGTCTTCTTCTTTTTTTTTTTTTTCTCTTCCAGGACCTAAATATGAAAAGATGAATCAAAATAGAACATTTCTTGCTCTCTGTTATAAGTGCCATTAAGAATCAAAGTCCTAAAATTTTTTTTTAAAAAAAAAAACAAAAATGAAACCCAAATTAAAAAAAAAAGGGACAACTTAGATAGATCCACTTTTCTTTTTGTTGTTTCATTTAAGGACCTAAAGTTAAGGGCGCTTGTAGCATAGAGTGACACAAACTATTTTAACTCGTTTTTATAAGATTAGGTCCTAAAATGAAAAAGGAGGGACAATTTATATCCTTATATACATCTTTCCTTATTTCTCTCATTGTAATTTTGGATGATCCGCTAACGTATGAAGAATCTTATATTACATAATATTAATTACACTTTCCAGCTTCTTGTAGCACCATCAATTACTTCTTATCTAATTTATTGCATCCAGAGGATTTTGTAAGTATTTTTATCCTAATCACTCTAATAGAATTTTTTTCTTCGTAATAAAAGAAAAGGAACCAAAGTTAACATTTTAAAATAGAAAGATCCTGAAATATAACAATCCCCTAAACTTTCTTTTTTTGATAATAGCTTCCAGATTTGGAGGGGGATTTGTCTAAAAACAGCACGTCAGTACCCTTGCAAACGGCTTCCTATTTCGCCAATCGAAATCCTAATTTACAGAAGTTTTAAACGGTCGGTTTGTTTCTCGCCAGGATGTACCTTCAGTAGGTATGGTGGTCACATTATATTGTGCGGAGCTTTGGCCAATCACGCTTATAATAACGATCGAACGAATATTTCTGTAACGGAAAACCTAATTAAGGTGTCTAACTCAAAAAGCAACAATACTATCTGGCATAATAAGCCTTGAAACTTTGATACAATTACTCTTAAATGTGCTTCAATCACAGCAGTACTAAACAAGAAAAAATTATAAAAAACATTTTTTGTATTTTGGTCTTTCTGAAAATATATGATAAACATTAACAGAGTGGCAAAACACACACAATGTATTTATCATAAGGAAAAAGTAATAAATAGTAAATATACTTTCATATTTGTTTCACGTGCATTTATTCTTTATTTTTTCTAACACTAGTCGTTTCTATTCCCAATCCTTTTAAAAAAGTGCATTTGCACTCTACATAACTAATCTACCCCTTAGTTTCATGTATGTTTTGTTTTTAATTTCTAGGTATCTTATATTAGTTTATTAGGGGATAAAGTAGTAAAGTGGTGTATAAGAGTATATTAAAAGATTTTAAGGTTTAAATGCTCAATTCTATATATAAAGTTAAAAAATATGATATAAATATAAAAAAAATGTACATGCAATTTATTATTGAAAAAAGAAGAAGAAGAAGATACAGATTAAATCAATGGAAGTATCGAAAACACAGATGAAAAATTGTTAGAATTCCCCCGTTTAGGAAAAAGGAAAAATCACCGTCTTTCAGCTCTTACAAATTTGTCGACACAATATATGCGATTCCATTTTTATATTTTTGGGTAAATGTGACTTCGACTGCTAGTTAATGGGACAAAATTATACGGTTCTGCCATTTCAACGGAAGGTGGGAATTTGGTAGACACACTTTGAATTTCGGTAATCCTCCGCTGGATATATATACCTAGTAACAGTCTATTAGACCCCTAGTCTCAGTCTGTCCTACGTTACATCACATCTTAATCACTGCCCAACGTACAGACAAAAGAATGTCTGGTCCCAGTCATAGGAATTATAGGTTGGGGCCTTCTTGCCTGCTGTAAGTGCATAATATTACGTCAAATAAATAAATAAGTCCTTTTCAGATATTGAGAGAAAAAGAAAGGGGGGAAAAGGAATTTAAAGGAAAATGGTATAATTTTTTTTTTTTTTGGAAAATGAGAGAAAAAAAATCATTTACAATTTGAAGAAAATTAGGAGAAAAATGTAATAAAATTATCAATTTATTCTTGGAACAAATGCATATTTTTTAAATATAAAAACTTTAATGATATTTTAATAAAATAAGAAATTATACTACCAACTTTCTTTTTACTTTATTTTCCTCCATTATTTAACTAAGGGAACTTATTATTTTTTAATTCATTTTCTTTCCTTTCACTTTCCTTTCCTGTCAATTCTTTTCTTCTTTTCAAACACAACGTATCACATTAACATTTTAAAAACCATTTTGTTAAGAAATTTGTTATTTTATTTTTTGAATCTTTTCCGTAAAAATTTCTCTAACATTTTTTAAAACTTTTGGGATCTTGATAACACTTTAAGTAAAAAGGAAAAAGAGAAACAATCCTTTTTAAGTTAATTTTCATTGGTTAAAAATTTCCTCATATTGGAGAAGAAATCCATAGAACATTCGTTAAGCTTCGAAAAATAGGTTAAGAAATATTAATCACAGTTACAAACTTAGGGTTGGATCAAACCCGACCCAAACTTGTTGGATCAGGGGCTTGGTCCTCCTTGAACCAAGATTGATCCAACTTAGGTTGGTTCCAAGCTGGTTCACTTAATCCGACGATTCAATAAGTTGATTTTCAACTAGTAAATCGCTCAATTTTTTTTAAAATTTTTTAATTAGGAAAAAAATATTTTTTTATCTTTATTTTTATTTGGAAAAAAAAACCCACTTATAAATAAAAAAAATTTAAATTTTTTACCATTTCACTTTATTAATTGTTGGCCACTAAGATTAATGATTTGTATTCTATTAATTGTTAGATATGATATTAATAATTTGTATTTTCAATAATGCATAATTATTATTTTATGCTCATAATTAGTGAATTGAGTAAGTAAACTTTTTTTTTATAGATAATATCTCAAGGAAAACTTACCAATATAATCAATGTGAGATTTGATTTGTAACAGGCAACGCTCACTATACTTTTTTATTACTTCAGATGAAACTTTAGAAAATAATATAATCTATGTAAGAGTTGAATTGATATTGTAAAGAGAATATCATCTATTTAATATTTATAATACAATTGTCATTTTATATATGACATAAATATATTCTTATAATTTTTAATGGTATTAAATTATAAATACAATTATGTTTTTATAAATAATTAAAATATATTATTTCCACAAGCAGTTACTCTTTCAAAAATTAGACAAAATCAAGTAAAACTTACAATATCTTATACTTCGAACTCTTTTGGTGATTTTTTTTTTGTTGAAAACTATTTTAGTGATTAAAGTAATATATTTTACATCACAACTATCTACTTTTATCAGCATTAAAATATACCAGTTTTAATTATTTTTTTTATAAACTCATATGTATTATTCGATCTCAATATTAACTTATAAATATAAGTAATAATATATATTCAATTTTATTTTATATTTTGATTAGAGAGAATACTTAAACTTAATTTATAAAAAAAATTATCTTTTTTATTTTTTTTAATTTCCAGATTGGAACCCACCAATTCCTTTGATCCAGGTTTTGACCTGTTAGTTCAATAAGTCTAATACATTAAATCATACCGACCCGCCAAGCCCGGCCATGATTCAAGCCCGCGACTCATAGGTTCAAATCAATTTAGTGAACCGCCAGATCAATTCCGATCTAATTCAAGAGTCCAATCCAGTCATTTATTAGGTCTAGTTCTCTCACTTTCTTATACAATCATTAGTTTGATTCAATACCCAATTTAAATTAGAGCACTTCTCTCCGGAAACTTGGTCTTATTTTTTGGAGTATGGGTTAGAACCCGACCTAACTATGATGGAGTTATAGGTTTCAATCTTTTTTTTGTTAAATATTGAAATGGTTGATCTAGCTCATAAGTTTGTTGCGACTTGCGAGGCCACCATCTGAACATGCTATACATAATGTCAAATTGTGGGCCAGTGCATTATCAGTGGATATAAAACACATGAAAAAAAGTCGTTAATATTTTGGATTGTATATATATAATTAATCAAATAAAATATCCATTGATGCTTTAAGTAAGCGATAATGATAATATAGATAAGCATGTTTGGTCCAACAGCAAAATGATGGTGTGTCTTTTCAAGGGTTCAATTAAATATTTGATAATACAATATAAAATGATATAAAAAAGTAATACATCAAAATAACATATATGGGTTTTTCCAACATCTTTTCTTACTATTTATCATTACTTATATGTTTTCAATGGTAGAATAAAAATGTGATGTTGTGATTTAAGGTGGTTTGTCCTAAATAGTATTTATATGCCTTGAATAACCACTTAATGTAAATTTCTTCATATATACATATATATGTATATATATATATACATCACTAAAATCTTTTACATCAATTTAATGCAAAAGAACACTACAATGAAACAGAAATAATTGTGAAAAATATAAATTTACAAAAAGACATACCGGTACTTGTACTAAAAACACACAAAAAAGAAAAAAATGTTAGCTCTCTGGTTGATCAACAACTATATCCTTACCCAATCCAAATACAATAATACATAATAAAAGAGAAACTCAATATTATATAAGATAACACTAATGCGCTTAGCGTAATAATTCTCAAATCAATACAAAATTTTCTTTACTGATATCATTATTGTTTCTTCCGCTAAAATTAAAGAAGATTCAATTTTTCCATTATAAAGTCTACATACAAATTTAAAATTGATGAAGACAAGAAATAATAATGTGTGAATATCAATCATCTCCTTGTCAACCTAGTAAACATCTTTCTTGACAATATATTATGGAACACTAGCCATTCTGATTGTTTTCAATATGTGAGCGTCATCATCCACTTTGCTAGTTATACTATTATTAAGGGCATTTCCAAAGATTATCAATTCAGCCATTACATGCCATGCAATTTGATTTTGTAGCATAAAGGAAAACATGCAAAGAAGAAGTAATAAGACAGTAAGTTAGTACTTCCATGGTTGGACATTCCTCGATAAATGATGATACAATGAAAACAATGTATGGCAAATGTACTTGATAAATATAATGAAAATAGATGTGGTATATATTATACGAATAACATTTTACTAAGGTGTTATTTAAGAATTTAAGGAAATCCAATAGTGACTTATAAATAAAGAGAACAATGAAAGTTCAGAAAATTAAAAAATAATACCATACATAAATATAAAAAATAAGAAGGTAGAATAGAGAGGGTAAAAGTTTCCAAAATTACATACGTTACTAGATTGACATTTCATTGGAAAATTATGCATATGCTATGCATAAAAAAAAAAAAAAAACGGCATATGTCTTTATGACATTGAGTAATTAGAAATGACTTATGTTATTCTCTTTTTTGAAATATTCTATAAACTTACAAGGATAATAAAAGAAAGAAAAAAAAATTAAAACTCTTAAAAAATTAAATATGAAGGTCTGAACTGCAATTCTACTTTGCAACAGGAGCTTCTTTTTCTTTCGATAATGGAACCGAAACTACTATATCTAACGAGATAAAGCATGATTATTCCATATCTCATTTCAGCCGGAAGTTTTAAGGAAACATTCACTTCTTCCGTTAAAGTTCCCTGAAAAATAACTTTGGTTGGTGCACATGTTAAGATAACAACAATCCTAAATTTTTCTTCTGGAAAATAGGCATTGAATATATCTTGTGCATTTCAATATTTCGACACAAATAATGATTCCAACACCCATTTATTGTTTGGAATGGAATAATAGCGACTATCACCAGGAATATGTTGAAAATTTCTATCATAGTGTTTACTACAAGTAAATTTTTATTATAAGGAATATTTATTTTAAGTGTTTAGTTAACCTCATTAATTCTAATTCTAATTTGGAAATATAACTAAAAATATCAATTTGCCTTTATTTGTTTATTTTGGAAAATAACCAAAAGTTATTTAACTCAGTATTAATGAGGGTACGATGATTATGATCACACTAATTAAACTTTTTAATTTTTTTACAATGTGAGTAAAAAATTACATCTTCCCTTAGGTAACAACTATTTTCAATGGAGTAAGGACAAAAAAGAATATGGGAATTGAGATTTCTTATCCATTTTTTAAGTAAATAAAGTAATCGAAACTTGAGAGAAAATAATTATTCTACTCTCTTTCTATTATCTCTAGGTAAATGAAAGGTTAGCGGGAAAATATTTAAATAGATTTTATTATTCTTTCAACTTTCAATCGTTTTCAAAATAAGTATTAGAAATAAGATAAAGAGAAGTAAGAAATGATGTCACTTTGAGACATAACACATTAAGTTATTTTCAACACTTTTGAATTCCGAAATTCTTCATTCAATTCTGAGTCGAGTCAAAGCCCTAATCTTTTCTTTGCTTTATGATTCCGAACACAAAAATAATACACCCCCAAAGGCTTGATTGAATAGGATTAGGTTCGGACAAAAAAAAAAAATAGGGTTAGGTTTTTGTGAATTTTTGTGTCTTATACTGTATAGCCATGACCCATTTATATTAAGACAATAGAAAGGAAGAAAACTAGCATATTCTAGAATAGTATGTATTCTTTACTTGAAACTAGTTTCTAAAGAGAGTTTAATATTCTCCATAAATTGGGAAAAAAAAAACTATTAGATAATTAGCATTAGTTGTTCTTTTCATGCTAGGTATGTCTTATAATGATGTGATTACTTTATCCTTACTATCAAAATAACACCACCACCCTCTTCACACTTTAAGCCCTAGGGGTAAGCGAACAAACCTGTCTTGTAAGATATCCACCTCGATCCTACTCGACCAAATAGATTTCATATGGATATTTATGGTCACAAGACAAGTTCTAGATAACGATTTCTTAATATTTGTTCTATAGGATAAGGTACAAAGTTGAAGTTAGAGTACTTTATACCTATCCTGAAACCTGTACTCATGTTAGACTTGTGCATGCTCTTAATTATCATTTGACAAGTTTATTAAAAAGGGTAATATGTGTACAATATTTTGCTAAAATTAAGAAAAGTTTTGCTAAGGAGAAAGTGAAATATATCATATTTTCTCATGTATCATTTGTAAAGATAAAACCAACATATATTAAGATTCCGATTTAATGAGTTTATTCTTGTAAAACCCATAAAATTCATATTAATTATAAAATAAAATAAGAAGGCATATAAAATAAAAGGAAAGTAATACTAAAGGTTATTATATAAAGAAGGGGGCACATAACATGAGTTTTAAGGGTCTACAATTGCAAGCCTTGACCTAACCTTCAAAAGCTTCTTTTTGTTTGGTTATAGTTACATATTGGAAACAAAGAGAAGTGGCTTCCCCTGAACACCAAAGCAACTTTAAACGTTTTCTTAAGTTAAAACAAGTAATTCTTTTTGTTTCCTGCGATTTCAATGATTTGACAAGTGGTCAATACTGTTAGAATTGTAGATTTGTGGTGTTAAGGAGTTGCAACTAGAGAATAAGAGATTTCTTGTAGGGAAAACAAATCAACGGGAAAGAGGATTATATTAAGTAAGGAGATTTCATTTACTAGTGGATTTAATAGAATTATTTATGTAGGGTTTAAAACTGGCGATTGTGAAAATCACAAGAAATAAGGGTTTACAAGATCTCTTGAAAATTTTAGGTAATCATGAACGAATTTACATTTAATTGAATGGATTTACATTTAATTTATTGTTTAATCATTGAAAAGATGAAGGGGACATGATTCATGATAGTAGAGATTGCATTCTTAATCTAGAATTGGGAGTTAGATGGTTGTAGAAAAAGAAAAAGAAAGATTTTCAACATTATAGAGGAACACAATTAGATAATACAGCTGTGGTGATTGACTATGGATCTTTTGTAGTGGAATTTTTGTGGTGGTCGTGTTTGTGTGAAGAAATTTTGAGGACGAAAGGATGACTATCCAAGACTACGGGCGTAATCCTATTGATAGATAGAGTCCAATAAGGAACACGATTATGGACTATAGCCGTAATCCCAAGTATGAACCCTAAACTTGTTTTCCTTCAAAGTTTACACTCTAAGATTAGACATAATAAACCCAATAACTTAAGTTTAACTAGTTTAAGGATTTAAGAAAAGATTGGTAGACTCTAACTTTAGTATTCCTTTGTTATTACAGGTTCTTTCACTCTTAATAGCTCTACTTATATTGAATCAAGATATTGAGGTATGCGATAGATGTTTGTTGGTTATGGTTGCTAGGTTAGTTAAATTGAAATTGAACTAATAAACATTGAACTATTAATTATTAAGTGTTGCTTATGCATAACTTGACTTAAGGGCTGGTGATGGCAGAACCTTGGGTAGCACGTCAATAATCTTTAGATGGTGATTTCATTATAGAGTTGCCCGTAGAAATCATTTGAGGTAGATTAAGAATCTTGAGGCTAAAGGTAGCATATATATTTATTGTTATTGTGTAGACAGGGTCATGAGTACCCCGATGTGCTACTTAAAGAATTAAAATTGATGATAATAACTTATTGAATGTGTATTATTATTGCATATTCCATAAGTATATTGCATTATCTGTTTACACGTGTGCACTTGTATGTTGCATACTGAGTTTCAACTTACTCCTTATATATATATATATATATATATATATATATATATATTATAGATGTAGGAAGTTTAGTCGATTTGATTGATTACAATGATTTTTAGAAACCATTATTATTACCAGTAAGATGGGAAGGGCGATGATTATGTATGCTACTTAAAGATTGTATATGAATTTAAATAGATAGAATCTTAGTCTTTTAGTTATTAATTATTGTTTAAGAATCAATCATTTTATTTAGACATTATTCTAGTATATTTTAGATAATTAATTTTATGAGACTGTTTAGAGAATTTATAGGAACTTTATAGATTTTAGAAAATTATATACGCCTGACGTGTCAGTAGCTATTAGAAACACATAGCGGTTTGTAGTGTCCTAAGTTTAGGGCATTACAATTCTCCAAAGAACAGATAGTTTTTTCATAAAGGCTCCACTATTAAGAAAATGTCATATTGAATTTATAATGTAAAAAAAAAAATTATAAGTTCTACAGGTTATTTTGTACCCTGTAAAATCTACAAGATATATGATAGCTTAAAGATGCCATGGGATAGTTTCGATTCTAAAAGTTTGGAAATCTTTACCTATAGAGTAGGGTACAAGTAGAGCCTCATACCTTATCTACTTTATATCTGTTTATCCCTAATAAGCATCATAAATCCTAACACTACTATAACCACCATTGTTGCCATCATTTTTACCATTGTTATTTACCTTACTCCTATACCACCACCAATATAATTATGATTGTATCATTACCATTATCACCTCTAGCATCATTATTATTGTAAGCCCCAAAGTTCAGCCAAGTAACCGTAGGATTGAATTTAGAACCCCAGGTTTAGGGCGATCGGCTAAAGGATCCGATCACACCCAAATTATAAACTATTGAGAGAAATATTAGTAAAAATGACCCCGTAAACTTAAATTTAAGAAAATAAATAGCAAAATAGGAGACTATAAAATTTTCAAATTTTAAGCATAATAACTGCTAATTACCGAAAAGGCAAAAAGTGTAATATAATAACTAATAAATTATTAGAGATAGATTATATGTATAATAAAAGTTTTAGAATGACCAAAATAATATTTAGGAATGTTCACGTGTACCCTACATGTATTTACGTGTAGATAAAAATACGCGTAATTACTAAAATTGGCCGAAAACTAAGCAAATAATTAAAGAAAAATATAAAATAATTATGGAAAAATAAGAAAAAATCAGAAGATGATAAGATGAATCAAGATAAGGTCGTGGCAGGTCCAAAGCTGCAAAATAAAAATTAGCCAATAAAAATTAAACAATACAAAAGCCAAAAATTAAGGAATTTGGACAAAGTCTTGTCAAATTAATGCATATTAATTACAGCAAATGTCTATAAATAGGGAAAAAATTTACAGAGCTCATTTGGACAATTTGGAAAGTGAGAAAATTAGGGAGAGCCGAAAATTCGAGAGAAAATCCAGAAAAAAAAAAAAGAAAAACTATGCAGTTAAGGGTTTTAAAAAGAACCCACACCAGAAGAGGAGCTGGAAGTGGACGGCCACCACCAACACACGGTGGTGTAAGCGCCCAGGCCGGCCGACAAGGTCACGGCGGCCCGCGGTGGCCGGAGCCACCCAAACCGGTGAGTCCAAATTCTAGCCCGATTCTTGTGAAATTTTTTTAAAATAGTAAATATAATTAGAAAATTATGAATTTTGTTATTCTGGGATATTTTTGTATGTAGTTTGTAGGAAAAATATTATTTAGATGAAAACATGTCCCGTAATCTAGGGTCCTTAAGAAATTATGCAAAACCGAGCACATTTCGGTTTAGAAATAAATGACCTTAGAAGTGTAGTTTGAAGCTCAATTTTTTTCTGTAGGATGCTCATGTGATATAGAACAGTGCTATGAAGCCATTTTTTTTAAATTTAATTTTCTAAATTTTTAAGTTAATTTTTAGCCCTAAAATGATGGAAAATTTGAGTAATTGAGAGTTAATTAGGTGATTAGGATATTAATTACTGATTTAGATAGTAATTAGATGTTTAGGGATGTTAATATCTGATGTGAAAACCTGATCTTAGTGTATGGAGTATTAAGGATAAGTAATAAAGGTGTTATGTGGTAAATGTAGAAAATTAGGAATATGTAGAATTAAAAATTAATAAATATGGAAAAATTAGGTTTAATTAGATAATAAAATAATGAAAATCAGAACATAACAAATCTGAAACAAAATTCAATTTTAGGTAATTATATGAAAAATGTAAAAATTTCTCACAACATGAGTAAATTCGGTACACTAATACGGGTTTAAGTGTACCGGATGGAATAAAATGCTGACTAGGGGTAGTAATCGTATTTAGGGTATCTGGAAATAATGTGGTTAGTTTCACATTATGAGTTGAAACAAATTTCTAGAGTCCGGGTACAAAACAGTACCTAGAAATCGAACTAGAATCTAATTTAGAAATCGATGCGGAACCTGAACCTAAACCCAAACCTAAAATAATTATAAAAGACTTAATACTTAGATAATTAGGCATATTAAACCTTAAACAAAACCTAACAATAAGCGTTATAGGATAAGATAAACTTATAATATTATATGAAATACTGAAACCACGTTCGTGTTATAGGGATGATCGGCGATGGCCTGAGCAAATCGGACCTCGAGTGAGTGAGCGAGGAGTCGAGGTAAGTTGGGATTAATACGATGCTGTATTTTGGAGGCTTAAGATTATGCTTGGTTGTGCTTGTTAAATAGAGAATGTGTGCATGTGCTTGATTATGGGTGATGCTATGATTATGTTTGTTGCTCTGGCACATATTGTATGAATTGTATGTAATGATTGATCACCCTGAATTGGACTTAATCAAATATACGACCAGTAATCATAACCGAACATGCATGGCAACCCGTTAGGGGAACTTAGGACTCTCTGACCAAATACCGACCCCTTCGGAAGGGATAGCGCATGATTGCAAAATGGTCCCTTCTTCATCCTCAGTCGAACTAAGTGACAGGAGAGGAGGTCGCGGCGAGGGTGAAGGCAGTGGTTCGAAGGTAGTCGCGGGAGGAGCAAGGTCTCTATTACACAAGCCTGGGTTTGGTCGTGAGCTGTTGCATTAACGGCAACTCCTCAACCCGGATTAGAGCGGGCGCAATTTCTCTAATTTCACGACGAGCCGGACAACGTCGTGCGATGGCATTTGCTTGCACATGCATTGCACCTAATAAGCGATTGAAAACCTTATTGTGTGTATGGTATAGTTTTAAGTCCTCTGTCATAACTTACTGAGCTGTGGTTGCTCACATCCCTATAGACATCGTGCAGGTGCTGGCTAAGAAGCGGCAACAACTACTCTAAAGCTAGCAACTGCTGGATCCTGGGGAGTGAGGAAAAACATTGAAGAATCAAAACATGTTTTACTTTTCATTTCTGATTAATGTAATAACTGAATTATAGTGATTATATATAACTTTTCTCACTTTCTTAAATGATTTGTTTAAATTACAAATTGTCTACTTCAAAGCGGGTTAGTCGTGGACGCCTTGTGTAGATCAGGTCTAAGATAGCGGTTGTAAGGCCAACTTCTATCTTAGGGCGGTTTACACAGCGGGGGCTGTTACGACTCTACCACTTCGGGGCGTGACAATTATTGGTGGTGATGACCAATTAGAAGCGATAATGCATTGGTAATGATTATAGTAATACGATGGCGACACTTATGATGATGGTGTAGTAAGGTGATAGTAGTGGTGCGAGATTATAGTAGTAGTAGTAATAATGATAGTAATAATAATAGTAGGGTAGGGATATGATATACGCTAACTTACTCCATTTTAAAATAAAAGTGTATTTTAGCATAGTACTAATGAAAACTAAGTCAAACCTACAAAGATTACAATTACCAATACTCTACCCCTTCCCTATTATCTAATTGACAAATAATTACTAAAATTAAATTAAAACTAATGAAATAAAATTAAATAACTAAATTACAAAATAAACACTAAATAAAAAATCAAGAAAACTAAAGGTATAATACCTAGATACTGAGTTCCCCTAGAATTACTTATGTGATCGATAAATTAACATTCAATTTCATCAATATTTTACTAGATTGTGAGAATTCCTTAAGTGAATTGATATCTTTCTCAAGATTATTAACTCTTGACCCTTAGTTGACTAATTGTAATCTCTTCCTAATTAATACCCTTAAGATTGCATTATCGCTCCTTAAATTCTAAATTAGGTTTGATCTTAATCTAGAAGATTTACGTCATTGTATATCTAGGATTGCATGTAATTCCTTCCAATTATGCAAATCATGTAATTCCTTTCAATTATGCAAATCTGTTCATATATAAGATTTCTCAATCTCTCTATATATAATCAAATACTTTCAAGAGCATTCAAAAACACATAATTAGATAACAATAAAATAAAGAATCAATCAATTGAACCGAAGAAAATAAGATCACATGGTTCTTCTAAAGTTCATTTTATATAGATATCAACTAAATCAAAAGAACAAGAATCAAGTAATGAAATCTTTCTAAATTCGATGAAAAAGTCTATTTCTTTTCGCTTTCCAAAACCTCAAAAACCTTCTCTAAGCGAATGACAAGACTTCTCCAAAAGTTTCGCCTTCAAATCTATTTATAGAATGGAATTTTCCCAAATCATGGCCAAGAATACAATCATATACTTCAACCATGATTCTCTTTGACTCAAAATGCAAAAACATTAATATATGGAGAAACACGAGCAAGAAGACAATCATGTTCTTGACCATGCTTGTCTCAATGCACCAATTCTTAAAGAATGTAGTTGGAAAGATGGGCATATTCTTCATAATTAACCTCCAAAAGGTCTACATCCAAGAATGCAGGTGTCTTCTTGACTATCCACTTCCTTGAAGCTTCGTATCTTCTTCATTTCAACTCTAAATTACTTGAAACTTATGGGATTTTGTTTCTTTCCATCCAAAATACCCTTCAAAGTTTTGAGATCAAAATATAGCTAAAAAAACTACCAAAATTAACTAAAACACCAATGAAATTCATAAGAACACTAAAAATTCATAATAGAATAAGTGTAATTAAGAACTTATCAAGGTAGCATCTATTTGTAATGGTAACGATCATGGTAGTAGTAGTTGTTGTTTCACACCAAATAAGGCATATTAGTATTTATATTCTATTTCCAACTCAATAGTGTAATATAGTAGCATGTAGTTAAACATTCAATAATTATTTCCCTACAGTAGAAATGTATACAAGTGAATAATAGAATATATATTGCTTTATTATTATAAGTAATAATTATTATCAATTATAAGTTTTACTTTTTGCTTTTTCCATTTCTTAAAGTAAAGGAGGTCTTTGTAAATAATATAATCCCTCGGAAAACATGTTATAAATTATAAAGAAGGACTTAAAAATGATCAAACATGTTTTATTATCATCCAAGCACCCCACATAATACAAAAGGCTTAGGGCTTCCAACAGATCCATCTATCTCGTTCATGTAGTAATGGTCCAACACAGAAGTGGTGGTTATATATTACTGTTGGGATGAAATCCTCAACCTTCGTTTTATATTATGGTACATGTTTTGTCGAATCAAAGAGCGCTTGTTCAAACAAACATCCAATAACACTTGCATAGGTAATGCATAACGGATATATTTATTAGGAAATCTATTTTTTTTTTAGTCAATCTAAATAAGGTAGATTCATATAAAGACTTGGTGTCGTGTAATTCTCATATGTATATCATTTGGACTAGGGATGAAAAGAAAAACGTGCAAGAGAAACGAATTCCCTTAGAAACAACAACCTATGAAGTACCTTGACAGATCGAACGTGTGACATTCGTAAGATTAGTCTATGGAAAATTCTACATTATATAGTCATTTTTAAATTATTTCACCCTGTAATTCCTCTAATTCTCAACTAGTCTAATTTCTAAATTTTGAGACTACTTTTGTATACTTTCACTTGATAATGAAGAACAATATTGATAATTGACCGATATTGGCATGTCATGCCGATTGTTTATTTCCCTTTTTCGGTTTTGACATTTTGGCCCGATAGATGGCCACTCGGCATTATAGGGGGATGACGCCTGGGCCATAAGGTAGTAAATAGTGGAACATAAATGTGATTTAATTTTCTGTTATGACCCCACATGTTTTGTATACTGAAATCCTAATGGAAATAGCGCTTAATAGTAGATAAAATTAAATCAAGTATTTTCTTTCCCTTTTTTTTTTTAAATTGGATTCTCTCCATGTAACAAGCTAAACTAAAAATAGTGAATAAATCAAACCAACAAATACTAATAGATTTATTTCAACTATTTGATCCAAAAATTAAAATCTAATATTAATAAAATATTTATCATCATAGCTTTATAAACTAATATCGTAATCTTCCACAATATACGTGGAACACTTAATCATGAGATATTACGATTTCCCCCCTCTTAAACATAAGATATTCTCATTATAAGACCTTACAATATCTATAGGTTATCCCGGAAATATGCTAATAGT
This sequence comes from Lumnitzera racemosa, assembly GCA_024138005.1. Classification (NCBI taxonomy): domain Eukaryota; kingdom Viridiplantae; phylum Streptophyta; class Magnoliopsida; order Myrtales; family Combretaceae; genus Lumnitzera; species Lumnitzera racemosa. The sequence continues at coordinate 38,915,920 of JAMXBC010000007.1, forward strand.
CACACATGGTGACAATTCCCATTCTTTTTTTATTGCTTCTCTAAACCGAAGTTAGACTTAAATCGTTCACCCACCGATAAAGAATTGACTCCGATATCATTTGTAATGCCTAAGATAAAAAAAAATAGTAAATAAACCAAGTCAATAAATACTAATGGGTTCATTTTAACCATTTGAACCTTATATTAACAATGCATTTATTATTATAATATTGTAAACTAGTACTGCGACTTTCTACAATTTATATGAGACATTTAATTATGGGTTATCACACTCCATTCATGTTTCCTTTATTTTCCATCATTTTTTTATTTACATAGTTAAGCATGAGTAAGTAGTCCTATTATGCAAAGTATTTACTTGTACTTTGCTTAATTGAGTAAGTTACGAAAGATGTTAAGATTTAAGAGTCAAAAGATAGGTTCTAAGCATTGATTTTTTTGGAACTTGCTCTCGTATAATCTTCCCACATCGTATCTATTCTAAAACTTGTACTCTAAAATACAAATGGTTCAGGTTCCAAAATGCCATTTATCCATCTTATAAAAGAAATTAATAAATGATAGTATTATATTTTTTAGCTAATAAATATTTTAGTAAAATGAAGAAAAAAGGATTCTAAGCCTTTGAGTTAGTAACCCAAAATAGCTAAACCTAATCCTAATGCTACCTTTCTCATTTTGTGTTTTTCATTCTTTTTTCTTATTCTTTCCCATTTTTCTTTTTGACTTCATATTTTTAATATTTTCTACTTGTTATTTTGCATTTATTATGTAGTAAGATTACTTAAACTTGAAATAATGAATGTAATTTTTTTTTTTTTAATCTCATGGCTTTTACTATAGTTTCCATATGTTTTGCATATGAAGAATTATAATGTTACATATGGATTACATGTTTTATATGATATAAACTTGAAATTTATAGGACAAATAACAAAATTTATAAGTTTTACACAATACCATTTATCTTATATGTTTTATAAAGTATAGGTTTTAAAATGTTATTGGATAGGTTTCGATTTTAAAATTTAAGCATTTATACCCTATAAGGTAAGGTATGATGTAAAACTTCATATTTTACATACCTATCTAATACCCATTCACCTGTATTACTTATTATCAAATGTAATCAATAATTAGGATTATATAAAATAAAAAAACATCACAATAATAACATATCTTAATTTAAAAATTTAAACTATCTCAACGAATAATCTTGTGTTAATGCAAACTGAGAAAATGGAAATAAAGGTGATCCGAGTCTTTCTATATTTCCGTAAAATATTACATAATGAAGCAGGAGAAGAAGGTTATCCCTATGCCCTATAAATCCTTTGAATACTTTGCCTATACACTACACGTCACATGGGAGGCACTTTACACGAGTTCAACTGGTGAAAGAATATCCATATTTTTATATTCCAAGCCTCGATTTAGAACAGGATTCAAGAAGGACAAGGAATGAGATTAGATAGGCCAATAATAGACATTGTTTCAAAGACTCAACAAGTGTAACCTAAACCCGTTGACAATAAGACAGAGCAGTTATATAAATAGTGAAGTACTGTCCCATGTTGGTCCCATTCCTATCCATCATAATAATACCCCCCATGCCAACTTGATTGATTAGCCATTTAATTCTAACGGCGACCATTTGACGGACAGGACATGTTCACACGTTGTAGTAATGGATGACCAGGCGCACTTGAAATATACAACTTAGCTATTTGATATATATATAGTGAGAGTGTATGAAACCTATTCTACTTCCAACTCCAAGCACATGCATAATATGAAGACGAATAACTAGGAATAAATCTGTGTAAATTGTAATATTCAACGAAACCGTGGTTGCGAAAGTTAGGGTTTTTGGTTTCATGAAAAAGGGTATTTGTGTTTTCACCTTTCTAAAAGTCTAGGTGGATTGCAAAGACTGGTGGTTTGTAGTGGTAGTCGTCCACCATTAGTAATGCTAATGTAAGAAGAAGGTGCTGGCCCAAAGAAAAATGAAAATTAATGTAAATGGATTCCCCCTTTTTCAAAATATTAAAACCGCACTTTCTCCGATTTCATCATATTTGAAATAATAACTAATCCCCAGCATTGACTATAGACTACAACCTTTATCTCCCACCTTTAGCTCTCAATAAAAGATACTTTTTTTCAAAACCTCCTAAAAACATAAGATAATATTTGAACATTCCAAACGCACACTTAATAACATGCTAGGGGAATTTTTAGTTTATCCTCAAAGTTTGGAGATCTGTCTTATGACTATGTTTCTTTGGAGAAAAATAAAGATGCTTTTAATTCATAAATTGGGATGTATGTATATGTCTATATATCTATGTATTATATTGGTGTAAAAGACTATGGTAGATAAAAAAGTTTCTTCTCTTTAACAACTTTTACTTCCTAATGTATCGCGTTTTTCATTTTATTAAAGTCCCGCAAATCAAGATGTGTGGATCTAAAAGTATCTAACTCTTATTATAGTCTCTGCTTTTAATATACATTGTTTTTTGTCTCTTTTGTGTTAGGTACATGCATCACATGTGCGTGCTAATCTAATGTATTATATATGTATGTATGTTTACAAAAATATATTGTAATTCAAGCGATCCAAATTTGGCAAAGTTTCATCTAGTTCCTACCGTAATTAATGTTAAAATTCCCAAGTTTATATAGGGTGGATTCAATCAGTAAGATCCTTCATCCACATTTGTGTAATATGGATCATTTAATGCAATCTATCTTCAGAAATTGCACGTAACAAGATACACCAAACCAATATTATTTAGAATTAGTCCTCATTTTTTGCCGTAGTCCCAACCCTTTTTATTTTTGTTTGAGTTCTCAATCTTTTAAAATCTTCTATTTAAATCTTTTTGTTAACTTCATTAAAAAAATCCGTTAAATGTTGATGCATGTAGACTTACGATAAAACCACGATAATTGATCTAACGAAATAATATTATTTGACATATCAGATAAATAATACAATAATTATTTACAAAAATTAGAAGAAAAGAAAAAATCATGAAAATAATTGCAAAATCCTTGGGATGATGGCTTACATATATCCAATCACCTTAAGGCTATCACTGCGCTTAAAATTAAATTTCCACCTTTTACTTCTTCAACTATCAACACCAATAAACTATGTTTGTGGTTAGCGAAATACCATGAACCATCACTACTCCAATCAACTTGGTCAACAACACTACTACAACAAACAACTTTTGTGTATTACCCTATATTACCTACAACCTCACCTTAGACTCAACCTTGCTCTCCCATAGTAATAGTGAAGTCGTGACTAATGGAGGTTGTAGAAATCATTAGCCAATTCCTAGAGTGAGAGAAATAATGAGAGATTTATGGTGATTACATTTGATAATTCTATTGGCACCACCATCAATGTACTAGCTGAATTGCAAACTACCGAACCAATTAAACCATTACATACCAATGAAGCAAAAAACTAAGCAAACAGTCATGATATGGATCATCTTCGAAGGTTTAGATAGCAAGATTCATTGATGTTCTTAAATGGTTCAATTATTTAGGCTAGGTGGTTTACAATTATAAGTCAAGTAGTTCAAGATCGAAGGTTAAGTGGTTTTGTTTTGCTTGAGTTTAGAGTCTCATCATGGTTTGAACTAATGAGCTATGTTGGTTAGAGCTTATGGTTGAGGTTTTTTATGACGATTTAACCTGCCCCTAGGAAAATTCTATGTTAGTTAGGTTACGGCGGTTTACACAAAGAATAAGCTACCTCATGGTAGTTTTTAACTTTTGTTAGTTATATCATTATTCTGTTCGTGTATAAGTTGATGCTAAGACACTTGTTGTAAATAAATAAGCTTAATAAAAGAAAGGGAAAATATTTGTTGATAATTCATTACATTTCTATAAATAATTATTTACATAATGTCCTGTAAGAATAATGTATGATACAAGTATTCGCTATATTAGATCATCCATGAAGGTACCATATATATCAATCTCAAAATGTTTATGATCAAACAAGTGTCTAGGAAACATGAGTCTGGGATCATCCCATCATAGGTTTTACTCACTAACTAAGGAGCTAAATTCAAAAAACCAAATTTCAGTATTGTTGGCTATTTCCTTAATAAACTAATATGATTAGTTAATGCACTTGAGATTATCATGCACTTGGTGCATTTATCATTAGCGCATGGATCATCATACTCTAAAACCAAACAAAAAAAAAATTACTTATTATGAGTTGTTATCAAGACGGTGATTGGGTATGGCTTGAAGTACTTGTAAGTACTAATGATGCATTAAGACAAGATTTGCTTATCTCTTATTAGGGAGATCGTCTATCCTAAGCAATTGGTTAGAAATAAATGATTGTAAGCCCATATCCCAAGTCAAAATGAGCTTTTCTAGTAGAATAAGCAAAAACACTAGTTTATGAAGACACTATCATTGCATAAGTTGATCTAGGATATCAAAACATAGAGATATGATCATCCTTATGAGTTTAAGATTAGTTTAGATTATAAAATTTGTTCACGGACCATTAGGTGGCTTGAAGAGAATATTATCAATGTTTCAAGAATCTATGCCTAGTGATAGCATTTATTGTAAAGCGAGCTTAGGATCGTAGATAATTATGATGAATTTTAGGATTGAGTCTAAAATAAGAGGCATGGGAAACAACCTAATTAAACGATTTTTAATTGGTTGATTTGATTTGATGTTACAATAATCAAAAGATCAAGGTGCTCTAAGTAAATTAATTAATTATGATTTCAGAGTTGGAATCAATCAAGAGAATGATATGCCACAAAAAGTTAATTATGATACCTTATATTAAGTGAAGTTCTACATAGATTGTAAGAGAAAATTGATATTGATTTATAAGATTATAGTAGTAAATATATTGTTAAAATTAATTAGAAACTTCTGGGATAAGTGGTTAAAAAAGGCCTACTAATGTTTGTTAATTTGATTATTTTTTTTTTTTTCTAAGATATTACAAATGGTATCAAAATTAATAAATAATTAGCTTGTTAAGATTATATTAGATAAAAGAGAATTAAATAACACTATGTTTAGGCCTAATACTTATAAAGTTAGCTAACACCATGTGCTTAGAAAGAGTGGAATTTCTTTCATTTCAAGTCTAAGTAATGACAGCCTATATTTTATGGAGTGTGACATATGGACATGCAACAAAGAATATGACAAAGCACGTTGATTGCCTACAAATAAACGTATATACCATTTGATAATGGATGATAACCATCTACTTGTCAAAAAAAAAAATTAAAAAAAAAGAAAAATCTGACCTTGCAAATCATTTATAAATTGACAAGCATGAAGTTTTCTAAAATCTAATGAGTCACATACATGCATTGAACTAAACTTGCAAATGGCATCATGTTGTAGCTCTTCTAGATGATTTGCGCCCTTTTATCTACTTTTCAAATCTCTAAATTAATTTCCAAGTCGTAATCCTAAGTGTGCTCTACTAGTGTGAAGATCATGTTGTTAGGCAAGATATGTTCCTCCTTTATGATGCAAAGAAAATATAGTACACTTATTTTATTTCCTTTCTAAATATCGTTACCAAAAATATTTCAAAGTGAAAAAGGTCAAAATAAAATAAAAGTTGACTAACCAAAATAGATTATCATGAAAAGAAATGAAAAGCCACAATGACTAAAAGATATACTTCAACATTTTTAGTTTGAGTATATCTTCATAAAATGGTAGCTAATAAAAACCTTGAGCTTAACAATCATTTCCACAAAAGCAATCTTTTAAATTCAAAGACTGGGTGAGCAATCTCAATTTTAAGATTTAGAATAAGATGTGAAAAGGATTAAAGAAAATTAGAGGAGATTTGTAGGAGAGAATCAAGGTTGATCCCCACGGCCCACCTACCCAAAACAAAACCCACATCGAGCCTACTTTCTCTAGTTAATTACCTTGGCTTCAATATTTGCAGCAGATCTTTAATATAAAGCTTGAATAGCATAATTAGATAAATTATAAATTAAAATAAATTGATAATGAAACAAGAATAAAATAAGATGAATTTAGGAAATAAAGGATATCACGAACATAAATAAATCAAGCAATTGTGCATGTATCAGCTAGTTGATAAATTGACTAATAATCATCGGACAATAAAAATTGAATGATCCCACACTTATTGGATAATATGGTTAGTTTAGGTGCTAAGTTTGATTGGTTGCCTCAATGTATCGTCAATACGAGGTAGTTGTGTTTAATTTGGTTCAGCTGAGGAAGAATAGAGTTACCATAGGACAAATCGGTGGAATAGACACCGATTTGAACATTATAAACAGGCTTTACTTCTTCAGGCATGAACATTATAAATAAAGTTAATAAAAATGATATGTTTAGTAAGTAAATAAATGTAAAAAATTCAATGTAAGAACATTTTAGAATATTATTATAAAAAAATAAATGATGATATAGTAAAATCACATTACGATATAGAGTTACTAATTCGATAATTATTTTTAATGTAATTTATATTTTCGTAATTCTTTTCAATTTTAATTGAAAATAAATATTTTCTCCTTAAACTTATATATCTCAATAAATATTGTCTATTTGGTATTTGTATGTTTGTGTGCAACGTAGTATCTGCGGGGTTTTTGTATATTGTATACGGACTTAAAAAGCTTATACAGCAAATGAGATGATATTTATATATTCCCATGTAATAATAATACATGACGAACCCTTTGAACTCGGAGCACGAGAATTACCATAAAATAACAATGAGAAAAGGTAAACGCATCATCCTCATTTACCGATTGCGTGAACCAATCCACAAACCAAACGAAATCGTTATAAATAAATATTCTAATCCACAGGAAAAATATTTACTCTATCAGCTTATAATCATTCATGTGCTTTTTCTCTACATTTATTACAACTCTCTTTTTATAACGTGAGGGATCGATGTGGTGTCGTTTCTTGTGACCCTGTCCCTCCTTTTCCTTTGGCTTTTCTTTATACCAGCCGGAGCACATACGCATTACACTTCTTCAAACAGTTGAAACATACCAAAATCAAACCTTACTCTCTCTCTCTCTCTCTCTCTCTCTCAGAAAGCTGGGTCCTTTACATTAAAAAGGAAAAACAACCCTTAGAAAGTAGTAGCAGCATTACTATTGTAATTACTACTACTTCTGCCTAGAAGTGCTGAGTGCACGTCCTTTCTTCTACTTTTGTGGCTATACTTTTGATCAAAAGGCATCTCGTTTTCTGTGTCCGTCTTTCTATATTTTCTACATTGGTCATATAGTCATTTCTTGTATTATTGCACTGCAAAATTCAGATAAGATGCACTTGCGTTTGGTTTAGAAACATTGAATTCTGTTGAAAAAATGGTAAAATTTATATGGGTTTAGATTTTTTTTTCCTTTTTTATTCTAAGAAAGGAATTGTTTCATATTCAGTTAAAAATTTAATCCTTATAAATAAAATTCGGTTGGGTTTGGTTTCGAAACACGGGTTGTGTTGAAAATGTAGAATTATCGATGGGTATAGAATTTTTTCGGTGATAGGTTTATAGTCCAAGTTCAAAGTTTTAAGTTTTTAATGGCCATATGGTTTGACGATGTTACATGGGTTATGTTGAATTGTTGATGGGTTTAGAGTTGTTTTTATGGTGAAATTGGATATGAAAGAGAAGAAAGGAGTATTGGATGTTAATGGGAAAGTTGTGGTGGTGGCAATTAAGGCTTCAAGGGAAATTACGAGGAGTGCGTTGGTTTGGGCTTTGACTCATGTGGTCTTACCTGGGGATAGCATCAAGTTGCTCGTGGTTCTTCCTTCTCACTCCCCAAGTACAATCTGTTATCCTGTTTTCTCTTTTCTGTCTCCTTTTACTATGGTAAAAGAGCAAGTAATCTTTTAAGGAATAATAACTTTCCACGCTTAATTATGTGTCTTTAATGCAAACATCATGAAACGGAAAAGGAAGATTGAAGATAGTTATTTTTGTTTTCTTTAGTGATTGCAAGTAGTTGTTTTTCTTTTCTATTTTTGGTAAGGGTTTCACGTTTAATGATTGGTTGTATCTGTATGATTTTGGGTTCCTGTCTTGCTAGTTTTTTTTCCATGTTTTCTTGATCACTTTTAGGTAAGAATCCAACCTGGATTTAGATCAATGATCTTTTCCCTAGGGAATGCTCTTTTTTATTTGCTAAGTTGCTCGTTTCAGGTCAAGTACGCCTAGGAGGGCAATGATTGTCCCATTTTTTTTTTTTTCACCTAAAAATGCAGGATCGTGCTGCAAGTCATCGATTTCCTTTTTCTTTGTCGAGCAAGCTCAAACCTGCTTATCTGAGAGGCCATGCTTTTCTACATTTTTTTAGATAAAGAACTGAATTTTGGAACTTCAGCTGGAGAAATGTCCTGTTTTTCAAGTGTTGGGGTGGAATTATCTGATGATAAGTCATAGATATCAAGGAACCTATAAAATTTTGTGTACTTAAGGCGAATGTACGTAAGGAAATCCATTTAAACAACTTATTGGCATTATTTTGTTACTTGGTATATGTTAAATCAATGTTATTGCAATTTTAGGTTAATGTCCCGTTTACAGGTTTTAGTGCTTTAATAGATCTGCATTTTTTGTTTCTCATCTCGGACTTATAGACTTGGATAGCTGACTGCCATGCCCATAAAAATCGACAGATAAAAAGATGTGGGGTTTATCAAGATTTACAAGTGACTGCACCACTGGTCATGCTGGGTCTCTGTCAGGAATCAGTTCAGATCAGAAAGATGATATTATGACTACATGCTCTCAGATGATGCATGAACTCCGCAACATCTACGATCCAGAGAAGGTCCCAGTACTTTATTTTGTGGACTTTTCATCCCCAAACTTCCTGTCAAATGATTTATTGTCTTGAAACACTAACACTCCTTCACAGTATTTCAGGTCAAGATTAGACTGAAAATAGTTCCAGGTACGCCTTATGGAATAGTAGCTGCAGAAGCAAAAAGTTCTCAATCGAATTGGGTTGTATTGGATAAGTAAGAACTTAAATAACTTCAACAATACTGTTATTTTTATGCTTGGAAGAGGCAGTATGCTAAACCAACAAGCCTGTACATACTGATCTCTATTATATCTACCGATTATTTAAGTTGATAAGCAAATTTTACCATGCCATTTAGGCTGTTTAGTCTATACATTTTATTAACAATGATATTTTCCTTGAATTCACTTGATAATACAAATGTCTTTCGAATGTGGAACAGGCGGTTGAAACATGAGAAGAAGTGTTGTATGAATGAGCTGAAATGCAATGTCGTTGTTATGGAAGGATCTAGAGCAAATGTCCTACGTCTCAACTTGATTGAATTACCAAAGCAACATAATGAATTGTCTTGTGCATCATTTGCTGGAATAGATGTGTCTGCCATACACTCTGCCCTTGAATTTGATAGTATGATTAGGGGACCTGTTGTGACTCCTGCAAGTAGTCCCGAGCACGAGTCACTATTGACAGCAACAGATGCAGGGACATCATCAATGTCTAGCTCTGATCTGAGTAATTCACCGCATATGCTCTCTGAAGTTTATAGAAAACTGGAGAAAGATTGTATAGGAAGCATTGAAGTGGATCGCAATCCAGAAGAATCTGACTCAGATATAGAGTGTGAAAAGCTACTACTTCCTTCCATGGATTCAAAGACACAATCACAGATTCAAGATTTTCTTCATTCTTTTGGTGAATACACAAGACATTCAGTGGATGGCTCACGGAAGTCCACTGATAGAACTTTATTTTTCAACCGTGATGCCTTGGTGGATCAGTTAACAAAGTTAACCTTGGAACCTGAAGGTGGCATGAATCATAAGCTTGACACAGACCTAAGCAGAAGTGTTCGAGAAGCAATTTCATTGTCTAATGGTGCTCCTCCGGATCCTCCTCCACTGTGCTCAGTGTGTCGGCACAAGGTCCCTGTTTTCGGAAATCCACCAAGGTGGTTCACTTATGCTGAGTTGGAAGTTGCTACCAAGGGATTTTCAAACGCAAATTTTTTGGCTGAAGGGGGTTACGGTTCTGTACACCGAGGTGTTTTAGCAGATGGCCAGGTTGTTGCAGTCAAACAGCATAAATCTGCCAGTTCTCAGGGTGACATAGAATTTTGTGCAGAAGTAGAGGTTTTGAGTTGTGCTCAACATCGTAATCTGGTCACACTGATTGGGTTCTGTGTTGAAGATGGAAGAAGGTTGCTTGTTTATGAATATATCTGCAATGGCTCGTTGGATGCCCACCTTTATGGTAAACTCTTTTCTATCAGTGTTTTGCTTCTTAGTTGTTAGCAGCATTGAACAATTAAAGAATTATGAAATGTTTTGCCAAATGTAGTTGTGGTCATGTGTGTTTGAATCATTTGTGAGCAGGACGTGGTAGGGATCCTTTGGATTGGCCTGCAAGACGGAAAATTGCAGTTGGGGCAGCTCGAGGTTTGAGATATCTTCATGAAGAATGTAGAGTGGGCTGCATTGTTCATCGTGATATGAGGCCTAATAATATTCTCCTCACACATGATTTTGAACCTTTGGTATTTCACAGTTCTATACCAAACACTAGCTGTGCAAATATGTTTTGTTTTGTCCATTTTGCTATATTAATCAAGTGACACTCGTAAAACTTGTGTTTTGCTGATGAGTTGATGCATCATAGCTTATTCCTGTAAATAACTTTTAGGTTGGAGATTTTGGACTGGCAAGATGGCAACCAGATGGTGACCTGGGAGTAGAAACAAGAGTAATTGGAACTTTCGGGTATCTTTATATTCTCTCTGAGTAATATGATCTGCAAAAGTTCATGTAACAAATGAGAAAATCCACCTTCATCTAGGTACCTTGCCCCAGAATATGCTCAAAGTGGTCATATCACGGAAAAGGCTGATGTATACTCCTTTGGTGTAATATTGGTCGAACTTGTCACTGGCCGAAAAGCTATGGACATCAATCGGCCAAGGGGTCAGCAATGCCTTACCGAATGGGTATGCTTACAAATTTAAATTTGCATTTCCTGCCAAGATATTGTTAAAGGGAGATACTGAAATTTAGCAACTTTGTAAACAGCATTCGCACTTACCTGCTCCATTTTAATAGAAACTCTACCATCAAGGGAAAGTATGTATTTTCTATTGAAGGGCATCAAAATATATTTGAACCTTGGGTAGTGGTTTGGCTGATCATTCTATCTTCTCAAAAGGAAGGTGTCACTTTCCCATTCTTGACCATTTCTGAATCTACATTTCTGATGCAGGCGAGACCATTGCTAGAAAGACGTGCAATTCATGAAATTGTTGATCCTAACATAAAGAACAACTATTCTGAGCAGGAGATATATGGAATGATGCAGTGTGCCTCTTTATGCATCCAACGGGATCCCTTGTTAAGGCCTCGCATGTCTCAGGTCAAAACATTGTTGACTTAAATTAAGTACAATCGGAAGAAATTACTGATGGAATTGTGTAATAAGTGTTTTCTAGGTAAACTATTGCAAAATGTTTTTGCTAAGAGATAAAGAGATGCTTAACATACACGAATTGTTTAAGCTCTCATATACGAGACATTTCATGCAATTGCTGTACATCTTTCATAGCAATTCTTTTTGTTTCTTATCCATCCTCTTATGCTTCCATCAGAAAAATATGAAACAAGCTGCACTACAATGTTTCAACAAATAATTTTTTGTGCAACTGTGTCCTTTCCAACTGTTTTGTTTTCTGTGTTCCTAATTTAGGTACTTCGGATGTTAGAGGGTGATGCTGCTATAAACTGAGCCAGACACATTAGACCCAAGCTAGTGAAGGATTTCGGTTATTCAATTGATAGATGACCTTAGCAAAGGCAGTTACATGGAAAGCTTCTTCAACACTCAGCCTTGGATATGAGGCAGTGCCATGGTTATGCTGGTTGGCTCTGGCCATTGAAAGGCAAGGGAGCTCCACTATAGGATTGTGTAAGTCTGCATTGCATTGTCCTTTGTAATTTAGCTAGCAATAGTTCATTTAAATTCTTTCCTAGCCAAATTTGATACAGGTTTCGCATGAGAATTTGTAGAGGAAGTTTTGTAAGGTTCCTTTTCTGAGTTTCCACATACTCAGCTCAGATGGAGAGAGAAATAGAGAAGCGAACTATAGTAGATGGTGTATTATAGTTCTCCAATGCATTGTACGATATCTTCTTGTGCTCTGGAAGCTATCTTATGAGATATTAATGTGATTCTTCATGCTGTTGGTGGGTGTTTGTATGCCCTCTCAAAGCAACACAGTCGTTTTCAGGCACCAGCGCACTTTTCTCTGTCCATGTTGATGGAAGGGCAGATCTATAATCAAATTTGCTACCACCCCACACATGAATCATCCTGTGAAATTATGCACCGATTAAGTATAGTTTATGCTATTAGGCGACCATGAAGTGCTTATTGCTGGTTCGATTCAGCGATCATGAAACCTAGCTAAATCTCATGTAGTTTGTCACAAGAAATCTTGGGGAAAAAGTTATATGGTTCCGAAACCACCCATATATAATAAGTGGTTCTTCTAATCTTGTGACATATAAGATGTTACTATGCTTTATAGGTTCATCATACTTTTTATGTCACAAAGTTGATAGAAGCAGCATAAGTCCCTCCCGCCCAACTTTTGCTCTGAGCCTTCAGGCCTTTACTACTACATGATCGCTTGAAGTTAAAGTATCAACAATTATTTTGCAGCTAACAAGAAACACAACTTAAATACTATATATAACAAGATAATGGAAAATCAAACAATAACATGCATGCTTTATGCTCATTTTACAATTGTATGTGATGATCAAACATCGTATGAGAGTTTTTTAATTCTTGTTTAGAAATTGGTAATCGTTTGTTTTCTTTGGGATGCTATTGTAAATGGGAGGAAATGGGTGATGCTTTGATGATTGTGATTGATAGATTTAATGGTATTATCCACCATATGTATATACATATAATTTGTAAGTATCAATCATATTAGAAACAACCAATTACTATTACCATATATATGGATATAATCAATGGTTATACACCATGCGTGTACTATTTATTGAATTCTTTTTCAAACTACTTGACTTGTAACACAATCATTTGCATAGATCTAGGTTATTTATGTAAGCTTTATTTATATGGATGTGGATAGCCGACACAATTAGTGTTGGATGAAATAAGGCAACATCCAATTCAAATCTTTTCAATTATGCAGCAATCCAAATACATCAGTCTCATTCTATTCTACCATGACTATAGTTTTGTTATCAAATGTTTAATCTAGTACTTTATTATTACATCAATAATTGTGACTGATATCACCACTGACAAAATGATGACATAGGCTTGGCAAAAGAGGCTGTTGGAGAATAAAGGGATATATGGTTAAAGAAAAACGATAAGAAAGATGGAAAGAAAGACAATATGAAGTTACATTTCGCTAAAAAGCAGGGTAATATGATGGATGTACAATGTACCACTCTACAATGGTGCACGTTTATACGAGTGACACCAGAGTTTTGCTAGAAAGCAAGCATTCTGTCCACATCTGGAAGGGTTTTTCATGTGAGAAAATGCCTTAGCCTTACAAGGTGCTGGCATGACCCAGAACTTTTTTCTGTGGCTTGATGGAAAAAAGGGTAAAGGGGAAGCTTCCTGCTGAAAGCATGAAGTTTGTCGTTTACAAAAGATGTAACCATTGGGGACAAAAGTAGCGGCATCTCTAGAAGGACACCTATGGGCAGCAAACGAAACCCCTTCAAGACAGAGGAAATTGTGTTCGGGGGAAAATATTTGTATGGACCGATGCCATGATGACGTCGTTCGATATTTGATTGATCTATCGCAGTTATATCTGACACTTAGCGGAGTTATAACTCACGGGTGACATTTTAAGCCATTAGTGAATGGGGGATTGTATATCAATTCAGAATTTTTCATATATTTGCCGATAAGGAGTGTACGGGTTTCTATTACTATTTGAGTATCTTTTTAAAAGTGGAAGGATGGCCCCTAAAACTGCCTCTCCTGGTTCCACCTGCGATATTACTCAACAGTACGATATTAGCGGGATAGTGCTTGAATATATATATATATACACACATAAACACTAGGGCATAATGCACTCGCCATGCGTTACATAAAATTAAATTTATATTTTAAAAATTTACCATTATCTATTCGGTAAAAAAATTATAATTTTTGTTAAATAATATAAATATATGTTTATAATTTTTTTTCCTATCTATATTCATTTTAAATCCTTTAGTTTTTTACTTATGAATAAATTAGGATTACAAACAAAAATCCATCTATGCGAGCGGACATCAATCAGTTATATTTTATCATAATTTAAATTTTGACCATATAATGCTTGCTCGTAAAGTAAGGTAGGAGAAAAAATAAAAAGAGAGAAAAACCGTCAATAAAAGAGATCATGAGATAATGATCGTGTTGTGTTAAGAGAGAGTGGGTTTTGGAATGAAAGAGATTAATAAAAGAAAATGGATTTATATGCTAAATTTATTTTTATTATAAAATAATTATAGTTTTAATAAGTTATTTTTAATATTAGTTTTTTTATAATAAAATTTTAATTGAAGGGTTAAATGAAAGGTCAACAATATGCTTTACTAATACATACATACATATACATACATATAGATATACCTTTTTTATATAAGGTAAAAAAAATTATGCCTTTTGTATTACCCCATCCTGAAAAAAGATGTTCTTAATATGAATACTTGTTGAGAATGGGTACTTTCATTATTCAAAAATATTGTAAAATCTAAAATTTAATAAAACCAACAATTTATTATAACATGCAGAACATGTGTTATATGGCAATGATGTCTACAATTAACAAAACATGGGAAAATGGCAAGATAAGAAATAATAACCTAGGAAAAGTGAACATAAGGGAATGATGATTAAAGTGTAAATGCCGATGCATACATTGAAAAATAACTATTAAGAAAATTGGTGTGGTTAGAAGTGGGTTTTGACTTACGGGTTGGTTTTTTTAACCCACTTTTAAAATGAGTTTAGGTTGAGATATTTTGGTTCATTTAAAAGTAGGTTAAATAAGCTTGATCTGTTTAATCTGCAAATCAAAATGGGCTAATTTGGACTAGTATGTTTAATACATTTATATCTTTGACTCTCAACTAATTCGTTTAACTTGCTTTTTAAAGGGATTAGGATCGAGATTTTTTAACCCATTTAAAAATGAGATAAATAATCCCAACCCGTTTAACCACAAGCTAAAGTGGGCTAAATCGAGTTAACCCGTTTACACACCTCTAGGTGTGGTGGTAAGGTGGTAGCATACATGACATGCATTGTAACTTTGAAAACATTGAATACATTATATCTTAAATATAAAAAATGGTTAAAAAGAAATTGAGCAAGTGTACAAATTTATCCATATTATGATACATTTATAATTTTAAAAAATGAATGTAATATTAGTTATTTTGTTATATAATATTAAGTTTAAGGTCTAAGTAGAAATTTTAAACTTAACAATTACATAAGCCCTTTGGGAATTTAATAATATAGATATATATAATATAATAAGAGATAATCCTATAATCGCTATATTAAGATTAGCAAAGAAAAATAAAAACAATAGGCTTTGATGATAGTTAACTTTAAAATAAATATCCATTTTAAATGTTTCTTTCCCCATATAAAACTATACTTACTAGTGTTTAAGTAAAATAAATTTTATAATAGGATACACACTAAAATTTTGCTTTCTACCTAGTATTATAGACTAAAAAACTTTTTACAACTCCTAAAAATATAAAAGTGGATCGTTTTAATATTACAAATAAAAAGTAAAAGTAAAAATGAAAATATTTATACATTTTCCTAAAATTTTTAAAACCTAGCAAAAAAGGTAATGGAAATGGATAACAACCTTTGTTTTCACCATTGCTTTCTACCTATTGGAAATAGAGATGCATACCAAGCTTAACTAGCCCTAAACCACTAGTTCACATTAATCGATGGTTCAAGGGTCAATTTGAAGGCCCTTAAACCCTATCCTTTTTATTTTTTTTTTAAAATTTAATTTTTCTCTTTTTCATTAATTACTATTAATAATGTATTATATACTCACATATTTTTATTTTCTTTTCTAAATAATTCTAATGTTTTTTATGCAAATATGTAGTAATGCGTAAATGATTCACTTTTATATTTGTTAAAATTTGTTTCTATTTTGAAATAATTGATTTGGATAGCATAAGCGTAATAGTGTTTGTTTCTTTTTTGTGTTTTTTTTTTAACAAAAAAATTGAAGTTCAAGCAAACCAGAACCAGTAGCTTAACCACCAAGTCAATTGTTCCCCAAGATTAAACCACCCGAGCCCTGGCTTGACAGCTTATTAGCCAATTAAGGTCCGTCCCCATCTAAACCGAATCAGTTTCAAGCCAATTCATAGTTCCAAACCAGCAAGCTCTTGTACAAGTTTAGCTAGATGCATATCTTTACCATTGGGGGATGAGGACTAATATTTTCTTAGAGAAAGAAAAAGAGAAAAGGAAAAATACAAAGATAAAATAGAATAATTTAGGAAAATAATATTTTTTTTAATTAAATTAATTTTTATTCTTTTTCTATAAAAAAAAAATGAGCATGTATTCTAGGAGCTTAAGTAAGACAATCAAACAAACCAACCTACAAGTTACTTAACCAGTTTATAGAGTCAAACTCTAATTTTATAATATTTGGTTAGACTAGTTAGCAAGAGTACTAAAGCTCAAGTAAAGTTAAATATTAATTGAGTTTGAGTTAAATTAGATATAAATAAAATTTTAACTATAATGATAATTTATTTAGATAATCGAGTAAAAACGAACTTAATCAAGTTAACCTCAAGTCCATAATTATATATTATATACTTGATTGAGCTTAGAAATTTCAAGTCATGCTTAACACTCATCTCAATTACTTGCTTATGACCTTAATACACATTGAGTCTTATAGCTTAATTGGCATGAGCATTGTTCTTTCCGATTTGAGTGTCTTTCTAACTATAGTCACTAAGGAGGAAAAAATGAATGACATATATTGTAAGAGATAAAATGAATGACCAAGTATTATAAGACACATTTTAAAATTTAATTTAGGGTTTATTTTTTTAAGTTTCGCCCAAAATTTAGGGTTACTTGATAATGAAAACGAGTTAGACGATGATGAATCCGGTTCACCTTTCTTTCCCAAAACCCCGACAAAACCCACTCTCTTTCTCACTGAAAAAAAAAAAAAAAAGAGTCAAACATCAAAACACAACCCAACACAAATCTCTCGAAGACAGCCATGACGGCTTCACTCCTCCGACTCACCAAAACTCTCTCTCCCGTTCGACTCCTCTTCTCCAGAACTTCCACTCGAACTCTATCCTGTATCTTCTCTCTCTCTCTATATATACCTGTTTTGTTTATATTTTCATGTACCAAAAGTAAAGGTGCCGAAGTAAATAAACTGAAAGGTTGCAGCTTCCTTACTTTTGTGTGTTTTTGTAGATGCTACAGATGAGAAACTTCAAGACCCAATTGCCGAACCTTCGAGTTTCATCCATCCAACCGCTGTTGTTCATCCTAATGCAATCATTGGTCACGTGTGTCCTCTTAATCCACTGTTTTTTATATTGTTCTTCATTTAATTTCTCTTTTACTATGTAATATGCACTTGAACCTAAACAACTCTGTGGAGAGCTCCGAGACCGGTTCAAGGGGAGGTCCACTAATAATTGATAGGTCATAGGGATGGGCTCAAATTTTTTACATTCAAAAGAGACTCAAAGGTGGAAACCCAAAAGCACTTCGATAGCCCT
Source organism: Lumnitzera racemosa (assembly GCA_024138005.1). Classification (NCBI taxonomy): domain Eukaryota; kingdom Viridiplantae; phylum Streptophyta; class Magnoliopsida; order Myrtales; family Combretaceae; genus Lumnitzera; species Lumnitzera racemosa. The sequence goes on from JAMXBC010000007.1 coordinate 38,933,839, forward strand.
ATACCCACAGGAATCAAAAGTTCATGCTCAAAAAGGGAAAAAAAAAATTCAAAACCTACTTCCAGCCCTCAATCTTCTTATATAAATCGGAGAATGTTCCATCTCAAATATTCCAATCCACAACAAAAAAAAAAAAAAAACCATGCCGACTTGTGGCAAGCATATACTCCGGAGTACTTTATTTATGTCGGGTATTGATATATTGGAAGGAAAAACAGAGGGAAATTGGTAGCATATTCAGGATAAACAATTTATTCCATTACATGTATCTGTCATGTCCCCGTGGATTACATGCTTTCACATGGTGTACATCCAATGAATTTATATTTCCATCCATGCATAGCAGCGTACGATTGGAGTAAAATACAAAAAGATAGAAAACGCGCTGTGTATAATTCAGAAATTCAGGACTTTCTTCCTTGGCAGGACTTCAATTGCAACATAAAAAGATACCCTTAGTCGAAAAAGGATAAATTAGTTGACCGAGCATTAGAAAGTGCCAAAATGATGTGCTTATTGATTCCTCTGGGATTCTTTCTTTCTTTTTTTTTTTTGGTTTGAATTGTGAAAAATATAAAGTTAACTTCTGCTGTTGAAAATTTTGATTTTGAGAATTTTTTCTCTTTTGAATCCAAACTACATTGGTGAGAATCGTAGCTTATTGAAATATGTCAATCATCAACAAATAAAGTATGTATCTACATGACAACATGCAGGCTTTAGCTTCTTGGTCTCTAAATTTGTTTTTATATGATAAGATACTTATATCGATATTTGTCTTGTTCAGGGTGCTTCTGTTGGTCCCTTTTGTACCATTGGGTCTTCCGCAAAGCTTGGTAATGGATGTCAATTATACCCAGGGAGTCATGTCTTCGGTAATACAATATTGGGAGATCAATGCGTGCTAATGACGTAAGTTTCATGTTTTGGTGTAATACTTCTTGAGTGTAGGGCTGGAATTGAATGTTTATGCTTCTTTTTTTTTATTTTAAACAATGCTTGATTAATGTTAGGCAGTGGTGCTGTTGTTGGTGATGATCTTCCTGGATATACAGTCATTGGTAGCAATAACATAATTGGTCATCATGCTGTGGTTGGTGTGAAGTGCCAAGATATGAAGTACAAGGTGAGTCATTGATCAGTCGTTAACGTCATTTGTCTCAACATTTTAGAGGAATGCTGTCTTTTTTCATTTTTCTGTTTATCTATTATTTGATGCTATTCCAAGAGCTTATCTTTTATCTGTTGTGATTTTGCGTTGGTAGTCTATGCTGAAGGTTCAAAAATTTTATGTAGGCCATCACTGAGTAGTCATATCTTCTTTGTTTATAGCATGCAGTTATGCTTTCTTGCATGTAATGCTTCTTCAGAGGCATTTTATTGTTGTTACAGAGACTGTCAAAATAGGATTTCTTTCTGACTTGGTGCTAACCCTAGATAGGCGATGAGTGCTTTCTTGATGTGGGGGACAACAATGAGATTAGGGAACATACCTCAATCCATCGATCCTCAAAATCTAGTGATAAGACAGTAAGTTTGGATACTATCATATTTTGTAAATTGGTCATCACTTATCTCAAATATAGGCCTTCTTCATATTCAATAATATGTTGTTAATTACCAGGTAATTGGTGATAACAACCTAATTATGGGATCTTGTCACATCGCACATGATTGCAAGATTGGGAATAATAATATACTTGCAAATAATACTCTTCTAGCTGGCCATGTAGTGGTGGAAGTAAGTTTCTATCTCATATGCTTAATGTGTGCTTTTTACCTTTACTTATGCTGTTACGTCTTAACTGCAGCATCTGACTGGAATTCATTTAAGTGCTGTGCTTGTAGGATTATACTCATACTGCAGGAGCCATAGTTGTTCATCAGTTTTGCCATATTGGATCTTTTGCTTTTATTGGGGGTGGTTCTGTGGTAAGGTTCTTTACCATTTTGTGATATTGAGTCAGCGACCTGTAATTTCCGCTGTTTGTATCTTTTACTGGTGATAGTCAATACCTGCTAATATATCCATTCCCTGAAATTGGTTGGTTCTCATATTAAAATCGTTGAGACTGATCTCAAAATCTAAATTTAAATTTGTTATTTGATATTGTTTCTCTCAAAAAAATTTTCAACAGGCCAGATGGTGAGTATAGTGTTCTTACAAAGTGTACCCTTCAGATTTCCCAGGATGTTCCCAAGTACATGATGGTAACTGGAGAAAGAGCGGAACTTCGAGGTTTGAACTTTGAGGGACTTCGACGTCAGGGTTTCACAGTTGCAGAGGTTGTCCAATTATCTTGTTACACTGTTGCTTGCCATTTTGATCTCTTGCATGCTATTAGACTAGCCATTTTGGATTGGCCTTTTTTTTTATTTGATCTTATTTATATACTTTATGTGTCTGATTGTATCTGTTTCAGATTTGATGTTTGGAAAACAACGCTATCTGTATTTGATCTGTATCAATTTGAAATGTGATGCTTGGATGGATCATCTTTTATTAGTAAAGATGGTAATTGAGGAATGGAAATTGGGAACTAAGAATTTACATATGTTCAAGGAAAAAGGTTTAAGGAATATAATTTATTCATTGGAAAAAGAAAGCCTTATTTACCTTAAACTTTATTTAGTTCTTTTGTAAAACTAATTAAAGTAAATAGTAAATTAGTCTAACTTCATGAAGATTTACTAGGTATTTGCTTTTATAAAAGGGCTGTATATATAAATATGCATATTTTATTTTATTTTATGTCTTTTTTGGGCAAAACATGCAATTTGAAAACATCATCAAAACAATACCAAAAAGATGAAAATAAAATGAACTAAAAGGGAACTTTGCATTATCATGAGAAGCACTATGTTGCAGTCTCATGAAAAATTTGCTGAGATCATGTGGGTCAAGTTAATTTGCTTACAAAACAAGATTTGCATTTGATTCTGTTGTTCTTAGTTGTGACATTTGTTATGGGTTTAGTTGGCAATCTGCATTTTCAGTTAGCTTTATAAATTTGGTTGTGATGACCTCTTTCCTTCCATAAACCTGTCAATTGTGGATTTGTTAGCCAAATTTTATGTAGAACAATTTCATTCGGTTGGGTTTCTAAAGAGAGCTATATGACTTATGGGCAAGCATCTAGATAAAGAGCCTGAGGGAAGCCTATCAGAAGATATTTATGCCTTCCGAATCAAATTGTATGGGCTTTGAGGAACGACTTGCTGAAATGGTACACATCTCATCCCACTAACATAAACTTCGTTGAAAATTCTTATAATAATGCTAGAACTGGTTGTACAGGGGCAACATCAAGCACTGTCTCAGAGTCCTGCTGTTCGTTCCATGTTAGAATCAATTCGTGATTCTTTTGCTAAAGATCGCCGCGGAATATGCAAGTTCAGACAATGGAACGTTTCATGAGATTTCATTCAGTTGATCTCCGCTGATTCCATATATAGCCTTAGGTAATGATCAGTAATGAAATCAGGTCCTTGGTAAGTTGGAAGTAGATGTCACCAAATGCACGGTCTATTCACTGATTGCTTTTTTTTTTTTTTTTCCTTTTCTTTTTATTATGTTGCAGCTTTACATCATGTTCATGGAGCAGTTTTTCTGAGTCACATGTTAACTGTTTTCTGTTGGAGCCTATAGACACCTGTACGATATGTACAACCCTTGAAAGAATCTTGGTTTGTGGTGAGATGAGAAAGCTGTCACAATGATGTGAGGTGGAATAAGTCGATGTATTCACCCCTACAAGATCGTAATCAGAAATGTAGACAGAGATTTTGCATGAGGGGGAAGATGATACTGTATTTCTTGCTTTCAGCAGATTTATAGGATGATAGTAGCAACAATTGACATTTATATTTTTGTCACATGGAGCTGTAAAGTGCACCTGATTCCTCCCTCAAAAGTCAATATGGCAGCCTGCATGTGTAATGTTCACACTTATCATTGTGGTTTCAGTAATTTATAGAGGCAATTTGATGTCATTTCTGAATCTAGATTTCAGCAGTGCGATTATTCAACCTTTTCACCCATTTTTAATGAATGGGGGTTAAACAACAATTTAGTCACCAATAGAGTTGTTTCTCTCTCTGGAAGATATTATGTTTGCCGATGCTAGCCTGTTAACTAATCATGTCCTGCCGTTGACCATAGTACCAATCTATTTGTCATGAACTCTAATACTATAATTTATCTGGTTAAATTAAAAAGCATGCGTGATTGCATGAGCTGGTCATGATGTTGATGGACCACTGCTTCTGCGGTTGACTTGTCTTTTGAGATTTCTTGAATGATAACCCTGCAATGCAATGTCACTGGCTAGGCGGTTTGTTTTAACTTTAATCATACATTGTTCGGGGATTCTCGTTTCCTGGACAGTAGTTGGTGTGTTTTCTCGACCTTTCCCCTTCAGCATGCTCGCACCGACCTGCCCCCAGAGAGAGATGGGTTAGAGACTCTGAAGCTCTATTTCTGACTTTAGGATTAAAAAAAAAAAAAGCTTCTCCACTCCGTTCTTTGTGCTTTGTGTTTTCATTGGTATAAAGTTTTATGTTCCAACAACGTTAGTCGTTGTGTATGAACTCCCTCAGACTAACCTTTCTGACATGTTCTTACTTTTAATTCCCTTTCTGCCCATTGCCTATTTTAGTTAATTAAGTAATTTATTTCTTTTTTTTCAGCCCGAATATAGGTGCATGCATATATTACAACATCATTCACAGGTTTTGCTTATAGGTTGCAACTGGATTTCTTGTTTATGATTTCATTCAAGCTTTAAATTGGATGGAAGTGGCTTCCTACTCATTAATGGTAAGACTTTTTCTAAGAAGATTGATTGAATGAAAGAGTAGAAAAGTATTGGTGATTTTGCATGAAGATTCTTTTGATTGGTCTATTCTGTTTAGTCCCTTTCTCGTTTCCACTTTTCAGATTACTTTCTAGGACACCAATTGCTAAATGTTGCAGCACTCGACCCTAAGGAATTTGGCCTAGTGGATCATAAGACTCGTAATAAAATGACAAAATTGTCTGAGGTGCTTGTATGATTACACCGTCCACCCCTTCTTACAACCGTTTAAAAGCATACGCTATATTTTCTAAGTGCATTAGATAGCTGGTCTAATTATGTTACTTCCTTTCACAAATATTTATTTATTTATTTATTTTAAAAAAAAAAGGCTATACCCCAAGAGACTGTTATGTACTTGAAAAAATTGTGAAGCCCGATGTCCTTGCCCTTCTGAGATTGATAGCATCAATCATACTCCGAAGACCCTATATGCTTCTCCTGATGTTAACAAATATCTCAAGTTGCCCAAAATACAACAAAAGAATGTGATTTCCTGTCGGATTTGCATCAATATAAAAATATGTGGCTAAATTGCAAAGTGTGACGATAACTGGATAAGTATGCGTGTCATATCCTGAAAAGTAATAAGAGAAGAGAAAAGAAAATTATTACATATCCGTACAAAACCTAAAAGCATGTATCTTAATGGTTAAAGCTTTAACGTAAGATTTTAGAATATTCAAGTTCGGACTTTATAAGAAATTAAGATACTAGGAAAATATTTCCTTTTATTAATCCTTTAGACCAACTATAAATCCAACTCCTTTCCTTTTGATTCGTTATGGAGAGTTATTTAGCCTTTCCTTACTTGATTATCCCGGGAAGGGGAAAAAAAAAAAAAAAAAAAAAACGGAATATTAATGTGATAGCTGAAGTTTTGCTTTCAGGCAGCTCCAGTATGAGTATTTTGGTGGATATCTATGGAGAAGTATATTTTTTCGAAGAAATCTTGCCTTTTTGATCTAGGAATTAGAGGACTTTTGTAGATCCAATGTGATATACAAATCCGAGTATTATACACCTTTAGTATTTAGTTGTAAGTAGAACATTTTACACGCTATTTATGATTACTTTCAAGCATTTGGAGCACCCATCATTAATAATACGAGACAATGGAATTATTTAGATATCAAACAAAAGATATATGGGGTTAATTGCGTATACCGTGTCAAACAAGGCAAATTGGAGGAAGATCCCATACTTAAATAATACCAAATGTGTGAATGGGGAAAGATTAAAATGAGCTGATTTGTAGTTGGAAAACCTAGGAAATAATTATCCTCAACTTGTTCCAATGTTTGTTGGATTGTATAATCAAATCACCATACAACTTGGAATTGGATAACTTAAATTAATAATTCCACAAAATCAGACAAAACTTTGATCTCACCCATCTTATTCTCTTCCTTGCTTTTATTGGAAAAGGGCATATCCTAGTTCCCACCTTTATCATAGTCCTCAATTAAACTTGTAACACTTGTACCTAAAATAAAGCTAACATCTAGTACACAGGGAAGAAAAAAAAAAAGACACATAAATAAAATAAGATTGAATGATGTGAAATGTCTGCTAAACGGTTGGAATACGCTAAAAGAATTAGGTAAGATTTAAAAACCTTTTTTTTTTTTTCTTTTTTATCATATGGTCTTATTTAATTTGATTAGTTATTTCCATGTAAATGGGAATGCTATTTTTTCCATAGGAATTCAGATCAAACTGAGGATTTAAAAGCACATTTTGACCGCAAGTACCCCCCTAGATCTAGATTATTGGTGTCAATTGGTATTAAGATAATATATATTTATCTTTTGGCCGGTCACATAATATACTTAAGAATTGTTACATTAACCTTTAATGACCTCGGATAATGATCGAGGACTAGTTCAAGCAATCGATTGGAGTTCGCTCTCTAATCTTCTTCTTTTTTATATTTTATTTATCTATGTTTATCTTTTCTTCTAATTACCTTCACTTTTCTCATTATTTTTACTGTATATATGTATGTCATTATTTTCACTTAGATAAAAGTTAATTAAATCAAAACTTTATTAGATCTACCATGTTTTCATATTTCTTTCAAGCTCTTTTTTAAGGATGATGACAGATTACATCATGTATATACATGTACATATAAAGTAATATCAATAGTAGTAGTAGTAATAATTAACTCAATTTTATTAGCTGAAAGTAGTTGAATTTATGGCTAATGAATGAGCAATAGTTCAAATATTCAAATCATGGGTTGAACAAACAAGGAAGTAGAACAATTTCTTCAAGTCATTTTAGTGTTGACTTGCTTTCTTAAATATGCCGTGTTGATTACTTGAACGGATTAGCCGTAGTACTAGAAGAGGTTGAATTGGTTGATCAAGGAGGACTTTCAAAGTCATTTTCTGTAAATTTTTCCTCTCCCAAAATTGAAAGATTTTTAATCCATCCAAATCCAACCACCTTCAAACCATTGGGAAATCATTTTCATGTCCTTCCCTCTACCTTCCATAGTAAATTCTTCTTAAGGAACAAAACCTTTAATATAAGAATTTGCCAGACCAATATGTTAGCACTTCAATATCTATCAACTACCTTGGACTAAGCACTTCACTCAATTGACTAATCCCAACCAAATTGTTTCATCAAATGGGCTTCCATTTTCCAGATTAGCACATTACAACTCCTAATTATTACACAGTCAAACAATATAAGTTAAGACATAAAGTTCTTATCATAATATTATGATATAAACAAATTTCAGAAGACTTCAACTAGAATCTTTAAAGCCAGGTACCTAAGACAATGAAAATACCACCAATGACATAAGCACCTTTTTTTTATTTTAATTTAAGGAAAATATTGATCAATACTTGAGGGAAATTCATTAAAATATCAAATAAAGAACTCTTCTTTTTTTCACACATGTAAATTTTCACAGTATTAAAAAATATGAATATTTTAAATCTTTAAGAAATGATCTAAAGAATCCATTAAAAAAACATTATATGAAGAATAAGATATATATGTCAACTCACTTTTTATTATTATTATATAGTTGTTGATGTTCACAAAGCAAGTTGAAAGAAATATCCAAAAAATAAAACATGTCCATCCAATCCCTTTCTTTAGAAGTGCATCCACTCTCATAAATCCCACGACACCTATTATTTTATACACCACCAACCATATCATTACTTATTTGCTATCTCTCTCTCTCTCTCTCTTTCCCCCTTTAAATTTGATGTTGGTTAGTCTTTTGAATCTGGGGTTATTTTTTTTTGTCTAGGAAAACATGGGCAGAAAATGCTCACATTGTGGAAACATAGGACATAATTCTAGGACTTGTAATAATTACCGAAGTAGTGCAGGAGGACTTAGGCTATTTGGTGTGCAACTTGATGTTTCTTCTTTTTTTTTTTCTTCTTCTTCTTCTTCTTCTTCTTCTTCTTCTTCTTCATGTCTTCCTATGAAGAAAAGTTTTAGCATGGAATGTCTATCTTCGACACCAGCTGCTTGGCCGTCATCGTCGCCATCACCGCCTCCCCGTTTGACGTCTTCGCAGGTTCCTATCGATGAAAATTCTGATAAGACTTCTATTGGTTATTCATCAGAGGGTCTTATTAGCCGAACCCATGACAAGAAGAAAGGTCGGTTGTACTTGAAACATTATGGGTTGTTTCGATTTCGTGTGCCATATGTGATGACTGTAATTGAACCGATTACGTATATACACCCAAACGGTTCATAGTTTCTATTTATATTCCGACAATTTATATCAATTCACCCCTTTTAAATGCTGTTATGTACAATCAGAAATATTAGGACAAAGAAAATCATATTATGTCTATATTATACTTTTGATTTTGTTATGTCGATTTAGATCAAAGGAATGATTGTATTTTTATTTTTTCAATTGAAATCTAGGTGTTCCGTGGACAGAAGAAGAGCATAGGACGTTTCTCATGGGGCTTGAGAAGCTAGGGAAGGGTGATTGGAGAGGCATCTCCAGGAATTTTGTGACTACCAGAACTCCAACACAAGTTGCAAGTCATGCTCAAAAGTATTTTCTTAGACAAGCAAGTCTCAATAGGAAAAAGAGAAGATCAAGCCTCTTTGACATGGTAATACTCTCACTCCTACCCGCGTTTTAGGATATATAAAACTCGTACCTTTGGCTGCTGTTTTAGTAAAATAGATTTATTGAAAGCAACACACCACATACATATTTTAATAAGTAATTAATAAAGTACCAAACATACTTATACTTAGATATATATATATATATATTAAAGTAAGTTTATAAAGGGTTTTTGTGTAATACTCCGTGGTTAAATGAAGATATATATGAATTATGAGAAGAGTCGATACTAATTTATAAGATTATATTGATGAATACTTTATCAATATAAAGTTATAATTTATAGATGAACAATTTGAGACTTGTTCTAATTTAGAAAAGAGATCCAAGGAGAGACAATGAGTATCATCAAGATGGAGACCACCTCACTTTCCTTTATAATTCATACACACCGAGAGGTGCTTAGCAAAGATTAGGTGTTTGTTAGGGCACCTTTAATTAACTCGAGTTCCTATGATAAGTGGACCAATTGACCCTTTTGATTTATTATTATTTATTTTTTGCTACAATATTTATTATTTTACTTATAATAAATATTAAAAAATAAAGTAAAGCACCTTTAGTCCAACTCCTCTTTATAAAGTGGAGAGATGCTTAAAAAGGTGAGGTAGTTAAAATACTAATATATCATTTAATACCTTTTTAAGAACCCTATTTATAAACTTATTCTTAATAATAGTGGCACGGGTTTCAATAAGTGGTAAGTAAGTAATGATGTAAATTGTATAAAACTAATCGGACATTACAATTTGTTAATCTATTTTATGATCGTCCCATCGTGTATAGATTATAACAATTTAAAATTTGTTTCTAAAACACTTTTTTCATGTTACATTATATTCAAGTTGCACGTAATAATAAACGTCGAGGAGGGTTTCCTACAGCCGCCCCTTCCTAACTTTAAGATTTTATTAAAGTTGACCTTAAGAAAGAAAACGGAAAAAAAAAAATAGAAATCATTTTCTTTAAAAATTACTGGTATTACATTTTCTACCCAACCTAAAAATTGAAAATTATAATTTAACTCTTTGCTTGTCTATATATAATGGCATAACAATAAATTAGATTAGTTTTGATGTCTAATCAATTTTATGACAAATTATGCCAGGACCACTACAGAATCAACTTCTATAATTAATCAGATTAGATTCTAAGTTGTTATGGAAAAAGGAGGTGGATTCGCTAGGGACCAATATTTTGACTTTGAAAAATTGTTAAATTAACCTTAAAAAGTTCAAATTCAATGAACAATGTCTTTCGGTTTTTACAATTTTGCCCTACCTAAAATTCAAAATTTGCATCACACCCTCTCTCAAGTAAAGTTCTGGATGCACCATTAATAAAAAGATTGTCATATGTTTTTGTTCAGGTAGGAAGCAATTCTGGCTTCAAGCCAAGTGATGCACTGCCTCCTCAACACCTCAGAGCACGCAACTCTCACACTGGACCTCCTCAGAACATTCCTTTTCCTCCTCTTCTGACAATGAATTCCATCGAAGGAAATGTTAATTCCATTGGCAAGGAACTTGGTCCTTTTAACTTCATCACAGACCTACGTCGAGTTACGGGTGCTTCGATCTATAGTTTGATTAAATCATATAAAAAACCGTCGATTGCCATGGCGAATCCGATAACGTCATTAAATTCAGCGCCTGATTTGGAGCTCAAGCTTGCAGCAGCGAGTACTATAGAAGGAAGTAATCCATCATCAACTGGCTCTCTTTTGATTGGACCTGTTGTTATATAGTGTTTGCTTTGATCAAAGGAAACAGAACAAGAGCAAGAGCAAGAAGGAGGAGGAGGAGAAGAAGATAATATATACTAAACTAATGCACATAAACATGTATTGTTCTACCAGATGTTTTTGATCGCTGCATTATTCTTAAAAAAGGTAGCTTAGATTATACAAGTGTATAGTGGATTCCGTTTTCTTTTCCTTTTTTTTGTTAATTCCAATATTATGTTATTTAATATTATATAATCCGACCCTGTTAATGAGTAGATATATGTCGATTTTTTATTGATCAATGATACTTGAGTTAATAAAATAATATTTATAAACACGTTTTATTTAAATAAGAGTTTAGAAATTACAAAATTTTTTTGTTCAAAAAACAAAAAAAGAATACTTATAAAAAACTAGATGATGTGGCTAACTATCTTCACTTAAGAGATAATCAATCATAACATATTTTCTTAGTAAATTATATGACCTATTCATAATGGTAGGTGACCATACAATTTAAGTTATATAGATCGTAACTCATCATAAAAAAATATATTATTTTTATTAATACATAATTAATTAGGGCCAACCACCACTTATGGGGAATCACATGATCCCATACCTCCTAACCTTAAGGAAGCTAATCAGACTATTCACTTTTTTTTCTTTAAGCAATTTTTTTTTTTCTACTTTGGGTTAATTTTTTTGTAGTTTTTTATAATATGTAGCAATTATTTGATTCCCATATATTTAATAACATCATTTTATTAAATTAATTGCTATGAACTAATTAGAAGTTAATATGTGTCCATTAATTAATAGTGACAAATAGAGATAAAATCACAAATACGTAGTGCCAAAGGTGAAAACTCAAATATGCAAAGTAACATTTGGCCTTTATCTTATTTTTTTTTTTTTTGGGGAAAAAAAAGAAGAAGATAAAGTTTCCTTTTTTCTAATAAATAAAATCTATTGCCAAATTATTATTACCATAAAAACATATAAATTTTTACTTCGAACTCTTATTTTCCACTTATTACCTTTATCGTAATTATGATAGAATATACAAAGGATAATTCACCCAAACATATTTGAAATAGAAGCAAAACGAGTAGTTCTCTAAACGTTAACCTAAAGAGCATTAGCTTAAGGCATATCTTATTACCCTGGTAAGCACACGGCAAGGCTTGGCATTTTCAGTAAAAGGGGGATATATTTAAGTAGAGGATATACATTAGTTAAAGTACATGATTATACTTTCATTTGCACAACAACCCAAGCACACATACTAAATATACAACCTAACCATTGTCCATCCGCTCTCTAATATGAATAATAGGACTAACATCTATTTTCAAAAGAAGCACTAAGTGTTGCAATGGTACAAAAGCGTGCAACTCCTCTTCCTTTCATTAGGTGGCGAGCAATTTAACAGAAAGTAAAAAGTCTTAAGGAAATTTTGACATTTTTCATCTGCATGTAATGTGCATAAGTCAGTGCAAAGAAAATGTCCCAAATTTCTATAGTTAAGATGTCCACATGCCTAATTCGTTTTGTAAACACCATGATCCAACTTCCATTCTCAATCTTGGACACTACAACAATGGTAGCTTATTTAAACTCTTTTTTTTTTTTCCTTTGAATTCAAATTCAGTTAAGTACGTATTTATGTTAAATTAGTTAATTTAGTTAAATTATTTGATTTGTAGTGAAAAATAGTTAGTTTATCCAAATCAAAACCAACATTCTTCAAATGTATTTTTTTTCCTTTCATGAGATAAGATTGAATTTGAAATTTTATAAAAAATCATATGTTTTTATATCAATATTCCTAACTACTATTTAGTAAACCTATATTAATAAGAGAAAAAAGAAGAAGAAGAAGAAGAAGAAGAAGATTCTTCCTATTCATAAATTCAAATTAGCCAAAGGAAAACAAATTGAATTTCATCCTTCTTACTACGTTGCCTACGTATATAAAATTCAAGTAGAGATATTATCCATTCGAACCATGTCAAGAAGCATCTATGTTAATTTTGACTCAATTTTCTTTTAGCATCTCTGGTTTAATCATCGTTGTTACTAGTTTTTTTTTTTTTTTATTTTGAATTGCTTCCTGTTTAAAGCCTTGAATTCAACTACTTTAATCCTTATTGCTCATGGTAAATCTTAGATTCTTACTTGACCTACATGGATCAAAATTCTATCATGCTAGAGCATCTAAAGTGTAAATGCAAAGAGCATTGATTTCGGTATTGCCTGTTTTTGCATAGCTCAACTTTGTCTAACTAGTTGCTAAATCTATTCAGAAAAAATTAAAATGGCTCAATGAATCTAAATCATCTTTTTAGTTATAGTGTCTTCCAAACATATTGGATTTTTGGACATAATCTTAATGCGTGTTAAAATGTTTCTCTTTGACTACATTCTATAGGGCATAGCTTTGAGCAATTTGTGAATATAGCATTCAATCTCATAGCTATAGGGATTCCCTCATTCAATACTCTCCAAAGAAACAATTTAACTTTGAGGCTTAAAACCACATTCCACAACCATTTCCTAATAACAACATTTGTAGTCTCTAAACATTTCATAAACCAATAGATCTCTTTAATTGAAGAGCGAATATGTATGTTTGGAGCTAGAGCTAGTCTATCTTCCTATATGGCAATAGCAATGTAGGTCTTTTAGCATTGTTAAGAAATTTTGATAGTTCAAATCCTATCAATTCATCTCTAGATTTAAAATTAGTGCACTAGACTTCATTCATTATAAGTGCCTCTAAATCTCTTAATAGTGGCCCTTCTATTATCTACCTTACTAGAGCATGACCATTCCAACAATCTTCCCAAAATCTAGTAGAAGCTCTATAGCCTAATACAACCACTCGACACTGCTTCATCTAATCAACTACTTCTACTAGTTCTTTCCATACTAGAGAAGCTAATTTGGCATTCCTTAAATGATTTACTAAAGTAAGCTTTTTATGTTTCTGATGACATAACCTAGTCCAAAATGTAGATTTATCTTGAAATTGAAAAAGTCTTTTAACCATGTAAGCCTTATTTGGCATGTTCAAGTATTGTACTCTTAGCCTACCTATTTCTTTTGGATTTATTACTTGACTCCATCTAACCTAACTATAGGCTTTGTTACCTACTTGTCCTCTCCATATAAAACTTCTTACTAATGCCTCAATTTTTTTAGTCATATTTTTTGGGAGTTTGACAACTTGCAAGTAATAATTTGGCATGCATTAAGAATTGAATTTGCCAAAATAATTATTCCTACCATACTTAGATGCTTCCCTTCTTACCATTTAACTTCTTAGTAAGCTCATCAAGAAGAAAATCAAAATATGCTCTTTTTGGTCTTTAGCTATTCCCAAGTGGACATCTAAGATATTTCCATAGTGTTACTACCTCCTTATAGTTCAAATGCTCCTTCACTTTCATTTAAATCTGATTACTCACCTTTAGCGTGAAGAAGATCATTGATTTACTATAATTAATCGTAAGTTTAGACTATCTTTCAAAAGATTGAAGCACTTCTAATGTGACCTAAGGTAACGGCCACCAATTCGCTAAAATTAAGATTTTGAGAAAAGAATTGGAAAAATAATATTTTTAAGGTTTTGCATAGTGCTTAAGGAAATTTGATATAGATGGCAATTTAACTAATATAATGCATCATTAGAATCTGAACTATACCTAACTAATTTGATATTATGCTTAAATAGTTAGATGGTTTATTTGTCACAAATCATAAGGAATTGATAAGAACTAGGGTTACTGAGAGAACTTAAACAAAGGGATAAAATTCATTCGATGATAAAATAACAACAACTTTATAAGAGTATTTATAGTTCTCGAATAAACATGGATAAAAGAGGAAACAAAAATAGGACAATAAAAAGACCACGTCGTAACACAAAACAGTATATGGCATTGGATCAAAACACACGTTGTAAGTCCCTTAAACACTATACATGATGTGTATATAATGCTCTTCAATACCTACATTTAGGTCTTCAAATCAACATAAATATGCCAAAAAGGGAATATACGCCGTGTAGTCTCTTCAAAAAGGTAATACACACTATGTAATCCCTATAAATGGCAATACACAACATGTACCTCAGTTTACATAGCTTTTTGCTTTTCTCAAGCGTGTGATCTGAAACTCCAACCATCTTACTGTATGTATCCACTTTACTAACCGAAATGCAAAGTTTACCAGTGAAGCTCCAAGAATGCACTTCAAAGTCACCAATCATATGTTTCTCTTCTTCACCCGACATGCTAGTATATATGCAGTTTAATAAATTCTCTAATCATCGTACTCAGGCTCAAGTCATAAGACCTTGAACCATCTCAATCTCATTATTCCCCTAAAGGTGTTGAAGATTCGTTCTCAAGTCTTGTCGAATAGAATCCTCTTCCTCTAAAACATAAGGCAAGAGACTAGATATATTAAAAGTAGATGACACCCTATATTCACCTCATAACTCAATATTGTAAGCATTATTGTTGATGTGCTCAAGAACTCTAAAAGGACCATCGATTATGGGAGATAATCTCTAAGCTCTTGCTTACGGAAAATGCTCCTTCCTGAGATGTATCTATACTAAATCACCTAGCTTGAAAATTACTAATTTCTTCCCTCGACTGACCTGAAAGCGATTCCAGGAGAGCGCCCCATAGAGCTTTCTTGTGATGAAATTGATTCCAAAGAACTTTAGGGGTATAAAGTAAGTTTTTTATGAAATAGACTCTTTCCCCGAATATTCAATTAGATGCCGATGCCTTGGCGTTTCCCCTTTCAGCATGGCTTCCTCTTTCCTAATTCCTAGATTTCAAAATTTCTCGCCCTATTCCCTTCATCTTTCTCCCTACTTACTAAAGTGCTTAAATACCTTTACCTAGAGTCCCTGAATTTGAGTGGCTTTATTAACACCTCCTAAACTCTCTCCTCTAGTTCCAAGAACTATAACTATGCCCATAGGAATAATGGGATTGTAACCATATACAATCTCAAATGATGACTCCCCTATTGAGCTATGCACTGATCTATTATATGAAAATTCAATTATTGGTAAATAGAGATCCCAATATCTCAAATTCCTGCATATAGTAGCCCTCAAAATAGCCCTTAAGAATTTGTTAACTAGTTCAATATGTCCGTCTATCTGATGATGACAACACATATTCAATAACAATTTAGTCTTGAACCGCTTCTATGAAGTCTTTTAGAAGAAACTAAGAAACTTAACATCTTTGTCTAACATGACGCTTTTAAGTATTTGTGAAGCTTCACAATTTCCTACAAAATAAGTTAGCAATAAACACAACATTGTTTGTTTTATGGCATGAAACAAAATTTTCCATTTTACTAAATCTATCAACCACCACCACGATAGAATTCTTTCCTCTCACTATCTACGGTAACCCCAACATAAAATTCATGGATACATCCTGCCATGGCTTAGTAGGTACAGGCAATGGCATAAATAATCCGTGAACCTCCTCCCTGCTCTTAGCCTTCTTATAAGTTATACATCTCTCCACAATTCTGTGCACATCATTCGTCATCCTCGCCCAAGAAAAATGCTTCTTAAGCAACTCCTCAATTTTCCACTCTAAAATATCCTACAATTCCACCCCCATGAGCTTCCCTAACCAATAGCCCTTTAACAGACCTAGCAGGAATACATAATTTTCCCAATTTAAATAACAGCCCATCAATCAAATAATAATTTTCAAACACAGCTCCTCCATCACACTTCTCCATAATAGGAGCAAAATAAGGATCATACACATATTGCTCTGCAATTAATCCAAAGCCTAGAAATTTGGAACATGCTTACACGAGAGGGTGTCTGTAACCACATTCGTATCACCCTACTTATATCAAATCACATAATAGAAATTCTCTAAAAACTTTTTCCACCTAGCATATCGTTTAAATAATTTATTCTAATTGTTCAAATGTCTTAAAGATTCACGATCGATATAAATAAAAATTCCCTTAGCAATAAATAATGTTGCCAAACCTTCAATGCATACACTAAGGCATACAACTTTTTATCATAGGTTAAATAATTTAGAGTGGCACCATATAATTTCTCACTAAAATATACAATAGGTTATCTCTCCTGCATTCATACTACTCCTATCTTAACTCTAGACACATTACATTTTAATTCAAAGGATTTTTCAAAATCAAGAAGTGCAAGAACAGGAGTTATTGTCAACTTCTCTTTAATTAGATAAAAAATGTGTTGTGTTTTATCACTCCACTTAAATTCCTTTCCCTTCTTAGTTAGCTTAGTCAATGGAGCTACTATAGTACCGAAATCCTTTACAAACTTGCAATAAAAAGAGACCAACTTATGGAAATCGTATACATTCGCCAAAAACTATGGAGTAAGCCATTCTTTAATGGTTCAAACTTTCTCCCCATCCATATGTATCCCATCACCAGATACCACATAGCCCAAAAATATAACTTCGGGTTAACAAAATATACACTTCTTTAAATTAGTAAATAATCTCTCTTTCCTCAACACCGTAAATACAACCCTTATAAGCTCCACATAGCTATTTAGATACACATTATGAATAAGAATATCATCAAAATATACAACTATGAACTTACCAAGAAAATGTCGGAGGAGTGGTTCATAAGTCATATAAAGATGCTGGGTGTGTTTGTCAACCTAAAAGGCATAACAATCCATTCGTACAAGCCATGCTTAGTCTTAAAGGTTGATTGCCACTCGTTACCTAACCTCATGGGGATTTAATGATACCCTCTCTTCAAATCTACTTAAGAGAAAATTCTCACACTGCATAACTCATCAAGCATGTCATGTAAGCATGGAATTAGATACCTCTACTCCATGGTGATTCTATTGATAGCCATGTTGTCTATACACATATGCCAAGTTCCATCTTTCTTTGGTACCAGGAGAGTGGGAACTAAACACAGACTCATGCTCTTGCATGCAAACCCTTTCTCTATAAGTTCATCAACCTACTACTTCAACTCATGCACTACTCTAAGGTTCATTCAGTATATAAGCCTATTAGGTAGTTTAGCCTTTAGCATAAGATCGATACAATGTCTAATGCCCCTCATATGAGGCAATCCTTGAGGCCATTCCTTAAGGAATACATCTTCAAACTCGATTAACAGTTTTTACACATTATCGGATACCTGCATATCTGTGCCTAACTTGGTACTAGCAAATTCTCCTTCTTCAATCTCGACTTCTTTCCTACATGTGTTGTTCTCACCTAACTAGGACTCATGGGATGAAATCTAATGTGTCGACGCCTTATTACAAAGGAGTATGTATTGGGTCTTCCTTCATGGTGAATGTTACATCCCAAAACGGTAGAATCATAACAGTCTCATCGTGCATACCATTCTATAATAGAAGTTGATCTTACAGCTGTTATCTTAGACTTGATTTACGTAAGGTGTCTATGGTTAACCAGCTTTAAAGTAAACAATTCATAAATTAAACATATTTATTATCTAAGAAAATATGAAAAATTAGTTACTCAGATTTAAATAATCCAAGTAATGTTTACAAAATTTAGGACCCTAATCTTACTTAAGAAATACATAAATTGATATTAAAAGATTTAAAGTTAAGACTCAAACTTCTATAGCTCTATATCCTCACTCCTCAGGATCCAATAGTTGCTAGCTTTAACGTAATTATAGGCCGTTTTATAGCTAACACTTGCAACAACATCTATAAGGGTATGAGTAACTAACCGCTCAGTGAGTTGGGATGCAGACTTAAAACTATATATCAAACACAAATAAGGTTATCAACTAAATTAGTTAGATGCAATATATGCACAAGCAAATGTTATCATACGACGTTATCTAATTCGTCTTGAGATTAGAGAAATTACACCCGCTTTAATCCGAGTTAAGAAGTTTAGCACACATATCAACAGCTCACGACTAAACTCAAGCTTATACAATGGAGACACCGCTCCTCCTGCGACTATTTTCGAACCATTGACTTCACCCTTACTATGACCTTCTCTCATGTCACTTAGCTTGGCTAAGGATGAAGAAGAGACCCATTATGTTATACGACACTATCCCTTTCAAAGGGATCAGTATTTGGCTGGAGAATTGTAAACGTTTTCCTTATTAGGCTGCTATGCAGGTCCGTTTTAGACTTTCAAGTCATATATTTAATTAGATCCGGTTTAAGGTGTTTAAGCATTTTATACAAATCACATAACTTTCAATCCAGAACATCAAACCAGAATTATATAATCAAATCTAGAAACATGCACTTACAGGCATGCAAACAGTCAACTATCTAACAAAACAATTAAGTATAATCCCAAACCTCCGAATATTATAAAATAGTACTTCAAAATATACTAAAGTATCGATCTCAACTTACTTAAACTTTTCGCTTGCTCACTCAAGGTACAATTTGCACATACCATCACCGATAATCCTTATAATATAAATGTTGTTTTAGTACTTATATAACCATCTTATATAAACTTTATTCTGTAATTCTTTATGTTATCTTTAGTTTAAGGTTTTATTATACCTAATTATTCAGATTTTTAATTATTTTACAATTATTCTTAATTTAAGCTAGGTTTTGATTCAGTTTTCGATTACAAATTTTATAAGCGAACCTTAGGAACTCATTCGGAACCATTGTGTAAAATTAATCACATTACGCTTGAGTATCATTAATCTCGTATTTAGCCTCTAACTAATATTTTAATCCATACAGTATACTATATTCCTAATTTAACTACCAAATTGGCTCTCAATGTAAGAATAACCTGCATTTTTCATATAATTTCGTAAATTTACCTTCCAAATCAAATTTATATCATATTCTTAATATTATAATACCATTAATTTTTACCTAATATTTTCTACCCATTTAATTCCTATATACACATATTATATATTATTACATATTATACACTTATATCATCTATCTAACACTTTTAACACTACATGTATCATCTTTCATCATCCAATAACATATCAAAATGCCTAATTATATCTTAAATCAGAATTTATATCTAATTAATCCTAAATAAAAAAATTAACTTAAAATATATTATTTAACCTATTACATATTTACTACATAATACTTATATCTAACACCTCAAACATTACAAATATCATCCTATATTAGCAATTAACATCCTAAGATACATAATTATCTACTAAGTTAGAATTTTCACTAAATTAACATTAAATTACGAAATTAAACCCAAAATTGCCTTTTATGTCTAATTTTAGGGCCTCAAAATTAAGTAAAAATTTAGAAAATTAAATTTAAGAAAAAATATTCATAGCACTGTAATATATATCACAAACGGTCTATACAAAAATTTTGAAGTCAAAACTATATTATTAAGGTCATTTAAATCTAAATAAAAAACTAACTCAAGTTTAGTCATTTCTTAAAAGTAATACATCTCAAGGCCTAAATTTATCAAGTTAACATTTTTTTCCTAAATTTACATACTAAAATATAATTTCATAATTTTCCAAACATATTTAATATCATTAAGAAATTAAATAAATTCAGAAGGAAAATCAAAACTCACCGATTGAAGGGCTTCCAACCACCAATGGTGGCTTTACCCTTGTTGGTAGCTCCAAGCATAAGGTCTACTATCTGGTGGTTGCTGTTGTTTCTCTCCAAGTAATCGTCGGACATGTGTTCCCTTTATAAGCCTTAATTATACATTTTTTTTGTAATTATTTCTAAAAATTCTACTTCTCTCTTTCTAGTCTCTCTCTAATTTTGTTAGACTCCCAACTTGTCCAAATGAACTCCAGAAGAAGCTTTCCTAATTTATAAGGCTCGTTTAGGTTTTTTTTTATTTTGTTTGTGCCAAATATCCTTATTTTTTCTTTATTTTACTTTCTATTTGTCTCAATTTTATTGGATAATTTTATTTTTTTAATTTTTAGTTTGTCACGCCAATTTTCAGACCATTTCACACTTTTCATGAATTTTTCTTAACTTTTGCCTAATTTTTATGAATTTCCTTTAATTAATTAGCATTATTTTAGCAAATTCTAAGTAATTTAAATAATTTCGCATATTTTTACCTACATATAAATACATATATGATACAAATAAATACTATTAAATATTATTTAAGTTATTTTATAATTTTTAATGTGCATATAATTTATGTTTATCGATTCGTTAGTTATCGAAACTTATTTTATACATTTTCGATAAATAACAGGTAATATACATATAATTCAATATTATAATAATTAATTATTTTATTATTTAGTCCAAACTCACGAGATCACCTTTACAAATATTCCTAGTTTCGTAAAATTTGGGCTCAAACGAACAACTTACCCGATCACATTAAATTTTGCAAATGAAATCCTAAACACTTAATTAGGGAGCTTACAATGAACATTTCGATCAAATAACCATGACCTCCCTAGCAATATAGCAAAGGTATTCATAAGTACTACATCGCATTCAATCTCATCAATATAGATATTTTTAATTGAAATCAATGCCTTCATTCACTTGGTGATTTGCACAGCACCCTTATTATTAAGCTAATGTAGCTTGTATGGGTAAGGATGATCAATTGTAGGCAATTTAAGCTTATCCACCATGGAGGTGGATGCTACATTAGGGTAATTACCCCTATCAATAATAATAGGACAAACCTGCTCACCTACTTAACACTTGATGTGTAAAATATTTTCACGCTATTCATTAATGGTCATTGTAAGCTCTAAAGCCAAGCTAAGTAACCGTAGGATTAAACTTAGAACCCAAGGTTTAGGGCGATTGGTTAAAGGATCCGATCAAACCCAAATTATAAACTATTGAGAGAAATATTAGTAAAACTAACCCCGTAAACTTGAATTTAAGAAAATAAGTAATAAAATAGGAGACTATAAAATTTTCAAATTTTAAGCATAATAAGTATTAATTACCGAAAATACGAAAAGTGTAATGAAATAACTAATAAATTACTAGAGATAGATTATATGTATACTAAAAATTTTAAAATGACCAAAATAATAATTAGGAATGTTCACGTGTACCCCACATGTATTTACGTGTAGATTAAAATACGCGTAATTACCTAAATTAGCCAAAAACTAAGCAAATAATTAAAGAAATTTATAAAATAATTATAGAAAAATCAGAAAAAATCAGAAGATGATAAGCTTAATCAAGATTAGGTCGTGGCAGGCTTAGATCAAAAAATAAAAATCAACCAATAAAATTTGGACAACTTAAAAGCCAAAAATCAAGAAATTTGTGCAAAGTCTTGTCAAATTAATGCACATTAATTACAAAAAAAAGTCTATAAATAACGGAAAAATTTCTAGAAGTCATTTGGTCAGTTTAGCATTTGGAAAAAATAGGAGCACTGAAAAAATCGAGAGAAAATCCAAAAAATAAAAAAAAGGGGAAAACTGTGCAGATTGGGCACGTGAGCTAAACCCACCACTCACCACCACCTGGGACCGAACCACCACCACCACTCACCACCACCTGGGACCGAACCACCACCACCACCCTACACTAGAACCACCGCCTGAACCAGCCAACAACCTTGGACCGGGCTTAGACGGCCAGAAAGCTTTAGACCGGTTAGTCTCTTAAATGACCCGATTTTGAATAATTTTATAAAATTAGTTATTTTATCCAGAAAATTATAAAACTTGTTATTCTAAGGTTCTATTGCATGTAGATTTAAGGAAAAATATTGATTTATTTTAATTACATCTGCAATTATAGGGTTCTTAACAAATTGCTCAAAACCGAGTATGATTAGAACCAAAAATAAATAGGCTTAGGAGTGTAGTTTGGAGCTCAAATTTTTTCTGTAGGATGCTCATATGATGTAGAAGAGTGCTATGAAGCCATTTTTGTAAAATTAATTTTTGAAATTTTTAAGTTAATTTTTAGCCCTAAAATGATGGAAAAATTGGATGATTTAGGGTTAATTAGGTGATTAGGATGTTAATTACTGATTTTGGATCTTAATTAGATGTTTAGGGATGTTAATCTCTGATGGGAAACCCTAATCCTAGCGTTTGGAGAATTAAGTATGATTAATTAGGAAAATTAGGTAAATAATATAAGAAATTAGTAATATGTGAAATTGTAAATTAATAAATCTAAAAAAATAGAGTTATTTAGATAATATTATAATAAAAATCAAAAAAATAATAAATCTGAAAATGACATTTAATCTTATACCGCAATTAAGGTTAGCATGTACCAAATAGTTTAGAATACCAAATTACGACCCAATAGGATATTTGGATACTCGAGCTGAATGTGATTAATTTTACATTAGGATTCGAGTATATTTCAGGCTTAAAAATCAAAGTTTAAAATCTCATTTAGCATTTGAACACCGAAATAGAGTACACGAATTATTAGGATGTAATGGGCATATACGGACAAAAATGAATTAAAATATAACTTAGAATATGAAACCGTAAATTTTAAGTACTAAAAAAACCTATTTGCATTATAGGATATCCAGAGACAAAATCAGCTTGCGATTAAGGGATCGAACGATCGAGTAAATCCAAATAAGTTGGGTTATTACTTATTATAATAGAGTACTAGTTTTGTAGTACTCGGAGACTTAGGCTTGTATATGATTGTGATTGTCAGTAGTTTACGCATGTGTTTGATGTATCTGAATTCGTACTGAATTTGTATTGTGAGTGATTTTGTGACTGATTGAATTGGTGTGAAATTATTTGAACACCTTAAACGGAATTTAGTATTAGTCGACCCCAAATAATTAATAATGTCATACATTGCAACCCGTTAGGAGATTATAAGATTCTCCAACCAAATACCGACCCCTTCGAAAGGGATAGCGTAGGATTGCAAAATGGTCCCTTCTTCATCCTTAGTCGAACTAAGTGACAGGAGAGGAGGTCGCGGCGAGGGTGAAGTCAATGGTTCGAAGGTAGTCGTGGGAGGAGCGAGGTCTCTATTGCACAAGCCTGGGTTTGGTTGTGAGCTACTGTGTAACATGAAAACTCCTCAACCTGAATTGGAGCGGGTGAAATTTTTTTGATTTCACAACGGACCGGACTACGTTGTGCGATGACACTTAATTATTGCATTGCATAAAAATAATTATTTGTTAACCCTGTTTGTGCTTGTATGCATTCATGAGTCTCCAATTCAGCTTACTGAGCTGTAGTTGCTCATACCCTTATAGATCCTTTTGCAGATTCTAACTTCTGAACACTCAAAGCACTATGCCACCTTACAATTACCCAGAGGTTAGTCTGTTGGAAGCTAGGGGTGTAAGGATCAAGTTACTTAGTATCGCGTGTAACTAGAGTGACTATGTAATTAGGAATGAAAGACTGGTAGTTATTCTGTAATCTAGTAAACTGTTATGTTATGTAAAACTTCCTGGGAAGCTTTGTGGACTTATATATATATATATATATATATATATAATATTGTACATGTTATTAGAAATTTGACCTATTTATCATATTTGTAGTTTAATTGTTCATCGGACTGTTTACTTCAAAGCGAGGAGTCGTCAACGCCTTGTGTAGGTCATGTCTATGGTAGACACTGTGAGGCCAGTTACTATCATAGAATGGTTTACACGGCAGGACTATTGCGACTCTGCGACTTCGGGGCGTAACAGTCATAGCCTCTATAGCCAATGTTTGCCTTACCACCAAGGATAAGGAATACCCCTTCTCTCTGCTAAGGTCATATATATCATGTCTGCCAAATGCTTCTTCCTCCTTCTCCTCTACATGTGGAATCTCATCATCACTCTAAACTTGTCCATCCACCATCATTGTGAGCCTTTAGTTAGAGCATTGTGTTGCCATGTACTTATAACCTAGACATTTAAAACATTTAATCTAGCTACTCCTATGCTTAGTCAACTGCTGATGATCGCCTCGTGCATTAAGATTAGCAGGGTTTCTATTTCTTCCTTCTTCTTGATGCTATATCCTTCTCTTTCCTCTTCTAGCAATTACACGAAGCACCAACCTTTTCTCCTCACTCCTTACACCTTTACTAGCTTCAACTAGCTTAAGATTCAAATTCGTCCCATGATTCAATTCTCTTTGTCATTGTCACTCTACCTTCTATGCCAATTGTATTGCATCATTCAAAGATTCCACCCTCTACAACACAATAACATTACCAATCTCAAACTTTAATCCCTTAACAAATCTAGAAATCGGTGCGCTCTAGGCTCCACCATATCACAGCTTATCATAAGCATCTAGAACTCTCATACATAATCATCTATGCTCATACCACCCTGTCATAGAGTCCACAATTTATCAAAGAGCTTATGCCTATAGTATTCTGGTATAAAGCATTAGGACATCACTCTACCATAAAGCAGCATAGCCATTAAATTCCAAGGCTACTAGTTACACCTTAGTGTGCTCATCATATTCATAGCATTCAAATACCTTCTCCACCTTTTGCACCCAATTAAGATAAATATTTGCTGATCTGACTCCTTCAAATGGTAGGATTCTTAATTTAATTGTCTTTACCTTTGAAACATTATTGTAAGCACCCTGACTATTACCATCCAACCTAATATTATCATCTACTTGCTAAAGGTTCACATTATGTCTCACTTCATCCCATCGCCTCTCCAACACCTCAATTCAGATATTCATTCTTGCAATTTGATCGGTCAATAGGGGAGAACAACTTCGATACCTTGAAAGCCTTTAGTATTAACTACACCACCAAACCGACTTTGGCTTCCAAACATATTGAATCAATCTTGCTACATACAATACACACACGCTAGCCTTTCATCATAACCTATGCTCCGATGCCAAAAGATGATGTAACCTGAGGAGACAGCCACTAGTTCACTAAAATTAAGCTCTTAAAAAAAAGAATTGGACAAATAACCTTTTTAAGGTTTTGTGTAATATTTAGGGAAATTCGATGTGGATGACGCTCTAATGAATATGATGCACCACTAGAATCCAAACTACACCTAACTGATTTGATATTGTGCACAAATTAGTTAAATAGTTTATCCGTCATGAATCATAAGGATTTGATAGAACTAAGGTTGTTAAGAGAACTTAAGCAAAAAGGTAAAATTCATTCAATGATAAGATAATAATAAGTTTACAAAAGTATTTATAGCTTTGGAATAAATATGGATAAAAGAGGAAACAAAAATAAGACAATAAAAAAAAAAACCCAAATTGTAACACAAAAAGGTACATGGCATTGAATCCAAACACAAGCCCTAGGTCCCCTAAACACTATACATGCCATGTGTATAGTGCTCTTCAATACCTACATATAGTGTAGGTTTTCAAATCAATACATGCATGCCAAAAGGGGAATATGCGCAGTGAAGGTCTTCAAGCATGGCAATACACACCATGAACTCCCTATAACATGGCAATGCATACCATGTACTTCAGTTTGCATGGATTTCCTCAATCGTATGATCTGAAACTCCTACTATCTTATAATATGTATCCATTTCACTAACTAAAATGCAAACTTTGTCAATGAAGCTCCTAAAATGCACTTCAAAGTCATCAATCATATGTTTCTCTTCTTTATTCGACATGCTACTAAAATATCTGGTTAGATAAATTCTTTTATCCCCATGCTCAAGCTCAAGTCATAGGACCTTAAACTATCAAGGTCTCATCAACTTCAAATATTTCCCCTACCATTTCCACATAAGCTTTTGCAAACAACATGATGTCATCCCTATACAGCAAATGTGACAATCTTATGTCAATTCCTCTAATAATTAGTAGCTTCTAATGATTCTCATTAACTTAGTTATTTATGAGCCTACTAAGAAACTCCATACTCATAATAAACAAATGAGGAGATAACGGATCACCTTGCCGAACCCCCCGAGTAGTCTTGAGTGACTCTAAGGTGGTCTCATTTAGTAAAATTTCCACCAACTAGCTATTATTCTTATCTATTCTTTAGGCAATCCTAAACTCTCCAAAACCCATTTAATCAACTCCATTCAATTTTGTCAAAAACTTTCTCCCAGTCGATTCTTAATACCGTGTAATTCTTTTTGCCCTTTTTTGTTCTGACGGCATGCATTACTTCTCTCATCAGTAATATGTGATCCATGGCTTTTCTATCTAGGCTTCCTTGCATAGGGCAAATTAGGTTGATCCAAATAAAGGTCAAAGTCTCACAACCAAAAGCTTTATAAATAATTTATAGATAGATATATTGGACCAATGAATTTGCCCCTAATTGCTTTGGTATCATGGCAAGGCCTGGTTTTGCTCTCTAAGTCTTCTTATGAAAACTTTTTATTATTTGAGATGTTTTTACAACAAATTTTAGTATCGGTGAACTATAAATCTCAGAAAATAAAGGTTATACTTGCAAGCACACATGTCTTCACGACAATGCCATCGAAAATTACCAACTAAATGTATGAAAATAATCTACAAAGTACATGTCCGATCATTGGTTATTACGATGAGTGTACTAGAATGAGAGTCCAACAATCTAAGAGACCAAAGATTCAAAATTGACTTATCATGTGTTCATCATTTGTATCGGCCATCAGAATTCTAATTTACTACCCTATCGACATTAGAATACCGTCCCACTAGTTTGACCTATAGCACCATGTTGGAATATTCGAATTGTATTAACCACACTTCCATAATGTTCGTAGTTTGCCTATCCAAAATTATCGTCTAGCTTGGCACCCAACTATAGATCACTTCATGCCAAACATATGTTGCTTAGATAGCAGTGTTGGTCCATGACCCACCTATCTAGAAATACTTCCCAATCTTTACGTATGAACCAACGATACAATAAGCGATATTTATGCTAAATATAATTTGATTTTATTTAGCCCATATTATTAAACATATATAATTAAGGAAAAAATATTTAAAAAAAAAAAAAACTGACCTATGTATGTTTTAATACTTTTGCAAACAAGTAATCTGTATTCTAACTTTTGACAAATACACGACATGTATTTCTCTGTTATATTTTAATGGTAGCAATTTTTTATTGATTCATGATATCATTAAATCCATTTAAGCAAATAATACAAATAGTGAATTACTAAAAGAAAAAAAAAAAGGAAATATAAAATGACAGTTGTTGACTGACTGGAATCTCGTTAACGAATCGACCGTAGCAAATAAAACGAAATCATAATCATTAAAATAGGTTTGGAACAAGTGAGGCACATGTTCAAGCAAATAGCCCGCTTATCCGGTTTGCATTTTTGAACAGTGTATTGCCCGAATACCCTAATTTCATTCTTCCTCCAGTTAGAAACACGTTATTCCTCCACGCTTATTTGTTGGATGAGCTCTACCAGTGTTACCGCAACATTCCCCACGGCTATGTAATTATTTGTGTCGCTGAAGGGAAAAATCACCATCATCATTTGTGTGGAGATAAAAGAAAAGATTGAAATGTTCCTCAAACAGCTCGATTCTTGGAATAAGAACGGTCTTTTCCTTTTATGGATCCATATAAATATACAAATTCGCTATCTTGAATCTAGAGAAAATTGCAGCCCCCTTAGATGATAGTGTCATCGTCATCGCAGCTCTACCAAATGAGTACGTCCGCTGGTGAAGTACCAGCAATTCATGGTTGTCTTTGCTCTCCCTCTTATCGAATACAAGAGACCTTTCAAAAAAGCTCGATCCCTTGTTCATACGCTGATTTCAGTCACAAGTGTAACAAAGCCAAATCTTTAGAACTCAAACTCGAATTCGAATTCCATTCGATTAACTTAATTACATTAAACTCAAATTTTATGATAAATTTTTCCTAAACCTTATATTCACTTATGTTTAAAATAATAAAAAGTAAATAAATAAACATACCAAACTCGATTAGCTCATCAGCTTGATTTGTTGCTCGAGCACGTTAAATTCAAATAAAACTCAAGTAAAGTAAAAACCTGCTTGATTTATTTATACCTTTAGTTTCCACAAACAAGAAGTTTTAAAATGCAAAACTGAGTCCATGATACCATTTAGAAGGAAAATTGGAAGCTAGGTCATGTCAAAGGGCATCTGCAAGGAAATCCACGTACGGATTCATTCACAGATTTATTAAGACGTGCCATTACTTGCAGTTGCGATAACTAAACTATGGTTCTCAAACTACTAGTCTGCTTCTTTGATACACTTGAATCCAACCATCAAGAAGACGGTTGAATTAGGCTTGCATCAAATCCGGCCAGTTGCCTAATGCTGAACCAACCACATTCATTTAACTGAGTCACCCAGAAGCTGAACGATGAAAATAGAAACAGAGCGATAAAAAAGAAAAGTCACACGAATCAGGAAACACTTGAGATATAATAAGAAGACAAAACAACCCTTGAGAACAAAAGAAGAAACAATGAATCAATCGACTAGGAAAAATAACAGATATAGACGCCTGATTCTAGCTACAATTACAGAAGGTGGGAAAGAGAAGAATAAGAAAAGAAAAAAAAAAAACTATGTTACAGGGAGGGCCACCAAAGACTTTAAATTGATGGCCCAGGTCAAAATTAGAAGCATATTGACGTGTGCATCATATACAACCTCCTTGCTTTACTTCGTATTGCTGATGTTTCAATTGCTCTCCACGCTGTGATATGTCCATCAGAACTGGGGCAACAGACGAAGAGCTTTGAGTTAGAAAGCCTTTGCACTTTTGGGCACCTGTCCCCCAGAGTATAAGAACCGCATCAGGTAAAGCCTGAAATTTGCATTTTTCTGTGGATCATGTTTATCTAATATCATGAATCATGAGAGCCTTGAACCATGAACGCAATACGCTTAGCACTGTCCGCGCGAAGGCTATCCACTTTATATCCAATCTGGGAGGAGAAACCATGTTCAATATACCACGAAATGTCTGCTCCAGGAACAAATAGGCAAGATTTTTCTATACATACACTACTGATACATTGATATAATGAACTAAACAAAAGCATTTGCATAACCATTGCTTACCTCACTAGGAATATCAGGAGAGAACCATCCCAAGAGCACCCCAAGATGAACAACAGCTGGAATCAGCTTGAAGAGCAGAGGAGTTGTCACCTGCATAAATAGTAGTGCACGTGCTTAACACAATCTCATAACAAGTATTATAACTGGACTGGAGCAAAGAATCAAACGAAATAACTGACTGGTGCAATTTTACGCCACACTGCATAAAAAAAAAAAAAAAGAAAAAAAAATGATGCTAGCTCTTAATAATTTTCCTTCATCTAAGTTTAAAGCAGAGTTCACTCCTTGAAAGTACTTGTAACCAAAACCGTGGTCCAAAATATGCAAATGACTTCTAAAATGTAATGACTTAAGTGCACTACTGACAATTCTTTACTTGTTATTAATACTGGTTCATTTAATAAACCTGGAATCAGCATTCTATTAAAGTATGACCAAAGTGCACATACCAGACTTAGAGCAGTTGTCCCAAGTAGCAACAGATACAATTTACCCTGCACAGCGTAGATAAGAAAAAACATTAATTTCTCAGATGAAAAGGGTGGGGATATATCACCTTCAACCAAGAAAATTCCATCAAAAATAAACTGATGACATTTCTTTCTTGCTATTTTAACGAGTCAGTCATCATTACGGGTTAAACCTTAGACCCACAACTAAGAGCATAGTATTACTAGACTACATGGCTAGTGGCAAAAATTGACATGAAATCATAGAGAATCAAAAAGTTGGCAAAAGGGAAAAGGAAATTAAATATAAAATTTGGATATATGAATGATCTGAAGGCATATCCAACTGAACATTTCTCCAGTCTCTGCTAATTTCTTGTCAAACATCTCTGCAGGTTGTCAGACATTAGCAAAACCACCTCTGCCAACAATTTGTGATGATGCAAATTTTGAAGCCTGGTAAGAGAATGCTCCAAAAAACAAACAGTACCGTGAACATTTTCAGTCAAAAACTTAAACACACTTCTCAAGATGACATGCATTTCAGCATTCTCCTAGTCCTGACATGCAACCATGTCCACAGGTTCCCACTTTATTATGCCAAACATTACTACAAACACATTTAATGTCAAGGCAGTCAACAAGTCAATCTACAAGCAAGAGTAGCTGGGATTTGGGAAGTGTGCAAACTATCAGGATATTCGCTTCAATGCTTGTGGACCTACAAGAACTTGTCGATCAATCTCTTGAGTTGCAGTTTTTTGGGCAAGCTCTTCACTTATAGCTTACCTTGGGCCCATTTAACTGGGTCTTTATACAATTCTGGTTACATGAAAAGATAGCACTTCTAGTCCACAAGAGTAAATGATCCATGGTCAAGTTTGAGATTACGATCAATCTCACTATCGGTCGATTGCTTTTCAAGCTTATAATTTTTCACTCAACTGAGGAAGAATCGTTACATCAAAGGACCTCACTATATGTAAGAGATTAAAAACTCTAGTGACCCCAGAAAACAGTGGGTTAAATCACAAAACTGGTGCCCAAGAGAGATGGAGATACTTCAAACTCTATTGTTGAGGGACACATGAGCATTGAAATGTGACACCTTGTACATGAATATATGTTATTTGGAAATTTTAAGTGAGACTATTTTTTTGGCCCCCCTTTTTGGGTAAAGGATGTCATATTAAGTTCATTGAAGAATTTAAGGCAAATCAACATAACATATAAATTTAACTTTCCATGATCCTTTAATATGTAAGAGCCTACTAACGTCAATATGGTTGTTAAAACCGCGAGTCAAAAATATATTTCTGAGTTTATGATTTTATAATTTTTTTTTTAGTTAAAATGGATAAAAAATCATTTATGTACAAACTTTTAATAAATTTATAAACTTTCTTATACGATTCTACAATTTTACGATTTTATTAGTTTTGTACAATTATACCGATTCTATACATTCAAATGAGTAATAAAATCTCAATTTTGACAACCATAAATATCATAGATGTTCTATACATTTATTTTTTGGCACAAAAACATGAGCAATAACATCAAGGCTATATAGGGCTTCGATAAAGTATTACTATTTTTTAACCTGTTTCGCAGTAGCCCCAATCCTAAATATACATAACTAAGAGGGCTTCGATGGGCCCTAGATGTAAAGGAGTCAAATTTTGGTAAAATTTTCCTTCTCAAGAATAAAATAAAGAACCCATGCCACATGAAATCATCATGACATTCCATCTCTACAAGCTCATCATTATGCTCAAGTGCATTATATAGTAAGTCCCTTTTAGCCAAGAGCAAGACTATAGAAGACTCTCAAAAAGTAATAATATTGTTATGTCTAACATCACAACCATCTAATCTAAAAACTCAAACTTGTAGATATGATGTATGCTATAATATCTATTTCTTAACAATCCCCCTCTCTTGTAGGCTAGACTTTGACCTAAGCCTATCAAGTAGAAAACTAAATTGAATGGGAGTGAAATGACAAAACATAACAATGAAATAACAATACGAAGATTCAAACTCAAGATCTCTTACTCTAACACCATGTTATGAATGGCACTATAACCATTTGATCAAAAAGCTTTAACTTTATAGATATAGGGTGTGCTATAAGATCTATTACTTAACAAATATTAACTTTAGAGATTGTAAAAATATTCAATTAGAAGTCGCAATAAGTTGAAAATTAGGATAAATTTGAGTACCAACCTCAATTATTCGAAGATTAGAAGCACGACTGAGAAGAACAAATGCAAATTCTCCAATTTGTGCAAGCGACATTCCAACCTGCATCATGAAGGAGAAAACTAAGATCTAACACCGGAATGTGCTCAATACACACTCAAAAACCAGGGAAATGAAGAGAACTTGGTGATTCTTACAAGTAGTGCAGTCTTGTTGTTGTACCCAAATCCCTTTACAACAGTGACAACCACAGCAGTTTTTATAATAATCACTAATATAACAGCTGCTAGTAAAATATCAACATGATTCCATAGAAAATGAATATGAATCAACATTCCAATGCTGGCAAGAAAAAGAGCAGCAAAGAAATTGCGGATAGGCTCAACCTGGAAAGATAACATCAAAAGATCAAACAAATATTTTAACTTCATAAAAGCAAAAGAACACCACCCTTGTTACAGGACTATAAGATGACTCGCATTGTATGGGAGAAAAGCTTGTCCCTCGGACTCTGGTACTTTTAACTGAAAACATGTTTGTAAGATACTTGGCAAATATCCCAAATAAACTTTCATGTTATAGCTACTTCATTCTTCATGGTATACATATGCATTGCTTGGCTACAAGAACAAAGAATAACCACTTGACGAAAATTACTTAAAGGCACCTGCAGCCTTTTGAAAAAAAATAAAATAAAATGTGAACAGATATATGGGGTATTGCTTGAGCTCATTGAGATGAGAGAAAATGCCTAACATGGTAACAATATGATGCTTAGACAACAAAACTAGTTTAAGCAATCTTCAGGAAGACAAAAGGAATTTGAGAAATGCCACTGGACAAGTAATACCATTTTATTTAACTTCTCAACTTGCACAAGTAACTAACCAAACTGTCATTGACTCACTAACTTATGAACAATAGATATACTAAGTAAAATCTTTGAAACTTCCTCTATCAAGTAGACTGTCTTCATAACCATTCACATCTGTAATGTTTAGAGAAATGACAATTACTGTTCAAAATGCAGTTAACTTTTTCTGGTTAAGTACAAGATGCAGTAACTTGTCCCCATGCCCAAAATCTGATCACTATAATGCTCACATGATAAATTTTAATAGAATTTGCCAAAATATGACACCGACAATAGCAAATTTCCTCTGTAAGCCCCATAAAGGGCAAAAGAGCATGCTGTCTGTCACTAGCACTCATGCACACTTGAAAATAATTGAATAATAGAAAAATCATACTTGTTCAAGTGTATGCTGAGCTAGATCAGTTGTCGATATCATCACTCCCGCAGCAAAGGAACCTAGTTCAAGACTTAGGCCCAACTTATCACTACACTGAAAAAATATAACAAACAATATTAGCTCGTTTTTATGATGCTAGTGATCCAAGGAAACTCAAACACCTATAAATAGTGGGTGTGTGGGTATTAATATCCATGCATGTCCAGGAAAAAGAGCAGACCCAAGCAACAAGCAAGCAGAAGGCAACAGATGCTAACTGATAGAGTTCATTTGTCTGCAGAAAGATTTAGCAAAGGAGCTTCACGTCAGAGAGTTATGATTAGTAAGTGTCTACACTATATAAATATACAAATTTTATATGGACTACCCAAGAAAAATTACTTCGTACTTGTGAAGATAGACTGATCATAAGTTTAAGGAACCAAGGTACGCAGGTTCGTGACAATATCGATAAAATGGCCAAAAACGCAATCAAAATCACCAACCTGAAATTATATATACACAAAGTATGAGCAATGGTTCAATAACAGGAACGAGCATTGAGTTATAAGAGTTCTTGGTTGGTCAGATTTCTCAGTGATTGCACAACTTGAAATGTAAATTTGAGTTGGCACCACAGTACTGCTAAAATTAAATAACCTCTTCTGCATATACCAGCGTTAAAGAGAAAATTCTTGTGCAGAAAAGATCACGAGTATTCAACATGCACATGAAAATACCACCCACACACAACCCCCCCCCCCCCCCCCCCGCGCGGGGGGTTTCACTGTACTTTCAGGATTATTAAGTTCTCTTCAGTCTCTAGATGGATAATGTACAAAATTCCATCATTTATTCATGTCTGCTCTTTCTATCACAAGAAGTTTATTGCGGCCCCCCCAAATACAAGGCAACCGTCAATCACAGACTTAATTTAGGAAATCAAAGTGGGTTTCATTTGCTCCATAAACAAAATTTATTAAATAAAGCAGAGTCATTGCAATCCCTATGTACTAACTCCAAGCTGAATTTAAAATATAATTAAGAAAAGAGAACAATGAGACACAGAGATTGATATGGCAGATAGATAAGCTTTGTGTATCCTTCATAACCACCAATTTCCATCCCTCTTCTAGCCAAATGATGGCTGAAGAAACAAAACTCACAACTTTGAATACTCTATACATACTAGAACTATTGCATTTTTATAGAGATGAGAAATAAACAGTTTTCCTGAGTCTTGGCTTACGATTTAGTCATGGACATTACTCCTTGAAGTACTCCCGAATTACCACCAAGAACTGGAAGCAAAGCAAACAACAAACCCACTGCACAGTCCTGGCAGAAAAAGCTCAAAGTTTTTCAATAAAATTTTTTGTGATTTACTGGGGTTACAACAAAAAAAGGAAACAACAAAACTCTTCCTCACCAGATAGTATAATCCTAGAAAGATAATGTCAATTATACCTGCAGAATAAGAGTTCCAACAGTAACCTGACCATGAAGTGCATTGATGCTATTCCTTTCCATTAAAAACTTCAAAACCTGCCAGAAGCATACAGAGCAGGGTGTAAACATCAAAATCCAATTATAAATTATTTCACATGCTCTTCCGGCAAAATATCTGTAAAACACATTCATCCAATGAAAACTTTTTAGTGCACAAGTAAAAGCTAGCTTCAACTTTTCTTTTCTGTAGAGAACAGGTAACCAAAATGAGTCAGCCATGAATTAGACACTAAAAGCTAAAAGGAGAGTCAAAATACATCCCATATAGCTAGTAAATAAAGACAACCTACAAAACTTCAAACAGAAATATCTAAGAAACATTTGACAACTATTCTCATTGCCTAAATTCCAAGTGAACCATAAATTTTTCAATCCACCAAAAAACTAGCTTTTCAATAAGTTGATTCTGATCCATTCGAAATTTATCTATCATATTATATAAGGATCACAAATATGAGTTCTTTTGCCTTTTTTTTCCTTGCTCTTTTTTCTTTTTCGTTTCAACCCATAAGTTCAATTTCATATGTCAGCCCATATGTGAAAAATGAAGTGCAGAAGCATGAAATCATACATATCCACTGAGTTTAAGC
Organism: Lumnitzera racemosa; assembly: GCA_024138005.1. Classification (NCBI taxonomy): domain Eukaryota; kingdom Viridiplantae; phylum Streptophyta; class Magnoliopsida; order Myrtales; family Combretaceae; genus Lumnitzera; species Lumnitzera racemosa. The sequence continues at coordinate 38,969,591 of JAMXBC010000007.1, forward strand.
TTTCAGAATTGTAAAATGCACCAAGTTACTCATGCACCTCTTCATGAACCAAACATTGCAAGAAATAAAATTAAGATTTACACCTTGATGTAAACACAAATCTTATTTTCTTTTTTAACACTCCAGTAAAGTATTTCCATCTGAAAAGCACAAAGGCAAAATTGAATAACATTTTGCACCCAGAGAGCATATGTGGTTTTCTGATATTAATAGAAGGTGACTCCTTCTTTTAATTAGCCAATAAAAATGGCCATAATTGGGTCAATAACCTCCAGAATTGTGACCACCATTTGAGTCCCATGCATCCACTAAAAATGACATGTGCCATATAGGTAGTCTGAGAGATTTGAACCCAAGACCCCCTTACACATTGTCATGAGTTTATCCACTAGGACAACCCCTTAAGAGTGAAATAACAAAGATTGATGGCATATACAATACAAGGAGTCAAAAAAAAAAATATTCTCCATATCAAGCATCGCGGTATCATCAAGATAAAACCCATAAACATAATCTTCTTCCCAACAAGAACACAAGCAGCCAACAAGCATAGAAGAAGGAAGATAGTGCAAAGATAATCACCACAGCGGTTGAAGACATAGAAAGGAATGCCCCAACAAAAACACCCTCTGATGGTTTACCCCCACACAACTGCAAAATGGAAACAGTAACTCATATTATGTATAATAGAAATATCCAAAATACAATCAAGAAAATTACCCAAAAAAATCTAATCAAGAAGTGCAGAACATGTATGGGACTGCAGTGCAGCCCAATGGAAACACAGTGGACATCTATTGTCACTCAACAGTTTTTAAATCCTAATGTGCAGCTACTCATGACAAAGACCAACCAAGACATGCCGTTTAAATACAAAAAAACCTCTCAAGAAGAGGAGAAATCAAGATAAGCTGTGGACTTCGAAGATATTTGTTTAAATTGTATTCACAAATATAAGCATACCGAGGCTGTAATCCCACACAAGCACATGAAGAGAAAAATTTGAAGAAGACCTCCCAAAACAGCAACTGCTCGGACAACCCGCAGCTGCAATCATTTTGTTAAAAAGGTTGATAACCATATAAATATGATGAATTTCCCAAATAAATTTAATAGAATGAAAAAGCAAATATACAAAAAGACCTCAGAGCAAAAATAAGCTAACCTTTGTTGTAGAGAATTCAAGACCAAGTGCAAAAAGCAGAAAAATAACTCCAAATTGAGCAACTGTTTCAACCTGTATGCACACCACACGATAATATGAAATCTCCACTCAACAAAACTGAATCCAGAAATGGGTATAAAGTAATTACCAAGAAGAAATTATTATATGAGCAGATAATATGTACCATGCCTTTAAAATTTGATGCCATATCCACAAATAACATAAAAGCTCTATATACTAGATATAGATAAACTTTTGTATTTATGATCTAAATTCCTCTTTTACATGTGGGATTAAATTACCTTGAATTTTTCACAACTAATAAAAGCTTTATGTTTTTCAATAAGTTAGCTGTCAATCTATATTTGATGCTTAAAAAAAATAATGATGAATGATGTCAAAATCACTATCCGAGCTTTGAGTGTTTTATCAATTTAGGGCCTGAAATCTAAAGTTAGTAAATGAGTCACTTGTCAAATTTACTACCTTACTTTTGATTTGTCCTCTTTGGATCAATGAGTGTTTGTTATATCATCTTATGAAGGTAATAAATTTTGACAAGCAAAAGTTCAATTAGGCATAATTTAAGAAATTCAAAACTTAGGTCTTAAATTTGAAAGCAAAAGTTGAATTAGATATAATATTTAGCAATTTCAAACTTCCAGTATCATTTGAAAGTATGAAAAATTCAGACAATAATTTTGATATTACCTCAAATAATAATCATCAGATATATGCCTCACCAAAAAATCAACTTAAGAATGGAGAACAAATGAAGATAAGCAAAAAAACCCTCATACACCTGATTAACAACATCAATACCTAAGAGAACAGACTAAATGAATTCAACATCCAATCAAAGCTAAGAGATATCATTATATTAATAGCAACAGGGATTACATAGACATGAACTTCCAAGCCAAGTGAGAATAACTTTGGTTAAACAGCTAATATATGAGCAAGTAACATCCAACAGAAAACTGGCTGACATGAGAACCAGCTAAGTTTGACTGATCTAAATGTTTAAAATAATAAAAATTGATGTATAAGTGTGATATTTCTATACTTGATCTCATGTATGAGCCAAGACATTTACTGAAGCTCATCAAGTTAAATCATAAGTATGAAATGACTGCACATATGTTCTAACTTTAATCTCCCACTCTAACCCCATGATGAAGTTTAGATACACAAGTCACAAATAACTGCTAAAACACTGGGATGTGACTTTACATTTGTTATAACAAATTGAAATCTAAAGATAAGGAGGAAAACACATACTTGCACCATCTCACTGACAAAACTGAAGCCACCAGGTCCAATGAAAGATCCTGCGAGCAGATATCCGGTAATCACCTGAAGTTAAAATATGTTAGGAGAAACAAACTAAGAGACTTTAATCATGGTTTAAGGTAAAACCAGCACACTATATCAGCAGAGTTCGTATTATCTAAATGGCTAAAGTATTGGAAATCAAAAAGACAATGGGAAAAAAAAATGAAAAGAAAAGACTTTTACTCTCATAAACCATAGGAAGTCCTACCGGTTGTCCAGCACAGGCAAATGCGATGCCACCACAAGTTGCAGAGACGATGACAACAACCAGGTCAGATATCAATCTACATTGGAAGTTTAAAATATTAAGATCAAACAATATATCAGAAACGCCACAGGCAAGGCAAGGAAAGAAATGAAGAGAGCAACTGTAAACTGACCTCAAATCTAACTGTAGGATAGGGAACTTTGACTTTGGATTAGATATGATGAAAACATTGTCCTGGTTACAACAATATACAAGACAGTCAAAATGGAATCTCATTGCTCCAAACATAATTGAAAAAAATTTGCATACCATTATTCTTCTTGTTGCCCAAAATGAATCTAACAGCAGCATGTAAAAACAAATTGTTTACCAGAAAGCTGCTGATGCTTCTATACAACCAGCAATTTTTACAATGGACATACCTTTCGATCAATTAATGTGGGTGTATCTTCTCCTCGGTTCTCATTATCCAAGTTAAATACAGTGTGGAGTTGAAATGACCTGAGTATCAAGAATAGGTTATAATTTTCATTGATTTTTCAGCTTCCATCACTCCCCATAGATTAAAACAGAGCAAACAAGATTTGGCCCTCTACGAGTAGAATTTCATACTTTTCCTCCTTGGTTTCATTTTTCTTTGGCTTAACCCTTGCAACGGTTTCCAGAACTGCCTGATAAACAAAAGTCATCACTTTTCAGATGTCAAACCTATAATGTTGTAAAGGAACTTAGCAGTACAGTGTAGAGATGCAGTATAGTATTGCTTTAAAATTAGAATGAAAGATATAATAGTCACAACTTGAGCAGCAGTTGAAAATATCATCAGACAGAGGATAGATAGCATTACAATTCAGGACATAAGCATAAAAAATATGAATGATTTAGTCTAGCAATTTCTGGGCACAGGAAATTCAATTCTTTTTCCACTTGATAATGAAGGGCCATGGCTGCAATTTTATTGGCTATCCATAGGCGCATGAGCCACCCTACAAGTCCATACACCAAATATGTATAGCTTATACTCTGCAACTAGGTCTAAAAGGCATCCCTTGTGGGATTCATACACAACACTTCATGCGAATCACCATGAGAGCTCTTGGCCTTAAAAACTAGGCCAGCCTCTTGATTTTGCCACTACTTATGATTGGCACAATTTAAGCAGCATTTTTCAATTTTGTCAAAGGCCTCAGTTTGGTTGATTTTTTGGGGGGTAATGTCAGATTCTATTTTTTTTTCCCCATTAAAGAAAGGGAGAGGCCAAGGCACAGTACAAAAAGAGACCTAAACTATCAATCTAGATACCCCAAAAACAAAAGGTATATAGGTCGATAGTCTAGCAATAAGCTCAGAAATCTTTACACAAAAAAGTAGAACAAAATTTTCCTAGCTAAAACGTCCACTGAAGAAGGTGTAACTCCCACTCTTCTACCATTCCCCTTCCTCCGAAGAAAATAAACTATGGTTGAAAGAAATCTCTTCCATAAGGAGCCAGAGCTGGACCTTAAGAGGTCCATAAAATCAGTGATAGAATTTGCTGCTAGAAGATTATTGAAGGACAATATCACGTAGCTGATGCTGGATCTTTAGCTAAATGTTCTCGGAGTAGTCACCAATAAGCATAAGATGCGAGTGCAATTCTTCTTTAGAGTTACAAAGGTAACAACAATTCTGGGTTGTCATGCCCCACCAAACAACCTTGCCCTAGGTTAGGAGTCATTCTTGAACTGCCAGCCAAAGAATAAAAGAGTGACGGAATGCCGTGCTTGTGCCAAACTACACCGTACAGGGAACTAAGGCATGATGTTGTCATAGCTGATCATAGGCTGATCTGTAGAAAACTTCTCAGTAGAACTTTATTTAAACAAAATTGTCCCCAAGCTTTGATCTTGGTTGAAAGGACTCTGCAAACTCGTCATTAATCTGATTCCAGACTTCTCCTATTGGCCAATCCCATGAATTTCCACTAATTAATGAACAAAGACGTGCCTCCTTTGACCAACACAGATTATAGATCATTCTTCCACCCAACCAATCCACCAAAGGTCCCCTAGGGTGCCAGGCATCATACCATAGAGAAATGTTGAGACCAGTACCCACTTCCCAAGGGAACAGAGAGCAAGCCAAGCCCCTTGCCTGGAGAATATTGGACCATGACCAAGAAGCTTGACTGGGGAGAGAAATAGACCAGAAGTTCCTGCCCTTGAGGATTCAGAACGTATCTAACTTGGCCATAGTGTGCCTTCACATCCGAACATTAGTGCCAAATATGTTTGAGCTGAGCAACTTTGTTCCAAAAGGATAAATCTAAAATTCCCAGCCCTTCCATTTTAGGTTTAAAGATGTCATCCTGCCCAACCTTTGCTTTACCTCTATCTTCATCCAAACCACTCCACAAGAAACACTTAATTTTTGTAGTCAAATCCTTTAGGATGCTTTTGGAAGGACAAAAATTGAAGCCCAATATACATGTAATGAGAACAGAACGCTTGTCATAAGTTAGATCCTACCCGCTTATGATAGATGCTTAAATGTCCAGGGCTTAGATGTTAGATATTTTTCCATTAATTTATATAAGGAATTTGCAGAAAGTATAATTTTGGTTAATTAATAGAATAGGTTATCAGAGAATCCAAGTTTCCATAATTTTTTGAGAGTTCTTGATGAAAGGTACAGTAAGATAATCGAGAAGTACGACCCCACAACTTTCAATTGCTTGAAATCCTAATAACTAGAGGGAGAAATAAATTCAATCTCAAGAAACAGAGTTTTGGAGTCATATTTGCTATCATCCTACCCTCATTCTCATCTAACACTCTCAGAAACAATAGAATTTTGGATTACATCAGGGTACTACACCATGGAATTACCTAGACAAGGGTTAGAGGAACTTACCTGCAATTACTTCATAAAATTTTCAAAAATTTGTTATGATGGGATTTAGCTGCTTAAAAACAAATCTTTTCTAGAAAGCTAGGAATGTCACTGATGTCATCTCCCGTCAAAAACTATTACACAGTGAAGCTTGAGGGGAGAGGCATGTCAAGTACTAATCTATGACCTTCTAAGTGTCTTCCACCCTGGAGTCCACTAATGAAGTCTCTATCCCTATCACTCAACGATCGGGTGTAAGGGCATGTAAAAAACACCCCATGCCAAATTTCATGTCTTATACAACTCTATTGCCTTCTTTCCTTGCTTTTATATTTCATATGTTGAGATTCCAAAAAACACAACAGGCTTTGATCAAGTGTAATTCATATGGTATACTTAAGAGATACAAAGCCAGGCTTGAAGGACGTGGATTTACTCACATAGACTATGGTGAAACTTTCTCACCTGTCACTAAATTGAATGTAATTAGAGTTTGTTACCTCTTATAGCTAATCTGGAATGGCTAATTCGCCAACTAGACATGATGAATGCCATTCTAAATGGAGACAGAGAAGGAAGTCTATATAAAATTACCTTAGGTTTTTGGTTCCTAGTATGGTTCTAAAGAATACAGGCTGAAGAAATCCTCTATGGCCCACAGCAACCCCTAAGCGCATGGTTTGACTGTCACAAGGTGTATGAAAACACTTGGTTACTCCTAAGCACAATGTGACCACACATTTCCAATGAAAGGTAAATTGACAATCATGATTATTTATATTGATGACATCAACCTCAGCAGAGATGATCCTCAAAATACTTTATTGGAAAGGTGGCTAGGTCGAGAAAGGGGCCTCATATTGAGAAGAAATCTAGATCTATTAAAGGAGATTGAGGGATGCGTATAGAAATATAGAAAAGCGTACTGATCCTTATCAAAATTTATGAGATATTGCAGATGGAAACAACTGGAGAAGACTAAACATTGGAGATTGGTTGGAAGATTTGTCTATCTACTACACACTAGGCCAGAAATAGTAAGTTGTGAGTCAGTTCAGCAATTCTCCTTATTGAGAAGACACAGATGCTATCTATAGGATACGAAGGTACTTGAAGAGAACACAGCTAAAGGGTTATTGTTCAGCAAAAAAGATCAGAGAACTATTCAAGTTTTCACCAATGCTGATTGGGTGTAATAGATCAAATATCAACGTCTAGATATTGTTCCTATGTTTGGGGAAATTTCGTTACATGGCAGAGTAAATGAAAAATGTTGTGGTTCAAAATAGTGTAGAGGCAAAGTATAGGGATATGGCTTAAGCATTTGTGATATGTTGCTGTTGAAAAGAATCGAGAGGAATTAAGACGGCCTTTGGATATGCTCATGAAGTTATTTTGTGAAATAGAACTACAATCAACATTGCAAATGACCTTGCTCAACATGATAGGACAAAGCAGATCCATATTGATAGGCATTTCATTAAAGAAAAGCTCAAAGAAGGTCTTGTATGCATGCCATACTTACTCAGAAGCAGTAGGCACATATCCTCACTAAAGTCTTAGTAAGATCAACATCAAAGACTTTACTAGCAAGTTAGGCATGATAATTGATACATATCTATGTACCAACTTGTGGAGTGTAGATATTCATGCATCTCTTAGAGATAATAGGACAGTTAATTTTAAATTGGTTTAGATTTAAAGTAGATATACTTAGATTTTATTTGTTATTAGCATCTTTTTAATCTATTATCTTGATTCTTGAATAGGCTCCTTGCTCTATAAGTATTGTAATTTTATCTTTTATGTGAGCAGAGCAATATAATCATCTAGTATAATTCAAAGTTATTCTATAAAACTTTCAATCCAAACCCACTCAATTAAAAATGAACTGCTGCAAAAGAAAAGGCCAGCACGGGACATTACCGTGTCTTCATAAATAACAAGCCAAACTCCTATGCATACGTGGTTTTTGCAAATAAATTTTTTCTTTCTTTTTTTTGGCCAAATTTTGCAGCTAAAGTTAATGAGCCAGTTTTACATTATAGAAGCCTGGGAACAACTTGATGCAGAATAAATCCATATTCTTCCTCATAAATCATAATCCACCTTAACATCCTATGTCATAGATCATAATCTCACCATCTATTCCATATCAACTTGCAAGATTCAAAATTTTGGCAACTAATGACAGCTAGATGAAGCAACTCCCAATTGCCAGAAAAAAGGTAAGATGATATCCAAACCATTCGTTCATCAGAAGCGCTACATCAAACTTGATGCCACTAAAAACTACGATGCAGCATTAACCAACTTGTAACTATCAGTACATCAACAGCACTTAAGTAATTCTTCCAGAATAAAGAATCAAAGCTGCTAACCTGCTGCCCAGCAACACTATTATTAAAGCTTCCAGAATCAGGCACTGCGAGTGAAAACAGGGTATAGTGAGAACAACCCAATCATCATCAGAAGCACTTTATCTTAATAGAGAAAAGAAATATAAACCTTCTGCTCTATTAACTACAAAGTTGATTCCTTTTATACTATAAATAAGCACAAAAAACCGAGTCCAAATAAGGATATAACTGCGACCTAAAATAAGTGCACTTGTATAGCACATTACATAACCAAAGCCTCATATCATAATATCAAGATTCGACACATTCATTACACGAAGAGATCAAGTAAACTAGTCAAATAAAACCCTAATTACATACTGCAGACAGATTTCTAGAAGCAAAAAAATATTGCCGACACAAAATGCGAACTCATATTAACATCAATTACACAGTTCAATCACATAACCCCAAAAACCCTAGCTCAGCAATCCAGATCAAACGAATTCGAACACAAAGTCATAACTTCCAACGATCAAGACCCCAGATCTCGTAAATTTACCTTCATTTTGATCGTTCTCTTGAAACTCCTTCTCAAGCGCACGATCAATCATGTCCGCGAAGCTATCTTCTTTGGATCTCCTCGACGCGTTATTGTTCGACTCAGTGACATTCACATTGAGTTCTTCAACGGTTGAGTTAGATTCGTCGTCTAGGAGAGCGAGTGAAAGAACATGAGGCAATGAAGACGAGAACAGAAGAACGAAAATGCATGAGGTTAGCGTGAAATTTGGTGGGGAGAATCGTATTCGTATCCTCATTATAAAGGAGGAAAACGAAGAACAAGGAGGGGATAGGGTTTTCGAACTGGAGTGAGTGAACAAATCGGACTAGGGGAGAGTTTTCGATTTCACTCACTCACTCAGTGACTCAGTGACTCAGTGCGTCTCCGATTTGCATAGAGAAATAGAGAGGGGAAAGGGAGAAGGAAGGTGTGTTCTCTTTCCTTCTTGGTTAGCTTGGACATGGAGGTTGAATGAAAGTACAAATTGGTCCTCCTGACAAGCTAAGTCCCACGCGCATGATGGACAAATGAAACCCACTCGCCAAACCGTAGTGGAAAATTGATGGGAAAATGTTACGTTGTGTTTGGATAGTTAAACCGATGAAAATGGAAGAAAATTGCTTCGTGATTGGAAATGGGATTGATCGATTGGCGAGGGTGGGGGAGGGAAACCGTAGTGTTTGAAATTATGAGTTAGAAATCCTTAAGTTTACAAGAATGGACGCATATTTGAATTCTCCTCAAATCACTTTTCTATGTGTCGTATTTCTAATAAGGAGAAGAGAAAAAAAAAAAAACAAAGAAAAGTTAGTTTGCATTGATCATGGTAGAGGAGAGTTTTTCTTTTTTTTCTACCAAAAAATAAAGAAAGGAGGTTTAAAAAAAATAGCAAAATAAGTTTTAAAGATACAAAATTAAGTATATTAAGATTTTATTTGGCTAGTTCTTTTTTCATCTTATTATTGTCTACTTGAGTTTTGTAATTAATATGAAAAAGACAGAAAAAAATAAAAATATAATTCTATATATACCTCTCTTTTAAAATTAAATACTCGATAAATCATAATAAAGTTAAATTTATCTAACATATATTTTATCATATTGACAAAAATACCAATTAAAATAATCAATTCTAATGCATAAAATGTATTTTTCAAATATATTTTTGCTTAAAAGTATGGAAATTTTCATTTCTTAATTCGACATTCCATCACCATATTTATCATAATTATGAAATAGAAAAAGATAAGATAAAGATGAAATAATTTTTTAAATACCAAACTTTAAACAAATATAAAACAAATACGAATAAGATATAGATAAAAAAAAATCCACACAAGACCTAAAGTTATACAAATGGGTTGGATAGCTTAACCTAACCCAACTCAAATGATTCACAAATTACAAGAACCAGTCTACTGTGACCCACCTAATAAGCGAGTTAGAATTTTAGCCTTGATTCAACCCACTACAAGTAGATAAGTTAAGTAAGTCGACCCACCAACCCATAACAATTAATGTATCTATAAATTTGGTTGGCTAAGAGGACAAAACATATCAACTAATTAAGACTTCTTTTTAATACAAAAATTTTATGTTATAGAATAAACAAATTAAAAACAAATGTTACTTTTCAATCAAAATTTATTTTTTGGGTAAGAAAATTTTAATTAAAAATTTATAATAAAGAAAAAGAACATTTACATGTAGGAAAAAAAGTAGAAAATCTCATTTGAAGTAGTTATATCATTACCATTTGTGTCAACCCTACAATACACATATAAAATATAAATATGTCAAGAAGAAATGATGTAGGTTTCTTAAATTAGCTTGTCTAATGGCTCTTTTTGTTGACTTTAATTTAGAGTTTTGTTTAAAAACAAGTTAAAGTCTTTTTTTTCTTTATTTTTTTTTTAATACTTGCAAGTTCACATGCTAGCTCACTTCGCAACAAATTGACCCACTTTAACTTGCAAGTTAAAGTAGGCAGATTAAGCAATCCGCTTATGGGGGGGGGGGGGGGGGGTAGGTTTAGTTAAAATAGGCTAATCTTATGACTAACCCCGCTTATACAAGTCTGATGAAAACTATTACTTGAAAATCTCCCATCTCTATAAAGGAAATGGGTGGAAATTGTGAAACGTTACAATAGTACTCTTAAAAAAGGAGGGGATAGAAGGTAATTAAGTTTTCCTATGGTTTCTCTTCATTTCATTTCCTTTATATTTACCAAATAAGGAAAAATGAAATATGTGCACCAATTTCCTCCATGAATTTTCACTCTTCGTACCTAGTTAAGGGTAAAAAAATGTATTTCCCTTTTTTTTTTCAAATCAATGAATTATATCACCTAAATATTGCTCATTCTTAAATGGAGAATTTTATACCGATGCATGACCAACAATTAGTTCAATTTCAAAGTTCTTAAGGAGTAACTTCTATTAATGGGAGAGGAAAAAAAAAAGAAAAATGCTTAAGGGACTAAGCTTATTCTTTAATATTCAAAATAACCTATTCATTTCACTTAATAAAGTAAGAATATAATTATTATTCTCCTTCTATTCCATAAAAGAGCTCTATTACAACGTTTACTTTACAGGAATAGCTATTTAACAAGGCAAAAAATCCCACTAAATAATGAGTAATTATTACAAAGAGGAAACATATTATTAGATATTTAATGAATATTTTACCTAACTATCCTTCCCTTTCAATTCTTTCTCTTCTTCCTCTCTTTTCCTACCTATACCACGCACCTAAAGATAGACATTACAACTAAAACACATCGATGCAGTTCATCCATCTAGCTTCACAACCATCACTTTCAATCCTCACCTCTGCATTTCTACAATCATGCCTCTACTTCTCCATCTCTTCATCTCCATAATCATGTCACCACATTTCCATGTTTTTCTTTTTCACCACCTTAAATAAAGTCACTTCAAAACCATTAGGAGTTAGTCATTCAATAGAACCTTTCTTATTAACATGTGGCTACTTCCTAATAATTAGATTCAAATGAAGTAACTTGAGATGATTAGCAACTAAATAGACATTAGACTAATTAGATTAGTGCTAATTGCATAACGAATAAAACAATCTACTGTCCAAGATGCTTTTAAGTCAGAAATGTCATGCCCCAAGGGTACCCTTATCGTAATAGTCTATTGTATAGAGCATGAAAGTAATAACTCTCTTATTATTCAATGACTTATGATACAATGTACAATGCATGCTTCTACACTAAGTTACTCCATAAGGATCACAACTCCATGCCATAATAGATATATTAATTACATCATTTAGCAGATCAATATTATATATCATCAAACTATTTAGGGACCTTAGTTTGACAAAATAAGTACCGGCTAATCATAATAATGAGGATAACAATAAAAATAATCCATATGTCTATTGCGAATATTAAACAAAAAAAACAACTCATTTTAGAGAGTCTTCTAAGTACTAAGGCACTCTCACTCTCATTTTCGCTCGTAGTCTTCTCAATATCCTCAAACATTAACCTTATGCATATGGCGACCAAGAACTAGCCATATAAGCAGATATAACAATGAAACACTATGGGAGTATAAGCTATAACCAAGTTAGTAAGGTATTCCTCATATTATACTTTTTAAGTAATAACAAGCAAATTAATTAACAGCCATACAAACGTATGAACAAGTATATGAATGCAACAACATGCATAGTAATTCAACAACTATTTATGGCACAAATTTATCACCTTACATTACTTGGGTTGAGAAGTACTTACGGCTTGTCAGCCCTAACTTCTAGTCAGCTTAGTCCAGATTTTTCTTTTCCTTTTGACTCATATTCCTAATTGCCTAAGGTGTTAATATGAGAAGTATATACAATTTGATTCGGTCACGCTCACCCCTAAGCGATGAATCCATGAACTTGCCTCAAGCTAAGATCAGCACTCATCAAAGTTAAGTAATTCGTAAAAGTCAAGACAAGGTCATTTTATATGAAAAACTATTTTCTTAATCACTTTTACAATCACTTCTTCATAACCACCCTATACCATCACGTGATGTTGATACCTGTCAATTATGCAATTCATAGAATGCATGGTCCATTTTATTTATCAAGGCAAATATAACTAAGATCTAATTTATTAGGTGATTAATCCATAATCTCAAGTAATCAGCAACTTTAATAACTTTACTAATGCAATACCCATCTTGGTTTTTATATATTAAGGTACCTTAATGCAAGACAAACAATATTCAATCACATGGATAATAACTAAACCCCAATCATCCAATTATTAACAATTATTTAAGTAAGGTATAACTAATAATACAAACACAACTAAACCAAGTATAATAGTCACCAAAATACTCACTCCACCATGATGCTTACTAGTCACAGTAATCATCTAGTAACTTAAGATCAATGTCAAGGTCAACTAATAATGAAATAATAATACTATAAGTTTATAGTAAAACTATCAAAATAACTAAGTTAAATTTTCTATATATTTTGATTACAAATAATGTCATATTCTAACTATAATTTTTTTGCTTCCACTCCTTTTTTCACTTTTTTATTCTCAATTTCATACAATTGGGAACATATTTTCACATGGTATGGTCAGATTTGGCATTTAAGGCTACAAATTTTATTATCAACCAAGTCAAATTCATTACTTGAGTGTTTTAGCTTATTTTGTTAAGTTTCAATCTTATAAGCGGGCCCAAGCTTAAGATATTTATTTCTAATCAAATTTTAATGTTTTTTGGGCTTTTTATTAAGTGATTAAACTTAAGAAATCAGTTGGGATTATTTATTTATTTTGGCCCAATTAAAGCTTTTAAGCTTGTCATTTGTTTTAGGGCTTGTTAGTGGTTTTAAGGATTATTTAACTGGCCTTAAGCATAATATTTCCATTTCTAATGAACCTTACAATCTTTATTGGACTTTTATCAATTAACTAAGCTTGAGAAATCAATTGAGGGTGCTTGTTAGTTTCAGTACGATTGAGATTTTTAGGACTTGTCAATTGCTTTAGGCTTAGTTTTGTCATAAGCCTATCAATTTGTATCTAATCAACTAGTATCATCTTTAATTACTTCATAATCATTCTTAATTATGTTTATTGGCTCAAAGCTAAATTCATATTTGAACCACCTCCTGTTAGCATGTGTTTAAGGTAATTTTTATGGCTTAAGTAGTAGTCTTTTAACTAAACTACTTCTAAGTGATTCTTGGTTACTTTATTTACTTTATCTAAGCTATATTTATAAGTTAAAAACCGAAATCATCCTAAGGATGTCCACTAAGTGCTTCAACTAAAGGGAAAAATTTACAGCTAAAGTAGCTTTTATGCTTTAACTAATAAAAGAACACTTACATTTCACTTAGAATTTCATGACGTTCTTCAATTTGTTGTAAAATTAAAGAAATTATATTCGCTCTAATTTGAGTTTGAGGAGTTTTCACATAAAGGTCACGATGTCCTTACGAACAAACCTAAACTTGTGCAATAGAGACATCCCTTCTCCCACAGCTACTTGGGATCCTCAATCCTACAATGACTTCTACTCATATCACATAGTTCAACTAAGGGTAATGAAGAGACCATCTCATCTATCCATTTAAAAAAGGCTGGTTTTGGTTGAAAAATCCTAATCATCTTCTAATAGGCTACAATGCAAGATGGGTCAAGAATTAGGCAAGGTATAGTTTAATTCAGGTTAAAAGGGTAATCAACCGATTCAAGTAATTTAGCGAATTGCACTTAAGCACAACACCCCATTCAAGATTCAATCAGTAAGCAGAGACATACAAGAATAAGCACAACTAACTAATTATGAATATAAATGAGTACAAACTTAAGCCTCCAAGTACTTTGAAATGGTATTCCAAAATGTGGTAAGGCATTTATCCTAACTTATTTAGATTACTTATTGCCCAACTAGATGTAATTATGAGGTATTCCTTTGTTTCAAAAACCTATATTATGAATAACGCTTTTAGTATTTATACAAGTTACAAAATATCACCATTTTATCTTTTAATCCTAGTATTAAGTTTACTAGCTTGAGTTTGGAAAGTTATTATACTAAAGTATTCAAGTTTTTAGTCATTTTAGATCAATTCTTCCTTAAGCTATCATCTAATTCATCCTTTGAATTACCTTTGAATGATCTCCGAATTTAGTTTATTTTATAGTCCTTAAAATATCCTCTGACCTACTCCCTCAGTTTAAATTTAATTGTAAGTCCCATCTAGCCATCCACTGACTTAACCTCTGAAGTAGTATCTAAGATCATATCTACTTATTTATCATCTGAATCACCTTTACATTAATTTATTAATGTGAAATATTTCAAAACTCAACGTAACAACAAATTTCCAGATTGATCAACATTGTAAATTTATTAAAATATTACTTTCATCATGCAATTGGCATGATTACTTGCCACTTAGTTACTATTTATCAAGTATAACCACAAATTAGATAAAATACTTGGTAATTTGATGATAAATAGTATATGAACCTGATAACTTCACAAAAAATACCATAAACTTCTAAAAATACATAGCTTCAAATTTGGTAAAGGGAAATATTAAATCTGCCTATTAGATTTATTTTTCAAAATATTGATTTTTGACCTAAAATTACACAAAATTAGCATAAAATTTTCAAATAATCAAATTTAATCACCAAATAAGAACTAAATACTTCTAATAACATAATTAAGCTTCATGACTCCTTATAAGTTAAAGTCATTAATAAATATTTGTAAAACCATTTATTTCCTTACACTAAAAAGAAGGTAGATTTAATTAAAATAAATTTAATGAATAATAAACATGTAATTTATCAAACAATTATTTTATATAAATTAAATATAACTTATAACAGTATTTATACAAAACATTAGCTCAAAATAACATGATTTACTATTTTCAAAAATAACTACGAAATTTAATATACTACGTTAATTTCTTGAGAAACTCATATAAACACTTCTAATTTCAAAAATCTATTTAATTTTAACATTGTACATGCAAAATTATCTGGAAAAAACTAAGATTTATAAATTTTATACATCGTTTGATATTTTCAATAAAGTTAAGAACTTATAAGCGAAAAATTAAGTGTTCTCGTTTCACAGGCCGTTGAAGCCCCATCGGTGACAACCCCCTATCAAAAATCCATCTTCTAGCATCAAACTTTAATCCTTTAAGGCTCATGATAATAGCTATTCATTTGATGCCAGTCTAATTTCAACTAGAAATCGCTATTCCCATTTTTTTCGAAAATTTTCTTCTTGTCTTCCCTTAAGTTTTCTTAACTTTCAACAATTTTCCTAAACTCGTATATGACTAAAAGTGCTAAATGAAAGCAATAATTAATTTATCTAAGGTAGTTGCTTTTGCTCAAGATTTTTTTTCATTTACAAGTGTCCCTAATTCCCTTTGTTTTGTACATAAGATATCATTAGACTATATCATACCAATGTCTCAGTACAATTGACTTATTCCTCCATTTCCACAACAAGTACATGTCGATCCCTTGCTACCAGATTGCTGTTTAAGTAAAAGTATTTTCCTTAGTTTGATTTAATATATTATATACTTAGGGATTTAGTTATATACATATATATATATGTATGTATATAATAAGTACATCCAATGCACATATGCATTCCCTAAATATTGTTTTGTCATTTTACAAATTTTATTGTCTAAATAATTTATTTCTAAAGGCTTATTAATTATCAAAATATGAATCACACGTTCTCGATAAATATCAAATAATATAAGTTTACTTAATTTTGTAGTTATTTCAATATTTTATTATTTCATTTTCTAAAATCTCAACTCTTAAGGTAGCTTCAACTAATTTTCATAACCTTATTATAACTTCCTAATTTATATAGAGAACTCTTACGATCACCCTTATGATCACCCTAAATTTTAAATATTGGTATCCAAGTAGCTAATTTTACTAGGTTTCACATCCCACTTACATATAAGGAATGTCGTTCTAGACATGATACCATTTATCAAGTAATTTCATATACAGTAATGGATTGTAATTAATCAAAACTATGTAAGTTAAATAGGTTGTGTCATATCTCCTAACTAAAAGAAATGATGCAATAATTGTAATTAATTAAAACTTTTTTTTAGAATGAACATTAATATATTATTTATCAATAAGGAAAAGTTGCATTTATTTAAAAGATACATTTATTTTAAGTTATTTTTTTAAGTCAAATATGCCGGTCTAGTTTGATGTATTGCGCTACAAATAAAGAATATTATCTTAGATATGATACATTCATCAAGCAAATTCATATGTAGCACTAGATTGTGATTAACTAAAATTGTGCCGAGTCAAACATGTCACATCTTAGCTAAAAGAAATGCTATTCATTGTAAGTGAAACTTGCAAAATGTTGTGAATGAGTTAAGTTGAAATAATACAGTTCTAAGCTTAAGCTCAAACTTGACTCAATCTTGACCATGATTATAATTTTAGGCTTAAGTTTGATTCACTATGGCATTCAATAAGTTCGAGCATGTTCGCTTAAGCTCAGTTATTGATCTATGTAGAAATTATTTTTTTCAAACAAAAACAATATTAATATTCAAATTCAATTTGAAAGTTAAGTAACATTTGAATTTGACTTGAACTTAATTAAGATCTTGAGCTAGGTGAGCAAAACATTATAAAGCTTAATCTTGACTCAATAAACTACTCGAGTAGCTTGTGCTCTAGTTCGAATTAGATTGATCTTTGATCAAATTCGAGTAATTGTTCAGTTGAACTTAAGTAGTTCACAAATAGGCTTGACCTACGTTTACTCTATATAATTGCTTTGATTGCATTTGGGTAAAAAGATGTGGAAACGTATTATAGTCTCATGTGTGATACTTATGATAAGAAAATATTATACATAGTATTTGATTCTAAATAATTAAGACTATCTAGAGTAAAATGTGTTACGTCCAAGTTAAAAAAATTCTGCATTCAATAAGTCATACTTAGTGGTTGAATCACTTTTCAATGGTATATGCAACGTATATTCAAATGAGCAACTGTAAGTAAAGAGATGAGCATTTGAGTGAAAGAATGCTCATCTTTAGTTCTACTCAAATATAAAGCGAATGGGATGTGTTCATATCTTCTTCTTTTTTTTTCCCATTTAGCTTTACCAAACGCCATGGTTAGAGCTTCAATATGCATAATCGCTAAAGCTACATCTTATATAAAAAGATGTAGAGATATAAAAGTTTAGTTTCCTTTCCTTTTGGAAATAGTGATGGTTGTTTCATAAATGACACAAATGAGATTATCTATCATCAAAATCATATTACAATTCTAAAAAAAATTAATTTATAGGTGCTTCATATTACATTTCCATTTGGTATGTTTCCTTCAAGAAGAAATGGGCATGTTACCGTTAAATTTCTAGTGACATTTTCAAGCTTTGATTTTGGTGCTAAGGAGTTTAATGGAGTTAAAGGCCTCCACGAAAGCCCATTTACGTAGGTGTGATTAGATAACATCTTCATAGAAATGGGTTGTGGTGCTCGAGCTTTTATGAACTTTATTCACTATTTCGTTGGTTGTAAGCAAGAATGCAACAAAGGGAACTTCAATAGATTTTAGGAGAAGCTTGAATCATTGTAAACAGATTCATCCTACTTATAAATGTGTAAATTGTAGAGTGGAATTTGACTACCTATAGCTTTAAAATGCCATTTTCGCAATGCTACTTCTTATCCAGTTATGGAGGAAACCCCTTTCTTAAGGTATAAAGACAAGATCATTTAGTTTTATGCAAATTCCTTATTTTTCAGCTTCATGCCTTATTCTTTGCATTTAGAAAAATATGAATTGAAAACATTTTGGGTCATCCTAGTACATTTTGGGTTGTCTTACTCATTCCATAAAGGAGGTTTGTTTTAAACGTAATAGGCAGATTAAAATGAAGTCAGATATTCATTTTCAAATTCTAAACACAATTATCTTTTGTTAATCTCATTGAACAAATTTGGAGTACTTTCAAATGTAAACCCTGTTAAGAACTGCCCTATAATGGGGCAGTTCAGAGGTTAAGATTGTTGATTATGAGAGAGGGATAAAACTAGTTTATACTTACCCTAGTAATAACAATTTAAGGATAATTTTTGTTTTCAATAAATCTTTTCCTTTAAAGAAGACCCAACACTTTTCGAAACACCTCAAGACTACAATACCTTACCTAAGCCCATATACTTGGAACCTATGGATTTAAAGCCTTAATTCTCTTAAAGAAAAGACTTGGCAATAGAGATAATCACTTTTGGAGAGAGAAGAGAAAGAAGCACTAGGGCAAAGTAATAAAAAGGAAAGGACAAAGAAAAGAAGAGACAAGACAAGTAAAAAAAAAAAGAGGAAGAAAGGCTTGAACATTAGGCTTGTATGCAAGAGAAAAGGTCCAACCAAAGAAGGCTTAGAAGCCCAAACTACTCCAAAAACACAAAGTCCTGAATCATATTCTCAACCTAAAAACACAAAGCTTATATATCCATTTCGAAATGAACTGCAAATCATAAACACAAAGCCTTTTTACTCATCCCAAATCACATAAGGCCTCCCCATCTACAATACCACCCACACTTAATAAAAGCTCTTCTAATCTTAAAGAATGATTTATCCTAAATGAAAATTGTTTTTGAAACTAGGGTAAGCATACTTCTAGCTTTTCCTAAAGGTTCTTGAATTGTACACTCGGGTTGGATAAAAATGTTTCTTTCAAATAGGCCTCCTTATTAATCGTTTTCAAAACCATTTAACTACAAGCTTAATTCATTATATTGAATAGAAGATACCTAATAAATTAATCAAAGCATATCACTTGTAAACTAGATTATAATTTTTTGAATAGTAGTCAAGAGTGAAATCTATACTAAGGTTATACAAGGAAATCTTCTTTGACTAGACTAATCATGAGTTACTTTTTCCATAGGAAATGAATGTTTAAAATCGTAGGGCCACATCAAGAAGCTCAGCATCAGAGTCAGGAGACATTTTTAGAAACTAAGAAGAATATGAGATGCCTTACATGGTTACTAAGAAAGGGGATGGTTATAGAACTTGCTTCTTAAGTAAGAATTTGTATCCGTTAACAGACTTTTAAGAAAAAAAAAAAGAGAGACAAAAAGAAGAAGAAGAAGAAGAGAGATAGAAGAAGAAAGGAAAAAGAGAAAGAGAAAGTAAAGGCTTGTCATAAGTTTTTTCTATCCATTTTTAAGTTCATGTTTGCTTGAGTGGCTAAGCCTTTAAATCGTGTCATCTAATTCTTTTTCAATATGGTCACACCTTTTAAGTCGACCATAATAGTTTAAGTCATTCTCTTTGATATAGTTTTTGATAACCATTAATTTTTTTTTCAAAACAAGGAACCTTATCCCTAATGCCTTTTTTGTCATAAACGGTTTTTACCAAATTCCTCATTCATAAATTTCTCGAGTCAAAAGGTTTTTCGAATTGGTTCAATTGATATATAGGGTTTTAGTGTACCCGTATGACGCTTCCCATCACAAATCTCTCCTTTGGGTTAGCGAGCCCATAAGGTACTTACACTTGATTATCTCTTTAGAGTTTTAGCTAGTTTAAGTAGCGCTACCCCAACTTAAATATCCTTTAGAATTCTATGTAGCTCATTGAGCACTATCTCAATTCACATATCTTTTAGGGTTTTAGCCAGTTTATAGAGTACTATCCTAATTTACATCTCCTTTAGGGTTCTAGTGAGCTCATAGAGTATTGTCTCGATTTACATTTCCTTTAAGGTTTTAACCAGCTCATAGCGCATTGACTTGACTCGATTCTCATTTAAGGTTTTAGCTAACTTAAGAAGCACTTGGCCTATTCGCTAGATTAGCTAGCTCAAAGGAGCATTACTAAGTTTTAATATGTCGTTTAGCATTTTAGCTAGTTTAAGTAGTATTTTGCTCGTTTGCTTAAGTTAGTTAACTTAGAAGAGTAGGATTAGGTTTTTTATTATCGTTTAGGGTTTTAGTCAGCTTAAGGAATGCTTGTCCATTCGCCTAGATTAGTTACTCATAGGAGTACTGCTAAGTTTTAATTTGTCATTTAGGATTTTAGCTTGCTCAATAAGTGCTTTACTCGTTCACTTAGGTTAGTCAGCTCAGATGAGCACAACCACGTTTTTTCATTACTGTTTAGGGTTTTAGCTAACTCAAGGAGTACTCTACCTATTTACTTAGGTTAATCAGCTTAGAGGAGCACAACTAGGTTCTAAATCGATTATTGTTTTAAGATTCTTGCCAGTCCATAGGGCGCTATCTTCCTTTCAGTATCTTTTAAGGTTCTCACTAGCCTATAAGAAATCTACCCTCCTTTCAGTACTTTTAGAGTTTTTACTAGCTCATAGGGACGCTACTCTCCTTTCAATATGTTTTAAGGTTTTTGTTAACTTATAAGGGCAGTATTCTCCTTTCAATATCTTTAAGGGTTCTTATTAGTTCATAGGAGTGCTGCCTTTACCACCTTTCTTTTTGAAACTTTTTCTTAAACTTTACTACAAAGAGGATAGCTGTAGACATCCTATTTTTGCCCCCTTGTATTTTTCTTTTAAAACAGTCTTAATTCATAATAATAATAAAAAACACAAAAAATTTGAAAAATAATAAAAACCATAAAAAATTAAATTTGAAGAATACAAAGTGTCAAAGGAGTTTAAGTCGAGTTAATCGGTTGTTTAGGGGTAGATTAAGTAGAGTTCAAGAATGTACATGCAATTTAATAAATTTAAAGCCTTTAGAAAGTTGGCCTTGGTGTAATTCCCCTTACATACTAGGTAACTAAATACTAAATCATCAAAGCACCTCTTAGTGTAGTGGCTCAAAACATATCGAAACTTCAAAGTTAAGCACGCTCAGATTAAGTCAATCATAAAATAGGTGACCTTTTAGGAAGCTGTTGCATTAAGGGTCAAAACCATGCAACGTTTTACACTAAAGCAAACAATACCTTGGTGGAAGGAGTTCCGGCCATGTTGTTACACATAATATCAGAGTACTTTACCAGCGAGAAGGGCAAGTGTTAGATATTTCTCATGAATTTTGATGATAACAAAAGGAAAGAATACTAATGAATTAATAAGTGTGCATGTATTTAGAAAGTTCTTCAGAAAGTTCAAAATTACAAATTAAAGTGTATTCAGAAACTTATTGAAAAGGTTTGAATTAATTAAAAAAGAGACTAGTTTGAAAATCTTCAGAAAGTGTTTTAGAAGCTTTTATAAAAAGAATTAATATAGTACTTCAGAAACTTATTTAAAGACTTTAGAAAAAAGAAGATTGATACTCTTCAGAAGGTTACTCAAAAAGTTGGTCTGGAAAAGTAATGTAAAAAATTAATTTATATTGTATTTGAATTCAACAAAGCCTAGCTCCACTAGATTAAGCGTATTAGGGAAATACACTTAATTCCATTTCACTCAAGATGAAATCATGATCAATGAGGATTTTTTAGCAAATTAATTTTTGAAAAATCAAGATAAGCACAAATATGAATAAGGACAAGGTTGAATCAAATTTTATGGAAATTCAAATCTAGAATTTAAGTTCTGTCCAAAAGTTTCTGATAAGGCATATCTCCTCGACAAATTAAAATCATAGATTATTCGGAGGTTATGGATTGAAGTTTATCCGATCTAAACAAAATAAAGAGAGTTGTTTTGAAATTTAAATGACCGAAATCTTCTCAAAATATCTAAGGATTATCTTCAGCAAACTAGCGGTTGGATAGTTATGAAAAAGTTAATCTTTAGATTTTTAGCTATTGGAAGATTTCGATATCAAAGAGAAAGGATTCAAAATGTCTAGAGACGACTCTAAAAAAAATATCTCACAAAACAAAAATTCAAGATTAAGGTTATACATTCCAAAAGTTTTCAAAAGTTTAAAGATATCAATTCACACCCCCTCCCCCCCTCCCTCTCTCCCCCACCACCTTCCCCCTTCTTGATATTTTATATGAGACCAACAATTAGTATTAGAGGTTTACTCTAATATCTTCTAGAGTTCAAGATCATTAGTGAATCAAGTGACAGTTTAATAGTTCACCCTGGTAAGACACCATTTTTTATGAAACTAACTTTTCCTATTGGAAATTCAGGATGGAGACTAATGTAAAGGTATCGGATTGTCAAGCTTGGCAAATTATCTCTGTAGGAGATCTCAAAGTTCTAACTATTATTACATCGAGTGATGATATCACAAAAGTTGGACTCAATTGAAAGGCTAAGAATTTACTTTTGAGTACTATTGCATGATCAGAATTTTATCTAACTGCTTCTTATGCTATGGTTAAGGATATTTAGGATACTTTGGTGCAAACTTACGAAGGTACAGAAACAATTAAGGATACAAGAATCAATTCGCTAGTTTAACAATATGAAATATTTCGAATTCTCCTTAGTGGAGAAATCAAAAACTCTTTCAGTAGATTTACTGCTATAATTAATTAACTGTCCTCTCTTAGCAAAATTATTAGTAATGTAGATATGGTACATAAGATGCTAAGGATTCTTCCCAAAATTTGGAATGCAAAGAAAACTGTCATAGAAGAAGCTTATGAACTAAAGACATTAACCTTGAGTCAATTGCATAGTAAGCTTATGGCATATGAAACTCAAATCAAAAAGTACTTTAGAGGATACGAAAAAGAAGGCTACAACATTTAAGACCAAAGAAGTAGAAGTTGATTCGAATAACGATAATTCATCTGATGATGATAAGAATGAAGTGGTCACACTGTTAGCAAGACATTTGAACAAATTGCTCAAGAAAAGAGGTATCATATAATTCTAATGATTTTAAATCTAACAATCGAAATGATGCAAGAAATGGTATTAAAGAAAAGAAGAAAGTTATTTGTTACGAATGCAAAAAGACTGGGCACATTAAGTACAAGCATCCATTGCTCTTGAAAAAGCTCCGTAAAAACAAAAAGAAACGAAAAGGCTTGCTAGTAACATGTGGTGATATGGACTAATTAAAGTCTGAGGAAGATGGTTTGGATGATAAAGTTGAGGAAGAAAATTTATGTTTAATGGCATGTTCTAAAGTAATTCTAAATTTGAATTTGAGTCTAATAAAGATTATATACCTGATGATATTTGTGCTGAAATCAGTAAATTATTAAAAGCACCTTCAAAAGCCAATGATAAAATTTCGAAAGTTGAAAATGAAAATAAAGCTTTGAAAAATGAAAAACAAGCTCTTGTTGTTACATCCCAACATAACACAGGATGTACCATCGTACAGGATTACCTATTGAAAACTTAACTTAACCTGCTCATTCATCAAAAGATAACTTTGTTTACATAATAAAGGAGTTGCTATATCAAAATTCAACTAGATATTTTGTTGCAACTTATGTGTACAACATAATATTTACGTCAAAATATGAACCAACTTTTTTTTTCCTTTATCGTCTTCAACAGGTAGTAACATGTAGTGATATGGAAGAGTTAAAGTCTGAGAAAGATGGTTTGGATGATAAAGCTAATGAAATAAATTTATGTTTGATGGCAAGTTCTGAAGTCAGCTCTGAATTTGAATTTGAATTCGATAAAGATTATATACCTGATGATATTTGTGCTGAAATCAGTAAATTGTTAAAAGCACCTTCAAAAGCCAATGATAAAATTTCGAAAGTTGAAAATGAAAATAAGACTTTGAAGAATTAAAAACGAGCTCTTGTTGTCACATCATGGCATAGTACAGGATGTATCATCACACAAGAATACCTATTAAAAACTTAACTCAACCTACTCATTCATCAAAAGACAACTTTGTTTACATAATAAAGGGGTTGCTACATCGGTGTTTAGCTGGTTATTCTGTTACAACTTATGTGTACAACATAATATTTATATCAAAATATGAACCAACTTTTCTTTTTCCTTTATCGTCCTCACAGTAATAAGATCTCTGACCTAATACAGGTCCCATACGACAGTTCTTGACTCTAACTCACGCTTTTAGTAGACAAATCCTCCTCAAATGTTGGGCCCTTCACGATGTAGTTAACCTGAAGATAAAACATTTCATCTTCTCAACTACTGAAGCTGAGTGAGAATAGATAACAAACAACATAATATAGACAACATGATAGATAATACTGCATATCACAACTAAAACATGTCAATCATAACTCGCAAGTTTAACTTCACATATGCATTTGCCCAACTGAGCACTTACTGTTAACAATGCAGCATGCTATGCTCATGCATGCAGCATGCATCGGTACTGATATTTTGCGCCCTCCAAACTTCTTCCAATTAGTCAACATAATCGGGCATTTGGATACAACGTCCAAAAACCTGGGGCAACAAGGAGCTACATGGGAGTGGGAGCCCCACTAAATTAGACTACACACTGTAGTCTATTATTTTCAAAAAGGGCAATAAGGAGTTACTTGGGAGTAGGACCGCCAACCTTACAAAATTAGACTACATACTGTAGTTCACCAAATCAAAGTGGCAACACTGCCAAATTAGACCACGTACTGTAGTCTACCAAATTTGACTATCAAAATAGTCACAATGTTCGGGAAATGCAATTTATATGCTTCTAAAAACTGAGTTTATAAAGCCATGCTTTTCCCATGATCATTTGGAAGTCTCATTCTAAAATTTCTAACCCATAGGTCCCTTTTTGTGCTGTACCGTACGGTGATAATAGCAACTCAAGAATATCAATCAACATAATCAATCTTTAAGTTTTATTCAACCTATTGATCTGACTTTGGTTTTCGAACTCTCCCTAATGGAATTCCAGTATCTCACTTAGAGTTCACTTAGGTGAACACCTAGAAGATTGAGTTAGCAACCACTTAACTTTCTTAGTTAGCACAATTATTTATAAGCAAAAATCATCACTCAACATGACAACATAACAGTTTAACTAGAATACAATTACTGCCATTCAAAATCAATACATTAGCATCTACTATATTAGCATATCAATTAACCAAGATATACCCATATTTAATCAACAAAGCATCAAATAGCATACAATATTATAAGTAGCAATATATCTACTCTAAGCATGGGTTAGATCCACTTACCTGGACTTAGTAATAATGCAAATTTCTAAACTTTATGATGTGGTCCTTCCTTACTCATCACACCTATGAAAACATGACACAGTCTTCAAATCAAGTATAGGTCAAACCCAAATTATTATAAGTTTTCATTCTCGCGTTTTTAAATTTTGTTTGACCATATTTACTCATTTATTATTAGATTTCAATAAACTTTATATCATCACTGTATGCTCCTAAAAATGAGTTTAGGACAACCGAATCTGAGTTTAGGACAACCGAATCTAAGTTTAGGACTTGTAGGAAAGCTTATCTAATTGAATCTAAACTTTACGACTAAGATAAAAAAGTTAATCGAGGTGATATAATGAAGGTAGATTCTGGAAATAAAGACCCAAAATCCTAATTTTGCCAAAGTAGGATTATTCGATATAGTACTAAAATACTCGAAACTCCTAAAATCAAGCTCGGATTACGACAAGAATTTAGAGATAAGTCAATTAAGCTCTAAAGTGAGATAATATAGTATAATTTACTATATGAATATATTCATATTTTTATTAATATACCCAATATAAATGATAATTATGCTCATAAATTAACCCTAAATTACTTAATTATATATATATATATTGTGTTGAATTTATGAAATTAATTAAAAGAAAATATCCTAAAAATAAAATATATGTTATAAACTTAATTATATGAGTATAGTTAAATATTACGTGTGATATATACAAGGGATACATACCCATATACTAATAAATAACTAATGTGGACATAATATATATATTATTATTATTTAACTAAAATAAGGAAAAAAAGCTTATCATTTGGCCGAAGAATGTTTGGATTGGGGTTGATAAAAATCAAATCAATTGCAAAGGATGACTCAAAAGCTAATTCCTTAGAAAGATGACACTACATGCTAATAAAATTAAGAGGATAAGTATGAATTTATGAGAAAAATTGCTAGAAATTTCCTAAGTTACTCTAAAAGCAGATCTAGGGCAAAAATTAAACACTTTAGGACCTTAGACATATAAAGAAAATCAAAGGAAAAATTTAGAGAAATTAGAATGCTTTAGAAATAAATACAAAAAACAGAGCAAATTTTGTGCTAGGCTAAAACCTGAACCAAACATGAATCTGCTATGGAACCCAACTGTCACCAAGTAGCTCACCTACCATGCAGGCATTCCAATAACCACCCAACCGCCGCTGGTCATCAGAGCACCCAAGAACACTAAGGTTGATTCTCTGCCATGTTTTTCAATAATTCGTAAAAAATAACAAATTCACCTAGAAAATTATGAAAAAAATTGTACTTAGGTTATTTTGAAAATGCTTTTATGTGATATTTTTATTTTTGATAAATTCATAATATTTAATATACTTTCTTAAGAAATTTATTGTTTATACGAATTTAGAATTGTAAAATAAATATACTAAATGATACTGTTTCTAGCTGAAAAATTTTGTATATGATATATAGATAATTTCTATGTAACCCAAATTTTGATTTGAATATTTTTAATATTTATTGCATTTTTTGCCTAAAAAAGCTCGAAAATAGGCTGAAATTATGAATTAAATAGAAAATTATGAAATTAATTAATGACATAAATAGGCACAATCTCTAGTGAATAATAACAATGTTGGGTAAAATTGAAATTAATTTGGTGTAAAAAGAATCATAATTGAGTAATTTAGGATAATTTAGGGGTATAATCATAAATACCAATATATAGGTGATAGGTCAAAAACTTGAAACCAAGTTATAGCTGAATTCTCTATATTTTTAGGAGCCTATAGAAATTTTTGAGGAATTATTCGGTAACATAGATTATTTATTTGGAATTTGCCTAATAAAATGGCTTAAATTACAAGTCAAGGCGTATTCTTAATAATAATAAGTTAAAATGAATTAAATAGTCAAATAAAAACTATGTGCGTGATTGCTAATCAGTTGGGACTAAATTAGTATTTTTATTATATTTATGGATATTTCCTGATCGACATATACCCTAGATATATTAAGGTTGGATAATACTCGTATTATAATGATATATGGACGAATTAGGTAAAATACAAATAAGTTGGGATTGTGGCTTCACTGCTTGTTAGGATACTATTTTAAAGTATTCGAAGACCTAATAGTACTTCTAGTTGTGTTTGTAGTTAGTTGACTATGCGCATGCCATATGTGTGCATGATATTCAGCTGTGACAGGAGTTGAACTTCTTAGTGTGCTGTTCTACATGTTTGCATTGTTTCTGTATTGTATAAACTTGTTTGGCCACCCTTGATTTAAACTAACTTCTATTCAACTAAAATGAAATTGGATATACATAATACCCATTAGGGGAAAAGATTAAGAGTGTTAGGCCAAATACCAATTTCCTTTGATGAAGATAGCTGAAATGGTACTTTCTTCATACTTAGTCGAACTAAGTGACAGGTGTGGAGGTCGCGGCAAGGGTGGAGGTTGTGGTTCGAAGGCAATTATGGGAGGAAGGTGTTCTCCATTGCACAAGTCTAAGTTTGGTCTGACTTGAGTCACGATGAAACTCCTCAATCTGGGTTAAAACGGATGTAATTTCTCTAACCTCACAGTAAACCGGATAACATTATACGATATTTCATTTGATTGATTACATTGTATTTCATCATAATTAATAACCTTGTTTATGACTGTATGGTACTCTTCTGATTCCGTCCAACTTTCTAAACTAGTTGTGCTCATAGCCCCATAGACTTTTTTGTAAGTGCTGAATAAGGTCAAGATGATTCGAGACTACTGTTCTCAAGTTAATGTACTGCTATTTAGGAAAGTGAGAAACGAGGAACCAATTGAACTTAAGCTTTTGATTTTTTTATGAGTTTTTAAGGAAACCAACTGGGAATTCCTTGAGATGCCCAATAGTTTCTAACGTTTGTGAATAGTTTGCAAACCTATAGTTTTTTAATAAACTCTAATTGTAAATTATAACTCTGACGTAAGACGTTTATGTGAATACTGTTGTGTTATGAGACAACAGGTTATATAGAATAGGCATTTTGTAAAACTATACGACATGTTTGATTACTCAAAGGTATCAAAACGGATACTTTAAGCTGGTTGAGTCATATACGCCTTGTTTAGACTATATCTACGATAATAGTTATGAGGTTAGCTTTTATCTTAGGTTAGTTTATACAATGGGACTGTTATGACTCCTCTTGTTTGGGACATGATAGTTACGATCGTCATTTTGAGTACTATTAATATATATTAAAAAACAAGATTGATCAATACTATGAAAAAACCCAAAAATACCCTTTTCTCATTATAACTCGACCATATGCTACCTTAACTCCGAAATTTACTTGAGTAAACTTTAGTACTAAACTAAAAACCCTAAAAATTATACTTTTTAAATTTGTCCAGCAACACTTATTATACCCTAAAGTGTTCATTTGACATAGATTTAATAAACTAGTTACTATATTACATATTAAGCTAATATATAAATTTATATTAGGAAAATACATAATAAATAGTATATGAGCCTGATTAATTTCATGAAAAATCCTATAGACTCATAAAAATATATAGTTTAGTTATTGATCATCAATTACACTAAATTAGCTATTATCCATTTTTACGAAAATAGCGGTTTTAACTCGAAATTATAGAAAATTAAGGAAAATAAATAAATTTTTGAGTGAGATAAAAATTAATATTCCAAATATCATTATAAACATCTAAAATTCTAAACATATAGGGCTCATTCATTCATTTTATCAAAAACTAATTATTTCAATAATTCAGTAAAATTGACAATTTTATTCAAAATAATTATAAAAATAGTAAACATGCTTAATTTCGAAAATTATTGTTACTAAAATTAAATATATATATATATATATATGTATATTAGGAGTATTACATATGAAAATTGAGCTTGAAACAACATCATCTAATATTTATAAAAATTAGATTAATTTTTGCCCAAACAAGATATTTTATTAAGGAACCCATATTTACACTAATTATTTAATTAAAATAAAATTACTAAATTAATCTACACCTAAAATAATCCTATAAAACAAATTTCATAATTAATGGATAACATTTGATATTTTTAGTAAATTTAACAAATTAAGAAAAAAAATAATTTACCTGAACCGACCACCACCTA
This sequence comes from Lumnitzera racemosa, assembly GCA_024138005.1. Classification (NCBI taxonomy): domain Eukaryota; kingdom Viridiplantae; phylum Streptophyta; class Magnoliopsida; order Myrtales; family Combretaceae; genus Lumnitzera; species Lumnitzera racemosa. Next base: position 38,999,371 of record JAMXBC010000007.1, read on the forward strand.
GCTGCCGCACCATGTCAAAAGAGCTTCTTCGACTACCCTCTGTTAGACCTTTAGACTCCACTAAGTTAAGTTGTAGATAACCTATTAAACTACCTTAGCCCAAATTTATCCCTATTTCTTATTCTATTTTTATTTTATTTTATTTTCTAACTTTTTCTAAATTGTTTTCTTTTATTTTCAGAGTTCCAAAATATTGAATTTAAGGGTTTGGGTCCTATTTATATTTTTTGAACTTTTCATAATCAAATAAAATTTGGACATGTGTATGATACATGTTAATTTTTCATTTTCCTAAAGGACATGTGTCATTTCCTCATCAAGCAAGTGTTCACTCACTATTTCCAATTAATACCAGCTTGACACATCATTTGATAACTCATCCATGCAAATTTTTTATTAATTTCCCATTATTTTACTTAATTTTAATAATTTATTATTATTATATGTATATATTTAATACATATAATGTATATCACATGTAATACATGTATATTATGTATAATTCAACTTCATTTATTATTTTTTAAAGTTAATTAATTTATCTCTAATATCTCGCTATATTTAAATATTTGAATTTTTTTATTATCGATAAATTAATGTTTTTCTCAAATTAATATTTTTATGTAGCTTATTTTGAGAAATTGACTTTACTTAAATTATTTCATCTAACTTTACTCTAGTGTTTAAAATAAAACCGATAACTTAGCCGAATGCCCTAAATTTAAGGGCTTGAATCCTAGGGTTATTGAACTAATTGAAAAAAAACCCAAGGTATTACACTTGTTCAAACAAACAAGATTTTGGTTGATCAAAACAATTGTTTTAAAAATGATTTTAAAGGATTACATGTTGCTCGTAAAGCTTTAGTAAAGGAAAATCTTATTTCGAAAGAAGAGATCAAAAGTTTAAAAAATCGTGTGTAAGATTTATCTAAGTCAATAAAAAAAACACGTTTCAAAAGTTTGATAAAAATGATAAGAAGTTACAAATGCCAATTTCTAGTCCAAAAAATGGATAATTCAAAATCTGGACTTGGTTTTGAATTTGGAGATACGTATAAAACAAAGAGAGAAATAATGTTTGTCAAATCAAAAAGTGAAAATCAAGAAACATTCAAAGAAAAGGATAAAGGCAAAACAATTGAACTTATCAGAAGGTATAACAGACAGTATTCTTAAAACAAAGATAAGTATCCTTTCAGAAGGTACAATAAAGGGTTGCATAAAGGGCATGTTAGACTACTCAAAACAAAACCAAAGACGTAAGATAAGTAACAGGTATGATTATTCTTCTCCCATGCATGTTTATTTTGTAACAAGTTAGGTTATATTGAAAAGTACTATTTTTATAAAAATTGTAAGCTTAGTAAAAACCAACTAAATGTAAATAATATCATGAGCTTGAATTTTAAAGAACCTAAGCTTATCTGAATTCCTAAGAATGTCTACTTGTTCTTTTAGTGATTGTAAGTCGTGAGGCAAAATTTAATTGGAGATAATTCTTAATCAATAAAGCCTCATTGGAAGTGAGAGTTTGGAATAAGTGATATAAACGGACATAGTAATCTTGTTCTATTTTTTATTTTACTCTTCATGTTTTATACATTTTCTATTTCATTATTGATCATAAAAAATAATTAGTATCAATTTGAGGGGGAGATCTTTTTCTAAAACATATTCTTATAAGGAGAAAAAGAAAGAAGTTAAAATTTGTTTCTTTTCAAGAAAAAACATGACATTGATCTATTTTCTTAAGGGAGATAAGTGTTATCATATTTTTTTCTTTATAAAAATTGGTTATCCTCTCACAAGAAAAAGGAAGAGAAAAGTTCTTCAATAATTTTGTTATAAAAATATATGAATGTTTTATGATGATAACAAAAAGGGGGAGAAAGGGTAAGAACAATTACATGCTGAAAAAGAGAAGCAAATGTAACAGCACAACAGTTTGAATAATTTATCATTATTATTGAATAATGTTTCTGTCTTGCTGTTTATGTTGGACATTGAAATGTTGCATATTTTTAGACTTACAAATGTTTTGTTGTCATAAAAAAGGGAGAGAATATTATATATCTCTCATGGATTTTGATGATAACAAAAGGAGAAGAACACTAATGAATTAATAAGTATGTAGGTATTCAGAAAATTTAAAATTACAAATTGAGGTGTATTCAGAAACTCATTCGGAAGGTGTGAATTAATTGAAAAAGAGATTAGTTTGAAAATCTTCATAAAGTGTTTTAGAAACTTTTATAAGAAGAATCGATACAATACTTTAGAAACTTGTTCAGAGACTTTAGAAAAAAGAAAATTTTCGAAAGTAACAAAAAGTTGCACCAAAGCAAATAATATAACAACCGTTATATTTTCTTTAAAGCGAAACTAATTGAGATTTATACCTTTATTCTCACTTGTAATTTGTAAATCTTATTCGTTGTTTGAGTATTGTGACAAGTACATTTGTACTTTGTAGATCTGTATTAATCTAGATTGTAGAGAGGCTAGATAAGTAGAGTAGAATAGAGTAGAGCAGAGTACTGTAAAGTTCATGTGTGAAGAATGCTTTCAACCTCTTTGTGATTTGATTAAGTGGAACTATACCGGTGAAGTAAACCGGGTCCCCAATAGTGGAGCTAGAAGAGAACAGTAGGTAGAAGGTCGAAACTCTATAAAATCTTTACTTTATATTCTCCTTTCTTACTTTTTTAATCTGATTTAATAATTATTGAGTGTTGAATTATTAAAATATCATTGTTCACTATTATAAGTTGTTAAGATGGGTAATTTTATTTTTCTTATATCGAAAAGTTTGCAAAAGTTTAAAGATATCAAGCTACTCCTTCTCTTGATATCTTATACGGGACCGATAGTAAGTGCTTACTTAATAATGGTCTTGGACCTGTGTAACGAAACTGACGAGAATATTGGTTTTGTAAAGGAGGTGGATTGTAATACTTTTTACATAATAAGTGACTGAACTCTAAATCATCGAGGTACCTTTTGGTGTAGCGGCTTAGAGTACGTCAAAAGTCTAAAGTTAAATGTACTCAGGCTAGATTGATCTTAGGATAGGTAATCTCCTAGGAAGTTGCTATACTGAGGGACAAAACCGTACAACGTTTTATGCTAAAGTGAACAATACCTCAATGAGAGGAGTTTCGGTTGGATAGTTACACTTGGTCCAATTTTAAATTGAACTAATTAAGATAAAACTCAAGAATTTATTAAATTAAAAATGTTTAGCATGCATATTTTGGTTATCTAAATAGGTTTGGGTTGTTTTAAAATAGAGTCGTAATAAATTGGGTATGGGTTTGAAAATAAGAATTAAAGGTCGGCTTAGATTTAACAGCTTAAGTATAAAAGAATTTTATAACTTGTTGAGAATAAAAACTAGCTGTCAAGCCTACTTTTTCACTTCCCGATTCTTTTATAAATTAGGTTTTCTTTAAATTGATTAATATTAAAACCCTTACCCATTTAATATTGACCCTCAACTAGGGTTTAAAGAAAACCGGTTCTTTATATTTTAAAAAAATGTCTTAGAGTCGCCACCTGACCAAAGTCGAAAAAAAAAAGTTAAGTTGTAACCAATTAAATAGATTAGTTATAACTTAGCTACCGGTTTACCAATTAAACCAATTTTTCAAAAATGGTTTTAAAAACCGAAGGTTAAGCTTTTTAAATTGTTATAAGTACCATTAACTTTCCAAACTTAATGTTAACCTTCAAAATTACCTTTAAATTCTATAAAAACACAACTCAATTGTCTACCTAAATTGGATAACTTGAATAATCTAAAAAAAAAAAAAGGAAAGTTAGTTTTTATATTTTTTATCGTTGCCCTATACTTGCCTACGTATCTGCTATTCAGAATTAGATATACATAGTTCTTTTGATGAGAAATTTTAGGTAGGTAAATTGATTTTAATTTCTAAAAATGTGTCAAATTTATGTTTTTAACTTAATTTGGTTTATTTAAGAAAATTTCTAAAAAAAAGTCATAAATAGGAAATTTTATTATTTTTGAAAATTCTAAAGTGCCTTCATTTGGAAAGGGTCCATTTATTTTTGTCTTACTTTTGGAAAATTTATTTTTCTAGATGATAAGATGATTTTGTAATATTTTTCATTTATTATTATTTTTATTATCTGATTTATTATATATTTTTTATTTATTTCTACTAAACTAAACTATTCTTTTTCTTCTTTTTTCTTACTTTTCTTATTTTTTCTTCTTTTTATTATTACATTAAAAACAAAATGAGTAAATAAAAAAAAAATATATATATATATATAAAACAAAACCGAAACAACAAAACAAACAAGACCCAAGCTCAAGTAATAAAGGCTTCAGACCAGATCGGAGCCACGCGCATAGGTTGGACTTAGAGTTCATGAGTTGAGTTGGAGCAAGGTCAGGTCGCGAACTTGGATTGGTTCGTGATAGTAGCCACAGCAGGGGGTGGTTTTGGCTGTTTTAATTACCCAAATGACGAGGAAAGAGATGTTTTGTATGTTTTTTATCGTGATAGTAGCTACGGCCTTGCACTTGAAGAGAGAGGGAAGTTGTACTTAGAGAGAGAAAGTGATTGTAAGAGAGAAGGGGAGCGTTTACAAATGATTCTGATGCTCGTGAATGATTGTCTCTATTTTTGTGTGTCCATAAGCGCCCTATTTATACACAAATCAACTCAGTAAGTAAGGAAAGATTGAATTCGGATTAAAAGAAAATTTTCAAAATTCAAGTTTTTCCTGATTTTTTGAGCTTCAATTGAATATATTTTTTACTGAATCTAGACGTGCTCTTTAGTTCTATTTGAAGTAGGTTAAGTGGTGAATAAGATCAAAGTAAGAAATCATGCATTTGTATGGGGAATTTGTGTCGAAATTGGATCCAAAGTGAAGGGGGTAGGCTATTTTGGTTAGGGAAAGTAGAGGAAAATCTAGGAAAATGAAAGGAAAGCGAGAGAAAGAAGAGGAAAATGCTAATGTAGCGCTATGTCGTCCAATGGCCATATGCTACATGTCTTCATGTAGCATGTGGCAACTAACATGGCATGTTACGTAGCGTCATGTTAGTATCGTCCAACTCAATGTTGCCATGTGTCAGGACACATAACGCAATAAGATCCTGATACGTGGAAGTGTAATGAGTGTAGTATGTTATTTAAAAAAAAATAAAGGCTTTCATGCCTTTATCAAGATTTGAACCCTTGACCTCATATTCAAACCTAATGCCATGCTCATATACTTATCCATTGGGCTGTTTAATTAAGCTAACTTGGGTTAGGTTCAAATCTAAGCCAACTTGGGCTAGCCCAACAGTCCCCTTCCTCAATTTATTTAAAAAAAAAATTATTCTATTAAATTAATATTTTCTAAATTCCATAAATCTTCTATTCTCAATTTTTTTTTTACTTTTCAATTTTCTAAATTTTTCCAAACTTTTTTCACTTTTTTTGTTATTTCCTAGATTTCTTTTTTTTTTTTTGTGTTTTTTCCCATTTATTCTATTTTTCTAAACTTCTTATTTTTTTTCCTAAATTTCTTATTTTTTGGATTTTCTTTAATTTTTCTATTTTATGTGTGTTTTTCTTGATTTACGACCCCTTATCCTGTAAAATAAAATAAAGGAAGAAAAAATTAAGTGTCTACATTATCTTAGCTGGTTAGAGCATAGGTCTGGGAACCTAAAGATTAGAGGTTCAAATCTTGTCAAGCATATGAGGGCCCCTTAGCATGCGTTGCACATGATCCTTTCCTCATTTTTTTTTCCTTTTTCTCATCTCTTACCAAGTGTTGAGAAAATGCCAAGAAAAGAAGGGAAATACTGGGGTTTGTAGAATCTGATTGTTGGCTACAAATCTTGATATCTTTTAGTAGATTTGATGAAATCGTGACTAAATCTTTATTAACATGGTCAAATCTAATTAGAAAATATGATGATATCTATCGATTCAAGATTAGTTAAGGCCTACTTGAATCCAAACTTAAACCAAAAGATTGAACTTAATCTAAATTTGCTTACGAAAGATTTAAGTATGTGAGTTTAAATAAATGACAAACTAATTCCAATTCGATGATCACGTGCTACTCAGTCAAGACTCATCCTTGAATACACTAAGACCACCCTAGCTCTGTTTGCTCCATTCTTCAATACCAGACTACAGTATAGCCCCTTCACATTCAAATCGAACCCAACTCTTGCAATCCATAACCCTTACACACTTAACCGCAGCTCAACTAGCAATAGCTAGTGATACACATACTACTCTACAGTCACACTACGACTGTTGCGTGGCTCCTCCTCTGTCATAACCCAATAAGTAAGTGATGTTAGTTACCGCTCCACTGCTGCACTCTACTGTAACTATACATTAGTCCACACTCTACTACGACTCAACCAGTAGCAGCAATATACATACACCAACCAACAACCCCAACTAACTACAACAAATAACCAAAATCCAGTCAGTTACACAGCAACTCACAATAACCATAGGCTGTACGTCTTTTACCTTAACTCTAAAGTGCACGACCACACCCATACAACACTACTCCAATCATAGCTGCACCACACCCTTCCTCTTATAGTCATACCAACTCAATCATACCCAAACACACACGCTTACAATCACCAATGACCTAGCAACAGTGTGACAATACTATTGGTCCTATACCGCTTAATCATCTTAATCTCTCGACCCACTACTCATATATGTTTCAGACTAATTGCTTTACTGGCTAATTCAAACCCAGTTACCACATCTATCAGTGGCTGCACTAAGCTTAGTTGCATGGTTCCCCTTTTTAATCATTGCTTAACTCACATAAACCCACATGTGTAGAAGCAGGACATACAGTATGACACCCACTACGCACTGTGCAAGCCACCTAAAACCCAGACTTAACTATCGTTAGTCACCATTACTGGTAGGAACCACTACCTAACTTAAAAAACTGGTCAAACCACCACAAAACTTTGAGACACTTCCACCAAACGTACTTTCCCCAATAAATTTCTCATAAAAGTGCTTTTACCCCTTTGAAAATTGCATCGGAAAGCACCAGAGGAAGTTGGTTAAGGCTTCGCTCTCTTCTCTAAATTGTGACCTAGATTCAAAGATCCAACCTGATCCAACTTTGACTTGAAGGTGACTTTACCCACATCTTAACTTGTTTGCTTGGTTTAAGGTTTTTTTTTTTAATTATTTTTCTTTTTGTTTATTTATTTGTTAGGCATTTTTTTATATGAAAAAAATAATGACAATAATAGTAAATAAGAAATAAAATAGAATAGTTTTAGCACTTAAAAAAATTTGTTTTCCAAAAAATAAAAAATTAAATAATTTTTTTTTTCAAATCTGGTTTTCTTTTAGAAATTTTCCAAAAAAATAAAACTCCAACTTATGACTCTTTTCCTAGAATTTGTTTTTCGAAAATAAATGAATTAAAAAATGTATTCCCCGATGAATTTTTGAAATTAAAATGGACAACTACACTAAAGTTTTTAAAATGAATTATGAGAAGTATGATCCTTACTAAAGGATACGTAGACACTTACAGAGCAACTTAAAATAGAGAACATTTTTATCTTCTCTTTATAAATACTTTTTTTTTTTGTAAATAAATTTAATTTCCTTATTTGTGAATACGAAATTGTTGTTTTAGTTTAAATGGGTATTTTGAAATATAAAACTAAATTTGGAATGTTAAAAGTATTACCCGTAAGAGTTTACTAAGTTGGCGCCTGAACTCGAAATCTCTAGTTTTTTAAAAAATCATTTTTAATTTTGTTTTCACATGATCTAATGGCTAGGTTAAAATTAATCAATGCAATTGGTTTTAATCTAACCCTTTTCCCGACTATAGTTAAGTGGTGACTCCAATTTCTCTTTAAATTAAAAAAAAAAAAACTATTTTTCTTTATTCTTAGTTGAGGGTCTATATTAAATAGACATAGGGTTTGCTATAGATTGAGTTAAGGAGAATAAGAAACTAAAAAATTAAGCTTGACGTGAGAGAAGGAGTGGCTATAGAAGGTGGAGCTAAGGCATACAACATACGACATAGAAGGTGGCAATGGAGAGCTTAATACCTAGGGATTTCAATTATATAAGTAATTGTGCTCAAGTTGCTTTAAGCTCAATAACATCCCAGAAAGAGAGAGAGAGCCAAAACCATAGAGAAAGAGAGAGGTTAAAAGTGTTTTTGTGTGATTTAGAGTAAAACTAATGTTAAAATGAAATTCACAAACCCCTTTTTATACTAATAAGCTCCATATTAGTATGGAAACTTAATAAATTCGAAAATCGCAATGAATGTGTTTTACTCGGATATGATTTTGACTTCAATGAATTTTGATTGGATTTTGTGCTCTCAATGGTCATAATGAATCCCTTAAAGTTTGTTCTTAGTAAGATAACTAACTAGAAGCTTCGATTCTTACCCAGATTCGATAGATATCAAAGGAGCTAATATATTGTAGTATGATTTTTTTTTTTTATTTTCAAGTGTGATTTTAACTCACTTGATGATTACATTTAGACTTGATAATGGGTTCATTTCAAATTACTCCTAATAAGCTTTATATTTTTACTGTTAATTTGATGAAATCGTAAAGAAAATGGAATAAAAAAGGCCTTGAAAGCGAGCTACTTAGGTTGTTTTAGTGCTTTAGAAAGAGCAAACAAGGGAAAAGGAAGAAAAAATACGTCGACGTGGCACTAAGTTACATGCAATGTACCAAACCTTGACACATGGCAAGACAGCTTTATGCCATGTATACTTGTAGTTTGCAAAAAGCAAAAGGCACAACGTGTCTATTGGAAGACTCGAACCTAATGCCTTTCTTTTTTGTCAATGTTAAGACTAAGTGAAGTACTTGCAAATAAAATGATTATAAAAGCTTTTGGTTTGGCTAAATTTAAATTAGCTCAAACCAACCTAAAAAGAAATGATACCCAAGCCCTTATTATTCTAATCTTTTACTTATTCAATGTTCCTAATTTTTTCAAGTTTGTATTTTTCTTTCAATGTTCAACTTTTTTTCTTGTATTTTTCCATCTTTATATTTTTTTGTACTTTTCTTGAATTTTATAATTTTTTTGATTTTTTAAAATTAGGACCTCTTTTTTATTCTAAAAATTTTTAAATATATAAGGAGCAAAAATGTGGTGTTTATATAAGGCATTGTTGACAATAATATAGGTTATTGCTGTAGATATACAAAAGCTAATTAATTTGATCTAATGTTTAAGAAAATTTAATGCTTAAAGGGCAACTCTTAAGAAATCCTATTGAATTTAGTCAAAGGCTTTCTCTAAATCAATTTTGATCATCATAAAGCCCTATTTACCTTTCTTCTTTTTTCGGCTATGCATAAGTTCTTGCAATAGCAAGATATTGTCTGATGGGGAACGTTTAGAAATAAAACTTGATCGAGAGTGGGTGGATTAAATTGTTCATAAATGGTCGAAGATGATTTATAAGGATTTTGATGACCACTTTCTATAGTTAATTGCATAAGTTGATTGGTTGAAATTGAGTAATTTGGTTAGCCTCTAAGTGTTTTGGGGTTAAGACTAAAAGAGTTCAATTTAGGTTAGGGGATGGATTGTGTTTCAAAAATGAAAGAAATTAGCGACAAATGAGTTGTCGATAAATGGCTAATTTTCTTTATATATATATATATACTTTCATAGAACTAAGCATTGAATTTGTACTTTTTAGGGGTTTTGGAAGAGCCTATTAAGCGTAAAGCTTGTTGGATTTCTTATGATAAGGTGGTTTGTACCAAACTACCAATGAATATTTTTGCATGATATTTAAGTCTCCATGAAGAGTCAAGGGAATGTGGTTTTTAGTTTTGACGACATTGAATTATTTATAAGATTAATATGTTTATGAAATACTGCTAGATGTGACTTGTAATGGTTTGGGATTGTAAGATCTAATTACCTACTAAATCTTATAACTCCCTAAATACAATTTTTCAATCTTTTAGTTAAGATAAGGGTATGATAATATTTAGTATTATTAAGCTTGCCATTTTTCATCCATTTTGATCTTAACTTCCATTTCCATAAATATTCCTCTTGTCATAAGATTTGGTTTAATTGCATTCATAGGTTGTTCTCTAATTGCATTAAGTTACTAATTGTATAAGTTGCAATCTTATACTCAATATTTTTAAAGTTTTGTTATCAGTTTCGATATCTCCTTGAATATATATGTGTGAAATCATGATTTTCACTATTATATTGAAGTTATGATTTGATGTATTTTTGTTTTATTTATCAAATAAGTGTTTATGACTCAAAATTTAGATAAATTACATGGGCATACTTTGAAAATTTCCAAGATTACATGAATTTTTATTTTTTAAGAGTAAAGTGTTTAAACTCCTGAAACAATATGAGACCTACCTTTTTAATATATTGACTGGTTATGTATATTTTTCTACCGAGGTGAATAATTAAATTAATATATCTAACTAACACATGCAAGAAAAAAGCTAAAAATTCAAAAGATAGAAGAATAAAAAAATTTTAAAAATGTAAAAAAAAAAAATCTAGTGTAATTTTAAAAAAGGAAAAAAGAATCTATGTAGCTAGTTCCAAGCAACAAATTTAATTAATTAATATTAAATATATAAAAAGGGATGATAAATTAATATATTTAATTAATTTGTCACTTCTGTATAGACTTAAAGCAAGTTCGAGTGTAATTTGTATACAATTAAGGGTGTTTATAGTTCAATTTAGGGGTTAAACTGAACTAAATCGTGTTTAATACAGTTCAGTTTAAACATTTATGCTTTATTCACTTGAAGAGAATTAGAATTCAATTCTCCTTTTATTTCTTATTACAGCGTTTTCTTAGTTTTTTTTTTTTTCGGTTCACAATTTCTTAAGAATCCCAATTTTGTGAAATAATTAATAGGGATTCCTTAATTCAACCAAAGAATTACGATTTCTCATAAAATTTTACATTTTTTTTTCTAAAAATAACCTCATATTAATTTAACAATAACTATCACTACTATTGTCATCGTCATTATCGACCACTGCTACTACCATTAACACTACCGATTATTATTACCACCATTGCCATTGTCGCTATTGTTGCCGTCGCCACAGCCACAACCACAACCACAACTACAACCACAACTACAACTACTACCATTGTCATCGCTATTGTTACTACTACTACTATCATCGTTACCAATACCGTTACCATTACACTATCGTCACTACTATCATCTTGTTGCTACTACCATTATTACCATCACCGCCGTTGCCATCACCATTATTACTTACCATCATCGCTGTTACCACTATCACCTTTGACCATCGCTATCATCACTACCGTTGCAACTACCTCTACCTCCCTCTAAGCCACTATTCTAGTGGCCGCTACCACTATCAACCATCACTATCCCTATTGACTACGCTCATCACCACCGTCGCTGACCATTACTACTGCTTCCGTTCTCGCAAGCGATTTCTTCTACCATTACTTATTACCTTAGAATTACTTAAGAAAGAAAATGAATCAAGGTAATTTAGTCATTAAAATTCTATTATGTGTCTATTCTCAAGTTATTTATTAATCCAACTAAATAAAGTAATAGGTATTACACTCTTATTACATTCCTTAAAAATTTCAATTACATTCCTTTATCATTCTATTCAATGAAGTAAATGAACTGTTAATGAAACAAATTGCTTTTAATAATTTAAGGTTTTGAACCAAATTGTTTTGAATGCAATTCAGTTTGGTTCAAATCACTTTTTTAAAAAAACCATTTTCTTTTTAATATCATTAATAGTTATCGAAGTTCTCAAATGATATTAATTTCCAAACTAAGATACATCATGCAAAAATAAAAGCCATATAATATTATTTCACAATAACATTGCGTATTTAATAAAGTGAAAGGGTATGAGTAGGCTAGAAACAAGAGATAATAGTGAAAGAAAATAAGTGGATTGTAAATGTTAAAAATAAAAATAAGTAATGGAAAAAATGAAAAAGACAAATAAGATTAAATTGAAATATTAACAGAATTTAAAACTAAAATAATGTTATACATTTCTATTTTATAATAAGAAATTGTTTGGTTCAGATTCAAACAGTATGATTCGGCTTGATTTTTTGAATTGAATTCTGAACCGTTTAAATATTCTTTACATAATACCAAACTAAAATATAAAAAACTTTTCATTTTACAATTTGATGTAATTTTATTTGGTTCAGTTTGATGAACCTTATAAACAATGGTAGCATAAATGAAACAACATTTGCTTACTTGTGTATATAGGTAAAGTATTGGCATTATATTTAAGTTGTAATGAAATATTTTAATAATACTATGTTAACTTTCCGATAACATCTGTATAAAAATGGTAACGAATGACTACTTACAAACTTTTTTCGGCAACTGATGACAGTTTAGTTTCTACTGATACTAGCAGAAAGTCTACACGTTTTTTAACTTAATACTAGCGATTTATGCCAATCCTATCAATGATTTCAACGCTGGACCAAATATCAAAATCGCCGGCCTTATTACTTAGTCGAATGATTTATAAGATCTTAATTTCTTGATGTTCATCCAATATACGTGGATATAATTTCCAAAATTAACATACTATTTTAAATAGAAATATTCATGGCAAACGCTAGGTTATCTAAAAATAAATAGTAATGAATGGTTTGTTGCCCTACCAGAAAGTAAGATTCTAGAGTGTCTAGTCGATCTTTACCCTGGAAAACATTTACATACATAAATTAGAGTAATTGGTCATTGATTGAGATTTTCCCTTAAAATTTACTAAGTTCGAATTTCAAGACAATTCTAAAGCTTTTTTTTTTTAATAACATTTAAACCCTAATATTTTTATCCTTTTCCCCAATCTTCCTCTTTTTATAAGAACTCATGACTTCGAAACTCCCTATCTCATCCCTCATTGTAATTTGTAAATGAAAAAAAAAAAAAGAAACCACAAAATTAATTCAAGCTGGGGACTGAGAATAACTCCAATTATTCTTTGGCCCGATAAACCAACATGTTCCTGTCCATACGATGGACTGCAGCTCTTTGGTAGGAGCTTTGCGTTATTGTGGTCGAATTCGATCAATCAGGCACGGAAAATCATTCCACTCTCAATTTCTCAAACTTGGTTTATCAAACGATGTCTTTGTAGCCAACAATTTGATGTCCATGTACATAGATTCCGAGTCACTAACCGATGCACAGAAGCTGTTCGACGAAATGCCTGAAAAAAATCATGTTACTTGGGGTACTATTTTGTCCGCGTATGTTAGTTTTGGAAAACCCCATGATGCTATCGAATTATATAATCATATGTTGGTATCTGAATCACAAACTCCCAATGGATTCATATATTCTTCAGCGTTAAAATCGTGCAGTCTTTTAGGTGATCTAGAATTGGGTAAGCTTATACACGACAGAATACACGAGTATGGATTAGTTTATGACACTATTTTGATGAATACCCTTTTGGATATGTATGTGAAATGTGGAAGCTTGAGTGATGCCAGGAGAGTTTTTGATGAGATTCATTCGAGGACAGCAACTTCATGGAATACTATGATTTCAGGATATTGTAAGGAAGGACAGATGGGGGAGGCGTTGAGTTTGTTTTGTCAGATGCCGGTCAGGAATTTAATTTCTTGGAACAGTATCATTTCTGGTTTTGCTGATAGGGGAGGTATAAGGGCATTGGATTTTGTGGTTTTAATGCACCAAGAAGGACTTAAGCTTGATGGATTTACGTTTCCTTGTGCATTGAAAATATGTGGCTCCTTTGGTTTGCCATCCTTTGGGAAGCAGATTCATGGTTATGTAGTTAAGTCGGGCTATGATTGCAATTGTTTTGTTGCTTCAGCATTGATTGATATGTACTCTGACTGCAACGAATTAGACAATGCAATTAAATTGTTTGATCAGTACTCATGCTGTGGGATATCTGTCCATGAGCAGTTAGCAATTTTCAACTCTATTATCGCTGCATATGTTCTGGGTGGAAAGAATGAAGCTGCACTCTCTTTGCTCTCTAAATTGCATTGCCTAAGGGCACATCTGGATTCATACACATTTAGCAGTGCCTTGAAAGCCTGCATTAACTTAATTAACTTGAAGCTTGGGCTTCAAGTGCATGGGTTGATTGTCACCAGTGGTTATGGGTTAGACCATGTTGTTGGAAGTATTCTTATAGATTTTTATGCAAAGATTGGGATAATTAAAGATGCATTTAGATTGTTTCATAGGCTTCCCAGGAAAGATATTATTGCCTGGTCCAGTGTCATAATGGGGTGTGCAAATATGGGGTACCACTCCCTGGCTTTTTCCTTGTTCAAGGAAATGCTAATCTCAGATATTGATGTGGACGAATTCATCCTCTCATGCATTTTGAAAGTTTGTTCGAGTTTAGCATCTATTAAAAGTGGCAAACTAATGCATGCTTTTTGTTTGAAGAGCGGATATGATTTAGATAGTGTAATAGTTACTGCTCTGATTGATATGTACTCGAAATGTGGTAATGTTGAGGATGGCTTAAAATTGTTTCATAGCTTGAGAGTGAGGGATGTTATCTGTTGGACAGGAATTATTTTGGGTTGTGCTCAAAATGGGCGACCAGAGGAAGCAATTAGATTATTCTATGAGATGTTGCGAACAGGGTTAGTGCCAAATGAAATTACCTTCTTGGGTGTTCTTGCTGCATGTAGACATACTGGTCTTGTAGAAGAAGCAGAGGCCATCTTTGAATCTATGGAAAGTGAACATGGATTACAACCCCATTTTGAGCATTACTATTGCATGATTGATCTCCTTGGTCAAGCTGGGCACTTCCAAGAGGCAGAAGAATTAATTGCTTCCATGCCATTCAAACCTGACAAAACTATATGGAGCTCATTGCTTGCAGCTTGTGGAAATTACAAAAATGCTGAATTAGTAAATAGAATTGCAGAAAAGCTGCTTGCAGCCTATCCTGAAGACCCTTCAGCATATGTTATGCTCTCAAATGTATATGCATCACTGGGGATGTGGGATAACACCTGCACTGTGAGGGAGGCTGTTAAAAACATTGGTCCAAAGGAATCTGGGAAGAGCTGGGTTGAGATTGCTCGCTAGGAATCTTGCTTAATGTGTGATCAGGAAATATCTTAATTTGAACCTGGGGGATATTTGGTTGAGGTTTCTGTCTGAAGTCTTAAAAGAATCAAATAGTTGCATCATATTAATGGTCATCAAATTTCAATGACCAGCACACTCTCTAGGATATTCAAGATGATCTCAAATGGGAAAAAGTTTTCAGGTCACCAGATGGAAGACAAGAAAACACGTTTCAAGATGATAGCACTGGGAAGGCATTTTCTTCAGGTTGATAGAATGGGACAAGATTGCTCAAAAGCTATTGCCTTTCAGTCCATGAGTTATGGCGTGCATGATCAGTAAGTGCAATGCTGAACATCATGAATATGGTTTTCGGTGTCGTTATGCTCGATAGCATGAGTATCTTGCTTTCTTGATAATTTTGATTGCTTCTCTACAAAGCAGTTTGAATCTGAAATGTTATGTCTTGGCAATACGGTCTTGGACAAGTGAATTTAGAAAGATATATGATATCACTTCATAACCATGCTTTGGACTTTGTGAAAGTAGTTTGACAGCAGCCTGATGCGCTGATGTAATGATATGATGACATTGCCAATATGTATCACTTACACATCCCAGCATGGGCCACCACAAACTACTATATGTAGGAGAAGTTCATCCTGTCTTAAAGGAACGAGGGTAGGTGAAAATACTACTTTGTTTGTTGCTCTACATGTCCTGATCTGATGTGAAGCACAAGAAAATTTCTGAGAATCTCTTACCTGAAATTTGATGCCCGATGCAGTTTCACTAGAGGAGGCCCTCTTGCCAACAAGCTTTCCATTTATGTGCCTCCAGTATTCCAACTTTAAAGCCCTGAAGGTTTTCATCATTAGTAAACACACTTGTGAACAAGCTAGTCGCTTGAATGATTGAAGAAAGTCCAGGCAAGTGAAATGAATATAGTGTTTTCTTGGATGTAGGTTTTCTTCCTCTCAGTCTCTTACTGCCAAAAATTTCCTTAACCTGAAGGATATGGTGGCCTTCTCATGCTGCCTTTATAATGGAGGAGAAGCTGGAAAATTCAGTTTGATTCAACTAGAGAAAATGGTTGGAAAGGAAGCTTCATAAGGAAAAACCATGTCATCAGCCCTGGTCTCAAACGTGTTGATGGAAAATGCCTCTTACTCCTTGGAGGTATGTCTTTGTAATTAACTACATTTTGGTCTTGGAATCCACTCATTATTAAAGTTCATTGGATGTCTTTGTTCATTGCTTGCATATTTAACAGTTTCAATCATCTTGATTGTTAGACATCAATGCTGAATATTATCTAATCATTCTGTTATCTCCACTTCTTTATGACTTTATTAACTAAAATTCTCTTTTGCTCAATGTTTTTCCTGTCATCATATGTCAGAGCATGCAGTGTGGAATGAGATTTGATAATAATGCTTCCATTTATAATGGCCTCTTGGAGAATATTCCTTGCAGAAAGATGTTATTCTCACAAAGATGTCCTTGGAAACCTGAACGAACTTGATCCTTTCAATATACAATTCTCTTTTCCTTTGCAATGACAAATTAATTGATCTTATGTGCAGACATCTTATCTTGATGTTAGTAAGATAAGATGGCTAATGGAGTGGTTGATATCTAGCGCAGTTCTATCAAGTGGATGCATTACCATAGTGCTTTACTCCTTTCAGCAATTCTGCTGGCTGAAGATAATTTCTTAACGGTCCAAAACCCAAAATTTCAATTGTGATAGCTTGTGATAAATCAACCTTAATATTTTGCTAGTGATGTCATGAGAATATCAACATTTTCAAAATATGTACTGATTTGAATTGTCTAACATATGAATGAATTGTTCAGTATGGCCTGCCACAAAATTGTAGGGATGCTTCTTCCATGTTTCTACGGATGTGGATCATTTTCATTTACTCTTTCTCAATTTTCCTGAATATTTCTTCTCCAAATGCTGCCATGTGGATTATGAAAAACTAGCATCCACAATTTAAATCTCTCCTTATCACACTCTTAAACTACTCATCTTCTTCCACTGTAATTTTTATGCACTCCTTAGTGATTAACAAAACAAAAAACTAATCACCAACCATGTTGACTATTAGCTATGTTGCCATGGATTATGACCAGATTAACAATCAAGTTGCCATGAACCATGACCCAATCACTAGCAACACCTTTAGAAACTATTAATAGATCAATAGCCATGCTTTTCTTCCTACATTTCCACCTATAGTCCTTTTTTTTAAAAAAAAAAAGAAGTTTTTTAAGGTAACAATACTACTCATTTCACACAATGAAATTAATTAAACCTATGGAACCATGTCTGTCATCTTCAACATATATGTCTGTCATCTTCAACATATATATTTTATTTTATTTCATATCTAAATATGATTTTTGTTTTTGTATTTAAATAACAATCATTAATGAAATGATATAATGGTAGAAACTTTTATGATGTAGTTGGAAAAATAAGCTTTTTTCATGATGCTCTATTTTTAGTGCTTAACTTTTCCTTCTCATGATTTTTTTTTTTGGCCAACCTTCTCGTGATTAATTCGGGTGCTTTCATGCATTTCATTGCTTATTAGTCGCAAGTATTTTTTCCTTTTATTAAATGCTTAATCAATAATACCAACACCACGATGAATTGAATAGAATTAGATAACTATCATCAATAATTTAGGCGAGTTAGACTATAATGAATAGTTTGGTGTGTTTTAGGAATGTTGAATGGGTCAATTTGCAATTCACTAAAGTTTTATTGGCTTAATTGAGCATTAAGTCTTGAATTTATTAAATCATTCATTGACTTTGGTTTTAGGTCATCAAAAGACTTAACTTTGAGTTTGATCCATGAAAGTATAAACTTAGTGGAAGAGTATGAGTTGAAAACTTTATCACCGTTTCCATTGGCTTATACATTTCATCCTTAATCAATATCAGTCTTGGCAATACAGTATCCTAAGAGTAGAAATATGAGGAGTTAATTTGCAAGGTAGACCTGAAAATTTAATGAATAACATTTGCATCCAAAAAATAAAACTATTTGTGTTGTCACAATTTTTACATTTTTACAGGCAGTACAAATTGTTCATATCGTTTGTTCTTATGTCTTATTTGGATGTTTTTGTATTTTCATGTTTACAACTATATGATAAAAGCTTTTAATATATTTAAAACATCAGAGTTCATTGATGTTTGATTTTAAAAAAACTTTAGTGTTAAGATATTATTATAGCATAGTACAACATAATTCCATCACTTTACTAATTTACTAATAATATAAGAATTTTTAGATTCTTATTTGCAAATTAGTAGATGAATTGTTTAATATTGTAGATGATATATTCTTTGATTAGATTCCTCATATTGTCATGGAGTTTGAAATATATAATGATATGTGGGAATTATGGGCTATATATGGAGTGATGATAGGATTTGATATTTGAGGACAGTATGCTAATAAAAGGGAGATAGATAAGAAGTTTATTTCATGAAGATTTGAATGTACTAAAGAAGGTAAGCTAAAAGTAGATTAGAGAGATATATTCACAAAAAATCCAAAAGCTAAAAGAAAAACCAGTTGTCTTATAAAAATGATGAGAAATTGGAAAATATAGATATCATGATCTTGACATTGAGTATTTTTGTGTTCATCATCTTCCAAAAACTGCATATGATGCCATTACAAAGGAAGATATTAAATGTACATGGTTTAGCAATTGAATTGGTTATCAATTTTAGACTGAAAACTAACCAAGCATATGAGTTCGTGACACAAGGAGTTGATGGTAAAATGAATGTTGGGACATACCAAGTTTGACTAGAGGATTTTCTTTGAAATATAAGACAAAAGGATTTGGTATATAAAAATAACAATCAACTAGAAAATTCATCTTTCATTAGTACAATGCAATTAGATTGTAAAGAACTGATAATAAACATTTTTGGGCCGTCTTGAAAATGATAATGTATTGTGCTCATTTTAGTAATATGGTTATACTTAATATTATCTTTAGTACAAATAAGAAAAACAGATTATTTGGTGTTTTTATTGTATTTAATAATCATAGTAGCATATTGATTTTTGAGATAGCACTTTTGTATGATGAGGTAATTGTATCTTTTGGTTGGTTACTTATACATTCTTAAAAGCATATGAAAGAAAAAATCCTTTGACAATATTCATTGATCAAGATTAAACAATGACAAAGCACTAAAAAAGTTAATGTTAAAAACTTTTCATGAGTTATGCATTTGGCACATAATGCAAAATGCACTTAAAAAATTTAATGAAAGACAAGTCTTGCTTTTTAATAGGCATTAAAGCTTGAATGTATGATTTTGAAGACTAATTAGAATTTGAAGAACTGTAAAGTATCAGGTAATAGGAAATACATGGTTAGAATCTATTTATATTTGGTAGGAGAGATGGAATAAATGTTACAAGAAAAATATGGTAATAAGCAGAATGTGAGATACACCATTAGGTGAAAGTTTAAATGGAGATTTAAAATATTATTTAAGATTGGACATGGATCTTCTCTAGTTTGTAAGGCATTTTGAATGAGTAATGAACGGTAAAAAGTATATTGAGTTGCAAGTTGAATATGATTTTAGATAGAGGTTGTTGGTGATGAAATTGCAAAAATTGTTCTTGTTAATGTAAGTAGGCCAAATTTATGCTCCAAAACTATTCAATACCTTGAAAGATGAATATGGTTTGAGTTCCATTGCACTCATTTTAAGTATAGGAATGAAATGGAATCTTTACATAAGTATGTAGTATAGATAATTGACTAGAGAGTATACAATAAAGTATTATGTAATCTATCAAGTGAAAGATTTTATGTACTTTTACAAAGTTGAGACATTTGGAATTTTATATCGCTATGTTTTCAAGCTGTACGGTGCGTTGGTTATTAAGTATATACCTTAAGATTATGTCATTGAGTGTTGTACGAGAGAAGTAAGGAGTGATACAAACCAAAACTAGCAAGGGTGTATTTCACAATTTCATCCTTAGCAACTTCTATATGTAGTCGTATAGCTTGCAACTCATTATATCTTTTGTCATTTACTGTCTATTGAAAATGTTTTAGAAACTTTAGAAGATTCATATTTTATTTTAAATAATCTTTTGATTCTCTATTTAGACTTTCACTTGATTATGGACTTTGCATTCCTCTTGTCACCATATTTTTGTATGTAGCATTTAGTACATTTTTCCTTTAAAGCATGAGTGTATTCTAGCAATGCATTTCATGTCAAATATGTTTCGATCATTTCTATCCACACTTTTTGAAATTTTAATTGGTCTTAAACTTTCATACATGCTTTAAGATCCGCTAAAAAGCAAGATTCATCAAATATTTGATACCATTCTGAATTAAGTACATAGCTCACGAAAAGTCTCTTGTAACACCTCTCTTAATATCTTTGCTATTGTCAAATCTTCATTATTTAATATTGTCAAAAGATTTTTTTATCATGTGTTTCTAAAAATATATCAAATAACCAACTATAGGATATAGCTGTCTTATCATATAAAAGTATTACCCTAAAAATCATTACATGCCTTTGCGATGGTTAAATCCAACAAAAATACCCTATGGTCGATTTTAATTATTTTACTGAAGGCAGTGTCAAAGGTGATTACATGACCAAGATCAGCATCATGATTTATCATTATCAGGCAGCCTAAGAAATACTTGTCATCCATCTTCAAAATCTAGTTACATTATACTAAAGGAAGATGGATTTTTTAGTGATTGTTGCTGAAAGCACCTCAGTATAACTTTGGTTTTTTCATAAACCAAATTTCTTTGACTTCTATTCTGAAGATAATTCTTCTTATCTAACTTGGTATGTCTAAATTTCTCTCTATCATCGGTTTCTTGTGTTATAAACTTTTAGGCTTGCTTTGTTCTAAGTTCACAATTGTTTGTCAATTCAATTGTCAAAGTATATGCATCTAATATTCTCTTCCATGATGGCATCATATGATTCGTTTCTTAAAGATGAAAAGTGTGATTATGCTTAATATCGAGATTATGAAGTCAATATTTCCCTATCTTAAAAGTAAATACAATGTCTATCTTTACAAAATAATTGGTTTTTGTTTTAACTCTTGATTTTTAGATAGTAATTTTCTTCTATATGTTTTTTTTGGTTACCTTCTTTAGCACATATAAGTCTATGTGAAATAATTTCCATCTATCATTTTTTATTTGTATACTGCTTTTAAATGCCAAATCCTATTTCTTTCCATAGTTAACTCATAATTTCCGTACATATCTCAAACTCCATACTAACATGTGGAATCTAATCTTGTAATATATCACCTATAGCATTAGTCATTTCATCTACTAATTTGCAAATAAATATACAAAGACACTTACTTTCTTAATAAATTAGTAAAGTGATGAAATTATACCGTACTTTGTTATTCTTGTAGCTCAAAATTAAAATTTTTGATAATGAATCAAGCATCTGCTAACTTTGATGTCTTAAATATACTAAAAGTTTTAATGATATAACTGTAGATATGAAAATGCAAAAACATACTAATGAAACAAAAGAAGTGATGATGCAAATGGTTTGTCTTGTTATGAAAACAAATTAAAATTGTAACAATACAAATTGTTCCATGACATGAATGCATATAGTTATCCATTAAGTTTTAAAGTCTTAATTTTTAAAATTATTCTTCACAGTTCTCCTCTTAGAAATAGAGTTTTCAACTTATTATCTTCCATTAAATCTCTAAGTTTAGGGATCAAATTCAAAATTGAGTCTCTTGATCACCAGTAAGGCCATAAGCATTAGTTCAATGAACGACAAAATAAAAATTAAGGCATGATGCTCAAATAAGTCAGCAAAACTTTGGTAAATTGTTGATTAACCAATTTAACATTCCCAAAAACATCAAAATTATTCCATATAACCCACTTCACTTGAATTATTTGTGGGATACTCATTTAATTATATTAAGTTCACTGTTCTGTTGGTATCATTAATTTGCATTTAACAAAGAGGGAAAAAAAAAAAAAAACTTGTGACTTATATGCAATCAAATGCAATGAAATACCTAAATTGGTAATGAGAAGGAAAATTTGGCAGAACTAGACAGTTTATTTTTGCAGCACTATGAAGAATGTTTCTGTTGTTATAGCACATCTTCGTTAATTGTTATTTAAAAACAAAAAGGAAAATCATACAATATAAAGAGTATTCATGTATGAAATAAGATACAAAATATACCTAAAAGTTTGATACAAAATCATACAGTATAACATACAATATAAAGGGGATTCAAGTGTAAATGTTCCATTGTTGTCATATTTTCCATCAGTTTGATAGTTTTAATGTGTGAAAAGAGCAATAGCATTGTTACCTTAAAAAAAGAAATTTGAACTGTTTAAGAAAATGTAGGAAAAGAGCATTGCTGATTGGGTTGTGGTTTTCCTTGGGTGTGTGTCTGGTGATTACTCTATGGTTCCTGGCGATGTTGCGGTCATGGTTCGTGGCAACGTGGCTAGTGATTGGCGTAGTTGGTGATGGGTTTTGTTTTGTTGAAGTTTATCCTTAGAGAATTAAGTGCATAACAAGACGAGGATGAAGATGAGTAGTTATAAAGAATGTAATAAGGAGAAAATTAATTTTAACCATTGAATTTGCATTTGAATGAAAGGAAAATATGCAAAGGGACTAGGTGCAATACCCATTAGAATAAGACCAACATCATCAGAGGCATTCCGATTCCATAAAAATCATTTATACTTTTTTTTTTCCCTTTTATAATTCGTTACATTTTTGTAATGTATATTTTACAAACTTTTTCGTTGTAATCTATTCGCTATCCCGTAATTTATTTACAGCTCCTGAATTTCTTTTAAGAGGAGATTGACTTTGGATTTCCTTTTTTTACAAACTCCTTGGAATTCGAGGCAAAACTAGACTGTCCGCAAGGACTGACCATCAAACCACTATATCCAAGTCAGATTGACCTGTTGTCTTTACCGGCCTAAACACCAGTACCTGTTGCTTTTATTTTATTTTCTATTTGTTTTTGTGTAAGGATTCGCTTATCAACTTCTTGGCTAATATTTCGAAGACAGAAAAAATTGATGACCCAGCTGCTGTCCATGTCCCAACAGTCACAAAAATAAAGTTGTTTTCACCTGCAACAGTATCTCCTACGTAGGCGTATAAATACGTAAGCTACTCCAGAGCTATTTGAGTATGGCTCTATATTTACTCTAATTCTACTTGAATAATTTATGGAGTGAATTTTGAATTTATGATATTGGGTACAACGAGCTCTAAAGTCTAATCGAGCTGGGTTTGCACGTATATTGAGTTTGAGTCGATATTAAATTATTTCAATTATAAGAAAAATGTTTAAGACAAATTGAGTTCAAACGAGTTTAATAATTTCTTAAGTGTATTCAACTGTAAAATTTTCATTGCCTACCCTCTTTGCACGAGTGTAGATCAAAACAGCATTATAGAAACCTTACTATTGTATTCATTAATTTCATAGATCGTAAAATTTTAAGTTTTCTTCAATGTGTTGAACTCGATACTCATTTTACTTTCTATGAAGATTGGGCCACTAGATTTGATACTTTCGAAAGTTATGATGTGGTAAATAACTTTCGTACCAATATCTATTATGAAGCTCAGTAAGCAGCCAAAGATGTTGATATCCTTGCATCTCCATCCATAATTCGAAGAAAATCATTAAAATTTTGATGTAAACACTCGGCATTTTCTATAAACAAATTGACATGGACTCGTCAGAAGGAAAGTGCTTGTAAATCTTCAGGATGTAGATATCTTTCCGAAAGTTGTAATGTCTTTTTTATCCTTATAATTTTCTATGGAGAGACTTCAAGCTGGAGATGGAAGCATACATGGGCATAGAATAGGGCCTCGGCCCAATCTGGCCTTAGTTTCTGTCACAAGTCCATGCAATCGCTCGGTCCTACGGATTTGATTCACTGGTCTTGAACCAGTCGGAACCGGAATGTATTTTTTTCTAAAAGAAAATTTCGCTATTTAGTTCTTTTTTTTTTTTTCCTCTGGAGTCCCTCTGGCTTTTTTCTCCTCTTAGATTTATAAGCATGTAGCTGATAATGATATAAATTAACTATTGATGGTTATTTATTTATTTTATTTTGTAAAAAACCCTTATGCATGGGAGTGGGAAGCCCTTCATAATTTTATGGATATGATCTGATGAGGGTAAAAAGAAAAAAAAGGAGATGTAAAGTGTCGTCATATGTCGTTTTTATCAATTCAAGATGTCAAAGTTATGAGCACCTACATTGCCAATAAACTCAAAAGTAGTAATTTAATTTAATAATTGTCAAAATCAATGTATGACTCAGTTCTCACAATGTTGTTATGTTTTCTCAAAATTTCCCTTATTATTATGTACTTAAATGGGGGTTTGCCAAATGAGCTTCTTTGTGTTGCGATAAGGGATGAGGGACGAAAAAACTTGACCACGTAAGTAAACCAAAATCGAGAAAATAAGTCTTGCATGAGCGGGTCATCTCTCGAGGCTTTTTTTTCTTTCCTTCCCCTCAATGCATCAATTGCATAAGCATCCCGAGAGTTGAACATTCTATCCACATACTAAAAATAAAAATTCAAACACTTGTTTGAGCCTTTCTTTTGGAATGAAGGTCCAAGGTTATCGTATTTGTAATAAGACAAATAATAGGAATTTTCAAGTGTTATCCTAACCAAATCTTGATCATGTCATTTAGTTATATTTGCAATATCACATTGTCTTTGTATTACATAAGGTCGCAAGTATATTAAAGATTCTAAAATAAATAAATGAATGCTTGGTTAATGTTTTCATACAACCTTGGAAAATTTTATGTACTTGCAGGTCTATAACCTACTATGCTTTGGAGAAGTTTATAAGTAGAATTCCATTGATGTTGCATGTCCCTTAAACAGACAAGATGTGAAGAGCACAATGGATGTGAAAGAAGGTTTCCCTTGTGTAGGCTGCAAAGGGCTTGCAGTTGTGGAATGGACATAATGTTGTTGTATTGTTAAAACCAATTGAAAATATTTATTTTGTGATTGCATACACTCATTTAAAATAATAATGCTTATATTTTGTACATTGTAGCATTCATTAAATTTTGAAGAACTCATCTATTTAGTAACAAGTTATTCTTATATATGAATTTTCAACATTACCGTAGATAAACAAATATATGTATTTAGCGATTAAAACTTAATAAAAAGGTTTTTTTTTTTTTTTTTTTTTTTGCCTTCGGTAAGTTTAAATATCGTTCTAAGGCACGATTTTGCCATAATCAAACTAGGCGCGAGGATTTAAGCAAACTAGTTCATATTCAACAAAGTCAATATATTTATGGTATTGTAGGACAAGTGCATGTGTCACGGGCGAATTCCGTCGCTCGACCCTGTATGGCACTTAGCGTTCTTGATCTCACTAAGGAAGGCTAAATCAGCCTGTAAAACACTCACAATGTTAGAGAGAGAAAGTAGAGAAAGAAACTTTGATCGTATACTGTATTCACTCAAATAACTTATGTGTTACATCTGAGGGGAATATCCCTATATATACAAAAAGCCTTTACAATCTAATGGTTAAAATTAATTCGATTTAATAGTTACAATTGATTACCAACTACTACATTCACCTACCCCCATCTATTACTATACAAGATTCTGGACTTCTCTAGAACCTTCTAGAGCCTTTCATCATCTAGAAGCTTTTAGTGGGCTTGGGCTTTCGTCTTTGGGCTTTAGGAACCTTTTAAGAATGGAACCTTTTAAGAATGGTCCATTTTGGGAGGTCCGTAACATTCTCCCCCGCTCAATCTGGCGACGCCTTCGTCGCTCCTTCATCGTGGAACTGTCGAATCTTGTTTTTAAATTACCACAGTGCTTCGGCTAATTCCCAATTGGCTTCACTCTCCGGTCTTTCCTTCCACATTACCATATACTCATGTCTGGGAGTTTGTCCACGTCTTTTCACATGTTTATCAGTTATGATCCCTTCCACTTCCTTATCAAATGAATCCCGTACTCCTATTAGGGCCTTTTGTGATATAGCTCTTATAGGGTTTTCCTCATCTTTGTGGAATGGTTTTAGCATGCTCACGTGGAAAATCGGGTGGAATTTCAGTTTGGATGGAAGTTCCAATTTGTAAGATACTCGCCGCTCTCGTTTCACAATTGGGAATGGACCCTCGTATCGCCTCATTAGACCTTTATGTAGTTGTCCCTTCGTACGTTGTATCAAATGTAACTTAACAAGCACTTGGTCACCTACCTGATATTCCATCGGCCTCCGCTTCTTGTTTGCAATCTTCTTCATTCTCTTGATAGATTGGTTTAAGTATGTTCGAACTAAGTCATGATTTTCCTGCCATTCTCTTGCAAATTTATATGCGGGAAGGCCGGACCCCGTATATCCTATTGCCACTGTATGAGGAGTTAAGGGTTGCCTTCCCAGGACGATCTCGAAAGGACTCTGTCCGATGGACTCATTCTTCTGTAGGTTAAACGAGAACTACGCCACATCTAACAATTTGGTCCAATTGTGTTGGTTAGCCCCTATAAAATGTTTTAACTATAATTCCACTAAAGCATTCACTCGCTCTATTTGAACATCAGTTTGGGGATGAAAACTAGTTGAAAAGTTCAACTCGGATCCCAGAAGTTTGAACAGTTTTGTCCAAAATTTCCCTGTAAATCGCCCATCTTGATCACTTACAATGTTTCTTGGCAGGCCCTAATACTTTACTATATGTTTCAAGAATAATCGGGCAACTTCATCTGCTGGGCACTCCTTTGTTGCTGGGACAAAAGTCGCGTATTTTGAGAACCTGTCTACCACAACCATGATTGTACCATACCCTTCCGATTGGGGTAAACTTACAATGAAGTCCATGGAAAGATTTTCCCATGGCCGTTCAGGAATAGGAAAAGGCTCTAGTAGTCCCGGAGTTGCCTTGTGTTCAACTTTGTCTTGTTGGCACATGAGACAAGTTTGGACATAACTTTCAATATCTTCCCTTATGTGTGGCTAAAAATACTTTTCTTCCACTAAGGCTTGGGTACAGTGCATCCCTAGATGACCTGCTCATTTAGAATCATGACACTCTCTAAGTATCTCCATTCTCAGATTTAAGGAATGGGGCACATAAATTCATTGTCCCTTTGTATATATTAGTCCATTCTCTTGCCAAAATCTCCTTGTCTTTTTCTTGACATTGGATCAATAGAGATTTAGCTTGCTTATCACTCTCCATCCCCTCCTGGATTCTATCAATGAGGTTGCTTTCAGGTTTGCTGATGGCTGCCAACTCAACCCTTCGGCTCAAAGCATCTGCCACAACATTAGTCTTACCTAACTTATGTTTAAGGTCGAAATCAAATTCTGCTAGGAAACTTTGTCATTGGGCTTGCTTAAGAGAGAGCTTTTTTTAAGTTTAAAAATAGCTGGTGGCCATATTGTCAGTCTTGACCACAAACTTCTTCCCTAATAAGTAGTGCCTCCATACCCGAAGACAGTATACTATCGCCGTTATCTCCTTTTCATGTACTGGATATCGCTTCCCTGTGTTGTTTAATTTTTAGCTCTCAAATGCCACGGGGTGTCCTTCCTGCATTAAAACCCCTCTAATAGCAAAATCACTACCATCAGTACATACCTCAAACGATTTGCTAAAGTTGGGAAGGAGAAGGACCGGCTCCTTAGTGATTGCCATTTTCAAGGTCTCGAGTGCCCGTCGTCTCTCTGTACTCCAAACCCAAGGGGTATCCTTTTTGAGTAAGTCCGTCAATGGGCTTGCTATCTTCGAATAGCCCTTAATGAATCTTCTATAGTAATTTTCTAAGCCAAGGAAGGATCTCAGCTCAGTAGGCTTGGTGGGTTCCTTCCAATCCCAGATGGCTCGTACCTTTCTTTCGTCCATTCTAATCTTTCCTCTCCCCACTATGTGACCAAGGAACATCACCTCTTCTTGTGCCTTCTTGTGCAAAGGCACATTTCTCTATTTTCACATATAGATCATTCCTCCTCAAAGCTAAGAATACTGAGCGAAGGTGCTCTATATGTTCCTCCAACGTCTTACTATAAATCATAATGTCATCCAAGTACACTACTACAAATTGATCAAGAAAGGGGGCTAAAACACGATTTATAAGTGTACAGAAAGTAGCTGGGGCATTAGTAAGGCCGAACGGCATGACTAGGAATTCAAAAGCACTATACCTTGTAACACAGGTGGTCTTGGGTTCATCTCCTTCTGCAATCCTCACTTGGTGATATCTCGAGCGTAAATCTAATTTAGAGAAGTATCTAGCTTCTCCCAACCTGTCGAATAGATCCGATACCAAGGAAATGGGATACTTATTCTTTATTGTGACCTTATTTAAGGCTCGATAATCAATACACATTCGGAGTGATCCATCTTGTTTATTCTGAAAAAGTACGGGAGCTTCGAAAGGTGCCTTTGAAGGCCTAATGAAACCTGCTTCTGATAATTTCTTCAATTGTCGCCTCAATTCTCTTAATTCTGGAGGTGATATCCTATATGGGATAGTGGCAGGTGGCTTGGCTCTGGGTTCCAATTCTATCACATGGTCTACCTTTCTTCTTGGTGGTAACTTCTTAGGCAACATTGGCGGCATTATATCCTTAAATTCTTCTAATATTTCCCCCACTTGAGGTGGAACACTTTCTTGACCACTAGTCTCTTCCCTAACTTTTAAGGCAGCCAAGTAAGTGACTTCATTCTTCTTGAGTCTCTTTTCCAATTGCATAGCCGATAGGAATTTGGTGGCTTGTCTTACCTTTTTTACGACAGGCACCACACATTATGAGTTGTGATCAAGTATACAAATGCAGTTAGCTCGTTGTACAATAAGTGCATCAATGCGATCCAAGAAATCCATTCCAATTACAAACTCAAAATCATCCATTGGTACTACTTCAACTGTCTCCTTTCCCTGCCAACCCCCAATACGGAGCTCTATCCCCCTGGCTATTATAATAGTGGGAACTTCTTTTGAGTTAACTGTTTTGAGCCATGTTTTGGTCTCCTCTACTTTTAGCCCCAACTCCTTTGCTGCCATATCAAAAATAAAGAGATGAGATGCTCCTGTATCTCGAGGGCATTAAGTTTCTTACCTGCTACAGATACTTCGGTATACATCAATCATTTTCTTTCATTGACTTGAGACTTTATAGCACTGAGTAGATGAACTGACCCTAACTGGGCCTCATCCCCATCATCTGAGCTTTCACTTGCTACTAGTGCCGCCAATCTCTCTTTCTTCGGACACTCCTTGGCATAATGGGGTCCATTACAGAAATAACATTTCAATTTATGGGGTTTCCATCTTTCCCCGTCTCTCCCTTTACGAGTTCTTCCTCGATCGTTATCTCTTTTTTCTACTTTGGTTTTTCTTTTGGAAGAACTCCCACTCTTCTCCCTTTCAACTCCCCCTTTCCATCTTTCCCCTGTGATCTTAGGATCAGTCTTCCGAAATTCTATTAGGCCTTCAACAACTGCAATAGCCTTAGAAATGTCTTCCACTCCCCTTCGCTCTAGCTCTAATTTAGCCCAGGGCTTTAAGCCATCCACAAACATAACCAAAGCATCTTCTTGGTTGAGGTCTGAGATCACCAACATTAACTCTGAAAATTCCTTTACATATTGCTTTATGTTACCCTTATAGGTTAGGTGACGCAATTTCACTTTTGCTTCCTTAGCAGCATTTTGGGGGGAGAATTGACCCTTCAACTCTTGTACAAAGCTATCTCAGGTGTTGATATCAGTCGCCTTCCTGCGCGGCAGAGTCTTTCAGATACATGGTAGCAGTACGTACCTTTCCAACATCATTTAAGATTCCCACAGCATTAAAGTATTGTTCCACTCCCCATAAGAAGTTATCTACTTCTCGAGCAGACCGCATCCCATTAAAGTGCTCTGGCTTTGGAATATCAACCTTATGGCCGGTCTGGAGGGTCATTCCATTTGCAACCGCGATTCGGCAAGCCGTCAATTGTGTCTTGAGATCTTCAATCTCTAGACGCATGGCTACTACCACTGCATCAATCTTAGCTTCATAAGCTTCTTCCTTAGTTTCTAAGGCCGTGACTCGGGCTTGGAAAGCATCACCCTTCTCTTCAATAACATTTCCATGCTGCCTAAGCTCTTCTACAGCCCGATTCAGTGCTCCTTGCAATTCGCCTCGGAGTTCTTCCTCCATTTCCTCAAGAATGCCTTGAGACTCATCAAATTGTTCCTTGGTCTCAGCAATGCTCAACTCTGCCTTATCCATCCTATTAAGGAAAGAGTTCAGTAAGTCCCAAGACCTAGCCCTTTGCCCGGTAACACGGCAATCGTTATGATCAGCCAACTCATCGACCATTGAAATGTTGTTGTCTCCTCCAGATGACATTTTCTCCACAAACAATTCCTTTTTTTAGGCTCTGATACCACTTGTCACGGGCGGATTCCATCGCTCGACCCCGTGCGGCACTTAGCATTCCTGATCTCACTAAGGAAGGCTAAGTCAGCCTGTAAAACACCCACAATGTTAGAGAGAGAAAGTAGAGAGAGAAACTCTGATCGTCTACTGTATTCCCTCAGATATAACCTCAAATAACTTGTGTGTTACATCTGAGGGAAATACTCCTATATATACAGAAAGCCTTTGCAATCTAATGGTTAAGATCAATTCAATTTAATGGTTACAATTGATTCCCAACTACTACATTCACCTACCCCCACTTACTACTATACAAGATTCTGGACTTCGCTGGAACCTTCTAGAGCCTTTCATCATCTAGAAGTTTTTAGTGGGCTTGGGCTTTCGTTTTTGGGCTTTAAGAACCTCTTAAGAATGACTCATTTCGGGAGGTCCGTAACACATGCATGCCTACAATCATTTTTTTTCTTTTTTTTCCCTTCCTCCTAAATATATAAATAAATTGCAAGGATTAGAAGACCTCAACCGAGAAATTTGCATCTAACCCCTTTTGATATTGAACTCAATAGGGTGCTTAAATTGCATGTAATTGGGAACACATCTATAGCCATCACCATTTTTCTTGAGCACCCTCCATTGCAATAATTGCATTGTCCTTTCTTGTTTCTTTAAGGAGTTGTAATTTCACAAGAACGTCTAGTAAATGTTTTGCATCTTAGTGGATAAGGTGGCTTACCAGTGGCAGGAGTTTCTTTACTTTGTTGTACTTGTCCCTCACGCGCTTCTTGTTAGAAATGCTCATCCTCTTTTATCTTGAGTAAGGGAAAAGCTCACAACAATATAACTTGTAAATTTTAAAAGATAAATACAACAATTTCAAGAGTATAGATTGAGAATTTTTTTTTTTAAAGTATATGTTGAAAGCAAAATGAAGAGCATAATATATAGTGAAATAGAGAGCAAAAATATAGAGAAGAATAGAGTATAACTTGTAGGCATTTTTGGTGAATGCATGAATGAAGATATTCTTTTGGTTTTTATGATAGACTCGATAAACAAAAGTAAAACTTAGTGAAGGCACAAATAGAGAAGTGATAATCCAATCTAATCTAACATGGATGCTAGCTTGAATTAGAGTTGAAATGATTGAGGGTAGAGGCCTTGGATTCAATATCTTAGGTTTTGGGTTGAGTTTTATTTTTATTTTTGTTTTTTTTTTTTATTGATACTCACAAGTGAAAATATGGTAGCTTTTCTTTTTTCTTTAAATAAACAAGTTATTTGTATCGAGTTAACCTTTTTAATTGAATTGAGAATTGTTTAAATTACCTGTAGACTGAATCGCAAATTAAATAAAAATATATAAAAACTGCATTTTATGATTCAATATAATTTGATTCAATTCTTGGTTTGGTGTTATGAAATATATATTTACACTCATATAGAAATGTACTAGAGACTGCAAATAAAGACATGTTATGTCAAATGAAACGATAAAAAAAAAAATGGTGAAAAGAAAACGACAAATAAAATTGAAAATAAATATAATTGGAATTAAAGTGAAGTCAAACTAGATTATTTTAAAGCGATTCGTCTCAGCATCTCAAACCATTCAAAGGAATTTAGTGCGGGGGAGAGCTGTAAACTCAATCTTGAAAGTGGTTCGAGCCCGAAACGCATTTCGCGCGCCCCTTCCTGAATAGGCATTGCCGCATTTCATCATTATTGGATTTTGGAAATTTTTATTACGTTGTTCTGTTCTGTGTATGTCCTTGCTAATTATATGAGAGTTAGTTTCAATATCGTTTATGAATTTAATTCCCTAGCCCACAATAAGGCAGAATGCTTCTAGTTCTAGGGAGCAACCACTGCTTTCAATGAGAGTTCTTAAAAGCCCTTCTTCGGTGTCATCTTTGCAACAATTTAGAATATAATTCTTTTAATTATTAATTTTGTTTTCCGAAAGCACTTAATCGTCTTTTATTCAGGGAAAAAATTAAGGCAACGTTCACCGGAACGAGCCAAATATCTTTCAATTCGAATGCCTCGAATTTTAATTAACTGAATGACTTATCGATGTGATCATGCACGTTTCAATTAGAATAATTAAAAAAAAAAAAGAAAAGGAAACCATAAAATACGGGGGTACATGTACTCAGAACAAAAAGGTCATTATTTTTTCAGTCCATTTTAAGATCAATACCTCAGTTGTCGCTCTTCTTGATTGTCAACTCATGATTTCAAAAGGAAAACTGACCTTTTTTGATAGCTAATAATTCATTAATAGACCGATAAAAAAATTAAAAAAAAAAAAAAGAGTCAACTGACTGGGAAGGCAAGTTCATGTCTATTGAGTCAAGAGTATAAATGTACGATTTATCTACTTATACCATTTGAGGCACTGAAGACTGAGAGTGACGGAGGCAGCTCAATGGTTACTATTTGTAAATCTTCATAATATTTAACTCTTAATTAATTCAACTCAAAGCCGAATTTAGATTTTAATATGAAAAAAAAGAAAAAAAATCTAGAGATAAATTAAACCCAAATGAGTTTGGTGATGTCGTGCACAAGCTCGTTAAAGGTCAATTTTAACTATTTCAAAATTCATAACTCAATTAAATTCGAGTTACAGGAGCTTTAAAATTTTGAATTTGAATTGTATTCCAACTTAAAATTAACATCGTACAGGACACGGTTACCATGTATACTTTTTATGCTTCCCAAGAAAATCCCCACCACTAGACAAATTATTTCAGAGTTGAGCTCCGTCATACAATGAAGAAACGGCTTCCTAGGACACAATCTTTTACAATGATATATTTACTGAT
Organism: Lumnitzera racemosa; assembly: GCA_024138005.1. Lineage (NCBI taxonomy): Eukaryota > Viridiplantae > Streptophyta > Magnoliopsida > Myrtales > Combretaceae > Lumnitzera > Lumnitzera racemosa. The sequence continues at coordinate 39,032,874 of JAMXBC010000007.1, forward strand.
CCGTATGAAATCACTGAGCCACTCATTTACGTACCCGTATAAAATTATGCTAAGACCCACTCGCCTAAATCAAATATCGTTGCTTGAAATCGAGATGTCAAAAGAAGACTATCATAAGCTGGTCGTCTTAATTTACCACCTTAGGCATGACCAGAAAAGGGAGGGAAAAAAAAAGAAAAAAGAAAAAAGAAAAAAAGGAAAATAGCACATGATAGAGGATACAACGTGCTTCTGAAAGGTCAATTGGCTGTATTTGGTACGGTTTCCATTTCAGTGACTTGCCCCTTTTATTCAGCATGATTTTTTAATGCATACTAGGGTATCAGATCTTGATTTCATGTGAAAAAATAATTGAGCCCGACTCCTGAAGCAGAAAACCAGAAGCTGAACAAATATGTGCGTGTGCGCTCACAAATGCGCACACACACACACACTCATTGATTCAATGTAACATATTCTGAAGGAGTCTAATTGAGAGAATTTCACCAGAACTTGGTGTTGTACCATCTTAAGTAGACTCAATTTTTCACCTAAACTGCAATATCTTAAATGATGATATTAATGCTGCTTGCTACTCATCTGTCTAGGACGATTATCTCAGGCTCAACTATTTTTGATTGATGCAAAAGAGCTTTTGATAATTTTTTTATACATGGAAGATAATCAGTCATACAGGGCCAAAAATGTTCCGAAGTGAAAATGTTGGTTATTACAGTGTGATTTGGAAGGACACCTTGTGTAGTAAAGTAGCAGACAATTATTAACCAAGCCCTAATCAGTAGGAGGTACTACTAAAACACATGCTTTTGCCTAATAAAGCAGACAGTGCTTACTTACTACCACAGCAAAATGACAATATTGATCTTATAAATTATGGCAACAGCAATAGGCTAATAGCATTTGAAACTAGTATGGTCTGCATATGCAAGTGATTCGACTATGTTCTTTTTTTTTTTTTTTTTTTTAAAACAAGAGGCATTGAAAAACAGCAATTGCGATATAATAATGTCCTATAAATGTTTCTTTAGCATATATTTTTAACAAGAGGCATTGAAAAGAGCAATTTCAAAATAATTATGTCCCATAATGCGTAGTCAGCATCTGTACCGTATTCGAGTAAAATAATGTCCACCTTTAGACAGAGGGTCATTCCCATGAAGAGCAATAATAGAATCTTGCCTAAACTCTATAAGACCGAATTTGAAATATCAGAAACCAGGTGGACAAAGCTTCATAGGAAGATCTAGAAGATACGGCCATCTTTTGTTAATGATGAGCCATATTTCTACAGCAATTTGAGATGATACTGCAACTGTAGCTTCCAAGGGCAAAAGGAAGGCATTTTCCTACACTTAATGTTGAAAAGGAATTCTATTTCAAGTAGAAAAAGTTTAAACGGTACGTAAGAAATATAGAATTAAGTTCAACTAAAATTAGATGGAAAGTATTGAATCACAACGTATGTACAAATCATGCATCTAAATTGAAGGATCCTCCCCACTGTGAAATTTTCATGCTATGCGATGACTGCTAGATGCATGTTAAAGCCTACCAACCGTGTTATATTGCTATGAGAACTCGTCTCTAAGTTGCCCACAGGTCCTTAATCTGCTAAGGACTTCCGGTTTCCTGTTTCCTGTTTACTGCTGTTTGAAACCGCTTGATTTGATGCCAAACTGCCCCTGGTTTTGTTTGCTTAGAAAATTTGTTGTAGAGGAAAGGTACTAATATAAGAGTTTACAATAGCCTAGTGGACATATATTACATCCTGAATATGTCCATGTCTTCATGCGTGTGCTAGTGCATGTGTGGGGGAGAGAGATAGATTTGCAATGCGAAAAAGCACACCGATCATGAAAGGCTTTCTATAAAAATATTAAAAAGATTGTTCTTAGATTGCAAGGGAGAGATCAAATTTGCTTGTACAACATAAGATATAGGAGACACTAGATCAGATGGCAATAATTAACTGAACTTGGACTGTAACATGATTGCTACTTTCTAGGGACCATAATTTTGCTACAAACAAGATTATAGTTAATCTATAACTAACTGTTTTTCAAATCTAAGAGCCCCCACATAAAATAATGTGAAAAAAGAATCCATCTTCCTGGCCTAAGCCTATATATACTCCTCCAGGTTAACTAGGCCATTCAAACTGAAAAGCACAGATAGAAGGGTAAGAGAAGATGGAGATCCCCGTTATTGACTTCAGTGAGCTTAATGGAGAGAATCAGAGCAAGACAATGGCCCTTCTTCACCATGCTTGTGAGAAATGGGGCTTCTTCAAGGTATCGAAGGTGATTTTTTTATTTTTTATTTTGGATAATATATACTTTACTTACGACAAGGTTAACATATGCAGATTGAAAACCATGGAGTTGACAAAAACTTGATGGAAAAAGTGAAGCATTTAGTCAATTCACACTATGAGACAAACTTAAAGGCACAGTTTTATGAGTCGGAAACAGCAAAATGCCTGGACGATGGACATACCTCTAGCATAGACTGGGAGAGCAGTTTTTTCATCTCACATCGCCCAAGCTCCAATATTGAAGATATCCCCAACCTCTCAAATGACCTCCGGTGAGTTAATATGACAATATCAATCATATGTTCGTAAAACCTGCTATTTCATAGTCTAACCTAAGAATAATGTCACTCTTACAGTAAGACAATGAATGAATACATAGCTCAACTGATAACATTTGTGGAGAAGCTTTCTGAGCTGATGTGCGAGAATCTTGGCTTAGAGAAGGATCACATAAAGAAGGCCTTTTCAGGATCCAAAGGTCCTTCTATTGGAACAAAAGTGGCAAAGTATCCTCGATGTCCTCATCCAGAACTTGTAAGGGGACTTCGAGAGCATACTGATGCAGGTGGGATTATCCTCCTACTCCAGGATGACCAAGTCCCAGGACTTGAATTCCTCAAGGATGGAGAATGGATAAAGATTCCACCATCCACAAACAACACAATTTTTGTGAACACAGGTGATCAGGTGGAGGTGCTCAGTAATGGAAGGTATAAGAGTGCTGTGCACCGTGTCCTGGCTGAGAAAGATGGAAGCAGACTCTCCATTGCTACATTTTACAATCCTGACAGTGATGCTATAATATCTCCTGCCCCCAAACTGCTATACCCCAATAGATTCAGTTTTGGTGACTACATGAAAATTTATGCCTCCACAAAGTTTCTAGACAAGGAACCTCGATTTGAGTCGATGAAGGAAATGATCAACAGCAGTCAGACTGTTCTGGTCTAAAAGCTATCAATGTCTGTCTTGTTTTATCCAATAGTTACGTGTTTAATATGTCTATGTAATTTCAAGAGAAGATGCTTCAAGTCTTCCTGCTCGACTGTTTTTCTTTACCTTTTCTTTTTAATTTTGATTTTCCCCGTGAAACACTTTCCTAAAATTTCCAAAACAAACATGATGATATGACAAGGCTACTTTTGTTAACTTTCCTTGACTTCTCTCTCTCTCTCTCTCTCTCTCTCTCTCTCACACACACACACACACACACACATGCGTGTGCATGTGCACCCCATGCTTGCACATATAAGAGAGTATGAACATACTGATATGTTCATGATCACAAAAGCATGCATGCAAACCCGGACAGACACTTAGTAAACTTGCCTTTTGGCTTTATCTCTGCAACTAAAAGTTATCCTTTATAAAAAAACTGACAAAGTAGGGTGAAAAAGAAAATATAATGACTGAGTAGCTACAAGTATGACAATTTTGATTTTATGGACTTGGTTACAAGAGAATCCGTGCATTCAACTGCATTTGTCAATGCAAGCTTATGAGGCTTCAATGAAGAGGAATATTTTGTGACAAGGCATAACAGAAAATTGCCAAATTTCAGAGACCTGGAGAACTTTTTGGACAAGTTTCGCACAGAGATGACTAGATAATCAATGGAGTCCTGTGTTAAATGGACACTACGGTTTAAGATATTTTGAAGCAGAGTAAACAATGACTCAGTCCATACCAACTCTGAGGATATCATATCCTGGTGACAGTGTAGACAAATGAATCCCTTCTCATCCATTCCACCACACAGCAGTTTATGGCAGAACGCTGTGACATGAGCAGGGTGCAAGCATTCCTTAATAATTCTAGTGACCACTTCACAAATGGGGCTATTAATACCCTCTTTTCGCATTACCAGAGGAAACAATAATGCATATTCAGCAGCCTTTTGATGAACCTTGCAGTATTCTAGTGTTGCAGTTAGTAGCACCCGACCTACTGCAACCTCTAGAACCAACAGCTTTGGGAGGATGACAGAGCAAAGTATATAGCTTGTCCAATGAAGCTCATTTTCATTTCCATCCACAAGATGAGATATTAGAACTGAAGCAGTCTCATCACCCACTCTCCAAGGTTCAATCAGTGCCAAAACCGCCAAAGGATCTGCCCTTGTGTCTAAGCAAAGTTCACGAATTTCGCCTGCTAGGACCACGATCCTGCGAGCAGATTCATAATCTATAATTCGAGCTTTTAACGTAGCAGCCCTGTCACATATTTCTGGCCCTAAATCAACATTGCTGACATCAGTTGTCTTGACATCTTCTATATCTTCATCCATGGCTTGCACTCCATTTTCCTCACTAGCACAAGAAATAGAATCAACCCATGCTGCTGAATCTTTATATAACTCATCTGTTGAAAAAGGAAGCCAGGGGAAAAGTACATCAGCACCAGACCCTGCATTTTTAAGCCAATCTGGCACCGAATCAAACCCATTGCTTACATTTTCTTCCTTGGAATCCAAATCCAATTTTGATACCCATTCATAGCCTGATTCAGATGTTTTCTCAAGTAGATATTGTGCAGCCCTCCCGACCCAAAAGTCAATCTCCCCATTGCTACTCAATATGCCTCGTGCAAGATTTGATAAATCAAGGGTACAAAATCTTTGATGTTCTATTGCAAGAAATGATAAAATCCGAGACTGGACGATACTCGGTAAAGTCTGTATAAACATCACCCTGCGTGATAATATGCAATAAACATAGCTCATTACCACTATCACTAAAAACTTTGAAAATTGGAATTTGAATCGAAACTTATCAAGCCAGCTTATAAAGTTTGAAGTCTTCAAGTTGTAGACCCGCTTTCATGCAAAATTGTAATTCAGTTTTCGACACAATGTGATAAGATGACCTTATGAACCGAATAAAATTTTTTAACGCGGACAAGAAATTGACGAAAATTAAAATGATCCGCTCAACAAATTGCCACCCCATAAAAAGAAATTCAAAATCAATTTATGGATTGCTGCAATTAAACGCAAGTTCAGTACTTAATCAACCAAAAGTTAGAAATTTCTTTAATTTTTGTAGTTGTAAATGTATAAACAGCCAACGAAACGGACTCACACGTCAGCTACGGCTACAAAGCGTAAAGTTCAAAACTTTAGTATAATTGGAGTAATGGGTATGTACAAATTTACCTTTTGGTTTGAATTTGGGTTGAATTGTCCAATGCGATTGCAGCTTGGGGTCGTGTGAGAAGCGAGAGAAAAGAGGCGGTGGTGATGGGAGTAGCAGCGGTGGTGGAAGAAGATGAAGTGGAGGATCGATGAAGTTGAAGGGTTAGCCACTCGGAAGCGTCAGTTTCAGGAGTCGGTGAATTCAGGAAGATGTTGAAAAGAGGAACCCATGACTCCATGATCAGGACTCGGAACTTGTGGGTGCCTACTGCCCGATGGAATGGACTGGAGTGTAGTAGAGGCCAGAGGGCTTCTCCTTTCTTTCCTGGAAATGGCGCGAAAAATGCGTTTGTTAGAAAAGGATAACAATATATTCGCGAGAAAAGTAAAAATAAAAATAAAAAATTACCTAAACTCTAGCTTTTTTTTTCTATTTTAATTCTTAGTATTTCAAATATTTCAATTCTCAATATTTTTCAAAATTTTCAAATGAGTCATTTTGTTAATATTTCCATTACTCTTGAAATATGATGCAATTTAATTCGTTTATATAATTAATTTAATTAAATAAATTAATAATTTACATATTAAGTAAAATTAATAAAAATACTTAAAAAATAAAAATATAAAAAATAATATATATTATTTGCTCATATATATACTTATATACACATTTATATATATATATATTAACAAATATATAAAAAAATATGAAAACTCTTAATAAAAAAAAACTGAAGAATATGAATATAGTGAAATATAGTCACCTCATGAGAAGGAGTGGTTAATGGTCACAAAGATTTTGGTCTAATTAGATAAGTGGATCGCACAACCTACTAATGATCGTAGGTGGCTACCCCATTCCCTTTACTCACGATTGCTAGTGAGTTGTATAATTTAATTTTCATAGTGAGACACGACCCACTTTTCTAATTGGTTGAATCCAGTTACCTTAAGACCAAGGGTAATTGGTGGCCATCTTTAAGAGGATGTGTGAACCTACCTTTTAGTGGTCGCTAGTCACTTGTCAGCCACCTCCTAACCTTAGGGTAGCTCGATTGAATTTTTTCTTATTTTTTATTTGGTGAATTTACTATATTACTTATTATATATACATATATAAGAGTATAGTGTAGATATATCATTGTATATATTGTTTTAGCAATTTGTAATTTTTTTTCCATTTTTTAATTAAATTTTCATTATTTTTTAAATATTTTTCTATATTTTTAGTAATTTATCTAATTTGTTAGTATTTTATAATGTTATTTATTTAATTAAAATATGTAGACCAATAAAAAATTGACACTTATCACTCTACAATTCAAATTTAATGCCATCAACTTTAAGTACTTATTTATAAATTTTTGTACACATTGAAGATCAAAATAAATAATTTAAAACGTTACGAACTAAAATAAAAAAAGAGATAAACGTTGAAGACTATTCGGACTTTTCCCTATATTTGCTTTATAGGAACTTTTATGGTCTTGTTTCTCATTTTAATAGAACTAGTATAGTTGTATAGCCTTTTTTTCAACTTTCAATTTATATTCAAATATAATTAGTTTAATGGTGCAAATCTAATAGATATAAGTAGGGGTGTATGGTTGGATCGGTCCTATTATAAATAATAAAGGATTAAAGGAAAATCTTTGTTTTAGTATTCTATATTATTAAGGAACAATGGAAGCCCCTTTCTTCTAGGAATGCTAAAGTTCCATCATTATGTATAAGTTGTTTAAAGTCTTAAATTATAGCGCAATAAGGGCAATGAGGATGGTTTGATTAGTTGTAGTCTAAGATGGAGGTCCACTCGAAGAATGTGCAAACTTGATTTTCTAAATTTGATATATATTAGTAGGTGTGATAGACAAAAGTAGGTAACTACAATAATTATTATAGTAAGTAGGAATTAGTATTGACCACTATATTACATTAATATCAGTTGTTTAATTGAGAAGGCCCTCTATATATGAATGGGGCTAGAGCTTATTCGTAAATCATTTCATTTGGCTAGTGAATTCACATTCTCTTTAAATCTTCTCTCTTTACTTTCTTTCTCTAAAACTTATGTGTACTAAGTGTTTAGATTAACCTAACATTCTTGATAAGCTTTGAAGTATATAAGGCACTACATGAGAGCACCTTGAATCAAAAGTTCCATATGAAGTGGAATTAGAGCAAGACCTAGTGATGGGAATTAGGCTATTAGACTCCTGACCTGCAGCCGAGCCCGAGGACTAGAGGGACTAGCTTGACGAATCTTTTTATTCCAACCAGTCCTTCTTAAGACTGAATACTTTCTTGCCGAGTCATCCTTCATGTCAAGTCGTATGACTGCCCATCTTTCAGTAGTATGTCGAATAAAAGATTACTCTCTTGTGCCTAAGTTGACCAATTACTTGACATCTTCCTTATTGAGAAACTAAGAAAGAGAGACTCCAGACTGACAAAGACATCACTGTTCGGGTAAGCAAGCTGTCCGTACTTTTTGTCCGCATCTTCTAACAACTTTGCCAATGTAGCATCGCCACATGTATAGTATTATGTATAGAATCTGTTGCATCAATGATTATTTTTCTTGTATTTTCATTTTTACCCTTTTATATCCTGATCTTTACTTCCTTAGGAAATATCCTTTTTATCTTTTCCTTTTTAGGTAGGTTGTCCTAACTTATGGGTATAAATACCTTGATACTTATAACTATGAGGACATTAGATCAGTCTTAATACACTTTTGAGTACTTTTCTTCCTTGCGTAAACACTGTTTGTTTACTTTCAGCATCACTCTTATCCTTTCCTTTAAACAAGGTTAGGTGGCGAATAATCTCATTGGGCCAATTCGTGCATTATATCGAATTATGCCATGAGTTCTTGGAAGTTCCATTGGTGCGTGATATCCTCTAGAGCTATTCGTGGGTTTTGTTTACTATTTCATTTTTCATTTTGCCCTTTCGCACTTTCCCCATTAATCCTTTTTCGAGTTTTCTATAAGCTTGGACCCATCTAGCCATTGGCCTTATCTGTTCTTGGTCATGGTTCATAACATCTTGGTATTAGAGCGGAGGTTTTGTGTAAACCATAGTAGTTCTTCTTGAAGTTTTATTATACTCTATTTTGCATGTTTGAAATAGGGCAAGTTATTATGTTCAATTGACTGCTGTATTGTTAACTGTTAAATTTCTAAAGTGTTTGTTTGAGTTTTGAATCTATGAGGAAAAATGGCAAACCTAAGTATGAATGTTGGTACGGGTGATGACAGTGGAGTTGTTCACCATGGACGACAGTTTTAGGGAACTCCCAGAAGCACTGGTGAGAGGCTTGATGAGGTAGCTTACCTCTTAGTAGATTTGACATGGGCTGTTCATGTGTTGTCTTGTTAACCTATTGAGGCGACACAAAATATTCCCTAAGCTGCTTAACTTGTGAGAGGTTAGAACCTAACTTGGCTTATTCGAGGTAGAGGAGTTAGTGGACAAGTAAGGCGAATGATAGACCTAAGAGAGCTTGATGAAGAGGAAGAGGAGTATTTTGAAGAAGAGCAAGTACGAGTCCCAAAAGCATCCGACCATGTGAAGTTTTGAATTCTAAGTTTCAATGGATCTAGGAATGCTGATGAATATTTGGAGTGGGAAGAGAAGGTGAAGCATGTGTTTGATTAATATCAGTACGGGGATTATGAGAAGGTGAGAACTGCTGCTGTTGAGTTCTCTGGATATGCCACCATATGGTGGAAGAATTTCAGGCCATGAGGAGACAAGAGGGGTATCGAGAGATTAATGCTTGGCTAGAGATAAAGATGATACTTAGAAACAGATTCATGCAGGAAACCTATCTCTAAAACACTTTCACTTGGCTTTAGGAGTTAAGATAAGGAGGCTGAACAGTTAATGAGTATGTCTAAAACTTTCAAATGCTTATGATACGTTGTGAAGTGGTGGACCCACCAGCTCAAACAATCTCAAGATTTATTACTAGCTCGAGAGGAGACATTTAGTACATTATGGAGCTCCAACGATTTGACACAAGGGATGAAGCTATTAGGATTGCCTAGCGGGTAGAGAAGTAAAGAAGGAGTTGAGTACCAACAAAGATGCCAACTAGCAGACCTGAATAGGTAAGTCACTGAGCTTAGTTAAGTACAGAGTCGAGCAGAAAGCTGACCTGGTGATGAAGTGCTGACTTGAACTTATGAGAAGAGGTAAGGGTCTGGCGAGAAGACTAGCCAGACTAAGTGCTTCAAGTGTTAAGGGTTCAGACACATGGTTGTTCAGTGCCCGAATTGACAGACGATGGTCATTAAGGGAGACATCCCAAAGCTAGAAGTGGAGAGTACGTATGAGGAACCTAAGGAGGAGGAGTTTCTTGCTGGGAAGGAAAATGCTGAGAAAGAATTGATTAAGGCAGACGTATTTCCTGAGGACTTAGATCAGTTACTCATGGTTGTTCGCTGCACTATGAACATTGAACCCTCGTAAGAGGAGGAGCAGAGAGAGAATTTGTTCTATACCACCAGTAAGGTGAATGATTAGATGTGTGCCTTCATCGTGGATAGTGGAAGCTACACTAATGTAACATCAGCAGATCTTGTTTCAAAATAGAAGTTGTCAACTGTTGCACATCTGAGGCCGTACAAGTTACACTAGTTGAGTGAGAAAGGAGCATGACGTGTCACTTAGCAAAAACTACTGCCGATCATTATAAGAAATTACTTCGACCAGATTCTCTGTGACGTACTGTTCATGTGCACTTCCTACGTGTTACTAGGAAGACCATGATTGTTTGATAAGAGAGTTATGCATGACGGCTATAGAAACACTTATATGTTCGAGAAGGATGACCGGAAGATCACATTGAATTCAATGCCACCGAGAGAAGTTCACAAGTTGCAGAAGAAACTTGCTTGCAGATTGAAGAAGGTTTTGATGATGAGTAGAGTTGAGCTACGAGAGGCCATCAATGCTAATGAGCCAACTCTCATGTTGTTCAGGTGACTATTGGAAATGAAGGAGCGGGGTGAGTTATCCCAGGAGGTCAAGGAGTTGTTAGATGAATATGCCGACCTATTTTCAGAACAGTTACTTGAGGGATTGCTCCTAACTTGAGGCATAGAGCACTGCGTTGACCTAGTACTTGTCACGGCATTGCCGACTAAGCCAGCTTATCGGATGAATCTCGAACAAGCTTCTAAGCTCTAACATTAAGTTAACAAGTTGCTCTAGAGAGGCTATGTAAGAGAGAGTCTCAATCCTTGTGTTGTGCCTATACTTCTAGGGCCAAAGAGTGATGGAACCTGGTGAATATGTGTAGATAGCCAAGCTATGAATAAGATCACGATCAAATATAGGTATCTAATCTCTAGGTTAAAAGACATGTTAGATGAACTTAGTAGAGTTAAGATTTTTAGCAAGACTGATCTTAAGTCTGGCTACCTTCAAATCCACATGAGGCCAAGAGACGAGTGGAAGATTGCGTTCAAGACTCAACATGGACTTTACGAATGGATGGTTATGCTCTTTGCCTTGTTGAATGCCTCGAGCACTTTCATGAGACTTAGGAACCATGTGCTGAGACATCTTATAGAGAAGTGTGTCATGTTGTACTTTGATGATAGCATTATCTACAGTGTCGACATGTCAAGTCACTGTACACATCTCAGAGCAGTCCTGGATATCCTTTATGCCGAGAGATTATTTGGCAATTTAAAAAATGTTGCTTTTGCGAGGAGGAAGTAGTATTCTTAGGCTATGTAGTCAGTAGAGAAGGCTTACGAGTCGATGATGAAAAGATTCGAGCAATTATCGAGTAGCTGACTTTTACTACTTATGCCAATATGAGAAGTTACCATGGATTGGCATTATTTTATAGAAGATTTATTAGGAATTTCAACTCCCTCATTACACTACTTACTGAGTTAACAAAGAAAAACATCGACTTCCGATGGGGAGGAAGGGAAGAAAGGAGTTTCACTAAGATAAAAGAAAGATTGACCTTTGCCTCAATGTTAATACTACTTGACTTTGACAAAATTTTTGAGCTAGAATGCAATGCATTGGGCATTGGAATAGGCATTATCCTAATGCAGGAAAGTCGACCAATTGCCTTTTACAGTAAGAAGCTCCGAGGACTCCAGCTGAACTACTTAGTGTATGATAGAGAACTTTTGGCATTGATCCAAACAATGTAAGTATGGCAACATTATTTATTGCCAAGAGAATTTTTCATATATACTGATCATGAATCGTTAAGGTATTTTCGAAGTTAGATTAAGTTGTCGAAGTGGCATGTGAGATAGGTTGAATTCCTTGAAGGATTCAATTTTACCATAAAGTACAAGCAGGGAAAGAGCAACGTAGCTGTAGATGCTTTTTTGAGGAGGTATGCACATTTATTAGAACTATAGACCGCGCTGTTTGAGTTTGCAAATATCAAATAACAGTACTTTGAGGATCTATACTTTGGACCCATAATTTCGCGGTGCGTTGACAGGAGGGTGATAGATAAGTATCATGTGGAAGATGGCTACTTGTTTCGAGGAGGAAACTTATTTGTGTCGAATTACTCATTAAGATAGCTACTAATCAGGGAAGCCTATGGTGGAGGTCTCTCTGGATACTTTAGAGAAAGAAAGACTTGTGAACTGTTGAATGGTCAGTTCTTTTGGCTAAGAATGAGGAGAGATATGCATTGAGTGGTTCAAAGTTGTGTCGTATGCAAGATGGCCAAGTGCCAAGCCAAATAAAGGAGAGTAATGCTCCTACCTGTCCTAACGAAATTGTGGACCGAATTGAGCATAGACTTTGTTCTTGTATTGCCATGAACTACCTGAGGCAAAGATTTTGTAATGGTCGTTGTGGATAGATTTAGTAAAATGGCATACTTCCTGTCCTGCTTGAAAACTAACGACACTTTGGCTATTGCTTCTATTTTCTTACAGGAGATTGTGTGGATATATGGTGTATTGAGAAGTATAGTCTTTAACAAAGACACGAAGTTCTTGAGTCATTTCTGGATAACCCTGTGGCGTTGGCTGAGAACCAAATTACTCTTCAGTACCTTATGTTACCCCCAAATTGACTGCCAAACAGAGGTGGTTAATCATATTTGGGGTCATTGCTCCGGGCTGTAGTAGGCAAGCACTTGGTTGGTTGGGACATTTGCCTGCCAGTGGTTGAGTTTGCCTACAACCAAACAATAGATGACACCACTAAGTAAACTCCCTTTAAGCTAGTCTATAGGCTTAATCTTGAGTTGCCCCTTAACTATGCCCATGTACCAATACCTGTGCAAGAGGACCCCGACGCATCGACCGGAGCATAATCCCTTCGGCACATTTATGACAAGGTCACTCGGCATATCGATTAAGTTGCTAAAAGAACGTGAGAAAAGACTAAGGGTAGGATGGCCAAACAATTTTAGCCAGGAGACACACCTGTGGAAAGAATAGTTCTTGAACAAGAGGAGGAACAAATTATCTGTTAGAGCAGAAGGACCTTTCAGAATCCTCTAGAAGATCAATAATAATGCTTATATATTGGAATTTCTCGAGGGCTATAGGGTTTCTGACGCCTTCAATATTGCCTACCTTAGTTTGTATCACCTTGATGGAGAACTAAGTGAAGACCATTCGGATTTGATCTCAAATCTAAAACAACCCGGAAGGAATGATGGGAATTAGGCTATTAGACCCCTAACCTATAGCTAAACTCAAAGACTAGAGGGACTGACTTGACGATTCCTTCTGTTCTAACCAACCCTTACCGAGGTCGAGTACTTTTTTGTTGAGTCACCCTTCATGCCGAGCCGTATGACTACCTATCTTTAAGTTATGTTGAATAGAAGATTACTCTTTCGCACTTGAGTTAACCAATTACTTGACATCTTTCTTGTTGAGAAGTTGAGAAAGAGAGACTTCAGACTGACAAAGCCATCCTTGCTTAGGCAAGTCAGCTGTTCGTACTTTTTGTCCGCATCTTCTAATAACCTCATCAATGTAATATCGCCATGTATACAGTATCACGTGTAGAATCAGTTGCACCAATGATTATTTTCTTGTATATTCAATTTTACCATTTTGTATCTCGATTTTTACTTTCTTAGGAAATGCCCTTTTTATTTTTTCATTTTTAGGTAGGTTGCCTTAACTTATGGGTATAAATACCTTTGTACTTGTAACTGTGAGGACATTAGATCATTCTGAATATACTTTTGAGTACTTTTCTTCCTTATGTAAACACTGTTTGTTTACATTCAGCATCACTCTTATCTTTTCCCTTAAGTAAGGTTCGAACCTTGCCGAACCCATTTGTACATCACACTGAATTGTGCCGTGAGTCCTTGAAAGTTCCATTAGTACATCATATCCTCTGGAGCTATTGGTGGGTTTTGCTTACTATTTTATTCTTCATTTTTCCCTTTCGCACTTTCCCCATTAATCTTTTTTCAAGCTTTTTGCAAGCTCAAACCCATTCAGCGAGCGACCTTGTTTGTTCTTGATCATGGTTCGTAACACTTAGAAGGGAAAGTGAAGATGTCTTTTAAACTGGAGAATGATAAATAAGCTGTTAATGGAGAGACTAACCATGAGGAAAGTTGCTTTACCAAGCAAAAGGCTTAGCAAATGTATATCTTGATGGCATTAAAGGGTAGGCATGATAAGGTAGAGTTATAAATTACTAAGATAAAGGGGTTAGAGGAGTTGTAAGGCTATGTAGAGAAGAATCTTAATGGAGAGTTGTAGGGGACTCTCCATTGCATTGTAGAATCTTGGAAGCATAAGATAATGCCTATGAAGCTTAAATGGAAGACTCAATGGCCAAGACCTTTAATTTGGAAGCCAAGACAAAGGGAGTTGAAGAAAAAGCTGAAGAATCCATCGTAGTTTTGAGCTTAAAATAAAGAGCCTGAAGACTTAATTAGCGACTTGTAGAGCAGCATTAGTGAATGAAGTGACATTTCAACTTCCTCTTAGGTTGGATATGCTAAAGCTAAAGTACTTCAAGGGAATACGATTATCAAATGGGATAGACAATTTCCTTTGAAGAGTGGAATGGTAATTTGGTACTATTAGGCTTATTGAGAATGGAATTAAATTATGAGAGATACCACTATCATTTGATGGAGGAGAAAGCTCATGAGATCACTTTTAAGTAGATTTTGTATAAGAATTTAAGGACTAGTTCTCTCCCCAAAATGCTTAAAGGAAGGCTAAGACCAAACTCCAAAATTTGAAAGCTAATGTTGGAGATACTGGACCTTAGTGTAGACAATGAATTTGTCATGTTCTTAGATGGATTAAAACCCTAGGTTAAGCTAAACTTGGAATAACAAGGGGTAGATAGTCTCTTTAATGCAATTGCCATTGCAGAGGATCTAATGTAGTTCTAAAAGAGGTAATTGTGGTCTTCCATTTGTAGCGACGAACATGAAGTGGATATAGAGAGGAATAGTTCTTGAGTTTACTCAAGAAGAAGGATAAGATGATAAAAGAAGAGAAAAGTGTAGGAATTGAAATGTTATTGATAATGGGCTGTATTATGCTAAAGACAAACTCAAGAAGAAGGATAAGATGATAAAAGAAGAGAAAAGTGTAGGAATTGAAATGTTATTGATAATGGGCTGTATTATGCTAAAGACTATCTATAGAAGGAAAGTTTGAGCAATCTAATTGCAAAGGACAAGTTCAATGAAGATGGGAAGGGTTAATTCAATGGACATTGTCCCCTCTATGCCATTAAGTCCCAAGACATTAAAGAGTGGAAAAGCTTAATGAATGTTGCAGTTAAGATATATGAGAGGAAAATGAATGTGATGGTAGACATAGGAATCTTCATATTTGTTTGTTTTGAAAGATATTATTGCTAAACTTCAATTAAGTGTCGAGAAGAGTATAGCTCAACTTAAGATTGTGAACTTTGTGAAGGTCCCAATGTCAAAAGTTGCTAAAAATGTAGACTTTTGCATTAGTAACTTGCATGGAAGGGAGAATATAGAGTTAGCCCTTATAAATGATTTTGAGTTTATCATCAATATGGACTTATCAAAAGGATCGATCTTATGATTGTCCCTTAGTCCACTTGCATATGTGTATTCAATGGAAAGTCATAATGTAAAGTCCCAATGATGAGGAATATTGGTAGAGCTATAGCATTCATTACAGTGATGCAAATTGTAGAATAAGATAAAATAAACAAGTCAGAATCTCCTAAAGAAGAGGAAAGTCTATCTTTGGTAACAACGATTTCAAGGAAAGTTAATGTAAGGACCTTACGATGATCAAGACCAAATGATATGTTAGAGTAGGTTGAAATCCTAATAGAGAGGGGCATATTAAGAAGGATTAAAGCAGTAAATTTCACCAATTGAAATGGAGGACTATTGAAAATATTGCCACTATAAGAGGGAAGGGGAAGTTGACTATAAAATTAGGTTACAAGTAGAAGGTCAAAGAGGGAAGAGGCAACAAGAACGTACTAAATTTGGTAGGGAAGGGTATTATAAATAAGTTTCTTGGAGCTTTAAAATGTAGCCTAGTGAGAACTCAATAAGGATGGTCCATTTAGTTGTAGTCTAAGATGGAGGACTGCTCAAAGAACTTACAAATTTGATTATTTAAATTTGATGTATAATAATTGTAATTAGTGAGAATAAGTCATAGTTATTGGATTAAATTAATCTTGCTATTAAATTGAGAAGGCTTTTGATATGTAAAGGGGACTCAACCTTCATTTGCAAATCATCTACTATTATTTTTTTTCCTTAGACTTCTCTCTATACTTTCTCTCTTTAAACTTATGAGTGTTGACTAAGGTTGTTGTAATCTAGTGACATGAACATTAGTCTTCAAATGGAATTGATCAAGTTTAAATCTCCCCTCCCCTAAGTTATAATATGTAAATGTAATTGAAAAAAAAAAAATGTATGTTGAGTGTTTAAACTAGTTTAGTACATCTTATGGCTTTGGAGTGTTCAAGTACCACACAAGAGCGCCCTAAAGCAAAAGTCCTATGACAAACATTAGTCTTCCTATTCCTATTTTTGAAGGAATCAATTTCTAATGGCCAAATTTACTCAAAATGTTAGGCCTTTACAAGGTAGGTGCCTATGCTTGCATTAGCTAGGTTCTTATTTTTTTTGAAGTACCCTCTCCTCTGAATTAGAGGAATAAGTTCTTTGGTTCAAATGTGATAATAAAATATGTAATCGAATTGTTCAAAATTTCAAATTGATGAATGTACTAGTTATAGATATGTATTAAAATTGTCAAGTTGTTGTGAAACTTACCTAAAAAATACTATATTATTTTGTAATTATAAATTTCACAAGTTTCACGAAGTATCCAGTATTGTATAGATTCTACTGAGTATAGGTTTTAAGATTGTTTCTGTAAACTACAAGATGAGTTTTGGTTCCAAAATTTATTAACTCATACCTATAGAATCGGTCTAGGCAAAGTTAATCCATATTATTTAGTTATTTGAAAAGAAATTGAAAGTTTCATAGCAATTAAAGAACTTATGACTTCCTTTTGTTTTATTTTTTAGCATAATTAATTAGTTCCAAGAGATTTTATTTTTTCCCTTTTTGTTTTTATGTTTCTTTTCTTTTAGTGCATTGTAAGGTAAAGCTTTTACAATATCTTTTCTCTATCCTTGACCTTATAGGATATTTTATTCTTAAATTGTAGGGTATTTACATAAGAAAGAAAAAGGAATATCAAACGATTTTTATATGATGGCTTCTTTGTCAAAGAATGAAAAAAAATATTATACATAAAAGGTTGCTAGTATAGGTTAAGATATTTTAGCATGCAATCTATTTTTCTATAATTATCATTTTACTATTTTTATTAACCTTCATAAATTATGGAATTTTCTTTTCATAATTATTATTATAAGAAATTCAAACATTTTATTTAGGGAGCAATCAAAAGCAGAAGGTATGTAATATTTTTTCTTTCACTTCTATCTTAATTTCATCTTTTAGTTTGAATTTTTTTTTTCACTATGAAAAAAGATATGGGAATAAGTGACGTTTTCAAAAGTAGGCATGATATGGGTTTCCATTTTTATTGTCATGATATGTATTATTAGACATTTATTTACGCAAAAATGAGTAGCTTACTCCTAGAATTTCCTTTTTAAGGGAAATAATTATTCTAAAAAATATATGTTAGTTAAACTATTTGTAATATAAATCATAATCCTTAGTTTTGTTATGCAAAGTTCATTATGTTTCCACTTTTGTGAAATTACAATTAAAGGGTAAATGTTTGGGTTAAGTTCAAACAAATAATATAGCTTTTTAATGATTTAAATATGAAGTAAAACTTTTAATGGTTTAAATCGAGAATAAATGTTATGTAAGTTGGTATAAATATAGGATGACATTATGAATCTAATATAATGTTGTTGAATCTTTATGACATGGTACTTAAATACACAAGATATTCATCTTCTATTATATAGTTTTTGTTTGTTGATTGAATGTAATACCATTTCTAATATGTATAACTTTAATAACATTTATCCTCTATTTATATCATTTTAATAACACTTATCTTTTATTTGCATGACATTTATCATCAACTTGAACTACTAAGAGGTTTTGTTATCTATTTGAAGTTGACCTAAAGCATCCATCTTTTGGTACATAATTTTTCCCTAATTTTTAATATTCATTTATTCTTCTCTTTTTTGTCTATCCTATTTAGACTTAGGACTTTCGATGACTATGTTATTCTTCTTCTTTGAGGGGAAAAGTTGAGATTTTATTATTATAACTAAATATATTAATTTTTGTTCTCACATGATGACTACTTTGATTCAAAATATTTAAATGATTATCATATTTCTTTGTTTATTTTGATAAATACATCTATAATGCATTACTATAGTTGCATATTTCTTCTTTTCCTTATACAGTCTTAAGATCATTCATGTTTATATTTTGTTTTCTTATATAATTGATCATGTGTGTAGTTTGATTTAAAAATTATTTTACAATTCAAATTTTATTTTACTTTTTTAAAATTAAGCATTTAGATATCTTTATAATTTTTTTTTTTTACCCTTAGATGATATTTTATCCTTTAAAAAATAACCAAGAAAAAAAAAAAAACACCTTAGAGAAGGGTTTGTTTTAAAGGAAAAATAATTAAATAAAATACAAAACATGTTTTTTTTTTTTTAAAAAATATAGGTCTAAATGATTGATTTTGAAGATGGGACTAAGCACCCGTGAAGAAATTGTAAAGGGTATTTGTATATTTCCCTATGATTAATTATCATGGCTATCCTATTATAGTTACATTTTATTTAGTAAAGTTAGAAAATGGGAATTAGTAGGGAGTAGGGAAATGGAAGAAAAGAAAAGTAAAGGGAAAATGAGAGAAGAAAATGAAAGGGATATTCTCCATTTCATGTTTAATTAAGTATCGATGAAGAGGAAGATAAGGCAATCGAATTGTTGTTAATCTTTACAATACCTATACTTAATTGTATTCTTTGGTTATACATCTCATAGATGCACTTTAGTAATATCACATATTTTTTTTTTCCTTTGTTCATCATTTCACCTCAACTTAGAAGGGAAGTGTTGTGATATTTAAGGATGAGATCAATATAAGGGGAGACGGTAGAGGATTAAGTGTGTAACTATTGTGACTAAAAAGAGTAAACGTGAGAGGACAGCTGCCATGTGGATAGAGTGGGTTAAGTTGGAGTTAGGGGAAGTAGAAATGTTGAGAGGAGAGAGATTGTGAGAGGGATGAGGTAAGGGAGGGAAGTGGAAGGTTGGGGAGAGTTAGGGTTAAGAACCAGTAAAAGGATGAGAGAAGCCAAGTGTTGAGAAGGAAGGGGGGAGGGGGTGGGAGTTGTACAGGGCAATAGGAGGGTCATATTCATGATAGGGTTTGGAGGAAGAGACACGATAGATGACGAGAGTAGAGGTGAATTCGGTTTAAGATTAGATATAGGAAATTTTGAGATGCCATTGGTGAATGTATTCACGATAGAAAAGATTGATGATGGCTTGAGATTCCATGATGACATGCAACAATGGCAAGAATGATGGAGGGGAATGGCGCGATGGTTGATCGATGACTTGAGAAGGAGATGTGACAAAAGTGAATGGATTCATCATATTGGATTGAATGATAACCAGAGAAGGAGATGACTAGAGAAATTGACTGATGTTGATGATGAATTGTCAGTGGGTGAAAAAATTATTGAGTTTAATTTCAAATTAGTGATATTTTATGGCTTTGATGCCGTGTATTATACAAATATTATTCATCTAGTATTGAAAATGTGTTTATTATAATATGTAAACATAAAATATTTATACATGGAGTTAAGCTAATCGTAGAATAAATGTAGTGATGCCTAGAAAAAAATTATGAAGTGCCTAGTTTATATATAATGATAATACATATACAACAATAGAGTTTACCCACCATTTCCCTTTACTCCATCACTTCACTTTTATTAAAAATGCATATTTCCCTTCATTTTAATCTACTTCCTCTTATTTCTCTCGACTTCACTATTTATCAAACAAGGAATGAAAAAATTTCTCTAATCTTTAGCTTGGTTTGCAATTTTGATGTCCTTTTCATACTAATTTAATATGAAGTGTTTAGTGAAAAAAAGAAAGAAAGAAAAAATCAAAGTGACAAAATGAAAAATTATACATAGTAAATATGTACATGACATTGTACAAAAATCATATAACAAATTAGAAACAGATAGAAACTTCTATAATGAGCTTATGAGCACAAACATGCATATGGCAAGAGTTTGTCCAACTTATTAGGATATTTCACCTTCTAGAAAGCATTCAAAAACGAATTGAGATGGCTATACAGTAGTAACTTTAGAGAAAGGCACAAAGGAAAAGTTAGAATGTTTAAAAAGGAAAGAAATGAGGAAAAGCATACAAATTTGCATGTATAAGAAGCTTCATCATAAGCATATGTACAAAGCTTTAGACAAAATGACCATCTTCACAAGTCACTACATTAGTGGCTTCATTCAAAGCTTATACAAGAAGCTTCAGATGAAGTGATTGCTACTTGTATATCCACGAGCAGAGTCCAAATTTGAACCTTAGACAAAAATGAAAGTATCAACATGTTTCATAATACAAATTTGAGTGAAAGAACAAAAAAAAAATGAAATTAAAGCAAATATGGAAGGAAAAAGAGAGAGAGAGAGAGTAGAAGAAAAAATGGTGAAAGGAAAAGAAGAAGAAGTTGTCCATTTTCCTCTCTCTTACCTATTGTAGTTGATGTAGGGGGATGTAATGTAGTGCATGTTTCTCCTTCTCTCACCTTTGATCGCCATTGTTGGATTTTCTCTTTTTTGCTAAAACTTGATAAAGCTTGCTATGTGGACTTAAGTTTATGGTGCTGTCAATGCCACTTCACATGTTTGCTACTCTCATATAAAACAATGAGAAAGTTATGAATGCATTAGCTCATCTCATTCACTGTTCACTAAGGTAATTCAACAATGGTCATCTAACACCAGCTCTATAACCCTTAACTCCTCAGTGTGCGGGGAGAATTTTACTACAATTGAGAGATCATAGAAATAAGGCCAAGATGCAAAATTATATTAGAACTTAAGCTGCTCTTACTTATATCTCAAGAGTTGCAAAGTTGAAGCTTTCGAGATCTTTTACCTCTCTTAAGTATATTAATCTCTTGAGATTACTCATTCCTCCTCCTAAACCATTCTCTAAATCATCTTCCTTAAAACTATCATCCGAAGTCATGTTACTTCTCTTAAAGTCACATGAAATGTGAGATTACGTGGTATACACATGATAGAATTGCTTGGATCCCCAGATTTACATTGCAAAAACACAATGCGCTTGACCCATTTATCTATTTTTCTTTGTTTTTTCTATATTCTAATTGTAATTTCACCCATTGATTTTATATTAAGCCTTATTAGTTTGTTATTTTTCTTTTCTCCTCTTTCCTTGAGAAAATACAACCTCTCTCTCTCTCTCTCTCTCTCTCTCTCTCTCTCTCTCTTCTCTCTCTCTCTCTCTCTCTCTCTCTCTCTCTCTCTCTCTCTCTCTCTCTCTCTCTCTCTCTCTCTCTCTCTCTCTCTCTCTCTCTCTCTCTCTCTCTCTCTTCTCTCTCTTATAGAGTAACTAATCATTCATTCATCTATTTTAATGGTGTTTAGTATATCTAGCTACTTATCACATTAACTTACCCATAAGATAATTTGTTGCATTATTTTCTTATTTTATTATGAAATAAACTTAAAGAAGAAGTCAATACCTTATAACTTAATTGATATGAATACTAATCTAGATGGAATAGGTTCAACTTTCTTTTCCTCATAAGCAATATAATATATAGTTGAAAAAGAAAAACATAAGTATATTATATCAAGGGAATAGTGGAGTATTTGACTTCACATCCCTAACATATGGTTTCAATATTTCTTTTATATCCCCTTTTCCACAAATTTTGGCAATTGATTTGATAACCATCTAAGCAAATTTATGGGTCTTACTTGTTCTGCACATCCTTCTCTCTCCTACGTGCTCTCTCTCCTTTCTATCACACATCCCTCACATATTAAAAGAAAACAGTTTCTTCATTTATTTATTCTTATAGCTTTTACATATTCTAGGTCCCATTAAACTAGGTTTTTGTATTTATTTATTAAGCTACATCTAATATTTGCTTATACATCATAGTTGTACGTTTGGTAGTGATAAGTTATGTTGCGGACTATCTTTTCTCATCGAATTGCGTCTTAGGGGATTTTAGAGAATACCAATAGGCACTCCTCTGCCTAAGAAGGTCGGTTTTGACCATGCAGGTGGAGTGGTGGCTATCGATACCTGTTCCCATCCACAATGCTTTAACACGTTTTCACTTTTCATCTTTCCATACCAATCAACTACTTTAAGTACGATTACTTCCACCAAGATAGAATATATTCTTTTAAGCATTTAATAATACTACCAGATCCATCTAGCCTAGCTTTTTATATTGTTATGTTAAGCAATGTTGAATTTTTAATCAAACATTATATAAATATGAAGTGTGTGTATGAAAACTCATATAAGAAAGGTTTTAATAGTATTTATACGTCATGTAAGTCGATGAATAGCGTATAAATTTTAATAAAATTTTGATAAAAAAAATATAATTGGTAATTTTTTAAAATATAGGTGTCTTTATTATTATGTATTAAAATTTTATTAATATTTACATACTATTCATTAATCTACATGGCGTATTAGTATTATTTAATCTTGTTTTGAATGACACAATTTTTTAATCTAATACAAAATATTTTCTTTTATTACTTGGTGAAGGAAAGATATTACCTTTGTCACACTTTAAACTTAATAGGATACTTTAACTGCACGTTATGTCCTCATCGTTTGCTAACTACATACAATACCCTAAAGTCCTACACATCCTCTTTATTCTTTATTAAAGATTTTGGTATTTAAGATGTTTTAAAACCATATCCAAAATATGGTGGCATTACCATAAACACAAACAAATGCACAAATTACACATGATTAAGCTCCCATTTGATTATCTTATATCTACCCCAGTAGCAAAGACAATCAATGAGTATCCAAGGATCTAAACACTTGAGAGCCGAGTCATCTCGTGCTAACTTCTTGGCTTGTTTTAGACAACGATGTTACTTGTTCGAGTCGCAACGGGTTTTATAAAATCTAAATTCAACCCAATATCATATAGTGCTTCTCAAAATGCGTCATAAAATCCATACAACCTGTTTATTTTTGGGAATGAAATAGATAAAGAATGGAAATTTGTGCCTTGAAAATAGTTATTACTAGAAATAGACTAAAAATTTTTATTATAGTGTTCTTTTTTATTTGACTAAATTATTATAGTGTTTACTTTATGTAAATTTTTATTATAAAGAATATTTATTTTAGTATTTATTTCACTCATTAATTATATTAATTGTTGTATTAAGTTGGAAATATAAATAAAAATTACAAGTTTGACCCTTTGTAGTAATTTTGGAAAATAACCAAAAGTTATTTGACTATAATATCAATGAGGGTACAAAAACTAAATAAAAGTTCCGCCGAAGAATATTTATTCTAAAATTTACTTTACTCATTAATTGTGTTAATTATAGGAATAAGTTGGAAATACAAATAAAAATTACAAGTTTGACCCTTTGTGGTCATTTTGGAAAATAACTAAAAGTTATTTGATTACAATATTAATGAGGGTACAAAGACTGAATGGAAATTCCACTTTTTCTCACTATTCTCAATGGAATGGGAATTGAAAAATTTTGGAAATTAATATTCTCTGTCCATTTGTCAAGTAAACAAGGTGATGGAAAATTGAAAAGATATAATTATTTTATTTTCTCTCCATTGCTTCAAACGAACCAATAAGGTTTTGATCCTATTACCAAAATAGGGTTCTATTAAACTTAAGATCTAATCCGAGCCTATAGTTTTATAATAGTCATTTCACATTTGTGCTTTCTTATTAATAAAATAAATGTACAATCATAATATGGGGCTTTACGGTTAAAAAAAAAAAAGTTCTTCACAATAAATTGAATTTAATTTATTACATGAAACTTATAAAAATATAATGAGAGAAAACCACTAAAATGAAAATAATGCTAATAAGTATTTCCTTTGTCACATTCTTTAAGGGTATGGCTTTGGCGAACTATTAAAATGAAAACAAAAGCTTACTCTATTTTCACAATTGGAGACCTGTAGACACCTAATTTTTGCCCTTCCATAGTCTTAATTTTTATATTTTACAAAAAATGGTCTTAATTCAAAAAGATAAAAAAAAAAATAAAAATTTAATAAATGATGAAAATACCAAAAAAATAAGAAAAGAAAAAAATTATTATAAAGAGTTTTGTATATTTTTAGGAAGTAAATTATTTTAGAGTCATTAGTTTTAGTTTTAGTTTAGTTAAAAAAATTTTATTTTAGGGAATTTGATAGTTTAAGTATAGTTTAATTATATTAAATATCAAAGTGCAGGCTAATGACTTAACGAATAAGCATTGGAGTATTGGATTGGATTTAGTTTAAGGTTATGGGTTTGAGTCTTGCTAGACACTTATGTGCTTTTGTTTTTTCTATCCCTTTTACAAAAAGCGAGTTGAGCGTATGTAATCTCATTTAATGAAATCTTTTTTGTTTGGATTTGAATCATTATAAAAGATTTAAATCTAGTTTGATTTTTATTAAATTGTATTTGAATACAAGTAATTCAGATCTAATATAATTCTTATCAAATCAGATTCGAATCAATATAACAGATTCAATTTGATATGATTTATTTCAACCTTTATATATTAATCGTGTGGCTTGAAATAAAAGGTGGATACCTTTGCTAAAATTACAGATTGGCTTAAAAAAGGAAAAAAAAAAAAAAAATCTGACTTCATCTTGGCCAATCTCAAATCTAACTATTGTATACCGTAGATCATCAACCAAATACTTACGGCCAGCTTCAGCGCATTACTGTAGAATTTGCCACCCCACTGTCCAATCGAACATGCATATCCATAATGCACGAATCACATATCGAGCTACCATCGTCCAACAAGATCCAACAACAGCAGCTGATTCCCAAATTCACGGTCGCATACTAGCAGTTTTTCGACTCAAGACTCCTCGGCCATTAGAACTCGCCGACTAAAACCAACGCCAACTGCAGCCCACTTTCTCTCGCTACCATACAAACTAACCATGCCGTATGACAAGCCCCTATCCACGCCCAACACAAGCCGTTGCACAGTCCAATGCCGAAGTTGCTGCAGTTCTATGCTTCATCAGCAAAACCGAATCCAAATCCCAACATTGCGCTAGTTCCAGTACGACGCGGACCACCTTACGCAGGCCAGACTGTTACGCACGTAATCATTCCACATGTCCCTTATTGTTGACTACATCAGCACTGCATCTTCATCCAAGCAATTCTCCACTCTCGCCTAAGCAGGGCATGCCACATCCCTGACTACCATACTTTGCACACACGCTCACTCCAACGGCAAAGACACGACTAGCTTCATCCTCGCTTCGCTGATCCACTGCACTCAAAACCAACACAGTTACGAACCAAGCGAATTGGAAACAATGAATAAGAAGGTTGGAGAAGATTTTGGTTTTCGGTGGGAAAGGCCTATTGACGGATTAGGATTGGAGGAACTGCATTGTCACATCAAAGAATTAGAGACGTTGAAAGAGAAAGTGAATGGTAGATTGGATAAGATGACTGGAGAAGACTGTTCCTTTTTCAATATGTTGCCGCCTATTATAGATATAGAAGGGCTTACAGCAGACAATGGTGATCTTGACAGGGCATAATTTAATCCTCTAGCAGAATGGATTATAGTAGAAAATGACGATCTTATGATGCCGTTTGAACATGAAATGGCTAGGCGGCTAATGGAAGAAGGTTTTGAGTTCAATCCGATGCTGTCTGATCCTGCAAGGGAAGAGCCTGTTATTGGGGGACAATTGGGGAGTGTCGCAACTTGGAGCCAGAGACACACGACAGCAACGTACCCTTCCCCTGTTACCTTGCTAAGCAATGCACGACGCCTACTGACCAGCACCATAACAGCCCACAACCGAGCAGGACGTGTTCCATCACCGTTGCTGAGGATAACAACTTAGCCTACTACCTTCCTTCGACCTCAAACATCTGCAGCAGCGAAGCCAAACAACATAGTAGTAGTTTACACTCGTCCGCGACAGATAGGATCAAGCTTTACACTGCTATTGCACACGATACCGAATGTTCTGGCCACCATTCACAGCATGTAACATGCCATCTATTGCAACGATCATCATTATCCTCATACGAACGGCTCCTCCTAGCTTGTTATTTTCCGTCCACGGCAGCACTATCCACACTAACAGATCGCCAGCATCTACACCCCGCCACAGCAGTACTGCATTCCCTATTTGTCCAGATTCGACGTCCACGCAACTGCAGCCGCACGACTCAACCGAACGTTTCAACGTCGAGCAGCTCCATATACACGGTAGCTGTTTTCAATCATCTTCAGTTAGCATTGTGTAGTGGCTATAAAGGAAATAGCAATCAGGTTTGGGCCAAACTAATTATTTATCTGTTTACTTGATTATTAGTATGCTATTATTATCGTTATTATTTAGATCTTCAGTTAGCATACTTGAATATATTAGTTTTAGGGTTTATTTAGTGAAAATGTCATATATAATTTTAATAATTTAGATAGATGGCTGTAAAGATATTGGTATATATATATATATATATATTATTTTAGGATTTTTTTTTAGATTAGGTTTTTCTTTAGAAATCTTCATATATAAAATCCACTTTTAGAAAAAATTAACAAAGGAAATTTTTTATAAAAAGATTTTAGGACTTTTAGAAAATTCTTTTTGCTTATAAGTTAGGATCCTTTTAGATTTTTTAAAATAAACCAAATAAGTTAAAAATGTAAACTTGGGCAGTTTTCAAAATTAAAATCAATTAATACACCAAAGATTTTTTGAAAGAACTACGATCGTCTAATCTCAGATAGCGGGTATGTAGGTACCTTTGGGGCGACGATAAAATATGTAGAAACTTAGGTTCTTTTTTTTTATTATTTATTTATTTATTTTTTAAATATTATAATTAAAAAATGATCCTAATTTCGGTAATAAATAGTGATATTTGTTAGGGTTTAATAGGTTAGCCCTTGAATTCGGAACCCTCTGGTTCTTTATTAAAATTGAAATCGAAGACCGGTAGCTAAATTATAACCAATCCACCCAATTGGTTACGGTTTCTTTTCTTTTCCCGACTCCGGTCAGGTGACTACTCAAAAAATTATTTTTAATAAAAAACCGGAATTTCTCAATTTCTTTAGTCAATGATTAATATTAAATGGGTTAAGGTTTAGTATTAATCAAGAAATGGGAAATCAATTTTTAAGTAAAAGAAATTGAAAAATTAGGCTCGACAAGACCTATACAAAAGAAAATGATGTTGTTTTGGGGACTTTGATTTCATTATGATTAGAGAGATAGTGACTTAGTAAGAGGATAGTGTTTTATGAAAAGTGTTATTTTATTATTTTTTATTTATCATATATGTAAAAAAAAACACTAGTCATTTATTATAAATTATTTTTTATTGAGTTTGAGTTTTTCCATTGGGTTTTATTGTAGTCTTTGAACCTGACTCAAAATTTGTAGGGTTTTAAAATAAAATCTTAATAGTCCTAAAACCCTATAGGGTAACTATTGGGTTGTAACTCTATAATGACTCGCCTAGTAGCATCCTTAACTCTAAAATAGGTAGTGTAGTTCATCCCATTTATATATAGTCACATCTTATAATACGATTATGTCTCGTTAATAGTTTCATTTTGAATGTTGTGATTCGCATACATCACAAATTTACCATATGATGACCTAATTATTTACAAATGTGGTTTCAATATCTAAACTGTTGACAGGTGATTTTGCTTCATGAATTTTCTAGTAGAAATTCCTCAAATTTAAGCTTTCTATAAAAAAAAAAAATGGTTAATAGGCATTGGAGTTTGTTCCAACATAGCTATTGTCACGCCCCGAAGTGGCAGAGTCGTAATAGTCCCGTCGTGTAAACCATTCTAAGATAAAAGTTGGCCTTACAACCGCTATTCTAGACTTGATCTACATAAGGCGTCCATGACTAACCCGCTTTGAAGTGAACAATTTGTAATTTAAATAAATCATTTACCTAAGAAAGTGAGAATATATATATATATATATATACACTGAAATTCAGTTATTACAATTAACGTTTACAATATTTCACCGTAATATATTTCCTAGTTATTACATTATTCAGAGATGAAAAATTCTTAAATCAAATCTTAAACCTTAAAAATATATGTTTGTTCTTCAAATGTTTTTCCTCACTTCCCAAGATCCAACAGTTGCAAGCTTCAGAGTAGTTTACGACGTCTATAGGGATGTGAGCAACTATAACTCAGTAAGTTAGGATGGAGGAATTAAAACTATACCATTAACATAACAAGATTATCAATCAACTTATTACGTGCAATGCATGTTCAAGCAGATACCATTGTACGACGTTGTCCGGCCTGTCGTGAGATTAGAGAAATTGTGCCTGCTCTAATCTGGGTTGAGGAGTTGCCGTTAATGCAATAGCTCACGATCAAACTCAAGCTTGTGTAATGGAGACATCGCTCCTCCCGCAACTACCTTTGAACCATTGACTTTACCTTTGCTGTGACCTCCTCTCCAATCACTTAGTTCGACTAAGGATGAAGAATGTACCATTATACAATCCTGTGCTATCCCTTTTGAAGAAGTCAGTATTTGGTCGGAGAATCTTAGGTTTCCCTTAATGGGTTACCATGCAGGTTTGATTATAATTACAAGTTGTATATTTGATTGGGTCTTGTTTAGGATGATCAATCATTATATACAAATCATACAATATAAGCCAGAACAACAAACAAAATCATAGCATCACTCATAATCAAGCACATGCACACAACCAACTGTTTAACAAGCACAACTAAGCATAATCTCAAGCCTCCAAAATACAGCAACGTATTAATCTTAACTTACCTAGACTCCTCGCTCGCTCGCTCACTCGAGGTCTAACTTGTTCAAGTCATCGCCGATCATCCTTATGACACAAACATGGTTTCAATTTTTCATGCAACTATTATAAGCTGGTTTTATCCTATAACAATTATTGTTATGCTTTGTTTAGGGTTTAATATATCCAGTTATCTAGGTTCTCAAATTTTTTATAATTATTCTAGGTTTGGGGTTAGGTTCAGGTTCAGTATCCACATTGATTTCTAAATTAGATTCTAGTTCAATTTCTAAGTACTGTTTTATACTTGAACCCTAGAAATTCGTTTCAACTCATAATGTGAAATTAATCACATTACTTCCCAATATCCTAAATACCATCATTACCCCTAGTTAGTTTTTATTCCACCCGGTACACTTAAATCCGTATTAATGTACTGAATTTATTCCCGATGCGAGAAATTTTTACATTTTTCATATAGTTAAATAAATTTAAGTTTTTTATCTGATTTATTATATATTTTATTATTATCATAATATCAATTTTTATTCTAATATCTTCTATTTATTATATTTCTAATAATTGTGTATTATATACTATTACTTATTATGTACATAATATACATCTAATATTTTTATCACCCTATTTCTTATTTACTACATAATTAACTTAATAATTACATCTAACACCCTAAATGCTACAAGTATTACACTTCATCAGATTTTAACATCCTAAAACATATAATTATTCACTAAATCAGTAATTAACTATTTAATTACTTAATTAACCTTAAATTACCCATTTTATGCCTCATTTTAAGGCTTAAAAATTATCTAAAAATTTCAAAAATTAATTTTTGAAAACGGAATTCATAGAAATGTTCTATATTATCTAAGTAGTCTACACAAAAATTTTGGGCTCAAAACTACACTTCTAAGGTTATTTATTTCTAAACCGAAATATGCTCGGTTTTGCATAATTTCTTAAAGACCATAAATCATGGGGCATATTTTTATCAAAATAATATTTTTCCTAAAAACTAAATATAAAAATATTCCAAAAGAACAAGTCTCATAATTTTCTAAGAATATTTACTATTTTTACAAAATTACACAAAATTGGGCTACAAATTGAACTCACCGATTTCGGTGTGTCGGCACACCTGGGCGCTGCCACCACCGTGTGGTGGTGATGGCTGTGCACTCTCAATTGCTCATCGGGTCTGGGTTCTCCTTATAAGCCTCAACTGCATAGTTTTCTTATTTTTTTTTACTCGAATTTTTTCTTCCAATTTCATTGCTTCTAATTTTTCTCTGATTTCTAATTGTCCAAATGGGCTTTATGATTTTTTTCCCTATTTATAGAGCTTTGCGGTAATTAATGTACATTAAATTGGATAAGATATTACTTAAATCACTTAATTTTATGCTTTTGTGTTGCTTGATTTAATTGGCTAATTTTTCTGCTTCAATTCCTGACTTGCCATGACTAAATCTAGACCATTCCTTATTTTTTCTGATTTTTCTTGATTTCTTCTTAATTAATTATAAATTTTCTTTAATTATTAATTATTATTTTAGCATATTTCATGTATTTTAAGTAATTATGCGTATTTCTACATACATGTAAATTCATATATAGTATAAATAAATATTCCTACGCATTTTCGATAAACGACAAGTTATATATTTAAAATTTGGAATTTTTATATTCTTTTATTTTATTACTTATTTCTTAAATTCAAACTTACGGGATCATTTTACTAATATTTCTAGCTTTACTTATAATTTAGGCTCTATTGGATCTTTCAGTCGATCGAAACCTTGAGTGACTGGTTGTGGGGCTTACAGCTACTTCGATGCTTAAGTTAATGTGATAATTAGAGGGTAATAAACCCTAAGTGAGAAAGAAAGAGGGAGCGGGAGATCAAAAGTCCTTTACTTGAAAGCTTCATCTCTTCTTTATAAAAGATACAGCTAGGTTATGCATAAACTATGCTTAGATCAAATCTTAGGCTTGTCGATTTGGGCCTTGGCGCCTAAGCCTGAAAATATCTATCAACACTTGTTTCTTTAGTCTCTTTGGTGATGCGTTTGATAAGAAGATTGAGTGATTGTATGGGGTCTTAATGTTCCAAGTTGAGCGGCTTTACTGTAGGGGAGCTTTTCATAGGCGCTTCGAGCTATTCTCATGATTTGGCTAGCAAAAGTTTTGACTTAAGCGGAGTATCATAGCATATAGGTTATTGGATTTTCCTTAAGCTTATGGACTAATGAGGATAATCAGACGAATTTAAGAAGAGAAAGTCAGATTTGTCCTCGGGCTTTTATATCATCAATGTTAATCTTAATTAGATTACTTTTCTCAGGCACGAGTACAATGGGATTAACTGTGAGTATTGGATTTTTCCTAAACATGTGGACCATGGGATTATCTGAAGAAGTTTGTTTACTAAGCATTAGCTGGTGTAGGCTTTCAATGCCTTTACTAGGGTTTTTCCAAGTTTTTAACATGTTAGAATTTTCCTTGCCTAGGATCTTAAGGATCCGAGCTTTATGGCCTCTTAATTTTTTAAGGTGTACTAGGCTTTTTAGCCTTGAATTTATAAGATCTAGACTTTTTAGCTTAGGTACATTTTAAACTATCTAGGCTTTATAGCCTCAAAGTTTTTATTCACTCTTTTTAGCCTTGAATTTATGAGATCTAAACTTTTAGCTTAGGTGCATTTTAAACTATCTAGGTTATATAGCCTCGAAGTTTCTACTCACTCAACTTTGTAGTATTGGCTTTAATTTTGTTGTATATAAATCGTGAGGTGTTCCTAAGCTGAGCTTGGGGACCCAACTCCCATGGATCACCCTGAACTCCGTTGCCTATAGGGTTCCCTTGGTGCTTAGGATTGTATTTCATTATTTGTAAGTAGCTTGGTGTTCTTTAATTGGGTTTAGGGACCCAACTTTCGAGTATCACCCTAGGCTTCATTACCTATAGGGTTCCCTCGACACCTAGTTATCTCAAGACTAAGCGTGTCCGATTTTTCCCGTCCCTTCTTATTCCCGAAGATCCATTAATGAGAGTCGTTCACGTGAGTGGGCTGTCGGGTCCTATACTAGAGTTGCTTTAAAATGAAGTCGAATTGGTGGTCGAAGAGTGGGCTTTATTGCTCGACTTACCCTTTGCTTGAGACGAAGAGCTCCCTTTGAAGGTGGGAATGGGCTCGCTTCACTCTCTTTATTGATGCATTGGACATATTTTTCTTCTTTTCGGCCACTTCTCTTTTTTGTTATATATATATATATATATATATATATATATATAAAAGGCCTTGCAAATTGGGAAGGGCTTTTAATAAGGCCCTATAAACTGATTATGCATTGGATGCTTTTAACCTATTAGTACTCCAACTTTTGGAGCCTGCTCTGGCTAGATTTACAACTTCCAACTGAAAAAGTTCCCAAGCCCGCACAATTAACCTTCCCCACTCTCTTGTGATCTCTAATGGGAATAGCATTAGAAGTTGCTTAGACTTCTTGCTCGGAGTATATTTCATGAGGCTAGGGGTGTGTTACCGTAGACAAGGGTGCAGTTCAGCCTTTGAAGTTGTATAGCTCGGCATTATCCTGTTGGAATAGCTAGAAGCACAGCATGTAATTTTAGCTCGGAGCTCTTGTGTTGCTGTTGTGGTTGTGTTATCAGGGTAGGGGCCCGGATTTTAATCTGCTCCCATCCATAGCTATACGGAACTCGGACTTTTGCTTTCTAGCTCGGATCAGTATCCATGCGATGGTTCGGGGCTAAGCTCGACTAGTGTCTTCAAGCTTGGTGTCTGGATGTACTCCAATCTCGGCCATTCGGAAACTCTGATTGCAATTAGTGTTTTCGAGAACAACAGCTCGTCATTTCTCTGCTGAAATTGCAGCTAGCCCAGTTCACAGCCGCAAGCAGCTCGAAATTGCTTGGCAGCTATTTTCTTTCCTTTTCTCCAGTATCTATGTTTCCGGACCTTAAGCTTGGCATAGGGTATTATCGGGCTGTTCCTAGCTCGGCAAGGTCATGGTGGGAGGCTTGGCAGGAGCTTGGTGAAGCACAGATTTTAGCTCGGTATTATGGCTTGGTGGAAGTATGGCCGAAGTTGTTCGGTCTCATGCCACCGTCCTTCATCGGATTGGGGACATATGTTTAGCCGTGCTCAATAATGCATACCTGGGATCCAAGGGGATGGCTTCGGCTATCCATTTACATACAAAGACTACCGTCGAAGCTCGGTTTAGTGTGTGCATGCTTCGGTCAATGGGAGTCCTTTGCCATGTCGACATCTCTTGATTGGTTTTGTTGGTGCAGTGGTAACATGGCTTAGTTGCTACAGCATATTGTAGGCGCCATGGAGCTCAGATCGGCTGTTGAGAAGCTCGGATCGACATTAATGGAATACCGACCTTAGGGCAATCTCCCGAGCTCACCTTTGAGGTCTCCAAGGCTTGGTCAAACGCTTGTTCACCTCCCAGCCTAACGAGGATGAGCTTCCATATCTAGACGATCTATGGCTTAACTCCTTGCATTGTGCCGAGCTGCGAACGATAACCACAACGGCCGACCTCCTTAATGCCAAGATCCCTATCCTAGTTTCCTAGTTACTGATTAGATCAGTTGTAGTTAAAGGTCACCTTGGTGAAGCACAAGTTTTTCTTGGTTGACGTAATTTCACTTCCGGATAGTTCGGTTTCAGCCCTTCCCCAGTCCAGAATGCGGATCCAACAGCAATAAGCCATTTGTTCTAACTTTTTTTGACATTGTACTATATTTTCTTTATTTTTTTTATCTTATTTACTCTTTTTAACTTGTATTAGGTTTCATTGGTTCTATATTACCCTTTATGTAATTTCATGTGTTTATTGCCTTAGGTGCTTGTATAAATAATCCCAAATTCTTATAGCCAAAATAATCATCTACTCGTAATGAATATTCTCTTCTTGTTCTTGTGAGAAACTTTCTCTAAGTTACACTTTTACACTCTTATCTAATATTGCTGGTAACTCAAAATTAGTGGCAAATGGACTTTAGTTTTTACTTATGCTTTACACTAGGTGGAGGCTTAGTTGTATTGTGTTTTGTGGTAAGTCATATCCATAGGACAGCTTCATGTAGCTACTGGAAGTTGAGCCCCATTGCTCCTTCTTCGATATTTTGAAAGATCTGATTCTATTATCTGGTGAGCCATAGTCATAACTTAGCTCCTAAGTACATCATATTTATTTTCCTAATATCATAGCTTGAGATTGCGATTGCGATTGTAATTGAGAGCAATATAGTTTTGTTGTTGTGTGGAGGAAATATTGTAATTATTGTTTGTTGTTGTAGGTGTTTTGTTTACTCTATTTTTGCATTAAAAAAATAGAGTAGAGTATTGTATCGTGTGATTTAAGCAGCGTCTATCAGTATTATAGGTAATATCTCATATGGAGAGTAGACTTATGCATGGGCTGGTTTTGAACCATGAATTAGTCTAGAACCAACCCATCAGGTCATTGAATTGATAGGCCCTAGGGGCCTAGGTAGTTTAACCTTATGTAACCGTTGGGTTGGTAGGCCATCAAACTGTTAAGTCAACCTTGAATATATATATATAATGGGAGGAAAAAGTAATGGGATGATACATGGCATGTGAATATATAATAGATAGTGTACTATATATTTATATACAATATATAATATATTATATATATAAAGAAACATAAACAAAAGACGGGCACATATAAATATATAGTTTTAAAGGTTGTTTGAATCGGAAATAAAATTTTTGATTGAATTGAAAAAAAAAAATAGATGAAAAGTCCACAAATTGTTTCAAAAAAATAAAGAAAATTACAAAAAAAAAAACCTAATAATTTAAGGGTTGATAAATAAAATTTTTGATTGAATTGAAAAAAAAAAAAGATGAAAAGTTTACCCATCATTTGAAATAATTAAAGAAAATAAAAAAAAAGAAAAAATAGTTTAAAGGCTACTTGAATCGACCTTTGGATAGTTGGTTCAAGTGAATTGGCTCCAGTTCAAGCTCAAGTTCGACCCCTTAAGGGGTGAGCCTAGTTTAATCCACTTTCATCTTGTGAATCGACTATTCTAGGTTAAGTCGGCCCGATGCATACGTCTAATGGAGACATAGTTGGTCGGGCTTAGTTTAATCTACTTTCGGCTTGTGAACCAGTTGTTCTCAATTAGGTTGACCCGATGCATTGTTGCTGTGGAGTTGTAGTGTTAAAAAGATGTTGAGGATGGCTAGTTCCATGAATCCAAGTGTGCAAGGGGAGATAAGAAATAATGAGAATGATGCACCTAAACGTGGTCACCTTGAACAATAAACTCTACAGATTGTAGAAGAACAGATACGAAACCTAATTGCCATTGAGGCTAATTTTGCATTGCAATTCAAAGGCTTGTGGATGCTTGACCTATGAAAGGAATGTTAACTATGGGTAAGGTGCACAAGGTGGATTAAGAGTACATGGAGTAGGAATCTAAGCAAATGATGCCCTTACTAGCTTAACCCTTCAGGTTGAAGGACGAGCACAAAGAAGACTTGAATTTGAAGAAGTTGTAGAAGGAAACGTAGAAGCGAAGAAGAATGAGGATGATTAGTTCCATGAAGTTGATGAACATGAAATCTGAGCTCTTAGAGGGATGAAGAACATTACATTGCAGATATCAAGTTTCTCTTGAATAGGCAGTGTTGATGAATATATGGATTGGAAAGAGAAGATAAAAGAGATATTTGACTTTTATGGCTATTAAGATGTTGTACTGATTTGATTGGTTGCTTTGAAATTTTCTAGTGCAATGATATGGTGGAAGAAGGTATAGGTTGCACGTCAGCAAGCTTGATGAGAGATCTAAACTTGGAATAAAATGAAATGAGTCTTAAGAAACAGATTTGTTCCGAAAACTATGAGCAAAATACTTTTTGATACCTTTAAGAGCTTAAGTAGGGTGGCTGAACAATGGACCGGTATATGGTGTGAACCGTAACCAAGAATAGATAAGGCTGGTCGCTAGATGGGTCTAAGTTTGTAGAAAACTCAAAAAGGGTTAATGGGGAAAGGTATGAAAGGGTAAAAATGACGAATGAAATAGCAAGCGAAAAAAACCTATGAATAGCTCCAAAGGTTATGACACACCAAAGGAACTTTCGAGGACTTACGGTACAATTCGATATGATGTACGAATTGGTTTAATGAGGTTACTCATCACCTAACCTTACTTAAGGGAAAGGATAAGAGTGATGCTGAGAGTAAACAAATAGTGTTTACGCAAGGAAAAAAGTACTCAAGTGTATTGAAGGTACTTTGATTTCCTACAACTATAAGTACAAGAGTATTTATACCTGTAAGTTAGGGTAACTTGCCCAAAAGGAAAAAGACAAAAAGGACATTTCCTAAAGAAACAATGTACATAATAGAAAAGGGTAAAAATAAATATATAAGGAAAACAATCATTGGTGTTACATAATTTACACATGATACTGTACATGTGGCGATACTGCATTGGCAAGGTTGTTAGGAGATGCGGACAAAAAGTACGGACGGATAGGTTTGTTTAAGCAAGGATGGCCTAATGAGTCCAGTCTCTCTTTCTCGGCTTCTTGGCAAGGAAGATGTTGAGCAATTGGTTGACTCAGCACTATAGAGTAATTGTCAACTTGGCATACCATAAAATAATGGACGGTCATACAGCACGGCATTAGAGATGACTTGGCAAGGAAGTACTCTGCCTTGGCAGAAGGTAGTTGGAATACAATGATTCGTCGTGCTAACCCTTCTAATCCTCGAGCTTGGTTGCGGGTCAGGGGCCCCGTAGCTTGATTCATATCATTCCCTGTAAGCTATTTTGGATTTGGGATCAAATCTGAATGGTGTTCGCTTAGTTCCCTATTAGGGTGATAAGGACTATGGTTGGCAATGTTAAAGGCGTCAGAAACCCCATAGTCCTCAGGCAGTTCAAGTTTATAGGCATTGTCACTGATTTTCTACAGGATTTTAAAAGGTTCTTTCGCTCTTGCAGACAATTTGTTCTTCCTTTTGGTCGAGAACCGTTCCTTGCTGAGGTATAATCATACTAAGTCTCCCTATTGAAATTGTTTAGTCGACCGATCCTTGATCTTTTCCCGCATTCTTTTGGTAGCTTGGTCGATGTGCCGAGTGACGTTATCATAGATGTATTGAAGAGATTGTGTTCTGGCCGAGGAGTTGGGGTTCTCTTGCGTAGGTGCGGTATAGGGGCATGGTCGAGGGATAACTTAGGATTGAATTCATAGACCACTTCGAAGATGGTCTGCTTAGTGGTGTCATGTACGGTTTGATTATAAGCATACTCGACCATTGGTAAGCAGACGTCCCAATCACCCAGGTTCTTGCTTACTACAACTCGAAGTAGTGAACCTAAAATGTGATTAACCACCTCTATTTGGCTTTCAATTTAGGGGTGACAAGAGGTACCGAAGAGTAATTTAGATCTTAGTCGACACCACAAGGTTCTCTAGAAATGGCTTAAAAACTTCAGGTCTCTATCAGAGATTACACTTCTTGGTACGCTGTACATCCGTACAATCTCTTATAAGAAAAGAGAAGCAATAATCGAAGTGTTGTTAGTTTTGGTGCAAGGTACGAAGTGTACCATCTTACTGAACCGATCCACGGCGACCATTACAGAATCTTTTCCTTGGCCAATTTTTGGCAGTTTGACCATGCTTAATTTAGTCCATGGCCTCGTTAGAACAAGTAGGGGCATTGCTTTTCCTTATTCAGCATAGTATTCAGCCTTTTTGTACATTGCACGGCTTTTAACCACTCAGTGCATATCTCTTTGCATTCTCGGCCAAAAGAATCTACCATTCAATAGTTCATAGGTCCTTCTCTCTCCAAAATGTTTGAAGAGTCCTCTACTGTGAGCTTCCGTAATTAATAATTCTCATAGGGAACAAGTCGGTATGCACAGTTTCCCCCTTCGAAATAAATAGCCATCCTCCACATAATACTCGTCAACTGTCCTTCTATTTATGCATCACGAAATTATTTATCCAAAGTGTGGATCTCTGGAGTACTGTTTTTGATACTTGTGAAACCAAAACAACCTGGTATGCAGTTCTGATAAAAGCGCATGTTTCTTTGAAAGAGTATCTGCAACTATGTTGTTCTTTTCTTACTTGTATTTGATTACAAAATTAAACCCTTTAAGGAATTCAACCCATTTTGCCTATCGCTTTGACAACTTGGTTTGATTTCGAAGGTATCTCATCGATTCATGGTCAGTATATATGACCAATTCTCTTAGCAATAAGTAATGATGCCACACTTGCATTACTCGGATCAGTGCTAAAAGTTCCTTGTCATACACGGAGTAGTTCAGTTGTGGTCCTTAAAGCTTCTCCCTATGGAAGGAAATTGGTCGGCCTTCTTGTATCAGGATAATGCCTATTCCAACACCCAATGCATCGCATTCTAGTTAAAAATTTTTGTCGAAGTTGGGTAGTATTTAACACCGGGGTGGAGGTTAATCTTTCCTTTATATCAGTAAAACTCCTCTCCTCCCTTTCTCCCCATCGGAAGTCGGTGTTCTTCTTTATTAGCTTGGTAAGTAGTGCGTTGATGCTACTGAAATTCCTGATAAACCTTCTGTAAAACAAAGCTAGTTTGGAAACTTCTTACGTCGGCACAAGTAGTAAGAGTCGATCACTTGATAATTGCCTTGATCTTCTCATCATCAACTTGCAGGCCTCCTCTACTGACTTCATACCCCAAAAATATCACTTCCTCTTGGTAGAAGCAACATTTCTTCAAATTGCTGAATAGTCTCTCAGCACAAAGAATATCCAAGACTGTTCTTATGTGTTCATAGTGACTGAGCATGCCGATACTGTAGATCAGGATATCGTCAAAGTACACCACGATACACTTCTTGATGAGATATCTTAACATATGGTTCATAAGTCTCATGAAGGTGCTTGGGGCATTCGATAAGTCGAAGGGCATGACCATCTATTCGTAAAGTCCATGTTGAGTCTTGAATGCAGTTTTCCACTCATCTCCTGGCCTCATTCGGATTTGATGGTAACTAGACTTGAGATCAATTTTGCTAAAATTTTGGCTCCACTTAATTCATCCAACATGTCTTCTAGCCTCGGATCGGATACTTGTATTTGATCGTGATTTTGTTTACGGCTCGGCTATTAACACATATCCGCCAGGTTCCATCCTTTGGCACTAAAAGTGCAGGCATAGCACAGGGGCTGAGACTCTCTCTCATGTATCCTTTTTCCAGAAACTCATTGACTTGACGTTAAAGCTTAGAAGCTTGCTCGGAATTCATTTGATAAGCTGGCTTGTTTGGTAATGTAGTGTCAGGTACTAAATCAATGCAGTGCTCTATGCCTTGGGTTGGGGACAACCCTTCTAATAACTGTTTTGGGAACAGGTCGGCATATTCATTCAATAGTTCCTTTACCTCTTGGGGTAAATCATCTTGCTCCTTCATTTCCAGTAGTTGCTTAACCAATAAGAGGGTCGGCTCATTAGCATTAATGGCCTCTTAGAGCTTAGCTTTACTCATCACCAGAGCCTTCTTCGATCTGTGAGCAAGTTTCGTCTGTAACTTGTGAACTTCTCTTGGCGACATCGGATTTAGCGGGATCTTTCGATCATCCTTCTCGAGCATGCAGGTATTCCTGTAACCATTGTGGATGACTCTCCTATTAAACAACCACAATCTTCCTAGCAACATGTGGGAAGCGCACATAGTCATATTGCCGATAGTGATCAGCAGTAGTATTTGCTAAGTACGTGTAATGCTCCCTTCTCGCTCAATTAGTGCAACTTTTACAGCTTCAGATGTGTAACAGTTGGCAACCTCAGTTTTGAAATGATGTCAGCTGACGCCACATTGGTGCAGCTTCTGCTATCTACGATGAGGGCGTACGTATGATCATTGACCTTACAGGTGATATGAAATAAGTTCTCTCTCTTCTCCTCCTCTCATGAGGGTTCTATACTTATAGTGCATCGAATAACCATTAGTAGCTAGTCCAAGTCCTCAGCATACATGTCTTCCTCAATCAACTCTTTTTCAGCATTCTCATTCTTAGTAGGAACCTCTTCCTTGGGTTCTTCATCTATACTCTCTACATCTAACTTTAGGATGTTCCCCTTAATGACCATCGGCCTTCTATTCAGCCACTGAGCAGTCATATGTCCAAACCCTTAACACTTGAAACACTCGATCTGGTTGGTCTTCCTGCTAGACCCTTGCTCCTTCTCATACGTTCGGGTCTTGCTACATCTTCAGGTTGGCTTTTCTGCTCAGTTCTAACATTAACCCTTTTGCTTGGCAAAGTTTGGTGGCTTGCCTATCTTGTTCGGCTAGTCAGCATTCTGGTTGTTACTTGGCTCGTTCTTTGCTTCTCTACTTATTGGGCAATCCTAACAGCTTTATCTATTGTGTCAAATCATTGGAGCTCCACAATGTCTCGGATGTCTCCTCTTAGCCAAGTAATAAATCTTGAGACTATTCGGGCTGGTGGTTCCTCTACTTCGCATCTTATCATAAGCATTTAGAATTCTTGAACATATTCATTAACAGTTTGGCCTCCTTGTCTCAGCTCTTAAAGCAGAGTGAAAGTATCTTAAAGATATGTTTCTGGTACGAATCTATTTTTGAGCACTCTCTTCATCTCGGGCTAAGTGTTAATCTCTTGGTACCTCTCTCTTCTTCTCATGACCTAAAAATTCTTCCACCACATGGCAGCATATCCGGAGAATTCAATAGTAGTAGTCCTTACTTTCTCATAGTTCTCATATTGATAGTACTCAAATACACGCTCCACCTTCTCTTCCCATACTAGATACTTGTCAACATTCCTATATCTATTTAAACTCGAAATTTAAAGTTTCACATGGTCGGATGCTCTGGGGACTCGTACATGCTCCTCTTCAAAATATTCTTCTTCCTCCTCATTTAGCTCTCTCAAGTTTATCCTTCACCTTACTCGTTTGCAAACTCTTTTACCTTAAACTGGTCAAGCTGGGTTCTGATTTCTAATAGGTTGAGCATCTTATGAAGTATTTTGTACGGTCTTAATAAGTCGGCAAGATAGGGCATGAATAGCTCAGGTCAGATCTACCAAAAGGTTAGCTATCTCATCAAGTCTCTCATTAGTGCTTCTGAGAGTTCCTTGAGATTATCGTCCATGGTGGACAGCTCCACTATCATCATTGGCATTAACATTTATACTTAGGTCTGTCATTTTCTCTTAAATTCAAGATTTAAAGAAACACTTCAGAAAGTGAATGGCTAATAACACAGCAGTCAAATGAATATAGTAATTGGCTCTGTTTCACACATGCAAAACATAGTACAATAGAATTAAAAAAGAACTAACTACAGCTCACATAAAACCTCCGCTTTGATACCAAGATGGTGTGAATCGTGACTAAGAACAGACAATGCCGATCATTAGATGGGTTCAAGCTTGTAGAAAGCTTGAAAATGGTTAATGGGGAAAGGTACAAAACAGTAAAAATGACGAATGAAACAGTAAGAAAAAAAAAAAACCTATGAATAGCTCTAGAGGATATGATATACTAAAGGAACTTCTAAGGACTCATGGCATAATTCGATATGATACATGAATTGATCTAATGAGGTTACTTGTCACCTAACCTTGCTTAAGAGAAATGATAAGAGTGATGTCAAGAGTAAACAAGTAGTATTTACGCAAAGAAGAAAGTACTCATGTATATTGAAGGTAATCTGATCTCTTATAACTAAGAGTACAAGAATATTTATACCTGTAATTTAAGGCAACTTGCCCAAAAGGGAAAAAACAAAAAGGACATTTGTTAAAGAAGCAATGTACATGATACAAAAGGGTAAAAATGAATATATAAGGAAAACAATAATTGGAGCTATAGATTCTACACATGCTACTGTATACATAGCGATGTTTCATTGGCAAGGTTGTTAGGAGATGCGGACAAAAAGTACAGATAGATGGGTTTATCGGAGTAGGAATGGCCTAGTCAATCCGGTCCCTCTCTCTTGGCAAGGAAGATGCCGAGTAATTGGTTAACTTGGCACTAGAAAGTAATCATCAACTCGATACTAGAGAGTAATCGTTAACTCGGCATACCATAGAATAATGGGTGGTCATACGACAAAGCATTAGAGGTGATTTGGTAAGTAAGTACTCAGTCTCAGCAGGGGTTGATTGGAATATAAGGATTTATTGTGCTAGCCCATTTAGTCCTCGAGTTTAGTTGCAGGTCAGGGGCCCCGTATCTTGATTCCCATCAATATGTTTGAGATTTTTAACCATTAATGATATGATGTGATGTTGAAGAGCCTAAATCCAGAGCTATTGATAAATTCCTATCTAGATTATAGCATGAGATTGAAAACATAATGGAGGTGTAGAGAATTGGTACCTTGGATGAAGCAATCCGCATTATTTAGAGAGTTGAGAGATTGAGACATAGTCAACTCAGCCAAGCTTCCATTTTTCAACCTGTTATATTGAGTCGACCTAGTTTTAACTAACCTCCTTATAGTTTCAAGACAAATCGACATGGTTCGACCTTTAGTAGACTTGATGATGGTAGAGGTAAAGCAAAGGTTGAGGAGCTAGAAGTAAAGAAGGACTTAGGCTAGATCTCAGGACGAAAGACTAGAGAAATTAAGTGTTTTAAGTGCCTTGGTTTTGGGCATGTGGCTAATCAATGTTCGAATCGACATGTGATGACCATTAAAGGAAAAAAATTGCAATTTGAGGTAGAAAGTGCTAGTGAAGGAGAAGAGGAAGTAAATGTTAGGCATATGTTAGACAAATACGTAGAAGATCTTAAAGCCCTAATTTGACTTGAATTTGGGGAGTATTGTATAGTTGTTAGGAGGGTCCTTAATACCAATGTTGGTCATAAGAGTAAGCAGAGGAAGAACCCATTCCATACTAATTGCTAAGTGAATGGCAACTTGTGTGCCCTAATCATTGATAGGGGTAGTTGTATCAATGTAGTGGTACAATCAGTAATGAGTACTTTGAAGTCGCCAATCTATCCTTACTCTCAAGCTTATCAAATACATTGGTTTAATGAGAAAGGTGGACTATAGGTTACTGAGTAGGTTAAAGTGCTGATCATTTTAAGGGTAATGAGAAAGGTGGACTACAGGTTACTGAGCTGGTTAAAGTACTGATCATTATAACGAAAAGATACAAGGATGGGGTTATGTATGACATCTTACCTATGTGCGCATCACACATACTTCTTGGTTGACCTTAGTTATTTAATTTAAGGGTGCTTCATTATGGTATTGAAATAATTATATGTTTTAGGAGGATGGTAAGAAGGCCATATTGAGCCCGATGAGTCTAAGAAAAGTTCAGGAATCATAAGCTAATATCACCAAGTCCTTACAGAAGAAGTCCGTAATGATTTCTTGAGTAGGATTTTCTTAAGCCATTAAGTCAAAAGAGTATGTGTTCTTGTTGGTTAGGAGATTACTTCAGATGAAAGAGACCGAAGTGTTTCCAATTGATGTACAGGCATTCGTTCGAGAATATGTTGATTTGTTTCCCAATGTGCTACCTAAGGGATTGTTGCCCATTAGAGGCATTGAGCATTGCATTCATCTCCAACTTGGACTAGCTCTACGAGACCAACTTGTTTAGAGGCTTAATCCCAAGCAAGCAACTGAGTTTAAGAAGCAAGTTGATGAGTTGATTAATTGTGGATATGTTAAGGAAAGCATGAGTCTATGTGTTGTGCCAGCGATTTTGGTGCCGAAAAAGGATGGATCATGGCGTATGTGTGTTGACAGTCGAGCCAATAATGAGATCACTGTCAATTATAGATACCCCATACTTTGACTGGGTGACATGTTGGATGAGTTGCAAGGTGTATGAATCATTTTGAAAGTTAATTTGAATAGTGGCTATCACCAGATCTAAATGAAACCAAGTGATGAATGGAAAATAGCTTTCAAGATGAACGATGGTCTTTTTGAGTGGTTGGTTGCGCCATTCAGACTTATAAATACACCAAGCGCTTTTATGTGACTCAAGAATCATGAGTTAGAAAACGTTGATTGGTAAATGTGGTGTTGTTTATTTTGATGATATTCTTGTATATAGTACCAACCTCCCATCTCTTGTTGAGCAATTGTAAGTTATATTTGACATTCTTTGAGCTTAACACTTGTTTGACAATATGAAGAAATGTGTGTTTTGCCAGAAGGAAGTTGTATTTTTAGGATATGT
Organism: Lumnitzera racemosa; assembly: GCA_024138005.1. Classification (NCBI taxonomy): domain Eukaryota; kingdom Viridiplantae; phylum Streptophyta; class Magnoliopsida; order Myrtales; family Combretaceae; genus Lumnitzera; species Lumnitzera racemosa. The sequence continues at coordinate 39,077,228 of JAMXBC010000007.1, forward strand.
TATGTTTGATGGAGGTATCCAAATAGATGATGAGAAGGTTAGAGCTATTCTTGATTGGCTTATGTTGACTTGTGTTGTTGATGTTAGAAGTTTCCATGTTTTAGCTTCATTCTATTGATGTTTTATCCAAAACTTTAGTTTGATAGCCTTACCTTTGATTGAGTTGACCAGGAAGAGCTCTAAGTTTAGATGGTTAGAAAAAGCTCAAAGGAGTTTCAAGGAGGTAAGGTCTATGTCGACTTCTACTCGTATATTAGCATTGCTAGATTTTGATAAGGTTTTCAAATTAGAATGTGACGCTTTTAGAGTGGGCAATGATGTTGTTCTTACGTAAGAACATTGACCTATCACATGCTTTAGCGAGAAGCTTAGTGGTGTTGCTCTAAACTACTTTACGTATGACAAGGAATTCTATGCTCCTATCTGATCTCTTCAAAACTAGTAGCATTAATTGCTGCCTCTAGAATTCATCATGTATACGAACAATGAGTCCCTTAAGTATTTGCAAGGTTAGTAGAAGCTTTCTCGACGTCATGTAAAATGGTTAGAATTTTTTGAGACATTCTCTTACTTAATAAAGTACAAGAGGGGAAGTTCCAATATTGTGGTTGATGTTTTATCATGTTGACATGTACTTATCATGACCTTACAACCTTAGATACTTAGCTTTGGCACCTTCCTCGACTAATATGAGTAGGATTCTTACTTTGGACCCCTAGTGGTCAAGTGTAGCTATAGTGGTATTATGGATGGGTTTTACTTGAACGAAGGATTTTTTATGAAGGGTGGATGAATATACGTGCTGAGTAGTTTGGTATGAGAATTATTAGTCCAAAAAGCTCATGCAGGAGGCTTAGTTGGTCCTTTTAGAGAATAAAGGACGTATGAATTGCTGAGAAAACATTTTTATTGGCTAGGGATGATAAAATACGTTCATAAAACCTTAAAAAGGTGTGAAGTGTATAAGTAAGTGAAAGGACGGAGGGAGCCTTACAAGGAGTACACACCTTTACCTATACTTGAATGGCTTGGACTGACCTGAGCATAGATTTCATGCTCAAACTACCATGAATGGCTTAGAAACATGACTCCACCATGGTGGTGTTTGATCAGTTTAGCAATATAAGCTACTTCATCCCCTGCCATAAGATTGATGATATTTTATTTATTACTAACCTTTTTTTGTAGGAAATAATATGACTTTATGGAGTCTTAAGAAGCATTATATCATATTGGGATATAAACAAGCTTCTTTTGGCAGACCTTGTAGAAGAAGTTTGGCACTAAGTTAATGTTTAGTACTTTCTACCACCACTAGACAGAGGTTGTGAATAGGACGGTTGGAAATTTTCTTCAAGCTACTGTTGCGAAGAATCTATGTAATTGGGGTTTATGTCTACCTATCATTGACTTGACCTACAATCACTATACCCATAACATAACTAGAAGATCACCTTTCGAGGTCATCTATTGGCTTAACCTACACTTGCCACTAGATATGATCTCTAACTGGAATTCAAGAAGAGAAACTCGATCTAGGTTATGACATGTTGAAGAGTTCTAGAGATTGCATGAGGTCGCTGAGCAGATACCTAAGACGGTAGCATGGTAGCAAGAGTAAGGCAATACAGGTTGAAAGAACATTATATATAATTTGGGAGACTTAGTTTGGGTTCATCTCAGCAAGGAGTGATTCTCTATCAATAAGACAAGCAAGGTTTCATCCAGGTATGATGGTTGCCTCAATGTTCTCTGGCGGTTCAACAACAATGCCTATGAGCTAGAGTTACTTGATGGGTATGGAGTGTCATTGACCTTTAATGTCGCCAACTTGACGCCTCATGTCCCCAAAGAAGAGTTCGACCAAGATTTGAAGACAAATCTTCAATACCTTCGGGGAGCTTATGGACTACCAACCTCAATACTCAAGCTTGCCTTTGTGGTCTCTAAGGCTTGGTCAAACATATGTTCACCTCCCAGACTATTGAGGATGAGCTTCCATATTTGGACAAACAATGGCTTAACTCTTTATACTATGCCAAGCTATGAACATGAACTAACATAACCAACCTCCCTAATGCTGAGGTACCTATCCTAAGTTCCCAATTGCGAATCAAACCAGCTTTAGCTGAACATCACTTCAGTAAAGCATAAGTTCTTCCCTGCTGACTTGATTTCACTTCTGAATGGTTTGGCTTTAGCCTTTCCCTAGTTTAGAATGTGGATCTAATAGCAATGTGCCATTTGTCCTAATTTTTTTTTGGCATTGTATTATATTCCCTTTGTTGTATTTATCTTATTTACCCTTTTTAGCTTATATTAGGTTTCTTTGGTTTTGTATTATCTTTTATGTGTTTCTTTGTTGTCCTAGGGACTTACTATAAATAGTTTATGGAGTGTATACCATGCTATTAGGTAAGTGCACCTATCAAGTAAAAGTATGGAGGTATACTAGAGTTTAGAATTATCGATCCCAAGATGACTGAACATGTACTCACCCATTCTAATTACTCTAACTTATGTTAAATTGTAATATTAATGATGAATTAAATGAAAATAGAGAAACAAAAACAAATAAAAGATTATCTAATAGTGTAATAATGAAATAAACTAAATAAATATAAATTAGGATATTTAGACTTTGATCACCTTGAGCATAACATATAGAATTGTAGGGCTTTTAATGAATTTCTTATTCTTATTAACTAGAAGAATTCAAGTGCTAATATAATAGGAAACCCTTCTTTATTAAATTCTAATCCTAATTACATCTTACTTGAACCGCTTCTAGGATAGGGCTTCTTATAGATTAGGAATTCTACACATAAACAAGAATTAATTTTCAATTTTGAAAGAAATCTATAACTTATCTCTAAGCTTATGGCAAATCCCTTCAATTACGGTAGATCTATTTATGTATTGGCTTCATAACTTCGATACATAAAATCAGATAATTAAGTTGAGACTTTAGAAATAACAACTTAATCCAAAACTAAACATGTTATTGAATAAATAAGAACAAGAGAATTGCATTAAAATAAAACAATTATTATGCACTACATCATTACCTCAATGGTTCACAGTTCTATATATCAATGCTTCCAAGTTATAATCATAGTACAAATGATAACTTGCATGATAAAAGCAAAACTAAACCTTAAAAAGAATGTTTCTATTCCCTACTGTCTCTCCTTCTACCTTCTTCTTTTTTTTTTCCTTAACTATTTACTTCTATTTACAGTGTCTAGACAGAATAATCTCCAAATGGCAAGTGTATCATGGAAAAGTAGAGGTTTATAGGTGTGAATACGGGTGTAGTGGCTGAGTGTAAACAACACCTTCCAATAATTCTTTTACAATTGTCTTGAAATTAATTATGAGGAGATCACAACTGGGGAACATGATCATAGTGGGTAACCGTGGTCATATTCTTGTAAAAAATCCTTCGAACTTTAATTTTGAAATTAAAGATGTTCACTTTATGGTCAAGGAACATGGCCGTAAAGTGCAACCATAGTTGTCTTCTTTACTTATATCTTGAACAAATTCTCTTTGATCCTTGCTATCCTCGAATTATCCTTCGTAATAGATGAAATTCTCCTAAAAAATCATCTAAATTTCTATATTTTCATCATATCGCTTCAATTGAGTTATGAAATAAAAAATAAATCAAATCAATAGCAAATTTAACTAAATTATATTAAAATAGCTCAAAATATCTTGGGAAATAGCATCATAAATGAATGTAATTTACACTCATCAATTGTCCTCAAATCTTGTAGCTAGAATCATCATTTGCTTATTAATGAATATTCTCTTCTTGTTCTTGCGAGAAACCTTCTCCAAGTTACACCTTTATACTCTTATCTAATCTTGTTGATAGCTCGACATTAGTGGTGAATAGATCTTAGTTTCTACTTGTTTGTTACATCAGGTAGAGCCTAAGTTGTGTTGTGTTCTTTGGTAAGTTATATCCCTAGGACAACTTCACGAAGCTACTAAAAGTTGAACCCCATCTCTCCTTCTTTGATATTTTGAAGGACTCATTTCTACTTTATGATAAGTCTTATTGACAACTTAAGCTTTTAGGCACACTAAGCATAGCGCTTGATGTCACAATATAGCTCATCTCTATATGAAACTCAAAGCTTGAACTTTGGTTTGTATAAGGGCAACTCAGCTTTGTTTTTTGGCAATTGGATCGATGCTCAAACATGAACATGAATCTAAAGGAATCCAATTGATTAAATTGCAAGAATGGTAATTGTTTTGCTTAGGTGTTCTTACTATTCAGTGCCCTTCTTGTACTAAATAGCTTGAATGTTGGGATGGTGAGTTGTGCTTGAATATAACTCAATTTAGGTTACTACCGGGCTTGGCGTGGCTATTATCCCTTAGCTCGGTTTTCTAGGATTGTAGTAGATCAATAGTAGAGTAATAGCTCAGGTTTAGTAGTGGAGTAACATATGTTCAAACAAGCCTTAAGTCTTGGATCTTTTCTAGTACCCAAAGTTGGGTACATCATATATACTTGCCCTGCATCTCTAGTTAATCTGACCATGAGCCAATCTTAGTGGAGTCATCTACCATGCATTATGGAGCACTTCATCTTGTATTAAGGGTTAACATCTTTTTTGTGTAGGGCCTACTGTAATTAAGAAAGGAAAGATCTTTTCTTTCATACTCATAGAGTAAACATAAACCTAGAAAAGGAGCATTACTTTGGCTTTTGGTTTTAGGGAAACTAACCTTTTCTTTTCTAAGTTTACATTTTTCCCTTTAAGAACTTGATAACTGTTGTCGGATGATTTTAGGGTAGGACTTTGTTCATGTAAAGAATACAAAAGGCTAAATGGTACTGAGGCTAATCTGGTGTAGCCACTTTGATGCTTAAGTTAGTAAGTGTTTGAGAGAAAAGTAGATGACCAAATATAGAGTTGAGGGTCTTAAAAGAATTCTTACAATGCTTTCTGTTCATATTTATAAGCGAACATCAAGTGTTTGAAACAGCAGTTAATTAGTAGTAGTAGGCCCTGTAGAAATCTTGTAATCAAGTACATGCTTAAAATGTAGAAATAATAGGTGGTTATGTAATGAGATCGTACTAGATCATAACCATTTGTGCCACTTTTCTAAGTTCAAACCAAACATATTAATAGGCTAGGCTCTAAGGCCCATTAAGTGGATTGAGTCTTAGTCGATATCAATCGAGAATAGAATTAGTTACCTTCTCGTCAATAGAATGGCTGAGTAATATTTTAGGGTGAAATCCGAACATCAACATTTGCCCCCCAAGTCTTGTGGTTGAGAACTCGACTATGGGAGTAAATAAAGCTTAATTCTTAGTTTGGGCGGTTGGTTGGTTAAGACCAAAATGAGTTTTCCAGATGCCAAGTGAGGTAAGAGGGTTTAATCTTCATTTTGAAATGCGATGGATTGTATCTTAAACAAAACGTTGCAGCCTTTTAATTTTCCTGCCTGTTCACTTTTCAGTGGTAGTAAGCATGATACCTGTCATCCTAGCTATCATTACATTCTAGGGGCTAATAATTATTAGTAACATGATAACGGTTAGATTTTTGACTCATAACACGCGTCATTAATCCATATTTAACTGTTTAATCAAAACTGCATTCCCATCAAAAGTGCGTTAGGGTTACGAGGAGAAACCGTTCATATATAAAGGATTTTTCTATATTGATAAAATTTCTTCACTCTAGTCTCATCCGTATCTTCTATCAAAGTTCTCATTTACTTTTGACATCTTATCTTCATCTTCCAAATTGTCGTTTAGTTCTCATATAGCTTCGATCAGGTATGGTTCAAAGCGTCATTCATTGACTTGTACTTTTAAATTCTAAGGCAACCGAGACCAAGCCTACTTCTCTTCCCTAAAAAAAGGAACGATTTGGTGTGTTCTTCAAGTAACTCGGTAGATAACATAATGGACCGTTGGAAAAAACTCACTTGCATCAATGCTCTTCTAGTGGATAACTATCTATATAATAAGGAAGGAAGATCTGTAACTAGGTATTTGTATAATAATGTCATTTATTATAGTGATTCTTTGAATAGAGTAGTAAGTGGTATTATTAAGACACTCGTCTCGAAGTATAATAAATACTGGTAAGATCTTCTAGAGACATGGAATCTGTGTAGGCTAAGGGAGGACGAGAAGGTATGTTTTTTGAGGGAGCATGTGTTTTATATATATCTGAAATACCTTGATTTAGCACTATGCTTCCCATTTTTTGCTTTTATCAAACAATTCTTCAATTTTTTTTAGGTTACGTCGAGTATCTTTTCATCGAATACTTATAGACTTCTTATAGCATTCGAGATAATCTGTAAGGAGGTTGAGGTTTAGGCTATGCCCTAATTGTTTAGATAATTCTTCATGATAAGGAGGCAACTTGACAATAGTCTTTTGCGGCCACTTGGCATGGTTGGAAATTTATGGATGGGTTGGAGTCTAAAATCCACAAGTGGCATGAAAAGTTTGTGTCATTATGTTGGATGAAGATTTAGATTTTTGGACCCAATGAATTGAGCCCATCCATACCAAAGACATTGAATTGATGCTGAAAGATGCTATTGTAGCCAAAGAGATACAAGAAAGAAGCAAGAATAAAATTTTCTTCTCGGATGCCGAGAGCATAATAAGATGATACAGGAATAGAGATCCAATCTTTTTTGAAGAAGAAGGTAGGTGCTAGAGTAGTCGTCATGCTAAGTAGAGCTACAAGAGGAAAGCCATATTTGTGACTTGGGGGGAGAATAGTCGCCTTTGAGCTTCATTCGACATAGATCTCGTAAGTTATTGATTCTTGTCTCTTTTCCATTTTTAGTACTCCTATCCATTTTTGAAAATATGGGTGCAAGCAATGTAGATCCCATTAAATTGTTGTCCCAAGCAAAGGCTAAGAAACTAAAGCTTATAAACGTATAGGCATCAAAGCACCTATCATTCGGTCATTTGTGCCAAAAAAGGTCTTATAGGGGAAAGCTATGAAGCAGGCTACTACTCCAAAAAAGGTGACTTGTTTCGCAGATAAGAGTTAAGGGACTAAATAGACCGAAGCCGTTGAGGCTACAAAACTTAAGGTAATCCCTTCTTTGGAAAGCATTCTTCTAGTTGAAGTGCCAGGTGATTCGTGCCAAGAAATCGATGGAAATTGTGGCCCAAGGTCATTTCTCATGAGATGGCTGAAGGTCTATTAGGCCAAATAGACAATGAGCTGAGTGCCAAAAAAACAAGTGGGAAGGATCTTATTGACCGACCTTCGTCTAAGAAATTCAAAGCCTTAAATAAGAGGATGAAAGAGGCTATGAGGAATAAGGCTTTCGGCATCAGTAGTGTTGAGTTTGTTCTTAGCCATGAGGTAGGTGAGTACTTCGTGCTATGCTGAAGCCAAAACATCTTGCACATTAACTTAGCCTTGGGTGACATGATGAAATCCTTGGCCTTAACGAAAGGAGTCATTCTTCCTAGGGATAAGGAGATTGTAAAGAAAGATGTTGATAGGGTAGGTGATTGTAATAAAGGACATATTGCTGCCAAGTTGTATGATGTAAGTATTGATTGCCTTTTCACTTATGACTCATGTTCTATTACTGATATAATCTCATGTATGCGCAAATTAGCAACTACATTTTGATGGCTCTAGATGAAGTTGATAAAGAAATGAAGAAGGTAATATTTCTATGTTGTTGCTTTGCCGAGAAGCAAATAACTTATTCATCTTTATTAACTTATTATAGAAGGTTGAAGAGGCATCTAACTCCTTAAATGCTTAGACTGTAACGGCAGAGAGCTCGAGAATTAAGGCTGAGATGGAGGCTAGGAAACTTCAAGAAGAACTTTTAGTTGAGAAGTTGGCACATTCCTTGGTGGCCGATAAAGTCTCAAACCTTAAGGCCAAGAGCGAAGTGTAGTATAAGGAGATTGAAAACCTGAAGGAGGAGCTTCTTAAGAAGCGAGAAGAGTATTGGGGGTTAGGTTAGACAAGCAGCTAAATGAGTGGCAAGCAGGATAAGAAAAAGATGTGAATAAAGGAGTTGGAGATAAATGGCTCCAAGCTTTAGTTTCGTGTTGTCGAATTAGAGGAGGTAGCAAAAAAGAAGCCTTTAGTGGAGGAGATACTAGAAATCGTGACTCCCAATCGATAATACTAGAGACTACTTAGGAAGAAGCTTTTGCAGGGGGTCTAATAGGTGAGAAAGAATATTTTGAAAGTTCACCTTGAGTATGACCTCTCATGTCTAGACTTTGTTGATGTCGATGATAATGATGATAGTAGTGGCGACAAAGAAGTCAACAAAGAAGTAGAGATTGAGGTTCAAAGGCAGGGTGACAATGATTAAGCCAATGTTAAAGCTCCTATTGATGATGAGAAACAATCATCTAAGGAGACCTCTTATGTTTGTAAAGAGATATCTACCTGTTCCAAAACCCTTAGTGTCGAAACAAGAAGTAAGCTCCAAGAGGGTCCCATCTTCTTCTGATCAAGACAACACTTCCACCTAATCAAAGGATAAGAATGTTCTGGATTCTTGAGATTTTGTTAATTCGTATATGTTGTATGAACTAGACATGGTTAGGATGCTAACCACTTATTGTAATGTGATATTTAGCCTTTAAGCCCTTTATTTCCAACACGTTTTATTTCATGTGCATTTTCATTCTTTTGGGCGCATTTTATTACATTCACATATTAGATGTCTTTTTGAAGACATAACATTTGTTAGTTGAATAAGATATGAACTAGTGTTTTTTTTTTTTTGGCCGTGAGATTTCCTGTTAATAGGCATAGCAAAGTTTGTTCTCTAGCTTGTTGGCATATTTTAAATAAGAATTGATCTTACTTGTGAATAATTATTAAGTTCGTTAACCATTATAGGTTTGAACTGATTAAATATTAGTTTGTTCACTATATAGCTAGAACTTTATTAATCTGTTAATTATGCATTGATTGAGAATGAAAATGATGGGAAGTAATGATACTCATAAACTTGAAATGGCAATTTTATAGTTGAAACAAGACGTAGCCCATCACTTTACAAAGTTTAGAATAGAAATAAATCATAACATCAAAGGAACTAAGCAAAGTAAAGCTTCAAATTCTTGACATGCTCGAGGGACGATTGTCCTCTCCAACCTTTTTAGTCGATAGGTCTCTTTGCCTACGACTTCCCAGATCTTAATAGGATCTTCCCAGTTTACGTTGAGCTTGCCTTGTTTATCTCATTGGTTAGTTGCCTCTAATTTTCTGCAAACCAAATCTTTAGGTTGAAATACCTTATGTTTTACCTTTTAATTGTAATGATTGGCTGCTTTATGCTAATACACAACAACTTTGGCCCTTACAACATCTCTTATCTCCTCGATCGTGTCCAAATTGGTTATAAGACTGACTTGATTGGCCATTATGCTAAAGTTTTGTGTACAAAGATTGGCTAGATTTGATTCAATCAATAGTACAGCTTTTGACCTATATATTGCATAAATGGTGTCTCTCCTGTTGAAATCCTGTGGGTAGTCTATACCCCTATAAAACACTCTGCAATTTGTTAGCCCATTTATTGTGGACTTGGTCAACTTTCCTCTTCAAACTATGCAAGATGATCATATTGACAGCTTCCCTTTGCCTATTGGTCTAAGGATGAGCCCTGATGTGTAATTTAAATGAATGTTAAGTTTCTCATAAAACACTTGAAATTTTTCATTATCAAACTGTGGTCCATTATCAATGATTATCATAAATGGAAACCCCATCTTGATATAATAAAGTTGAAAACAAAAGGTTTGACCTTCTGTTCAGTAATGATAGCTACTGCTTTGGCCTTAGCCTACTTTGTAAAATAATCTATAGCAATTATAATGAATTGTTGCTGAACTGTAGACTTTGGAAATGGTCTAAGTATATCTAATCTCCATTGGGCGAAGGGCTAAGGACTAGTTAGGTTGTGCAGTTTAGTAGAATGTGCATAGTTCAGTACCTTATGTTTTAGGCATTGTAGACATTGTCGAACAGAGAATCTCGCATATTCCTTCATAGTCGGCTAATAATAGCTAAGTTGCAATAAATAAGCATATAGTGTTTAACCCTTCACATGGTTGCTACAAGTACCGTTATGTAGTTCAGACGTTATTTGTTGTGCATCCTTTGGTGGAAGGCAATGAAGATAAGGTTGGGAAATGTCATGTTTAAACAATCGGCATATAATTCGTAACTTAATAAATCAACCTTCGAGTGTCTTTTCTATCATCAGGAAGGACTCCGTCCTTGAAATAGTCTATGATTGGGTCCATCCAAGACTTCTCCTTTGGGTAGGAAGCCAACTTAAAGCTCTGCTCAACAGTTTGTAAGCTCTTCTTAGGGAGATACTCAATAAAGAGCTTGCCATTTAAATTAGGAAGTACCATATTAGCCAACTTCGACAACTTGTTGACACAATGTTTTTGCTTCTTGGTATTTTCTCAATTGAAAAGGATAGAAACTCTTCTACAAGCGTTTATACTATCAACAAGTACTTGCTCGTTGCTTCTTTTATCGTATAACTCCCTTTGACTTGATTCACTACGAGTTGTGAGTTTGAAAAAACTTCAACTTTCTTGGCACCAACTTCCTTTGCGAATTTGTGTCTAGCTATTAAGGCTTCATATTCGGCTTCACTATTGTTGGCTTGAAACCCAAACTTCAAAGCGTAATTAACTTTCACATTGTGGGGTCCTTATAGAATGAGACCTACATTACATCCCTCTTTAGTAAAGGAGCCATCAACATATAGATTCCATATCAACTTCTCAATTATTTCTATGTTGTCCTCTTTACCAGTGAATTCAACAAAAAAATCTATCAACACTTGAGCTTTTAATGTCGTTCTGGGTTTGTACTGTATACCATAGGAACTTAGATTTAGAGCATACTTTTTCATCCTCTTTGAGGAGTTTGGTCATTGTAAAGCTTGCTACAAAGGCTGATCAGTAAGGACAATAATTTGATGTACCTCAAAGTATGGCTTTAACTTTTTTGCCGAGAGAACCATCACTAATACAAATTTCTCAATTCTTGTATGTTGGTGTTTCGACCCTTGCAAAACATGGCTCGCGTAATCAACTGGTTGATGCTCTTTGCCTTCTATTTGAACCAAAATAGAGGTAAGTGCTTGGTTGTTGACTAATAGATATAGATATAAATTTTCTTCTAAAAAGGGTGTCGAGAGTATTGGTGGTGATATAAGAAACTCCTTTAGCTTGTTGAATGCTTTTTCACACTCATTCATCCACCTGAAATATTTCTAATTCTTTAAGATTTAACCTAATTCTATACATCTATCAGTATTTTTCGACACAAATTTGTTTAGGGTAGCTATCCACCCAATTAGCTCTTGAACTTACTTGACTGTGTAAGGAGACTTCATGTTTTGAATAGCATCAATCTTCCTTAGGTTTGCTTAAATTGCAAGCTAGGTGACCATGTAACCTAAAAATTTTCTTAAAGTAGCACCAAAAACACATTTCTACAGATTCAGCTACATATTGTATCTCCTCAAAGTGTTGAATATCTCCTTAAGATAAGTAAGATGCCGGTTTTATGTTATGCTTTTCACTATCATATCGTCAACATATACTTCAACATTATGATGAATTTGAGTTTTAAACATCTTGGTGACATGCCGTTGATAGGTCATGCTAGTGTTTTTTAGCTTAAAGGGCATCATCGTTGTAGACACCCCATTTTGCCCTCTTTATTTTACTTCTTTAAGGCTTATAATTTAGGAAAAATATGAAAAAATAGAAAATTAAGAAAACCGAAAAAAAGAAAAAAGAAATTTAGAAAAATACAAAGAATAGAAAATTTAGAAAATTACAAAAAAAAAAATGAAAAGTCATAAAAAATATAGAAAAAAAAGAGAATTTAGGAAGTTTAGAAAATAATAAATTTTTTAGATAAAATTGCATATATGAACACGGTATAGGCTAATGGTTTAGCAAATAAGTACTTAAGTTTAGCATCACATTGGAACCGAAGGTCATGGGTTTGAATTTAGCTAGGTACAAAGTGCATTTTTCTTTTTGAAAGGAAAAGTATATATAATAATAATAATCTTAGTATGCAATTATAATAGGACTTTTACGTTACTTGGTTAATTTTAGTATTTAGCTCTTAAAAAAAATATTATTTTGGTGCAGACTAGAACTTGGTCCGCAAAACAGGGCATGAAGCCCTGATAGAGTGGAACACAATAAGGGATGCATTAGGTACGCCCCATTCTTTTTGAATTGCACGAGTGCATTGCATGCACACATGGGGTACGTGGTACGTGCCTTACACATGGCCTATACCCCTAATCTTCCTTTTTCCTCCCCAATTTTTTTTTTTTTACCTTGATTCCAATTCTTCCTTCCTTGGTCATACCATTTTAGGACCATTTTTGACTGATATTATTACACGATTTCACCAAATTAATGATGAAATTGTGTAATAGACACGACCTATTTTAGAATTCACCCTAAAACCAATCCAAATTCAGTTGTTTATGCAATTAAAATTGAGCTCAAAATTAGAAAAAAATTCATTTTTGGGGTCAAAACTCATTAATGAATTTCGACAATTTAATTCAATTTTCCTAATCTTCTTAACTTAATCCTTGTATTGACGATATAAATAGGGGCTTGTCCTTTATTTCCAAGGCACATAATCATTAGAATCTCTCTAAGGAGCACACACATTACACTTTCTCTCTCTAGGAATATCACCTTCTACAATGGTTTTCAACGAAAATTGCTACCGCCATTGGATTCTTCACACCTAAAAACCCTAGAATCATAAAAAAAGAAAAGAAAAAAGGAGAAGAAAAAAAAAGAAAGAGAAAAAGAGAAAAGCTCGAGTCTATTATTTTTATTAAAATTTTTGTTTTCAGTTGAGATTTAAATAAGAAGAAATAATGATCAATAATTGCAATAAAAATAAGATAAAAATAGGTTAATTTTACCACTTAGAAAATTGGTTTTCTCAAATAAAAATAAATGATCCTTTTTTAAATTAGGACCTTTTTTAGAACTTTTCAAAAAATAAAACTTAGATTTTAAACCTTTAAGATCTTTCTTAATAAAATCAAATCTACCTAAAAACATAAACTCAGCATGTTTTCAAAATTAAAATGAATTCAACATAATAATATTTTACAAAAAAGAATGGATACGTATGCACCTATGAGGCGACAGTAAAAAATGAAAAAAACCTATTTTTCCATTTTTAGTTTAAATTACTTAAATTATTCGTTAACCAATAATTGAGTTTTACTTTATAGAGTAGTCCTTTTCAAAGGTGATTTTTAAGATTAAGGCTAAAATTGAAAAATTGATGGTACCCATATGGGTTTAAAAATCCTAACCATTGGACCCATTTTTTAAGTTCTTAAGATTGTTTACAAAATTGATTTTATTGAAAAGAACAGTAGTTAAATTATAAGTGATCTACTCAATTAGTTAAAATTTAACTCTTTTTTTCGACTTCGATTAGGTGGTGACTTCAAAATTTTTTTCAAAAGAATTGATTTTCTTTAAACCTTAGTCAAAGTTCAACATTAAACAGGTATGGTTTAGTATTGACCAGTTTAAAGAAGACTGATTTATAAAACCGGAGAAAAACCGAGCTTAACAATCATGTAACAACATATCCCAAAGTTGGTGACAAATGATGTGTGAACCTCATCTTCCTCATCCATTTTGATATGATTACAGTTGGAAAACGCATCCATAAAATATGGTAAGGCATGTTCGGTAGTTGAGTTAACCATTTGATCTATTCTTGGCAAAGGGAAACAATATTTAGGAAAAACCTTATTCAAATCTGTAAAGTCTATGCACATGTGTCACTTGCTGTTAAACTTCTTGACTAATATACAATTGACTAGCAAAGTTGGATAAGACTCTTCCCTAATAAACTTTGCCATTGGTAACTCTTAGACTTCCTTTTTTATGACTGCTTGTCATTTAAGAGCGTAATGCCTCTTTTTTTTTTTTTTTCTATTGAATCACCTTCGCATTAGGATCGATTTGAAGTTTGTGTATTACAACATCTCAAGGGATACCCTATCATAATCCAATAGTATTATTGTCATAGTAGGTCGCCGTGTATCGTACAAAAGTCGACTATCAACCCCTTTGCTAATTGCAGGCCTTTCATACGATACACAAAACTCCTTTTACTATACGTTCTCACCAGGCCTATAGATATGTAATATAGAGCAATTTAACTAAATTTACTTCTATGGTATAAACTAACGAGACGTGTGGAGTTGTAAGATCCATACCAAAAGAATAGTACAAACAAATGTAGCTCATAAGGAAACTACATTAGAAATTTTAATTTATGTTATAAACAAAAAATGTAAAAGTAACTAGTTATTTACAAATCTATTATGAAATTTCCTCTTTGCTCCCTGATCGCTCTAACCCGTCTTTATACGAGACTTACCATGGGCATGCCTTGGCCCAGATTAGTGAAGAGATTTTCCTATATCAAAAGAAATCTATCGAGGTGTAAGCTTAAGCTTAATGAGATAAAAACCCTCGTCAGTACTGCATGGCAAAAATTTATTAAATACAAAATCATATGAATGCATAAACAATCAGTATGCCAAATAACGCATGCAGTAACCTAGGAACGGCATACGACTTAGAATTATATCCCCTGTAGTCGGGGTTTGGAGATAATTAACTAACCCAAACCGAAATTTGGGTTTTAGACTTTGGATTTTATTTCATTTGCACTATTGTGCTTAAGCCAAAACAAAATAATATATATATTTATACATGTATATGCTTTCTTTATCGAATAACAAATCATATTTTAAAAATCCTAAGTCTAACGGTATGGTGGCCTCCACAATCCATAAGCACACACTCTAAGCAGAAGCCATAAGACATAGCCCTTCGCCGATGATTGGCGTCTCTCGGTACCTAATAAGCCCATTAGCTTAAAACAGAAACTCAATAAAAATAATGACATAGCTAGTGCCCAATCTTGCAGGAAGCTCGTCCTCTTGTGAGTCCCTTCCCATCTTTTGCGTGAAGTAGCAGTCGGTGTTATTTGAATACAATTATAGGGAATACATAATTCATCTTATTTCTTAATCATATAGATAGTTAATCCGATTTTTGTAAGGTGATTAGACAATTTTATTCTATACAATCACACGTATAAGTGTTAGTGGGTCATGTGGAGATCTTGTAATCAAGCACATGCTTAAAATATAGGAATAATAAGTGGTTATGTAATGAGATTATATCAGATTATAATTTTTTGTGCTACTTTCCTAAGTTCAAATTGGACATATTAACAAGCCGAGCTACAAGGCCCATAAAGTGGATTGAGTCTTATTCGGCATCAACCAAGAATAGAATTAGTTTCCTTCTCGTCAATCGAATGGCCGAGTAATATTTTTGGGTGAAATCCAACCATCAACAATACCAAAAACCAAACACATGGAAAGCATAACTAGTTAGTATATGATTACTAAATCTAACCAAACCTATAGAAGAAAATGCTACATGGGGCTATGTCATTATAGGATTTAAAAAATGATTGGTATAAATTCATGAAAGGAGCGAGAAATTGGATTTGATGCAAAGAAATTACCATTTTTGAATTTTCTTTGGTGCTACTGTTAATGATTGATCTTTGTTTTGTTGATTTGATGATAGAAAATACTTGGTTTTAAGTTTTTGATAAAAGAAAACACGATTAGTAGGGCATTAAGACAATTTTGGTGGGCTACTCTGATACCTAAGTCAATGAGGTAATAAGAGAGTAATAAACTCCTAAGTGAGAAAGAGAGAAGGAGAGAGAGACTAAAAATCCTTTACCTAGGGGTTTCATCTCCTATTTATAAGAGATGATTCTAAGTTATACTTGAATTGAGATTGACTTTGATCATGAGTTGGTTGGTTTAGACCTTGAGGCCTAATCCTAAAAATATCTATCAACATAAACTATAAGCCACATCATTTCACTTATTAACCCTACAATCAATCCTAAATAATAAGCTCATTACCCATCTATCTCGAATAATTACAAGCCTCAATATCAAATGCAACCAATAAGCAAATCATGGTCGAGTACAATTTTGTCCAATTTCAATTTTCTAACCTATAAGAAGAATGCATAAATAAGGTAAAACTTACATGAAACTTGTATCAAAATTTCCAAAGAAGTGATTAATGCTTTTAGAAACATATGAAATTATTATAGTCTTAGTTTAGGTTGTTCTATAAAGCTCTAAGTTCATTATCTATGGTTTTGGTTCAAGAGTAAACACTAATAACCACATCAAGGGAGTGATGGTCGATATGATCATGTAGTCGGCCAAATTAGACAAGGATCAATTGAAATGTAGCAGCTCAGTTAAGTGGATGACTAGATAATTATGACGAGTAATTGAGCCATTTGAATCTAATCATTGGCAGTCGAATTAAACAAGCATTGATTGAGATGGAGTGGCTTGTTCATGTTTTTATAACAAGAAATGTTTTAATTTTTATCATTAATATCAAGTTTGACAGCTCTGCCTTCAATTGACATCTTGATATTATTGATCCCTAAGGTGTTACTATAAGGAAAATGGTTATATAAGGGTACATTTATAAGTGAGTACTTAAAAAAGGATGATTATAGTGCTACAACAATATCCTAAGTTTCTCCCATGTTTAAGCACTCCTTACTTTATAAGGGGGTGCACAATTGGACTTGTTCACAAATTTTTTAAATCTTTTATTAGTTTTATATTATCATTATTTTTTAAATTAATATATAAAATAGAATTATTTTTTATTACTATAGTTATATTATAATATATATATATTTTTTATTTTCACTAAAATAAGAGAAGCAAAATTGCCTCATGTTTGACTTATGTCGAACTCAAGTCAGGAGAAAGGAAATAAAAAAAAACACTAGTGCTGTACCAAGTTTCATACCTCAGCACTTACAAGAACTACCTAATATAAAAGTTAAAGAGGTACTTAACGTGCAAATTTGTACTCAATATCGCTTATAAACATATTCTACAAGTTTAAGCACACTTTTTTCTCCTCAATTGAAGGGTATAAATACTCCATTTTAAAAGTAGAGAGCTTATGAAACAGACACAAAAGAAGGCATATTTGGAATTCACCCAAACTTTATATACACTATCGCAAGAAGAATTTTCTATATATTCCACTATAGGCAGCACTCGTAATTTTAAATCGCCGAATAAGATCTTAGGAATTCTTCGCTTCATTCAATCAAAGTCTTTTTATTCTTAAATGGTTTAAGCACCCATATTTTGGCAATAACATATATGTAAACCTTGAGAAAGTCATTGTTCAGCTGCTCAGGCTCTCTCACATTCTGTAGTAGGACTGCCGACCGTCATACCTCCATTCAAGTTTAAGAATTGTGAAGTGACCAGGAATATTTGTGACCCCTACTTATAAAAAAAGAATCAAATATGGACAAAAGTTATATATTTGGTATGTTGTTGATAAAAACTCGGAATTCAAGCTTTGAGCTATAAAGAATGATAAAAAATAATGATAGGAAACTAATAAACAAACAATATGGGCTAAAATAAATATGTGGGCTTATTAAATCTGCCTCAACAAGTATTTTTAAATTGGCCCATAATGCATATTACATATAAGTTAATATATTATTCACTTATTTATTTAAGCTAATGATATTAATATGATAATATAAAAAACTTTGTGAACTGTTTAGTGAAATCCAGGCTGCTATTGACTAGATATGACATACTGATTGGTCCTACTCGGCCTACAATTCAATAGATATTGTTCATCAGTCCAAATTATAGGGTAACTCACTACTAATTCTTACTAAAGGGAATAAATAAGAGTTAAAAAGATAATGAGAACATTAGGGATACTCAAAAAGGGAAACTTGTATATTCTAATAATGAGCGTGATTGATCTTTACCTACAAATAAATGGGGTTTATATACTAAGCCCATTAAGGTTACAAGCATGCATAGAAAAGACAAAAGGGTAAATTACAATTGAAAGATATGAATGATATTAAAAAGGGTAAAAAAGGTAAAGAATATTTTGTATAAAAAGGTAAATAATTCTTTTGGAATGTTATGCTAAAAGATACGTATTGCATGGTGGCTAGCGTTTTGAAATAT
Organism: Lumnitzera racemosa; assembly: GCA_024138005.1. NCBI lineage: Eukaryota > Viridiplantae > Streptophyta > Magnoliopsida > Myrtales > Combretaceae > Lumnitzera > Lumnitzera racemosa. The sequence continues at coordinate 39,095,423 of JAMXBC010000007.1, forward strand.
AGTACAATTTGAAAAAAATGAAGAAAAGAGAATCCGTAGTCAGAGTTGATCAGATTTGGATTAGGTTAGATTTCAACAAATTTGTCATTAGAGAGTATTCAACTTGAACTATTATTGGGTGTTTGCGATTAGCTCGGGAGATTGGCTCGGATAGTCGTTTGAGGTTGGTATCTCGGATGTTATTTGTACCATAGTACGGTTATTCGGTAGGTCATCTTGTATGCTTGATAGGTTGGTACGTCTACTTAGTAGCTTCATGAATTATGCTGGTGTACGTGAGAGCTGGATATTTAGGTTGGCAATAGAGTAAAACATGGAGGTTAAGGATAGGAATTCTTGTCTTAGATAAGGCTTCGAGCTAATATTCTTCGCATGTGTCCTTGGGATCCTTTAGTTCGGTTGCACGTGATTGGTCCGAGAAGTTGATTCTTATCAACTTCCTCTATGAAAGCAAAGTATAGCTTGAATGCAGAGAGTAATCCTAAAGGAGGTATGAAAATGCATAATTTCATTATTAACCAAAAGTACCGTACAAGTGTATTTATATGTTGTAATATAATAACCTAACTAACTAACTAATTCTAGAAGAATGCAACTAAGTAATTGTTGAGTCCTATTTTGGTTTTTCTTAATTTAACTTATATTAAGTCCAACCTGTTTAATATAAGTTACTCAACATTAAATTAAAAAGAAAACATTTTTCTTAAAAAAATATTTTAAAAGATTGGAGTCGCCAATCAGTTAAACTAATAAAAAGAGAAATTGGGGTTTTCGGGTGGGAAAACCCTAATTTAGTCATTAGTCAATGAATATTCTAAAAAAATATTTTTAAAAAAATTAAACTAGAAAAACTACGTTTGGGAGCAAATCTATTAAGACTAAATCACCATCTAAAAAAAAAAAAAAGAAAACTAATGGGCTTTATTTTTTAAAATTTTTTAGAAAATACTAAGATATGTATGGATATGCAAAAATGTGACTAAAATGAATTTTTTATTACAAATTTTATAAGTAAAAGAAAAAATTTCATTTTATTTTATTTTATTTTTACTGTTGCTTTAGAGGTGTTTACGTACCTACTAGTCGGAATCAAACCAACGTAGCTCTATTTTTAAAAAAGATTCAGCAGGTTGATTCTCTTTAATTTGAAAATTGAGCTAATTTTATGTTTTTTTAACTAATTTATTTTTATAAAGAAAAATCGTTAAAAAAACTAATTTTTATTCCCAATTTAAAAAAGAAAAACCTAAAGACTTAATTTTTAAAAAGATTCTAAGTTAGTATTTTTTTTTATTTTTAGGAAAAATTGCTATGTGACAAAATTTAAAAAAAAAAAAATCCTAAAGCACCTAAATGAGAAATAAATAAATAAAAGATGCAACTTTTATGAAATTATGCTAAGATGCAATTATTATGGAAAATGTACCATTTTATGAAAAAAAATGCACTTATTATTGACAAAATGCCTAATCATGAAAAGAAGCCTAGACTATAGAAAATATATCTATGTCAGAATTATGGAAAAGATATCTAAACTATAGATAAGATGCTTAGACAATGGAAAAGAAGCCTAGACTATGTAAAATATATCTAAACTACAGATAAGAAGTTTAAATCATGAAAAAGATGCCAATTGAAGATTTTTTTTTATTTTATGAAAACGAAATAAGTGACAAAACGATTTTTTTATTCTCGAAAAATCCCTAAAAGCCTAAAAATGCAACTTTTATGACAACTTGCTAAAATATGCAATTTTCATACAAATGTGAAGTTTCTAAAAATGCAATATTTATGCAAAGATATATTTTTGTTATTTAAGAAAAATAATATAATGACATGCCAAAAAATCAACTAATAAGAATTACTCTAAAACCTACATAAAAAAGAAATCATGTTAGTACTTATTTGACGTAAATAAATCATCTAAATTATGTAACTTTATAAAAATTAACACTACATGTTAAAAGCATAAAATATTAATAAAGCTAATAATAACTAAAAAAAAACTAAGTACTTGCATTAAAAAGAAAAATAAAATAAAATAAAATCAGTAAAACCAACTAAATAACCAAAATAATAATAATAATAAAAAATCAAAAGAGAAAGGAATCCAAACCAATCTAACTGGTCATGTTTATGGATTGCTGCTGGATTTGGTTGCGTGCTCAGATAGTGGTCATCCGTATTGATACGTGATCGTATGTGGTTGTATGCTTAGACATGTGTGAGTGACTTAAGGACAGTGTAGGTGATGTGAGGGCGTGGACATTCTAATTGTGATCAATGAGCGAGTGGTGTAGGTATGTGGTAGTAATGTGTCAGTGCTGTGGGTATACGGGCAAAGGGTATACTGCTTGTGTCGTATGTGAAGTATTGTGTAGTAGGAGAGGGTGCGATCGAGCTTATGTTTGTAAATGTAGGACGTAAATATGTAGTAATGTGTGTTGGGGATTCTAAAAATGTCTCCAAACTCTATCATTGACTTACTATTTATAGGCCACACGATTAAATCTTTTGTATCTTTTTAGATATAGATTTAATCTCAACCAATTCCAGATACGAAAAATACGATAATAAATCCTGGATATGAAAGATATGATTTAGATATTTCTAGAAATCCTATTTTAATTTAGGCTTTCTATCTTTCAAGCCCAACTCAGTCCAACTTGATTTAGCCAAAAAACTCATTTAATAAATCTTAAGTTTATTTTAACTCAATATAAGTTAGATAAAAATCCACTTTATATCGGATTGGACTAAAATATTTTAACGAAGCCTAATCCTTTAATGACTTAGAATTCATTAAATCGAATACATATCGTTATTTGATTCAACCCCAAATGACTTGACTTGATTCGATACGACTTGATTCTTTTTATTTTTCTTTCAATTTTTGTTTTTATTATTATTTATATATTTTCTTTTTTTTGTAGCCTGGCTCAATAAAAATACTAAAATAAAATTGCAAAAATGAAGTATCTACAGTAATGAGCTGGCTAACGTTTATGTGTAGCAAATAAATATCCTATGCTACACGGTATATAATGTAACTATGCTGTACAAAACTATGACACATAGTTTTATGTATCATAGTTGGATCTACTTGGAGACCCAACTTGATACAAATGAATTATAGAGATGCATTGCTAATAGATTGGTTAGAAGATTAGCAAGCTGTAGTCGTGAGGGAACATGTAAAATCTTCAAGAAATCTACACTCACTTGATCATAGGTAAATTGAATATCAATGGAAATATGTTTAGTACGGTTATGAAGATAAGGAGTTTGTGTAAGTAGCTGGGTTAAGTGATTGTCATAGTAAAAGGAGACTGGTAAATCAACTGCAACATGAAGGTCTTAAAGGATGTAAGAGACTCAAAACAATTCTTTTGTGGTTGTGGCAAGATTGTGGTACTATGCTTCGATACTAGATTTCGACATTATTGGCTGTTTGTTTATTTTCCATGATACAAGAGCATTTCCTAACATGATATAAAGTCCACTGATAGATTTCCTATTAATTGGACAAGAACCCTAGTTGGAGTTCAAATATCTAAGTGAGGATAAAGAACTGTGAGCAAAATAAAAGGGACCAAGTGTGAGTGTTCCTTTCAAATACCGAAGCAAAGTAAAGGCAGCTTGTAAATGTCCAGTTCGAGGTGCTGGTAAGAACTGACTCAACTAATGTACAATGAAAGATATATTAGGCCTAATCAGAGTTAAATAGAGAAGCTAGCTTATTGAACATCTATATGTAGATGGACGATCAAGTAATTCTCCTAAAGTGTCATCAAGTTTGGTACCAATATGCGTAGGCAAAGAAATAGGTTTCGCACCTATTAAACCAACATTAGTGAGAATATTCATGATATATTGTTGTTGATTAAGAAGCACTCTTGAAGAAGTGAGACAAAGCTCAATGTCCAAGAAAAATCTAACATAACTTGGATCTTTAATAGTGAACTCTTTATCCAAAGTTCATTTATAAGTTGTCAAAGATGCTTCATTAGGTCATGTTATAAACATGTCATCAATGTATAGTAAAATGGTAATAAAATCGTCTATAAAAGAGTAATCACTCTTTGACTAATGAAAACCAATGTGCATAAGAAACTTGGAGATCTCAATGTTCTATTACCTTGAAGCTTATTTGAGTCCTTACAATGAGTGCCTAAGTTTACAAACTTGGTTAAGAAATGCCTTGTTGTATCCTTAAGGAGGATGCATATAAATTTTTCTCATCAATAAAGCTACGCAAAAACGCATTAGATGTCAATTTAGCATAAAGGCTAACCAAGTACCGCAGTTATAAGAATCCTTATAGTCCTAAGATGCGCAATAACAGAGAATGTATCCATATAATCTTCACCCTTTACTTCAATGTAGCCTTTAGTAACAAACCTAGCTTTATACCTTTCTACTATCCTATAGCTTTCAGTTTAACCTTTAGTAACTAACCTTTAGTCTTCCTATTAGGTTTGAACTTAACTTTATATACCCAAATGGATCCTATTGCTTTCTTTCCTTTAGGTAAATATGTGAGACCCCAAGTATGATTCTTTTCTAATGCCTTAAGTTCTTTAGCCATAGCATCAAGCCACTCTTTGTGTTTTATTGCTTGAGAATAACAACTAGGTTCAAGTATAGTGGATACGTTTGCCATAGATGCAATGTATGCTTATCAAGTAATGGATAAGGACATGATGGATTGGTGTGCTTGCTGGAATAGATGGTTGAAGAATCAAAAGTGATAGTTTGGATATTATGTACATTATCTATAAGCCATTGTAGCGGTCAAGATTCCTTGCTAGATCTCCTAAGAGGAACTGAATGTGAAGATGAGATGATAGGGGATAATTGTGTAGGCTATAGATTTGAATAATCATAAAGCATAGGTGGATGAGGGAAAGGATTAATGTGTGTGTTATCATTTGTAGCAGTAGAAGACTCTTATAGAATAGAATGAGGGGATGGCTTAAAAGGGAAGATGTGCTCATAAAAAATGATGTCTCTACTCACAAATTTTTTTATTACTAATAGGATCAAAGACTTTATATCCTCTCTATCCTTATATATAGCCTCGGAAAATATATTTAACACCTCTAGGTTCAAGTTTGTCAAGGGCTATGAGATATTTAGCAACAAAACATAAACATCCCATGGTTTAAAGATGATCATATGATGGTTTGGTTCCAAACAACATTTCCCAAGGTGTTTTCCAATGCAAAATAGACGTGGGCATTGTCTTAATAAGATAAGTGGCAGCAAGCATACATTCACTCTAAAATTCCTTAGGTAAATTGGCTTGACATTGTAAGGCTCTGGTGGTATCCATCAAGTGTCTATGTTTGTGCTCAACTATCCCATTTTGTTGTGGGGTATAAACCATGGTGCATTGATGTATTATATCAAGGCTATCAAATAAAGACTTGCATGCTAAAGATATGAATTCTAATTCATTGTTAATTTTAATTAATTTTGGAGTAGCATCAAATTGATTATGAGCATATACGAAGAAATATGTAAAAAAAAAAAAAAAGATACTTAAGACTTATGAGCAAGCTTGTAAATCCAATTGCTATGGCTATAGTCATCAACAATTGTAATGAAATAATTTTCCCCAGTAATGGATGTAATTTGATAGGGTCCCTAAAGATCAATGTGCAACAAATAGAATGCAAAAGTAGAGTTATTATTGCTGTGTTCAAAAGGTTTTCGATGGAACTTAACCAAATGATATATTTCACAAATGAAATCATTGAAGGACAAGTTTGAACAATCATCCAAGAGCTTAAGTTTACAAATAGACATGTGTCCTAATCTAGCATGAATCAAATCCGTTAGATCAGATTTATTACAGGAATTGGATGAATGCACAGATGAAAAAAGTCCGCTAGCAAAAGTAATACACCCAACATCATTCTTATAGATTGGTATATGTAATCCTTTCACTTTCGTAGCAGATACTGCAACTTGGTTAGTTTTTAGGTCTTAAAATGTGCAGCAAGAGTTAGTAAAGGTTATTATAGTTGCTTGTCTTGTAAAAATTTACTAATAGAAAGTAAACTATAGGTGAAGTTAGGAACTACTAAGACATTATGCAAGGTGAGACTAGAGTGTATATAGACTGAACCGAGTGTAGTGACTTGTTTCATTATGCCATCTGGTAAATGGATTAATATTGGTTGAGAAAAAGTTTGTATGTTGGTTAATAAAGAGTGAAAGGGTATCATATGATCTATGACACCCATATCCACCATTTAAGTACCTAAATCACTATTCAAAGCATTAAAATAGTGAGAAAGAGTGGAATTTGTATCTAAATCATTGTCCCCGTTACCTCATGGCATACTGTATGTACAAGTGTTGGATCTATTGTCATTAAGGATCTTGAGCTAACATCTGCACAATCAATAAACTCATCAAAAGGAGTATCAAAATCTTTAGTGTACATTGAAACTGATCTTTTTGATTTCTTAGTGATCCTTCGCCCTTTAAACCAGTCTAGATATCTTATGATTTGAAAATAATTGTCTATTGGATGTCCTTCTGACTTGCAATGCTTACATATTGATTTCACTGAATTTCCTTTCAATTTTCGTTTGTCTACATTTCCTCTATTTGAAAGAAAAGCTACCGTCTTAAGTTTCGAATCAACATTAGATGTGATTTGTCTTTATGTTTCAACTTGTTGCACGAGACAATAAGCCTTGTTTACATTTGGCAAAGGATCCATTCCTAAGACTGATTGTGAACACTTCTAAAGTAATTTGACAATCCCATCAAAAATTGCATTACGTGATTTTGTGACTCAAATTCAAGAAACTTATCCTTCAATTTGCATGTGCAATAATCAAGATTGCCAGAAGTACACTCAGGATATCCATTTAAAACCTATAATTCATCCCATATCCTTTTCATTTTGTTATAATATACACTTATAAATAGATTTCCTTGTTTAAGGTTGCATATCTCTTGTTAAAACTGATAAACAAGTGGACTATTAATATGGTCGTATCGATCAATAATCTCTGCCCACAACTCTTGAGAGAATTGCACATAAATATAATTTTGAGCCAAATCCTTGCTCATAGAATTCAGGAGCTAGCAATATACCGTATAATCATAGCATTTCCGTTTGATTAGATAAGGTGATTCTTGATTTGGTTTAACTATCGAACCATCGATGAAGCTTAATTTGAGCTTAATACCTAGACCTAATCATATTAATCAACTCTGAGCAATGAAATTAGTTCCACTAAAGAGCACTCTACCTTACATCATATTAAGATTATTTGATCTAAATTGGAATAATGGATCAGTACTAGTTTGATCGACAATGGCCATTCTAATATATAGAAGATGATCTAACAGACAAGAAGAAATTGACCTATACAAATGAAGAAGAGAAAAATAATTCGATCATGTTGTCATTGCTCTGATACATGTGAACTTCTTGCATGAAAGCAAAGTAAAGCTTGAATGCAGAGAGTGATCCCAAAGGAAGCATGAAAATGCGTAATTTCATTGTTAACCAAAAGTACTATACAAGTCTATTTATATGTTGTAATGTAACAACCTAACTAACTATCTAATTCTAGAAGAATACAACTAAGTAATGAGCTAGCTAGTATTTACACGTTAGCAAATCAATACCCTATGCTACATGATATATAATGCAACTATGTTGCATAAAACCATGATATATAGCTTACAAACTAAAGCATAAATAAAATAATAGCAAAAGAAGCATATGTATGCTAACTACTCCCTATCCCACACACTCTTTGTAGTGAAATTTCAAACAATTAGATATAATATTAATTTATATTATGAATAATTATTGATAAGATCATAGAATAAACCCCCCCCCCCCCCCAATACACACACACACATATATATATATATATATATATATGTAAAGCCTTAGAATCTGAAGTACTATAGCTCGCTACATGTCCCTATCATCTATCAACACTTTAGGCGTAAACACTTACTAAAATCTCTAAAATTTTTTGTTGATATCTCTATTTAATTCCAATAAGATTTAATTCTTCTAATCAATCCATAATAACTTCTTAATAAATTTTATAAAACTCTAAACAGGAACTTACTATTTCTAAAGTAATCTTTAACTACCTTAACTCAAGGTTACTCTCTCAATGAAATTGCTAGTTGCCACCCCCCATCCTATAATCTTGTTGATCTTATTTAAAATCGATAAATCATGAAATTAACTTAAGTATATGCACATGAAAATTTAATACAAAGTGAGCTGAAATTCAATATGGAATACAACAAACACATACGCATGATACATACCATAAACAAGTTGCATGCATAACCATAATAACCAATGCAATAAATATCATTTATTAATTTGATTATTAATTAGCAAAGGATACAATCTTGGCATCCCAAAGCTTAGGTTAACTTACTACCCTTAGGCAAACGAATATATACTTACTATATAAGTATTGGTGTGGGTCTTACCTATCGACCAAGTAAACCTTCTAGAATCTAGCTAGGTTGTCTCAATATGGAACTTCTGCAAGGGTAAGTTATGTACTATCACCAGGTGCCTCATTAACCCTCTTGGACCATACTAAAAGGACATCAAAGGCAAGCATAAGCAACAACAAAAAAGTTTAAAATTAGTCTAGTTAAACAACTACTCCAAGTATGCATAACAAGCAAATATGTATCTCGTACCTAGTTTCGCAACAATATACTCATACTTAATTATTGAGTTAAGTTATATTTCCTTTCTTGATGTATCACATAAAGATAACTTATTTTTAGTAGCTTATTTTCATTCTAAAATTTCATTACTCTATTCTTAACTAAATCTTCTCTACCTTAATCCTAATGATATAAACTATGAACTTTTTTTCTTAAAGGCTGTAATTAACTTTTAATAAGCTAAAATATTAAGATAATTTTAGATCTATTATTTTATTAACTTAATAGTATTTAAGAAAAGAATATAAAAAGGATTTATTTAATATAACAAAATATGGTTAGAGAAAAAAATGTACATCATGCAAACAAAATATATGGCGTATACACATACACTGTGTGCTCCACAACAACCTATAGTATGTATTCAATCTTTATAGACATTGTATCTCCCCTTATGCATGGCATGTACATCTTTAACATACTGTGTACCTCCATCTCCTCATCGTTTCATCATCTTCTTCTTTTTTTAACACTACATTCAATCAATTAAATAGTGATCCCCCTTTATCCTTTACTAGATTAATTTTAATGCATCTCCAACTCCAAAATCCACTCTTTTGATTCCATCACCCTTAATAAAGGAAAATTCTAAGTATAGTTTCCCAAATTAACAAAAACAAAGAATAGCATCCTTAACGATAGATACTTGAAATTACCTTGATAGATTTCTTGATCTCTAACTTGTTAACAAGCACTACCAATTTGACGTTTGAAATCTCCACAAAACCTTTAATCATCAAACTTTTAATATTAGATTCAAGCAAAAATTACCCTATTAATATTCAAAACTCAACTTAACCTTAATCTTCTCCATCTATCCAAACCCTCAATTTCTTTTCTTCACTCTAACCGTAATACTCCAAGTCCTTCAAATTGAATTCCTTTTTACACCAAAAGCTCTTAAAAATGGAAAGTACTATAGTGTACTAAATCTATAAGAATTGAAATATAATGATTGTCATGATAAAAACTTGAATTATACCTTGATCAATCACTCAGTTGAAGATTTAAATCAATCGATGACATAAAATCTTTGCACCACACTCTGACAACCTTAAAATAAACCTCCATAATCAAATTGATTTCTATAAGATCGGCTAATTGAGGAGTTATGTCTTATTTTCTAAATATCTTGCTCCTATGTTGATGTCATTGTTAATAGAGGCTCTGTCATCATTGATGAGAAAAAGAATGATTAGGGGGTGGTAAAGAAGTATTTAAATGAAGGGTTTTCTTAATTTACTTCTTTTCCAAAACTATCCTAGTTTCTAAAACCAATTATTTATATGCCCTTAACTTCTTAATTATATCATCTTTAAAATTTTGCAAGGTTTACAATATAAATCTTTTTCATTAAGCTACCAATATTAGCTTGTGGATTAGCTGATAACATTATAATTATGATAATATGGGAGAAAAGTAAGGATATTAATTTTGATTTAATTAAATAGGGAAGTATATAAATGTCTAAACTAATTACAAAATTTATAACCCATCTTCTACCCCACTAGAATTCATGAAAGTTTTACTATAGCCACTCTTCCCCTAAAGGAACTTGTATAAAATTGTTTGAGTATATATAAATGTTGAGAAAAACTTTAATTCATATAACTACTTTAAGTTGAAATTTGATTCACATGTAAGATCATTATGTCAAATCAATAAGGAAGAAAATAGGGTTAGGAAGACATACCTGAATTCATAAAGATAGTATATCTCTAAAGGTTTTGGTTTTCAAGTCTATGACAATAGCTGCTATGATTTTTCTCACAAGTGAAATGTGGGAAAAGCAAAAAGAAACATTAATGAAATACTTATTAGACTAAGGGCCTCTAACTCATTTATAGCATTTACAGTTTTATTTTATTATAGCCCATCATAATAAGTGAAATAAAACATTTAAATGTCTACACATTATGACCCTACCAAAAGCTCATGAGATGTGTAACGATCCTGACTAAAAGTAACAAATAATTAAACCAATAAACGCTAATAGACCTTTTCCAACTTCTTGCCCAAAATTTTGTAGTTAATATTGATAATATCTACTACTATGACCTTATAAACTAATGTCAATTTTGATGTATGTTACGTTTTAGGTCCTATAAGTATAGTGAGAATTAGAAGATTACAAAACTTCACTTTAGGAGTTATTGATAACCAATCCAACTCCAAAGGATTTCGACTTATTGTTGTCTTTTCATTTCATGTTTATAATAGTTTTACGCATGTTTTGATTCATTGTAATAGACCAAGTACGACATTTATATGTTATATTATGGGATTAGGCTTAGTAAGACAAGGAAGACCAAGCATAGTAGATCTATTGTCAAGCCAGTTCTTTTCCTTATCATCAAGATGCTACCTACAGTCCGCCGGCTCTAATTCCTACCAGTATGACAATACTATGAACAAAATGAATGTCGTTTTCAATATTAGTTTATTGATTTTGCAACTTCCATAAGTTAGCTCGAACATCGTTTTCAATACTAACCTATTGGTTTGAGCTACTATTTCCACAATTTCATTCAATTGAAATCTGTTTAGTTAGAATAATGCCATTGGTCAAAATTAAATATTATAAATGTATTATTGAATATCATTATTGTCTAATAGAATATCCTTTGTGAGAACTATTTCACTCCAACACTCTATTAGTCTTTTGATTATGGCGAGTGATTCTTGAGTGATTCATCATGTGTAATATCAATCAATCATTCGAGCGAGTGTAAATCCTTACAATGAGTAATATTCACAAGAATTTACTTTCAAACCCATCCCTAATAATCCAAAAACCCTAATTCATCAAATTAGGGCAAGGCGACTTTCTTGAGTTGATTTGTGTGATATCTTAATTTCCCAGTTAGGCATATCAAATTCTCTCACACAATTTATGTGGTATTTATCACAAGATAAGTACAAAAGCCTTGTCCATTAATTAACCAAATGATCACTTTTCTAATGGTTTAACTCTTTAACTCCACTAAATAGTCAATAGTATACAATTAATTGATATAGTGACTTATAAAATTACAAAAGTAAATTCTACCTTATGTTTTTGTAATAGTTTTTGTTTTGCAAAGGAAAATTTTGAGTATTTGCTTTTTAATTCCCATGAAAAGTAACGATAAAGAGAGAATGATTTGAACATTTGACAATATATTTTCTTGCTTCCTAACTTTTGTATAATTGTCTATGAAAATGTAGTTTACTTGTAGAAATAGTAATTTTCGAAATATTGCATGAATGGAATTTCTCTATATTTTGGTATTTTCATGTAGAAAAGGAGGAAAATAGAATTTTTAGTAGATATTTTATATGAAATATATGTATTTGACGTTTGGGACCTAGAGATGATAAGAATACATGTAAATAGATAATTGGTGAATATCATGTAATTCTTTGTTAAGTGTAGTTATTATAGGTTAGAAGAATATAATGATAAGTACATATTTTTAAGAGAACTTGTTGATAATAATTCTTATATACAGGCCAACTCACTAAAGTCGAGTGTCTCAACTTATGAAGCCATAATACAAAATGAGTCCTCTTCAGGCCCATAGTCAAGGGGCTCTGCTTGTGAGATGCCGATCCCAATAGGGATTGGGCCAATTATCCTAGTCTCAGCATCGAGTAGTAGCCGAGCAATAACTTTTTCTTAACATATGGGTATGAGGAATTAAAGGCCCAACCAGGTAAAGTCTCCTATGGCTAAAGCAATTCTAGTAGCCTACTAGCTAGCCTTCATAAGATCCCTAATGACCTTTTCTTGATTGGAATTAGAATCACCGGGCCATTGACCCAAGGGTTAGAAAGGATGACTAAATGAATTCTTTCCTTATGATCTACCAATAAGGAGTTTGAGCTATTACAATTTGCCGACCCGATGCCATGATTGAGCTGAACCTTCTCATGCTCATTAATTATCTCCAGTTGTTAATTAGAGCTCCAATCAATCAATAGCTCTACCCATCCTACCATCCCCCAATCGATCTAAATCTAAGCCCTATTGGATGTGTCTAATGTGAATTCGCCTTAGAAGAATTATCCAATTAGCTCAATACAATCGATCTATCACCTTTGCTTAGAACCGCAACTTAAGAATTATTAACTTAAACATACAAATTGTTTTTTCTGTTAGAAAGTTGCCTATCTGTGAAGCGCAATGTGTCGGTGCAACTATATAACATAATCCTCTATACAAGATACCCATTTTTGTTGTATTTTCAATTATACCATTTATCATTTCTTATACATTATTTCTTTTAGATATTACCCTTTTAATCTTTTCCATTTTGGGTAAGATGCCCTAATATTTCAGGTATAAATATCCCATTGTAAAGATAATCGTAGCATCTTACAATTTCTAATATTGGATATACACCTTTGTGAACATTGCTCTTAGTTTGTTTGTTTCACTCTTATCTTAACCGTTAAGTAAGACTAGGTGGTGAATACTCTCATTAGATCAGCTCATGCGTCATATTGAGTTGAGCTGTGAGTCATTTGAAGTTCCCTAGTACGTTATATCCTTGGAGCTATTTGGAGGTTTGCTTATTTGCTTTTCCTGTTTTCGTGTAATTCTCATTTCGTTCTTCAAGATTTCTGTAAGCTTTAACCCACCTTAACATTGTTGCCCTTGTCGGCTCTCAGTGTAATGTATTATCTTGGTATCAAAGCTGAGGTTTTGTTTGGTAAGTTATGTTTGAACTTTCTGGTAAGTAGTGATTGTTGTAGTAGCATGTCGTAATTGCCTAAGAAGTTAGCTGTGCATGGTTGAGTAAGTAGAAGGATTAGTAGTTCTGTGGTTATATACTTTATTTTTCCTTGTTTCGAGTATGCGAAAATAGAACAAGTTTCGATTGGAATTGTTGTTCTTTGAGGGCATTTGCTATGTTAATAGCCAGCTTGAACTTTTGTGTGAAGGAAAGTGTGTGTGGTTTGTTTAAGTTAAGAAGACGGTTTCTTTTTTTTTTTTTTTTTTTTTTTAAGGATTCTAAGTTTGTCTACTAAGTTTTGTTGAAAGAATGATGGATCCTAGTGTTAATGCTGTTATTGGAGATGACAATAGTGGCGTTGTCCACCATGACTGACAGCCTCAAGACATCCCTAGGAATCTAGATGAATGACTTGATGAGGTAGCTAACTTCCTAGCATATTTGACTTGAGTTGTTCATGCAATGGCTTATCAACTTGCTAAGGCTGTACAGAATATTCCAAAAGCTGCTCGACCTGCTAAAGAATAGATTCTAGCTTGATTAGTTCAAGGTGGAGGAGGAATAAGAGGATGAGTATGAAGAAGGATTGATCTAAGTGATATGGATGATGATGAAGAAGAAGAGTATAATGAGGAATAAGAACAATCTTGAGCACCCTAAGTTGCAAACCATGTGAAGCTTCAAATCTAAAGCTTCGATGGTTCTGGGGATGTAGATGACTATCTGGATTAGGAGAAAAAGGTTGATCGTGATTTTGAATGTTATCAATATGAGGATTGTGAGAAGGTGAAGGTTGCTATTGTAGAATTCTTCGAGTATACTGAATTATGGTAGAAGAACTTCTAGGTTGTGAGGAGGTAAGAAGGATACAGAGAGGTTAGTCCTTAGCTAGAGATGAAAAGGATTCTTAGAAATAGATTTGTACCAGATACCTACCTACAGGAAACTTTTATTACGCTTCAGGAACTGCGATAAGGGAGCCAAACTGTTGATGATTATGTTTGAGAGTTCTAAATACTTATGATCTAATGTGAAGTAGATGAGCCATTAGCTACAATAGTATCCAAATTCCTTATTGAATTAAGGAGTGTCATTCGAGATATCGTAGAACTTCAATAGTTCACTACATTGGACGAGGCTATAAGAATAGCCTAATGGGCAGAAAGACAAAGGAGGAATAGGCCGAGCTAACTTATACAATCAACCCGATCTGTTTAGGGAAGTTATTGAGCTTAGCAAAGTACCGAGTAGAGTAGAGAATCGACGTCAGAGGCAAACAAAAGGGCTAACTAATTGATGGTGAATTGCTGTTAAAGACTTATGGGAAGGAATAAGGATCCGAGAGAAAGACAAGCCAGATTAGGGGTTTTAAATGCCAAAGGTATGGGCACATGGTTACTCAGTGTCAGAATCAACGAACAATAGACCATGATTATCCAAGGAGATGTCTTGAAGCACGAAGTAGATAGTATTGATAAGGAACTTAAGGAGGTTGTTCTCGATAAAGAGACCACCCAGCAAGATGAGTTGGTTGAAGAAGATGTGCTTGCTGAGGACCTAGATAAACTAACTTTAGTTGTCTAATGTTTAATGAGTTTGGAACCCTCTATTAAGGAGGAATAGAGATAAAACTTATTATATATCACTTGCAAAGTGAATGAGCAAGTTTATGTGCTCATAGTGGATAGTGGGTGCTACATTAACATGGCGTTTGCCAACTTGGTTAGGAAACTCAAGTTACCGACCATCTCACATCTGAAGCCATACGAATTTAATTGGATGAACAAAAAAGGAGCACTACATGTCACTCAGCAAACATTGTTACCAATCTCTATTGAAAACTATTCTAATGAAATTCTTTGTAATGTGTTGTTTATGTGCGCATCTCATGTATTGCTAGGTAGACCTTAGTTATTCGATAGGAGAGTTATGCATGATGAATTCAAGAACACTTATGTGTTCGAGAAGGATGGAAGGAATATTACTTTGAATCCAATGACACCGAGTCAAGTTAGTAGGCTGTAAGTTAAACTTGCTCGAAGATCTAAGAAGGCTTTGGTATTAAGTAGAGTCAAACTCTGAGAAGCCATTAGATCTAATATACCAACCTCTTGTTGATTGGGGGACTACTGGAATTGAAGAATCAAGAGAAGCTACCAAGAGAGGTCAAGGAGTTGCTTGATGAATATTCTAACTTGTTAGACTAGTTGTTAAAAGGACTATCCTCATTTCGAGCCATAGAGCATTGTATTGACTTGGTACTCGACACTACCCAGCCGAACAAACTCGTTTATAGAATAAATCCTGAGTAAGCTGTAGAGCTTCAAAGGTAAGTGAATCAGCTATTAGAGAAGGGATTTGTAAGAGAGAGCCTCAGCCCATATGTTGTACTTATATTGCTCGTGCCGAAGAAGTATGGCACTTGGTGTATGTGCGTAGATAGCAAAGCTATTAATAAGATTATAATCAAGTATAGGTACCCAATTTCGAGCCTGGACAATAGGTTGGATGAATTGAGTGGTACAAGAGTGTTTAGTAAGATTGATATGAAGTTAAGGTATTACTAGATTCAAATGAGACAAGTAGATGAATAGAAGATTGCTTTTAAAACTTGACATAGCCTATATAAGTAGATGGTCATGCCTTTCAAACTATCAAACACTTGATGGATTGAATTCTTAGAGGAATTTAACTTTATAATCAAATAAAAACAAGACAAGAGCAATGTAGTTATTGATACTCTATTAAGAAGACATGTTCTTCTTACTAAGTTGTAAATTAGACTATTGGGTTTGCAAGTATTAAGGAGCAGTATCAGTAAGAACCCCATTTAGATCCTATATTTGGACAATGTGCTAAGGGGAGGACAGTAGATGGCTACCATGTGGATGATGGTTATTTGTTTTGAGGTGTCAAACAACGTGTACTTACCTGTTCGATTAAGGAGTTGCTGGTAAGGGAAGCCTATAGTGGATGAATCTCTAGACACTTTAGAGAGCAAAGAATGTATGAGTTGCTAAATTATAGATTTTTCTAGCTTAGGATGAAACATGATGTGCATTGTGTGATTGAAAGATGTACCACCTGTGAGAAAGTGAAAAGTCAAGCAGAACAAGGGAAGGTAATGCCTTTGTTTGCTTTGACCAAACCATGGACTGACCTGAGTATAGACTTTATTCTCGAATTATTCCAAATTTCCCGAGGTAAAGATTCTATAATGGTTGTTGTGGATAGGTTTAGCAAAATAGCACATTTTGTGTCTTACACCAAAATTAATGATGTTTCGGCTATTGTTTTTTTGTTTTTACAGAAAGTAGTTCGCTTACGTGGAGTACTAAAGAGTGTGGTGTCAGATAGATACTCGAAATTTTCTAAGCCATTTTTAAAGAACCCTTTGGCATACTGTTTAACACCTCTTGCCATCACCAAACTGACAACTAGATAGAGGTGGTTAACCATACCCTAAGATCACTGCTCTGAGTTGCAGTGGAGAAGAACTTAACTGATTAGGACGTCTACCTATCTATAGTTGAATTTTCTTACAAGAGGATAGTACATACCACCACTAGGCACACCCCATTTGAGGTCATCTATAATTTTAACCTTGAACTACCTTTCAATCATACCCCTATGCCATCTATTGACCAAGATGACTTAAAAGTAAGAACCAAAGCTTAATCCATCTAGCAAATTTATCAAAGAGTTGCCCAATAAATTGACTAGGTTGCCAGAAAGCTAAAAGAGAGAGGTAAAAGGAGGAAGACTAAGTAGTTTCAGCCCGAAGACTAAGTATGGCTATACTTGAGTAAGGAAAGATTCCTTAATAAAACGAAGAACAAGTTGTCTGCTCGAGCTGAAGGATCATTTAGGATACTCTAAAGGATCAACGATAATGCATACTAACTAGAGCTTTCAAAAAACTTTAGAGTGTTAATGTTTTTACTATTGCTAACCTTAGCCCTTACTAACTCGAGGAAAACTTAGACAAGGACCAGCTGGATTTGATCCTAAATCCTAATTAACCTGGTGGAGATGATGAGAATCAGATCATTGGGCCATTGACCTAAGCTTAAGCTTAAGCTCGAGGGCTGGAAAGTATGGCAAGGCAAATTCTTTCCTTATGACCCACTATTGAGGAGTATGAGCTACTGTAATCTGCCGAACTGACACCTTGGCCTAGTTGAACCCTCTTGTGCTCGTCATTTATCTCCAGCTACTAAGTAAAGCTCCAATTAATCAACAACTCGGCTCATTTGACCTTCCCCCTAGCCAACCTGAATCTCAGTCGTACTGAATGCATCTAAGGTGAATTCGCCCCAAAAGAATTATCTATTTAACTCAATACAATTGATATGCCACCTTTATCAAAATTTCGACTTTGTAATCATCAACCTGAACATACAGATTGTCCTTTTTGCTAGAAATTCACTCATCCATGAAGAGTCACGTGTCTACGTAACCATACGACATAATCCTCCATATAAGATACCCATTTTTGTTGTATTTTTAATTATACCCTTTATGATTCTTTGTACATTACTCCTTTTAGATATTACCTTTTTAGTCTCGTCCATTTTAAGTGGAATTCCCTAATATTTCGAGTATAAATACCCCATTGTAAAGATAGCCGTAACATCTTATTCTTTTGGATATTGGAGATACACCTCTATGAAAATTGCTCTAAGCTTGTTTACTTTACTTTTATCTTAACTCTTAAGTAATGTTAGGTAGCGACTGCCCTTATTGGATCAACTTGTGTGTCATATTGACTTGAGCTATTAGTCCTCGAAGGTTTCCTAATGCATTATATCCTTAAAGCTGTTCGAGAGTTTACTTATTTACTTTTCCTGTTTTTGTACAATTCCCATTTTGTTCAAACTTTTTACAAGCTTAGACCCATCTTGATATCATCACCCTTGTCGCATTAAATATGATGTGACTCTTCGGCGGCTTATCCTTCATAAAGCTCCTATGGCCTCAATAATATGACACTGTTAAGGTATTTATAAAGAAAAGATAGGCATAAGGATCGAAAGCAATCATTCCTACAGTTGTTAGAAGATATCACCAACCTCGAACCCTAAAACCTAGACCACATACCACCAGTTGATAGGAGCTTAGGGATTGAATATATAAATACTTGATCTCCTTTACTTCACATGTAAGTTCATTCCTTCACACTCATTTACACTTTGATCATTTCCTTCCTTGCTTTCCTTACGTCGAATTATGTACTCCTTAACAAGTATTTTTTATTGAAGTATTGAAGTGGTTTTGTTGGATAATTGCTTGGCTATTATACTAACTCTTGTCTATCACAAAACCCTTTGCTATTTGGTTGTTTTGATGTCGGGAGCCCATTACCCTCTATTGGATAGAATCCTACGACAATAAAACTAACCATGTAAAATTCAAAGTTAATCTTATTCTTATGTATTTAGGATGTATACTATAAAAATCTTCTTGCATAGAGTAGGGTACAAGGGATGGGTTACTTAAGCATGGGGTAAAGGAAAAACAAAATGGTAATGATGGGGAAATCGATGATGGGTTCGATAGTTTTCTAAAATTTCTAGAATGGATTTACTGATATTTCTAGGAATAATAATGTAACTGGAATTACTAGAAACGAAATTTGTTTGACTGAATTCTGCGATAAAAGCTCAAATAAAGGTATTATTATATTATTTAAGGAGTTAGCTTTTGTCTCTTAACGGCGTATTTTCACTGATTTGCATACTTCGGAGTCAGTTTAGTCGTCCAAACTTGTATATACGAGGTCTGTGATCATAGTTAAGGTGTTAGTTAATATCAGCTGATGGTGTACACAAAGATTAGGACTGCAAGCTGCACTCAACGTGGAGACAAAGTTTTAATATACTAAATCAGGATGGAATTGAATAATAGTGTGTAAATATAAATAAAATTTTAATATATAAAATATAAATAATTATTTTTAAAAATTATATACTATTATTAATATTTATATAATATTTATTTAGATGCATTATACTAATACATTGAATAATTTTCCTTGAAAGCGCGGCACAACGAGAGAATATTTTAATTTTTAATTAAACAGAAACTGGTGAAACTACGATGCAGATATGATACACTGCACACTATACTCACACAGCACAGAGGTCGAACCCCAAAAATATAAAATAAAACTCCATACACCAGCTCTTATTCTATCTCTTCTCCCATCAAGCACACCGTACCTGATACCATCCTTTTTCCTCTCTTTCTCTCACACACAACATCATGGGAGTAAGCAACAACATAACATCATTCCTGAACTTCATAGCCATCCTATGTTCCATCCCCATAATCTCCTCTGGAATCTGGCTAGCTTCCAAGGCCGAAAACGCATGCACACACTACTTTCGTTGGCCTGTCGTCATCCTCGGCACCCTAGTCCTCCTTGTCTCTCTAGTGGGTTTCGTTGGCGCTTATTGGGAGAAACCAGGCCTTCTGGCTCTCTACCTCTTTTGCATGGGGCTCCTCATTGGTCTCCTCCTATTCGTCCTCGTATTCGCTTACGTTGTCACACGTGATGATGGTAGTTATGTTGTTCCTGGTAGGGCATACAGGGATTATAGCCTTTATGGGTTCTCGAACTGGTTGAGAGATCATGTGACGGATGATGAGAATTGGGTTAAGATCAGGTCGTGTCTTGCTGAGTCTGATGTTTGTCAGAGGTTGGCTCTGGAGTATGTTACGGCTGATCAGTTTTACTCTGCTCATCTCTCCCCTCTTCAGGTAATGTTTCTCTCATAAATGTATTTATTTCGCGAAAAACGTTTTCTTACCGCATGTTATCAATATGCCTTAGTGGATCGATTCGAAAATTAGTACCTGTTTTCAATTAGTAGGATTAGTTTGCAAATTAGTGATTATTAGTTAGTAAATTTGAATAGGATATGGACAAATAATATAAAATAGTATAAATGACCTTTAGTGACCGTAAAGAGGGATTTATTCATGATAAAAGGTTAGGAAAGTCTTATTTTATAATTTTTTCTTCCTTTTAAAGTTTTCCAAGTTACCAACACCATTATAATCTAATGCTATTATTTTTGAACTCTAATTAGATTGGATTAAAATTGGAATCCTCTCCCCCAAATCATAATAAAGTTAGTAACAAAAAAAAAAAAAAGAAAAAAAAAAGTTTTCATCCGAACCGGAAATAATATATCGTGCACTATAAGGTTATGGGTTTGCTAACACTAATCTACTGTATGAAATTTCATAGGCAAAGTATATCTTAGAGATAGGAAATGGGTGGCCAGGCTGTAAAAGAGTCCTGTGTAATAATTAGGGGCAACATAAGACTGTTTAAATATGAACTTCGATTTTTTTCAATTTTTGTGGTCATAATTAATTGGTGAAATTAAGGTTTTTGGCAGTGAAGTTACTGTAGTGAGAATCATGATCATTCCCAGTGTAGTCTGCAATTTGAATGAATTCCCTCGTTTTTTTTTTTTTTTTCTTTTAAAAATGTAATGTAAGGTCCACTATCATGCTTCCATATTGAAAGTTTAATAATCATAAAGGTGTTATTTTGCACTTAAAAGAGGCTACATATATTCCACTGGTGGATTATATGGTCCACCACAAGATTGTAAGACTTCTTTGTTTGAATAAACAGAAATAGATAGAGGATTAATATGATTTTTCTATTGCTCTCATAGAGTCTCCAAAAGGTAAATTTAATTTTACGGCATAACGAATTAGCGTTAATGAAATCTTTCTTCAAATAATGGCATGATATAAGTTACATCAATATCGACTGTCAAATTATTCATGGCCTCCACATATATCATACACCCACCTAAATTTGTTCCCTCTATTATGATAACAACCAAAAACATATAACTAAAGCATCTAATAATAGACCTAGCCTATGTCCCTTTGGATAGAACAAAACAAAGGAACTTGGGTTATGGAAGCCGGAATTTTTGGCACATGTAGTGACACCATGATAATTCTATGGTCATGTCACTTTTCGTTTTCCTTTTTCCATTTCCAAGTCCCGTTTTGTTCTCTTCAATCGTATCTTATTCTTAACTTTTAAAGGGTAAATTTATGGTGGCCTAAAACTTTAGAAGCCCATGTTCATATGTTTTCTCTATAAAATCATTTGTTTTGCTCTTAATTGTTGGTTTAAAAAAATAAAATATGAAGTACCCCTTCTAGAAACCTTGCAAATAAAACAATATTACCAGCCTCATAATGTGTAAGCGTTTATCTAGATTTGCATAATTACGGGGAGAAATATGCTATTGAAGAAATGAGGATAATTTTGTTATCATTATGTGAACATTTACATATTTTTACAATTTTGAACATTGACCTTTTAGATTGTTAAATATTATGTTCAATTGAATTTTTACCTATCATTATTACTTTTTTGAACTTTGTTATATTTTAATTTTATATTCAATTTAACAGTGACGTTGTCCAATTTCATACTCAGTTGAACTTCAATATTACTCGGCTTCTTATCATGTCGTAAAGCTACATATGGAAAGTCAACTGGTAGTAGTATTAACGAGTAAAAGCGTTTATTAATGTCGAAATTCAAGTAGTGAAAGTGGTACTTCTATCAAATGACAATTTACCCCTTTCCGATTCATTCTAATACAGTTTTTCTTTGCATGTTACATCGCAGTCTGGATGTTGCAAACCACCAACAATGTGTGGATACAATTATGTGAACCCAACATCGTGGCAAAATCCAGTGAATCCATCAGCAGACCCAGATTGTTACTTGTGGAGCAATGACCAAAGCCAACTTTGCTACAACTGCAATGCCTGCAAGGCTGGTCTCTTGGGGAATTTAAGGAAAGAGTGGAGGAAAGCCAACGTTATACTAATAGTGGCAGTTGTAGTATTAATTTGGGTCTATCTTATTGCTTGTAGTGCCTTCAGAAATGCACATACAGAGAACCTCTTTGGGCGTTACAAATAGGGTTTGAGGGTTTCAAATCGAAGTGTCTAAAGAAACATCCTAGGCCTACAGTCCTTTTTGGGTTGTTCTTCTTTTGTCAACAAGCGTATATATTCTTTCTTGCTTTTTTCCTTTCATAAGGAATATAAGTGCTTTAGAAATTATGCATCTCTTTTGGGCACTATCAGCTTCTCGTGGTTGTGAACTTCAACTCTGCGCGGAGAGAGAATATTTTAATTTTTAAGTAATGCTAGGAATCACCAATTGGAGAGCAATCGCTTAGTGTCTAAAGATTTTTCTTACTCAGTACTATGTAAGAGGAACCCTGATAACTGGACCGAAAGTATTAATATAAAATTGAGTGTTGAATAACATGATTTGATCCGTGTGGTTATTCAAACATGTTATTTCACATAGGTTTGAGAACATGGTAAGATGCAATTTCCAGAAGAAATACCACCTTGCATTCGCCAACGAAGTTTTTGCAAGTCGGAAAGACTTGAATTAATGCAAGACATGTATCCTTGAAGCCCTATGAGAGCAAACATCGGAAGCCTCAAATAAGCAATGAAAAAATTGAGCCTCGTAACCAAGAAAAGTAACATGCAAATACAACTTGGTTTCGTATTTATTCAAATCGATTGTAAATTAACTAAGCAAATTTGTTTTCAGAGTTCCTAGATAGTTTATCAAACCGAGTCTCAAACTTCCTGCATAGTTTATTAATTTTTACTTTTGAGATAATCAAATTTAAATGAGCCCAATTTCGATTCAACTTGAGATAAAATATATATATATAAGTTCAAGTCTTGAATTTTCTTTACTTTTCTTTTCTTTTCTGTTCTTTTTGTTTTTTCAGTGTCAATCTCTCGTATATACAGAGAAATTATGCCGTCAAAAAGTGGCTTTGGGAAAAGAAGCACATAACTTATATGATGAAGTACAGACATACCCTCTTTATACATGTTCCACATGCACTTATCCCTTATTTTTAAAATGAGGTATGTAGACTATTAAACCTTATTTAAAAAAAAAAACATTCAAACACTATTTTACTATTTTGCCTTTTATAAAATAATAAAGACTTCTAAAATAAATAAAAAATAACATAAAGGGCAAAATGGTTATAGAAGAGTACAACTACATTTTTTTTTTTTTTAAGATTTAAGGGTTTAAATACACAATTTCAAAAGTAAGAGGATGTAATTGCAATTTACCCTAACTTTTTTTTCCCCCAATTTTTACCTAACTTATGCGCATTACCATAGAATTCTTCACAACTAACTTATCTTATTGGTTTTACAGAATACAAATTCTTCAATAAAAACTTGGAAACTCTGCATATTAATGTAGCATTTAGTTGGGAAAATAAGATGGTATATAGAGAATCCGACAATACAATATAAGAAGAATAAAATAATATAACCTGTTTGTATCATGTTTCCTATTAATAATACTAAAAACGGATTTTTGCGATCTGCATTTTTCAGAACACACATACACGCACACAGATTTTGTCTATTAACTTGGTGGATTTAAAAAAAAAAAAAATTCCAGCGTTGTGATAAAAAATTATGGTAACCAACGATAACTAAGCAAACCCATGAAACATACAATTAATGGTATACTTTCTTGATGTGCAAAAGGCGATCAAAACTTTAAATTAAAAAAAAAAAGGAAAAAAAAAAAGAAAGAAAGAAGATGATGTGGAAGTGCTCAAGTAAAAGTAAAAAGCCCTTCAGGCTCCAAGATTCGAAAAGGCAGCTTGCAGAGTGAAAGCAGCCACAATTGCCTTTGCAAGGAAAAGTTTTGTGCCTTGTCTCAAATTGCTAAGAATCAGAATCTCTCTGTTGCTGAAAGAAATAAAATTGAAACAGCCTCTATAATTTATGTTTTACTCAAATGCATGCCAAGAAACATGGACTTCAAGATGAGATGCTAAAGGCATAATGCCCGAATCTCCCCGCTTATGCCACAATTGCTTCAGGAATATTACATGCTAAGTTGTTATCGGCATCCATGAACACTCGAGGGTTCTGACTTCTAGATTCTATTCTTAAGGGAGTGGTCTATGTTTGTTTGTCCATTTCAAGTCAGTCTGTTCCATGAGGTGATTGATTGTAGTTGTTTCAAAACGTTGTGTTTGGAGGAAACTCATAGGATAAGAAGTAACTCAAGTTCTGGAGGCAGACAATCACAAAATAATCTGCTGAACAAAATTTTCATATTCTAGACTTAAGAAACGATAGCCTACAATTGCGTGCATATACACGACTGCAAAAGCAGTTAAAAGTTGAACCATGAAGGTTCCTACCATCTCAGGCTGGTAAAGATTCGATGTTATTATTTCTAGCCGCAGAAAAATGAGACTCTTATCTTCTTCTAGAATATACAATATACATAGGATCTGAGCGACCTGGGTTTGGAGAGATATCCACTGCCTGCAAAACGATGACCTGAGGAGTTATATAAAAGAAACTTCAACAAACATTTAAATCCTAGTATTAGAAGCTATAGTAGTATGTGAAGCGTTAGCGGCTAGTATGCAAATCCATAAACTGGCAGTGCTTTTAATTCATTTAGATTTACTTCTTGGTGAGAAATTGCTATTTATCAAAATCAGAGATTCATTTGGCAGGAAAAAGTACTTCCAAAGAACAACCTCAATTGATCTCCTCAAGTGAACGATCTTGTTTTGTTCCCACGAGAAGCACCTCGTGTCTTGCAATGGGAGAAAATAAACTAAATTGCTTAGTGCACTAACCTTTGGAGGTTCAAATCCTCCTGCATAATGGAAGTACGATCCGACAATCAATACATGGTCTGTATCACCAGTTGATGTCCATAAGGAGATTGCTTTAGTCCAAAAGCAACGATTGGAGAAGCTATTTCACATACATGATCCACCCATCAGAAAGTGGCAGCAGATAAGGGCACATGAGGTAAAATGATGAACGATATGGAATTTGTAGTATTCAAACTTTGAACTCCCAAGAAAAAGTTAACTCCTTTCAGTAAATTAACTCTTTTCAGTTGTCATGGTGAATAAAAAATTTGAAGCCACAAATTGGCTTAACTCAAGATTTAATACAACTAAAAGATGCTCCACCAGTGGGGGCTTGCTTGTCAATTCTTTTAGGTAAAAAAACAATAGAGATGTTCCATGCATTTAACTTTTTGGCAGCCTACCAATAACAAGTGCATAATTGACAAATTTGTTATAGGAAATTAGTACTGGAGCAATAGGTATTTTGAGCTGTTTTGAAAAAGGCTAAAGAACATTACCTCATTATTGCTTGGCCGCCTGGTTTAAGAATCCGATTCATCTCCTTGAATACATCAAGAGGCTTTGTCAAATAGTCAACACTGACCTGCAAGGAAATTAGTTTTTTTCTAATACTTACATGCTGCTACGAAAAGATCAGCACTAGAAACATGCACTATTTCTAAGTAGTAGTAACAATGGAACAAAATGCTAAGAGGACAGAATTGGCACATACCACATTAGTGATAACATCAAAGGAATTGTCTTCAAATGAAACCTTAGGATTCACGTTCAAGTCTTGCACAATGTACTCAGTTAATACCTAACAAAAGAGAAGCTGACTATGAATCTAGGATATAATTCACAAGAAAATGACTTAACTATGAAATACAAATTAACAAATCTCAATGAGGCCATGGTCCTGGAATATGGTTGTCTCACCGGATTCCGTTTAAGCTCTTCCTCATTCATTCCCATGCCTACTACTCTCTCTTGTTTGTATCCTTTTGGATAGTGGCTTACCTACAGGTGCATCCAAAGAAGGATTATGGTTGTAGTACGCATGTAGCAAGTGGTTAGTTTGGGGAGGAAAAAAAGAAAAGGATATTACCCAACTGCTACACATATCGAGGATGCTAACTCCAGGAGACTCGGTAGGAGGTAAAAACTTTGAATAATATTTTGTAAGTGCAGCAATGGCAGGATCATCTATGTGCGTCACAAACCGAGGAGTCTCATAAAATAATGAATCTGAAGACCTGCATGAAAGTGATGCATCCTGTTGTTAAATGCTAGTAAGTTCACATGATTTGGCTCTGCAATTATCTTGTTTTCTTAAGATGGATGTGCACAAATTGTTCTGTTCATTTGTTTAGGATAAAATGACTATAGTTGTAAGCACAGGATTCAATCAAAAATGGAGCGCCAACAATGTTGCAATGTATAGTAGATATATTTCAATGGACAAGATGCCA
Organism: Lumnitzera racemosa; assembly: GCA_024138005.1. Lineage (NCBI taxonomy): Eukaryota > Viridiplantae > Streptophyta > Magnoliopsida > Myrtales > Combretaceae > Lumnitzera > Lumnitzera racemosa. The sequence goes on from JAMXBC010000007.1 coordinate 39,122,075, forward strand.
AATGCATATGTGACAAATTTCAAATGAAATATACCGAGTTCCTTGTTTCTTAACCATGTATGTACGTTAATGGTAGCTGAGTATCTATGCTTGATAAATTCCAAGTATGTGCAAACAGAAAGAATTTCAAGATCAAGACGTGCTCAATAAGATCAAACTGGAAATATTGATAAAAACAATTAATGTAAGACATTCTGTAACTTTGCCAGATATATAGTGTCCTCTTTGTCCAAATGAGCAGGTCAATTTTGTAAATTAGCCAACCCAGGTGACAAAATGCATATAGCTTTAAAACATAATAGATGCAGTGGCTTAAGGTATAAAGGATTAACCAATAATAAGGTCACACCAGATAAAAGTAGGAAGGAAAGAAAGATTACAGCATTTATAAATGCAAAAACAAGAGAAGTAGGGGAATTACTCATCAAAACGCTGGAAATCCTCCTCCTTAAAAGGAAATTGTTCAGGCCATTCCACATTCTCCAATACCTATAGAGTTCTCATTATGAACAAAGAAAGAGCAGGTCAAGTGAAAGAACAAATGAAAATTGCATAATAATCCTGAACCAAGCAAAAATAAAAAATTAACAAGTTCTGAAACTTCATTCTTTCTCTTCAAAGACCAAGAGCCTTATATGAACTTATTGATTTCTTCTTTTATTTTTTTTTTCCTAGGTGCAAAGGGAAATATTATACTAGTAAACAAATCATAGAACAAAATTAAGGGGAACAGATGTCCCAAGAGTAGTACAATGAAGAGGAACATGTTAATTTCTTAACTCATGTTTATGTGATATACATTATAGATGTATTTGAACTTCGGCTTTTTAATCAAAACCATCATGATATAGCGAATTCTAAATCCTTAAACTATATTTCAACAACAATGTCCTATCAAGAAAGTAATCCTCAATTATATCAAATGTACCATGTAAACAATGTCTTATAAAGAAAGTAGCTACAATCTACACGAAAGGTGGGGGAGATTAAAGTGATGAAGCATTGTGAAGATAGTCTCTTGGCCATTATCACTAGTGTTGCACCAGTTACTTAAATAGAGTTAAATAAAAACATGACATAATAACAAGATCACCCCTAAAATAATAAATAGTCATATTAAATGGCATCCACTGAAGTGATATGCTGTCCTACTTTCAGAAGGAGTCATGCTAAAAATGAAAGATGAAGGCAAAAGACAGGGTTGGTTTACAATTCTTCATGTAATCCTCTTTATGACTTAGGCAGTTGGTCTAACTGATGGAATTCAAACTAACATACAATGGAAATAGAATTTTACTGCTCCATCACTATGATCCAAACAATCACATTCCATCTCTTCAGAATTTCATTCCTACACCTTGTTAACGATAAATTTTTTCACTTGAAGATATAAAACCTCATTTCAGAATTCAACTTCAGACAAGACGAAGAAAATATTCAGTCATTCACAGCCCTGTGTTCACATGGAGGACTATCTTCCAGGAAAATGCCCAAAATTTATATGAGCCACAAATTACGTAGTTAAGCAATCTGCCAACAAGGTATAGGACATAATAACAGGGTCACCACCTGACATAATAACAAGATTGCCAAAAGAAATTAATGATGATGACAATGCCATTATAACTGGACATCGAAGGCAAACATCTTAGCATGCAGCCAAATGGGTGACATGCAATCCTACTTTCAGAACAAAAGGCACTAGTAGGGGAAAGATGAAACCTATAAACAGGATTAACATTTCTTCATGCAATCCTCTTTTATGGCTAAACATATGTCTGCGTATGCTCCATGGCATAGCAATTCAATTTATGACAGAGAGAGACCTCTTACTGCCTCGATAATGAGATTCAAGCAACGTTGTTTAATCTTTTTAGGATTTTATTCCTGTAACCTTCTTACTAAATAAAATTAAGCATAAGATACTCTAAAGGCTACTTACACTAAATGGTGAGATAGAGATCAGAAAAGATATTCAGGAAAACAATTAAGAAGATATGACACACTTCAGTACTAGAAGGAATAGTCCCAGTAGGGTTAAGGCTTGAATGTTCTAGCAATCTTCTTGCCGAACTCATTACCATTGATTTTCGTTTGAAGATGTGAAATATCATTTTATAATTCAATTTCATATGATACTAACAAGCATCCTAGGAAAACACTCGGAATTCATATGAACCACAGATTACATATCAAACCCACCACCACGTTATCCACTTAATGCGATTTAGGAACAGAGAAATGAGGATTAAATTTCAAAGAACAGAAACTACACTCACAATCATTTAACTATTATCAGCACAAAAATCAATAAAAAAAAAAAACAAAACGAAACTTGCATTGACCCATCAACAAATATCTGAACTTTTAAAATACACATTAAGAAAAACAGCCAAAAGATGCAGATAAAACCAAGTACAACTACAACCACCAAAATGCTGACCTTTTCAATGGAAGAAGAAGGTCTTGCAGAGGCAATGAAAAACTTGCCACCAGAAGAAGTCATGAATTGAGCCCAAAATGTAGCACCAACACCTAGTACCAGTCTCCTAGGAAACCTATTAATCATGGTCTTCCATTTGTTTTTGTTGGCAATGGCATGGATAGAGGAATTACAAAGACTGCACGTACATCTACCAACAGAAGCAGAGTTCGTTGAAGATGAGAAAACAGAGATGCCCGCCAAAATGGGTGTCCTAGGAATCGGATAGTGTCTCAAGTGGAGATAATTAGCCATTTTCTTCTTTTTAGCTATGAGGAGTAATATAGTCAATACAGGCCTTTTTAATTCCACGGGAATATTCCAAAAAAAAAAAAAAAAAGAGCTGAAAAATATTTGAGATATGTGTGTAGCTCTCTTTTTTTTTTTTTTAAATTAACGCTACAATGTGAAATCGTTGAAAAAAAAAAAGGAACTAAACTCTTGAAATCATTTGAGACATGTGATAGATATACGAGGTAAAGGAAGCAATTCTTGTTAAAAAAAATGTATTTTGTTTTTGATTTTGTATCAAATTCTTGTAAATGTAAAAAAGAAATAAAGTTGAATAAAAATGATAAGGAATTAGTTTATATTGTAATCATATTTATTTATCTAATTTGTTTATATCATGTGTAGTATTACTTTTACATTTAATTTTTATAATCCTGTTACTAATCATATCACAATAATTTCCTATTATTATTGTAGCATGTCAAAAATTGCTGCCCTAAACCAAGATATGCTGTAAATTAAGAAAATAGATTGACCAAAAAGTAAGTTAACAATTTTATATTTGAAAACCTTTTAATGAGAAAAGGAAGAAAATTTGTTTTATTTCCTTAAATTTCCAATGATATGCCTACGTGATAAATAATTCTAAATATATGATAGTTGAAATCACACTTCAATGATGCAATTTTAAATTAGACTAAAATCGTAATTTGAAGGTAAAAACAAACCACAAATCCCCAGCTTGTCATTTTACAAAAACCATCTTCCTTTTTAAGGAAAAAAAAAAAAGAGACGCACTTGTGTATGCCGAACCGATTCCTTCACTATTAAACTTCATCATTCATTGAATTAGTGAGATCAAACTTCGTTTTTTTCACGTTTTGCTGGTTTACTTCATTACACGGTTGGATTTCATTAAGTACGACGCCCAATGGAAACCCCAACTTGCATCGTGGCTAAAATAAGAAATACTGAAAAAGTTATGAAAATCTAGTAATTTAATATGAAAGTAATATTGGTGACACACAAGAAGTTTACGTGGACGGACGTCCATCTTCACGTTAGTCAGGCCCCGGGCAGCCAAGTGTCTCCCTCCATGTCCTCTCTTGCCAGCTAATTCCTTTGTAAAGAATAGATAGTTATACATTATGCTACAACTTTTAATTTTGATATAGATAGCATATGATAATAGAAATTAAATTGCACAGAGTATTAAATATAAATTTTTATAATATTCTTTATTTAGCATATACAAATACTAACCTCATTATTATATTTTGATATTTATATTCTTAATATTGTATAATATATATTTAAGGATAAACTGCATGTACCTTCCTATAGACTTTTGTAAGTGCACGTGTAAATTTCGTAAATTTTGCATTTTAAATATAGAATCGAACTTAAGTATCGATAGATATTTTCTAAGGCGTACGGGACTGAATGGATTAAAACTAATAAAAACTTTTAATGAAACCTCAAAACAAACTTAAAAACTTCAATATAAAATTCAAAAACCCTAATCATATACAAAAATCTTAAAATTTTAAATTGAAATCATAAAATGAATTTGAAAACCCTAAAAATGCCGAACCTTAAATTTAGCCCATGAATTACATTTGAACATTGAATTAAATTCAAAAGCTCTAATTTGAAATTAAAGTCATTAAAATAAGACTTAAAACGATAAATGAATTATAGAAATCTAAATGCCTATTCAAAAATAAATAAATAAATAAAAAGAAACCCTAAAGTTAAAATCATAAATTCAATCGAATCTTAATTTGCCTCAAAACTTCGAAATTCACTAACATATGTAATTCGAAAATATGAAATTAAAGTGAAATATTAAAAAATGGTGAATAATTGTGTTAGATCAATTTAATATTTAATTTGAACAATTGAAAAGAGAGAAAGAGAGAGAGAACCCTACACATAGTACATGTAGCACCGGTTACCCCCATCCCAACCCTTCCCCCTTGCCTTTACTTAATCTTGTTAGTCTAATTAAGATGGAATAGCAAGTTGAAATGTAATCAAAATAATTAAGCTAATTCCTATGTTGAAGTGACTTAACCTCATAATTATCCAAACAAATCTTACCATTTTTAGCAACTTGTCATAAGCCAACTTTTCCATTAATCAAAGAAGGAAAGTAGAAGACTCGAGCAAGCTCCCTTCCTAAACCCCTTTCCCTTATCTCCATTTAACCTCCTTAACAAATTAGAACAACTAATTAGTCAAGATGTAACCAAAAGAAGATTTATCTAATTCCTTTGATGATAGAACTTAACCACACCATAACCAAGACAAGTCATTCCATTTTTGGTCATATGTCACAAGTCCAAATGTCAATCAACTAAAAATGGTAAGATACAAACTTGTACAAGCTTGCTTCTCCTCCTTTCATGCACCAATTTTGGCACCCTAAGAGCTCCATCTTGTTAATTCTATTTCCAAGCTTCACAAGTTAAGTAGATGGTAGTTTGGAGCCCCTTTTTGGACCAATTCTTCCCTTCCCTCCCTATCTCATTTTACACTTCACTCTACAAGGCAAAAAAGACTCCAATCAAATTGTCAGTACCCCCATTTCCTCACTTGTTTTCCTTTCACTTTCACAATAATCCAACACTTAAAACTTCCACAAGGACCTTAACCCACACTCTTCTACAAGGTTGCGCTAGTTCAAGCCCCAAATACACTGTCCATATCTCCTTCTTCATTTCATCTTTCAACCATCTAAAACCTACCCTTACAAATCATTACTTAGGCTAGTCCTTCTTAATGACCTCCAGCCATCACTAATTCTTAAGTTTACAAGCTCAAAGTAAGGACTCAAGTAACCTAATGAGCAGCTTTTGGAAGAAGTTAAGACAAGGCCAAGAAATACTCCATTTAGGCGCTACATCCTTACACTTCAAGTATAGTAAAGTTCCCCTCTTCACTTTGATGTAATCTTAGAGTACTTATATAAGGGACTTCTTCTTTTCTTTCCTTATAGTATTTCTTGTAACTCAAGGATCCTTTTATGATAGAAAAAGCTTGTAACTTTTCTTTATATACAATCTTGTAAATGATAGTTTTAGTTGACTACAACTTGTAATCTAGCAAGGAACAAGTCTATACTTGAAGATATATGAGGAAAGCTTTGCAAACTTGAGAAAAATATAAAATAAGACCACATATGTTGCTAGAAATATGCGATAAAAATACTTTTAGAATGTTTTCTTAACTCAACACGAGTTGTTTAGACATAAAAATACAACTAGATAGCTATATGGTATGTATAGGTAGTATTTCTAAAGGAAACATAATTAAAATCTTAAGGGAAACTCCTCATAAGTCACGACCACAAGGATTTCTAATTAAGCAGAAATTTTTTGTAGAATAAACTAACAAATAAGAAGTAAAAACAAAGAATAAACAAGTATTTAGCTAATAGACAAGTTGATTTAGTACCTTGAGTTAGTATGTGAACTAAAACTCAAGGAAACAAGTTTAGAAGTGGAATCTAGGAACCCCAAACCCAACCGAATAGATCTAGAAGTAAGGTAAAAATATGGATAAAATCTTGATTTGTTAAGTTTTAAGCCTAAACATATAAGTCCAATAGAGATAATAAGCCATATAAAGCTTAACTTAACTAAAAGACCTAAAATGGGCCCAAAACCCCTAATCGAGCCTAATAAAACCTTAGAACCAATAGCCAAAGCATAACAAAATGACTTAAAAGAATCCACTAAGAACTTCTTAAGCCTATGACGATGTTTAGCAAGCTCATCCTAAGAACCAAGCTCAATTGTGATGTAAAAGTCCGCTTAAAGACTCATAGAGTAAAAGTTGAACTTGAGACAAGGAATGAACATGGGATTCAAGGAAACTGGCCACACATGAATAATAAAGCCCAACAAATAACCTAAGGCCCAAAGCAAGCCTAAATAACAAATAGGAAATCCTAATAACTTGAAAACAAAACTAAAAGAAGGTAGTTGGTGGAAAATTCGTCATAAGTTAGACTAGTACGCAAAAATGTAGGTCCTATCTTTCAAAACTAACCTTACCATGTGAAAGTGTGTTTCAAACCAATGGAAATCAACTATAAGATTATAAAAGCCAAATTTAAAATAAAAAAGTTATATACGAATCAAGAGTTAGGCATTATCGAGACAAATACAAGAATAAGTAATGAAACAAGAGAAAAAAGACTTAGAGAAGTAATTAGGGTAAGATCTTAAAATGATAAATTCTTATCTTTTTCATCTATAATGATCAGGTGATACCAATTTTGAAGACAAGTTTCCACTCAACTACTGTGATTAGCAGTTATGGTTAATTGAGTAACTCCCAATAACTTTATATTTGATTGTGTTTGTAATTAATTGCATTAAATAATATGTATAAATGATAAATTGTTGTATGTGAGGTTTGGAATATGCATGTATGATGTTACTAGTTGTTAGATGACCTATTATTGCTATAAGAACGAGAAATGCTTACACGATAGATTCCTATAAGATTGATGCTTGTATGTATTGATTGACCGATCACTTAAATTAATCAACCTAATTCCTATTCGACTAATTATTAAATGGATCAGACATGTCATGATATTGAATTATACTTATTCCGACTACCATCTCATGCGAAAGGTAAGAAAGGGCTCACAAGAGCAGGAGCTCCTAAAAGGATTATTTTAAAGCACGCTATAGTGCCATATTTATTAAGTCTTCATTCTAGCTTACGGGCTTACTAAGTGTCAGGAGATGCTAATCGTATGTCTAAGAGCTATGTCTTGTGACTTCCACTTAGGATATGTGACATAGATTGTGGGAGCTACCACATCTCTAAACTTGGGTGTGTGTATGTGTGTGTGTATTACATGTATTTTTTTGGTATACTGCTTGTCTCATGCATTCATATGCTTTAATAATTAAATACTTGTTTGAAGGCAGGTAGCTTGTTCACTAAGCTCATGTAGCTTGCTCATCAATAGTTTTTCCCTTACAAGTTGATTGATAGTTGAGACTAGGATGGGAGTCGAGTGTAAAGTGCGATCATTGAGTGATATAATGAAAAGTTAAAATTTGAAAAGGATCGCATAGTTGATCTAGAACTTTCCGGAAATAAATAATCTCTTAATTAAGTTTAACAACTTTAGTAAGTTTTAGAAATTTTAAGAATTATTTATCTTATTTCATTATTTGATAAGGGATGCTAATTCTCCATGGTTCTAATGAACTGTAAACTATTGAGCATCATAGCTAATTATTATTAAATAAACTTATTATATGTAAAATAATTAAATGTGAATGGCAAATAATTTATTAGAGTCTTATAACCTTTGACTTGTAAGGCGATTTTCATACCATGAGTACATATGTGTTATGAAAATTTTAAGGTAATCTTACTAAACCTTCTTCAAAGTTATCATAGGGTAGACACCCCTCATTTTCAAAATTGAGTCATCGTACCCCTAAGATAGATATGGAACCCACATTACTTAAACAATCTCTCTCTCTCTCTCTCTCTCTCTCTCTATATATATATATATATATATGTATGTATGTATGTATATATATATTAATAATGTATATACTTACATTAGATTTATATATTATAATTAATATTACTACAGTACTACATGTAATTTATAATGCACTCATGTTGATAATATAAGATTTTGAAATCATTTATATAAAAATATAACAAATATATATATATATATCAATCAAAATACCGATCGATATATTTAGTACTATTAGAAAATAAAAACAAAAAGCATATTATAAGTAATATGTATTAGCTAATGATGTAAGCAACATTCGTATATTCAAATGTGAATGTAAATAAATATAACAAATTTTTTCATTAATATTGATAAATTTTGATATTTATACATTTTATTCATTTTTAGTTATAACTATTTGTTGAGTAAGACACTATACTTTTTGGTAATATACTTTACAACTACATTAATAATTTGATACTGTATGAGAAATTGGTAAATTTTTTTATTAATTAAAACTTTTATAATGCCATTATCTTCATTTTAAATTTCAAAATCTATAACCTAAACTAAGCCCACCACCAACCCCCCCACCCTTCTCGACTCAAAGAAAAGAAAAAAAAAAACATCTTTACCATTCATTTTAGTTAGATAATTTTAGTACAAAACGGTTGGGACTCTTTATAACATAATAGAATAAATATTAATCTATCCAACAAGATAATCCCACACAAATTTGGTTCAATTCAATATACAAAAATCAATAGAAAGCCCATACAAGATTAAGCACTAATATTCCCCTTTATTGAATAATGGTTAAGGAATTACTACCATGTGATAGCCTAATCATTGAAAGATTATGATGCATAACTATGATTTCATAAGTGGTTTATTATGCACTTGTTATATATTTATATAAATAATTTAAAAGTTATATATTATAACTATGAGTACATTATAAATTACATGTAAAACTATAGTAAAATTACTTATAATATATAAATCAAATGTAAATATATATTATTAATATATACACATAATAAATATATATGTTATTTAAGTAAGATGGGCTCTACGCCCATTTTAGAAGTATAGGTGCTTGATTTTGAAAATGGTAGGGTATGCCAACAATTACAAAGTTTATAAGGGAAATTCATGCTATTTATCCTATATTTAATTATATTATTACTTTAATTAAAATTATTTAAAAAGTACGATTTGAACATATTATAAGAGGCTATTTTTGAAATTTCAAGAAACTTATGTTTTTGCCTTGTAAAGTTTAGATGAGATAAATTTTAAGTGAGATAAATTTTAAGCATTTTATTTAGTTGTGAACTAAACATTGGACAAAAAATTTTGTTCAATTCAATCCTATAAATTTTATGCAATCAAATGGTACCATAATGTTAAACAATATTTTAACTTTATTAAATGACTCATTTTAAAATATCCATTATAATTCATATATAAATACTTAGAGTCAATAAATAAAAAAATTTGCATAATTAGCCCATATTAATTTGCTCATTAATTGGCCACAACATGAGCAACCTATTCAGTCGAGCAATTGATAAGTAGAACTTTTTCGTGATGACATTTATTTGATTAAATTGGGATTCTAGTTTATTTTAGATAATTGTGGACTTTTGCTTTACTTTGAGGATTGTCATAATTTACAACTTCCTCTAGTATAGATTTGAGGTGGCTTTATAAGGTTGCCATAAGATAAGTAACTGTTCAGAAGTTAATGCATTCATAACTGTACAGTAGAGATATAGTGTAGGAGGATTTTTCTAGTCCCATTTTTGTTCTTTAAGGGATTGGCCGTACAATCTATCTTATTCTTCATTAATACTTCTTTAAATTTGAATTATTGGATAAATTGTGAATTTAATAGTTCAAATTTAGTAAAATGGAAATCAATGTTGGAATAGAGAGCAAGACCAATACTACCAAAACGAGGATGGGACTGTAGAATTTTCGTGGTATAGTTGCAAATATGAATATCAATACTTTTCAAAATTCCATGGAAGCATTTTTCATTTTGTGAATCCTATCTCTTAGATATGATTTGTCATTTTTCTCATTATTTAATAATTATCATAAACTAACTAATAAGGTTAGACAATTTGAACAAGGTTAGAACGAAGTGGTAAGGCAAGATTGATGCTCCCGCCAATTGACTTTATGTGATTGGTCCTTCACATGTTAGTGTTTTTTTTTTTTTAATGAGAATGGGGCTCTAGGCTTATGTATTATTTAAACAGAAGCATAGAACTAGCAAATCATTCTGATAATCCTTGAGAGTTCGTAACTCCCGTTGAAAAAAAACATTACCTCATATAACAAAAGAGGCAATACCATAAAAGGAGTAACAAAATATTGTGGTTCCTTTATTACATCAAGTCTAACTAGTCTTACTAAGTTATTAGCATCTGTAATTCCTTCTCTATAGATAAAGGACAATTGCACGTCATCAAACCAAGATAGATTTTCCTTGCAAACATGTACCATACATAAAAACTTCTCAAAGCAACTATATACATTTTTTATAAGGTTTACAGTAGTTAAAGAGTCTACATTAATCATAATTTTTTTTTTAAATTCCATGATTTTGCAATGGTGAAAGCCCTAAACTATTCTCCATAATTTAGCACTCAAAATGTCAATTTTGCCTATTTTTCTAGAGTAGCCTTAGATCCATTGCTTAAGTTCATCTATAATTACTCTACCATCAATAGTAGAGGAATTTGGATTAGTCACTGATGCATCTGTGGTTAAGCTTAATCCAGCCTCGAGTTTGGTTGGGTTTTGTGGGAGTAAGGGGGAAGGGTGGTTGGTTCTAGTTAATAGGTAATAAAGTTGTGAAGGGAACCTTTTTGGTGTATTTCTTACGTACTACCCAAATCTCATTGGTTCTCCATCTAATCTCCTGATTTAGTTGCATTAATCTATTCCCAAGTTAAAATAAAAGGGAATTCCTATTTTTCCATATTGACCATATGGAGTAGGTAAAGGTGACAACCTAAGGTAGATTACTTAAATGTGTTTTTGAATTTGTCAATTTTAAAATTTCAATTATCTAAGTTGTGAAGAGGAGATTATGTAAAGTAGATTTGGAACTAGGATACATTTTCTCTTAGATTTTGCAAATATTTAGGCAACTTTAGAAGACATGAGCAAGGCTCTCAATATCTTCTTTGAAGTTGTTATGAACTATATTAATTGTTAGCGAGATGGGATTAATTTTCTAACTTATGGGCAGCAGATTCTTTAAGAGTCACTAGAAGAAGAGCTTAATCTTTGAAATTAGGAATAGGTACCGTATCCATGTGTAGGGAAATTATCTAGCCTACTATTCTAAGTTAATTCATGTATATGTCCATTAGTTTTATTTCAAAGAGTGTATGCATATCTGCAATCCTTTCTATTAGCATAATTGGGCTAACAATCTCTATTATCTAATTTGATATCGGATATCCAATTTCTTCTTCATTTCATCTAGAAATGTGAAGCTAACAATCCTTTACTAACATTTTAATTGCACTTACGATGTGTAGGCCAAGGAAAATTTTCCTCAATTCTCTAAGGGGACTCTAGGAACCATACAAGCAAGTTGCTTCACCATTACCTATAATATAACAATGCTTCGAACATGATCAATTCTACGCATTTACTAAGTTCTTCCAAAGAGAAGAAGAGCCCTTAGAGGCTAAAGATATGTTTTTAGATATATGCCTTTTGTATTTCGCATTGCGTAGATAGGACCACAACGTTCTAAATTTTCTTTTTTATTTCTTTTTTCTTTTTAAATTCCCATCATCTTTTAACATTCTAACCCTCATTTCTTTTATGAACATTATTAACACCAAGGCTTCCTTATTCTTTATTCTTAATCACTATCTCCTAGTTGGATCAGTGATCTTATCCTCAATACCATTCCATAAGAAATTTCTAGCTATCTTATCTATCTCGTTCATTGTTTGTTTAGGTAAAAAAGTTGACTGCATATGATATGTTTGAATTGCATGCATTATAGATTTAATAAGCATCAACTATCCGACCATACTTTTCAATTATCATATTGGATTAACTTAATTTTGATTTTAGTCCATTCTCCAAAGGGAATTTTAGATAATTTTTGAAGGAGGAAGTAGATTTTAAATTCAATATTTTCTTTATTTCATTATGCACTTCCCTTGGTGTATTTTAAGTGAACAGGATCTTAGATTTATCAATATTTAGATGTAGCCATGAAATTTGCTGAAACTCTTTAAAACTTTGCAATATGGCATTGCCTTACTTGGGGATTGCCTTGGACATTAGCATAATATCATCTACAACAAAGATATGTGAGAATCTCATCTTTGATATGGAGATTGGCTCTCAATCTTTTGCTTTGATCTTATACTCAATCATTTAGCTTAGGAGTTCTATGACTAAAATGAAAAGTTAAGGAGATATTGGATCTCCTCGCCGTAGCCCACAAGATGGGATGATAGTTGGAGAAGTCCGACCATTTAGAAGCACTTCAATTGATGAAGTAGAGATACATGACATCAAGAGTTTTATCCATGGTTTAAGAAAATTGAATTTTTCTAATATTCCTTTAAGAACATCCTACCCATTTTACCTTTTTTTCCCATGAGAGCTACAAAGTAGTTCATTTAGGAGAAGGATATCATTTGCTACTTCTCTTAGGAATAAAGCTTGTTTGACATGGGTGAAGCAAGAAGTCTAGATATGGTCTTAACCATGCCACCAATATTTTGGTAATGACCTCATATACTGTAGTATCTGAGCTTATAAGTCTAAAGTTAGCAAGGCTACTAACAGTTTAGCACCCATTTTTTTAGGGATTAGAACAAGTAGGACATTATTAATATTAGGATGTATAAATCTACTAGAGAAGGTTTCCTTTATGAAAGAAGATACGGAACAACTTACAACATCTTAACAACTCTTATAGGAGTACGCATACAATCCATCCTTTTTTGGAGTTTTCCAAGATCACAAGGAAGAAATGGCACTTAATCTCTTCATCAAATATAGGACTTGCTAGCTAATCCCGTTGCTCATCCATCAAACCACCTTTACAGTATTTTAGAAGAATATCATATAGTAGGGTTGATGTAAGAGAGCTAGTATAAAGATTCTAAAAATATTTATTAATATACTCACTAAATTTTGAAGGCTTTGTAATCTCCTATTAAATCTTATATTGCCACAATGCGGTTTTTCAACCTCCTTTTCATAGTAATAGCATGAAAGTATCTTACATTAGTATTCCCTTCAATCAACCATTTGTTTCTTGATCTCATTTTCCACATCAAATTTTCTCTATATAAGTTAATGAAAAGTTAGTCTTTGAGGGACTTTATCAACGTTTAAGAGGAAAGGGTTCAACGAAATTGCAAATTTGTGTTAATTGTTAATAAGCTTGTCAATAATTCTTCTTTTCTATTTATTAACATTCTCGAAACAACTGTCATTCCATTCTTTAGCCTTTTAGGGGAATAGGAATTGCACTGAAAGGTAGTTGTCTTGACTAATGGACCATACTCGTTTGACTAGTACCTTGAAATTAGGATATATTAGCCATATTGGCTCAAAATGGAATGGCTTAATCTCTGTAAGGTATGGTAGGGTGGCGTGTGTGTTAATAAGGAGGGGATTGAAGTCAGAAGTTCATTTTGATAAGTAGAGTAGAATAACATGTCGAAAAAGGGATTACCATTGGTAATTAACCCATGCTTTGTTTATATATGTTTGTATAAGGTTTTTAATGGACCTCAAATTTGACCACGTGTACTTGGGTCCTAGGAATCTTAGGCCAAAAAGATTGCAATCTGCCATACATTCCTTATAGACTTTAATTCTACTACTGGCAACATTCATTCCCCCTTCCCTAGTTTTTGGTTTTGGCGCTACTTCATTAGAATCACCAACAACACACCATCATTCCCTATTATCTCCACATGTTGATGCAAATTATGCCATAACTCTTGTCTAATTTTAATATCAAGGCAAGCATAAATTGCAAATAAATACCAAGTGTAATTTAGATTACTCACTTGGGCTATGACATATATCTCTTGATGGGTTTCTTTCATTAGGACTGTATTAATAATCACTAGTATTTCACATCAATATCATCCCTCATCATTGCCCTTTAGCCTCATTGCATAGGGAGCCTTCGTAAGGGAGCTGATTGTAAATGAGAACAGCTTGAGCAATGTCTAGTTTTGTTACTAGTAGAATAAGAATATTGGGCTACATTTCATTCATTAAGCCTTTAATAGCATCTAAACACTCTTGGGAGTTTAATCCCATAACATTCCAGTAAATAATCTTTGTTGGCAATGGGATATCATATTGGACCATTTTAGCTTTAAGGAGAGTTGTGAGTAGCTAATATCTTATGTTGTTTGGCTGATTTATAAACCTTTTTAGCTTAAAAGCCACTTCTAACGATGACGTCTCTGTTATCATCTCCTCGTTCTTTTAAAAGAGCAATGGCAGAGTCCTATCCCTCTTAAGCACATTGTTGATAGGTTTAGTGTATTCCGAAGCTTATAGATCTAGTTTCCTCATAATCACAATAATGATCTATTTGTATGTCCTCACTCAAATGCTAACTAATTTCTTTGGCTCATTGATCAAACCCACATGAGCAGATGGGATCATAATCTTGAATTCCTTAATGGAGTGAATATGGAACCCACTCCTTGTTATTATTGTCATGTCTTAAAGAGAGGTTAGAATCACTCTTGTTGTCAGCACTTGGTCCAATGGGAGAGTCTTATGCTCTATGGTGATGATCTGCATTAAAGCTATCACTACCTTTACCCAATTACCTTGTGAAGTGATATAGAACAGTTTGAACTTTAGGGTTATGTATGGGATGTCTGAGTTTCGATGGAGTATCTTGACTAAGAGGACCAAGTGGAGTTTTTGAAGTAGTGACACCATGGTTTTGAACAACTTTCTAAAGTTTTGTTAATCACATATAAAAGGAGAAGTGGAAGTTTTGAGTGATGCTAGATGGGTGTTGATATAGTGGGTCTAGGATTTTCATGCTTAAGTGCATCGCAAGGATCTTTGGTAGGAAGTAAATGAGTCTTTAGGTTTGAATTAAATTTACATCGAAGTCTTAAGCTTTTGAGTGTGTGATGATTGATTAGCAACTATTGAAGGATTAATTTCTCCTTACTTAAACAATTTCTTTGATTTTCTGCTTTGGACATGTATCCATGCTTCATACTTATTGTCATCATTGCAGTTGCCTTTATTATTTAATTCATCTCGTTTTGAATATATATCTTGGTCGGTGCCATCTAATCCCTCATCATTTTTTAAGAGTTACACTCTCTTTTCATTTACTATGTGAGACTTAAGCATATTTGTGAGACCCGGTCTTTGACCTACTACTTGAAACTTAGAGCAGCGGACCACTTCTACTGTACTTACGATAGAGGAAGTATAATAGAGGTAAGCAATAAAGTAAAGCCATGAAGAGAAGCTTAAAAAATAGGTTAAGTCGAATGACTATATCCGAATTATTTGATATTAATGCGAATTATAGCATTTGGAATAATTCAAAGCATTTGGAATAATTCGGCGCTTTTGGACCATTTTGTTTAAATTGAGCCAAATTTTAATATAAGTTCATAAAAGTTAGACAAATAGCCTTAGTAATATTAATTTCTCAAAATAAAGCATTTATAATATTTAATCTCAATAAAACATGTTTTTATTGGGTATGATTGATAATTAGTGAAAACTCGAAATTAAAGTTTCAAATGACTACGAAACCTTAGTAATAAATTATTTATCTTAGTCAAATAACATGTAGTACTATTATATAATTATACTATACATGTTATATATACTTGATACATTTATATTATTGAGTTATACGTAAATTATCAGTTATTTATATACTTGATACGTTTATATTATTGAGTTATACGTAAATTATCGGTTATTTATTGAAAGCGTATAAAATAAGTTCTGATAATTAACGAGATGTTAGAGATAAAATATATATGCATTAAAAATTGTAAAATAACTTAATCGATATTTAGGAGTATTTATTTGTGTTATATGTGAATTTATGTGTAGGGATAATTACTTGAAATTACCCAATATACTTTAAATAATACTACATAAATATAGGGAAATTTTTTTAAAAAAAAAATTGGACAAGTTAAGTTGTGACCTAAAATATTATGCTTAGGGACATGGTTGACTTTGGGATAAGGATTAGGCCATCTAAGGTAAGCTTAAGACACTTAAGAATGAAAGAAAATAAAAATCTAGGACACTTGGTAAAAGAAAAACCAAGCAATCAACCCATACTCCTCTTATAAATTTAGAGGATTTCATTTAGAATCAATTTTGGACTCAGCTTCTTAGGAAAAATAGAGAGAGGTCAGGGGAGTGAGATACATATTTTTAGAAAATTACGTAAATTATAGTGAACTTAGGGCTAAACATGAATACCTATACTAAACCAAGACTTGACATGAAGCCACCACCACCACTTAATGGAGGAGGCAGTGCCTGGAGTTGCCAACAAACTCTCTGTTACTGGTGGT
Source organism: Lumnitzera racemosa (assembly GCA_024138005.1). Lineage (NCBI taxonomy): Eukaryota > Viridiplantae > Streptophyta > Magnoliopsida > Myrtales > Combretaceae > Lumnitzera > Lumnitzera racemosa. The sequence goes on from JAMXBC010000007.1 coordinate 39,138,897, forward strand.
AGCCAAAGCTATCAACGCCGACCTGGTCTCAATTTCACCCGATTTTGCTTAAATTGTTAAAAATAGCAAATTAAACCTAAAAATTATGGAAAAGTTTATTTTGACATATTTTGATATGTAGATTTAGGAAAAAAATACCATTTTGTATAAATTTAATAGCTACAATACACGTTCTTAAGAAATCGATGAAATCGAACAATTTTTTATATCGAAATAAATAGTTTAACAACGTAGTTTTTCCTTCAAAATTTTTCTGTAAACTACCTTATAATAATATTGAATTTCTATGAAGAGATTTCTTGTAAAACTATTTTCTAAATTTTTATTTAATTTTTTAGCTTCAAATTGTACATAAAATGATATTTTTAGTAAATATAAGTGTATTTCTCCTAAGGACCTCACTTAGATTTTGAGTTCGGGTGATAAATGAAGTATTTATTGTGTACTAAAGTTGTTAAATTGGGTCTTGTAGGAAGGAATATAGAAAAATCAATAATGTGCCCTTAAATGTATAGTTTAATGGAGTGTAAATTTGAGGAAATGGTGGATTATGATGGGTTACAGGAAGAATTGGGATGTAATAAGGTTGAGAAGTATTGGTTGAAGTGTTACTTTGGCTATTTTTACTAAAATTTAGGATAGCAATACATAAATCAAGGAGTTTTATGTAATTTGAACTTGGGCAAAGGATAATATAGAGAAAGTTAAGGGCAAATGTTCTATTAGATATTCACTCAGAAGATAAATCAAAGGCAAGATGAATAAATCAAGAAGTTTTATGTAATTTGAACTTGGGCAAAGGATAATTTAGAGGAAGTTAAGGGCAAATGTTCTATTAGATATTCACTCAGAAGATAAATCAAAGGCAAGATTAATAAATCAAGAAGTTTTATGTAATTTGAACTTAGGCAAAAGATAATTTAGAGAAAGTTAAGGGAAAATGTTCTATTAGATATTCACTCATAAGCTAAATCAAAGGCAAGATTAAGAATAATTGGTGAAACTGGGAAATTTCAGAGACTAAATCAAAGGGAATATTCTTAAGCACTCTAAAGTTGTTGATCTTAAAGGAAAATTCAAAGGGTAAATTCTTTGAAATTATGAAGCTGACTAAACTTAGATGATTGTTTAGAGGTTTTTTTTGTTAAGAAATTTAAATTCTAGTTGACACAACAACTTAGTTACAAGGTAATTTAGAGTAATATTTAGGGTAATTAAAGATATATGAACGCTCGGAAGTTGTATCGGAGAGTATTTATTAAACAATATAGGATACTTATCAAACTCAAAAGTTAATTAAGAGGTTGGACTTGTAAGCTTTATTACCTATATGTTTAAAGAGTAGGTTAGAAACTTCTCCAGTTAAATACTTTAAGGGTATCTCAACTCAGGGAATAACTTAGAAGGTAATAGAGGTAAAATAAACTTATATCACCATTCTAAATTTCTAATACTTAGGGCATAAGATAATAAACTAATGGCTAACCAACTTAATTCTTATATAGACTAATAAATTAGCAATATTTCATAATTTATATGCTAAATAAAGTACTACATTGAGATAAATATCGAGGGATCGCTAGCAAAGACAAGTTAGCAAGCTTACTTAGTAAGTAACTGAGTTCTAAGTAAGTGGATATTTGCATGTGTTTGAATAGACTTATGTCTACTCTTAACTTTGTGTGCTCTATGATGTTTTAGCTTAGTTGAACTTCATTGCAAGTTGATATGTTGTTCGATGAACCATATGGAGTTACCTGTTATAATTATTACTGATTGAATAGTAACATGATATTAAACTTATTTATTATGTCGGTGTTAATGAATGTATATGTGATATTTGATGGGGTCTGTGTTATCTTAAAAAAGAATCTAAAGACTAACTCTATCTTCTAAGGTATTCACTTAAGCGAACCCAATACTAAGGTCTTAGAACTGATAAAACTACAAAGTAAAGGATGGGTAATAAGAGATTAATATGTTTGCTTAGATTTGTTGGGTTTTACTTAGAGTGCACTCCAATGCATTCATGGCATGGCACAACACGAAAAAGACCTATGGGTTAATTTTTCTAAAAATCGAGATATTGTTAGGTTAGTTTCCATATGAAAAGTTGGGTTTATCAAATGAACTATTTGATTTGTAAAAGTTAGGTTTTCAAGCATATAGAGATTGCAATGTATTTATTGGGCCAACTATATGCTGGATTTTCTAACCACTCTATGTGGTTATTGTTAGGCTATTGGGTTTATTGACTAAGTGTTGCTTTACTAGGTTCCTAGATATGTTATCTAGATGTTCGGTTTGAAGTCAACCGAATCGGATGAGTTATTAGGCTAAGCTAGGATATCGGTATTGATACATGTTACATGCATAAGCATAGCATACGCTTATTACATTTGTATGGTTTGGCTGGGAAACTTTAAGTTAACAAAATTAGACTAACTACTTGAATGATGTACCCATTTTGTCATACTTGTTGTTATGAGTTTGTCCACTCTCACTCAGCAGCAGCTTGCAATTACTATGGGAATAAGTCTCTCTTATCCTTAGTTTACAAATGTATAGATGGAAGAGTGTATTAAGGAGATAGGGGAGACTTCAGAACGCTGAAGATGAGGTCTTAAGAGAAGTTGTTGACTACAAAATATGTCTTGAGTACATGAAGGCAACTTTTTAGGAAAGCAGTAGGTGTTACTTCACTAAAGGTTTAGTATAGTTGTGGTAGTCCAAAAACATGTATTTGTAAAAGAGTTACTATATTGTATACAAGTGTACAACTGTTATACTTTGAGTAAGGCTCACTAGTGTAAGAACGTTCATTGTTGTTTATCATATTGAATGAGAAATGATTTAGAAGTAGTTGTTATGGAATAAAAGAGCAGGTAGGATATAAGCTTTGCTTTATTCTTAACTCAAGGATGGCAGTAACAAACTATCTTCAAGTACTAAGAGTTTAAGAAAATTTTTTTAACAGACAACTAGAAGACGAAGCATTATAATGTTAGCTATTCATGACATTTGCATATAAACAGGGTTAATTCCAAATATGAGTTAATGATTGGAGTCACAATAAAAACACAAGAATAATTAAATGGCTTCATAAAAAAATAAAATAAAATAGAACTCTCTAAATAGATATTTCAAATTTTATTAATATAGATAGAGAACTCACTAATAGTTGTTACTCGCACTTTATGATTTTGAAATTCAAACTTTGTGACACTATGGAATATTACAGGTAAATTTAACATCTAATAAGTTGATAATATGGCAATATTTGATAACTAAATAATATATAAATCTTATAAATATGTACAGTATTTAATATGACTATCTATATATAATAACATAAGATCCCAACTAAAGGTAAATGTAACCGTAATTAATTAATTAAATTAAATCCAAGCACAACTGGAGTTGTAATTTGCATTGTTACCTAGCGTGGCAGCTGATGGGTATAAGAGGGGTGATTAACAATTGACAAAGGGTGAAAAATTAAGACATGTATCCATGTTTTAGTTTAGGAAAAAGTAGCAAAGGATACCTAGAGGAGGACTATATATATAACCTTCAAGCTTATTTTCAAAAGGTTTTGGTAACAAGGAAAAGGATAGTTAGTAGTAATAAAGTATGGCTTGTTACTTAATTGAAAGTGAAAAAGTAATATAGGAAGAAAAATATTGGAAAATTATGGTCTTGTAGCAAACGGAAGCCATCAAGCCTAACATCATTAATTTAAGTATTACTCATGCCATCTGGTCAACACTCCCATACAACGCAAGTAATTGAAGTATTGGACTTCGGTAAGTTCCAATTTTTGCTCGATTATGTAATTCTTCCTAAAATATCAAATTAACTTGAATAAAATTTAAGAAAATTTATCAACATCTTATTTTTATCTTAGTATTTGCAGTAATTGTTTTGATGAAATTATACGAATATATAGAATGTCCTTAATTATTTATCCTATTTCAGTGATTTCTCAAATAATTTTTAGATATTTAAACAACGTTGATTTAGGCCAAATAATTTTATATAGGCATCTCATAACATCTATTTTATGTCAATTAAAAGAGGTCTGTGATAATTCATATGTTGCTATTAATAATATTTTTGTTCCTAATAACTATTTCATTTAGCCATTTTTTAAAATAATTGATCTTCTAATAAAATGGGTGATGAAATTGATTCCAAATAGTATAAGGGTAATTGGAATAAATTTTGCTCATTTTTATTATTTCGGATAATTAAACATTTGCTAGAAGGTAAAAGCATAATATTGACTACCACAACAATGAGTTTATATATAAAGGATTTGATCCGAATCCTGTACATACTTTTCTGAGTTCACGGAATCTTCCCTACAATTAAGTGGTGAATAGTACTATTTATTATGCAAATTTGCCTTTAAAAAAAAAAGAAAAGGATTTTGGAACATATTAAATATTGCTGATATTTCACGTTAACAAATTGGAAAATAAGATGTATACTTGGGAGAATCATGATAAGTTACATGTGGAATTAGATATTAAATGAACTTTATATGTAGTCATATTATATTATGATAAATGAAGGCTTTAATGGATACATATAATGTTTGAATATAATTCCTCTAATAGCAGTAAAATTCAAGAAATCCACAAGTTAATCATCCACCTTGAAAGAGATAAATTAGGTATATATTTGGAAATATCATGATTTTATAATCCAAATGAGACTAACTTTCTTAATTTTCAATCACCATATATTATAAAGTTGATTTTTTTTTATACTTCCTAGAATGTTATTTAGGTATAAGTTTTCATAATCATAGGATGATTTGACAAATGAGTTCTACCTTTTGATATGGTTGAAACTGTATATTATACAAACTGTCTTGATTAAATATATTAATAATTAACATATATATATATTACACTAATATGAAAAAGTTGTCTAGGATTATACTAAGAAGTGTAAATATATATATTGTAATTATGGCTTGTGAACTGTCATTTGATAGTGCATATATGCAGTACAAATGATGGGACTATTTAGAGAAATATATGAGTATATATATAACCATATGTATAAACCATATAATAGTTTATGAAATCATAAACCATTCATATAAAAGGTTTTGTACTCCTTTCTCAAAATATCTGTGCTTTCATAAACTTTATAGAAAAAGATGAATACTTAGTTTGTATATATACACACACATATTTTGGAACTTGGGACAACAATGGAATTCAATTAATAATAAAATATAATGAATGACTATGGTACTATGACTATAGGTTATAAATAAATCAACTAGTTAAAATAGATTAATTAGGATAAATAGAATAAAATTATGACAAGTAGCTTTTGTTACATTATATAAGAGTTTGATATAAAAGAAAAGCTTCAGAAGAATATCAAAGTTCGAGTTATAAACTACAAGGTAAGTGGGTTTATGTTTCACTTCATTTATATGTACACTTCGAGGACCTTGGGATCGTAAGTCGCTGTGCCTAATTGTGCTTATATATAGTTTGGAGGTACGCATGCCATACTTGTGTCTGGAAGCTATTGCATTAATATGCTTTGTTGTATGATAAGCTTTGTTGTGTGATATACTTTGTTATGTTGCTGAGTGTCTACAAAATTTTGGTCAGCACCTTCAATGAATTAAGGAAGGTTAAATAAGGTATGCATTTTAACCCACTAGGGAAATCGCATTTAGGATGATGATACCAAATACTAGCCTTTTAAGTAAGAAACAAAAGTACTTTCCTTATACCTCAATGAACTAATTGATAGGGGAGAAGGTTGCAACGAAGGTCAAAGACTAGCTCGATTGGTTTTTGAGAGGAGTGTCCACTGCACATTGCTAGAGATTTGGCGTCATTCGTAAGTTGGTTTGCAAAAATTCCTCAACCTAGACTAGAGTGAGCAAAATTTCTCTTGTTTTATGATGGACCAAACAATGTTGTGTGGATGGCATTTGATTTGTTGTATTGCACTTGATAATTGTTTGAATACCTTACATGATGTTTGTTATGTATAGCGCTAATCCCTTACCCTTACTAAGCTATGGTTTACTAACCTCTCTACAAATCGTTATGCAGGTGAAGATGACTAGGAAAAAGATGGATTGGGATCTAATAAGAGCTCTAGGCTTTGTAATATAAACCTGGAAATAGTTTTTGGATTATTAAGTTAATGTTTTGAATCTGTAAGGGCTCTATCCAAATCCATGTAACTTTCGTACTTACATAATTTCATAGTTTACTTATACTAAACTAGTTTTAAGTTATACTTGTTACATTTCTGCTAATCGGTGTGCTTCAAAGCAGTTAGGCTTATGGCACCTTATGTATGACTTTTTATTTCTGATAGCTAAGTGGTCATCTTTAGTTATAGCTTGTTGCACATGGTGAACTGTTGCAACCTAACGAACTAGATTAGTATCTCATGAGAGCTCTAGGCTTTGTAATATAAACCTAGACATAGTTTTTGGATTATCAAGTTAATGTTTTGAATCTATAAGGGTTCGATTCAAATCCATGTAGCTTTCGTACTTACATAATTTCATAGTTTACTTATACTAAACTATTTTTAAGTTATACTTGTTACGTTTCTACTAATTGGTGTGCTTCAAAGCAATTAGGCTTGTGATGCCTTATGTATGACTTTTTATTTCTGATAGCTAAGTGGTCATCTTTAGTTGTAGCTTGTTGTACACGGTGAACCGTTGCAACCTAACCAACTTTAGGGTGTGACATACTACATTGTCGGTAATATGCTCCCTTTATACTCTTCCCTTTTGTCTTGTTTGAGAGTTATCTTCATTATAAAATGAACTCTTGAATTTGTTTTGTTCAACTATACTATGCATAATTTTTTGATAAGTAGTTGGGGAGTATCTAAGGGAACCACATCAGTAATAAATGAATCCCAATCCTTTGCATTGCACCGAGTAAACCACTTCTTCAATTTAGAGAGTATGAACTAGTAGTTGGATGCATAATTTAGCAAAACATCCTAGTTCTACATTCATAGTATATGAATTTATTCACAAAATAGGCCTAATGGCATTATGAATTTTTTGTAGGGTAACTTGATTGTAGTATTCTAATAGGAGCTCATTAATCCTTAGCCATATTGCCATTAAGTCAAAGTTAGACTTTGAAGCACAAAAATTGGGTTCCCATTCGCATATTGTAAGAAACTTGCCGTTGATGAACTAAGGCTCCCTTTTTATAACTTGTTTGAGATAATCTTTATTACAGAAACTGATAGGAATCAAGCTAATGAGCCTTTGAATTGCAGCCGAGCTTGAAGACTAGAAGGCCTGGTAAGGCAAATTCTTCTACTCCAGTCGACTACTGCTAAAGCCGATTACTTCTTTGCTAAGTTACTCTGTATGTCAAACTGAATGATTGCCCATCTATCTAAAGTGTGTCGAGTTGTAGATTACCAAGAGAACAACTAAACCTTTCATAATTACCTACCCGCGCTCGAGTCGACCAATTACTCAGTATCGCCCTTATCGAGAAGTCGAGAGAAAAACTTGATTGATCCTTAGCTACCCCTACTCGGATAAGCAACCTGATCATATACTTTTTTCTGCATCCTCCAACAACTTCACCAATGTATCATCTCTACGTATACAAAACCATGTGTAGAATTTACCACACTAATCGTTACTTTTCTTGAATATTTATTTTTACCCTTTTGTATTCTTGTATATTACTTCTTTAAGGTAATACCTTTTTGTCTTTTCCTTTTTAGGCATGTTGCCCTAAATTCTCAGGAATAAATACTCTTTGTATTTGTAGTTGTAAACATCATATTGAACATCAATACACTTGACATTTTTCCTCTCATAAACATTACTTGTTTACATTTATTTCACTCTTATCCTAATCCTTAAGCAAGACTAGGTGGTGAGTATTTGTAGCTGTAAATACTCCTTATATTTGTAGCTGTAAACATCATATTGAATGTTAATACACTTGACATTTTTCCCCTCATAAACATTACTTGTTTACATTTATTTCACTCTTATCATAATTCTTAAGCAAGATTAGGTAGTGAGTAACCTCATCGGACCAATTTGTGCATCATATCAAGTTGTGCCGTGAGTCCTTAGAAGTTCCATTGGTGTATCACATCTATTGGAGTTGTTTGTAGGTTTTTGCTTACTTTTTCATTCACTATTGTTCTTTTGCACATTCCCCATCACTCTCTTTTTAAGCTTTCAACAAGCTTAGACCCATTTAACGATCGACCTTGTTTATTCTTGGTCACCGTTTACACTATCTTGGTATCAGAGTGAAGGTTTTTGTTTAAGTTATGGTTAGTGTTTGAAGTTCTATTTATACTTTGTTTTGCGTGTGAGAAATAAAGTGAGATACTATGTTCATTTGATTTGTGGAAGTGTTTGTTATATCACCTACTTGAAAAGTTTGAGCTTTGAATATATGGAGAAAATGACCTACCTAAGTGCAAACATTGGTATTGGAGATAATAACAGTGGAGTTGTCCACCATGGACGACAGTCTTAGGAAACCCCTTAGTAGATTTAACTTGAGCTGTTAATGTATTGGCATGTCGACCAACTAAGGTCGCACAAAACACCCCACAAGCTACTAAACCTACTAGAGGTCATAACTTAACTCGACCAGTTTGAGGTAGAGGAGTAGGCGGACGAGTAAGATGAAAGATAAACCTGAGAGAACTGGATGAAGAGAATGAGGAAAAGTACTTCAAAGAAGAGCAAACTTGAACCCCTAAAGCATCCGACCATGTGAAATTTAGGATTTTAAGTTTCAATGGATTTGGGAATATTGATGAATACTTAGAATGGAAAGAGAAAGTGGAGGGTATTTTTCACTATTATTAGTACAAAGATTACGAGAAAGTAAGAATTGCTGCTTTTGAGTTCTTCGAATATATTGCTATGTGATGGAGGAATTTCCAAACTATGAAGAGGCAAGAAGGCTATTGAGAGATTAACACTTGGCCAGAAATGAAAAGAATACTCAAAAACAAGTTTGTACTGGATTCGTATTTACAAGATACCTTTACTTGGCTTTAGAAATTAAGATAAGGATGCCGAACAGTTAACGAGTATGTTTAGAAATTCCAAATGCTCATAATCCGATATGAAGTAGAGGAACTACTAACACGAATAAGCTCTAGGTTCCTTACTAGGTTGCAAGGTAACATTCGAGATATACTCTAATGGTTTACCACAATGGATGAAGCCATTAGAATAGCCTAACAAGTAGAGAGGCAAAAAAAGAGCCAAGTACCAACTAGAATGCCTACTAGCCAACCTGGACAAGGAAGTCATCGAGCTTAGTCAAGTATCGAATTGAACTGAAAGGTGGATGTTTGAGTTGAGTTGAAAGGCAGACCAAATGGTGATGTGCTAACTTGAACTTACGAGAAAAGGTAAGAATCTAGCAGAAAGATAAGCCAAATCAAGTACTTTAAGTGCCAAAGGTTAGGACATAGGGCTACTTAGTGCTTGAATCGAAGGACTATGGTCATTAAAGGTGACATCTTAAAGTTGGAGATAGAGAGTATTGATGAGGAACCCAAGGAGAAAGAAAGCACTGCCGAGAAAGAACTTATTGAAGAGGATGTGTTTGCTAAAGACTTAGATCAGTTGGTCTTAGTTGTCCAACATGCCATTACAAGAGGAGGAGTAGAGAGAGAATTTGTTTCATACCACCTATAAGGTGAATGACTAGGTATGAGTATTAATTGTGGATAGTGGAGGTTGCACCAATGTGGCATCAGCCAAAATGGTTATACAGTTGAAGTTACCGACCATTATACACCCAAAGCCATACAGGTTGCATTGGTCGAGTGATAAGGGAGCATTGTACGTCACTCGTCATGTAGTGTTGCTGATTACAATTGATTGGAAACTACTCTAACAAGATTCTCTGTAATGTGCTGCCAATGTGCCCCTTACACTTATTGATTAGCCGACCATGGCTGTTAGGTAGAAGATTTATCTATGATAAAGACAGGAACACGTATGTGTTTGAAAATGATTGTTGGAAGATTATACTAAACCCGATGCCATCAAGAGAAGTTAATAACTTGTAGACAAAAGTTGCTCACAAATCGAAGAAAACTCTGATGATGAGTAAAGGCGAGCTCCAAGAGACAATCAATGTTGATAAGCTGACCCTTATGTTGGTCGAGCAACTATTAGAAATGGAGCAGAATGAACTACCCTAGGTAGTGTGAGCATTATTGGATAAATATCTCAACCTGTTCCCAAAACAGTTACCCGAGGGATTGCCCCTACTCTGAGGCATTAAATATTGCATTGACTTAATACCGGTGCTGTCCTGCCAAATAAGCCAGCCTATTAAATGAGTCCTGAACAAGCATCTAAACTCTAATGTCAAGTTAATGAATTACTGGAGAGAGGGTATATTAAGGGGAGTCTTAGCCCTTGCATTATGTCTACGTGCCGAAAAAAGATGGAACATGGCAAATGTATATAGATAGCCAAGCCGTAAACAAGATTACAATCAAGTATAGATATCCTATTTTGAAATTGGAAGACATACTAAATGAGTTGAGTAGAGCCAAGGTATTTAGTAAGAATGATCTAAAGTCTGGCTACCATCAAATCTACATGAAGCCAAGAGATGAGTGGAAAACAACGTTCAAGACTCGACATGGACTTTATGAATGGATGGTCATGCCCTTTGGCTTATTGAATACCCTGACTACTTTCATAAGACTGATGAACCATGTGCTGAGACATCTGATAGGGAAGTGTGCCGTAGTATACTTTGACGACGTCCTAGTCTATAATGCCAACATGCCAAGCCATTGTAAACATCTCTGTATCGTTTTAAACATCTTTTGTACTGAGAGATTATTTAGCAATCTCAAGAAGTGTTACTTTTGCTAAGAGGAAGTGGTATTCTTAGGTTACGTAATAAGTGGAAGAGGCTTATGAGTGGACAACAAAAAGATTCGAGTTATCATTGAATGGTTGACTCCCATTACTTATGTTGACATAAGAAGTTTCCATGAATTAACTTCTATCTACAGAAGATTCATTAGGAATTTTAGTACTCTTGCCGTACTAATTACTGAGTTAACAAAGAAAAACATTGACTTTCGATGGGGAGAAAAGGAGGAGAGGAGTTTTGCCGTGATAAAAGAAAGATTGACCTCTACTCTAATGTTAGTTATACCTGACTTCCAGAAAATATTTAAGCTGGAGTGCAATACATCAGGCATTGGGATAGGCGATGTCCTAATGCAGCGTCAGGCATTAGGATAGGCGATGTCCTAATGCAGGAAGGCCAACCAATTGCCTTCTACAGTGAAAAGTTTAGGGGACCTCAGCTAGACCACTTTATATATGACAAAGAACTCTTGTTGCTGATCTGAGTACTGCAAGTATGGTAGCATTATCTATTACCAAGGGAGTTTTTCATCTATATTGACTATGTGTCCCTAAGGTACCTTCGAAGTCGGACCAAGTTATTGAAGCAACAAGTAATATGGGTTGAATTCCTTGAAGGATTTAATTTTGTAATAAAATATAAATAAGAGAAGAGCAACGTAGTCGCGGATGCTCTCTCGAGGAGGCATGCACTCTTGACTAAACTGTAAGCAGATTATTTGGGTTTGCCAGCATTAAGGAGCAGTATTCTAAGGATCCATACTTTAGACCCATATTTGCATGTCGTGTCGATGGAAGGATATTAGATGAGTATCATATGGAGGAAGGATACTTATTCCAAAGAAGAAAATTGTGTATGCTGATTTGTTCACTTCAAAAGCTGCTAATCAGGGAAGCCCATAATGGAGGACTGTCTAGACACTTTGGGGAGAAGAGAACATATGAATTATTGAGTGGTCAATTCTTTTAGCCGAGGATGAGGTGAGATGTACACCGAATTGTAGAAAGATGTATTGTGTATAAAAGGGCTAAGTGCCAAGCTGAAAAGGGGAAAGCAATGTCATTGCTTGTTTTGACAAAACTATGGACTAAATTGAGCATGGACTTTATTCTCAGATTATCATGAACTACTCGAGGCAAAGATTTTATGATGGTTATCGTAGATAAGTTCAGCAAGATGGCATAATTTGTGGCCAACTCCAAAATTAATGATGCTTCGGCTATTAGATCTCTTTTTTTGCAGGAGATTGTGCAGTTACACGGTATATCAAGAAGTGTAATCTCTAACAAAAACTTGAAGTTCTTAAACCATTTTTGGAGGACCTTGTAGCATCGGATAGAGATCAAACTACTATTCGGTACTTCTTATCACCCCCAAATTGATGGCTAACAAGGGTAGTTAATCGTACTTTGGGAGCACTGCTCTAAGCTGCAGTTGGCAAGAACTTGGTTTATTGGGATTTTTACTTACTAATGATTATGTTCGCTTACAATCGAATAGTGCATGACACCACTAAGTAGACCCCCTTCGAAGTAATCTATAGTTTTAATCTCGAGTTACCCTTTGATCACACCCTTATACCTGTACTCGTACAAGAGGACCCTAATACAAGAGCTAAAGCACAAACCCTTCAGCACAAACCCTTCAACATATCTAAGACAAAGTCATTTGGCATATCGATCAAGCCCCTAAACATATGCAAAAGAAGGCCAAGGATAGGATGGCCAAACATTTTCAACTGTGAGTCTTGGTGTGGCTGCACCTAAGAAAAGAGAGGTTTCCCAGTAAGAGGAGGAACAAAATATCCCTAAAAGTGGAAGGACCTTTTAAAATCCTCCAAAATATCAATGATAATGCCTACAAATTGGAGCTGCCTAAGGACTCTAGGGTTTCCGACACCTTTAACATTGTCAACTTCAGTCCATATCACCCCAATGGGGAGTTGATCGAAGACCATTTAGATTTGATTCCAAATCCAACTCAACTCAGAGGGAGTAACAGAAATTAGGCTACTGGGCCTTTGACCTGCAGTTAAGCCCAAGGACTAGAAGACCTAGTAAGGCAAATTCTTCTGTTTCAACCAACTATTACCAAAGCCAAGTACTTCTTCGTCAAGCTACTCTATATGCCGAGTCAAATGACTGCCCATTTCTTTGAAGTGTGCCGAGTTGTAGATTACCAAGAGAACAGTCAAACCTTTCATGATTACCAATTCGCACCCAAGCTGACCAATGACTCGGCATCTCCCTTGCCGAGAAGTCGAGAGAGAGATTGGACTGATCCTTAGCTACCCCTGCTCGAACAAGCAACTTGACCATATATTTTTGTCCGCATCCTCCAATGGCCTCACTAATGTATCACCGCTATGTGTACAGGACCACATGTAGAATCTATTATACTAATCATTACTCTTTTTGAATATTTATTTTGACCATTTTGTATTCTTATACATTACTTCTTTAAGGTAATATCCTTTTATTTTTTCCTTTTTAGGCATGTTATCCTAAATTCTTAGGTATAAATATCCCTTATATTTGTAACTGTAAACATCAGATTGAATATTAATACAGCTGACATTTTTCCTATAATAAGTATTACTTGTTTACATTCATTTCACTGTTATCCTAACTTCTAAGTAAGATTAGATGGTGAATAACCTCATCGGACCAATTCGTACGTCATATCGAGTTGTATCGTGAGTTTTCGAAAGTTTCATGGGTATGTTATATGTATTGAAGCTGTTTGTGGGTTTTTACTTAATTTTTCATTCGTTGTTGTTCTTTTGCACATTCCTTATCACTTTCTTTTCAAGCTTGACAAGTTTGAAGGTATTTAGTGACCAGCTTTATTTGTTCTTAGCTATGATTCGTACCAGAAACTAAGAGTGTAATATTCTTATCCATTTCCCATTATAGAGAAGTTATTTGCAAAGTTCCATAATTGTCTAAATTTAGATAGCAATATATTGTGGCTGGATTTGCCCCCATAGAGTTTAACAATTATGGAGAACTTCCAATGCCGCCATAGATTCTTTTTCTCTTGTTTGGTAAAAGTCACCATGCGAACAGGATCTTCCGGATCTTGATGGCTATATGATCCCAAGCTATATTGTGTACACTACTCTTTCACATCGTTAGGATGAAATGTTTCTTCCAGATTAGAGGACCCTCTAGGATGTCTTTCGCATGAATTCTCCCATTGTTCAGACACAATCTCTAAGTTAATATATATTATTAATTTTCACTCATTTTCATATTTCCTTTATCAACGATTTTAGGAGATCTCATAAACTTCAATTATGATTGCTATATATTTATAAATACAGTGTTCAATTTAAACATCTCCATTTCAAAGTATTGAATGAAATGCTTTACATTGTACTAAAACTTACAAGTAATGGTGCCATACAACTCAAATATTTCTCAATCATATGATAGATGAAGTACCGTGTATAACTATAACTTACAGTGATGTGTATCAAAAACCCATTCCTAGGACCCAATTCAGAAGTTTAATGGACCAATAAGTTTGGAATGGATTTAGAAAAGCTTAAAATGAAAGGGATACCAAAGAATGTCTAAAGATCAATACTATTCGTTGCCTTAAGTCTTAAATTTATTGTCAAAATGCTTATGTAATGAGGTTTCCTCCGTTGTTCTATGTTGATTGCTGAAAATAAAGACAACGGTTATACTGCTTTATGCAACAAAAGTAAATTGTGTTGCCCAACTAAATTTGAAAACATAGATTTTATATAAATGCAATGAATTTCTTATCAGCAATATAATTCTAATATTAAATCAACATCTCAATTAGACAAATGTAATGCCTCTAAGAATAAGTAATGTCTAATTATAGCAACTAAAAGATAAAAAAGAAAGATATTATAAATTTAAAAGCAACCTTAGCTTTTAGTAAAGGCTTGGAAATAGGTAATTATTTTGAAGGACAAATTGTTTGTTGCACTTGTAGTGAAATATTTAACTTTAATATATTATTAGAGATTTGTTATGCTTGAACTTTCTTTTATGGTTTCTCAACATCTAATTTATCAAATGATAATATAACGATTTAAGTAATATAATATAAATGATAAATCCATACAATCAGGGGCGAATGTAAAACCATATTATTGGAGGGGCACAGGGTAGGTGAACTCACCACATTTAAATCAATACTAAAGTTACTCACATGCATTTCATTTACATAGAAATATTTTGTAAACAAGTGTAACACAACATATTCTAATATTTTATTAGAAGGAAATTTTAAATTTTATTTTTGAAAGAATTACACTAGAAGGTATCAATATTTAGAGATAAGTTCAAATAAATGATTAATGTTTGGTTAATTAATTAAAAGAAGGAGATCTAGTTAACGTACCATTATAACATCATTAAGTGAAGCTGATGTGGCAATTGTTTGCTATGTGACGCTGACTTGGCATAGATTTGACAATGACGTAACCATAAAATTGCATAGAAAAAATAAAAAAGAGTATATAAAATTGCATAAAACATAAAAATATTTTAAAAATAATAAAAATGAAATATAATAAAAAATTAGATAAAAATTAAAATTCTTATATATAATTTAATTTATATATATATATATGTATCAAAGTTAATCTATTTAATCGTATATATAATATATGTGTATTGTGTGTGGTGTGTTTATGTATATTAAAAATTTGGAAAAAAAGATTGTAGAAAATAAAATAAAATTATATATATTAAATTATTTAATTAAAAATAAAACTAAATAAAAAATATTTGACCACCCGTAGTCTTGAGGTGGTTGATAATTTTTTTTTTCAAACTTTCTTTTGAATTTTTTGTTTTATTTTTATATTTTCTTTATTTAATATTATGTTATTTTAAAATTTTAAGATATTTTACCTTTTATATTTTATTTGTTTACTTTCTATTTTTTTATTTTTATTTTTCATTTTCACCATTTTATTATTATTATTTTTTTACCATTTTTACATTTTATTTATAATAATATTGCCTTATTAGCGCTTTATCAGTGCCATATGTTAGATAACATAACACGTTACCACAATTTAACGATGCCATAACAATAAATTAACCAAATCCCCTATTTAAGTCACTTAAATCAATAATTAATTATTTATTTGAACTTTTTGAAATATTGATTTTTATTTGAACTTACCTCCAAACGTTGATAACTTCTAATATAATCTTTCCTTTTATTTTTTAATATAATTAAGGTTACTTTGTAATAAACTTAAAAAAATGAATTTCTCTTGCATTTTCATTGCGATAAATATTAAATGAAATTCAACTATCAATTTATAAAGAAATTAAGTTAAGACATAAAACTTGTATAAATTTTGTTATCAATCATAATTCAACACAAAAATTTAAATAAGTAAACCACAAATAGATTAATTAGAATGGCGTATTTTTTGTTTTCTTATATTGTGTCTCTTCTCACTCCAAAATATTGTGAATATTTCATAATATGTTTTGAATATATAATTGAACGGTTTAATTATTTAGTTGTATGTTTGCTGAAGGACCTAAACAAAGGTTTCATCTCAAAGAGTCAAAGGATAGAAATAACAAAGATGAATATGTGCATAGTATATAGTTCCATGATGTGAAACTCTTTCTATTCATCCTATAAGCTTTGTCTCCGCATAAGCATTCTTTGGTCTTCTTTCTTTCTTTGTTTTTTTTTTTTTTTCGTCATAACACTACTAGATCATTTCAATAACAGTACTATAAAAATTATCATTTCAAGATAAGTGATAATTAACTAATAATTCAATAATTCTCATTAATTTTCATAATAAGAAAAGTTCATAGAGTAGTATGTTGTTATTATTTGCTTATATCAATGCAATTGTCCTAAGTATTTATAGCACTGACATTGTAATAATTATTATTTATGGTATGAAATTATTAAATAAATATTAAGGGAACTTAGTTATTTTCATAATGAATTAAATTTTACATTATTAGGTATATTGCAAAATAAAAATTAAAAAAAAAACAAAAGAATGAAAATATTATCCAAGCAAAATAATAATAAATGCATTATGGAAAAAAATCAAAATGACTGTTATGGGAATTAGCCCTTGACCTCTTGGTTGCAAGACATTACTTAATTACTAAGGTATATGCAATATATTATTAAGTTTTACTCTTCAAATATACATATAGCATATCCCTCGAAACCGTCCTTGCATACAATACTTAAAAGGTGAATTGATAGTCACATAAATAAAATGAGTGAAAATTAAACCTTAAAAAGTCATCAATAGTTGAAGCTTTATATAAAATCTAAATCTATGTTGCTTTGGAACATTAATAACCATTGTCTTCAAATAAACTCTTTGTGGGAGAGTTCAACTTTGAAAAAAGATTTTTTTTAACTAAAAGACTTTAAATTAAGGATAAAATGGAGAGCGACATTGATTATATAAAAAAATAAGGATGAAATCATAAAAAAAATCTCAATAATCATGACTATAAGCAATAGACCCACAAAATAATAAGAAAATATAAATAGAAGGATTATGTCCTAATAGATTTTTCACCTAGTATGCAACCTCGTTCACCAAAAAGCAACCCAATGGTTCACCAAGATTCCCGACGTAACAGCAATACTGTTATGTAATAAAAAAAATATTACTTAAATAAGAAAAACTTAGAAGAAGTTTATGGAGAATGGAAGTTAATTTAGAGTAGGAGGAATGGAAGAGGCACAATTGAATTGGTGCAGTAAGGAACTTTCACTTCATCCATAAAAATATGAGCATTACTGGAACCTTCGTGGGGCAATTTCCATTCTGTTATGGAGTCAAATATGTGTACTTTAGCTACATTTGAGTTATCATATCAACTACCATTTGACGCTACCCTGGTAGTTTCGTCTCTGGATGAAACTATGCAAGAATAATACGTTATGATTATGCTGTACATTCAAGCCTCACCCTCGAAAATAGATTATATTTATAGGATAGAATTATTACATATATATTCCGCAGAAGTTCAAAATAAACCTGGGTATTAATTAGCAATTTTGAAGAAATTTCATGTCAACGTTTTATGGTCATTTATATGATACGTGTACGTAATACGTAATATATAATACCTATTAAATCTTTTTTTTAGTGAAAATGTTTAAAAACTGAGAATATTTTAAGTCTATATTGGATCTTGGTTATTAGGTCATACAAATGTATACACTTGGGTCTAACAAACAAAAACTAATTGAATTAATTCGCGCCAGAATTGACCAGACATGGATTAATTATAATTGAAAATGTTTTAACACAAAGCTAGATTATAACAATTATGAAAAAGTAAAAAAGAAATTATAGATCATTATCCTTTGTTGCTTAAAAACAGTGTCTTAGAAAGGATAAGGAGACCCTTTGGGTTTCAACAGATGTGGGTGTCCCAACTAATCTTTCTTGTTTTGGTTAAAGAAGTATAGGACAAAAACGGACATGATGCAGTTAAATCTATTAATGATTTTGAAATAGAATAAAAAATTGGAAGAAATAAATATTTAGGTTGCTAGGTTTGAAGGGGAAATATATATATATATATATATATATATATACTTTTAGCTAGATTAGCCAGAAACTTATCTTCTAGCCCAAACAATTCTCATGTTGATTTAGAAAAACAACTCGAGTAGAAGTTAGATGAAATCCTTCTCATTGAAGAATCATATAGTAGAAAACAAAATTTAGGTCAAACTAGATACAAAATGGAGATAAGAATACTAAATATTATGATGCACTAGTTCTAGCACAAACACAAAAAATAGATTCAAGGAACGACAAGATGATATTGGAATATCGATTATGAATGATCTTGACCCAAAAGTCCTTATAAATAATTATTTTTAGAAGCCGTTTACCTCTTCAAAAATATTTTGAATTTCCTCTACAAGATCTTAGCGGAGATTTATTGTAAGAGCATAGAATTAAAATAAGTAAACCACTAGGAGCTCTTTATTCCACTAGCCCTTGAAAGCTCTAGGAAAGGATGAGCTTCATGCCACATTTTCAAGGAATGTTGGCTAATATTTAGGAAATTAATGGAATATCTAATTGGAATTATTCTTAACAATAAATCCCATAGGAGTTAAATGAACCTTTGTTGTCCTTAATCCCAGAACATTTATTATTTACAAAGATCTTGGTTAATAGGTTAGACCTAAAGTTAGATTAGTCTATTTATTGAACCAATCTCGTTTTATACCTAAAATAAAGGTCACAAATAATGTGCTGTTGGTAAATTAACTTCTCCATAGCTTTAATTAAAAGAAGAATAGTAACACTTAGATGATGATTAAAATTGATTTAGAAAGAACACATAGTGAAATTGAATAGGATTTTGTCAAACTTGCTCAACAATCTTGTAATTCCTTAGTTGGTGGGTAAACCTAATATCAACTTGTGTTTCATCAACCTTTATTGTAATGTCTCAAATTAAAAGTACAAAATAACAAAGTTAGTAAACATTTATGGATCTTTTTCAACCATTCGGCCAAAAGTTTTTAATTGACTAGTGTTGACAATGTATTCACCACCATGACCTTATAAACCATTCTCTCTCATAATCCATGTAAAATTTTATTCAACATAAGTTATCATAATTTTCTCCCTAAATATATAACATCCTCATCGTGAGATCTTACTATTGGGGCTAATTCTTTTTCCTTTTTACTATATGATTCAGTTCTTTTTTTTTTTTACCCTCAACCTATAGGTCATCCTAGAAGTATATTAAGAGCGTACCTCTGTAACACTTCCTACTCTTCTCCAACCTCTTCTCTAAACTAAATAAAAAAACGATCCCCGAATCGTCCACCTACTAGTAGAGAGTTAATTATAATACTATTTATAACACTTTAAGTTAAAAGTAGTGAATAATCAAGCTAATAAATAATAATGAGTCTTTTTTAAATACTTATCCAAAAAAATTTTAATTAATTTTGATAAGATATGAATTATCATGAGTTTATAAACCAACACCAATTTTCTCCCACAATCCATGTGGAATTTTACTTAATATGAGGTATCAGATCTACAAAGTTCCTACTAAATGGTTCCTTTTTAGAGTGTTTCAATCATTAATGAGAATAAAATAAAAAGATCCTACAAACGCCGATGCATCGGTTCACACACACTAGCCTTACAACGATCGTGAATGTCATACAAGATGATAGGGGACATTGCATAATTAGGGTCATAAAGAAACCGAAAAAGGTTGATATTTATGATGGAGTTTACAACGGGGAATTAGATCTTTGCATTAAACTAATCTTCAGAAAAGTACACAGTCAGATGAACTCGTTGGCCACAATATTTATGGTGCTATAGGCTAAAGATTATCACAATCACTTAAGTAAGATTATTTGTTAAATTCTTTCTACTAATTGATATTGAAATACATAGTATATATGCCTCTTTTTTTATAAAATTATGGGGGGGAAAAGAAAGAACCTCCAATAATGTCACTATGTGATGAATTAACCAACGGCTTGTCGATTAGTGAAATGAGATTGCAAAACATCGTGTGTATAATTTATAGTTGTCTTTAGCATCTCTCTTATTGGCAATCAATAACGCAATCACGTACGTATGACTCACCTTGCTGACAAGATAGACAAGAAGCAAGTGATGAGTACTTGAGAATTCATATGCCATTGAAAACCTAGTATATGTGACAGGTCATATTATTGCCATTTTTTTACCCGATAGGTTTATTGGTGCCAATTTGGGTGCTCATATGAGTATTTTGATAAGATAATGCATGAAATCCGTCGCCTAAAGATTATTATATAAAGTGCTAATGATATTATCTTAAGCAAATGATGAGTACTTTACAATACTTTTGCAGACAATTGAGTTGCTTGACATGTCATATATACTCTCATTTTTGACGTAATCGGTTTAGTTTTAGTGCCAATTTCGCTGTCTGTATGAATTATTGATTTGTTAATATATGAAACCCTCATATGATTAGTGTTTAAAAAATGCTAATAATTTCTAAGTTTCGTCAAATAATTATTCATCTCAATTATTGCCAAAAGGTCCCACACCTAAATAAGATTAGAAAAGTTTTGATTTTGAATTTGGATATTCTTCATTTGCATTATTTTAATTTACCTTTTTAGGATGTTGCTGCATGTAATTAATAGTTGAGGTTATAAAAAAGCAGTTGACATTACAATAATAATGTTATAAGGTTGTTCAAATTTTTGAAAAATATTAGCTATTAATTCGTAATTTAAGGAAAATTAAAAGGATTTATATAGAGAATCGATTTCCTTCAATTTCTATACTAAAATGAAAAGGCTTTTTGGTGTGTTTTAAGTTTTATAGCAAAAATAAAAAGCTTTTTTCCTTTTGGTAGATCACTATCATGTATTCTGCTTTATCTCGTCTCATTATTTATACATATGATGTCTAAATAAAAAAATAAAGATAATATAACTATGCAAAGATAATATAACTATGCTAAGATAGCGTTTGATTGTAAGAATTGGATCAAACAAAGATAATTGAATGGGACAAATATAAAGAGAACTGGACGTTTGGTTTCACTGTACTAAACACAAAATTTTATACTGTCTTTTATTTGATATATGTAAATATTAGAGTCGTTATTATATTTTGATATTTATACCTTCAACTTGTCTAATATATATTTTAATTATATTTTTATATTATTTGAAATAAAATTTGAATGGTTATTAAATCCATATAATTAATAAATTGTATATAATATTAAATAAAAATTCGTAGATTTATTAGCTATTACAAAATTAATTATTTATATTTTGTAATATTTTAATAAAAATAATGCTAATTAACTTAATATTATATCACGGAGGGCAATTTTTTATAACACAAGATATTTTTGTTTTTGAATTTTGACATTTATACCTTCAACTTGTTTAATATATATTTTAATTATATTTTTATATTATTTGAAATAAAATTTGAATGGTTATTGAATTCATATAATTAAATGAATTGTATATAATATTAAATAAAAATTCGTAGATTTATTAGCTATTACAAATTAATTATTTATATTTGTAATATTTTAATAAAAATAATGTTAATTAACTTAATATTATAGCACGGAGGGCAATTTTTTATAATACAAGATATTTTTGTTTTTGTCTAATAAATTTCATTTTTGTTCCATGATGTAAATAAGATTAAATTTGGACTTTTTGTCTAATCTATCACTCTAATTTTTATCCATTCACTAAACAAGGTTACAAATTAAATATAGGACAAAATTTTTTATCTAATTTAGTACATCAGAAATTATGCAACAAAATGCTAACTAAGTGAAAAGACTTATATCCTTTATATGGTATCTTATAGTTTAGTATCACAGAAATTATGCAACCAAAGGCTAACTAAGTAAGAAGACTTAGATCCTCTTTATGGTGTCTCATACAGAGCTTTTAATATAGGGATGAATCAATAATTACAATGCAAACAACAAATATTAAAGAAAACAGATTAGATAAAGAGAAAAACGATGCATGATGGTATTACTTGAAAAAGACAACATATACTCTGGACGGAAAACCATGGGGGAGTTAAGTACTAATATATGTGAAATTTGCATGATTTAACACAATTTTATATCACTCTAGCAAAAAAAAAAAAAAAACACGCAAACACGCAAAAAATTTATATTACAATATGGCGTGTCTTTTCATACTTTCTCATAGATGGAACAAGTAGCACATGCTCAAAGAAGTTAAGAATTATTAGGATACAAGCATAAATAGGAAAATCCCACATTAGAAAAATAAAAGTTAAATGGAATATATATAAGAAAGAAAGATCCATAAGTTAATACCTTAAGGTTTTAGATTGGGAATGATATTGAATCCTTGAATGTGTTTCTTCATAAGCTCCATTGTCCTTGATGATGCATGCCTTGATGACCCAACCTATGGTATTAAAGCGGATGGTTCAGTTATAATATATAATGAAATAGATACAATGGTTTTAGCCATCTCATGTGGAAAGAAATATCATGTAGCGGTAACTCATGTAAAGCTAATGATGTAAGTGAGAGGCATGCCATAAGTTGCTCATAAGGCAAACTTATTGGAGTCAATTTACAAGCTCTTCATGAGGCCATAAGGGTGGACGTTTTAGAGGAAGCAAGACATAAGCTCAATATGGAAGAAACTCACATTTAAGGGCAAGGTTATAATTAAGTTGGGTCAAGTTAAGCTTTAGATATCTAGGTTTGACTTATTTAAAAATTAATGAATTTTTGTTGGGCCAAACTTTTGCCGAGCTTGAAAATTTCTTGCTCAAGGTCAAGTTTGTGTTGAGGAATCAGAAGTCTGAGTTTAACTTATTTAGATAAATAATTTTTAATAAAGGTGCTTGTACTTGTTTACTTAAACAAACCTAAACTTAAGCTTGTTTAAATAAATGGTCCTAAATAAGCCCTATTTTGAATTTAAATTAAAGCTTAAAATTAATTCAAAATTTTCAACATATACCTCTTTTGACAATTTTTTTTAAATATATTAATCTTATTCTCATATTCTTATGTTATATTTTTTTAATGTTATATATTGGCTTGTAAGCTTCTTCACAAACCTACTCACAAGCTACCAACTTGTAAGCTTAAATAGAAGTCCCAGCTCAACTCATTTAAATAAATAACCTCTATTTTGATTTCAAGCTTAGGTTGTTTATAAAATCAAACTTGAGTCAAGTCGAGTCATACTTAAAGCACATCGAAATTGAGTAGCTCTTGACTAGCTCATTTATAGCTCTACTTAAGTGAGAGATTGTTGGGAATTAATTAATTCAAGCAATCATACTTTAAAAGGAGATTATTATGCTTAACTGTACAATATAAATAAATTAGGAAATCTTTGATCAAATATGATGTAAATCAATGGCATAATCATTAACATCAATATTAATATTCAAAATATTATTTTAGCTACATAGAAGACTAATATAAGTTAGCCACATTATATCTATGGACATAATTTGGTACAAATCTTTAGTTTTTATTGCTATATACACGATACGGTACATTAGCTTTATATTAAACTTCTTCAAAATTCATTGTAAACATATATCTAGTTTTAAATGCTATTATCAAGGATTGTCGAATTACTTTCAGATTTTACAACAGCTTGAAAGCTAGGTCTTTTATTTTATTGTTTATTAAATTAGAGTTAATACTAGAACTGATTTAGACTTAACTAAATTTTAATATGTTTCTCTTATTAAAAAAGAAAAAAAAAATATAAAGCACTTAAAGTTTTGATAGTGCTTTTGATATTACCAAAAATGAAATAATAACTTATAAAACATAAGAAATGGATTTTCAAATAATAACTTATAAAACATAAGAAATGGATTTTAGAGAGAGTGAAAGAGAAAGGAGAGAGAGTTTCAAGCAAGAGAGAGGGGTTGAGAAAGACACTTTTTGCTAAAGTCAATTTCCCAGAGAGTGACTTCGTGGGTTTTGATTTTTTTTTTTTTAACCCCCGACTTTTTCCCTTTTTCTTTTTTTAAAAAAAATTTCTCCCATTTTCCCTTTCTTAACTAAAAAATAAAAAAGAATATCCCACCGAAGTTCCATGAATTGGAACTTAAAAAATCCCCGACTTTGAAAATTTCCACCACTCAAGTTCATACTTATGATCAAAGGGATGTATGTGCAGTTTACATACGTGTGGATTCGAGTTTCTTTTTTTTTTTTTTTCCCCCCGATGGTTGCGGACTTTTATCTATGTAGTAAATTAAAGGAAGTTACAAAAAGCCTCCTCAATAGGAGTTGGAGAACCTCCAGGTTTAGTACATACAACATTATATTTGTCTTATTTACATAGTCAAAGTTCATAAGTCTTTAACTTTTTTCTGGAGAACAGTAGTAGGATTAACATCAAAAGGTAGCAAGTGACATAGATCTTCAAGTGGAACAAGCATTAAGACTTAATTTTTCTCCATGTCCTCCATACTGCATTTGCCAAGTAGTCTGCTATTCAATTTGCCTCTCTCTATGCACAATATCGATCTTGAGCTCCTTAAAGCTGCTAAGCTTTGCCCTGCAAGCATTTAGTGCATTGGCAGCATAACTGATAGGGTTTGTAATAAAGGTGAACATATAACAGCTACTTGAGAATCCACTTAGACTTCTAATAATTTAAAATGTAGTTTCACAGCCAGTAATAAACCATAGTAAGTGCTCTATATTTCTGCATGGAGAACATATGTTTTCCCAAGTTTACAACAATATCCAAGGATCAATTGACCTCGGTCATCTCTAAAGATACCACCAGCAATTGAGTAACCTATAATAGCTCAATAAGATGCATTTGCATTGAGCCTAACCCAATTGTATGATGGAGGGTGCTAGGTAACGTTTGCAAAGTCAATTTTTTTTAGTTTCTTTTTTTGGTACACGGATAGAGCCCAATATTCCCTCTGCGATCTATTACATTTCACCAATCGCTGTCTAGGTCTGGGGCAACCAGTGCATTGTTGAAGATTACTTAGTTCCTATCCTTTCAACATAACCAACAGAAGTATGCTAAAGCCAGTCCTTTTGGTGGATATGGTGAGTAAGTATGTACCTTAGGATAGTGAATTTTTTGTTCAACCAGTCATTCATATCTGTAAGTTGTGTGCCTATTGCATTCGTTTTTAAGGTCAAACATATGTCAAGGCATGCGACAAACACATGCTCTATAGTTTCCACATTACATAAGCATCTAAGGCATCTATTATCTTGCATGCGTAACTTACTCTAAACTAGCAAGGATTGTAGGAGTACTCGCCAAAGGAAATTTTTTATCCTAGGTGGAAGGTTTAACTTCCATAGCCATTTAGAGTTCAAGTTTGGCGATTGGCTTGTTCATAAGGTTAAATAGGTTTGTTTAGTATTAAGAGCGTTGTTGGTCTTAGTGCAAATCTTCAAGTTTTGTATGTTTCTCAAGGGAACATAGGGGCCAAAATGCTGATATATTAGGCTTGAAGCTTCAAATCATATGAGATTTTCATTCCATTCATTGGAAGATTTCCATGCTTCTGCTACTAATAAAGATTCTTTATTTTTCTCAATGGGCCCTTGGATGAAGGATCGGATAGTTGTGTCATTAAACCTTCGGTCAAACCAAAAATTAGTTTGTTTCCCATTTCCTAATTGGATAGTCCTGTGGTTGTGTAGCAATTTCATGCCTCTAGCTAAGCTTTTCCACGGGGAAGAGGAGGATGGTGTGACTAAGAGTTTAGTTCTCTAATGTGATTATGGTATTTGCCACGACATAGTTTGCTCTACAGGGTTTTGTTTTGAATGGAAGCCCATGCTCTTTTCATCTCATATGCATGGTTTCTTAACTATAAGTTAGTAAAACCAAACCACCCCACCCCCCCAGCCCCTCTTTGCTCTTTCGGCCTACAAACTTGGGACCAAACTGCCCAACTCTTTTTTTCTCATTCAAGTGTTCATTCCAAGGGAAATTTTTAGATATGTGATCTATAATATTTATTACTTTAGCAGGGATAGCTGACATTTGCATGCAGTAATTAGGTATTATTTGTGACACCGATTGGATCAAGACACATTTCCCTGCACTACTAAGCAATCTACCTCTGTCTCCTGCTAATTTGTGCTGTATTTTTTCTATCATGTCCTGATAGTCGAAATTTTTTGTTTTAAGCCCCTGTTCAGCTTAACTCCAAGGCATTTTCCAGTACCTGCTGCTTGCTTTAGTGCTAGTAGTGATGTGATAGTATTTTTAATATCTTCCTTTACATCTTTGGAGAAGTGTACAACTGATTTGGCTAACATTAACTCTAAGACTTAACCATGGTTCAAATTATGTGAGGGTACTTCGTATTGCAGCAGCTAAATTATGGTCTGCTACAGTTAAAAGGACAATGTCATCGGCAAAAATAATAATAATAAAAAAATTAAAAAAAAATGAGAAATTGCTAAGGTTTTCCCTCGGGTTTTGATTGGTTACCATTCTTTTTTCTAGACTAGACTTTGTTGTCAATGAGTCTACTAAGGATTTTCAAACATATAATAAATAAATACGGAGAGATTAGATCTCCTTGTCGAAGGCCCCGGGATTGAAGGAAAATTTCTAACATGAAACCATTTAGTAGGACTTGCATAGAAGTGGTTGAGAGGCAAGATGTAATTAATTGTATTCATTTACTTGGAAAGTGGAGGGCTTGGAGAGCGTCGATGACAGAATCCTACTCAACTCTATCGAAGGCTTTTTCAATATCTATTTTTCGCATCATGAATCCTTTTCTCCCTTTTTTTTTATTCTAAAACTATGGAGGAGTTCTTGCATTAGTAGAATGTTGTCACAAGCTGTTCTATTTGGGAGAAAACTTGGCCGGGTAAGGTGTATGGATCTAAGTTCGCATGCAAGCTTCGCTATTTAGTTTCTATTAAGGTTCGTAATTCATATTATTGTGTTATGTATCATTTTCGTATCTAAATAGGTTTGTGTTAAAAAATTCTCAACTCATTCGTTTATTAATTGTATATGAATACCTCAACTCATGATCCATCATATCTCCTATCCAAGTTTGACCTATTTGTCAACTTTCTTAACCATATACTAATTTGTTTAAAGTCACATTTTAAGCTAATAATTTCATATTGGTTACTTATTAATAAAATTTTTTTCTAAAGTTCTTCTATAATACCTTATTTAATTAAGTGTTTTCCTATTTGAGGTGTCACATACACCATCAATACCAAAATATAATGTACACAAATAATTAATCAAACATATTATTGCTCATTTTTTGGCGAACAACAATTATTTATTAATTACTTATCAAATCTTTAAGAATCTAAATAATTTAGAAAGACGGGATTAATTTTTAAGTGATATGTTAATTATTGTTTCATAACAATTATACTAATCTTAAAGAACCTTGTCCAAAAAAGTTTATGGGCAAAGCTTCATAATATAAATCCTCTAAATACTTATTCTGGTTTAGGTACATATCAAATCTATGCAAGCTTCACAATTTACCCGATCCATTTAGTTTATTTTACCTAGTTTATTAAATGTTATAAGTAATTCTCAAGAAAAAGAAAAAAAAGATTTCCAACACATTTATGTACTTTTCTATAGAAGGTCTTAAATAATATCAACAACAATGGATCAAAGGCTTAATTAGAGTAAGTACAGTAATTCCTTCTAGATTATAAAAGACATGAATTTCTTAAAAGAAGAAGACTTACTTGAGAAGAAGATATAACATGGGTTCAGTTGCCTAGATATGGAAATGAGATAAAGAGAAAAGAAGAAATGAACCATAGTTATGACTTGATGTCTCTTACTTTTTTTGTTTTTGATACTTTATTTTTCTTTTTATTTTTTGACTTCTATTTTCTATTACTACATTGGTAGGGAAAATTGAAAAAAAAAAAAAAACAAGTAAAGAATGAAAATACAAATTTAATGTTAAGTAGATTCGTAGGTCGAACTTGAATCTGTTTATTGGACCTATTTATTTAAACGAGTCTATAAATGGTCTACGATCTGGATACAAACTTGAGTATGAATTTAACCATATCTAAATAGATTTAATTTTTTTTTTGGTCTTGTATCAATTATTTTCATACACTAATATATTTAAATCGTATCATGTTCTATCCGGGCCTATTGTACGCAAGTCCCAAATTACCAACCATATCTTTTGTAGTTTGTTTAATTTTTACTTTAGTATCAATTTTATTGTATTTTTATTCAAATATTATTATTGTTGTTGTTGTTAGAAAAATGTTAATTAGTATATCTTGATTTATACAAGAGTCGATTTCAAACCATAAATCGGTCCAGCTCGAGAGTGGATAGGTTGTAGCTAGCCTACAAACCACCAAACTTTAAAGGTTTAAGCGATTCAACTTAATGAACCCGCCAACCCAGTGAGTCAATGAACCAGCGAGCCTAAATCGCTAGTGAACCAGCAGTTCGACCTACTCAAACTTTTCTTTAATAAAAAAAAAAAAAAAAAACATCTCACCATCTAAAATTGAGTTCGTTCTTTTCCTTCATGAGCTATGATATCCCACTTTAATCTCTACAGTTTCTCTTTTCCCAATTATTCTTCTCCTTTTTCATTTCAAAATATCAATCGTTTCCTTACTCTACTAGTCTAATCTTTACCCTATTCCCTATACAACATGAGTAATTCACTAACATATTGTAGAGTTTATAGAAATTTTCACATGAGAACTAATATTTTGTAACATGATATTACAAATTACAATTAATAGTTATATTGTAATTGATTATTATTTTTTATTAATAATGTATTTCAAAAATCAAATAAAAAATCTTTTTCCTTTGTAATTTCTCTTGCTTTTGCTTAATGTTACTCAACATTGTAATATGAAAGAAATAAACTTTGAACCAAAAATAATAGCGAATCCTTTACATGTCGTCACTGTATGTAATATACACATAAAGTATTAGTGTTACAATAATGAGGAAAAAAATAAAATTATGAGAGAAGGTAGAAATTATTTACATTAGTTTATGAAAATATGAAAAAAAAAAAAAGAAAAAGGTTTATAGGTCAATGGCTCGAGCTTGTAGCCTTAAGATCTAGGCCAGTTTGCCTTGCTGTCAGCCTATGAATTGATAATTTAAGATTGGTTCGACTCAGTTCAACTCACAAGTCTAAATATATCTAGCTAATATAATTGTTAATAAGGTAAAATGGCAAAATTTTATACCTTTAAATACACATAATTGTTTATAAAATGTACAATCAATTTTAGAAAACGTGATAAGTTTTACTTTTATAGCATGTTTGATTAGCTTCATAAAACTAGGATAGAGTAATTACTTCTCTCTTAAAAGGCCTATTTTTGCCTATAGTTGGCGGGACAGTTGTTCTATAAAATTGCAATTGCTGCATGTTAAGGCATTGGAATTCCTCCACGAACAATAGGAACAAGAGAGTAGCCATCTCTTAATCATTTTTTTAGAATGTAACTTAGCCCAACAACGAAAGTGTGGTCTGTATAAGGGTATATCGATAATTTTTAAATATATTATTAATGTTATTTTAAGTATAGTAATAGCTATTATTTCTATATTCTATTACTTAAAACCTGTAATGATCTTTTCTAGTCAAGTCATAAATGGATAAGGTTATATCAATATTTTTAAATATAATTGGATAAAGTTATATTTTCACTTATTTACTCTCATCGACTCATTAGTATAATTAAACCTTTTTTCTTGTTTGTGTGACGATCAACACTCTCTTGCCCGAATGTCAAAAGTTTGTAATCGAGCAGTTTAATCTACCAGCCATGTTCTATAAGAAAGGAAAAGGAAAAGGAAAATGAAAAAAAAAAAAAAGTCTTTACCGATATTACAACCAAGGATTTTGGCATGTCGAAACAAATAAAAACCCCTAGGTTTTATAAATATGTTGTAAAACCTGACAACCGCACTGCCCAATTGCCATTTTAAATTATGTTAAAGTTGAACTTGAAGTCTACCTACCACCAATGTCAGGGGAAATTCCTGGAACCTGCACATAATAATAGAAAGATTAGGTCGTTTATAATATATATTAAAGACGACCCAAGACCATGCACATCCATGCGATATAACTATCTATTAAATATTCATAGATTCTTGTCGGGTAATCAGCGATTAGGCATCATAATCCGACATCTGATTATTTTAAAATATCTTCAAAACAGTGTACTTAACAGATGGATTTAAATCGATTTTCCTTCTTCGTAATCATAATGCATATGGTATCTAGTTGAAAACTTTTTACATATATGTTTAATGTGTTTCTAATCTGCTTTCACTTCAGTTCCTTAACTGTAAGTAATGTATTACTGAACGTATTTAATGTAGAATAATTGTAATCAGTGTCACATGATGACGCTATTTATATTATATAAATTTAGTAGATTAGATTAGGAGGAAAAAAAAAAAAATCAACGACCACCGTCATCATAGTGGGTACGGCCATACCTAGCCACCGAGCCTTTTGTTCTAATTTTGGAATCTGATTTTAGGTATGCTATTAAATATTTTATATTATTTAACAAGTTTATAATTGTAGAAAATGTTATAGGTATTATATATATATATATACATATTATTTCCCTAAAAATTGAATATCTTATTCTTATATACACATTGAAGGGTAGATATCCAAAGGGTGAGTGGGTATAAATTACATAGAATATGAATTGTACTTATCTTCCATATTGTAAGTACTAATTCCAAAATTTTGAAAGTAAAATCTATTATATAGTATTTTAAAACTATCTTAAAACTTGTACTCATAAAACGTGCAAGGTACAAGGTATTATGTAGAATATATAAAAATTTTTTATCTTCTGATAATTCAATTTCATAATTTTTTTATAGCAAATTGTGGTTACTTTTTTAATGCCAAAAGACTACTTTCACACCTTATTAATAGATTTAAGCTAGTATTTATAGATGTTCTCATTTATTTTACTATATTGCTATTATATTACCACCATAATTTCTTGCCCTCAAATAAAAGAAAATTATATTTAAAAATGACTAAACTAGGGTTGTTCATAAAACTGAACAGAATTGAACCATAAAACATGATTATTAAGACTTGTTAGGCATGGAAGAGAAACGGTTTTAGATTTATTGTTCTATCTTATAGGCTTAAACCCTTTCTTTTTTTTGTAATAAAATATTTCTCAGCTAAAAAAAAAAAATACAATAATATTATTTACTTTTCATATTAATATTATTTAATAATTTTTACAGTTTGCACTCTATATATCTTAAAGCACAAATTTCAAAGTAAGTAAAAAATACAAAGATATTATATCTATACCCATTCCTAATGGGAGCAGATATTCCAAACGTAACCTATAACGTTTAACAACTATTTTATCCGATAAGTATGATACACAGCAGGCTACCAGCTCAATTTTATCCATTTTAGGTTTTCATCTATTTCTAAATGATTGAAACAAGCGTAAACAAACACAACGCACCACTAGCTTCTGCCCCTGGTAGCAGAAGGATTTTTCTAAAAAAGAAAAGGTTATCGACAAAATATGTAAAAGCCAAAAGGAGCTGTTGTGACCGACATTTAGCAATACTTGAGACATAAATTGATTGATATATTCTTCAATTTCCATCAGTTTTTTTCATTTAAATTCTATTAGTTATAATCAATAGTTGAATTTAAAAGAAAAAAATATAACGCTAATTAAAAATTTAAACAATTTCAATTATTAATATATAAATTGATGTGAATTGAGACAATAATGGAGGGAATTTATTGCCCTATTTTCAAATCTTTTACATAAAGGTTGGCCAAAAAAATCTTTTAAATAAGGGGTGGAGATATATAAGTATTTATTTTTAATTCAGTTCCATTAATTGGTGCTTCCGGATATTTATTAAGATAAAAATCACTCTTTTATTGATCATGCGCTTTAAGAAAAAGCAAATGTCTAGATACAGTGCGAGATTTCATTATTTAATTTGTTAACAAATGGCGTGGAATATTTGATTATATTTACCTTCTTAATTAATTCTATATCAACAAAAATAATGGTCATAACAACAATGATAGTAGCTTAAATATATTGTGATATCCATTTTAACATTACATCGGACTCGTATACAATATATATATGATTTTAATATCTAGCAAGGGATTTTGTTCTAGTCAGATTAATTCGTCAACAATTCCTAAAACA
Organism: Lumnitzera racemosa; assembly: GCA_024138005.1. Classification (NCBI taxonomy): domain Eukaryota; kingdom Viridiplantae; phylum Streptophyta; class Magnoliopsida; order Myrtales; family Combretaceae; genus Lumnitzera; species Lumnitzera racemosa. Next base: position 39,171,592 of record JAMXBC010000007.1, read on the forward strand.
ATGCGTTTATCTCTGAAATCACGTGTGTTCGCCGACAATTACGACCGTCCTTGGGATGCCACGTGTCAATGTCGAAATAGACCCACAAAACCATGTAGTCCTTTTTTTTCTAATAGGATAAATTCCATTCTTCAATTTACTATTTATTGGTATTATTTTAAATTTATAATTGGTTTAATAATTGAGATTTTAATAAATACAAATAATTGATCAATAAATAATACTGATTTTATATTTTATCAAATATAAAAATGTGATTATAGAAAAACTCATGATATTAAATACCATTTATATGAATATATGATATATAAATACTTATGATGATACATAATTTTTTAAAAATTATCATTTATATTTCTTCTACGTATTGAATGTAAGTAATCAATCTACAGAACTGAACATGCTAGCATCGTTAAAGCTGCTGTCGCTGGTTTGGACTCTAATGTTGCTCGTTGAATATAGCGACGTCGCCAATTATTAATCTTAACACCACGTTTTATAACATTCAACCTTCCTAGGTTCCCGATTCAAAGGGAAGTATCCATTTGGATGCTCTGATGTAAAAATAAAAAAAATAAAAATAAAAAATTTGTTTAGCAATAATTTTGAGCACCCAACGAAATAAAAATTTGATTGTGAAATAAGAGCAATTTGTGACAAGTTAACATGTGTAACTTAATCTTATTATCTCACGACGCCTATAATCAGTTTAATGCATATTGTATCATCATCAAACCAATTTTGCTTCTTAGTTTAGTGGAATTGCTAACTATTAAGGACCTGTACATCAAAGGATCTCAATATGATCTTGGATTTACGAGTCGCTTCAGTTCCAACCAAGTAGCCAACCATGCACTTCAAATTAAGAAAGATGAATTGAACTTAAATTCATCACCGCTTTCTCGAACTCCTTATTAACTCATAACAGATAATCACTTTATCTATACCCATTTCCAGGATCAAATCTAGTAGCATCAAAGATAAACTATTTAAATATGAGATGAACGAAAATTGCGGAGTTGGGAGATTACTCATACTTGTTCAAGAAAGATGAGGGATCCATGGCATAGTTAAAAACATGCGTAGATCCCAAGTGTTTTAAGTCCCTGATAAACACTAATTCCATCAATGCGCTTTAAGATGGTCTAATGTAAATGGTATTTTCGGTTATCATTAATGAAATTTTATTATTAATCCAAACATGTCTCGCTCATTGATGAGACCGTGTCATGAGCTTATTACGAAAAGACAAACGATAAGCCGTATGATATATGTAGCCTCAATATTCCATGAGTGTACTGTAGAAGTCTTGACTCAAGATCGACACTCTAACACCACCGTGCTACAACTTAAAAGAATGAGTAAATTGGCATGTCAATTGAAATGCCCCAGAAATAAATTTAAGAGGAAGAGCAAATAGGTGAATTCCTTATTAGGTCCAATAACTTAAAAGTAATTAGTTAGATTATAAGTGAACTAGAGTTAACTACGAGCTGGAAACCCTATCATAAATTGGATCCCTTCTTGAATTTTACCTAATAAGAAAAGTATTATGCATCAAGTGCATTCAAAGATAATTTGATCCTTCCTTTATTCATCCTTGTTGTTCTATCTATAATCAAATCCTAATAGCACATATTGATTGATTTGTGATTTAAGGCATTGGGTTGATAAAAGCAATTAAGGCAGGTCTTCTCTTCAATGACAAAGGTGCTTAAAGCATGGGTAAGCGCATCTACATTGCTAAATTGACGAGGCTATTTGGAGAAGGATATTCAAAAATTAGAATTTCTCATCCCAGTAATGTTGTGCATGTAATATCCCATAAATCAGCAATTTAAACATAAATATTTGAGTATTTAAATAAAGTTCTATCTTTGTACAATTATGATCAATAGTTGATTTAAGCTATTCGGAAAAGTAAACCAATTCGGCTATAAACTTACAAGAAACATAATAAACTTAATCAAGGAATTTCCATATGTTTGGAAATCCATAATATAATAAGAATATCAAGAATAAAAATCAAAATAACAAGAATTTACCTTATATGAGATCCTAAAGTTGAATTTAGAACAATTATACTTAAATTTAAGACTTTCAAGAAAAATTATCCAATTGAGTCTAAATTTTACGACTAAAATAGAAAACTTAGTTGAAATAACTTAATGAAATTAGATTTTAAAAATAATTACCCAAAATTTCAATTTTGCTCTTAAAAATATGATTACTTAATATAATACAAAATTACTCGAAACCCCTAAAGTCAAGCTCAAAATGTAACAAAAACTTAAAGATAAATTAATTAAGCTATAAAATAAGATAATATAGTATAATTTACTAAATGAGTATACATGTATTTTTATAAATATATCCAATATAAATAATAATTATACTTGTATATTAACTCAAAAGTCTAAAAATATATATAATACGTAATATCACATGACCTCGACCTACTAGCATTCTAGTAGTTTATATCTTTTATAGAAAAATATATTTATAAGTTATGTCAATATGTGTAAAATAATTTATATTAATGTTACCCGTAACCATAAGAATATAGATCTTAACAACGGAATAATGAGCATAATAATATTACTAATAACACAAAATAATACATAAAAGTAATTAAATTAATATAAACCTAATTAGTCAGATATCCCTTCTTCGTTAGATTGATTAGAAGTATTCATAGGTATGAAAATATTTGAATTACATCCAGACATTAATATATAATCATATAAATTAATTGAAAATTTTAATATTTGAAAAATACTCTAGAAATTATGATTTATGATAAAGTTTGTGAAATTAAGTTAAACTCTCATAATTAGAAGGAATTTAAACGAAGTAATCGTATAGATTTAATATTTCAATTTAAGCTCATTTATATAAAAATTTCTTAGAAATATTAAGTTTATTGAATTTAATCACTATAATGTAGAGTTTCATAATTTTAAATATAGTTTAGGATAAATCTTTCAGAATCAACTATGTGATCTTAATAATTAATATTTGTGAGTAAAATGTTATATAAGATGTATGTAAATAAGTCTCAAATAATTAATATAACTTAACTATATATTATACATTACCAATATTTTTACTAATAATTACGTTAAAACTTATCCAAAATAATGATACGTGGGAAAAAAAATAATCATGAACTATTCTTTATTAACAATATTGGCGATTAAAAAAAAAAAGAATATTCCAGGAAATTGGATAGGTATTGAATAAAATATACTAAATTTATTAAAATATCTATAAAAAATAAAAATAAAAGATAATATATATATTTCAACCGCCTTATAAAGGCAGTGAAAATTTTAACTATAAAAGTAGCTTTACGTTACTATGAATATAGAAGGGGGATGGGGCAAGAGAAAGAGAGGAGAGGTAAAGAGAGAGATAGAAATGGAGAGAGAAAAAAAAAGAGAGAGAGAAGAAAAACAGAAAGAAGAGGAAAAATAAAAGGAAGAAGAAGAAAAAGAACTAGAAGATTTAAAATTTTTCAACATCTAATATTTTTAAATATTTTCGATTTTATGATTATAAGCGTTGTCTTTTAATTAATATTTAATAGTTATAGAAAAGAGGCATTCGTTATCTCATTATTTTCCAAAAAGAAGTATTTTATTCATATCATTTCATTCTTTTCAAACTATAAACTTAGAATATCGATAACTATAAAACTCATATATTATTAACACCATTTCTTAAAATAAGTAGATTTTTAGTAATAATCGTTTACCAAAACTATTAAAAATTGAACTTTATATTCTAACAAATTTAACACCGTTGCTTATAAAATTTGAATATATATGATTCATTATAGTTTTTTGCAAAATTGTGTGAACAAATATTTTTCAAATATGATATTGATTGCTAAACAGCTTTATTTGTATATTAAAATTAAAAATATCCTTTAAAGACAATCTTTTAAACGAATAGGTAAAATATATAGTCGAGTTTATTCAAACTCTATGATACTAACTTTACAAAAATTGAATCACTTTAGGTAATAAACCGAATGTTTTCTATAATATTACGGAAAATATCATCCTATGATGATCTTTCTGTAATTAAAGTATAATATAAACAATAGTAAATACGTTTCGATATAATCAAAATGATATAGTATAAGTAGTATTAAACTGCGTATAGTAGATATTATTGAGTAAATTACTATAATCTATATGATAAAATAAAATACTTAAAATATATATGTATATATATATAATGTTGATTTATATAAATATTTAGATACGAAACTCTACTGAATAAATGTATAAATAATATCTCAACTAAATACTTGATAAAACCCTTACATTTTCGTAAATCTTAGGAAAATTGAATATAAACTCTGATATATATATATATATATATATAAGACTTCCAAGTGAGTAAAGACCTAACATTCTAGATTTGTTAAAGTGAACTTTAGTACAAATAAGTAGGATAAATGTTTTATAGTATTTTGAGATATTATTTTAGAATATTTGGAGACTTTGGTATATATTGGCTTTGTGATTGTAGTTAGTTGTTTGTGCGTATGCAGCAATTGTAGTTAGGTTTCAATTTGCTATAATGAAAGCCGAGTTCTATGATATGGTTGTTTGTGCATATTGTTATACTTGAATTGTTTGAACTTGATTGATCACTTTAAAAATAAATTATCTCAAACTCGGCTTAACATCTAACTTGATATACATCGCAACCTACTAGGAATAACGACCAAGATTTTTAGGCTAAATATGGACTCTCTTCAAACTAAGTAATAAGAAAAGATGCCATAGCAAGGTTAAGGGTCATAATTCGAAGGTGGTCATGAAAGGAGGATATTCTCCATTGCACAAGCTCTGGTTTGGTCTAAATTCGTGAAATGCAAATGTTAATCTCCTCAACCTGGATTAAAGTAGGTGCAATTTCTCTTATCTTACGATGAACCGGATAACGTCATGCAATGTTATTTGCTTGTATATACATTGCATCTAACTAATTTAGTTGAAAACTCTACTTATAATTTATTGAATGCATACTTCTATCTTCACCCTACTTATTGAGTAAGTTATCACTCGTTCCCCTATAGTTTGTTTTATAGGTTTCAAATGGATTACAAGTGCCTACCTAACACTAATAAACTGAGACACGAAGTGAAATGCAACAAGAAATGGTTGGTTGTGGTTCTTAGTATTGATTTCCTTATCTTTTAAGGAAAACTACACAAGACTCCTTAAAGAGCTTAGTAGTTTCAATATTTTGGTTTGTAGATAAAATGATAGATATCTATGAGATTTACTACTACTCTTTTATAAGGTCAAATTACAAGTTTATTTTTAACAAATTATTTCAAAAAATTACTTCATAGGTTTATATCAAACAAGTATCAAATCGGACGCTTCAAAGGGCTAGAAACGAGTATACCTAATACAAACTAAGTCTAGAATAACAACTGTAAGGACAATTTTTATCTAAGAATAGCTTATAGGGTAGATTGTTACGACTTCACTTTTTTTAAACATGACAGTAGACATAAATAGAAATTTGAGATCAATAACATATGCCTTTAGAAAGAAAAAAAAATTGGATTAAGATGTTACATTGAGAAATAATTTTACAAATTGGTTTTCAAAGTAATGATGATAAAAATCAATGGATTACTACAAGATTTGAGTTTTTGAGAGTTTTGTACCAACATGGGTTGTTTTTCAAAAATATTATGAGAAAAGGGTTCAAGCAAATAGATATTTTAGAAATTGCATGCGCCTTCACTCCCCTTAAATTCTTACATTACAGGTGCATGCTATGTAAAAGTTAGAAAAGAAAAATCTAAAGGAAGGCGTAAGAACTTATAAAAAATGTATATGTTTATACATATATACTAAAATATCTACAAATATTCATATATTTATACAACTACAAATATATAATTGTACTAAACACGAACTTCAATCGCTTGCCACTACTAACTTTGATCCCTAAACAACCAACAAAACCTTAAATAGTCTGATCCCCTTGACAAACTCCAATCCCCAACACAAAGTCAAAACCCCTAGCAACCTAGACAAACTCTAATCCATAACTCAATTTGAAGTTAATGTAAAAGAAAATGCAATATGAAAAGAAAAAAAATGTGTAATACATATTGATATTAACTAAAAGTTCAAGAAATGTTTACAAAAAGTATATGTACAACAAATCTCTATGATTTGACTCATAGAAATATTAACATATATACCTATCTTATTTCTTATTGCATCGATGATAATGTCTACTAAGCCAGGATAAGATGGAACGCCCCTCTCTTGATGGAGACTATTGTTATGCCTCGAAGTCGCAAAGTTGTAACAGTCCCACTGTGTAAATCATTCTATGATAGCAACAGGCCTCATAGTGCCTATTATAGACATGATCTACACAAAGCGTTAATAACTCCTCGCTTTGAAATAAACAGTTCAATTAAGGATTTAACTAAAATTACGGTAAGTATTAAAACTTCAAGTCAATATATATATAATTACATGTACATTCCATAAAATTCCTAGAAAATTTTACATCATAACATAACAGTCAACTGGTTTACATATTAAATGTCAGTCTTTCAATCTTAAAGATACTTGTGAGGCTCTAGATATAACTTAACTATTAAGCAGATTGATCCTCACACCCCTAAGCTTCAGAAGAGATTTAACCTCCGAGTAGTTGTAGGGTAGCATATTAGTCAAAGTAATCAGAAATCAGAACCTGCAAAAGGATTTACATAGGTATGAAAAACTACAGTTGAATAAGTTGAATTAGAGACTCACGGATGTAAAACATAAATAAGATTATCAATTAATTATTTTTATGCAATGCAACAAGAAAGTGTCATTACATAATGTAGTCCGGTCCATTATGAAATCAGAGTAATTTTACCCACTCTAATCCTAGTTTAGGAGTTTTCATATTATGCAACAGTTTATAACCAAACCCAAGTTTATATAATGGAACCACTACTCCTCTTAAGATTATCCTCGAACCAATGCCCTCATCCTCACTGCGACCTCCTCTCCAATCACTTAGCTCGGTTAAGGATGAAGAATAAATCAAATTGCTATTTAGCGCTATCTTTTTCAAAAGTGCCGGTGTTTGGTTGAAGAATTTTAATCATCCTTTAAAAAATTGCAATGCATGACAATTTAAGGTATTAGGGTCAATTAAGATTATGTTCAATTTAGGGTGTTTAGACAATTTCACGCCAATCCAATCATAACAATCATCAATTACAACATAAATTCCAACACGAAGTCAGATACGTAAGCATATGCATAAAACTACTTACAATCACAATCATACACAATCCTAATTCTTTGAGTACTCTAAAACAGTACTCCAGATACGGTGAAGTAATAAACCCAACTTACCTAAAATTCTCGGTTGCTTAATCACTCAATTGCAGGTTAATTCGCCTTTGTATTTCCTATAATACAAATACGTCTATTTAATACTTATACTTTGATGATACATATTCTAAGTTATGGTTTAACTCACTTCTCCATATATACCTATTATTTACTAACGATTCATTCTACATTAGCTTAGGGTTTGGTTTTTGGATTAGATTACAGTTTTGGTTCTAAATTGTTTTTAACTACGCGGAATCCTAAATACGCTCGAATCCTAATGTGAAATTAATCACATTAAACTCAAGTATTTTAATATCATACTAGATCTTAATTTAATATTCTAACATATTCGATACATTCTAATCTTAATTAAGGTACCGAATTTTACTCCTAACATAAGAAAATCTTACATTTTTTATCCAATTACCTAAAATTAATTTTTGTACCATATTTATTTTGTACTGATATCATTATTATATTATCCAATTTAACCTATTATTTCATATTTATTAAAATCCTAACTTCACTTATTATTAAATTTCTTACAATTACCACATAATTCCCATATTAATTACAATTAACACTCAAATTGTTAAGATTAAGTTTCCACCTTAGAGATTAATATCCTTAAACATCTAATTACCCTCTAAGTCAATAATTAATCATTTAATCATTTAATTAAGCCAAAATTACCTATTTTTCTCATCATTTTAGGGCAAAAAATTTACTTAAAATTTTCAAAAATTAATTTTTAAAAAATGGCTTAATACCATTGTTTTACATCACTTAAGTATTCTGTAGAAAAAAAAAATTGAGCTCTAAACTACACTCTTAAGCCTATTTATTTCTAATTTCAAACATATTTGGTTTTGTCCAATTTCTTAAAAACCCTATATTTACAAATATGATTAAACTTAATCACTATTTTTCCCTAAATCTACATAAAATAAAACATCAGCGTAATAAATTTCACAATTTTCTAAGCATAATTAATAATTTTAAGGAATTTTGCAAAATCGAAGGAAACTTGAGACTCACCTGCTTCAAGAGCTTTCTGGCCTCTAACATCGGTTCAAGTGTATCGATCGGTTTAGGCGGTGGGTTTGGAGTTAGGTGGTGGTAATGGTTTGGTTCCAGGTGGTTGTGATGTGTAGATTCGACCTATTTGCCCTAACTGCACAAATTTGGGACAAAATTTTTAAAACCTTAATTTTCCCTCTCAATTTCAATTCTCTCAATTTCTTTCAGCTCTCAATTGACTAAATGAGTTTTGAAAATTTTCTTGCTATTTATAGGGTTATGTAGGATTTGTTATGTATTAATTAAAACAAGACGAAGCCCATATCTCTTCAATTTTACCTTTTCATGTGTTTATTTTTTATTGGTCAATATTTGTTTCTTACTCCTTCACCTACCACAACCACTTTCTAAATTGTTCTCCACCTTTTTTATTTTTCACTTATTTTTTTATAATTTTCTTTAATTATTTAGTAGTTTTCTAGCAAATTTCGGGCAATTTAGATAATTTTGCGTTTTTCTACCTACATATAAATATACATGGAGTACAAATAAACACTCCTAAATATTATTTAGGTCATTCTATGATTTTTAATATATATATAATCCATCTCTAACGATTTATTAGTTTTCGAAATGTATTTTACGTACTTTTGATAAATAACAAGTAATATACTTAAAATTTGAAAATTTTATATTCTCTTATTTTATTACTTATTTTCTTAAATTCAAACTTACAGGATCACTTTTATTAATATTTTTAGTTTTAGTTTATAATTTAAGTTTGATCAGATCATTTAACCGATCACTCTAAACTTTATGTATTAAATTCGATCCTACAATTACTTGGCTTATCTTTAAGGCATACAACGATGAGGAGACTATAGGTTTTTCTTTAAGTACCTTAGGAGGAATTGGACTCAACTCGAAATGTGGATGGAGCTATATCATAGCTTCCCCTATAGATGACAACTATGAGTAACTCAAGCATCACTTCTAAGGAGCCAAACTGTAAAGATATTCCATTTGCTACCAGAACCAGTCGAGTCATGTAAGAGGCGACACCAACTCTAAGCTGCTTACTATACAACCTAAGTCAAGGGAATGATGTGGTATACACAACATATGTCTTATCTTGCTCATGGCTTCATTAGCCACATGTTCGTTATACTTTGGCTCATGTAACACTATCTTTGGCTAAAGGGTAACAAAGTGGAATGGGAGCAGTGTCAGATGATGCCTCATCCTCATATGGCAATGCCTAATAGTGTTGTAGCTCTTGTGTAACCTAAGAAAATAAAACAAGCCCATCCTACTCCTTTATAAATTGCAAGGCTCCATCTACAACAGCAATTATAGACGAATAGTCTCCTGCTAACTATATCTACCTACCATAAAACGAGTCGAGCTAAATTGAATAGAACATAGAATGGGTTTGTATATACTATTAATAGAATAAATTACAAGTCTAATAATCTACTTACCAAGTGTCCAATGACAACTTTTATATGGTTGATATACCCGTGAGTAATCTCCTTATACTAAAGCCAATAATCGAAGTTGATTTTAGATGACCTTTTGACCTGCACCAACCAAAGATGCCAATTAGCTTACGTATGTATGTAATGGTTATGCAACTACATCTAGTCCACATCAGCCCTCCCCTACAAGCTAATAATGTTTTAATAATAATAGTAATAGTAGTAATAATAGTATCAATACATACATAAATAATACACAAGTAAATGAATAGTTAAATAAGTAAGTAATAGTAATAACACATATAAATATATATATAGTAAATAAATAGTACGTAATGATAGTAATTATAACACATATAAGTAAGTATGTGTGTATCCATATACATATACATATTTACGTAAGTAAATAAAAAATAAGTAGGTAATAATAAAAAGAACACATATAGGTTTATACCCGTATGTAAATACAAACTATAAGTAAGTCATGGTAATAACAAGACTATATAAGAGTGAGTGTGCATGTGTACATAGACATATATATATATATAAGTAAATAATAGTATTATTAATGAATATAACTATATATAGTACATAAAAAAATAAATAAATGATAGTAATAATAACACACGTGAGTATATAGTAAGTAAATAATTATTATAATTATAATAATAACACATATGTATAAACATATATATAATAATGAAGTAAATTGTAAGTGAATAAATAAAGTAATATATTTATTTATATATGTAAGTAAATAAATAATAGCAACAATAATATATATTATATATACATAAGTAAATATATAATAATTAAGTGATGGTAATGCTAGCACATATAATTGAATATATATATATATATATATAAGTAAGTAATAGTAAATAATAGTAATAGTACCACAAAAAATATAGCAATAAGAAGAAGAAGAAGTAAATGAATAAGTAATTGATAGTAATAATAATTAATGAAACAGATAGTCGGTAATAAATGAATGAATGAATAAGTACATATGTAAGTATATATAAATATATATAACTAAGTAAACAAAATAATTAGTTAAATAGCGATTTAAGATAGTTATAAATAGGTAGACTAGAGTTTATTTATTGGCTTTAACCTAGAATATAACAATAGAGTATAGCTTGTATTAAGAATAAAAGTTAGCAATTGGTGGTTAGATATTTTAATTTAGGCACGTAAGTGTTATGTGTAATGATTATATACGTTAAGCTAGATATTTAAATGAAGAAAACTGACGTTGAACCATTAAGATATGTTTGTTAATTTTGTTTGGTTGGAGACAAAATATCTAAAACTATTGAGGATCTAAAGGGCTACCTAATGATCGGTATAATGCATTATGTTGCATGAAATCTTGGATTGAAATGACTTGGTAGTTAGCTATTGATGTTCTCTCTAAGTTGTTGATCTTTATGGCATCAAAATGCGTGAGTATACTGGTGTTATGAGACTTTATATGAAGTTATGAACAATTATGGTAGACTAGGATGCCAACAACTTAACTGGTATTACTCTAAGAGGATACAACTAGTTTGTCATTTAGTATCGGTATTGATTTATGTATATACATTATGAATTATGTTTATATATATGCTTGATGAAGAGTCATGAAATACTTCAAGTTTATAAATGCCTAATCTATGTTGTATTAAGCCACTAAATGAAGTCATTAACTTATTTAAAGTTGCATTTGTTGTAGTTTATCATTTGTTGTAGGTTGTTGTATGTAGTTTGTTGCATAGAATTTGTGTGCGTATGCACATGATATCTCCTTAATGGATTTCATAGCTCATTCATTTGTCATTTAAATTTTAAGTGATGAATATCATGTGACTTATGAATTGTGATTAAAGCGACGTTAGTGTAACAAAAAGTTTTCATTTGGATTTAAGTTAATTAATAATCATTAGATGTTGTATATTTTAGAGAATTTGTTTAACAAAAAGAATTTATAAATAAAAGAGATAGGAAAGTATGTGTGAATAACATATTTATGGATTTTAGTAGTGGTTTTAAGTGATGCCTGCTCTTACTACAATAAGAACGTCTAGTAAAGCTGTTGCACCCTTACACTTAACATTGAAGTAAAAGAGAATAATAAATAAACAAATGTTCAAAGTTGCAGTGTCAAAATATTAGTGCAATTGAGGAGATTTCGTTATAATTGACCTCTAACTAAATATAAAATGACAAGAAACATATATCAATCGCAAGCTTATGTGATAAATTAGTTTCCAAAAGTACATTTAAAGATCTAATGTAAAACACAAATTTAAAAACAGAAACAAGATGATCCATGTGGTTAGTTTATCCACACACACATATATATTAACTAACAAACAATCATTTCATCTAGATTATATTTAAATATCAAGAAAATACATTTCAAAACATAAAACTCAAGCTTAGTAGATTCTGGTGAAATGTCTCCTAAGTCCAAGAGCTCATTCCTTGAAATCAAATCCTAACCAATCTTTAGATCCTTTAAATCATGCTAAAGCTATTATACTATAATGGTATGAATATTGGGATAAAGCTTATAAAAGTACTTCAACTTTTAATTTTTTTCTCATTTAGTACCTAAAATTTAAATTTATTCATTTTCATACCTCAATTTTTCAAATGAGAGAAATTAATACATCTGTTATAACTATCGTAATATAATAGAATAATAGTATAAATGTATTAACTTTTATCTTATTTCCATTTTTGTACTCAAACTTTTATCTTTTTGTTTTTGTACCTCATTTTTTTAAAAATGAAATAAATAAATAAATTCTTCCTGTTATCTTTTGTAAAAATATTATAAATAATCAGTAAGATAACAATTAATAATAATTTATTGAAAATTTTTTTAAAAGAAAGAATAGTTTAATTCTTGAAATTTTATTTGCACATATAGTTTTTGCAAACAGTATAAAACCTTTGGGAGTTTTTATATCTCCAAATAAATTATGCCATTTATTGTTATTATTATGATTTATCATTATCAATTTAAATAACAAAAGAAAAATAGAAACAATAATGACAACCATAATAATAAATAAATAGAAAAGAATGGTAAAAAAGGAAACATGACTATGAAATTGATCTCTTGTTAATTTCCTTCTAACTTTAGTCTAATCCTATATCTCAATTATTACTTAGCTTACATTAATTAAAGCAATCCTTTGTTAATCTTTTTTTTGGTACTAATCCAATAAAATCAATTTCATATCGACTCATAGTCTACTTCATACGAACAAGTTCAAACTCTTTTGTCAACATATAGTTAAAAATAATTTGCTCTACCCAAATAAGTTCAACTACGATTGATTTGTTTGATATATATTCATTTTTAATCTTTTTCTATCTATCTATTATATAGTCTACATAAGTCACATTAACTAAAATTTGAAGATTTGGGTCTATTATTTCTTATTCTTTTTTTTCAAAAAAAAATATATTCATTATTATTTATTGATTTTTTCATAGCGTTTTTACAATGGTTGTAATAAAAAATACCTAATTGTTTTGTTTTAAAAAGTTAAAGTACTAAAATGAAAAAAAATAAAATAAAATTTGAGTACTAAAATGAAAATAAAATGAAAATTGGCATATTTATAATATTATTTTACCAATGTATGGTAATAGCTATTATAACAAATATATTAATTTGTTCCATTTAAAAAAATAAAGTACCGAAATGAATAAATTTAAAATTTAGATGCTAAAATAAAAAATCATGAAAGTTCGGATACTTGTACAAGTTTTATCGCCATAAATATTTGTCATTTATTGTAATATATTAGGTTTAATTCTTTTTTCCCATATTAGAATATAATGGTAATTGAAAAAAAAAAATCCTTTAAATCACAATTCTCTATATAAAATCGTGTGTTTTACTAATGAAAACACTTTCAAAACCAGGGAATCACAAGGAGCTCAATTATACAACGAAACTGGCATTTCTTATCTCATTAAGATGTAATAACAAAAATGTGTCCCCGAGACTACTTTAGAAAAAAAAACAAAAACCAAACAAAACCAGGACCTAATCACAATTCACAAGCCCGCCTCTATTTATACCTCCCTCCATTGCCATGTTCTCTCCCCCTTCTCCTCTCTCTCTCTCTCTCTCTCCCTGCCATTTATGGATCCACCCAAGTTCGTAATATCCTTAGCCGAAGCCACATCTATGGCAGAAACCGCCAACCTCTCTCTCCCCACCCTCCTCCCCTCCATAGTCCAATCTACCCTCCCCCTCTGCCGCCCTTCCATCTCCAACTACCCGGTAGCTGCAGTCGGCCTCAGCGCTTCAGGCTGCATCTACCTCGGCGTAAACCTCGAATTCCCCGGCCTACCCCTCCACCATTCCGTTCATGCCGAGCAATTCCTCCTCACTAATCTCTTCCTTAATAACGAACCCGCTCTCACCTACCTAGCTGTATCCTCCGCCCCTTGTGGCCATTGCCGCCAGTTCTACCAAGAACTCCGCCACGCAGTTGACGTCAAAATCCTCGTTACGTCGGATAAAGAAAACAAGGAATATACCAAGTTGTCGGATTTCTTGCCGTATAGGTTTGGACCCCATGATTTGCTGGACAGGACCGTACCTTTATTTCTAGAGCCACGTGGTAATAAGCTAGTATTATTACGTAATGATGAAAATAACGCAAAATACGATTGTTGCAATCGGGTTCTTGAAAAGGTTACGTTTAGATTTTCTAATGAGTTGCTGCATGCAGCTTTAGAGGCGGCCAACAAGTCTTACGCGCCTTACAGCGCGTGTCCTTCTGGTGTGGCGTTGGTGGATGTTGAGGGGAAGGTGTACAAGGGGAGTTATACGGAGTCCGCAGCATATAACCCTAGTTTCGGACCAGTGCAGGCGGCGCTGGTGGCGTTTGTGGCTGGTGGTGGTGGTGGTAGCGAGTATGGGAGAATTGTGGGGGGAGTTTTGGTGGAGAGAGAAGGTGCTGTTGTGAAACAGGAGGATACTGCTAGGTTGTTGTTGCAAGTTGTTGCACCAAAGTGTGAGTTTAGAGTTGTTCATTGCACCACAAAGCTGGATGATTGATGGAAAAAGGATTCATACTGTGTGTTTGGATGGGTTGAAATTAACGGAAATGTAAGGAAATAAGTGGAAATGGAAGGAATTTATGTGTTTGGTTGCAATTGAAATGAAACAAAAATAATATGAAAATGAATGGAAATCTTTTTTTTTTTTTTCTCCAAAATTGGAAAGCAACCAATGGAAACAAGTGGAAAGTAAAGAAATGATAGAAATAGTATTATGGTAAGAGAGAAATAAAAAAAGAAGAAAGGATAATATAGTCCTATTATTACATGGAAATGAAGGATTTTCATTATTTTTCTTCCATTTTTACTTTTTATTTCCAAATAAGAATAAATATTACATTTTCTTATATTTCCTTTCTTTTTTTTTATTTTCCTTTTTACAGACTTGCTTCCATTTCTACTTTCCTTAGTAGATGACAAACATAGTGTAAAAGTAATAGAAATGGAGTTTGCTTTCTCGATGTTCCGATGTATCTCTCGTGCAATCGCATGTCGTTATATATGCATCACAAAGAAATTTCATTTAAAACACTTCTTCTAACATGTGATATGGATTTAAACACCAATCCGAGTTAAATAAATTCTATTCAAATAATAATTTCTTATATGTAAAACATGTAAATAGAAATAAACTTTTGATTGTATGTTTTCACATAGTTTCCGATTTTATCCTACTGTCATATATATATATATATATATATAATATTGATGAATATAGTGCTCTTTCTAATATGCGGTTGTAGTGTTGGTTTAAAATTCGGAGGATGAGATGGAAACGCAAGTGATGATGATCATGCTTTTTCATGGGAAATTGCTTATGGGTATCCGTTTAGAATTCGATTTTCTCAATATTAGGTTTCAAAATGCATACCAAATAGACCAAGAGATTCAAATAATCATTTCATGTCAATATTTAAATTACAATTTATGTTCAAGTCTATATAAATCTATTTATATATAAGAGACCCATTAAGACGTTGATTCGTTTAATAAAAACCGAGTCTTTAAGACTTCATAAAGTTTAAGTAAATCCAATTATAGCTATGTCATTAAGTTATAAAAAATAAAAATAAAAATAAAGAAGAAGAAGAAGACAACTAGGACAGCTTTTTATCATTTTAAGATGCACATTCTAAATCTAGATTTGCTTTCCTACGTCGTCTTGTGTAATAAAGACATACTGAAAAAGCAGGATAAAGATACCACCCCTTTGATTAAAGCATATGCATGAAGGTGAAAGTATGAATTGGTACCAATGCATTTAGCATTATTGAAAAAGAAACTGATGGTCCCAGGACCTGTTTTTATCATGCTGTGTGTGTGTGTGGTGTGGTGAAAGTTGCCGCCGTTGGCTCTCAACATATCGTACTTTTTCGGAGACAGAGAGCATGATTAAGGTGCAGTGTCCATGATTTCCACCTCACATTATGAACGTGTTCAATAATGCCATGTAATTTTCAACGGGGCATGACTGCTCAGTTTTGGAGCCTTTTGACAGGTTAATAATCTCAAAAAACTGGGAAACCTTAGTTTTTAATGGGTAGTGAAGGAAAATAACAACGGTCCAGAAAATATCGATTAACAACGAGGAAAATGATTCCCTTTTTCAAAAACACAAAGATGGTACGGTATAAAACAATCACAAAATACGCATTTAAAATCAATGCAGATAAAAACTACCCCCCACATTAAGTTTTTCGCTATGACTTTTTTTAGGATGAGCAATGGATGGATCAAAAAAGGGCACTTAAAAAAGATAATGGAGTTTCGACCTCATAAACTCTGTAACTAAGTTTCATCTCTCTGTAACTGAGTTTCATCTCAACTATGGTAGAAAGATAAATATACATCATATAAGCAAAACTTGAAATGGCCAAGAACAATATAAGCAAAATAGCTTTGTGTAGATCTCTCCCAAAAGTAATCGCGAATATACAGCATTTGCGAAGCTAGCTTGAAAGATTATATAAAGTAAAAGCTCCTAATTGAAGTTCAACCTGCTGCATTGTTCTTCAGCAGTGCAGCAGGTCCAAAGGCGAGATTTCCAGCTCCATTGGCTGGCCTGATGCTGCAACGAGCAGTGTTGTGCATTTCAATGGCACCCTTTATCTTCTGAAACTGCAGAATTTTACAAGGAGAACTACATTAAGATACACAAATTCATCAAAAGAAAGACATATATGTATGTCCAACAAAATTCATCAAAAGAAGCATGAAAATATGGATCATACTACATTGTTGTCCTGCAGCTAGCACCAGAAGTTCCCCTATCATTCCCACCTGGGATTCTCAAGATTGGACTCAACCAACAATCTATATGCTTTGTATTATCGCTTATCAGGTTTAGTAATATATTTGGTTCCCATGCATGGAATCTAATGGTTAAATGCATACTCATACAGCCAATTCCACCAACATATACATTCCTTACCCCCAAAAAAAAATATATAAATAAATAAGGGGTTAAAAAATATATATATATATATATATATATATATATATATACACAGTATTAGGAGGCCTTTGCTCAAGCATTTAATTGTTACTCCTTTCCCTTGGTGCCTAGGCTTATAGAAAAGCTCTTTCATTTTGTCAATAAGAAGCCAAAACATAAGAGAAGCAAGAAGAGAGCAGGAAATGGGCAAGAGAATATTTGAAAGAAACATCTGCCAGGAATGTACCCATTCTAATGCTCCTCCTAGAAGACAAGTTCACAAAATAGGAGGAAAGGAAATATGCAAGAACACAGGGAGAGGAGAAATTTAATAGCAAACGGAGCAAGCGAAAAAGTTAGATAAACCTCAAACGTTAATGATTGAGATATAAAAAACTTCCTCCCTGGTTATTTAAATACTTCTTGCTCCTTCGAACCGTGAAACTCACTAGGAAGCCAACCAACTTCAAAATTAACTTATTGATGTAAGTTATTGGGGTTAAAAAGGCGAATCCTCCTCATGAAAACAAACGAAGCAAGAACAAGAAAACCTAAGGGGAAAACAATTTTGACATTCGATTCACAATAGGACCATAACAAGCACTCAATATCATTGAAAAATTTTTAACACCTTTGCAAAGTTTTGACATATGATAACCAGAGCAGGACAACATGTGGGAGTATCTGGGAAACAAATAACGTGCATGAAAAGTACTAACCTTTATATCTGTATATATGTATATATATATATATATATATATATATATAATTATTTATTGGAGTACTAACCTTGGCTAAGGAACATGAAAAGGATTCTAACTGTCCATCACCACCGCGGTAAAAGTGAAAATAAGGAAGAACCCTGACATTCAAATTCTTACACATGGGCTTATTCTCATCAAAGTTTACTTTTAAAAATAAGATCTCAGGATGTTCTTTAGCTGTCCTGCAAAGCTGAGGTAAGGAAAAGAGGCGTTATCCACAGAATATTACCAAATAATCATTCTCAGAAACAATCACCCCAATGATAAACAATATTAACAAATTTTATCACAACCAATCAGCGAATGGTGCAATCATTATGGTCTGCAAAATATTAATAAAGTAAAATCTCTTAATGAAATAAAATCTCATAGAAACATTAAAAGACCAATCAATATACGTAATTATCATTCTAAAATTGATTCCTTTATTTCATTTGTATTCTAAATGTGATGTATGGAGATATAATATTCTAGAATAACTCGCACCACTCTTTTATCCATAGATTAATGTAAATATACGAATTTAAGAAAAAAGGAACTACATAGATTTAAAGGTATTAAGAAAAAAATGCATATAGCAATTATCCAAAGAAATTATTGGACCTATATCAAATTGAATGAAAAGAATTCTAATCGCCTCATCTTCTATCTCTACAATGAGCAGCATGTCATTTTTGTTTTCCTAAAGGTATAAAGACACCATAGGGATGTCTTGCTCTTTATATACAAAAACAGATATATCAAAATTTAAATAATATAACTTTGTTAAGAAACAATCCATTCAGCAGATTACTATGCCTAAATTTCCTTAACTTTGTGGCCCACTTAATCACATCTGAAGCTTGCTTGTAAGACTTGTTCAGATATGGAAGTTCACTGGTCAATGCATCGAAATCTGTAAACAAATACTGCGGAACAAATACATTAAAATCCTCAAAGGAAAGGAAAGTTAAGATAGTACCCAGGGATAAATCCCGATTATATTACACACTTGTGCCACCGATTGAAAGCAGGGAAAACAGTTCTTGAAATGTTCTGACAGATAACATCAAATATAAAGAATGACCCTAGGAATATTTACTAATAGAACATATCAGCTTGAACCTTGCAAAAAGCTTAAAGATATAAATAGGCCTACTCAACATGGCACAACTATAATCAAATAGAAAACTAGTGAAAATACTAAGTTAAGTTTGAATGACTCAACATCAGTGTAAAGATCCTTAAATATGGATATTTACAAAGATAAAAGTGAGTTTTTCACTTCATGGAGAGGTAGCAAACCACTGAAGCGCATACTCAGAAGCACTCTCAAACAAGACTGATAGTAATCAGGCAGCATGTTAAGATCCAAAAGAAAAATTAATGGGCCTGGTGCACCTCAAAAATTCAAGTATTCAATGCTAATACTATACAGGAACAATTCCAAGCACAAATTCAGTGAAAGATCAATGAAATCAACCTGTACACATATAGTGGAATAATATTGCTTTGATAAGTTAGATATGAAAATATACAACTAGTTAAGATGAAAGATCCAGGTCAAACCTTTGGAAATAATGCTTTGCATGAAGCACACCATGTACCGTAAAATTCTACAATGACTAATCTATCTCCAGCTTGACTCAAAGCACCCAAAAATTCTTGTGTGGAATGTATATCTATCATATTTGGTCCTGCATTCCGTTCCCACCATTTTGGTTGCTCAGTTTCCACAATAGCTGCATGCACCTGAGACAAAGCAACAACATTTAGCATGCGATATGAAAGATAGGCTTTGTGAAGAAAATTACTCCAAAACAAGTTACTGATTTATCCAGCACCCTCATGCAAAGAGACCAAAGAGTAACAGAGATAGTGTTCTATGACATATGGCAACCACCAATTGTATATTAGAAAAAGAACACGATTTAAAATTATAAAGAACTTTTACCCCATTTAACAACAAAACTAAGGGAAAAAAAACAAAAGAAAAAGAAGCAAGTACTTAAATAAACAACTACTCCAACGACATTAGCAAAAATCTACAGCAGCCGAACTTGGCATTGATAGATATCCTAGCACCATGAATGTTTCTCTCCAGCTGGAAGCATGCTTATCATCATCAAGACATACTTCTGTTAGCTCAGGTAATTACACTCTTTTCTTTCATTTTGGAGTAATGCAAGCCAACAAGGTTGACATAATGGTATACTAAATACTATTGAGAAATGGAATGTGGAAACTAAATACACAATCTTTACTTCATCAAAATTTAACAAACAGAGGAGAAAAATGAGGATTTATTGAATATGGACTTGCCATGCAGAAGTGCCCATCCAGCTGAAAAAGCTTTAAATATAAAAGATCTACAGTTATATTCTCGGTATAAGATACACAACAATATGAACTTCAACTTTGATTTTTAATGAAGGCAATCATCTCCAAGCAAGGAAAAAGCATAAAATAAAATTCATCATAACAGAATGATGATTTGTACCACCAGGACTACATCTTACACTCAAACCAATTAATAACAACAATTGCCAGTGAAAGCAATTCAATTATGCTTGTATGAGTTTGATTTGTTCTTTGCAAGAATAAATCTAATACCTTGATGCTGAATGTAAGGAAATGTCACAAACACACAATTCACATGAATAAGGATATAGGAACTAACTCTATGCTTAAGAAACTAAATAATCACACAAACAATGATATGGGAACTACAGACTCTAACTCTATGCTTAACAAACTGAAAATGAAGAATGTTTTGAGCTCTATTGATGGAAAACCCAATAAAAACCAAGCTCAACATTCCCTTTTTTTTTTTTTTTTGAAAGCATCATGCTTGCACAGGGGCACCATCAGTTGTTAAGATCTCACTCCTTGACCATTTTGCACCACTTCTCCAGAATAAATGAATTATGATATGGATCTGAAGAAAGCTACATTCCAAAAGCTAGCTACTGACATAGGAAAGTGTTTAGCTAGTATATATAAATATAAAATTTCCAATGTGGACTCAAATCCAACCTTACATTTAAGATCAAGAATTCCACTGCGTTTCAAAGGCCTGGCTCTCTTGCAAGCCAGCTTAGCACTAGTCTTCTTGCTTTCTACATGGATAGCTTATGGGGGTCGCAATGTCAGTATCACCACATGTGCCACATGCTTGCAAATGGATGATCGTAACGCCAATTAGTATGCATAATAGGACAGCCACAAGGCAAAACTTTGCTATTAAGGTGAGAGAGCTCAGATCAATATGAACATTGACTCGTGTCCATGCCTTACAAATGAAAAGGCAGCAAACCACCTTTAGTACTTACCCGAGAGGGGGAAAACAATGCATTTCCTAAGGCTTGATTAGGACACAAATATTCCCAAAGGGTAGGCCTAAAGGCTAAAGGCTGGAACTTACCACAAAAAATTGCACAAGTCCTTCAGTTCAAAACTTGCAGCATTTCTTGGGGCTACCTACCTTGCTTGAGCTATCTTTAACTAATGAATGGGTTTGGGTTCTTTTCCAATTAGTATGTATAGGTGTAGGAGTCCAAATGCGAAGGTTAAGTGCATACTGCGTAACAAACATGCTATACATGATAAGGGGAAATGACTTGATTTAATTATTACTTGAGGGTGATTAAGTGATGATAGAAAGGAGAACGAATAGAAAATTTCAACAAAACTCTAATACAAGGTGTAACAAGTAAAGAGACTAAATGACATCAAACTTCACTATTTGGGATAAATGAAGTGTGTGTTCTTGATTAGTATTTGAATCATTTAAGTGAGGAATAGGATTAGGTATTTATAGAAGTTAGTTGTTGATCCCATTTATCGAATCATGATGATAATCAATGACTACAATTGATACCTTTTTCTATGGACCTTATATGGATTCTCTTTGATGAGTTTAAGCTCAATAGTAGCCTTATCTTTTTAGTGTGAATCATCGAGCTCTACTTCAAGGTCGAACAAATATGAGTTTGACTCTTTTAAATGCCGGCATCTTTTGTCAAAAGACTTAAATATATTTTAACTATGGGGTTCAAGGCCCATAACCGAATTTAGTCCTCTGCAGTATCAAATAAAACATGCTGAGCCTGGTTTACGTGTCTGAAGTAGCTGATCCAATTATAGACGTATCTTGGACTACTCTAACCTATAACAATCTTTTCTTTCGAGTAATTAATCAATCATAGTGCCCCGTAATTATCCGATTTTACTTTCGAAATGCAACCATATCATCAAAAGAGCCAAAAACAATTCATAACAAAGTGCTCATCTTCCAAACCTTCATTCTTTCATTCAATAACCAAAAATCTCCTAGTCCATGCACATAATATGAGACGCAGCCAACCATCCGATGATAAACAAAACAT
This sequence comes from Lumnitzera racemosa, assembly GCA_024138005.1. Classification (NCBI taxonomy): domain Eukaryota; kingdom Viridiplantae; phylum Streptophyta; class Magnoliopsida; order Myrtales; family Combretaceae; genus Lumnitzera; species Lumnitzera racemosa. The sequence continues at coordinate 39,194,125 of JAMXBC010000007.1, forward strand.
AGCCCATAAAACTAAAAAGAAAGACAGAACCTAAAAAGCACTCAAAAATGAAACTTAAAGCATCAAACTTTCACATAATTCGAAATACATACCTTTAAATACTCAAATTGCTTTCTGGGTCTGAACCCATGACCTAAAGCAATATCCCTAACAAAACAAACCCTCTTATTACCCTTATCATGAGACAAAGGGATCCCCTTTGGAATTGAATTTAAAGAAGACCCAACTGAAGTTATTAGCGGAGAAGATAAAGAAGATGAAGGGAAAGACAATTTAATAACATCAGCCATCTAAAAGGCACAAACTTTGAATCAGAATAAGAACTAAACACCCAGAAAGATACTAACTCTGCAGATTCTAACGGAACTTAAGAGGACCCAAATGGGAAAAATCACAGGTAAACGTCAAATTATCAAACTTGAAGCCACAACAGTAGGAATATAATAGGTATTAGTGAACAAGGTGTCGTTAGTGGTTGGTTGGAAAAGGTTGAATGGTATAAAGTATCTTGTGGAAGTTAGGAAACTTGTTATGTGGGAGTTTGTTTGTTATGTGGGTGTTTGATGTTTCTTAATTGGGTTTGTTGGTGAAAGAACAGGACCTGTGCAGGATACGACCCCCGGAAATTCGATTAACGGTGGGTCGCTTCGCCGTTGGTTTTTCAAGCGGATGGGTGGGAGTGTTTGTGTGTGTTATAAAGCTTCTAACAGGTTATGGTTGGAATCCCATGTACGGTCCTACTTTGATGCCGATTTTTTAGAATATAAGATATTTTAAATTTGGAGACCCATTTGAGACTTTGACTTTTTAAGCTCTTATAAGTGTCCTTTAATGGAGGAAGGAGGATGCTTCGTTTATTTTCCCAATCAGCCTTATTGCCTCTCTAAAGTTGATTATTGCCTTCTTAGTCTTGCCGACTCCATTAGTAATCTTGCGGAGAAATGACCAAGAGACCGATAAAAATCACGAAAGGAAAACTACCGAGTACGTGTACCAATGACACTCTTCCGTGTGTTATTGTTTGTTGCAGTAGAAAAATCATTGACATGAATACTTCATTTTCGCAATAATTTATTGGTCTCTTCATCATTTCTCAATGTTGCGTGAGACGTTAGGAAACCATGTTCGTGGGAGTTGTGGAGTGCAAGATTACGAATGAAGCGGGTTTATAAGTTGCTCTTATTATTCCAATTATCAATGAACGAATTGAGTTTTGTTAAATTTTAAACTTGTTGGATGAATTAACTCAAAAGTTGAATTAAGCTTAGAAAAACATAAGCATATGTCTAATTTTGTTGACTTGTAGTCTAAATAAAAATTTATTATGATTGCAATTATATAAATTTTTTCAAATACTCAATTGGCAAGAAAAACACAAGCATATATCTAATTTCATTCCACCGATGAATGAAAACAATGTGTGCGTGTATCTATACTAGCAAACACTTACATTTGTTCTATAGGTGTTAAAAATTGTAAACAGTAGTTCTTTTTTAAGTAAGAGTGAGTGTATATATATATGTATAACCATCCTATAAGTGTTTGCTAATATATATATATATATATATATATTTATATAAATATCCTAAATTCCTTTTTTTTTCTTTTATATAACCCCTAAAAAATTATTTTATTCTAAAAATATAAATTTATAATATCAAAATTTCTTTTGGATATCAAGTTGTATTTTTTTTTTTTTAAATCAAGACTACCCTTGTGAAACTCTACAAATACTAATAGAACATTCGATTATATTAAATCAATATTTTTAAGTTCATAATTCTTACCAAAGAATTAGATAGAGCATAGAAAAGTGAAGTTATGGTAAAAGACATGGAATAAGTGTGGTTATTTAGATTTTAACAAAAATTTTGGGAAACAATATGGGTAGTTACTCATAAAATGATACTATTTTTATATACATCTAGTACAACCCTTTTTCTATAATAGCTAAAATATTAAGCAACGAATTTTAACATTATGCTAGACACATCAAAGTAGAAAGGTACACAAAAAGAATTATTTTACTTTTTCTTAATTGTATTATTATTATATTTGAATGACATTCTAGTTTTGTTTCTTTTTGCTTTTCTCAATACTTGTATTTTTATAATACCTAATAATATTAAATATCATTCATTAAAGAATTTTTTTGATGTTTACAATAGAGGAGGGGATTCAAACCTATATCAATCTTATAGGACAACATGGAAACTAAATTATAAGAACTTGATATTCATTAGAAAATAATGGTATCATTTAATTGCTGCAATTTAATGATATTGATTAGATAAAATCGTTCTATTTTTTCATTTATCAGAACTAATATTAAATTTTATTCATCCTACATTATATGCATGCAACTATAATGAGTGTGTCTAAGTAAAATAGATCAAACATAGTTTATATGCATTTTCCCCTAAAACATATATATATATATATAAGCACATACAGATATATACATATAAATATATATATGTATTTTTATATTAGAAAATTCTGCCAAGTAAAGTACAATTAGATAATTCAAACCCTTCCTTTTTCCAATACCCGTTGGTATTAGTCGTTTAATTGACCCTCGCTAGGCTATTTCCTTTACCATGAAATTTCCACCAAGAGCCTACAAGCTAGCAAATCTTGGCCTTTGCCCGATCCTTGTGGGCTAAAGCATGTTCACATCCGTCCTAGAAGACTAAAGGAGAAGAACCAATTGCTGCTATAAAAACGAAAGCAAAATCGAATTCATGCTCAAGCATAAAACCAAAATAGATGCTCAAGTGCAGACAACCCTTTGAAATGGAAAAACATAGTTGAATGAAGACTAACAGCATGTCTATGTGTTCAACCTCAAATATTTTCCTTAAAATTTTTCAATACTTTGCTATGAAACCAAGGAGGGCATCATAGAGACTTGTATAACATCAACTTTGCTTCATTTATCCAAGGAAAAATTAAATTTAATTGCTGAAATAGCTGAGTTAAGCGAACAAAACTATATCTATTTGTCCTATCGGAGTTTAGAGCTATTAGTATCTGCTCCTTTATAATAGATGTTCTTGTTAATTGCTATTAATTAGACCTTTATCTTTTCCAGTTTTTTTTTTTATTTTATATACTCTATTAAAAGTTTTGATGAATGAATGAACTATTGTTCTTCGAAACAAAATAAATAGATGAATAATAATCCAACACGATATGTTTAGCTCCAAGAACCAAGCAGGAGCATGCTTGAGAACAAAGTGTTAGTAATACTCTAGAACTCGGAGTGTTACAACCTGTCACATGTTCTTATTTATTTATTGATACATTAGGTGTACATAAAAGCTAAAATCTCCAAAATTATATAACAAAAACTCCAAATATTTTCAATAAAATTTAATTCTTCAAACAAATCTAAAATAATTTCTTAATAGATTTTATAAAGTTCTTAACAAGAATTTACCAATTACAAAATAAACTTTAATTGTCCAAAATTAAAATTATTTTCAAGATAGAAACTCTAAGCGCCACTCCCCATCTTAGTAAACTTGATGATTGAATCTAAAATCATCAAACTTTATAATTTCTATTCAAATACCTGCACTTGAAAAGTTAATATGGGGTGAGTCAAAGTCTAGTATAGAATGCAACCAACACATGCGCATGATACACACCACCAACAAGTTACGTGAATAACTACAATAATCAAGGCAATAAACATCGTTTATTATTTTAATTATTAGCTAACACTCAATACAATTTTAGATTACTAAAAATTAGGGCAACTCATGAACTCTAAATAACTAATATATATAATTATTATGTAAGTATTGGTGTGGGCCCTACCTATCACTCACGTAATCATTCCTAGAATCTAATTAGGTCATCTCAATACGGTACTTCTGCTTAAGGCAAGTTGCTTACAATCACCAGGTGCTTACTAACTCTCTTAAACCCTACTAAAGAGAGATCAAAGCCAAGCACAAACAGCTTAGAATTTATTAAGTCCAAGTTTCAAATTAGTTCGATTAAACAAATACTATACTTTAAACAAACACAATAAGCAAACATATACCCATATATGGTTCAATAATAATATGAACAATTCTTCAATTAACTCCTGCTCCTAGAGTAATCACATAAAATAATAAGCCTCGGAATCATATTTTTGAATTCTAATTATTACTATCAATTTCATGTATTTCTATTTTTATTTTACACTTATAAGTTAGTTAGGTCAATAGGTTTAAGGTTGGTAAGTAGGATCTAACTAAAAATCTTTTAACTACCTTTTTAATGTGCTTGATTATCAAAATAATTTTAGATTTGTGTATCTATTAGTTTATTAATATTTAAGAAAAGAAGATAGTAGGAAATCAATGTTAATATATAAAATTTCAAATAAGAAATATATACCTAAGTCAAGTAAACGGTGTGTACTTTTCCTATGTATACGACGTATATACAAAGTACATATTATGTATATTGTCATACCCCGAAACAGCAAAGTCGTAACAGCCGTGCCATGTAAACCATTCTAAGAGAGTAATTGGCCTTACAGCCGCTATCCTAGAACTGATCTACACAAGGCGTCCACGACTAACCCACTTTAAAGTAAACAATTTATAATTTAAATAAATCACTTACCTAAGAAAATGAGAAAATATATATATACTATAATTCAGTTATTACATTATTCAAAAATGAAAAAAAAAATCTAAAATAAAAGCTTAGACCTTAAAAATATATGTTTGTTCTTCAAATGTTTTTCCTCACTTCGTAGGATCCAACAATTGCTAGCTTCAGAGTAGTTGTTTCCGTTTCTTAGCCAGCATCTGCATGACGTCTATAAGGATGTGAACAATCATAACTTAACAAGTTAGGATGGAAGACTTAAACTACACTACAAACATAGCAAGGTTATCAATTAACTTATTAGGTGCAATCCATGTTCAAGCAAATGACATCACATGACGTTGTCTGGTCAGTCGTGAGATTAGAGAAATTGTGTCCGCTATAATCTAGGCTGAGGAGTTACCATTAATGCAATAGCTCATGACTAAACCCAGGCTTGTGCAATGGAGACCTTACTCCTCCTGCGACTACCTTCAAACCATTGACTTCACCCTCGCCGCGACCTCCTCTCTTGTCACTTAGTTCAACTAAGGATGAAAAAGGGATCATTATGCAATCCCGCGCTATCCCTTTTAAAAGGATCGATATTTAACCGGAGAGTCCTAAGTTCTCCTAATGGGTTGCTATGTAGGTCCGATTATGATTATAGGTCGTATATTTGATTAGGTCTAGTTTAGGGTGATTAATCATTTCATACAAATCATACAATATAAGCCAGAACAACAGACAGAATCATAGCATCACTCATAATCAAGCGCATGCACACAACCAACTATCTAACAAGCACAATCAAGCAAAATCTCAAGCCTCTAAAATACAGCAATGTATTAATCCCAACTTACCTAGACTCCTCGCTCACTCATTCGAAGTCCAACTTGCTCGGTTATCGTCGATCATCCCTATAACACAAACGTAGTTTCAGTTTTTTTATATAACTATTATAGGTTCATTTTATCCTATAACGCTTATTGTTATGTTTTGTTTAGGGTTTAATATACCTAATTATCTAGGTCTTAAGTGTTTTACAATTATTTTAGGTTTAGGGTTAGGTTCGGGTTTAGTTTCCGCATCGATTTTTAAATTAGATTCTAGTTTTCATTCTGAAATCTTAAATATGCTCAAATCCTAATGTGAAATTAATCACATTAAACTCAACTATTCTAATATCCTATTGGGTCTTAATTTAGTATTCTAAACTATTTGATACACGCTAATCCTAATTGGGATACCGAATTTATTACCGCTGTGAGAAAATCTTATATTTTTTTTATACAATTACCTAAAATTAAATTTTGTTTCTGATTTATTATATTCTAATTTTTATTATTATATTATCTAATCAAACCTAATTTTTTTTATAATATTCCTAATTTTCTACAATTAGCACATAATTCCTTCATTAATTACACTTAACATTCCAAAGGCTAGGATTAGGTTTCCACATCAGAGATTAACATCCCTAAACATCTATTTACTATCTAAATCAGTAATTAGTGTTTTAATCACCTAATTAACCCAAAATTACCCAATTTTTCCATCATTTTAGGGCTAAAAATTAACTTAAAAATTTCAAAAATTAATTTTAAAAAAAAAATGGCTTCATAGCACTGTTCTATATCACTTAAGCATTCTACAGAAAAAAATTTGAGCTCCAAACTACACTCTTAAGCTTATTTATTTTTAGTTCTAATCATGTTTGGTTTTGCTTAATTTGTTAAGAACCCTATATTTTCAAATGTGATTAAACTAAATCATTAATTTTCCCTAAATCTACATACAATAAAACCTCAAAATAACAATTTTCATAATTTTCTAGACAAAATAACTAACTTTAAGAAATTATACAAAACCAGAACAAATAAGGGACTCACCCGGTTCGATACCTTTTGGCAGTCCAACTCCGGTCCAAGTATGTCGGCCAGCTTAGGCGGTGGGTCCGGAGTAGGGTGGTGGTGGTGGCTCAGTCCTAGGTGGTGGTGGTGGCTCAGTCCTAGGTGGTAGTGGCTCAGTCCTAGGTGGTAGTGGTATGTGGGTTTGGCTCACTAGCCCTATCTGCACAGTTTTCCTTTTCTTTTTTTTCTGGTTTTTCTCTTGAATTTTTGAAGTTCTCTATTTTTATTTGATTTCTAACTGTCCAAAGGAGCTCTGTAAATTTTCTCTCTATTTATAGAAGTTTTTGGTAATTAATATGCATTAAATGAGATAAGACATTGTCTAAATCCCTTAATTTTGGCTTTTGTGTTGCTTAATTCTAATTGGATAATTTTTCTTCTCCAGCTCTTGACTTGCCACGACCAGATATTCATGATTCCCTATCCCTCTTATTTTTTCTCAATTAATTAATAATTTTCTTTAATTATTTACTAAGTTTTTCGTCAATTTAAGTAACACATGTGAACATTCCTAATTATTATTTAGGTCGTTCTATGATTTATTAGTATATATATAATTTATTTCTAGCGATTCGTTAATTATCGGAACGCATTTTACGCATTTTCGATAAATAACGAGTTATATACTTAAAATTTGGAATTTTTATATTCTTTTATTTTATTGCTTATTTTCTTAAATTCAAACTTACGGAATCATTTTACTAATATTTCTATCTTTACTTATAATTTAGGCTCGATCGGATTTTTCAACCGATCGAAATCCTAAGTGAGTGGTCGTGAGGCTTACATACACCATATTCCATATGTGCAGTATGTGTCCAAGTTTACGTCATGTGATCCACTCTGTTTGCCATGTACATAGTGTATATACATGCCATGTACCTCCCCTTCAACAACACCCCCCCCCTTTTTTTACTTTAGTTTGCTCCACTAATTTAATTTTAACACATACTTCGATTTTTGCAAGAATAATTCTAAATCAATCTTTAAATCCCAAAAATCAACATATTCTATTTTTTTTTTTAATTGATTCCCACTTCATCCTTTTATGATCAATCCTAAATCATTATACACTCCTAAATCTCCATAAATTTTAGTCTTTTAACAATTATAACAACGAAACTCTTAGATAAGTTCCGAATGCCCATTTAATCATCAAGAATAACAAACATACCTTAATTGCCAAATCCTTATGGTTCCTTACACTATACCCTTACTTATTAGTCCAGCTAATTATGGTACTCTTGGATCCAAAACTCTACAACTCTCTCCTTCTTCCAATATTGTTTCTTCTCTGCAATATTGCAACCCTTTTGAATTTAGGGTGGAATCTTAATCAATAAATCAAAATATCATAATTTGAATAAGAAATCTTACCTTAACAGATCACTTGATTTTGGCTATTGGGATTACCTACAGTAGTTTGCACCACGTAAATTGTCATGCCCCAAAGCGGCAGAGTCATAATAGCCCCACCGTGTAAACCACCCTAAGATAAAAGTTGGTCTTACAACCGCTATCTTAGACCTGATCTACACAAGGCGTCAACGACTAACCCGCTTTGGAGTAAATAGTTTGTAATTTCAATAAATCATTCATCTAAGAAAGTGAGGAAATATATATATTCACTATAATTTAGTGATTACAATTATCGTTTGTAATGTTTCTCCGAAATATATTTCCTAGTTATTACATTATTAAAAAAAATGAGAAGTTCTAAAGTAAAAGCTTAAACCTTAAAAATATATGTTCGTTCTTCAATATTTTTTCTCACTCCCCAAGATCCAGCAGTTGCTAGCTTCAGAGTAGTTGTGGCCGCTTCTTAGCCAGCACCTGCACGATGTCTATAGGGATGTGAGCAACCACAGCTCAGTAAGTTAGGACAAAGGACTTAAAACTATACCATACACACAACAAGGTTTTCAATCACTTATCAGGTGCAATGCATGTGCAAGCAAATACCATCGTATGACATTGTCCGGCCCGTCGTGAGATTAGAGAAATTGCGTCCGCTCTAATCCGGGTTGAGGAGTTGCCGTTAATGCAACAGCTCATGACCAAACCTAGGCTTGTGTAATGGAGACCTTGCTCCTCCCGCGATTACCTTCGAACCACTGTCTTTACCCTCGTCGCGACCTCCTCTCCTGTCACTTAGTTCAACTGAGGATGAAGAATGGACCATTTTGCAATCCTGCGCTATCCCTTCCGAAGGGGTCAGTATTTGGCCAGAGAGTCCTAAGTTTCCCTAACGGGTTGCCATGCATGTCCGATTATGATTATTGGTCGGATATTTGATTACGTCCAGTTGAGGGTGATCAATCCTTTCATACAAATGATACAATATGTGCCAGAGCAACAAACAGGTTCATAGCATCACCCATAATCAAACACATAGACACATTCAATTATCTAACAAGCACAACCAAGCATAATCTTAAGCCTCCAAAATACAGCATCGTATTAATCCCAACTTACCTCGACTCCTTGCTCATTCACTTGAGGTCCGATTTGATCAGGCCATCGCCGATCATCCCTACAACACAAACGTGGTTTCAGCTTTTCATATAACTATTATAGGTTTATTTTATCCTATAACACTTATTGTTACGTTTTGTTTAGGGTTTAATATGCCTAATTATCTAGGTCTTACGTCTTTTATAATTATTTAGGTTTGGGGTTAGGTTCGGGTTCGGTTTTCACATCGATTTCTAAATTAGGTTCTAGTTCGATTTCTAAGTAGTGTTTTATACTCTAACCCTAGAAATTCGTTTCAACCCATAATGTGAAATTAATCACATTATTTCCCGATCTCCTAAATACCATCATTACCCCTAGTCAGTATTTTATTTCATCCGGTATACTTATATCCTTATTAGTGTTCCGAATTCACTCCTAATGTGAAAATTTTTTACATTTTTCATATAATTACATAAATTCAAATTTCCTATCAGATTTATTGTACATTTTTATTATTATCACAATATCAATTTTTATTATAATATTTCCTATTTATTATATTTCCAATAATTACCTTTATGTATATATTACACTTCTAATATTTATATCACTCTAATTATCATTTTTAAACATCAATTATCATTTCAAAATGTCTAAATTCATCCTAAATTAGATTTTACTCCTAATTACCCTAATTTACAAAATTAACTTAAAATGTACTATTTTCCATATTACTTATTTACTACATAATTAACCTAATAATGACATCTAACACCCTAAATGCTACAAGTATCATTCTCCATCAGATTTCAACATCCCTAAACATCTACTTATTCACTAAGTCAGTAATTAATAATTTAATTACTTAATTAACTCCAAATTACCCAATTTTTCCATCATTTTAGGGCTAAAAATTAACTTAAGAATTTAGAAAATTAATTTTAAAAAAATGGCTTTATAGCACTATTCTATATCACATGAGCATCCTACAGAAAAAAATTGAGCTCCAAACTACACTCCTAAGGTCATTTATTTCTAAACCGAAATGTGCTCGGTTTTGCATGATTTCTTAAGGACCATATATTACGGGGCATGTTTTCATCAAACTAATATTTTTCTTACAAACTACATACAAAAATATCCCATAATAACAAAATTCATAATTTTATAATAATATTTACTATTTTTACAAAATTACACAAAATCGGGCTGGAAATCGAATTCACTGATCTGGGTGGCTTCGGCCATCGCCGGCCGCCGTAGCCTTATCATCCGGCATGGGCGCTGCCACCACCGTGTGGCGGTGGTGGCCGTCCACTCCCAGCTCCTCGTCTGGTGTGGGTTCCCTTTAAAAGCCCTAATTGCACAGTTTTTCTAATTTGTTTTTTCTAAACCAAATTTTTCTCTCAATTTTCGTCTCTCCCTAATTTTTTTTTATTTCTAACTGTCCAAATGAGTTCCTAAATTTTTCTTGCTATTTATAGGGCTTTAGAGGATTTATTGTACATTAAATGGGACAAGACAATTACCTTATCCCTTGATTTTTGGCTTTTATGTTGGCTTATTCTAATTGGACGAATTTTTTCTTATTTTTTCCAGCTGCCACGACCCAATTCTGGATCATTCATGATTTTTCTTGATTTTTCCTTATTTAATTATGAATTTTCTTTAAGCATTTTGTATTATTTTAGCATATTTCGCGTATTTTAAGAAATTACGCGTATTTATACTTACATGTAAATTCATATATAGTACAAATAAATATTCCTAAATATTATTTAGGTTATTTTATAATTTTTAGTATACATATAATTTATCTCTAGCGATTCGCTAAGTACCGGAATGCCTTTTACGTATTTTCGATAAATAACAAGTTATATACTTAAAATTTGAAAATTTTGTAATCTCCTATTTTATTACTTATTTTCTTAAATTCAAACTTACGGGATCGGTTTACTAATGTTTCTAGCTTTGCTTTATAATTTAGGCTTGATCGGATCATTCAACCGATCGAAACCTCGGATTACTTAGTTGTGGGGCTTACATAAATCTCAAGAGATCTTATCAAGAATCCATTATCAATAGTTGTGTACACATCATGATCCATTAATATGAGAAAAATGTAACTTACCTCTTTCATTTTTGTGATTCTTGCATAAGATCATAGCTTACTTATATAAAGGGTTTTGCAAAAGGAAGAGAACTCTCTTGTCAATATTGAGAGGGTTTGCCTAAAGGAATGATAAAAGACTTAAATCAATAGAAAAATCATTACTTATAGATAAGGTTTCCCAATCCCTTTTTTTGCTTCTGTTTTTACCCCTGCTTCAAAGATGCCAATTACTTAAATACCCCCCTTATTTAAGACCATTATTTTTATGCTCTTGACTGCATAATTAACTCTTTTTTATTAATTTTGTGAGGTTTTACAGTATTCCTTAGCATTTATATTATTTGTATTCTCATTTCCCTTTTACTTGGCCTTGTAGGTATATTTCAAGGGTTAACTTTTGTTGGTTGCTTTACTTCCTAAGCTTCAAGATTCAAAAATACAAATCAAGTTTCTTTGAAAAATCTAACTTCATGCACAAAAACTAAAATTTCCTCCATGCCTTTTAGCTTATTAGATGCCATTGGTGCAACTCAAGGAATTCTCAATGTCACTTATTTCAATATTGTTTTCGCCTAAGCATATATTACTTCTTAGCAGTGCAGATTAAATCTAGTGGTTATATGTTTGTGTTTTTATGATTACATCCTATTTACTTCTAAATGTTAGTTGAACTTAAAGCTGAACTAAACCAAAAACAAGAAAATTGAATAACAATGTAGTTTACATCGATTTTGTTCAATCCAATTTGATTAGTTCTCATTAAGCCCCGAAGCAATAGTCTTTTCTTCTTAGGTTCTTTTTTATGCAACAAACAATTTTATTATTATAATGAGTGATTGAAGATATGGTTATTTGACCTATTAACAATCCATTATTATGTTGAGAAGATAAATAAGTTATTTGATTGCATGTTAGGAGAGCACAAAAAAGAACATAGAGCTTCTCACATTATAGAAAGCAAAGATTTGATTATATGTGGGGTTGTCTTTACTCAAATGTTAACAAAAATTAGATAAATACATCCCAATCTACAAAATTAATTTCACTAGGCATAGGACTTTAAGTAGCTAAGTAGGCATGGACGAAAAAAGATTCATTATGTTTACATGCCTTGTGTACATCATACGTGATATGTAAATATTAATAAAATGTTACTACGTATAATAATGCAATAGGTAGTTTTCAAATTAATTACTACAAGTGATTTACATAGTCATATATGTCAATATTTTATTGAAATTTAAACAGTACATATGGATAACAACTAGTGTATATTGTCTACTGAGTCATTTCTTGGCATGGATGAACTACTTCATTAAGAGCTAACATTTCATTCCCACTATATATTAAATTGTAGCAAGGATAAAGATTGTCCCTGTGTACCATTTTGATGAGCTACCAACCACTAGTCCTCTTACTCATGCATGGCTCCAAGGCCTTTACTCCCTCACCTAAAGAATTCTTTCTCATCAATCTGCCAATGATGAGAAACTCTATGCAAAAGAAGGATGGCTAAATTTCTTGAAAGCTTCGAAAGATTACACCCTGCTCTATTTTCTCCCTCTTATGCCAAGTGATCCAACCTCCATTTACCGAGAGATTCCTATCGAATGATAAGACATTCTCCTTTATGCTAAGGACTTTTCTTTCAGCCTTCAACCAATACTTGCTGCATCCCTTTCTCATCTCAACAATCCCTAATACCATCACACCTTAGTTCCACTCAACTACTGTACTTAAAGAATCTTCGTACAGAACCAACGTTACACTGCCACCTATTCTTTTCATATGACATTGTACTACTTTTCCATTTTTATCTTTTGTCCTTTTTACCCTTTTCCGTATGTACTAAGAATCCCTTTCTTGTGTATGCCTTTTTTGTAATTTCTTTATTTGTGATGTTGCCTTACGGACTTACTATAAATAATCCCTTCTCTTTATAGCTGGAATCATCTTAATTGATAGATAAACATTGAATATATTATTCTTGCGAGACACCACTCTTTAAATCTATTTTCATACACTCTTATCTAGTCTTACCGAGTAACTCAAGATTAGTAGCGAGTGGATCTTAACATTAACTTGTGTGTTAAATTAAGTGAAGTGTCAAGTTGTGTTATGTTCGTAGGTGGGTCATATCCTTTGAGCAGCTTTACGTCAACTACTCTAGTAAGTTTATTGACCCATTCATTTCAAGTTTCTTCAATATTTTGAAGGATTTATTTCTTCTAATCTGCTACAGTAAGTCCTAGTGATAACTAAGCTCTTAAGTACATCACATTCTAAATAAAAATTCAGTAAGTTCACACATGAGAAACCATTCCAGAGTAGGGAAAATGCTCTCCAAGATCAATTTAAGAGTTAAATTAGCACATTCACTATATGATCTACAACTGTATAAGGCATAATGAGAAATTATCTAATAAAGTTTTGAAAATAATAAGGATATTATCAATAAGCTGTCATAGAAAAAAAATGGTTAAAATTACAGCTATAGAACAAGATCAACTTTTATAATAATTTCACGATATTTCAAGATACAATTAAAGTAAGTCAAATAAACATTACTCTTTCATAAGGGAAATCAAAACTCACCTAAGCTTTTCCATCTAGAATAAGTAATGAATATACATGAGACAATTAAGTCATTTCATTAGATGAACATGATTTCACAAATCAATCCATTAGTTTCAATCATGACATATCCTAGAAATCATTAGAATGAATAAAATACAAAATGAAACAAGCTTGTTGTAAAAGATTAATAGATATCCATTCAAGAAAAATCTTGAAAAATGTAGAAGATTCATAAACAATTTTTTTCCAAAAGGAAAATTAATCTTAATCATCAAAAACAAAACATGGAGTTTTGGATCTATTTGTAAAAAATTTTCTACATATAGGAAAATATTATGACTTCAAAAGTTTTGAGGTACATGAAGCTAAATCCTTAGTATGCTCAAACTAATCAAACTAAAAGGATAAATAATAAGCATGTGTTCTCCTCTAGCAAAAATATCTGAAACATTAACAAGATGCGATACTAAGCAACATGGGACCAACTATTCAACTTACTAAGCATATCTAATCTAGAGCTCAAAATAATAAATATGAAAGTAAAAGGAAAGCATAATGAGAAGCTGAGGCACAAAGTTCTCACTATGTGTTATGCAACTTATAAGATATTAATGGGGCTACTAGCCTACTTAAGTATATTTACCTTGCATGGGTAGGTTTAGTTCTCAAAGTTCAACTACTAATTTTAATAGGAATATAAAAGAAACCAAACCACTAGAAAACTATTTGAACTCAACTTGAAATCTACACCAGCTCGATTTAAATGTAATCGAACTGCTCTAGTAGATTATTGAGCTTAGCTTAAGTTTAAGGTGATTTGGCTCAACATACTCCAAAACCTAATTAAGCTCAAGTTTAGCTTCGAACGCAAAACAATTTCAAGTTAAATTCACAATTTGATATAATTTAAGTTAAGGATGATATTACATTTCAAAATAAACAAGCATGAATTAGCTTAATCAAGCTGATCTTGAGCTTGTGATGTACCACTTGGAGTTGAGCTTGAACTCAATCCTATACTATCTTAACTTGATTAGTTTGATTACAACCTTAGCTTTGGTTAAATGGCAAAAGCTTTTTCTAGCACTTTAGGCTCAAAAAACTATAGCACATCAACTAGATTGTTTCATGTGTGTTTATTATCAATTCACAATTTCATGTTTGCTCTATCACTAGCACAAATGATTTGACATTTTTTTGTTATCTAATTAAGGCAATTTATAAAAAATAACTTTACAATTAAGGCTTTTAAGAATTATCCCATATCTATTGGAATAACGGTTGAATATCATGTTGCTCATTTTCACACATAAAATGGTCTTGCTAAATCATTTGTTAAACGTCTTCGATTTACAACAAAATCGTTATTTATGATGTCTAAACTTCTCATTTCTGCTGTAAGACACACTATTTTACATGCAGCAGCACTTATTTGCATCAAGACAACAAGTTATCATAGATTCTCTCCTATACAATTGATTTATGCTTAGGCACAATATTTTGGTATACGATATATGTTTCGATATTTCCATCACAAAACATAAAGATGGGACCTGAAGGAGGTTAGGAATATTTGTTCACAAGAAATCTCCATCTATAGTTAAATATCTAGAATCATTGGTAGGAGAGATATTTAGAGCAAGGTTTGTTGATAGTTGTTTTGATTAATCAATTTTTTTCAATGTTAATGGGAGCAAAGAAATAGTTGAAAAAAGAAATCATTTGAAGAGAATAATCCTTACCTAGTTTTGATCCTTGTACAAATTAATGTGAACTTAAAGTTCAAAAAATTATCCATCTCCAAGATATAACAAATATATTACTAAATGCATTTAGTCATCCAAAAAAAGTAATCAAATTGCATATTTCTATTGTAAATGCTCTAATTAAAATTAATGTTCCTAAAAGACAACCTATTACTGCAAATAAGTCTAAGTACATTAGAAATGTAGGAGACCAATCAGTTCTAAGGATAAAAATCTTGAAAAAAGAAAAGAAACAAATATTAAAGATGGTCAAGAAGATGATGTAAAATCTCATGAGGAGGTAAATCTCCATGACATGATTGATAAAATCATAGAAGAAATTTAGGTACTTAAAATTAATGTAAATGATGAGATATCAATAAATTATGTCATGAGAGGAATGCAATGGAAAAGAAGTGAAACAAACGTTGGTAATATTTTTATATATAATGTAGCTCTCAATATTATGGAAGAAAATGAGTGTCTTAAACCTACCTTTGTAAAAGAGTATAGCCACAAAAATGATTGGTCAAAGTGGAAAAATGCAATCTAAGTAGAATTGAAATCTCTTGCAAAAGGCGAAGATTTTAGACCAATAGTCCAAATACCAAATGGTATATGTCCAGTGGAGCATAAATGGGTATCTAGTCCAAAGTGAAATGAGAAGAATGTGATTATAAGAAATAAAGCATGTCTTATTGCCTAAAGATTTACCAAAACCCCTAGTATTGATTTTGAGGAGACATACTCTAATATGGTGAATTGATAGATTACTAACCTCTATCTCTCTTACTCGTGCGCATCTCAAAAGCTTTCAATCTCTCACCAAAAGGATTCTCTCTCATCAGCATACCGAAGATGAGACATAGTAATCGAAGAATAGTACGCAAACTCCTTCAGGACTTAACTTAGATACTCCCTACTCTATTTTAATCCTTGTGCCATTGTCGATCCTCCTTTTGCTGAGGCTAACCAGCTAAGTGCCGAGGTTGAGGTCAATACACACCAAGCCCTGCTTCAACCCACAGGAATTTCATGTGCTGAGGTTGACTAGATGAATGCCAAAACCCTTGCACGATGGGTCATTCTCTTTTGACCTACTGAATAGCAATATTTCTTATTTGCTTCTGCAATCCTAGATACTACCTATCTGTAGTCGCTACATCCTGAACCCAACTCAGCTATTGCGCCTAAAGATTCTTTAGTATGAACCCATTGATGAGCTACCACCTATCCATCACTTTTTCTGACATTATACTATTATTCCTTTTCATTATTTGTCCTATTTACCCCTTACGTACATACTAAGAATCTCTTTCTTCTTTAGTCTTTGTGTAATTTTTCTTATTTGTAATGTTATCCTAAAGACTTAACTATAAATAGTCCATTTTCACTATAGCCGAAATATCTTACATTCTTCTCAGCTATTGAATATACTTGTTCTTATGAGATATTCCTCTCAAAGTACGATCTCTTTACACGCTTATTTAATCTTGTCAAGTAACTTGAGACCAATGGTGGATAGACCCTGACATTAGCTTATGTATCTTTTCAAGCAAAGTGTTGAGTCGTGTTATGTTCGTTAGTGAGTTACATCCTTTGAATAGCTTCAAGTAAGCTATTGTGTTACGTTTGCTGACCGTTCCATCATAGTTTTCTTTGATATCTCGAAGGACCCATTTGGTTCACATTCCTTACGATAAGTCTTAGTGATTACCGAGCTTTTAGGCATATTATATAATCTTGGTATCAAAGCTTGAGGTTGAGACCGAATGCTGTATCAAAGTAATTCCTACTAGTGTACTATTATGTTATACTCTGTTTTCTACTAGAAGAACAAAGCAAGCCTGTAGTTCATTATTTGATTCATATTTTCTAAGTGCATGGGAATTTCTTATGTAAGGAGTGCTTTCTAAAGTTTTGTATTGAGAATATCGAATTCTAGTGTTTAAGGAGAGATTAACGATGTCGAGAGTGATGCCCGTGGTCATGGTCATGGTCATTTTAACCAACAAACCCTATAAACTACTAATAAGCAAATACAAGACCTTGCTACCATTATGGCCAATTTGGTTATCTCTGTACAAAGGGTCTTAGAAACCAGACGTCAGGAAAGAATCACTATTGAACAAGGTCGAGAGGTAAGAGAAAGGCCGAGAAGGCAGAACCAGAACTAATCATTATGAACTAAGCTCCACCCCAATGTGCTGATAGAGTTGCTAAAAGGAGACTAAAGTTAGATGAAGTTAAAGAGTATGATGAAGAGGAGCAATACAATGGGATTGAAGAGCATGACTTGAGAGCTACCAAAGGAGCCAAGCATCACATAGTACAAATTCCCAACTTGAATGGGTCCGATAGTGTTGATGACTACTTAAAATGAGAGGAGAAGATCAAAAAGATATTTGAATTTTATGATTATGAGGATGTTGTTTGTATCAGAGGAGCTGTACTAAAGTTTTTTAGATATACAGCAATATGGTAGAAAAAGTTGCAGAGTACGCGCCAAAGAGCTCAAAGTAAGATTTGAACATGGAATGAAATGAAGAAAGTTCTGAAGAGTAAGTTTATTCTAGAATACTGTGAACAAGATACATTCCAATAACTCCAAGACTTGAGGCAAGGAAGTAAATCAGTAGACAAGTACGTCTGAGAATTCCAATTGTTGATGATCTGATGTGATGTCGATGAACTTGATACTCGAACTATAGTACAATTCATTTCTAGTCTTAGAACCAAGATTGGCCATATATTGGAGTTACAAAGGCTTAAGACTCTAGATAAGGCCATCTGAATAGCACAAAAGGTTAAAAGGAAGAAGCGGAGCTAGATTAGTCAAATGCTAAGCAGCCAATCAGGATTGCTGACTTGAAGTGGTACGTCGAGCTATCCTGGAAACAACCGAGCGCTAAACAATTCTAAGGTGAGCCACTAAGGATAAGTGCCAAGCCAACCAAATGATGGCCGAGGAGCTTGAGGTCCGAAAGGACTAAGGTTAGGGGTTAGGGAGGAAGACCTAAGAGATCAAGTGTTTCAAATGTCTTGCTTATAGATACGTAGCTAGTTAATGTCCAAACTGATGTGTCATAACCATCAAAGGAGACAAGCCCGAGTTCAAAGCAAAGAGTGCTAGTGAAAGAGAGGACAAAGGGGAAGTTGACCAAGTACTAGAAGGATTTCTGAAAGATCTTAATGCCGTGACCTTACTTAAACTAGGGGTCGAGTACTGTTTCGTCGTTCAAAGATCTCTTAATACCTTTATGGCCAACGATAATGAGCAACAGGAGAAACTCTTCCATACAAATTGTCGAGTGAATGACAAACTATGCGCATTAATCATTGATGGGGGAAGCTATACCAAAATCATAGTGTAAGGAGTAGTGAAGGCCTTAAAGTTGTTGACCTACTTGTACCCTAAGCTGTACAAGATTCATTAGTTGAATGAGAAGGGAGGCTTACCTATTGGCTAGCAAGTTAGAGTGTCTATTATTATTGGAGATAGATACAAGGACAAAGTTTTATGTGACATCCTTCCTATGTGTACTTTATACATGTTACTAAGTTGACCCTAGCTGTCTTATTTAAGAGTGTTGCATGATGAGTATAAGAATACCTATATGTTCTAAAAAGATGGGAAGAAAGTTATACTGATCCCAATGAGCCCCAAAGAAGTGTAGGAGTTGCGAGAGAAGATTACCTGATCACTGCAACGAAAGTTCTTAATGATTTCCTGAGCACATTTTTCCTAAGATGTCAAGGCGGAAGAGTATATGCTCTCGTTAGTAAGGAAGCTTTTAAAATTGAGAGAAGCCAGAGGCTAACCTATTAAGGTACAGATATTATTACAAGTGTATGTCGACCTCTTTCTTATCGAGATGCTGAGTGGTTCATGGTGTGTTTAGGAGCTCAGTTATCACTAAGACTTACTAGGACAGAATTAAACTGAAATGGGTCCTTTAGATATTGAAGAAAATTAGAGGGAAACGATTTACGATCGAACAAGAGTAGCTGACATGAGGCTGCTTAGAGGATGTGACTCACCAAAAAACACAACACGACTTAACACGTCACTTGATATGACATACAAGTTGATGTTAAGGTCCACTCGCCATTAATCCTGAACTACTCGGCAAAATTAGATAAGAGTGTAAGGGGTATGGACTTATAGAGGATTGTCTCATAAGAACAGAATATTCAGTATTAAGATGCAAGTTATCTCCGACTTACAAGAGATAAGGACTATTTATAGTAAGTCCCTAAGGCAGCATTACAAATAAAAAAATTACAAGAAAGTATTTACAACAAGTGAATTTCTAGTACATATGAAAAGGGTAAAAAGGACAACAAACCAAAAATGGAAAAATAGTTAAATGTCAGATGAAGTGGACAACTGGCAGTGTAGCATTGGTCCCTTATGAATATTCCCTGAGCACAGCAAGTGGGAATGGTCAAAATGTTGCGGTACTAAAGGAGCTAGGATGAGAGAGATGGTGGTATGTTGAGAGAAAACTATTCGGCCATTTAAGTAAGTCTCTCATCACTCAGCAAGAGATTCTTAGCAGCAGTTAGTCGGAGTACTCGGTATAGGGTCGTTAGCAAAGGAATAGTCGACATCATCACTACTGAGTGTACAGATCAATGTATGATAATGTAGGGAGCTTAAGGAGTTCGACTACCTTTCTTCGATGTACAGTCTCTCGTCATTAATAGGTCGCCGAAAGAGAATTCTTTAGGAGAGGGATGGGAGGCCTCGGAGGCGCGTGTAAGTAATGGGATCGCTGACCGACAATGCATCAGTTTCCCAAAGTTGTTGAAGATTTGCCCTTAAATCTTGGTCTTCATCATCATCGAGCAAATATGGAGTTAAGTCGGCGACGTTGAATGTGGTAGATACGCTGAAACCTTCGGGTAACTTAATCTCATAGGCATTATCATTAAGGTGCCTCAGGATCTTATAGGGTTCATCCGCTCTAGGTGATAATTTGTTCGTCCTCTTGCTAGGGAAGCATTCTTTGCTAAGATAGATCCAGACAAGGTCTCCAAGAATATAAATGATTCGTTCGTTTCCTTCCACGGCTTCCTATTTCCTTTTGTTGAGCCATAGTTTTGGTCAATTGCTTAGCAATTCTTTGGTGTAATGTGTGAAATTCCTCGATATGCTGTAGGCCGGATTGACTCTCCCCTTATGCAAATAGACTGTTACTAAGTCAAAAGGTAGGTTTGGGTTAAGTCCATAAATAACCTCAAATGGTGATGTTCTAGTGAAGTTGTGAGTTGAGTGATTGTAGGCAAATTCAATTATGGATAGGCATAAATCCCAGTTACGAGAGTTTTTTCCAATAGTAGCACGTAGGAGACTACTGACAGTTCTGTTAACTACTTCAATTTAGCTGTCTGTCTAAGGGTAACAAGAGGTACTAAACAGAAGCTTATTGCCGAGTTTCCTCCATAGGGTTTTTCAAAAGAAGCTTGTGAATTTTGAATCATGGTCAGACACGATACTTCTCGGCACTCCATGTAATCACACAATTTCTTGTAAAAAGAGGTTAACGATGAATAAAGCATTGTTAGTCCTATGGCAGAGAATAAAGTAGCCCATCTTGCTGAACTGATCGACCACCACCATGATCGAATCGTATCTTCTCAACGTGTGGAGGAGGTCGAGCATGAAATCCATGCTTATATCGATTCATGGCCGCTCAGGAATAGGCAGGGGAGTGTATTCTCCATTAGGCACTCTTATCCCTTTAGCATACTTACACACCTGATACCTTTTCGAGTATTAGGTACACATCCCTCATCATCCTAGGCTAGTAAAAATGCTCCTTTAATATCTCAATTGTTCTCTTTTCCTTAAAATGGCCAACTAGACCCCCAGCATGAGTTTTTCGAACTAATAGCTCCCTTATAGAACCACTCAGCACACATATCTACTTGCCCTTCATCAAGAACTCCTCACTTAAGTAGAATCTGTCTACAGCTCCTCTATCACTGCACTTGGCTACTAAAGGCCCAAAATGTGGGTCATGCTCATATCGATCGAGTCGAGTGCCAAATCTAAGCACTTTAGCTTGCAACATCGTAATGAGGGTATGACGACGAGAAAGTACATTAGCCACTGTATTGGTGCTTCCCTTCTTATACCTAATGACATAACAAAAGGTCTCTAGGAAATCGATCCGCTTGGTGTGACGCTAAGAAAGCTTTTGCTGCCCAGGAAGATGCTTGAGAGATTCATGATCAAAATAGATGATGAATTCTCTTGGCAATAGGTAATACTGCCAGTTCTAGAGTACACGGATAAGTGCATAGAACTCCTTGTCGTAGGTTGAGTAATTTAGGGCAATACTTTGAAGACTTTTGCTAAAGTAGGCAATGGGTTAGTGCTCTTGCATAAGTTCAGCACCAATTCCGACACTAAATGCATCACATTCAATCTCAAAAACCTTCTCGAAATCTGGTAGGGTAAGTACTGGAGCAAACGTCAACTTACACTTCACATCTTCAAAACTCTTTTAAGCCTTTTCTATCCATTTAAACTCAACGTTCTTCTTGGTCAATTTAGTCAACTGCGCAGTTATGGAGCCGAAGTTTCGGATAAATCTTCAATAGAATGAGATTAAGCCATGGAAGCTCCTAACTTCGGCTGTACTTAGCGATGTAGGTCGCTCATTAATAGCCTTGACCCTTTCCTCATCAATGCAAACTCTACTCCTTAAAACGACATAACTGAGGAATACAATCTTGCTTTGACACAACACGCATTTCTTCAAGTTGCCGAATAATTTCTCGACACGGAGTATGTTAAACACCAATCTCAAATGTTCGATATGAACAAGAAAGTCGGCACTGTAGACCAAAATATCGTCAAAATAAACCACAATGCATTTACCTATCAATGCTTGAAACACATGATTCATGAGTTGCATGAATTTACTCGATGCGTTAGTTAAACCAAATGGCATAATCATCTACTCAAATAGACCATCCCAATTCTTAAAGGCTATTTTCCATTCATCTCCCGGTTTCATTCGTATTTGATGATAACCACTCTTTAGATCTATTTTCGAAAAGATGCGTACACCATGCAACTCATTAAGCATGTCATCCAACCGCGGGATCGGGTATCGATACTTAACAATAATCTTATTGATGGTACGACTATCAATGCACATCCTCCATGATCCGTCTTTCTTTGGTACTAGCACGGCTAAGATGGCACATAGGATCATGATCTCACGGACATATTCATGATCCACCAACTCATCGACTTGCTTTTTCAGCTCGGCTGTCTGTTCAAGATTGAGTTTATAGGCGGGTTGATTTGGTAGGGCTATAGGTTGAAGATCAATGCAATGCTCAATTCCTCTCAAGGGAGGTAATCCTTTTGGCATCTCGAATGGAAATAGGTTAGCAAATTCCTGAAGTAGTTATAGCTCTTTGAAGGGTAAGTTCTCGGCCTCTCTAACCTCTAGGAGTCTCCTGACCAAGAGGAGTACATAGTCCTCGGGTTTGACCTCTCATGTAAACTTAGCTTGAGAAATCACTAAGGACTTTCACTGTAGATATCTCGCAACTTTTTCTTGAGCTTCTTGTACTTCCCTAAGACTCATCGGCATTAATATAACTTTCTTCCCATCTTTTGAAACATGTAGGTGTTTCTATACCCATTGTGTAACACCCTTAAGTCAAATAGCCACGGTCGGCCAAGTAATATGTGGGATGCGCACATAAGTAGGATGTCACACAATACCTCGTCTCTCTACCTATCACCAATAGTAATCGTCACTCTGACTTGCTTAAAAACGAGTAATCCTCCTCTCTCGTTTAGCCAGTGAATCTTGTATGACTTGAGGTGTAGAAGAGTTGGTAATTTCGTGGCCTTAACAACCCCTTATACGATGACATTGGTACAGCTCTCTCCGTCAATGATCACAGCGCATAGCTTGCCATTCACTCGGCAATTTATATGAAATAGGTTCTCTCTCTACTTATTCTCATTAGCCACAAAAGTACCGAGAGATTGCCAAACAACAAAGTAATACTTGACACTAGCCTCAAGGGATGTCTCGGCTCCCAAATCTTCCTCAAATTCTTCTAGCATTTGATCGATTGCCACTTCTTCCTCTCCTTCACTCACACTTTCTACTTCAAATTGGAGCTTATCTCCCTTAATGGTCATAATTCGGTGGTTCAGACATTGACTAGCTATGTATCCAAAGCTAAGAAACTTAAAACATGTGATTTCTCGAGTTTTTTGTCTTAAGCTCTAACCTTAGTCTCTTCGAATCTTAGGTTCCTTGATCTTGCTCTTATCTTAGCTCTCATCTGGTTAGCTCGGCATGTGACCTTAGCATTTAACCTCGAATCTATTTGATGCCCTGTCACTCCCTGCTCTACTCGGTAGGCCATTCCTACTCAGCATCACTATTCTGTTATTTGGCATTCGGTTGGCCTGATTCCGCTATTGCCTTTCAACTCTCTAGGCTATATGGATGGTTTCATCCAGAGTGTTGAGGCTCTATAATTCCACGATGTGACCAATCTTACCTTGGAGTCCTAGGATGAATGGTGTTATAGTTTGAGTCTCAAGCTTGTCGACATCACATCGTATCATGAGTAACTGAAACTCTCAGATATAGTCGTTTACGAATTTATTACCTTGCTTCAAGTCTTAGAGTCTTTGGAAAGTGTCTTCTTGTAGTGTTCGGGAACGAACCTACTTCTCAAAAAACTCTTCATCTCATTCCATGTTCGGACTTTATGTCGGGCCTTTAGACAAACATTATGTAGCTTCTTCCACCACATTGCTGCATACCCAAAAAATTCTAATACGACCACCCTAATGTGAACAACATCTTCATAATCGTAGAAGTCGAATATCTTTTTGATCTTCTCTTCCCAGTCGAGGTAGTCATTAGCACTACCAGACCATTGAAGCTCAGAATCTATACTTTAAGATGCTTAACACCTTTTGGCGCTTTGAACTCACGCTCATCCATCCCATCATACTGGTCTTCTTCCTCTTCGTATTCTTCCACTTCGTCTAACTCTAACTTTCTTCTCATGACTCTATCGGCATGTTGTGTTGGTGCTTGGTTCATAGGAAAGGCTTTCGGAGTTCACTCATTCATCTGCCTCCTCGCCTATCTCTCGTTTCTTGGCCCTATTCAGTAAATCTTTCACACGATCCAGCCTCTAAGACCCCGTTTACTAGGACAACTAAGTTAGCCATAATAACAGCAAGATCTTGTATCTACTCATTAGTAGTATGTGGTATTTATTGGTTAACTTAACCATGACCATGACCATGACCATAAGCATCATTCTTGACGTCGTGAATCTCTCTATGTACACTAAGGTTTGACATTCTTAATACAAGCTTCAACAAGGATAACTCACTTAAATGCTTTTTACACATAAATATCTCGAACAGCAAACACAGTAGACTAACACTACACAGCTCTCGGCCTCAACCTCAAGCTTTGATAGCAGGAATATATGGTGTGCCTAGGAGCTCAGTTATCGCTAAGACTTACCAGGGCAGAATTGAACCGAAATGGGTCCTTTGAGATATCAAAGAAAATTAGAGGGAAATGATCTATAATCGAACAAGAGTAGTTAATGTGAAGCTACTCGAAGGATGTTACTCACTAACAAACACAATATGACTTGACACCTCACTTGATATGACATACAAGTTGATGTTAAGGTCTACCCACCACTAATCCTGAGTTATTCGGCAAGATTACATAAGAGTGTAAGGGGTATATGTAAGCCCCAATACTAGCAATCCAAGGTTTCAATCGGTTGAAAGATCCAATCAAACCTAAATTATAAAGTAAAGCTAGAAATATTAGTAAACTAATCCCGTAAGTTTTAATTTAAGAAAATAAGTAATAAAATAGGAGACTAAAAAATTTTCAAATTTTAGGTATATACCTCATTATTTATTGAAAATGTGTAAAATGCATTCCGATACTTAACAAATCGCTAGAGATAAATTATATGTATACTAAAAATTATAAAATAACCTAAATAATATTTAGAAATATTTATTTTTACTATATATGAATTTATATGTAGGTATAAATACGCGTAATTACTTAAAATATGCGAAATGTGCTAAAATAATACTAAATACTTAAAGAAAATTCATAATTAATTAATAAGAAATCAAGAAAAATTTAAAAAATCAAGAATGATCCAAATCAGGTCATGACAGGTCAGAATCCATAAAATAAAAATTAACCGATTAAAATTAGACAACACAAAAGCTAAAAATCAAGAAAATTGGGTAAAATCATGTCTAATTAATGTACAATAATTACACTAAAACTCTATAAATAGCAAGAAAAATTCAGAAGCTCATTTGGACAGTTAGAAATCAGAGAAAATTAGGGAGAGGCAAAAATTGAGAGAAAAACCAAAGAAAAAAAAAAGAAAAGGAAAATTGTGCAGTTAGGGCCACAAAGGAGAACCCAGACCCGACGGGCAACTGGGAGTGAACGGCCACCACCACTACATGGTGGTGGCAGTGCCTAGGCCGGCCGACAAGGCCACGGGGGCCGACGATGGCCGGAGCTACCCAGATTGGTGAATCCAATTTCCAGCCCGATTCTTATGTAATTTTGTAAAAATAGTAAATAGTTTTAGAAAATTATGAAACTTGTTATTCTGAGGTTTTATTGTATGTAGATTTAGGAGAAAATAGTGATTTAGTTTAATCAATTCTGAAAATATAGGGTCCTTAAGAAATCGTGTAAAACCGAGCGTGATTAGAACAGAAAATAAATAGGCTTAGGAGTGTAGTTTAGAGCTTAATTTTTTTCTGTAAGATGCTCATATGATATAGAACAGTGCTATGAAGCCATTTTTTAAAAATTAATTTTTGAAATTTTTAAGTTAATTTTTAGCCCTAAAATGATGGAAAAATTGGGTAATTTGGAGTTAATTAGGTGATTAAGATATTAATTACTGATTTATATAGTAATTAGATGTTTAGGGATGTTAATCTCCAATGTGGAACCCTAATCCTAACCTTTGAGTATTAAGTATGGTTAATTTAGAAAATTAGGTAATTAATATAAGAAATTAGTAATATGTGAAATTGTAAATTAATAAATCTAAAAAATTAGGGTTATTTAGATAATCTTAGAGTAAAAATCAGAATAATATTAAATCCGAATTAAGATTGAATTTTAGGTAATTATATAAAAAAGTAAAATTTTCTTACATTGGAGATAAATCTAATACCCTAATTAGGACTAGTGTATATCGAATAGCTTAGAATACTAAATTAAGACCCAATAGGATATTTGAATGCTCGAGCTAAATGTGATTAATTTCACATTAGGATTCGAGTATGTTTAGGACTTAGAAATCGAACTAAAACCTAATTTAGAAATTGATGCGGAAACTAAACCAGAACCTAACCCCAAACCTAGAATAATTGTAAAAAACTTAAGACCTAGATAATTAGGTATATTAAACCCTAAACAAAACATAACAATAAGCGTTATAGGATAAAATGAACCTATAATAGTTATATGAAAAACTGAAACCACGTTTGTGTTATAGAGATGATCGGCAATGGCCTGAGCAAGTCGGACCTTGAGTGAGTGAGCGAGGAGTTGAGGTAAGTTGAGATTAATACAATGCTGTATTTTGGGAGGCTTAAGATTATGCTTGGTTGTGCTTGTTAGATAGTTGGATGTATGCATGTGCTTAATTATGGGTGCTGCTATGATTCTGTTTGTTGCTCTAGCATATATTATATGATTTGTATGAAATGATTGATCACCCTAAACTGGACTTAATCAAATATACAACTAGTAATCATAATCGGACATGCATGGCAACCCATTAGGGGAACTTAGACTCTCTGGCCAAATACCAATCCCTTCGAAAGGGATAGCGCAGGATTGCAATTGGTCCCTTCTTCATCCTTAGCCGAACTAAGTGATAGGAGAGGGGGTCGCGGCAAGGGTGAAGTCAGTGGTTCGAAGGTAGTCGCGGGAAGATCGAGGTCTCCATTACACAAGTTTGGGTTTGGTCGTGAGCTATTGTATTAATGGCAACTCCTCAATCCGGATTAGAGCGGGCGTAATTTCTCTAATCTTACGATAGGCCGGACAACGTCGTGCGATGGCATTTGCTTGCACATGCATTGCACCTAATAAGTTGATTGAAAACCTTGCTGTGTTTATGGTATAGTTTTAAGTCCTCCATCCTAACTTATTGAGCTATGGTTGCTCACATCCCTATAGACGTTGTGCAGGTGCTGGCTAAGAAGCGACAAACAACTACTCTGAAGCTAGCAACTGCTGGATCCTGGGAAGTGGGGAAAAACATTTGAAGAGCAGACATATATTTTTAAGGTTTAAGCTATATCGTTGAAAACGCTAATTGTAATAATTGAATTCTATTATATATATTTATATTTTCTCACTTTCTCAGGTAATAAATTACAAACTGTTTATTTTAAAGCGGGTTAGTCGTGAACACCTTATGTAGATCAGGTCTAAGATAGCGGTTGTAAAGCCAACTTCTATCTTAGGATGGTTTACACGGCGGGGCTGTTACGACTTTGCCGCTTCGGGGTGTGACAGTATAGACTTAGAGAGGATT
Organism: Lumnitzera racemosa; assembly: GCA_024138005.1. Lineage (NCBI taxonomy): Eukaryota > Viridiplantae > Streptophyta > Magnoliopsida > Myrtales > Combretaceae > Lumnitzera > Lumnitzera racemosa. The sequence goes on from JAMXBC010000007.1 coordinate 39,222,153, forward strand.
GTCTCATAAGAACAGAGTATTTAGTATTAAGATGTAAGTTATCTCCAGCTTATAAAAGTAAGTTCCTAGGACAACATTACAAATAAAGAAATTACAAGAAACTATTTACAAAAAGTGGATTTCTAGTCAATATGAAAAGGGTAAAAAGGACAACAAACCAAAAATGGAAAAGTAGTTAAATGTCAGATGAGGTGGATGAGTGGCAGTGCGACATTGGTCCTGTATGAATATTCTCTGAGCACGGTAGGCGGAAAGGGTAAAAATGTTGCGGCACTAAAGGGACTAGGATAAGAGAGATGGTAGTATGCCGAGAGAAAACTATTCAGTTGTTTAAGTGAGTCTCTCGTTACTCGATAAGAGATTCTTGGCAATAATTGGTCGGAGTACTCGGTACAAGGTCTTCGACAAGGGAATGGTCGGCATCATCACTAGTGAGTGTACAGATCAACGTATGACAATGTGGAAAGCTTAGGGAGTTCGACTACCTTTCTTCGATGTACAATCTTTCATCATTAGCAAGTTACCAAGAGAGAATTCTTTTTGAAAGGGATGGGAGGCCTCAGAGGCATGTCGGAGTAATGGTATCGCTGATCGATAGTGCATCAGTTCACTACAAGTAAGAGGCATTGAGCATTGCATTGATCTTCAACCCGAAGCTATTCTTCCTAACCGACTTACCTATAAACTCAACCTCAAGTTGGCAGCCGAGCTAAAGAAATAAGTAGATGAGTTGATTGGTCATAGATAAGTTCGAGAAAGCATGAGCCCTTGTGCTATGCCAACTATCCTAATGCCAAAGAAGGATGGCTCCTAAAGAATGTGCATTGATAGCTAGGCAATCAACAAAATTACTATTAAGTATCGATATCCAATCCTGCAATTAGATGATATGCTTGATGAATTGTATGGTGCTCGTATCTTTTCAAAAATTGATTTGAAAAGTAGCTATCATCCAATACGGATAAGAATTGGACATGAATGGAAGAAGGCCTTAAAAACAAAGGATGGTCTATTCGAGTGGATGGTGATGCTATTTAGTCTGATAAACACGCCGACCACTTTCGTACAACTCATGAATCATGTCCTGAGAACATTAATTGGTAAATGCGTTGTGGTGTACTTCGATAACATTTTAATCTACAATACCGACCTTATTTCTTATGTTAGACATTTAAGATCAAAGTTTGATATCCTCCATGCAAATAAGTTATTTGGCAATTTAAAGAAATGTATATTCTGCCAGAGTGAGGTTGTATTCCTCAGATGTATTGTTTTGGAAGGAGGAGTATGAGTTGATGACAAGAAAGTCCGAGCTATTCTTAAGTGGCCAACACCGATTAGTACTACTAAAGTGAGAAGTTTTCATGGTCTAGCTTCGTTCTATCGAAGATTCATTTAAAACCTTAGTTCCATAATTGCTCCATTAACCAAGTTGACTAGGAAAAACTCCGAGTTCAAGTGGTTCAGAAAAGCTTTGATGAGATAAATTCTAAGTTGACATTAGCCCCAGTACTTGCCTTACCAGATTTTAAGAAAGTTTTTTAAGTAGAATGTAACGCATCAAGAGTCGGCATTGGTGTTGTTCTTATGCAAGAGTACTAACCAATAGCTCATTTCAGTGAGAAACTCAAAGGAACTGCCCTAAATTACTTAACATATAACAAAGAGTTCTATACCCTTATCAGACACTGTAAAACTAGCAACACTACTTACTGCCAAGAGAATTCATGATCTATACAAATCATGAATCTCTCAAACATCTTCGAGGGTAACAAAAACTTTCTCGGTGTCATGCTAAATGGGTTAAATTCCTAGAGCCTTTTGTTACATCATTCGGTATAAGAGGGGAAGCACCAACACTATAATCGACGCTCTTTCCCATTGACATGTCCTTATTACAGCATTGCAAACCAAGACACTTGGATTTAGCACCTTACCTGATCAATATGAACATAATTCATACTTTTGGCCCTTAGTAGCAAAATGCAATATTTGATGAGTTGTGGATGGGTTTTATTTAAGCCAAGAGTTCTTGATGAAGAGCAAACAAGTTTGTGTGTTGAGTAGTTGGACTAAAGAGTTACTAGTTCGAGAACCTTATGTTAGAGGTTTAGCTGGCCACTTCAGGGAGAAGAAAACGACTGAGATGCTTAGAGAACGATTCTATTGGGTTAGGAAAATGAAGGATGTGTGTTGAATTCTTGATAGGTACGAGGTATATAAATATGCAAAGGGGAGAAAGGAGCTGTATGGAAAGTACACACCTCTGTCTATACTTGAACGGCCATAGACTGATCTAAGCATAGATTTCATGCTCTGCCTACCTTGAACTCTGAGAAGACATGACTCTATTATTGTTATGGTTGATCGATTTAGCAAAATGAGCCACTTCATTCCTTACCACAAAACTAATAATGCTTTATTTATTGCTAACCTCTTTTTGCAAGTAATCATATGGCCATATGGAGTTAAGAAGTATTGTATCCGATCATGACTCGAAGTTCTCGAGCTCCTTTTAGAGAACCCTATGGAAGAAACTCAACACTAAACTTATGTTTAGTGCTTCTTGCTAACCATAGATAGATAACTAGACCAGAGTTATAAACAGGACAATTGGCAACCTCCTACGAGCTGCAGTTGGGAAGAATCTATATGATTGGGATCTATGCATGCCTGTCATTGAGTTCACTTGCTACCGCTCAGCTTATAGCTCGATAGAAAGGTTACCCTTTGAAGTTGTCTACAGACTTAACCCGAACTTACCCTAAGATATTGTTATCAACCCAACTACCCAAGGAGTAAGTCAATCCGACCTGCAACACGTTGAAGAGTTCCAAAACTTGCATTAAAAGGTTACTGAACAACTGGCCAAGATTATAGCTTAATAGAAAGAGCAAGGAAGCCGAGGAAGGAGGTGAATCATTTACAGTTTCAAAGACTTAGCTAGATTAACCTCAGCAAGGTGTGTTTCCTTAAAAAAAGGATGAATAAGATATCCCCCAAGTCAAATGGACCTTATAGGATCCTTAGGCATATCAATGACAATATGTATGAGCTTGAGCTACCTGAAGGATATGGCGTGTCCCCTACTTTCAATGTCATTGATCTAACGTCCTATGCACAAAACAAAGAAGAAGACAAAGATTTGAGGGCAAATCTTCAATAACTTCAAGGAACTAATAGACTACTGACCTTTAGCCCTCTTACTTATGCGCGCTTCGGAGGCCTTCAATATCTCGCCAAAAGGATTCTCTCTCGTTAGCATGCTAAGGATGAAGTACAGTATACAGAAGAACGATATACAAACTCCTTAAGGACTTAACTTGGATACACCTTGCTTTGTTCTAATCCTTGTGTCGTTATTGGCCCCCAGTTATCAAGGTTGAACAACTGAGTTCCGAGGCTGACCAGTTGAGTTTCGAAGTCGAAGTCAATATACACCAAGCCCTACTCCAACCCACAGGAATTTCATATGCCAAGGCCAACTAGATAAGTGCTAAGGCTAAAGCTGAGACCTTTGCATACTGAGTCATTTTATTTCAGCCTATTGAATAGTAGTATTCCTTATTCGCTTTGGCAATCCTAGATATTACCCATCTACAATTGCCACATCATGAACCTAGCTTAGCTGTTGTACCTAAAGATTCCCTAGTATGGACCCATTAATAAGTTGCCACCTATCCATCACATTTTTTTACATTGTACTATTATTTTCTTGTCCTCATTTATCTTATTTATCCCTTACTTACATACTAGTAATCCCTTTCTTCTTTAGTCTTTTTGTAATTTTCCTTAATCGTAATGTTGCCTTAGGAACTTACTATAAATAATCCCTTTTCACTATAGCTGAAATATCTTACATTCTTTTCAAATATTAAATATACTTGTTCTTGTAAAATATTCCTCTCTAAGAATAATTTCTTTATACTCTTATATAATTTTACCGAGTAACTCGAGATTAGTGGTGGGTGGACTTTAACATTAACTTATGCGTCACATCAAGTAAAGTGTTGAATCATGTTATTTTTGTTAGTGAGTCACATTCTTCGAATATTTTCAAGTAAACTACTGTGTTATGTTTGTCAATCATTCCATCATAGTTTTCTTTAATATCTTGAATGACCTATTTGGTTCCCACTTCCTACGGTAAATCTTATTGATTACTGAGCTCCTAGGCACATTATGAATGCAACAACATTACGATTTTCAATAAGTTCAAACAGTATGTGAAGAGCTTGAGTTTGTCTAATGGATGTGGTTATGAATTATTTATGTAGATCACCTAATAGTAATATAATATAATATATATTTATATATAAAAATCTTTGAAGAATTTAAGTTGCCTAAAACATATATAAATTGGATTATAGGGAAATGTATTCAATAAAGGTAAATAAGATCTTATATGGATTAAAGCAATTTGAATACATGTAGTATAGCCATCTTAGTGTGTACTTGATAAAAAGAGGTTATAAAAATGATCATATATGCCTATGTGTTCTTATAAAAAGATAAGGATTTGAATTAGTTATAATTGTTGTTTATGTCTATAATTTAAAAACCATTTTAAAGAGCTCTTAAAGGTTGTTAGTTAATTAAGGTGAGAATTTGAAATGAAAGACTTTGGAAAGACAAAGTTTTGTTTGGGCCTTCGAGTAGAGCACTTGAAATATGGAATTCTTATTTATCAATCAAATTATATAAAAATAAGTGCTAAAATGTCTTCTTTTACCTAGGTAGAAGATGGGACCCTATATAATACTTAGGATCGCTTTAAGGAATTGTTAAGGCGATACCCATACCACGGTTTTCCCCTTTAGATGGAAATCCAAACTTTTTACAGTGTTCTCAACCCCTCTATAAAGTAAACGATAAACATAGTAGCTGGGAGTACACTTAATATAAAGATACCCAAGCAAGTTCAAAACTTGATAGAAGGGATGGCCATAAATAACTACTAGTGGGAAAATTCCAAGGGAAGGCAAAAAGTCATAGGGGTATTTAAGCTTGATGTAGTGCATTCTTTGGCTACTAAGGTAGAAATGTTAAGTAAAAAGATCAACTCACTCTCATTTGGTCTATAACAACCCCAATTTAGCCCCCAACAACTTTTACTAAGAGGGGATTGTAGGTAATGAATAGATGGAGCAAGCTGATTTTTTAGGGAAATCCTTAAGACCCTAATATAATCCCTACAACAATACCTACAACATGAGGTAGAGAGATCACACGAATTTTTCATGGGGTGGTCAGAATTAGAGTCGAGGGTAGCAGTGACGAGCAAGGAATCAACCATAACAAAGATTAAACTTGCCTCTACCTGAGTTCTAGCAACTTATAGCTCCTTCACTAACCTCAGATAAAGAAGTTGGAGAGTCTCTTAGAAAAAGTATATTCAAACTAATGAGGTATGCATGCAATAAATAGAGACTTCTTTGAGAAACCAAGAAGCTTCTATTCATAACTTAGAGAATTAGATCAGCCAGCTTATTAGAATGATGAATGAAAGGCAGCAAGGATCATTACTTAGGAACATTGAAACAAACCATAAGGAACATGTTAATGTAGTGACCCTAAAAAATGATAGAGAGCTGCATGTTAAGAAGAGAGACAGTATGGAAGCAGCTGAGAAGGAAGTAGAGATCAAGTGGTAAGAAACTATAGAGCCACCAAAAGTGAAGGAGTATAGAGTGCCCATCACATATCTATAATGATTGAGACAAGATTGCATTGATCCAAACAAGCAATTCGGTAAGTTCCTCGATCTTTTTAAGCAATTATACGTTAATGTACCACTTGTTGATACTTTATTATAGATGTCGAAGTACACGAAGCTCTTGAAGGATCTTTTGTCAAATAAGAAGAAGCTGGAGGAACTTTCAACCATCACACATAATGAAGAATGCTCCATACTACTCTAGAAAAAGTTGCTAAAGAAATTAAAAGATCCAAGGTACTTTACTCTTCCTAGTATCCTTGGCAATTTGTTGGTAGAGAATGTTTTAGTAAATCTAAGGGCGAGTATTAATTTGATGCCATACAAACTGTTTAAAAAACTAAGGTTAGGTGAACCAAAATTAATACTCATATGTATTCAATTAACTAATAGGTTAATCATATACCCTAGAGCCATCATAGAAGATGTTTTGGTGCAAGTTGATAAGTTTGTTGTCCTTGTAGATTTTGTTATCTTAGATATAGATGAGGATCTCGAGGTACCATTAATTTTAGGAAGACCCTTCCTAGCTATTTCCTGGTTGTGTTTGATACTGATGAGTGTAAGCTTCTCTTAAGGGTTAAAGGTGAAGAAATTATTTTCCAAAATTCATATTCAATGCATAAGTCCCTTAACTCAAAGAGTACAAGTTGTAATGTTGATTCTATTAATGTAATCATTACTGAATGCATGCAGAAAACACTTGTTAAAGAACCTACAAACCATTACATAGAAATGGAAGATGGAGAGATGGTGAAAAGCGCTAATCAGTCTGAAGTTATAGCTCAGTTAAGAGCTAATAAACCTAATGTGTTAAAGAAGGGGTTAAAACCATTTTACAGATTAAGGGAAGAAAAGTTCAAGCTTTCTAAAGTAAAGACACTTGTATTGGAATGGAATCAATCAAAAGATCACTTGGAACACGCCTTTGTAGTGAGGAGCTCAACGCTACCAACAATTACTCCATCCAAGCAAAGAGCAAACAAAAAGAAGAAACTCATGAGTCGTGATTTTGATGAATGGCATGATAAGAATAAAGCCGGTGAAAACGACATACCCAAAAAAGTGAATTTGGTAAACCAATGGAAAAAGGGTAAATCTATTCTTGTGTAGCAAGTATGAAAGCAAAGTAAGGAATGGGACCTACCTCTACCTAGATTAAGGTAAGTTAATCATGCACTTTATCAAGCAATCAACATTAGACACAGTACTATTGGGAGGCAACCTAAGCCAATAATTTATTTTAGCACGCTCATCATTTTAACATCTTAGTAATGCTTAAGACACTTTTTATTCTTTGTTTATTTTTAGGATTTTAGTCTCTTTTTTTTTTTTCCTTTTCATTCCTTGTTTTTATTTATTTTATTTTTACAATTACATTCATGCATTTAGGCTAAGAATTGAAAGAAAAAAAAAAAGGAGACTAAAGTCATGTATAGAGAGATATATGACTAGGAGACACGACCATGTCTCCTAATTGTGTAAGTTGTGAGGGACTAAGTTACATGCACCATAAAGAGTTACATGTCATGGGAGACATGGTCGTGCCTTACAGTCATGTTGTTCCCAGGACCCCCCCAAGCATGTAATCATAATGAGTTACACGATTGGGAGGTATGACCATGTCTCCAAATTGTATCACTTACAAGCCTCTAATTCGTCTTCACCATAGTGAGATACACGACTGGGGAGATATGCGTGTCTCCTAGTCATTTTGCATACCTTTTTAAAGATCGAACCCAACTCCTTTCTCTCACTTCCTCATTTCAAACCACACAACCAACAAACAACACTCTCCTCCTTCTTTCTTCTCTTACACTTATACACTTAAACAACATACACTTGTTTCCATTTCTTGCATCAAAAGGGTACTTCACTTCTTCAAATCATACTTTACATTACTTCAAGAGCGTAGTAAGTACCCGATCTTCACTTGTTTTTAATATTAATTCAAATTAGTGACCAACATTTGTTTCTTGGTGATGATTCTTGCTTAAAATTTAGGAGCTTTTGCTTTATTTACACTTCTTAGTGCAATTTAAGTATGTGCATGCATGATCATGCATGATCTTGTATGTTTATGTTGTTAATCTTTATTGACACAATCATACCATTTAAATTTGGCACCATTTGTTAGGATTGAAAGATACGAGTAGTGATTATTGATTATCGAGTGGAAGTGTTGGGTTTTCTTTTATTCATTTACTTTAGTCCTCATATTAACACTTATGGTTTTAGTGATTTATCAACTTTATTGTGCTATTAGGTTTAGTGATTTATCAACTTTAATTTGCTATTAAGTCATCTAATTGTAAGATGTAATGATTAAGCATACTTGAAATTCCTTGGTTTAATTACTGGACTATTTTGTTGTTTTAGTGCTTTTCTTTCCTTAGTTTTCTTTTATTTTCTTTTCTTTGTATTTAGTGAAGTATGTTGCGAAGTCAATGTTTTGGAACTTTGAAGCTCATGTTAGGGATTGCGTTTGGAGATGATGACTCCAGACTTTGTGGATTGTTGATTGTATAAATCAAATTTCAGGGGAGTATTGGTTTTCTTTTCTCACTTTCATATCTTCTTACCTTATGAGTGTTTTGGTTGATATATTTCCATTGAAATGCTTATTTTGTACATTAAGAACAATGTACGGTTTTAAGTGTGGAGAAGAGAATATAGAAATTATTGCTATCTAAGAGATCAATTTTTTCTTTTTCACATTTAACCCAATTATTTTGGTTAACTCACAATAATTTGAGAATTTGACAACTTCCAGTTGAATTGAATTGAGTATGTATGAATACTTGATCTTTGACGATTAAGTTACACAATACCAAAATTGATTGGTAAAATCCATGTGAAGTAGAGTTACGGGTTATTTAGCCTTAGATTTTAAGACTTAGGAAAGCCTTAGATTTTAAGACGTAGGATAAGTTACTAGGTAAGAGTTAGTTATGATTATTTCCAAGGTTGCTTTGATGTATACTTTTCTCTTTGACATCTTTAAAGCTATAGTCCTTAGTAAATAAACAAAGGAAATTTGTCATTTAAAAATTCCCTAAAAAATAAAATTAGTTGGAGGCTAGAAAAGAGTGGAAAAAATGAAATAAAATAAAGTGATCATATTGATAAGCATCGGCCTTGATTCCTTATAAGAGTAAGGTTCTTTCCTACTATCGATGTAAGATAAATTAGTATGGTGGAAATATGAAGCATTCCAATGAAAATATACTAAGGGAACAAATAAAAGATGAATTGGTGTAACATATATGTTTACTCTAAATTATGGAGCTCAGCGAGATAGAAGAGAGAGTCGTATACTTTTTAGCTAATTGGGTTAAAATTTTTATAACTCTTTCCTGATTGGTGAGATGTTAAATCTGATTTTAAGTATAGAAATCCTTAATTAAATGGTTAGGTAAACTTTAATTTACATTAATTAGCTTGTAAATTCTAGTATTTTATGTTTTTGGGGTGTTGTAACGAGATTGAATATAAGGAGATAAGAAAGTTGTTAAGGAATTTTGAGCGAAAAATTGCAAGTTGAAATGTTAATTTGTTTTCTGAGTAAAGTATAAATTTTTACTCGATCTCTTAAGTAATGATAATTTTCAATAAGGATTTCTTGTCCTAATACTTCTATGATATATTTGCTTGAGGATAAGCAAATTCTTAAGTGTGATAAGCCTATATATGCTCATCTTATTTGAAATACTACTTTTATTCAAACTAAAATAAAATTGATGCCGAGACTTGACATACAAGTTGGCTCAACTCAAGTTCGAATAAAATTGAGTCCGTTGTGGCTTGAAACCAAAAGAGCATTTACAACTATCACGTGTTTTACCTAAGTGAAACATATATGGCTTACTTAGCTATGTTGGTTTCTAACATTATTTTAGATTTTTCAAGACATCTGATTAAGTTTTTTAAAAATAAAGTGTTAAGTAAGATTTTTTTTTTAAATCAAGCAAAGTTTCATCAATTTATAGTACATTCTTAAATTTACAAAACTTATAAAACTATTTAAATACATATTTCTATACTTCCAACATAAACCCTAATAATCTCTAATAATACATGAGCTTAATCTAGACTAATTTAGGAACCACATGCCTATATTTGGGCCTAGAACCAAATAAAAAGGACACTTATTATTATAAACTTCTTTTTAGACTTCTAAAAAGCAAATAAATGTTATCATAAGCTAGCATTCTGCGTATCTTCATGCCCTAATGTCGATCTTATACCCAGTCAAATGGTAAGCAACTACAACCATAAGAGAGTTTCCTTACTTAAAAAGGATTGAAGGGTAAACTTTAATAAACTCAATACACAAGACCACAAGCATACATAAGATGAGATATACACACCTTGATTAATGCAACAAACAAGACCCATTTCTCAATTTATTAAAAAAAAAGAAAAACAATAAAAGAGTATTCATGACACGGCATACAAGGAAATGAGGAATCTGATCTTAAATGGGCTATCGAAGTAGGGAGGGGGGGAGGGTCCATGCCAATGTTCCACAATTGCCTTGTACAAGAGTAACAACTATTATTTCGACACCACCATTATAGTTGATCGTTAGTAGATACTATTTCTCCATATTGCCACCTATTGAGCCACCATGCAATGGTGTAGGCAAATAAGGTAAATACATAGCTGTATTGTGAAGCCCCTTCTAATTGAAGGATATCTGATGATCTAATATGAATCTATTAAGATTGAAGTAAATATGTATTAACATTTTGGTTGATTAATTGCATAGGTCTTTACCAAATTATTGAAGGTTGAATCGATTTCAAGGGTAGGATAGCAAAGTGATTCGGGGTTAGCCTGACCTGGTAGTAGATTTGTTTAATCAGGTGTTGATTTAACAAAGGATGTTCAACCATTTTTTTAAGGATATTAGGCCAATTAGATCTTAAAGGGGTGTTGATCCTAAATCTATTTTACTTAATTAAAGCTTGTTTATGTCTTAATTTAACTATTTAATAAATTAGTAAACTCATTAAGGATTGATCCAAGAAAACACACATACGTACACATGTATATACACAAGAAAACGCTATATCCATGATGCATGTGTAGACTTAACAAGATCAAATGTATGAAATATTAGTTAGGAAATAATTATGTAAATGATTACATGAATTAGTAAGGATAATTATATGAAAAGAAGTTTTATAAATAAGTCAATAAAAAATATCAACAACAAAATTAAATAAACATTTATCTTTCTATAAAGCATAAGACTAATACTAATTATCATTTATTTACTTTATTGTGGAAGTTGCAATATACCTATAAAATTAATGAACTATACATCGATTAACAAAACTATCATATAACAATACAATTTTTACTAAATTTAATTTGTAGTCTGAAAGATAAAACACATACGTAGATGCATTTCAATTGCAATTGACAACATTATCTTGATCCTAAAATAGCCATTTTATTTATAATTTTTCATTTTCCCATTTTTGCAATTTATATTGCGGAAAATATAAAACCCTTTGAATATGAAGTAAAAAATGCGAAATGAGAAAAGCTTATAAATTGAAAAGGCTAGAAAAATACCAAGAGAAAGACAATATCAAATCGAACTTCTATCATGATCCAAGTCAAGAGTTTATTGATTTATTGATCTTTTAGTTTCATTTAGCTAATTTTCATAAATTTTAAATGAAATACGATAAGTCAAGTTAGCACTCGGCAAAAAAAGGAAAAAAAAAAAGTCAAATTAGTAAGTTGATTCTCCAAATTAGATTCATTAACCTATTTTTCTTCATTTGCCTTAAAAAAAAAAAAAAGGAAACACATCAACCTTCAATTTTGGTATTATCTCAATATGAATTTGAACTTCGAAAAGATAAAAGAATTGATAAAAAAAAAGACGACATTTTTACTTGCAAAACTATGCTTTGTATAGAAGAAAAACAAATTTGTTGATAAATTTAAGCAAAGTTTGCATAATCATTTTAAATAAAGGTTAAATCCCACAAAATAATAATCAAGTTGACCAAAATAGAATAATTGATGAAATATGTGGAAGAATTGAAAAATCAGGACTTCCATAGCAAAACAAATTAACATTAGTATTAGCATAGGGTTAGTTTTGGTTTCTCATAAAGACATTGTTTTGTTTTTTGGAAAAAAAAAAACCATTTTTTTGTTTACACATAAAAAAAAGAGAACATAAAAACAGGAAGGATATTTCTTTGCTAACAAATAAATAAATTAATGAACTTGCAAACAAATAAGTGAATTAATGAACTAACAAATAAACAACATTAAAAGAAGACTAACATAAGTCAGAAATTCAAACATGGCTAGTTGATAAATTAGGCTAAAAAGGAGATTCTGTTTCCAAGGTTTTTCTCTCAGTAATTCACTTCCACCATTTTTTCGAATAATATACATAACACTGACGTAAAACTAGAAAAAAAAAAAGCCAAAAAAGAAAAACCTCTTCAGCAAACAAACTTGAAATGACATTAGAAGAATAAGAATAAAGCTTTACTTTCTACGCTATTGCCAATATATCTCCCTTCTCCAATCATTGAACACTAAGAAATGAAAGTAATATCGAGGAGATTATGGTAGCGTTTGGTTATATAATTTTTATAATAATAAATTAAATAAAAATTTTATTTTATATTTAATTTGTAAATTTTGTTTCATTTATACTATAGTATAAAAGAGAATTTATTGGATAAAAATAAAAAATATTTTATATTACTAAAAATATCCCTCTATATTATAATATTAAGTTAATAAATATTATTTTTATTAAATATTACAAAAAATATTTATTTTATAATATAAATAATTAATTTTTTAATATAAAATTTATATTCAATACTATATAAATTAAATATGATACAATAAATTTATACTATCCAATCTTTTTTATACTTATTCTGTTCAATTCTTTTTATTTTATCCAATTTTTATAACTAAATGCTAGCAATAACACAATCATCTACTACAAATTTCGCCACTTGGCCACTATATTTGGAAATATTAATTTGATGGGCAAGTTTAATTTTTTTATTGAAAAAAATATAATAGTGACAATAATTATTGACCGGTATGCAAGTTCCCGGTTCCCCCCGCGAAAGATCGTACAAATTTCACCTCTTTGGCCGAAAAGAAAGTTTGCCACCTATTAAAAGAAAAAACCCACCACCAGCATTAAAATATTTCAAAATACCTACCTACAGCTCCAGAAAGCGAAATCCGCACTTTCCTCTTCATTTTACTTTGGTCTTATCCGTCTCTCTTGACTGAAACTGTTGGTCACACCTCTCTTTGTCACTCTGCTTCTCCCGACTCAACACAGCAATTTAGGGATTATCTCCCCATCGCCGTATTCAAGGCACGTTCTCCTTCTATTTATTCCTCTTCTACTTACTTTCACAATGTATGTATATATACACTTCAAGTAGTTATAATCGGCCTAATCTATTATTATGTCAAGTTAATGCTTTGATATACTCACTAATGCTGTGTAATTGAAGATTACTGATCATATTACCAATTGTTAGTTCTGATTGTACCATAGTTAGGGTTTTCAGTCAGGAATTATTACTTAGGATTTGATGAGGATTTTTGGAGTTGGAAGCAATCTGTATGTTCTTTTATTACTTAGGCATGAGGATCTGTGTTTGCATGTTGCCTCATTAGTCTGATAACATTACCAGAAATTCTTGTAATGTTTGAGTAGAAAGATCTCAATCACTGGACATGAGCGTTGAATTTTTTCAAAAAAACTCGGCTTCGACAATTGTATGACCAAATTAAACTTCGTCATGTTAACCGGAAAAAAAGAAAATTTTAATTTTTTTATAACCTCCGACCTTGAATATGCATATGAGCTTAAAATCTTAAAGTTTAATGTTTCATTAATCGACAAAATATTAACATTGGAGGTCTCTTTGGAGTTAAATTTCCTGCATTATTCAATTGACTTAAGGTCCAACACAATCGGGTTATTCATATGAATCTAGTCTAGTGTATGGCATCTACTACACAAGTACATGTATGTTAAAAATAGAGTAAAGCACCAGAATCGAATTTGTTTAATGGTATTTAAATCCATATAAGTAATTGTCGATTGGGTAGGGACTTTCTGTGGAAAATGATAGTAACTAATGGACACCAGAGGAGAATGATTTTCTTACCTTTCTCCTTGGGGCTTTGTTAGCTTTGAACAACATTAGCTCTTGTAGAAATGGTGAGGACAATTAATTATTCTGAGCCGAATGAAGATGAAATTCTGTTGTTGTGCTGTTCTGCATCATCTTTCACTTTGCATATTCATGTGGGGATAATGTTGGCGACTAGTGTTACTAAGAAGCCAAAGAAATTCATTGGCATAGCCTTTTGCATCTTATATGTAATTTCATCTTTTGCTGGATGAGAATGAAATCATTTTTTTTCCCCTAAATCTATTAGTTGCGCTGAGAATCTATTGGAGGGACCTTTTTTGAGACCTTGACATTCTATGAAAATGGACATGTCAAAAGTCATATAAATATGGATTTCAAAGTGGGTGTTTCTCTTTTTCATACAGATTATAATTGTCTTAATAAATTTATGCATGGAATAAATTCTTATAGGGAAAGGTCATCACAACTTTTGGAATATGGTCTGGAGTTTATAATTGAGAACGTAATGCTGTGGCAAATATGGCAGTGATATCACTACAATCTTTTGGAATGAGATATATACTATGCTTTGTTCCTCCAGGTTTTATCTGTCCTCTCTTGTTAAAAAAATTTTTAGGATGTAAATATTAGATTAAGGAACTCCTATTACTTAGACCATACGAATGAAGTAATTTATGCAATGAATATCCCCTTTTTATTATTTAAAAAAAAAAAAAAAAGAATCTACAGTTTTCAAAAGTTCGACAATTACATTATTAAAAATATGAAATTGTAATACTTGCCAATCGATTATCCCTTCACAAAATATATCTACTGTCCTTCCTTTATTGGTGGAAAAAACAAGATAAATGTGCTTGCATCGAGGAAGTTGCCAAGCTATGAACAAATTTCTCTTGCTGACCCCAAAAATTGATGCCAATATAAATGCCATTTGATAGTTTGTTTAGAGTATGGTCGTTGATTTTATAGATATTTTACTGTCTGTAGGACTTCTATGTTTCCTTGATTATTGAAATAACTATTTATATCATGATTTGTGGTTGTTCACTTGGTCTTTCGGTAATGTTATCTTGTAAATCTCAGTTTAGGTCCAGATTGGAATGCAAGTTGCTGAATGCCACTGGTTTGATTTACTCTATTGACTTACTGCATTTCTTTTAACTTGTGACATTGCTTCCTACTTCCTTATCCCTCCTACAAGATATCCACTATGTGCTGGTAGTATCAAGATGGCTATAGAAAAAGCAATTCATGGAGGAATACATATCTTGTGATCATGGTATCTTTCATTTCCATTAGTAGTTTATCCTATCAATCTGACAACATCTTTCCTGGTTAGTCTTTACATTTCAGCTAGACCATAACTTCACAAGGAGGAGTTTTCAAATTGGGCTTCTTCTATCTTGGTAGTTCTACTGGTGTTTATATTGGAATCTGGTGCAAGAGCATTACAATTGTTACACTAGTTTGGGTTGCAAATACAAATGCATTACTAAGTGCACGCCTTTCTTGTTTTTTTCTTTTTTTGCCAAATAAGTGCATGCCATTTGAATCGCAATATTTATGTCTCAAATAATGAAGTAATTTTTATTTTTAATCTAAATAACAACAAGCATCTATAAGTCCAATTTCATGTAAAGTTATAAAGTATCTAACTATACAAAAAGGATACACATGTAAATTATGCTTTTACTTCCCACTTCACTATTGACTGAGTTATTTCTTAGCAAGATAAGAAATTATAGCAGAATTGTGCTTAGTAATGATCAAACCGGTTTTGATATCACTACTAATTAGAAATTTAGATAGGGATTATGATAATATTATGCAACAAGTTTAATAACAATTTTTAGTTTGTAAATATAGGTCTATGCATAGGCAAATCTATGTGGAAACAAGGTCCCCAACCCCATGAATTGTATAGGTAGTGAAACGGCTCGATTAGGTTAGTAATTTAATTAAATCATAAAATCTTTTAAACTCATATTGTTAAAAATTGCTTCTTGATAGATAATTGCTTGATTTAGTAAACTACAAACAATTCTAGTTTCATTCTAAGTGTACCTTATAGTATAGAAGTTTAAATTAAGGTCCCGATTTAATTATTTTAAATTCTTATTTTACGTACTTATTAAGTACATAAAATTTTGTATTTTATGTAAAAGATATAATAATATTTATTAGTACTTTACATTACGACATTTTTATAAAAATTTGTTATCCTGTGCTGTATATATATATTCTTATTATAATTAATTCTATATTTTCTCTTTTTATATATAAATACTTTTATATTTTAGACAATCACTAACACCTACCCTTAAACCCTACCTAAATCCATTTCACCTTTTCTTTCCAACCGTAGTTTGCTTTCCATTTTCTCTCTCTCGGCACTTTATCTCCCTCTGTCTCTCTCTTTCTTCTCTCGCTCTTGATCCCCTTCGTCCCATTTCACCTTTTCTTTCCAACCGTAGTTTGCTTTCCATTTTCTCTCTCTCGGCACTTTATCTCCCTCTGTCTCTCTCGTTCTTCTCTCGCTCTTGACCCCCTTCGTCATCCCCTCTCTCTTGCATCCCTTCTTCATCCTCTCTCTCTCGCTCTGTCCCTCTTTGCCTCGTCTTCCCGCCGCCCTGCCCGCCACCCTCTCCCCTCCTCTGTCCCAATCTTTGTACCCCTCATAATTACCCCAATCTCTGTCCCCCTCATAATTTCCCCAATCCTTCTCTCTTGTTAAACAGCTTCCCCTCAATGAATACAAACTGGATCCCACCCCTGACCTATCTCCCTCAATCCCAATCCCCTTCTATCCTCTCTCTCTTTAATCAATTTCCCCCTGTTCCTTCTAAAGCAATCGAAGCCTACCCCATTTCCAATTTCATTCGCCCCCTAATTTCTTCCGAAGCCAAGCCAAACAACAGCTATTTTAATTTCAATTCACTATACTTTCAATGCTTGAACTCATTTAGGTTATTTCCATTCTCTACATGATCCAAGTTGACCCGATAAAATGCTATTAATTAATGATTTTAGTATATTATTTTACGAATTATAATTTATTTTGTATTATTGTTTATGTTAGGTCCTTGTTCTTGCCATTTGGTGATCTCATCTCGATTTAAATTCGCGAGCTATTTCGATTTTATATTTAATATGGTACACTTAAGTGTATAATATTATTATTATTATTATATTATATATCGTTTCCGTTGTTTGTGTTGAATTAAGTATTTAATAGTATTCAATTATTGATATTAAACTATTCAATTATTATGTTATATAGTATTGTTTTATATAGAAGTTACATTTAGTCATATTTTATCGTAAATAGGAATGTTGGTTAGATATATGTTTAGGGGTCAATATTCTTTTTTTTTGTTGTATTTAAGTTGGGTCACTCTTCTGTTTTATTATAGGATTATGTTAATAATTGTAATTTATTTAAAAGTCCCAAGTGTTGATTGGTGTATTATATACCATATTATTATTAGTATGTCTTATTTTGATATTAATTGTATTCTGATCCAAGCTTTTTCATCACTTTAGTATTATGCATATATGGTATATTATATAATGCATAGTATGTCCATTTTATATGTCGATCATTATTATGTTATTTTTTACGAGTTTTTACAAATTATACTATTTTCCAAATTAAGTACAAATTATTTATTTATCATATCGATTTGACAATTTATATTATTTAACACACTAATCATGTGTCCTTTTATATTTTCTCTTATATATAGATAAATATATATATAACGTATTTTACGATTTACTATAAATAAGTAATCTTATATAGTTATACCAACTTTTTGGCTTAATCGTTTTATGTTCTATTTTTATTTTTGAATTATTATTTGATTCGACTATTTTCTTTCGAGACCTTGATTGGATAAATTATAGATTCATAGATGATTCTTAGGTAGAACTTAGCCATAAAGTGTTTGAAAGTTAATGTGTATGCTTGTTTTTTATATAGATTCGTATTGGTTATCGAGTTCGAGTTTTTTCCTTATTGGGTAGTTTTTGAGCTTTTTCGTACATGACATAAAGTTGTGGTTTCTAGTTAACTATTAGGTTGTTAGATTTGAGTTCTATGGTGAGATTGGACTTTGTTTTTGGTTTAGACTTGGTTTGCTAGGTACATGATGTTTATTTGTATGGTTACACTTGTTAGGACTTAAAATGTAATAGGATTAATTTATATTCGGTCTAAAAAGAATAGTTTGCTCATTGTGCTTAACCCACTTGCTCTAGGGGCCCACGGTGGCAATACCCTAGAGGAGCAACCGTTGATTATATGCGAGGTTTTCTTAATGAATTTTCATATGAGATGATGTGATTAGAATATTAGGTTTTAAACTCTGATTTTTAGGCATAAAGGACTTAAAGGAAAATATATAATTATAACCACCTATGTATGTTGGGAAAGATTAAGGTGTGATAAGGTTATGAGTATCTCTATGATGTATACTGGTCTAAATTGAAGATAATCAAACTATTATTTACTTATATTTTGTTATGATTGCATTATACGCATGTGTATATTCTGGACTTGGCATCTGTATGTTTGTGCACCTTATTAGGTTTCGGCTCACTCTTCTATTTTTTTTACAGCTATAGGTTGATTCCTTAAACTTGCAACAAATAGGGAAATAGTTATACTCGGGTCAAGATTGTGAGGCGGCTAGCTTAGTATGTTGTAAAAGATTAAGATCTAATTATTTAGTTTGTTTAGGGTTAAAGTGACTCGTCTGTGAGTCTTTTGAATTAATGTATTAGGAGATTTATCATTTTGTGTTTGTTAAGAAATTATTATAAGTGATTTTGGAGATTGTAGTTAGATTTAGAGTCTTAACATGTTCCTGACCAGCAGAGACAACACGTGGCAAGTTGTGTTGCCTTCGGGTTCTAGGGCGTTGTAAGCAAATTCCTTTCAATTAAATTATTATATTTCTCTAATTTCGTTGGAAAAAAAAAAGAAGAAATTTGTCGATAGAAAACTAATAGTTGATGCTGAATTCTTCCCCTTCTTTTTGTTGCATGAGAAAGTAATGATCTGCATGTTGAATTGTTGTTCATGCATGTCTACCTAGTCTTGTCTAATTCCCATTTGCTTAGATTTAATTGTTCCTAATAAAGCACAATAAGTTTCAGATTGGAAAAAAATTCTATTTGCTGCCATAAAATTGAGATGGGACATTGGATTTGCTTCATACTTTTTGATGATGTAGAACACGTGTTCGGTTTAATCAAAGAGGTTGTGATTATTAGTAGCTTATAGTTTTAGGTAGTGCTGGAAAGCGGTGGCAGCTCCACTAGGTAGTTAAATGGAGGATATTGATGGAAATCTGAGGGGTAATTACTTTCCATTAGTTAATGGGAAGCTACAATTATTTGCTTAGGTTGATCAGTAAAAAGCCAAAATTATGGATACCAGAGGAGAGTGGTGGGATAACAAGGGATCATACATGGCAGTTACATATAGAATTTTGATTAAGGCATTGCTGCGACAGCCCACTATTTATACCGAGTGCTGGTAGGGAGGCTTGGACAGCAGTTAGTAAGAAGGAACATTGGAGAATTATTAGGTTGGTTATGGTAACTGTTTTTTGCTTGCATATCCTGTTAAGTGCCATATATCAAAATGAAAAAAGATTCGTATTGGATTTATTTATCTTGTTTGATTTTGTAGTCTAAGTTTGATGCAGGTGCATGGCAGCAAAGTAAATTATGGAGGAGTGTGGAGAGAATTGCTTCGAAGTCTTACAGTGATGTGCGAATGAATGTCCGACGATATTATGAAAAGAAGATGGGAGAGGGAAAGGATGCTTGGAAGATGCCACCACCTGGATTAGAGCATCGAGCAAACGAATGGAGGCAACTTTGTGATTTTTTCAACAATGACCCATTCTATAAGGTATATGTATGATAAATTATATTTTAGCACAATTTTAATACGTTTTCCTTAAATACCAGCACAATTTGTACTTTTTTATTGCAGAATGGTCAAATGGTGAATACCAAAATAGGAAAAAACAGTGGTATCCACATACAGTCGAAGTATGCTCATTCTCGTCCTACAAAAATAAACAGGTGCTTTTTCTTATTTCTATCTCGCTGACATTAAGTGACTTGAAAAATGCTGTTTTATTTTTCTACATTATTGAGCATTTCTTTGAGGTAAATTATTATTGTGACTACATTAAAAATTAATAAAAAAGGAAACAAAAAACTAGATTGTATAAGCATGGTTTTTTATCAAATAAATCAATTTTAGTAATGTGGATAGTTGCCTTGACATTTTTTTCTTTTGGAGAATAGTCAATCTTTTGCATTAAAGAGGAAATAATCACTTTCCTATTGTAGTGTTGAAATGTAGCTGGGTTGAGTTGGAGTTACAATGCTGGAAAAATCCCATCTAAATAAATTTAAGATTCCATCTGTGTGTGAAAACTTCTATTTGAATTGTGCTTGAATTGACATGGAATAGGTTGTTATTGATGCTGACTATAGGCTTAAACTTAGTGATGAGAAAAATGGGAAAAGGTTAATTATAAGTTTGATATGTTAATCTTATGTTATGGATTATTGGAGATGGATTCTGCTTTTAAATTTTCACCAGTAAGTTAAAGCAAAAGCAAAAAAATAAAAAATAAAAAAATAAAAAAATCTTCTACCATATTTGAAGGAGCTTCAGAATCCCTATCCTGAAAGAAGCTCAGGTTTTTTAGGAGTGTTGCTGTTTTCGTCCACATCTTAACACAGATTGTTATGAACTAGACTCTACTGCAAATGAACTTTGTTATGATGGTGTCGTAGTAGTGTTTAGAAGCATTTTTATTGGAATACTTCCCATGAAACTAATTTTTATTAGAGATGACACAAAGTCACGATCTCTGAATTTACTGCTCCAAGTTTTGTTTCTACATTAAAGTCAGAATAAATTGCAACCAATTCATTTAAAATTTTAAGCCTCCTGATGTGTATGATTCCTATATATTATCTTTTGACAACCACTTTGTCAAACTAGGGGAAGTAGTATATAGCTCTGTTTGCTCTCTGTACTTTCCCATGCAAAAGATAATGCAGAGATAAATAAAGTTTAGCACAGGCTAGGATCTTTTAAATATATTGGAGAATTTAAATTAAGACTAAGAGTTCTCATGAACTTATTATGAGAGTAACTGTATTCATATTTATAAATTTCGACTCCATAAGCTTTGGTAGATTCTAGACCATTTGAAGTGATGGCTTAGTTTTATCAGAAGCTTAGAAATACACCAATTCAATATTCTAACGGCACAAGTCATGGTGATAGGTTGATTGGGCTGTGTTCCTTAATATCATCAAATATGAGGTTTGTATGCTGCTGTTCTCATTCTTATCTGCCAAAGCGGTTTTAGTGATTCTAGAGGTCATTTTCTCTACTCATGATTGTTGTATTTTTTCTGCTTGATTGTCTGGGAGTTTAATTTATCATTTCGTTTTGACAATTTGACAGTTGAACCATTTGTCAATATATAATATTCTTATCTGAGGAAGTCATCCAAGTTATCAAGATTTATATTAGTAGGTTAGGTGATTTCGTTGAATTAATAGGCTCTATATTGTATATTATTAGTAGCAGTTACAATCCTAAGAGCAGCTTTTACTTTATGCAGATTCAATATTGATATCCTAACAACATCTAAACTATTAGAAGGTAGGGAAACTATTTGACTTCAAATATACATCTCATGATATTATTTATAGGTTTGGTTTTCTTTTGATTTTACGAGCAATCGTAAAGCTTTGAAGATTAATTTAGTTTACAAGACAGAATATATTATTGTAATCTACATATATTTTTAGAGGATGTACATCTTTTTTATTTCTGAAAGTTATAATGGGAAATTTCAATGTCATTCCTCTTTTCCATGTTTCTTTTAGTGTCATATGACATTTGAAGATGTGCAATTTATTTAAATTGCTTTCAAAAATTTGGAATTTGGGGTATCTTATCCTGCAACCTTTTTTATAGTTTATACCATGACACATTATACATTGTAACACTCAATCCAGGATAGATAAAATACATTAAAGTAAAGGGGAAGCTTTACATATACACATAAGCAGAGGAAAAGGAGACATGCAGGTGAATGGGTTTCCCCGATGCAATAATTTGCCTGCATCGAGGGCAAGGGGCTTTTAGGCCCAAACCAAATCCAATAAACCAGGCATTCCTTTTAAGCTGTGCCTTTTCAATTATGGTCTATGTGAACACTCGTACTTGCTGAACAAAATATTCATTTTATTTTCGCTTCTGTAAATTTTTTGTCGGCTGTTTAATGGTTGACCTATATTTGTTGAACTAAACGCTTATGTTAATTTCACTTCTGTACATTTTTTGTGGACTCTGTATTGGTATACTTGTATAATATTTTATTGAATTATATATATTTGTTAACCCACTTATGTGATATTTAGTTTAATTTTCCTTCTTGTGGTAATTTCTAAAGCATTGTTATGAATTGTTAAAATATCATATATAGTATTTAATGAATAAAGAATTATTAGCGATTCCTTTGTATTTGTTGTTTCTCAACGCAAAGTGCAATTGAAAAGCAATTAATAATATTATTTATTATCGAAGTAAAGAAAAATTAAAAATAAAATAAATAAAGAAATATTAAAAATAGAAATAAGTGTTGGCCCAAAAAAAAAAAAAAAGAAATTAGCAAAATGGCGAAGTAGATTTGGTAGGTGCTGGGAAATGAAAAAGTGAAAGTTGTGATTTTAATTTTTTACAAAGTTTGTCACATAGGGGCAGTTATCCACATGCCACCCAAAATGACTGGCGTAGCAATTTTTTTTTTTCTTTTTTGGTGAAAGAGGTTTACCAGTACATTCAAATGGCAAAGATTTAGGCGGTCAGCAACTTTAGCCAACTTTTTTAGCCACTTAGGCTATTTCTAGCAAAAAAAAAAAAAAAAGCTATTTTTGCAAATATTTTTTCCTAGGGTAGCTATATTGTAGGCCTCATAAAAGAGGTTAAAAAAAAAAATTCCCAGGAGTAGAGAGAAAGATGCATTTAGGATTTTCATCGCGTAAGAGGTAGGGCTTATGCCTTCTATAAGGGGAAAGTTCTCAATTGTGAATAACCTGGGATGATTTTAAATACAAAAGTTTCCAAGGGTCCGATAATTTATCCATATGCTAATGGTTATTATGAAGGATTAATTTCTCTATACACTACGTATTATATTCTGAGGAATGTAGAGGTGCTTTAGTTTTTGTCATTTTTCATTTATAATTTGCGAGTCTAGTTCACTTGGCATTGTCTATTGGCGTTAGCAATACGAGGATAAAGGCACCGAAGGTATACGTACTTTCACTTTGTCGCAATTTGGTCCATAAAGCTGTTTTGTGTTTGCATCTTCATGTCTATATTTATTCGTTATTTCAGAACGTCACACATAAGTGACTTTGGTAGAGCAATGTGAAGGAGAAAGATAATGACGCAAGCGTCCGAAAATAATCAACTTTCTATTTTTTTTAATTGTTGAAAAACTTTTAAATTATAAGAATTAGTAAAAATTGTCAAAAACACCTAACTACTCATTATTTTGTAAGAAATTACATTTTGATTTTTAATTAATAATTTATTTTATTTTTGGAAAATAGAAGAAAATTATTTATATGCTGGAAGTTGTAGTTGTGCATAATCTTTACGTACAATATCCGAATATATCAAACTTTATATCACGATGAATACTTCAAACATGAACTTTGGACTCAAAATATTGTTAGATTAACTCAAAATTACACCATTGAAAATCGTCTAATTTTTAAGTAGCTATTTTGTATATTTTGATAATTAACAAGAGGAATGATCAAAATTAAGTAGCATAAAATAATATTTTGATATATCTTTGGTATGTATGCCCTTACTCTTATATCATAATATAATATTTTGATACATATTCAGTAATGTTCATGGGTCTAACTCTTTTATGTCCTTTTGCATAAAAATTTGATGTTGTGAAGCTGTAAAGAAAAGTGAAATTTTATAATCGGAATACAAAGTATAAGAAATTTACAAATAATGAAATAATTATGTAATTTGAAGAAATATTATAAAACTCGAAATGCATTATTGACAAATGATTTCATAAAAAGACAATTTTGAGGAGTGGAGAGAAAAAAAAAAAAAACTGTCTAACAGGGAGATATATTGATTGAGGAGTCCAAGAATTTGCAAGACTAATTCACCTGCTTTGCAAAGCACATGTCGTTTTATAAAAAAGATTGCACGACAACATTATATGACGTCAAAAGTGCGATTAAGCTAGATTTAAAATGATGTTCATAAACTAAACAAACTTTTTACAACTATGGTCCACAAAGCACAGTCTGCTTTTATTTTTCGCATGCAAGGAGAACAAATTTACATAAATGGAACGGTGCAAATTGGGAGTGTACGGGGTTTTTTGTTTTCTTTTATCAAATTGAATCGAATATAATATAATATTTTTTTTTAAAAATCAAACCTAACTATAGAGTTTGATTTATAAATTTTTCGAATTTAATTACAATCGATTCGGTTTAATTCAGTCTACTATTCCAATTGTTTGTGTCAAATTTTCACTAAATATTTTTATCTCAAATAAATATAAAATTTTAAATGAAATTTACTCAGTTTAATTTTAATAATTGATATAAAATTATAATAAAAAATAACAAAATATGAAAAATTTGATAAAATTTAACAAGATTGATGAAAATAAAAATATAAAATAATTGTATAAATTTTTTTTATTTAATTAGTTTTAAACGGTTTGATTTGGTTTACGAACCGTTTATATATAACCGAATAGAATCATAAATCAAATGATTTAAAAAAAAAATCAATTTTTTTGGTTCAATTGATGCTTCACCATTTTTTTTTTTTTTCAACCTTAATGCATGCAATTCCAACCACGACAAATAGGAGGCAGCTCGTCACAATGGCGAATGCGAACCGTCAAGTTCTCTGCATTCTCCAACTTGGATAAGTCAGCGGGGCTAAGTTTCAGGGAGTCGCAAGACTCAATCCTCACTTGTTACAAGGACTCCAACTCGGAGAAGCCTTGTATATATTTGAGTTCACACAGCTAAAAAGATTGAAACTGTTTAGCTTCCTTGATTTCGAAAGGTCTGGCGGACATTTTAAGGATGGACAAGCATCTGTTCTTAAATCAGTCAAAGACTCAAGTCCATTGAAGCTCACGTCAGGTAACTCTTCCAAGGAATAGCATTTGGTTAAAAATAACCCTTTCAAATTCTTTAGAGCCCCAGGAGTGTGAATGTTCTTCAGTATGGGGGCAACACTGTAACCACAAGCGATCCAATTCTCCCGAGCACCTAATCTCCTCCAGATTATTTGGAAACCAAATACGTAAATCTTCCAGATTCTTCGAGTTTAACGCATCAAGAATTCCACTGAGAAACTTACATTCGCTTGACTTTTAACTCCAATAAGCTAGACGGAAGATGCTGAGTTCCTTGAGACATGAAAGTTCACTTGCCTTCTCTAGGTTAGTGAAGACATAAGGAACTTGCAATTTGAGCTTTTCAAGTTCTGTAGCACTCCCGATCCACTCAAAGCTCAAGTAATTACCCTCCCTAACGGAAGGTTGCGCATTACATGTACCACATAGCTCCAGTTCAGTGATATTCACCAACTTGAATCGGTTACTCCAATGTACTTGCAGTGCGTCGTCCACATGGTCGATATGTAGTTGCGTCAAACTTGAGGAAAGCTCTGGCACGCTACATATGGTAGTACCCCTCATTTCCAAGATTCTTAAAGAGGATGGAAAAATAATTTCTCTTGTGATCTCTCCATCAAAAGCATAACAATAATTAGCTCGTAATTCTTCAAGCTTTTTCAACTCTTGAATCGCACTGGGAAACTTCATTAATTCGCAAATGTCCAAGCAGAGCACCTTTAATTCCTTCAGAAGTCCAATTGAATCTGGTAACTCGGTGATTTTTGTACCTGATAGATTCAACTTGCACGAGGATGTTAAGTTACCCATCCAAATGCTTCGTTTACGCAAGCACCATCGAAGACGAAAACAATTTCTTACGCTTAGCCGAGTCAGATTCTTCAACTCGCTGATGGAAGTGTCGATTTCGGTCAAATTTTCACATCCATCAAGAATCAATACTTCTAAACTTGGAAACTTCTTGAAACTTGGTGTCTTCGTCATGTTTTCATAATAGCTGAGATCTAAAACCTTTAATTTATCCGCCCGCCTGCAAATTTCATGGATAACAAAACCAATTCATGCTATTGATGGAAAATAACTTCCAAACGAAAGTAGTATCTCGATGCTTTATACGTACCTTGATTGTGCTCCATCCTTTCCATTGGGGGTTAATCTTAGAACGTGAGAGATTGAGAACAATTAGATTTTTGGAATTAAAATTCGTCAGTTTGAAATGGCTGACACTAATACAAGAAAGCCATCTCACATTTGGGAAAAGACCCTCACAATTCCCCTTCACTCTAGGAGCTCTCAATTCAAGGAACCTTAAATTATGTAGACCTGCCATGCTCTCAGTTTTGATTTTGATGGTTCCGGTTGCGGTAGAGATGCTCATTGTCTCCACACACGCCCTTTCCTGCTAAAAGAAACCAATTAAACAAATTAAAATCATATTAGCAACTTGTTATCTAGTATTCTATATCATCATCTAAATAGACGTGTATTTAAAAACCTTAACAAATAATCTAGCTTATTCAGTAATCATTCAGAGAGCGAACAATTTTCAAGGATACTAATGATGGGTCGACAACAATAATTAAGAGAGAGAGAGAGAGGTGTATGGGAGTGGATATTAGAAAAGTAAGTATTTAGTTGAGTATTAAATTAAACTATAAATCAAGCTTCGACAAAATTAGGATGTCTTTTTCTTAAATATGATATAGGACACATTCATATACGGTTTTAATCTATTTAATAATTGTGTAAAAGTGTTACTTACACAACAATGTTTATAATTGATGATTGATTTGTACCATATCCAGATTGAATATTAGATATTAAATTACCATTCCTATTCATTCGTGTATCCATGAAATCAAGACTTCTTTCTACAGCTTTTAGTTTATTTTTCCACCTAAGTTTTCATGAGTTTCATCTTAAGAATGGTATACGTAAGACTTAGTTGTAAGTTCAAACCTATGAAAAGCACACATGACTTGTGTATGTGTACATGTATTATACGCAAAAACATTTTGAGTTTTGATAAAATAAAATTGAAGACTTTGCACCAGACATCTACGTATTTTTCCCTTCATTTTCTTTCCTATCATCCCATATTTTTTTTATTAATACATATTAGTAATAAAAGAATTGAGATGGAAATTAGCTCTAACTATGCAACATCTATTATGCAAGCAATCCACTTAAGGAGGTAGGGATTCAATAGCATACACCCATAAGGTTGGAGGCTTACCTTTTTTTTACGTAGAAAATCAAGGTTGTTAATTTGTAGTCTGCTGGGAATCCCACAACTCTTCTTGCTTTCCTCTTGGATCATAGCCCTCCCACGATCTTTTAATACATCGTGCATCCACAAACTCTCACCATCATCAATGACTTTAATCAAAGAACAATCTTTGAGAGTTGCTATTGCAAAATCTGGAAACAATTCACAATCATCTCACATATAGCATGCATACATCTTCTTTATATTTCCATTGTAACATGCTATATCGAGAAATATCTCTTTCTCATTCTCTTCTAATCTTTGATAACTTATGATCAATCTATTTTGGATGCTCTTGTTGGGGACCTTCTTTAACATTTCCAATTTTTTCCTCCATCCTTCTTTACTACATCTACGTAATGATGAACCAAGTACCTCGAGGGCCAATGGAAGGCCTTTAAGGGAAGGAACAACCTCCTTTGAAAGTTCTTGGAATTCCTTGGATGGAAAGTCCTTACCGAAAGCCTTTTTATTGAAAAGTTTCGTTGATCATAATTCATCTCATTTAGTTGATAAGTCTTTACATCCTTATGCTCTTGACTTAAATCATCCAAAATCCTCTTGTTCCTTGTTGTGATGATGATTCTATTTTCACTTGAAAAATAGAGATCATTGCGAACTAAATCTGTTAATTGACTTGCATTATCTATGTCATCTAAAACAAGTAGAAATTTCTTGCCTTTAAGTCCTTTCTTAATCTTATTTATCCCATCATTAGAGTCATAAATTGAACCAGCAAATGAGGGTTCGATGATGTCGTTATACAATTGTTGTTGTAACTCTAAAATCCTCTTGCCTTCCAATTTCTCTCGAACATTCTCTAGAAAGCTATAGCATTTTGGAAACCTTGAACAATGTTTGTTGAATATGAGCTTGGCCAGAGTTGTTTTTCTAATACCTCCCATTCTAAAGATTCCAATAATTCGAAAGCCATCAGAGTTCAAGTCTAGAAGAGTCTCAACACAGTGTATTTCATCATTAATTTCAACTAAATCATTAGTCATATTTTGATATTTGGGTATCAATCGATTGATGAGCTCCTGAGCGATTGATTTGATCTCGTCTGCTTCGCTATAATGTAAATAAACCATTTCTAATTTCAATGTTTCTATAACTTCCATGTCATATGATATACAACTTTGGATAGACAATGGATAATAGATGTGTTTTCAATGTGGATATGAAGTTCACTAGTTATCAATGTACCCTATGATTGATTAAAGTAGATATAATTATTGGATTGTTTTAACTTTTCTTAGATAATAATGATAGAAGACATGGATAGTCAACAGAACATGAAGGCATCAATTTTATATTCGCATGCATCTCGAAAGTTAGGCAGAATTTACAAGGTTAAAATTATGTTTAGAAAAATAAGTTAAAGGAACATAATTTTATACATAAGTATAGATAATTACAAACATAGCAAAAAAAATATTGGTCATATATGTATATATATACATATATATATATATATATATCTCCTTAAATCCATCGCGTTCCTATAACTTTTAAAATTATGCGCTTATTTCCTTAGCTTTTCGATTATCATTAGGCTTTCCAAACCACTAGAACAATAGGTAAGGGCTCTAAAGATGAGCTCGGAGAATAAGTGCATATTATTTAGGAGTTACAAGAAGGTGAACAAACTTTTATGAATTTAGATCTTTTCTTCCCTGACCCATAATTTCAAAGTTATACTTCAATCTACCCTATATCTTTTTGTTTGAATAAAAACAGTTTTTCAATACAAATGTACATATACATTCACATATATACAAAATTATAGATGCATATATACATGTATAGATATATAAATATTAAAAAATATGTGGGATAATAGCAAATTCATTCCTTAAATTATTAGTTAAATATAAATGGATCTTATAAGCTCTTAAAGTGTCATTTTACATCTTCATAGCTTCCAAAATATGCAAATAACTTTAAAAAAAAAAGTTGCTAAAACCCCAAAATTATCCCTACAAAGACCATAGAAAGTGATGCTCTTAGGAACAGTTTGAGGTATCATATATTAGGAGAGAGAGATCTCACATTGGAAATTTGGGTTCAAGAAATCTATCTACAGTTTGCTATAGATATATGCATTTACAAGATATACTTAAATATGCTGACTCATAAAGTACAATAATATCCTTTCAAACGGTCAGCGACTCACTACTCACAAGATAAAAAGTTTTGGTGGTACTTTAGGAAGGTGACTGCAATATTTGAAAAGAAGATGTATCTGTATGATCGCTACAAGAGGTCTTCATAATTTTATCATCTTTAATGGAAAAATAAAGGCTGAAGAAAGAAATAGGGAGAATGATATGGAAACTTACATTTTATCACGAAGATCTTATCCAGACATTTCAGCTACCCTTATAAGTGCTTTCTCCCACTTCTCAACTTCATCCTGTCCAACCTTGGATTTGCCTCGATGCTCTTCTAGAGCCTTTTTGTATAATTCTGTCTTAAGCTTGACATCATCAGGTGTTGCATCATAAAATATGGGAATGATTTTCTTTTGGCTTTGCACCATATGAGAAAGCTCCAAAAGGCATGCTTTACTTGAAGCATAATTTTTAGAAAAAATGGGCAAACAAATTCTTGAATTATTTATTGCCATTTTAAGATCTTCATTAATTTCCTCTCCTTTGCCCATTTCCATGGCATCTAAATAAACTCGAAAGCCAAAACTTTTCAAGCGATCATAGAGATGAGAGGCGAACTTGTTTCTCACGTCTGGTCCTCTAAAACTCAAGATGACATCAAATTTATGAGAGTTTACCACTTCCCTTGATGACGAACTGCTGCAGGTTTAAGTTTCTTCAGTAATCAGCTTCTCCTCCACGGTGAGAGCCTTATGCCTTTTCGGATGCGGTTGCATTGGGCCCACAAACTTATACCAAGAGGTCACTCTTCCTTGTCTTGCAATATTGTTATGTTTGAAGCTTTAGATGTTGATAAGATACAATCCTACATAAATATAGATATAAATTTAGAAATTGTATCTATTGTATGAATTATAAGTACCTTATAATCGAATATAACTTAAAACACCCCAAAAATAATCTAAAGACATGGGCAATCTAGTAATTTATCTTTTCAGTTCTCTGAAAAATAAAATCTGATCCTTATTTCCTTGTTCCACGTTTTCTTTGCAAAAATGAATTAATCGTAGAATCAATTTAATTGAGACTCTCCTTAAACTGTCTTTAATGTTAAGAAACCCAATTTGAATCCTTGTGAATATTTTAAAAAAATTTTATCCTCAAGGGACTCACTTCTTTATCCCTAAAATTTTTAATAGAATTTCCTTAACACATTTTTAATATCTTTGTGACTCTCAATAAAAACATTCGACCAATCAAAAGCTGAATATAAAAATAAAAATAAAAATAAAAATAAGGTTTCCTTGTCAAGGAATGCACGCTCTGCATCTCCGAAGGACGTAGGGGTTGACGATAAAGAACTGCGATAAAGTTGGTCTTGGGAACTACCCTTCCATAATAAACGTATCTATTATACTCTCCTCGGAAGGACGTTCGGTTTCTTTCTCTCTTCTTCTAAAATTCCCTCCAGTAATCTCTCAATGTTATCGGCCTTATCACCGTTTCCTCGAATTTTAACAAAGTCCTAATCAAGAATTTTAAATGATTTAGAAATCAAGGCAGAGTAATGGGTTAAGAAGATTTTGAGGCCAAACTTCTCTTGTGGTAGAATAAATACATACATCTCTTTAAAACCACGAAAATTTTGCTCAATAATACTGGGTAGTGTTGTAAATTGAAGGAGTCGCTAGATTTGGTGAAATTAGGAACCAGCAGTGGCTAAGCATACAAAATGCTGGAGTTTCCGTAAGAAGTAATTAATAGTACGCCTTGCTACTTTTGGTGTTTTGTTTTTTAGTATGGACGGGGGGCTCTGTCGAAAGATGTATTCTGTCGGGGTTATGATTTCGGTTTGTACTCAGGATTTGATGATTTCTGAGATTACATCACAGAATTTCAAGTTTTTAACGTTTCATAATTTGAACTTCAAAGTAACGGGGGAAAGGGAAAAAAGGTATTATAAATTTTAAAAATAATCTCTAAAAATGGATTTGGATTCTTTCTATTTGTTTTCATTTAATTTTTTTTATTTACAAATTAGTAGTTGAGATTATCTTAATTTTTGACATATCACATGATATCATCATAATATCATTATCTTATTTTTAATCTCAATAATTGATTATATGCGATAATATTATAAAGTAATAAATTTAGAGAAATAAAGAAAAATTAAATATAAAAAATCCATTTCCCCTAAAAATAAAGCTCATGCAAAAGTAATCTCAAAATTACTTCAACCTTTAATTTCAAAAAATAGTAAAATTAGGTATTCAAGTTCCGATTTTATTATTGTCTACTTAAAATTAGTTGTAAAAACCGATTTCATTAAAAATAAAAAATGGTTTTTCAAGAACTAATATTAAGCAAAGTAGAAGTCGGCTTTCTAAAAGCCGTTTTTCAAAGAAGAATATTTTGGAATAAATTTAAGACGAACAAACTAGTAGTTTACTACTTTTTTTTTGTAAAGGCAAGATATTAAAAAAATTTAGGCACCTTTGCAACAAGAAACATGTCAAAATTTTTAAAAAATAACTTCATTCTTCAGCTAAGCTGCTCGTTTCCTGTTCGTCCATTTCAAAAACAACGGATCACCACAAGATCTCACTGCAGTCATCTTGTATTGTCAATAACTCAAGAGTACATAGATATTCCTTTCCATAGAATCTAACTTTTGAGAAACCTATTTTTTCCTACTCAAATAGGTTTTTGAAAAACCGATAGAAAGAAAATCGGTTTTTAATAACCGTTTTCAAGTGTAAAATAATGAAATCGGCATTTTAATACTTAATTTTAGTACATTTTGAAATTGAATGTTGAAAACATGACTTAAATTATGGTAGTTTTTGAATTACTTTTACAATATTCTAATTTTAGAAATCATGTTTAAAATTTTAGAAATTATGCTTCTGTTTGGGTTCAATGATGTTTTGAGATTGAAGTTTTATTGATGTCATTAATGTTACAGATTTAATCATGAAGGACATGATTGTTAGATCACATTTTTAGAAGGGCTTTCGATTTTAGGAGTTGTTGAAGTGATTTATTGAAGTTTTGAAGTATATGAATGAAGTTTCTATGTAGAGCTTGTCTTGGATTAATGCACAATCAACTACATTTCCCTTCATCATCAACATGACCTTTATTTATATATATATATATATATATATATATATGGATGATGTGATAGTCTAACCTTTCTACTAGAGATAAACTAGTTGATGATGATAATGATTTATTGCCTATCAATTGGCTAGCCCTATATACTAGTTGACCGATCGAACACCCGCTCAATCAAGTTAGTTGAGTAGCCAAACCTCATATATACCTATTGAGTGTTGCTACTTAAAAGTTGGCTTTGCTAATTTTAAGGATCCTCATTTTGATATGTTTAGGCCTTATTTTAAGTGTGCATAAGCCATAGATTTTGATCTAACAAGCATTAGTAAAATTTAATGCTTGATTGATGGAGCTAATTATGACATTAGTACTATCTAAGTGTGTTTATTATATGTGTTGATGTATTGAATAGGTTTGAAAAGGAAAATTAATTATGTTAGAACTTTTAAACTCTTATTATTAGTGTATGGTTGTTGCTAGATATCTGGGAGAATTGGTATGACTTAGCTTAGTGCCCATTAACCGACATGTGATGTCCTAAATTGAGTTGAATGCCAAAATGATGTGGTAGACATGAGCTTAAGTATTGACTTGTTTAGTGGATTGTTGACTATAATGGTTATTGAGATATGGGCTAGTGCTGGAAGAAAGTTGTAGTGGAGTCGCATTAATAATATAGAGTGTGTATATGGAACTTATGGAGAAGTGTCTGTTAGATCGGCCTATGATGCCTTATGTGAAAAAGAGGATAACATAAGAATTAGGGATTTGGTGTGGAAATTGAACATATACCCAAAAATAAAATATTTTGTCTAGAAATGTTTAAATAATGGCATACTTGTGAGACCTAATCTAGTAAACTGGTGTAATTTAGGGTCTTTGAGAAATGTTCTCAAAAAATTATATAAATTTTTAATATGAGATTATGAAAGTTAAAAAAAAAAGGAATCTTAGTAAAGTACATCAAATATTTAATTTAATAAAAATTGTAGTTTAATCAATATTGAATAATTTTATTGTAGACTTAAAATATGAGGCTTGAAATGTTGTGGAACCTAAGAGATAAATTATGTGACTTATAATAGTAATGATAAAGATGATGATGATAATAATTTGAAGTAAGTAGAGTGCAAAATTATTATATAATCGGTAATGCACATACATGTACATGAAAATATAGGATAATAATAAATAATATACATAAATATGTGTAAGTGTATTAGATATTAATCAAATAAAGTAAAACACATAAGAAACAGTTATAGACAGTTGCTAGATAGATTTCTAGGAAGCTCTTGTGCATTGCACTATGTTGGAAAATCATAGGGCTAGGTATCTTAAGGGTAGATAAGATCTTAACAAACAAAATTATGCAATTAACATGTGCAATTCACTAGAAAAAAAATCCTTGTGCTATAAAAACCTTTTACGGGAGCATTCTAGGTCTTTTGGCATTATTGAGAGAATGAGTAAATTCTTGAGAAAAAAAAGAAGAAGAAAATTCTTGGGTGCCTGAGAAATAGAGAATTGAAGCAAGAGTTAATTATAGGAAAAATAAGTATAAAATTAGGGTTTTTAGAATACATGAGCTTAGGCAAAATCTAGAAGCATTACTAAGTCACTGCTCTACCTTTTAGGCTATACCTAAGTGGTTAAAGAAACTCCCTCCTCTTGCTGGTGGCTAGAGGTTAGAGTTTTGATAAGTTGTTTTTTTCTTGTTTTTATAAAAATTTTACTAAAAATATGAATGATTTACAAAAATGATGAAACTTGGTTTATTCAAGTAATTTTTTCTTGTAGGATTCAAATATTAACCTAGATTTTTTAGATTTTAAGTGCATATATGGGTTCCTTAAGAAAAATTTCCTATCCACCTATTTTCTTTCGTATTTTCAAAAACTTAAATAGCATAGTTTTGACCTAAATTTTTATGCGTAAGCTTTTTAAAGACTATACTTTCACCCTATTGAATTGGTTTTCAAAGATTTACAAGTTGAGTTTTTAATAAATTTTGATTTTTATTGAAACTATGTACTGAAGGTGTTTTTCCTCAAAAAATCTTTAATGAGCTTAGAGTACTTTTTCTATAGAGTGAAGAATCGAAGGTTTTGATAATGTTCACCATAAGATGACTTGATTTTTGATGAAAAACTTGCCTACATACTAATTATGGAAGTTAAAAGGCCAAAACTATGTGTTTTCTACTTAAAACTATCTACTTAAACCACATATTTTCTACTAAAATATATTAATATGAGAGTTAAAGTTTGGTATTGAGTGACATTCAATTCTCATCAAGTATGTAAATGGTGGTATTAGTGTCAAGGTGGTGTGATTTGTTGAGTCACTAAAGCAAATGAATGAGTTAAAGGATTGGTCAAAACCTAAAATGTATTAAAATATATATCCTATAATTGATAAGAAGATAGGTCAAAGACTATACTATATGTATAGAAAAATGACTTCCTAATATCTCTATGTCTATGTGTATGATGAGCTATCTGGTTAAATAAGAATTGAATTGGCAGTATAATGAGTGTTGAACAAGCATTATGATCACGACTTTCATTTTGAAATCACTATGTAGTGTTTAGCTAACGGGATTTTTATAAAATCTATAAAGTAGTGAGCTGGTCAAAAGCTGAGTTAAAAGATGTACTGAGAAAACCATATAATGAAAGAAAGAGTTAGAGGCTACCTTTAAGGAAATTTATCTTAAAGAAGGTCATCAAACCTTCAACTCTATATATGAATACATCATTAATTTGGATTATACATCGCATATAAGTAACTTGGGTATTGTATACACTATGATTAGGTGCAATACTGGAGGGAAAGACATGGTAAAAAGCTTAATATTTAGAAAATCACTAAGTAACCCTAGATACTCAGGTTACTCAGATATATACTCAGTTAGATATATAGGAGTTACGAACCTTTATGAAATAACATCAATTGCACTCTTATATTTATTTTCACTTTTTGTATTCTTTTGTTTTCATTTTTAGTTTGTACATTTATATTTTAGACAAATTGTACAATTTGTAAGTAGAAAAATACTTATTCTTCTTCAGTTGTGTTCTTAAATTCTTGTCTTAAATCATTATTATTTCTTATAGCTGAAGAGCTTTTTATTTACAAGTAGTTCTGAGGTTATAATGCCTATAGATATGTTAGTGATTAGTTGTTATCTAGTGGTATTGAGAAGTGTATCATTGTTTTTGTTATAGGTGTAGAGTTTAATTCTTGAGGACGGTACATGTTGAGGAGTTTACTCCAAAGTGGTTCTCTTAATATATATTCTTATGTAAATTACATTGTATATGTTTGGAAAGGCAAGTGTTGTAGAAATTAGTGAAAAAGGATTTATAGTGTGTATTGCAAGTTTATAACAATGCAAAATTGTGTCTAGAAAACACGATTTCAATGTAGGATTAAAATTGCGTATAAGACAAAATTTTGCACCAACTCATGTGGAAATAAAATTACTACTTTATGACACGATTTTAAGTATTATAATTTTGAAATGATTTTTTGTCGAAACTTTTTTAAAAAGAGGATTGGGAGGGAATTGTAATGAAATTATATATTTACACAGAAACAAAAATATGTTTGAAATTATAGGGACATTTACAGAATTATAACAAAAATAAAAAATTATATTATTACCTTTCATTCCTCTTTCTTTTTGCCCTTTCTCTAAATATAAGAGAATTTATATTTTTCCTTTTATTCTTTTCTTGGTAATTCCTTTTTCTTTTTTTTCTTTTTTAACTTTCTTGCAATCAAGATAGTGCTAGCGTTTTCGTTTTTTAACACTTGTAACTGTAACTCCAATTACAAAAGTAAAAGGAAAGAAAATATTAGAGTAGATATTAGAGAAAATATAGATGATAATTAAATAAAGTGTAATTTATTTTACCCCATCCGTCGTGAATTACCAAACTTGGACTTCATTAAACATAAAAAAAAAAAAGAAAAGAAAAAAACGTACTCGATAATCTTCAGAACATTAGCTAAAACATAAGCAATACGAAATATATGGGTGAATATGTAATGTAATACGATGCAGCAAGCGAAGTGAACACTTACCTCTTTTCTACTTCCTAAGGATGAAAGGCAAAAATTGATGAGTAGATCTAAAAGGGGGTTGTTGAAAGTATCCGTGGACCGATGACTAGATCCTTCATAAACATAAAGTTACAACTTTCACAAGACTTTGAAATGACGAGGGAAAGTGGGAAGCGAGGGATATATAGAGAGAGGAATGGATGTAGACTTAACGTGTATGGAGGTGTGGTTGACACGGCAAAGAAAAAGTCTAGTTGGTTGTTGAATTTCCCCATATTTAGTTGGCTAACCCCACGAGCCCAGTACGAAAAATGACCCATTCAATTTTACTGATTGGTCCTTTCTCAATAAGCCATGTAATTCTTCTTCTAGTTCTAGGGTAAGGAGAGAATGAAGGAATTAAAAGAAAGGGAGAGTAGAGGTAAAGAATGTGAGGGAAAAAAATTTTGTGCTGAGTATTTGGTTTCTTTTAATGCGTTTGGTTAATGAAGGAAAGAAAAAATGAAAGAAATAATAACTATTGATAACGAGAAAATGAGAAATAAATTAAACTTACCATCATACCCTTAAAGATAATTACTAGAAAGAAATGAAATTTAAAAAAAAAAAGTAAATAGGTAAATCAATTCTTTTTTCTCTTTTCCTTCTCATTCCCTACATTTTAGAAAGGAGAGAAAATACGTAGAGCCCATGAAAACAAATTCCCCCAACCCCGCAAAAAAAAAAAAAAAAAAAAAAAGACACGATGGAAGCTAAAGTTTCTTTTATTATTTTACATCTAGCTTTACGTGATTTTCCGTATTAAATATTTTCCATTAACAAAGTACGAGAACTAGCATATTGAAAATAAAGCACTAATTATAAAAAATAGATATGGATCATAGGGAATAATAAACACGATAAATAATGAATTGGTAGTAACTTTTATTTTCATTTTATTCTATCTAATCGACTTTCAAAGAAATCGAACATTCTATAATCACTAAATGATAGGAAAAATATTGATTTTTTCCTCTAATTACAACATAACAAATAAAATACAAAAGAGAGAGAAGTTACGAATTACTTGTGCATGTTCATACTTATGATTCTTGCTTCGTATAGAGAAATTGTGGAAGAGGGTCACCGAGCTTTGAGATGTGTTCAATCAAACGAAGAATTAAAAATAGATCGGTGGATGGATGGAATTAGAGGACCCTGGCAAATGTGAGGCAGCTTCCAGCAGTTGCTAACGTACACTGACTGTAAATTTTCCAACTTAGTAAAGTCAGGAGATAAAGCTCTATGGAATTTACATTCATTTATCTGCATAGTTTCCAAAAGACTCTAACATTGGGATGCCTTGAATGCATTTGAGTTTATCACATCCATGAAGTTTCAAACTTTTTAGTTTCTTCGATGACAAAAGGTCAGGTAGAACTTCTAAGGATGGACGATTCCATATGAATAGCAATGTCAAAGACTCGAGTCCATTCAAGCTCGTTTCTCTCACCATATTCATACACCTCAACAAGCTTAAAGAAGACAATATTTCAATGCTTAATACATCAAGTAACTCTTTTAAAGAATCAGATTTCCAATAGCTAATATCTAACTCTTTCAAATTCATTAGATACCCTTTAGCGTTAATGACGGTCCTTAGCGTGGAGAAGTTCCCTTCCTTGATAGGAAACGTTCCTAATCCTTTTTTTTTTTTTAAGAAGATAATTTGTGAAATGAAATATTAATCATTGTAAAAACTATAACATCACCTAATATTATTAATATAATAATATTTATTATATTTTATAAAATTATATTTATTGATATTGAAATTTTGTATATCTACAAAATTTCAAAAATAGTTATTTAAAAGTTATTTTATATGAAATTATTGATTCTACCTTTAAAGGTGAATTCGACTCAAGGCAAAATCGCGATTCCATTTAATTCTCATTAATTGCATTAAGTTAAAATTACTTGTTTAGCATTCAAATAAATTATAACATATAATAATTAAAGGCATTTTCGATAATTAATACTATTTACATATTTAATGTTATTCTATTTCATTATATTTCTTGAGCATTTCTAAATATAGGAAATAATTGATAATTCCGGCTCTCATTTTATTCTATTTTAGACTATTCCTACGTACCAAACATAATATTACTAATAAAGTACAAAGTTCTTAAAAAAGTTGATGTGACATTGTAAGAAATTTTCAAAATTTCTACGAGATAAAGATAATCTCATGCAACTCTTTTCTAACACAAATACAACTCCATTTTGCCTTTGAAAGGATATGACTAAACCGATAATAGGTATGTGGATAGTGAATATGTTTGGGAAAATAAAAAAAATGACAATGGACATATGTATAGTGTTGGAAGTACATCCAATCATGCAGTTTTATTTTAATGGAAACTGTTTATATTTTAAATGAGTTATTTAACCTTTGTTTGTTGTTACTCAAATTTATTTAAGTCTTTTATGTTTTAAGTAAATCATTCAGTCCTTTATATTTGCATGAGACTAATTCTAAAAAATAAAGAAATATAAATAACATAATATTTGTAAGACCTACAATCAAGATTCGAGGTTCAACTCGCAGAATTTAAGGCGATTAGCTGAAGGATCTAACCGAGTTTAAATTATAAAATAAAACTATGAATATTAGTAAAAGCAATCTTGTATGTTCGAATTTAAGAAAACAAATAATAAAATAAGAGAATATAAAATTTAAAAATTTTAAGTATATTACTCGTTATTTATTGAAAATACGTAAAATACATTCCGATAACGAACGAATTGCTAGAAATAAATTATATATACACTAAAAATCATAAAATAACTTAAATAATATTTAGGAGTATTTATTTATACCATATATTTATTTACTTATAGGTAGAAATATGCAAAATAAGCTAAAATAAGGTTAATTAATTAAAGAAAATTCATGGGAAAAATCAAGAAAATTACGGAAACATATGAAAGTGGCCAAAAGTGAGGCGTGACAATCTGGAAGTGAATAAACAAAAGCAACCAATTAAATTAATACAACAAAAAAGGCAAAATGGAAGAGGATAAACTATTATCTTATCCAATTTAATCCATAGAATTTACTTTACACCTCTATAAATAACAAGAAAATTTCAGAAACTCATTTGGTCTGTTAGGAGTTGGAAAAAAATTAGAGAGGGTCAAAATAAGAAGAGGAATTAGGGTTTACAAAAAATTACTTAAATCTGTGCAATTAGAGTCATATAAGAGAACTAACACCCGACGACAATCTGGAGTGGACGGTCGCCACCACCATACGGTGGTGGCAGCGCTCAGATCAGACGATAAGGCCATGGTAGCTGGCGGTGGTTAGAGGCACTAGTTTAGGTGAGTTTGATTTCTAACTCGATTTTGTGTAATTTTGTAAAAATATTAAATATTATTATAAAATTATGAGATTTGTTATTCTGAAATATTTTAGTATGTAGATCTAGGAAAAAAATTTATTTTTATGAATTTATGTCTAAAAATATACTATCATTAAGAAATCATGCAAAATGGAGTATGTTTCGAATTAGAAATAAATTAGCTTAGGAGTATAGTTTTGAACTTAAAATTTTTTTATAGACTACTTAAGTAATATAAAATAGTGCCATGAAGTCCTTTTTTTCAAAAATGAATTTTTGAAATTTTTAGACCTTAAAATGATGCATAAAATGGGTTATTTTTTTGTTAATTAAGTAATTAAATTGTTAATTTTTAGTACATAATCATATGTTTTAGGATGTTCAAATCTGATGAAGTATGATACTTGTAGTATTTAGGGTGTTAGATGTAATTATTAGTATATTATGAAGTAAATAAGTAATAGGAAAAATAGTAAATTTTAAGTTAATTTTGTAAATTAGGATAATTAGGAGTAAATTTTGATTTAAGATGAATTTATATATTTTGAGATGTTAATTAATGTTAGGAGATGATAATTGAAGTAATAAAAATATTAGATGTGTATTATATACAAAATAAATAATAATACATAATATGCAAAAAATGGAAATATAATAAATGAAAGATATTAGAATAAAAATTGATATTATACTAATTATAGGAATATATAATAAATCTAATAGAAAACTTAAATTTAGGTAATTATATGAAAAATGTAAAAATTTGCTCACATTGGAAGTAAATTCAGTGCACTAATAAGGATTTAAGTATATCAGGTATAATAAAATATTGACTAAGGGTAATTATGGTATTTAGGATACCTAGAAGTAATGTAATTAATTTCACATTATGAGTTGAAACGAATTTCTAGGGTTCGTGTATAAAACTGTACTTAGAAACTGAATTAGAACTTAATTTAGAAATCGATTCGGAAACTGAACCAGAACTTAGCCTCAAACTGAGAATAATTGTAAAAGATTTGAGAATCTAGATAATTGGACATAGTAAACCTTAAACCAAAGATAACAATAAGTGTTATAGGATAAAACAAACCTATAATAATTATATGAAAATTGAGATAACGTTGGTATTATAGAAATCATTGGCGATGGACTGAACGAGTCCCACCTCAAGTGAGCAAGCGAGGAGTCGAGGTAAGTTAGGTTTAATACTTTGCCATATTTTAGAGAACTAATTTATAGTACTTGAAGGCTTGAATTGTACTGTATTGTACTTATTAGATAGTTGGTTGTATGTATGTGCTTGTTTTGAGCTGCTGATTATGATGCTAATTTACTGTGTGACTTGTATTTATATGAATTGTATGAAACTATTGATTACCTTAAACTGGACCTTATCAAATCTATAACTTGTAATCATAAACCGAACATGCATAGCAACCCATTAGGGGAACATTAGGATTCTCTAGCTAAATACTGACCTTTTTGAAAGAGGTAGCATTGGATGACATAATTAGTCACTTTTTCATCCTTAGTCAAACTAAGTGACAAGAGAGGAAGTTGCAGCCAGGGTAGAGTCAATGGTTCAAAGATAGTCGCGGGAGGAGTGGTGTCTTCATTGTACAAGCCTAAGTTTGGTTGTGAGCTGTTACATTCATGGAAACTCCTCAACTAGGATTAGAGCGGGTGCAATTTCTCTAATTTCATGATGAGTCGGATAATGTCGTGCAATGACATTTATTTGAACATGCATTGCACCTGATGATTTGATTGATAACCTTATTTGTATTTGTTGTATGGTTCAAGTCTTTACCCCAACTTATTGAGTTATGGTTGCTCATATCCTTATAACCTTTATTGTAGGTGTTAGTTAAGAAGCGGCTTACGATTACCTCGGAGTTAGCAACTGCGGGATTCTGGAAAGTGAGAATATAAATTGAAGACTGAATATACTTTCAAATTTAGGTTTGTATTTAAAGCTTTTAGTATTAAATTACGAATTGCTCAGGTAGGTTATAATTAAGTGGCTAAATCTTGTAAATATACTTGGATTATTTTAATATAAGTATATATTTTTCTTAAGTTCATAAGTAGATATCATGTTTAAATTATGAATTGTTTACTTCAAAACGGGTTAGTCATTGATGCCTTGTGTAAATCAAGTTTAAGGTGACAATTGGATAGTCAGTTTCTATTTTAGAATGGTTTGCACGGCGGGAATATTATGAGTCTACCATTTCGGGGCGTGACAATATTCATAACCTAAATACAGTTACAAAATTGCATCTAAGAAATGTGATTTACTCAAAATAAAAAAAAAATGACATGTAGTAAATGCGACTTCAAAAGTTATGTACGTTGCTAAATCGCATTTAATAGATGTGATTCTATTAAGTTTATTTATTATTTGTGTGGAACACATGATTAAGACAATGCTATGATCTAGTGGCATGGTGTAACCTTACATTTAGGTTGTGGGTTTAATTCTTGAAACAAGTTTTTGTTTATTTTTATTTTTTACTAGCTAGTATGTTGCATTTATTATATGTATCATCAATATGAAGTTAATGTATGTCTTATGTAATAAATATAATATTAATGTAAAATAAAATTCCATTTATTATATGCGATTTTATATAATTTATGTAATTAATTTTATATAATTGATATTTACATAATTAAATTAATAACGTATTAGTAAATATACAAATATCTCATATTTGTGTCATAGTACAATAATAACAATAACAGTCCATTTAAATGGAGGCAATGGAATATATAAGGAATAGAAAAGTTGTCTTAAGAATGACTCTTGAGAAGACTAAATTAGAAATTTTCATTTCAGTGTTTACTTTGTGTAATTTTTTGCTGCATAGGTGTCTAATTCACTTCATTAATTGTTATAATTGGAAACTCGAATAAAATTACTACCTTATTCCCATTAGTCATTTTAGAAAAAAACCATTGAATTAGTCTAAAAAATAACTGTGTAAAGATGATATAATGA
The DNA here is from genome assembly GCA_024138005.1 of Lumnitzera racemosa. NCBI lineage: Eukaryota > Viridiplantae > Streptophyta > Magnoliopsida > Myrtales > Combretaceae > Lumnitzera > Lumnitzera racemosa. Next base: position 39,265,274 of record JAMXBC010000007.1, read on the forward strand.
TCACAAGATTTGAATGTTTTATTGTCTCTATAGAGTAAATAATGGAGTAGGCAGAAAAGCCTAAGGAATCATGATTCCTTTCTCATTTGTTTTAACTAAACAAGGAAATAAATAATTGATAAGAATAATTATTATACTCCCTCTCTATTACCTTCAAGTAAACAGGTCGTTAAAATATATGTACTTTTCTACTTTTTTTAATTTAATTTGTTTAGTACCTCAACTTTTCAAAATAATACAAATTAGTATCTCTAGTAACATTTGCTATCATAAAAATGGAATAATCATAGTAGAAATGACTTTATTTTCCACACTCTACTCATTTGAGTGCTTAATTTAGAAGCATCAAATCAATAAATCTAAAATAGCCATCTTTAGCATATTAAGATTACTCTCTCAAATCTTGGTTAGTTTTTCTTTTTCCTTTTTTCTTTCTTTGGCCAATAAGAGAAACTTGCATTAATAGAAAGTACAATTACAAATCAAGAGATAAAAAAGCCCAATCTAGAAAAAGTAAATGAGTAAGATGGAACAATGGTTGTGAGACCAAGAAACAACAGCTCATCCCATATATACCCTAGGCTATTGCCTAGTGTATACAAGCATTTGCATTACGAGAAATAAAAGAAAAAGAACAAAAATGAAATAAAGCTTTCAAAGCAATAATATCATGAATTATTCTTGTAGATTTCCATGAAGCCAACCTTGGAGTATGATAAACTTTAGCAATTAGCAACCTCCGATATCTCAATCTCAGAATCAATACCAAATAGAGAAGTTGCATATTGTAATTGACCAAGGGAATCAAGCATATAATACCTAAACCACCACAATAAATATTTCTATGGAAAGAAGCATGACAATTGAGTTTAATTGTTGATGGACTTAGTAGCATCCATGAACTAAAAGACATGATATGTACTGCAATGTTGCTAAATGGAGGATTTGGGAATTGATGTTCTACTAATATGGTGTTCCCAAGATGAATTGACGGTGTTGAGACAGCATGTCTAACCTAAACTTGATGGAATAGAGTTTGTCTTGATGATGTAGAATATGTATCTTCAATTTGCTAAAATTTTCGATAGCAAGGAGAATGTGGATGACTTACAGCACTGTTATTTGATGCTAGAGCTTTAGTATTAGTAGCAAAAGTATGCCGTTGTTCTGCCATTCCATTGTGAATATTGGAGACTTTCATCTAATCTACAAAAGGACAACATCAATAATTCCCTTGTAGTGGACACAATGACAGTCATTGGGTTAGGTGTGACATGATTGAAAACACAAAAGTTCCTATGTATCCAAATATTCCATAACACAATAGCAATTTTAACAAGAAGTGACTTGGTTTAAGCCTTTGAAAGATGAAGCACACACAGGACCTCTTGTATCTAATCTTTGATAGATGTTGCATTATAGTCCTTAGCTTTGAGATGTAGCACCGTAAACCAAATTGGTTTAATCAAGTCACATTGAAATGAAAGATGATTGGGTGTCTCCTCTGCATCATAGAAACAACACTGGGGACTAGAAATAACCTTCCTGCAAAACAAATTTTTATTAATGGATAAGGCATTGAAGCATAAGTGTCAAATATGGTGCTTATACTTGGGTTGACAATCAACACTTCACATCAGCTTCTAAAAGCCTCTTTCTCCATCATTAGGTCTAGTAAAATTAGCATAGCTAGTACTTTTTGTGGCTGACAGCAAATTGTGATAACCTTTTTTGATTGAATATAACCCAGTCCTATCCTTAATCCATACCAATTGTGATAGTGGGGTTCTTAAAATGGAATCCTTTTTAATTTGAGAAGAATTCCATAAGAATGTACTTTGTTAATTAGATCAAAAACCAACAAATTGCTGCAATGAAAAGGAACATCTCTAGAAACTAGCTTAAATCCTTTAAGTGAGCAAAGCTAAGGATCTTCCCAAACGCTTATTGACCTTCCATCTCTAATTCTCCAAATCAAATCCTTAGCTAAACCATCTCTTCCTTAAGTAACGCTTTTTACTTCCCTTTGTAGAGAAAGGTCTAGTTTGGGAAGTAAACGCTTTTTAATAAATGAACCCACAAGGCATTAGGTTTTGTATTATACACTAAGCCAATTTACCAAGAAGAGCAATACTAAACTCATGTAAGTCTTTAAAACCCAAACAACCTATATCTTTTGAATAAATAGGGATGGCAAAAGCCACTGATTTCGGCATCACTTCTTTGCTACTAGTAGACAACAAATTGTTTTTCTACCCTTGTAATTTTTGAACAATCTTATCTTTAACATATCTTAACGCTTGGTACTTAGAATGACCCCGAGAAGTAGGAATGCTAAGATATTTACCTGGTTAATTCAATACATTAATCTGCAACTCCTTAGCACAAACTCTCTTTAAATCATCTAGATCAGTTTTACTAAGAGCCATAGAACTCTTTTGATAATTTACTAACTAAACTGAAATATCACAATACTTATCAAGAATGCCATTTAACTTACTCATATTTTCTTTGTCGACTTCCAAAAAGAACAATAAATCGTCAACAAAGAAAAGATAAGTAAGCAAAGGACTTGATTCTTTAATTTTAATGCCCTTCAAATCACCTAAATAACTAGCGTATGTGATCATTTGGGAAAGGCAGTTAGCTATAAGAACGAACAAGTAAGGAGATAAAGAATTGATACAAGGCAAGTGCACCTATCAGTTTTAATATAGTGGATGTAAATTCGAGTCGATCCCCTCAGAGACCTCGAGTACTAATATTAACCTTAGCTCTATTATCTAATCAGAAAATTGTGATGAGTTGAATGAATTAAAAATACTAAAATTAACAAACTAACCTAATTATGATACTTGATTAAGCAATTTAGAAAACGATAAAATTAAGAATGACTTTAAGAAGGCAAATAACGTATTTAGGAATTATTTCCCTTAGTATTTAACATGTGACTGCTTAAAATGTATCCAATTTAATCTCTATTATTCTTGTCCGGAGGGATTCACAATTAAAGTTAACACCTTTCTTAAGCATATTAACCCTAATCTTAAATTATTTACCGAAATCTTTTCACTTAGTAATGTAATTCAAAATCGCATTAATATATAATGAATTCCTACACAAAAGAACAACTTTCTAGAAGAAACATATATCTTATCTCTAAGTACACATGTAATTTTCTCCAATTATGTCAAGATCTTATTACACATGTGATTTCTCAATCATCATGCATAATAACATAGATTGATACTCTAGAAATATCAATTAATAATTAAAACACATAATTGAATCAAGAAAAGATAGAAACTTTATTGAAAATTATCAATAAATATAATAGTCGCATGAAACCCTAGGTTCCATAATCCTAAATACAAGAATTTTAAGCTATCATAATGAAACTAAAAACGAATTGCAACAAAATCAAGAAATAAAACATGAAAAACCCCTTTTGTTGACGAAAAATCTCTTCAATCTTGAAGTTGAGTGTTGCTTTCGCCTTTTGCTCCTCCTTTTCTTCAAGTCTCTCCTCTTTTGAATGTCTAAAGTTCTGTACGAAACCATAGTAAGTCCTTTTGTAATGTATTGTAAAGGTTCTTTTTTCGTCACCAGACATAGCCTGGGACACAGTTGTGTCCTCAGGTCATGTAACTTTCTGACCTTGGTAAATCTTCTTGCATGGACACAACCTGGGGACACGGTTATGTTCCAGACTGTGTAACTTTCTGACTACAATTCCTATTATTTATGTAACTTCAAAAATTCATAACTTATTTATTTGAACTCCAAATTGAGTGAAACTTGATTCCTTTCCTTCGTTTTCAATCCAAGAACGCGTTCAAACCTTGAAATCAAAATTTTACTCAATTAAGTATCAATTTCTTTAAAGAAAATCAAAGATGTAAGGGAAATATTATAAAATCACCATGTGAAATGTATTTAAAATAAGAGTTATCAAGAATCTCCTTGTTTGGGGCCTCTAGTTGGTGTGAAATGACTTCCCCTTTAGTAGTTAATTAATAAGCTATAAGACATAGATGATACACAAGACATAATCCTATTAATCCAAGTTTCAAAAAAACCCATATAACCCATATAACCCATTAAAGCCTTTAAAAAAGACCACTCAACACGATCATAGGCCTTAGCCATATTTAGCTTAACAACATAAAAGTGTTTATGTTTTCGTTAATTAAGCTTTGGAAAATGGAAAACCTTATGAGCCATTATGACATTGTCTTGAATAAGACGATCAAGTATAAAGGTACTTTGAAACGGAATAATGACACTATCAAGTAAGGGTTGTAAACGATTATACAACACTTTTGAGATAATCTTATAAGAAAAGTTACAAAGACTAATTGGCTAATATTAGGTTATTTCATCAGGACATGAAACTTTTGGAATCATGACAATATCCATAGCATTGAAAGAGAAAGGAAAATCACCTAATATTATATAGGACTTAATAACTTAAAAACATAGGGACCAATTAAAGTCCAATGTAACTGGAAGAATAGACCATTAAATCCATTAGAACCTAGCACCTTCAGAATACAAAGTTGGAAAATTACCTCTTTCACTTCATCCATTTCCAAAGGTCGAACCAACCATTCATTATGTTCTTGAGTAATTATAGGTAGCATAATATTAAGAATTGCTTCAAATAACTGGGGATTTTGTGTTAAGATTAAATCCATAAAGTAATTATGGAAAGCATTTGAAACTTCTGATTCACCTTCCTTACAATAACCATGAGAGTCTTTGATACGAAATACCTTGTTTCTACTTCGTTTGTTGAGAGTTACATGATAAAAAAAACTTAGTATTTCTATCCCCATATTTCAACCAGTTTATACATATTCGTTGGTGCCAATACAATTCTTCCTATTGTTAGGCCTCCTGTAAATGATGTAAAAGCATATCAACCTCTAATAAAGCATCAGATATTTCACAATCCTATAAAGCAATAAGTTGACTATGTAATTCTTCAATTGCCTAAGTGTTATTTTGAACATTGCTCCTACTCTACTTCAAAAGCTTAGTCTTACGGGCCTTCAATTTACTTACGAAACCTCTTAGATTTGGTGGATAGTAATTGGAATTCTAAGCCTTTTAAAAGAATACTCGTCTATTGTAGGCCAAGGGTGTTCAAACCAAAACAACTTTAGACCTTTTCTTTCAGGAAGCTTCAAATCAATCATAAGGGGGGAATGGTTTGATCCGTGGATAGGGAGATTGGAAATTTGTGGTGAAGGAAAACATTCCAGCTAATGAGCATTAATGAGAACCCTATCCAACAATTATTTTATCTGAACACCATTAGCACACCTACTTGTCAAAGTGTATCTTTGTCCTTGAAACCCAGCATAAAATAAGCAACAATATAAGATCATCTAATTAAGCTAGCAATCTGCCACTGTAGTATCATTCTATAACCATTCTTCTCTACTTCCAAGCTTATCTCATTTAGATTACCAACAATCATCCAAGGTAAATCAATATGCTCAACCATGATTTAAAATTATTCCAAAGTCTTAATCTATCTCTACGCTAAGGAGGACCGTAACAAAAAGATATCTTTATCTTCTTACAAGTTGTTGGCTTAATAAAACACGTATCAACAACATTCTTATCAACATTGAGAATAGACATATTGATATCATCGTTCCACCATAGAGTAATGCTAACAGATAATTTAACTGGATCTACATAAATTGAATGAGGATAACAAAACCTTCACCGAATCTTCTCCATATAGCACTACTTGTTTTTAGTCTCCATAAGAAAGATAATAAGGGGCTATGTTTAAGAACAAGGCAATCAAGCTCTGCAACCGTTGAAGGTTGTCCTAAGCCTCAACAATGCCAAGAAATGGAAGTCACGGTAACCGAGTAGTTGTCGGGGGATAACTACGGAAACCCTCGGTGAACACATCATTAGCTTGATGAATCTCCACTTAAACCAAATGATGTTCAACATCTAACTCGACTAATTCAATGGAGTCAATTAAAGTAGCCATTTGCTTCGATGAAACCCTTTTGTACCTCCTTTGAATACTATGATGTCTAAGCAAAACTGAGGTTCTATCGAAACGCTTAGGTTTTGAAGACATCGGTAGCTTATTAGAATGTTCATCCATCAATAGACATCGTCTTTCTAAGGATAGGGAGACAAGAGCTTTTTCAATTGGGGATTTATCAAGTTTAGGATGCAATGGGGTTAGATTTGGGTTTGGGTTAAAAATAGGGGTGGTAAGGATAGTGGGCTTTGCAGTGATTCAATGACTGGATGGGTAAGGGTGGCATTTGATAACATGGTATGTGTTTGGGATGAATTGCATGTGTGGGGATGTGTGTTAAATGAGGTAAGCATGTCTAGATTAGAAGGTGAAGGAAGGGAGAACATATATGAGTGTTGTTCAGGGGTTATGGAACATTTAGGTAAGGGGATAGCATTATGGAGAGGTGATAAAGTCAAGGGACAAGTAGAGGACTGGAGCGCACAAAGCTTAGATAAAGAAGACTCATTACATGAATTGCCTTTAAATAGAAGGGTTAAGTCTGACTTAGAAGCATGGCCCTTAAGTACATCAACATGAGAGAAGTTTAAAACCAAACTTTGCTGCATAGAGGATTTTCCTTTGTCCCATACAAACTTTTGAAAATTTAAATTTTTTTGTGCTTCCAAGAAGCTGGGACAATCAGCCACCTATCTTGAAAATCTCGCAATAAAAGGAGTAGAACCAGAAGTAGTTATTGGTTGAGAAATTGTCTTATGTAACTTCATGGAATCTTTTTTCATAGAGTTTCGAACAATAGGAAAATGTAAAGATCTAGCCTTCAAACCACCATCTAGCTTTTTTGAAACAAATTCAGGTAGATGTTTGGATGGAAAAGACTCTTCCAGATGACCAATTATACCACATGCGTAACAAAAATACTCCGTCTTTCCAATTTGAAAGATACCCTAGACTTCATTCTATCATCATTCTTAAGCCATAGAATTGGAATGAGTGGTTTGGTAATAGGAAATCCCTCTTGAACTCAGAGAAAATCTCTAGAGATTTAGGAAACTTCTTCAGATTTAATCACTTTACCCACTTTACTACCAAAAACCTAGGCATTACGTGTGGTTAACATATGGAGAGGAAGCCCATGCACTTGCATCTAGAAATAAATCTCTTCAAAATTTAAATCATCCAACTTTTGGGTTAACTACCACTGTTGAACAATCATCAAACAACCAATAATTGTCTAAGGTTGCAAATTAAGAATTGCATTATCAGCATCCATACTGCTAACCCCTGCATTGAAAATAGTAGACTACAAATGAGAAACTTTAACAACACCAAAACATTCCCATGCTCTTGTGATAATGTTTAAAGCTGCTAGTTTAGGGATAACTTTATCAGAGGCAACTTTTCCGACAAGGTGAATAACATCAACATGAGATCCATTGTCCAAATCCTTTGATTCAAGTTCTAAATCTTCCTCATTATGGAATCTTGTTAATTCATCCATTTTTGAAGTAAGTCAATATGTTCCTAAGATCTACAAAAAAGAACAGAGATGAAATAAGATACTAAAAGAATGCAACACATTGAAACATATAAAAGAAGAATAACATACCAAAAGAAAGCTTTTAGGAATTCTATCAAACAAGTTGTATGCAAGAGTAACTATAAGAGTAATAATATGAAGGAGACAATGTAAACACTAATGGAAAAACTAAAACAATGAAATGAGGAGATATGACAAATAAAGAACATGTAGTGAAAAAACTATAATTAACTACGAAGAATAAACAATACGATGCAAGAAATTCGGAGAACATGGATGAACAGACAGCATTCATAAAGGCTCTGAAGGAGTGTTGGCTACCAAAGAAATAAGAGCAGTTATTGAACAAACAATGTTATTAAGTTTAAATAGCTATTTCTTTTCACACACATCATTCTTCTAAATAGAAAGTGATGGCTTGGTGGACCAAGCACACTAGGCTTACTCTCTTTTTTTCATCTACTTTTGCTCTCTTTATTTCTCCATTTTTTTCTTTTACTACTCTCCCATTCTCATTTTAATATGTTCTTATATTTTTTATTGCATCTTTTGTAATCTCTCTCCGAGTAGCTCTTAAGTAATAATAGATGATGAATTACTAAAATTTGAATTAGAAGAAGATGGACTTACATTGCTCCAAAATATGTTTTGGTTTTTCCTAACCCTAAATCTATAAAACTCCTCCTAATCAAGGCTGAATTCCTTGTACTCATGTATTTGGATGCAAACTAGTTGGTATGAAAAAACATTAAGAGGCACCAAATTAGCTACTGTCCATTGGATATATATGATAGGAAAAAGAAAGAATAAGAATTATAATAATCGATAGAAATGTATTATAACATATAGGCAATACATAAGTAACATTGCTAAATATATAATTTTTCCATATGAAGTGATGGTTTTATAGTACTAAAGATATCAAACTTATTAAGATTGGTGGAAAATTCTTTCTATTAGTAAAAGGTGAAAGTATGATGGAGGTATTTTGTTTGAAAAAGGAACATGTCATATATCAAAGAAAAAATGATTGTACTAGAAGCCATGGTCAGATTGTCGATGAAGAAAGCGTTATGAAGTAGCTATTTTATTGATTGATTCTATGCTAAGAAATTATTTCCATTTAAAATAAAACTTCTTAACACCATTTCAAGGCTATCCAAACTACCAAAATAGTAAGGATTGACACTAACTTGTTTCGCCATAACCAAAAGTAGTACAAAGAAAAAACTAATTCAATTAGGGAGGACTAAGAGGATTATTACTAGGTGAAGCTCTAGTACCATGTGAAAATGAGCTTTATTTCGTCAATTGTAAGCCTTACATCACTACACTGCTCATGCTATCATCTATGGAAGAAAACAAATACATACAAATAAAAATGACTTCTCTATTATCTCAGTAGAGTAAGTATTCATAATTGTACACTAGCTACTTCACTAACTTTAACTAACTTGCTATAGAAGTGTTAAATAATACAAAGACTATGTCAAATACATAATATATCAACATTACTTAATAATGCATAAAGTTTCATCATCATTTTCATTTTTTCCAATATTCAATCATCTCTCTTTTGAGCTTTGATAAGATGGCTTTCTGAACACTTTGGTAATTTATTCATCAACCTGTTAAGATCTAAATCCTTTAATTTATCTACCTGAAATTTCCCTTCCCTTTAGTTTGAATCCTACAACTTAAATTACCGAAATAACCTCATTTAAGCTTAAATGATTGGTCCTCATACCACCTAAGGCTAGTGTCTTTTCCACCTCCAACCACAATGTTAATCTCTCCTGACCAGGAGCATCCGAATCCTACTTTTCTAAAAAAAATCTATGAAATGAAATGTTAATTATTGTAAAAATATAATATTAATTAGTATTATTAATATGATAATATTTATTATATTATAAAAAAAATATTTATTGATAAGAAAATTCTATTTACAAAATATTAAAAATAGTGATTTAAAAATTAATTTATAGAATCCATAAAAAATATAAAAATATGTTAAAAAATTTTGGTAAAAAAGAGATAAAATGCAGAGTTTCTTAAACTAAAGTTCTTAAAGAAATTGATGTGGCAATATAAGAAATTTTTAAAAATCCTATAGAATAAAGATGCTCTCATGCAACTCTTTTTCTTAGATGAATGCAACCCTATTTCAAAGGAAAAATTACACCAAAGGTCATAAATGTTTGGGGGTAAATTCAAATAGAATACCAACATTTCGAAAAAGTTAAATAAATGATAAATGTTTTGATGGATGGTTAAAATAAAAGACTCAATAATGGAGCAATTAAAATGCCATGAAGTGGAGGTGATGTAGCACATTCAATGGCACCTAAATGCTGACATGGACCTATTTTAACACTTGCACATGACAAATCAGCTAATTAAAAGAAATTTAAAAAAAGAGAAAAGAACAAATTACAAATCCGACTTCCTAAAATCAAACCTGAAATCAATAGTCGGTGATATGAAGATACTGGACGAACAAAACCCCCTTAGAAGTAAACAAACCCACCTAGTCTTTTTTCTTTTTTAAATAAAAAAAGAAGCCTAACCCTTCGTTTATGCATTCCAAAGTCTAACCTAGAAGAACATATTAGAAGGAAATTGCAAGAGTACTTCATCTTGCTCCTTTTTGGTAAGTTTGCATAGTATGTTGTCATACTTTTTTGTTTATACCTCTAACTTTTAGTGCAACAAACAATAGGTTTTGATTTTGAAGAATTATTTTTGCATTGATGATTGAGAATTGATATTAACGCTTCTTTTTTGTTATGCTTGTGATAATTTCCAATCCCAAATGTTAAAGGTTGTATCTTTTGTCGATTTTCTGTGGAGTATGGTTAGGGTTTAGGATTAGTGTTTTTTTCATGTGAACATGGATACTATGTTTCAAAGTGATATGTACATGGATAATTGTAAAGAATAGAAAAAATGCTTACTTTTCACAACACTAAGACATAAATGTCGTCATGTGTGATGGGTCTTTTATGAGTTGTCAATATATGAATGCTAGGTAACAAGTGTTTAATATTGCAAAGTTTGACATTTAGAATTCTTTTATATATATATATATATTAAACTAGTAGTGGTAGCAAATGGTGGGTCCTAAAAGAAATAGATAAAAACAATGGGAAAGATTGTGTTGTCACCTTGTTAAAATTAAAAAGGTAAGCTGTTATACATGTTATCGATCCTGAAAATAGCTTGTTGTTGAAAATTCTAACTCAAAAAAATGTAGGTAAATTGAGGGACATTTTGGAATTTCAAGTTCACTATTTATGGTAGAAGATTTGAGTTTAAAATCCATACATAATTTGATATTGATGTATTTGTTTTAAGTTGTTTCTCACAAGGTATCTTGGTTTAGTATTTCAATTTATTAATTTTCTTGTAATATGTAGATGAATAACTTGATATATGACATTTTCCATTATTTTTTCCCATATTTGATGATTAAACTTGATGATTTTTCCTAAATGACATGTCTTATTCAAATTAAAAGTCCATGAAAGATCTTTTTTAACATGGTTGGTAAAAGGCCAATGTATAACTAACTTTGATCCATAAATAGGCAATCTAAGATGGGTTGGTATATGTTGACATAAGATGGATGCTATTTTCAAAATGATTTCATGCTTTCCATAATCTTTTTTTTTTTTTTTTGCTAACATCGACTTTAACGTATATAACTTACGTTTTTTTTTTCCTTATTTATTTTTATTTTTCAGGTTATAAAATGAAGGATAATAAAGTTTATATTATGGTAAATCATGACGAGAGTTTCATTAATGATGGCTCACATACTAAGTATGTCGGGGGATCCCTATCTATGGTAGTTGCTCGAATCAATAGAGTATCATATGTTGAATTTCTAGAAGACATTAGTCAAGGGCTTAAAGGAGGATAAGTGAGTAGCATATCTTAGCAACTCCCAAACAACATATCAAGTTATATGTTAGTACATGATGACTTAAGTCTTGCGAACTTCATATACCTTTTTCTGAATAATAATGTTAATGAGGTTTTTATTGAGCATAATATTGCCACTGGACATGAACAAAGAACGAATCCGCAAGTATTTAGGATGGAGGACCTTGATAATGATGCTATTATAGCTGATGATGTGGAGTTAGATATTGAATTTAGTTTGAGTGATATCAACAGGAGTGAAAGTGACAATGAAGAGGGAGAGTATGACAGTGTTGAAAGTAATGGAGGCGGGGTGATCACTGCTATTGGCAATAGTCTAAATGCCAAGGAGCAAGGATTCGATGTAAATGATGATGACAATGCTTATACTGAATATGCTAACACTGAAGATGAGTTAGAGGGGTCTGATGAGTCAGATGGTACAAAGTCTGGTGAGGTGTAAGATGGTGAACCAGTTACTGTTAGTAGAAAACCTCACAACTTTCCCCACTTCGATCCAGTCAAGTTTTCTTGTATTTTCTATAGGTATGGTATTTGACGATGTCTAACAATTTCAAGTAGCTATATCATACCATTGTATCCTAGATCAATGTTTAGTAGGTTTTCAAAAGAATACCCCTATATTCATAAGAGCTAAATGCAAGGATGAGGATTGCCCATGGAATATAACCACGTCCATGAACTAGAGCATGGGTAAGCTTTAGGTGAAGACATATGATGAGCAATACATATGCCAACAAGTGTATATTAACAAGAGGGCTACATCAAAGTAACTAGCAGAGGAGTTTAGAGATACAATTGAAACAACCCCAGCAATTTAGCAAGGGGAGTTGAAAGAGCTAGTGAAGAAGCGTCTGAGGTTGAACATAAGCTTAAGTAAGAGTAGGAAGACGTAAGAGAGGGTGCTGGTGTAGCTGGAGTGTGATTATAAGAATGAATATGATAAATTATGGGACTATGTGGAGGAGTTGAGAAAAAGTAACATGATAGTAGTCCTGGAGGTTGATGAGGTCGTATATGAGGGGAAGGTCAAGTTAGAGTTCAAGCGAATTTACACAAGCTTTGATGCATGTAGGAGAGGTTTTCTAGCTAGATGTTGCTGCGTAATTGGTGTTGATGGGTGTTTTCTTATTGGATTGTGCAAGGGTCAATTGTTATGTGCCATTGGAAGGGATGCCAACAATGGTCTGTTTCCAATAGCATAGGCAATGGTGCTTGTAGAGAACAAAGAAAATTAGGCTTGGTTTCTTGGATTATTGAAGAGTGAACTTAGCATTATCAATATGGGTGAAGGCTAGACTATTATTAGCGATTGTCAAAAGGTATGTGGCTATATCTTTGTCTTATTTTCCCTTCTTATGTTTATGTTTGATAGAAATCTAATGACAAGCAAAATTTGATAGGGGTTGGTTGATGCCGTTGAGAGGATATTTACGAAGAACGAGCATCATTATTGTGCTTGGCACCTTAAAGCAAACTGGGGAACAATGTATCGTGCAAAAAAGCTTAGGAGGTTATTTTTGGACATGGTCAAAGAGCACGAATCTTGCAAATTTTAGGAAGAATATGGAATTACTGCAGGCTCATTCTCTTGCTGGTCATCCCATGCTAAAGGAGGTTGATTTTAGATATTGGGTTAAGGCATATTTCTAGACAAGTGTAAAGTGTGATGCTATTGGAAATAACGTATAAGGCCTTCAATGGGAAGATACTTGGCCTTAGGGGAAAAGCCATTTTAACCATGCTTGAGGGCATTAGAACATATGTGATGAAGCGCATACAAAAGTAAAGAAAGTTTGTTTTGAAGTAGCATCATGGTTGTTCACCATGAGCATTAGAAATTTTAGCAGAAGCAAAAGATATCTAAGTAAGCATTGTAAGGTAAAATTTACAGGTGATAATGTTTTTGAGATTGAGCATAAGGATGATACCTACTTTGTCAATGTGATTGAGAGGGCATGCAGTTGTCGCTTATGGCAGTTGAGAGGGATACCTTGTCCACATGGTATAGCAACTATCTATTATTTGAAAGAAGATGCTGAATTACATATTGATGCATGCTACAAGAAGGTTGTGCTCGTTTCAGCTTATCGGTACAACATACTGCTTATAGAAGGTATGCGGTATTGGGAAAGGACTAGAAGAGTAGGTCCCGATCCACTTATCCCTTGTAAAAGGCATGGTCAACATCAAAAGAAGCATAGAAAGGAAGCAACTGAGTCATCAGCAAACAAGATGTTAAGAAAGGGTTAACAATAAAAATGTAGTAGATGTGGTAGTGTAGTCCATAATAGAAGAGCATGTAAAGGAGTGGGTTGCTCTACTTCTACGTATTAGGTACGTGAAAACTTTCTTATTGAATGGGTCCTTTCTTTTTTACTTTAACTTTTCTAATATACATATCGATACTAGTAGATTCACAAGCCCAAGCCTAAAAGATAGCTATCTATTGTACCAGTCAATCCAAAAAGAGGGAAGGGACCATGTGGCTATGGAATTTATTACAACAAGCAAACGCAACAAACATTACTTAATGTAAGTAGGTTCTTGATTTATGCTAAACGTATTTGTTGAGGGAATTTATTTAATGTGTGTTGCTGATTATGTTTGTTGAATGATGTCTTTTTCATTATTTATGGAAAAAAAAAGCTTGGGATAATCACTAAGGTATGCTTTATGCTGGAGTTACTGTGAATGTAGATACTGATGGAGGGGATGGAGGAAATGATCCATAAGGTAATGTTGTCTTCTTCTTCTTCTTCTTCTTCTTCTTTTTTTTTTTGTTGTAAATTCTTAGCAAGTGGAATGTATAGCATAATTATTCCATAAGGACTTTAACTCACCACTAGCATCTTCAATATCCCATAGGGACTTAACTTCATTCGGAATATTAACTTTGGATAATAAATTTTATGGGACTTATTCCTTTCATCCCATGTATATGTTGTGTATGTTAGTACGTGTATATTGAAAATGGATGTAGCTTATGTTCCGTAATATTTCATATATTCAAAAGGCATGTAGTTGCAGTATTTGGAATATTCACCGCTTAGCACATACAAAATTGATTATTCACAGTATTTTGTCATAAATTTTCTGTAGGGGGCCAAAATGAGCCAGACTTTCGCATTGTGATCCAAGAAAATGCATTCCTAATAGCAAGTGATGCTTCAGCTCCGAAGGAAAGACCTAAGTAAGTAGTAAGGAGACCTTGTTTATGTCCAAATGACAGTAGCCCTACAACAACCATTAGAAGGAGTCAAAGAATTCTGAAAAATAGATTTATATGGCCTCGAAAACATATTAGTGAAAGTGGGAAGTCTCAAGTTGTGAATTTAGAAGACTAATTTGTCATCTTTTGGTTAACCTAGGATTTGCACATATTTTGTATGGAACTATTGGTCTTGAACTTTTGGTTGGTAGGGGAGGCGGGGTATTATTTTTTGAGGTGCACATCTATTGTTGCATATATTAGGAAAAATTTATTAGTGAAAGCTACCAATGCCCTTTGCAAAACCAAGCTCATATTGTAGTATAGATAGGATAGAAGTGTGTACTCTTTATAATGCTTTTTTCGCCAGCATTTTTGGCTATAAATATAAATATAAAGCTTTTGTAGAATAGTTGGTAGCCACTATTTACTGTGCTAACAAAGCCATATATTAGCGTTACTTTGTCATTGCTAGCTTATTGTTCTATATTTGATGACAATAGACTTCATAAGCTTTTCCATATTGCTTTATGTAAAAGGGACATTTTGTTAAGGTGTTGGTTTCCAATAGGGACATTTTGCTTTTATACATTGCTTTATGTAAAAGGACAATCATATTCTTATTAAGGCATGCCAACAACACATGTCTAATCAAAGAGCGCCTTTATCACATATTGAGACATTATAATAGGTTTGAGGGTATATGTACGACACAAAATTATTGAAATTAAACCATTAACTAAATTGAGCACAACATTTACATAATAATAGAAATTTCTTTTTCCATTCTTTTTCTCCCATTTCTTGCTAAAATTTCTAACTTTTTTCAATGGAAATAGTCCTCTATCAAAAATGAATTTTTATGAGTGTCAGACTTCATCAAACTAGCAAATTTGCAAACTTCAAATTCTCCAGGATTTATGGAAAGAAAAAAAAAATTGCAGCTAATAAGTACACGTTGGTCGGCGTTCAGAAATTTTATTCCAACAATAGATATAACATATATTTAAAGCATGTTTGCTCACAAATGATCTCAAATGTTCCACCATGAAAAGATAATAGCATCATCCTTCTATTCGTTAAAGAGGTTATAGAACATAAACACTTAATAAGGTCTTAGCCTCCTCGAACTAATATAATCACTATCATTGTGCAACATGCTCAAAAGTACCAAGATAGCAATTACAAAGAAAAGCAACCATGAAACAACTAGGCAGTAAGTCAATACTATTGTCTTTTGTCTCTTTGTCTTTAAACTTCTCTTTAAGTAAGCATAACTTTCCTTAGGGGCATGCAACTCAATTGCCATTGAATCATACTCTTCAGCCGAAATATCATAACTTAAAAGGACATGTGTATTTGAATTGATGGAGTCACCTAACTGGTTACAAAGATACAAGATAACCTCTTTGGCACGGTTAAACATTGGTAAATCCACCCACTTGAAGAATGTACATTGCCCTTCACCTCTATGATGTAGGCAACTATGGAACCTTCTCCTTGGATTCCGTTTCGCCCAATTGGTTTGCTCAAGTGTGAACAAGCCGCAAAAGCAATATATTGTATGATCGTCACTGTACATGGAGTTTGCAGTGGATGATGAACCCTATGCTAGGGGTTTGGAACTCCATCCCGATTTTCTTTTTGCTTGCAATCCATCCATCTTTAATCTTGGATTCAAATATCGTTACCTAAATCATAGGAAAAAAAAAAAGAACAACAGTAGGCAGCAACAATTAATTAACACATAAATAGAAATATGGACCTAATTTAAAGATGAAGTAACATGAACAAATGACCATATAAGCAAATAAAAAAATATAAAACAACTCCAAGTAATGGGTACAATTCATTTTTTATTAACCAATGAAAAAATTGAGATGCAAAATATAAATCAATTCAAACACAAAAATGCGAACATCCGTAAACGAACAAAAAAAAATGAATGAAGCAATGAAAAAGATATAGAATATAGGAACAAGAAAATTTATCAACACAAAAGTGACCACAACTCACGACTAAATAATGCTACGAGTAGGAAAATAGAAATATTATGCTGCTGGTTCAATATTTGATAGGAATTTTAAACAAAAAAAAAATTGCCAAAGTTACACAAACATCACATGAAAAGCACACCTTATTTAACTACAGAAAATGGAATAACAAAACCTACATGTGAACCATCTTCCATATATGACAACGATATATAGCATAACAAAACAAAACCAAAAACTAATCAATGAAGGAACACATATACTAACCGAATGTGCAACTTCTGACACTTGTGGTGCTATTTTCGATTTTAATGATCATATCTACTAAGGATTGTGGTAGGAGTTCACTGGTAGCATCAATCGGATTATGATTAAGGCTTCTTCACATTAAGGTTTGTATACAATTTTAGGATTGGGGTTTTTTGAGTAATAGAGGCATAGTGTGTTTTTTGTTTGTCCAGTACTTTGATTTTAGGAAGTCGAAACTGCAATATGTTCTTTTTTCTTTTTTAAAATTTCTTTTAATTAGCTTATTTGTCATGTGCAAGTGTTAAAGTAGGTCCATGTCAACATTTATGTACCATTTAACGTGCCACATCACCTCCACTTCATGACGTTTTAACTGCTCTGTTACCGAGTCTTTTATTTTAACCACCCACCAAAACATTTATTCTTACTCTTTATTTGACTGTTTTGAAACGTTGGTATCCTGTTTGAATTTGCCCCCAAAGGTTTATGACCTTTGATGTAATTTTCCCCTATTTCAAAAGGATAAGATTAAACCGATAATGAATATGTGTATGGTGGATATGTTTGGGAAAAAAACAAAAAGAGATAATGGATACGCGGATAATGTTAGAAGTACATCTAATAATGAAATTTTATTTTAAAGCAAACTGTTTATATTTTAAATGAGTTATTTAACCTTTCTGTGTTGTTATTCAAATTTATTTATGTCTTTTATATTCTGAATAAATCATTCAAGTCCTTTATATTTGTATGAGTGTAACATATTTTTACTAATTCTAAAAAAAATTATATATAAATATAAATAACATAATATTAATTACCTAAATACAATTGTAAAATCACATCTAAGAGAAGCAATTTTTACTTTAAAAAATCGCATCTAGTAAATGCAATATAAAAAGTTATAGACATCGATAAAACATATTTAATATATACAATTTTATTAGGTTTGTTTATTATTTGTCTTCAACACATGATTAAGGCAATGCTACAGTATTGTGGAAACCGTATAGCCTTACATTCCATTAGGTTGTAGGCTTAATTCTTGAAACAAGTGTTTGTTTGTTTTTATTTTGCACTAGCCAGTATGCCGCATTTATTATGTGCGACATGAGTTAATATATGTCACATGTAATAAATGTGACATTAATATAAAATCAAAATGTATTTATTATGTGCAATTGTATGTAATTAATTTTATATAATTGATATTTGTATAATTAAATTAATGACGTATTAATAAATATGAAAATATCTCATATTTGTATCGTGGCATAATAATGACAATAGCAGTTTATTTACTTGGAGGTAATTGAATATATGGGGAATAGAAAAGTTATGTATTGGGAATGATTAAAACTAGAATTAAATTAAGAATTTTTATTTCAGCTTTTACTTTGTCTAATTTTTTATTGTATGGGTGTCTAATTCACTTCATTAATTGCGATATTAAATTGAAAATAGGAATAGAATTACCTTATTAATCATTTGGAAAATAACCATTGAATTAAAATAGAAAATAACAGTTTAATGATGATATAATAGTCATAATATTTGAACCTTTTATTATCTCTGTAGAGAGAATAAAATGTTCACTTCTTCTGAGGTAATTTTTATTCCAAATGAAGTAAGAATAGAAGCCTAAGGAATCATGATTCCCTTCTCATTTTTTTAAGTTAACAAGGTAATGATGATTGATAGGAATAATTATCCTACTCCTTTTCTATTACCTTCAAGTAAACAAGTCATAAAAGTGTATGTATTTTTCTACCTTTTTTTTTTTTAATTTAGTTTGTTTAGCACGTTAACTTTTCAAAATAATATGAATTAGTTACTCTAGTAATGTTTACTATCATAAAAATAAAATAACAAAGGTAGAAACGTCTTTATTTTTCGCACTCTACTCATTTGAGTGCTCAATTTAGAAGCATCAAATCAATAAATCTAAAATAGCCATCTCAAGCATATCAAGGTTGTTTCCCTCAAAGCTTGGTTAGTTTAGAGAACATAGCAGCGATATGTTTTTTATACTTTGCCTTCAATTTTTCTTGTATTGCTTACTCTTTTTGCTTTTTCATCTTTTTATACATCTACTTTTGCTCTCTTTATTTCTCCATTTATTTTTTACAACTCTCCTTTTGTCTTTTTAATATGTTCTTATATGTTTGATTGCATCTTTTGTAACCCCCCTCCAAGTGGCTCTTAAGTAATAATAGATGATGAATCATCATAATTTGAATTAGAAGAGGATGGGCTTGCATTGCACTAAAATATTTTTTCTGGTTTTTCCTAACCCTAAATCTATAAAACCTCTCCTGATTAAGGTCAATTTCCTTATACTCATGTATTTGAATCAAAACTAGGTTTATGTGAAAAATCATTAAGAGGCACCAAATTAGCTATTGTACATTGGATATATATGATAGGAAAAAGAAAGGAATAAGAATTAGAATTCTCGATAGAAATGTGTTATATTGTATAAGTAATAAATAAGTAACATTGCTAAATATATAATTTTTCCATATGAAATCATGTTTCTATAGTACTAAAGATATTGAATGTACTAAGATTTGTGGCTAATTATTCCAATCAATAAAAGGTGAAAGTGTGGTGAAGGTACTCTATTTAAGAAAGGAACATGTCATATATCAAAGACAAAATGATTGTACCAGAAGCCACGGTTAGATTATCAATGAAGAAAGCATTATGAAGTGGTATGAAACTATAAAATGGAGAAAGAAAGAGATTTTTCCCTTAAGTTGTGTATATTTGAAGATGAGGAAGGCACAAGGAAGCCTTGCTTTTTCTTCTCTTTCTCTTCAGTTGATTTCTATTTGCCATTGGCCATTCCCGAATATCAATCTATATTTGATATTAATTCAATGTATTACCATTACCTCTACATATTACCCATGTAATGTTAATATAATTCTTTTGTAGTTCCTCTTGGCCATAATTTATGTGCAATTTCAAATTTTCAATGGCTTGCTTTCATTAAGATGAGAATAATTATGCTTTAAATATCCAAAAGCTACATTTGAAATAAGAAATATGCCAAGATAGTTATAATTTAGTAATATAAATATTGATTTCTCCATAGAATGAACTAATTTCAGTCTCTCTATTTCCAATAGTTGTAATATAATAGTAGTTAGTCAAAAAAGGAAAAACCAAAACTATTATGTCTTAATTTTCATTAAGATGAGAATTATTCCGACTTAATCATATATGATGTGTACTCATTTCATTGTATTGAAAAGGCGATTGAAAAAAGAAAGCTTCCAAAGTTATACATGAAAAGGTTTATGGCTTTGGAGGGGCAAAAGTTTGAGATTTTTCTTTTTTTCTTTTTTAGCTAACAGCAACTATTAATAGAGGAAGAATTGAACCTAATAGACCACCCCTTGAGAAATTAATGCTTATACCATTAGAGTACAAATGCATGTTCACTTGAGGGAATGTCTATTCTATTGTAACGCCTCAAGCCAAAAGTAGTGTTAATCAAGCCAACAAATATTGCTGGGCTTATTTCAACCACTTGACTCAAAAGGTGCAACCATGTGTTGTCAAAGTATTAACCATCGTAGTCTTGTAAATTAGTATAATAACCTTTTACAATTCATGTAAAATACTTAACCATAAGGTATCATAATCTCTTCCCCTTAAATAAACAACATTCTTGTTGTGAGACCTTACAATTGGGTGCAGGTCTTCTCCCTTTTCTGTGTACAATTCGAGCTACCTACTAACTATAGGTTATCTTGAAAGCATATAAGGAGTTACAACCTTGATGATACTTCTCATCTTTCTCAAATCTCTTCTCTAAATTGGAGCTAAACTTGAATCATCCACCTACTAGTAAAGGGTTATCTCCGCTATCATTTGTAACATCTTAGACTTAAAGTAGTGAATAGTCAAGCCAACAAATACTAATAGGCCAATTTGAATCAATTGACCTAAAAGTTGCAATCATTTGTTGATAAAGTATTTATCACTATAGCTTTATAAACTAGTACTATAACCTCCCACAATTTATATGGGATATGTAACTATAGGATATCACATCATTCTCCTTATATTCCATATAAAATTGTTATTATGGTATTTAGTTAAATTTTAAACACCAAATGGCTACTCCTAATGAATTGCTATTATATCTAAAATATTAAATATAATTCATTTTCCAAACTCATACCTTTCTTATAAAAGAGACCAAGAATAAGTAAAAAAATTTTTGGATTGAAATCGATTGGTTTGAATTCTTTGACTTTGGGACACCAAAACCATCTCAAAGTTTGGAAGATATAATCTCAATTCAAGGAACCTCAAACTCTGTAGGCCAGCCTGTCCTCCCTTGTGATTGTGACGGTGGGACTATGTATAATCAGTGCGCCATATGTGCCTTTTTCTTACCAAAAACACCCAAGTTAAAGTTATGAATAACTTTTTAAAGTTTGTTTAGTGTTTGGTGAAAGACTTAAGTTGCTTTATTATGTACAAGCATATCGGTAATAATTGGAATGATAAAAATATATATTATCTTCAAAATATAGCTTTCATGGTTAATAAGACGATGCTAAAGGCTTCGAGTTATGATAATTAAAGCAAAACTTTCTTTTTGAATTATATGATTGAATCTTCTCAATTCACTTTTCCTCAATTTTTCTCAATTTATAAGTTAATGGTTGATATTATATTAACTTTTGAAATGCTGTATGATATTATCATGACATCATCACTTCCTTTTAATCGAAAGCATTAATAAAGTGACTTTCCTTTTTTCTTTGGGATCTTAACAAATACCTAAGAAGTAGTTCCTTACGAAAAATGAAAATTTTCCTCTTCAAATCTTAGATGCCATCATAATGGTATTAACTTTAAAAATTGCTGGTGGCTATGTTGCAATTCCCTCACCTTCATCACCTTATAGTATAATATTGCTACTAATTAGACCTTATCATGGATCGGATTTTGGATTGGAGCCAATCTTTTCTTGACCCGTCAGGCAAATTCTACCGACAAATAACCCTAAAGGGGGGAAAAGCCAAATGAGTAAAGATAACACTCTCCAAACCACTTGTACCATCCTTAAACAATTCATTGAGAAGAAAGCAACAATGGAACGAGGACAACTAACGTACGGTAATAATACATTTCAAAATTTTGAATAAGAATTTGAGCATCTACGTTACAAGTTAGAATTGCTGATGTAGGGAACGCCCAACCTACATATAGACACCCATTTTTTGTATCCCTATAATCCTAGCTTAAAATGATTGAAAAGGATCCTATTGTCACGAATCGAGGGAGCTAGTCGTGGCAACCACCGTACATCATATAAAGGACTATAGATGTATTTCCCTTTTTAATTGACAACACTTCATGCGATATATAAGACTACTACTACAACTAAAAACCTAGAATTAGGCGAGCATAAGTAATATCATTACATGGTTATGATAATAATTTTATCGAATCATAAATAACACATAAACAAATATTTACAGATAATAAGTTGGTACTACATTAGATTACAAACTGGTAATACTTTATATTATAGTATAAGATTCATAATCAATTTACAGTAAAGTACACTCTCATCACTACTATCACACTTACATCAACCTATAGATGGTTCAATAACCTTGGGCATCCTACGACTCGACTTTAAGAATAAATCAGCATGTGCAAGCAAACTACGAGAGTATACGCTAACTAGATTACTGAGATATTCCATCAACCATACAATAAACAAAATTATACAATAATTAAATTCAATTAAATGAATTCATGGACAATCAGTATGCTATACAAATACATACAAGTGACCAGATATTGCATATAACTCAAATTTAACGCCCTCTGAAGTTAAGGTTGGAGACATCGACACTAATTAGATTCGGACATCATACTAAAACTTACATAATGACTAAGCTTTGCATTTCGTATACAAAAAATATAATGGCATATCCATTTTTAGTTTTAGTTAAAATGCAGTTTTATGTATGATTATGAGTAGGTTTATGCAGTCTTCACTCACTCCTAAACGGAAGCCTCTAAACTTGATCCTTAATTAGGCGATTGGTGCCTCCAACTTAGTACTCCCATGGGCTAAGGTAAGGTTATATCGCACGTGTATACCGTATGAAAACACTATAATCACAAATAATCAATCTATGTATGATCTCTTGTTACCTTCTTATGATATGATGGCCGAAATTAGTTATATAATGTATGATTATGCGTGTTTTGATTTAGTTAATTCTAGTTTGATAATATTAAGTTCTTTATTAAGTGATTAACAAAATCACAAATAGATCAATTCCTATTGAATTTACTATGTAACAAACATAACATTATCATACTTTAAAGTAAATTCACAATTATCAAGCAGTTTCATACACAAGCATAACTTAACTCTACACAATATTCAAGTATTAATAACAATTAATATTTACTATCTACATACACAAGCAAGTACGAAATTATTAGGAATACTCATTCAACCATTCTTAGAATCAAAGGTTGTAATAATTAGTTGGTAAGTCAATGTCAATATCATGATCACCTAACATTAGGGGTATCGAGCCTGGTTTTTCACCTCCCGATTTTTAAAATTAAGTTTTTTCAAAACCGATTAGTATTAAACCCTTACTTGTTTAATACTGATCATTGACGAAACCAGGAAAAGGAGTCAAGTTATAACCAATTGGGTGGATTGGTTATAACTTAACCACTAGTCTTTCTATAAAAAAAAAAAAACAATTTTGAAAATGGTTTTAAAACAAGAGATCTAGATCCGAGGGTTGTGATTTTTAAACCCTTATGGGTACCACTGACTTTCCAAATTTAACCATAATCTTAAAAATCACCTTTTAATTTCATAAGACAAAACTCAATCGTAGATAACTTAAGTAATCTAGGAAAAAGGAAAATTAGATTTTTTTTTTATTTTTATCATTACCTCGTAGATACCTACGTACTCGCTATTTGAGATAAGACATACGTAGTTTTTTTAATAAAAAACTTTTGTGGGTTAAGTTGATTTTAATTTTTGAAAACATACTAAGTTTACGTTTTTAGTTCAATTTAGTTTATTTAAGAAAATTTCTAAAATATAAGGTCTTAAATTGGAATTTTTTTTTGAAAAAATTCTAAATTGCCTTAAATTTGAATATGGATTAATTTATTTCTCTTATTTTGGAAAAATGTTTTTCTAAGTGACAAAAACAATTATTTATTCATCAACTTACTTATTTTTATTTATTTTTTTATTTACATATTTTTTTTATCTATTTCTATTATACCAAAAAAAAAGAAACTATTCTTTTTTTATTTCTTTTTTCTTGTTATTATTTTCTTCCCTTTTTTTTCTTTTTTTTTTCTTTTTATTTACATTTACATTCATGATAACTAAATAAATAAATTAATTAATTAAAAAAAAGAAACAAAGCTTTAGAGGTAGTTAGGCATGTGGGTCGGTCAGTCTGTTTGGTGTGGTTCAGGCTGGTGCGATACACGGGTTAGTTCAGGTGTTGGATCCGGGCCACTCCAATGAATTCGGGTCGTAGTTAGAAGAACAATGGCATTAGCAAGGGAATGTTTTAAGGCATTTCAAGAGGAATTTTTTGTACGTAAGGGCAGATTGATGAGTGGCTTATTAAATTTGAGGAGAGAGGGGTAGACATGATGTCGTAGCTTGGGGTAGTGGTTGTGAGTAGTGGTTGGCGGTGGTGCTTAAGTAATGTCGTTGGGGTTTGATGGATATAAAAGGAGAGTATAGTGTGGGGTTTTAAAGTATGGGGAGTTTGACTATGGGGTTAATTTGGGTTGATGAGGGTTAAAGGTAATGGTACGAGAGGGGAGTAGTGCGGTGGTTAGAGTTTTGGGGGTGGTAGTTTGGCAGTATAGCTAGGGAGCACAATGGTAGTCGGTTAAGGTTGGGTTGGGAAGCCTAAGCCTTAGGTGGTATTCCTAGGGTAGTGATGTGGCTTGAAATGGAGTAGAGAGAGAGAAACGAGGAGAGAAAGAGAGAATCGTGGCTAAGAAGAGAGAGAGAGAGAGAGATTTCGAATGAGAGTTGTGTTTAGGAGTTAATTTATGCTGTTCATGAGTGGTTATCGATGATTGTCCATGTCCCTAAGCCACTGTTTATACATGAATTTAACCTAGTAAGTGAGGAAATCTCGAATCGGAGTAAATGAAAAAAACAAAAAAAAAACGAAATTCCATTTTTTTCCGAATTTTGGAGCTTGATTTGAATGCTCATTTGATTGAATCCTGGCACGTTCTTAGTACCAATTCAAAGTAGGCCATGTGATAAACTAGATTAGTGTATGAAATAACGTATGTGTGTAGAATTTGTGCAAAAATTGGAGCTAAAGTAAAGGGAATAAACTATTCTTGACTGGGAAAGAAGAGGAAATCAAGGGAAAGGGAAAGAAAGAGAAAATGCTGATGTGGCACCGATATAGCACCACGTTAGCTATGAGTCTAATGGCCGTATGTTATGTGGCGCTACACTAGCATCGACCAACACGTAGCACAATGAGATCTTGACACATGGCAGTTTTTTGATATAGCAGTGTATTAGATAAAAAATAAAAAGGCCTTCATGTCTGTGCTAAGTTGTATCCATATGTGTAATTAAATTGTACATATAAACCAGGTTAGCCTAGTCTTAGATTCAAATCTAAGCCTAACCCTAACAGTCCAACTTCTAAACTTATGTTAAAATTAAAAAATCTACCCTATTAAATTGTTACTTTCTAAATTCCCTAAAATTTTTTCAAATTTTTTGTGACTTGTCAATTTTCTAATTTTTTTTTTCTAAATTTCTTATTTTTTGTGTTTCTTCCTATTTTTTGATATTTTTCCAAATTTCTTATTTTTTTTATAATTTTTCCTTTTTTTTTGTATTTTTCTAAAATTATTATTTTTTCTAAATTTCTTTATTTTTTCAGGTTTTCTTTAATTTCCTATTTTTTATATTTTTCCAAATTTTGGACTTATTGAGGAAATAAAATAAAATAAAGGAGATAAAAGTTGGGTGTCTACAAGGGGAATATGAAAAGTAATAAGTGTGGAAATTAAATAACTAAACTAATATTGTATTTTGTACTTTCACTTAAATTAGCTATTCGTTTGGGTGAAATTGTTGATTCGAGCTTTTTATCTACTTGTATATAACTTTTTTTATTTTGCTTGGATTTTTATTAACTTATCGTTAATTTGATTTTTTTCGAATGTACTTTCTTGTAGTGGGATCCTTTTTGAATGTTATAACCTACAATTTTGAATATGATATAAAAATATTGTGAAATTCATTATTTTGACTTAAATAATTATAAAATATTATTTTAAGCTTTTTTTAGTATAATTATGATTTAATAATTATTTGAATCGTATAATTTTTAATTTTCTTATTTTGGGTATATTTTACTATAATTACCCATTTTTACTTATATTTGAGGTTTAAGATTTATTTATTCAAAATTTTCTATTTTATTACTTTTCTAATTAATTAATTAATTATTATTTTTAATTACGAAAATTAATTAAGTGGTGACATGGCAACATATGGGAGTGCCACGTGTCGCCTTTGTAATTTTTCTTATTATTTTATATTTTATGATATATGCATATATTAATATTTATTACTATATTTTACTAAATTTTCTAAATTAATTATTTAATATAATTTCCCTAAAGTTACGGTATATTCATATATATATATATACATATTTATTAAATTACCTTATTTATTAAATTAATATTATAATATTCTATATATGTGCTATTCAAACGTACTTGTATTTCTACATTAAGATACTATTTACATATGTATATTTATACATATAATATACTCATGTAGTTCTAATCTTAAATATATATTATATACTATATGTATGAATATAAATATACACGTAAATGTACTCTATATACATATGTACATATACGGTTATATTACATATTTATATATATACTAAAATATGTAATAAAAATAATATTATGCATAAATACATATATATTCCATCATGTCCAGCATACATATACATACAGAATTTTATAAAAATAAAATACCAGGTATATATACATATATCTACTATACACGTATACATATATATATATCATATAATCAAAATATGAAGTATATATATATATATATATGTACATATTATCACATACATAAGAATACATGTAAATAAATAAATAAAGAAAATACTTAATATATGCATATGTATATAAATAAATGAAATACCTAATACATATATATATATGCTATATGTGTATATATACATGTACTATATAATAAAATATTAGAAATAAATATATATATATACTCATGCATACATATGTACATAAATACATTTGTAAAAAAATACAAACTATATTTATATTATTATTTGTACATACATACATATACCATATAATAAAGATTAGCTATAATATAAATATACCCACGCTTACATACATATATATAAGCACATAAATAAAGAAAATACATAATACATACATATTTACATAAATAAAGAAACAAATAGTACATATATATATGTTATATATGTATAAGTACACGTATAAATACATAAGTTCTTATATAAATATTTTAAAAAATTACTATAACATGTACACTACACGTATAAATTTACTCTAATATTTATATACATATATGGACATAAATACTCAAATAATTATTATAAAATACATATACTATATATACTAAAACATATTTGTATAGTATTTGAGGGTAGAGTTCCTAGCTTTTTCTTCTTACTCTTCTTAATGCAATTTTCCAGAAAATAAAAATAAAAAAAAAACATTGAGCAGAGGATAATCACGACTTGCAAATAGACTAAGGATGAGTGAACTTTGTGTGTGCAATTTTTTTTTTTTTCTAGGCGTGAAAGTCCCAACACAGCAGGATTTGGAGTAATTTAAAGGTGAAAAAGCAAGAAGAACATCATTTGCAAGATAACCTATTAATAGTGATGAGACAAAGTAATTATCATTTTTGTCCTTCCTCTCTAAATTTAACACCTGTTAAGAACACATGGGCTATTGAATGTGATTTGGAACCCAACGTGGAAGTAGGAGAAAATATAAAAAAGGAAAAAAGGGAAAAGAAGAAGAAATAAAAAAAAAGGAAATAGAAGAATAAAAATATAAATATGTAATTTTTCCAAATACAAAAATGATATAATTAGTATTTATAAAATAATTTTTAGATTTTATAAAAATTTATTAATTTAATTATTATCCGGTACGTTTATAATATTTACGAGTTATTTCAATGTATTCGTTAAGATTTATATACAATTATGTGTATTAGACTATAATTACAATCGACAATGGCTATATTACTACTAAGTTATATTTATTTATTTTATAAGCGTAAAGTTATAGTTTTAGGGTTTTTGTTAAGTTTAAGTTCAAGTTCAAGTTCAATTTCGAATATTTGCGCTATATCATATTTAAGGTTTTTGTACGCGATTTAGGTTCCGATCGAGTTTGTAGGATTTTTATTATTAATACTACATTCGGTTTCACAATTTAATAAAAATTTTATTTTACCTTGCCTTATCGACCTATGATATTATCTAGAATTCTCAGACCTAAGTTAGGAAAATAATTTTTTTTAGTAAAATATTTTAGGGGCAATAAATTTGGTTTAGTTCATTTTTGTTAGTTTTATTTTAGGTGGCTACATAACTTAAGTACAATTTGATTATACTAGATATCAGGGCACAGACCAACAGCCTTTATGGTTAAATACTTGGATTTAGTGTAGAATACAAGCAAAAAGTCAACAGTTCAAATCTTATCGGGCACATTTGTGCCTTTCTTTTCCTTCCTTCTCTTTAATAGCCATTACGAGCCATGTATTAGGCCAAAACACATGGCAATACTTCATTGGGCTGCATGTTAGACATTGTGCTCACATAACGTTACATCAGAATCATCCATGTCCTCATATTTTTTATTTTTTCAAGAAACAAATAGACAATGAGGGAAAATCAATCTCTTATAGAAACTTAATGAAATCTTTGTTCATCTTTATAGATTTGATAAAATCTTTGTTAGATCATTATTGAAAGATTTAAATCTTATATTGATTTGAATCAATAACTGTAAGATTAAGATTTGATAAAATTATCTAGGATTTAAATCTTATTGGAGTGGATTTGTGATGATCTAAAACCAGTTGAAGATTTGATTTTTTTTTTTTTTGCATTATTAAAGGAAATCTCAGATTGACAAGAAAAAAAAAGCTTAAATCTTACACTAACCATCATAAACACATAATTAATATCGATGAGCCCCGTCTTCATCCGCCAAGCACACGAACCAACCTCGAGTAGTGTCCAGTTTACCTTCCATCACCAGCACACTCCACTCCTTACTAATAGCACCAACCAGACGCCACGCCTTGATAACAACAGGCACAACACACTCACACACAGCAAAAAAATCATTGTTTTGCCATCATTGCTCTAATATCGTGTGCCAATAGCCTCAATCTAATGCAACCACACAGCACAAAGACCTAAACACCACATAGCAACCACACACAACAGTCATGACACCTACTGCAAATGCATGTACAACCTAACTACTGCCTATGATTCGTTGCTCAACAACAGCAGATACCATGCACTAACCAACACCTAACGGCAGCAACCTAAAGCCAATGCCACATAGCAATCCTAAACATAGTATAGTAACAGGCAACACTTACCCTAGATGACCACTACCCTCATCTACAACCTACACAATAGACCTTAACTACCCAATCTCAAGTAAATGCTTACTACGCATGACCTATAGTCTACCATGAGACAGTCATCAGCACAGCTACTCACTTATATGATTAACTACTCTCTCACATACAACAACGCTCCCCCACTCACATCCAGCACATACACATCCAAACTACCCGTTACATTGCCGCAACCCCAACTCTGAAACTCCATAAACGGCCACCGTTAGCCATAGCATGAGTCCTATGCCCCTAGGGGTAAGCGTTGTTTGGTTCGATACGGTACAGTACGGTTTGCTTTCCTTATTAAACCGAACTTAATATAATAATTCATTTTTTTTAAAGTTGAACCTAACCATATGATTCAGTCCATAAATTTTTCAAATCTAATTAAAATCAATTTGGTTTAGTCCATTTTTATCAAATTTTCACTAAATATTTTTATCTCCAACAAATATAAAATTTCAAATGGAGTTTAATCAACTTAGTTTTAATAATTAACACAAAACTATGATAAAGAATAACAAGATATGAAAAATTCGATGAAATTTATAAAGATTGATAAAAAATATATAAAAAAGTACAAAATAATTATATAAAATTTTTTATTTAACTAAACGGTTCGGTTTGGTTTACTTTCCTGAATCGAATTACAAATAGTTTACACATAATCAAACTATATCGTAAACCAAACAATTTGAAATTTTTTTTTTTCAATTTGATTCACAGTTTTTTTGCCCTCCTCTATATGCCCCCATTCTCCAATCTAATTGGCATGAAAATACAAGTTCTTACTTGAAAAAGGGTCCAGAAATGCCTGAATCGAAGCCTCCAATCGTTGCCTTCTCAAACGCAGTCGCGACTTAGTTTAAAGTTCAACCAGAACCGAAAATCCAACCTGAATCCAAGCCCTATATTGCTTCTTTTGTTTTTTTTTTCCTTTTACCCATTGTTTTATTTTATCTATCTATGTTGATTTGTTAGTTATTTTTTTAGAAAATTTTATTATAATAATGGTAATAAATAAGTATAATGATTTTACCATTTAGAAAAATTGTTTTCCAAAAACAAAAATTTAATAAAGTCTTTTTTCTAAATAGGGTTTTCTTTTAGAAAATTTCCAAAAATAACACCAATTATGACCCTTTTCTTAGATTGTTTTTTTTTTAGTCTATAAAATAAGTGAATTAAAAATGTAAAATTAGTGAATTTTCAAAATTAAAACGAATTAACACATTAAAGTTTTCCGAATGAACTACAAACGCGGGGAGGGGGTTGGGGGGGTTTGTGGGTGTGATAGTTTTGAAAACTAAACCTAATTTCGAAAAGTTAATAGTGGCACTCATTAGAATTTAATAGGTAGTTCCTGAATTAAGAAATCTATGTTTTTTATTAAAATCAATTTTATCAAAGTCTGGTAGCTAAATTGTAATCAATTCACTTAATTGATTACAACTTGATTCTTTTCTTGACTCTAGTCAGGTGATAACTCCAAACAATTTTTAATTTAAAAAAAACTGGAATCTTTCTTATTCCCTAGTTAAGGGTTAATATTAAGTAGGTTAAAGTTTAGTTTTAATCAGAATAAGAAAATTAAAAACAAGTTGGTTGTTTTGAAGTGAAAGTTATGCAATGAATGTTAAGGTTGTATATAGAAGTTAGATCTAGTACATTTAGCTCACTTTTACAAGCAAAAACTGCTTACACTTAATATGTTTCTCTCTAAAGTATCGTATATTCAGCTATCTAATATTTGCAATTTGTTGTGATACATCATTTGCTTTTTAAGCTAAGCTATAGCCTTATAGTTTCATGTAACTGTTCTAAGTTAGTAATTTAGGGTGTACACGAAAGTAAGTTGATCAAGATGATGTTTTACATGTAAATCCTAAGAGTTAGATGATGACACATGGTAAGTTCGAATTTTAGAAATATAATAAAATAATATTATTATGTTAGAAATAGATAATTGTACTAAATTATATTATATTGTAATTTAGCCCTCGTAAATGCGTAAATTAGATAAAAGAAATTAACTAAACTTTAGAGATAAATCATGTGGACACTAAAATTATAAAGTGACATAAAATAACATATAAAATTAGTACATGTACTCTAGGTGTAATTATTATATATAATTATATACCCCGAAAATGCATATAATTACTTAAATATTTATAAGAAAAATACTAAAAAATTTTGTAAACCATCAAAATTGCAATGTACTAGATGTGGAACATCTGTAAGCCAATTGTTGAGTAGAGAAACAAGTATTTAGACACTTAGTAATGCTAGGAATTATGGTATTTAAGTTCTAAAGAGAGAAAACCCTCATTTGACATCATGCAATCCTAGGAAATATCACCAAACCCTCTCAAATTATTCATAAGGGTGTTAGGAAGTTTGGAAAAATCTAGAAAAGGAAAGAACTTAAAAAAAAATTCTGGAAAAGAAATTACGAAGCGAAATTGTGCAACTGAGCATTATGGTGGAGTAAGAGGTTACAAGGGATCTAGGTGCCAACCACCACCACCAACTAGCAGTAGTAGCAATGCCTAGTGCTACCGATGATGGGGTGGCCACACAGCTAAGTTCTGGTGAGTTAAAAAATTTACCCAATTTTTCCCTATTTTCTAAAAGTACCAAATCAACTCCGAAAAATTTTGAAAAAAAAAATATTTTGGTACATTTTTGCATGTATTTTTTCTTATAAAAATATTAGATTGTAAAAATTTTTAGTAAATGTAATGCTTCCTTAAGAAATCAAGCGAAAACGAGTAACTTTCAAAGCTAATTTGAATGGCGCTATTATTATAGTTTCTAAGTCAAAATTTTTCTAGAACTTCCTTATGTTGCATGTTTGGATCCTATGAGAAGATTTTGGCCAAAAATATTTTCTATAATTTTTAGCCTCTAAATTTAGTGAAAAATGCTATTTTGGGGAGCTTTGGTGTAGAGAGCTTTGAGGAAATCAACTTGTACCAGTTCTAGAGCTCATATGAGCTATGTTTTGTTGTAGGAAATGATCTGGAGATTGGTTGGATGGAATTTGATGCATGCACAAACCATTGGTTATGGCTTGTATACATTAAAGTAAGGATATAAGGATTTGGCAGTTTAGGATGATATGGTGATTATAGATATGAAGAATCTATTTTATGATCATGTTTTGTCATGCTTGTAAACTAGAATATGATGTTGCGGCGAGTCGTTCAGAGTAAATGCATAAATTGATCATGTTTAAAGAGTTCTTTAGATGGTTGAACTAGTAGAAGGGGGATATTTCTTAGTTCAGATACTTGATCGAAAGGATAGATGGTAAAAGATTGTAATTATAACCTTATTAAGGCTTTGTTTAAGAAGCTATTTGATAAAAGAAGCATAGTTGTAAAGACTTTAGAGACATATTCAAATGGTTGATTTGGAAAAGCGATGACTTAAATTCTTTATTCCAATACTTGACCAGAAGACTGGTTGTTGCAAGAATCTAGATTATAATCATGTCAGCATCTTAATTAGGATAGTATTTAGTAAAATGAACATGGTTGAAATGACTTCAAAAACTTATCCAGAAGGTTAATGGATGAAAGGACTTTAACTCTAAATGTGTGAGAGCTTCACCTAAGGAGTTATTTGGTAAAAGAAGGGTGAGTGTATTGAGTTCTAAGATTTAATTAGAATGTTGGTTGAGTTAAAAAGCTTAGATGAAATAACTTCATAAACAGTTTCAGAAGGTTGGTCTATAAAGAGAGGGACTTAATCATTAGTTCAAAAGGTTGATAAGAAAGTTAGATAATAAGATGGAATTAACTATACCCCATCATAAGCCCGTTTGGGAAGTATTTGGAAATGAAAATGTAGTTAGAATGGCTTTAAGACTTGATTCAAGGGTTAGTTAGTATGAAATGCTTAGTGGAAATAACTTTTAAGTCTTATTCAGAGAGTTGATTGGAGTAAGGGTATAACTGAGATAATCTCAGAGATTTGGTTAGAAGGTTTTGAGATCGAGACTTGGTACTAAGTGAGCTTTCAGAACCTTGTTCAGAGATTTCAACGGTAAGTTAGAACTTGATATCAAGCTTATACCACTAATTAGTGATAAGTCATACCTAAACTCAAATTATTAAATGAGCTTATTTAATTTTATATTTAGTAAAACTAAAATAATTATATTGATTATTTTAGGGAGGACAATGAAAGCAGATGAGATCAAATATTAGAACCATCAAGTGTCATAAGTCCAAGTAAGTAGGATTAGTATTTCAGCGCACCTTGAAGTATTATTTAATGATCCTTAGAGACTATAGTATATGTCTTGATTGTGATTATAAGATAGTTCCCTCTATATATGCAATGTGTATGCATGAATAATGTTTTGCTATTTAGTGTGTTAGATTTTATGTATTGATTGCTTCATGATATTGTTAGATTAAATTGTTCAAAATTACTTGATCACCCTAAAATCAATCTAACATAAACTTGACTTAACTACTAATCAAACTTGCATCATAACCTATTAGAGGAAAATGATTAAGTTTCTTATGCCAAACATGGACCCTTCGATAAGGATAGCAAAAATGGCCATTTCCCTATCTTTAGTTGAGCTAAGTGACAGGAGAGAAGGTTGTAGCAAGGTTGGGGACCGTAGTTTAAAGGTAGTCTCAGGCGAAGTGTGTTTCTCCATTATACAAGCTCCGGTTTAGTTTCAATCTGTGAAGTGCATAACATGAAACTCCTCGAAACCTGGATTAGAGAGGGCGCAATTTCTTTAATCTCATAACGACCGATCAATATCGTGTAATGGCATTTGCTTGAACATACATTGCATCTAATTAACCTTGGTTAAAAACCTTAGTTACTCTGTGTCAAATATGTACTACTGTCTCCATCCTACTTACTGAGTAACTTATCGCTCATTCTCTTATAGTTGTTTTGTAGGATTCTAGGTAGATATACCTGTACTCCAAGTTCCAGAAGTGTAGAGAATGAGGTTCGGGAGTGAGATTTAAGACCCATTTGGCTAGATTCCTCTTTTGTCTAATAACTTTACTAACCTTTAGCAAAACTAATAGGGTCTCTTCGAGTGACCTTTTAATTTTAAGCTATTATTACCAATACTATGTTTTGTAAACCTATGGACTTCTATAAAGTCTTATTATGTTATTTTTCTAAAGTTGTTTATAAAAACTTGTTTCCTTTTCAAGTTATTAATCTTTCAAAAGTTATTTTAGTAATTTACACTATAGGTTGATGCCAAATAGAGATTGAATTAGATCACTCAAAGCTATAAAGTGGTAAAGGCCTAGTGTAAACTATACTTATGTTAGTGGTTAAGTTGGCTAACTTCTAGCTTAGGTTGGTTTATATAGTGAGATTGTTACAACTCCTTGGTTTGAGGCGTGACAGTTTAAGACAGTATTAGAGCATGGTCTTCAGTCATTCGCTTAAAGTGCGACTCTTTTGAACTAACATTGAGACATCATAATTAAAATGAATTGGAACATCTTAGGAACGCTGAAAGTTGGGGAATTAAACGGGATGTAAAAAACTTAGATTGGTAAGATTATATGTAAGTTATATATATAGGTATAAGATTGTACAAAATGTAAAATAATAATAAGTAATAGGTAATATGATAAATGTGTAAAATTGCACATTTATATATTTCATCATACTTTTATTGTGAACTATACATAGAAATCATGAAAAATGCAATCTTCTCAATCAATTGCATAAATAGTGAGAAAAAGAACAAAAATATGACTCAAATAGCTGTTATAAACCCATGTATTCATATTATGATTGTATGCCTTTTTATATGTGAGCTTATGCAATTTGTGACCAAGCAAAACCTTTATGTAACAGCTGGAATTGAGCAACCGGCAAACTAAGTTCACTCCATAATCAATTCGACCGTCGTGCTATAAGTAATAACCAAGCTGCAACATTTTACAGCAGCTGAACTGAGTCTCTTGAAGCAGATTAGAGTAAACAAGCTGCTTTCTATGAGAAATCCGAGCAGCCGCTTCTTGAGTGACTGAAAGAACCAGGCCATAGACTTCATATTCAGTAGCTATAAGGCCAAGAAGCACCCCCACTCACATTCCAAGGAAATTGCAGCAGCTCCTATGTTTCTCTTCAAGTTGTGCTTGAGCTCCAGTTTTAGGAAAAATCAGTTCACAACTCAACAATTCCATGACCAATCTGAGAGCTCTACTTGAACGAACCAAATTCTACAGCAGAACACTTCAACTAAGCAGAGAACTAAGCACTTCTAGCAGCCACACACGAAGGAGCATGCTAAACCTAGTGCTCAATTGGTGCTCCAACACACTAACAGTAACTCCATCTCAAGTAGACAGCAGTATGAGAACCTAAAAAAATCAGCAGCATGATGGCACTCTACAACCAAGCACAGCAGCTGCAACTCGATGAATTCCATGGCTGATTGATTGAAGATTAAACATAATAGCTGCAACTTTCAATTGCAGCCCCTGTCGCAACTGAACAAAGCACTCTACGCTCATCCAAACAGCCGAGCCAATTTCAGCTGTAGTAAGTCAACTTGGTGTTCTAATACTCCATGCAATGAGCAGATAATTTGAACAACTCTTGAAGAACAAAAACTGAGCATGACAATATCAGCAACAACTTACAGAATTGAACAGAGCATGGCCTGAAGTCTACTAGCCAAATACTCCACACATCAAGATAGAACAAGAAGTTTATAGGAATTCATTTTGATTTTTTTATATATTGCAGGCCGTACATCTCCAACAGTTCACAACCAAACAACTCGCAATAGGCCATGCATCCAACTCCAGAGCAGCAACCGGGTAGTCCACTCCACAGCAGTTTGGATAGCTACAGCACACCATGCTGAGTCAACGAAAGTTTCGACTTCAGCGACAGCAGCCGCATTCACTTCAAACAGCAGCTGGCGGAACCGAGAAGCACTTCAACTTCAATTGCAGCAGCTGAACTTCAAGAACTCTATGCCATAAAACTAGCAGCAACTTCAATCCAAGAAATATCAGCAGTTATGCTAAGCCCCTCCAGCTGTCCATTTCCGAGCTATTGAGGACCAAGCTGATGCTGAGCAATCCGAGCACTCCAATAGTACTCGAACCAAGTGTACGAGGAGCTCCACTTCACAACAAAACGAGCAAGCAAGGATCGAGTAGCCAACAATTGAAGACAGAGATGGAGCAGCCACAGCATAGCAATACAAAACTTGAACCAAACAATGTTGAGTAGCAGCTGAAACTCCATACCGAGCTCCATGGATGAGCATCCTGGAATCAACAAGTCAGCAGCTAGACCCGGGAGTTCCAAGTGCAGCAGTCCAATCCAACCGAGTAGTGACTAGCTCTTCAACTGCAGCTCATGCAAGTTTTGAGGACGTTGAGCTTCACAGTTGCAGCAACTTCACCGATCTGCAGCAATAAGTCAGGTGAACCACTTGCGAGTAACACGAACAGCAGCTCTTTGGACCCATGCTGCAGAAAATTGCAGCAGCGAAGACACTTCGAGAATCAATCGAGCAGCTGCGAATTTCCAAGCCGAGAACTCCACTTAACAGCAGCAACTTGAACCGAGCACGCACTAGTAGTAGCTTCTTCATGTGAGCTCCACGTCGTAGCAGTCCGAGCTCCAATCCACATCTTGAGCAGCCGCAGCATGGTAAAACAGGACTTGAATTAAGGGATGTCGAGCAGCTACTGAACTTCATCCGAGCATGCCAGAATTTTCACCTGAACAACAGCTGTCCTCTCCTTCCAAGCTTCACGTAGACTGTAGTATGGATGAACAATACACGTCTGTGGCAGCATCAACCAACTGCACACAGTAGCTTTAGTTCCTCTCGAGTGATCACAAAAAAAAAAAAAAAAAAGATTGAAGCATAATTGGGCAGCCCATCTTCGGTAAAGAAGCCCACACGTAGAGAGCATTCCCAGAGTCCATTTAGTTTAGCTCAATAACTTAGGATTAGGATTTGTTGATATCATTAAACAACGGGGGCAGCCTTGAGAGGATCCATTGTCTAATTGTGGGGTTGGAATTTGTCATCTTTTGGGGCCACTGTTTATTTTAGTAAAAATTAGAAGCCCTCGTGCAGAGGAGAGAGGGCATTTCCTTTAAGAGGCGCAGCAGCCGAATGAAAGAAGGGGGGAGCTGAAAAGGAAAACAGAAGACAGGAGGACGAAAAGAAAAACTTCAGCAGCTTAGGGATTTTGATTTTTTTTTTCCTTAGTTGTAAAGACTAAAAACTTTATTTACCATTTCATTAATTTAATTATATTGTATTTAATTTCAGGACTCTAAATTATTTTGTTCTAACTTGCTAGAGGATTATCTCGGGTTCCAAATGAATTGGGATATATAAATTATTATATCGGGTTTTAGAATTGAATATATCAATCAAAATGTTTTCTTTTCCTTATCATTTCTTAGATATATCTTGATTCATTTAAGTTTTACAATATGATTTATTACTTAATTTAATTGAGTTTTGTATTGATGAATTTGATTAATTGAAGTGTTCGTGTATTATTTTGATATCAATATTGAGTGTTTGGGTATTTTTCTATTGTATTCATCGTCTAGTTATTTAGTACATGACCATTTCTTTTTAGCTAGATAGAGTTATAGAATATACAGAAGGGTTTCGATAACTTGTATTGAACATAACTGGATTTAGAAAAGTTTGTCATAGGGATATGCGAGTTTTAATTAAATTAATAAACTCACGCACTTAATGCGGTTAGAAGTATAGTTCGGGTCATGGGGATATGCTTAAACCATATTTCTAACTAGAATAATAAATTTAGTGTGAGCGGATTATTATTTACCAGATAATTATAAATAAATTTTATTAACGAGTGAATTTATACTATAATCAGAATTCTGCTATTTCGGGAGGTGAGTGAGTTATAATGAGTTTAGTTAAATTCTTTACAGTCAATTTCGAATATAAATTTAAGACATCACATTAATTTAAATAAGAATAGATTTACAAATCCCAGTTTGATCTTTTTTATCTCCTAGACTCAGGACCCTAATAGTGTAGCTAGAACATTTGGTTTAGTGTTTATCTTGTTATTTAGTTTTCACCTATTTTTAATTTAATTATTGATAGCTTAGCTTAGGAAAAAACTCTAATAATTTAGTACTTAGCACCTAACTCTCAATGAAATACAATCTTGACTCACCGTTTATACTATTTCCACAACCCAATATACTTATCAGTTCACATACTCACATTTCCATGAGTCATAATACTAATTTAACTTATGTCATATTTACTTTTGAATTTTGAATTATGGACTTATTTATGCTTGGAGTTAATAATAAACGGTGAAGAGCTTAGGTATTGTAAGGTTAAATTGTATGAATTGTTTATGAAATTGTATGATATTACATAGATGTACTGAGAGAATCATTTTGGAGACTCTAGAATGGTTAAGAGCATTAGAAGATAATTGATGATTATATTACTAATGCTATTTAAAAAAAGAATACTTGTAATGATAGGAAGCTATGTTGCATTAATATTAACAATGTCATTTCCAATGATTGAAAAGTTGAAAAAGGAAGTTATTAAAGAAGCTATAACTATGAGAAGCTAAAAGTATTCTACATTTTTAGAGACTTTTTTCATTATATCATCGTATGGTACCTTCTAAGCTTTTATTTGGAGAACGTTAGCATATAAAACTGCAATTGATTAGAAATTAAATGAAGAAGTTTCTAAAAATTTCTTAGATGTTGCAATGACTCGAAGACTAAAGAAAAAAAATAGGTGGATGTACAAATTTAAAAGGATAAAATAAAGGAGAAAGAAGAAATTTAGGCAGAAATTATTTCTGAGAATTTAAAGTAATAGGTTGTTTGAAAACTAAAGAGTTAAATTATAAAATGAAACTTAATTAAAATATGTAAGACAAAAGAAAAGTGTAGCAAACTATATTTTGGATCTCGAAATAGGTAGTGATCAATTCTAACTTTGACGTAGAAATGGTGAAGTGCTTATGGATAAGCATGGAAATAGATTTTTATTAGATAAAAAAAATTCGAAAGAGTTTAGAAGGTTATAGGCAATTAATAAGATTTTGAGATAACTCTTATTAATTAAATTTTGGATAATGAAATCATGGATTGGAAATCTTATTACTATTAGCATATAGTGGTCTTAATCCTCGTAGTGGACTTTTATTAATGGTAAGCTTTGTATTGATTAGAATGTTTGCCTCTTCTGTTTAGCATATATATGATTTTGTTGTATAACTAATTATAGTAATAACTGGAAATAGAGAAGTTGGAAGGTAAGTATGTAATCTTTTGATAAATATAAGTGTAGAAGTAGCTACATGGTTTTCATTTGTCAAGAGGATTAATTTTGATATGCTTTCTCTTAATTATGAAATTAAGACTTGACATAAAATTTTGGAGTAGAGTTCAGATTTTGATGTACTTGAATTCTCTTGCTCATTTAGTTATGATTCTGTAATTGATTAATAGAGGATGCAGTTAGAAATCAATACTTAAAAAGAGGATATGTGATATTTCATATGTACAGAAGCTAATATGCAGATCCTTACTAGATGAAAGTTGATTCTTAGGTGTTGAAATAAGTTTTGAAGTATATTTTTCTAAAGTAAGTTCAGATTTTGATATGTATTTATGGAATCTTAAGTTGAGATTTGAGGTATATGATTTGAGATAAAGTTAAAAAGTACTTCGAGATAAATATGTGAGAATTTTCATGAGGAGGTTAAGCACTAGATAACGGAAATTTAAAGGGTCTAAAATGTAAGATGGATATAATTCTAAATGATGTAAATGTATGGAAATTTGTATTTGTAGAAATTAACTTAAGCAAAGGAATCACAGGTAAGTAAAATTAAAATGTAGTAGTACCATAGGGACTTTTGTTACTATCCTACAAGAAAAAAAGAAGAAGAGAAATTATGATGCCTTAAGAATATAAATGTTAATGTATCATAAGTATATATACAGGTGATCTGATAATTAGAAGTGTTGATTTGTACTTGACTTCCCATGAGCAGGTGTCACGGGCGGATTCCGTCGCTCGACCCCGTGCGGCACTTAGCGCTCCTGACCTCACTAAGGAAGGCTAAGTCAGCCTGTAATACACTCACAAGATTAGAGAGAGAAAGTAGAGAGAGAAACTCTGCTAGTATACTGTATTCACTCAAATAACTTGTGTGTTACATCTGAGGGGAATACCCCTATATATACAGAAAGCCTTTACAATCTAATGGTTAAGATCAATTCGATCTAATGGTTACAGTTGATTCCCAACTACTACCTTCACCTACCTCCACCTACTACTATACAAGATTCTGGACTTCTTTGGAACATTTTAGAGCTTTTCATCATCTAGAAGCTTTTAATGGGCTTGGGCTTTCGTCTTTGGGCTTGAGGAACCTCCCAAGAATGGCCCATTTCGGGAGGTCCGTAACATTCTCCCCCGCTCAATCCGGCGACGCCCTCGTCACTCCTTCATAGTGGAATTGTTGAATCTTGTTTTTTTTTTTAAATTACCACAATGCTCCGACTGGCGCCTCCCCCCCCCCCCTGGCCTCACTCTTTAGTCTTCCCTTCCATCTTACCATATACTCATGTTTGAGAGTTTGTCCACGTCTCTTCACATGTCTATCAGCTATGATCCCTTCCACTTCGTTATTAAATGAATCCCGTACCCTTATTGGGGCCCTTTGTGATATAGCTCTTATAGGGTCTTCCTCATCTTTGTGGAATGATTTTAGAATGCTCATGTGGAAAGCTGGGTGGAATTTCAGTTTAGATGGAAGTCCCAACTTGTAAGATACTCGCCCCACTCGTTTCACAATTGAGAATGGGCCTTCGTAGTGACTCATTAGACCTTTATGTAATTGTCCCTTTGTACATTGTATCAAATGTAACTTGATAAGCACTTGATTACCTACCTGATATTCCATCGGCTTCCCCTTCTTGTCTGCCATCTTCTTCATTCTCTTGATAGCTCGGCCTAAGTATGTCCGGGCTAAGTTATGATTTTCCCGCCATTCCCTTGCAAATTTATATGTGGGAGGGCTGGACCCCGTATCTCCTATTGCCACTGTATGAGGAGTTAGGGGTTGCCTTCCCAAGATGATCTCGAAAGGACTCTATCCAATGAACTCCTTCCTCTGTAGATTGAAAGAGAGCTGCATGACAGCCAATAACTTAGACTGGCCCAAATGACTTGTACTTACAAGGTGCCTCCAAACTTGAAGGCAATGTACTACAACTGACTTTTCCTTTTCATGTCTTGGGTGTCGCCTCTTTTTATCGTTCAACGTTCGATTCTCAAAGGCTATTAGATGGTTTTCCTGCATCAAAACCTCACCAATGGCATAATCACCATCATCCATGCATACTTCAGATACTTCACCAAAATTAGAAGGTGTAAGAACTTGTTCTTTAATGACTACTTCCTTCAGGGTATCAAATGCCTTCTGTCGATCTTCCTTCCATACCCATAAGACATCTTTCTTGAGTAAATCCGTTAAAGAGGTAGCCATTCGAGAGTATTTACTTATGAAACTTACTAAGCCAAGAAATGACTTCAATTCAGTGGGCTTAGTAGTTTCTTTCCATTCTCGAATGACCTGTATCTTCTCTTCGTCTATTTTGATCTTCCCCTTTCCTACTACATGCCTTAAAAGGGTCACTTGTTTCTTTGCAAAGGCACATTTCTCCAGCTTTACATATGACTCGTTTTCCCTTAAGGTTAAGCAATTTGGATGAAGATGCACTTGTTGCTTTTCTATAGGCTTGCTATAATTCATGATATCATCCAAGTAAACCACAACAAAATGATCTAAGAATTGTGCTAATACCCTATTCATTAGACTACAAAAAGTAGTTGGGGTGTTTATGAGCCCCAATGGCATACCGGGAACCTTAGATGCACCATACCTTGTAACGTAAGTGTTTTTGGACTCGTCTCCATATCTTAGTCGTAGCTCCAATTTTGAAAAGTATCTTGCCTCTCCCCTTCGATCGAATAAGTCTGATACCAAAGGAATGGAGTACTTATTCTTCTTAGTGACCTTATCTAAGGCCCTATAGTCAATACACACCTGGAGAGGCCTATCGTGTTTCTTCTGAAAGAGAACTGAAACTCCAAAAG
This sequence comes from Lumnitzera racemosa, assembly GCA_024138005.1. Classification (NCBI taxonomy): domain Eukaryota; kingdom Viridiplantae; phylum Streptophyta; class Magnoliopsida; order Myrtales; family Combretaceae; genus Lumnitzera; species Lumnitzera racemosa. The sequence goes on from JAMXBC010000007.1 coordinate 39,308,175, forward strand.
GTGCCTTTGATGGTTGGATGAATCCAGCTTCCAACAACTCCTTCAATTGTCACCTCAATTCTTCTGATTCTTTTGGGGGTATGCGATAAGGAACAGTAGCAGGGGCCTTTGTACCTGGTTTCAGCTCAATCGCGTGATCCACTTCCCTTTTTTGTGATAGCTTCTTTGGCAACTCTCTCGGCATGATGTCTTTGAATTCTTCTAGCAACTCCCCCACTCGATGTGGAATTACCTCTTGATCCCCTGTCTCTTCTTCCCCTTTCAAGCCCTTCGCTAGTCGCATAGCAAAAAGGAATTTTGTGGCTTAACCAGCTTTCCTTGTAACGGGCACCACACATTGAGAGTTGGTCTCAAGAATACATATATAGTTTGCACGAGGAACAATAAGTGCATCTATACGATCTAAGAATTCCATCCCAATCACAAATTCAAAGTCATCCATAGGTACTACTTCGATGGTTTCTTTCCCTTTCCACCCTCCCATATGGAGCTCTATCTCCCTGGCGACTCCAGTAGTAAGGACTTCCTTTGAGTTTACTATCTTGAGCCATGTCTTGGTTTTCTCCACCTCTATTCCAATCTTACTTGCTGCTACATCGGAGATGAACAGATGAGATGCCCCTGTATCAATAAGGGCATTTAACTTCTTGCCAGCAACTATTACCTCAGTGTACATCAACCCCTTTCGCTTCTCCGGCATTTTCATAGCACTAAGTAGTCTTACCAAACCCAGTTTGGCCTCATCCTCTTCACTGGAGCTTTCATCTGCCATCATTGCTGCCAACCGATCTTTCTTTGGGCATTCCCTAGCATAATGGGGCCCATTGCAAAAATAGCACTTCAATTCTCGAGGCTTCCATTGTTCCCCATCTTTTCCTTCACGAGTCCTTCCCCGATCATTATTCCTCTCTTCCCTCTTAGGTTTCCCTCTTAAGGAACTCCCATTCCTTTCCTTCTCAACTCCCCCTTTCCACCTTCCTATTGGGATCTTATGCTCTGTCTTCTTGAACTCCGTTAGGCCTTCAGCAACTGCTATGGCCTTAGAGATGTCTTCTATTCCCCTTCGATCTAGCTCTAAATTTGCCCAAGGTTCCAGACCATCTAAAAACATCACTAGAGTGTCATCCTGGTTAAGGTCTGGGATCTCCAACATTAGTTCTGAGAATTCCTTCACATATTGCTTGATGTCACCCTTATGAGTTAGGTGACGTAACTTCACCTTCGCTTCTTTAGTAGCATTTTGGGGAGAGAACTGTCCCTTGATCTCATGTACAAAGCTAGCACAAGTATTGATTTCGTTTGCCCTCCTACGCCACCATACCATAGCAGAATCTTTCAAATACATAGCAGCAGTTCGTACCTTTTCGAGGTCATCCAAGATTCTTACAGCATTGAAATATTGTTCCATTCCCCAAAGGAAGTTGTCTACCTCCCGAGCGGATCGTATCCCATTGAAAGGTTCGGGCTTGGGGATATCGATCCTATGAGCAGACTGGATGGTCACTCCACTTACCATTACCGTCTGACATGCTGTTAGTTGGTTCTTAAGTTCTTCAATCTCCTGGCGCATGGCCGCCATTATAGCATCTATCTTGGCTTCATAACCTTCCTCCTTAGTTTCCAAAGCAGTGACTCGAGCTTGGAGTACTTCATTCTTTCCCTCAATCGTCTCATCACGCTGTTTTAGCTCGTCAATGGCTTGATTCAATGCTCCTTGTAACTTGCCTTGAAGTTCTTCCTCCATCTCTTCAAGGTTGCCTTGTGATTCATCAAATTGTTCCTTCGCTTCCGCAATGCTTAACTCTGCTCTGTCCATCCTATTAAGGAGGGAGTTCAGCAAGTCTCGGGACCTAGTCCTTTGCCTGGTAACGCGGCGATCATCATGGTCAGCCAACTCGTCGACCAATGAAGTGTTATTGTCTCCTCCGGATGACATTTTCCCCTCAAGCAGCTTCTTTTTCAGGCTCTGATACCACTTGTCACGGGCGGATTCCGTTGCTCGACCCCGTGCGGCACTTAGCGCTCCTGACCTCACTAAGGAAGGCTAAGTCAGCCTGTAATACACTCACAAGATTAGAGAGAGAAAGTAGAGAGAAAAACTCTGCTAGTATACTGTATTCACTCAAATAACTTGTGTGTTACATCTGAGGGGAATACCCCTATACATACAGAAAGCCTTTACAATCTAATGGTTAAGATCAATTCGATCTAATGGTTACAGTTGATTCCCAACTACTACCTTCACCTACCTCCACCTACTACTATACAAGATTCTGGACTTCTCTGGAACATTCTAGAGCTTTTCATCATCTAGAAGCTTTTAATGGGCTTGGGCTTTCGTCTTTGGGCTTGAGGAACCTCCCAAGAATGGCCCATTTCGGGAGGTCCGTAACACAGGGACTTGGACATTACAAGGAATACATTGTGATGTTTAGTGGAATACATAATCGGTATGAGATGAATGATTTGTAGATACTAAAAATCTCAATGGAAGATTTATTATTAGGAATTAGAGGAAATTAGATCAACAAGAAATGACTCTTTCAGAAAGTATTTTGGAGACTTAAATATTTTATTGAAGTTTCAGAGTTAGATATAGGAATTTATCATTACTTAAGTATACTTGGTTAACGATACTTGTATAGGAAAAACATGCTTAACATAGGTGCTATATGAATATCAGGAAAAGTTGATTAAAATATGTATTGTAGGATTTTTATGGTATTAATAGAGCAAAAGATTCCCACTTTAAGGAATTAATTGTGATTGAATTGTATACTTAGTTGTAGGTCACTTGTGAATAAGTGTAAGACAAATAATCATTTGTGGAGGTGAGATATGTGATTAACGAAGTGATGGGATATATAAGGAAAGGAGGGGAGAATAAAAAGATATTTCTAGGTGCTTTTATGCATTAATATTTATTAAGAGTAAATTTCTACCATTCTCATAAGATGATAAATCTAAATAGATGACAATTAAGGTAGATATCTATCGAGTCCTATTTCGGTTTTCCTTAATTCAATTTATATTAGGCCCATTTTGCTTAATATAAATTACTTAATATTAAATTAAGAAAATATTTTTCTTTTAAAAAAATGTTTTGAAAAAAAATATTTTAAAAGAATTCGAGTCGCCAATCAGTTAAACTGATAAAAAATGAAAGCTACTAGTATATGGATATTCTAAAAAACAAATTTTAGAAAATTAACCAAAAGAAACTAAGTTTGAGGGATAAATTATTAAGATTAAGTCATTATGTAAAAATAAAAAATTAATGGGCTTTATTTTTATTTTTTTCTAAAAATACTAAAATATATACAGATATGTAAAACTTAACTAAAATAAATTTTATTATTTTTTAATTACGAATTTTTCAAGAAAGAGGAGAAAAAGGTTTTTTTTTTTTATACAGTTACTCTGAAGATGCTTACGTACTCACTAATCGAGATCAAACCAACTTAATTTTGTTTAGAAAATATTTATTGGATTGATTCTTTTTAATTCGAAAATTGAGCTAAGTTTACATTTTTTTAACCAATTTATTTTTATTAAGAAAAATCCTTAAAAAATCTAATTTTTATTTCTAATTAAAAAAAAAAACTAAAGACTTAATTTTAAAAAAAGACTTTAAGTTAGTATATTTTATTTTTTTGGAAAGACTCTATGTGACAAAACTTAAAAAAAAAAATCCTAAAGCACCTAAATGAGAAAAAATAAATAAATAAAAGATGTAACTTTTTATGAAATTATGCTAATATGCAATTATCATGGAAAATATACTATTTTATGAAAAAAATGCAATTATTATTGATAATATGCCTAACCATGGAAAAGAAACATAAATTATAGAATGGATAAAATACTTAATTATAAAAAAATGTCTAAACCATGGAAAAGAAGCCTATACCATGGAAAAGAAGCCTATACCATGGAAAAGATCTTTCACCATAGAAAAGATGCCAACTAAAAATTTTTATTTTATGAAAAACTAACAAGTGACGAAATGATTTTTCTAAAAATCCATTAAATACCAACTTTATTTAAAAATGTAGATTTAATGAAAACATGCAAATTTAAACAAAAGATGCAAATTTCTTATAGAAGTGTAATTTCCAATAAAAACATTGAATTTTATTAAAATATGCAACTTTATACTAAAACATAAAGTTGGTATGAGATATGACAATATCCACTTTAGATTTGTTAATTTCTCGAATTATCTAATTGTGATTCGATCTAACCTATTCTCAAATTATGAAAGTTTCATAATCTTTTTAGGATTTATATCTTGGGCCTGACTCAATTCAACTTATTTTAAATTGACTATGGCCTTTTAATATAGCTCAAATATACGCGCTAACCCATTTAATGAATCTTGAGTCTATTTTAATTAGCCTAATATAAATTGGATAAAAAATTCACTTTATATTCCACTAGACTATTTTTTTAAAAAAAATTCTAATGAAGCTCAGCTACTTAAAAACTCAAAATTTATTAAATTAAATATACATTCTCAACTATTGTCTTATTTAACCCTAAACGACTCGACTCAACTCAACTCGGCTTTACACTTTACATTTTTTTATTTTTCTTTCAATTTTCATTTATTTTTATTTTTATTTTTTTATTTTTTCTTTTTTTTTTTTTAACTTAGCCTAATAAAAGAGAATTTTAAGGGTATTAAAAACAAGGTGTATATAGTTACCCCTATTTGTAGAGAAGTTTGATTAAAACTTTGCTACAAAGACAAAGGGATACCCATTTTTTTTTAATCTTATCTTGAATTAATAGGGTGAAGATTGTTGACTTCAATGGTCAGTTGAGCAATGTTTTGTCTTGAAAAAGGAAACCAACTTGAAATATTGATGCAAAGAATAAACAACTTGTCTTAAAAGGACAAGGCGAAGGAATAAGAGGCTTGTCTTAAAAGGAGGGGGTAAAGGAATAGGAGGCCTTTCTTCAAAGAATAGGGCAAAAATTAGGTGGTCCTATCTTGAAAGGAAAGGACAAAAGATTTAGGTAATCTATCTTGAAATGATAAGGTGAAAGATTAAGGAGCTTATCTTAAAAGGATAGGGCAAAAGATTTAGGGGCCTATTTTAAAAGGATAGAGCAAAAAATTATGGTAGTCTCTCTTGAAAGGATAGGGCAAAAAAATTAGGGGGCCTATCTTGAAAGGATAAGGCAAATGATTAAAGTGCCTATCTTGAAAGGATATGACAAATGATTAAGGTGCTTATCTCAAAAAGATAGCACAAAAGATTGGGGTACCTATCTTGAAAAAATAGGACAAAAGGATTAGGGGAGCCTATCTTGAAGGACAGGGCAAAAGGATAGAGAGCCTGTCTTGAAAGGACAGAACAAAAGGATTGGGAAGTCCATCTTAAAAGGACGGCACAAAAGAATAAGAAACTCGTCTTGAAAGGATAGGGTAAAGAAACTCAGGTACCTATCTTAAAGGGATAGGGCTAAAGATTTAAGGTGATTAAGAGACCTGTTTTGAAAGGACAAGACAAAAAGGAGGTTATCTTGAAAGAACAAGATAAAAGATAGGATGCCTATCTTGAATGAATAGGGCTAAAGATTTTAGGTATCTTGAAAGGATAGGGTACAAGATTTAAAGTTTCTATCTTGGAAGGATAGGGTTAAAGGATTAGGGTAGCTATCTTGGAAGGATAAGGCTAAAGGACTAAGGGTGCTTATCTTAGAAGAATAGGGCTGAAGATTTAGGGTACCTATCTTGGAAGGATAGGGCTATAGATTTAGAGAGCTTATCTTAGAAAGATAAGGTAACAGATCAGAAAGTTTATCTTAAAAGGACGAGGTAAAAAGAACAGGGTACCTATCTTAAAAGATTAAGGCAAAAGTGTAGGGAGCATGTCTTAAAAGGATAAAGAAAAAAATTAAAGAGGCCAATCTCGAAAGGACGTGACAAAGGAATAAGGGGCCCATCTCAAAAAGACAGGGCAAAAGAATAAGATTAGACACTATGTCGAAAAATTGATGTTCTTAAAAGACAAATTGGCTTCTCAAAAGGATAGATCTTTTGAAAAAGAAAACTTAACAAAATGGTTATAACGCATGGCCAATTATTTTTTTATCCTTGGATAACAGATTTTCCTTGATGTAAGACAATATAAGTTCTTATGGTGAAACTTTTTAAACTTTGAACATAGGATAACTAAAATTCTCAAATTTCCTGAGAAAGTCTAAGCTCTTAGCATAATGACAAAGGTTCTCAAATATTCTTTTCATAAGATAGTTGAAGCTCCTAAATATTCTCACACTATAGGATAATCAAAGTTCCTAAACTAAGGATAATGAAGACTCCTAAATTTGATAACCCAAGTTTCTAAGGAAGGATGACTAAGGTTTTTAAATCATCAGATAACCAAAGTTCCTAAGATATGAATAACTAAGGTTTTTGAAATTCCCTTGAGGGATTGCTGAAGTTTCTATCTCAAGGGTAATTAAGTTCACATTGCAAATCCTCAAATCTTTTACTTTTTGAAACTCAAAGGGCAAAGGTGTGCTTTTATTGAAAAAAACTGTTCATCTTTTCCTTGCTAATAAGTAACAAAATTATATCGATTTTGAATGTTACAAATAAGTGGTATGCTCATTTTTTGGAGCTCATTAACCATTTATTCTTCATCTTTGATTACTTATCCGCTATGATGAGGGGATGGGGACAAAACTTCAATTGAAAACCTTATTCTTCTTGCCATAAAGAATTCCCAATCAATTCGAGGGTGAAGTGCTTCCATGCTCCTAGGGCATGTTTGACTTTTGCATTCACAAGTGTCACATCAAGGAAAGTATCTCAATTATTTGAATTGTTTAATCTAAGAGGACTTCCTCATTCTCAAATGGCTTGTTTTCACTCTTGATTATGATTCCAAAAATTATGATCAGTTTTATAAGTGATACGCTTTAATTGATTTAATAGGTCTTTTCCTTAAGGTTGTAACGCACGCTTTTGGTCATGGGCTTAAACAAAAGGAGATATGGATGTGTTGGCCAATTTTTGACAAAAAATTAACATCTCAACCCTAGTCTATAAGTCAAGAACCCTAAGGGAAAATGTTAAGATAGGCTTGCCTTAGTTTCTCGAGCAATCATCAAATTCTTTAGTCAAAAGGGTTTCATTAAGGGTGATATAGTGGTGGGACTATAGAATTAAGGTTTGATTCCTTTGGGCTCGAAATCTCTTTTTCAAGTTTATGTTTTAAAAGATATTAGGAGAAGACTCAGGCCTTTTATCTTGGGATTTATGGGTTCAACTTTTCTAAAATATTCAGACCCTAGGCCCTTAAAGAGCTTTTGAGATATCCTTTAAGATGTGATCACCTTACTTTTGTTTTCTTCTTTTTTCCTTCTTTTTCTTTTTTTCTCTTTTTCTTTTTTTTTTCATTATTATTATTATTATTATTATTATTATTATTATTATTATTATTATTTCCTTTTTTTCTCTCTCTTTTTTTCTCTTTTTTTCTAAGGTAATCGCCCTCCATGTGTTTGAGTTTTCACTTTAAGAAATTAACAACCCTAAAACCATGGGCTCAAATTGCATAAGCTTAGTGAAGCGTACATGGCTTTGAAGTGTTTAGGAAAAATCTATGGGCTTAAAGTGTTTGAATGAATGTATGGGACTAAGTAAAGTGTGTATGGTTTAAAATTCTTCTTCATTATAAAGAAATCAAGTTATCTATATCAATTATTGCTCATGAATTGATACTACTGAAGTAAGCACAAGTTAGTCCATGCCTGTTCTCCAAAATTGATGGCCTTAACCTCCTGAGTGCCTTAGTAAGGGGGGTTCTTGACATAGCTTTTACCTTTTAAAAAACTTCCCTCAAAGGGCGTAATATAGGATAAAAGTGTTTGGAGAGTAAAATGAATGCCTATCATGCTTTGAATTTGTATATCACATGCGGATAGACTTCTTTTAAGGAACGAGTGTTATCCTCACTTTCAACTCTCATAAGTGTTTTAGGGTGGTTGTTTGGGACTAAGACTTGCCTCTTATCATTCTAAATGCTTCAAACAATGAGATACTTTCATCAGTTTGATAATGAAACATTTTATGTTTTGTTTGCCCTTATCTACCCCAATTTCATTAAATAAGACTAAGTACTTTGTGATGCCCTAGCTAATCACATGCCCTTTTACCTTTAAAAGAATTGCCCTTTTAGACTCAATCAAATGGGTCCTTTTATTGGTGCCTCATCCTAAGCTCATTCATAGTAGAGACAAGCTTTATATTTAGTTTTAGGGTTGGAGAAGATGAGCTAGTTTTTGTAGAGTAAGTATTTAGGACCTTCTTGGCTTTGAGAGGGTCAGTGTTGATGAACAAAGCTCTAGGTGAAGTTAGTAGGCCATGTGTTTAGGGCTTTTTTTTTTTCTAGCTCAAAGTAAGTTAAAATAAATGGGAAGATATGTGGTTTGTGTTTGGGCTTTTGAAAAGGTCTAATAGTGGGCTTCTCTTCAAGAATTGTGTTTAGCTTAGGCTTTTCTCAGGGATAGGCTATGTCTCCACCATTTTCATTTATCAATTTCCAATGTACATTTCCCTTTTGCCCTTCAGTATTAGGTTTAACTCATGAGCTACACAATGCTTTGGGCTTAGAATGAGTGATTGTCAAGATTAAGCTCAGGCTAAAGTCATTGTTGTCAATTGTCTTAGCTTAAAAAATGAATGGCTACGAGCTTCAATAATGCGCTAAACCATTCAAAAGTAATAACTCAAAGTCCATAAAATCCATACTAGTTAGTATATTTTTTTTTCTTTGAAAAATCTATGATTTTTTTTTTAAAATGTTATTCTAACAAGAAGCATTTGAAAACACTTATATTACCAAAACTTATGTTAAAAACAAGGTCACCGACATCTCCTAAGTTATTAGAATGGCAAAAAAAGTTATAGAGTTAACAAGAAGGAGTGGCTATTTCATAAGTTAACAGCCAAGGGTAATGACTTATTCACATGTAAAAATTCTTGAAAACCTTGAATGATACTAAAGAGAATATATGTTATCAATGACTAGATTGCTAACATTGTCTAAAAAAAAAAAAAAAACTAGAAGTGACATGATAAGGATGACAAAGCTACAAAAGGACAATTGATAATTGAAGGGTTATAATTTTATAGGAAGGGTATCTAATATTGCAAAAACATGAGCGAGGAATAATATAGGAATAAACAGATCATGGGTAATAAATATTTACAAGTTGAAGGGTTTTTTTCTTATCTTTTTTTTTTTATGTACACATGAGTTATTAAACAGATTTCTGATACAACAAGTATAAAAAAAAAAAAATACACAAATAGCATGCAAGTAAAGCACACCTATGGAAATGCAAAACTAATAACTGGACAATAGTGCAATAATTTATAAAAAAAATTCAAAGTTATAACTTTATTAAAATCATTTGAGTATAAATGGGCTAGACCCTTGCTAGGTTTATAGTCTTTCTATAAGTACAGATATGGACAAAGTGTAGAGAAAATTTACAAAAGTAAAATATCTTTTAATAGTTCACAGGGGAAGTTTATATATATATATATAGAGAGAGAGAGAGAGAAGAAAGAAAATATATGAAAAAATTTATACAACTAATATGTCACATAGGAAAATAATAAAATTGCAACCCTTAGCTTATGATACATTTTCTTTTTGAAAACATTGCACTAATATTCATTTGTTAGCCTACAAAATATTCAATGTAATTTGGTGGATGCCAGCTTAAATTTTCATTGCACCACCTTTTATTTGTAATAAGGTATAAAAGGAGATACAATATGATACACATGCATGCAATGCAATACGTGTTGGTAATTAATAAATTATAGGAATTATTATGAACAGCAATTAAAGAGTACCCTTATATATAAGTAAATCCAAAATAAGATTTAAGAAGAAATAAAGCTCATGAGTACTTATATATAAGGGTTACTAATTTTTTTTAATTTCCTCTTTTTTTTGAAAAAGAACAACAAATCGACTACAGATTAATCAGACTTTTCCTATAATTTAAAAATGATTACCCTCTTTTCAAAAAGAATGATGCAGGAGGGTAGGGTCTATAGGTTGACAGGCCTTAAGCTCTATTGCTTTAAGGTTTTCCGAAGAAAAACTAGTAGGCTATATCGAAGCCTGAGTGGGCTCGCCTATCATCGCCAAGTAGGAGAAAAGACCCCAATAACTTGAGGGTTATACAATGGCGGCCTATCTTAAGCTCATAAGGTGGTCCAAGTTCGATTACATCTAAGCATGTAAATAGTTATTAAAATAAAACGCACCACCCCGTCCCCCCCTTCCCCCCATTAAGCCGAGTTTTCAGTTAAAGCCTACATTATTAAAAACCAATTAGTACAATTATAAAATAAAAAAAAATACAAAAAGCCTATCAATTAATTTTTAATTTTTACATGGCTAGCCCACCAAGCCTTCCCAATAAAGTTATCAATTCTATTTAGCCTTATTTTGGTTTTCCTTAATTCAATATATATTAAGTTTATACCGCTTAATAAATTACTTGACATTAAATTAAGGAAACGTTTTTCTTTTAAAAAACTGTTTTGAAAAAAATATTTAAAAAAATTGAAGTCGCCAACTAGTTAAATTGGAAAAAAAATGAAATTGGGATTTTCGGGTGGAAAAACCTTAATTTAGCTACTAGTTTGTAGATATTCTAAAATAACAATTTTTAGAAAATTAATCAAAAGAAACTAAGTTCGGGAGTTAACTTATTAAGAGTAAGTCACCATATAAAAATAAAAAAAAATTAATGGGCTTATTTTTATTTTGTTTCTAAAAATATTAAGATATATACAGATATACAAAACATAACCAAAATCAATTTTATTATTTTTTAATTACGAATTTTGCAAGAAAAGGGAGAAAATTTTTTTTTTTCATTTTTTATACGGTTGCTTTAAAGTTTCCTTTGTACCTGTTAGTTTGGATTTTTAATGGGTTGATTCTTTTTAATTTGAAAATTAAGTTAGGTTTACATTTTTTAAACCAATTTATTTTTATTAAGAAAAATCCTAAGAAAAACCTAATTTTTATTCCTAATTAAAAAAAAAGCCTAAAGACTTAATTTTTAAAAAGACTCCAAGTTAGTATTTTTTATTTTTTGGAAAAACTACTATATGACAAAACTTAAAAAAAATCCTAAAGCACCTAAATAAGAATAAACAAATAAAAGATGTAACTTTTATGAAATTATGTTAATATACAATTATTATGAAAAACCTATTGTTTTATGAAAAAAAAATGAAATTACTATTAATGATATACCTAATCATGGAAAATAAGCCTAAACTGTGGAAAAGATACTTAAACTATGGATAAGATACCTAACTATAGAAAATATGTTTAAACTATGTAAAAAATACATAACTATGGAAAAATGTTTAAACCATAGAAAAGAAGCTGAATAGAAACCTAAACCATGGAAAAGATCTTTAACAATAGAAAAGACACAATTAAAATTTTTTATTTTATGAAAAACTGATAAGTGACAAAATGATTTTTCTAAAATTCCCTAAAATACCAAATTTATTTAAAAATTTAGATTTAATGAAATACACACAAATTTAAACAAAAGATAGAAATTTCCTATAAAAGTGTAATTTCCAATAAAAACATTGAATTTTATTAACATATGCAATTTTGATTAAAATATGCAACTTTGTGCTAAAACATGCAATTTATGCAAGAGATGCAAAATGCACAAATCAATGGTAATCGACATAAAAGACCTACGAAGACTCGAATTAGTAATAATTCTACATAAAATCCTAATCGTATAAAAACTAATATAACACTTTAATATACCTATATAATAAAACGAACAAAATAATAATAAATAAATAAATCATAGAATTAAAAAAACTAAAACTATCACTAAAATAAAACTTACATAAAAATAAACTAAGTTTAGTGTAGGATATTAATAAATTATCTAAACCAAAATAAGAAAAACAAATAAAACAACAGGGAAAAAAAAACAAATAAATATAACTATACTAGAAAAAGGAAAATGGACTTATACTCTACAATGCAAGTCGGATCAAAGAGAAAACTTATGTGGATTACATTGTTGTTTTGCTTTGTGTAGAATTGCTATTCATCGGGCCATTGATCATGTGGCTATTAATCGCGCAGAGTTGCTGCTATGCATATATGTATTGTTGTGGAGCTATACATGTTCAAAAGTATGTGTGTTGGACTTTATCTAATTGCGTGGAGTGTGCATAATCAAGAGTGTGTGTTGTGCGGGTAGAATTTTGCATAGGAGTGATCGTATGTGCACTGTACGTGTATGGGATTGGAGTATGTGCATGGAATGTGATTTTTTATAGCCGAAGTCCACTATTTATAAACTATAAACTTGAATCTTTCAAATCTTTTGTCATGAAGATTCAATCATAACAAATCCAATTTTTATAAGATATGATAATATCTATTTTAGATTTGTTAATTTCTCAAATTATCTAATCGCGATTCGATCTAACCCATTCTCAAATTCTAAAAGTTTCACAATCTTTTGGGCTTTCTACCTTAGGCTCGACTCAATCCAACTTATTTTAAATTGACATTGGCCTTTTAATATAACCCAAATACACATACTAACCCATTTAAAGAATCTCAAGTCTATTTTAATTAGTCCAATATCAATTGGATAAAAAATCCACTTTATATTCTACTAGACTATTTTAAAATATATTTTTCTAATGAACCTCAATTACTTAAAGATTAAGAATTTATTAAATTGAATGTATCGGAATTTATTAAATTGAATATATATCTTCAACCATTGTTTGATTCGACCTAAACGACTCGACTTGACTTTACACTTTATATTTTTTTATTTTTCTTTCAATTGTCAATTTATTTATTTTTTCATTTTTTTTCTTTTTTTTTATTTATTTTTTTAGTCTTGCCAGATGAAAGAGAATTCTAAAGGTGGCAAAAATGAGGTGTTCATAATATCTATGTGATCAAAGATGTTGTTGCAATACTTTGGCTGATTAGAATGTCTTAGATTAGAGTAAATGAAAAAAAGCAGTAGGATCTTCTTTCGAATTTGTTTTAATGAGTTAATACTTTCAAGATGAATATAGGAAACTACTTCAATTAAGACTTAAATAGCTCAAATCAGCTTGACTTAGAAATATTTAGAATTTCTAAGTACTAAAGAAGATATATATAAAGCAATTAAGACAAAGATAAGAGTTAGATTCTAAAAGGATTTAAGAACACTAAGATTTAAACATATCAATAATTTGGTTAATATATAGGAAGATATCCAAAAGGAGTACTCATCCCTTACTTGAAATTAAGGATTAAATATACCCTGGTAGAAATATAAGTAGGTAAGCTGAAAGTTTTATTATATTGAACACTGAATTTAAAGTATGTTAGATTGTATAGCTAAGATATTGCTATGATTTTAAGGATGAGAAGTAAGAGTAAAGCAAAGATCTAAGGCATAAGTAAGACTAGGATCTAGATGGTTTAGAAAAGTAGATAAATTATAACATAGAGCAATATGGATGAAAGTAACTTATATTAGAGATAGACACATTAAAACAAACTTGTGAGATTTTATAAACTCAAGTAGTGAATGAGAAAGGAAATTCTTGGGTAATTGTAAGAGTTATGCTCTAAAAGTAATATGACGAAGAATTTAGTAAATATAGAGGATGAAGAGCAAGGAAGAGATTGATGGAGCCATGTTAAAAGAAATGAAAATCGGTGATGATAAAGAATGATTACCACAAAAAAAAAAATGTGAGAAGATGCTTAAAATGAATTGAAATGATTTATGAAAATAAAAATGAGTAAGGCTTTGATGTAGCAAGATCAGACTGTGAAATAAACAAGAAATAAACAAAGAAGTTGTACGCTTTTTGGTTAATTGCGAAGACAAGAAAAGAAGTAAGAAGATATTATTGGTTTGGAATATGATGATGGAACATCATAACTCCCCAACATATCTCGAGTGCATGTAAGAATACAAGATAAGGATGGCAAATCTATGAACTCCTATATTTTCCTTGTCAAATATATTAAGACTCATTTCTCTCATTATATGAACTCTTTATTTTGAATTGATTTAAACATATTGTGTTAGTCATAAAACTCGTTAAAATCTTAATAGTTCCAAATTATGTCAGTTTCAAGTCAAATTCCTTTATTGAGTCGGTGTTATTTCCTTCTAAGTATGTCGTAAGAGGATTGAGATTTGCCACAATCAACTTTGTGATTACATAGGTTGAAGGGGTGCTTAAACCTTAAATTTTGGAAGCAACAGAAATTATGACATAGTATTTAACCAACATGGTAAAGTGAAAAAAAAAAAATAGATTTAGCTAAGAATTCATAATAGACGGCGACCTATTAATTTAAGGGAAAATCGGATTAAAAAAGTTAATGAGTAAGATATGGAATAATGATGGAAGATAAAATATCCATAAGTGGTAAGAATTAGGTTGCAAGACTATTGAAAGTAGGATTCTATTTAGATTAAGGATTAGAAGATAGTCTAAAACTATTATATTGAAGAACCGTAGAGCCAAAAGACTTAGAACTTAGATTCGAAATAAGGATTGAATTGGATGACTTAAAGTTATGGAGCAGGAAAGGTCTAGTGTAAACTATACCTTTGTTATTGGCTAGCTTAGGTTGGTTTACACGGTGCAATTGTTGCGACTTTCTAGTTTAGGGCATGACAATCTAGTGCTTTCACATGTAATCATTTTGACATGATGAATAACTAAAATTACATAACTAATGATAATTTGGTATATCTTCATCGTAGTATAATATTCGATATATATCTGATAGTATTCAAATCTTTTTTTTTCCTTTTTATCTTTTTCCAACAAAATTTTATATTATGAAGCTTTAAGGAAAATTGAAATTTTATAACTAGAATTAAGAATAAGCGGGTAATCTTATTATACCATGTTTATTGTAATACCTACTTGATTAAGTAGATTCTAGATAGTATCGAAAGTCATAAGGTAGATTTTGAATATAATTTCTCAAAATCTACTCTTACAATGTAAGGTATGGGTATTGATATTTCAATAGCTATACACACCCTATAACTTATACTCTAAGTTATACAAGATATAAGTTTCAAGAAATCATGTAATTACCCTACAAAAATTATTATAGAATAATAATGATGTAAAGCATTATTATATTTTCACTTTTTATCTTCTACTAAAAAGGTAAAAGGAGTAAAGGAATAGACTATAGCTCCAGCATGTCATCCATGAAAAACCATAAAGAATATTTTACTTTATTTCTTCTGTTTCTTTTCTTATCTTTACTTTTCCATTTTTAGGTTCTTTTATCTCATTTCTTCCCTATTAATGACCTTATATTTACTGTTATTTTTTTCATCGAATATTTTACTTGTAAATTAGTTATAGTGGATTTGGTGTTACAAATAAGTGGATCGAACTTCTAATAGATGCAATGCCTAAAAAGATAGAGGGTACGTCTTCTTCATTGATGAGTTATTTTGTCACTTTTGTTTAAAGAGGTCTTATAAGGTATATTTTTGTAATATTATTTTTTTTTAAATCATGGAAAGTGTTCCTTCATGCAATTTAAATGAAGAGAATGTTGTGGAAATGTTAACAAGTTCAAGGTACCGAATATTTACCTCAAAATCTTAATATTATAAAAATATAATAAACATACATAAATTCTATAAGATACTCTATACTTTATAGGTTTTATAGAATATAGGTTCTAAAACTATTTTAGGGTGTTAGAGGGTAAGTTTTAGTTTCAAATTTTGGGAAATTGTACTTATAGAGTATGGAATGAGTAAGTTTTTATACCTTATCCATCTTGTACCTACTCATCCTTAATTACAATATAAGATATATGAATCTAAAACAATGAAAAGGTTATTACTTTTTAAGAAACACTATAAAATATAGAACATATTTTCAAATTCTCAAGGAAAATTAAAATAAAAAATAAACAATTTAATAAAAGACAGTTATGGCATGTGGAGAATCACAAAATATTATATAATATGTAGATGTATATAATTTGATAAGTCATAATTTTTTTTTTGAGCAAATACAACTCAATATATGAGTTATATCCATCCAAATTTTTTTTATTATTTATAACAAGTCAATTATGAAAGCAATAATCCACATCTACCACTGTCACATTATTTGTGAAAATGATACATGCTAACATTATATGATTGCATGTTCAACATCCCTTTCTATAATCACTCATTATTTGGGACTTCATTTTTATGAAAACTCATCATGATAGTCGCTAGCTTGTTAGATTCTTCCCCCACCACCATGACCCTAGAGACAATTTACTCACTAGAAAAGGAGTAAGCCTAAGCTCTACACACCTCCTTCCATGATTATTGATAACTCTGATTTTAAACATATTTCATATGGTGATTTTATAGTATTTCCCTTACATTTTTTTGTTTTCTTTAAAGAAATTGATACTTAATTGAGTAAAATTTTGAACGCATTCTAGGATTGAAAATTTAGAAAAGGAATCGAATTTCACTCAATTCGAAATTCAAACGAAGAAGTTATGAAGTTTTGAAGTGACACAGTCTAGGACATGATCATATCTCCAGGCTGTATCCATGCAGGGAAATTGGCCAGGGGCAGAAAGTTACACGACCTGGGGATACGGTCATATCCCAGGTCGTGTCTAGTAAAGAAAACGAAAACCTTTTGATACACTATAAGAGGACATATTAAGTTTTCACAAGATATGAGAGACATTAGAGAAGACAAGAGACTTAAGGAGAAGGAGAAGAAAAAGGCGAGAACAACACCGACTTCAAGATCGGAGAGATTTTTCATCAATCAAAGGGGTTTTTCATGTTTTATTTTATGTTTTTGATGGAATTCGTTTTTAGTCTCATTATGATAGCTTAGAATTTGTGTATTTAGGATTGTGGAACCTAGGGTTTCATGTGATTCTTGGGTTGATTTAGAATTCTCAATAAAATTTCTATCTTTATTTGATTCAATTATGTCGTTTAATTGTTAATTGATATTTTTAAAATATCAATATATGATATTATGCATGTTGATTGAGAAATTACATGTATAATTAGATCTTTACATAATTGGAGAGAATTACATGTATACTTAGAGAGTTAATTACATGTTTCTTCTGGAAAGTTAATTATTTGTATGAGAATTCATTATACATTAATGCAATTTTAAATTATATTACTAAGTGAAAAGATTCTGGTAAATAATTTAGGATTAGGGTTAATATGCTTGAGAAAGGTATTAACTTTAATTGTGAATCCCTCCGATTAAAAATAATAAAAATTGAATTGAATATATTTTAAGCGGTCACATGTTAAACACTAGGGGAAATAATTCCTAAATACGTTATTGCATATTTGAAGTCGTTCTTAGTTTTATTGATTTCTAAATTACTTAATCAAGTCCCATTATTAGTTTAGTTTGTTAATTTCAGTATTTTTAATTCATTCAACTCATCATAATTTTCTAGTTAAATAATAAAGCTAAGGTTAATATTAGCACTCGAAGTCTCTGAGGGATCGACTTGAACTCACATCCGCTATATTAAAACTGATATGTGCACTTGCCTGATATCAATTACCAAAGAGAGCTAAGCAACCATCAATATGTGCATTGTATAGTATGTGTCTCGATTAAGATTCTTTCGCTTAACCATCTTATATCCAATTATTGGTGATAAATTAAGACCATATCTAAACACTCATAATCAATGCAAAATATACATGTTTGACAACATTAAGACATAGAGTACACTTAGATACTTATTTGGTAAATAAGTTCAAACAACACATGTAAAGCACAATTTGCTTATAAGTACAGGCAAACATAATGGTTCATTGTCTTAGAGCAAAATAAACCACTTACTTAACCTTGCACCATTCTTTCATTGAAGTCTTTAATAGTATGCTCACACTTTAATCTCTTGTAATCCTTCTTAGAAGTTTCCACTTTCTTAAAGGGAGCTTTTATATTAAGATCTTACTAGAGAAAATTTTAATAATTATATTTAAATTTTATGAAACTGGTGATGATAAAATTGTAAATATAAGTGTAGTTTTGAAAGTTTTATATAAATATATTAGGTAGGCCTATGGTTTTAAAAGTTTCTAAAATAAATATTAAGGATTCAATTAATTTAAGAAGTAATGCCTATAATACACAAGTCTTAAAGACATCATTTTATACTTTCCAAAAAAACTATAAGCTTTAGTTTACAGAACTTTAGCAATTTACAAGATCATCCTTTATCTTTATATATTTACAAACTTGGCTTTAACCCCTTCATTGTCTTGGAAAACTCATCAAAAGAACTTTAAATGTCATAACATTTTTTTTTTTTTTTATGTTGAGAATGATATAGTACGATTATTAGATCTACAAATTTTTACAAAGTTAAAACTATGGGTCATATTTTTAGTATTTTCATTTTAGATCTTTTTATTTATACCAAGTTCTGATATCAATTGTTAGTCTTAGTAAACAATCAAGAAAAGAGATTGAATTGATTATTGCAGAATTTTAAAAATTAACCAATTTTTACTTCTTGATATTTAAGATTAATAACCTATATTGAACTTGTTCTTAATTCTTGATGAATAAAAAATATTAAAAAGTTTATATAAAAAATTTGTTTGTAAAAACCAAGTTAATACTTGGTAATGTGATTTTTCGAATAGGTTAACTATTTAAACAACTCTATATGCTTCTGACCATAAACTTAATCACATGCACATGATTATGATAAAACATATAATGCACAAACACTCAAAAAAATCAAGTAATATATCATGCAAATAGTAGACAAATTGTAAGTAAATAGAAGAGTGTAGAGATTAGAAAATCAAGTAAGCATTCACCTTGAGCATCATTTTACTCTTCCAGCCTGTGGTTAAAGTTATGATTATCCAAATCGTATTCTCACCATTTGAAGAAAACTTTACATAAAGGTTAACATTTCTCACGATCTTACCTTACCTTTATTTCGCAATCTACAAAATCTCCTTCCTAAGTTTTCTCAAGCAGACACGCTCTAATTTTTAAAGAGATTAGTAACTCCCTTAACAACTATAATGTATTTCGTCGCACTTTTTCATAGTTTCTTAGCAATATATAATCTCAAGTCGTAAGCTTTTCTCTCAGATCAGATAAATGTATATGAGCTCAACTAAACAATATAACATCATAAGCTTTTCTCATAGTTGCTTAGCAATATATAATCTCAAGTTGTAAGCTTTTCTCTCGGATAAGATAAAAGTGTGTAAGCTCAACTAAATAATATAGTATCACGAAAACTTGTATAGCTCTTAAACTTTTCTTTGCTTTACCTCTATATCCTCTTCTTTTCATCGATCAATTCATCCTTAAATAGTTGTGACTCTAACATTCAATTGTTCTCAATAAGGTAATAGTCGTTGTGTAGCTACTACTTTCTCAAATCTTTTTAATCTACTTTCTTTGGTGTCATAACTGATCCAATCATCTATCATACAATACTTTCCTTGCAGTTGCTTCATATACTTAGAAACTCTTATTAGTCCGTTGTATCACACACTTTTGAATATTTATAAATATTGCTTTTCTATCCTTAGCTTGATTAGATATATTATTTAAATATATGTCTACGGTATTAGGTCCTAACCTGTTCTTTCTTATAGCATGCTTTTGATCATGTTTTGTTTTTGGTATATCTTCTACCCTTATGATATAGGGTTTTATTTAATCCTATGCTTCTGGTTGGTCTTGTCTTATGATTAGTACTTTTTCTTTTCTCCTTTCATCTTTACAATAATTTAGCCATGTCTTATGCCTCTAGTTCATTGATGAAGACAAGTATAATTCTTTATTTTGATATGCTTCTAATGATACTTGATTATGATTCTATGTCCACTGTTGATACTTGTTTTGTAAATTCTAGTTCTTTATGTTACTTTTAATCTTCTCAACTTTTCATTTTCCAATTCTTTTTTTTTTCATGTATGTTCAAGAATATAATTCTTATACTACACACCAAGTAGCTTGATTAGTAAAAACAAATTCCCTCTCATTCATTAACATATATTTTGTTATCATCAAAATACCTTTTGCTTAGGGTTTATCATAAAAAAATACTTTTCATTCAAGTTCTTACTCTATCTTTTGGCTTTAAATTAATTAAAGGAAGTATTTTTATAGGTTTTTTTTTCCATTTATAGAATAAATAAAAAATAAAAGATATAAATGAATATCGAATTGGATACGACGCACCAGTCCAATGCTTAAATTGGAGTTTTAATCAATTCCAAGACATGATATGATGCACAAATCTAGAAATTAATCGAACTGCAAGTCAAATTTGATATGATTTACAATTATACTATTAAGATTTCCAATCCAGCATCTAATATGACATAGAGATATCGTCACTAAAATCTAAAAGATTGATAAGACAAGAAAAAAGAGAGAGCACTATTCTCAAGAACAATTTAAATTGTCAATCTCAAAACATTCTATCTATGAAGATAAGAAATAAAAAATCATCATAATACTCAATTCACCTCCCCTCTTGAGTATTAGCCTAGTGTTCTTCACATATCATATGCACGCAATGCAACAATGAACAGGCATTCAATTATTATCTTGTATAGTAGCCAACAAGCATCGAAGGGGTACTTATAACCCAGTTACACTATAATCTCTTATACATATAGATAGATAGAATATAATATAAGTTTTTTACTTTACTATACTACGATATTAGTCAAATTGAGACCATAATACCCATGAACCATGATATCTAGATTTAGCTACGTCATTCCACATGCAAGTCCATTAGGGAATCCCCACACATAATGAAACGTTGCCCTTACTCTCAAGGATAAACCACAATAAGCAAGGTTGTCAAACTCACAATTCTAACTAAAATTGCTAAACAGTCTGTAAAATTGGAATGTAAAATCGAAACATAAGTTTCTACAACTTATGTAAAATAGCTTTAAGATGTTATGGATATACTCAAAACTTGAAATATAAGATGAAAATTGAAAAAAATAAAGAAATTAATTTTTTTTTTCATAAAAATTCTTAATATAAATCTAACATATATACCCTTTTTTTAAAATAAAAAAGCTGTAAATTAAAGAGAACTAAACACTTTAACTCATTTTAAGTTGTTAATAGTACAAAATAAAGTATATAGTTTTCCTTATAAACTTTGCTATAGGAGCTAAACTTGGATAAAGACTATAAACATAAAATAAGATATTGGAAGAGAAAGAAAGAGGAAAAAAACTGGAATAAAATAAGACAAATGTTGTATTGCCTTAATAGTTGATGGCTTATAAACTGCTAGCTGTATTTTTTTTTTCAATTTTTTTAGTTCATTTAACTTAAATATGTAAAATCAGTAAATTCAGTTAAAATCGTAAGTTTTTACCAAGTTTATACATAAACTCAATTAAAAACAGAAGTTTTTATATAAAAAAGATTATATGCTTGAGTTAACTCAAAAGAGTTACAAAAAATTGTAAACTCATAGAATCACATGAGTAAAATTACGATTTTGACAACTATAACAGTAAGTACAACCAAAAGAAGAATTTATGTTGAATATGGATTAGTCCAGTTCCTTTTCACTAACTTAACAAGCACAGGCAACAATTATGTGTTACATATCTAGAGAGTAGAATAAACAAACGAAATGTCCTAAATCCAAATCCTAAGGTCCAAACTTATACTAAAATAGGAATCCAAATAAAAAACCTGGCAGTTCAATCAAATTTCATATAGGACTAGTTTAAAACTCCTAACTTAACTTTTATTACAACCACCCAAACCTAACCCTAAAACCTATGGGCACTATCACTAAGGTTAAGGGTAAATCTCAAAACGTTAATTAAGGATAAGATGTAGGAAATATTTGGAAGAAGATTGGGAAGGTTGAAGTAATAAAGGAAATTTAGGAGTATAGCTTAAAAGATACCAATTGTTGTATTGGTTTACTAAAATAAGGTAAAGTTCATCAAGATTGGTCAAAATGAAACTTAGGAGTAAAAAGTATTTAAAACTAGTCAAAATGCTAAATTAAGATTAAGAAACTTGAAAATTCACAAAAGAATGCTAGGTGGAACTCAATATTAAAATTACGAAAATGTTTTATTGAGTTTGGTTAAGGAAAATAAAAAGAAAATATTACACATGAAGTTGATAGCTTGACATTGTCAGTAACTTGACCATGACACTTTGGTCATGTCCAATTTTGACCATTTTTACAAAAGAAAGTTAGATGGATCTCAATGTTAAGGTTAGGGAAAGGTTTGATTAAGATTAGTTAGGAAAAATAATAAGAAAAGAGTACACTTAAAGTGCTCGACATGTTTGGCAACACGACCATGTCGCTTTGTTCATGTCAAATTTTGTTCAGTTTTCCCCTTTATTGGACATGGCCTATGACATGACAATGTCGCTAGTTATGTCTCCCCTTAGCAGCGAAGCTAGTTTTTCCTCCTTTGAAAAACACTATAATCTAACTCTTTCCCTTCCATTCTTAAACCTAATATCTAAACTCTTTTTTAATCCATTAAAATCACAATTTCCAACTTAAACATCCACTTAAGCATCATACCCACCAAAAACTTCAAGAAAACCAATTTTAAACTAAAGAATAGGATGAAAGAGTGAAGGATACTTACTTAAATGCTTAAATAAACACTTCAGTCACCTCTACAAGTAAAGCTAAGTTTAACATTAGAGTTACAAACGATAACTACATTCTTAAGAAATATGAAGAAACTCCATCCATGAGAATGGTGGGGCTTTCACTAAGTTAAGTTAGGGAAAAGAGCATAGATGCTTAAACTTCCTTTGAGCTATCTTAGATGCATTTTTCCTTAACTTTTACAGCTTTCATGAGCTTGGTTCTGCTAAGTAAGGAGAGAGTTAAGAGTGAAGAATGAAAAGAGAGGGTTAAGAAGGCTTTATGAGTGTTAGCATTTTAGAATAGAATATGGCAGCTGAAATGAGTTTGGTTTAAGGAAGTTTTTATGGATTATATGACCCTTATACCCTTGTATTTAATACATTTTGCTTTTATGATTTTCTTAGATTTTATATCCTTTGCCCCTTAAAAAAACTTTCTTCCTCAAAAGTCACCTAATTCTTGGAATGACTTTAATTACTTTCTTCTTATTTCTTTCTTAAGCTCTCAAATCGTTTCTCTTTTATTCTAATCCTTGATTTTACTTTATATATATATATATATATATATATATATTCGATAATGCCCTAATAAAGATTTACTCTTTGATAAATACACTTTTAATATGTATGCAATCTACTCTTGAGTTTTCCGATTTCCAACTATCATTATTATAACTCACTTTGTAGTACTTTTGTTCCTCATACTCCCACTCTTATCTCCAAATACTAAGATATTTCCTTTTCATCATTCCACTTTGCATCTTTTTGCCATTTGATTATATCACTTTCAATCTTCGACTTAGTAACAAAAAACACGTATCGATTCTAGTCTTTTCGCCGTAACATGAAAGTATAAACGTGCAATGGCATCAATAACATACAACCTCTCCAATACAATGTTTTTTTTAGTCTCTTATAGATTAGAACACTATTCAGTATGAAGAGACACCAATAATTGATCCTCACAAATTCTTGGTTAGGCCTTTAATTTCAAGGTGAATAACGCACACTTCCCTTATCTATAACAAATTCCATAATACCTATATTAATCATCGAAAGGATTCAATCTCCTAAAAAGGGCGTAATCCTCATTCAAACTTGAGGCCAACACTTCACATCATAGCAAAATAAGATATAAACATCTATAGATTTTTAACTCAATTGAAACCATCAATCATAAAAAAACTCCCAATATTAGTCCCTAAAACCAAGTCAAATATCTTATCAAAACATACAACATACTCCCAAATTATTGTTATTAGAGATTATCTCATGCTTTACTCGTCAACTAACTTCAATCACGATTAACTTTAGAGGTTTTGAAGTTCATTTTTACACTTTCCATATAACAATGTACTTTAGTCATGGGTCATTTACTATTACTTATTTCACTTCTCCATAGGTCAATTTTATTTAGTGATTTAGGAAGAGATTATGATTACTGTTAGTAACTTATATACTTCTTAGCTCATGGAAATTAGATAATTGTTAGTTCTATATGACATTGTTGTTGTCCATATGAATCTTATTACTTATATGTTTATTTAGCACTGGAGTATTTATACTTTTTACAACTAAACATAAATACACATATAACAGGGTTGATGGATGTCAACAAAAATTTGACTTAATCAACAACTTACTCGACTCAAACTGACAAACTTCATACAACCTTTACTAACTCAAACAAAACCGACTTCACACACCATGGCAAAATAAAAAGACTCATTCATCCGTTTCGTTATAGGTATACACATGTTAGGCTTCCTCAAAACTTTTAAATCACACTTCTTAGTTTGGCCTTCTATTTCACATTTCCATTCTTCATTCATTGCCTATTATTCTTATTAGCAACAAATTACTCATATACTCTTCTTTAGATGAGGTATCACTACTCACCATGTGAGGTTTGGTGAATAGTCTCCTACAAATACGTCTTGGGATTTTGTCTCAAGTTTTTCTTTATCTTTGAAAACGGTTAGTCTGTTGGTTAAGTTTTCCTTAAGTATTTTATGCATATTCTTAATTTTATGAAATTATTTCAAGTATATCAAAGGGGATAAGCTAAACCAGCCTTATCTTCATTCTCAATTGTTGAGCCCTATTTTAGTTTCCTTAATTTAATCTATATCAAGCTCAATCCGCTTAATATAAGTTACTAAATATTAAATTAAGGAAATATTTTTCTAAAAAAATATTTAAAGATTAGATTCACCAACCAGTTCAATTAGTAAAAAATAAAATTAAGGTTTTCAAGTGGAAAAATCCTAATTTGGCCATTAGTCTGTAGATATTCTAAAATATTAATTTTTTAAAAAATTAAACTAGAAAAAACTAGGTTCAGTGGCTAACTTATTAAGACTAAGTTACTATGTAAAAGCTAAAGAGAAATTGATGGGCTTTATTTTTATAATTTCCTAAAAATACATATAAATAAGTAAAAGATAACTAAAGTGAATTTTTTAATATTTTTTATGATGAATTAAAAAAGAAATTTTTTTTTAAATATAATTATCCCAAAAGTGCCTACATACCCGTTAATCGGGATCAAAGTGGTCATAGTTCTCTTTTATAAAATGTTTAGTGGGTCGATTCTTTTTATTTTAAAAATCGAGCTAAATTTAAGTTTTTAAACAATTTATTATTTTAAAAAAAAAACCTAATAAATCTAATTCACAAATTAAAGAAAACCCTAACTAACAAAATCTTTTTGAAAAAACCAGTTAAGATTTATTTATTTATTTTAAAAAAAAAATCATTTCAAAAGATATTTTTTTTTAAATTATATATGCAAGATCTACCAAGATACGATCTAGATATGTATCTCTATATCTATATTTTCTAAATCTTAACCGTAAGATACATTAAGATATAATCTAAATATGTATCTTCATACGTATCTTATCTAAATCTCAATTGCAAGATACGTTGAAGATATGATCTAGATACGTATCTTTTCAAAATATCAACCACAAGATACGTATCCCGTACGTATCTTTTCTAAATCTTAACTGCAAGATACGTATTTCATTACGTATCTTTTCTAACCCTTAATCATAAAATACGTATCTCGATACATATCTTCTTCGAATATACGGATATCGTAGATATGCTTATTTTTTCAAAAATACAATTTTACTAAAAGACGCAATTAAGCTAAATTTTATTAAAAATTGGGATTATCTAAAAAAAATATAAAAATAAAAAAAATGTACTTAAAAAAAATAAATTCATAATCATAATTGAATTATCTAATAAAATAAAACAATTTTTACCGAATTAAGTCGAATGAAATTGTATGTGGTGGATCTCATGTGTAGACTTTAGCTCGAGTGTGATTTTGTGAGATTTCGTATGTACTAGTTGATGAGTGAATGATGGCTGTTGGTGTGTTATGTGCGCGTTGGGGGTCCATCGTGGACGTAAAGTACGTGTAGTTGTGTTACTACTATTGGTTAAGGGATTGTCTAGGGGTGTAGCTGTGCGATTAAGGCATGCGTGTCTTCAGGCATGTTAGGTGAATGCTATGATCGTGTGTTTATCTGTGTGGGCTGCTGTGCTATGTGATTGAGATTCAGTAGAGTGTAGTAGAAGTGTTGGCGTGTTATCTATTCGATTAAGGGCGTGTTGATGAGGATCAGGTGTGGCTTCAGTCAGGGATGTGAGAGACTGCTATGTTTGGTTGGTCGTCGATTGCGTCAGGGGGCATGTTTGTCGTTATGCAGGCATTATGCCGGCCAGTGGAGCTTGGATTGCATCAGGGGCAAATTGAACAAGGGGGTCATGGCAGTTGCTGTTCTGTTGTGAGTCATGGCTGTTAGGGGCTGTTGCTGTTAGGATGTAGAGTGAAGATTTAGGCGTGTAGGGGACAAGGGGCTAGTGAGTTGTGTAATTACGGCATGTTTGGTAGAGTGTCAAGGGCAAGGATGTGCTATTGTATTGCGTGAGGATTGAGATGGCTTGTTACATTTGATCAGGGGGTTCATCGTGTGAAGTGCAGCGTGTTGATTGGCATGTGGGGCTAGCTTCGGTCAGTTTATGTCAAGACGTTGGTGCTTGTAGAACATTAGGGGCAGCGTGCGATTGCTGGAGTGGATCAGACTGTCTATTGGTGGATCAGGGTGATGTGGGTGTAGAATTAGACTTTGGCATGTATGCTTCAGGCTTATGTTGGTCAGAGGCAGCGATCAGGGAGCTACACGAAGTGTGGATAAAGGACATGCAATCAAGGGGCTAAGTGAAGTGCAGATGTGTTTGGTTTGCTATGGTGGACTTGTAGCATGGAGTAGTAGATTGTGGATTTGGGTCAGGCTGTTCTTCTGTTGATGTGGGCGTTTGTTCTCCGTACGTGTGAGGAATTTAGCGGTAAGGAGGGGGGATGTGTGTGCTATTGGGGTTGTAAGCAGTAGGTAGCATATGTTGACTTGGAAATGCGGTTGTTGATGAAGCGTGTTGATTGGGTAGTACTATGGTCGTGTGACTGGGGTTTATGTGGATTGTGGAGATTGTCTAAGTGTTTAATTGTGGGGTATAAGGATTGTGTTGTGGGATTGTTAAAAAAAGACCGTATCCAATGTCACATGCCGCCATGCTATTTATAAACTCTCAATCGTATCTTCATATCGAAGATACGATAACAATTTTTTGAAAATTTGACCTAACTCTTAGAAAGTTTACTTAATTCGAGCTTTTTATTTTTCAAGTCCTAATCCAATTCAATTTGATTTAGCCCAATAACTTATCTAGTAAATTCTAAGTCTATTTTGGCCAAATATAAATTAGATAAAAATCTACTTTATATTAAATTGGGCTAAAATTATTTTAATAAAGGCCAATTTTCTAACGATTTAAAATTTATTAAATTAATCACATGCCGTTATTTGATTTGACACCAAACGATTCAACTCGACCCGACTCGATATTATGTATACATAATGCTAAGCCAAACATATCATGTATACATGATGCAAAAATGAACAAGCAATCAATTATCATTTTATGTATCAGCTAACAAGTATTAAAGAGGTACTCATAACCTCGATACATCATAATCTCTTATACATGATAGATAGAATAGGATATAAGTCTTTTATTTTACTACATATATACTATGGTGTGGTTAAGTTGAGACCATAACACCTATGAAACATGATACCTATATCTAGTTGTATCATCCCATATACAAGTCCAGAGAATCCCCATATGTGATAAGTAGTTGCCCCTTATTCTCAAGGAAGGTTCAAGATAATCACAACCAACAAACAAGAATTAAGGTCAAATATGGATTAGTCTAGTTCCTTCTTACTATCCTATAAAGTACAAGAAACAAGTATGCGCTACATACTTGGAAAGTCAAATAAACAAAATATAAGTCCTAAATCCAAATCTTAAGGTCCAAATTGTATTAAAAAAGGAACTCAAATAAAAAACCTGACAATTAGAATATCAAGCCTTTCTTAATCCATCATCAATCTAATTCTATAAACAACTTCTTATTCAAAACTCCCAAACTGACTTTGGTTACAATCACCCAAACCCAACTCCAACTCCTAAGGGCACTACAATTATTGTAAGCCCCACAACTAAGCAATTCGAGATTTCGATCGGTTGAAAGACCCAATCGAGCCTAAATTATAAAGTAAAGCTAGAAATATTAGTAAACCGATCTCGTAAGTTTGAATTTAAGAAAATAAGTAATAAAATAGGGGACTATAAAATTTTCAAATTTTAAGTATATAACTCGTTATTTATCGAAAATACATAAAATGCATTCCAGTACTTAATAAATCGCTAGAGATAAATCATATGTATACTAAAAATTATAAAATGACCTAAATAATATTTAGGAATATTTATTTATACTATATATGAATTTACATGTAGGTATAAATACGCGTAATTACTTAAAATAAGCGAAATGTGCTAGAATTATACTAAATAATTAAAGAAAATTCATAATTAATTAATAAAAAATAAGAAAAATCAGGAAAAATCAATAATGATCCAAATTAGGTCGTGGCAAGTCAGAATCCACAAAATAAAAATTAACCAATTAAAATTAGACAACACAAAAGCCAAAAATCAAGGAAATTGGGCAAAGTCATGTCTAATTAATGCACAATAATTACACTAAAGCTCTATAAATAGCAAGAAAAATTCAGAAGCTTATTTGGACAGTTAGAAATCAGAAAAAATTAAGAAGAGGCGAAAATTGAGAGAAAAACTAAAGAAAAAAAAAGAAAAGGAAAACTATGCAGTTAAGGCCACAAAGGAGAACCTAGACCCGACAGGCAGCTGGGAGTAGATGGCCACCACCACCATACGGTGGTGGCAGCGCCCAAGCCGGCCGATAAGGCCACGGTAGCCGGCGGTAGGCAGAGCCACCCAGATCGGTAAGTTCGATTTCCAGCCCAATTCTTGTGTAATTTTGTAAAAATAGTAAATAGTTTTAGAAAATTATGAAACTTGTTATTCTGAGGTTTTATTGTATGTAGATTTAGGAAAAAATAGTGATTTAGTTTAATCACATCTGAAAATATGGGGTCCTTAAGAAATCGTGCAAAACCGAGCATGATTAGAATGGAAAATAAATAGGCATAGGAGTGTAGTTTGGAGCTCAATTTTTTTTTTTTGTAGGATGCTTATGTGATATAGAACAGTGCTATGAAGCCATTTTTTTAAAATTAATTTTCAAAATTTTTAAGTTAATTTTTAGCCCTAAAATGATGGAAAAATTAGGTAATTTGAGGTTAATTAGGTGATTAAGATATTAATTACTGATTTAGATAGTAATTAGATGTTTGGGGATGTTAATCTCTGATGTAGAACCCTAATCGTAACCTTTAGAGTATTAAGTATGGTTAATTTAGGAAATTAGGTAATTAATATAAGAAATTAGTAATATGTGAAATTGTAAATTAATAAATCTGAAAAATTAGGGTTATTTAGATAATATTAGAGTAAAAATCAGAATAATATTAAATCTGAATTAAGATTGAATTTTAGGTAATTATATAAAAAAGTAAGTTTTCTCACATCGTGGATAAATCCGATACCCTAATTAGGACTAGCGTGTATCGAATAGCTTATAATACTAAATTAAGACCCAATAGGATATTTGAATACTTGAGCTTAATGTGATTAATTTTACATTAGGATTCGAGCATGTTTAGGACTTAGAAATCGAACTAAGACCTAATTTAGAAATTGATGCGAAAACCGAACCCGAACCTAACCCCAAACCTAGAATAATTGCAAAAGACTTAAGACCTAGATAATTAGGTATATTAAACCCTAAACAACACATAGCAATATGCGTTATATGACAAAACGAGCCTATAACAGTTATATGAAAAATTGAAACCACGTTTGTGTTATAGGGATGATCGACGATGGCCTGAGCAAGTCGGACCTCGAGTGAGTGAGCGAGGAGTCGAGGTAAGTTGGGATTAATACGATGTTGTATTTTGGAAGCTTAAGATTATGCTTGGTTGTGCTTGTTAGATAATTGAATGTGTGCATGTGCGCATGTGCGCATGTGCGCATGTGCTTGATTATAGGTGATACTATGATTCTGTTTGTTGTATAAAATAATTGATCACCCTAAACTGGACCTAATCAAATATATGACCAATAATCATAATCAGACATGCATGACAACCCGTTAGGGGAACTTAGGACTCTCCGGCCAAATACCGACCCCTTCGAAAGGGATAGCGCAGGATTGCAAAATGGTCCCTTCTTCATCCTTAGTTGAACTAAGTGACAAGAGAGGAGGTTGCGGCGAGGGTGAAGACAATGGTTTGAAGGTAGTCATGGGAAGAGTGAGGTCTCCATTACACAAGCCTGGGTTTGGTCTTGAGCTGTTGCATTAATGACAACTTCTCAACCCAAATTAGAGTGAGCACAATTTCTCTAATCTCACGACGGGCCGGACAACGTCGTGCAATGGCATTTGCTTGCACATGCATTGCACCTAATAAGTTGATTGAAAACCTTGTTGTGTTTATGGTATAATTTTAAGTCCTCCATCCTAACTTACTGAGCTGTGGTTGCTCACATCCCTATAGACGTCGTGCAGGTGCTGGCTAAGAAGCGGCAAACAACTACTCTAAAGCTAGCAACTGCTGGATCCTGGGGAGTGAGGAAAAACATTTGAAGAATAGACATTTATTTTTAAGGTTTAAGCTATTATCATTGAAAACACTAATTGTAATAATTGAATTCTATTATATATATTTATATTTCCTCACTTTCTTAGGTAATAAATTACAACTGTTTACTTCAAAGCGGGTTAGTCATGTACGCCTTGTGTAGATCAGGTCTAAGATAGCGGTTGTAAGGCCGACTTCTATCTTAGGATGGTTTACACGGCAGGGCTGTTACGACTCTGCCGCTTCGGGGCATGACAACTAAGGTTGAAGGTAAATTCAAAACCTTAATTAACAATAAGTTAAACGAAACATTTAAATGAAGAATGGAAAGTTTGAAGTAGTAAAGGAAATTTAGGAGTGTAACTTGAAAGATACTAATTATTGTATAAGATTGGAAAAGCAAGGTAAAGTTCATTAGGATTAGTTAAAATGATATTTAGGGGTATAAAGTATTTAAAACTGGTCAAAATGCTAAATTAAGCTTTAAAAAGTAGAAAATTCATAGAAGAAAGCTAGGTGAAACTTAATTTTAAGATTAAGAAAAGGCTTAGTTCAGTTTGGTTAAGAAAAACAATAAGAAAAGATTATAAATGAAGTTCATGGCTCAATATGGTCACCAACTTGACCATGAGACTTTAGTCATGTCCAATTCCAATTATTTATGTAAAAGTTGGAAATTTTGCAAAGAAAAAGTTAGATGGAGCTCAATATTAAGATTAAGGACATGTTTGATTAAGATTTGTTAAGAAAAATAATAAGAAAAGAATACATTGAAAGTGCTCGACATAGTCGGCAACATGACTATGTCACTTTGGGCATGTCAAATTTTGTTCAATTTCTCCCCTTTCTTGGACATGGTCTGCAACATGACCACATTGATGGTTATGTCCTCGTAGCAACGAAGCTAGTTTTTTCTCCTTCAAAAAACAATCTAATCTAACTCTTTCCCTTCTATTCTTCAACTTAACCTTAAATATACTTCAAATCCTCAATTACTCCTCACCTAAACTCCTTTCTAATCCATTAAAATAACAAATTTCAACTCAAAAACCCACTTAACAACCATACCTATCAACAACTCCAAGGACTTTAAATTAAAGAACAAGATGAAAGAGCAAAGGATACTTACTTGAATGTGCAAATGAACAATTCAATCACCTCCATAAGCTAGCTAAGCTTAGGATTATAGCTGTAGATAATAAGCACTTGAATATGGATTTCTTAAGAAATACTAGGAAACTCTACGAAAATGGGGGTTTTTCACCAAGTTAAGTTAGGCAAAAGAGCTTAAATGCTTAAACTTCATTTGAGCTAGCTTGGATGCATTTTTTCTTGAATTTTGAGAGCTTTCATGAGCTTAGTTCAACTAAGTAAGGAGAGAGTTAAGAGAGAAGAAGGAAAAAGAAGGTTAGGAAGGCTTAACAAGTGTTAGGATTTTATAATGGAATATGCAAGCTAAAATGAGTAGGGTTTGAAGAAGTTTTTTTATGGATTAAACAACCCTTATTTCATTGTATTTAATACATTTGCTATTTTTTTCTTGGGTTTTACACATAATTTTCTAAATAGATAGTAAAAGAAGCTTAAACAAAATTAGAGGTCTCGGTGATATTGTTAAGTAAATAACAATCTAAGGAAAAAAAAAACAACTTATTTTACAATGGTTATATTTTATATCATCTAGCATTTGTAATTTTACTAATAATTTCACTAGGTTTATAAATGTCAAATACCTTAATTTCACCTTTATACTAAAATGGCATTGTATGTAATTACATTTGTATTAATATTACATTTTGTTTCATATTAATATAAATTCCCATCAATAATTTTAATTTTATATAATTAATTTATGGTTTCATTACTTATGTCATTAACCATACATTTCATTTTCAATAATATCAATTCCCAAAAAATAAAAAAAAAATAATATTCCAAATCAAAATGAATTCAATCTTTTTCTCATCTCTCCCATTATATTTTAATATTAATCTCTTTACCATGGCTGGAGCACTTTTCCGGTTCCCAAAGGTTACTTATTACGATGTAGCTTGAAATCAATTTTGTATCTTTGCACATTTTCCCAAAGGGTTCTACTCACATATTATGTTGCGAAGCTCATGATATCTCATTAAGGCAATCATGTAAAGATGAAAATTGATGGAGGTTTTATTTTCTATATATATATATATATATTATTTATGTAATAGTTAAATAAGGATGGGGTTTGATTTTGAATTCAAGCTACATTTTTCTCACCAAAACAACTCTAGAAATTTACATGTCATGCAATCAACATACTCTTCCTAAAGGTGTGAATTATATCTTTCTTCATATTCAAATTTAGTTATACATTGTATGAAAAGCTTCATTTATATTTAGCTTCATTGGTATCGTTTTCATCAATTACATGATGTAATGAGTAATGAATAAACTTTATACTGAAAGCAAGGTCTGTCGTGATTTGTATACGATAATATTTAAATATCTCTACTGAAAAGACATATAGGTTACTTTGAAGACTCATTATGTGCACATTTGGAGCCTTGAAGAGGAGATTTACTTCAATAAAGCCGCGGATTTCCATTATTTTCCTAACAAATATACATCCTAACCTGTTCAATTACTTATAGTTTCTTTAGGTATTGTTAGTTTATCTAGGTTACTATTACTAGCTAGTAGTTTATAGTTTTTTTGCACCATGGACTCTATAATTTTGTTCTTTTGTAACAATTGCATTATTTGCTAATGCATACAGTTTTGTAGGGAAAAAGAAATTTCTATTTGTTTCTTTCATACTTTGATCAATATCTCATAAGTCATATAAGTAAGATATATCTCAACACACATTAGATATTAAGCTTTTAAATAGATTCACAATTAAAATAAAAATATCATATATAAAAAAAGGGAAAATTGTAAAAAATTCCTTTAAATTTTAACTTAGGTACGGGTTGATCCTTTGAATTTTCAAAATAAGGTTTTTGACCACTTAAACTTTTATAAATTAGTAAATAACCCCCATAAACCCTTTAACTTTAATTTTAGTATGTAAACACTCCCTAAACTTTAATTTTAATGCGTAAATACTCTATAAACTTTGATTTTTGTGTATAAATACCCCCCAAACACCTCATAATTTAGGGGATGTTTATGTATAGAAATTAAAGTTTAAGGGGCTTTTATGCATCAAAATAAAAAACTCTTAGTTATTTATATTTTATATGATGATTTTTCCTTAAAATTTGAGTTTATTTTAAGAAAATAATATTTAATTAAGCAAAATCTTGTTTTCTGAAAGAAAAAGAAAAAAATAGAAATAAGTTCCACTTAAAATGGTGTTAAAATGAAAAAGTTTAGAAGTGACATAACCGTGTCAATTACAATAAAGAATTTTGACCAGAGAAGTAACATAACCTATTAGATACGACCATGTCCCAAGTCAATTCAATAGCAAATTTGGCAAAGATTTGTTAAGAAATGGTGTATCGGTGAGTGACATGACCAAGTGATACGACCATGTCACTAAGTCTATTATTTGTAGCGACTTAATGAAATTTGCATCTTCTATATAAAGGCTTCTTAGGGATTTTTGTTACATTATTTTAGATGACTTTTTGAGAGACTAAAGAGGAAAAACACTCAACAAAGTGATGCACTTGAAGATTTAAGATTCAAGATTCAAGAATTTTTATAGATTTCATGGCTTTTTCTTCTATGATTTCTATAGATTTTGTTCAAATTTTTTCTATGCTATGCAAACGAGTAGACCTATTGTATTTAGGTTTTGTAAAATCTATAAATTCTATGTGGCATTAGTTTTTTTTTTATATATATATTTAATGAAGATCTTTAATTTTATTAGTTCACTTATGTGTGATTAATTGTTTTAGATTAATATTTTCTAGGATGTTAGTCTAAAATCCAATATTGTATAAGAGAATTGAAACATTTCTTATATAATAAGATTTAAACATTGTTGATGAAAATTCTTGTAAGTTTAGAGATAAATTGCAAAATCTTTTCGGATCTTAATTAAATTAGTTAAATAATTTGTTGTTTTTTTAATGCAATCTCTAGTTATACTGTTGAAAAGAGATTCTAATAAGTGATTTAAATATTAGGATTAATAAATTTGAGCAAGTTATTAACTTTAATAGAGAATTGTTTTGGTCAAGAAAACTAAGGATTGAATTAAATAATCTTTAGTAAAAGTTCTATGTGTAATTATAAGGGAAGCAAGATATAGGTATGACATTAAATCGTGAGTTAAATTTCAATTTAATTACTTTCTTGTTAATTTGTTGAATTAAGTCTCGACTAATCTTTAGATTAGTTTTAGCAATAATTTAGATTAAATTATTTAAGTTTCTTTGACTAAAATTTTATATATTAGATAATAAGGAGATAGTTAATATTAATACTCATAATCCTTGTAGAACGATATCCATTCTTTGAACTATACTACTAAATAATTACACTTGTCTGATAATAGATGCTTAATTATCCGTGGAGATACAATTATTTTATGGTGCTCGACAAAACAAACTATGGTTATTGCTTTAGTACTTCTTTTAACCTGTAGAAATTTTGGCTATTCATAAGGTAAATTGTGAATGTATCTTGTTAAGATTCACAACTTAGCATATTTGATAATCAAGTAGTCTCTTTACTAAGAAAGAGATCCCAACAACACTATATGAGGATAATGCTATATGAAGATAGTGTTGCTTGTATAGCTCAAATAAAGCAAGGTTATGTAAAAAGTAATAAAATGAATCATATTTTACTAAAGTTCTTTTATACTCATGATCTTTAAGAAAAAGATGATATTAGCGTAGACAAATTCACTCAAGTTATAATGTAATAGATCTATTTATTAGAGCCCTTCTCACTGCAACATTTGAAAAGTTGATATGAAAATCGGGTTGTATCGTCTTAAAAACCTTAAATGCACTACCATTAGAAGTAAAGATATATGCTATGGTCTTTCTTTGGCTTTATCAAGACCTTAATACACTATCATCAGAGGAAGTGAAGATGTACACTAAGTTTTTCTCTAGTAAGGTTTTAATGATACGTATCTCTCGTACAATGGACGTCCAAGTGGGAACATTATTCACTAATTACTATGTACGTTCATTCATTTTGTATCTCTTAAGAATTATCGTCTTTCTTGTACATATCCAAACAGATCCATTGAGAATTGTCTCATTCCATATATAATTGATTTCTTTATATGGTTAGCATATATTTGCATTTAGATGTATCAACCCAATGTGACTTATGAAAACACTCTAATAAGATTATTGCTTTTGATATATTTTCTCTCTCTCTACTCTTTAGTTTTTTCCTATAAGAAATTTCATAATAATTACTAAATTATTGGAAATAAACAGTTTTGCAGGATGGAAGAAACACCTTTTAATTTGAATAGAAATCGAAAATTTTTATTAATAAAATATTTCTTTTTTTAAGGTGTGATAATAAAAACTGAAAAACAATCTCTTATGCTAAGGATGCAACCAGATGAATCATTAAAAAATACTCGAACCGCCGAACCTAATAAAAATCCTATAAGGTATTACCCTATATAGTTTAGAGTGTGGTTTTGGGATTATAAGAAAATCCGATGAGAAAGAGAAACTCGATCAGGTAAAAAATATATATATATATATATTAATAAAAATATTACTTTTATTTATATGTCTATATCTTACATAACTTTTAAATTGTACAACATATTTAATTCTTAGTTTTTATTATTATATAAATTAATAAATATAATATTAATTCTACTTAACTTCTTTCTTTTAATTTTCTTTTTAATCCAAATTTTCTTTTTAATCCAATATAAACTCTATAAAAAACCATCCTCATATAATCTTTTAAATTTTATAAAAATTTACACTTATAAGTTCGAGGACTTTTAAAAGAGGAAACTTGCTTTGAATATGCCCGAATCTCAACCCGTCCATATTACATCCTAATTTATGCTTTAATATTTGGGATAGACCATCACCTTTAAAAATGAAAAGATGAAGTAATTATTCAATTCTGACCACCGTGGCGTCGCATGGGCATTGTCCTAATATTACCGTACCGTTGGGTCATAATTTCCATTTACTTTGTTCGACCCTTTTTCAACATAAAATAGAAATCTAAAATACGAATGAAAATAAAATGCATATTAGAAAATTTTGCCTAACACCGACTTTTAATAAGGCACAATTAAGAGAGTTCCCAAAAAAAAAAAAGAAAACCCTCCCTTGTCTTTTTAGGCTAGGCTACTTCCTTGCACGTGAAAATTCTGGCTATTGCTTTGTCCTTGTGGGCCTGAAAATCTGTCCAGCAAAACGAAAGGACAAGCAAAAGTGATAAGCTGTGCAGACAACCTATTGAAACGTAAAAACCAAGTATAAATGAAGGCAACCGACGTTGTCTGTTAGTTCAGCTAAACAATCTCTTGGTTCATTCATGGCTATTAAACCAAGAGCAGGCATCATTGAGACTTGTATTACAATAGCTTCATTTCTCGAGTGAAAATATTAACTTAATTAAATAGAAATTTAAATCAGTCTATCAGACCTCTAAAGAAATAACAATACTAACTTTATCCAACTGGACGTACTGGTTTTTAGTCGGAGTAGTAGAGACGTTAACATCCACGTTTTCCTGTGATAGTTTAATTGTTACAGATTAGATCCCTATCTCTTTGGTTTGATTTTTATTTTATCTTCTATGCACTCTGTTACAATTTTTAATGAATGAATGAGTTAATTAAACGGATGAATGATATAATCCAATAACAGTGATGTTTAGCCCTGGGAAAAAGACGATCATGTGCTTAGCCTAGTGGGAACATTTTAAGGGTCAACTTTGCTGGCTGCTTTACTTCCTAGGATTCATTTCTTTGAAATATCTAACTTCATGTACAAAAAGCTAGATTTTCCTCTGTACCTTGTTAGATGCTATCAGGTGCAACCCCCGGACATCGTAAAGTCACCTGTTTCTGTGTTGCTTTTGTCCAAACGTGCATTAGTCAGCACATCAGAATAAATCTTAGTGTTTGTACGTTTGTATTGTTATGGTTGCGTCCTATTTACTTCTACATTTTAGTTACAAACTGAACTATACCAGAAAGCTCAATTACAATGTATGTTCACGTCGATTTGCTTTAATCCAATTCGATTTTGCTCTTCGCAGGCCCCCGAACAGTTTGATTATTGCAGTGAGTGATTGAAGGTACAGCTATTCGACCTATTCCTTATTCATTGACATGCTCAAAAGACACAATAACCATTTGAGGAACTATAGCCTCAAAAAGTACTAGGATTTTGGGGGAGGATTAAAAAGAACACCGCTCTTCACATTGCAGAAAGCTAACATTTGACTGCATGTTGGGCAGTCTTCACTCAAATGCTAATGAAAAACAAATAAAATACATCCAAATCCAAGTCTCAAAGAGGCACAACACTTTAAGCAGCTAAGCAGGCATGGAGGAATTGCTTCACTGAGAACTAGAATTTTATATCAACTATACATTACATTGCAGCGAAAACAAAGAGATTGTCGCGCTATGTGCCATTCTGTTAAAAATTCAGCATTTCCACGCGGGAGAAAGGGAAATTTCTCTTAAGTATCGCTTTAAGAATTTTGAACAAGTGCTTGCACTATTAGATCCACAATTTATACGAGGCAGAATGAGAGGCCAATTGAATGAGATTTCAAAGTAAGGAGGATATTCTCAATAGGCTGTCCAATGCATTATGTCATAAAAAAAAAAAAAAAAAGGTTCGAATAATTGCAGTCACAAAGCAAGAGATTAGCTTTCAGAATATTTTCAGACCATTTGGAGATACGATTATAGGAAATGAATAAGCATCGCTCTTTCAGAAGTAAAATCAAATCTCACCCAGGCTTTTCCATCAAGAACAAGCAACGAACATACACAAGCCGATTAAAGTCATTTCATTAGATGAACAATGAAACAAATCCATCCGTTTAGTTTCATCCATGACATATCAGCTAAAAAGACATATTGAAACAAGACTGTTATAAAAGATTAAAGTTATCCACTCAAGGAAAATCCCGTGAAATAGGCAAGATTCATAAAGCTTTTCCTAAAGAAAAACCAAACATAATCCTCAGAGACAAAACATGGCAATAAGGATCTATTTGTAAAACATTTTCTGCAGATAGGAAAAGAATATGACTTCAAAAGTCTTGAGGGACATGAAGGCAAAAAGCTCAGTTTGCCTGCAGCAACTAGACTAAAAGGATAAATGATCAGCCTGTGCTCTTCTCCAACAAAAATATTTCGGAATAGAAACGAGATGCGATACTAGGCAGCACAGTAACAGCTGTTCAGCTTCCCAAGCATATCTGATCTAGAGCTTAGAATAGGAAATGAGAAAGCAAAAAGGAAAGCACGGTTGAAAAGTTGTGGCACAAAGTTCCCAGTACGTGTCTTACAGCCTGCAGGATATTGATGGGGCTGCTAACTTAGTTAAGCATGACCACCATGCCTAAGAGGGTTAGTTCTCGATCTCCAACTAATAGTTCTGAAGAGGAAAAATGGACCAAGCCACTTTGCAGACTAATCAAATTCAGCTTGAAATTTACCACCAGCTCGATTTAAATGCAATCAACCTTGAACTACTCTAATAGTTTATCGAGCATAGCTTAGGCATCAGGTATTTGGCTTGAAATGTTCCAAAACCTAACTGACCTCGTGTTGAGTTTCAAGGGTAAATCAACTTCAAGTACTCAAATTCGCACTTTACATAATTTTTATCCGGAATAATATTATTTTCAAAATAAAGAAGCATGAGCTAGCTTAATCAAGCTAATCTTGAGCTTCGCATGTACCACTTGGAGTCTAACTTGAACTCAATTCTATGCCATCTTGAGTTGATCAGTTTGATTACAGCCCTAACTTTGGCGAAACAAGGAAAGCTTTTTCTAGCAGTCTAAGACTTGAAAATCATAGCACATCAACAAGGCCGTCAAGTTTTCATGGCAACCAGATAACCATGAATATATCCACCATTTCTAATAGACTCAAAACATGAAATCATGGGATAAATTATCTTATCCATCACAACCACATAGATCAAAGAACATTAAAACCGGCAAATGGGCATTACAATAAAGAGACTGAAAGGTCTGACTACTGAACAGAAATGTGGATATCCACCATTTCCAATAGACTCAAAGCATGAAATCATGGGATAAATTATCTGATCTATCACAAATACATAGATCAAAGAACATTAAAAAAAAAAGCAAATGGGCATTACAATAAGTAGACTGAATGGTCTGACTATTGAACAGAAATGTGGAGGGATTAACTATGGCCCCTTTTAATATAAACCACGAGACCTTATTGTGCTCCACCAAGACTCGCTTCCACATTTTCCTGTCCATTACTTCACACATTTAAGTGGGCATCATAAAAGATGAGAAGTCCAGCTTCCACTTAGTCCTAAGATAGGAGAGGCTAGCCTACACAGGCATGAGAAATCCTATTTCCACTTAGTCCTAAGAAAGGAGAGGCTAGCCCACATAGGCCTGACTAAAAAGATCTCTACTGTGTAGACAAAAGAATAGATCTGGGAAATGAAGCAGAGCCATTATTGCTAGCACCCTGAATCCCCAAAATCGACGTGACCAAGTTGTAAATCTGGACGTTCTCAAAGGAGGGGACCTTGCGACCTGGAGCAAACCGTGGACCATGCCCAATGAAGATGGTCCTCATAGAGAAATTGGCATTATCATATCCATGAGCTCCTCCGCATTCTTGCCGCGTTGCTCTCTTTTGTTCCACCTTATATCCCTCATCAAGCAACCCAATAATCGGAGGAATACGATAGCTGTCTGCATAGTGAAGCCTTCCCGGCAGCTCTTCCTTCAGGAAAACTTTTAAATGTTTTCCATTCTTAACTTTTCCCGACTGCAACGCCCGATTAATCTTCTCAACAACATCAGATGGTGACAACTCCGCTGGAGGGCGAATTGCAAGCACCGGGGTATACGATTGCACCCAACCAGCAGGGATTTCAATCCAGGATGCTAAATCATCCAAAAATATCAACTTCCCGTCACATGTACCAACCATACCGTGATCACCAACCATAATTATATGAACATCTTCAAAAACCCCTCTTTTCTCCAACCCCTCAATCAGCCTCCCAATCATCCTATCAATCCTAGCAACTGCTTCGTTTATTTCCTCATCATCCGGGCCCACTTGATGACCCTGGTGATCAGGATCCTCAAAGTATAATGTCATAAACGCAGGAATCTCATCGCTAGGCAAATCGAAGTATTTCAAGACCGTATCAACCCGTTCCTCGAAAGGAACCGAACCATTATACTTCATACAAAACCCAACGGGACAGTCCCATGAACCCTTTTTAACCTCAGAACCAGGCCAAAAGTAAGTAGCAGCTTTGAAACCATGATTAACAACAGTTTGCCACAGGGGTTCACCTAACCACCATTCCGATTCATGACTAGACATAGTGAAAGTCTTGTTGGTCTCAGGATCACTGAAATGGTTATTTATGATACCGTGATAAGGAGGGTACAAGCCAGTCACAATGGAATAATGATTAGGGAAAGTTAGAGTGGGAAATACCGGAATTAGACCTGTTTCAGCTTCGGTTCCGTTGGATATCAAGCGATGGATGTTGGGCGTTTGCGTCTTGTACTGGTAACCGAAGCGAAACCCATCCGAGGAAATGAGGATGACTACTGGGTTTTGGAGTTTGGAGGAGAGAGAGCGAGAGGAGACTTTGGGAGAGGAAGGCGAGGAGGAGGAGGAACCGGCGGAATACAAAGCGCCAGCTAAAGAGAAAGCCGTAAAAGTGAGGAACGCATAGGAAGCGACAAGGATAGTAAAAGTACGGTTTTTGGGTTTTGTTGGGAGATGAGAGGTTGATTCCTTAAGAGGGTCTTCTTTTTCTCGTTCTTCTGGTTGTTTGGTGGGTAAAAGGTAGGATCTTGGCCCGTCCATGGGGGAAATGTCAAGTAGTGGGTATCTAGAGTGGTTTCTTCAAGTTCGGGCTATGGCGGAAAATGGGTTTCTGCAGACAGAGTTTTGATGAGAGAGGGAAGAGAGAAATAGAAGAACGCCTGTAATGGTTGAGTTGAGGTTGGGGTGATTGATGTAGTTAATCTAGAATACCGCGCGTGACGAATTGGGTTTTATGTTGTTTAGTCTTAGGAAATGGCCACCTGTTTCGTCAGTATTGGTGGTGGGACTTAGTTGTTGCAATTGATTCAGACGTCACTGTTTTTTTATTTGATTTTTCCCCCTACAACTGTAAAGGCGAGAATTAAAACTTATTAAATTGCTTTGACACCTTGTACTATTCAATTTTTTATTTGAATACTTTGCTTTTTTTAATGGTTTTTTTATTCGATGAAGTAATAAGATCCATAATAAAAGCATGATCTTTTAAATTGTTATGATCATATCCTTTTATCTTTTAATTAATCGCTTTTCTTATTTTGAACCATTCACGCCATAACTTGTACGTCTCTCATTACGGAAGGAAATAGTTAAGTCCACTGAAATGTGCCAAGTGTCACTCATAAGAAAAAGAACAAACGCGTTACGGGGACAATATTTTTTAATGATTTTGATCCTTGAAGCCGGCGCAACATTCGTCACATCTATCTACGACCTTTATATGTGTCTGTTTGAATTTTTTTTTTAATTTATATTTATTTAAAATTTAATATTAAAAAATATCTTATTTATATTTATTTTATAATTATGATAAAAACAGTGATTAGAGTATCAAAATCAAAAAATAAAAATTTACATATTTTTAAAAGAATATATTTTATATATTAAAAATTATTCTTTTAATTGCTATTTTTAAAAAATATATAATTCTATTTTTTTAATATCTTATTCTTATCAAATATAAAGATTTAAGTAATAAAAAATAAGACACCAATAAGATATAAAAAATAGATTTGATTATATATATATATAGTATCGTTTTAAGTTTATCTGTACCAATCTACTAGATAACACAAATTAACCTTTCATTCGGAATTGAAAATACACAAATGACTTGATAAGGTTGTATAAACTATTCATATAGGATTTTGACCTTTTTTATTTACTCTTCCTTTTATTTCTTTTAATTTATTAAT
The DNA here is from genome assembly GCA_024138005.1 of Lumnitzera racemosa. Taxonomy (NCBI): domain Eukaryota; kingdom Viridiplantae; phylum Streptophyta; class Magnoliopsida; order Myrtales; family Combretaceae; genus Lumnitzera; species Lumnitzera racemosa. Next base: position 39,351,264 of record JAMXBC010000007.1, read on the forward strand.
ATAAATAATTAAAATTATCTAAATTTTTTAAATATCATATAATATTATTATATTTTTTATAATCTTAATCATTATTTATAAATGATAATATGTTAATAGGATAAATTGATGAAAAATAAATGAAAAGAATTCATTTCCATTTTTGGATGCTCATCTATCAAATAGAAAAGTAAAGGAGATGGAAAACTCATTTAGAAAAGTTAAGAAATGATTGAATGAACTAAATATTTTTAATCTTTGTTCAATTCAATTTGCTTACTGTAATATCGTAAAACGGGGTCGAATTAATTAATTTGTAACTTTAAACAGTGCTTGAGTTTAAATTGACTATTTTGTAAGGAAATCAAGTTTATTACAAATTGAATTAGGAACGAAGATATCTCAAAAATCCATTATATTGAATTCATTTTAAAAATTACCTTTCGCATATGTTTACTAGTTTGGCTTAGTGAAAACATTGCAAATTAAGTGCTTCGAGAACAAATAAATCCAGATCGATTCAGGCCAAAATCATCTCATAACAAAATAAGGATCAAATTTGGATTCTTGGTGCAATAAATTGAGCAGTAGAGACCCACCCGTAGAGTTAGGGTGTTCTTTCTTTTTCCCCATTATTGTAGGCACCAAAGATTGGCAGTGACATGGTTGAAACTTATGAATTTTTTTAAAGAAGGTACTAATAAATTAAGTATCGGTTGCTTATTGTCCTCTTTACAATAATTTACGGAGCACCTATTTTAATTATGCATCTGACTTCCAATTCTCGTACCCTTTCCCTTTATTATTAATCTTATATTTTGATAATTGTTCTATAATAAAATTTCTTTTATAAATTATTATCTTTATAGCTTTAAAGCAGATTTGAATCCTCCAACAAGAGTTCAGTTCAACTTTGCTAAGTTTGGCCCTTGTCCATGCAATTTCAATGCCCCCGCTTGCTCTCTCCCTCCATCCTCATTGGCATGTGATGAGCACATGTTCAACTTTTTCCATCCAATAATAGCATTAGATACAAGGAGAGAGAGAAATCTGCTATAAATCAAATCTAAATCAACATCAAGATTTGGATTAATTAAAATATTTGAGTTAGATTCATCAAACTAGATCAAAACTTAGATGAAAAATTAGAAGATAAACCATGAATCGAATTTAATTTAATTTGTACTGATTCAAAGCACGTAGCTCAAATCTACCATCATAATAGGAAAGATTAAGATATACCAAGCAAAGACCAAGAATCAATTACACTTGATGTTACTTGAATTGAAACAAAACTAAGCCTTTTCTCTTTAGAATCTCCAAAACCCATCGAAACTTCTCTCAAGAAATTCTGACTCCAAAGTGAAAGTTGAAACAATATTCTAGTGTCAATAGACTCTAGGATGCTCAAAGATCCAGAAAAGAGCAAGCTCTTAAATTGAATTGATCGAAATCGTAATAAATTTATGAACATTTTTTGGGTTGTCAGTAAGGTACATAAACAATCGTTCAAACCACTACTTTAGAGCAAACCACTTACGTGATCGAGTGCTTTACCAATCACCATCGAGCATAGAGATTCGATGCTATTAGAGGCTTAAAGAGTCATCATGATAAAGTGAGCAAAGTCAAGCTTGAACAAAGTAATCTCCATCATTTTTGTGATAATGTGTATTACAGCTAATCAATAGAGATTATTAAGTAAGGGGTGGGTAGTATTGATGGGCTATTTTGGGTATTAAGCTCCCAACCCATTTCCAACTTATAAAAGCCTTGGGTTAACCTATCTAAGTCCATATTCAAGCTATCTATTACGCCCCGAAGTCACAAAGTCGTAATAATCTCGTCTTTTAAACTATTCTATGATGGTAACTAGCCTCATAGTGCCTACCATAGACACGATCTACACAAAGTGTCGACGACTCCTCGCTTTGAAGTAAACAAAAAATTTAGTTAAAGTTATAGTAATTATTAAGAATCTTAAATCAACATACATAATTATATGTACATTCTACAGAACTTCTCAGGAAACTCTACATTAACATAACCGTTCACTAATTTACATAACGACTATCAGTCTTTCATTCTTAAGCTATAAATGACACTCTACCTATACATCCACTACTAAGCGAATTGATCCTCACACCCCAAGCTTTAAAAGAATTAACTTCTGGATAGTTGTAGGGCTGTATAATACTCAAAGTATTCAAAAATCAAGACCTATAAAAAGATCTATATAGGTATGAGCAACTATAACTCAGTAAGTTAAATTGGAAACTTATGAATGTATACAAATACAAACAAAATTATCAAACAATTATTTTCATGCAATACAAAAAGCAAGTGTCATCATACAACGTAATCCGATCCGTTCCAAAATTAGAGAAATTTTATCTACTCTAATCCGGATTGAGGAGTTTTCAAGTTATGCAACAGCTCATAACCAAACTTAGATTTGTACAATGGAGACACTGCTCCTCCTAAGACTATCCCTCGAATCAATGCCTTCATCCTCACTGTAACCTTCTCTCCTGTCACTTAGTTCTACTAAGAATGAGAAAAAGATCAATTGCTATTCAGTGCTATCTTTATTGAAAGTCTCGGTGTTTGGTTAGAGAATCCTAATAATCCCCTAAAAGGTTGCAATGCATAACAATTCAGATCATTAGAGTCGAATAGTATTAAATTCCATTTAGGATGTTCAAATAATTTCACACCAATCCAGTCATAACACAAAATCAATCACATTACAAATTTCAACACGAATTCAAATACTCAAACACATGCATAAACTACTTATAATCACAATCATACACAATCATAAGTCTTCGAATACCATAAAATAGTCCTCCAATACAGTATGTAATAACCCAACTTACTTGGAATTCTCAATCGTCCGATTACTTAATTGTAAGTTGATTCGTCTCCGGGTATCCTATAATACAAATACGTCTTTTTAGTACTTATACTTTAATGATTCATATTCTAAGTTATAATTTAACTCATTTCTCCATGTATACCTATTATTTACTGATAATTCATTTTACTTTATTTCGGGGTTCGATTTCTAAATCAGATTCTAGTTTTGATTCTAAAATCCTAAATATGCTTGAATCTTAATGTGAAAATAATCACGTTAAGCTCAAGTATTCTAATATCATATTTAGTTTTAATTTAGTATTCTAAACTGTTTAGTATACTCTAATCCTAATTGGAATACTAGATTTATTCTCGATGTGAGAAGATCTTATATTTTTTATATAATTACCTAAAATTAAATTTTGTTTCAGATTTATTATATACTGATTTTTATTATTATATTATCTAAATAATCCTAATTTTTCATACTTTTTAAATTTCCAATTCTACATATTTCTAATTTCCTACAATTATCACATAATTCCTTCATTAATTACACTTAACACTCCAAAGGCTAGGATTAGGTTTCCACATCAAAGATTAACATCCCTAAACATCTAATTACTATCTAAATCAGTAATTAATCACTTAATCACCTAATTAACCCAAAATTACCCAATTTTTCCATCATTTTAGGGCTAAAAATTTACTTAAAATTTTTAAAAATTAAATTTAGAAAAATGGCTTCATAGCACTATTTTATATCACTTAAGCATTCTATAGAAAAATTTTGAGCTTCAAACTACATTCTTAAACTTATTTATTTTTAGTTCTAATCATGCTAGGTTTTGCTTAATTTCTTAAGAATCTTATATTTTTAGACGTGATTAAACTTAATCACTATTTTTCCCTAAATCTATATGCAATAAAACCTCAGAATAATAAATTTCATAATTTTTTGGGAAAAATAAATAATTTTAAGAAATTATACAAAATTGGGGCAGATGAGAGACTCACCCGGTTCGATGACTTTTAGGCTTCCAACACTGGTCCAAGTGTATCGGTCGGTCCAGGTAGTAGGTCTAGAGTGGGGTGGTGGTGGTGGCTTGGTCCCAAGTGGTGGTGGCTTGGTCCCAAGTGGTGGTGGCTTGGTCCCAAGTGGTGGTGGTGGTGGTATATGAGTTCGATTCACTAGCCCCTACCGCACAGATTTCCTTAATATTTTCCTAAACCTTAATTTTCCTCTTCAATTTTTGGTGCTCTCAATTTTTTCTAACTCCTAACTGTCAAAATGAATTCTGTAATTTTTCTTCCTATTTATAAAGCTTTGTAGTAATTATTATGCATTTAATTGGACAAGATATTGCCTAAATCCCTTAATTTTTGTCTTTTGTATTGCTTGATTTTGATTAGTTAATTTTCTTCTTCACTTCCTGACTTACCATGACCAAATCCACATCATTCCTTATTCCTCTAATTTTTTTATTAATTAATTAATAATTTTATTTTATTATTTAATAAGTTTCCAGCTAATTTAAGTAATTTCGCATGTTTTTATCTATACGTAAATACATGTGAGGTACATATGAATATTCCTAATTATTATTTAGGTTATTCTATATTTTTAGTATACATATAATCTACCTCTAGCAATTTATTAGTTATTAAATTACATTTTTCGCCTTTTTGATAATTAATAATTATTATACTTAAAATTTAAAGAATTTTATAGTCCCCTATTTTATTACTTATTTTCTTAAATTCAAGTTTAGAAGGTCATTTTTACTAATATTTCTATCTATAGTTTATAATTTGGGTTTGATCGGATTCTTTATCCGATTGTTTTAAACTTTATGTACTAAGTTCAATCTTACGGTCATTTACCTTAATTTTAAGGTTTTCATTGTCTAAGTCTAAATTTAAACTTAAATCCATGATATCCATTAGGTAGGGTAATCTACTTTGTGAGCACAAGTTTTCAAACTTTTTGATTCAAAATTTGTCTTGTAAGAGCCCAAAACCTATATCTTGTAAACTGAAAAGTCATATAATACTTTACTAGACTTGTAAATTCTCTTATCTTCTCATAAATTTCAACTTTACACATTTCTCACTACAAATTTTCATTATGCACAAATAAAGAAGATACAAGCTCTATAAAGCTAACAATAAATATCGTCCCTTAATGTCCAAGGTTATTATTTTTATTTTAGGTCTTGATTAATAGCTTAAGATTTAGAGGTTGTGTTAAGTTGGTGTTGTTTCTCTTCAACATTAATATAATATTATTTTTTTCTTTTATTTTCTTATTAAGAAAATATAAAATCCTTTTTATTCATTAATATATATTATTTAATAAATTTTAAAAGATAGGTATAGGATATCACGAAATCAATGCCCTTTTACCTTAAAGTAAATGCTCTTTGGTAAGTACAAGATATAAAGACATCGTATTATCCTTTAGGAGTAGGTTTCACCAAAATGCTTGGAATTTAGCTTGTGGTCATCAATATCAACTTAAAACTTATCTCAGTAAAGTATAAGTGGATTACCTTGTGTGATAAGTTCATTCACTTACCTCAATTAATTAGTATATTAAATGTTAATATATTTAATTATATGATTATAATTAGTGTTGCATTTTTTAAAAAATAATTAGGTTTTTTCGTATGTTGCATAAATTAGAGCCTTAAGAAAATTAGACGTTTTAAAAATTAGGGTTCTTATTGTTTTATACTATTAGAGCTTTTCTTAAAAATTTAGGATTTATTAAAATTAAGGATTTTTCAATTACACTTAGAATTATTTTCAAAAAAAATAAAAAATAATTAATTGGTGCCTTTTCAAAATATTATAATTTTTTTGAGATTTTCAAGAACATGGCGTCAAATATTATGACCTTGTTAGGAATTTTAAAAAAATAAAAAAATTAATAAAAATGTAAATTTGAACAACTTTAGAAATTAAATTTTATCCACAAACTAAAATTTTATTAAAGATTAATTAAAACAGTCACATTTCAAATTGTAGATATATAAATACCTATATGTTAAAAAAAATATATATTTTCCCTAAAATCCAAAAAAATATATATATATATATATAAAACAGAAAAAAATGTAAAATTGTTAGTTCTCCTCTTAGAAACCTTTTTATTTTTGTAAATGATATAACTTTTTATTTATTTTTGTTATGTTAGCCATGTTTCATGAAAATAAATAACATCTCTTCTCAATTTAAAAAAGCTTATTAGTAACCCTTCAAGGTTTTAAAAGATTATCATCCCACCACCCCACTCCCACAAAAAAAAAAGTCTTTATTTTCAAATAAAAAGTCATTTTTAATTAAGAAAAGCAAGAAGTTTTTCTTCAAATTACTAGTTGATTTAGGGTTTTTTTTAACCAATTTAATTTAACCTTTCTTACACCAAGTCAATTTGACAAAAATATTTTTTTTGAAAAAAAATTAGCATTATTTAGAAAAGTGATTTTTCTTAGTTTATTAACAATCATTTTTTACACTTCCCCTTAAAAATCTATCTAAAACTTTTATGAAATTTAAAAGAAAACAATTGGGACTAGGATATTAAACAATCATTATTGACAGATCCTATTTTGTCAACATGTAGATTTGTCATATTAAAGAACTTATGAATATAAATGCTTACAATTATTAGAGCAATTTTTTTTTTTTTTTGGTAATTGTTGAGATATATATTAGTTTATGTGAAAAGAGATATAAATAAAACCTATCAATAGTACTATAATTTTTTTTTTCATTTCTCTTATTATTGATCACTCGATAGCTTTTTTGTTTTTTGATAAGTTAAAAACTTTCATTAATAAAGGAAGAATATACAAAGAGTTTTACATAGCAACTCTTATAAAACCAAAAGTTAACAAAAGGTTGCAAAAAAAAAAAAAAAATAAACTCAAAAAGCTTGATGTACACCTAACATAAGCTAAAATCTAGGTGACTAACAAAGTTGGAGATGGAATTTGTTTCCCAAAGTGGATGCTACTTTTTGTGTGCCAAATGTAATGCATAGCTTTTGTTAAAGCTACTTTCCATGCTTTTAAGAGGGCTAATTTAAAGTTTTCCAACAAGGCCATTTGTGGCACCATGCCATGAGTTGTAAGAAGTTTAGATAATTTAAGGAGATACAAATATGTGCCTAAACCTAAGAGGAAAAGTGACAAATGAAGAACAAATGACCATGTATTTTATGTGTGTTTGCACATAGGTAGTATGAGGAGGAAGTGGAGATTCTCTATTGGAGCATATAGTCCAAAGTCTGAAGCTTTCCATGCCATACCAACCAAAGGAAAAATATATGCCTTAGAATAGTCATTGAATTCCATACTAACTTGTGCTAAGGCATAGGAGAAGAAGGTTGAGCTAGGAAGTCATAGTCGCATTTTATAGAATAAACGTCCATAGGAGAAAGGCCTTAAAACAAAGAGTCAGGTTTTTGTAAGTTAGGACAAATTGATTGGTGAATGATAAGACTATCCTGGTTGCTTAAGTAAACTCCATTTAGTACCATCCATTAAGGAGCATGATTTAGCCTATGGTAGCAAACTAGAATCTGCTCAATCTCGTGCATTATATAAGGAATCCAGTGGACCACATGATAGCTAAAAATTTAACCAAATTGATATAGAAAGCCCATCATTTACTTTCTATCTAAATTGGTTATGTACTAAAGGCTACAACTTTAATAGTTTCCTCCAGCTCCAAAAGCAGATAGTAAGGGTCTTTACTACCCATATGCTACAACCTTTAAGGTATGCTAATTGGATCTAATCCATTCAAAGGCCTTCCCTCTCTCTTCTACATTGGTTCTATAAGTGTTTTTTAGAAGCTGCTTTACTTTAAGTGGATAAAATAGGAATTCCTAAGCCACCACTACTTTTTGGCTTACATATATCCTCCAAGTATACCTTTGCCTTGGTAAAGATAATGGGGCTACCAATCCATAAAAAATTTCTAAGCATTCTCTTAATTTACACCACCATAGATTTTAGGAGAAGAATGATTAAGCTCCTATAAACTTGAATAGAGAATAGAATTGACTTTATTAGCTGAAATCTACCCGCAAAAGATAAGAACTCCATCGTCCAAGATGAGATATGATTTAGTATTTATCTTGCAATACCTCACAGTTTTATTTCTTCAATTTGGTAGATATAAGTGTTACTCCCAGATACTTAATCGCTAAAAGACCTTCTTAGAACTTCAACTCATTCAGAGTAGCATCTTTGCTTTCCTATCGTATGTTGCATAAAAAGTATGACTTTTACCCTTGTTTGGTATAAGTCTTGACATACTTGAATAGAGCTTTATTACTTCACTTACATAGGAAATTAACTCTAAGTTTGCTCTACAAAAGGTAAGCAAATTATTCACAAAACAAAGATGAGTTAAATTTTCTGCTTTATATCTCCAATGATAAGAGAAGTTGGGATAGTAAGGTACTTGTCTAAGAATAGATGAGAGCACTTCCATTCCTAAAACAAAAAAGGTAAGGGGAGAGTAAATCCTTACTTTAACCTTCTTTTACTAGGGAAGAAGTCAACTAATTGACCCTTTATGTTAATGGAGAATTTGGTCGTTGAGATGCATTGTTGGATAATGCTACAAAAGTGGGAAGGAAAGCCATGTAGCATAAAACTTTTAGCAAAAAGCCTCCGTTTATGGAGTCGTTAGCTTTTTAAATGTCAATTTTGAGTATATAGCGAAGTGCTACCCAACCATTAATTCTTAGGTTAGGAAGATATTATTAGTAATCTTTTTATTAGGGAGAAGTGTCGCTTATTCCAATCTAACTAGCGAAAAGGTATCACATTCCGAAGCCTAATTGCAAGGACTTTAGAAATGGCCTAATAAATAACATTACAGCAAGAGCTAGGCAAGAATTCATTAACAAATAAGGTCCCATGAAACATTAAAGAACTTGGTTGTGTACCCATTCGGCCTCAGGGCTTCTCATCTGCTTTCCTAAAGAAAGCTACCCTAATCTTTTCATTAGAAAAATGGTGCCTTAAGTTCTTGTTTTTGTGAATCTATGAGCTTTCTTGTTACAAAATTACTAATAGCATCAAGGTAGGGGAGAAAATCATGATCATCATAAAGATTTCAAAAGGAAGAAAGGATTTTATGGAAAACCTATTGGTTCCCATCTTAATTCACTTCCGCTATACTTATGGTTGGAGTAGATGACACTCTTATTATGTTTAGAAATGTTCTTTATGACATTGAAGTCCCCTAGCACCAATCAAGGGGAATCACTAATTCAATAGGGAAAAGGCTTTAATTCCTTTCCAAAGAGCTCTCATGAGACTGTTAGATACAAACCTATATACAAAAGTTACAGCAAAAGAAACATTTGCAGGTTTAAGATGTACCGATGTGTGTATAAATTGAGGGTACTCCAATTCTACTTACATATCCCACATATTTGGATTCCAACAAATCCAAATCTACTTTCTAACCAATTGACTTATAGCAAAGGACTAAAAAGGTCTTATTTTGTGCTTAATAGAATCCTCGTTTTGCAAGTTTACATTTGTTTCTAATAAACCAATGAGAGAAATTCAATTTTTTCCACAAATCTTCTTTAGATCATCAGCTTTGATGGGTTCATTAATCTTTCTAACATTCTAAGAAGCTAAATTTATCTATGTACAAAAGGGAGCAAAAAATGGGGCACTTAAGTATGAGTGTATCTTTTTTTCTTCTATTTGTTTCTGTGCTTACTCTTACCTGAAGAGCCTAAGCTGTATCCACTAAAGGAAGAAGTACCTAATAGGTTACCGACCACTGGCCTGCTCACTTGCATACGCCTTAGAGGCTTTCAGTCCCTCACTTAAAGAATTTTCTTCCATCAATCTGTTGATAGCGAGAAACAATACATATAAGGTAGATGGCTGAATTCCTTATGAGCTTCGAGTTGTTATACTATGCTTTATTATCTCTCTTGTGCTGATGCTGACTATTCTCTAGCCGAGGGCTTTGTACCGAGTGATCTGACCTTTAGCTGTCGAGAGTTCATATCGAGTAACGAGAGCTAGCCTCCTATTAGCCAAGTACTTCTCTCTTAGCCTCCTTGTTGCCATAACATTTTGATTCCTCTCGCCTCCTGTAATAAGAGAATCTTTTGTATGAAACCAGTATTACGCTGCCACCTGTCCAACTCATCTAACACTATATTATTTTGCTTTTTTTTTTTTATTATTTGTCCTACTTACCTTTTTTTTTCGTATGTTCTAGGAACCCTTTTTATGTATGCCTTTTTTTAATTTTCCTTAATTGTAATGTTGCTTGAGGGACTTATTATAAATAGTCCCTTCTTTTTGTAGCTGGAATTATTATATTTTGGATTCCTAACGTTGAATATACTAGTTCTTATGAGACACCTCTCTCCAATTCCTTTTCTTACACTCTTATCTAATTTTGCTGAGTAATTCAGGATTAGTGGTGGGTGGACCTTAACATCAGCTTGTGTGTCGTATCAAGTAAAGTATTAAGTAAAGTATCAAGTTGTGTTGTATTTGTTAGTGGGTTACATCCTCTGAGCAGCTTCATGTCAATTATTATATTTCATTTGTCGACCTACTCACTTTGTTTTCTTCAATATTTTGAAGGACCTATTGGTTTCTCTTGTCCTGTAGCAAGTCTTACTGATAACTGAGCCCCTAAGCAGATTAGTACCCAATTCTCTGAACTTGGTTTTTCTTTTCTTTTTTCTTTTTTTAACACTACTAAAGCTTCAAGGAGAGTATGAGTATCTTTTATGCTAAAAGTATTCTCTTCTACCTCATAAACCCTATCAGACCCCTCTAAATCTAACCTCTCCTCATCATTACCTATTGAAGTTTTAGAGATGTGAGTGTGAGTGGTATCATCCTTCGTTTCATTAGAGACAACGACGTCCTTTACCTTCCAGGTGGGGTAGGCATAAGGTAGATTCTCAACAGAAACAGGGGTGCCCTAAGCCTTGCTATTGGAACATTTAGCTTACTCTTTAAGAAGAGATACCACTCCTTCACTAACTTCCATTGGGTTCTAGTTTTTTGGAGAACGAAGAGGAGTCAATTTCTTAGAATCAACATCTACAAGACGAGAAGATTTTACATTGCTTCTCCTCTTAACCTCAACCTACTCTCCTCCTTTCTCGTTAAAGATTTTTGTTGATTGTCTAATGATGCCTCTCGACATCACATTTGGTTTGTTGTTAAAGAGGAGATACTACTCCTTCACCACATTGCTTTGTTGTTGGCACAATGTTTAGGCATCAATTGGTATTCAACTTATACCAAAGCAATAGAACCATCCTCACATTTGACTTCAATTTGGCTAATAAGGTCCTCCTTCATATCATGTTCTATTAAGTTTCTAGCTTGGTTTGCTCGATTTCTAGACATAGTAGGCGTGTCAACTCTCAACAGAATGCTAATGCCACTAGCAATATGGTTTAAACCTTTGGCATTTTGAAATTCACATGAAATGTAGGAAAAGCGGGTCCAGACTAGAATGTTAGTAGGCTTGGGTTTTTCTAAGGACATACCCCTATGCAATCTTTGAAGGATAAGGAGCCTCCATGCAAATTACCATGTTTTCTCAAGAACAAGTGTGAGACCTTGATACTTTGCAAAGAAAAAAAGAAGAAACCTTCATCACCCATGATAGCTCTAATAAAACCATGGTCTCTCCAGAGTCTCATAGCAGTAGATTGTATCAAATATAAACGAGAGTTTACACCCTAAGAAGAGGCTTATTAGGCAAGACTCCTAGTACTTGCCCCCTTCTTCCTCAACAACTAACAAAATTTGGACCTTAAATGTGTTGTGTCGCTTGATTAGAGGGATAAAACGTAGATTGAACTCTATCGAAGAGGAACCTTAGCCAACAACACATATCTGCATAAGACTTGGGTTTGTAAGGAGGAGCATGGCCTTTTTGCCTTGATTCAACTTAATCTATGTTTTCAATGATTCTGGTGGACTTTAGCTAAATTTATTGGTGGTTTTTTGCTTATACATTTTCTAGGACTTCGTTTAGCCCTTCCAAAGTAGTCTTTTCGTAAGAGGAAATACTTCAAAAGGCTTTTGAGGGTCCTTATTAAAAGAGGTGTTAGAATGTGCAAAGCTTAGCCTTTTAAAAATAGAGTTAGAGCCTTTTTCAAAAGCATATTATTCCAACTTCTCTTTTATGTGAAGGTGAACAACTTGCCTTTTTGGAAAGTTAAAGATGCCCTTTCCTTTATCTTTATCCTTATCAACCTATAAAACTATCTCAGGCTCTAAGTTATCTTTGGCCATACTTTGGCCAATAGGAGAAACCTAATACGAATGGCTTCCCAGGGCCCTCAAACCACCACTTAGGTTACTGGAAGATGGGACGGCTTGCATGAGAAAGAAGAAGAGAAAGTAAGTATTGAGATGAAAGGAATATAACATAACACGAGGAAGCAAGACGAGAAGGATACATGAGAGGAGGGAGGAATACCTAAGAAAAGTGGTTTCTTAGGTGAAACTAAGGAGGTTTCCTAGAGAGAGGAAAGAGCATTTTTTTGATCACTTGGTAGTTAGCTATCCATTCTATCATTTTTTCTTTTTCTTTTTCTTTTCAATGACTATATATTATAACTTTGGAGAAGAAAGGAATTGAACATGATTAAATCTATTGGAAAATAAGTGTTCATACCACTGAATTTCAAATTTAGAACACTTATCCTTTTAAATTAGGTTATATAATAGTTTTTTCCTTTCTTCATAAATAGAGAATGCTTAATTATTATGTTCAATAATGTATTTGTCCTTGGAAGGTTAATTTCTTTTACATATTTTGGTTTACTGATCCAAAAATTAGGAAGACAACATGGGTAGTAAATTAATTCTTTTTAAAGTAGTTTTAAAATAATCAAAGGAAAATCACATAAAAATCGAAGTCATTGAAAGAGATTTTCACAAATTCCTTTTAATAACTTTGATTATGTCCATTAGAGAGAAAAAAGAAAGATGAGGTTAACTTTATACTAAGTCTGGAAGGAAGGAAGGAATGAATTGGAAGGATGGAAAATGTAGTAGGATTTAATTTCTTTACACATGTTTGCTTAAAAGGGGGAAAGAAAAGGAAGAAGAAAGTAATTATCACTAAACGTATAAAACATATAGTATTAAATTACTAAAATATCCATAATAATTAATAATATAATTAATTATAAAAAGCAAAATAAAAAATTTATTCAAATTTTTATATTCCCTCCATTTTCCCTCTATTTTAAGAGGGATCGAATTATTGTGAGAGAAATGGATTTGTTTACTCCCTATATTCATTTATTCCTAATTTTCCTTTTTTTTCTAAACAAGAGAAAACTAATTGAATCCCTCTTAATTTATTTTCTTCTCATTGCTCCACTCCGCTTTCCCGGTTCCAAACATAGGGTTTGGCAACTAGCATGACCTGCCTCTATCAATCGTGGCTCAAAGACCTATCATCATATCATGTAGTGATTTTTTTTGTTTTTTTGTTTATAAATTAGATGGTAGATGTTTTCCTTTTTAGGGGATTGTCGCTAGAGCATCATTCTCATATGGTTGCAACAAAAGGAAGAAAAATTAATTTTCCACTTCCGTGAGAACATAACAGCAAGAGGAAGAGAAGAAAATTTGTCCCTCCTGGTATTCATCAAAAGACAAAGCAGCTAACATATTTACTAAAACACAGCGTGAGGCCCAACAACTACTCTTAAATATGCACCTGACATATTATCATTCCTTATCCTTGTGTTTGCTTGGTTCCCTTCCTGACACGTTTTTACGTTGTATGGTAATAGATAAAAAGATAATAAAATATTCGATAAAATTTTAAAATATTTATATGATAATATAAAAATGTATTTTATAGAATATAAAATAAATATATTTTTAAAATTTTAAAAATAATCTCACATTAAATCCTTAAATTACAATATCGAATTTCATTATAACTTATATTATAAATAAGTAAAATTTTTAATTTACTTTAATTTTTTGGTAGAAAATATCTATATCCAATATAGTACATACTAGGTAAGTAGGAAAACAAGGTTATACTATTTTATTACCCTTGTAATAGTGTCCTCTGATTTTTCTAGTTTTAACGATCAATTGCTATCTTTTAATTAATTAATTAGTTTATTCATTTTTAAGAGTAGCTTACGGGCGTAGATAGAGGAGGCTCATCTGTTCCGTTCATAATGTTATGGGACCTACTTGGTCTATCAAGCCACGACAGTAAAAAGAGAATACAAAGTGGGGCTACACTCTCACGAAAAACGAAATAGTAAGGAGTCTACTTCATTATCAAAGTGAATACTGTTAAATTGCTTCTAAATCTTAATGAAATCCATCCAGGAGATTACATATTAGGGCTGAGAAAAAAATCATGAAGTACAGATCAGATCGAGAATTGAATCTATCTATGTAGAAAAATTAGTTATTTGGTTTGTGGTTCGCTTTATTAAACTAAACAATTTTAAATGAATTAAATTAAACTGTTTCGAATCGAATCGTTTGGTTAAACAAAAAATAAAATAAAATTATATAATTGTTTTATATATATATATATTTTTGTCGATCTTTATAAATTTTATTAAATTTTTCATATATTATTTTTTTGTTTTATTTTTAGGTTGATTATTAAAATTAAATTAAGTGAATTTCATCTAAAATTATATTTTTCTTTTTTAATTTATCTTTTTTTATATGTTTATAAATTAAGGATTTGATCTTAATACTTTTTATATATCTTTCATCTCTTTTTAGTTTTTGATGTTTTTTTTTGTCTATTTTGTATGGCTTATAAACAGGGAGCCTTACTTTTCTTTTCTCATTATTGTTAATTGGAATAGAGTCTCTTATTTTCGTCTAATCGAGTTAGATTTGTTAAAATCTTCTACAACTTTTTGTCATATGTTATTATACATGATAAAAATATAAGAAATTAACTAAAAATATATGAAAGTTTAATAAAAAGAAAAAAATATTTTATTGAAGATAAAAACATTTAGTAAAAATTTGATATAAACAATTTAAACCATAAAAAAGCTCTTATTTTCATCCAATCGAGTTGGATTTATTAAAATCTTCTGCAACTTTTTGTCATATATTGTTATACATGATAAATGTATGAGAAATATGAAAGTTTAATAAAAAGAAAATATATTTTATTAAAGATAAAAATATTTAAAAAAAATTTAATATGAACGGTTTGAACTATAGATAAAATCGAATCGAATTTATTTTAATTAGATTAAGAAAAATACAATCATTATATAAAATTTGAATCGATAAAAAAAAAAAAAAAAGAATCGTACCATATTTAACCAAACTTCGTCAATCTCTATACGCACGCATGTGTCTCCTGTCATTACGGCTAAGCGATGCATTGCGTGTTTCGCTTTTAAGTCCCTTAAGAAGTGTTGATTTCTTGATCTACAATTTTCTTCCACATGCAAATTCGTCCGTACACGTGACCTTCCACCTTACATGAGTACTTTAACAAAATACACTCCACAAATGACAATATAATTCAAGAGAGTAACACATCATCGAGTCCACTTCCACTTACCGATGGATTTATGCTACTTATATCATGCTCTCGTATAGTTGGTTTCTCTAAAGTTTCATAGCGCTTTTTATGTCTATATCGTGTTATATTCTTCTTCGCTTTTTATTATTCGGCCAAAATACTAATCTTCTTAACTTTTTATACAATTCATGTATTCCATGTCCTTTTCTTTTTGTAGGTAAGGAGTGAGGAGGAAGGTTTCGAGGGTTCATGACACTCTTGTAGTTGTCATTGAGATAAACATCTAAAAATAATAGAAGAGAGTCAAAGGTGATTAGGATTTTGGCAGAGGTTATGCTTTTACTTAAGTTATTTTGTTAGCTAAATATTTAGACACACCATGTTACTGTTTGATAATTTTATTCAATATTAACCTAATACAAGGCATATATTTGGGGTTCATGAATATAAATAATATTCTTCATGATGTGCCTTTAGGTTTGAGTCATCACTGCCCACATGCTGGTTAGCTTCAATTAGAATCAAATGAGATTTGCTTTTATATAGTGGTCAAGCTTATGAGAAAATTATTGTTAATGTTAACTTTGTATAAAAAAATTTACGAGGTCAGTTCAGAAAAAAATAGTGCTCTATAGTTATTGCTCTCTATTTGCAGTCTTTCTATGGGATTTGGTTTATTTTTCTCATGGAAAATGAAAAAGAATTGGAAATATAATGCCAAGGTCTGCATGTAGTATAGTCTCCATCAAGATTAAAAGGAAAATCATTATCTAATTCCTTCTTGGAGTATACACGAAATGAGACAAAATGAAAAACAAAAACCGTATTTGTCTGTACTCGTACTAATGTTAAGACCATCAACAAAATTCCCTCCTTTTTTAGCTAATTTCCTAAATGTTAAACATGCTTATTATAACTTAATAATATAAACATTGATTTATCAATAGAATGGACCAAGTTTAAATCTCTCATCTCAAATTATATCATAATACAGATGAAAAAAAAAAAAACTAACTAGTTCCTAATTTGACCTTTTCATTTGGTTTGACTTTTGCATGATAGTACAATGAATAAATTCGTCGAACCAATTGATGCAGTGTAAATGATCAGCAATACTAATTGTCAGAGCTTAAAACTTATTAGCTATGTAATTGACGGTGTAAATTATATATAATGTATATATGTGTTACAATTTATAAGGAGAACATTGATGGATATGCATTTGTTAAGAAATTAAATAAAGAAGTATGCACTTATTTCACAAAATAATCGATATTAAAAACGTGAAAACTTTTCTTTTTAGACACCTAAAAAATGCTCCAAAAGTTTTTTTAGCGGACTTATATTATATTACACATATATGAATGTTTGTATATTATATATATATAGTTAAACCTTTATAAAGCAATATTCAATATAATAATAACCTCTTTAAAATATATTTTTTTCTTAAATTGTGTTAGTTTATAAAATTAGTAATTGCCGATCGGTAATTTCGAAGCATGGGTTCCTAAGATTCATTTCGACCTTTATGGACCATAGGTTGATCCATCTTTGCCCATGACAAGTCCATGGTATTCCAAATCCAAGCCTTGGAAGGTTGCTTGCTATCTAATCAACCTTCGTTCGGCCAATGATCTCTTGATTAGTACTTTGGTCCCTACATGTTGGTTGAGCTCGTGACATCCATGCAACGAGAATCTCGAAACTTGGTGGTCTATCTTGGGAAACTTGGATAAGACCTTAGGTATCGAAGGATACCCTAAAGGTAATGCTTAATAGGAATAATTAATGTGTCACATTACCTTTGAGAATTTTGAATAGTATATATTTAAAAGATACACTTGCTTAATTAGGTAAGATAAGATATAAATTTATTCATATTCTTCCTAAAAAGCCTATAAATAGTAGTTAAACCCTACAAGTAAGACATGTTTACGCACATACATATACAAGCTTATTGCTCTCTTTCTCTTTTATCTAATTTTAGAAACACTAATTTAAGTATTAGAGTGAATACATCGAATAATCCCTAAGCGCCTACTAACCATTTCTTGTTTTGCAAATCCAAACTCAATTCAAACAATCTCTATAGGGGAATTCAGGCGACAACAGTAATTTTAATAGTTAATTAGATTATAATCTTTAGGAAAACCTTTATATAAATCTATAGTTCCGTCAATATCATATATTAATAATGCTGTAAAATTACAAACACAATTATGACAATTTAGTAGAACATGAATTTATTGTTGTTCGTTTTTTTTCTTAAATTTAAATCTAGATGGATTATATTTCTAACTTTTCTCATTATTATATGTATTTGATCAGTTATGGTTGATTGCTAGACACCTTTTAGATGAGAAGTCATTGATAGGTATAATTTTAAGAAATTTTCTATATTGTTTATATAGCAATTCTCTTTATGATAATATGTTGAATTTATTTATTTCTAATATAATGAACCCATTGATGCAAGTGACTTATATTGAACTTATTTAATTAGTCAATATAATGAATATTGTTTAGATATTAAAAACAATAAATACTAGTTATATACTTATTTTCATAAATATACATGTACAGTGAATTTTTTTAAAAAATTAATTCACGAAATATGATAATATATATTAGTGACATATAATAACTTTTTACGTATTAAATTTATATTCACTTGAATCAAAAAAACACCTTTTAAATTAATAAATTATTAATTTATCAATTAATTAATATCTTTTTAAATTAATAAAAATTTACGGTCTAATATTATCAATTTGTAGAGGCTTTATTGTAATTATATAAAAGTAATTCTTGTTTCTATCGGAGTCGTATTCGTACAGTGCATGTCCGCTGGTCGGATCTAATAAAGACAATTAATTAATGGATAGCACCTCCGAAGCGTTAGGCAAGAAGAGGCACTTACGAGTACGCAAGCATTTCTTGGAAGCGACAATTATCCTGGTACATCAAGTGTCAAATAAAGAACACAGTTTCTCTTGATGGAATGTTATTTTAATCCAGAAACATAACATGGATTTGGTAGACAATCACTCAAAGGAATCGTTCATAATAATTTAAGTTCAGTTTGAATGGATCAGATCATAGAGGTTGAGTTGGTTCCTTTCACGGCAACTGGCTGACTAGCAAACAAGCTGAACATTGATTTAAAGGATTCCTTCATGATATTTTGCAGTTGGTGTCTTGCATTTAATATATTGTGTAGCATTTATTGCTGGTGTCTAGCATATATTATCTTGTGTAGCATATATTATATTATTATATGTTAATGCCATTAAGAATTAGCATCCTTATATTTTTTCCATCTTAGAATGTGTTGTTGATTTATTAGAGCATTTAATGAACAAGCTGAAAGTTTATTCAGCTTGATAAATTCAGCTTGATAAACACTATATCATATGCCTCGATATAATATTCTTCATCGAGTAGTTTTACATTATAACAGAGATAGTATTAAGGCCTTTTAGCAATCCAACTTATAAATATGCACATCCTTAAAAGGGCTTGGAGTGAAATATTCAATAATCATTTCTACAACCTATTATTATTTTTAGACCAATATATGACTTGTGATATTTAGAACTATTTGTAATACCTAGAAAAAATAATAATAATAAAGGTATAAAATAGAGAAGGTTTAAAAATAAAGTCGGGCATATTAGGCATTATCTAATTATTAAATGAGGACATTTTTAGAGAAAGCTAATTGCTCTTTAAAAGGCCTCATAAACAATGAAACTCTAGTCTCATAGTCATTCTAATCTAAGGTTTCCTCTACTTAGTAGGAACTTTGGACTCTTCAACGACAAACCTTACAAACTTTAGAGGTAAGATAAAAAAATCCTACTACATTTTATTGGGTTTTGTTTAAAGATTATAAGTCTAAGTACGATTTCATTGGTAATACAAGAAGAAGGCATTGGTGAATGTGGAACTACGAGTCTAGTAGCAACCTTAAGAGGATCATTGATAAGTGTCACATCAATTATGGATTTTTAACATTTGATTGATTCTAAAGAGTACAATTGTTGATGGGAATCAATCTACAG
The DNA here is from genome assembly GCA_024138005.1 of Lumnitzera racemosa. Taxonomy (NCBI): domain Eukaryota; kingdom Viridiplantae; phylum Streptophyta; class Magnoliopsida; order Myrtales; family Combretaceae; genus Lumnitzera; species Lumnitzera racemosa. The sequence continues at coordinate 39,370,745 of JAMXBC010000007.1, forward strand.
GACTCCTGACCTGTAGCCAAGCCCGAGGACTAGAGAGGCCAATACGACGAATCCTTATGGTTTAACCAATCCTTGCCGAGGCTAATGTTGAGTACTTTCTTGCCGAGGCTGAAGTTGAGTACTTTCTTACTGAGGCCGAGGTTGAGTACTTCCTTACCGAGTCACTTAGTCACCTTTAATGCTCTGCCGTATGACTATCTATTATTCTGTGGTATGCCGAGTTAATGATTACGCTCTGTTGCCAAGTTGACCTATCACTCAGCATCATTCTTGTCGAGAAGCCAAAAGATAGAGAATTCAGACTGACTAAGCCATCCCTGTTTGGACAAGCCCATCTGTTCTTACTTTTTGTCTGCATCTCCTAACAACCTTGCAAATGCAACATCGCTACGTATACAATATCGTATGTAGAGTCTGAAGCATCAATGATTGTTTTCCTTGTATATTCATTTTTACCCTTTTGTATCATATTCATTGCTTATTTAAGAAATGTCCTTATTGTCTTTTCCCTTTTAGGCAAATAACCCTAACTTACGGGTATAAATACTCTTATACTTATAGCTGTAACAGATCGGATTACTTCAATATACATGAGTACTTTCTTCCTTAGGTAAACATTATTGTTTACTCTCGACATCACTTTTATCTTTTCCCTTAAGTAAGGTTAGGTAGTGAGTAATCTCATTAGATCAATTCATGTGTCATATCGAATTGTACCATGAGTCCTCGGAAGTTCCATTAGTGCGTCATATCCTTTGGAGCTGTTCGTGGGTTTTGCTTACTTTTTTCATTCTCCATTTTTTACCCTTCATACCTTTTCCCCATTAACCCTTTTCGAGCTTTATACAAGTTTAGATTTATTTAGCGATCGGCCTTCTCTATTCTTGATCACGATTCACAACATCTTGGTTTTAGAGTAGAGATTTCGTGTAAGTTGTAGTTAGTTCTTCTTAAGTTATGTTATACTTTGTTTTTGCGTATGAGAAACAGAGCAAGTTATTATATTCATTTGACTGCTGTGATATTATTTATTCAATTTCTGAAGTCTTTGTTTGAATTTTGAATTTGTGAGGAAAAATGACCGACCCAAGTATGAATGTTTGTATTGCCGATAACAGTGGAGTTGTCTACCATGGACGACAATCTTAAGGAACTCCTAGAAATATTGATGGGAAACTTAATGAGGTAGCTAACCTCTTGGTAGATCTAACTCGAGTTGTTCATGTATTATCTTGTTGACTTACTGAGGCTGCGTAAAACACTCCATAAGCTGCTCAACATATTAAAGGTTATAACCCTGCTTGACCAGTTCAAGGTTAGAACCCTGCTTGACCAGTTCAAGGTGGAGGAGTTGGCAGATGAGTAAAGTGAATGATAGACCTAAGAGAGCTTGATGAGGAAGAAGAAGAGTATTTTGAAGAGGAGTGTATACGAGTCCCTAGAACATCCGACCATGTAAAGTTTCGGATTCTGAGTTTCAATAGATTTAGGAATACTAACAAGTATCTGGATTGGGAAGAGAAGGTGGAGCGTGTATTTGATTACTATCAATATTAGGATTATGAGAAAGTGAGGACTGCTGCTTTGAATTCTTTGGATATGCCGCCATGTAATGGAAGAATTTTTAGGCCATGAGAAGAAGAGAGGAGTATTGAGGGATTAACACTTGGCTCGAGATGAAGAGAGTGCTCAAAAACAGATTTGTACTGGAAACATATCTTTAAGATACTTTCACTTGGCTTTAGGAGTTGAGACAAGGAAGCCGAATTGTTGATGAGTATGTTCAAGATTTCCAAATACTTATGATATTATGTGAAGTGGAGGAATCACCAGCCCGAATAATCTCAAGATTTATTACTAGATTGAGAGGAGACATCTGAGACATTGTGGAGCTCTAACGATTTAACATAATGGATGAAGCTGTTAGGATTGCCCAATAAGTGGAGAGGCAAAGAAGGAGCCGAGTAACGACTAGAATGTCGACTAGCTGATTAGGACAGGCAAGTCATTGAGCTCAGTTTAGTATTAAGCCAAGCAGAAGAGTTGATGTTAGAGTTGAGTAGAAAGGCCAACCCGAACTTATGAGAAAAGGCAAGGGTCTGGCAGGAAGACGAGCTAGATTAAGTGCTTAAAGTGCCAGAGGTTCGGACATATGGCTGCTCAATGCCTGAACCGAAGGACGATGGTCATTAAGGGAGACATCCCCAAGTTAGAAGTGGAGAGTATGGATGAGGAACCCGAGGAGGAGGAGGTTCTTAACGAAAAAGAACTGATTGAAGAGGACGTATTTCCTGAAGACTTAGATTAGTTACTTATGGTTATTCGGTGTACTATGAGCAGGGAACCTTTAGAGAGGAGGAGTAGAGAGAGAATTTATTTCATATCACTTGCAAGGTGAATGATCAGATGTGTACTCTTATTATGGATATTGGAAGCTGTACCAATGTGGCATTGGCCAATCTTGTTTCAAAACTAAAGTTACCGACTGTTATACATCCTAGGCCGTACAAGTTGCACTGGTTGAGTGAGAAAGGAGCATTACATGTCATTCGGCAAATACTGCTACTGATCACTATAGGGAATTACTCTGACCAGATTCTCTACAAGTGTCACCGATGTGCTACTAATGTATGCTTCCCAAGTGTTGCTAGGTAGGTCGTGGTTGTTTGACAGGAGAGTTATATATAACGGCTACAAGAACATGTATATGTTTAAAAAGGATGATCAGAAGATTACGTTGAATCTAATGCCGCCGAGAGAAGTTCACAAGTTGTAGACGAAACTCACTTGTAGATCGAAAAAAGCTCTAATGATGAGTAGAGCTGAGCTCTGAGAGGCTATCAATGCTGACGAGCCGACCTTATTGTTAGTCAGGTGATTATTGCAAATGAAGGAACAGGGTGAGCTTCCCCAAGAAATTAAGGAGTTGTTAGATGACTATGCCGACCTATTCCCAGAACAGTTACCTAAGGGGTTACTCTCAACTTGAGGCATAGAGTACTGCATTGACTTAGTACCTAGTGCTGCACTGCTGAATTAACCAAGTTATTGGATGAATCCTGAGTATGCTTTTGAAGTCCAATGTTAAGTCAATGAGTTGCTAGAGAAAGGTTATGTGAGGGAGAGTCTCAACCCTTGTACTGCACCTGCACTTCTAGTGCAGAAGAAGAATGGAACCTAGCAAATATGTGTTGACAGTTGAGTTGTGAACAAAATCATGATCAAATACATGTATCTGATCCCGAGGCTAGAAGATATGTTGGATGAACTGACTAGAGCCAAGGTTTTCAACAAGGTTGATCTTAAGTCTAGCTACCATCAAATCTACATGAGGTCAGGAGACGAATGGAAGATTGCCTTCAAGACTTTACATGGACTTTACGAGAAAATGGTCATGCCCTTTGGCTTGTCAAATGCTTTGAGCACTTTTATGAGACTTATGAACAAAGTGCTGAGACATTTCATCGGGAAGTGTGTTGTGGTGTACTTTGATGACATCCTGGTTTATAGTGCCGACATGTCAAGTCACTGTGAACATCTAAGAGTAGTCTTAGATATCCTTTGTGTTGAGAGACTATTAGGTAACTTGAAGAAATGTTGCTTCTGCTAGGAGGAAGTAGTATTCTTTGGATATATAGTCAGTAGAGGAGGCTTGTGAGTCGATGATGAGAAGATCAAAGCAATTGTCAAGTGGCTAACTCTTATTACTTGTGCCGACGTAAGAAGTTTCCGCTGATTAGCTTCGTTTTGTAGAAGGTTTATTAGGAATTTCAGCATCATTACCACATCACTTACCGAGCTTACAAAGAAGAACACTGACTTTCGATGGGGAAAAAGAGAGGAGAAGAGTTTTGCTGACGTAAAAGAAACATTGACCTCCGCTCTAGTGTTAGTACTACCTAACTTCGATAAATTTTTTGAGCTCGAATACGACACATTAGGTGTTAGAATAGGTCGACTAATTGCCTTCCATAGTGAGAAGCTCCGAGGACCATAGCTGGACTGCTCCGAGGACCATAGCTGAACTATTCCGTGTATAACAAGGAACTTTTGGTACTGATTCGAACAATGCAAGTGTAGCAACATTACTTACTGCCGAGAAAATTTGTCATATATACTAATCATGAATCGTTGAGGTACCTTCGAAGTCAGACTAAGTTGTTGAAGTAATAGGTAATATGGGTTGAATTCCTTGAGGGGTTCAATTTTGTGATAAAGTACAAGTAAGGAAAGAGCAACATCGTTGCAGATGCTCTTTTAAGGAGGCATGTACTCTTATCAAATATGTAGACCAAGTTGTTTGGTTTTGTGAGTATTAAAGAATAGTACTCCAAGGATCTACACTTTAGACCAATAATTTCATGATGCGTAGATGGGAGGACAGTGGACGAGTATTATGTGGATGGTGGTTATCTGTTCCGAGGGCATAGACTGTGCGTACTGACTTGTTTCTTACGGGAATTATTAATCCGGGAAGCCCATAGTGGAGGACTCTCCAGACACTTTGGAGAGAAGAAGACCTATGAACTATTGAATGGCCAATTCTTTTGGCCAAGAATGCGAAGAGATGTACACCGAGTTGTCGAAAGTTGTGCTATGTGGAAAAAGGCCAAGTGCCGAGCCAAACAAGGAAAAGCAATGCCCTTACTTGTTCTGACGAGGCCATGGACTGAATTGAATATGGACTTTGTTCTCGGATTGCCATGAACTGCCTAAGGCAAAGATTCTGTAATGGTTATCATAGATCAGTTTAGTAAGATGGCACACTTTGTGCCTTATACCAAAACTAACAACGCTTCGGCTATTGCTTCTCTTTTCTTATAGGATATTGCGCGGATACATGGCGTGATGGAGAGTATAGTCTTCAAAAGAGATCTGAAGTTCTTGAGCCATTTCTAGAGGATATTGTGGCGTCGGCTGGGAACCAAATTACACTTTAGTATCTCATGTCACCCCCAAACTGACTGCCAAATAGAGGTGGTTAATCGTACTTTGGGGTTACTACTCCAAGCTATAGTAGGCAAGAACTTAGTTGATTAGGATGTCTACCTACCAATGGTCAAGTTCACCTATAGCCGAACTGTACATGATGCCACTAAGAAGACTCCCTTTAAGGCGGTCTATGGATTAAATCTCAAGTTGCCCCTCGATTACGCCTCTGTACCAGCACCCACGCAAGAGGACCTTGATGCCTCGGCTAAAGTACAATCTCTTCAGCACATTTTATGATAAGGTCACTCAGCACATCGACTAAGCTGCCAGAAGAATGTGAGAAAAGACTAAGGGTAGGTCGGTTAAACAATTTCAATTGGAAGACTTGGTATGGCTACACATTAGCAAGGAACGGTTCACGAGCAAAAGGAAAAACGAATTATCTGCAAGAGCGAAAGGACCTTTCAAAATTCTTCTGAAAATTAGTGACAATGCCTATAAGTTAGAACTGCCTGAAGACTATGGGGTTTTTGACACCTTCAACATTGTCGACCTTAGTCTATATTACCCTGACGGAGAACTGAGTGAACACCATTCAGATTTGATCCCAAATCTAAAATAACCCAAAGGGAATGATGGGAATCAAGCTACGGGACCCCTGACCCGTAGCTGAGCCTGGTGATTAGAGGGGCTACTACAACAAATCCTTATGTTCCAACTAACCCCTACCGAGGCCGAGGCCGAGTACTTCTTTGCCGAGTCACCTTTAATGCTCTGCCGTATGACTACCTATTATTCTATGGTATGCTAAGTTGATGATTACGCTTTGTTGCCAAGTTGACTTATCACTTGGCATCATCCTTGTTGAGAAGCTAAAAGATATAGAATTCAGACTGACTAAGCCATCCTTACTTGGACAAGCCCATCTGTCTAATCTTTTTGTCCGTATCTTTTAATAGCCCCGCCAATGCAGCATCGCCACGTGTACAATATTGTATGTAAAATTTGTAGTACCAATGATTGTTTTCTTTGTATATTCATTTTTACCTTTTTGTATCATGTATATTGCTTCTTTAGAAAATGTCCTTATTGTCTTTTCCTTTTGGGCAAGTTACCCTAACTTACGGGTATCAATACTCTTGTACTTGTAGCTGTAACAGATCAGATTACCTTTCATACACTTGAGTACTTTCTTCCTTATGTAAACATTGTTGTTTACTCTTGGCATCACTCTTGTCCTTTCCCTTAAGCAAGGTTAGGTGGCGAGTAACCTCATTGGATCAATTTATGCGTCATACCAAACTGTGCTGTGAGTCTTCGGAAGTTCCATTGGTGCGTCATATCCTCTAGAGCTGTTCATGGGTTTTACTTACTATTTTCATTCTCCATTTTTCACCCTTTCATACCTTTTCCCATTAACTCTTTTCGAGCAATTCTATAAGCTTGGACCCATTCAGTGACCGGCCTTATTTGGTCTTGGTTACCGTTTGCAACAATTGTGATTTTTAAGGTTTTGACAATTGAATTGTTGTGAAGAAAATAAAGATTTAAGAGAACTTAAGGAGACCCTTAAGGTTGCTTAATTAAAAAGAAAAAAACAAAGAAAAGGTAATACAATCACACCTTTGTAATTCCTTATCTTCATTGAAAGTTCTTAGATTATATAGTGTTATGGGGATGTTTTGATGTGTATGTGGTTGAGAAAGAAGGGATTTTGATGTTTATGGAGTAAGGTTAAGATTGGGTTTTTGACTTAAGGGTATAATGTTGTGTTTTTAGATAAAAGAGAAGAATTTTCGAGAGACATGAACATGACCAAAGACCATGAGCATGGTCCCAAATCATGTTCCTCTTGTAAAAGTTAGATGTGAGAAAAACTTAAGAAAATTCAAAATCAATGGATCATGGCCAAGGTTCATGGCCGTAATCTAGATCGTAGAGTTTCTAAAGAGAAGCACAATCGAAGTATATGGCCATGGTCTAGGGGTGTAGTATTTGTTGTTGCTTCATTTCTTCTTCTTAACCTATCTTTAGTCTTATTCAGCCGATGATTCTTGTCTAAAACCTTTAGGAAGCCTATAACAAGTTATAGATTGTTAGAGGTGTGTAAGCAGGTTAAATGAGTCAACTCAATCCAGGTTACTTTGGCCCGCTGGTTAAATAAGTTGGGCTTATTTAACCTGCTTTTAAACGAGCCAAGAAACTTGACCCTAATCCATCTAAAAAGTTGGTTAAATGGGTTGGTTTGCAGGCTCAATGCTTAAATGTATTAAATAGGCCGACCTAAATTGGCTTACTTTAACCCATGAGTTAAATGGGCATGACTCATTTAGCCTACTTTTAAATGGGCTAAAAAATCTTAGCCTAAACTTATTTGAAAGTGGGTTAAAGGGTTAGCCCACATGCCAAATCTCACTTGCACACCTCTATAGATTGTTACTAAAACAAAATTTATTCACTGTTTCTTTATAGATTTATTCTTCTAAGTTAAAATAAATTAAGTTCATATAATAGACTCTAAGTACATGACACTTATATATTGCTTGTGCTTGTACTTACACTTGCTAGGCTAGTTTATATACTAGTATATAATCTAAAAAATAACTAATTGAATATTTGACTTAAATATTGCTTGTTGCTTATGTATAGCTTAGCTTAGGGTCCTGAAGTGGTAGATCCCTAGGAAGAAACCCCAATGATCTTTGCAATGTGTTGTTCCTAGTGAAGTCTCGCTTGGAAATGATTTGGATAGATCTAGGTTAATTAGATGGGGCCTATAATGGCATACTCAAACATAAGGTTGCTTTAGATGGAGCTTGAAGTGACACGCCTAATGTAAGATTGTAAAGGGGCTTGAAGATATGCCTATTATAGGTTATAAATAACCCGAAGAGGTACATCCATCGCTAGTTTGTTGAGTTAGTTCATATTGTGACAATGGTCATGAGGACCTCCATTATGAAATGAGTGTTTGGTTAATTTAAAGGTAATTAAATTAATATGTGTGTTTTACTTGTTTGCATTTAAACGTTGAATATGTTTATGTATGATTACTCATGTGTATGTGCTTACATGTTATATACTGAGCTTTGGTACACTCGCTTTATTTTTACACTTGCAAGTTAAATTAATGAGCATGCTAAATTGATGATACAAGAGAAAATATAGTAATTTTCAGGATAAGGTGAGTGATGTTATTATTTATTATGAGAATGATCAGCAGGAGTGGTGGTTGTTATCTAGTTGGACTATAATTTAATATCATATGTTATAGGAGTTAAGCTGTAATTTGTTAGCAATTATATAAATCCATTGGAGGTTGTGATGTAACTAGAAGCTCTATTATCACTAGGGCTTACCGTAGGAGGTGAGAAACCAATGGGTCCTTCAAAGTATCGAAGAAAAGAGGGTAAGTAGGTTGATGAATGAAATATAATAGCTAATGTGAAGCTACTTGCACGATGTGACCCATTAGTAACACGATACGACTTGACACTTTACTTGATATGACACACAAACTAATATCAAGCTCTACCCGCCACAAATCTTAAGCTATTCGATAATATTAGATAATAATGTGAGAAAAATAGATTTAGAGAGGATCATCTCGCAAGAATAAGTATATTCAATATCTGGAATCAGTATGATGCTTTTACTTATAAAGAGAAGGGACTATTTATAGTAAGTTCCTAAAGCAACATTACAATTAAGGAAAATTACAAAAAAGGTATACATAAAAAGGTTTCCTAGTATATACAAAAAATGGTAAATAGAATAAATGACAAAATGAGAAAAATAGTATAGTGTTAGATGAGATGAACAGGTGGCAGCGTAACATTGGTTCGATACAAAGATTTTCTGATTACAGCAGGCGAGTGGAATCAAGATGTTACAGTAACAAGGAGGTCAAGACGAGAAAGGGATGCTGTGAGAATTGGAAGGAGGTTGAGAGAGAAGTACTCAGCTAGTCACATAATAGGACTCTCTTGGCCACTGAAGGTCGGATCACTCGGTATAGAGTCTTCGGTCAAAGAATAGTTAGCATTGATACAAGAGAGAGAATAGAACATAGTATAACAACCCGAAGGTCTTAGGGAATTCAGCCATCTACCTTCTATGTATAGTTTCTTGTCATTGGCAAGTTGACGAGAGACAATTCTTTAGGTAAAGGACTGGAGGCCTCTAAGCTGTGTGCAAGTAAGCGGGCCAGTAGTTGGTATCCATCAGCTCCTTGGGGTTGTTAGAGATTTGCCCTCAAATCATGATCTTTTTCGTCATCTAGCATATAAGGAGTTAGGATGGTGACATTGAATGTGGTAGGCACGTCGTATCCCTCGAGTAGCTCAACTTCATAAGCATTATCATTAATGCGCCTAAGGATCTTGTAAGGTCCATTTGCTTTGAGAGATAGTTTGTTCGTCCTCCTATTAGGGAAGCATTCCTTGCTAAGATAGACCCAGATAAGGTCTCCAAGAGTATAAACGACTCGTCTCTTTCCTTGGCTTCCTTATTCCTTCTATTGGGCTACAGTCTTGCCCAATTGTTCGACAACCCTCTGATGTAACTTTTGAAATTCCTTGGCTCATTATAGGCTGGGTTAGCTTTCGCCTTGAGTAGTCGGACTGATAATTAAATTCAAATGTAAGTTTAGGTTAAGTCCATGAATGACCTTAAATGATGATTTTCTTATCGAGCTGTAAGCTGAGCGGTTGTAGATAAATTCAATGACAAGTAGGCATAAATCTCAGTCATACAAAGTCTTCCTAGCTGCTAGCAAGAGGTTATCGACTGTCCTATTCACAACTTTAGTTTGGCCATTTTTTTAGGGGTGGCAAGAAGTATTGAACATGACCTTATTGATGAGCTTATTCCATAGGGTCCTCTAAAAGAAGTTTGTGAACTTTGAGTCACAATCGAATATAATACTTCTTGGTACTCTATGCAGTTACAAAATTTCCTATAAAATGGGGTTAGCAACGAATAAAGCATCATTAGTTCTGTGGCAGGGAATGAAGTGGCCCATTTTGCTAAATTAATCGATTACCACCATGATTAAGTCATGTCTTCTCAGCGTTTAGGAAAGACTGAGTATGAAATTCATGCTTAGATTGGTTTACATTCGTTTTAGTATAGGCAAGGGTGTGTACTTTCCATACAGCTTTCGTTTTCCCTTTGCATGTTTACATACATCGCACCTCTCAAGAGTTCGATGCACGTCCTTCATTATCCTAAGCCAATAGAAATGTTCTTTTAAAATCTTAGTCGTCCTCTTTTCTTCGAAATGGCTAACCAAACCTCCCAGCATGAGCTTCTTAGACAAGTAGTTCTCTTACCAAACCACTTGGTACACAAGCTTACTTGCCCTTCATCGAGAACCCCTGATTCAAGTAGAACCTATTTACAGCACCTCCAACATTGCGCTTAGCCACTAGGGGCTCAAAATGTGGATCATGCTCATACTGATTAGGTAAAGTGCCAAACCCAATTACCTTAGCTTGTAATGTTGTGATAAGGGTATGATGACGAGAAAAAGCGTTAGCCACAATATTTGTACTCCCCTTCTTATACCTAATGACATAGCAAAAGATCTTTAAGTACTCGACTCATTTGGCATGATGCCAAGAAAGTTTTTGCTATCCTCGGAGGTGCTTGAGAGATTCATGATTTGAGTAGAGGATGAATTCTTTCGGTAATAAGTAATGCTACCAATTCTATAGTGTTTGGACAAGGGCGTAGAACTCCTTGTCATAGGTCGAGCAATTTAAGACTCTCCTCTAAGTTTCTCACTGAAGTAAGCAATAGGTCAATGCTTTTATATAAGGACAGCACCAATGCCGACTTTAGGCTCGTTACATTTAACCTCAAAAACTTTTTTGAAGTCAAGTAAGGTGAGTAGAGTTGATGTCAATTTAGACTTTATATCTTCAAAACTCTTATGAGCTTTCTCCAACCACTCAAACTTTGAGTGCTTCTTAGTCAGCTTGGTCAATGGTGCTATTATGGAACTGAAGTTTGGAATGAATCTCCGATAGAAAGAAACTCGACTATGGAAGCTCCTCACTTTGGTAGTATTAGTTAGCATGGGCCATTCGAGAATAGCTCTGAATTTCTTGTCATCAACTTGAACTCCTTCCTCTAAAATAACAAACCTGAGGAATACAACCTCGCTTTAGCAGAATACACATTTCTTTAAATTGCTGAATAATCTCTCAACATGGAAGATGTTGAATATCGATACTATAGACGAAAATGTCATCGAAATAAACCACAATACATTTGTCAATCAATGCCCTTAGGACATGGTTCATCAATCATATAAAAGTACTTGGCGCATTCGTCAGACCAAATGGTATCACCATCCATTCGAACAGATGATCCATTGTTTTGAAGATTGTCTTCCATTTATCTCTAGGTCTAATTCGTATTTGGTGGTAACTACTATTTAGATCAATCTTCGAAAAGATGTGAGCACCATGCAACTCATCGAGCATATCATCCAACCATGGGATCGGATATTAGTACTTAACAGTAATTTTGTTAATGGTATGGCTGTCAATGCATATTCTCCATGACCTATCTTTCTTTGATACTAGCACAACTAGGATGGCACATGGGCTCAAGCTCTTTTAGACATATCCGCGATTCACTAACTCATCTACTTGTTTCTTTAGTTCGGTTGCTTGCATGAGGTTAAGTCTATAAGCAAGTCGGTTCGGTAGGGTTGCTCTAGGCTAAAGGTCAACGCAATGTTCAATGCCTCTTAAGGGAGATAAACCTTTCGGTATCTCGGTAGGAAATAGGTTGGCATACTCTTCTAGTAGAGCTCTTACTTCGGTAGGTAAGTTCTTAGTTTCTCTCAACTCCAGTACTTTCCTGAATAATAAGAATGTACATACTTCTTCTTTGGTTTCTCGATAAAATTGAGTGCAGGAAATTACTAAGGATTTCTGTTGCATAGATCAGGCAACCTTCTCTTAAGACTCATAGACTTCCTTGAGGCTTACAGGAGTCAAAATTACTCTCCTTCCATCTTTTTGAAACATGCAAGTGTTCTTATACCCATCATGTAATACCTTCAAGTCAAACAACCAAAGTCAACTGAGTAAGATGTGTGAAGCATACATGGGTAAGACATCACACAACACCTTATCCTTATACCTATTGCTAATGGTAATTGGTACTTTAACCTACTTGGAAATGGGTAAACTTCCTTTCTAATTGAGTCAACGAATCTTATATGGCTTAAGTGTGGGAGGGTTGGCAACTTCATGGCCTTCACGACGCTTTATGCTATAACATTGGTACAGCTGCCTTTGTTAATGATTAGGGCACATAGTTTGCCATTCACTCGACAATTCGTGTGGAAGAGATTCTCCCTTTATGCATTCTCGTCTGCTACTAAAGTGCTGAGAGATCGACTCACAACAAAACAGTATTTAGCTCTTGCTTCGGGAGGTGTAAAGGCATCGAGGTCTTCTTTAAACTCCTTTAGTATTGGGTTAATGTCAACCTCCTCCTCTTCTTCACTAGCACTCTCTACTTCAAATTGAGGCTTGTCTTCTTTGATCGTCATGACACGTTGGTTTGGACATTGACTAGCTACATCTTCATAGTCGAGACATTTAAAGTATTTAATCTCTTGGGTCTTCCTTTAGAGCTCTGGCCTTGGTCTCTTCGAACCTTGGGTTCCTCGGCCTTACCTTTACCTTAGCCTTTATCAGGACGGCCTAGCACTTATCCTTGACAATCTACCTCAGAATTGTTTGGTGCAAGGTTGTAGTCTATTCTGCTCGACATGCTGCTTCGACTCGGCAACCTTGGTTGGCTAGTTTGGCTCCATCTCTACCTCTCAAACCTCTACGTTACTCGAATGGTCTCATTTAAACTTCCTAGTCTTTGTAATTCCATAATATGACCAATCTTAGTTCTCAGTCTAAAAATGAACCTTACTATAGTTCGTGCCTCGAGTTTGTCGACATCATAACGAATCATGAGTAACTAAAACTCTCAAACATAATTGTCTACTGATTTGTTACCTTGTTGTAAGTCTTGGAAATGTTGGAAAGTGTTCTACTCGTAGCGTTTGGAAATGAACTTACTTCTTAAAACTCTCTTCATTTCATTCCATGTTTGGATTTTGTATTGGGCCCTCAGGTGAACATTTTACAACTTCTTCTACCACATTGCTGTATATCTAGAAAATTTCAAAGCGGCCACTCAAATACGGATAGCATCTTCATAATCGTAGAAGTCAAATATCTTTTCGATCTTCTTCTCTCGATCCAGGTAGTTGTCAACACTACTAAACCCGTTGAAGCTCAGAATTTGTACCTGAGGTGCTCAACTCCCTTAGGAGATTTAAACTCACACTTGTCAATTCTAACATACTACTCCTCTTCTTCTTCATGCTCCTGCACTTCATCTAACTCCAACCTCCTTCTTGCAACTTTGTTGGCACCACGAAGTGGTACTTGGTTCATAAGAAGGGGTTTTGGTACTCACTATTCATTCATTTACCTTCTCAGTTTATCCCTTATTTCTCGGCCTTGTTTAGTGGCAATCCTATCTTGTAGCCCCATCTCTAAGACTCTTTGTATTGAGATAGCTAGATTGGCCACAATAGTGGTGAGGTCTTTTATTTGCTCATCATTAGTACATGGTGTCTGTTAGGTTACACAATTACGTCCTTGAGCATCACTCTTAGCATTGTTAATTTTTCCTTGAAGGCTAGGATTTGGCTTTCTCAAAAAGAATAAGCTTTAGAACACACTCTTCATGCAAGAAATTACTACACATAGAAAATATCAATCTAATAGTGAACTATGGACTTGCTTTGTTCTTCTGGATGAAAACAGAGTATAACAAACAATAGACTAGTAGGTATTATTGCAATACAGCTCTCGGTCGCAACACAGCTCTTGGTCACAACTTACAACCTTAAGCTCTGATACTAGAAAATTATGTGATGTGCCTAGGAACTTTGTTATTACCAAGGCTTCTCATAGGAGATGAGAAATCAATGGGTTCTTCGAAATATCGAAAAAAAGAGGGTACGTAGGTTGACGGATGAAATATAATAGCTGATGTGAAGTTACTAGGAGGATGTGAGCATAACACAATTGGACACTTCACTTGATATGACACACAAATTGATTTTAAGGTCCACCCACCACTAATCCTAAGCTAGTCGATAAGATTAGATAAGAGTGTGAGGAAAAAATGTACTTGGAGAGGGTTTTCTCACAAAAATAAGTATATTTAATGTCAGGAATTAGTGTAATGCTTTCAGCTACAAAGAGAATGGACTATTTATCATAAATCTTTAGGGCAACATTACAATTAAGGAAAATTACAAAAAAGGCATACATAAAAAGGGTTCTTAGTACATACAAAAAAGGGTAAATAGGACAAATGAAAAAAAGAGAAAAACAATATAGTATCAGATGAGATAGACAGGTGGCAGCATAACATTGGTTCCATACAAAGATTCTTTGGTTACAGTAGGCGAGTGGAATTAAGATGTTGCAGCAACAAGGAAGCCGAGACAAGAAAGGTATGCCATAAGAATTGGAAGAAAGCTGATAGAGAAGTACTTGGTCAGTAGGAGGCTAGTTCTTGTTACTTGGTAGGAAACTTTCGGTCACTGAAGCTTAGATCACTCGATATAGAGACTTCGGCCAGAGAATAGTCAGCATCGGTACAAGAGAGAAAATAGAGTATAGTATAACAACTCGAAGGTCTCAGGAAATTCAACCATCCATCTTCTATGTATAGTTTCTTGTCATCGGCAGGTTGACGAGAGAGAATTCTTTGAGTGAGGGACTGGAGGCCTCTAAGGTATATGTGAGTAAGTGGGCCAATAGTTGGTATCCCATTAGGTTACTTAGTATATATATTAAATTATAGAGACTTGTAACTTATTATCATTTTTGGAGATTTTAGTTGTTTACTATGCTCAACGTATCAATAGAGTATCAGAGACACCTGGTGGTTTGTAGCATCTTAGGTTTTAGGGTGTCATGGGTTTTGGGGCATTACACTATGGAATAAATGTTTATCCAATATAGTACAAAAAATGTGACATTTGATGTTAGTTAGATGTACAATTGTTCGAATAATAATTGTCTTATAACTAATAAGTTTATTACCAGATTTGAATTATTTCACAATTTGGTCTCAATTCTTATCTTCTTTCAAAATCGAATTGTTTTTGAAAGCAAGATTAGATGCCCATATTCTAAGTGTAAAATAAGTGTCCATATACTTGTCTTCTTTGCCTTCATTCAAAAGGTTTTAATAAGCTATATATGTTATAGTATTGGGAACATTTTAAAAGTGATGGATAAGGTAATGTAAGAGAAAGTTTAAGAAGTGTACAAAAGAATGGTGATAGATGTAAGGGATCTAAATTTTGATTGTCGTAGCATTAGCATTGAAGAGGATACAGTAAATCACAAGGCTTTGGAGTTTTTTGCTATGCTAAATGATGTTGTTGCAACATTATGGAAGATTTGTAAAAGTAAATGAAACTTTCTGCAATATCACAATTTCTAAATCTTAAGCTCAAGCGTAATATGAGCGAGGTACTTTTGATTGCCTTCTATCAATTATTAAACTATGTTGTCAGAGGATGAAAAATTAGTGGATAGCTACTATAGTTGCAAGAAATTAGCAACAAAACTTGGACTTACACATGAGAAGATTTTATTTATCATGTGCCATTTTTTTTTTTTTTTTTACAAAGAACATGAAAATAAGCTTATTTGTCCAATTTTTGGACATCCTCATTTCAAACTGAAATTTCCAAATAAAGGTAAGTAGAAGAATATTTTTTATAAGGTGCTACATAGAATATTTTTATAAGGTGCAACAGTATTTACTGCTAGCTCCAAGACTCCAATGGCTCTACATATTTAGAGAAACTGTAGAGAATATGGCATGGCATGTATACAATCATTCATTGGAAGGTATAGTTTTTGACTATAATAATAGTGAGGCATGGAAACTCTTTAATCAAGTGCATCTTTCATTTGTGATTGAATCAAGAAATGTATATATCGGTTTATATGCAGATGATTTTAATACTTTCAGTCAATCAACTACTCTTGACTTGCGCCAGCCAATAATTGTTTTAGTGTGTAATTTACCTCCATGGTTATGCATGAAATAATCTTATGTATTTTTAACTAGGCTCATCTCTGGACCTGAAAATCCATGGAAGCACATTGATGTATTGTTGAGACCATTAATTGATGAGATGAAACTATTATTGACCAGTGTAATTAGAACTTATGATGCTCCATTGAAAATATAATTTATAAATAATAGCTACTTTATTTTGGACAAATCACGACTTTCCTATTCATGTAATGTTGTTTGGATGGAGCACTGACTGGAAGTTAGCATTTCCTCTCATTACAATAGGAATTGAGCATGTTCTCATGACATGGAGCGTACTACGTACTAAATCTTTTACATTGAAGTATAGTGGAAAAACATCTTTTTGATTGTCATCGCCATTTTTTGCCTCTCAGTCATTCATATAAAAAGCAAAAAGATGAAATCGAAGTGATTGAACTAAAAAGGATCTTCTACCTTCTTGAAGTCTAGAAAAGAAATGTTAAGGAGAGTATCTACACTCTTTAATATTACTTTTGAAATTCAACATTATAAACATAAAATTGTTGCATTTGGCTTAAAGAAAATAACACAATTGGGTAAAGAAAAGATCAAGCTTTTGAATCGAAATGATCGAAATGGCCATAAATTTATGAACACATTTTTCAATCGTTCGTGAGTTTTATAAAAGGGATAAAATTACTAGAAATACTCGAATTTTCATATATTTTTTTTATTTTAATAACTAAATTTTAAATTTATTTATTTCAATATTCCAATTTTTTAAATAAGACAAGTTAGTATTTTTGTTATAACAATTGTTATAAATAATATTTATTTGTTTTATTTTAAAAAATTGAAGTACGGAAATGAAATAAAAAATTAAAATTTGAGCACTAAAATTGAAATAAAATGAAAGTTGTTATACTGATATTATTATTTTACTATTTTATAATAATAACTGTTATAACAAAAATATTAATTTATCTTATTTAAAAAATTAAAATACTAAAATAAACGAATTTAAAATTTAGATACCATAATAAAAAAATATAAAAATTTAGGTATTTATACTACCTTTACCACGTTTCATAGACGGCCATTCACCTTAGAATACTGGAGCGAACCACTTGCGTGATCGAGTATTTCACCATTGGACATGGAGATCTGACGCCACTGGAGGCTTCAACAATCGTCATGGTTGAGCGAAAAAAGTCAACCTCGAACGAACTAACCCAGTGGTCAGATTCGAATGAGATCCATCAAACCGACCTGAATCCCTACTCAACCAGCATGTTGACCCGTTAGAGACCCGGTTCGCTTTTTTTTTTTTCTTTTTTCTTTTTCCTTACTTTTTCTTCCAGTTTTTTTGTTTCTTTTTCATTTGATTTAGTTTATTTCTTTGATTTAAATATGGAAATATATCAACGTTTGTATAATTTAGGGCTTGCATTTTATTCGATGTGACTGTCTCTATGAATGCGTGGTTGATTTGAATATTTTCTTTTTCAATTACAGATTTGCATATTATCAGTATAATCGATCATATTTATGCTTGTACGTTTGATTTCATGATTGGCATATTCAATTTCATATTTGCATAATTGGTTAGGTTTGCATGATTAATATTAGTTAACATGTTTATATGATTAATATGTCTAGTTAGACTAGCTATATGTTCTATCCGATTACTTGTCACAATTGTGAGTTTAATGTGACTAATTAACATATTCGTATATTTGGTGTGATTAATCTTATCTCTGTGTATTATGGCTAATTCGTTGGGATTAGCAAGTATAGGTTGGTAGGGTTAATATATAGGTACAAGTGTTCAAATATTTGGAATAGGAACTTATTTAGAAACATCATGAAATTATTTTAGAATTTGTACTTGTAAAACTAATAAGATATAAGATATCCTATTAAACTAATAAATTTTTTTCTATCTTCTTATATCTTTCAACTTCAAATGTTTTTGTTTTTTAAAATAGCATTCTAGTTATATTTTTCTTTTTGATGCCATACATTACACCTAACGTAAATATTATATGGTGTTTTTTATTAGCAAACAACTAAATAACAAATAAATAGGGTACATGCACAAATAAAGAAGACATAAGCTTTATAGAATAAACAATAAATATTATCTTTTGAAATTTAACGTTATTATTTTTAGATTTTGATTAATAACTTGAAGTTTAGGGTTGGTGTTAAGTTTGAGCTAATTCTTTTTAACATCGACATAACGCTTTTTTCATTCTTTTAATTTTCTTGATTGAAGGAAATACAAGGTTTGTTTTCATTCATTATTATATATTATCCGATTATTTTAAAAAGTAAGTAGAGGATACATTGGACTTAGAACCTATGTCTTGTATACCTTAGAGAATAAGTTCTAGAGTAGGCATAAAGTATGATGTCATTATACTTGTACCTACTATGTAGGAGTAAGTTTCGAAAGATTGATATCCGAAATCTATTTTGTATCTATCAGTACTATTACGTTTTAAGAATATAGTAGGGTATAAATGTAAAAACATCAATAATAGCTGTACAATTTGTAGAAGTTAGCAATTTGGTAGATTGTAAATAATGGTTTATAATAGTTAAAACATAGTTTTAGTAGATATTATTAGAGGGAAAATTAATTACTATTAACAGCAAGTAAATCCTAGATTATGTATTTCTATGAATAATAATACATCAATGAAGATTGGATAATAAGTTTTTAAGCAAATTGTTAGGTGTCTTTTCTTTGAAACTTGGCAAGGAACTTGGTTATCTCGAAATAAGCTTAAACTTCAATCTTTTCATTCATTTAATTGATTCCACAATTACATGCTTCATGTAAACATCCATAATATAATTTATAATAGGATAGTGGGCTACGATTTTTAAAAAATGTATACCTAGAAGGTATCAAATTGAGTAGGGTTCGCATAAATACATTATATGTCAAGTTATATGCTCATACTTATCAATATATACATTAAATATCGCTATATTTAATTATTATATGATTGTGATTAGCATTACATTTTTTTTTAAGAAAAAAGGTTTTCCCATATGTTGCATAAATTAGGACTTCTACATAATTAGACTTTTTAAAAATTGCGGTTCTTATTTTTTTTACAAAATTAAGCCATCAAAGTTTTTCTTAAAAAATTTAGGATTTTTCCATGATTCTTAGTAGGCTTTTTCAACAACACAAAAATAATTAATTGTTTTCTTTTTAAATTCGATTTTAGGACTTTTCAGAATATGGCATCCAGAACTAGGATCTTATTAGAATTTTCAATAAGAACAGAAAATTGATAAAAATATTAAATTTGAGTACTTTTAGAAAATAAAATTGATCTTCTAAATCGATAAACTATAATTTTATTAAAGGGGAACTAAGATAGTCCGATTTTAAACAACAAATACATAGGCACGTACATGTCGAGCATAAAAAATTAATAAAATTTATTTCCCCTAAAGTTGTAAAAAAAATAAAAATATATAAAAATAAAATTATTAATTTTTCTTTTGGCACCCATTTTTATTGTTGGAAATAATTTTATTTATTTATTAGCCAACTTTCATGAAAATGAATAACCCCTCTTCTTAATTTAGATAATGTTACAAGTAACCCTTTAAGGTTTTGAAATATTATCCTCAAACCCAAAAGTCTTTGTCTTTCAAATAAAGATCTGTTTTTACGAAAAAGAAAGAAGATTTTTCGCAGATTAGTGGCTGCATAGGGTTTTTCTCGACCCAATGAATCTAACCTTTCCGTTTTTGACCAACTTATGTTAGTTGGCAACTTTAAGTTAACTTTATAAAAATCTTTTCTGAGAAAATATATTTTAGCATTTTTCAAAAAGTGGTATCTCTTGATTTCTCTTCAAGCAACTTATATTATCATAGATCGGACTTATAATACGTTAAAACCAGGGAAATGGATCTAAATTTCAGGCTCGGCAATTGTTTTTTACGCTTCCACCTAAAATTCTATCTAAAATTTTTATGAGTTTAAAAAATAAGACAGTTGGGACTATGATATTAAAAAACATTATCAGCACGTCCTGTTATTGTCAACATGCAGATTGCCATCTTAAAAGAACTTATCAATATAAAATGCTGGCCATTCTGAGAGCAAAAGTTTTTTTTTTTTTTTTCCTTGTTGGTAATTAAGTTGAGATATATATTAGTTTAATATAAAAGAAGATTTGAAATCTACCAATGTTACTATAATGATTTTTTTTCCCATTTCTTCAATTATTGATGACTCGATTGATAGCTATCCATTCTATCTCTCACTTTCTTTCTTTTTTTAATCCCCTCCCATCACTAAACATTACAACTTTGACAAGGAAACATTCAACTTTATGTATTCTATTTGAAAACTCATATTTATGCAATTAGGTTATAATGGTTTTAGAACACTTAAACCCTTTTAGATTAAGGTTCTGTTTAGATGGTTTATTTTTTATTTATATCTTATCTATATTTATTTAAAATTTGATATTTAAAAATCATCTTATCTATATTTTATCTATTTCTATTTTATAATTACGATAAAAGTGATTATCGGAGTTTCAAAATTGAAAAATAAAATTTCACGTATTTTTAAAAAAATAAATTTGAAAAAAAATTATATTTTATCCATTGGAGATAATTATTTTAATTGGATAATTCATTTTAGAAGATAGGTATATATGAAGTTTTGTTTCCATTGCAAGATTTAAATAAACACAAAATAAACATCAATAAAATGAAAAAAAATAGATAAATCAAACAAAGCCTAGATTATATAATAGTTTTTTCCTTTTCGTCGTGAATAGAAAATGCTCAACTGTCATCTTCATATAATGTATTTATCCTTGGATTTTTTTTTTCCATATTTCGGTTTGGTGAAAAAAAATTGGGAAGACAACGTGGGTAGTAACTAATTATTTGTTAAGGAGGGTTACAATAATTAAAGGAAGTCACCGAAATAGAATCTCATAAATTTCTTTTATAACGATGATTATGTCGAAATGTCCTTTATAGAGGAAACTAACTTAGGCAACTAGCAGGACCTGCCCCTATCAATCATGGGTCAAAGACCTGTTTTCATGTGGTGATTTTTTGTTCTATTTATAAATTAGATGGTAGATTCTTTTCCTTAAGGGGGATTGTCGCTAGAACATGGTCCTAAATTTGATGTGCATCGGTTGCACGAGAATTCTTGTGTTTTATTGTCAGTGCGTTGAAACGAAAGGAAGAAAAATTGATTTTCCACTTCCATGTGAACATACAGGAGAAGAAAATTTGCCCTTCCTCATGTTGAACAAAAGACGAAACAACTAACATATTTACTAAAACACAGTGTGGGCCCGGCAACTAGCCCTAACCATGCGCCTGACGTATCATCATTCATTGTCCTTGTGCTTGCTTGGTTCTCCCTTGACACTTTTCTTCACATTTCTCTCCGATATTGCCGCAATTTCTGGATAAAAAGATCTTAAACTACCCGACCAAAACTCAAAAATTCATATTAGATATTTACAGGCGATGGGAAGCAGCTGCAGTAATGTTAAGGCAGAGTTGGTATCGCATAAAAACCTATTTCATATAACATAAAATAAATCTATCTTTATAATTTTAGAAATAATTCTAAACTAAATTTTTAAATGATAATATTAAATTTTATATTATTAACAAGTAAAATTTTTTAAATTTTCTTCCATCTTTCGATCATAAACTTTTGTATCCAAAAGAAGCAATCTGTGTTATTTTTCTTTTTCCTTTTATAGATACATAATTCGTGTTTTTTAATTTTATATAAATTACAAATAAGAGACATATAACAATGTTTCAGTAGTTGATTATATTATTAAATAATTTAACCTAATAATGTAATTAAAAATTCTTTAGAAAAACAACAATTAAAATAAAACAACTGAAAATTCTTTTAGATTAAAAAAAAAAGGAGCAACGGTGGTCCAACGGAGAAGAAGTGCGCTGGAGCAGGTAATCAGAAAACAAAATAAAAATGATTCAATGGAGAAACAAATGACTCACAGGATGCATCCACAGCAAAAAAAAGTTCAACGCCGGAAAACCAAATCTCGCCGGGGATGCGCTGAGGGAGACTGAGGCGAAGCTAAGGATGTGGATTAAAATTCTCACTTAAAACCCAGACTCTTTTTGGAAGTGAATCGCAACATAGATGGCTATCATGTGTATAACTTTAGTGTTGGTCCACACAAAAGGAAGCCATAAATTTGCTAGCAGGGTTGAGCTAGTTCAAAATAATTTCGTCGCTTACCCGACCGACATGACACGAAAGATAAATCCGACCCAATACGCTTCGAAAACGCCCCTTCACCGAAGAGTTTTCCGAACATGAATTCGCTACCGTCGTCGGAGAAGATGATCGAGGACTGAAGTTCTGTTGTGCTATTCATCAACTAATCTGATGAGGGACCGGACCTGCAGTGCTTTCAAGCTCTCATTGTCGCTTTTGCTCCATCAAGTCATAATTCATTATTTTCAGTACTTTTTCAAAATTTAATTTGCATATTTTTAAAAGAAATTTAGTTATATTATTAATTTAAATTATCTAATAATATAATACACCATTAAAAACTCGATAGGTGTTTTTTATTTGTAATTTGCATAAAATTTAAAAACACAGATTATCTGTTTCTAAAACTAAAATATGAAAAAGAAAACATTTTGTATAAAAGTATTAAAATAAAGGCAATGTGTTATGACCGAAGATGGAAGATAGACAAGAATCATAGAAGATGTCCAAAGTATTTGATTAACTATGTATAAAGACTCAAGCACACTAACAAACACCAAAAGGAGTCATTTGGATAAGTAACATATGCAGATCGAAGTATTCTATAACAAGTAGCATGAGGAGTCGTACAAATAATCAATAGTATAAGTAGATTTTATAATCAGTTACAAACTATAAAACTAATAAAAGAAATAACATAATTTTGTAATTTTACAGTTACAAATGAACTAATAAGTACGGAGACATGTAAAAAAAGAAGAAGAGGATAATAGTAGATTGGGGATCAAAAAACCCTAAAGTGAACCTTTCTATAAGGAGCTTCTTTAATGCTCGAAGGCCAAGGCTTATCAATCGAGATTCTCTTTTTGCCTTTCAAAGGTTTGCTACATCAATACCTTGTACACATAAAACAATTAGGTTAGATTCATACTAATAAGAGATGAACAACATAACATCTTCCAATAATTAGAACATCCCTTTTGATCACATCATCCCTTCGGTTACTCAAATCTGTACATTTTTTCTCAAATCATAATCATAAAGTGTGCTGTTTTGAAAACCCTAAACTTTGTTCTTAGAGAAAGGAAGAAAGAATACGAAGACAAAGAGACAAGGAGAAAAGAAAGAGTCTTATTTGTAGTCTGGAGAAGAATCTAGACTGAGTTCGGCTTTGTAATCATAAGTGGGTATGAACAAGAGTTAAAATACAGGCTTTGGTTATTAAGTGAGCCTGAGCTAACCTTTAGTTGGCCTAACAATTGGTGCTTTCATTGTTCATTGAATATACTTGAAGATTTAGTAAGGACATGGTGAACAATATTAGAAGAATCGTTAGTTTACAAAAGGATATTCAAAAGCATGATGCTAAATTGGTATCTTTGGACTAAAGAATGGATAATGTAGAGCATATGTTGGGTGAAATAAATGAAAATTTCAAGAACTTTTTAAGAACTTTTCAACCTCCAGAAAAAAATTAGAAAAATCCTAAGGACAATGAGAATTCTTTATCGTTTTCATCTATAATGATGAGGAATCATATCAGTTTTGTCAATCAATCAAATTAGATTTACCAAAGTTTTTAGGACAAGATCCATAATCTTAGCTTTATAAGGTAAATCAATTTTTTGAGTTTCATGAAGTGTTATTGTCTCAAAGGGTGAAAATGGCTGCTTTTACTATGGAAAATGAAGCTCTATGGTGATTTCAATGGTTAACAAAGAATGATTTGTTAACTACGTAGGTAGCATTTAAAAGAGTAGTGAAGACAAGGTTTGGACCTTCAATTTTTTAATATTATTAAGGACAATTGTCAAAATATTGCAGAAAACACCAGTCTTGGAATATCAAAATGAGTTTGAAAACTTACTCAATCATATTTCGGGATTGTTTGAAAGTTTTATCCAGAGTTGCTTTGTATCTGGACTAGAAGCCAACATATAGGTGAAGGTGATATCAACTAAACCATCATCATATTTAGAAGCCAAATTGCATGAGACAAAGCTACAAAGACTTTTCAATACATGTTTTTCATTATCAAAATCTCATAACCAACCATCTTTTTCAAAACTACCTTTTCAAAATAAAATTTCAAACCCATCTTTCCTTTCAAGACCATATCATCAACCATCATTTCAGAAACTAACCAATTCAACGATCTCATCACAAGCTTTAAATAAGCCTAATAGCCAAAACATTCATTGCAAAACCAATTTTATAAATTCTAATTAGAAATCATTACCTATAAAGAGAATGACAGCAGTCGAATTGTCTTTAAGAAGAGAAAAAGGGCTTTTGTTATAATTATGATGAAAAATACCATAAAGGGCATGTTTGTAAAGCAAAGTTTCTTATGGTAATTTAGCTTGATGAAAATCAACTTGATCAGGAAGAGGATTTGGAGTTACAAGAGGAGGAGGAAAATGGTGAAGGGGTTGGTGAATGTGAAGCAATTGATGAAACAATGGAAATAAGCTACCATGCAATTTCCGGATCTGTAGCTCCTAAAACATTAAGATTGAAGGGAACAATAAGATGTAAGCATGTTTCCATATTAGTAGATTTTGGAAGCACACATAATTTCATGTATCTTATTATCGCAAAAATGTTAGATTTACCAGTAATTTCAATTCCTAAATTTTTGGTGATGATTGGAAATTGTGATTATTTGACATACTTGACTATGTGTAAAGAAGTGCCATTAGTGCTTAATGGAATTACATTTTTAGTCGATTTTTATATTTTACAAATCCACGGAGCTGAGTTGGTATTAGGAATACAGTGGTTGGTAACTTTGGGCCCCATTACTGTTGACTATGCTTTGTTAAGCATGAAGTTTTTGTGGTAAGGGAAAACAGTGGAGTTTCAAGGAAATAAAGACATAATTTCAAAGCAAATTGAGGGTTCATAGTTGAGGAAGTTGATAAAGTTTAACAATGTGGTTTGTTTTCTCAATTTAGTGGCTTAGAAGGATCTAAAACCTCATGATACTACCAGTAATAATGACCTTGAATCATTATTGAGTAGATTTCAGGATATTTTTGTGACTCTTACATCATTGTCACCAGTGTATGATGTTTGGCACCATATTCACTTACATGATGAAACAAAAGCCATAAATGTTAGACCATATCGCTATTCATATCTCCAAAAAGGAGAAACAGAGAAGTTAGTCAAGGAAATGTTGGAGAGTGGAGTTATTCTAGTACTAGTCCTTTTTCATCACGAATGTTACTGGTAAAGAAAAAAAGATGGTTTATGGAGCTTTTGTGTGGATTATAAGGCATTAAATTAAGCAACTATCCTTGACAAATTTCCAATAGCAACAATTGATGAGCTATTAGATAAGTTAGGGAGAGCCACAATTTTTTTCCAAAATGGATTTGCTTGTGAGATATCATCAAATCAGGATGAATCCAGTGAATGTACATAAAACAGCATTTGGGACATTACAAATTTTTGTTAATGCCTTTTAGATTGTCGAATGCTCCATCAACACTTCAATCAATAATGAATAGCATTTTTAGGCCTCATCTCAAAAAATTCATTATAATATTTTTTGATGACATTCTGATATGCAGTAGAAATGTACAAAATCATATGGTGTACTTAGAAAAAGCTTTTAACTACTTGAGAAAACATGTTTTTAATCTTAAAAAGAACAAGTGTGTTTTTGTTGAAGATAGTATTTACTATTTTGGACATATTGTTTCACAAGAAGGAGTGAAACTAGACCTAGAAAAGGTGGTAGCTATAAAGACATGGCCTCAGCCGACAACATGGAAGCAGCTGAGATATTTTTAAGCATTACTGGATATTATAGACACTTTGTGAAAGATTATGTTAAGATAGCTTTTCCTTTAACAATTTTGTTAAGAAAAAATAGTTTTGATTGAACTTCCAAAGTAATAGAAGCTTTTCTCAAATTAAAGGAGTCACTGATGTCTACACTAATATTAGCTCTTCCAGATTTCTTAAAGACATTTATTATAGAAATAGATGCATTAGGAATGGGACTGGGAGTAGTTTTGCATTAGGGCAAAAATCTTATTGCATATTTTAGCAAGAAATTTAGCCTAAGGATGTAGAAAGCAAGTTTTTATGTGAGAGAGTTACTGGCCGTGGTGGAACCAGTGTAGAAATGGAGACAATATCTTTTAGGGAGGCATTTCATAATTAAAATAGATAAGAAGAGTCTAAAAGAATTACTAACTCAAGTAATTTAGACTCTAAAATAACAAGAATATATAGTGAAGTTAATGGGATATGATTATGAAATACAATATAAACTAGGCCTTGATAATAAAGTAGTAAATGCCTTGTTTAGGAGGTTTGAAGAACAATTTCAATTGTTAACTTTATTGATTCCTTCTTTGGACTAATCAGTTTAATTAAGAAGGAATTAGAGCACAATGAATAATGGATAAGATTGAGGGATAAATGTTGTAGAGGGGAGTCACTTGAGGTGTCATTATCTTATAAAGATGGATTACTCTATTTTGGCAACAAAATTTTCATTTCCTCAAATTTATCCTTCATCCTTACTTTATTGGTGGAGTTTCATGCTACCTCGATGGAAGGTCATGTGGGAATAATTAAAACTTATAAGTGTCTAAGTACTGCATTTTACTGGAAAGGAATGAGTAAGGATATAGAAAAATTTGTGAAATGTTGTCATGTTTGCCAGCAGATTAAATATCTGACATCTCCAGCATGGTTATTATAACCACTTCCTATGCCACAACAAATTTTTGATGATGTTTCAATGGATTTTGTTACTGGTTTACCATTATCAAAAGGGTATTCAACAATATTGGTGGTTGTGGACAGACTTACAAAATATTGTCACTTAGGACCCTTAACGGCTAATTATATAGCTGCATCAATTGGCAAGTTTGTTAGGTGACTTGGTGGTAAAACTTCATGGTTTTTTGAGAACTATTATCCCTGATAGAGATAGTGTGTTTTTAAGTAAATTTTAAAGAGAGCTTTTTAAGTTAAGTGAAACACAGTTGAAGATGAGTTTAGTATACTATCCTTAGCTAGATGGTTAAATAGAAGTTTTGAATAGGATTGTGGAACACTATTTGAGGGCCTTTGTTATAGAGTCACTAAATTTAAGGCTTAAGTATCTACCTTGGGAAAAATTTTCATTTAACATTAGTTTTCACATTAGTACTCAACTAACTCCTTTTAAAGCAGTATATGGAAGAGATTCTCCTTAGATTCCCAAATATGTGAAAGGGTTTTCATTAATGGAGGCAGTAGATCAAGAGCTACAGAATAGAGATGATGTATTAACCCTTTTAAAGAATAACTTGGGCAAAGCAAAGTAGAAGATGAAGAATTTTGCTGATCAAAAGTAATTCGATAAAGAGTTGCTTATTGGAGATTAGGCTTATGTAAAATTACAGCCTATAGACAAAATTCATTAGCTAATCGAATTTTCTTTAAGCTATCTAGAAGGTATTTTGGCCCTTTTGAAGTGAGTAAATGCATAAGACCAGTAGCTTATAGACTCAATTTACTAGAACAATCTAGAATTCATCCTATTTTTCATATTTCTCTTTTGAAGAAAGCCGAGGGCAAAAAGGATGAACTTAGACTACTACTAGCTTTAGATTTGGATAATCATCTAGTGGTCCAACCTACAGTAGTTTTGGATGTTAAGGAGCTTTTCAAATAGGGGATTAAACAACTTTTGGTCTAATGGGAGTCATTTTTTCTAAAGGATTCTACTTACATAGATTCACAAGATTTTATCAGGGATTATCCTAAATTTGACCTTAAGGGTAAGGTCAATGTCTGAGAAGGGGAGAAATCTGTTATGAGAGAAGATGGAAGACAAATAAGAATCAACAGAAGACTTCCGAAGTATATGGACGACTATGTATAAAGACTTAAGCATACTATCACAAACACCAAAACGAGTCATTTGGATAAGTAACATACGTAGAATGAAGTATTCCATAACAAGCAGCATGGTGAGTTATATAGACAATCAATGGTATAAGTAGTTTTTACAATTAGTTACAAATGAACTATTAGGTACGGAGATGTGTATAAAAAGAAGAGGATAATAGTAGATTGGGGATAAAAAAACCTTAAAGTGAACCTTTCTATAATGAGCATCTTAGGCGCTCGAACCAAGGCTTATCAATTAAGATTCCCTTTTTGCCTTTCAAACATTCGTTACGTCAATACCTCGCACACATTAAACAATTAGGTTAGATTCATACTAATAAGAGATAAACAACACAATAACTTCCAATAATTAGATCATCCTTTGGTTAATCAGATTTTTACATTTTTTCTCCAATCATCATCATAAAGTGTGTTGTTTCAAAAACCCTAAACTTTGTTCTTAGAGAGAGGAAGAAAGAATACAAAGACAGAGAGAAAGAGAAAAGAAAGAATCTTACTTGTAGTCAGGAAAAGGATTTAGAATAAGTTTCGCTTTGTAACACGGGCTTTGATTATTAAGTGGGCCTGGACTGACCATCCTAACACAATGTATTTGTAATTCACCAAAAATGAAATAGAAAGGAGTCAGCTGTTATCAAGTGAAAATATTCAATTGCTTTTAAATCTTTTTCAAATCTTTCCTGGGTCATAATGGCACATGCATGTGTCTCCTGTCGTTACCACCAACCTGTGCGTCGCGTCTTTCGCTTTAAGTCTCTTAAAATTGTTGTTTTCTTCTTCAAAGCAGCGAATTCTTGCGTATACGGGAGCTCCTTCTACCTTACATCCGATCCCAAACGACAAAGTTCAGGGGTCGTTGAAGAAACTGGACGCTTGTCTTAATAAGGAAAAAGGAAAGATAAATCACATACACTAACAGATGATAAGGTTGAGGGATGGCTTTTGTCATTTTTACATTGTTGCTATCACATTTCAGGGGAAGTTGGGAAATTTAATTTTCTCTTCGTTCTACTTCTGTGCATTGACATGACATCTAGGCATAAGGGTGGGTCTACTTTCATGAAGGCAAAATGGACACTTATCATCAAGTCCTTTTGTCTCTCCCTCTGGACCGAACAAAAAGAAAGATCATATACATTTATTTTAGGTAGCTGAATATTTGGACACTAATAATTTTATTTAACATTAACCTGAAAAATAATAAAAGAAAGGAAAACTTGAAAATTTACTAAGGAACGTCATTTAAACAATAAATATGATAAAAATATTTTCTCAACAAAACTTAAAAAGTAAGATATAGATGGAGATTGATCAATCTCATTGGTTTTCCTAAGAATATGATCGAAAGATTTGCAAACTTCTTCATTTAATTCCTCAACACGATTCTCCTATGGAACATAATCAAAAGACTCATAAATTTTTTCCTCTATTTCAAGTGAACTATTTTGAATATTTTAATCATGTTTTGGTTCAACTTTAAGAGAATTGTCTCTATGCTATTTTCTTGGCCATTAAGTGTCTTGGTTTTCAATTTTTACATTATTTATCTAACTAGCGGTAATTTAGGAATTCCTATCTCATCAAAACGTTGATCAATGTGTTTGAGTAGGTGACTCATTATACTATACGTGGTTGTAAGCAAATTCATCTAGACATCAATTATTGTATTATCATAGTAATATTAGTGTCCTTGTTCAAGTTTCCTCTAAAAGTTGCACCACTATGGTTTTTCAAGTCTTATACAATTTTTTTTTTTTAATCCAAGAACAAGTGCTAAATCAAGGCTCTAAAATGAAACATAAGAGTAAATTCTGATATCAAACTTGATGTAGGATAGTGAAAGCGAAAAATAATAAAATAATGGAAAACTTGAAAATTTTATTAAGAAAATATAATCTACATAATAAATATAATACATAATAGCCTCACACCACTTAGACCTAAGACAATGCTTGTTTTGAACCATACTCCAGTTCATTGAACCTGATCAAGCTCGATTGGTCTAGGCCTAAACTGGCAATAACCTCTAGGTATAGTGAGTCAAGTTAATTTAGCATTGCAAACCTATCAAACTTGCAAGCCTTAGAATCGGTGGGCCAACCTAAATATTCAGCTTACTCTTTTTTTTCTTTGAAAAAAGTTGATCAAAAGAAAAATATTATATTTATATATGCAAGATATGTATGTGCATATATCAATATGTTTTTCATCAATAATTTTTCTTTATGTATTTATCCATATTTTACAACAATATTTGAGTATTTGGTGCATATGTTCTATATATATGCAAGATATATATGTGTGCATATCAATATATATATTTACTTAAGAGGCTAAGACGTATTAATGGATATATATATATGTATGTATGTAAATATATATAAATATATGTAAATGTATGTTAGTATATATATAACCGAAGAAAAAATTACAAAAAGTTCAAATATCGGTTTATGGGTTCATTAAACTGGCGGTTCAAATGAGTCGTCTAAAACCAGCCTCTCTTAGATTGATTATGGTTCACCTCTCGGATAATCTATAAATCAGCGAGCCCAAACCGGTTTCAGGCCAGTCCGGCCCGCATCCCAGGTCTGCAACACACCATAATGTTTTGATAACCTCACATAAAGGGAAAAAAAAAATCACATCTCTTAAAGTAAATAATTTTTAGTAATGTATTATCATTCACTACTCTTTCTCCAACGGCATCATTCAAGGCATATTTCTAGGATTTATGAATTTAAATAACATTCTTCTTAATGTACCCATAGGTTGGAGTCGCTACCCATACGTTGGTTTGCCTCGATTGGAAATAAATTAGTGCGTGCTATTGTATGTTGATTTTCTTTTATATATTGGTCGAGCTTATGAGAAAATTATTGTTAATGTTCAGTTTGTATCAAGGATTATAGAGGCAAAGATTACACATAAAAGATATAATTGTGGTGTTGAAGTCATGTTATTGTCTATTAGTATAAATATTAATTTTTCAATTTGAATGGATTATGCTTGAATTATCTATTCTTTAAGTTGTAATATAGGTCGCTTAAAAACAAAAAGGATGAAAGAAAAAAAACCTATAAGTGAATTAGCAAAAAAATTTATGTGCACAATTAGAAAAAAGTGTGCTCTATAATTATTGCTCTATATTTGCAGTCTTCATATGGTATTTAGTTTAGTTGGTCATGGAAAATGAAAAAGAATTGGAAATATGATGCCAAGGTCTCCATGCGGTATAGTTACCATCAAAATTAAAAGGAAAATTATTATCTATTCCTTCCTGGAGTCTATACATAAAATGAGACAAAATGAAAAACAAAACCGCATAGGTCATATACTTATGTTAAGACCATCAACACGGTTTCCCTGGAAATTGTTCTCTTTTAACTATTTCCCAGATGACTTTTTTATTTGATTCGACTTTTGCACGTTAGTACTTAGTAGTGGAAGGAAGTGGAAATAATACATATACATTTATTATATATATGTATATATCATTGTTATTTGATTTTGCATTCTTTACATATTTTCTTTTTTCAAAATTTCCTAATTTTTTTTATTATTTTCTAATTATTTTATTGTATTAATTATTTATTAAAAATACATGGACCAATTAAAAAGTGTTATGTATCATAGTTAACGGCAAACTAACAGAAGAATTGTTTGAAAATTTTTGTAAATATTAAGGAATCAAATAAAATTTTGAAATGCTTAGGACTTGAACAATAAAAAGGTAAAAGGTTGACTCTTAGTACTTTTTGGTAAACCAATTAGAAATTGCCATTATAATAGTTAATGGAAAAGTTAATAGCAAACTAATAGGAGACTTTTTGAAAACTTTTGAAAACGTTTCATACTCAAATAAAAATATTGAAACATTGAGGATCCCAACAAAAAAGGTGTAAAAGTTTAAGTTTTAATTTATATTAAAAATTTGTATTGTGAGTTTTATAAATTATATAAATAAATGTTAAGGATTTTTATTTAAAAATATCATGGGTAAAGCATAGGCGTTGGTAAAAAAAAAAAAAAAAAAAAAAGCCTTTGAAGAAATTCGATTACGGATAAGAATTCTCTTAGCCTAGTGCGTCCAATGAGGCCGCACTTGCATGTGCGTGCAAACTTTTCATGAAAGCGACAATTAGCCCGGTAGGTCAAATGTCAAATGAAGAATAGAGTTTCTCTCGATCGAATGTTATTTTAACCTAGAAACATAACATTGATTTGGTAGACAATCATTCAAAGGATTCCATCAAGATATTTTAAGTTAAGATTGAATGGAGAAATGAGTTGGATCCTTTCATGGCAACTAATTGACTTGCAAACAAGCTAAGAATTTATTCAAGGGATTCCTGTCCTCCTTAATATTTTGCAGTTGATGTCTTGCATTTATAATATTGTGCAGCATACATTATGCATGTTCATTAATCATTTCTATAATCCATTATCACTTTTTGTTGTTAAATCACCAATATATAATTTGTAAGATTTATATCTATTGAATAAATTTTTATCTCATATAGTAGAGAAAATATGACATTTGATGCTAGTTGGATGTATCATTGTTGCAATAACCTTATGACTAAAGAGCTTATTAACAGGTTTGAATTATTTCTTGACTCTTTCTTCTGTTAAACCTGAGTTGTTTCTGAAAAAAAGATTAGATACCCATATTCTAATTTGCAAAAACGAGAGGCTACACAATCAAGAAGAAGTAAAATGATTTTAGTAAGCTATATACATGGTGGTATGCATATGGAACCTTCTAAAAGTGATGGAGAAGGGTATGTTAAAGAATCTTCAAAAAAGAAAAAAGAATGCGAATAATGACATCAAAATGTACGCAACGATGGTAATAGATGCAAGGGATCTTAATTTTGATTGTGGTGGCATTGATATTAAAGAGGATGCAATAAATCCCAAGGCTTGGGAGTTTTTTGCTATGATAATTGATGTTGATGAAGGATTGTAAAAAGCAAACATAAATTTTTGCAGTTTCACAATTTCCAGATCTTAAGCTCGAGTGTAATATGAGTGAGGCATTTTTTTTTTTTTCTTAATAGCCTTCTATCAATTGTCAGCAGAGGATGAAAAATTAGTGAATAGCTATTACAGTTACTAGAAGTTAGTAGCATGTCAAGTCCCTAATTTGATTTGAATAATAACAAAACATATGATAAGTTATTATTAATATACTTGGTTGAGTATACAGGAGGAAATTTAAGTTAAAACAACTAAGGAAATTTGAGTTTTACTTAAAGTTAGAGAGTAAGTCAAAGATTACAAAATGCCTTAGTAGATTTGGTCAAAAATATGGACAAGACTATAAAAACAGTTTGTAGGAACAAGTTCAGTATAAGATTAGAGCCCAGGTTAGAGTGTTTGTCCAGAAAACTTCAATGAACAAGTTAAGAGCAGAATTATTTGTAAGTTGAAATTAAAATTTAAGATTGAAGACCCAACTCCATTATATGAAGTGTATTTGGATAATGCACTCAATTCCATTCCATACAAGTTGGATTAAAATTCTAGAGGTTCAATCTTAATTAAGGAGGATTAACAAATTTAGATTGCAAATCTATTTTATTAAGTTAAAGAACTATTTGTATGTTTTAATTGGAATTATATCAGACTTTACGGATTGCATTAAGTTGATTTCAAGTTTAAAGCACTAGAAATTTAGACTAATCAGGTTAAAATGAGAATTTCAAAAGAAGATCTTTCAAGAACAAAGATTTAAGTAAGTTCTACTAGATATTTTGAAGGATAATTGTGTCTTTCGACGTTTGGATGCTATTAGGTTTAATTTGACTCCTTTTTGGAGTATGAATTTTGGTCGTCTAAAATTTTTGCATTTAAGAATAATTCTTGGGGAAAAGATATATATCAGGTTGGTTAATCCCCAAGAAGATATAGAGAGACTTGGAGATAAGGATCGGGTTTCAATA
Organism: Lumnitzera racemosa; assembly: GCA_024138005.1. Taxonomy (NCBI): domain Eukaryota; kingdom Viridiplantae; phylum Streptophyta; class Magnoliopsida; order Myrtales; family Combretaceae; genus Lumnitzera; species Lumnitzera racemosa. The sequence goes on from JAMXBC010000007.1 coordinate 39,404,939, forward strand.
GATGTGGATAAGGCTTAGTTTTTTTATCTGATATGGATAAGATTGCATCTTAGTGTTTCAAATTTAAAAATCAATTGAAAATAAGTCAGAATATCTTGAAGATTAACGGAAATATCAGGATTCTAAGTTTATATTCCCAACCTCAACGAATTGAAGATTTTCTTTTAAAGATTCAAAATTTCGAATTTCTTGCTGATCTTTTGGAAAATTAAATTCAAATAATCTAGACCATTTCATAGGAAATATTTGTTGAAGGTGTTAGCACAAGATCTTCTTTATTAGATAAGGTTCATCAATTAAAAATTAAAACTCAAATAAAATTTTTTTTTTCCCTCGAAAAGAAAAGGGAGCAAGCAACATGTTAATCTCGGAAGATAAGGATTGAGCTAAGAAAAAAGATTAAGTAAGTCATTACAACATTTTGGTATATAAAAGGAGCTCATTCAAACGAGAAGCATACTTTTAGCAATTGATCGGTGAGAATTATTTTGTAAAAATCTCTTACAAGACTTAGTTAAGTCTTAATTAGAGACTTTGTTGAAGATTGATATACATCTTTTCTATTTGATTTTTTTTTTTAGCAAATCGTTTTGAAAACTTTGTTGTATCTTTTTATTTCCTTGTATTTTTCATTGAAAGTGATAAAGTGTTCAACAGTGTGAGAGAAGCTAGGTTAGATCTCTATAGATGTGTAGATAGCCATATGTAAGGCTACATACTAGAGTAGAGATTTATTGAAGGCAAAGATTGGTAGGTTGCTGTAACTTCTCCCATTAATTTGATTTTTGATTGCAGAGTAGTGGAACAACACCAATGAGGAAGACTAAGTCCCTAGTAGTGAATCTAGAAGAGAGTAATAGGTATAAGGTTGAAACTCTTTAAATCCTAAGTTTGATTCTCTTCTCCCTTATCTCTTTATTTATTATTATATTTTTAGCTTTGTGCTCGTACACTAAAACTATAAAAATACCATGATGCACCTATGTTATTAAGAGGGGTTTCTGTTTTATAAATTTGAAAAAGTCTAAATTTTTCTAAAATAACCAATTCATCTTCCTTTGCTTGATATCTTCAACCGAAGCTATAATTGATATTTGAACCTCGCTCTAATATCATCTAAAGTTTAAGATCATGGTGGAAAGTAGTAGTAGTTTAATGGTTCAACTAGGAAAGGCTCCATATTTTTATAGTACTAACTATCTTTATTGGAAATTCAGGATGGAAAAGTATATGAAGACTATTGACTATTAAACTTAGTAGATTATTGCTACAAGAGATGTTAAAGTTCCATCAACTTTGGATACATTTGAAGACACTGCAAAAGCTGAGCTCAATTCAAAAACCAAGAATCTTCTTTTAACTACTATTGCACCTTCTGAATTTTAGCTGATCTTTTCTTGCGAGATAGCTAAGGAAATATGGGATATACTGGTTTAAACCGATAAAGGCACAGAGACAATTAAGGAGATGAAAATCAATTCATTAATGTAGCAATATGAGATGTTTTGCGTTTTGCCTAGTGAAGAAATCAATGATTCATTCTGTAGATTTATTGTTATTACTAACAAATTGTCTTCTCTTAGCAAGTAAATTAGTGATGCAAATATGGTTCATAAGATGTTGACGATCTTACTTAAAGCTTAGAATGCTTAGAAAACGATTATAGAAGAAGCTTGTGATATGAAGAAGCTAACCTTCAACCAACTCCAAAGTAAACTTATAGCATATGAAGTTGACTTTCTCAAGGTAAAAAGTACTTGAAAAGATACAAAGAAGAAAGCAATAGGCTTCAGGGCTAGAGATGTAGAGATTGACTTAGAGGATGATGAATCCTTAGATGAGGATGAGCATATTACATGATAGGTAAGACGTTTGAATAGATTGATTAAGAAAAGAGGTAAAAAAAAAATCCTATAGCAATTTTTTTTAATTTTTTTATAACAAGTGTTAAAGTGATGCAGGAAAGGTTATTAAAGAACAAAAGGAAGTTGTTTGCTATAAGGGCAAAAAGATTGGATACATTGAGTATTAGTGTCCATTGCTATTGGAAAAACTCCACAAACACAAAAAGAAACAAAAAGGCTTACTAGCAACGTAGAGTGATTTGGGTAAGTTAGAGTCTGAGGTAGAAGGTTTGGACAATGAAGCTAAAGAAGCAAATTTACGTTTGCTGCCATTATCTAAAGTAAGCTCTGAATCCAAATCTAAATTTGATGAAGGTGATATGCTTGACAATATTTGTACTAAGATTAGTAAATTGTTAAAAGTACTTTCAAAGACTAATGATAAGATTTTGAAAGTTATAAATGAAAATAAGTTTTGAAGGATGAAAAACAAGCTCTCATTCAAATGAACAAGCTTTTGGCCAATGAAAACAATTTTTTGAAAAATGATTTTAAAGGTTGTTGTTGTGGGAGGGGGAGGGGGTTGGGAATATCTCTCTTAATAACTTATATTGATGAACAGTAGTACTATAATGATTTGGTGTAAATAATAAAAATAAATAGTGCAAATTAAAAGAGATAAAAAGGAGAATATCATACTAAGAAATTATAGAGTTTTGACCTTTAGCCTACTGCTTTCTTCCAACTCCATTGCTGGGCACTCAGTCTACCTCATTAATGCCGTTTCACTTGATCTACTATAATAAAATCATGAGAAGTTTACAAGAATTTGCCACACATAAACTTCATTACACTCTACTCTAGCTATCTAACCTTTTTTCAATCTAGGCTAATACAGATCTATAAAGTATAAACTAACTTAAACAAACAAATTTTATAAGAGAAACAAATGAGAATAACAATATGAATCTCAAAAGACTTCAGATAAAAACACAAGTAATGATTGATGAGAAATTCACTTCAGTTCAACTTTTTGGAGAAATATCTGAAATACATTCTATATTCTTCTATATAGTAGAAATAGCTCTTGTTTCAAGTAAAATGTATATGTAATTTTTTGCTTTATGATTCGTATATAAAATTTTGAATCACTTTTTCTTTTATACTTGAGTCTTCCAATAACTAAAAGATAATGAGAATTATCTTTCACTCATGTCTATCCTTTCCAATATCTAGATCATCCATAGATATTTTGGAGAAGATCTTAGTAATTTTGAATTTTAAATATGATCTTGTAAGCTTGGTTAAGTATACTTGATTAGCAACTTCCAGATAGACTTTGGATTTGAAAATTTACGGTGAGATATACTTAACCAACAATTTTTAGATATGCTTCAATCTTAGAAAATGAAATCCCACAAGATCCAAAACCAAACATATCTTTATCAATTCGCATATATCTTGATTTATCTAAATATGTATTTGCTTAAATAATCCTCATGGATTCTTAGTTTTATCTTTAGTAAAATGGGATTAAGTATATTTCCCTAATACACTTAATGTAATAGAGCTAGGCCTTGTTTTCTTCAAATCTGATATAAATTAATTTTCTACATTATTATTCCATACTAACTATCTGAATAACCTTTTGAAGAGTATCAGTCTTCTTTTCTTCAAAGTCTTCGAACTAGATTTTGAAATACTGTACTGATTCTTCTCATAACAAAGCTTCTGAAGCATCTTTTGAATATTTTTAGAATTTTCTCCTTTGTTAAATAATTCAGACCTTCTAAATAACTTTCTAAATCATTCTCAATTTGTAATTTTAGACTTTCTGAAAACCCTTTTGAATACTTACACTCTTGATGATTCATTAACATTCTTCTCTTTTTATTATCATCAAAATATATGAGAGATATCTAACAGTATACATGTTGCAAGAGAAGCTTTAGTAACCAAAAATATAACTTTAAAAGAAGAAATCAAAAGTTTAAAAAATCATGTTAAGGATTTATTAAAGTTTCTTCAATAAACTTTTAAAAGGTTTGATGAGAGAGAGAAGAAACTTTAAATGCTTATTCTAGGTAATGAGTAGATCAATTTAAATTTGGATTGGTTTTTGAAAGTATAGACTCATCTAACTTTAGAAGGGAAATAGTGTTTGTTAAATCATAAGAAGGAATTGATAAAGAAATAGTCAAAAGAAAAAATAAAGGAAAAATCGTTTAAGGTACACTGTACAAAACAAAAAGTATTCTGTCAAAGGATATATTAAAGGTTCACATAGAAGGTATATCAAAGACTGCTCAAACAAAAACCAAAGGCATAAGGTAAGTAATAGGTATGATTATTCCTCTCCTTACACATGTTTCTTCTATAACAAGTTGAGGCACATTGAAAAATACTGCTTTTTATAAAAATTCCAAGCTTAGCAAAACCAAGTAAATGTAAATAATATCATGAATTTGAATTTTAAAGGAACTAACCTTCTTTAGGTTTCTAAGAGTATCCAATAATTTTTTAAGTAATTGTAGGTACATATGGCTAAGTGTAGTTAAGGAGAACTTTCAATCAATAATAGCCTCATTGGAAGTAAAAGTATGAGATTTGTGATATAACTAGACTCAGTAATCTCGTTCTATTCTCTTTTTTATTTGCTCTCCAAGTTTTATATTTGATTTATCTTCATTATTAATTATTAAAAAAAAATCAATAGGTATCATTTTGAGCAGGTGTATAATTTAATGAGTTTATTGGGGGAGATGTTCTTTTAAAAAATAGTTAATATCATTTCTTTTTAAATTGGTTATCTTCTTATAAGAAGAAGCGGGAGAAAAATGTTTAAAAATTTTTTCATAAAAATTTAAGGTTGTTCTTATGATAACAAAAATGGGGGAAAGATAAACAAAAAATATAAGTTCAGAAGTGAATTTAGTGCATTTTCATATTTAACTTTGTTGTACTTTTTGTATAATATTTTGTTATCATAAAAAATGGGGAGAAAAATCTTAAGGTGAAATTGCAAAAAAAACCCCTTTCCCCTAAACTTTGACTTAAGTGCGTATTAATCCCTTGAACTTTCAATATGATGTTTTTGACCCTTTAAACTTTGATAAATTGGCGAAACAACTCCAATGGACCAAAATCAAAGTTTAAAGGGTATTTATGTACCAAAATCAAAGTTTAAGAGTTATGTGGGTTATTTTGCTAATTTATCAAAGTTTAGGAGGGGTTAAAAATCTTACTTTGAAAGTTTAAGGGATTAATCCACACCTAAGTCAAAGTTTAGGGAGAGTTTTTTGCAATTTTCCAAAATCTTTAGCTTAAATATGAGAAGATTTCGTGTATTAACATGTACAAGTTGTTTTACAAAGAACACTAAAATTAACTTGTGTAATGTCCTAAGCGAAAAGTAGTGAATAGCCAAGCCAACAAATATTAATGGGCCCATTTCAACTGCTTGGCTTAAAGTTTCATGCTTGTGTTGATAAGGTATTCACAAACATAACTTTATAAACTAGTACTACAATCTTCTACAATTCATGTGGGACACTTAACCATGAGGTCTCATAATCTTCCCCCCTTAAACACATGACGTTCTCATTGCGAGACTTTACAATTGAGTGCAAATCTTTCCCCCCTCTTTGATGTATGATTTGTGTTACCCACCACTTATAGGCCATTTTGGAAGTATGTAAGGAGTCACATCTTGGTGACACTCCCTACTTTCCTCAGACCTCTTTCTTAAACTAAAGCTAGACTCGAATCATTCACCTGCTAGCAGAGGGTTTGCTCTGATATCATTTGTAATGTTTTAAGTCAAAAGTAGTGAATAGTCAAACCAACAAACACTGATGGACCCATTTCAACCACTTGGCCCTAAAGTTTTAAGCTTGTATTAACAAGATATTCACAACCATAGTCTTATAAACTAGTACCATAACCACTTAAAAACCATATGCGGTACTTAACCATGGAGTCTCACAACTTATTTATCTAATTTGTAGATATCATTATTTCAAACCAAAAAGGCTAGTTAAAGGCAAGTAGAAGAATATTTCTTACAAGGTATGTAGATATCTCATTTTTCCCCCCTTTTTATTTTTTCAATTTTTTTTGGATAGGATAAAGGATTCTAAATTAGGAAAAAAACAAAAAGAAAAAGGAAAATTAATAAAACTTACAAAAAATAAGAAATTTAGAAAAATACAAAAAATAGAAAATTTAAGAAAAGAAAAAAAAATTAGAAAAAATACGAAAATACAAAATTTAGAAAAAATATATAACAAAATAAAATAAAATAATAATAATAAAATATAACATTTAGGATATATAGATAAATAATAATTTTAGATAGTGTAGATTTTTAATTTAAATTAAGAAGGGCGTTGGGCTTAGGCATTGGCTTAGATTCAAATTTAGCTTAAGCTAACCTTGTTCTAATTGCACATATTAACAAGGTATAGACCAATAGCTTAATGGATAAGCATTTGAATTAAAATTTGAGTTTGGTTTGGAGGTCAAGGGTTTGACTCCCATCAAAGGCAAAGAATGCCTCTTGCTTTTATTTTTTCCACACTCAACGCATCACTATGTATCATTAAATCATTGGGCCATATGCTAAATTATGACACATGGCACTTAGTGATTGGGCATTGACAACATACTTCCCTTCTTCTTCTCTTCTTCCCCTCCCTTTATCACTCCAAAAAAGCACACACATAAAGAGAGCAAAGGGCACTTCACTTTCAAACACATACAACCAACCATTGATTCACACACGTAGAGATTGGACCCTCTCTCTCTCTTTCGAATAAAACTCACATAACCATACACTTTCAGTCTTCTCTCTCTCTTATAACTATACAAACCGCCATATTCACACAACTCAGTCTACTCTAATGCCTGTTCACCCATTGTTATACGCTTAAACCCACATGCCTATGTACCGTGGCCCCATATTCACAAACCAATAACACTCGGATCTACTCGCAACCTACCGTCAGTCTTCTCTCCAAATGACCAAGACCCTCATCTACAGTACAGTCGATTACTGTACCATGGACCCCACTGTCTCTCCCTTACCTACTTAATCACAATTCCTTACTTGAAAGCATAGCTGCATCTCGACCCCCCTTTTATATGACATGTACGCCCAACTCCACCTTCTACCCTCATCCTCTCTCTCACACGTAGCTACCCCAACTACACCTCAACAACCTACCATTGTACAAGCCTATATTCTCTCTCTCCCAATCCAATTGAACACCCAAACTCATAACCACTACCTCACAATACAACGCTACTTCAACTAACTTCCAAATCTACCGTGGTCGAACCCTAGCAATTATCACCTCCAACCATTGCAAACACCACCAATTGGCTTAGTACCCCCTTTCCCCCCAACTCTAATCCAAAATATATGAAAACACTCTTTCTTACTTAATTTGGTAGACAAATTGACCTGAATCGCTCCTCTACCATCGCTTCTGGTATCCTTATGTAGTACACGTGTGTGTCATGTGCCGATTCGTGACCCGACCTGTTACTTACACTTAGTTGCTCTAATTCGACCTAAAAATGGTGCTCGGTTCTGCCCTATTTCTATCTGATTCATTTGCTTTCTTTTGTTTTATCTTTTTGTTTTCTAAAATTTATTTATTTTAATTGTAAATATAATTAAAAAAAAGGAAATTGAAAAATGAAAAAGAGAGGAAAGAAAAAAGAGAAAAGGAAGAAGTATGTGGTTTTATTTTTATTTATTTTCATGTTTTAACCAAAAAATAAAAAGTAAATAAATAAACAGTAGAAAATAATATAATAAAAAATAATAAAGTTATTTTATCACTTAGAAAATCAATTTTATAAAAATAAATAAAAATAAATGGACTATCTCCAAATTAGAACTATTTTAAAGTTTCCAAAAATAAAACCTTAATTAGGACCCTTAGAAAATTTTCTTTAAATAAATTAAAACGGGTAAGAACATAAACCTAACCTTTTTTTAAAACTAAAATTGATCAACCTACTAATGTTTTTAGTGAAAGAACTATTAAAGTCTAATCTTAAATAGTTGGTATGTAAGTACCTGTATGTACGGGGCTACTTAAATTTTGGAAAAAATTTATTTTCCCCCTTTAGTAAATAATTCGTTAAATTGTTATTTTTTGTAAACAAGTATAATTTCAATTATAGTTTGCAAATAAACATTATTGGAAGGGTATTTGAAAGGCAAAATTAAATTCAAAAAGTTAAAAGTGGTATCCGTTTAGGGTTTAATAAGATAGTCCTCGGATCCAGATCTCTCGTTTTAGAAAACTGTTTTAAAAATTGGTTTTCTGATGTTTTAGTAGCTAAGTTATAATTAATCCACTCAATTGGTTGTAAGTTAACTCTCTTTCTCAACTACGGTCAGGTGGCGACACTAAAAATGTTTTCAAAGTTAAAGAATTGGTTTTCTTTAAACTCTAGTTGATGGCCAGTATTAAACGGGTAGGATTAAATATTGATTGGTTTAAAGAAAACTAATTTATAAAAACTGGGAGGAAAAAACCAGACTCGACAACTTAGCGACTTTATTGGAGATGTCAAGAGGCTAACTATTTAAAATAGTTTCTGAAATTAAAATTACTCTTTAAAATACCCATGTTATTTATTCATTTGTTTATTTGTTATTAATTTCGTGTATATACTTAGCTTTAATTATCATACCACATGCATTGGGACATGGGGGGATCATTTGTTGCATTAAAGATGTAGGGTAGATGAGGTCAGACCTAGGCTGTCTTAGGACCCTAGCAGGGGGGCCATTGTGTAGGCTCCGAGAGTAGTGGTGTAACCACCACTTAGGATTGATTAGGTCACCCTACTTAAGCTTGATGTGACTAATGAAGGTGTTTTTTAAAAATAAGTGAGGTCATGAAGGTTAAGGACCTTTTGGAACCCATCCTAAATTGTATATATTCCCCTTTAAGCTTAAGTTTATATATTACTCTTAAGAATTGCAACCCTACCAATTGTTCAAGAGTTTTAATGCAATCAAGATTTTGAAAATAACAGTAGGGTTGTAACTTAAGGAAGTAATGTATTAACTTAAACGATCTTAACATTTACATATTTCCATATACTTTCTTTTGTTGCATTGATGACTGATTCTTGTTTATAAAATGTGTGGACCTAAGAATGGTAGATTACCAAGCAAACAATCGAGGGAATGATAGTTTATAGGACATTTGTAGGATTTGTGAGCAGTTATTGAAAGATGAGATTACCCACCTAAAGGAAAAGCTCAAGTGTTTTAAAGCTCACAACCGGGCTAAAGGTCCCTTCTGGCCTTCAGGCACAAGTGATTGAAGATACCAATGAAATGATAGAGGATCTTAATGCTCGCATACGAGACTTAATGTAGGGTTTTTACAATTTACATCTAAAGAGCCTAGAATAAATATTAAGTTTAAGAATAAATGTTAGGTTCTTTGCCTTTCTTTTTTGTATTTTGATTTTTCAAAACAATAAAGTTCTCTTTTGTTCATCGTTCTTTATTCTTTAACATTCCCTTTTTTATAAGTGATCCTTGAATAAGCGTTTATCAACCATTTTTTCCTTCTATTATGGGAAATGTAAAATCTTATAAACTTGTAAATAGAACCCTTTTATAGATTATTTTCTATAAAATAAAACTTTATCTTTCTTTCTCTCTCTCTCTCAAAAAAAAAAAGAAAGAAAAGGAGAAGGAAAAAGAAACAAAAAATTGAAAAAATAAAAATGAAAAGAAAAGTTATTGACTATTATAAATCCTTATGGGCTTAAGGAGCCTACATAAGTTTAAGCCTTTGGCCTACTTAAGCAGTTAGCCCAAACACTTGGCTTCCAACCTACACAAGGCCCTTTTACCTAATAAGGAAGCCAACACGAGCCCCGTAGCCCATTTTAACACAAACACTGACCCTTTGGCTCTTTTAATCTAAACACCAACTTCAGGTCCATTCAGGTAACCTACCCAAACATTAGCTACTTGGCTAGGCAGCCAATCCGACCACAAACCATGGCCCATTAAGGTAGCTGAACCAAACACAATCTTTAGCCCATAAAGGTAGCCCAACTAAAACCCTTGGTTTATTTAGAAAGCTAAGCTCAATCATAAACTAAGCCAAAACACAAAGTCAAATATTGAGGCATAATTTGAGAAACCAAGGCGCAAAGCCAATTTTCACCCTAGGCAAATAAATATCGATTTTTCCTTAAGAAATCAATAACTAATTGAGAAGAGGCAAAATACTTGCTAGACACTAACCTGAAACACTTTGAGAGTTGAGCAACATAATAGTGAAGATACTTTGGGCTCATTCTTTAAAAGAGGTCCACTTTGAATGTGATACGTAGGTTAAAATGAAGTTAGGCATTTATTTCCAAATCCTAAACACAATTATCTCTTATTAACCCCATTGGACCAATTTGGAGTATTTTCAAATTTAAATCCTATCAAAAACTAGCCCACAGTGGCCAATTCGGAGGTTAGGGTCATTGATTAGGAGATAAAGGTAAAATTGGTTGATGCTTGCTAAAGTAACGTTAATTCAAAAATGATTTTTATTTTTGATAAATTATTTTTCATTGAAACGAAGAAGAGCCAATTCCTTTTCAAATACCTCAAGCTTATATACACCTTACTCGAGCCAATACAATAGAAATCCATAGATTTAAGGCCCTGAATCACTTAAAGGGAAAAAACTCATAAATGGAGACACTCATTCTTAAGGCCAAAAGAAATGAACAGCAAGTGATAATGGGTTAAAGTAATAATAATAAAAAAGGAAAAGAGAAAATGAAGAAAAGAGGCCAGAGAATTGGGCCTAAGTGTAAGACAAAAGGCCTAAGAAGTATATCATAGCTTAATAGGGGCAGCTAAATTGAACCAAAAGGCTAGGAGTCAAAGCCCAAATAGCCCCAAAAGACATAAGGCCTTAAATCATATTCCAAAGCTTAGAAACCCAAAATATCTATTTGCACTCTAAGTCTCTTTTACCCATACTGAATCATACAAGGCCTTCTTATTCACAATACCACTCTTACGCAGTAAAAGCTCTTCCGATCTTGAAAGATAATCTAGTTTTAATAAAAATTGTTTTTAAAACTGGGGTAACCATACTTCTAATTTTTCCTTAAGGCTCTTGATTGGTATACCTAAGATAAATAAAGGCATTTTCTTTCAAAAGAGGTCTCCTCATTAGTCCTTTCGAAACCATTTGACCAAAAGCCTAAATTCATAATGTTGAATCGAAAAAGACATAACAGATTGACTGAAGTGTATCACTTACAAAATAGCCTATAATTTTTAGAACTGTAGTTGAGAGTAGAATCCATACCAAGAGCTTATAAGGAAGTCCTCTTCAACTAAGCTAATCATGGATTATCTTTTCCCTAGGAAAGGAATGTTTAAAATCACAAAACCTCATGAGGAAGCTTGACATCAAGGTCAGGGGCATTAGAAAACCGCATATGGTTACCAAAGAAAGGGGTAGTTATAACTTGTTCTTTAAATAAGAATTTATAATCATTGGTAAACTCTCAAAAAAAAAAAGACAAGAAAAAAAAATGAGAAGAAGAGAGAGAATGTAAAGGCTTATCATAAGCTTTTTGTCCAATCCATGTCGGCTCAACTAGCTAAACTTTCAATTCACGTAATTTGTTTCGTTTTCAAGTTGGTCACTTTTTTTTTAAATTAACCATAATAGTCTAGATCATTCTTATCTAATTACAGTTTTTAATATCCTTTAACTTTTTTTTTTTAAATCAAGGGGCCTACTCTTAATGCTTTTTTTTTCGTAAATGGTTTTTCAACAATTTCCTTGTAAATACTTTTCCAAGTCAAGAAGTCTTTTAAAAATGCTTGATTTCCTTACTTTACTTCTTCAATCCTTCATTAACTTCCCTTAAAGTTCTAGCTTACTCTTAGAGTACTAACCCCTCTTTTATTCTTTTTAGGGTTCCAACCAGCCTTTGGAGTACTGTCCTATCTTTTTAGGTTGTTAATTAGCTCTTAGAGCACTAACCCGTCTTTTATTCTTTTTAGGATTCCAATCAGCCTTTGGATTGTTGTCTCGTCTTTCTAGGATGTTAGCCAACTCTTAGAGCGCTGACCTACTCTTTTATTCTTTTTAGGGTTCTCGCCAGCCTTTAGGGTGCTGTCTTGTCTTTCCAGGGTGTTAGTCAGCTCTTGGAGCATTGACCCTTCTTTTATTTCTTTTAGGTTTCTAGCCAGCTTTTAGGGCATTATCCTGTCTTTCTAGGGTATTAGCTAGCTCTTGAAGCACTGACCCTTATTTTATTCTTTTTAGGGTTGTTCTAACCAACCTTTAGAGCATTGACCCACTTTTTTATTCTTTTTAGGGTTTTAGCTATCTTTTATAGCGTTGACTTACTCTTTTATTCCTTTTAAGATTCTTGTCAGTCTTTAATGCATTGTCCTATCTCCTTAGGATGCTAGCTAACTTTTAAAGTGCTACCCCCTCTTTTGTCAATTTCCTTTAAGGTTCTAGCCAACTCTTAGAGTATTAACCTACTCTTTTATTTTTTTTATAGTTCTAGCCAGCCTTTAAGGTACTGTCCTGTCTTCTATGTTTTAGGGTTTTAACCAGCTCTTAGAGCATTGACCTACTTTTTCATTCTTTTTAGGGTTTTAGCCGACCTTTAGGGCATTGTCCCATCTCTTTAGGGTTTTAGCCAACTTTCAAAGCGCTACCCCCTCTTTTGTCAGTTTCCTTTAGGGTTTTTTGGTGGGCCCTTACGACGCTTCTTTTCTTCACAAAATTCTCCCAAGTAAGCTTATAGGGTGCTTCCTTTCATCATTGATTCCTTTTAGTGAGCTCATAAGGTGCTTTTCATTTCCAAATTAGGGTTGTTAGTTCTCGAGAGATGCTTTCGCTTAGGTTAGTTAGCTTAAAGGAGCACTATTAGGTTTCAATTTAGGGTTTTAGCCAGCTTTAGGAGCATTTTGCCCATTTTACTCAGGATAGTCAACTAAAAGGAGCTCTAACATGTTTATCTTGAATTGATTCCAAAAGTTAGGGTTGTTAGTCCATGAGAGATGCTCTTACTTAAGTTAGTCAACTCAAAGGAGTACTACTAGGTTTCAATTTAAGGTCTTAGCTAGCTTAAGGAGTGCTTTAGCTATTTCACCTAGGATAATCAACTCAGAGGAGCACTTCTAGGTTTATCTTGAATTGATTCCAAAAGTTAGAGTTGCTAGTCCTTGAGAGACACTCCCACCTCGGTTAGTCAACTTAAAGGCGCACTACCAAGTTTCAATTAAGGGTCTTAGCTAGCTTAAGGAGCGCTTTGCCCATTTCACCTAAAATAATCAACTTAAAAGAGCACTTATAGGTTTATTTCAAATCGATTCCAAAAGTTAGGGTTGCTAGTCTCCAAGAGATGCTCTCATTTAGGTTAGTCAACTCAAAGGAGCACTATTAGGTTTCAATTTAAGGTCTTAGCCAGCTTAAGGAGTGCTTTGGCCATTTCACGTAGGATAATCAACTCAAAGGAGCACTTCTAGGTTTGTCTTGAATTTATTCCAAAAGTTAGAGTTGCTAGTCCCTGAGAGCTCCTACCTTGGTTAATCAGCTTAAAGGAGCACTACCAAGTTTCAATTTAAGGTCTTAGTTAGCTGAAAGAGCACTTTGCCCATTTCACCTGGGATAATTAACTTAGAAGAGCACTTTCAGGTTTATCTTGAATTGATTCCAGAAGTTAGGGCTGTTAGTCCCTAAGAGATGCTCTTACCTTGGTTAGTCATCTCAAAGGAGCATTACTGGGTTTCAATTTAGGGTCTTATTTAGCTTAAAAGGAGAATTACCATGTTTATCTTGAATTGATTCCAAAAGTTAGCATTGTTAGTCCTAGAGAAATGCTCTTGCTTAAGTTAGTGAGCCTAAAAGGGTACGACTAAGTTCTCTAGATCAATTCCAACTTAGGGTTACTAGTCCTTGAGAAACGCTCTCACTTAGGTTAGTTAGCTCAATGGGGCACTACTAGGTTTTAATTTAAGGTCTTAGTTAGCTCAAGGAGTACTTTTCCTATTTCACCTTGGTTAGTCAGCTTTGGGGCAAGACCAAGTTTTCAACATTTTTTAAGGTCTTAGTTAGCTCAAGGAGTGTTTTGCTCGTTTCATCTTAGTTAGTCAGTTCATACGAGTATAACTAAGTTTTTAATATCTTTTAGGGTCGTAGCCAGCTTAAGAAGAACTTTACTTGTTTCATCTTAGTTAGTTAGCTTATAGGAGCATGACTAAGTTTTTAGCATCTTTTTAGGGTCTTAGTTAGCTTAAGGAGCACTTCGTTAGTCCTACCTTAGTTTGTTAGCTCATAGGGGTACGATCAAGTTTTCAATATCTTTTAGGGTCTTAGCCAGCTTAAGAAGCGCTTCGCCTGCCCTCTTTTGATTAGTTAGCTCATAGGTGTACAACTAAATTTTCAACATCTTTTAGGGTCTTAGCTAGCTCAAAATGCACTTCACCCATCCTACCATGGTTAATCAGCTCATAGGGGCATGACCAAGCCTTGAACATCTCTTTAAGGCCTTAGCTAGCTTAAGGAATGCTTTACCCGCCTTGGTTAGTTAGCTCATTGGGGCACAACTAAGTTCTCAACATCTTTTAGGGTTTTAGCTAGCTCTAGGAGTGCTTCACTTGTCTCATCTTGGTTAATTAGCTTATAGGGGCACAACCAAATTTTCAACATCTTTTAGGGTCTTAGCTAGCTCAAAGAGCACTTCACCTGCCTCATCTTCGTTTTAAGGGGCATAACCAAATTTTCAACATCTTTTGTTTAAGGAGCGCTTACCCATTCACCTTAGTTCGTCAACTCTTAAGGGCATGACTAAGCTTTAATTCCTCTTTTAATCTCTTGACCAACTCTTAGAGTGCCTCTTCTTCCTTTTCATTATTCACCAAAATCCTTAATAGATCAAGCTTAAGATAGCTAGCTAAGGCACTTTTAAGACAATTTCTACCTTTAGAGAAAAAATAGTGTCTTTTTTGTTTTTATGGCAAAGTTTTGCTCAAACTTTACCACAAAGAGGGGTAACTGTAAACATCTCATTTTTGCTCTTTTTTTTTAATTTTTTTTTCAATTTTTTTAGAATAGGATAAATGGTCCTAAATTAGAAAAAATACAAAAAAAAAAGGAAATTTAGAAGAAAATAAGAAATTTAGAAAAATATAAAAAATAGAAAATTTAAGAAAAGCAAAAAAAAAAGAAAAAGAAAAAGAATATAAAAAATAAAATAATAATAATAAAATAGAGCATTTAGGATACATAGATAAATAATAATTTTAGATAGTGTAGATTTTTAATTTATATTAAGAAAGGCATTGAGCATGGATTTAGATTCAAATGTAGCCTAGGCTAGTCTTGTTTATATCTGCAATTTAGTTGCACGTGTGAATAAGACATAGGTTAACGACCTAATGGATAAGCATTTAAACTTGAATTTGAGTTTGGCTTGGAGGTCAAGTGTTTGACTCTCATCAAAGGCGGAGAATGCCTTTTGCTTTTATTTTTTCCACACTTAACATATTGCCATATGTCAATAAATCTTTGGGCCACATGCTAAATTGTGATACATGGCACTTGGTGATTGGGCATTGACAACACACTTCCCTTCTTCTTCTCCTCTTTCCTTTTCTTTCCCTCCCTTTCTTACTCAAGAAGAGTACATGCACATCGAGTAAAGAAGGGGGAGGGGGGTGGTCTCTACTTTCAAACACACATAATCACTGATTCACACACATAGAGATTAGATCTTCTCTCTCTCTCTCTCTCTCTCACAAAACTCACATGGCTATACACTTTCGGTCTTTTCTCTCTTTCACAATTATATAGACCGCCCTACTCATATGACTTAGTCTACTCTATTGCTTGTTCACCTACTATCGTACGCCCATGCACTATAGCCCCATCATCATAAACCAACAACACCCA
Source organism: Lumnitzera racemosa (assembly GCA_024138005.1). Classification (NCBI taxonomy): domain Eukaryota; kingdom Viridiplantae; phylum Streptophyta; class Magnoliopsida; order Myrtales; family Combretaceae; genus Lumnitzera; species Lumnitzera racemosa. Next base: position 39,420,762 of record JAMXBC010000007.1, read on the forward strand.
GATCCATTCGCAACGTACCATTAGTCCTCTCTCCAACTGACCAAGAACTTCATCTATTGTATACTTAGCTACAGCACCATCGACCCTACTATCTCCCCTTCACCCACTCAATCACAATCCCTTACTTGAAAACATTGTTGTACCTCGACCCCCCTTCGTGTGATACGCATGCCTAACTCCACTCTTGACCCCCATCTTCTCTGTTACACGTAGCTACCCCAACCATACCCTAATGACCCACTATCATATAAGCCTACACTCTCTCTTTCCCAATCCAACTAAACACCCAAACTTACAACCACTGTTGCACACTATAGCACCACTTCAACCAACTTCCAAAACTGTCGTGGCTAAACCCTAGCCATTGTCACCTCTAACCACCATAAACACCACCAATTGGCCTAGGCATTGAAACTAAACCCCAACCGCTCCCCCTCCCCTTCCCCCTCCTAACTCCAATCCAAAATGCATGAAAACAGTCTTCCTTGCTTGATTTAGTAGACAAATCGGCTTGAATCACTCCTCCACCATTGCCTTTGGTATCCTTATATAGCATATGTACGGGTCATGTATTGACCCGTGACCTGCGTTTAGCTACCCTAACTCGACCCTACAATAGTGCTTAGTACAACCCTGTTTCTATCCCATTAATTTGCTTTCTTTTGTTTTGTAATTCTTTTCGTTTATTTATTCCAATTGCAAGTGTAATAAAAAAAAAAGGAAAAAGAAAAAACAAAGAAAAAGAGAGGAAAGAAAAAAGAGAAAAAAAAAGAAAGAAAGGAAGAAGTATTCATTTTATTTTTATTTATTTTCACTTTTTAACCAAAAAATAAAAATAAAAAGTAAAAAGTAAATAAATGAATAGTAAAAACTGATATAATAAAAATAATAAAGTTATTTTATCACTCAGAAAATCAATTTTCCCAAAATAAATAAAAATAAATGGATCATTTACAAATTAGGAATACTTTAGAGTTTGCAAAAATAAAATCTTAATTAGGATTTTTTGAAAATTTTCTTTAAATAAATAAAAAACGAGTAAAAAACATAAACCTGACATTTTTTCAAAACTAAAATCGATCAGCCCACTATTATTTTTTATGAACGAACTATCGAAATTTGATCCTAAATAACGAGTACATAGACACCGGTATTACTAGGCGACTTAAAATTTGAGAAAAATTTATTTTCCCCCTTTAGTAATTAATTTGTTAAATTATTATTATTATTTTTATATAAATAAGCATAATTTCAATTATAGTTTGCAAATAAACTTTATTGGAAGGGTATTTGAAAAGTAAACCTAAATTTAGAAAATTAAAAGTGGTGCCCATTTAGGGTTTAATAGGATAGCTCTTGAATCTAAATCTCTCATTTTAGAAAACTATTTTGAAAAATTGGTTTTACTGATAGGCAGGTAACTAAGTCATAACTAATCCTCTCAATTGGTTGTAGCTTAACTTTAAGTAGTAGCTTAACTTTGGGTAGTGACTCCAAAAATGTTTTCAAAGTTAAAGAACTGGTTTTTTTTAAACCTTAGTCGATGGTCAGTATTAAACAGATAGGGTTTAATATTGATCGATTTAAAGAAGACTAATTTATAAAAACTGGGAGAAAAAAAAAAAAAAAAGCTCGACAAGGTGCTATGTTAATTATTGTTGAATCCAAGACTTCAATGGCTTTATATGATCATATGTTAGAAGGCATAGTTTCTTACCGTAATGATATTGAGGCATGGAAGCACTTTGATCAAGTATACCCTTCATTTGCAATTGAATCAAGAAATGAGCATTTTGGTTTATGTATAGATGAATTTTATGCCTTTATTTAATCAACTACTCCTTACTCATGTTGCCCAATAATTGTTACAATGTGTAATTTACCTCCATGGTTATGTATGAAAAAAAACTATATCTTTTTAGTGATGGCCATCTCTAGACCTAAAAATCCGAGGAAATTGCATTGATGCATTCTTAAGACCATTAATTGATGAGGTGAAACTATTACTTACCAATACAATTACAACTCATGATACTCCACCAAAATTGGATTTCTAAATATGAGTTGCTTTGTTTTAGATAACTCATGATTTTCGTACTTATGTAATGTTATTTGGATGAAGTACTCATGGGAAGTTATGATATCCTTGTTACATAAAGCATACTGCATACGAAATCTTTTAATTGAAGCATAGTGGAAAAAAAAAATCCTTTTACCTGTCATTACCAATTTTTTGCCTTTTTGCATCATTCATAAAGGAAGCAAAAAGATAAAATTCTAAATGATCAAATTTAGAAGGATTTTTGACCCCCTTGAATCTCTAGAGAAGAGATATTATGGCAAGTATGTGAACTTCCTAATATCACTTTTCGAATTTAACATCATAAACTTGAAATTGTTGGATTTGGTAAAAAACACAATTGGATGAAGAAAATTATATTTTGAGAGCTAAAATATAAGCACAAAAATCTCATTCATCATACCTTAGATGTGAGGTATATTAAAAGAAATGTCTTTAGAAACAACTTAACAAAATAATGAACATTAAAGGAAAAGCAAGAGCCAATGTGAAGGCTAAAATGGATTTGAAGTTATATCACAGGCATTTGGAGATGGAGTTTGTAAAAGAAAATGGAAAGGTTTTGAAGCCTAAAGTTTCTTACCATTGGGTTAAGTGAATTTTGTGTGCTTAAGTCATAATTGTAATGTGTTTATTGATATGTTAATACAATAGCCTCTTATGATTTATTACCTCATGCAGTATAAGAAATGATTATAGAGCTTAGCCTTTTCCTTAAAGAAATTCATTCACTAACTCTTAAGGTAGGACATTTGAAGATAGGTAAGCAAAATATATTTGAAATTGTATGAAAAATGGAAAAGATTTTTCTTCTTAGTTCTTTGATTCTATGGAGTCTTTACTGATGCACCTAGCTTATGGAACAGGTGTGAGTAAACCTATGCAATATTGCTAAATATATATATATATATATTTCTCCTTTTAAGGGTATTTCTATATTATATAAAAGATATATTTATGTTATTTGAGGCATATAAGCCTTACATTGATGAGTTACTAATTAATGATTATCTCATCTATAGGTTTTTACATCATAAATAACAAAAAGGAAGTAAAACTAAGCTAGCTTAGAAGGCTCAATATGTGAGATCAATATTATTGAAGAAATTTCAACATGTTACTCCCTTTATTTTGAACCAAATATATAAACAAGATTAGTCAAATTCCTTTTTATTTTAAAAAGTAACAATCTATTTCCTATGATAAAACCATTTGTCATTTCTTAATAATTCATATTTACTTCATTTGGAAATTAGAAAAAAAGAAAGAAAGATTAAACTAAATTTTATGAAATGGTGATGGAGGTGATGTTGAGATTAAGGGAAATGTGTTGACTTACTATGGTTCGAAAGACTGGATATAAGTAATAGAGAAATAGAGAAGCATTGAGAATAAAAGCTTGCAAATTGTTTAATGATCCAATAAGGATTTCTAATATGGTGACTAGTTAGGTTTTTTCATTTTTCTAAGATATATAGAATTCATTCATAAATGGAAATAAAGCATTATTACTTTTGTATAGGTTATTAAATCCAATAATATCAATGTGTGTATTAGCGACTTGATATGAAGCCTATTACATATGGCTATATAAAGAGTATTATATTAATGGCATAAGTTTCAAAAACTTGATTTTGGAGAGAATAAAAAAACAATGGATAGTAGAGTTTATGTAGGAGGTGGTTGTTACAAAGACTATGACCACGATCTTTTATGGACAACTAATGACAAAGTTGGATCCTTAATTACGTGTTTTGATGATAATAAACACCAAAGTTTCACTAATAAATGTTTAAGTGTTGATAGCTAGGATAGTAACTTAGAAGCAAAGATTGAAGCGAGTATTTAAAAAAAATGACTTATGATTAAGAAGTTGGAAGGTTTTAATCCTTAAAAGGATGACTTGATAGGTTTCTTAATAGATATAGAGTGAGATTCAAAGTTAAAAGCAATTTCAATAAGTATAGAAGTTAGTGAAAAGAATTCTGAAGGCATATAAGCAAACTTAGAGGCAATCTTAAGAAGATAAGAAATTGTTTAGAAGAGATCGAACAATATAGAAGCAGACTTAGAAACAATCTTTAAGAACTTATTTTTATCTAACCTTATTTGTTTTGTAGGTCCAAACTTAGCTTCACTAGTTAAGTGTATTCGAATAATATATTTGATACATTCCACTATTTAAGGAGGATTTTCTTACAAATTTTTTTAAGTCAATGTTATGGTTAAGTTGGTTACCACATGGAGCTTTAGATATTTCGAATTCATGTTGTGCAAATAAAATGGAAGCTAGATTATTTATAGAATTAAAGTTATGAAGATCTTATCTACAACACTCAAGATTATTTGAAGTTTGAAAAGGACAAGTAATCCATATTTGAATATTTTGAATTCTACAAATTTTGTGGAGATATTTTAGTAACAACAAGCTTGATATTTCGAATCTATAATGAGACAAGGATCAACCAACATGCAGGTCACTTAAGAAAAAAAAAAAAAAGGTAAGGCTCATCTAATGTTTCAAGGATACATTAGTTGTTGCTTTGAAAAATTTATAAATAGAAGGAATCGTGAAGAAAATACATACGGTTCTCTGATATTCACTTCAAAACAAAAAAAGGCATTTAAAAAGTATCATTCAAGAGCAAATTTTATTTCCTCAATTGTTACAAGTCATTGTGTTAAATACTCTAGGAAATAATATTTGTTTTCCTAATTTAGACTTGTTTGAAACATATTGTGTTGTGATTAAGAGAGAGTTAGTCACAATAGATTTGTTATAGCTAGAAGATAAGTTAGGAGAATAGAGCTGTGTTGACTATAGCTGAGGAGGCTATACTTGTACCGTTTTCTGATTATTAAAAATAGTGGAATAATTGGTATGGATGGTCGGATCCTCAGCTAGCGGAGTTAAAGAGATGATTGACTTATAAGGAGGAGCCTCTATAAATCCTTTGCTTCCTCTTCTTGAACATTTTCTCTTTATTTATTTTTTTGTTTATAATTTTTTGTTTACCAAAATCTAGATAAACTTTTAAGCCATTTATATGAGTAATTAAAAGGGGTCCTGTATCTTGAAAAAGTTTATAATTTTTCTAAGGAATCAAATCTTCCCTTACCTCGATTGCTTGTAATTGACCAACACTTGATATTAGAGCTAGTTTCTTATACTAATTTTGAGAAAAGATCTACAATGACTAGTAATTTATCGGTGCAAACAGGCCATGCTCCTTTTTTTTTATGCTTTAACTAATTTTAGTAGAAATGTAGGATAGAGACATTCATTTAAGCTATTGATTATGAAGCATAGGAAGTCATTGAACAAGGAGATTATGAACTTACATATCTTTTGATCAACAAGACTGAGAAGGACCAATTTTCAATTAACATGAGAGCTAAGCACTTATTGATCAGTTGCATTTCTCCTTCAGAATTTACTCTTGTTTCTGCTTATAGGACTATTAAGGAAAGTTTAGGATAAGCTTAAGGAGACACATCAAAGAACTGACGTTGTTAAAGAGACTCAAATCAACATGTTAATTCAAGGATATGAAAAGTTTCAATTTCAACAAGGCGATAAAATAAAGAGTGTCTTTAAAAAATTTGCTGTTATTGTTAATGAACTTACTTCTCTTGGAAAAGTGTTTTCTAATTAAGATCAAGTTCCAAATTTGCTAAGGATTCTATCAAAAAATTGAGACACAAAAAAGATTATTAGAAGAAGCATAAGACTTATTAATGCTTACATTGAATGAATTGGGAGGTAGGTTGATGGCATATGAATTAGACTTGTAACATATAGATGAAGTTGCCAACGACAAGAAAGCCATAGCTTTTAAAGACAAAGCAGAATTTGAAGACTCTAACAGTGAGGTGTGTAGTGATTAAAGAAGAATTCAATAAACTGGCAAGAAGACTCAATTGTGTTTTAAAGAAAAAAAGGTAAGAAAATAGTTGATTATGAAAGATCTCATTTTGGTTGAAAGAAGCTTGATGTAGGTAAAAAGTACAAAAAAGATGGAGGAAAAGAATGAATTGATTTGCTATGAGTGCAAGACGATTGGCCAAATAAAGTATGAATGTTTAACACTCCTAGAGAAGCTTGAGAAGTTCAAGGAAAAGAGGGCACTGAAGGCTACATGGATTGATTTTAACGAATCTGATGAAGAGATAGATAAAACTAAGGAAGAAGATGAGTCAAATCTCTATTTCATAGCCAAAATCTAAGGTATATTCTGATATTGATAGTATTAACTCTAAACATAATGATGCATATGATGAAATGTAGAGGCTATTGGAAGTTCTTGCTAAAGCTACAATGAAGAACTCAAGGGTGTGGGAAGATAATTTAACTTTGAAAAAGGAAAAGGAAGTTTTAAGTTAAACAAATTGGCTTTTGGCAGATGAAAATGACATTTTAAAGCTTGACAATAAGCCTTCAATTCTGGACAATGAGACATTATCATTAGAAAATTTGGTTTTGGAAGAAGAGATGAAAAATCTTAAGAGTAGATAATCTTTCAAAATTTATAAAATTTAATGAAAGTGATGAAAATCTAAACTAAAGATGCTTCTTACAAGTAAGAGAGTTAGCGGATCCATATTAGGTCTTGATTTTGAGGAATGAACTTCAAAAGCCTCTGATGTAATAACTCTGACACTGTACAAGTAAGTAATGCAAAGGTTGTTGAGAAGGTTAGAAGCAATATTAGAAGCAACATTGCTCAATCAAAGAAGTGTTCAACATAGAAAGGATATCGATCAACTTATAAGGCGTCAAAATCATGCTAAAATGTTTCCAAATTAGAACAAGAAGTACAAGGTAAATTAAAGGAGGTACATTTACTCAACTCCTTGTACCTATCTTATATGTGATAAAGTTAGTCACATAGAGAAGTATTACTTCTATAAGAATTATAAGCTTAACAAGAGTCAAGTTAAGAAAAATAATGTAACAAGCTTGATTTCTAAAGGACTCAAGCTTTATTAAGTTCTCAAATATGCTTAAAAAACTTGACTTAATGATTGTAGGAACAAGAATCAATATTTAAAGGCACCTAGTTACTAGACAGTAGCTATATCAAGCATATGATTGAAGATGCTTCAATGTTTACTACACTAGAATGGAAAGAAACAAGCTTTGTTAGGTTTGGTGATAATGGAAGGGGAAAAATACTTAGATTTGGTAATATCAGACACCTTCATTGCTATAGTGAAAATGTGTTACTTGTAAAAGGTTTGATACACAATTTGTTAAGCATTAGTCAATTGAGTGATAAGAGTCATAAAGGTAGTTTTGAGATGAACAAGTGCATCAAATTCGATCTATCATCTGATAAGCTATTGTTTTAAGGATATAGGAAAGACAATATATATAGAATTAAACAAGCTAATGTAAGAGTTGAGAATTGTTTGTTGGTAGTGCATGATAGTATATATTTATGGCATAAACATTGAGGTCATGTAAACTTTACTTAATTGGAAAAAACTATTAAAAATAAGCTAGTCAATGGTTTACCTAAAATTGATATAAAAGAATCTATTCAATATGATTTGTGATTGAAAAATAAGTTAGTTGCATCATTCTAAAAGAGTAAAAATTGTAATCTTAGCTAAAAGTCCTTTAGAACTATTATACATATGGGCTTATTTAGTACATCTTGGACTTTAAATCTTGGAAGGAAACAAACTTGGACTTATAATAGTAGATGATTTTTTTAGATTTGCATTGGTTCTATTTTTACAACATAAAAGTGATTGCTTCAAAATATTTGAAAAGTTTTCAAAAAAGTTTCATACTAAAAAAGAGCCCTAATAGTTAGTTTAAGAATTGACTATGGAAGGGAGTTTGAAAATTAAGATTTTGCAAGATTTTGTGATCAACATAGTATCTCGCATAACTTTTTCGTTCCCTATACTCCACATCAAAATGGAGTTGTAAAACATAAGCATAGAATTGTACAAAAGGTAACAAGAACTATGTTGAATGACATTGTTGTTACTAAATATTTTTGGGCTAAAGCTATTGCAATTGCATACTATATTATAAATCGTGTGTATGTAAGGTCTTTAACTAGTAAAACTGCATATGAGTTGTATAAAGATAGGTGAAGATATCTCATTTTTGTCTCTCTGTAGTTTTAGACTTTTTTTAGAATAGGGAAAAGATCACAATTTAGAAAAAAAAAAACATAAAAAATAGAAAATTTGAAAAAAGTACAAAAAATAGAAATTTAGCAAAAGTACAAAAAATAGAAAATATTGAAAAATAAAAAAATTGAAAAAAGAAAAAATTAGAAAGATTGAATTTTAAGGTAAAATAGTTTTTTAAGACAAATAAAATATTTTTTAGGAAAGTAGTTTTTAAGAAAAATAGGAATTTAGGATTATGTTGAGTCTTTAGATAAATTAATTTATTTGAGTAATTTTTAGAATAAATCGGGTTGTTGTTTAGTTTAAGTACATTTTATTTGCACCATAAAACAGGGTATGGGTTAACAACCTAACTAGTATTACACTTGGTCTTGTTATTGGAAAGGAGTCATAGGTCTTGGGTTCAATCTTAGCAAAGTGCAAAATTGTACTCTTTTTTCTCGTCCTGCGCTTGTGCCACATGTAAGGACATTACTAAGTCACATGTCATAGCGAGACACATGGTAAGGATCAATTAGGATACATAACTGATGTAGCACTACACTAGTGACACTTTTCCTTCCTTTTCCCTTATTTTCCTTCTTTTCTCACTATAATCTAGCTTAGGGTGCTCACTTTGGCATTGATTTTGATCCCCTTTTTCTTCATGATTCACCCAATTAATGGTGAAATTATGAAGTATACTTGGAGTACTACACATTGAATCTAAAAATGTAGCTTCACACATTCATTAATTGGGTCAAAAATCGAATTGAAGTTTCAGAAAAAAAGATGAAACTGCTTGGTTTAGGTTTCTTTTGCGTTATTCAAGCTTTTGTAATAAAATTCGAAGCTTTTACTGGCTATCTTGAGTAAGATGGAACACCTTTAGATCATCATTTGCGCTTAACTTACTATAATTCTCATTTAATTTAAGAATCAATTCATTTGAAACCTATTAATGTTGATTCTTCGAATTAATGAGTTTTTGATTCACTTTATGTTTTCTTGAACTAAGATTTATATAAGATAGGGACTCGACATTGCATTTGATCATCAAATTCACTCACAAATCCCTCAAACACCCAATCTTGTCCTTTCTCTCTCTAGGCTAATATCTTTCTCTCCCTAACTCGAAAGTTCGACTGAAGTGGTCGCGAGCTAAACCAACACCATGGTCGAACTGCCCGAGCTCCTAGCTATTATACACCACTTATCCCATAATTTGTCGTGACTCCAATCTCCACTTCAATCCAAAACCCTCAGCTACCCCTATGCTCTCTTCGAACCACTAAGAAGCAGTGGTTTCCTCTTTGAATTAACAACCATGACTGCACTTATGGCCCCCTAAAACCCCGAACTCGAACATCCATTCACCTTTAGCGACCACCACTATGACCATCCAATAATTGCTGCTACCACCAAACTTAATAACTACCCAACTCCCACCATTTGGTCATAACACTTTGTTTACCCTCGTATCCCCAATAGGACACACATGAAGATGTGTTTTGTCGCTTCAAAAACCTCTTAGAACTACCTAAAAGCACCCTACTTGTTGGCCATCGCATCTTCTTTCCCCCCTTTGACCAAATTGGCGACTTAACTTGATGTTCGAACCTAACTTTGACTCGTATGCTACTATCTAAGTTAGGACCCCTCTCTTGTGATTTCGATTTGGTTTGATGTTTTTTTCTTAATTTATTTATTTTTTGTAAATTTATTGTAATTGTAGAAATAAATGAAAAGAGAAAAAAAAAACTAAAAAAGAAAAAAGGAAGAAAAAGAAAAAGAAAAAGAAAAGATAGGGAAGCTTAGTTTATTTTCATTTTATTTCTTCGGTTAAAACACAAACAAAAGATAAAGAAAAAAAAATAATTAAATAATTAAAAATAAATAAAAATAAATAAATATAAAGTTTTATCACTTAGAAAAATCAGAAAAATAAATCAATCCTTTTAAAAAATCAAGACATTTTAAAAATTTCCAAAAATATAAATACCAATTTAGAACCCTTTTCTAGAATTTTTCCCAAATAAAATCAAATGGTAACAGACATAAACTAGACCAATTTTCAAAATTAAAATAAACTCATAAATTAAAGTTTTATGAACGAACTATAGAAGGTCTAATCCCTACTAGAGGGTATGTAGGCACTTATAGGGCGACTTAAAATAGAGAAATCTTTTTATTTTCCCTTTTATAAATTATTTTTGTTTGTGTAAATAGAACTTTTTTTTTTTGTAAATTTAGAATTCGTGCTAAAAAGGGTATTTTGAAAAATAGAATTAAATTCGGAAGGTAAAAGTAATATTCATTAGAGTTGAATAAGTTAGCCCTTGGACTCAAGTTCTTTGGTTTAAAAAAAAAATCACTTTTTAAAAGTGATCTTATCGTAGCCTAGTAGTTAAGTTATGCCCGATCTACCTAATCAATTATAACTTAACCTTTCTTTCCTTTTTGTCGACCTCGGCCTGGTGACAACTCTATTTTCCTTTTTCAAAATCAAATGAAAACTAAGTTTTTTTTAATCCCTAGTCGAGGGTCTATATTGAATGGATATAGGGTTCATATTGAATGAATATAAGGTTCAATATAAATTAAGTTAAGGAAAATAATAAAAACTGGGAAAAATCTAAGTTTGACAGTAGGAAACTATTTGTTTCTTATTTTCATACATTTGGTTGCAAATGCTTTGTTATGAAAACAAGTTTTAAGCTTGGATAATTTAAAGAAAGAGTTGATGAGGTAATATTTTTGGGCTATTCTTGAAATAGCAAATAAGATAAGCAACGTGGTTGAAGAGTTTATCAATGTTAAATTTGTGGAAGAAATAGATTTACAGGATGAAGATGACATTAGCAATGAGAAGACCAAAGTTGCAGATAATCAACCAAACTTAGAAGGAATGTTAGAAGCAATAGATTCTAGACTAGAGAAATCATAGAAAAACTTAAAAGGTTTAGAATTAAAGTTAGAAGTAAAGCCAAAAGTTTCAACACAACAACAAACAAGTCTAACTCATTCTAAATCATGGAAATTCAAGTAATCTCATCTACAAGATCTTATTATTTGAAATGTGGAAAGTGGTGTAAGGATGACATCTAGCTTCAATGACATAGAAAGTCACTTTGTCATGCTTTCTAAGGTTGATCCAAGTATTATTAGATCAATGCTATGTAGGAAGAGTTAAATCAATTTCAAAGAAATCAAGTTTGGAATCTTGTTTTTAGACCTAAAAAATAAATCTATAATAGGAACTAAGTAGGTACCTAAAAATAAGTTGGATGAAACAAGTCAGATAGTTAGATATAAAGGTAGGTTAGTAGTTAAATCATATTAAGAAGAAGAAGGCATAGATTATGATGAAACCTATGTAGTTGTAGTTAAACCTAAAGCAATTAGATTGTTGGTTGCTTATGCTTGCTTAAAGAATTTTAAGCTATTTTAGATGAATGTAAAAAGTGCCTTTGTATATGGATACATAAAGGAGGAAGCTTATGTTAAACAACTTTTTGGATTTGAAGATTCATTTAAAGAGGTTATATTGATAAACTTAGTGAAGCATTATATTGGTTAAAGCAAGCGCCTTATGCTTGGTATGAAAGGTTAAGTAATTTCTTGCTTAAGATTGGGTTCTAAAGTAGTAAAGTTGACACAACCTTATTTCTTAAATATTATTACTTTGACATTCTAGTTGTGCAAATTTATGTGGATGATATAATCTTTGGTTTGACTTATAAAACCTATTACAAAGAGTTTTCTAAGTTGATGTAGGTTGAATTTGAAATGTATATAATTAAAGAACTAAACTTCTTTCTTATATTAGAAATTAAGCAAACTAACGATGGCATCCTTGTGCATAAAGAGAAATACACTAAACATATGCTTAGAAAATTTGGTTTTAAAGGCATGAAAAGTGTTGCTACTCCTATATCAACATCTACAAGACTAGACATAGATGTTTCTAGTAAGAGAGTTAATGAGAAGCTATATAAAAGCTTAATAGGCTCATTATTATAACTAGCAATTTCTAAGACTAAACATTCTATTTATCGTATGTATTTGTACAAGATTTCAAGCTAATCCAATAGAAAAGCATTAGCAGCTATTAAGCATATCTTCAAATATATCTCTTGCATCTCTAAGTTGGGAATATGTTATCCTAAGAGTCAAAATTTTAATCTGATAGGATCCTCAAATGTTGACTATGCAAGATAATTCAACTTTATTTTGATAATTGAAGCTGAATATGTTTTTATAGAAAATTGTTGCGTACAAATTTTTTAGATTGAGCAACAATTAATGGCTTATGACTTATTATTTAAAAGTATACTTATTAAATGTGACAACACTAGTGCCATTAATCTAACAACAAATCTAGTTCACCATTCAAGATCTAAACATATTGAAATTAGATACTAATTTATTGGAGATCATGTGACTAATGGTGATATAAGTGTTGAGTTTATACCTACAAAATTATAGCTTGCTAATATCTTACCAAGCCTTTGGACAAGAACAGGTTTAAATTTATTTGAAATGAAATAGGCTTGCGTGATCCTTTTGCTTAAAAATTAATCTCTTAAATTGTTTTGCAATACTGTGTATAAAATGTATCTTAGATTTATATTTGTCATATATAATTTGTTAAATTTTTCGGCTCACACTCATGTATAATATTTGAGTTAGTTAACAAAACATTTACTTTACTGCATCCCCCATTTTTTGTACATGTCTTAGTTTTATTTTTTCATATTTATCTATAATAGTTTGAAAAAAGATCTACGTGTTATCATGTCACCTATTAGTTCTCTAACATGTTCCCTTGTATACACCTTTTAATCACACATTCTTTCATCTATTTATCCCTCACACATTTGATATGCTTAGGGGTTGAGTTAATCACTAAGGCTTATCGCAAGAAGTAGTAACAGCAAGTCCTTCAAAGTATCAAAGAATGAAGGAATGGAAAAACTCGACAAACATAATAGCTTTTGTGAAGTTGCTTAGAGGATGTGATATACTAACAAACATGACATGACTTAGTATTTTACTTGATATGACTCATAAGCTAATACTAAGGTCCATTAGCAAGATGAGATAGGGATGTGAGAAAAGGGTGTGCTCAGAGAAAGATATCTTATAAGAATAAGAATATTCATTTACTTGTAAGGTGTAAGATGATTAAGGCTACGGTAGAAATGACTGTTTTTAGTAAGTCTTTTAGGGAAACAATACAATAATGGAAAATGACATAAAAGACAAATTAAGAAAGATATTCCTAGATTTTTCAAAAAAGGTAAATAAGACAAAGGACAAAAAGGAATATAGTATAAGTGTCGGGAAAGTAGGAGATAAGTGGTAGCTTATCAATGGGTTTGTACTCTAGGATCTTAAGGTGTTGTAGCTAAGCTGAAATGATGCAGGGGCTATTGTTGATGAACCATGCTTCGAGTTGTCAAGGAGATTGAATGATGCTGCAATTCAGTAGGTTAGAAAAGTAGGGTACAGTGTATAGTGATCTTGGACACTCGATAGGTTGGAAAGTTGACCTCAGCACTTGGTTGGTTAGCAATGGGCCAAAAGTTCAAGCAGAGTTGGGTATGTCCGAGTTAGGCCCTTAGAGAGTTCATCTACAACTCTTCCATGTATAGGAGCTCATCCTCAGTAGGTCAACAAGAGAGAATCCTCCTAGTGAGAGATTGGATACCTCAAAGGCAGGTGTGAGTGATGGATCTAAAGGTTGGCAATCCATCAATTCCCTAGGGTTGTTGAAGATTTTTCCTCAAATCTTATTCCTCAAATCTTAGTCTTCTTCTTTGTCTTTTTGCACATAGGGCATCAAGTCAATGACATTGAAAGTAGGAGACACTCTGTATCATTTAGATAACTTTAGCTCATAGGCGTTCTCATTGACACATCGAGGGACCTTGAAAGGGCCATCCGACTTAGGAGATAATTTGTTTGCCTTCTTCCTTGGGAATTGCTCCTTACTGAGGTGGATCTAGACAAGGTCTCCTAGGTTATAGCTAACTTGCCTGCCTCCTTAACTTCCTTGTTCTCTCTGTCGGGTTACTATCTTGGCTAATTGCTTGGCAACCTTTAGATGAACTTTCTATAACTCTTTGGTGCGCTGCAGGTCGGTTTGACTTTCTCTTAAGGAAGTTGAGCTGGTAATCATATCCAATGGTAAGTTCAGGTTGAGTCTATAGATGACCTTGAAAGGTGTCCTTCTTATCAAGTTATGAGTAGAGCAGTTGTAAGCAAACTCAATGATGGATAGGCATTGATTCTAATCATATAGATTCTTCATAATAGTATCTCGAAGGTGGTTGCCTACTGTTTTATTCATAAACTCTATTTGGCCATTCGTTTGTGGATAACAAGAGGTACTGACAAGCTTAGTGTTAAGCTTCTTCCATAGTGTTTGCTAGAAGAAGCTTGTAAACTTCAAATCATGATTAGATACAATACACTTAGAAATTTTTTGTAACCTTACGATCTCATGCAAAAAGTGGTTAGCAATAAATAATGCTCCGTTGATTTTGTGACAAGGGATGAAGTGGCTCATTTGCTAAACTAATTGATGACCAGCATAATAGAATCACATTTCTAAGGTGTTTCAGGTAGGCCAAGCATAAAATCTATACTTAGATCTGTCTATAGCTACTTAGGTATGGGTAGAGGTGTATATTCTCCATATAGTTCCTTTCTCCCCTTGGCTCACTTGTACAATTCACACTAATCAAGAATTTTGCACACATCTTTCATCAACCCAGGCCAATAGAAGTATTCTTTCAATAACTTAGTAGTTTTCTTTTTGCTAAAATGGCCAGCTAAGCCTCCAGCATGGGCTTCTCGGACAAATAATTCTTTAATAGAACCACTTGGCACATAAACTGTCTTCCCTTCATAAAAAATCCTTAGCTTAAGTAGAACTCATCTACTACTCCTCCAATGTTACACTTAGCCACTAAGGGTCCAAAGTATAGATCATGTTCCTATTGATTAGGTAAGGCACCAAATCTAAGTATCCTAGCTTATAATGTTGTGATAAGGATATGCCGATGAGAAAGTGCATCGGCTACAGTATTTGTACTTTCTCTTCTTGTATTTAATGACATAGTTAAAGGTTTCTAGGTACTTAACCTACTTGGCCTGGCATTGGGAGAGTTTTTGTTGTTCTCGAAGATGCTTGAGAGATTCATAATTTATGCAGATAATGAACTTTCTTAGCAATGGGAAGTGTTGCCAGTACTAAAGTGCTCAAACAAGGGCATAGAATTCCTTGTCGTATGTCGAATAATTCAATGTGGCACGTCTAAGCTTCTTATTGAAATACACAACTAGTCAGCGCTCCTGCATGAGGAAAGCTCCAATGTTGACTCTGGATGCATCACATTCTAGCCCAAAAACCTTGTTAAAGTCAGGTAATACTAACACTAGGGCAGAAACCAACTTGGACTTGACCTCTTCGAAACTCTTTTGAGCTTTTTCATACCATTTGAATTTAGAGATTTTTCTAGTCAGTGGCAGCTACGGAACTAAAGTTCCAAATGAATCTTTGATAAAACAAAGATAGACTATGGAAACTCCTTACTTTGGTAGCATTGGTTGGCATTAGCCATTCACGTCTTCTCATTATCAACTCTGATTCCTCCTCTAGAGACAACATATTTGAGGAATAATACCTCGCTCTGATAGACATACATTTCTACAAATTGCCTAAAAATTGCTTGACACGGAGGATATCAAATACAAATCTCAAGTGCACGACATGAGAAATGAGGTTGGCATTGTATATCATAATATCATCAAAGTAAACAACAACATATTTACTAATCAATGATCTCAAAACGTGATTCATGAGCCATATAAAGGTGTTTAGTGCATTATAAGCCCAAACGGCATCACCATTCACTTGAATAGACCGTTATTTGTTTTAAAAGTAGTTTTCCACTTGTCTTTAGGTCTCATTTGAATCTGGAGATAGCTATTCTTCAGATCAACCTTTGAAAATATTTGTACACCATGCAACTCATCGAGCATATCATCTAATCATGGGATTGGATATTGATTCTTGATAATGATCTTGTTGATTGCTTGGCTATCAATGTACATTCTCCATGAGCCATCCTTCTTCAGTACTAGGATAGCCGGCATGGTATAGGAACTCATGCTCTCTTAGAAATGGCTATGTTCAATCAACTTGTCACCTTATTTCTTTAGCTTGACTACTTACTTGGGATTAAGTCTATAGGCAGGTTAGTTGGGTAGAGTAGCTTTAGGTTGGAGGTTAATGTAATGCTTTATACCTTTGAAGAAGGGAAAACCTCTTGGTAACTCGGTAGGAAACAATTCGGCATACTCTTGAATTAATGTCTACACCTCGATAGGTAATGCTTCGACTTCCTTTAACTCTAGTAGCCTTCTGACCAATAAGAATACACACTTTTTTGTCGTAACATCTTTGGAAAATTGGGCTTAAGAAATCACTAAGGATTTCCTCTATAGCAATCTGGTAATCTTCTCTTGTGACTCTTGAACTTCTTTGGGGGTCATTGGGGTTAGTATAACCTTCTTCCCATCCTTTAGAACATATAAGTGTTCTTATACCCATCATGTAGTACCTTCAAATCAAATAGTCAGGGTCGGCCAAGTAGAATGTGTGAAGCATACATAGGTAAGATGTTGCACAACACCTTGTCTTTGTTTCCATCACTAATAGTGATAAGTACTTTGACTTACTTAGCAATAGGTAGACCTCCCTTCTCATTCAGCCATTGAATTGAATCTTGTAGGACTTAGGGTGAGGATAAGTCGAAAATTTCAAAGCCTTCACTACTCCTTGTGTTATGATATTGGTACAACTCCTTCTGTTGATGATCAAAGCACATAGTTTGCTATTTACTGGCAATTTATATGGAAGAGCTTCTCTCTTTATTCATTCTCATTAGAGGTAAAGGTACTAAGAGATCTTCGTACAACCATACAGTAGTCTCCTATTTCAAGTTAGGTTACGGTGTTTGAATCTTCTTGAAACTCTTTTAGTAGTTGGTCGACACCTACTTCTTCTTCCTCCCCTTCAAACTGAGGCTTATCTCCCTTGATGGTCATGATACGTCAACTTGGGTACTGACTAGATACATATCCAAAACCAAGGCACTTAAAGCATTTGATTTCTTGGGTCTTCCGTCTTGACTACAAACCTGGTCCTTCTTAACCTTAGGCTCCTCAACCTTAGTCTTTTGAAGCCATCATTAGGTTTGTTTGGCATTTGACCTCGATGGTCCACCTTAGAACTCTATTGAGCTCATTCATATCTAGGTTGTCTTGGCATATTAGTTTTGCTCAACAAGTCATGTCAGTTGCTCGAAATTTGGTTGAACTGATTTTGCCTTTACCTTTTGACCCTTTGTGTTACTTAGATGGTCTCATTTAGATTTGCAAGCCTCTATACTTCTATTATATTACCAATTTTAGATTTTAGTCTAGAAATGAATGGTATTATTTGTGCCTTAAGCTCATTAACATTGCATCGAATCATTAGCAATTGGAACTTTCAAACATATTCATCTACTGATCAGCTACCTTATCTGAGTTCATAGAGATGTTAGAAAGTGTCTTGCTCATAGTGCTCTGGAACAAATCTACTCCTCAAAACTCTCTTCATCTCATTCTAAGTTCAAATTTCACGTTGGGTACGATGATTTACATTTTGCAGCTTTTTCCACCACATTGCTACATATCTAAAAAATTCTAAAGTAGCTACTCGAATATGCGTTGAGTCTTTGTAATCATAGAAATCAAATATCTTTTCAATATTCTCCTCCTAGTTCAAGTAGTCATTAGCACTACTAGACTAATTAAAGCTCGGATTCTATACTTTGAGATATTCGGCTCATTTTGGGGCACAAAGCTTTCGCTATAAGAATCCTTCATACTGCTCTTCCTCCTCTTTAAACTCTTCAACTTCATCTAACTCAAGTCTTCTCCTTGCAAATCTCTTTGCATGTCGAGGTGGAGTTGGGTTTATAATAACAACCTCTAGTGCTCCAGGTTTAGCTACTTATCTTCTCAGCCTATCTCTTAAATCTCGGCCTCATTCATTAACTCTCTCTTGTGGCCTTGTCTTTACTACCTTTTGTACAGAGATAGCTAGGTTAGCTATAATAGCAATAAGGTCTTGCAATTGTTCATTAGTAGTTTATGGGGTCTGTTAGGTAATATGACTGCAACCATGAGCATCACTCTCGGTATTATTAATCTCTCCTTGAACACTTGGATTCGACATTCTTAATATAAAACTTCAGGAAATCTACTAGTCAACAGAAGATTGCACATAACTTTGATAATATGATATTGCATAGTTCCTTAACGACTTGCTTTGTTTTTCCACTAAAGAACAAAGTATAACATAACACACACACACACACTATAACAAGAATTAACTAATATAATACTTAGCTTTCGATTGTAACCTCAGGCCCTAATACTGGGATTATATGATATGCCTAAGAGTTGAGTTGATCAATAGGGCTTACCATAGGAAGTAATAATAGCCGATACTTCAAAGTATCGAAGAATGAAGGAATGGAAAAAGTCAACAAACACAATAGCTTCCATGGAGCTGCTAAGAGGATATGACACACTAATAAATACGATATGATACACTAATAAATACAATGTGACTTAGTATTTTGCTTGATATGACTTACAATCTAATACTAAGGTGTACTCACCACTAATCTTGAGTTACTCAGAAAAATTAGATAAGAGTGTGAGCAAAGGGTGTACTTAGAGAAGGGTATCTTGTAGGAACAAGAATATTCATCGTAGAAAGGACTATTTATGGGAAGTCCTTTAGGGGAATAATACAATACAAAAAATGACATAAAAGACAATATAAGAAAGAGATTCCTAGTATGTTAAGAAAAAGGTAAATAAGACAAAGGACAAAAAGGAATATAGTATAAGTGTCAGAAAAGTAGGGGACAGGTGGTGGTGTGTTACTGGGTTCGTACTCTGGGATCTTAGGGTACTGTAGCTAAGCTGAAATGATGTAAGGGTTGTTGTTGATGAATTGTGCTTAAAGCTGCCTAGGCGATTGAATGATGCTGCAATTATGTAGGCTAGAAGAGTAGGGCTTGGTATATAATGACCTTGAACTTAGCATTCGATAGGTTAGCCTCGACACTTGGTAAGTTTACTTCGGTACTCAGCTGGTTGACAACTGGGTAAGAGCCCAAATAGTGTAGGGTATGTCTAAGCTAGGCCCTTAGAGAGTTCATCTACAACTCTTCCATGTACAAGAGCTTGTTCTTAGTAAGCTGATAAGAGATAATCCTTCTGGTGAGAGATTAGAGGCTTTAGAGGAGTCCAAAGGTTGACAATCCATCAACATTTCCTCCCTGTCTCCTTTTAGTTCAAATCTTTTTTCTATTAAAACTCCTTCGATATAAAGTAATACCTTGGGTGATCAAAGATAACCAAGAAGTTTGAAGTCCTTTCCAACCTTGATCATCCAACTAAAGTCAATCCTAAAATACCCATAGCAAATTCACTTGAACCTCAACATGAACCATAACCAACTCACATCTAACTTGAGAACAACCTTAAACTGGAACTTATCCAAAACCCTAATCCTTTAGAAGTTCAATAAGAACCTACTAATGATGATTAACCTGACTCACCCTTAGATACCTTAAGACTACCAAAGTTTGATCAAACTCCTACTCTAATGTCAATCGACATAAAAGTAATCAATCTAAACTTAGAAGCTTTTTTTGATGAAGTTCCCTTGAAACACTTTTTACCTAAAAAGAAATCCATGAGGAGTAGAGTTAAATTTGGTTTTGAAGCTCTTTGGTCAAGTACTCAACATAAAATAACTAGGAGTGCTATTTGAAAGGACAAGGAAGGTAAGGGAAATGAGATAGTAAAAGAACTGGATGCTAAGAAGAAGAAAGGGAAAGTAAAGGAATGGGCGAAGAAAATACAAAAAAAGCAACGCATAGTGAAAGGCAATTTTGAAATATGGAAATTATAGAAAGATGGTAAGTTTTGTAACAGTTTCTATATAGATTGCCAATTCTTCAATAAGAATGGATTTTTCTATGATGAGTATTTGGAAGTTTTGGGTTTTTAAAGTCTATGTTGTATCAATGATGAGGCTTATGACAAAGTAGTAACTAATTTCGATACAAATCTGGATTATTCGAATGGAAATGTATTAAGAACTGTTGTGTATGGACATGATGTATTAATTACTAAGGAGGACATAATTGAATGTTTTGGATTAGTGGCAGTAGAAAAAGATCCTATGATCAATAGGAAAGAAACATATTTAAGGCTCTATTGTACCATTCTTCTGCCTAACTTACAAAATTCATGGATAATACATTTTGAATTGCTTATTTGAATGTTACACAAAGTCGTGATAAGTTGCTTGTTCTCAAAGAAAGGAAGCTTTACCTCTCTGACTGGTGAAGATGCCTATTTGATATATGCATGATCAACAAACAGCTTGTTCACATGGCAAGTTAGTTTATCAAGTATGTAATATCATGAAGTTCATGGAGTTCAAACATATCAAGTTGTCAGAAAAGAATGGATATCCCTTGGATGTTAAGATGGTAGGGAAAGAGGTCATGAAACATATGGGAGTTCGTGTCATAGACAGCATTGGCATGCCAATGATGGGGCTCATTTTGTCTGCCCATTATCAAGGAAGAAGAATTTGAAAGTTAAAAGGTTATTGGCACTTGCTTGGAGGGAAGAAGAAGAAAATTTTGAACAAGAAAAAGAAGATCAATAAGAAGTTGTTGCACAAGAAGATTTTTAGACCATAGATAGGGGCTTGATTGTTGAACAAGTAGAAGTTCAACCTTCTGTTGATAAGGACATAGAAGAGAAGAAAAAGAAAAGGAAGTTGCTATGAAGAGACTCAAGTTGGATCCCTTATCTATAAAAACACCTGAATTGGACATTTTAACTCAAGCCATTAATGAAGTTATAGTTGATCCAACTCTTAAGTTGGCTAAGAGTTCTCCAACTGCAACAAATGGCTCATAGAAACAAATCTCAATTGTTCTCAAACAATTTAATAAATCCTTATCTAAAAACAAAGAACTCTTAAAGAAGGTCAGATGTGTTGGGTAAGAAACTGTGTCCATTATACTTATGAAACATCTAGATCAAAAGTTTAATTGATCTTATCAACCTTTGGGAAGTGTATTACTTGAAGATAGATGAAGAATAGGTTAAGGTGAAAAATCATGAAAGCTTGAATCTGTTTACTATGCTGAAGATAATGAGGGTTTTTATCAAAGTTGCAGGCTAAAAGGTGGATATTTTGGATGATAGTGTTTGATAGACGCATAGTATTATAGTTAGGCCTCTTAATCGAAATCCCTTGTCACTTATCCCTCCTACCACTTGTCCATCTTTTCCTCAGTCATCTTCTACCCAAACACTAGTTTATTTTCTGTTCAATTTAGTATCTACCAATTCTATTGTTTAGTTTAATTTTTGTCTTGTTTCTAGTGTAACTACAATCTCTTTGAACTCATGTTTTGATGATCAATGTTAGTTTATCTCCTTTATATGTTCTTTTTTACTATTCATGTTCTATCTTTAATAGAAACAAAAAGGGGGAGAAGTGGCAAATATATATATATATATATATATATTCCTATAAAATTGCATTTAAATTGAAAATTTTGGTCTAAATATCTAAACCGATATAATTTGTTCATATCTAACTATATTTACTTGATCTAAATATTTTTCATTTAGTGTTTTGTCATTGTCCAAAAAGGGGAGAATGTTCGATCCCTTGATTACATGTTTTGATAATATCAAACACCAAATTTCACTAATAAATGTTTAAGTATTCATAGCTATGATAGTGACTTAGAAGCAAAGATAAAAGTAAGTAATATGACTTATGACTAAGAAGTTAAAAGAACAGTTAGAAGCTTCTAATCCTCAAAAGGATGAGTTGATAGATTTCTTGAGAAACATTGACATTGAAGCAAACTTTGAAGCAATTTCAATAAGTATAGAAGTTAATCAAAAGAATTTTGAAGACTTATAAACAAATTTATAAGCAAGCTTGAGAAGATCGGATGCTATTCAAAAGAGATCAAAAAACATAGAAGCGGACTTAGAAGTAATATATAAGAACTTATTCTTATCTAATGTTATTTGTTTTATAGGTTAAGGTCCAGCTTCACTAGTTAAGTATATTTGAGTAATACACCCGACATGGTTCACTATTTAAGAAGGATTTTCTTAGAAGTTTTTATGAGACTCAATATTATGGTTAAGTTGGTTAGCACATGGAGTTTCGAATATTTTGAATTCATATTGTGTAAATTAAATGGAAGCTAGATTGTTGGGTGAATTAAAGTTATCAAGATCTTATCTAGATACCTAAGATTATTCAAAGTTTGATAAGGAAAAGTCATCCATATTTGAATATTTTGAATTATGCAAATATTTGTGGAGATATTTTAGTAACGAAAAGCTTGATATTTTGAATCTATAAAGAGATCAGGATCAACCAGGCCATTCAAGAAAAAGAAAAAAAAAAAGACGATTCCCATCTAATGTTTAAGGGATTCACTAGCTGTTGCTCTCAAAAATTTAAAAAGAGAAGGAATCATAAAGAAAATATATACAGTTTTCCTATATTCATTGCATTCATTGCATAAAGAAAAAAAAAAGCATTTGAAAAAGATCATTTAAGAGCAAACTTTATTTTCTCAATTGTTACAAGTCGTTGTGCCAAATACTCTAGGAAATCATATTTGTGTTCTTACTTTAGACTTGTTTAAAATAGATTGTATTATAATCAAGAGAGAGTTGATCATACTAGTTCTATTCTAGTTGGAAGACAGGTTAGGAGAATAGAGTTGTGTAGATTGTAGTTGAAGAGGCTATACTTGTACTCTTCTTCTAATTATTGAAAATAGTAGAATGACCGATGTAGATGACCGGATTTTTAGCAAGTAGAGCTAGAAGAGAGGACTAACTCATAAGGAGAAACCTCTATAAAACCTATACTTGATCTTCTTAAACCCTCTCTCTTTTATTTATAATTTTTTGTTTATCAAAATCTAGCTAAACTCTAGGCCATTTATACAAGTAATCAAAAGGGGGTCTTTATTTCAAAAAAGTTTTAAATTTTGCTAAGCAATTAGTTCCCAACATTGCTCTACCCTTACCCCCTAAACACACTGCTTTCCTTTTCTTTTTGATTGCTTGTGAAGGACTAACAAACATCATTGAGTTAAATTATTATGGAGCAAAGAATCGACTTATCTTATTTAAGTATGATTAGTTTGACATAAAGAAAGACCATAGCATATTCTTAATATGGGCTCATTGATAATAAGCTTAGACTTGCTTTGTATAAACTATTCACATTTGCTTAGTAAGCTAAATAAGTACATCATGCAACTTTTTTGGGTAAGAAGAGACAGTTAAAGGATTGGTAGGTTATATGTAGAATTAAAGCAAGAAGTAGATTTAATATTCCTCTAAATGAAGAACAAGACCAAAAAACATCAAAGATAAGGAATGGGTGCTAATAAGATAATGAAATAGTAGCATCTATATTGGTAATTGCAACCTTAGAACTTGATAATGCAAGAATTCTTGTCAATGTTGAACATAGAAGAAGTAAATCTTGATGAAGTTCATACAACACATCAAGTTAATCAAGAAGTAAAAGAGGATTAAGAAGATTTTGAACAAACTTACTTAAGTTGTGATGAAGAAAATGATGAATATAAATTTGACCAAAATATTAGTGAAGGGAACATGTGAAATATTTTCAAGTTTCATGCATGGGTTTTATTGTATTGAAATCTTTATGATACTCAAAGATTGTTGACTTCTTTGTCTTTTATTTTTATTTGTGTGAACTATAAATTCAGTGAAGTTATATAGCATTGGTTTATCTTTACATCAATAATTTTCTCTAATATTCGAATTTTTTTTAATGATTGTTGCTACTTCTATTGTTGAAGTTCTATAATGAAAGAGAATGAGATATTCTAAGTACTTTATTGGAATACATATTTGTATATATTTTTAGTGGTTATTGCTACTTCTATTGTCAAAGTTCTATAATGAAAGAGAATGAGCTATTCCAAGTACTATATGGAATACATAGTGACTTTCATAGTTGATTTCACTAAGTCTACAACTTTATTATTAGATTTATTTATTAGTACTTTCCTTTATGTATTAATTATATGCATCTTCTCTCTATTGAATATGATACCTTAATTGAATAGTTTTGACATTTCTTTTATAGTGGATGGAAGGGGTATTAAAAATGCATTGGTAAGGGACAAACCATTAATTTCACAAATCGTGTCATGAGCATAATTTAAATCATCAATGTAGCAAATAATACAATTAAGGGTAGAATGATGATAAAATCACATATAGAAATTCCTTTTCTACAAGATGCTGCTCTAAAATTACCTAATGGCTTAGAGGACCAAGACATAGGGCATCATGAGAGCATTGTCTTGTTACACAATAGCCTTGCTGAGAGACTCCCTACTCTATAAATGTAGCACATTGCACAATTATTAAGGTTATTAATGTGATTTTTTTGTAGTTTAGGTGAATTATTGAAACTTTGCAATAATACTATTGAATTTGTGATAATTATTCTTATATATTGTTATATAGTAGTTTAAAAAATGTCAAAGTCCCACAAATAGTGGCTATCAAAACAAATTTTCAAAGTCCATCTCATCTTAGGGGAAGCTTAACCCTAGAAATAAGGAATCATTGTGAGATTTATTTCAGCTTAACTAAATTAACTCCATCGTGGGATGTTTTTATCAATTTCAAAATGTTAACTTATAACATTCAATTAACTTTGGTAAATTGTATACTTTAGATCCAGAAGATGAGTGTAAAATAAAATAAGTATGGATGATATATGATAAGTTTGTATTTTACATACTTTTTCTATATTAAAATCTTACAATTTTTGTGTAATTTATAGTACTTTTATTTAATTAATCACATAAAAATAATAAATTACACATTAAATAGGTCAACATGATAAAATATTGAAAAATGAGCTAAATGAAGGTTTAAATGACTCATTTTGTGTTTATATGTCTTTATTTCAACCAAAAGGCATTTTTTTCATAATTAATTATTGTATATGTGATAGGAAAAATGTACTGAATCGAAAGATACATACAAAAGTTACTTCAAGTGCAAAAATACATGAGAACCGGAATTTCCGCATTGAACTCAATAGTCGGAACGGTAGTGGAATTCATACTCCATGTACATTGAATCACCCCTGCAAGAAGAAGAATATTTGAATTCTCCACATGCAATTTTTATCCAGACACGTCAAAGGGTGAAATTGGACTTCCAAAATTGTAGGCCCATCCCACCCAACAAAAGAAGCCGGACGAGAGAAAAGAATTGGAAATCTCACTATGGCCCTACACACCTGATTAGCCCTCCCCCTTCCAAATTGCAATTAGCCTGGGATGACAGAAAAGATGTCCACTGTGGAGCTCACATAGGAGATGACTTCCTTCACCAAGTGCCACTCACGCCCGGAATCAAAAGCTATATATAAGTGCTTTCCTCATTTTACGGACACAGTAGAGTAGGTTTTATCCTCTTCTTATTTTAATGTCATCCGTGGCGGCTCCAGACCTTCGGGTTGTCGCCTGCTCCTCCTGCTCCTTCTATATTTTATTTTCTTCGTTTTTGTTTCTTTCTGTATTTAGCTCTTAGGTATTAGTAGTTTAGTGTATTTTGCATGTGCTCCGAACACAGGTAACATCGGATGTGCGCTACGTTTACGGGTTAGAGCTTTTGTACTCAAAAACTAGGTTTTCACTAACTTTCATCTTATGAATACCTTGATGTTGTTGAAGTTTATATTATGTTTTTAATGTTATATATCTTGTTATTATGTATGTTGTTGATAGTATGAGCTAATTTGTGATATTGAGATTGTGCGGAATTTAATGAATTTATTATTATAGCTGATTTATTGATATTATGTTGTATATGAAAATAGAAGTATAGCTAGTTTTATGAAAAAAAATTAAGTATAACTCGGGTGTTGGGTTAATGTCGAGCTAAGTAATGGTTCTCACATATTGGGCCTCCCTCCTTATTATTCTAATAGGGTTTATATCGTATTAATAATTCTAAAATTCTAAAATTGATTAGGATATACAATACTTCTACTACATTATAGGTGTCACAATATGAAAGTAGAGTCAACCTAGTGAGTATGGTTAAACTCCATGTTGATACCAATATAGATATCTTCAAAACATGGTAATAATGAGTTCAAAGGATTAATAAAGCACCACCTTATCTTAAATGTTTGTTGAACTTAACCTGATAGTTGCGAGTCACAAAAATTGCATTTAATTTGTTTTAATTTCTTACTATTGTTTTAGTCTAGTTGCATATTTCAATTACTCATTTTTGTATCGCTTAGATTAGAATAGGGATGATATAGTTTAATTCTTAGTTCTGGTTTTTATCCTTTTCCTCCTTATGAAAAATACAACCTTTGTGCTCACTCTACGCTATAAATTGACCGGTATGCTTGCTAATTTTTCATGGATTCCACAAAATACTTTCTAAAGATTACAAGTTAGTTTGATTTGTTATGTATCGTTTCCACTATTTTTAAAAGGGACAAATTTTTATTTGTGCGTGACATTGTAGAAGGTGATTGCAATACCAATATATTATTTAGACAATTTAGCTTACTTAATCAGCCTAAAAAGGAAGTTTGTAGAAATCAGTTAGGCATAAGAAAAGTAGAAGATATAAAGGGATGTGGGACTAGTTGGATCGGGCCTATTATGTGGGATAAGTTAATTGATTACTATTGAAGTAACTTCAAATGGGATTAAAAATCCAATGCAAGATGTAACAATTGACTCACAATGAAAGAAGGTTTAATTTAAAAACATTAAAGAGGTTTTGTTTCATTTCATTTTCCACGCATTGTAAAGGGTTGCTATTGTTAATGATTTATTCCTTTTTCAAAAAACATTATACATAACCTGCATACTAAATGTATAATAAGAAACTAGAAATTATAAGTTATTTCTTTTAAGATAGCTTGATATTATTATTGTAGAAAAACACTTTTAAGCACATATCTCTCAAATTGGACTAATTGAATATACACATAAAAGGATAATGGTTGGGGTAGATTTATTGATAAGAAATCAAATATTGATAGTATAAGTTTATCTTGTTATTTCATTTATGTTCCTTATTCAATCCTTCATAACTTCTAGTATCTAATACTTCGAATAAACTTTATTAGGAAAAATATATTGTTATTTAAAGTGAAATATAGTGAAGATTCTTCATCATAATCTATCTTTGATCAAATGCATGGGCAAAAGTAATCGAAGGTCTTAGGAATTTTGGATTAGGGAAAAACCGCAAAATGGGCTTGTGAATTGTAGGAGCTCAAGTTTTGGTGACTCATTATCCATCATCTCTTAAGGACAACTTGAAGAGATAATATAAAAGATGTAACATGCAAGAATAAATGGAAAAAGGGGAAGAGAGAGTTTGAAGGGGAAAAAAAAAAGGAGAAAAGAGAAGAAGAGTTAAAGAAGTAAACTATGTTGTTGAACTCGCCAAACTATCTTACTCTTTCTCTATTTTTCCTTCTGACCTTTGCTCCCTCTTTTTCATTTGTTCTTACATAGCTTGTTGCAACTTTTCTAGTATCTCCCAAAGTTTCTCTTGAGTAATGATGGATGATAAATCACTATAACTTAAGCTACAAGAGAATATGCTCTTATTATTTCCAAATATATCCTATGATTTTCCTTAACCTGAAATCCTAACCTCCTATGATTAGGATCTCTAGTTGCTTTATTAATGCATTTGCAATAAAACTATGTTGTGATAAGGAATCTTCACAATAATTCACATTTATGACTTGGTTAATTTTTCTTAAAATGTCTATTTAACATTTTAAACATTAGAAGTCCTAAAAGATTAAATAAGAATGTAAATTAAATAAGAAAATAAACTTATACTAATAGCCTTTAACTTTATGTCAGTAAATTCATCTGGACCATTCATCTGACGTATATGTTCAAATAGTTCAATTTAGTAGATAGATCACTTCAAAGTATTTTCCTATAATAACAATATTAAGCTATCTCAAAAGGCAAAACTCTCAATTTCAAATTTTTAATTGTGTATTTAGTACCAAGGTTATGTATAACATCTAAATAGAATAAATAAATTATGATATACAAACCTTTTGTGATGCATGGAAAAATAAAATGCAACCACCTCAATGCTTTAAAATCAGACCTTCCCTAAATGTAAGTAGATTATTGTTTATTATTGTTGATTTCTTCCCCCGTTTTGAGTTACTCCAATAGTTATTGTATAAGTTATCCTAGTGATAGTGTATATCACCGAAGTGGTTCTCTAATGGTCTTCTAGTGGTTCAGTAACTGTGAGCAATGGTAGACCTACAAGAAAGCCCTTTGAGGCATTGCCAATGAGGACCCTTCGATGCTAAAGTTAGCAAAGAGAGTATCTAAGGATAGAAAGAGAGTGTTTTATGCATGTGAGGATTGCTCGGGAAAAGATCCTAGTACTTGAAGCTTTATGCCCTATTTATATAGCATGAAGCTTGCCTGCTAGAGCTACGTATTAAACAAGGATTAGCTTGTACACGATTTGAGTACAAAGGTGTGCTCAGTACAAGAAAGGATAACTCTTTTTCTATCGGTTAGTAAGCCTTGGAAAGGAGATTGTACCATTAGCATTGGTAATTGCCATAGCTAAGATGGCTAGACTCTTAGGCCATACGATAAGTTGTCACATAGGATTTAATGAGGAGAGAGAATGAAAATGAGTAAAGCAGCTTCTAGTGGCATGTTCTTTAATCGAGCATCGAACACCTAATGTGCTTAAGGTCTTGAGGTTAGATTAGGTAGGCTAGGTCGAGGACTGGTGCACCGAGGACCCTGGGTCCTCAGGGCTCAAGCGCCAAGGAATTAGACACCCCTAAGGACTTGATTGGAGACTTCGAGTTTCTTCGATTGGTTAAGGTCGAGGATGCGTTTAGGGCTACCTTGAGTGCGTCATGCGAATTCTTGATACATCAATTATTTGCTCTTATTTAGGTTTAGGCTAGCCCATTCCTCAAGGCCTAGGTAAGTTAGCCTACCAGAAGGAGGATTGAGGCTTCGAACCAAAAGGTGCTTAGGTAAGCTTCTAGTGTTGGGGCTAAAAAGGACTATCAATAGTGCCAACCTTGCACCCTTACCTACCCCCCAAACTCTCATTAGATTCAAGGCGATAAGGAGAGTAACTTAAGCTGGGCTCTAGAGGTTAGGTTCTGATCTATTTCAGTTAATCTCGAGAAGGACGGTGAATTTTGGTGGGCCAGTCGAAGGGGAAGTGCTATTAGACATCTGCTCATGTGAGATAACAGTTGATGTGATTGGTGTAGTGCTTGGTCTTTTTCAAAGTTTTTGGTCTTCTCTAAGGTGTAATTATTGTACCTAAGACAAAGTATAGCGTAGGAAGCAATTACGGTGCCTAGGGCAAACTGCAAGCAATCACATTAAATGACAATCCATGTGCTAAAGTGATCTTGGCTGTTGAATGTCTAATGAGGACACGTGGACAATTTAGTTATCCCTTGATCGCTTATATAGAGGCCTTGTTTTTCCTATAGTAGGGAGGTGAATGGTGTTCTTTTTTCATCCTTACTTTAAAACTCATGTGAAGTTTAGTGAAAGTTTCCTTTAAGTTCCCCTAGCTTTGACCTTCCTTAAGCATCTCAAAGTTTTTGGCTTATGATCCTCTTTATATGCTATGGTTGCCAAAGTAATGGACAAATAAGTGGAGATCAGGTTTCTAAGATGAGTATGTGAGTTTGGTAAACATTTTTGCTTTAATGGGGGACATGCTATTGAGTAGTGACTAAAGGGGGTAGACATCTTAGCCATGGCTAAGGTGGGTCCCGGAGTAGTAATGGGGTGATGTACTTCCATTACTTGGTTAGACTAGATGCCCAAATGGGGCAATCAAGGAAGTGGAGGATATCTTGGAGACTTCCTTAAGCCATGATGGTATGAACACTATAGACAAGATTCATGTGTGTGAATTCACTTTAGTGGACGCTTGCATATTGCCATAGCGATTGTTCAGGCATAGCCATTGCTGATGCTTATGAATGCCTGTAGGGTTGTAACTTGACAAGAATCTTCCTTAGAGCTAGCTAAGTCTTCTAAATACGACTGATCAGCTGACTTGAGCAATGAGGAGTTCATCTAAAAATTTGTGTTAACAATATAGTCGAAGAGCCCATTGGATGATGTACTTGTAACTGAGCTGGAGTCTAATGGAGATTTCTCAAGCTTCCTTATTCCCTTTTCACCATAGTTTCTCCTTTTACTTGCACTTAGGGCTGGTGTGCCAACCCTTAAACCCTTATAAGGACTTTGAATGAATAAATAACACAAATTCTGGATCAAGTAAAGACTCTGGGTTTCCAGCAAGCCACTGCTACATCCATTTCATTAGGGATTGATGATCTTTTAACGATACCTTCTAAGAGATGGTTAGTACAAGATGCTGAACAACAAAGTTTGATTTTAGAAAAACACCATCATTATGGGAATGTACACGAAGTCGAAAAATTACACCAATCCATTGAGGTATGGTATGCTACAAGTGAATATTTACAACAAGAAATGAATCCTAATTTTAAGATGACCGACCCCTTTAATCCAGTTCATATAATGTCTTTTTCGGGAATAGATCAATGGAAAAATTGGTTACGGAGTCATTATCAATACGATTTATCTTCTATTAGATGGTATCGATTAGTATCGCTAAAATGGAGAAATAGAATCACTCAACGACGTATGAATCAAAATCTAAAATTAAATAAAACTTATTTGGCGGAAAAAGAACGATTAATTCATTGCAAAAAATTGAATGAATTTGATTCAAATTCATTAACAAATAAAAAATATAACTTCAAAAAATGCTATGGATATAGTTTAGGTACTTATGCTTGAACAACATACCACCGTAATTGATCGTTTGAACACTAAGTTTGGTATAGTGCTCAGCAAGGTTGCAAAGTGCTCGGATGTACCCATTCGGGCAGATGTGCCAAGCAGTCGAGGTTAGATCCCGTGCAATGGGGCTTGAGGTCCTAAGGCATCGAGATTGAGAAGAATAGACCTAATCGAGCGCTCAGAAGTTGATCTTGAGTAGGCTTAAAGCATCATTGAGGGGAAACATCGTAAGGTGCTCATTCAAGTGACGTGACGATTGATGTGGTTAATGTGACCGTTGCGATGCTTGAGGTTCTTGGGAAATGTGTGCAACTTCATAAGCACACGTGAAATTCATGTTAGCAATTTGCATAATAAATGAATCTAGGTCATTGGCTTCATAAGATGGAAAATGGGTGGTTACAAAAGACTAGTGTAAGGTGGTGATTTGTGTTTTTGCATGCGTCTATATAAGGGCTTCATGGGTTTGTTTGTTTCTCATATTCACATAACTCTTATTGAAACCCTGTCTAACCTTCTTCACAACTCTCTCCTTTACTTACAACTTCCTTAAATTTTCTAACATTTGAATGCCTAGAAACACTAGTTGAGCATTAACCGGAATAAGAGCAATGGTGGAGCAACATAGGTTTGAAGGTGAGGCCTTAAAGATTGTATTTGAGATGGTGGACAGATGTCATAGAGAGATCATGTCTAACCTTACTCCTTCCCTAAAAAAACTGTGATGGTAATAATTGATGCGGCGACGATGGGTGAGATTGGGCTATGAAGAGGATGGTTGCAGAGTTGAAGCATTTGGGAAAGTATGAGTTGGACAAAGAGTACGAGCTTCCTGAGGAAAGGTTGGTCCCTTCGAGAGACAACAAGCGTATTGTGACTTAAGTAGCATATAAGCATCATGAATAGTACTGGTCTTAGTTGTGTGCTGAGGTTCGGGAAAAAATGATGGTTGGGAAGTTGAGATGCCTAGACTTAGCGAGGGGGCTTGTAACCTTGAGAGCTCGAAGTCCTTCTCACTTTATAGGAAGGCCATTGATATGGGGCTCCGACTGTCTTTCTCGAAGTTCTAACTGGAGGCCTTCATCTAATTTCAAGTGTCCTTAGGGTCCCTACAACTAAACATGTAGCAAATGTTGGTCGCATTCAAAGTTGTGTTTATCTTCCACCTCCAAAGAATGACTGCTTAGGTTTTTCGACACTTCTTTTAACAGAAGACAAACTAGGATAGATGGGTGTATTGTATAAGTTGGGGAAGCCATGTAATGCTCTTCCATGGGTTAAAGTTGAACAATGACCTATGGAAGGATGGGTTTGTCCATATCAAGTCAGAGTATGGCTTGCACTTTCTAACTAGTTGGAAGAAGCCCATTTGAATGAGCTTAGTGGATATTTTATTCCTAAGGACGATGATATGGGGGAAGAGGTCCTTAAAGTGGCATGGCCAAGGCATAGGTTACCTTAGGAACATAGTGAGCACTTATCTAAGGAAAAGGCTACTTTATGGTTGGGAGACAAGTAGTAGATGCGTATATATGGTCGAGGAAGGAAGCCGAGAGTTCGTTGCTACTCATTATCGGTAGAGGGTGGGCTTGGGCCTACTTATCCTTAGTAGGTATTTTGATGTTTGTTTTTGTTTATTTGTAGGCTTTGAACTATGTAATGACAACCTTAAGTAGAGGTTAGTCAAAGTCAAGGAGAAGAGACTCTATAAGAAGGCAAAGAAGGGGAAGAGGAAGGCTAATGTGAAGGATGCTACCCACTTAAGGAAGAAGGGCATGAAGAAAGACGACAGGGGATGTTGGGGGGGGGGGGGGGGGGCAGTGGAAGGCAAGGGTAGCCTATTAGGTGTCGAGGAGGCCTTATAGGTGCTAATGGGGGTTCCCATGGTGATTGTAGCAACATGGCCTATGGATGAGGGATCAGGAAGACTTGTCATTGGGCATAAGCTACGCAATGAGCATTATGGTGGTAAGACTTAAGGTGAGCAAAACCAACAGCAGCAACAGTGGCAAGAGGAGATGGTAGTTAGCTTAGAGATGAGTGTGGTGTACCTATAGTTGATGTGGACAATAAG
This sequence comes from Lumnitzera racemosa, assembly GCA_024138005.1. NCBI lineage: Eukaryota > Viridiplantae > Streptophyta > Magnoliopsida > Myrtales > Combretaceae > Lumnitzera > Lumnitzera racemosa. The sequence continues at coordinate 39,454,159 of JAMXBC010000007.1, forward strand.
GTTGGTAGTGATACAATTCGTGCCAAGGATTGATAAGACTAGTCATAAGGGATGGGTCTTAGTTTATCGAAAGCTTAAAAATGATGAAAAGGGCAGGAATATTGGAAAACAAAAAGTAAGCAAACTACGATTAGCTCCAAGGATATGACACACCAATGAACTATCGAGGACTCACAAAGCAAACTAGATATGACACACGAGCTAACTCTGTGAGGGTATTCGCCACTTAGCCTTGGTTAAGAGTTAGGATAAGATTGAAAAAAGTAAAAAAAGAAAATGCTAGTGAAAATAAAGTATATTATGTATTGATGATTTCTAATTATGTTGTGAATACCTTTACAATGGATATTTATACCCAAAATATTAGGGTATCCTACCAGAAAGAGAAAAGACTAAAAAGGGAAATATTCAAAATAAGTATGATACAAGGACTGGCTGAAGGGTATAAATGTGAAATTAGCAAAAGTAGGCATCCTGTATAGAAGATCCTGTCATTTAGGGTGCTTAAACATGTAGGGGATGATTAGTGGTCGAACGCCTAGCCAAACAGATTGATTGTATGGTTAGCTTGGTTTTTGCCAAGTAATGGTACCAAGTCAAGTTGGCAGTTTAGTGGTGTTGAGCTGATCAAGTAACTCTTCTAAGGTGACTTTAGCTTGGACATATTCGATAAAGCTTTGATTTAGGTTAGCTAGGTAGATGATCAAATATGCTGAGCTGTTATCTTAATATAACTTTGGTCGACTGCCGGAGACTATCAATAAGCACAAGAGGGTTTGGTTTGGACAGGGCATTAGGTTGGTAAGCTACAACAACTTAAACTCTTCAGTTGTGGGGTGTTAAGAAAGAACTCACCTCACTATGCTCTCGAATCCTTGGGCTTAAGCTTGACCTCAAATTAGGGGTCCGGTAGCTTAATTCCTATCATCCCCATTGGGTTGATTGGGATTTGAAATCAAATTTGGTTGATCCTCATCTAAGTTCTCCTCGAGTTGTTATAAGCTAAGGTTAGCAACATTAAATACGTTAGATACTCCGAAGTCTTTTAGTAGTTTTAGTTGGTATGAATTGTTATCTATCTTTTGGAGTATTTAGAATGGTCTGTCAGTTTTGGTAGACAACTTGTTCTTCCTTTTGTTAGGAAACTTTAACTTTTCTCAAGTGTAGCCACACTTAGTCACCAGGCTAAAACCACTTAGTCTTCCTTCCTTTTCCTTTCTCTTTTAGCTTTTTGGCAGCTCAATCAATGTCTTGGGCGACTTGTTAGTAGATTTGATAGATGGATTGAGCTCTAGTTCTTGTTTCTGGTTCTTCTTGATTAGTAGGCAACATCGAGTTGTGATAAAAGGGTAGTTCAGGATTAAAATTGTAGATGACCTTAGATGGGGCCTACCTAATGGCAGTGCGTATTGTTTTGTTTTAAGCAAATTTTACCACTGATAGGCAGAAGTCTTATTTGGTTAAGTTCTTTCACGCTATGGCTTAGAGTAATAATCCTAAGGTGCAGTTGACAACTTCTATCTAGTTGTTGGTTTAGGGATGGCAAGAAGTATTGAACAATAATTTGGTTCCCATTTGACACTAAAGAGTTCTCTAGAAATGACTTAAGAACTTTGGGTCTTTGTACGACGTCACCTTCCTTAGCACTCAATGCAAGAGAACTATTTCCTACGAAAACAAAGAAGCAATAGCTGAAGTATCGTTATTCTTGGTACAAGGTACAAAGTATGCCATTTTTCTAAACCTATCCATGACAACCATCACAGAGTCTTTACCTCAAGCAATTAAAGGAAATCTGAAGACAAAATCTATATTTAGGTCAGCCCATGGTTTGGTCAAAATAGGTAGTGGCATTATCTTTCCTTATTCGGCTTGGCTTTTTGCTTTCTTACAGATGGTGCATCCCTTAATAAAACGATGCACATCACATTTCATTTTATGCTAAAAGAATCTGTCGTTTAGTTGCTCATATGTCCATCGTTCTCTAAAATGCCCAAAGAGTCCTTTACTATGTGCTTCTCTTACTAGCAGTTCCCTTAATGAACAAGTCGATACACATAATTTGCCACTTCGGAATAGATAACAATCCTTTACATGGTACTTATCTATTGTTCTTCCTTCTCCATAGTGACTATATATAGGACCAAAATGAGAATCATTTTAATATTGATCTTTGATGCTTGTAAACCCTAGTAGTCCAGTTTGCAACTCGGTAAGAAGAGCATGTCTCCTTGATAGAGCATCGGTAACTACATTATTCTTGCCTTGCTTGTATTTGATGACGAAATTGAACCCTTCTAGAAATTCTATCCATGTATATGACATATTCCTTTGGCAGAAGATAATGTTGCTACATGCAAAGAACTCTGATTAATGCTAATAGTTCTTTATCGTATACAAAATCGTTTAGTTATGTTCCTTTGAGCTTTTTACTATGATAAGTGAGAGGTTAACCCTCTTGCATCAACATAGCTTTGATGTTGACACTTGGCGCATTGCATTCAAGCTCAAACACTTTATGAAAATATGGCAGAGCCGAGACTAGGGTATAGGTTAACCTTGCTTTCACCTCGGCAAAAATGCTCTCTTTTTTCTCACTTCGCTTGAACTTTAGGTACTACTATAGTACTAAATCCTTGAATAAAGCATTAATAAAAGGATGCCAATCCATGGAAACTCTTCACCTCGGCACATGAAGTTGGGGCCGGCTACTTAACAAAGCTCGAACCTTTTCTTCATGAACTTTCAATCCTCTTCCACTAGCCATGTAACCTAGGTAGATCACCTCTTCTTGACAAAAACAACATTTCTTCATGTTTCCAAATAGTCTCTCTTCTTGGAGGACATTGAAAATAGCGTTCAAAGATGTTTAATATGACATCTTAGGTCGGTATTGTAGATAAGGATGTAATTAAAATAGATAATAGCAAACTTCCCAATCAGGTCTCTTAGAACATGGTTCATCAATCTCATAAAAGTGCTTGGGGTGTTTGATAATCCGAAAGGCATGACTATCTACTCGTATAGGCTATGTTTGCTCTTGAAAGCAACTTTCCATTGATTCCCTTGCCTCATTCGAATCTAGTGGTATCCTAATTTTAGGTCAATCTTGTTGAATACCTTAGCACTAATTAGTTTGTCTAACATATCGTCTAATCTTAAAATATAGTACTTGTACTTGATCGTAATTTTGTTGACAGCTCTACTATTTATAAATATAAGCCAAGCACCATTCTTTTTGGGTATAAACAATGCAAGTATAGCACAGGGGTTATGACTTTCTCTTACATATCCCTTCTTTAATAGCTCATCGATTTGTCTCTGGAGCTTTGCAGCTTGTTTGGGTTCATTCTATCGATAGGCTTGTTCAATAGTACAACACCAGGTATCAAGTCAATGTAGTGCTCAATACCTCGAAATGGGAGTAACCCTTCAAGCAACTACTCAAAATATTCATCAAGCAACTTCTCAATCTCCTCTAGTGGCTTCACCTATTCCTTTAATTCCAGTAGTCTCCTTACTAATACAAAGGTCAGCAAGTTAGTCTTAATGGTTGCTTAAAGCTTGGTTCTACTCAGTACCAAAGCCTTCTTCGATCCTCTAGCCAATTTAGCTTGTGATTTACTCGACTTGGGGTCATGGGATTCAAGGTAATTTTACTCCCATCCTTCTCAAATACATACGTGTTTCTAAAATAATCATGAATAACCATTCGATTAAAAAGCCAAGGTCTACTTAGTAACACATGAGACATATACATAGGTAATACATTGCAAAAAAATTCATTAAAATAATTTCTAATAGACATCGGTAGTAACGCTTACTGAGTGACATGCAATGCTCCCTTCTCATTTAGCTAATGTAACTTATATAGCTTCAGGTATGAGATAGTAGACAACTTGAGCTTCTTAACTAGGTCGGCAGATACCACATTAGTGTAGCTTCTACTATCTACTATGAGCACGTAAACCTAATCATTTACTTTGCAAGTGATGTAGAATAAGTTGTTCTCTACTCTTCCTTGATAAAGGGTTCTATAATCATTACACATTGAACAACCAAGGTTAATTTGTCCAAATCTTCAGCAATGTCCTCTTTAATAAGCTCATCCTCCTAGATGGTATCCTTCTCGAGAACGACCTCCTCCTAGGCTCTTCATCAGTACTATCCACATTAAGTTTCGGAACATCTGTTTTCATAATCACAGTTCTTTTGTTTAGACATTAGGCAACCATGTGCTTAAACCCTTAACACTTAAAATGTTTGATTTGGATTGTGTTCCTCCTAGATCCTTATCCCTTCTCGTAAGTTCTCGGTAGCATTTCACCATCAATTAGTTGGCTCTTTTGTTCAATTTTGATATATGCTCTTCTACTCAGCTTGGCACTTTACCGAGCTCAGTAACTTCCTTGAGCGGGTCGGTTTGATTGGACTGGTCAGCTCTATCTATTCCTCCTTTGTCTTTTTACTCGGTGAGCTATTCTTATAGCCTCATCCAATGTAGTAAATTGTTGAAGCTATACGACATCTTAGATGTCGACTTTGAATCTAGTGAGAAATCTGGATACCGTTTAGGCTGATGGTTCATCCACTTCACATTGAATCACGAGTATTTGGAACTTTTGAACATACTCATCGGCAGTTCGGCTTACTTATCTTAGCTCTTGAAGTTAAGCAAATGTATCTTGCAAATAAGTATTCGGTACAAATTTGTTTCTAACTATCATTTTCATCTTAGGCCAAGAATTTACTTCCCTATATCTTTCTTGTCTCCTCATAATTTGGAAGTTCTTCTATTACATCGTAGCATAAATTAAGAACTTTATAGTAGTGGTCCTCACTTTCTTGTGGTCTTCATACTAGTAATAATAAAAAACACATTCAACCTTCTCCTCCTAATCTAAATAGCCATTTGCATTCTTGGAACCATTGAAGCTTTATATGGTTAACAACTTGAGATGCTTGAGCTCCCTCCTCTTCCTCATTGTACTCTTCTTCATTCATATCACCTAAGTCAATTCTTCTCTACACATGTCCTCCTACTCTTCTACCTCGATCTTATTGAGTTAGGATTTGTCCTCTTACAGGTTGAGTAGCTTAACGAGCATTCTATATGGCATTGTCAAGTTGAAAGGCCAACACATGTATCGCTTTGGTAAGATTCACTATAAGGTTTGCCATCTCATTGATTTGCTTGTTTATACTTCTAAGGGTATTCTAGGGTTATCATCTATGGTGGATAACACTATTAATGTCATCTCCAATACCAGCGTTAACACTTAGAGCCATCATTCTCTTGATAAAACTCAATAACAAATTCAGAATCCATGAAATAGCAAACACTATCCTTTTTAAGGCAAAAAACTCACATGTATACTCTTCTCCACACGAAAATTCAAGCTAATTGTGAACACAATAGCTACTCTGAAAAACTATAAACCCAGTTGAAACTTGCTCTATTTTCATATGCTCAAAATAAGGCAAAATAGAGTTGTAACAAAGGTCTCACAGTAACACCAAAACTTCAAATACTCTTTAAAACACTTAAACTAATCCCTTTCGTATTCACAACACACTTGACAATAGTACTACGCACTACATAGTAACAATCATAACTAAATAGCAACTTACCTAAAACAAACCTCCACTTTGATTCTAAGATGATACGATCCATGCCGATGATTGATAAGGCCGGTCATAAGGGGTGGGTCTAAGCTTATAGAAAGCTTAAAAATGAAGATGGACAAGGTACAGAAATTGGAAAATAAACAAGTAAGCAAGTTATGATCAACTCAAAGGATATGACGTACCAAGGAACTATCAAGGTCTCATAAAGCGAAATAGATATGGCACATGAGTTAATTCTGTGAGGGTACTAGCCACCTAGCCTTGTTTAAGGGTTAGGATAAGAGTGAAAGAAGTAAGCAAAGAAAATTCCAACAAAAATGAAGTATATTCTGTATTGATGAATTTTAATTTTGTTACAGCTACCTTTACAATGGGTATCTATACCTAAAATATTAAGGCATCCTACCAAAAAGGGAAAAGACTAAAATGAGTAATGTTCCAAATAAGTATGATATAAGGAATGTCCAAAGGGTATAAATGAGAAATTAGCAAAAGCTGGCTTCTTGTATGGAAGATCCTATCATTTAGGGTGCTTAGAAACGTAGTGGATGATAAGTAGTCAAACGTTTGGCAAAATCGATAGACTGTATGGTTAACTTAGTTGTTGTTGAGTAATAATGCTAAGCTAAGCTGATAGTTTAGCGGTGTTGAGCTAAGTAGGTAACTCTTCTGAAGTGAGTTCAGCTTTGATGTATTCGATAAATCTTAGATTTAAGTCTGCTAGGCTGATGGTCAGATGGATCGAGCTATCGTTCGAGTATAGCTTTGGTAAATTGTTGGAGAATATCGATAAGCATAAGAAGGTTTAGTATGGGCACGGCATCAGGTCGGTGGGTTACAGCAACTCGGACTCTTTAGTTGTGAGGCATAAAGAAAGAACTCATCTTGCTATGCTCTCTAGTTCTTAAGCTTGGGCTCGGATCAAGGGTTTGGTGGCCTAATTCCTATTAAGAAGTGTCAGCCGGCCATTGTTCAAGTAAGAGTGCTACCATGTTGTTCATGAATCTAGCTTATGCCAAGCTCTTTCATGATAGGAGGTACTTGAAGACTATGAAGATCGCCATGGAGAGGCTGGAGGAGATAATGAGCACATGTAGGTATGCCTTCTTGCATGGGCATGGGATGATGCTGTTGGTATGTTCTCCTTACTTATGTTACTTCTTTCATTAAAGTGTTAACTAGTGCTTGTAACCAACTCAATTTGTGTTCCTTATAGATGGCCTATTAAAGGTGTAACAAGTTGGAGGCTTAGGTAGGTAGATTGAATAATGAGGTCAAGGAGTTAAAGGGCTGCATCAAGGACTTGGTTGATACCTTTTAGCGGCTTGGAAAGGGAGAAAGATAAGGCTGAATAGAAGGCAGCTCAAGTAAAGGCCGAGGCTAAGGCATTGAAGAAGTGTGCTAATGAGTTGGAGACCTTAGCAAATACCCTTGCACAAGAGTTAGCAGCAGTGAAGAAAGAGGTAGAGGGAGCATGGAAGGAGCTTGATCATACTTAAGCTAGATTCCAAACTAGGTAGGTTGAGCTTATGGACGGTCAGGATTTGAAACCGACAACCTTATAAAGGCTTTTTAAGGAGCTCACCAATAGTTATAGCTTTAAGGAAGCAACCACTCAAGCCAACTCGAATGGAGGAAAACAGGTAAGGAAAGAGGTTCGAGAGAAGTATCCTAACCTTGACCCGGGCTTCCTTTTTTGGCTAGATGATGAAGACGAGTCCAATGGTGATGCTGAGGAATCCATGGGCAAAGGTGGAGGTAAGCATTTTAAGTGTGGAGATGATAAGGTTAAGGACTGAGGATGGGGGTAATTAGGCTGCAGGTGGCGGTGGTTAGGCTGAGGTTGGAGCCAACCAGGTTGAGGGTTAGGTTGAGAACCCATAGAGGCCTTTTACTTGCTCCATTTTGTTTCCTCTTTTCCTTGTGGTTTTTTGTTTTTCTCTTATTCCTAGGGTCGGGGATAGTGGCCCTTAAACCTTATAATGGAGTGTATAAATGAATGGAAGTGAAATTTATCCAAGTAGGATTGCTTTCTTGTATTTATTTTCCTTTGTATTTTGGCTTTTTCTTCTCCCTTTAGTATATGCTTGCTACTTCAAATGTTGTTATTGGTTCATCCTTTCAAGCACTTGTAATTGTATAAGGGTAGGGGTAAGATGGGTATTTGAATTTTGCAAGTTACACTTAGTATTTGGTGGAGTGATGGTTTGACTAGGTTACCCTTAGTTGTTTGTGCTAACCCTTGCCTGCTTATGCCTTTAAACTGTCTTATTTCTAGGTGATTCAGCATTCTTGGCTAGGTTTCCTTACTAAGGTAAGCTATTTGCAAGCTTGTAACCCCATAGCTAAGTTATAATTGGCTTGAGGCATCAAGCACTTTGAGGTTGTTTAGTAGGCGAGGACCCAATGTACCAATTAGGTTGGTGTACGTGGTTTGAAGTGCTAACCCCTCGGGTGCATGTACTTATAAGCTACTCGAGCTCGGGGATGTCCGTTAACTTAAGTACACGAGGTTTAGGACTTCTTAGGTATAATGACCGGTAAAAGTGCTTGGGCTTTAAGGATGTACGTTAACTCATTCATGCCTAGGGCTTTTCTACCTTCATTAGATGACCAGGGGTTAAGCTCGATGGTGATCAAATTGTATGGAGATGCAATAAAGATTCAAGAAAGGAGAGTAGAAAAGTACATAACTCATCTTTTATTGAACTTGCTAATATGAACAAGCATATTAAGTTCCTCATAAAGCTTTATAAAAAAATAGTGCCTTAAGTTGTTGGCATTCTACGTCCTTGGGATGGGTCATCCATTGAGGGTCTCTAACGTATAAGCTCCATTGTTAGTGTCCTCTTTATCCATATAGGGTCTTCCCAGTTTAGTGTTAATTTGCCTTGCCCTTCTCATGATCCTATGGCTTCCAGTTTTCGATACATTAGGTCTCCAAGCCAAAAGATCTTGTGCTTAACCCTTTTGTTGTAGTATTTGGCTACTTATTGTTGATAGGTGACTCCCTGAGCTTAGGTAATGTCTCCCATCTCATTGATGCTATCAAGGCTTGCTTGTAGGGCTGTCTGGTTGGTGTTGATGTCAAAGTTTTAGACCTTTCTCATAAGGAGCTCTAGCTCGATGGGTAGCATAGCTTTGGAGCTAAAGGCAAGGCAGAACAGGGTTTCTCTGGTAGTCATCTTATGAGTTATTCAGTATCCCTAAAGGATAGTTGGGAGCTCATTAGCCCACTTGCCCTCTACTCGCTCTACTCTCTTCTTCAAGTTACTAAGACTATCTTATTAATGGCTTTGACTTAGCCATTAGTGCAAAAGTGGGCAACTGAGGTGTAGTAGAGCTTGTGGTGCTTGTCATAGAACTCTCTAAGCTTGGCATTATCAAACTGCTTGCCATTGTCCATGATTAGGGTGTTGGATACCTTGAACCTAGTGAAGACAAATCCTTCGGCTACTCTGGTTGTTATGCTTACGATTGCCTAAGCCTTGACCCACTTCGTAAGGTTGTGCATAGTTACTAAAATGAATTGGTATCCTTTAAACGCTTTAAGGAAGTGTTTAAGGACGTCAATTCCCTACTGGGCGAATAGCCTAAGCTTGTCATTGGATGCAGCTCGATGCTCGAGCCATGACTGATGGGTGCTTGCTTTTGACACTTGTGGTATCTTTGCACCAAAGTCTTCGTATCTTCTTTCATCGTCGGCTAGTAATAGACGAGGTGGAGGGCTTGGATGTACAAAGCTTAAGCTTGAATATTATTGCTATAAACCTCGGCATGCAACTCTTTGAGGGCATGGGTATCTTCCTCAGGTTTGAGACATCGAAGAAGTGGGATGCTGTATTCGTAATGGTAGAGGACATCGTTAATGATCGAATCGTCAACCACGCTATGGGTAAGCATCTTAGCTTCTCCCCTATGATCAGGTAGTGCCTTTGTTTTAAGATACTCAAGTATTGGATCCATTCGGTCGAGTTTGGAAGATTTGCTTATCATATGGGTAAGCTGATGGGACAACTGTAGAGGCAAGTTTGCATAGTTTGTCCACCTTTAAGTTCTCTACCCATGAAATTTTAGTAATACTTCATGAGGTGAACCCCAAGGTGAGGTCTTATACCACTCGAAGGTACTTTGTCATAGTCTCTCCTTTTATTTCATAGTCACCTTTAACTTATTGAACTACAAGCATAGAGTCCAAGTAGACCTCTAGCTTTTCAACCCTGACGTCCTTTGCAATCCTAAAATCAGCGATGAATACTTCATACTCGGCTTCATTATTATCTAGCTCTATTTTCATTTTCCTTAATTTAATCTATACTAAGCCCAACTCACTTAATATAAGTTACTCTACATAAAATTAAGCAAAAAACTTTTTTGAAAAATAATTTTGGAGTTGCTAACTAATAAAACTAATGAAAAAGTGAGATTTGCATTTTTGGGTAGAAAAACCCTAATAAGCTCACCATTCCACAAATTTTATAAAAAAAAATAATTTTTTAGAAAATAAATAAGAAAACTGACATTGGAGGTTAACTTATTAAGATAAGTCACCATGTAGGAATTGTAACACAAATTAACTAATGGGCCTAAATTTTATTTTTCTTCTAAAATGGAAAAATGACAAAATGCATGAAAAATTATGTTTATTATTTTTACTACTAATTTTTCTAAAAAAAAAAAAGGTTTTTATTTTTCATGGTTATACGGAAAGTGCTTACATACCCTTTAGTCAGGATCAAATAATTACACTAAAGGTGCTTACGTACCCTTTAATTAAGATCAAAGCAATGTAGTCTTTTTTTTTTTGTAAAATTTTAGTAGGTAAGTTATTTTTATTCTCGAAAAATGAAGCCAAGTTAATGTTTTTAACCAGTTTATTTTTTATTCATAAAAAATCCTAAAAAACTTAATCTTTATTGTCCAATTTTGAAAACCTTAAAGAAAACCTAGTTTTGAGAAAACACTAATTAAAATATTTTATTTTTTAAGAAAACTCAATTACGTGAGAAAACATTTTTTTCCTATAAAATTCCAAATATATAGAAAAAAATGAAATTTTAATAAAAAAAACATGCAATCCTATCCAAATCTTTTAAGATATGAAATCTAGATGCAAATTTCAATAGAAGATATGAATCTTAAAAAAAAGATGTTGTTGTACTCAAAAGGTGTAATTTTTGTAAAAAGATGTAATTCTTATCTAAAAATGAAATTTTCTAAAGGATGCAATTTTATCTAAAAAGGGAAACTTTCTAAATAAAGGGCAATTTTATTTAAAAAAGCAACTTTATGAAAAAAAAAATGTACATGTGACTTTAGTGTAAAGCTATGCCCTAACATGCAATAATCAAAAAGTTCGTGAATAAAAAAAATTTCTATTAAATATGTAATCTGTACTTTAAATATGCATTTTATATGTTAAATATCATGCTTATGCAATAAATATTATAAAGATGCTATCTGTCAAAAGAACGTTGAAAATGCGATTCTACTATTAAACATGCAAAAAATAAAATAAGATGATAAAGGATAATTATTTATATAAGACCTTGTAAAGAAAATCCTCATTAGTTCAAAATATCCTAAAAATACTAAATTAAATAAAAAAAAATCATGAGACATATTAACGACAACATTATAATTAACAATCATTATATTGAAAAAAAAATAACAATTAAAATAAAGTTCGGCACCAAAAATAAATTAAATAAGTATTGGCCTTTGTTAATTTTATTCACACACAAAATAACATAACCAAAAACACTCAAATAAAAATAAAAAATAAAAAAAACCCAAAGAATCAAGACCCACCTATTTTGGTAACAGTCGTGGGCCAGGTCCATGGGTACTTGCACGTGGGTTGGATCTCGAACAAGTCATGCAACTCCCCAGTGGTACGGGTCTGGTTGCATAGGGGACTACAGCGGCAATCAAGATGTCGTGTTAAAGGCGGCGTTGGGGGTTATTTCAAGAAGAAACTTCATTTCCATTAGAATCTCATTAACAAAAAGCCCAATGGTGATGGTGTTTTGGTATTTAGTAGTGGTTTCAATGGTGATGTAAGGTGGTTGGCAGCGGTGGTGTTTCGCACAAGGCCGACTATGGGGGTTCAAAGGGAAGAGAGATGTGGTCAGGAGTTTTTGAAGTTGGAGAACATGGTGGTCAAGGTGTTTTTGCGTTTGGAAATAGGCATGGTGGCATTTGGACTAAGGCTGATGGCGGTGGTTTTGGGAGTTTGGAAGTGGGTTACAGTAGTGCATGGAGATGGTCGCTTTGGGTTGTTGCGGTCACGGGAGGTGCTCACGCTGTGTTGCGGGAAGCTCACCTGGTGTTGTGATGATAGATGACGGATATGCAAGGATGGGAGAGAGGGTGAGTCGCGGTGGTTATCAGGTAGAGAGAGAAAGTTTTGATAGAGTGTCATTGAGGTGTTCGCGAATGAAACTCATTGATTTTGTCATGATCCTTGACCTCAGAAGTGTACAAAATGTGATAGATTAGGTTTTTATTTAAGATTCATTCAAATCTGATTCAAATTGGATTTGAATATAAAAACTAACCTTGATCCTGATGATTCATTGTTATCAATTTTGAATGCAAATCTTTATATGTTAAATGAATATACATGAAATCTTTAGATCCAAAGAGAAATTCTTGTACTTTCTCTTCTCTTCCTCGTGTTCGGTCTGTGTGGAGAAGAAGTAGTCAAGTGCTTCTCGCGTGACTTGAAAAAAAAAAAAAGGAAAATACAGAATCACATAAGTTGCGCCTGGCAAAGCTCGAACCCGAGACCTACGCTGTCCTCGCAGGTTCCTACAGCCACTGGGTTGGCTTTTTTCTCTAAAATAATTGCTATCCAATATTATTAACACTTTATGTCACTGGCCTAATCGAAATTGACCATCCAAAACTAAGCCCGAGTCAACTTTAATTTATTTTAAAGACTACCCACCGCTCCTAAAACAATTTTAAAAAATTGAAAAATATACATGCAAGTATTTTTTAACTCAAGTTCTATTTAATAAATTCTTAGTCTTCTTTTTTATTCATCTAGTTAAAATTATTTAAAATTTAAATTTAAACTAAACAAGAGTCCAGTTTTATGAAACAAAAATTTCCTAAACTTTTCTTAAAAATATTTTTTTAATGAAGGCCAATTTTTTGAAATTGAAATTCATTAAATTCCATGTATATTCTATTATTACCTAATTTGACCGTAAATGACTCATTGACTTGACTTAAACTCTTTTGACACTTTGTTTTTCAATTTTTTGGTATTTTTTTTTTTTTTTTACTTTTTGTTTTTATAAGCTTGGTCAAAACTAAATAAAGAGGTAAAAAAAAAAAGAGAGGCAAAAATAGGGTTTCTATAACTCTTCCTCTTTGTAGCGAAGTTTTATATATGCTTATTTTTGTTAAGTCTTAGGTTGAATTAATAAGGTAAGGAATTCTGACTTGAATAGTTAGTTAAGAAAGGTTCTAATTTAAAAGGTCAATTGAGCAAGGTCTTGACTTGAAAGGTCAGTTGAGTAAGGTCTTGACCTGAAATGCCAGCTCAAAAAGCTCTCAACTCGAATTAGTGGGGTAAAAAGGTTCAAGCTTGAGAGGTTAGCTAAAAAATAGATCTTGGCTTAAATTAGTAGGGTAAAAGGAAATTCTACCTTGAAAGTTCAACTAAGAAGCGTCCCAACTTAAACTCGCAAGGTAAAAAGATTTTGACTTGAAAAGTCATATAAAAAGGCTCTCGGTTTAAATTGATAGGTATCTTTAAGAAGGTAGATCTCTTAAGAATATTTTACATGAAACAACTTAATGGAAGGGTTTAAAAGAGATGGCTAATGCTTCTAAACCCTAGGATAACTATGTTCATTTTTATAAGATGACAAAAGTTTCTCTAATGAAAATTTCTAAACTCTTAGCATGAGATAACTAAGGTTTCAAAACTTAGAGAAAGATTGAGGATAATGAATGTTATTGAATAGGGTAACTGCTATTACCTTAGGATGACTGATACTCCCTAAAATTCTTAATATAGCTTAAGCTCTTGACATGATGATAGAGGCTCCTAAATAATCAAGCTCTCTAACTAGGGATGACAAAGGCTTTTGAAGTTTATCATCATAGGATAGTCAAAGATCCTAAATTTTCTAAATTAAAGATGACCGAGGTTCCTTGAATTTTCATATCGTAGGATAATTGAAGCTCTTAAATTTTCTCATACCATAGGATAATCAGAGTTCCTGAGTTCACTTAAACTAAGGATGACTAAGATTCTTGATAGCAGGATAACTAAAGTTCCTAAGATAAGGATAACTAAGGTTCCCAAAACTTTGTAAGATAATCAAACCTTAGTAAGATAATTAAACCTTACTAAAGATAACTAAGATCCTTATAAGATAACCAAGGTTCCTAAGTTTAAGGATAACTAAGATTCAAAAATCATAAGTTGACCAAAGATCTGAAGGATGACTAAGGTTTCCGACACTATAAGATTACCAAAATTCCTAAGATAAGGATAACTAAGGTTCCTGAAATTTTATAAGATGATCAAGGTTCTTTAAAGATTACTAAGATTCTTGAATCATAAGACAACTAAAGTTCTTAAGTTTAAAAATAACTAAGGTTTTCAAAACTTTATAATCATAAGTTTCTAAATTTGAGGATAACTAAAGTTTAAAATTGCAGATTCTCAAATTTTTCAATTTTTGAAAACTCAAGGGAGAACATGTTTTATCGAAAATTAGTAAGGAGTTTTTCTTGTAGATATAAGATTTAAGTTTTTTTTGAAAATTAGTAAGGAGTTTTTCTTTTCCTTTTGCTCAGTCCCTTGTATAAGTTAGATCTTATGATTAATAAATTTACAGCTTTAGTAAATAAAATTTTCATTAATTTTGTAGTCTCTTACTCATTATTATTATTTATTTGTTTGTTTATTTGACATTTAAAAAAACACACAAAAAGAGGCCAATAACAGAATAATAAACTTCATAAAAACAGAAAAAAAAAAACAAGAAAATAAAATAAAATAAAATCTTTAATTCACCAAAAAGTTTAAAACTTGGGTTTTTGCATAGGATTTCAATGATAGCATTCAAGTGAGTAAACTCAACTAGAAGCTCGATATTCTCTTATTCTAAGGCAAGGATGTCGACTCAGGGTACTGGAAATGTCAATTAAACTGAGCCTGGCCTAAGAGTAACGACTCTGGAATAAAACATGAACAAGATGGCTAAACAAATTCGAGCTTTCACTCAGGCTATTAGGATCCTTAACGATAGAAAAGGATCTTAAGCTAACCCAAAATTGGAATGTAGAAACAACCCTTCCCTCTGAATTAGAAGATGAAGAATTAGCCCCTAATGTTAAGGTATGGAGGAAGGAGATCAAAGAGAAACATCGTGAAATGGAAAGAAAGGCCATGCAGAAGTTAACCGAGAAGATGAAAACCCTCGAAATGGTGAATGGGTTTGAGGAAATGGGAATGATCAGTTTGTTGACCTATGAAGACAATGACTTCCCGGAAAGATTTAAGGTGCCGGAATTTGAAAAATATGATGGGACTAGTTAGGCGAAACTCCATACTAGGTTATATATCAGGAAAATGGGGAAATATGGGAAGTATGACAAGGCGATGGTCCAAACTTTTTATGATAGCTTGACTGGGCCTACTTTAACTGGTATGCCCATTGGACTTGAATGAAATTGATACTCAGGTTAAGTTAGCATGAGTTTTCTACAATCAGTATAAATTTAACATTGAAGTGGCCCCGTCTATTTGGGATCTGAACAATCCACGAAAGAAGACCAATGAGAATTTTAAAGAATATGCCCAAAGATGGAGAGTTATGATAGCTAGGATGATTCTACCCTTAACTAAAAAGGATTTAACCTTTTTTTTCATTAATACTCTTGGAAGCCTATATTAGGAACACTTGGTTGGGTACCTTACTTCCAATTTTGTAGAAATTATAGCCTTAGGAAGCCGAATTGAGAAAGGCATTGCTATTGGAAGGCTTTTTAATCTTGAAACAGTTGAAAAGAAGATATCTCCCCCAAGATTTTCTAACAAAGCTATGGAAACTACTATTGGCGTTGTCGATACCAGTAACCTTATTAGATCCACAACCCTAGTAGCTATGATTAGAGGATCTAATCCCCTATTGAGTCCAAATTAGAACAATCACCCATAGAGAAGACAATTTACACATATTTCCATTCCTCTAAGTCAAGTTCTCACACGATTAGGGAAGGAGAATCTCTTGACATTTGAAATATCGAGAGAAGGGCAAAGATTGAGGGATTATAACTTAGAGCTTTGATGTGATTATCACTTGGGGCAAGTGGGGCATTCTACGGACCAATGTTGGAGACTCAGACATAAAATCTAGGATCTTATTGATGCTAAATTGGTTTAATTAGATTTCATCCAGATGCCCACTCCTAACGTGGCTAACAACCCTTTACTGAATCATGGACATTCGATCAATATGATCATTGCTAAAGCTTCTGAACCAAAAATCAACTTAGATAGTCTCCCTATCACTATTAAGGAGATAGCGTGGAATCTGAGGAAGGCTGGGTACTTACAAGATATGAATCTCTAGGATAGGACTTGAACCAGACCGACGATATATTGACTACTTAAGAAAGGAAAGATGAAGAAATTCAATATCATGGCTATGATAATTCCAAAACCGTAAAAGAGAAGTACTCAGAGGGAGTTAAGAAAGAGATATGAAGTCGGGGATTCGACGGTTGACACCCTAGGAGAATCGATAGGGAAGTTTGGGTATTTGGTGGATTATGCCGGTTCACCTGCTATGTACACTGACGCCCTAACCATTGGATGGGGTCTAGAATTTGAGGAAGAGGCCAAACTCATTACAAAAGCCAAGAAGGCAGTTGGGATGGTTAGAATAATTGGAGATGGGCCCAAGCCGTTGACTTTTGAATATGATGGAAAGACTAAGAAAATTGAGGAACCAAGCGGTAAATCAAACGACTAGGGCTTCACTACCTATGGTCGGTGGGCTTATTGGCTTAGGATGAGTTTATGATGAGCATAAGGAAGCTAGGAGGAAATCCATTGTAGAAGAGGCTCAAAAAATCTTTGAATATAGAAGATAAAGATCAAAATGTTTCTAAGAAGATAGTGAAGGCCAATGAATACAAGATAATGGATCAACTAGCTAAGGTACCAGCCTAGATTTCTTTAATGGGATTGCTGTTGTCATCAGATAGTCATAGAGTGGCACTGATTAAAATTTGAAGGAGGTCAAGGTACTTGAAGGGATTTCTACGAAAAAACTGGGGTTAGTGGTAAACCCAATATTTACAGTGGATCAGATCTCATTTTCACCATATGAGCTGGGTAAAGAAGGAGACCAGCATATAAAGCCCCTTTTTGTAGTGGTTAAGTGTGCAAGAAAAGTGGTTGTTAAGTTCTAGTAGATAATGGGTCATTAATGAATGTATGTTTTTTGGTGACATTAAATTTACTTGGAGTTGATGCAATTGAAATAAAGCCTAGCTTGATTTCAGTAAGGGCTTTTGATGGATCAAAACAAGAGATAATTGGAGAAATCGAGTTGCAGGTCAAAATTGGCTGCAGGTATTTACTATCCCTTTCTAAGTTCTTGACATCCCACAAACTTTCAATCTTCTACTAAGAAGACTGTAGATTCATTCAGCAAGGGCAATTCTATGCAACCTACATTAGAAAGTGCAATTCATAGTCAATGGACAGTTGGTTACTTTTCTTAGGGAATAGGACTATGAGATTTACAAAGAAACGACTATTCCCTACGTTGGGGATGAAGAATTAGAAGAGCTAGGGTTACAAATTTTCAACGAAGTTGGTATGATCAAAGAAGTAAGACAGGGGGCGTGGGGTTGTTTGAAATAGCCTAAGCATTAGATTGGAACATTCGAGCTTGGATATGAGCCCACTGAAGAGGAGATTTAAGAAATGAAGGCTAAAACTAGGAGCAAAAGAGGGGATCAGTTGTACCATGCTCACATGAATTTTCCAAACATCTGTTAGACATTTCCAGCACTAGTTGATGTTCAAGAACTTGAAGTAGTCGGTTTATTTAAGGCCCCGACTCAGTAATGCAACATCGGTTCGAATGGGAGAGAAGATGTCGACGTACCGGTTTCTTTGTGCAATTGGTTTTCCGTTTCGATGAATAGGTCTCTTTAGAAACACAAAATTAGATTAATTAGGAACATTTGATTTTGATAATTAGTTCGATTAGTTAGGTCTTTTTTGTCAAACAATTTGAAGTAATTCATTCAATAAAATTCATTTCTTTCTTCCTATCGATTCTTCCTTGTTAATTATTTGTTGTCCTGTTCTTTTTCCTTTAATTCTCAAATCTAATAAAAATGATGAATATAATGGATATCTCATGCATGTAAACGATGGAAGTACTAATATCACTTTCGGCCTTGTTGGGTTAGACGTCGGAGATGATATTGAGACTACAAACTAAATTCAGGAGAATTGGCATTGACATGAATAGGGTAGAGTGATTATTAACAAACCAATGGATGTGATTAATTTGGGAATACAAGAAAATCTACGAAAATTGAAAATTGGTGGTGATTTAATGAATGATCAGAAGCAGGAGTTATCACAATTGTTATTAGAATACTTATATATCTTTGCTTGGTCTTATGAAGATATGCCTGGTTTAGATTCGTCTATTGTAGTTCACAATTTGCTAACTAGGAAAGAAATTAAACCAAAAAGACAAAAGTTTAGACAATTTAGGCCAGATCTACTCCTCAAAATTAAAGAAGAAGTCAAGAAGTTATTAGAAATTGGATTCATAGAAGTATCAGATTATTTTAAATGGGTGGTGTAAACACCTAATTTTTCCCTTTCATAGTCTTAATTTTTTATTTTTACAAAAGGGGTCCTAATTGAAAAAAATAATAATAAAAAAGAAAAATAAATAAATAAAAATTAACAAATAATGAAAATACCAAAAATAAAATAAGAAAAGGAAAAATCATAAAAATTTCGTAGATTTTTAGAAAGCAATTTATATTAGGAATAATTAGTTTTAGTGTTAGTTTTAGTTTTAGTTTAGTTAAAAATTTTAGTTTAGGGATTCAGATAGTTTAAATATAATTTAATTGAAATGAATATCAAGACGCAAACTAACAACTTAACGGATAAGTAGCGGAGCACTTGGGTGGATTTAGTTGGAGGTCACGGGTTCGAGTCGCAACAGTCACCTATGTCTTTGTTTTTCTATCTTTGTAAAAGAAAGATGAAAACGGAATTCATATCTAAGATTATTTGAATCTAGTTGGTTTTATTAAATTAAATTTGAATTAAATTTAGATTTAGTTTAATAAATTAATTAGATATGATGAGATATGATTTGGGAGCGATATATAAAAATACTCGTACACAGCCACCATTACTGTTGCAGCTTCACACAGCACAAACAAAATAGCTTGATCCCCATACCTTGTGCAATCCCTGGTTTACACACACAAATCACGCGCAGAAATATACATGCATTCAAACTCCATCGAATCTCTGACGACGTCAGATGACTCTCTGTTCTCCGTGCATCGACAGCAGGAATCTACACAGCAAACCAGCCGCAATCCAGAATGGCAGCGGAACAGTAGCGAAACAGCAGCATACCAGTCTACAGCAGCCCAACCCGACAGATATATCAGTCGAACTCCAACCAGTTGATAGTAGCCCTTTACGTCGACTGCACAAACAACCGAATTATCATCGGCACTTCACTGTAATTTGTAGTCGACACGATCGCCGAACAAGCAACTAATGCTCGTAGCCCCAAATACGCCGAATCTCCAATAGCAAGTCTACAGCTAACCCAACGCCACAGATGCACAACAGTTATCAACAATTCACAAATAGCTGCACATAATCCAGCCCACTTGCAATAACAGTCTTCTTCAACAACCAGTTTCGCAGCAGCATACGCTACTAACTACGATCACCAACGCGACGCAGTCCACACATGTACGTCCACTGTCCTTCACCAAATATCAAGTCAGGTTTGATTATTGCTTATTTATTTCTTTATTTATTCAATTATTATTATTTAGTTAAGGTTTTTTTTTCTATGATTCAGACATCTTTTCTATGATTTAGATTTTTTTTCTCTATGGTTTAAAAATCTTTTTCATAGTTTAGATATCTTTTCTATGATTAAGGCATCTTTTTTATGATTAAGACATCTTTTCTATGATTAACAAATTTTTTTCTTTCTTTCTTTTTTAATGTTTTAAGCATATTTTCTATATAAAAGTTTCATCATGTAGAACATTACATATTTCATAAAATCTTTAGGGTTTTTCTTGAAAATAAAAAAAAATTATCACTTAGTTATTTTTAAATAAAAATTTTAATTTGGCACTTTTCAAAAATTATGTTTTCAGGTTTTTTTTTTATATAATGTTAGGAATAAAAATTAGGCTTTTAGGGATTTTTCTTAATGAAAATAAAAGGGTTAATAAAAACGTAAATTCAACTAATCATTTTTTATAAAAAGAATCAACACATTAAAGTTTTCGGAAAGAGTTACGATCGTCTGATCCCAGCTAGTGGGTACGTAGGCACCTTCGAGGCAATGATAAAATATATAGATACTCAGGTTCTTTTTTCTTTTGATTTTGATTTATTTATTTTTTTAATATTATGATTAGAAAAATAATCCTAATTTCGGCAAATAAATAGTGGTACCCATTACGGGTTTAATAGGTTAGCTCCCGAATTCGGAACTCTTTGGTTCTTTATTAAAACTGAAATTAAAGACCGATAGCTAAATCGTAACCAATCCACTTAATTGGTTACTGTTTCTTTTCTTTTCCCGACTTCGGTCGGGTGGCGACTCCAAAAATGATTTTCAATAAAAAATCGGAATTTCTCAATTTCTTTAGTCGAGGATTAATATTAAATGGGTTAGGGTTTGGTATTAATTAAGAAATGAAAAATCAATTTTAAATAGAAAACTGAAAAATCAGACTTGACAGTTTGGCGACTCCATTAGGGATCGCTAGAGGGCTAGCCACTAGAAGTTGGCGAAAATAGGATTATTTTAAAAAAAGAAAAGAAAAGATGAAATAATAAAAATATATATATAAAAAAAGAACTTAGGTATGTTGTTTGATGTATTTGTTTATTTTATTTATTTGTTTTTTTTACTAACATTTTTTTTTGTTATGGAAGTTCATTTAAGGGGCAATTTTGGGGGGTTTTACTTTTACTTTGTTTTCTACATCATAAACGCATGTTAGACACAATCAGAACCAGGCCGTCTTAAGATCTTAGGAGGGGGGCCATTGTGTAAGCTTCAGATGTTGTGGGGTAACCACCTTCTGAGGCCGATCAAGCTACCCACTCAAGTTCAAATGCGACCACAAAATCGTTGCATTGAAAAAAACGCAGTGGTTGCAGAACTTGAGGACCTTTAGAACCTACCCATTGCATCACATAAAAACATTTTTTTAAAAAAAAGATTAATTACAAGAACCTATGATGTGGTAAACCTAAATGGATAAAGGCAGTTGTGAAGTTGTGATTGTAATTATAATAGTAATAGTTCCTTGTAAATAACTTGTAAAATTTTATGTAAGCTTTAGATTACGGTGTAATTTTAATTTTGATTTTGATTAGTCATGGCTAGATCGAGTTAAGTAGCTTCTAAACAAATCTACGTCTACCCACTTCATTGGCCTTAAAAGATACTCTAGATATGGATATAACTTTTTAACCCAAATAAGTAAAAATTCATTGGGCTCATCTTGCCCCTATAGAAGAGCCCTATAAATATTACTATAGTAAGGGCTTTAGTACATCTATTAGGGCTCGAATCTATTACTTTGGGCCCACATCAATTGAGCCCAACCCTTATGGAGTAAATAGAAGACAAAAAAAAAAATAAAAATAAAGGAAACAAAACGAAAAGAATCAAACCTGTAAAATAATAGGTAGTTGTCATTTTGCCTAGTATTCTACCAATCAAAAGCATTCATTCTTTTAAGTAAATTCAACATTTTACAAATAACCTTTTTCATTTGGAATAAATAAGATTTAGATATTTTCTTTGTTTAGTCTTTTTTTTTTCTTTAGAAATCCTCATTTGTAAATAGACCCTCAGTAATGTTGTTCTAGGTCTGTATATAAAATTCTAGTAAAGCAACCCTCCATTTATAATTCCATCACTCGGTCTTTGTAACATAAAAGCCTTAACTTTTCCTCTCTCTCTTTCAAAAAAAAAAAAAACAAAGAAAGAAAGAGAAAAGAAAGAAAAAAGAAGGAGATGAAAGAAAAGAAAAAGAAAGAAATTTGCTAATGGTTACAAATCCTTGTAGGGTTCGGGACAAACACAATTACTTGGACCATTAAGGCAGCTAACCTAAACAAATCCACTTGGCCCGAGAAAATAACCAACCAAACCCGAACCCTAGCCCATCAAGATGATTCAACCAACTCAATGCCCCCTGAGCCATCAAGTCCAACCATGAACCAAACCAAAATATAAAGCTATTAAACATTATCCTAAGGTTGATCCTTAGTACAAACAAAAAGGGCAATTCATTAGTCCCTTTTATTTCAAAAGTTGTCAGTTCCAGCCCATTTGAACTCTAAATAACTTAACCTAAAATCACAAGGGCGTTAAGACCTATAAGTCTAGGGCATGGGGCATTTAGTCGTTGAAATTTCACAACCGGGGCATGTTTCAAGGAGTTGGGGAGTAAGGTCCGTCATCACCTTAAGGTCAATCTATCCTTATGTAAGGAATTGGTAACTCACTTTTAAAACGTTTTGAAAGAAAAGAGGCGAGCTATATCCTATATACTAACCCTTAAACACTTTGAGAGTTAAGAGATATCATTGTGAGGATATTTTGGACTCATTCCTTAAAGGAGGTCCATTTTGAATTTGATACGCAGATCGAAATGAAATTAGGCATTCATTTTCAAATCCCAAACACAGTTATCCTTTGATAACCCTATTAGACTGATCTGAAGTCATTTCAAATGTAAACCCTATCAAGAACCACCCTATAGTGGGGCAATTCGAAGGTTAGGGTCATTAATTAGGAGAGAAGGATAAAACTGATTTGTGCTTACCTCAGTAATAACAATTCAAGGATAATTTTTGTTTTCGATAAATTGTTTTCTTTGAAGAAGAGCTAACATTTTTTCCAAATACCCCAAAGGCCACATATACCTTACCTAAGCCAATGCACTCTGAACCTATACCTATGGATTTAGGGCCTTGATTCATCCAAAAACAAAAACTTGATAAAAAAGATAGTTATTTTTAGGGAGAGAAAAGAAGGAAATGAAACAAAATTAAAAAAAAATAGAAAAGAAAAAAAAAGAAGAAAAAAAAAAGAAAAAAAAATAGGATAAAGGAAAATGAAGAAATACTCAAATATTGGGCTTGAAAAAATCCCCAATCAAAGAAGGCTTAAGTTGCTCAAAAAACACAAGGCCTTGAATCGCATTCCCAACCAAAAACACAAAACCTCATATTCATTCAAAATCATGTTCTCAACCACAAACCAAAGACTCCATATTCAGTTCAAAATTACACTCCAAATCACAAACATAAACCCTTTCTATCCACTCAATTCTCAAACACAAGACCTTCCCACCCACACTACCTCCCTACTCAAAGCTCTTCCAATTTTGAAGAATAATTTATCTAAGATAAAAATTATTTTTGAAACTGAGGCAAGCGCACATCTAGTTCATTCCTAAGGGTTCTTGACTTGTACCCTCGGCTTGGACGAAAGCACTTCTTTCAAAATAGGCCCTCTTAATTAAATTCTTTTAAAACCATTTGACCAAAGCCCAATTTACAATACTGAACCCAAAAAGACCTAACAGATCGATCAGAGTGTATCACTTATAAACTGGATTATAATTTCTGGAATAGTAATCAAGAGTGAAATCCGGACCGAGAGTGCATAAGGAAGTCCTCTTCGACTAAACTAATCGTGAGTTACCTTTTTCTTATGAAATGAATGTCTAAGGCCTATCCAAGAAGCTCATTATCCAGGTTACAAATTAGGGTGGATATGAGATACCTTACAGGATTATAGCGTTTACCTTTTAAATAGGAATTTGTATTCGTTAGGAAACTTTAAAAAGAGGAAAAAAAGAAAATGAAAAGACATGAAAAGGAGAGAGAGAAAGTGGAGTCTTGTTACAAGTTTTTCCATTCATTTTCCAGTCCATCTCATCCATAATAGTCAATTTTTTAATTCATGTTATAAACAGTGTTCACCAAATTCCTCGTTTGTAAATTTCTCAAATCAAGAGTTTTTTTTCAAGTTGGCTATGTTCCTCAGTTTGCTTTCAACTCTCAGTAGAGCTTAAGCGAATCCGAAGGGTGCTTACCCTTTATCTGTTTTCTTAATGATATAGCCAGCTTATAGTGCACTGTTCCTATCCATATCTTCTTTAGCACTTCATTCAGCTTATGGAGCGCTATCTAGATTCATATTTTCATTTAGGAATCTAGCCAATTCATAGAGCGCAATCCCAATCTAAAGTTTCTTAAGCTTCCCGCTGGCTCCCAAAACACAATCCTAATTTATAATATCCTAGGGAGCTAGCCAACTCGTAGAGCGTAATCCTAATCCAGAGTTTCTTAAACTCCCAATCATTTAACTCATAGAACTTTATTCAACTTAAAATTTTTTCAAGGGATTTAGCGCGTCAATCAGCTTATAGAGCGTTATTTCGACTCATATTCTCATTTAGGGATCTAGCCAGCTCATAGAGCGCAATCCCAATCTAGAATTTCTTAAGCTTCTGCTTAACTCCTAAAATAGTCTCAAATTATAATCTCCTAGGGATTTAGCAAGCTCATGCAGCTCTATCCCGAGTCAAGTTTTTCTTCATATTTTTAGGTCTTAGCCAGCTCATGGGTTGCTTTGACCGCCTTGGTTAGTCAGCTCATTAAGGCCACGATCCAAGTTTTCTTCAAATATTTTTAGGTCATAGCCAGCTCAAGTGGCGCTTTGACCGTCTTGGTGAGTTAGCTTATTAAGGGTATGATCTAAGTTTTCTTCAGATATTTTTAGGTCTTAGCCAGCTCATGGGGCGCTTTGACCGTCTTGGTGAGTAAGCTCATTAAGGGCACGATCCAAGTTTTCTTTATATTTTTAGGTCTTAGCCAGCTCATTAAGGGTACGATCCAAGTTTTCTTCAGATATTTTTAAGTCTTAGCCAGCTCAAGGGGCGCTTTGACCGTCTTGGTGAGTCAGCTCATTAAGGGCACGATCCAAGTTTTCTTCAGATATTTTTAGGTCTTAGCCAGCTCATGGGGCGCTTTGACCGTCTTGGTGAGTCAGCTCATTAAGGGCACGATCCAAGTTTTCTTCAAAATTTTTAGGTCTTAGCCAACTCAAGGGGCGCTTTGACCGCCTTGGTTAGTCAACTCATCAGGGCACAACCAAGATTCTCGTTATTCTTTTTTAGAGATTTTTTTTCTAATTCGCAAAGACACTTCCCATTGTCATTCTAACCCTCGTCAAGTGACTTGACATTCCTTAGGATAGAGTCATCCTGAGGCAAAAACGGTGTCTCTTTTGTCTTTGTGGTAAAGTTTTGTTTAAACTTTACCACAAAGAGGGGCAGATGTAGACACCTAATTTTTCCCCTTTCATAATCTTAATTTTTTATTTTTACAAAAGGGGTCCTAATTGAAAAAAATAATAATAAAAAAGAAAAAAAAATTAATAAAAATTAACAAATAATGAATATACCAAAAATAAAATAAGAAAAGGAAAAATCATAAAAATTTCGTAGATTTTTAGGAAGCAATTTATATTAGGAATAATTAGTTTTAGTGTTAGTTTTAGTTTTAGTTTAGTTAAAAATTTTAGTTTAGGGATTCAGATAGTTTAAATATAATTTAATTGAAATGAATATCAAGACGCAAACTAACAGCTTAACGGATAAGTAGCGGAGCACTTGGGTGGATTTAGTTGGAGGTCATGGGTTCGAGTTGCAACAGTCACCTATGTCTTTGTTTTTCTATCTTTGCAAAAGAAAGATGAAAACGGAATTCATATCTAAGATTATTTGAATCTAGTTGGTTTTATTAAATCAAATTTGGATTTAGTTTAATAAATTAATTAGATATGATGAGATATGATTTGGGAGCGATATATAAAAATACTCGTACACAGTAGGTGAAAGAAAGAAAGACATCAATCTTCTTCATCCACCATTACTATTGCAGCTTCACACAGCATAAACAAAATAGCTTGATCCTCGTACCGTGCGCAATCCCTGGTTTACACACACAAATCACGTGCAGAAATCTACATGCATTCAAACTCCATCGAAGCAACTGTAATTCACGTTCAAACTCCCTCCTTTCTCCGACAATAATCTCCGATGACGTCAGACGAATCTCTGTTCTCCATGCATCGATAGCAGGAATCTACACAGCAAACCAGCTGCAATCCAGAACGGCAGCAGAATAGCAGCGGAACAGCAATGAAATAGCAGCAGAACAACAACGAAACTGCAGTAGAATAGTAGCAGAATAGTAGCAAAACAACAGCAGAACAGCAGTAGAACACCAGTCTACAGCAACCCAACTCGACGGATACAGCAGCCGAACTGTGACCAGTCGACAGTAGCCCTTCACGTCCACTGCACAAACAACCGAATTATCATCGGCACTTCACTGCAATTTGTAGCCGATACGATCGCCGAACAAGTAACTGATGCTCGCAGCCCCAAATACGCTGAATCTCCAATAGCCAATCTACAGCCAACCCAACGCCATAGATGCACAACAGTTATCAGCAATTTACAAATAGCTGCACATAATCCAGCCCACTTGCAATAGCAGTATTCTTCAACAACCAGTTTCGCAGCAGCTACGCTGCTAACTACGATCACCAACGCGACGCAGTCCACACACGTACGTCCACTGTCCTTCACCAAATATTAAGTTAAGTTTGATTATTGTTTATTTATTTATTTCTTTATTTATTCAATTATTATTATTTAGTTAAGTTTATAATATGGTATGTAAATAGATGTGTATATATATTAGTTTAGGCTTGTTTTCCATAGTTTAGATGTCTTTTTCATAGTTTAGATGTCTTTTTCATAGTTTAGATGTCTTTTTCATAGTTTAGATGTCTTTTCCATAGTTTAGGTTTCTTTTCTATGATTCAGACATCTTTTCTATGATTCAGATTTTTTTTCTATGGTTTAAAAATGTCTTTCATAGTTTAGATATCTTTTCTATGATTAAGGCATCTTTTCTATGATTAAGACATCTTTTCTATGATTAGAAATTTTTTTTTTCTTTCTTTCTTTTTTAATGTTTTAAGCATATTTTCTATATAAAAGTTTCATCATGTAGAACATTGCATATTTCATAAAATCTTTAGGGTTTTTCTTGAAAATAAAAAAAATTATCAATTAGTTATTTTTAAATAAAAATTTTAATTTGGCACTTTTCAAAAATTAGGTTTTTAGGTTTTTTTTTTTTATATAATGTTAGGAATAAAAATTAGGCTTCTAGGGATTTTTCTTAATGAAAATAAAAGGGTTAATGAAACGTAAATTCAACCAATCATTTTTTATAAAAAGAATCAATACATTAAAGTTTTCGGAAAGAACTACGATCGTCTGATCCTAGCTAGCGGGTACGTAGGCACCTTCAGGGCGACGATAAAATATATAGAAACTCAGGTTCTTTTTTCTTTTGATTTTGATTTATTTATTTATTTTTAATATTATGATTAGAAAAATAATCCTAATTTCGGCAAATAAATAGTGGTACCCATTATGGGTTTAATAGGTTAGCTCCCGAATTCGGAACTTTTTGGTTCTTTATTAAAACTAAAATCAAAGATCGGTAGCTAAATCGTAACCAATCTACCCAATTGGTTACGGTTTCTTTTTCTTTTCCCAATTTCGGTCGAGTGGCAACTCCAAAAATGATTTTCAATAAAAAACTGGAATTTGTCAATTCTTTAGTCGAGGATTAATATTAAATGGGTTAGGGTTTGGTATTAATCAAGAAATGAGAAATTAATTTTAAATAAAAAACCGAAAAATCAGACTCGTTAGGTGGCCAATGTGGTGCCAGTGTTGAAGAAAAATGAGAAAGTTAGGGTCTGCGGAGATTTCCGTGATTTAAACTAGGAAACACTAAAAGATAATTTTCCTTTACTACATATTGATGTATTAGTAGATAATATAGTCGAGAATGATCTTTTCTCGTTCATAGATGGTTTCTTATGGTATAATCAAATTAAAATGGTGGAAGAACATAAAATTAAAACAACGTTTGTTACCACCTGGGGAATGTTTTGTTATCGTGTGATGCTGTTTGGGTTGAAAAACACTGGGGCAACTTACTAGCGTGCTATGGTTGCCTTATTCCATGACATGATGCATCAAGAAATTGAAGTTTATGTAGATGATACGATTACTAAATCCAAAGAGAATGAAAACCATGTAGATATTTTGCACAAACTTTTGGAGTGACTTCAGGAAAATTATTAGGTTTTGTAGTCATTAGTAGAGGAATTGAAGTAGACCTAGATAAATTCAAGGCGATCGTGACATACCTACACCTAAGACTGTTAAAGAAGTTAGAGGATTATTAAGAAGATTGAATTACATCACTTGGTTTGTATCACAACTAACCGATAGATGTAAGCTGTTGTTTGAACAATTAAGGAAGAATGCCGTGATAGGGTAGGATGAAGAATGTGAGCACGCATTTGCTAAAATCAAAGAATATCTCATGAATCCTCCTGTACTGATCACTCCTACACTAAGATAGCTGTTGATCCTTTATTTAATGATTCTCCTCCAATCGATGGGATGCATGTTGGGGCAGAAAGACGAAAAGGGAAGAAAAGAGCATCCTATATACTATTTGAGCAAGAAATTCATGGAAGGCGAGCAAAAGTACTCAAAAGTGGAAAGAACGTGTTGTGCCTTAGTATGGTTGATGCATAAACGTAGGTAGTACGCTTTCTATTACTCAATAAAGTTGCTGACAAAACATGACCCGTTGAGGTATTTAGTGGAAAAGTCGGTGTTGATTAGGAGAATATCAAAGTGGCAGATGTTACTCTTTGAGTTTGATATCCAGTACGTGAATCAGAGTTCAGTCAAGGGGTAGGAAGTAGCTAATCAATTGGCAAAATACCCATTAGAAGATGAGGATGAAGGTTTTGATGTACGATTTCCTGATGAAAATTTGATGGTGGCAAACGAGTTGAGTAGTGAGAAGTTGGGATGGAAAATCTATTTTGATGGAGCAGCTAATGTGCTTGGATGTGGGATAGGAGCAATATTGGTATCACATAAGGATAATCATTTTCTTATGGCAGCAAGATTAACATTCCCATATACCAACAACATAGCAGAATATGAAGCCTACATTTTGGGGCTCAAAATAGCGCTAGATATGGGAATATAAGAATTGGAAGTGTACAAGGATTCTTTCCTTATAATTCTCTAGTTCTTAAGCGAATATAAGGCGAAGGACGAGAAATTAATACCTTATCACGAACATTTAAGTATGTTAGTTGAAAAATTCTAAGAGATTTTATTTACTTACATTCCCAGGATCCAAAATCGGTTTGCCAAGGCATTGGTTACATTAATGTCAATGGTGAAAGTTACAGATGGAATAGAAATTCAGCCCTTGAAGATTCAGGTGGAAGAAAAACCGGTTTTTTACCTTGTAGTTGAAGGGAAGGGAACAAAAGAATCTTAGTATCATGATATCAAGAAGTTACTTAAATGGAAGAATTTCTTGAAGATGTTGATAGAAAAGATAGAAAGACTTTAAGAAGGTTGGCTACTCATTTCTTATTAAGTAGGGCCATGTTGTACAAGAGGTCACCAGATGCAATACTACTAAGGTGTATGGATGAAGAAAAAGCTGAGAAATTGATAAAAGAAGTGTATGAAGGAGTTTGTGTTCCTCACATGAATGGGTATATGCTAGCTAGGAAAATCATGAGAATGGGGTATTTCTAAATGACAATGGAATCAAATTGTATCAAGCATGTGAGGCATTGTCTATAGTATCAGGTGTAAGTTAATAAAACCAACGCTCCTCCCCAAGAATTGCACATATTGTTAGCTCCTTGGCCTTTCTCGATGTGGGGAGTTGACATGATCAGTCTAATTTTTCCAATGACTTCAAATGGGCATAAATTCATTTTAGTTGTGATTGAGTATTTTACTAAGTGGGTCAAAGCGGCGTCATATATTATGGTGACCAAAGGAGTAGTGGTCAAATTTGACCATCCTAACGAAATTGTAATAACAATATTTGACGTCGTTTGATCGTGAAAACCATACCTACAAATGGAAAGAAAGGCATGAAGCAGGCATTCCAATTGATAAGACAAAACCAATTTGGTTGAGTAGCAACTTTATTCTATCAATAAAAGTGCCATTCAAAAACAACCTACACAATAGGCTCCATTAGTTAACTGATAACACTCATATAGAATATATATTTCAAGGTACTTTTCATGGTTTTATTAATTATTTGTGTTAATTGCTGGTGATTTGGAGTTTAATTGGCTATTGTTTCATTTGTAGGTGTTTTAGAAGATTTTAATAAGTTTTTGGGCAATTTTATGAAGTTTTGGAGTTTTAACAAAGAAGTGCATTGACTGAGCTACTTAAGCGAGTGAAGGCTAAACAAGAAATAGTGTTTAGAGAGAGGAACATGTACAAGAACACGACCGTGTATCTCTAGTCTAAGAATTTCATTGAAAAATAAAAGTTGCATATAAAGGAGAAGAACATACCTAGAGATCACGGCCATGATCTAGGGTGTATACATGCCATTCCTTGTGAATTTTTTTTTTATTTTTTGAAGGATTTAAAGCCCTTTAAGTTGTAATGTTTTCATATATTGTTGGAGGCATATTTGGAAAGAAGAAATATAGAAAAGATATTCTGAAGATACATTGAAAATGTATTTCAAGATTCCTTTCATACTATAAATAGTTTTACAAGCCTTGTAATTGGAGAGAACCAATAGATAATTAATAGAATAGGACCATCCATTTTATTTCTTTATTTTTCTCAATATTTTCATTTAATTCTAGTATTCAATTATATTTAACTCTAGTTTTCTATGTAATTGGTTCTCTTTTATTATCAATCGATGATTTTGTGTTAATGTAATATAATTACATTATGCTTTATTGTCTTTGAATTAATATTTCCTTAAGTTATTGATTTAATGTTTGAGTTTACCGTAGTGTTCACGAGATCCTATAGTAAATAGACTAGTGTAATTAGAAATAATGGACTAAGAGATTAGCTATTTAGTTCCTCCAAATTAGGGTAACCAAATAAAAGGATTCAAGATCTTAATGCGATCTTGAGATACTTTATTATAGAAGCGATTCGGATAGAGTATACTTAGGGTTATGAACTAATTAAGAGATGTTAGTCTGGTTAATTTACAGTTTGAATCTCTACGATCCAATAAACAAAAGTGAGATTGATAAATTATATAGCCATTCTAGGGGGATCAGTAATTGAATACTAAGTTCATGCATTCATAGTTAAATTTCAATTATGTTTTATTTTGTTATTTGTTATTTGTTTTATTTTAATTATAATAATTTAATTTAAGAGGAATTTGCAAAAAACTCTCCTAAACTTTGATTTTGGTGCGGATTAACTCCTTGGACTTTTTAAGTAAAGTTTTTTACCCTCTAAACTTTCATAAATTGGCAAATAAGCCCCATAACCCCTTTAAACTTTGATTTTGGTGCGTAAATGGGGGTTATTTACCAATTTATGAAAGTTCAGGAGGTCAAAAACCTCACTTTAAAAGTTTAAGAGATCAATCTACACCTAAGTCAAAATTTAGGGGGGTTTTTTGCGTTTCCTCCTTAATTTAATTATCTTTAATTAATTGAATTTGTTTGTTAAGTTAGAAATTAGGAAAGGACTTAGTACTAATATTCACATTTATACGTAGTTCCTGAAGGATCAACACATAGACTGAATCTCTTTTACTATACTATAACTTGACAGGTGCACTTACCTCCCATCACTAACCAAATTGATGTTGAGCATTTTGTTTAATTAGAGGAACTTTGCCTTAATTTACAAGAAGAGAACTACGAGCTAAGAATTAAGCTCAATGAAAGGGAGTAGTAGGACATCCCTCTACTACTTAAGGATGACATTTCCAATAACACCACCCCACCACCACCACTACCTATAGCTAAGTAACAACCCTTAAGTTTAGCTACCCATAGCACCAACAATTGTATACAATCACGATCCAGCCTAGCTTAGAACAACTATACTATGTCTTCTGAGGCCAATTCTCATTGATCCTTAGATGATAGGGACGTAGATGAGCTTAAGGAGTATATTAAAAGGCTCTCCAAGCTTAGAGATTCAAAAAGAAAATGATGCCTCTGACCAATTCTCTATGGTTGATCTCCCTTCACCAAAGAGACTCAAGTTGAGCTATTATCACCTTGAGGATCCCCATCATGGAGTTTTAAGATGGTATAAGTGACCTTAATGGCTACTTATCTTACTTTAGATCAATGATGAACTTTTATGATTGCAATAATGCAATTGCCTATAGTACTTTTTCTGTCACACTAAAAAAATGCTACTTGAACTTAGTCTAACAACTTGAAACCAAACTCTATCTCTAGCTTCTAGGAGCTCAACTCTAAGTTTTCTAACCATTTCCTTGTGAGTAAGATGCTTACCAAGAGCTTATCCACCCTTAACCTTATCAAACAATAGCCAAATGGGTCCATCAAAGACTACCTCTCTTAGTTCACAGCCACAATACTTAAAATACCTAATGTTGACATGTACATAACTTTGCATGTTGCATTCCATAGCATGAAGACATTTAGGGCCTTCTTCATGTCTTTGGTGAAGAACGAACCACAGAATTTTGAGGAGTTTTATGAGGGGGTTTATAAGTTCATTTGCATGAAGGACACCATCTAGGCTCAATGAGGTCAAATTAAGGGAGTACAAACAAAAAATAGAACAAAGACTATGACTTGGTCTCGATGGTGAACAGGGTTAATCTTAGGATTAATGTTATAATTGGTATGCCAACTTTACCAATTTTTCAATTTACTGCCTAAACTTATAATTAGTCAATTTAATACCAAACTAAACTTTTCTTTATTGCTTTTGATACTTGGCTTGACTTTGCTTAATACCATTTTGATGACGTAGATGATTCAACTAATAAATTCCTGATAAATGTATAATTTATTGAAGCAAACACTTCATGTGCCACTTCAGTTGCCAAATGGACATCTAGGTGGAATGGAAACAAAAAAAAAGAAAATAAAGAAGAAGGATTGAAAGAAAGAAGGAACATATTCCTAAAATTTCCATTGATAGAAAAGTTGAAAGCTTTTCTCCTAGAGAAAGAAGATCGAAACCTTAAAGATCTTCCTTCACTAAAGAAGCATGTGAAGAACTAACTTTCTCTAAGAGTGACATACATTAAAGTGGAAAGATTACACTATAGCCATCTTCGTTGGAATAAGTAGCCCACTATGACACCATCTAAGTTGGATTTAAAACCCTAAGTATAGAACATGTAAGAAAACCCTAATCTATGGTGGAACCTACTAACTTATGCAAGCATCTTTTGAAAAATCTTAATCCTTGGTAGAACGCACTAATTTGTACAAGTATCTATTTTAAAACCCTAAGTGCCCTTACCATTATCATCCTTTTGGTGCCATATGCACAAGACAACAAAATGAAGTAGAATCTTCCATTGAAAATGTGATTAAGTGTACCAAACGCAAAAGGAAGGTATGCATTTTTAAGTGTTCCATTCTTGATAAAGGTGAACCTACTAATACATGTGCATGGTTTGTTTGGCGAGGAAAGAGTAGCTAAGCAATACACTAAAGGCAAACAAATGGGGTGGATAGTAGATGTTGAGAACATCAGTAAGGTGGAGCTCCTTTGCTTCTTAGATGAATTTAGTTTTGTAAACATAGAAAAAATTTACTTTTTTATTCCTAGTAAAAGTATATTAGATGGATTGTTTTGCTTAAGGTTAGGAGATAATGGCCCCTACAATGCTACGGTTGTAATTTTTGGGGTCCATCGGTGAGGTGAGATATATGTAGTGTATGCTAATGGTAAAGTCACTTGGGAAGAGGTGGAAGTTAATGTACATGGTGAGTGTGATTCAAATTCACAAGAGGAAGAGGAGATTATGGAGGTAAATTGTTTATTAGAAGATGATGATGAGGAAGTGCTTGCTATATGTACAAAGAAACAATCCTTCCTAACAAATAAAGGCACCTATATGATGCAAGGTTTCTACATAGATGTTGATACTGTGTTTGACGATGATAGGGAAGAAATTTATGGAGTAAGGAAGGAAAGTGTAGGGGGAGGGTTGTGGAGATTAACAAAAATGAAGCTGAGAATCTGTTTTCTAATGATGAGGGCTATTTTTATACCAATTCTAACAATGAGAATGAGATAGAAGGTGAGGCAAAACTAAAAAGGAGAAGGAGGACTAAGAATCATTTTGATCCAAGTATAGATGTTCTGCATATATGTGTGGGGATGGTATTTTTGATCATAAAGCAATCACCAATTTTTCCATATACTATATGAGGGACTTAGATTTGAAATTGAATGATAAGAGGCAAGTTCAATTCAAATGCAAGAATGAAACATTCCCATTTTCCATTTATGTATCATATGAGTCCTCCACTAAGGAGTTGTAAAACACTTCTTGTTAAGATTGAGAATCATGTATGTTTTATAGGCCAAAATTCAAGAACTCTCAAGTGACCTATAAAGTACTTATAAAGCACTTCTTGTTAAGATTCAGAATCATGTAAAAGATGTCTCTAATGGAAATGAAGAAACTTGCTAAGGAAGAGCTAAAGGTAGATGTTACCTATAGCCAATGCTAACGTACAAGATATCTTGCATTCAGATAGATACATGGGAAGTACAAGATGGAAATTGATTGTTTATCGGACTCTTCCATTGAGCTAAGGAAGTATATAAAGGGTTTGCCAAATATTGTAAAAATTCATGCACAAAGGCCTAGTTAGCTCATTCATTGTACTTTAAGAGATTATTTGTTCATTTAGATACTTGTAGAATGTGTTTCCTTGAGGGATGTAGGCCAATCTTAGGTATAGATAGATGTTTCCTTAAAGGTAAGCTAAAGGGTAAGTTGTTATGTGTCGTCACACGTGATGTAAATGACTAAATGTATCCAATTGTTTGGGTATTCGTAGAGGGGAAAAGCTTGGATAGCTAGTCATGGTTCTTAGGTGAGCTGGATTTGTCGGTAGGATTGGATGTTGCATTTGGTTTCACTATTATCAATGATATGTAGAAGATAAAATGATGAATTTGCTAGTTATGTATATGTGTAATTAATATATTAATTATGAACTTATTTTTCCTTAAATCCTATGTAAGGGTTAAAGCAAGCCATGAGAGAAACTTATTTGCTTGTAGAGCATCAATTCTGTATACATTACTTATTTGCTAATTGGAGAAAAAAGTACAATGGAAGTAAGCTGTAGTGTCAATTATTGGCCTCATGTAAGTTGACGATGGTTAGTGAGATATAGGAATATGTCGATCATCTTAAGCAGCTAAAACTCGAAGTGGCTAATGACCTAATGCGTAAAAATCCAAAACATTGGTGCAAAGTTATGTTCAAGCATAGGACTAAGTGTGATGTCATAGACAACAACATGTTGGATTGTTTCAACTTTATTATGATTGAGGCAAGACACATGTCCATTATATCTATGATGGAGTGCATTCGGAAACAAGGAATGGGAAGGATTGTAGATAAAATTATGAAAGGTACTAAGTGGACACCGTGGTTTACACCATGCATTTGCAAGAGGATTGAGAGGAACTATAAGTTTAAATTGCTACCCTTTACCAAATGGCCACATGGAGTTTAAAGTTATACAACTTAGTGAGGGGTAAGATGTCTTATGATAGGAATTAGCCTACGACTATCTTGAAGCTGAGGCTGAACAATTGTGTCGAGGCTTAGCAGTTACCAAACGGCAAAGAGGTAGAAAGGAAAATGCTCGGCATCAAGCTTGTTGTTTGTTGAGAAGCCAAGAGAGCACATTACCAAGAATTGGAGGCCCAAGATCTACTCGATATAGCACGAATAAACCAATGTCAACTAATTCAAGAACTCAATAATTATGGGCCAACCTTTCAATTATCTTGGCCAAGCACTGCAAGACATCAATGACTCCTTCCTGAACCCAGACATCCAATTGCTAACCCTGCCTAGCTCGAATCCTACTCCTTTTAGGACTAGTTAAGTGACTACATGCTGACTTCTTCTATTAAAAGCACAATTTTGTATTCTTGTAAATATTTTCCTTATTTTAATTAAGGGCTCATTCTTTAGGGTTTAAGGCCTTATACATTATTTACAGTTTTATCAATAAGGTTTAAGACTTGCTATAAATAGTAACATATGTAATTAATAGTTATTATACATTATTAGACAAAAAGAATATTCATGCACTTAGATCTTTCCTCTTTCGAGCAGGATTATACTTAAGCTCTTAGGGCTTGCATTTGTCAAATCATTGAGTATTAAGTAACTCTTTAATCTTCCTTGTATTCTTATTAATCTTGACCCTAAGATTATGGTAAACCCTCATTTGAGCCGATTAGTAAGTTGCATCTAACCTTTGTTTGAATTTCGAGTGACATTTAGTGTTCATGAGTTGTATCAAACTTAATTTCGAGCTCAAACCCCTAATTATGTTTGTGTGTTGGTGTATAATATCTATATACATTCAACATCAAAACCTCTCATCTTGCTTCCTGTTCTTCACACCAACTTGAAACCCGAATACCTATTTTAGTTTTCCAACCCACTACTATACCCATCGTATCAAATGAGGCAATCAAAGTTATAACCGCAACTTGTAGGGTTTAACCAACATTCCTTATACCCATGCATGTGCATGCATATTATATTAGGTTGGAATGTAGAGGATTATATTAGTAGCTGGTATACATTGGACAAATATAAGAAGACATATGAGCATGTGGTGGTCCCCATACTAAGCTCAAAGTTTGGGGAAAGGAGCTTATGAGAAAAAAATGTTGCCTCCTATACAAAAAAAAAAAAAAAAATGCCAGGGAGACCAAAGACCAAGTGTAATAGAGAGGAAGGAGAAGGTAGCAAGCTAAATGGGAGGTGACTACGATCCGTTAGTAAAATAAAGAGAATTCTTCAATCTCCTAAAATTTTCTTTAGAACATACTATGCTAAATGATTCAACAGATGAAATAAAAAGTTCCATTTTTTTATTGATAGACTACTAAGTAGCTCAATTTTAATCTGTAGATGATGCTTTGAATTGTTAAGTAGGAAACATTGCCACTAATAACATAAAACCTACATAGAAAGACATATATTCCACATAGATAATTATAGTAAATGTAACCAATATATCCTAAGCTACTCCAATAACTAGCAATGCTACTTCTACTATCCAACAACTACCTAATACAACATAAACCCTAGCCATAAGACTAGTAACATATATTTGTAAAATTTTACCAAAGTTTGTAGTCTTGTAACTTCACTATTTAGAGAAGTATTCACTCTTCACAATGGATTACAATCAACCACTAAGCCATCAAATTGCATCGAATCTCCTAAGGTGATCCTTTACAACATAGAGTTCTCTTCCAATAGCCTTAGCCTTTCAATCCTACCTTCTGCTATCATAGAAGTTGTTGGCATTCTCTCTTTCTAACTAAGCTCTTCTATCACATTCAATATTTTCACTTTCTTCTCATCTTTCGGAATGGATACATTGGAAGAAGTCACAAGCATCCTCCTACATAGCACTACATATGCATAGCATTTTGAGAAGCCATAACATTGACAAAATTAGAGAACATAACACGTATGGCAATACTTAGCAATTGGAACCTTAGCAAATTAAACAAGAAATTTAAGCAAACACCTTTGCCTTCAAGTAGTAATACTCAACGTACATGGTAGAGAGCATATTGGAATATAACCAAAGATGATGCCTTTATCATCTACTAGTTAAATGCTCATGATATCACAATCTGCCTTTGTGTTAACTATATGGGACTTAAATTTTGGGATTACCTTATAGAATCTTGGACATCCATAAAACTTTTAGCTACGATTCATCTTTATTCTTGTAGTTGAAACTCTTACTACTATATGATAACCGGTAGATCGAAGACATGGACATGTTAGATGACATTACCTTCTTCGAAGATATGATTTCTCTTGCTTCTTACACTTTTCCAATGAAAATGAATTAGGGTTTTTCACTTAATTTCGTTTAGGTTTCTCCTTGTATTTTGTGATTTTTCTTTCAAGAATGGCTCTTACATGATGAAAATTAGGGTTTACATATCAAGGGAGTAGGATGGCAAAGATGGTGGTTAAAGGTTTAATGAATATGTTTCTCTAATTGTTCTTTTTATGCATTCTAGGTAACAATGTGTTCCTTCTTTTTATTTATTTATTTATTTTGGTTTATATTCCACCAAGACATCCATGTGGCAGTTGAGATGGTACATGAAGTGTTTGTTTCACCATTTTTTACATGTGTTGGGTATATATTGGTTAAATCGTCCATGTTATCTAATGGTGTGAAGCAAAGTTAAGCCTGGTTCTAGAAGTGATAAAGAAAAGTTTAATTAGGTATTAAATTGACTAATTATCAGTCTAGGTAGTAAATTGAAAAAATTAGTAAAGTTAGGGTACCAATTGTGACATTAACCCTTAATCTTGTGATGGAGATGGCAAAAGGAGCAAATATATAATCCCCTCCCACCAAAACTGCACCTCTCTCAATCGTCCTCCATGGCAAATTCTCCTAAGGATAAAAAATAAAGTAATTTTGCCCAAGCTAGATAAGATAAAGGGAAACTCCTCTAGACCAAACTTAGATAACTACTATGACTTCCATCAAGATAGGGGGCATAATATTGATGAGTGTCACAAACTTAAAAATGAAACTGAGGATGTCATCAAATGTAGGTATCTGGAGAAGTATATCTAGCAACGAGTAGAGGAGGAGGAGGAATATGTTAACCAGTAGAGGTGCACTAAACAAAATCAGTAAGCTATGACCTTAGGTATAAACAACAATAGGGCTCCCCATAGAGTACTAGACTAGGTTGTAGTTCCTCATCTTGCAATCAACATAACATTAATTAAATAATCTAGTTTTTCAACACTTTTACTAAACCTCATTAAGACTTAATATGTTTAAATTGCTAAGTGCTAAGCTTTAACTTCTTCTAAGGTGGATAAGCTCCTACTCCTTTAGCCTAGTGTCTTCCAAAGTGAAGGGCCTTATATCCTAGCCTCCTCCAAAATGAACGCATCCATGATCTCCTAAACTACCTTTGGTTACTTGAGACAGTTTAGCCTCTTTAGGCTACTAATTAAGATACCATTGTCAAACCAAACTTTG
This sequence comes from Lumnitzera racemosa, assembly GCA_024138005.1. Lineage (NCBI taxonomy): Eukaryota > Viridiplantae > Streptophyta > Magnoliopsida > Myrtales > Combretaceae > Lumnitzera > Lumnitzera racemosa. The sequence continues at coordinate 39,493,338 of JAMXBC010000007.1, forward strand.
GTTTTAAATCTAAGGTATTTTGATGGGGAATTAAAGCTCCTCAGTTACTTCATTAAATTAGGATACCATTGTTGAACTTGGCCAAAATATGAAATTCAAAGTACTTCCAACAAGGTATTATAACCTTAGTCACTACGACCTCTAAAGGTATCTGATAAGATGATATGCCTCATGTAGATGGAGATACATAAACTATCATACAACTAATGGTAGGTCCTAACTAAGGATGGTTAGACAAAAAAAAATGGTGGTAAAAAGGTAAGTTGGGCCTTATATACAAGCGTAAGGATATGATGCACCATATACCTCACATGAACTTAAGGACTGAAGCTTGATATGACTCATAAGCTAGCCTTAGGGTCACTCACCACTATTCCTTAGCTCAAAGGAGTAGATAAGAATGGAGTTTTGACACTTAGTGGCTAGGTTTAGCTAGCACAAGGTCGAAGAAAGGTTCAAGAATGTATGAATATTCATTGATTGCTTCAGTTGAGCATAAGTGTACTATTTAAATTGCCAAGTAGGGAAACTTTACAAAGATGCAAAATTACAAAAAGGATAAAATGCTAAGGAAGGAATGCATAATGTTCTATAAGGTTAGAAAGGATATTGTATGGTTGTTGTGCTCTTAACAGCCATATAATGTCGAAAGACACGTGGTATATTACAACAAGTGGCTACTGATGTGGAGAATCAAATCTATGCTCGAGTTGGCCATCGATAGAAGACTAAGAAGCTTATTCATAAGCTTAGCTTTATGCTGGCTGTGTCATTGGATTGAGTGGTCGAGTAGTCATCTAGCTTTGAGCGAGAACAGGATAGGTTGGCTCCTTATCGTCTTAGTCTAAGGTTAGCTCAAGTCTTAAACTAAGTTCCACCACCTAAGAGATAACTGAAAGCTAATAAGTGCTCATGTACTCTATGATGTCAACATGTAGGAACTTAGTCTCTTCTTCTATGAATTGTTGCAAGAGAACTCAATGGACTATGGTGGCCAGTTCATAAGCTTAGAACCATGTAATATGACCTGAATTCCTATCATCACCTCTAGGTTGTTTAAGATTTAAGATCATATGTATCTTGGTTCATGCTGCTCATCCTTAAGGAAGTATGGGCTAAGGTCAATGACATTGAAGGAATAAGAGACCCCATATTTTCTCGGCAAGTCTACCATGTAGGCATTTTAATTAATCCTCTCTATTACCTTGAGATATGTCTACCCTGTAAGATAGCTTATTGCTTCTTAAGCTTAGGAATTAGTCTTACTTAGGTGTATCCATATGAGGTCACTGGCTAGAAGTCCTTAACCTTTCGTCCTTAGCCTCTTCATTCAAGCTTAGAAGCAACTTAAGTTAATTGATCATCCACCTTTTGATGCATTGCTGTTATGGCCTCAAATTGATCTACAATTATTTGGTCTTTTAGTTAGCTTGGGTAAGGTGTTTTATCCAGGGGTAAGTTTGGGCTAAACCATAAACAATCGTGAACAAAGACTTATTCACCATAATGCATACCAATATGTTATAGGTGAATTCAATTATCAATAAGCATAAGTCTTAATTTGTCATATTCCATCCCACTACAACTTAAATTAATGTGACCAAGGTCCAATGAGTAACCTCATTTGTTCGTCTGTATAAGGATGGCATGAAAACCAAATAGTAGCTTCATTATGAGGCATCTCCAAAGTGTCTTCTAGAAGTACCTGAAGAACTTCAGATCCTTATCATATACTACGGTCTTTGGCATTGTGTGCAACTTTACCACTTCTTATAAGAAGAGAAGAGAAATAGTTAAAGGCCCAAAGCATCAGTAGTTTGGTTATATGGTATGAAATGTGCCATCTTATTGAATCTATCTACAAAAACAATGATTGAGTCCTTCCCTTAGGATATTCTATGCAATCCGAGTACAAAATTCATACTCAACTTAGACCATGACTTAGTCAGGATAGGCAATGATAAGTATGGTCCTTAATTAGCTTAGCACTTAGCCCTTAGCCCTTCTACAAGTTGCATGCTTCTCAAGCACCAAGTATACATCTTTTAACATCATCGACTAGAAGAATCTGGACTTCAACAACTTAAGAGTATGCTTCTTAGAATAGTTTAGGATACATAGTTTACCCTTTCAAAAGAGGTACTTGCCCTCCCTAAAAAAGTCATCAATAGTTCAATCGTCACTGCTTCATGCAAGGATTAGACCAAAGTAAGGGTCCTTAGCATATAAGCCCTTAACAATAGAAAAACCAAGTAGCTTTGTTTGGAGGTTAGTCAAGGGAGCATGTCATCAGGATAGGGCATTGACTACCATGTTAGCCTTATCAGTCTTATAATTCACTATATAAGAAAACTCTTCTACGAACTTAATCCATTTTGCTTGTTTCTCAAATGGCTTAGGCTGACTTTACAAGTACTACAGTGGCTCGTGGTTGATGTGATAGGAATCAACCCTTTAGACTGATCATGTGTAGCAGAGCTAGAGGACTTTAAGGACTCATTTGGGGAACACTAGCTCTAGGCCATAGCTGAGATGAGGACTCCTATCCCGAGTTGGTCTCTTGCCGACCTAACCATCCGATCCTTATTTGTGTCAAATCTGCCCTTATTCAATAGCAATGCTTTATCCTAGAAGATAACTTAAGAATAGCCGAGGCTCCTGATCCGACCATAGGAATCCAACCCCAAATCGAGCTGACTCCTCTTCAGAAGAACTGTTTGGTCCCCGACTTGGTCCAAATCAGGTCAGTCCCTAACTGCAACGCTTTCCTGCTTTTGCCTACTTTGTATCATATTCCTAATGTCTAACTACCAATCGATACATGTCTTTGACACAATATTCAACAATGATTATTTCCTCTTCTGCACTGAATATTCTTTGCCCATTTTACCCTTTTTGGTATTATTTATGTAACCTAGTTATAGAATATCCTTTTGTCTTTTCACACATGTAAAGTAACCCTAATGGATGGGTATGTAAACCCCTACTTTCTTGGATGCAAGGGATCATCCAATCAATAGAGAAATTATCCACTCTAAGCAACCTCAGTGTTCTCGTTATCATTAAACTCTTATCTATTCCCTTTAACAAGGAGTAGTAGTGAGTGACCCTTCAGCTCGGACCGGTATATCATATCTGGTAGATTGTTGGTCGAGTAAGATTAAGTGGTGTGTCATATCCATTCAATAGCTACCTGAACTTTGCTAAACCCCCCATTTTATTTTCTTAGTTTGCTTTGTTGTAATGCCTCTATGTGTGTCTGACCTTTGGAGATGCATCACTTCGTTGGTATCAAAGCACGGTTCTACGAGGGAATGTTTAAAGTTGAATTGAAGTTTTGGTTCACTTTACTATTAATGGTTGCTATGTTCCTTCTGTAGCTACTGTAGTATGTTGGTGTAACAGCAAGAGTGGTTTTATTGTTGCTCAATTTTTACTCTATTTCTTATTGTGAAAAAAGAGCAAGTTTATTTCTATTATATTTAAGTGACTATCGAGTATTAAAGTTATTAGCAAGTTATTAATCAGCTTAAGAAGTACTGTACCATGTCAGATTCAAGTGTTCAGGATGTCATTGGTAACTAAAATAGTAGTGCTCAACCTGGTCGTAGTAATAATGCAGTAATACCCTAAGGTCAATTGACAATAAACTTGATAGACTCATAAACCTTGTTGAAAGTCTAGTCCCTGTAATGCAAGTTAAAAGACAACAACCTTAAGGTGTGCAATAGCAAAACCTTTAAGAAGATTCCCTTGAGAGACAATATGGCCAAGGCAATCAAAGCAATCACCCAATTCAACTGCCATGAGTTGAAGGAGTAATAAACTGAGCTGCTAGACGAAGATTGGAGTTGGAGGAGATTAGGGACAATGATGAGAAGTTAGATGTTGAAGGGTTTAGTGAAGAACAAGAAGTTGATTATTACCGAGCATAGGGACGAGGATACCGAGTCCCTTAAGGGTTAGACAATGTCAAGGTGCAAATCCCACTCTTCAGTGGAAGTGGAGATGCAGATCAATACTTAGAATGGGAAGAGAAGGTTGAGAAAGTATTTGAATGTTATGGGTACAAAGATGCCATTAAAGTCTAACTTGCTGCAATAGAGTTTATTGGGTATGCCACCATGTGGTGGAAGAATCCGAATGTAGCTAAAGTACAGGATGAGAGACGAGGTGTCAGAACCTAGGATGAGATGAAAAGGTTATTAAGAAGAGGATTTGTGCTCAAGACTTACTTACAAGATACTTTTGCAAAATTGCAGAAACTACATCAAGGAAACCAATCTATTGATGACTATGTCAGGGAGTTCTAGATGTTAATGATTTGAGCCGATATGGAAGAACTAGAGGCTCACACAGTATTAAGGTTCATTTATAGGGTCATGTATGAAATTTGCAATATTATGGAAGTATAGAGGTTTTGTACATTGGAAGAGGCCATCGTGATAGCGCAGAGCGTCGAAAGGCATAGGAGAAGTGTTTTAAGCCGACTTGAGTCAACATTCTCATAAGTCCCAGTACCGTATTGACAAGATAAAGTTGAGTTAAGGAGGCCACTTAAGGGCGAGGATAGGAATGACCAATCTAATGACAATCGAGCATGCTACCAAGGTCCATCCAATCAGCTAGGTTAAGCCGAGGTCAGGTCAACCCCGAGGATATATGAGAAAGGGCAGACCTATGAATGGAAGACTAGTGAGGTAAAGTACTTTAAATGCTTGGGCTTCGGACATATGGCCACTGAATGTCCGAACCAACGTATCATGGTGCTTTGAGGAAATGTAGTAGATAGTACCGACGAGAGTGAGCCCATGAAAGAAGATGTTGGAAAACCTAAGGCCGAAGAGGAAAAAGAGACTTATGTCTGTGCCGACTTGGGAGAAGTGATGATCTTAGTCTTGATACGAGTATTGAGTTCCTTACTGGATTCTAAGGAGGACCAAAAGGAGAATCTATTCCTTACCAAGTGTATCATCAAAGGCCAATTATGCATGATCATAGTAGAAGGAGGAAGTTGTACTAATGTGGTTAGAAAATCCTTTGTGTAGAGGTTAGGCCTGCCGACCTTAAAGCATCTTTGACCTTATAAGCTGCATTGGCTTCATGATAAAAGTGCTTAGTGTCAGGGTCCCTTTTTGTAAGATACTTATACTAATAAGGGGCCATTCTTTTGTACATATTGTAACATAAAGGGGGGCGACTTTATTTTTATGTAGATAGGGCTTTACTATTATTAGAAATTTCCACTTTTAGAAAGTGGTGCCATTTCACTAGTTTTAATGTCTACTCCTGCCAGGCCCAATAATGTCTGTAAAGCTCTTTACAGGGGTGTGAATACCCTTCTGGATTGAAGCTCTTACTCACCACGTTGGTTGATCATGACCGACGGCACCTGTTACATATATTGTACTCCCGTCTATACACATTGCAGCCTTATATTACTGTTGGAATTAATAAAAGTGTGCTATTCCTTTTTCCATTCGTAATTGTGTCCCTTATAATCTATTAGCTTTCTTCCTTGGTTGTATTGCTTACAGGTTTAGGCCTTGTTAGCTAGTGTTGTGTGCAAGTTAGGCTTACTTCCTACTGTAAAGGTAGGATAGTAAGCGCCGTACAGTCTGTTTCTGTGTTAAAAAAAGCCTCGAATCGTGACAGTTGGTATCAAAGCCTAGGTTATTCCAGCGAGAACGACCATGACATGACAAGAGGAAGTGAGCAAGAGGCTAGATAGCCTTGAGGAAATCCTCAAGGGCGTATCTAAGCAGATAGATGATCTGGTCGCATTGTCAGTAAGAGTGGCTGAAGTTGAGACCAATCATCAAGATATGAATGCTAAGATGACTTAGATGGTTGAGAATTTTGGTGTTACAGTGCAAACCCTTAGAGAGGAAATGCACATAATGACCAATGAGACAAGACAACACTTGAAGACTCAAGTAGAAGACGTCAGAAGACAAGTTACTACTCGTGCCTCCATCGAGACTGTTGAAGAGCTACGAGCACAAGTAACTATTTTAACTCGGGCTGTGGGAAATGCTCCTATCCCTGCCCCCGTTCATGTTCCTGCTCATGCAGGACATCTAAAGATGCCTGAACCCAAGGCATTCACTGGCGTGAGGGATGCCAAGTTGTTGGAGAACTTTCTATTTGATATGGAGCAGCACTTTGCTGCTGTAGGCATAAATGATGAAAGATCAAAGGTCACTATGGCCACAATGTACTTAATTGGTGATGCCAAACTGTGGTGGCACACCAAATATGAGGATATCCAAAATGGCAACGCTCATGTAGATACATGGGTTGAGTTGAAGGCTGAGTTGCGAACTCAGTTTTTCCCTGAGAATGTTGAGTACAATGCCCGAAAGAAGTTGAGGGAGCTTCAACAGGGTGATGACATTAAAAAGTATGTCCGTGAGTTCTCGACACTGATGTTGGACATCAAGAGCATGGCTGAAGATGATAAGCTATTCTATTTCCTAGAAGGACTGAAGCCTTATGCTAGGAATGAGTTATAGAGGCAACGAGTTACTAACTTAGCTACAGTACAGGCAGCAGCTGAGCGCTTGACTGACTATACTCATGACAATAAAGGGAAGAATGTGTCGATAGGATACGAGGGTGGAAAGTTGGCCAAGTCAGGCAAAACCAAGAGTGGGGGAGTACCAAGTTCAAGTAGCAGCAGTAGTAATACTGGAGGGAACCAAAGGAAATCCTATAGCTCTCACTAGTCTGGAAAGAATGGGGTAACTAATGGAGGTAAGAAGCCCTCATTCTCATATTTCTTGTGCAATGGCCCACACAAAGTAGCTGAGTGTCCACATAGGGCAGCACTCAATGCTATGGTAGAAAAAGTAGAGAGTGTCTGCTAAGATGATGAGTCGGGGAGTGATGGAGAGGATCAACCCCGAATGGGTGTATTGTACATGTTGTCGGCTGTTGGAAAGAGTTCCTCAGTACGACGTAAGCCTAAGAACAATAATGAGTTGATGTATGCCTAGTTGAACATCAATAGCAAAAGTTCTAGTGTAATGGTAGACTCCGGTGCTACATACAACTTCATTGATGTGCCTGAGGTGGAAAGGTTGGGGTTAGTGCTTACTGAGGACACTAGCCAGATTAAGGTTGTTAACTCCAAGGCTCGCCCTATCTGAGGAGTGGCAAGAGGAGTGAAAGTGAGGGTTGGAGATTGGAGTGGAAATCTCAACTTCAAGCTGTTCCATTGGATGACTTCAGCATAGTCCTTGGAATAGATTTCTTGAGACAAGCTAGAGTTGCTCCTATGCTCGTAGCAGATTGCTTGTTATTCATGGGTGAAAAGCCTTACTGTGTGACAGTTCAGAGGAATAGGGTAAACAACAATGGCAAGGAAGGAAAGAATATTGGGGCTATGATGTTATTAGCACTCCAATTCAAGAGAGGCCTTAAACATCAAGAGCCAACTTTCTTGGCTTTCCTTACAGAGAAAGAGGAAGTAAGAAAGACAGAGATACCGGAGGAGATAAAGAGGGTCTTAAAGGAGTACGATTATGTGATGCCTAACAAGCTCCCTAAAGAGTTACCTCCTAGAAGGTCGGTGGACCATGAGATTGAGTTGATTCCTGGTGCCAAACCACCCACCAGAGCTCCTTACAGAATGTCGCCTCCCGAACTTGCTGAATTGAAGAAGCAATTGGATGAGTTGTTAGAGGTAAGCTTCATTCGACCTTCAAAAGTACCATACGGGGCTCCTGTTCTATTTCAAAAGAAGCAGGATGGGAGTTTAAGATTATACATTAACTACCGGGCTCTAAATAAGCTGACGGTGAAGAATCATTACCCAATTCCTCTAATTGCTAATTTGTTTGATCAATTGAGTGGGGCTAAGTATTTTACAAAACTGGATCTTCACTCAAGCTATCATTAGGTTCGCATTGCTCATGAGGATGAGCCTAAAACGACGTGTGTAACCCAGTATGGCGCTTATGAGTTCTTGGTGATGCCCTTCGGTCTCACTAATGCTCCTGTAACATTTTGTACCTTAATGAATAATGTATTTCATGAATATCTCGACAAATTTGTAGTCATCTATCTAGACGACATTGTTGTGTATAGCAGGACATTACAGGACCATGTGAAGCACTTACAAATGGTTTTTAAGAAGCTGCAAGAGAATCATTTGTATGTGAAGCATGAGAAATGTGCCTTTGCCCAGAAATGCATCAACTTCCTAAGTCATGTTGTTGAAGAAGGGTAGATCCGAATGGATATGGCAAAGGTGGAAGCAATCACGCAATGGCCAGTGCCTAAGAGTGTAACGGAGATGCGGTCCTTCCTTGGACTTGCAAATTACTATAAAAGATTCATTGAGGGATATTCCAGTCGAGTTACACCCCTTACAGATCTATTGAAGAAGGACCAAGCATGGTCATGGGATGGGATATGTTAGAGTGCCTTCGAGGAGTTGAAGCATGTAGTGACAAATGAGCTAGTCCTCGCACTTCCTGACATTTCTAACCCTTTTAAAGTCTACATGGATGCCTAAAACATTGCATTGGGTAGAGTGTTGTTGCAAGAGGGTCATCCAGTGGCATATGAAAGTAAGAAGCTGAATCAAATAGAGCGTAGGTACTCAGCCCAAGAGAAGGAGTTACTTGCAATTGTTTACTGTCTAAGGACCTAGAAACACTATTTACTAGGATCTAAGTTTCTAGTGAAGACAGACAATTCTACTGCCAGCCATAAATTGACTCAACCGAAGCTTTCAGCCAAACAAGCCAAATGGCAAGTCGAATCTTGACTTCAATTCAAGAGCAGATCAAGCAATACATAAGTCAAGACCTGTTGGCAAAAAATCTCAAGAAGTTGGTTGAAGAAGGGAAGACACATAGATTTTGGGTAGAAGGTGACCTCATTTACACAAAGAGGCGCTGATTGTATATCCTGAAGCCGGGCAACTTGAGAAGGGAACTCATGAGAGAGTGCCATGATACTTTGTGGGCTGGACATCCAGGCTGGCAAAGGACATGGAGCTTGTTGAAGCAGGGCTATTATTGGCCAGATATGAAGGAGGATGTGATGACTTATACGAAGACTTGCTTAACCTGCTAGCAGGGAGAGCGTCTTGCCCATGGGAGAGCGTCTTCATAGACTTTATCACTTTCCTACCAAAAGTAGGGGAGCACTCATCCATTTTTGTTGTTGTTGACAGGCTCTCTAAGTATGCCACCTTCATTCTTACCACAAAGAGTTCGAGCGTAGAAGAAGACAGCCCAGCTTTTCTTCAAGTATGTGGTAAAATTCTGGGTTGTACCCCAAAATATCGTGAATGATAGGGATGTCAGGTTTACAGGCAAGTTTTGGACAGAGTTGTTCCAACTCCTAGGCTCCGAGCTGAACAGGACCTCCAGTTACCATCCACAGAGTGACGAACAAACAGAGAGATTCAATGGGTTGCTGGAGGAATACCTTCGGTACTTTGTCAGTGCTAACTAGAAGAATTGGGTTGGCTTGCTGGATATCGCCCAGTTCTGTTTCAACATCTAACAGAGCTCTTCCTCCAACAAGAGCCCTATAGAGATCATTACAGGTCAGCAACCACTGTTACCCCACACAGTAGCAGCTCCATATGTTGGGAGATGCCCAAGAACCTATCAGTTCACCAAGGATTGGAAGCAGAGTTCAAAAGTAGCAAAAGCGTACCTTGAAAAGGCTTCCAAGAGAATGAAGAAATGGGTAGATTAGAACTGCTGACCTAAAGAGTTCAATGTTAGAGATCAGGTCCTCATAAAGCTTCTTCCAGAATAGGTCAGATCATTGAGGAACAAGGATAGAAGATTGATCCAAAAGTACATTGGTCCAGTTCCTATCATATTGAAGATTGGAAGAATAGCTTATAAGATCGAGCCTCCTACGTGGTTGAAGGTCCATCCAGTTTTTCATGCCAGCGTCTTGAAGCTATATTATCCAGACATGGAAGACCCATCTCGTAATGTGTCCAAGCGGTCACACGTCAAGATCAAGTTCAACCTAAGTCAAGCCATGGAAGACATCCTTGCTGAGTAAAGAGTCAAAGATCCCTCCACTGGAGAAGATCATAAAGAATATTTGGTTAAGTGGAGAGATCAAGGAGAAGAAGATACAAGCTGGGAGACTGAAGAAGATCTAAAGCCCTTATCAGAGAGAAAGTCAGCTTTGCCAGCTAGAAGACCTCTGCCACTAGATCTAAGCTATAGTACATATTGCCGAGGATGAAAATAGAATTAAGTGGGGGAGGATGTCAGGGTCCCTTTTTGTAACATACTTATACTAACAAGGGGTCATTCTTTTGTACATATTATAATATAAAGGGGGGGGGGGACTTTATTTTTGTGTAGATAGGGCCTTACTATTATTAGAAATTTCTACTTTTAGAAAGTAGTTCCATTTCACCAGTTTTAATGTCTACTCTAGCTAGGCCCAATAATGTTCGTAAAGCTCTTTACAGGGGTGTGAGTACTCTTCTGGATTGAAGCCCTTACTCACCTTATTGGTTGATCATGACCGATGGCACCTGTTACATACACTATACCCCTGTGCATACATATTGTAGACTTGTATTACTGTCGGAATTAATAAGTGTGCTATTCCTTTTTCCATTCGTGATTGTGTCCCTTATAATCTGTTGGCTTTCTTCCTTAGTTGTGTTGCTTACAGGTTTAGGCCTTGTTGGCTAGCGTTACGTACAAGTTAGGCTTGCTTACTACTACAGAGGTAAGATAGTAAGCGCCGTAGGGTCTGTTTCTGTACTAAAGAAAGCCTTGGACTGTGACACTTAGCACTTAACTGAACAAGTAACCATATCGTTTAATGTTAGGAATGTGTACAAGGACGAAGTAGTATGCGATGCCGACCCTATGGTAGCTTCACATCTGTTGCTTAAACGACCTTGGTTATTTAATCGACGTGTTACGCACGATGGGTATAAGAATACCTATGCCTTTGTTAAAGATGGAAGAAAGATTACGTTGCAACCCCTGATCCTGTCCTAAGTAAATGAAACCTATAACGAGCTCATTGGAGCTAGTATGAAGAAGACCTTAGTTATGAACCGAAGAGAGCTCTGATCTATTGAGAAGGCTGAAGAACCCATGTTCTCGTTGATTAGAAGATTTCTAGAGATGCGAAAATTACAAAATGTCCCAGAAGAGATCCGAAGCTTGCTAAATGAGTTTTTTGACTTGTTCCCGAAAGAACTGCCTAGAGGATTGCCATTAGTTTAAGGTATAAAGTACTATATTAATCTACAAGTAAGTGTTGCCTTACCAAACTGACCTGCATACAGGATGAACCCCGAGCAAGCTACCGAGTTGAAATGATAGGTCAACAGACTCATTGAGCGAGGATATGTAAGGGGGAACATGAGCCCTTGTACTGTACCAGCTTTATTCATTCTAAAGAATGATGGTCCGTGGAGCATGTGCATCGACAGTCAGACAATTAACCAAATTATTGTCAAGTACAAATACCCAATATCGAGGCTCGATGACATGTTAGATGAGCTTCTAGCTCCAAGATATTTTTAAAGATTGATCTACAAAGTGGCTACCACCAAATTTGCATGAGGCTGGATGATGAATGGAAGACTACCTTTAAGACCAGGCATCGACTCTATGAATGGTTGGTTATGCCGTTTGGACTTACTAATGGACCAAGCATGTTCATGAGGTTAATGAACTATGTAATGTGACCTTTAATTAGAAGATGTGTGGTAGTGTACTTTGGAGTCATCTTGGTATACAATGGTAACCTGAACAGCCATGTTTAACATCTTCGCTAGGTATTGGACATTTTACAAACTGAGAAGTTGTATGGAAACATGAAGAAGTGTATGTTCTACCAAAAGGAGGTGATATTCCTAAGGTTTGTAGTATCAAGGGAAGGAATCCATACAGTCAAGGAAAAAATCCAAACTATTTTGGAATGGTTGGCGCCGAAGAATGTTACTAAGGTCCGAAGTTTTCATAGCTTAGCTTCCTTCTATAGGTAATTTATTAAGGGCTTCAATATAATTTAGGAAGTAATGAGGCTAGTCTCTACCCCCCTTCCCTTTCCTAAATGAAGAAGTAGTGGGGCCCCCTTCCTACATGCCTATTGACTGAGTTGACAAAGAAGAGTGAAGGATTCCAGTAGAACAACCGAGCTGAACAGAGCTTTAGAACAATCAAGGAAAAACTCATCTCGACCCTTATCCTATCACTGCCATATTTGACAAACCCTTCGAATTAGAATGTGATGCATTGATAGTAGGAATTGGCATTGTCCTGATGCAAAAGTGACGACCCGTCGCGTTCCATAGTGAGAAACTTAGTGGTCCTACCCTAAACTACTATGTATATAAAAAGGAGTTGTACTCCCTTTTCCAAGCCCTCACTGTTTGGCAACACGATCTATTACTATGAGAGTTTGTTATTTACACCAACCATGCATCCTTGAAGTATCTTGGGGGTCATAACAAACTCTTAAAGAGACAGGAGAAGTGGTTAGAATTTCTAGAAGGGTTCTTGTATGTCAATTGGTACAAGAAAAGAAGTGCAAATGTGGTCACCGATACTCTGTCACGACAGCAAGCCTTGCTAATTACTTTATAGACAAAATTATTGGGATTCTCACGCATTACTGAGCAATACGCTACTGACCCTTACTTTAGTCCCGTTGTTGAATAATGCCGATAGGGGGTAGCAGTTGGAGGATATTATCTTAAGGACAGCTATCTGTTCAAAGACCGCAAGTGATGTATTCCAAACTGCTCCACGCATGAGCTATTGATTCGGAAAGTTCATAGCAGAGGATTATCTAGTCATTTCAGGGAGACTAAGATAACCGAATTGTTGAAAGAAAACTTTTATTAGCTTAGTTTGGCCAATGATGTCCATAAGGTAGTCACTAGTTATGAAGTGTGCAAGTATGCTAAGGGGAAGAGAGAACCCTATGGAGAGTACATGCCATTACCAATACCCACTTTACCATGGGTTGACCTCAGTATGGACTTTGTCCTAGGGTTGCCTTAGACATTTAGAGGGAAAGATTCTATTTTTGTTGTAGTAGACCTCATCAACAAGATGGCACACTTCATTCTGTACCATTGGACTAACAATGCCCTATATATTGCTCGTTTGTTTTGGTAGGAGATTGTCTGACTAGATAGAGTACCAAAGACTATTGTTTCAGATCAGGATATAAAATTTTTGAGCTATTTTTAGAAGACTCTTTGGAGAAGAATTCAAACTAAACTTGTATTCAACTCCAGTAGCTATCCTCAAACTAATAGCTAAATTGAAGTAGTAAATAGCACACTAGGTAATCTGTTTAGAGCTATCATGGGAAAGAACTTACGAGATTAGGATCTATGCCTACCAGTTGTAGAATTCATATACAACTAAACTGTCCATAGCATTACTGGGAAGACCCCATTCGAGGTCATCTATAGCCTTAACCCTACAATTCCCTTGGATATGATTGGCACCCTAACAACTACTGAAGAAAGTTAATCTAGAGTAGGCTGAGCCCAAGAATTGCATATGCTATACTAGTTTGTAATCAGAAAGATAGCTAAGTTCAATTAGAGGTAGTAAGAATTTGGTAGCTAAGGCCTATGAACCGTTTTTTTCCACCTAGGAGACTTAGTATGAATAAAGCTCAGCCGATAATGATTCCCACACTTGAGATAGAATAAGCCATATCCTCGAGCTTATGGTTTGTTCAAAGTCTTGAAGAAAATCAACCATAATGCTTACCAAATTGAGTTTACTAAGGACTATAGTGTTTCTTTCAACTTCAATGTATCCAATCTGATCCCTCACCAACTAGTAGAAGAAGACCCTGTGAGCTCCCCTAAGGAAAGAGTACAGATCGCTCTTGATTTGAGGACAAATTTTTCCAACCGCCAATCAGATGATAGGAATCAACTCCTTAAACTGATCATGCATAGTCCAGCTAGAGGACTCCAACGACTTGTTTAGAGGATATTAGCTCTAGGCCATATATGAAACGAGGACTCCTTTGCGGAATTGGTTTCCTACCGACCTAACCATCTGATCCTTATTTGTATTAGATATGCACCTATTCAACAGTGATACTTTATCCTAAAAGACAACTTAAGAATAATAGAGGCGAACTCCTGATTTGACCATAGGCATCCGACCCTGAATTAAGCTAACTCCTCTTTAGAAGAACTGTTTGGTCCCTAACTTGATCCAGATCAGGTCAGCCCTTGACTGCAATGCTTTCTTGCTTTTACCTACTTTGTATCATATTCTTATTGTCCAACCACCAAGCGACAAGTGTCTTCTAATACAATGTTCCAGAATGATTATTTCCTCTTCTGCATTGAATATTCTTTGCTCATTTTACCCCTTTTGGTATTATTTATGTAACCTAGTTGTAGAATACCCTTTATCTTTTTATAAATGTAAAGTAACCTTAATAGATAAGTATATAAACCCCCACTTTCTTACATGTAAGGGATCATCTAATCGATAGAGAAATTATTCACTCTCAGCAACCTTAGTGTTCTCGTTACCATTGAACTCTTATCTATTCCCTTTAGCAAGGAGTAGTAGCGAGTGACCTTTCAATTTAGATCGGTGTATCATATCCGGTGAATTGTTGGTCTAGTAAGATCGAGTGGTGTGTCATATTCATTCTGTAGCTACTCGAACTTTGCTGAAACCCCCTATTTTATTTTCTTAGTCTAATTCGTTGTAATGCCTCTCCGTGTGTCCAACCCTTGAAGACTTATCACGATGTGAATTACGAATTCTTTAGGCAACAGGTAATGTTGCCAAAGTGTTAAAGCTTAAATCGAGGGGTAAAACTCTTTATCATTTATCGAATAGTTAAGGGCAGCTCCTTAGAGTTTCTCACTAAAGTAAGTAATAGGTTGGCCCTCTTTTCCTCAACATGGCACCTATTCCTATGCTAAAGGCATCACATTCTAACTCAAACACCTTATTAAATTCAAGGAGAGCTAGGATAAGGCAATGGTCAATTTCTCCTTCACTTCACCAAAGCTCTTCTATTGTTTTGCATCTTTTTTGAACTCCACATTCTTCTTTGATAGCTCAATCAAAGGAGCTATAATGGTACTAAAGCTCTTGATGAAGCATCAGTAAAAGGAAGCCAGACCATGAAAATTCCAAATGTCTACAAAATAGGTTCACATGGGCTATTTTTGCAATAGCTTAGACCTTATCTTCATTAATGCAGATTCCTCCATCACTCACAATAAATCCCAAAATGACCACTTCAGTTTGATAGAAGTCACACTACTTCAAGTTTCCATATAACATTTTCAATTTAAAGCACATAAATGACTGCTCAGAAATGCTCACTATGTTTCTCCACGCTGGTTTTGTACATAAGGATATCGTCAAAGTACACCACTATGAACTTACCAATCAATTCATGGAGAACATGATTCATTAACCTCATAAAACTACTCAAAGCACTTGAGAAACCAAAGGGCATCATAGGTCATTTATGCAACCTATGTCTAGCCTTAAAGGTATCCATTTGTCCCTTGCTCACATTCATATCTGATGGTAACCCAACTTTAAGTCAATCTTAGAGAATATCTAAGCTCCATGGAATTCATCTAGAATGTCATCAAGCCTAGGGATCGAATATCTATATTTGATGGCAATTTTGTTGATAACTCGGCTATTTATACATATTCTTTGCGATCCATCATTCTTTGGCACTAACAAGGTACAGACTACACATGAACTTAATGACTCGCAAAGATAACCCTTCTTAATGAGCTCATCAACTTGTCTTTAGAACTCGGCAACTTGCTTTACATTCATCTTATAGGTGAGCTTATTCGAAAAATAGCTCTCGATTGTAATTCTATGGCATGCTTTATGCCTTAGACTAGTGATAGTCCTTTTAGAATCTCGATGGGGAACAGGTTGGTAAACTCTTCTAGTAATCATTATACCCCTATAGGCAACTCAACTTCCTTTTCCCTAATCTCCAATAGCCTTTGTATTAGTAAGAAGGTTAGGATAACAGACTTTAGCTTAGATCTGGTCACAATGAAGCTATCCTTCTTTTAATCTCGACTAAGTTGAATTTGCATGTCCTTCACCTATATGGGGTTTATTGGGTTTAACTTTACTTTCTTACCTTCAAGCTCAAATGAGTAAGTATTCTTGAACCCACCATATACAACCCTCTAATTAAATAGCCATGGTTTACCTAATAGGAAGTGAGAGGTGCTCATCGATAGGATGTCAAATAACACCTCATCTTAGTATTTATCGACTAAAACCAACACTAAGACCTACTTAGTAACATGCAAGGCACCTATATCACTCAACTAATGTAGCTTGTAAGGTTTGAGGTGAGGTAAATCAGCATCATCAGTTGTTGAACCATGAATGCAGAAGCAAAATTGGTGTAACTTCCACTATCCACTATAGGTGCACACAAATTTCCTTTAACCTTACATCCAATATGAAATAGGTTCTCATGTTGTTTATTCTCGGAGACAGGGCTAATGTTCATCACTCTTCGTAAACCATAATAGTTGGCATGAAATTTCCTTCCTCCATGAAGACCACTTCCTCTTCCTCAGATAAGTGAGTTTGTATGGTCTCTCTTTCCTTCTCTCTCTCCACCTCTTCATCAGTGCTATTAACCTCAATGGTCATCATCTCCCCTTTTATGACCATCATTGTTTTGTTTGGCTACTGGGTAGCCATGAGGCTAAAGCCTTAGCACTTGAAACACTTTATTTTGCTAGTCTTGCAACTTGAACTTTAGCCCTTCTTAATCTTCCCCTCTTCTTCTATGACCTTCCTTTATTCATTAGGCGAACTAGTATCTCATCTTACTTAAGCAGCTCAAAATGTATTGGCCTTCTTAACTTAGCCTAAATAGGTTAGCTCAATATAGGATGACCTTATAGAGCTTGAACTCTATTCATCCTTCTCCTCTTTATCCTGTAGGCATCTTGGATGGCTTCATCGAGAGTAACATTTCCCTTGTCTCCAAAATGTCTCTAATCTCATACCTTAAACCACTAATAAACCTAGACAAAGTTTAGTCTTTAGGCTCCTCTACTTCGCATTAGATCATTAACATTTAAAACTCTTTGAAATAGGCATCCACACTGAATCTGCTTTACCTCAGCTCTTGTAATTTTCTAAAAGTATCTTATAGAAAATAGCTCAATACAAACCTTCGCCTCATCACTATTTGCATTTCATTCAAAGTCCAAACCTTATGTTCTCCTTCTCATCACTTACTGGCTTGTAAGTTCTTCCACTAGAGGAAGGCATAGCTAATGAATTCTAGCATGGATAGCATCAATTTAAAGTTCTCGAGAACTTCATGGCATTTGAATTGCTTCTTAATCTTATCAACCCAATCAAGGTAATATTCAACATCCTTATTACCTGAGAAGCTTGGTATCTGCATCTTCAAGATTCTACACTCAGGGAGCTCAGACATTTTAATCTTTGACCTCATAATTTTCCTCTTCACCTCCCTCTTCAATCTCCTTAAGGTTTATCTTCCTGTGAGCTCTCTTCTTTACCCTAGGGCCTTGAGCATTCCTCTGTAGTACTATACCTCCTTAAGAGTTGTTATTAGCTTGGTCTCTAGCATCTTGATCTCTCTTCTATTGGTAATTAACTTGACCATCATCATAGTTTACTATAGTGGCTCAGTTGGTCATAAGCAGACTAAAAACTCTAGTTAGCTTGGCCATCATAATAGCTAGCTCATTGATCGGCATTAGGTAAGTATGCGTGGTCAAGTTATATATAGTTAAAACAAGCATAAGTTAGAGTATCGATCCTACTAAACCATGTATATGAGAACCTAAGTTACTAGCAATTTACCCTAAAAAGTCAATTTATCTAACTTAACAATAGAAGGATAATTATAATTAAATGGGAAAGATGAATAAAAGATAATAATTAAAATAAGAACAATTAAAATAACTAAACTAATGAAAACTAAAACTAATAACCAAGCATGAATAAGTTAAAAGAAATAACTCATAATCCTTAGTAAATTGTTGTTATCTACTCCCTAGTTCTATGCAATTATTCAATCTCAATTATTCTTTGAACTGTAGAGATGCCTAAACTAAATTGACCTGACTAGCATCTCTAACCTCTTCCTAATCTTAAAACCCTCTCTATCAAAATCGCTTCTTAATAAAGCATCACAGGATCGCATTAAGAACCTAGATCCTGCCATTAGGTTAGTCGCCTAAGTTACCTTAATCCAAAGAAATTAATACTTAATTTCTTAATGTACTTAATTCCTTCGAATTACACTCGTTTGTTCAACTATAGGACTTGCATCTTTATAGCAAACTCATACATCCATTTAGCAATCCAGATAAATACTAATTGATAACAATACGATATGTGTAATTAGATCATCAAAGAACAAAATCATAGGTTAAATGAAAGATCCTTGGAAGAAGAACTAGATTTCAATTTACTAAGAATATTCAAAAGAGCAACATAATGAAATTAAAAGAAGAATAAGTAATTTGAGAGAGCACCACTATTATCTAGCCTACAACTCTACCCAAGGGGTTCTTTTTGAACCCTAAGCCTAAGTGTTTAAATATAGGGAGGTAGGCCTATATTTACAAAGAGAACTTAATGAAAATAGAAGATTCACTCAATATTACATGTTTATAGGCTAGGTATACGACCATGAAATGTAGGCGTGTACTTGCACTTCACATGAGATCTTGAAAACTTCATGAAATTACACAACATAGGGAACATGTATGGTGACCACGGCCATGGTCCTTGACCATAGTCCTTACTAGGCTTCTTTTCTCGCTCGTAATTGATCTACTTCACTCCTTAATCAATGCTTTTATTTTGATTAGGCTCCAAAATGTGATAAAGACCTTCAAAACTCCATAAAACATTCCAGAAGTCTCAAAAATTAAAATTAAACAAATTAATCTCAAAACAATACAAAATTGACTAAACTTAATATCTAAAATAATGCAAATTAACTATAGAAAATGTATGCTAAGTTCATGTTATCAAATGCCCCTACACTTAAGCTTTTCCTTATTCTCAAGCAAAACAATAAAAATCAAAGTGAAGAATATCTAAAGGACAAGATGATCATAACCAATCTTAGAAGAGTGCACCCTTAGAGTAGCTTAGCAAAAATCTTTCTGAATTACCCTTTTCCCTTCACTTCATAATGCTTTAGGAACACTTGAGTACTAACCCTTAAAGTAGCTTAGTAAAAATCTTTCTGAATGACCCTTTTCCCTTCACTTCATAATGCTTTAGGAATACTTGAGTATTAACACTTAAGAACTACTAATTTCAATTATCAATATAAATAAGTTAGAACTAACCACATCACTTAAGCAAAAACTAAACTAAAGATCAAAGTAAACATAAATAAGTAAAAAAAAAAGGTTATAGAGATTTCCTCACTCTAATTTAAGAGGAGAGAGATCTTCCTTAATTATTTTTAACTTAAAAATTAGACTAGATGCATATTATATCAATTCATCATCTGATTGTCTCTCAACTTTTGTTAATCTCTCATTAAGAGCCTTTTTAATCTCAAATTGGTTTTCTTTAGTGAAGCTTAATTAGCATTGGGAAAGTAACATACTCTTTTGACAGACTAAGGCCGATCGATACTAATTTAGCTTATTTAATTATTTTAGTAGGTGTTAGCAAGAAGGCACCTTGCTCTTCTAAGCGACCGAGGTTAATCCTTAACAGCTTTAATTAAATTTCCTTCTTTTTTTTTTTAGCAATTGGCAATGAGAAACAATCTTTCTCTTTTAAGTGATCAAGATCAATTCTTACCAATCTTTAGCAATTATTTACTTCATTCAATTAATCAATTAATACCTTCAATTACTCTAATTTTTCAAGTGACTTTCGAATGACAAATCTACTTTGTTTATCTAATGTAAACATTTTTGAAAGAGAATGATAGATAACTATCCTCTAGAATCAAACTCAAAAATCAAAATAACTAGTTCTTAACCTAATTATATCTATCCTAATCCCAAGTCTAAGTATAAGCTTAAGTAACGAGGAATTTTGAATCCTAAAGATTTAATTACACCAAAGTGCTATAAATTTATAAAGGATGTAAGCAAATTTAAAAAAAAAAATTACCCTTGCTTAATTAGCATATGGAGGTGTGAATTTTTAAAAATTTTCAAAAAAATTTCTTAGGAGCTTAAGTGTGTATCTAACATAATCTAACCTTACACACCCCCTAAAATATGTACTTAAGTTATATGTTGTCCCCAATGTAAATAATATAAGGCAAATCAAAATTCAAGTGGGAGAAAAAAAATAATAAACGAAAAGGGACTGAAACTTCCTTAGTTTTTAGCATTTATCCTAGAAAATGTGAAGTCCAGAGTCTAAATTCTATCAACCAATTAAGCACATGGTTTTCTTTGCTACTAACAAAATGAATTAACTAGAAAATAAAGGAAAATTTTAAACTAGTTAAAAGTAGTAATAATTCAAGTACCAAAATGTTAGTGTCCTATAGAGCTTACAAAAGTTAAACAATTATCTAAAAAGAAAGCAATAGCTTAGTCACTAAAGTCATCCAGAATAGAAAAACCCATCAAACTAAGTCTTTAAAAATAAAAAGTGAAAAGAAAAGATCACTCTTTATCTTTTTCCTCGTCCTCATCATCCTCCTCTATCTTATCCTCTTCATCTAACTACACAGTTGAGTTAGGCTCAAGCATTGGTGGTAGATATGACAGCTGAATCTGTAAATGTGCCATGATTGAATCCTGCCTTTTTAGAGTGTAATCTACCTTATGTGTCAAAATCCTCTACTTATTTGATATTTTTCTCATGAATTTCTTGATTACACTAATTACTAAAAAAGATGAGCCAGGTCACTACCAAGATGATGAGGAAGAAGCCTCACCAATTGGCTTAGGAAAATCTTCAAGCGCGGGAAGCAATTACATTACCTTGATAGAATCATAAGTTAAAGGGGCAAGAAGATCCAATGCTCACATGCCCAATAGAAATCAAAGCCTAGGAAAATTTTTCACTAGGCAAATGATAAAAGGACTAGCAAAAATATACTTTGAACGACCATTAGAAGCCTAGTTCTTAGGGAATCAAGCTGTCTTTATAGCCAAGTTAATGGGTTATCTATTAACAATGCTGTGTAAGTGCAATATGTCCCTCTCATTTACTATACCCTAGCTATTCCCTCTTTCAACGAATCCCCTAGCCAACACATAATGTATTAACCTCAAAGCAGGATTAGTTAAGTTAGAGACTTTTAACCTTCCTAAGTTATAAGCTTCTCCTCTCTTATTGGTCAAATCCATCCACACAAAAGATTCAAGAACACCTTAAGGTAGCCTATATGGTAATTCCATATATTCTCAAGTCGTAACATAGTCTGCTGGATATAAACCCATCTCATCAATTGGCATTGTTACCTCAGTTCCATTACACCTAAAATGGATGGTATTTTGCTTACCTTGAGAAATATTGTGGATGCTTAACTTGAATGTACTGATGATGCGTCTTCGGGGTCAGATACAGGGAGAGGCACTACAATGAATCGAACTAGAAACAAACAAAGAAAAAGCTAGCAAAGTCCGGGCAGCTACCAAATGGATATGATACACTACCCGATCTTGCCTGGCCAACAATCTGTCGAATATAACACACCGGTCTAAATTGAAAGGTCACTTGCCACTACTCCTTACTAAATGGCATAGATAAGAGTTAAATGATAACGAGAATACTAAGGTTACTTAAGTGAATAATTCTATATTGAAAGTTTGATGTTTGTAAGACCCATAATCAGTTACTCGAAGTTTGACTCGTAAAGTTTAAAGCAATCGCTTAAAGGATCGATCGAGCCTAAATTATAAGATAAAGTTAGAAATGTTAGTAAAAATGATCTCATAAGTGTAAATTTAAGAAAATAAGTAATAAAATAAAAGAATATAAAATTTTCAAATTTTAAGTATATTACTCATTATTTATCGAAATTATGTAAAATGCATTTCGATAATTAATGAATCACTAGAAATAAATTATATGCACACTAAAAATCATAAAATAACATAAATAATATTTAGAAATATTCATTTGTACTATACATGAATTTACATGTAGGTAGAAATACGTGTAATTACTTAAAATATACGAAATGTGCTAAAATAATGCTAAATAATTAAATAAAAATCATAATTAATTAAGAAAAAATTAGGAAAAATGAGAAAAAAAATCCAGAATTGAGGCGTAGAAATCTAGAATCGAAGAAATAAAAGCAACTAATCAAATTACAACAAATAGAAAGTAAGAAAAAGAAGAGATAAAGCAATTGTCAAATCAATTGTCAAATCAATTTAATGCACAATAATTTCCTAAGACCTCTATAAATACCCCAAATTTTTCAAAAGCTCATTTTGGATGTTTGGAATTTTAGAAAATTAGAAAGAGATAAAATTGAGAGGAAATTAGGGTTTTACAAAAAATCACAAAAAAAACTATGTAATTAAAGCTTTTAAGGAGAACCTAAACCCGATGAGTAATTAGGAGCAGACGGCCATCACCACCATATGGTAATGGTAGCGCCCAGGTGGGCTGACATACCCATGGTAACCGACGATGGTCGGAGCCACCAGTTCTAGTAAGCTAGGATTTCTATCGATTTTTTTTTTTAAATTGTTAAAATTATCAAAATTAGTTGGAAAATTATGAAACATGTTATTCTGGAATATTTTTATATTTAGTTTTTAGGAAAAATATTATTTTGATGAAAATAAGTCCCATGATATATGGTCTTTAAGAAATCATGATAATAGGTTTAGGAGTGTTGTTTAGAGCTCAAAATTTTTTATATACTACTTAGGTGATATATAATGGTGCCACAAAGCCCTCTTTCAAAAATTAATTTTCAAAATTTTTAGATAATTTTTAAGTCTTAAAATGATGATAAAATGGGTAATTTAGGGTTAATTAAGTAATTAAATGAGAAATTACTGATTTTATACACAATTATATGTTTTAGGATGTTAAAATCTGATGGGGTATACTATTTATTGTATTTGGAGTGTTAGATGTAATTATTAGCATATTATGTCGTAAATATGTAACAGGTAAAAATGATAAATTTTAAGTTAATTTGATAATTTAGGGTAATTAGGTTCAAAACTTGATTTGAGATGAATTTAGATATTTAGAATGTTATTTAATGTTGGGAGATGATATTTGAAGTCATGGAAATATTAGATGTGTAAATTATGTACACATTAGGTGATAATGTATAATATATAAGTATGAGAAATTAATAATTAGGAAAATATTGGTTAGAATTGATATTATGATAATAATAGGAATATATAATAAATCTGATAGGAAACTTAAATTAGGGTAATTATATAAAAAAATGTGAGATTTTT
The DNA here is from genome assembly GCA_024138005.1 of Lumnitzera racemosa. NCBI lineage: Eukaryota > Viridiplantae > Streptophyta > Magnoliopsida > Myrtales > Combretaceae > Lumnitzera > Lumnitzera racemosa. Next base: position 39,516,778 of record JAMXBC010000007.1, read on the forward strand.
TCATAATAGAGGTAAATTTGATAATTAAATTAGGATTCGAGTGTACTGCACAGACTAAAGCACTAATTAGAGACTAAAAACGATATTTATGATATCTAAACATAATGTGATTAATTTTAATTTTGGGTCAGAATGATTTCTTAGGGTATGCAAATAAATCTCTAAAAAAAAACTGAGTCAAAAACCTAATTTAGAAATCAATGCGAAAACTAAAACTGAACTTAACATGATTCAAGAAGAATTGTAAAAGACTTAAAAACCTAGATAATTAGGCATATTAAACCCTAAGCAAAAGATAAAAATAAGCATTTTAGGATAAAACCAACCTATAATAGTTATATGAAAAACTAAAACCATGTTTGTATTATAGGAATGATCAGTGATGGCTTGAGCGAGTTGGACCTCGACTGAGTGAGCGAAGAGTCCAGGTAAGTTGGGATTAATACAGTGTTGTATTTTAGAGGATTGAAATTATACTTGATTGTGCTTGCTCTGAGCTGATGATATGATTTTTGACTTGCTACTTCGCTTGTATTGTATGATTTGTATGAAATGATCGATCATCCTAAATTAAACCAATCAAATATACGACCTATAAACATAAATCAGACCTGCATAGCAACCCATTAAGGGAAACCTAGGATTCTCCGACCAAATACTAACTCCTTCGAAAGGGATAGTACTAGATAATATAATGGGTCCCTTCTTCATCCTCAATTAAACTAAGTAATAAGTAAGGAGGTCGCAGTAAGGGTGAAGTCAATGGTTCGAAGGTAGTTTTAAGAGGAGCAGTGTCTCCATTGCACAAGCCTGAGTTTAGTCATAAGCTGTTGCATTAACGGTAACTCCTTAACCCGGATTAAAGTGGGCACAATTTCTTTAATCTCACGACAGGCCGAATAATGTCGAGCAATGGGATTTGCTTAAACATGTATTGCACCTAATAAGGTGGTTGATAACCTTGTTTATGTTTGTGATATAAGTCCTCCGTCCCGAGTTACTGAGCTATGGTTGCTCATATCCTTATAGACATCAGTGTAGGTGTTGGTTAAGAAGCGGTTTACAACTACCTTGAAGCTAGCAACTGCTGGATCCTGAGAAGTGAGGAAAAAACATTTAAAGAACAAACATATATTTTTAAGGTCTAAACTCTTATCTTAGAATTTTCCATTTCTGAATAATGTATTAACTAGGAAATGGATTATGATGAAATGTTGTAAAGTTAATTGTAATAACTAAATTCTAGTGTATATATATATTATCAAACTTTCTTGGGTAAATGACTTATTTAAATTACAAACTATTTACTTCAAAGTAGGTTAGTCGTGGACGCCTTATGTAGATTAGGTCTAAGATAGCAGTTGTAAAGCCAACTTCTATCTTAAAATGGTTTGCACAGTGGGGCTGTTACGACTCTATTACTTCGGGGCACGACAATGTCTACGTACAAGGAAAGTAGGGGTTTATATACTTGCCCACTAGAGTTATTTTACATATATGAAAAGATAAAGGGGTATTTTACAATTACATTACATGAATCATGCTAAAAGGTGGGTAAAACAGACAAAATATTCAGTATTGAAAATAAAGAATGATTTTGGAATGTTATGTCAAAAGGTACATGTCATTTAATGGTTGTACGTCAAGAGTATAATATGACATAGGCAGAAACAAGATGTGCTCGTAATTAGGGGCTGACCCGATCTGGATCAGATCGGGAGCCAATCAGTCTGGTTAGGAAGTCAACTAAATTGGAGTTAGGCATCAATGGTCAGTTAGAGAGCTGCACTTGGCTAACCTTTCCTAGGTTATCTTCTAGATCAAGACTTAATAGTTGGGCAGGAGCATGTTGGATACATGTGAGGATCTAATAAACAAGTTAGTAGAAGGTTGGATTAAGATAGAAGTCCCTGCTTCGTGTGAGCTCTTGAAGTCCTTTAGCTTAACTTCTTGTGATTGGTCTAGGGGGTTGATTCCTATCATCTACCTAAGGGTCGAAAAGATTTGTCCTCAAATCTGAAAGGGTTTTTATTTGTTCTTCTAGGGCACTTGTAGGGTCTTCTTCTATTAGTTGATAGAGAATCAGATTAGATACATTAAAGTCATCAGGCAACTCAAATTGGTAAGCGCTGTGGTTGATCTTTTTTAGGATTTTGAATGGGCCATCAGCTCGAGGAGATAGTTTGCTTTGTCTTAAGTGTGGGAAATGCTCTCAGTTATGGTGAATCTATGCTAAGTCTCCTGGTTATAAAGAAACAGTTTGGCGACCTCGATTACCAATCTCTTGCTATCTTTGATTGAATTTGGCGATCTTCTTTGTTACGGATCGGTGCAATTCATGTAATTCTCAAACGCGATCGACTCCAAATTGACTTTCCTCAGTAGCTGCTAGGGTACGAATCATGTCCAGGGGAATGGTTAGGTTAAAGCCATAAATGACCTCAAATGGGGTCTTCCTTGTAGTGCTGTGGACATTTCGGCTATATGCGAAATCCATGACTAGTAGGCACAGATCCTAATCCCTCAAGTTCTTCCCTATAACAGCTCTAAGCAGATTACCTAGTATCCTGTTCACCACTTCAGTTTGGCCATTAGTTTGAGGGTAGCTACTGGAACTAAACACTAGTTTAGTCCCAAGTCTTCTCTAAAGAGTCTTCCAAATATAGCTCAAAAATTTTGTATCCCAATTTGAGACAATAATCTTTGATACTCTATGTAGTCAGATAACCTCTTGCAAAAACAAATCAGCAATATATAAAGCATTGCTAGTCCGATGTTATGGAATGAAGTGCGCCATCATGCTAAAACGGTCAACTACAACAAAAATAAAATCTTTTCCTCTAGATGTCCGGGGCAACCCTAGGACAAAGTCTATGCTAAGGTTAACCTATGGTAAGGTAGGCATTGGTAAAGACATGTACTCTCCATGAGGTTCTCTTTTCCCCTTAGCACCCTTACATACTTCACAATGACCGATTACCTTATGAACATCCTTCGTTAGACTTGGGCAGTAAAAATTCTCTTTCAATAGATTAGCTATCTTGACCTTCCTAAAGTGGCTTGAAATTTTACTACTATGAGCTTCCTTGACCAACAGTTCATGTGTGGAGCAGTTTGGCATGCATAGCCTACTGTCCTTGAATAGATAGCCATCCTTAAGATAATATCTTCCCATAACTAGTCCTTTGCGGTATTATTTAATAACGGAACCGAAGTGAGGGTCATTAGCATACTGTTTAGTGATGAGTGAGAATTCCAATAGTTTTATCCGTAAAGTGGTCAGTAAGGTTTGCCGTCATGACAGAGCGTTGGCAACCACATTTGCACTTCCCTTCTTGTGCCGAATGACGTACAAGAAACCTTCCATGAACTTTAACCACTTAGCTTGTCTCATTGAAAGCTTATTTTGACTCCTAAGATGCTTCAATGATTTGTAGTCAGTGTAAATAACAAAGTCTTGTAGTAGTAAATAATGTTGCCAAGCAATAAGGGCTCGAAAAAGAGAATACATCTCCTTCTCTTATATAGAATAGTTCAAGGCTGGGCCACTCAATTTCTCACTATAGTAAGCGACAAGCTGTCGTTCTTGCATCAAGATAGCATAACCAACCATTGGTAGAGTCCATGTCTAGTCTTAAGGTAGTTTCTATTCATCATCTAACCTCACGTAAACTTGGTAGTAGCCACTTCGTAAGTTGATCTTCGAAAATATCTCTACACCATAAAGCTCATCTAACATGCTATTGAGCCTTGGTATTAGATGTCTGTACTTAACAGTAATTCGATTGATTGCTTGGCTGTCGATGCACATGCACCACGAAACATCCTTCTTCGGAATGAGCAAAGCTAGTATAACACAAGGGCTCATTCTCTCCTTTACATACCCTCGCTCAATAAGTTTGTCCACTTGTCTTTTCAGCTCAGTAGCCTGCTCAAGGTTCATCCTGTACGTAAGTTGGTTTGACAGGGTGGCACCTGGTTATAGATCAATACAATGCTCTATACTTCGAACTAGTGGTAGTCTTTTAGACAGTTCTTTTAGAAACAAGTCGAAAAACTCATTTAGTAAGCTACAGATCTCTTCCGAAACATTTTGTAACTCCTTCATCTCGATCAGACTCCTAATCAACAAGAACATCGGTTCATTGGCTTTCTTAGTAGATTGAAGCTCTCTTCGGCTCATAACTAAGGCTTTGTTCTTACTAACTTCGGTCTTACTGGCTTCGGTGAGCTGATTGTAGATTTCATTTACTTGGGACAAGGTTAGAAGTTGCAACACTATCCTCTTTTGTCCTTAACCAAAGGCATAGGTGTTCTTGTCACGAACTGAGGACGCCCTAGTCGTGGCAGACGCCGTATACTATATGAAGAACCCCTGATTGGTTGCCCTTCCAATCAAAAACTCTTCACACAATATATAAGGCTCTACAATTACTAGTTTCCAAAGTACATCCAGATTCACATGATATCATCACACAACATATTTATATAAAAGTTAAGTTATAAAGCTTACAATACACAGTGTTTAAGTATGTCTAAGTTTATAATAATAAGATAAACATAAGTACATGAGTAAGAGTCTACATAAACTATTCCCTCTCATTACACAGAATACCTCGCTCTTACCCAAGTCCCCAATCTAACCTGTGGTATCCCTCATCCTGTCTCTACGAACAGGCTATCCTACAACAAAAGTCTAAAGGGGTGTAAGCCTAAGCTTAGTGAGCAAAACCCTCAGTCACACAACAAGCAAGTTATAAGTACATTATAGTCACGCATATGAATGAATGATCAAATAGAATACCAAATAATACGCATACTTAACTAGTTCATATACGTAACTCGGATTTAACGCCCTCCGAAGTCAGGGTTGGAGTTTACACGGCACCAATCAGATCCGGGTATTATACTAGAACTTACTTTACCACAGAACTCTATGTTCCATACTTATATCAAATAATTCTTTTATTTCAGAAAAACCCAAGTTCTAGTATAATTGTGAGTGGGCCCCCGTAGTCCACACTCACCCCTAAACGAAGGCCTCTAGACTCGACCCTTAGCCAGGCGATTGGCGCCTTCAACGCTTAGTATTCCCGCAGGCTAGGGTAAGGTCATTTTGTACGAGTGCACCGTACATAACCAAATAAATCAATAATATCAACCCCTGAATGGCCTCTCTTTACCTCTGTGTGATATGACGGCCGGAATAGTATCCATGCTATGCATGTTAATGCATGTTCCAGTTTCTTTTTATAGGCCGAGTATAATTTAGTTCAAATTATGCTGTGACCATCCACTAATACACACAATCATTTTCTATACTACCATGCAACAAACAAGGCATTCTCTGCATTTAAGGTAAATTCATAACTCAACATACAATTACATACACAAGCATTTCCCGAACCCCACACAGTAGTTAATTAACAATAATATTTAAGTCCACTATCTACAATCACAATCAAGCATGGAATCATAGGGTAAATACTCACTCGGCCATAGTGATTTGCCCTAATCGTAGTAATCGATTGGGAGGTTCTCGCTCACCTCAGGATCACCTGATCATTATATGATAACAACGCTAGTAAGTATTTGAATTAACTACTAATTCTAAACATCTAATTACCTAGTTCTACTTGAGTTACTATCAACTTTTACTCGGTAAGACTTTAATTTTAATCGTATGTAACTTTTTCGTTTTATTTTTTATATTTATGAATTTATAATCGTTTTTCATTGTTTTTGAGCATATATTCACATGGTAATATCCGTTTTGGGTGTTAAGACCTCTATTTTACATTATGAACTAAATTTATAGAAATTTTTAGTTATGAACACTTAAGTACTCTTATTACTTATGTTTATATCTTTTATTCCTTAAATTCTTATAATTAAAGGATTTTACTTTGCTATTATTAATTTATGTACTGAATTAGATATAATCTAATTTAGAAGGTGTATTAGGATTTACTAATTTAAATACCTAATTACCTACACTTTTCTTATTTTTCTTATTTTCTAAACCTATGCTTATATCATCGCTTACATTATCTTTTGCTTATGTCATTGCTTATGTCATCACTTGCTTATGTCATGGCTTATGTCATCATGTGCTTATGTCATCATGTGCTTATGTCATCATGTGCTTATGTCATCACTTACCTCATCATATGATTACATAAGCCTTTCCTCATGCTTATGTCACATGTATATGTATTATGTACATGTTATTCCTTTCTCTTATACTTATGTACATATACCTTATACATATATATACTTAAACCTATACTTAGAATTATACCGTATTTATACGTGTATACATACTCATATACCTATACGGTTGGATACGTATTTTTATACTAAAATTTGTATGCCTAAGCTTTTCCTTAAGAAAAGCTTCCCAATTCCATGTTTTTGTGTTTTTATGTATATATTTAGTGTAGTATAGGTATGTATAATTAGATATGATATTAAGTTAGGTTATGTACATGATAAATACTCATGTACAAAGGTTCACATACTTGTACTCTTTTGGTATTTCCTTATGTATACATACTTATAAGCATATACTCATGTCTTCCTTTCTTCTTCTTCAAAAGTTCTAATTGCTACACTTAAAGATGGAAACTTTGTTTCCTCTTCTTCAAGACAATACTAACCACATAACTACTTATCTAATCTACCTAATTAACTAACTAATGAATAATATAAAATAACATAAAACAACTTAAAGACATACCTTTAATTGTGTTGAAGTTATGGAGACAAAAGTAAAGTAATGAAAGGGAAAGAGGGGAGGGAAGTTCACGGCATGAAAATGGGGATTTTGATTTGTTTCTTTTGTTTGTTTCTCTTAATGGAAGACAACATGTGGTAGGGTTTTGAAGGGAGGATGTGAACGGCAACAATTGTAGGAAGGAGGAAAAGAAAAATCAAAAGGAAAAGAAAAGAAAGCCATCATTAACGAAGAGATATTTTCCTTATCTCTTAGCTTTTGTTGACTTTTCAAAATGTTGACTTTAGTCAACATGTGTTGACTTGGTCAACTTTTGGACTTTAGTCAACATGTATTATCTTAGTCAACATTCCTTAAGTATGTGCAATTTTGTGCACATAATGTAGTAATTAAGGGAAATTAGAGGAAAAATGAAGGAAATGAGAAAAAAATGAGGTATATAATGAATGGATGTGTAAATATAGTTGATGAGATCTTACTTTAGGTCTTTATAGTCCATATATCTCATTTGATAAACTACTTTGGATAACAAGTACAAAAAGTACTAATTTGAGTATTAAAGTTCACTATATGTAACATAATCTTCAACTATAACCCTAACCCTAAGTAAGACTATCTTAATCATATATTTAAGGGATAAATATAATCTATGACTCATTATCTTAGTTCCTAATGGATTACTTGAGAATTCGAATCATATAAGCATGAATGAGGGTTATCTCTAACCTTTTACTAATGATTTAGCAAAATATAAGCATTATATTATCAATTAGGGTTTTAGGGTATATTACGTTGAATTAGTGCACATATGTCCTTAACGTAATCATTTTTAAGGTTTTCATCACTTTCGAATGAAATCTTTAGCTTTTAGAAACATTTAGGGTAGAAAAGTTCTTTACGCGATTGATTAATTCTTTTGGGGTTTTCACTTTAATTAGCCTTGTCGACTCCTAAATTTTCTAATATAGTTGAGTCTATTTCAAAAACTAGATTGAAACTTTTAGGGGTTTACAGTTCTTGTACCCATTGAGTGTAATACGTTAGTCAAACAACCAAAGCTGTCCTAGTAGTAGATGTGCTCCCATGGGGACAACATTGCGTACTACTTCATCCCTATATATGTTCCCAATATTGAATGGTATGGTCGTTTGTTCAGTTACATACAAAGCTCCCTTATCATGAAGCCAATGCAGCTTTTAGGGTCGGGGGTGTTTGAGGTCGGTAGACCTAACCTCTACATAAAAAACTGTATAACAACATTATTACAACTTCCTCCATCCACGATGATTGGGCATAATTGGTCTTTTACGGTACACTCGATATGGAATAGATTCTCTCTCTGGTCCTCCTTAGAGTTCGACAAGGAACTTAAGACAAAGGTCATTACTTCTACCTAGTAGACATAGACATAGGTCTCATCTTCCTCTTCTACTTTGGGTTCTCCAACATTCTTTTCATCCTCGAAGTCACTCTCATCCACCATGTCTCTTCAGAGTACCATGATACACCGGTTTGAACATTTAGCAACCATGTATCTAAAGCCTAAGCATTTAAAACACTTCACCTCACTGGTCTTCTGTTCGAATAGCTGGCCCTTCTCATAGGTTCTCGAGGTTCACTTAGCTTTAGGTTGGCTCGGCTGTACTGCTCAACCATACTGGTTTGCTTGGTGTTCATCAAGTCATTCATTCCTTTCCTCAGCTTGATATGGCCTCCTTGGCTCAGCTTGAATAGGTTGGCGCAATACGGAAGCTTAAGAGAATGTTTGTCTAAGTCGACTCGGACCATTTCTCCCCTACTTTTCAACTCCTTGCACTATCTTGATGGCTTCTTCCAAATTATAAAACCTCTGTACTTTCACGATATTGTGAATCTCACACTTTAGCTAAAAAATGAACCTTAATATTATATGGGCCTCTGGCTCTTCTACGTCAGCTCAGATCATTAACATTTGGAACTCTCTTACGTAATCATCAAGAGTTCGGCTTCCTTAGTGAAGCTCCTGTAACTTTGGAAACATATCTTATAAATAAGTCTCGGATACAAATCTGCCTCTTAATAGCCTTTTCATTTCATCTCAAGTTCTAATACGTTATCTTCCATCTCTTGCCCTGGTTACATTTAGATTCTTCCACCACATGGTAACATATCTAATAAACTCCAATACAACAAGTTGAACCTCGATCGCATCCTCATATTCATAACATTCAAATATTTCTTGACCTTCTCTTCCTACTCTAAATATTCGTCTGTATCTCAACTTCCACCGAAGGGCAGGATTTGCACCTTGACATTATCTAACCCTCGAGAGACTCGGCATCCTTGTCCCTATTCTTAATAATAATCAACTTCTTCTTCTTGGTCAAACCCTTCAATACCCAGCTCCTCGTCATCTTCCATAATCTCCTCCAACTCCATTCTTCGTTTAACAGTTCGGTCTACTACTCCTCTAGCTTGTTGCGGTCAAATTAGGTGATTAATTCGATTACCTTGGCCATAGTGTCTCTCAAAGGCGTCTTTCTATAGGTTTTGTAGCTGTACACCTTAGGGTTGTTGTTTGTTAACTTGCATTGTGGCGACTAGACTCTCAACAAAGTTTATGAGTCTATCAAGCTTATCCTAGGGTGTTATTATCATTAAAACCATGACCAGGTTGAGCATCACTACCTTCATCACCAATAACTCCTTGAATACTTAAATCTGACATAGTATGGTACTTCTCAAATGGATTAACAGCTGGCTAACAACTTCAACACTTGATAGTCACTCAAATAAGATAGAAACAAACTTACTCTGTTTCACAATGAAAAACTGAGTAACAATAAAACCACTCTTGTTATTACACCAACACACACAGTAGCTACTAACAGTAAAGTGAACAAAAACTTTACTACAACTTTACACACTTCCTTGCGGAACTGTATTCTGATACCAGCAAAGCTGATGCATCTCTAAGGTCAGACACAAGGAGAGACACCATAATGAAGCAAACCAGAAAGAAACAAAGAAAAAGCTAGCAAAGTCTGAGCAACTACTGAATGAATATGATACACTACCCGATCCTACTCGACCAACAATCCGTTGGATATGACACACCAGTCCAAATTAAAGGTTCACTTGCCACTACTCCTTACTAAAGGGAATGGATAAAAGTTGAATGATAACGAGAACACTAAGGTTACTCAAGTGAATAATTTTGTATTAAAAATTGGATGTCTACGTACAAGGAAAGTCGGGAGTTTTTATACTTGCCCACTAGGGTTATTTTACATATATGAAAAGATAAAAGAGTATTTTACAATTACATTACATGAATCATGCAAAAAACGGGTAAAAAGTACAAAGAATATTCAATACGAAAAAGAAAGAATCATTCTAGAATGTTGTGTTGGAAGGTATGTGTCACTTAATAGTTGTACATCAGGAGTATGATATAACATAGGCAAAACAGGAGGTGCTGGTAGTTAGGGGTCAACTTGATCTGGATCAAGTTAGGAGCCAATCAATCTAATTAAGAAGTCAATTGAATTGGAATCAGGCGCCAATGTTTAGTTGGGGAGCTCGACTAGGCTAGCCTTTCTTAGGTTGCCTTATAGATCAAGACTTCGCAGCTGAGTAGAAGCATGTTGGATACACGTGAGGATTTAACAAACAGATCAATAGGAGGTTGGATCGGGATAGGAGTCCCCATCTCGACTTTGGCTTAAAGTTAGTATTTTCTGTATGAGCCCTTGAAGTCCTCTAGCTTAGCTTTTTACGATCGATCCAAGGGATTAATTCCTATCAATTGAGTACCGCTAAAGTTAGTTGCTTGTTAACTAGCTCTTGATAGTCAAAATTCGATCCCATCTACCAAACTTTATCAACTGCTTGATTCTAGCTTCATAGCTAACATAATCGAGTGCTTCCCAGTTCAGATAGGTAGCTTAGCTAAATTCTTTTTTTAAAGAACTAGAGTATCTTGTCTGTTGCCATAAGTGGCTAAATTGCAGGAGTAGGTGCATAGGGAGAGTGCTTGAATATTTTCATGCTATGTACTTTTCTCTAGGCATGTTCTTCATTCAAAAAGAAAAGAGAAGTTCAAATTTGGTAAAAGGAAATAATTCACGTCATTTAGCTAATAGCTAGTTCAAGAATCCAAAACACTCAAGTCCTAACGTAATGCTAAATTATTCAACTAAGCATCATAGGAAAAGATTCTATAATTGAATGCTTTCTCCACTACATTTGTAGATTAATTCAATTATAGGATTGGTTCAAAACAAAGTCCTATTATCATGCATGACCTTTATTGACATGAGCATTGGCTTTCATTTTACAATTCAATATATAATTCATAATTGAATAAGATTAGTAATATGAGAAATTCTTGAAGTAGACAACTATTGTATATTAAAGTGCTAATTTCTAACTAGATAGATTAATGAAATTATGGCTTAATGATGGTAATAATTCTATAATTTCATAATCTCAATTAACATGAACATTAGCAATTCAATATGCACTTATTTGAAAACTTGCCTTTCTCACTATCTAACTTATGTGCAATTATCCATAACAATAATTTTTCTAATTGTAACATAAAGTTAAGAAAAATTAACATAATTTCATAACAATTCTATTCAATGTCAATGAGTTCATGGAATTTTTCTAATTGCACAAGAAATTCAATCTTAATAAGTTTCTAATTTTTCAACATAAATTATAAACAATGCATTGCAAAAACAACATTACTCCCATGTTTTCCATCACTTTCTCCCACATTACTTTCTCTCTCTTTCATTTGCTTTCCTTCTTCGTGGAAAATCATCAATCCCTAACAAATATACGTTTTTCATACGATCTCTAGTAGATAATGAATAGATAACATGTTTTACTACATTATTTATAGTAAACCACTCCTAGAAAGTCAAATATTTACACATGCTTGTAAAAGTTTTCTCATGAAACCCTAAGTAAAAATTCAATTTTTACAAAAGCTAGTAACAAATCTAAGAAAATAATGGGATAAAGGTGATATACATAGCTTGGATTTGCAATTTCCATGTCGGGTCGTGAAGTTTTGTGTAGATTTGGGGCATGTATAAAGAGAGGATTGAGAGAAAGTTGGGTTTTAGAGAGAGAATGAGTATTTAGAATGGGTTGGGAAGATAAATACCTATTGTCTTTAAATTCGTAAGAGACTGCAAGCAAGGTGCATTGTTATTATAAAAAAAAAAAAACATACACTTGGTAGGACCAAAGGCGAGGTCTATGGGAAAAGTCTTTGCCCGTAAACTTCTCATCCATAAATTATTATTTTTTTTTGTTGAGAAATTCTTCTTAAAATTACTTACAAGGGGAATACGGTCCATCTCCATGGGAGTGGACCTTGACTATACTCTTCTCGAAGTCTTGAATATATGCAAATTTAATTCCTTTGACTCAGTTTTTGCAATTGCCATTGAAACACTCTAATTTAGCATGAATCAAAGCACAAAAACAAATCAAATAACACTTTCAATTAGATGACAACTTTCAATTTATTACTGCATCAACAAATTCAATAACTATTTTTAGAGGATAAATTGTTCAACTAGGGAAAGCGCTAACTGATATTTCAAAGTTTGATAATTGAATTAACCTAAGACAAGATAACAAAAATAAATAAAACAAAATAACTAAAATTGAAATAGATCAAACTTAGGTTATCTCCTAAGGAATACTATTGTTTTACGTCATTGGCTAGACAATTGAATGCATCCCCTAATGCAATTCCTTAGCTAATATCTACATACTTAACCAATTAAAAAGTATGCTACTAAAGAAAATTCCAAAATAATTGCAGGAAAGATTATTATAAGAGTGTTAAAATAATTGGAAATTAGGGTTTTTATTAATATTCTAACTAGGCTACTCTTTTGACTCCCTAACAACGGTGCCAAAAACTTAATTGACGTTAGGCAAGCCTAGTCAAGTGATAATATAGTTAAAATAAATATAAGTCCAAGTGTCAATCCCATAGGGAACCATGTGTATTAGAACCTAAGTTACTAGCAATTTACCCTAAAAAGTCCATATCTAACTTAACTAATGAAAACTAAAACTAATAACTAAGCATGAATCAATTAAAAGAAATAACTCATAATTCTGAGTAAATTATTATTATCTACTCCCTAATTCTATGTAACCATTCAATTTCAAGTATTCTTTCGACCATAGAGATGGCTAAACTAAATTGACTAGACTCGCGTCTCTAACCTCTTCCTAATCCTAAAACTCTCTCTATTCAAATTGCTTCTGAATAAAGCATTACAGGATCGCATTTAGAACCTAGATCCCATTATTAGGTTAGCTACCTAGGTTACGTTAATTCAAAAAAATTAGTATTTAATCTCTTAGCATACTTAATTCCTTCTAATTACAATATTTCTATTCAACTGTAGGACTTGTGTCTCTACAGTAAACTCAATTTAGTAACCCAAGTAAATACTAATTGAAGACAATACAATCTCTGTAATTAGATTATCAAAGAACAAAATCATAGATTGAATAAAAGATTGTTGAAAGAAGAACTAAATTTCAATAACAATTTACTAAGAACATTCAAAAGAACAACATAACGAAATTAAAAGAAGAAAAAGTAATTTAAGAGACTCCTACTATAACTCTAGCCTACAACTCTACCCAAAAGGGCTCTATTTATAACCTTAACCCTAAGTTTCTATATATAGGTGTAGGCCTAGGTTTACAAAGAGAACTTAATAAAAATAGAAAATTCATTCAACATTACAAGTCTATGAGCTAGGTACACAATCATGGAGTATGGGCGTGTACTTGTACTTTGTGCAAAATCTTGAAAATATGATGAAATTACACGATGTAGGGAACACTATGGGGACCATGACTGTAGTCCTTGACCATGGTCCTTACTAGGCTTCTTTTCTCGCTCATAATTTATTTGCTTCCCTCCTTAATTGATTAAGCTCTAAAATGTGATAAAAACCTTTAAAACTCCATAAAACTCTTTAAAAGTCCCTAAAATTAAAAATTGACAAATTAAGCTCAAAATAATACAAAATTAACTAAATTAATATTTAAAATAGTGCGAATTAACCATAGAAAATGTATGCTAAATTCATGTTATCACTTATCTATCTTTTCATTTATGGATCTTATAGTAACAAGGTCTTCCATCTATGATGAGGGACTTCAATCTCATTGTCATCTACAAAAGCATTGAAATTAGGATTTGCCATTCCCTCTTTAAATGCCACTACCTCCTTTTATTACTAGTATGGTACTACCATAACAAGGATTACAACTAGTACGAAAACACCATAATAAGGATGATAGCTAGTATGGTGCCATCATAACACCTACAACACAAATAAAGCATACATGCACAAGAACTTGATTTTCGAAATTTTTACAACCAATGTGCAAATTGAGACTACCCAAAAAATCAATTGTCACTATGTGCTCTATTTCTAAACTTTAAAGCAAAGTAAAATGGAGTACTACGGGGAGTTACTGCAATTCCACATAAACACTTGAACTACGCAATAGTCACTATCTAAGATGCTCGAAATCACTCTACAACACTCCAAACAATAACATACTCAATCACAACACATACACAACTTAATTCAATTACTGACCCTTTACAACTAAAACAATGAATCAACAATAGCCTTCATAATAAATGTTGTCAAAACTCTGATACTAAGATAATAACATGATACGCCTCATGTAGATGGAAATACATAAACTATCACATCAACTAGGGGTAGTCTTAATTGCGGGATGCTTAGAAAAATGAATGGCAATTGAAGGGTGAGCTAGGGCTCGTATACAAGCACATGGATATGATGCACCATATACCTCATACATACTTAAGGACCAAAGCTTGATATGACTCATAAGCTAGCCTTAAGGTCACTCCTATTATCCCTTAGCTCAAAGGAATAAACAAGAGTGGGGGTTCAACATTTGACGGTTGGGTTTAGCTAGTGTAAGGTTAAAGGAAGGTTCAAGAATGTATGAATATTCATTTATTACTTTAGCTGAGCATAAGTGTACTATTTATAGTTGCTAATTAGGAACTTTACAAATATGAAAAATTACAAAAAAGGATAGAATCCTAAAGAAGGAATTCACAATTTTCTAAAAGCGTAGAAAGGCTATTACATGGTTTGTTATGCTCCTAACAGTCGTATAATGTCAAAAGATAAGTAGTGCATTACAATGGGTAGCTGTTAATGCAAATAATGAAATCTATGCTTAGGTCATCGATTGATGGAAGGCTGAGAAGCTTTCAGTGAGCTCGCGTTGTGCTAACCAAGCTGTTAGATTAAGTTACTGAATGGTTCGTCTAGCTTTGTGTAGGAATAGGACAAATTAGCTTCTTGTCATCCTGGTTCGGAGTTAGCTTGGGTCTTAGACTAAGTTACACCACTCAAGAGATAATTGAAAGCTGACAAGAGCTTAAGTACTCTATCATGTCAACATGTAGGAGCTTGGCCTCTTCTTTTGTAAGTTGTCGTAAGAGAGCTTAGGCAGACTACGGTAGCCATCCCACAAGCTTAGGACAGTAGAATAAGACCCAAATTCCTATTAATATCTTACTATGATCTTCTCTACTCAACAAGCTTACCCTCCATCATTGGGATACCATCATCAACCAAACCCTAAGTCTTAAATTCGAGGTACTGCACATGGGAACTTAATGTTCCCTAGTCTTTTCAACTTCCCAAAGAGTGTAACCATGTTCGCTCTTGTTGCTAAACATCATATAAGCATCATAAGTTATGAGTACAACCATAAGAACTAAAGCAATAAGTACAAAAAGAAATGAATGAAATCCTAACATAATGTCACAAGAATAGGCACAAGTAATATAAGCTCCAAACAAGAAATAACAAGAGAAGAAGAACATATACTTTGATAATTTTTTGTTTCATTATGTTAGACACTAAATGGAACTTACAAAAAATTAGGTTGACATCTTGACTTACTATGTACAAGCAAGAAGAAAGAAGAAATGAACAAGTCAAAGAAAGGTTAAAGGAGACGTGATACAAAGTCTTCCATTACATTAGCACATAGGATTGAAGAATATAAGGCTCCACATCACATTCAAGCTCTAAACCATTATTTCGCATTACTTCAGAACCCTTTAGGATGACCTTCCTGAAGGACTTAAACACCTCAAGAGGAGCAAAGTTCTGCATGAATGGATCCTCTTTAGTTAGATTGGTCTGAACATAATCTTCCCTATCCATATGTTTAGCCATATTAGTGCCTTCTTGCTTAGCTATCTTAGAGTTATGGTCACCTGTAGGGGTGGAGCTAAGGTAGTCGTAGAAGCTAAGGTTAAGTTCAGGGTAGTGCTTCCTAACTTCCTAACATTGCTTGTGACTTCCATAAAGTTGTCATGCTGAAGTTTGAACCATTTTAGTTTATTTGTAATCTCTTTAAAGACCTTCTTGCAAAGGTCCTCTTAGGTCACACTAGCATTGCCATTTGGGTCATTCATCTATACCTGTTGACACCTTGACTTTTCCTCTAAATGTTGATCCTCGCCTTGAACTTTTTCTTATCCCTCTTCTAACAATCCATCATAACCTCCATCATAGTAACTATACCTTTTGCATCCATCAACTCATCAGTCATACTTGACAGCTTAAGTTGAAGATCTTTTATCTTCTCCTCCAATTGCTTATTGTACTAAACAACATCTAAGAACTAATTTTAGATATTAGTGGCCCTTTTTTCTCTTAAGTCGCCTCTAATCTCAATCAACTCGACTAAATTTTAACGACAATATTATTTTCTTAGGTTACATTAACATTTCATAAAGAGAAACCTTATTCTTTATTTGACATTTGATGTATTAGTCCAATTGTCACTTTTAAGAAAAGTTTATACAATTTTAAGTAAGGCTTAACTATTCTAATTAGCTTCAACTAGGCATAATATTATCAATAGAGTGACATCAGCTTTCGACCAGTTTGTTCACGATAGGCCATTTTCAAAGTAAACCCATTTCTTAAAGAGACTGGTGTACTAATGCCATTCACTCATTGTCAGTTAAAATTGAGCCTCGTGATTAGCTCCTAATTCTTGGATCGTGACACTTACACCTCTATTTTTACTTATTAGTTTAAATTCATATTGTACATTTATGTAAGAATATTAAAAAGCATATCATTTGATAAAAACTTACTTTACAAATATGAAATGGGACCAACCTTTTATTTGAACACCAATTGATACAGATTTCTTATATTCAAGATTTTATTTTCTATATCTCCGATGGAGAATGGCACTTAAGTTTTCAATTTTATGATTTTAGTTGTCATCTTCGATTCAATTTAGTGAAATTCCATTTATTTCAATTGCTTCTATGTTGAGGTAAAAAATTAATACATCTTTACTTAATATATCTTTTTATTCTTGTTGTGAGGGGGGCTTATACCAAATTTATAAGTGTCAAGCCTAAATTTTCTGTTTTCATTTTTCTTGACCCAATCAATATTAAACCATACCGTTTAATATTAAAGATAAATTCTAATTTACAATTAAAAAATTAATTTTATTTACAAAAATTAGAAGTAAATAGGAAAATAAATTTAATTACAAAAGGGAAAATAAAAAAATTCCTATTTTAAGCCACTTTGTAGGAACCTTCGTACCTTCTAATAGGGATTAAACTTTATGTAGTTTGTTTTTTTATAAAACTTTAATATGTTAGTTTATTTTAATTTAAAAATTCGGTTGAGTTTACGTTTCTTAACCATTTTGGTTTTATTGAGAAAAATTCTAAAATGAATGAGGTTAAGGTCCTAATTTTTCGCATGTTTATGTATTTATGTATTTATTTGGAGGATTCTACAAGAAATCATAAATTTGAAAAGAGGTTTATTAATATTTTTTTCTTTTTTTTGAAAACATTTTTTTTTGAAAGGTAAAAGCTTTCATTTTTGGAAAAGAAAAAAAAATTAAGAATAAATAAAGAAGAAAATCTCCTCTCTCTTTTTTTTTTTTTTGGTTTTCTCTCGTTTTATTTCTATTTTTCTTTAGTCTATACTATATTAGCAAAAAAAGAAAAGAAAAGAAAAAAAAAAGAATGAAAATAAAATGAATAAAAAAAAGGAACCAAACCAGTTTAGGGACTAATGAACATAAGTTGGACGTGAGTAGATTTTGAGTTAAGTCAGATTTTGGATTATGCAATCTAGTTAAATGTCCTGTACATGACTTGCATGGAGAGAGAGGAAGGAGGTGGCCATGATGGGTTGCTTTAGAATGCTCTATCTACCATTTCAAGTAGGTGAAGACACTTATGAGGTTTTCATTGATGAAAGTTAGATTGGTAGTGGTGCCCTAGCTTATGGTGGTAGTTTTGGTGGTGGTGCATAGTGGTAGGAGTGAGTTAAAGAGAGAAAGTTGATATGGAGCTCAAATAATGATGGATTGAAGCGAGTTAGGAGTGCTTTCTTGAGTTTTTTGGGTCAAGGAACTCACTAGTGAAGTTTATTTTGCAAAAAGAAATGGTATGGGAGGTATTCTATGGAACTTGGTGGTAGGTAATGAGTTGGTGCTGGCAGGTAGCACGTTTATGGTCACAGCAGTAGATAAACTAGCCTTAGATCAATAGCTTGGAATGTGGGGATCTTGTTGGTGGTGCTAGTTTTACTTGAAAGACTTCAAGCTCGCACCAATTCTAGAAAGAGAGAGGAAGTGCAAGTTTATAGAGACAAAGTGATTCTACTGTGTGTTTAGTGTGTTGAAGTGAAGCTTGATGATGCAAAAGTGTTCCCTAAGGTCTTATATACTTGTTGATGCTCCATCAAACTCAAAAATACCTCAAATCACATCAATTCAAAAATAAAAATAAAAAAAAGGGTTTTAACTATTTGAATCTTTGAATTTGATAAAAAGCTCTAATTTAATTGCAAGTAATGATCCATGAATATTGGTTCTTACTTTAGATAGCCAACAGAAGCTTCAAAATTCAATTTAGAAGCTTAAATCACACGACTACAAGTTAGAGCGAGATTCAGGTATTGAACTTTTTTCTAATTTTCAAAGCTTTGTTTGACCTTTTGAAGGTGAATCTGGATGTTTTCTTAGTATAGATTGAAAGGAGGACATGTAATCTTCATGATCTTACCATTAATTTGGCTAAAATTACAAAGAAAAAAATGGCTATGAAATGATGATCCCGAGTTGACTTTATGTGAGAAAGAGGAGGAAAGGAAAGGAAAGTGAAAGAAAAGGGAAAGAAAAACATGGCTAACATAGTGCCATGTTACACCACATGACATATGGATGAACAAATTGACAATGCATGGTAGGGAAAGAGAAAAAAAAATTGCACAACCCGCATTTACTAAGCATGGAAACTTGACCTCTCTTATCTATGACTCTTGATCCAAGATCATATCCATTGGGCCATTTGGCCTATGCACTAAGCTATATTGCAAATAAATTACATTTAACCTTTAAATCCAGCTGAATATGTTTAAAATAAAAACTACCAGAAAAACCCTCAAACAACTTAAGATCTTATTTTCCTAAAAATTCTGTTTGCTTAATTTTTTACTTTTTTTTTTCATTTTTCTAAATTTTTGTATTTTTTCAATTTGGATCCTTTTCTTTATTTAAAAAAAAAATCTAAAATATAGGAGGACAAAAATGGGGTGTCTACAGCTATTCCTTTTTATGGTAAAATTTGAGTAAAACTTTACTACAAAAACAAAAAAGAGACATCATCTTTGTCCTAGCAGTAAACTTGCTCTAATAAGTGCTACAATTAGCTAACTATCCTAAGCTTAATCTATTAGGGATCTCTGAAAGCGAATGATGGAGACTGGAAACATAGCTTAGCTAAACTTAAAAAGGGAAGTGTGCCTATAACTCCCTTTCAAAGAAAAGGCTATGCTTTTAAAAGCAAGTTTATACTTGAAACCTAGTACACTTTAAGAACAAGTTTATACTAGGTAAGCATGCTTTAAGTGTAACTAGAATTTTAAGAGAAGAAAAGAATTGAGATAGCACTGTAAGAGCATGCGATCTAAAGGTTTCAAGATTGAGATAACACCTTGAGAGCATGTGATCCTAAGATTGGGTAGCGCTCCAATGAGCAAGCCACCAAAAGGTTTTAACTCAAGATAGCGCTACTAAAGTATGTGATCCGATGATAGGGTAGTGCTCTAACAAGCAAACGACTTGAAGGTTTTAAATCAGAATAGCATTCCTAGAGCATGCAATCCAAAGATAAGGTGGCGTTCCAATGAGCAAGTGACTTGAAGGTTTTAAATCAGGATAACGCTCTTAGAGCATGTGATCTAAAGGTTTCAAGATTAGGATAATGCTTTGAGAGCATGTAATCTAAAGGTTCTTAAATCAGGATAGTACTCTGAAAGTATGTGATTCGAAGATAAAGTAGTGCTTGAACGAGCAAGCTACTCAAAGGTTTCAACTTAAGATAACATTCCTAAAGCATGTGAACCAATGATAGGGTAGTGCTCTAACGAGCAAACGACCTAAAGATTTTAAATGAGGATAATGTTCTTAGATCATGGGATTCAAAAATAGGGTAGTGCTCCAATAAGCAAGAAACCTGAAGATTTTAAACCAGCATGGTGCTCCTAAAACATGTGATCAGAAGATAGGATAGTACTCTAATAAGCAAGCTACTCAAAGATTTTAAATCAAGATAGTACTCCTAAAACATGCAATTTGAAGATAAGATAGCGTTCTAGTGAGCAAGTGACCTAAAGGTTTGAACTTAGGATAGTGCTCTTAGAGCATGTGATCCAAAGATAGAGTAGTGCTCTAACAAGCAAATGACCTGAAGGTTTTAACTCAGGATAGCACTCCTAGAGCATGGGATTCAATGATAGGGTAGTGCTCCAATGAGCAAGCAATCTAAAGATAGGATAGTACTTTAACGAGTAAGTGGTCCTAAAAGTCTATGAATAGCACTCTAAAGAGGAAACGATCCATAGGGAACATAGCAAGGAGGAGATGTAATCATTTCTATAGATTTTGTAACTTGAAGACTTGAGGTGAAAGATTTGTTGGTTAAACAATGAACATAGACATTAGGGTCTAAGCCTTTAATTTGGAAGAGAATTGGATGGCATCATCCATAAGGGCAATCATGTTAGAGAGGATGATTCTGGTCACTAAGGCTAACTTAGGAGTAGAATTTTCAAACAAGAGCAAATCCTTAAACTTAGACAATAAGAAGTGAATCCCTTTCAAAACTGGTCGTTAAGGTAAACTTATTGGAAATAAGGAACTGACCACTACAATTGATTTAAGAGAAAATGAATTTTTCAAAAGAAATGGAGATTCTTGACTAAGGTTAGAGTATACAAAACTTAGCCACTAAGATCATCATAGATTTTTTATGGAAAAGAATTACTCTCTTCTTCTCTTTTTTTCATTACTTATTATTATTATTATTATTATTATTATTTTGAAACTTTGATAACAAGTTTGGATTCCTCATAGGTTCTATGAAACTCACAATATGCTTTTCCAATAGCTTCATAACTTAATCTTTTGGGTAACCTTTGTTTAAGGGAACTCTTTATTTCTTGAGGGACTTTACATTTCTTCATAGGGCATTTGATTAGAAATTGGGGGCAAATGATTTTATGCCATTGTGAATGACTTCCATAGGAATAAATATTTCATTAAAAGTAGATTTAGTCTAAGAGGATTTCTTCACACTCTCGGCTTAAGCTTCTCTCTTTTAACTTCAATTCCAAAAATTATGACTCACTTTGTAAGTGATACACTTTTAATTAATCTGGTAGGTCTTTTTCGGGCTGTAATGTAATATAGGCTCTTGGACTTCAGTTTTGAAAGGTATATTGATGAAATGGCATCTTTTAAAAGAATCACTTTTTAGATTGAGTTTACAAGTCAAGAACTCTATAAGTGAAACTTAAAATTGTGCTTACCCTAGTTTCAAATGTAACCTTTTTTCAGAGATACATTATTTATTTTAATTAGAAGTGCTTTTGGAAGGGGTAGAATTGTGGGTAAGCCAAAGGCTGTGTGCCATAATTAATTTTAAGCTACAATTTCTTTAAGGACCATGAATTTTAGGGGGAACTTTGGTATCTACCCTGGCTTTTTCGAGTTTAACCACCTTAATCATGTTTTGGGGTTCTTATTTACATGTGTGAGCCTTGTTTCAGGAATAGGCTTTTTGAGTTATGTGCCCCTAAACCTTTCAGGTTTTAAGGTTTTAGACTTGATCACCTTATCTATTTAGATTTTTCATTTTTCCTTTCTCATCCTTCTTCTTGCCCCTTTTCTTTTCATCCCTTTTTTTCTTCTTTCTTTTTCCTTCTATTAATTTTTTTTTCTCTTTCTTTTCCCTTTTATTTTTAATTTTTACCTAAGACAAAGGTGATTACTCATTCTTTTGGCCTATGAGTCAAAGTGTATGTGTTTTGTGTTTAGAATGGAAGCCCTTTCTTTATCTTAAAAGAAATAAGTTATGAAAGGTGATAAGTATTGTTGGATTGATGCAACTAGAGCAAGCACAAATTAGTTTTAACATTTTCTCCTGATTAATGTCCCTAACCTCCTATTTTCCCAACTAAGGGGTGGTTTTGGACAAGGTTTGATTTTGAAAATACTTTATTCAAAAAGCTCAACGAAGTTGACAAGGGATTTTGTGTTTAAGATATTAAAAATAAATATCTAACTTCATTTTAATTTGTGCATCAAGTTTAAGATGGACCTCTTTTAAGGAATGATTCTTGTATCCTTATTTTAAATGACACTCAAGTCTCAAGTGTTTAAGGATTAGTGTTTAAGATTCGACTTATCTCTTTTTATCCTAAGCCTTTTAAAGATATCTCCTTGAAATGTTTGATTCTATTATTTGCCCCAATCTTAAAGGTCCTTAAGGTGCCCTAGTAGAAAAAAAAATGAGTAATCAAGTTAAAAATAGAACATGTACAAATAGATAGGTTTTATTTCAAATGATTGTTATTACAAAGCTATGTTGTGATGTGACTTTCAAAATTACCTCTTTAAAAACATTCCTCATTCGACTTACCAATTTCCTTTTAACTTGCCCCATTAAAATAGTTTCTGGAAATATCCCTAATTGCTTCATATGGTAGGCAATTTTCTCATACGGTACCAACAGGCTTTCAAATTTTGGTATTATAGGTGGTCCATTTGAAGTCTCCTCATAGTTGAGCCCATAGTACGTAGCTTCTAAAATGTTAGGTTGAATTAACTTAGCCTCAATCAAATCCTAGATCTTGTTTCTTAATCTCCAATACTTTTCAATAGAGTACCTTTTTTGACCCATATGATAATCACATTATGCTTTTAGGTCAAAACTTTGTGGCTTGTAGTTTAGATTAGGGGCTTCGCAAACCATGATCCCAATTTCCCTTAACTTGTTGAAGAATTAGGTTAATGGGATCTTAAGTTGAGTGAATTATCTCTTCTAAGACCCACAAGTAGATTTGCCTTAAGCATGTATTTTCTCATTTTTCTCTGGTTTCTTTTTTTCTTTGGCCCCTTTTCACAGCCTTATGACTGTAATGTTTGATAAAGAGCCATTTGAAGTCTTGCGGTAGTCATTTCTAAGTCCATGATGTCCTTCTATAATGTTTTCATTTCCTCTTCTAGGTTTGCAAGACCTTTTTCTAAGGTCGAATCATGCAATACTTGGAGATAACTAATTATAGAACCCAAGATTTACAACTGTTAGACCATTTGATATACCATTTTTCCAATGGAAGCAATCTTATTGTTGGCCATTGTGAACCTTGAACTTAATCAATCAAAAGCAATTATCCGAAAATCCCTAGTAAGAATCCATACTTATTAGCAATTTCTCTAAATTTTTTTCTTTTTTTTTTTGTTTAAAACTTTTAAAAATCAGATCAACCATGCCCAATGCAAGTTTTATAAGAATGGAAGGATAATAATGTAAACAAAAAGAAACTTAGGTGAGGTTTTCAATATTTATAAGTAGAGAGAAATGAGAAAATGAAAATACAAGGATGAGGTTTATTCACATTAAGGATAAGAAGATGAGCTTCAGAGCATAAAACATTTCTAAGTAAAAGGGAGCTTAAAAGTATTTTCAATCAATATATAACCACTACAGAAGAATGCAAACAACTCATAGGAATTTAAAAAGTTGCATATAAGAAGTAGAGTCCAAGACACCTATCCTTTAAAAGGAGAAGAAATATTTTCTAAAAAGAAAATTTTATGGGATGCTTGATATTACAAACAACTATTATTTCTAGATGGAAAGTTTAATCATTGAAAATGATGGATAAGTGAGAATTTACTAATAAAAAGTCAAAGTCTTAAAAAACAAAAGGAAAAGTCAAATATTTATAGCTGAAAGACTAAGGAAATGATATAAGATACAAACATAAAAATCCTAATATATGAAATTATTTACAATTTTTTATATCTTTATCTCTGTTTTTTTTTTCCCCTTAAGGGTTTTATAAAAGGTTCTGTTTTAGAAAATATTTAGGAACAAAAGAGTAGAAAGTAATTTACAAAAGTAGCTTATGAAAATTTCTAATTTGAAGTTTAAAGGGGAAATTGGCTTATTTTGAAAGATAGCTTAACAAGTGGCAATGTAGCAACTACTTAAAAAAATATTATTATATGGGGCAATTCTTTTTTTCAATTTGATTTTTTTTTTTACATTTAATAAGTTTTAAGGAAACAAATTGATATTTTACAAAGATAATAGTAAAACATGATTATATAAAAACTAAAGTGAATTATAGGAGGTAGGATTTAGAAAAAAAAAAGTATGAATATTTACAAATAAATAAAGAGAAGAAAAAGTAAAATGTAATATGAAGACACACGGATACAAATACAAAGGACTAGCAATTAAATAGTAATATGGTAATTTAAAAATTTAAGGTTATAACTTTAAACTAAATTCCATTATTACAACTAATTTGGAATTACAAGGAAATTGAAAAAGTCACATCGAAATGGGATTTACGTGGAATTTCTACATTTATAGAAATACAAGAAAATTACAAATTTACAATGGAAAAGTCCCATACAAAAGAACTAAGTATATTTGATGGTACAAGGAAAGTATATTACAACATTTTTGTGGTACAATGGAATTCCCATAAAGTTACGACCTTTCATTGGTAGTATGCCCTATTACTATTTATTCGTCAGTCAAAAAGTTTGGGGGAAATTACATAAAACCCTCATAAACTTTGACTTAGGTGAAATTTATCTCCCTCTAAACTTTTAAAGTGTGCTTTTTTGTCCATAAACTTTTATAAATTAGTAAAACAATCTCCTAGGTTAAAAATAACCCCTTAAACTTTGATTTTGGTATATTAACACCCTCTTAAACTATCAGGTGTTTAAGGAGTGTTTATATACAAAAATCAAAGTTTAAAGGGTTTATAAGGGTTATTTGTTTATTTATGAAAGTTTAGAGAACAAAAACCATATTTTAAAAGTTTAAGGAGGCAAACCACATCAAAGTCAAAGTTTAGGGGGGTATTTTTGCATTTTCCCTAATATTTTGTATATATAATCAAGATAGGTTCTAAAGGTCCTTAAGCTCTACAACATCATACATTTTCAAAGAAACAGTTCGTTGGTCACATTGAAGCTTAAGTGGGGTAGCCTAATCAACCCCCAAATGGTGACTAGGGTCCTAAGATGGCTTGGATCTAACTATATTTACTATGCATTTATGATGTAGTTAATATAAAACCTCCTAAGTTAAAATTGTGAAATTCAACTATAAGGAGAAGTTAGTATAACTATTTATAATTAAACATATATATTTACAAGAAAAATAAAACTTAAAATGGGTATTGTAGGTCCCAAAAGTAATAAAGAGAGGGATGAATTAGTCACAATAAAACTTTGAACTTTTCAAAAAAAAAAAAAAAAAGATTAAAAATGTCTTTTTGGATTACTTAAGAAAGATTAGGCATGAAACAATATATAATTAACAATAAAACTCAAAGTAAAGATGATAGAGTTAAAAAGATTAAGCAAGAAAATTATAGTGCTTCGGCCTTGTACTTATTGCACTCTTTTAGCTCTACTGCTGAGGACCTAATAATCCTCACCAATGTTGTTTCACTATCCACTTTTCACTAACTTCAATAAGAGAGAAATAATTACAAGTCTTTCTACTCTGTTTCACTAAGCTATGTTTGCCTATACACAAATCTCCATAACTTTGAATTACTCCTTTAACATAAACTTTAACTCTCAAAATAATAAATAAGCAATAACAATGAGGATATAAAATAATAATCCTTAGAAAATAAGCACTAGAGAAAATTAGAAAATTAAACTAGAGTAGACGGTGTTGTCTTTAAATTAGATTCTAAATGTGTCTTTGAATTTTCTCGAGAATGACATTTTTAATAAACAATCACAACTTAGATCTATCTCGAATATTTGAATTTTCTTGCTTTATATCCTTTAGGTGCAACATCTCTTTGCCAAAATTTTGAATAATTCTTTGATAAATCTTGGATAATTCTTTGACAAATCTTAAAGGATCTTGAATTATCTTAAACTAACTGTTCGAAAATATGTTCCTTGAATTGTAGAACCTAAGTCTTCTTTTGATTTAGCCCAATTCCACTTGACCAACAAGTTTACAAGCCTGTTCATCGGCCTGTGAACCAACTTCAAAAAAAAAAAAATTTTCTAAGAATTTACATTGCTAAAAGATTTACATTAAAAAATTGAATGAATTAAATTTGACACTATACATTTATTTGACATTCCTTGAAATAAAGATTTGTGTTTGAAACATTTTACTCTAAGCAAATTTAGTAGGCCCTTATCGTATAGATGATTTTTATTAAATGTAGACGAGTCCATATTTTCTGGAAAAGTTTGAAGATGCAATGAATCTTTTCATATGAGACCTTTCACATATTACATTACAAAATTTACATTGCATATAGAGAGGGCATTTCATAACTATTGCATATATAAAATATCGTATTGTACATGAGATGTATTAAAGTTTTTTCCTATCCCAATAACAAACAACTTCACAGTTAAATTTTTCGATTACGCTACATTAGCAAGTGCCTTTGTATTCAGTATCGAGAATTAGACCGTCAAAGTTCACAATTTTTTTTTTTTTTTGTAAAACCTTTAGTATGTTGGTCATTTTTTATATACACAAAAAAAAAAATCATCTAGTTTACATGATTAGTCATTTTATTTTATTTTTTTTTTTGGGAAAAAGTCATACAGTAGAAACTAATTTTTATTCCTGTACTTATATTTTAAAAAAAATAATGTATATTACTATCACCTAACTTTGAAAATATGTCGATTAAGGGGTTTTTATTCTTTGAAAAATGTATATATTTATTCTAAGTGTCAATAACCTTTATTAGAATGAAAAAAGATTGAAAATGCTAATCACGATCACCTTAGGGACGACTTTGTTCAATGTAGAGGCTTAACTTCCTCTCGAGGAGTTGAAGTCATTGAAGTATTTGTCTTTTTCCATGGAAGTCCCCATAAGCTCTTGTTCTCTATTGGCTCGCTTTATACCAATCTTCGTTGTAGCCTATAGTTTCTACGTTGATGAGGCTCAACGAGGCACGATGATCATCGAGAATGAGCCTAATGATACTAAATGCCTATTCTACTACCACTGCTAAAGTGGAGGTGGTAAGAACATGTCAAGCTATACAAGAGAGAATTGAATACGTCTTTCTACGTAATTTCCACCATTATAGTTGTCGAAGTTATGGAAACCAATATTATCATAAAACTCAAAGTCGGTGTTAAGATAGTGCTATAGCTCTATCTATTGTCCTCCAAACCTATAGCGCTTCAACTTTTATGCTAGTAGCTATTCCCCATAAAGGAATAGTTACTTATTGTTCGAGGAGGTGAGGGAGTGATTGTAGCTTATAAGTATCGGAGAAATGTTGGAATAGCTCATTTATTTCATCTGTCACTTGTCAAAGCTCATTAGTTGCACTTATAGCATATACATCTTGCTTATCAGAAATGTTATAAATTATCTGATAACACATATTAAGATAGTCTTGAAGAACATCTACTTTATAGCAAGGGTCTAAAATTATGGCAATAAGGTAAATAGAAGGAATTTCCCTGTAATATTGTAGTCACTTCTTTACCATCCTAACTACAGAAATTTGCAACATTAGATCTTGACACACATTAAGTAGAACTACAAATGTATTGATGGCCTCCATTATGAAATAGTGTACATTGAGCCTGTATACTTAGGAAA
The DNA here is from genome assembly GCA_024138005.1 of Lumnitzera racemosa. Taxonomy (NCBI): domain Eukaryota; kingdom Viridiplantae; phylum Streptophyta; class Magnoliopsida; order Myrtales; family Combretaceae; genus Lumnitzera; species Lumnitzera racemosa. The sequence goes on from JAMXBC010000007.1 coordinate 39,544,809, forward strand.
AATTGTTGGTAGTATTATGAAAAACTTTGAGTACTTGTAATAACTTATCACATACATTCCAATCTCTTATTTGGATTTCAACTTCTCGAATTTGGTACATGCAAAACTTACATAGAAGATCTTTATAGTTTATTATACTTTGCAACATTTCATACATTGAATTCTAGTAGTGTTGAACATCTTTTTAAATTTTTTTATACCTTTTACCATTTTGTATACAATAGTCCCTCCACATTCTATGTAAAGAGGATCTTTCGATATATTGTTTTAATTGCATACCTTATTGGGGTCACTTTAAACTCTAGAGCCTCCATACCTTTTTTAACATACAAATTTAAAATGTAACATGCACATCTAATGTAGAAAATGTTCTTCCTAATACGGGTTTTTAAGTTTACTTATAGATGCAATGGGCACATTGGCATTATCAAAACTGATTGAATATATTTTTCGAGACAACTGATACTCTTTGAGAATGATAAATATAATCCTATATATTATTTGTAAGCCCCGCAATCAAGTTTGAGAGTCGATATGTAAAATCTAAAGCGATTGATAAGTTGTTTGATCAAGGCTAAATTTTATGATGAGGTTAGGAATATTAGTAAAAGCGATTCTATGAGTTTTAATTTAGGAAAGTAAATAATTAAATATTATAATATTTAGTTATATACATATTACCCGTTATTTATCGAAAACTCGTAAAACAAGTTTCAATAATTAAAGAATCGATAGAGATAAATTATATGCATACTAAAAATCATAAATTAATATAAATAATATTTAAGAGTATTTATTTGTACTTTATATATAATTACGTGTAGATAAAAATACTCTAAATCACTTAAAATACCTAAAATATGTTAAAATAATACCAATTAATTAAAAAAATAATAAAAAAATTAAGAAATGTTGAAGGAAGTGTGGAAAAATCTTGATCTAAGGCATGACCTGCTAGGATTTAGAGAAAGAAAATTAACCAATAATATTAAGCTAAATAGAAAGTGGGAAAAGAGAAAAAGAAAGGTCACATGCCATAAGTAATTCAAGAACACCCCCTAAATCATTCTATAAATTTAGTAAACCCTTATTAGAATTCATTTTGTTTAGTTAGGAAGCTAAAAAAAATTAGAGAGAGAAATAACTAATTTTACAAAAATTAACAAAAATAGTGTATAATTAGGGCACTAGAGGAGAACTTACACTCAACTAGCACTTAGGACGACACCAAACCAACCACCATATAATGGACCCTACGCCTAGTTATGTCGACAATCCTAGGGTAGCTAGAGGTGGCTACAAGTCAATGGTTCAAGTGAGTCTAATTTCCATTTTGATTTTGTATAATTTATTAAAATTATCAAATTAATATAGAAAATTATGAAACTTAGTATTTTAGGGTATTTTTGTATGTAGATTTAGAGAAAAATATTAATTTGATAAAATTAGATCTCGAGTTATACAGCTTTTAATAAATCACTAAACCCGAACTAATTTTTGCTGTTAATTTAAATGACTTTAATAATGTAATTTTAACCCCAAAATTTTTTATTTAAGGTATATATTACAATGCTATGAAGAAATTTTCTTAACATTAATTTTCTAAATTTTTACTTAATTTTGGAGCATTAAAATCATACGTAAAAGACAATTTTTAGGCTTAATTTGTAATTTAAAGTTAAGCTAAGGAAAATACTAATTTAGGGTATAATTAGATATCTTGAAATGTTAGTAGCTAATGGGAGATGGTAGTTATAGAGTTTAGGATGTTAGATGTGTATTATGTAGATTATGTGATAAATATGTATAAAAGAATAATATGTGGAATTGGAAATCAAAATGAGTATAAAATATTAGGTTAAAATTAATAATATTATGTTATTATGAATATTATATAAATCTGATTTAGATTATGAATTTAGGAAATTATGCGAAAAATGTAGATTATTCTTACATTAAGAGCAAATTCAGTAATTAAATTAGAAGTATAGTATACCATACCTACCAAAATACTACTTAGGAACTAAATAGGAAATTTATGATACCTAAATATAGTTAGCTAAATTTCATATATTAATTCGAAAGGAGTTCCTAGGGTTTACATAAAAAACCTATAGCCAAAAACTAAATTAGAACCTAATTCAAGAACTGATTTAGAAATTGAATTAGAAACTAGTATAGGATTAGTTTGATTATAAGTGATATAAAACTCGGATAATTGGATAAAATTATGATTTAAAGCTTATATATAATAAGGGTATGAATATTAAAAGAGTATTTATATTGTAGGAGCAAATTGTGACAAGTTGATCTTACAACAAGTTTAAGTGAGCAAATCGAGGATTTCAGCTAAGTTAGAATCAATACATTACTTTATTTTTTGACATTTGATTGTGGTATTGGTTGTAATTTATGTAGGGTGAAATTAATTGATCACCTTAAACTAGACCTAATTGTATTCAATCTAAATACCTTAATTAGACATGCATTGCAATTCTTTAGGGAATGATTAAGATTCTTCGACCAAATATTATCACCCTCGAAAGGGTTAGGGCTATAGCATAATAGTCCCTTATTCATCCTTAACCAAACTAAGTGATAGGAGAAGAGATCAAAATGAGGATGAGGAGAGTTAATTAAAGGATAGTTATGGGAGGAGTAGTACCTCAATTACATAAACATGAGTTTAGTCGTAAGCTGTTGCATAAGCATTGAAACTCTTCAAACTCAGATTACAGCAGGTGAAATTTCTCTAACTTCACAATGGATTGAACAACATTATGTGATGGCATGTGTACATTGCAATACATTTAATTAATTGTTTGAGATCCTTGTTTATGTTTGTTATATAGTCTCTTGTCTCCAGCCTTACTTATTAAGCTATTGGTTACTCATACCTTTATAAATTTTCTTACAGATGACAATTAATATGTTGCATTATAACTATCTGGAGGTTAGTATCCTTTTGAAGAGCTTTAGGAGAGTGAGGACTAAACTGGCCGATCAACTAATTTTTAGAGAGTTTTTGTTAACAACTCTTAGATACGTAAGTTAATCATTTAATATCTTACTTATTAGACCACTAGGATGTGTAAATATCTCTTGGGATCATAAGACAATATATACATATATATATATATATGAATATGACTTGAGTTGCTGCTTCTCTACATCGTTTTGGAATAATGCTGAAGACTAAGAATTACCACAACGTACACTTTGCTATTACAATTTATTGATACCATACTCCCTTGAATGATTCCTTTGTAGATGTCTTGTCAGTGTACCGTACACATTGCCCTTTTTTCTACGCATAGTTTATAGTGCAATAGTTGCATTGTATGTATAAATTTCCACTTTTATCTACAATTTTACTAAAATATTTGAGAAAAATTTTGGATTTCCCAAGTCTAAGGGGTTAACTTAGATCGTCATGTAGCAACTCCTTGACGTCGTCTCTACTTATGTTTGCAACTTCTTCACCCTTCACGACTTCTTCCCATTGGTACGAAGTTTAATACTATAAATCAAGAGGAATCATCAGAGACTTTAACAAATCTTCAAATTGATCGCTAGTGAAGTCATGTTGGATACCATAGTCATTAACGTCAAGGGCTTGCTTATTTTGGGGATTTTTTTCCTTTTCCCTTAGAATCCTTCTTGTTAGAGGAAGATCCACAAAAAAAAAAAGCAATCCATTTGTATTTTTCCTTACGTATGTAATTTGTAAATGCAAACAAAAGAGGAAAGATTTGTGTAAACTATTCTATGTAAATAGGAAAATTGTAAATATAGTATGGAGTAAAGATTATGGTTGATTAGAAGAATTTTCTTAGCGGATTATAGCACGAAATATTTTTGCATTAGAATCACACAAAAAGTAAGTAGAAAGCCTTTGGTGAAAAAGCTTTTAGTGAGGAAGCTATTATGAACTTATGGAAAAAAAAATTGTAGATAGTCGGGAATGATTTATAATAGGTTTTTCAGTTTGTTTAAATTTGAATAAAAGAAATGCTATGTGCATTTTGAAAATTTTTAGAACGACTATAATTTCTAAATGGACAATTCATTCAATGTCTACAATGAATTTAGCTACATAAACATTTATAAAAATTGCTGTCTTTCGTCGATACCATATCAAAATCATGTACGCATTCAACTTTGCCATTCAATGTTTGCTGAGCAATATGACATTTCGTATATTGCACCTCCTGGCATCCTTTACGTAAACAATTGAATTGAATATTGGGATTTTTTTTTCCCTAAAACCTTAGCTTGTAGTAATACAGGAAACCATGCTTTGAATAACCATAACACAAACCACCAACACCCTTACCCCGGCACATTAATAAGTTGTTGCAATTGCAATAATGGACCCCAACATTTAAAAAAAAAAATAGCATTGAACCCAAGTAGGGCTGACAGTTCAACCTACTGGTCCAAACCTTTAGGTCATCAACCTGCCGGTTTAGCAAGTCCACTTTAATGAACCATAGGGACCTACTAGAGCGATGGGTTATCCTACGATTCTAAGTTGATTATTTAAACCAATGAGCTAGGTTTGGTCTAGTTTATAGGTTGGACCTCACCCTTCCATAAGTTTAGACTAATCAATATTAAACCTTACTTATTTAATATTAACCCTCGATTAAGAATTAAGAAAAATTTAATTTTTTTTATATATAAATTTTAGAAAAAGGTTTGGAGTTACTAGTTAACTAGGGTCCTAAAAAAAAGTTAGGTTAAATCAATTAGGTAGATTGATGTTAGCCTAGTTATTAAACGATGAGAAAAACCAATTTTAAGAACAATTTTTGGAAACGTAAGATCTTGAGTTTAGGAACTAACCTATTTAACCTTAAACGAGTATCACTTTAACCTTTCGAATTTAAAATTATATTTCAAAATACATTTTTTAATCTTAAAGATGAATTCCAATTTACAATTAAAGACAAATAATTTTATTTACAAAAATAAGAAGTGAATAAGAAAATAAATTTACTTACAAAAGGGAAAATAAAAAATTCTAGTTGCTTATGTACCCTTTAGTAAAGATTAGACTTCCCATAATTCGATTTTTTATAAAACTTTAATATGTTAATTTATTTTAATTTAAAAATTTGGTTATGTTTATGTTTCCTAGCAATTTTGGTTTTATTAGAAAAAATTCTAAAATGAAGGAGGTCCTAATTTTTCATTTTATTTTTTGAAAATTCTAACAGATATCCTAAATTTGAAAAGGGGTTTATTAATATTTTTTTCTTATCTTTGAAAGCATCTGTTTTTAAAGTGGTCAAAACTTTTGTTTTTGGAAAAGAAAAAAAAAATTGTAAGAATAAATAAGGAAGAAAATCTCTTCTTCTATTTTTTTTTTTCTTTAGTCTATATTATATTAGCTAAAAGGAAAAGGAAAAGGAAAAGAAAAAGAAACGACAAAAAGAAAGAATGAAAATAAAATGAATAAAGAAAAGAGGGAAGGAATCAAACTGGTTTAGGGACAAATGAATGCGGGTCAGACATAGGTAGATTTTAGGTTGGATTGGATTTTGGATCATCTAACTTGATCACATGTCCTATACATTTGCATGGAGAGGGAGGAAGGAGGCAACTATGATGGGTTGCCTCAAAATCCTTTAGCCCCATTTTAAGCGAGTGAAGATACTTATGAGGTTTTCATTTATGAAAATTAGATTAGTGGTGGTACCTCAGCCTATGGTAGTGGTTTTGGTGATGGTGCACTGTGGTAGGAGTGAGATGGAGAGAGAAAGTTGATATAGAGCTTAAATGATGATGGATTAAAGTGAGTTAGGAGTGCTTTCCTAATTTTTTTGAGTCAAGGAACTCGTTAGTGAAGTTATTTTTGCAAAAAGAAGTGGTTTGGGTAGTGTTTTATGGAGGTAAGCTGTAGGTAATGAGTTAGAGGTGGTGGTGGCGTATTTGTGGTCACAATGGTAGACAAACTAGCCTTAGAATGAGAGCTTGGAATGTGGGGATCTTATTGGTGGTGCTAGTTTTACTCAAAAAGCTTTAAGCTTGCACTAATTCTAAAGAGAGAGAAGGATTGCAAGTATAGTGAGAGAGATAAATTCTATTATGTATTTAGTGTGTTGGAGTGAAGATTGGTGATGCAAAAGTATCCCTTGAGGTTCTATTTATACTTGTTGATCCTCCATCAAACTCGGAAACTCCTCAAATCGCATTAACTTGAAAATTGCAAAAAATGGGTTTTAATCCATTTGATTCTTTGAATTTAATAGAAAGCTCTAATTTGATTGCAAGTAATGATCTATGAATGTTGGTTCTTACTCCAGATAGCACATAGAAGCTTTGAAATTCAATTTAGAAGCTTAAACCATGATATTGCAAGTTAGAGCAAGATTCGAGTATTAAACTTTTTTCTAATTTTCAAAGCTTCATTTGACCTTGTGGAAGGTGAATTTGGACATGTTCTTAGTATAGATTAAAAGAGGGACATGTAATCTTCATGATTATACCATTAATTTGGTAAAATCCTAAAGAAAACACCGTAAAAAATGGCCATGAAGTGATCACCTCAAACAATTTTATGCGAGAAAGAGGGAGAAAGGAAAGGAAAGGAAAGAAAAACATAGCTAACATAGTGCTACAACGTAGATCATTGTTGTATATACACATCACCACTTAACATGTGGATGAACTAATTAACAAAGTGTGGCAAGAGAGGACAGAGAAAAAAAAATTGCACAACCCGCATTTGCCTAGCATCAAACCTGTGATCTCTCTCATCTATGACTCTCAATCCCATATCTTAGCTATTGGGCCATTTGGCCTATGCCTTAATTTATATTGCAAATAAATTACATTTAATCTTTAAAGCCACTTAAATATGTTTCAAATAAAAACTACCCAAATAACCCAAAAACAACTCAAGATCCTATTTTCTTGAAAATTCTATTTGCCTATTTTTTTTAGTTTTTTTTTTTTGCATTTTTCTAAATTTTTCAATTTTTTTTAATTAAGCCTATTTTCTTTATGAAAAAAAGATCCAAAATACAAGAGGGTAAAAATGAGCTATATATAATAAGAAAATGCAAAAGATATTTGGTTATCACTTAATTAACTATTTTAAGTCATTTCCTTCTTTTTTACATTGCTTTTTAGTTAATGGGATCACTAAGACCTTTAAATTTAGAATTTGAAAGAAGATCTCTAAATTTATTTTAAAAAGATTTCTTCATAGCCATCTCTTTGAAAAAAACTTTAAAGGATTTATAACATAATGATGATGCATAATGCAACTTGCGAAACATATTCAAATATATTTCTCCTATCTAATCATCCATTTCCAATTATATAATTTCATATGACATCTGCAATATTAAAATATGACTAGTTGCTTTGAGAGTTTTGCTTTTCTTTATTTTTCTTTCTTTTTATAAATATCATACCCAATTGATATGTTTGTTGCAGTTTTGGATTGATTTACTTTTCTATATTTTGTTGAACTTTCATACTATTGAGGCTTTATTTTTTCTTGTAAAGACATGGATTACACTTGCATTTACTCTTGCTGATGTGACCTAACGTTTTACTCAATGCCATTGGGATTCTAAAATGCTAAGAAATTATAAGTGGAAATATTAGCAACAAAGGAACAATGACTGAAAGACAAAGAATGGAGAAATGGTGTAAAATAAGGGGGAAAAAACTTAACTTCAGAGACAATAAGAGAACATATGGCCTCAACTATTAGATTACATGCCATGTAGCAAGCCAACAACCAATACATGGCTATCCACAATGAAGTACATGCCATATACCATGTATTTGTAGTAGCATCACATACGACCACCCAATTATTCCTCCACGCTGTGTATCTCTTATTTAGGCCACTAAGTTATGTCACATTGTCAATTTGTTTTATTCTCAGTTGTTTATTTTCCTTTAATGATTTAAGGCTAGGGTTTTAAGGTATCTCATATAAATACTTGTTATCTGCCATTGTCCGTATTCAAAGTTGTCATATCCTTTATTTAAGAGACTCATTGTAAGTTTTATATAAGAATGAAATTCTCTTGAAATATTTTGTCTTATCAATTTATGTATTGGTAGTAAATTATAGCGACAATAATCATATCAATTATTGAAATTCAGTATATAGTATCAATCTTTCATAATCGTTTATGGTGAATTGTATGTCATATCAATCCCACTTATGCTAATATTTTGTTGAGTTACAATGTTTAATTTCAAGACTCAATAAACAATTGGATAAGAAATAGCTACACAATTATCATATGAGCTGTGGTTATATCATATTTGGTATCAGAGCTCATGGTTTGCGTACTTCGTCATTTGAGAAAGTTTGAAATCTTGTTTGTAGATTTTGTGAGACATCATATTGATTGCTAGTAGTAGTAGCAGTAATCACCTATTTGGAAATCATAGTAGTTGATCAAAGAGGATGAGTGTTAATGTTAGGAGGTAGAATGTGTTAGAAGAGCAGATGAGACGACTGAATGACTCAATGTAATATATGATGACTCAAGAATACGAACAAGAACGTGGACGGGGGATGAACGTTCCTATAGTAAAAGGTCGTTAGGAGAATCACCAATTACCGATGTTAAGGATAGCATTGATTATAATGTTATAATTTGGAGGAATGATGATTATGAATTTAGGAGGAGAAATTACCAAGATGACAAGGAGTATTCTCGAGATAGGTGAAGAGACCATAACAATTTGAATCTAGGTATAGATATGATTAAGGTAAAAGTTCCTATATTTATAGGAAGTAGAACGCTTAAAGATTATCTAGAGTAGGAATATAAAGTAGAAAAGATCTTCTCATGCTATGAGCTTAATAAGTGCATGAAGATAGACTTAGGGCTAGGTCAAACCCGGCTTGGACCCACTAGGTCACAAGCTGGTTAGCCTTGAACCAAAACCAACCTAGCTAAGGTTAGTTCCAAGTCGAGTTGTTAGGCTTGTTAGGTTGCCTATTAGTTTAGGGACCAATGACCCTGGCTCTTTTTTTTTACTAAAGACTCGGTATTTATTTATTTTTAAATATAATTTTATTTACTAAAACATTTGCATTAAAAATTTGAAAAAATTGAATTTGTCATTAAACATTTATATGACATGCCTTCAAATGAAGATTTCTATTTCAATTTTTTTTTCTCCTAATAAATTTCGTAGACCCATATTGTATACATGATTTTTATTAAAATTATTAAATAATCAATTTCCTAATCCCTTTTTACAAGTTAACTTCCCAAAATAATACACACATTACATGCTAAATTAAGAAAGGACTATTTTTTTTTAATTGTTAGATGTTGCTGCTTATGGAACTAATACAACATTTCCGATTTGCCATTTTCCATGTCCCTTGGCCGCATTTGCTCCTGCAAACCATAGCAACTAGGTTATGTCCTTTTTTTTTTCCCTAACTTCAAATAGCAACAACATGGGCCACGTTCCATTTTTTTTTAATTAATTCCTGAGTTGGACTGGCGAGTCAACTTACTAGTTCAACGACTTAGTTACCTAACTTGTATAGTCAGTGAGTTAAAGCCTTTGGCCCATAGCCACTCATTAGGACCAGCAAGTTGGCTCTAGTTTGGTTTTTGAGCCAAACTTAACCCTTCCCTAAGTCTATATGAAGGTAAAGTTGGCTTCACTAGAGTTCTCCAGATGTGTAAGTATTTGTTAAGAGAACATAAGGGCTTAGAGACAAAGGAAAGGTGAAGAAGAGGTGAGAGCTTGGCTAATCATGAAGTGATTGATGCAGAAATGTTTTATTCCTCACTACTATTAGGACGAGATGTATCTCCAGTAATATTCCTTGAAGTAAGGCAACATAGGTGTTGATGAGTACATGAAGGAATTTAATATGTTGATAATTAGATGTGAAGCAATGGATTGAGGCACAAAATTTCTAACATTCTAGTTTTGTAGAGTTATAATATTTTAAAGGATCTCATCAAAATGATTCGAAAAATTGAAAAGCAATCAAGGAGAAATAAGTCGAAGGTTCTTATTCATCAAATAAAGACTATTGATGAGCTACATCGTGTGCAGAAAGTAGAAAGGGGTGAGGGAAGAAGTGGATTAAAGAGTCAAGTTGTATAGAAGAAGCTAAAAATAGAGCCTAAGTAGCTAAGGCACCAAGTTAGTGAAATAAAATGTTTTAAGTGTTTAGTGTTTGGGTAGATAGTTTCTGGGTATCCCAATAGGGGTATTTTGGTGGTTAAAGAAGGAGTCCATAAATTTGTAGTAAATACTAAAGTGAGATTGGTAGAGCTTGAGAGAAGGGGAGTTGTGATTAAGTTGAGTGGGGAAAAAAGTTGAGCGGGGAAAAAATAGTTGATGGCATAACGTTGAATTTGTTGTTGAGGAAGATGTTATATGTTGAACTTATGTCTTATAATGATCAACGTGAGAATCTATTCTACATACGATGTTTGGTGAAAGGGAAAATTTGTTCTTTAGAAATTAATGGTGGAAGCTGTGCCAATATTGCATCCAATGCATGGGTTCAGAAGATGGGGTTGGCTACTACTCTACATACATCACCATACGATATGGAATGACTCAACTCAAAGGCTTAAGTCTAATTGATAAATAGGTACTCGTTCCTTTTACCATTGAAATGTATTTTAATGAAGTTGTTTGTGATGTAATGCTTGTAGAAGTTACACATATATTATTGGGCTGTACTTGGCAATATGATAGGGGCACTCTCTACAATGGAAGAACCAATACATATTCTTTCATTAAAGACAGCTAATAAATTATATTATTACCCATGATACGCAAGCATATTAAGAAGGACCAACAAACTCTTATGAAATCTAGGAGAATGAAGTAAAGTTTGTTTATTTGATGAGTAAATAACCCAATTTCTAAAGGTTTTTGTGTAAGTACAAAGGGTGAAGAAGCCTAATACAGGTGTGAAGAATAAGCCTAAGCAAGATTTGAGGGTAAATCCTCGTCACCCCTACAGTGATTATGTGATTTGGGGTTGAACTTAATGCCATCAAGATTTTAAATGTTAAGAAATTATAAGTGGAAATACTAATAATAGAAGAACTAGGATAAAAAAACAAGGAATAAAGAAATGGTGCAAAATAAAGGCAAAAAAACTTAAGTTCGAAGACAATGACAAAACTTATGGCCTCAATTATTGGACTACACACCATATAGCAAGCCAATAACCAATACATGTCCATCCACAATGAAGTATACATTGCATAAGCCAGTAGCATCATACACAGCTACTCAATTATTTTTATACGTCCTGTATCTCTTAATTAAGCCACCAAGTTATGGTGCATTGATGGTTTGTTTTAATTGTAGTTGTTTATTTTCCTTTAATGATTTATGGCTAGGCTTTTAGGGTATCTCATAAAAAAATTAGTTATTTTCCATAATCTGTTTTGAGAATTGTCATATCCTTTATTTGAGGCTCTTATTATGAGTTTTATATCAACAGAGAAGTTCACTTGAAATATTTTGTCTTATTGACTTACATGTTGGTAGTAAATTGTGGTGACAATAATTGTATCGATTATTGAAATTTTCTGTAATATCAATTTTTCCTAATTATTTCTTATGGAATATTTTTCATATCAATCCCACTTATGCTAATATATTATTGAATTGCAGCATTTAATTGCAAGATGTGATATACCACTAAATAAGAAATAGTTGCGCGATTGACCCATGGTCGTATGGCTTGCCCTTTGCTATTTTTTTCATATTTCACATTATTATTGACTTTTTATTTTGGTTTTTCACATTTCATATCTTTTATATAGCTTTTTAAGATTACATTATTGCACAAGTTTAATAATTTAACTAGTAGGTAATGTCAATTTTTATTATTCTTCAATTAATATCACATTCATTGTCCTTGTAGGTGCATGGAAATAATTTCAATGGAGCAAATTTAATATGATTAGCACATATTCATATTTTAACAAACACATATAATATATTATCATAATTGTACATTTCTCTTCTTTTTTTATGCATTATTAATACCACTTATACATATATTTTTATCGATTATATGTAATATCTAATTGAATAGTTATATTATACTTTAAATTTTATCATAGTATCATATTTAAATTTTACAAACCTACATGGTTGCATGCTTCTTACTAAATTTAGAGTAAATGGCAAATTTACTACTTGGATTTTCAAAAGACTGATTTCATACCTAATGAAAGTTTTCGTTGACATTTGTATTACTTGTTTAAACATCTTACTTACCACTCGCTAATGTAGATAAATGAACCTATTATAAGTCAGTACATGTCACTTGGTATTATTTTAACAATAAAAGAGCTACATAGATGACAAATGGGAAAAAATAAAAATAAAGAAACAATGGGGGGAAAGAAAGAAATAGCATGCGTTTTATATCCTAAATTTTCCATATTAATCAAAATAACTTAACCTTTATCCAAAATTAACCCACTTTCTTAAATTAAAATCACAGATTAATTTCAAAATCCTAACCTAACGGTAACAAAACTCTAACTTCTCCTAATGTTTTCAACAAGGTGATGCATGTGTTGTGTGTCAAAACCCTAATGTCACCTAACCTTGGTGCATTAATAGGGAATGGTACATTAGCCTTTATAGGAGACACTATTGCTTGGATACAAGGTGTTTGTGTGTTTTCCTTCTTCAAATTTCTTGAAGCAAAATTTGGAGTTTCCCATATGGGTCTCTTTAATTAAAATAGTGATAAAGAGATGGGTAGTGAAGCCTTGTGTTATGGTCCGAGGCTTTTTTTAGCATAGAAACAGACTGTGCGGTGCTTATTATCCTGCCTCTGTAGTAGTAAGGAAGCTTACTTGCACGCAACGCTAGCCAACAAGGCCTAAACCTGCAAGCAACACAACCAAAGGAAGAAAGCCAACAGATTATAATGGACACAATCACGAATGGAAAAAGGAATAGCACATTTTTATTAATTCCAACAGTAATATAAGGCTACAATGTGTGTACACGGGGATACAATGTATGTAACAGGTACCGTCGGTCATGATCAACCAACATAGTGAGTAAGAGCTTCAGAGTACTCACACCATCGTAAAGACCTTTACAGACATTATTAGGCTTGGAAGGAGGAGACATTAAAACTGGTGAAATGGCACCACTTTCTAAAAGTAGAAATTTCTGATAATAGTAAGACCGTAACTATATAAAAATAAAGTACCCCCTTATGTTACAATATGTACAAAAGAATGGCTCCTTGTTAGTATAAGTATCTTATAAAAAGGGACCCTGACATCTTCCCCCATTTAATTCTATTAACGTCCTCGGAAATATGTACTGGAGCTTGGATCTGGTGGCGGAGGTCTTTTGGCTAACAAGGCTAACTTTCTCTCAGATAAGGGCTTTAGATCTTCTTCAGTCTCCCAGCTAGTATCTTCTTCTCCTTGATCTCTTCACTTGACCAAATATTCTTTTTGTTCTTCTCCAGTGGAGGGATCTCTAACTTTTCACTCTGCAAGGATGTCTTCCACGGCTTAACTTAGGTTAAACTTGATCTTGACGTGTAACCGCTTAGACACATTGCGAGATGGGTCTTCCATGTCTAGATAATATGATTTCAAGATGCTGACATGAAAAACCGGATGGACCTTCAACCACACAGAAGGCTCGACCTTATAGGCTACTCTTCCAATCTTTGATATGATAGGAACTGGACCAATGTACCTTTGGATCAATCTTCTATCCTTATTCCTCAATTATCTAACCTGTTTTGGAAGAAGCTTTATGAGGACCTAATCTCCAACTTTGGACTCTTTAGGTCGACAATTCTGATATGCCCATTTCTTCATTCTCTTAGAAGCCTTTTCAAGTTACACTTTTGGTAATTCTAAACTCTGCTTCCAATCCCTAGTGAATTGATAAGCTCTAGGGCATCTCCCAGTGTATGGTACTGCCACTATATAGGGTAATAATGGTTGCTGACCTGTAATGATCTCTATAGGACTCTTGTTGGAGGAATAGCTGCTTTGGATGTTGAAACAAAATTGGGCGATATCCAGTAATTCAACCCAATTCTTTTGGTTGGCACTGACAAAGTGCCAAAGGTATTCCTCCAGTAACCTATTGAATCTCTTTGTCTGTCCGTCACTCTACGGATGGTAACTGGAGGTCATGCTCAGCTCGGAGCCCGGAGTTAGAACAACTCTGTCCTCCCTGTAAACCTGGCGTCCTTATCACTCACAATATTTTAGGGTACACCCTAGAATTTCACCACATGCTTGAAGAAAAGCTGGGTTATCTCTTCTGCACTTGAACTCTTCGTGGTAGGAATGAAGGTGGCATACTTAGAGAACTTGTCAATAACAACAAAAACGGATGAGTGCTCTCATATTTTTGGTAAGGAAGTGATAAAGTCCATAGAGACGCTCTTCCATGGGTGAAAGGGCATAGGAAGTGGCTCCAAGAGGCTTGCCACCTTCTGCCTCTCAACTTTGTCCTGCTGGCAGGTTAAGCAAGTCTTCATATAAGTCATCACATCCTCCTTCATATCTAGCCAGTAATAACCCTGTTTCAACAAGCTCCATGTCTTCTGCTAGCCTAGATGTCCAGCTTACAAAGTATCATGGTACTCTTTCATTAGTGCCCTTCTCAAGTTGCCCGCCTTCGGAACATACAATCGGCACCCCTTTGTATAAATGAAGTCACCTTCTACCCAAAATCTGCGCGTCTTCCCTTCTTTAACCAACTACTTGAGATTTTTTGCCAACAGGTCTTGACCTATGTGTTGCTTGATTTGCTCTTGAATTAAAGTCGAGATTTGACTCGCCGACTGGCGTGCAATCTATGCTAAGGGTGCTAAATCAGCTCGCCTACTTAAAGCATCTGCCACCTGATTAGTCTGTCCACTATGGTACTCAATCTCCATATCAAACTCTGCAAGAAACTATTGCCATCTAGCTTGTTTGGCTGAAAGCTTCGGTTGAGTCAATATATGGCTGGCAATAGAATTGTCTAATCTTTACTAGAAACTTAGATCCTAGTAAATAGTGTTTCCAGGTCCTTAGACAGTGAACAATTGCAAGTAACTCCTTCTCTTGAGTTGAGTACCTGCGTTCTATTTGATTTAGCTTCCTACTCTCGTATGCCACTAGATGACCCTTTTACAACAATACTCCACCCAATGCAATGTCTGAAGCATTCGTGTAGACTTCAAAAGGCTTAGAAATGTCAGGAAGTGCGAGGACTTACTCCTCCTTTACTATACGCTTCAACTCCTCGAAGGTACTTTGACATATCCCATCTCATGACCATGCTTGGTCCTTCTTCAATAGATCTGTGAGGGGTGTAACTCGGGGGGAATATCCCTCAACGAATCTTCTATAGTAATTTGCGAGTCCAAGGAAGGACCACAACTCTATTACACTTTTAGGCACTAGCCATTACCTGATTGCTTCCACCTTTGCCATATCCATTCGGATCCACCCTTCTTCAACAATATGACTCAGGAAGTTGATGCGCTTATGGGCAAAGGCACATTTCTCATGCTTTACGTGCAAATGATTCTCCTGCAGCTTCTTGAAAACCATTCGTAAGTGCTTCACATGGTCTTGTAATGTCCTACTATACACAACAATGTCGTCTAGATAGACGACTACAAATTTGTCGAGATATTTACGAAATACATTATTCATTAAGGTACAAAATGTTATAGGAGCATTAGTTAAACTGAAAGGCATCACCAAGAACTCATAAGCGCCATATCGGGTTACACATGTCGTTTTAGGCTCATCTCCCTTAGCAATGCGAACCTGATGATAGCTTGAGCGAAGATCCAGTTTTGTAAAATACTTAGTCTCACTCAATTGATCAAACAGATAAGCAATTAGAGGAATTGGGTAATGATTCTTCACCGTCAACTTATTTAGAGTCCGGTAGTCAATACATAATCTCAAACTCCCATCCTGCTTCTTTTGAAATAGAATAGGAGTTCCGTATGGTGCTTTTGAAGGCCGAATGAAGCTTGCCTCTAACAACTCATCCAATTGCCTCTTCAATTCGGCAAGTTCGGGAGGTGAGATTCTGTAAGGAGCTCTGGTGGGTGGTTTGGCACCAAGAATCAACTCAATCTCGTGGTCCACCGACCTTCTAGGAGGTAATTCGTTAGGGAACTTGTTAGGCATCACATAATCGTACTCCTTTAAGACCCTCTCTATTTCCTCTGGTATCTCCATCTTTCTTGCTTCCTCTTTCTCTGTAAGGAAAGCCAGAAAGTTGGCTCTTGATGTTTGAGGCCTCTCTTAAATTGAAGCGCTGATAACATCATAGCCCCAATATTCTTCTCTTCCTTGCCATTGTTGTTTGCCCTATTCCTTTGAACTATCACACAGCAAGGCTTTTTACCCATGAATAATAAGCAATTTGCTGCAGGCATGGGAGCAACTCTGGCTTGTCTCAAGAAATCTATTCCAACGACTATGCTAAAGTCATCCAATGGAACAGTTGTAAAGTTGAGATTTCCACTCCAATCTCCAACCCTTACTTTCACTCCTCTTATAACTCCTTGGAAAGGGTGAGCCTTGGAGTTAACAGCTTTAATCTAGCTAGTGTCCTCAACAAGTACTAGCCCCAACCTTTCCGCCTCAGGCACATCAATGAAGTTATGTGTAGCACCAGAGTCTACCATTGCACTGGCACTCTTGCCATTGATGTTCAACTGGACATACATCAACTCATTATTGTTCTTGGGCTTATGTCATACTGAGGAACTCTTTCCAACAGCCGACAACATGTACAATGTGCCCATTCGGGGTTGATCCTCTCCATCACTCCTCGATTCATCATCTTGGCAGACATTCTCTACTTTTTGTGCCATAGCATTGAGTGTTGCCCTATGTGGACAGTCAGCTATTTTATGTGGGCTATTACATAAGAAATATGAGAATGAGGGCTTCTTACCTCCATTGGTTACCCCACTCTTTCCAGATTGGTGAGAGTTATAGGATTTCCTTTGATTCCCTCTAGTATTACTACTACTGCTATTTGAACTTAGGGCTCCCCCACTCTTGGGTTTGACCGACTTTCCACCCTCGTGTCCTATCGACACATTCTTCCCTTTATTGTTATGAGTGTAGTCAGTCAAGTGCTTAGTGGCTACTTGTGTTGTAGCCAAGTTAGTAACTCATTGCCTTTGTAACTCATTCCTGGCATAAGGCTTCAGTCCTTCTAGGAAATAGAATAACTTGTCATCTTCAACCATACTCTTGATGTCTACAATTAATGTTGAGAACTCAGGGACATACTTTTTAATGTCATCACCCTATCGAAGTTCCCTTAACTTCTTTCAGACATTATACTTAACATTCTCAAGGAAAAACTGAGTTCGCAACTTAGCCTTTAACTCAACCCATGTATCTACATGAGCGTTGCCATTTTGGATATTCTCATATTTGGTGCGCCACCACAGTTTGGCATCACCAGTTAATTACATTGTAGCCATGGTGACCTTTGATCTCTCATCATTTGTCCCCACAGCAGCGAAGTACTGCTCCATATCAAATAGAAAGTTCTCTAACAACTTGGCATCCTTTACGCTAGTGAATGCCTTGGGCTCAGGCATCTTTAGATGTCCTACATAAGCAAGAACATGAATGGGGCAAGGGATAGGAGCATTTCATACAACCCGAGTTAAAATAGCTACTTGTACCCGTAGCTCTTCCATAGTTTCGATTGAGGCACGAGTAGTAACTTGTCTTTTCACATCTTCTACTTGAGTCTCTAAGTGTTATCTTGCCTCATCGATCGTTATGTGTATTTCTTCTCTGAGGGTTTGCACTATCACCAAAATTCTCAATCATCTCAGCCATTTCAGTCATCTTAACATTCATCTCTTGATGATTGGTCTCAACTTCAGCCACTCTTACTGATAATGTAACCAAATCATCTATCCGCTTAGACACTCCCTTGAGGATTTCCTCAAGGCTATTTAGCCTCTTGCTCACTTCCTCTTGTTGTGTCATGGTCGTTCCTGCTAGAATAACCTAGGCTCTGATACTAACTGTCATGGTCCGAGGCTTTCTTTAGCACAAAAACAGACTGTGCGGCGCTTACTATCCTGCCTCTGTAGTAGTAAGCAAGCTTAATTTGCACACAACGCTGGCCAACAAGGCCTAAACCTGTAAGCAACACAACTAAAGAAAGGAATCCAACAGATGATAAGGGACACAATCACAAGTGGAAAAAGGAATAACACACTTTTATTAATTCTTACAGTAACACAAGGCTGCAATATGTGTGCACGGGGGTACAGTGTATGTAACATGTGCCGTTGATCGTGATCAACCAACGTGATGAGTAAGAATTTCAATCCAGAAAAGTATTCACACCCCCATAAAGAGTTTTACGGACATTAGTAGGCCTAATAGGAGGAGATATTAAAACTAGTAAAATGACACCACTTTCTAAAAATAGAAATTTCTAATAATAGCCCTAACTATATAAAAATAAAGTCTCTCTTTATATTACGATATGGACAAAAGAATGGCCTCTTATCCTTTAATAGTATAAGTATCTTACAAAAAGAGACACTAATACCTTGCATAATCAGTTGCCCCACTTCTTTTCATCTCTCTCTCTTATTGTTTTCTCCCTTGTAGTTTCTCTTAGGTTAGGTTTCCCACTTTTTCTCTATGCTCATGTAAAGAATGTTGTTTGTTTCATTTAGAAATGGTTAAGCCGGTTTGCTTTCTTAAGTTTATGATGTGTCATTTTCTTCTTTTTTGTTTTTCGGTCCACATAATCTCCTATATCTATTTTCAAATAAATTAGTTGCCATATGTGGAGCTATCATTTGTCCAATAACCACATCAGCAAATGGCAGCTTAACAGACTTATGGTAAACACCATAAATATCAATAAAAACTTTATTTAAATAGTAAATAAATTTTCTTTTAAAACGTCAGATAATAAATTTACCTTTTGTCTTAAATTTTATAAATGGGTTGAGGACGAGACCTACGATTTTCAGTAGATTCCTTCTTAGGTATTAATTACAGCTATGCCTGTGCTATGGTGATATGCATCGGGCGCCAACACAACAACCAAGTGGCGTCGACTTACTCTTGGGCCAAAAGGTCCTCCACTGGTCACACTCGCTTGCCCGCATAGCAGGCCGGCGTTTCCCTTCTCCTCCTTCCTGCCGTCGAACTCAGTAACCCAATAACCGGAAACTCCACTGTTCAACTCAAACCCTAATTGACAAACCCCAATCCCAATACCAATACCAACACCAATACCAACACCAATGGCGGCATATATGAGTATGGGTGACGCACATAGACGAATCACCGAATATCTAAATCGCTTCTCCGATGTCGTTACATCACAAGACGTTACTTATTTCAAAAACCTTCTCAATCTCTCCTCCAACTCTCCTTACATTCTCTCTCTTGCCGACGCTCTCAACCTTTTCCAGGTCTCACTTAAAACCCTAATCATAAACTTATGATGCTCAAAGTTAACTTCTTTTTCTTTCCTCCTCTTTTTTTTTTTAAATTTTTTTTTTAATAATTAGGGTTTGTTGAATTGATTGTAACAGGACGTGAATAGGTTGATAAAGCAATCGGAGAAGCACATGCAATACGCGGAGATTGTTTCGCCTCTGTTTCGTTCGTTTCAGAATTATAAAGTTCACAATTTGGCCGATTCGTATCAAGCTTATGAAAAAGCTTCAAAGTAAGGGGAAGTCTATATTCCATCGTTTTAAGGACGGAAACTTTCTGTTAATTCCTCACTGAAATCGTAGTTTGGTTTTCCTTATGTTGTAATCCGGCCTAGTAGGTTGTAAGTACCCTCCAAAATGGCAAAGGTGGGCGACTTGATTTACAATTTCAATGATCTATTAGGTCTTGAAAGACCGAGTGGCAAAAATTTAAGCTCGGTTGATTTTCTATTATGTTTCCGCTGTGTGAAGTTATTTTGTTTTGTTTAATTATGTAGTTTGGGTCTTATTTATCGTAATTCAGTTGACCGAATGAATTAACTGAAATGCAATTAGTACGATTTAGATTGCATGATAAAACAAAACATACCAACTCCAAACAATTGAAACTTTTGGGAAATCAATCGCGTTTTAGGTTTTTGGATTGGGACATGAAATCTTTGGTCACCTATCATAGTTCACTAATCGTAAAAAATGATGCTCAAATAGTGACTTGGTTATGCGGTCAAGGTTTCATTGTGACATAAAATACCCAAATCTAGAAATTGGAATAAATTGGTTCACTTTTTCTATTTTTCTTTTGTTTTATTCATGGGTATTTGACTCTATATGATGGGGTTAAATTGCAGTGCATTTATTCAGGAATTTCGTAATTGGGATTCGGCTTGGGCTCTAGAAGCTTTGTATGTCATTGTTTATGAAATTAGGATCCTTGCGGAGAGGGTAATTTGTTAATTCAAATCAAATTCTATTGATTTAGTGGTAATACTTGAGTGTGTGCTAATTGGTTGATTTATTGGTTTAGGCTGACAGAGAATTAGCATCGCATGGTAAATCTCCAGAGAAATTGAAGGCTGCTGGTTCTTTCCTTATGAAAGTTTTTGGTGTTCTTGCTGTATGTTTCTGTCTTTTTCCATTTTTGTATCATGCTGTATGAATTGGAACTTTAAGTTTTGGAAATGGTTATTTAATTGTGTTGCTAGTTTAAGTGGATTTGTTGTCCTCAATATGGATGTGTGTTTATGTGTAGGGGAAGGGCCCGAAACGTGTTGGAGCATTATATGTGACATGTCAGCTCTTCAAAATTTACTTCAAGGTGACAATTTCTGAAAATCTTGCTAGCATGCAATTATCGTATACATCTTATGGTTGTTTTTTTATTTCCTATGATGATTGTGATGGAACTTAGATTTTTCTTATGAGGGTCACCCCCAGATTGGGTTTCTTGTTTGCAGCTTGGTACAGTTCACCTTTGCCGAAGTGTCATCAGAAGCATTGAGACTGCCCGTATATTTGATTTTGAGGAATTTCCTAAAAGAGATAAGGTTTGAACTGTCATCATTCTGCACTGCAGATTTTTGATGGCTATGTTGTGCTTTTCTAAAGTGCTGACCGCCATGATATGCACCACCAGGTTACATATATGTACTATACAGGACGCTTGGAGGTGTTCAATGAAAATTTTCTTGCGGTGAGCAATTATGGTTCATGTTAGATATATTGGTAGTAACTGCTTAGTCTTCTAGGGGTGAGATTTGATAGAATCTAGTTATCCAAAATCTTGCATGTATGATTAACCAAAAGGAAAGTCTTGCATGATTTTTGTTATGTTTTAATCACAGGATCTTCCTCATTTCTGACTTCACCTGAATTTTTCTTGTTGATGTTCAGGATGAAAGATCCATAATATGAATCTTTGCTCCTTTTCCTGTCATATAGTAATGATTCCAACTCTTTTTAGCACTTTTTATCATGGTACAGGCGGACAGTAAATTATCCTATGCCTTAAGGCATTGCAACACGCAATCTGAAGCTAATATGAGGTTTTTCTCATCTGTTGCCTCTGCATTTATTTTTTCATTTGCATGGTGGGGGAATTGAAATTTTTTTTTTTTCATCCTTTGCTTTCTCCCTGCTACTTTATCAAGAAGGCTTGATTAAATTTTCTCACTTATCAATGGGGAAATAAAAATTGTTCTTTTGGGGTAACATAAATGAAATTGTTCTTGGCCAATTTAATTGAATTAAGAAGTTATCGTGGAAGCAACATGAAGCATCACTGTTGTAAAATAGTGTAGGAAAAAATTGGCAAGATTGTAGCTATTACGCTACTCCATGTCATCTGTGAGAAACTATGTTAAGGAAGCTTGTGAGTCTTTATTTGCTCTTTTTTCCATGGAATCCAAAGTGTGAGAGCATGAACATGTTGTAGGGATGTGAGAATAAAAGGAGGTAAAAAAAAAAAAAAGAGCTCATGTTTTTTCTCCTTGCAATTTGATTTTTCTCTCTCTCTTGCTTTTAGGATTCCGAGGAATTAGGCCATATGCCCAATTTAGTATGAAAAATGTAATGGGTGTCCAATCAGCATTTGTTAAAATACCAAGTAAAGAGAATTTTTACCTTTTATGCACCCTTTTTTCCAGTTAAGTAAATAGCACCTATTTTTCCATAAAAGGTGTAATAAATATTGAAAAGCTTAGAAAAGTTTTTTATTTTTTTATTTTTAAGTCAAGTGCTGTAGAGTCACTTGTTGATAGGATTCCTTTTTATCACAGCATTTATAGAATGACCAAATTCCTGCTGAAAGTAAAAGCACTATCAAATTTGTTATTATAGAATCCTAATCTATGGGAATTTTCAGTTGTGAAGAACATTCTTTTTGGTTTTTCACAGCGATTCCGCACTTATCTGCTTTTGTTTATTAATGTTCTTAAGCGCTGTGAGTGCTCTGCCCATTTGAAAGGGTTTTGTGGTTGCATAATCATCATGCTTATCCCAGACTTCAAAGAAAGAATTCCTCTCTGAAGGTTTTTGCATTCCAATTGTAGTTACTGATTTAATTTTATTTTTTTTCCTTCAGAATGATTTTGAAGTATTTGATACCTGTCAAGCTTTCAATAGGCATTTTACCTAAAGATTGGCTCCTGGAGAACTATAACTTACTAGAGGTTTGCAAATTTTTGCTTTGTGCTTTTAAAATATTTCTGAATTGCGATGCTTCTTGCTCCTCTCAATTTTCATTGAAAATCTTTTAGTACTGACTTCCTGTGCACTGCATATATTCTTTTCCATGCAATGCTTTGGTAATTCCAAGTTGTTTTGGTAATGACTAGCAAGTTGTCTTGCTTTCTCAGTACAGGAATATTGTGCTAGCACTAAGAAGGGGTGATCTTCGACTTCTTCGAAATGCTTTGCAAGAGCATGAAGACAGGTATTTGGGCCTTTTATATATTTTTCAACTCTTTCAAGCAGGGAGAGGGGGTGGGAGGCTAAGCAACTTGAAAAAGAGTTCAAGTGTTCACTATTTACTTTGACAAAGGTCTTTGTGCTCTTACTTAATATTTTTCTCTTTCCTGTTCTCAGGTTCCTACGATCTGGTGTATACCTGGTTCTAGAGAAGCTGGAGCTGCAAGTTTATCAGAGATTGCTGAAGAAAATGTAACTTCCTCTTCTTCATGATTTTGTAGTATAGTAGTGAGGGCTGATACGAAGCATATTTATGGTGCATCTTGCTTTCTGGAACAGTTACATCATCCAAAAACAGAAAGACCCGAGCAAAGCTCACCAGATGAAGTTAGAAGTAATTATAAGAGCATTGAGGTGGTTGGAGATTGACATGGATATTGATGAGGTACTTTTTCTCTCCCATTCCTTCTATTGGATTTACTCAGGCATGAAACAGTTTTTTGACTTGCACTTGCATTGTTTGATCAAATTGCCTTTTCATATGTAGGTTGAATGCATTGTGGCAATATTGATATACAAAAACCTTGTAAAAGGTTATTTTGCCCACAAGAGCAAAGTAGTGGTTTTAAGCAAGCAAGATCCTTTCCCTAAACTAAATGGTAGACCTGTGAACTCTTAGAGATGATGATGGGTTTCTGATTCAGGCCTTGCTAATTACAAAGTGAGGAGCATGGATGATAGCCCTAATTCTTTTACTTAATTATCGTAGGCCATATTATGGTTTATGTTGAAGATAATGTAACTAAAGATGGTCCTGTGTAGTGCCGGCTGTTATTGTTGTAATGTAACATTCATAGATCTCCGTTTAGGATACATATTATTAAAGCTTAACCCATGAGGGGTGCTCTATTGGTTAGGATATTTAATACCTCATGAAAAGCGGGATAAAAGTAGATTGTTCCCACTGAATTTCTCAGGTGAGTACTGATATGCTGTCCTCGATTCACCATGGCAGTTATTTATTCCCTTCCTCTATGGAATCTCTACTCTTAATGCAGAAATGAAATTGAATTTACACCGATCTCTTTTGATAAAATAGAACTTGTTTTGAGGAGTAAAACCTTTTATGGTGAAGCTCATGGGCATAAATTCTACACAGATTTCTCTGTACGTCCGTTTTTATATGGTAGTTGCTCCGACAGATAGAAGTGCAATGTAGTGCTCCTGAATCATCATTCTTATTATTTTTTGGTTGTTAAAAGACATTGAATCTTATTCATTAATCATATGAATCAGAGAGTGCATAAGGTCTGCTTTTTAAGCTTCATATTTAAAACTAGCAAAGCTTGTGTTGTCGAGGAGCACATTGTCAGAAGAATCGGCTTCCCTATGAATAGAACTTGAAAGGTTTAGACAAAGATCTTGTTTCTGTCGACTGTAATTAAGCATCCATGAGACGAGAAAGTGGTACCCAGATTATGGCATAACGCTTGTTGTACCACCATTAAGGAGTCTCACCGAGTTCCATTTTCTTTAAAAAATGTAACTCCAAATCTCCGTGTAAACCCTCATAGATCCTATATGCTTCTGGAGCTTTGACAGCAGAGATGGGAGAGCAATTCTGGTAATGGCGTGCAGTACTTTGCCCTTGCGATCCCTAGATACATTTCCTTTTTGATGAAGGCCGACTCGATGACCACATAAAATTGCTCATGAAATCCAAAGACCTTTTTAATGAAGGCCGACTCTATGACCACATAAAATTGCTCATGAAATCCAAAGGCTCTGTTTGGATGTAGGCATTGCTGCTATATTCAGCTAGAAATAGGAATAGGGACGGGTCTGACCAGTGAATTGGCATGATGGTCTAGACCCATCTTGACCCCAACCCAGACCCGGACCTAGACGTGGGGGTCTTAAACCGTCCATAAACCCGTTTGGTCCACTTGAGGCAGATCCGGGGGGGCAGTCCAAGATGCTCGGATGACTGTATTTTGGTCATTAGATTTTAGGAGTAAAAGAGGTCTTCTGTATATTTTAGGATTTTTGTGTTTTAGGGATGAAAAGAGATAAAATGATTCGAATGATATTAGTATTTAATATAACTCATGAATATCGAAACTGAGTTGTTTTTGCCATTGAATCACAAATCAATATGATACACCATTTGAGAAACTTTCACAGATATTAAAAGAACTATATATAATTAGCTTTAATTAACTATATTAGCCACAACTAATAAGAATACAAGTAAGAAGAATTCTCAATATTGAAAATGGATGACAATAGCCTCAAAAGACGAGGTTTGTCAATAATGAAGAATGAGGACTCCTTGAATAATGATCGATAGTTGCCCATTTATAGGCTTACTATTAAACCTAGAAACCTTAGCATAATAGGAGACTATTGAAAAAAGAAAATAATATAGAATAAGGTTTAAACTAAATGACATAATAAGGACAATGATGTGAAAATACTGGGAAATATCCTAGAAAACTAAACAAAGGAAACAACTCCACAACGTCCTCCATTGAACAATTTAGGGGGCTGGTCTCATGTCACTGCAGTCGACGGCACGCTGGTCGACCTAATTTGGTTTATTCCATCAGGTTAGCTTCCTAATCGGCCTTTCCTTTGTTGATATGGCTGAGGTTTGACTTATCAAGCTTTTTTGCCTTTAAGCTCGTTTTGGATTGTCTCGTTTACTTTTCATCTTCTGACATATTATAGGATTTGTTTTATTCCTCATTTCTTTAGGAAGATTCGACCTGAATCTTGTTTCTTTTGGTCGGTATTCTATTATTCCTCATTTTAAAAGTCCTTGAGAAGCTATCACAAATGTTGAAAGATAATGATCCATGCCTACACTCTGTGTATTAAGGGTTATCTCAACTGTTGAGGCAGGTTTGACCAACAATAAGAACTAAAATTATTTATAAAGCAATTTTCAATTATGTTAATTCATCATAAATGAGATACACAGCAAAACTGAACAATTAGCTCACTTAATAACAAGTCAACATTAGTAGTAACCAAGTATGCAACCCTTTGTTTCAACGTCATTGTGGTTTTTTACGTTTGCTTGCGACGCAGACGATCATACAAGACAAATATTTATCATTTTAACATTTTAGGTAAAATAAAGTTGGTGGTGGACAACATGGAGCTGGTAACGGAGAGAGAAAATTTTAGCTAAGCTGTATTTCTAGAAAATTGAACCCTAAAAACATGTTTTCAAGGGTATTGCAATTCCAAAAACGAGATTCCTTTGGATAGAGACTTATTGTTATTATTATGGCTATCAAGCAAAGTGCTGGGTCTCCCTTTCCTATGAAAATAGGATTCTTTGCAGACTAAACATTGTTGGAGTTGCACAT
This sequence comes from Lumnitzera racemosa, assembly GCA_024138005.1. Lineage (NCBI taxonomy): Eukaryota > Viridiplantae > Streptophyta > Magnoliopsida > Myrtales > Combretaceae > Lumnitzera > Lumnitzera racemosa. The sequence continues at coordinate 39,571,089 of JAMXBC010000007.1, forward strand.
AAATGTCAAATAAATGAAATTACATAAAAAAGTGTATAATGCAAGCAAATTCTAAAGTTAGTACCATTCTATCCATCCTATATTCTGTGGATTTTTAAAATGATAAAAAGGCGTCTGGAAATTCCATAGTTATATTATTTAATTTTTCTTTATATTCGCCTCGCATTAGTCCGTTGTAGTCTAGTCGGTTAGGATATTCGGCTCTCACCCGAAAGACCCGGGTTCGATTCCCGGCAACGGAATTCTCCTTTTGTTAACTTAATGAAGCTTTCTCTTTCCAATTAAATTTGTTTTAATTTATAGGAATACTGCGTTTCAAGACACTTAAACGAGGTAACATTTGTCCCATATTATCAAAAGAATGTACAACTGGTGGTGTAATCTTTATTATGTGTGTGTTGAGTTGTGCAAATTCAAAAGTTAATATGGCAATTTATTGGATTTATGTCTTGAATTAGATGAGGTTAAAGTTTTGAAGCGTGAATAGGTGAATAAATGACTAAAGAAAGAAGACCAAATGTGAAACAAACATGGATAGTCAATCCCCACAAGGGGCGGTACAGCCAGCTCCGTCAATCCACGTAGGGGCTTGCGTGGTTGATTAAGGGCCTGCGTGAGCCTCTTTTGACAGTTTCATATATGTTTCTTCTTATTGTTTAAATTATTTCCTTTACCGTGTGAGTTTTGGGGCCTCAATTGTATGCGCTGCTGTACATCAGGTAGAGTTAAGATTAAGAAAGATGCGAGGACTTGATTACTTGTGGGAGCAGTGCTTTCGAGAGATTGCGAGACCTATGTATCGTAATATTACATTAGTAGATTGTTTAAGCCTTATGAGCGTGTTTTTTCTTTTACCAATTTATTTATTTATTTTATTAACGTTAAATCTTGTGTGTTTTACTCTCCTTTTTGCTTACTTTATCTCTTGCAAAATGTATACTTTGAGTTAGAGCAATAAATCCAGCTAAAATCCTCTAATAAAGTGGTATTAGGACTGCATATGTCCCAACAATACCGACTCCAATTTTAAATGACCACATGATTTTGAGTTTTATCATATTGTTTGTGCATACTTATTTCTATTTTTTTTTTTCTTCGCCCCAAAGAACTTATTTCTAGTGTCACATGTAAACTTTTTTGTATATATTTTACTATACGATTCATTCAGTGACATTGTATGAGGAAATGTCATTAGGAATAACAATTAATAAACTTTTTGAGTGAAATACCGCTTATCTGTAAAAATGTGCAAATAAGACGCTTTCATGTTGTAGCATCTAAGTGCTATGTATCGTGCCGCGTATTATTAGGAACACATGGCACTATATGAGACTAGATATATAAGTTTAGCTAATTGGGATATGACTTGATAATTTTGGGTGTGAACCGTGAGGAAATTTTTAGTCATAATATTCGTGAACGAGTATAGTTTATTAAATAAACAAAAAAAAAAAGAGAGAGAGAAGAAAAATAGATGAAAATGAATTTTTATTAATTTGAGGTTGTGAAAAAGACCCAAGAATCTAGTATAATGAGTTAGCAAAACCTAGACTCTTAAAAAAATAAAGGCGTATATATCTAGACAAACTAAACTTAGTGATTTTTACTTAAGTATTTATAGAGATTTTCACTAAGTTATTAAATTAATAATTTTTGTTGGAAAATCACCGATAATCAATAATAAATTGAAAATTTTAGCTACTGTAAATGAAGGATTCTTACACTAAACACCATGATTTTCTAACTTAATCATGTATTTTAGGTATATTAGTTAATTAGGTGTGTTTAACATTCTTTTTGGTTGAATTTTAGGTTATGCATGTCGATGTGGATGAGTTTCCAAACCATGCAAGTTAATATCGGTAGAGTTCCAGATAGGTTATGCATAAACAAAGTAAAGAAAAGTGTGAAAAAAATGGAGTTTTTGGTGAATTTGGAGTAATCTAGTGCTTATATAAGGTGCTATAGAAGTTATGGATGAATTGGTGAAGAAGCTGGTAGTAATAGAAGGTCCTGTAGAAGCTTCTGTAGATGTTGGTGCAAATTGCTGATTGTAGAAGGTATTGTAGAAGCTTCCCTAATTAAGTTGACTATAAAAATACAATAGTAGAAACTTGAGTAGAAGGTACTCCAAGCCTAGAAGACCTTAATAAAAGGTTATGTAAAATGTTCTACATCAAAGAATATAACTTAAAACCCTAGTAGGAACTTAAGTAGAAGGTACCATATACCTAAGAGACCTTTGTATAAAATTAAGTAGAAGGCCAAAATAACCTAGGTAAAAGTAATAACACTTAATACCTATAATCAACATTTGTTGAATATTTAAAGAATGTTAAACTAAAACAAAAGCATAACACTTAAAACACTCTTACTCTAATGAATTTATTGAAATTGAAATATGATTTGCAATTTAGGGACCAATGATGACAAAAGGACTAGGGTATCTAAGTTATAAGGGTGAAGGGGAATCTAAGTAAGTGGGATCAATGCTAATATAAAAGTACTTGGAGGATAATGTGTATATTTGTTTATGGTTGTAAAGTAGTTAATTATGTACATATGACGCGTGTGCGTGGAAACTGTTTGCTATATTATCTGATTGTTATGCTATATGTTGTGATTACATTTCTGTGTATCTCTTCCTGATTTAAGTGTTTGCAATTGGTTGGTCACCTTTAAAATGAACTAAGCTAAAACTTGGACATAAACACTAACCAGACATGTATTGTAACCTATTAAGGGAAACGGTTAGGATTTTCAACCAAATATCAATCCTTCAATGAGGTAGCGATGATTGGCCTTCCTCTACCTTTAAGGTCGAACTAAATGATGAGAGAGAAAATCATGATAAAGTCGGGGGTTGTGGGTTCAAAGAGGTCTCGGGAGGAGCATATCTCCATTGCACAAGCCTAGGCTTAGTCGAAAGGCATCATAGCTAGAGCATGTCTCTATTATGCAATAACCCCTCAACTCGGGTTAGAGCAGACATAATTTCTCTAACTTCACAATGGATCGGATAACATCATGCAGATGACATATGCTTATTGCATTACATTGCATCTAACTAATTGATTAACAATCCTGCTTGATTATTGTGTTGTATGTGCTTCTGTCTCCATCCCCTTATTGAGTAGTGGTAGCTCATATCTCCATAGTTCTTTTGTAGGTCTTAGAAGATACATACAAAGATTACCTAATCCTTAAGCATATCAAGGATGGACAATGTGTTTGAAGTGAGGAGCAAATCGCTTTGAATATTCCTTTTGTCTTTGTTTTGTAGTCAATTGGGCCATACTAACTTATAATATTATATTTATTGTAAAAACAATTTTGGATTCTTTTATAAATTTTCTTGTACAAAAATTTCAAGTATATTATTCAAAGGAATTATATTAATTAAACTTCTATTTTTTTTTCAAAGAAATATATGAAGCAAATGTCTTTATTTTACTTTAGTTATTGAACTAAAGATACTTCAGAGTTGTTTAGTTATATGTATTTTATATATCAAGTCTATGATAATAGCTAAATGGCTAACTTCTATCATAGGTTGATATACATGATAGAACTATTACAGCTCTATGACTCTCGAAGTGTGACATACAATGTGTAATATAATATTATACAAGTACTTACACGAGACCCTAATGATACATAAATGTACTTTAATAAATAAAAAGAAAATGAAGAAGTATAGTTGAGGATTATATGGTGCTCTCCTAAGTTATAGTCGCAACAATTAAGAACAAGAAAAGATGGTTGATAATTAACTAGGTAATTCTATTGTGGACACATATACCTTCTTTGTCTTAGTAAATTCATATATAGAGGTGTACAAGTAGGCTTTAACTTACGGGCTAACCTATTTAATTCACTTTTTAAACGAGTTTGGGTCGTGGTTTTTTGGCTTGTTTAAAAAGCGGGTCAAATAAGCCTAACCCATTTAAATTGTCGGCTAAAGTAAGCCAACTTAGATCAACCCGTTTAACAAATTTACACCTTTAGTTCATAGATTAGCCCATTTAACTTGCTTTTTAAATGGGTATGGGTTGAGGCTTTTTAGCTCGTTTAAAAAGTGGGCCAAATGAGCTTAGTTGTTTAACTTGTAAGCTAAAGTGGGCCGGGCTGGACATAATAGGAATCAAATTACTGGACTTGTAACGTATAGCTGAGCTTGAGACCTTGAAGGAATAATAAGATGACTCCTCCTACTCCAGTCGACTCCTATAAAAGTCGAGCTGATCCTTACTACCAACCAACTTCTTGTGCCGAGTTAAGTAACTCTTCATCTCTTGAAAGTTATGTGCCTATTAGATGAAAGCTCTATTGACAGCTTGACCCCTTATACGCGTATGCTCAGCTATAATCGAACCAACCTCCAGCTTGATAACATTGGTACCGAGAATTCAAGAGCTCCAACACTTATTTGCTGCCATTCCTTCTAAGATGAGTCCACCTTTGCTTGGCAAAAACCAAACTCATCGTGTAGAATTGTCTTTTATGCCAGTAAGTCGTTTACCAATAGAGAGTTGCATGTTCGAGTAGCCATATGACAGAATCTGCCATACAGAATGCTCACTTTTGTTGTATTTTTCAATATACCCTTCATCATTTCTTATATCTTACTCTTTTTAAACATTACCTTTTTTAGTTTTTTCCATTTTAAGTATATTGCCTTAGTTTTGCAGATATAAATACCCTTTATACATGTAGTCGCATGATAGTTGATACCATCAATATACTGAATATTCTTCCTATTGTGAACATTGCTTGTTTATTATTCTCACTCTTATCATAACCCTTAAAAAATGCAAAGTGGTGAGTAACCTCATTGGACTACCTTATGTGTCATATTGAGTTGTGCCGTGAGTCCTTGGAAATTCCTTGTTGCACCCCATCCTTAGAGCTGTTTATGAGTTTGCTTACTTTATTTTTGCTATTTTCACACAATCCTATCACTTTCTTTCAATCTTTCAATAAGTTTGGACCTACCTTGTGACTGGCCTAGTTTGATCTTGGCTTTAGTACGCATTATCTTAGTATCAGAGTAGAGGTTTCATCTGGGTTAGTTGTGCTTGTGTTTTGTAAAGTGGTGCTTATAGTAGCGGTGTATCAAAGTCATAGTTGTCAAAATCACGATTTTACTCATGCGATTCCACGATTTTACGATTTTAGGTGACTCTTCCGAGTTATCTTGAGTGTAGAATCTTTTTTTGTATGAAAACTTACATTTTTATCTAAGTTTATATATAAACTCGATAGAGACTTACGTTTTTTACTGAGTTTATTGATTCTACATTTAAGTTGAATGGATTAAAAAATTAAAGGAAAAAAAAATACAGCTAGCCTTTTACAAGTCATGAACTATTAAAGTATTACAACGTGTATCCTATCCTATTCTAATTTTTTACTTCCTTCTTTCTCTCTCAATTTCTTATTTTATGTTAATTGTTTTTATCTAAGTTTCAGCTACAATAACAAAATTTATAAGGAAAATTATATACTTTATTTTATAATACCAATAACTTAAAATAAGTTGAAATATTTGATTCTTTTTAATTTACAGCTTTTTTTTTTTTTAAAAAAAAGGGCAAAAGTTTAGTTTTAACTCTATTTGTCCTTTTTTTCGTACATATTAGATTATATATTGAGAATTTTTATGGAAACAAGAACTTAATTTCTTCATTTTTTTTATTTCCATCATATATTTCAAGTTTTGAATAACTACTATAAGTATATCAGCAATTTCTTAAAACTATTTTACATAAGTTGTAAAAATTTACATTTTTACGTTTTGATTTTACAGATCCTCTAAAGATTTTAAGTAGAATTATGACTTTGACAACCTTAGTCGAAGTTATAAAAGGAATCATAGAAGTGTTTGAGTAAGACATAGAGTGTGGTTATTCTCAAGTATACTTTTGTTTTACCCCGTTTCGAACATCTGAAAACTAAGCAAGTTTCTGTATAGTAGTTTGTTCATTTGTATAGTTGCTGTGTTTATGAATTAATTGGACGTTTGTATAGAGAGTGTGCGTGTTGTTTAGTTCAAAGAGATAGTGTCAACTGTACCTAAGATTCAAAGTTTGAAACCAAATTTGTCAAAGAAAATGACATAGGTGAGTATTAATGCTGGTATTAGGGATAATAATGGTGGTGTTGTCTACCATGATTCACAATCCTAAGGCATCCCTAAAAGTACATAAGAGATATTAGATGAGGTGGCCAACCTCCTAGTTGATTTAACTAGAGTTGTTCATGAGATGATCTATCGACTTACTGAGGTCGTGCAAAACACTCCACAAATTGCTTAACCTATTAGAGGTAAGAACTTAACTAAACAAGTTCAAGGTAAAGGAGTAAGCGAACGAGCATGATGAAGGATTAACTTGAGAGATATGGATCATGTTGAAGAAGAAGGGTACAAAGAAGAAGAGCGAGTTAAAGCACCCTAAGCTCCTAAGCATGTGAAACTTTAGATTCCGAGCTTCAGTAGTTTTAGGATTATAGATGATTATTTAGATTGGGAGGAAAAGATTGAGCGAGTGTTTGATTATTGCTAGTATGAAGACCAAAAGAAAGTAAGAACTGCTGCTATTGAGTTATTAAGATATACTGCCATATGGTGGAAAAACTTTCAGATCATGAGAAGACGAGAATAATACTAAGAGGTAAGTACTTAGCCCGAGATGAGAATGATACTCAAAAATAGATTTGTTCTAAATACATATCTAAAAGACACTTTTGCTTGACTTTAAGGGTTGAGATAAGGAGGACAAATTGTTGACGAATATACTTAGGAGTTCCAAATACTCATGATTTGCTGTGAAGTAGAAGAGCCATAAGCTTAAATAGTGTCCAGGTTCCTTATTGGATTAAGGAGTGATATTTAAGATATTGTGGAACTTCAATAGTTCATCATAGTAGATGAGGCTATAAGGATAGCCCAATAAATGGAGAGGTAGAGAAGGAGCCGAGTGTTGACTAGACCTTAAATGAGCTAACTTGGTTAGTTAAGTTAACCTATTCAAGGAAGTTACGACCTTAATCCAATACCAAGCCAACCGGATGAACAGATGTCAGGACTGAACCAAAGGGCTAACCTAATAGTGATGCGTTGACCCAAACATATGAGAAGGAGCTAGGATTTGGGAAGAAGACGAACCAAATCAAGTACATTAAGTGTCAAGGGTTTAGGTACATGGCAACCTAATGTTCGAGCCGAAGGACCATGATCATTAAGGGAGATGTCTTGAAGATCGAGGTAGATAGCATGAATGAGGAACTAGAGGAGGAGAAGAAGTGGATGATGAGATTGATATTAATGCTAACCTGATTATGGAGAATGTGTTTATAGAACACTTAGATAAGTTGATTCTAGTTGTTTATCGTGCCATGAGCTTGAAACCCTCTACCAAGGAGGAGCAAAGAGTGAATTTATTCTATGTCATCCACAAAATGAATGATCAAGTGTGCATACTCATAGTGGATAGTGGGAGTTGCACCAATGTGGCATCTGCCAACCTAATTAAGAAGCTAAAATTGTTGACTATCATACATCCGAAGTCATATAAGTTGTATTGGTTGAATGAGAAATAAATACTACATGTCACTCAACAAGTATTGTTGCTGATCTCTATAGGAAGTTATTTCGATGAAATTCTCTGTAACGTACTACACATTTATGCATCCCATGTGTTGCTTGGCTAACTTTGGCTTTTCAACCAAAGAGTTATACATGACTGATTTAGGAACAACTATGTGTTTGAGAAGGATAGGTGGAAGGTTACTCTAAACTTTATGACGCTAAGTCAAGTTAGCAAGTTGCAATATAAATTAGCCTGAGGATCTAAGAAAACTTTAATCTTAAGCGGAGCCCAACTCCAAGAAGCTATTAAGGCTGATGCATCGACATTCCTGTTAATTAGGTGATTACTAAAGTTGAAGGAGTAGAGTAAACTACTCTTAGAAGTCGAGGAACTGTTGAATGAATATGCCGACCTGTTTCTTGAGCAGTTGTTAGAAGGGTTGCCCCCTCTTTAAGGCATTGAACATTGCATTGACATAATACTAAGCGTTGTTTTATAGAATAAGCCTCCGTATCAGATGAACCTTAAGCCGGCTTTTGAGCTCTAAAGACAAGTCAATGAATTTCTAGATAAAAGATATATGAGGAAGAGCCTCAGCCCTTATGCTATGCTAGCGCTCTTTGTACTAAAAAAAGGATGGAACTTAGAAATGTACACCTAGTCATGAACAAGATTACTATCAAGTATTGGTACCCTATCCTTAGGTTGGATGATATGTTGGATAAGTTGAGTATGGCTAAGGTTTTCAACAAAATTGATCTAAAGTCTGGCTATCATCAAATCTAGATGAGGTTAGGAGATAAGCAGAAAACTACATTAAATAGTCGACTTGGACTCTACAAGTAGATGGTAATGCTTTTTGGCTTATCAAATGCCTCGAGCACTTTTATGTAGCTAATGAACCATGCACTGCGGAATCTAATTTAGATCTGTATCGTGGTGTACTTTAACAACATCCTTATATACAATGCTAACCAAGAGAGCTACTGTGAACATTTTCATGCCGCGCTAGATTTACTTCAAGTTGAGAAGTTATTTGGTAATCTTAAGAATTGTTGTTTCTGCTAAGAGGAAGTGATATTTCAAGGTTATGTAGTTGGAGGTGGCTTACTAGTAGATGATGAGAAGATTCGACCTATTACTGAGTGGCCAACTCCAATCACTTATACTAAAGTAAGAAGTTTCTACGAATTGACATCCTTTTATCAAATTTAAGTGGAGAGAAAGAGAGGAGAGGAGTTTTGTTGATGTAAAGGCAAGGTTGATTTTCATACCCATATTACCCTTACCTGACTTCAAGAAGATTTTTGAGTTGGAGTGTGATGCATCAAGTATTGGTATTGGTGCTGTCTTAATGAAGACGGTTAACCAATTGCTTACCATAGTGATAAGCTTAAATGGCCTCAATTAAACTACGTATATAATAAAGAACTCTTAGCTTTAATCTGAGCACTCCAAGTGTGGCAGCACTATCTATTGCCAAGAGAGTTTGTCATTTATATCGATCATAAGTCTTTGAGGTACCTCAAAAGTCTAACCAAATTGTCAAAGCAATAAGTAAGGTAGGTCAAATTCCTGGAGGGATTTAACTTTATAATCAAATACAAACAAGGCAAAGACAACATCATTGCTGATGCTTTATTAAGGAGACATATCCTTCTGACCGAATTGTAGACCAAATTTTTAGGGTTTGCAAACGTCAAAGAACAGTACCTTAAAGACTTACACTTTGGACCTATATTCAAGCGCTGTACTGAAGGAAGATTAATGGATGAGTATCATATGGAAGATGGTTATTTGTTCCAACATAGAAAATTATGTGTGTCGACCTATTCGTTGGGGGAGTTGGTTGTCAGGGAAGCTCATAGTAGAAGACTCTTTGGGTATTTTAGAGAGAAAAGAACATATGAGTTGTTGCATAGATGGTTCTTTTGGCCAAGATTGAGGCGAGATGTGCATTAAATTCTTGACCTAACCTTGCAAGAGGGCCAGATGTCAAGCTAAGTAGGGGAAAGCAATATCGTTATTTGCCCTGACCTAACCTTGGACTAAGTTGAGTATAGACTTTGTTTTCGGATTACCTAAAACTACCCAAGGCTAAGATTCTGTGATAATGGTTGTAGATAGATTCAGTAAGATGGCACACTTTGTGCTTTACTTTAAAACTAATTATGCTTCAGCTATTACTTCTCTCTTTTTGTAGGAAATTGTTTAGCTACCCGACATGCCAAGAAATGTAGTCTCAGATAGAGATTCAAAGTTCATGAGTCATTTTTGGAAGACTTTAGCATTGGATGGGGACTAAATTGTTATTTAGCACCTCCTATCATTCACAAACTAATGGCTAAACTGAGGTGGTCAATCATACTTTGGGATCACTATTTCGAGCTACAATAGGTAAGAACTTGGTTGATTGGGATGTTTATTTTCTCATGATAAAATTTACTAACAACTGTATAGTACACAACACTACCAAGCAGACCCCCTTTGAAGTTGTCTACAGTTTTAATCCCGAGATACTCTTCAATCACACCCTTGTACCTTTATATAAGCAGGAAGACCCTAACAAAGAGCTTAAGCACAGTCCTTGCAACACTTTTATGACAAAGTTACTCGGTAGATTGATTAAGCTACCAAGAAAATGTGAGAAAAGGTTAAGAGAAGGAAGTTGATATAATTTCAACTTAGAGACCTAGTATGGTTGCACTTGAGCAAGGAGAGGTTTTTAAGCAAAAGCAAGAACAAGCTATCCGCTTGAGTTAAAGGCCCTTTCAAAATCCTCTAGAAGATTAACAATAATGCCTATAGGTTGAACTACTTGAAGATTATGGGGTTTCTAACACCTTCAACATTACTGACCTTAGCCTCCCAAATCTAAATCAACCAGAAGAGAATGATAGGAATTGGATTATTGGACCTATGATGTTTAGCCGTGCCCAAGGCCTTGAAGGACTCATAAGACGAATTCTCCTACTCCAATCGACTCTTGTAGAAGTCGAGTTGATCCTTGCTATTGACCAGCTCCTTGTGTTAAGCCAAGTAACTCCTCATCTCTCGAAAGTTGTATGTTGATTAGACTAAAGCTCTATTGATAGCTCAACCCTTCACACATCTACTCAACCATAAGTGAGTTAACCCCCAGGTTAGCATCATTGGTACCAAGAATCTAAGAGCTCTAGCACCTGTCTACGGCCATTCCTTCTCGAATGAGTTCGCTTTGGCTCGGCATAAATCAAGCTGATTGTATAAAGTTGTCTTTTCTACTAGAAAGTTGTCCACCCACAAAGAGCCACATGTTTGAGCAACCATGTGATAGAATCCCATGTACAAAATACTCACTTTTGTTGTATTTTCCAATATACCTTTCATCATTCCTTGTATTTTACTCGTTTTAGACACTACCCTTATTGGTCTTTTCCATTTTAGTCAAGTTGTCCTAATTTTACAGGCATAAATACCTTTCATACATGTAGCTACCTTAGAGCTGATATCATCAATATGCTGAATACTCTTCCTATTATGAACATTGTTTGTTTACTCTTCTTACTCTTATCCTAACCTTTAAATAAGAATAGGTAATGAGTAACCTCAGTGAATTATCTTATGTGTCATATCGAGCTGTATCGTGAATTCTTAGAAGTTCCTTGGTACGTCCCATCCTCGGAGCTATTTGTGGGTTTACTTACTTTATCTTTACTATTTTTGTACAATACTATTACCTTCTTTCAAACTTTTGGCAAGATTAAACTCACCCTACGATTGACCTTATTTATTCTTGATTTTGGTACACGCTAGGATTGGCCTGTTTAACCCACTTGCACACCTTTATTCAATGTAGGGACATTTGAAAAATGATTCTTCACTTAATCCACCAAATGGCCATAATAAAAGCTCATGCATGGAGAATTTCACAAGTTTGGTACAAATAGGAATGTAAGAACTATAAGAAACAAAAATAAAAATTGTAAAACCATTAGGAATATAGTCAAAATAGTAGTAGTTATCTACCGAGTAATATAGTTTAAGGGGCATCCAAGAGATTGCTATTAAGCTAACCTACTCTAAGTCTAGCACCACCGCGTCGTCAGTCTGATATAGCTACATCGCCGCCGGCTACCGAAGCATTAGTTTTCGGTGGATATGCCTATTGATATGGTGATATAATCAATTGGGTAATTAATTGATTATTTTAAGTGTATAATGCTGATTTTTACTGAATGAAATACCAAGCTCTTTTCTTGAATAAATTGACTCAACCTATGTACTGATTCTCCTAGGTTCATTGAATTTTTTTTCTAGAAAATTAATTGATAAGCTATGCTATTGTTCTGAAATTTTTCCTTAAATAGTTTAATTAATGGCTATTATTGCAATTATGATAGTTGTGATGTTTAATAATTCTCGGTATAATGATGCTTTGGAATTGTTCTACAAATGTTGCTCATGGTGGTCTGCTGGAAAAACGCTAGAATTCTGTAGAATTTTAGTATGGTACTGCAAAATTAATTAATATGCCTATTGATAATTGCTGCAACATTTCGCAATTGTAGATTCTGTGGAGACCAATGTTGTAGGTAATATATTTTAAAAAGGGAGAGCAAGATGAATAAATAGTAATGGATAGATCATAGACATGCTGGTGACTATTTGGCAAGATTTTGGAAGTCAAAAACATATACTAGCAAAGTAGAATAATGAATATACAATTTGGATCTTTCTCTTAATGGCAGCAAGGTCCAGAAGGATATATATTAATATGCTGATGTTAAGGAATCAATCATTGGACTCCTCTTAGATCTCGGCAAATTTTTACAAACTCAAAAAGCTAGTATTTCCTGCTAATGAAAAATTTTATTGTTTACCTTCATAATCTCCGAGGAGCCTCGTTGATTTTTGGAGTTATAACACGATTTGTCGTATGAAATTTATGTTATAATACAATCAAAGTATATTATATAACTTACTTTGTCAGAGTTTAACGATAGTTACGTTAAATTCTATTTTTATTATATAAAATCTATATATGTAAATATCTATATTATGTCTATAATAATAAATAAAGCTTTTATTACACTATATAGGGATATAAACACAAAGCTTTAGGAACTACAACATAGGTTTATAATTGATCGAATGTATGGGTATGCTTCGAATACTAGGGGATTGTCAGTTGTTGTACTTAGTTGCCATTGTAAGTAATTTTGGATGTACGTGTGCCATGCATGTACTTGGAAAACTGCTATGCTAATGTATTCCATTGCTTAGAGTACTTTATTGTTTTGCTTAGTGTCTGCTGAATTCTCTAAACACCAACTTTAATGGAATAACAGCGATTGACCTAAACAGCTAAACCAAATATGTATCTTAACCCATTAGGGGATAGTATTGAGGATTATAGTACCGAATATCGGCTTTTCAAGGAGGAAAAGGAAGAACTTTCTTGTATCTCAGTGGATTAACTAGTAGGGGAGGAGGTTGCAACGAAGGTTAAGGACTAGCTCAATAGGATTTTGGGAGGAGCCAAAGTGTCTCCATTGTGCATTCTTAAATTTGGTGTCATTTGTGATTTGGCTCGCAAAACTTCTTAACTCGGACTAAAGTAAGTGTAATTTCTTTAATTTCACAATGGACCGGATAATGTCATGAGGATGGCATCTGATTTGTTGCATTGCACCTAACAATTGTTTGAAAACCTTGCATGATGTTTGCCATGTATAGTGTTGATCCCTTACCCCTTACTAAGTTGTGGTTTGCTCACCCCTCTATAGATATTTATGTAAGTGAAGATGACTAGAGAAAAGATGGATTGGGATTCAAGGACAACTCTAGGCTTTGTGATATAAACTTGGACATAGTTTTTTCAGACTACTAAGTTAATGTTTTATATTTGTAAGGGTTCGATTCAAAACCATATAGCTTTTGTACTTTCAAAATTTTAGTGTTTGCTCTTTTTTTTATATGAAGTACTAAATTATTTTTAAGTTATACTTGTTACACTTTTGTTGATTGGTGTATGTCAAAGCAGTTAAGCTTGTGCTACCTTGTGTATGACTTTCAATTTGTGATAGCTAAGGGTCAACTTCAATTATAGCTTGTTGAACATGGCGGATAGTTGCAACCTAACCAACTTTAAAGTATGACATTAAGCTTTATATTTAATGGTAAATGATACATTTCCAATGCCTATTGCTTATGCATGACAACATTGATTTTCGAGTGATGTAGTAATTGTCATCTATAGATTTTGCTAGTAGACTAAAACAAGAAATGGTTAGTGGAACAGTTAGGGGTTATTCAATGGGGCCATCGATGCTTCAGTTAGTGTAGGAAGTATGATAACAAATGGGCTAAAGTAAAGAGTGTAAATGTCTTACCAATGGGGGATTACCTTTTTTTATAGTGTAGATACAAATGCAAAAATATTTTTGAAAATTCTGATAAGGATCAATCTTTTAGTGGAGGAAAGTATATCTTATTATATTAGAAAAGTGCATCGATGGGTATCGACAGATCTCGAGAAATCGAGGATATGATTTGACCAATCGACTTCCCTTTCCTAGTGTCAATTTTTTTCCTCAATGCCAGGTCCATGTCTTTAGTTGAGTTCCTTGACAAAGTACCCTACTTATAAGAGGTCAAGCACTCTTCGAGGCTAAACGGCTTGGGATTCCAATAGATAGGTTTGATCTAGGGAGAGATTGTTCACTCAAGAAGTGCTTGGCTATAGGTTTGTAAAGCTTCAAACAAGTCAGTTAAGGGTTGTAACAGGTCGACCTACTGGTCGAGCCATAACCTAAATAGGTCGATTTAAGTTTGAGGAGCTTATGTCTAAAATTTTCTATCATTAATAATTATTATAAATTAAGATTCAATTGGATATTAAATTTGACAATAAATAAATTGGAGTAGATGGTTGCAAAAACATTCGAAGTTGAGATTATAAAAATAAATATTAACTTTTAGTCATAATATATACTTATACTGTTATAAACTTCATTTACTAGAACTAGCCTTTCTTTCTTCTTCTTCTTTTTTTTTTTCTTTTTTCTTTTTTGAGAATATTTGAATATGATTTGAACTTGTGTTGAGTCTACTATAATCCAAGTGTATAGCTACTGCTCTTATCATGAGACAAATTGGGATAGAGTGCGATTTTCCTTCTCCTTCAATATGTTTAATTAGTTGAAGAATAAAAGATGTACAAACTCATATCCAATTCTAAAAAATCTTAAAAAGATGGTTTTAAGAGTCACACTCAACCAAGCATATTTTACTAGCTGTCCCGTCATGCAGTTATGTGTAGGCCCTCGAGGGTTTTCTCTAGATCTCGTAATTAATGTATCTCTCACGTTGAGGTTACAGTTCTCCATTGAATCTATGACCATGAACTCTTTTGTTTTGAATATTGGGATTTGAGCTCTGGATTCAAATCATTAGGCTGGGATACTTGCATAGTGAACCAGAATATATATTTGCTTTTAAATACAAATAGGAAGTATATATTTAGAGAGATGAAAACTATGACAATTGTTTTACTATATAGTGTATATAAAAAATTTATATTTACCCCGTTCTCATGAGTTCAAATAAAGGAACGTGGAACATATAGAGAAAATATGTTGCATGTAAATAAAATTTATTCAATTATATATATATATATATACATTATTTGTATTTGAAGTTCTCCCTACTGGAATTGCCTTAAAGAGAGAGACTTTTTATCAGATAAAATCCTGACATTGCCAGTGACAAAGAGTACTGTCCTCAAGGTCATTTTCTGTGTTTGTACTTATTTCTCTTTGGGGAAAAAAAAAAAAAGAAAAAAGAAAAAAAGGCCTGTGTGCCACAACAATATAGCAGTTGAATTATCACTATCATGATTGATGATGAGTATCTTAGGTCTTGCAAAACCTGAAATGGTCATTGACACGTGACAGCTGCTTTATTATGTCTCTCTTTCTCCTCTCGCATGGTCAGCTCAGCCTATGGTACTGCAGCCTTATAAATCGTTTTATCTTGTTGGACTCTAAACGTGCCAAGTATCCCCGTTGATTTGTCCATTGACAAGAAACAAAATCGATATGCATGTGATCACTTATTTTCGTAGAAGCATCAATAGAGGATGTTCATGGGTAGGTTCGGTTTAATTCCATCCTTTTTGAATTCACTCTAACGTCAAACTAGATTTTCCTTTTCTTTTTTTCTTTTTTCCCTATGTTTCCATATTAAAATAATTGAGTCAAGATCAGGCCAAAACCAATATTGATATAATTTTTAGATCTTGATTAACAGATTTTTATGTTTTTGTTGGTGCAAGGATAGTTACTTTTGATAGATATATGAAAGACCATCAAGGAACATAGATTACATATAACTAGGTCTATTTTGTGAATTGGTTTTATTTTTTATTTTTTTTTGGTAGTCCTTATACTAAGAGAAAATTTTTCTTCAAAATAAATAAATAAATAAAAATTTAGCCACCAACAATATTTTGCCAAAAGTTCGTTCATTCGTAGAAGCCAGCCAGCTCGAAATTATTGATGACATGAATCAAAACTGGATTGCTGACTTAGAAAATTTGAGTTTTCTTCTTTTGCTTGTTTTTGTTTTTGTTTTACTCTTGTATAAACTTAACACTATATAGAGAAAGAATTAAGAGGGAAAGTAAAATTGATGGAAAGTGTAATTTTCAATACACTTTCCATTATTTGGGATAGGAAGGAAAGGGGAGAGATTAGATTTTGGATGGAAAGATTTTCTTGAGACCCACCAAATTATGTTTCTTTTTAAACCAAAGAGAAAAGAGAGGGAAAGTTGTTTAATTTCTCATTTTACCCTCTTTTTAAATTATCTTTTCACTTTTTTATTATTTTTTATGGGCACAATAATAATAGAATAGCGTAAATAATATTTAAGAATATTTATTTGTACTCCATATATATTTACGTATAAGTGAAAATATGTAAAATTACTTAAAATACTTGAAAATTGCCAAAAAAAAATTGTCAAATAATTAAAGAAAATTATTTAAAAAATCAAGAAAAAATCATAGAGGTGGGGAATAATCCATATTTGGGTCGTAGTAGTTGGGGGAAGAAAGAAAAAAATTTAGCCAATTAAATTAACGCAACAAAAAAAGGCAATTTAAAAGAGGATAAATACTTATCAAGTCAAAATTAATGCACCAAAATTTCTTTAGAGTTCTATAAATGGCTAATTTTTTTTACAAAAGCTCATTTGGATAGTTTTTGAAGTAGAAAAATTAGAGAGAATTGAAAATTAGAGAAAATTGGCATTTTACAAAAAATTGCAAAAAATCTGTACAATAAGAGTGATTGAACCAAACCAATGAATCACCATCACTTGGAACGAAGTCGCCGCCACTGCTACCCCCCTTACTACTACACCCTACACCTATTGCTTAGATTGGTCAACACACCTTAGACCGCCGCTGGTGGCCGAAAGTTCAAAAGCTTGGTGAGTCTAAATTTCGGCTGATTTTGTATAATTTATTAAAATTATTAATTTTTTCCATAAAATTATCAAATTTATTGTTATGATGTTTTATTGTATATAGATTTAGTGGAAAATATTGATTAGATATAAGGTGCTTAAGAAATCATGTAAAATCGAACATGTTTCAAATTAAAAATAAATAGGCTTAAGAGTATAGTTTTAGACTCAAATTTTTTTTGTAGGCTACTTAGGTAACATAGAACAGTGTTACAAAACCCTTTTTCAAAAATTAATTTTTGAAATTTTTAGACTTTAAAATGATGCATAAAATGAGTAATTTAAGACCAATTAGGTTTAGTGCATAATTATATGTTTTAGAATGTTGAAATCTAATGGAGTATGCTATTTGTAGCATTTTGAGTGTTAGATGTAATTGTTAAGGTAATATGTAGTAAATATTTAATAGGTAAAAATGATAAATTTTAAGTTAATTTTATAATTTAGGACATTAGGTATAAAATCTGATTTGGGATAAATTTAGATATTTTGAGATGTTAATTGTTATTGAGAGATGATATTTGAAGTGATAGAAATATTAAATGTGTATATTATGTATATATATTAAGTGATAATGTATAATATGTAAGTATTAGAAATTAATGAGAAAGAAAATATTAAGTTAAAATTGATATTATAATAATAATAGGAATATATATAAAATCTAGTATGGGACTTAAATTTAAGTGTTTATATGAAAAATATAAAATTTTTTCATATCGAAAATAAATTTGGTAGTTAAATTAGGATAAAGGATATACTGTACAAATTAAAATACTTGTTAGAGGTTAAGTATGATATTTAGGATATCCGCAAATAATGTGATTAATTTCACATTATATGTCGAAATGAATTCTTAAGTTTTATGTATAAAATTCTTAATAAAAAATTGAATTAAAAACCTAATTTAGAAACCGAGTTCAAAACTAAATCAGAACTCAACCTAAATTAGGAATAATTTTAAGAGATTTAAAAACCTGAATAATTAAATATATTAAAAACCCAAAACTAAAGATACCATAAAAAAATTATAGAATGAAGTTTATATAAGATAGTTATAGACACATATACTAAAATAATATTTGTAATATAGGGATTATTGGCGATGACCAATACGAGTTCACCTCGAGTGAGTAAGCAAAGAGTTCAAGTAAGTTGAAATTAATACATTGCTGTATTTTGGAGTATTAATTTATAGTACTCGAAGGCTTGAAATTGTATTTGTTAAATAGTCAATTGTATGTATGTATTTGTTTTTGAGTTGATGATGTGATTTGATTTACTACTTTGGCTTGTATTGTATAATTTATATGAAATGATTGATCACGTTAAACTGGACCTAATCAAATATATGACTTGTAAACATAAATAAGACATGCATAGCAACCCATTAGGGAAAACTTAGGGTTTTCTAAGTAATAGATGAGGAGGTTGCGGTAAGGGCAAAATTAATAATTCGAAGGTAATATTGGAAGGAACGCTGTCTCTATTATATAAGCCTGGGTTTGGTCGTGAGTTATTGCATTAATGAAAACTCTTTAACTAGAATTGAAGTAAGTGCAATTTCTCTAATCTTACAGAAGGCCGGACAACGTCGTGCGATGATATTTACTTGAACATGCATTGCACCTAATAATTTAGTTGATAACCTTATTTATGTTTGTTGTATGGTTTTAAGTTTTCATCCCAACTTACTAAATTATGGTTACTTACATCCCTATAGACGTTATATATAGGTGCTAGCAAAAAAGTGGCTTATAATTATCCGAAAGTTAGCAACTGTTGGATCCTAAGAGAGTGAGAATATAAAACCGAAGATATGATACACTTACAAGTTTGAATTTTATCTTTAAAGTTTTTATGTATTGCTTAAGATGATTATGTTTAGACTACTAAATCTTGTAATATACTCAAATTATGTTAGAATAAATATGTATCCCTTATAATTTCATAGGTAAAGAACATATTTCCTTATGAACCATTTACTTCAAAGTGGGTTAATTATAGACTTCTTACATAAATCAGGTCTAAGATGATGGCTGTATAGTTAGCTTTTATTTTAGAATGGTTTGTATGACAAGATTGTTACGACTTTATCATTTCAAGGCATAACATAAATGAAGTGTAAATATGTACGAATATGCAACCCTGTGTGTGTATGTGTGTTGTACTTTGTAATCCTAATGCCATTCAAGCATCATGTGCACTCATTTGCATTTTCATATTTAAGGCAAATTGCACAAACCACTTTGAAAAGTTTTCGTAATTGTATAAAACACCTTTTATTGTTAAAATTAAGTACTTACATCCTCATGATGGATACAAGGATTAGGTTCTTAAATTATTTAATGGTTAGCATGTACACTTTTAATAATGTGGAAAATTTTCAAAATAAGAATACTTGCCACATCATTACATTATTAATGTGGCAAACATTCAATTTAATTATACAATTTTAATATAGGTACTTGATTTTGGGTCATTAGCAATGGTAACCACTTAGTTGATCACACACTTCCACCCTTAAAGAAAATTGTTTTTCTTGTTATAATGAAGTACTTCTCTTTGATAACCATTATTTTTTATGGATGCATTTTCCATTCTCTAATTTTTAACATTGACTAGTTGGCAACGCACTTACGATAAGTACAATAAAAAAAAATCTAGACTTTTGGAATAATATTTGTCATCTTAAGAAATTCATTTATAGAGACTTAGATCAAATAGGCCATGAAAAAGTTGAGTTAAGGCCTGCAAAATATATTCAGGTGAGTGATATAGCCAGGTGTTGTCCGATAAGCCACTTAGATACTTAAGTTAAAATATGTGGGAAGCTAAAGTGATAGTAAGATGGCATGATAAGGGAATGCAGATCTTTTTTTTTTTTCTTCATTTTTCGTTTCCCTTCTTTTTGGCTAACTATATTACAACTTAGGGAGGGGGAAATCAACTCTAGTCTAACTTCTTGGATGATCAATATTTATATCAGTAGATTATAGTAGCCTTTGCAATGGAATGTAGATCATACTCAAAGGGTTGATATCATATTGATAGGGAGTGATGGCGAGATAAAGATAGTAAGCTGATAAACATGGGGAGAAAGTGTATCTTAATATAATAGGCAAGTGTACTTCCTATTATATTAAATCTCAAGATATACAAGGATGAGGGGAAGACGGTTGAGTTTCCTATATTGGAGTCTATTCCTTTGGCTGGTGAGCTTTTGTCTCTATCTGAGCACTTTGAATAAGTTTGCTAAGCCATGAAAGGCTAGTAATACTCCTTAGAGGGAGGTTTGGGCTCTAACTATAAGGTTAGTGAGTTGTAGGTAGCTCATGTCATTAGGGAGATCTTAGTCAAAGGTTTAAGCGAGTTGGATCAAACTCTTGACAGGTTAGAAAAAGGGCTAAATAGCTCGATCCATGTCCTAAACAAATCGATGTGAGCTAAGGGACTCATATCCAAAATAGCCTATTAATAATATTTACTATGAAAAATTAAAAAAAAAAATTAAATGAAGGTAATGATAATATTTCAAAGGCTACCTCATATAGTAGGTGAAAGATGAAAAGGAGAGAAAAAAGAAATTATTTAAACTTTTTTAATTATCCGTTGAAGAAGCTTTTATAGCATAAGTATGAGAAATCTTTTTAAATATTATGATTTAAACTTTTCTGGTTATTCATAAAAGAAGTCTTTATAGCATTTTAACTCATGATTTCTTACCATACTAATAATAATACTGATCATAAATTAATTGTTTCATTAAGGATCTTGTTATATATTTGTCAAAGTAATGTAAAACAAACTTATGATAAAATATTATTTGGTAAGAGTTTCTCATATAAACAGATATTACTTATTGAGAATATCATAAAACTCATTATAAATGAGCTGTAATTGAATTTTACATTTTGAATAATTGTAGATAGAAGAAATTATATATGATGCCAAAACAAAAAAATAAAAATATGGTCAAAAAATGTTTGTAATATCAAAATGTAATTGAGTCTTAACAAGGTGAATGTGGATGAACTTGTAAACATTAATTCTAATTGAAATACAAATAATAATATGAGATTTTTGTACTAAATAATACAATTAATGTATTTAAAAATTATTTTATTGCTTGCTAAACTTTGTTGATGAAATAAGATTTTTTTTTTTAATTGAAACATTTATTAATAGTAAATGTGATGACATTATCTATAAATGTAACAAATTGAAAGGTAGAACATAAAAAATACAATAGATGTGTATATAACAAGCATGTTTTGAATTTCAATCAAATAGTTGTTATAACCTATATTTGTTTCTTATCAAGTAATATATAAAGATGTGACTTTTATTACAATTAATAGATCTAGATGTGCATGTACTTTGATTTGTACTAATTTAAG
The DNA here is from genome assembly GCA_024138005.1 of Lumnitzera racemosa. Lineage (NCBI taxonomy): Eukaryota > Viridiplantae > Streptophyta > Magnoliopsida > Myrtales > Combretaceae > Lumnitzera > Lumnitzera racemosa. The sequence continues at coordinate 39,592,594 of JAMXBC010000007.1, forward strand.
ATGAGAAATAAAATAGATATGTAATTAGAAACAATTTAAGTTGTGATATATATTTTAATCGTGTAAAAATATTATTTTTGAACTATAACAATGAAATATCATTTTTTAAACATTATTCTTTTTAATAAATGACAACTAAATTACCATGATGATGAAAGGAGATCGTAAACACAATTAGTTGATTACTAAAAAAAAAAAAAATGAAATAGTACATATCAGATGCAAATCTAAATAAAATATAAGATAATTAGGCTCTCAAAATGTAATACTCTAACTGCTTGATATCGCTATGAATTAGGGTACTCGTACTATTTAGTGCTTCTAGGAAAAATTGTTGAAATTAAGTTAAATTTTAATATAATGTTACAAAAGTTAGAAAAAGAGTCATAATAAGATTAATTCCCAAAATAAAGCTAATATAAAATTTAATTTCAATAAAACATGTGTTTATCATGATCACTTGACAATTATTAGAAACTCAAGATTTGGTTTTTGAAAGATAATGAAACCTTATAAATAAATTATTTAACTTATAAAATTAATATTTGGAGTCAAATAACATATAGTGTAATAACATAATTATATTGTACGTGTTGTATGCATCGATATGTAAATACATTGATTTAATAAATTAAATAATACCTAAAATTATAATAAATTACCAAAAACTTATAAAAAAATGACAAAACCACTTAAAATAATTTGGTAAGTAGCATGTACCTAGTTGGAGCTTCAAAGATAGCAAACATGAGTTATCCATAGGATATATTATTTAATTAAATTAGCATTACACCTAATATGTTAGCAAAATGACACTTGTAATTACTTTTCTTAAATTCACCACTAGTAACATTATAAAAGGAGAAGTTGGATGAGTTTTGGATCATTTGGACAAATAAAAACAACAAAACACTCCCAAATATATCAAGTTTAGTATTTTAACAACAAATAGCAAAAATACTAGGAAAATAGGTGGAAATAAGGTTCTTAAGACTATGCACGACCTAAAAAAGAAGGTCTTTGGACTTAAGCAACTAGTGGTGAGAGCAATTTTATTGACAAGGGTTGTGGTGGTTAGAAGGTAGTCGAATGGCTATGTACCGGTGAGTCTAATTTTAGCATCCAATTTTTATTAACTTATTAAAAATAACAAATTAAAGTAGAAAAATGTGAAAAATTGTTTCATGGAGTTATGTACTTTAAAGCAAAAATTTTATTTTGTTAAAATATTAATGATTTATAGTACTTGCTTAAGAAAATGTTATATTATTATGAATTTTTAATTAATTTTTTGAAATATTAAACAATCTGTTTTCTAGTTAAAAATTTTTGTATAGCATACTTATATTATTTATTAAATTTTAGTATTAAGAATTTCCTAAAAAATCCTACATTTTTTATTTATTATAATTTAATTGAATTAAACTAGCAATTTTTTTTATTGAAGAAAACAACGAGTTTTAAGTGAATTTTTGCATTGAGTCCATAAATAAGAGTTTCTAGTAGAAAGTGATGATAGAATAAGTGTTCAATTTTATTTCTAAGGTTAAATATGGGTATATACTTATTTTATGTTAACTTTTAGTAAATTTGGACCAAAAGTAATATTTTCGAAAAATCTATATAATATGATAATTTGATATTTTCTATAATTAGAACTTAAAAGTATATAATTTTGTGAGTCTAAGGTACTTTTTATGAGATTAATTGACTGTATATACAAATCATTAGCTAATTTCCTCATATTTACTTATATTTTAAGTAATATAGTGAATTTGGTAATTCATAATAAGGATAATTTAATAAGGTAACATTGGATAGCCTTATTTTGGTATAAACCCTCTTATTGGTCTTAATTTAACATGAGCAATAAAAAGTAATAGTTCTTTAAGTAATATAATAGTTTGACGTAATTGGAGAGTAAATCAAGGTAATATCAAAGGCTACAATTAGTAGTACTCATGTAAATGAAGTTTAACACTTAATTAGAAGTTTTGATTGAGCTTTTGGACTAATAGGGACTGCGGATATATGTAAATATCATTTGTTTAAGAGTTTTAAAATTAGCTTGAATCAAAGGATAAATCAGATGGCAATTTAGAGGATAAATCAAAGGTTAAATAAGAGGTTGACTAAGAAAAATACTATTTTAAAATACATGCTATAAACTATAAACCCTAACTGTAAATAAGTTCATATCTGATATGTGGTTGACTATAGTACTATGTGCACATCTCTTCGGTCATATAGTTGAAGGGGAACATGGTGTTTTCACTTAAGCTTGTAATTACCGCTTATATTAAGTAAGTGAATCTAACTCATACTTAGAGTAAATTTATCTCTACCTATGATACTGTGTGCTATTTGATGTATGTAATGATTGAATATGACTATGAATCTTAGTTGGACTGTTATCTTGTGTTTTTTGTTGTTGACATGATGGTTGTTGATTGTCATAATTAGCTTAGAGAGGAATGCAGGAACTAACAATATCTTCTGGGTGTTCACCTAAGTGAACATTGAGTGAGATAATAGAATTTACGAGGTAGGGATTGAAAACTAGACTTGAATATCTAAGTTGAATAAAACCTAAAATTGTATGAGTTAAATGATATACTTAGTTATTGTTACATAGTATGACACAATACAACACGGTACGGCATAAATAGAGACTTATAAGTCAGAATTTTCAAAATATGAAGTTTTTGATAGTGAAGAAAACATTGGTTTTATGAACTTGGTTTTTAAAACATATAGATTTACATTGCTCGAATAACCCAACTACTCTTTGTAGTTTGATTTAATAGAATTAGGGTTGGGGTTCCTATTCCCAAACCGCTTCTTGTAGTCTCTGGGTTGTTAGATATTGTATTTAGATGCTTAAGTATGTTGACTAATCGAAAGTGTGAGTTAGGTAAGCTTAAGATATCGGTACCGATGCATGCTAAATGCATGAGTATAGTATATAGCATCACTGGCATAAGACTTAGCTTGATTATCACTTGAATAACAACTTAGTTGTTGCTTATGCTTATACTATATTTTTTGTGGACTCTACCTATTTTGTGTTATTTACAAATCCACTCTCATTCAGCTTTAGAAGTTAAGAGGATAAAGTATTTTATTCCCAGTTTAGCAAGAGCTTGGAAAGGCCCAACACTAAGGGGGATGCATTTTGAGAACATTAGTCGGATTAGCATCTTTTGGACAGAAACCTATGCTAAGTTTAGAGTTCTTTAATATGAAGAAGAAAAGAAAAGAAATAAAAAATTTCTTATTTTGTATATGTAAATAGTAAAGTGTACATACAAGTTTTAAACCAAGTCTAAGGTGAACTCCAATGGAGCATCTTTTTGTCATATAAATGAAGTTATCTTATGTTAAATGAGTAGATTGTGTTAAGTCATAATAGATATTCCTAGATGATGATATATCCTATACTATGTTGTGATGTGGCCCAAGACTTCAAAGGTGATATATAATAAAATTCTTGATCAAATTAGAAATGAAAAAATATATAAAATATATAATAAATGGTGATTGGTAAACTACCAATATGGGTATTTCAATGATTATGAAAAATTGTAATGGGCCTAGTGTCAACTTAACAATTCAAAATAATCATAAAAGTAAAACTACTCCTTAAGTTTCATGGCAATATGTTTGAGTAAGAGTGTTGAGAAAAAGAAAGTTAAGTTTGTGGGAAGAAAGAAAAAAAAAAAAAGGAGAGAGAGACAGAATATTGAGGTGAAAAAAAATGAAAAGGGATGCAAATTACTATTTAATAAAAAGATGATGAATTATCGAAGTTGGAATCATAATAGGAAATTACTATTTTGGTGAAGCATTTTTTTGTTAGTAGAGTTTAGTTGATTAAAGATACCATTTTAGTATGTACATTTCTTTATTGTAATAACTTTGACTTACTAAAGATTTATTAAAAATTATTAAGCATTTAGTTGGGTTTTCAAAAAAAAAAAAAAATCAAATAACAAATGTTTTTAATGCAATTAGGTCATTTTGAAAAAAAAAAAAACCATAAGCTTGTTGAGTTTAAATAATATATATATATATATATATATATTGTTTAAAGGTAGCAATGATAAGCTTCATGTAAATAAATCACTCATGCAACTAAAGTTTATTTAAATATGATTTATGTGTTTTTAGAGAGAAGGAAATGAAGCAAAAACTTGTAATTCATGGGCAATTACAATCAATTTATCTATTAGCATTTTATGTCTACTTCTAATTAACAACTACTTTTTAAAATGTTTCCTAATGTTAGAATATATAAATAAATTATTTAATACCTACTTTACTTTTATGAATATAAAGAAAAGAACATGAAAATGAATCATAGGAAAAAAAAAGAAAAAGAAAATCTTTAAGCTAGATAAAATGAAATGACGAGTTCATGAATTGAATGCAGCAATTTCAAAATTCAATTAAATTTTAGGTACTTGATTATAAATTAAATTTAATTCCAACACAAAAATTTGCATAAACCATATTGAAATTGAATAACTGGATTTGATATTTTCCATGTTAGCAATTTAAACGATACGTTAGATTTGTTATTTTAAAATATTACCAAAATAGTAAAAATGCACACACCGGCTACCACATGATGAAAAGATGTGAGTCCCACATATATTTTAGGGGTCTAAGTGCTCAATTTTAAAATTAAAGGGTTACAAAAGCTTTTGGGGGTGGTTTATGTAATTTACTTTACACAATTTGTATAAACTTATAACACAGTAGCACCTACTTAAATACTTAGCCATATATGGTAAACCTAATATAGTACTCCTAAATATTAGGTGATAGAACTCTAATTATCAATATGTTTGTTGGTATAGTAGTTTGGAGTATATCAAAACTCGAAAGTTAAATATGGTTAAGTTAGGTCAATCTTAGGAGGATAGGTAACTTCTTGAAAAGTTGCTGTACTAAATGATAAAACTGCTAAGTTGTTACAACTATTATTAGAGTAGCCCATCAGTAGGTAGGACAAAATCCTTACTTAATGGTTATCTAAGACCTATGTAATTAAACCAACGAGGATATCAATTCTATAAGGGGGAGTAGATTGTAATACTCATCAAATAATAGGCGACTAATTATCTAGATGCCTTTTGGTGTAGCGGTTTAGAGTACGCCGAAACTTTGGAATTAAGTGTGCTTAGGCTAGATCAATCTCAAAATGATAACCTCTTGAAAAGCTAATACATTAAGGTAATATTTGGTTGTGCAATTTTCATAGTATTAGACTAAATAAAAAAATTTGTCCTATGTTTTATTTGTAAATTTACTTGGTGACTAGACAAAAATTAGGTTGATGAACCGAATAAAATGCCTAAATTTTATTTCATCTATATTATAATACAAAAATGAAATTCACTAGATGAAAAAAAAAAATTATATTTAAAAAAAATACTTTTCTATGTTATAATATTAAGTTAATGAACATTCTTTTTATTAAATATTATAAAAAATTATTTATTTTATAATATAAATAATTAATTTTTAATATAAGTTTTATGTTTAGTACTATACAAACTAAACATAGTATAATAAGCTTGTACTGTTCAATTCTCCTTATACTCGTTCTATTCAGTTCTTTTTATCTAGTTTAGTCCTTATAATCAAATGTTACCTAAAGAACAAAATCATATGTTATTCTACGCTAAAGTATAGAATACCTTGGTAGGAGGAGCTCTAGTCAGTTTGTTACACCTAATCATATACGATACTAGTAGGACATGCAACAAAGGCGCATTGTAAAAAAAGAAAAGTGAAATGATTATGTGATTAACTAAACATGATATATCAAATTATTGGCAAAAGAATTTTATGACATAAATCTCTTCGAACTAAAATGTTGATTTATGTAATTTTGCAATGAAAAATATGTGATTTTTTTTTTTGGAAGCACGAGGAAGGAGAGATTTGAACCTTAGTCTATCCTAATAAAAAACTAATAGCAATACTATTAAAGTATAACAGCCTTAAATATGTAATAATTTTAATAAATCAGAATAAAAGAGAGATAAAAGTGGATGGTAAATGGTGTAATTGTTGTGAGATAAATGTGGATAGTGAATGATGGTTAAGATCTAATGAAATCTAAATGTATCTATATTATTGAAACAAGTGATTTTTTCAATTTCTCCCAACTCTTATATCAACTATCAATTATTTTAATAATTACTATATTTGCTGATTATTATAATCTTCCCATTTTTAACACACCGCAAACACTGATGTCCAAATATTTTGCGCTTTCAAAATAGGAATGCATGTTGCCACTTATTATATTAGCAAGGCATGTATACTCGTTGCTAACTACTGGAAAATGTAACTCCTCTACATTAGTTGGTTTTCCTTCGTGTCACTACTATTACTCCTCAACAATAATTTAAAATATCTATCTTCTACTACTATTAAAGAATTGTTCCATTCAACTCCACTCAATATATTATCTACCTATTAATATTAAGTGAATAATTAATAATTTCACTCTAATTCATAACTCTGTACTTTTAAATCATCTTTTCCTATTTTTAAGGGAGCAGTTTCTATCTATACTCACATCTACTCCCACTTTGTTATATTGAAGCATTTTAAATCTATTTTCGAGAAAATGGGAAATATCAATAACACAATAATAATTACTCATAGCAATTTTTTTATATAACTATCATTTTCTATAATGAGGGAATGCCACGTAATGCGAGTAGATTAGACGTGGCAGTTTCCTCTCATATAACGACAGCTTGCTATGAAATGCAATTGTTAATAAAGTTTCCTCAATCTGGCATGGAGACAAATTATCTTTTTTCACTTAAAAACAATCAAATTAACATTGTCATTTCATGGCAATTAAAATACTCATAGGTAAGTTTATGTCTTGAAGTGTCACGAATTTGAATTATTGATGTAAGTTACAGTTGAATTCTCTTTTAATCATTGTTTATTTCAATCCTTTACTTCACATTACTAGTGATTTATATGATATTTTCCCAAATAATACGAGTGAGATCAATACTGTGGTTGATTTTTGTTCATTTGATGATAATGTCAAGTATCTTCTCTTCCAAACATTTCATACAAAAATAAATACAATAGTTGTTGCAAAAGTGGTAATAAATAAATATTATCCTGTTAAATGATAATTTTGAAGATGTGAATAAAAGAAACAAAAAACCACATTATTGTCTCATTTTCTCTTTTTCACAACTGTTCCCATTTAATTTTCATCTTTCTCATCCCTCGAAGTATATTATGAGCATTTAAGGTATTTCTCTAAGAAAATTTTTTGTGATGATGACTTCTCATCAACAAATGCAAGAAATTATATATATCTAAATATGTAGACACACACACCATAATAAACACTTAACGTAGGGGGAAAAAAAAAAAAGAAAAGAAAAGAAAACCCCGTTGCAATGTGGAGCAAAAACAGAAAGTTAACTTGGTTAACGAAAGGGGCCTTGATAAACAACAAACAAAAAGAAAATTGCATGTTGCAGACAAAGTATATAACATAGCATTGGCCATTTTGTTTTTTTTTTAAGAAAAGAAAGACGTTATTTAACATATAATTTGTACATTCCACAGAATATTCCCAGATTTTTGTTTTGTTGTCAAACACCATCGTTTTCATATTCCACGCCGTTTTCAGATGAAAGAATAACAGCTTGGTAATTCGGGTATATATATATATATATATATATATAATATATATATATATATATATATATATATGCTTATATTTTTTATCAATGGCTCCACATTTACTTCATTAATCAGCATGGAAAAATATCTTTGCCTATTGTTGAAACAACGTCGTTTAGCATTCTACTCTGATTCCATATGAATGTGTGATGACATCGTAAGCACTCTTCATCAATGTGTATATTTTATATGTTTTTTTATTTTTATTTTTTTCCCGGTTAGTATATTTTATACTTTTTAATATCATAAATCGAATAACTTGTCATCTCAATTTGCATATATAGCTATCTGACCTTATGTTATCCTCTTTTTTAGGTCTATAATGGAAACAAATAAAAGATCAATTTTCTCGTGTCGGCAGTCATTATCAAGCTCGAGAACCATGCTTGCATAATGACAGATAACAAATGTACAATTTTTATTATTGATTAATCGTATGATTTTTTTTTTTTAATCCAAATAACCTAATGCTCTTTTTGCTGTGTAAGAAATATTTACTGTTTTGCTAAGATGAACTTAGTTTTAGTCAAGGAATATCCCCATTATATAGTTAATTTATCTATTTCATGTGCTTAAGAAAAACATAATTATATTTTTTAACATTCAGTACCACATACCGTATCCCATAATTATCATATATTTTTATTTGACAACTACATTTTTTTTTTTATGGTGGTGATTATAATTTTATCTTATCTCCATTATATAGTTGATTTATCTATTTCATGTGTTTGAGAAATACATAATTATATTTTTTGAAAATCAGTACCATGTACTATATCACATAATAATCATATGTTTTTATTTGACGACTACAACTTTCTTTTCTTTTCTTTTTTTTTTTATGGCGGTGATTATAATTTTATCTTTCACACAGTAGTCAATGAAGCTAAATTAATCAATGGAAATAAGGAACATTTTACAGCTAATATGTAAGTTTTTTCATGATGTTTTACCTTCATATTTTATTCATTTTCTGGTTTAATTGTCTAGAGTTTCAATTAACATCATTCAATTAATATCTTTCATTTTTTTTTTATTTCTTTCATTTGTTCATTTTGTTTATTGACTTTGGAAAATCTTAAGTTTCATTTTTTAAGGTAATTTATATAGTAGGTGAATTAACTTGATGATTGGATGCTCAAAGATATAGGTTTTGTTCTTATACGAAATTTGCAATGTCATGATGAAGAATGCGGGTCTTAGGAAGTAGATATTGAAAAGTTTAATTTGCTTTTGCTTTCGTGATAATAAAGTGAGACCAAGATACCACTGATATATTTTTTTTCCTCTTTATATAATACGTTAAATTAAACGTGACGTGCATTTTTGCATTGAAATTTCAGTTTGTAATTTATGGTCAAATGAAAGGCAGTCGGATGTCCTTTGTGCTTAAATAATGTGGATTATTAATAAATAGGTTCACATATGCTCTTAATTATTCTATTTCATCATAATATTTCCATTTAACCACAATCAATTTTGCATAATCTTTTTTTTTTTTAATGTTCATTCTCCACTACTTTATACTATATCAATTTATGTATATTTGGAAGAAATTTCGTTTTGTAACCATCACGGGAGAGTACGGTCTTAGCAACCATAAACAATATAAAATCAGGATAAGTTAAACTACTAGTGTATTTTTTCTCTCCTATCACTTCCCAGTTCCCAATAATAGTTATATCTCCATACGCTTTTATTAAATACATATTAATGTACAAAAATGATGCCTACTTGTTATTATTGAACATTATAACCCTCAAATTATAGTGATGTTGATGTAGGGTAATACTTATAAATCTATATAGTCAAGCTATTATTAATACACATAAATAACCCTATATATTCAAGTTACAAGAAATACACATTACTATATAGTGATTTGTTAAGTGAAACTTAGTAAATAAACATTAATATATACATTAGTGCATAATAAATAGACGTTAATCTTTCATAATATTTAAGATTAGATGTCTTTACCAATTTTATGAACTTTTAATTTGTAATTTTATTGAATATCCTTTGAATGTTTGATAATTTTTGATAAATCATATAGGTGAAGGTTATTAATGTAATTAATTATCTATTATATTAAGCAAAAATAATAGCAGCCATTATAACATATACCAATTCGCCTCGTTTAAAAAGATGAGATTATCAAATGAATAAATTTAAAATTTATATATTAAAAAAATATAAAAATTTGGGTACTTATAATATCTTTATCCCATAAGCAAAGTATTCTACTTTTGGTTTGACATGTTTGTGCAACTTCTAAAAAAAAAGTAGCTGTCACAACTAAAATATCCCTTGTCTAAATAATATTTAATAACGGAAACAACATTCAATGTATTTATCTCTCTTCTATCACAATCCCTTTCCCTCTCTTTACGAAGGACATATTATTGTATAATAATGAGCATTAATAATTATATCCTTATACAGTTAAAATATAATATATGTACATTGATGTACCTAATAAATAAATATTCCTCTATTTTCACACTTCTATATAACTTCTACCAAAAAAGTTATTCTTCCTAAAATGGCTTTTATGTAAATAATATTTACAGCACATTCAGTTTCCAAGAATCGAATGGGTATTGTACAGCTATTACATGGAGCCCCCCATTACATCGTTTCGTTGGACTTTTTGCACCAGTTATATCCATGCGGTCGTAAATGAGGTTATGGGCGCGCTCGTAATGGGAATTCATTCCCGGGAGAAAAGAATCCAAATTCCTTGTCCAACCCGACCCTTTTTATCCTAATATTACCCACACCAATAATCATTATTATTTTTTACTTGGGAGTGTTTTAAATATTTCACTTTTAATTCATGTCTTATTCCCTATTCCATTATACAAAGTAAATCATATAACAAAACACTATAACAACTATTCACTTATTATATATTTATTCCATTTCTAAATAATTGCAATTCAATACCCCTTCTTATTCCATAAAACCAACTAAATGAGACGTTAGTAACTTTAAACAATATAGAACATATTTTTCTCTATCTTCTAACTAAAACCTTCCTCTCTTTGTCTACTATCTATTAATATCTAGTAATAATTATAAGCCTGTATGGTTAACATATTAATGTACAATAGTAATGACTATTATTATTATTATTATTATTATTATTATTATTATTATTATTATTATATAATGGTAACATGTATAGTCAATTTGTAGCACATACACATTGATATATAATAATAATTATATCTCTATATAGCAAGATTATAGTTAAATACATATTAATAATGTATAGCAAACATGTACTAATATATAGTAATACACATTAAATATTTTCTATTAGGTCTTATCAAATTATTCATCTTCTTTGTTTGCTTGAAAGAATATTGCCTCTCATTTATTTCTCATGTCCTTAGTTTGTATTGACTATTAATAAACATTGGATATTTATGTTTTTCATATTTGTAAAAAATATATGTATATTGTTATTATATATATATATATATATATATACACAAACACACACATACACACACATTGCATGTGTATGTTTGCTAAGAGTATGTTTATAAAAAGGTTTGTAAAATGGATATTCAGGATGTCATCGAAGTTAAACATATCTTCATTTAAGCACCTCTTTATTTTATAAAAGAATATTTTAAGCAAATGTTCTTCATCTTTATTTAATTTTTCATGAGTCCCGTGAAATAAAAAATTAATTAAAAACTATTTAATATACTTTTTTTTTTATAACTATACTAAATAAATAGAAAAAAATCAATTTAAAGCAAGTAATTTAGAAAAAATTAAATAGTAAAGGTTACCATTGTATAATGGCATGCTTTAATATTGGGTTCAATAAAGCTATTAGACATAAATATTGCTCAAAAGTGGCAATGTATTAAAAGAAAAAAATTTATGGCACCTAATATAATGGCCATATGGCCAACTGTCAGAAAAAATAAAGTGAAGAGCTAGCTCTTCATTGAGTATCTCTCTCAAATTAAACACCTATTCATAGATGCAAATTATAAAGGGAAGGGTGTGTTTGATATTGTTATTTGTAGATATCCTTTTATAAACATGCTTTAATAAGTAACGCACCAACAAGGAATTATTACCTTTGATGTTTTCCATAGATATTAGTAATTGCTAAGTAGCCATGTAAAAAAAACAAATATAAATATCCTAATAAGCACAAAAAGACCACACAACCGTTTAATAATTTGTTATAACAAGAGTAACATCTTTAGTAGTGTTGATAGAGCTTTCTAGACTTAGACCTCTCAAGCTTGTACAGACCTAATTAGGCTCATAGCTTAGGTTTTACTTCTCTAGACTCGGCCTCCTTATCCTCATGGCTGGCCCCAACCTAAGACCATTATATTCCCTATCCAACCATGATAGTCTCCAGTAGTTATGATATTACAGATAAAGTTAAATGACCAGGTTAATAATCACCTCTTACAATTACAAACCACGTCGAGCTTAGTAACTCTATTACCCATCACTTGTAGACATGGCTTCTACTAACTAATGACTTTCCATCTGTTGGCTTTATTCCTCTATAAATACAAGGCTACTACCCAATAGTAAATTATTTAATACTTTGTACATTTAAGCTAGATATTACTTCCTTATGTCCTTACAATTTACATACACTCTTCATTGATTTAAGCATCAGAGTAATTATGTCGGATAACAACTCGACACCCTTTACCTATTCTTTTTTATAGGCTTGCATTGTTTGTTAAAGTCCTCATCACTTCAAATCTCTATTGGCCAAAACCTAGAGATGACACTTAACACCGTCTTTGGGAAACCTAACTTTGTCCCCTACCAAAACACATTTTAAACACTTACCTAAATACAATCCTTATTTTTGTATTAGTTGCCATGTTTCGTGTCATCGACCCCAACAAGAACTAACCCATGGACAATCAAGCCCTAGTTGAGCAAACATTGGAGCAATGCTTGAATTGATTGGAGTAGCTACTTGGAGCAGTTTGTTACTCACAACAAAGAGCTATGGGCTAGGCTTGATGAAGCCAAATGACGTAATAGGTAAGTGCTTAAAGCTTTTTGATGCTCATATTAGGCACAATAACCAACATCAACAGTAGAATGGTAAGATCAATTACTTAATCTTACAGTGTAGGAATAGCAGGCGCAATCCATAGCCACCTGTAGTCACGCCCTTATTGACAATGAGTAGGTGGCCGACTCTTATGGAGAGCTAGCATACTCTGTAGTGTCAAGCTTAACTGGTAGATAATGCCAACCTTATGCAATTATAAGGAGGCTCTTTAAGTAGTAAGGGAGCAAAGTAGCAGACGATGCTAGGCTGGTCACCAATAATAAAACCCTTTTCACTAGGGATTTCCAGGATGAAGTCTTGCTTTCAAAAAATAAACTTCCTTCCTTAGACCAATATGATGGCATAGGTGATCCTGATGATCACCTCCTCCATTTCCACACCTTCCTAAACGTCCATGGTCATGACAATGCTATCATATGCAAAGTTTTCTTAAGCACTTTGAGAAGGTAGCTCGAACATGGTTTAACCACTTACTTAAGAATTCTATTGGCTCCTTTGATGAGATGTCTTGCAAGTTTAGTCTTTACTTCAAGGTTAGCAAGCCTCCATCTAAGGACATTTTGTCCTTGTACTTATTCAAGTAAAGAAAATGAGAGACTTTATGAGAATATGTGACTCGGTTCAACAATATTGTGGTTGAGATCCCTTAGTTAAATGAAGGTATAACAGTACATTCCGCATAGCTCAACATTAGACCCTCTAGGGATATTTGCCATTTGCTTGTGAGGAGTAAGCTAAAGACCCTAGCAAAATTTTAGATTAAGGCCCAAAAGTATATGAACTAAGAAGACAAGCCAAGCACAGTGCCGATTGAGAGAGGTCAAGTGGAAATAAGGATAAGGAGAAGTTGTTCATTAAAGATTGCCTTGGTAGTAAGGCATTGAGTAAAGCTGAAGGGGAGGGCTCAAGTAGCAAGAAGTGTTGAGTCGAGTAGAACCTACTTCTCCCTCCCATCTATACACACCACATGCCCCTAAACTAACCTATTGCTTAGGTCTTTGTTGAAGTGTAAAATATAGGCTTACTATAGAAGCCCTCTAAGATAAGGGGGAACCTTAGTTGATGAAACTCATACAAGTATTGCTAGTTTTACGATGATCACGGTCACACTACTAAAGAATGCTTCCAATTGAATATGCTATTCAATGGGGCTACTTCAGTGAGTATGTAACCCAGCATAAGGACAACGACTGTTTCGATGATGATGAAATCAAGGCATCTCACAGGTAGCGAATCGAGGGTACTTGAGCATAATGGAACGAAGGTCGCCATGAAGGCTGAGCCTCCATTGGTGTCATTAACATAATCATTGGAGGGCTACACTCAATCAGTTAGTTGGGCATCAATAACTTAGTTAATGCCCCATTCGAGGTGCTGGCTATTAAGGAGAAGAATCAAAAGATTGATATTGCAATCTCCTTCTCTAATAAGGACCTAGAGGGGATAGAAACCTCTCATTAGGGCACCCTTATGATTGGGGCAAGAATTGCAAATTTTGAGGTCCTCAATATTATGGTAGATACTAATAGCTCTACTAACATCTTCTTCATGCATATGTACAAGAGGATGAGTAGAAAATTACAAGTCAAGATGAAGTCCTATCACCATAATCTCATCAGCTTCAATGGGGGAACTATTCAACCTAAGGGTATTATCACTCTTGACATGGAGCTTGGCAATGACAACAACGTTGCTTGACAACCAGTAGAGTTCATTGTAGTTGACTGTTTGTCCCCCTATAATGCTCTTTTAAGATGATTGAGCTTAAATGCTTTTGGAGTCATTACCTCATCCTTCCATTTGAAGGCTAAGTTCCCGACCCCCACTAGGATGGGAATTTGCAAGTACGACTAGAAGTTCTCTTGAGAGCTTTATGTCAAGGCTACCAAAGTTGATGGTGTCTTCACTCTAGAGATAGGCCCATAGGAGAAGCTAACTGAGAGAGGTTAGCTAGGTGAAAATATTGAGGAGGTGCAAAGATTGACACTCTTCTTGAGATGAAGGAGCATATAGTTGCCTTCTTATAAGCCAATTCGGACAAGTTTTCCTAGTCGGCATTAGACATGCTTGGGATATCCCTCGATTTGGCAACCTATAACATCAATATTGACTCTAATGTATGACTTGTTAAGTAAAAAGAGAAGCATTTCACACTTGAAAGGTAAGCTATTATTAAGAAAGAGGTGCAAAAGCTACTTAATGCTAGCTTTATCAAAGAGGAGAAGTACTAGACTTAGTTAGCTAAGGAAGTGGTGTATGTGTATTGATTATACTAACCTGAACAAAGCTTACTCAAAGGATTGCTTCACTCTCCTTAGAATCAACTAGTTGGTCGATTCTATGTTAGGACATGCTTTGATTAGCTTCATGGATGTCTTCTTAGGTTATAACCAAATCAAGATGGACTCGAAGGACGAAGTCCATCCCTTCTTCATCATTAACTTCGACACCTATTGTTACACTATCAAACCTGTCGAGTATGATTTTTCGGTTTTTATTTAAAATTGATTTCTCATTTCTTGATTAATACCAAACCCTAACCCATTTAATATTAATCCTCGATTAAAGAAATTGAGAAATTCTGGTTTTTTATTAAAAATAATTTTTGGAGTCGCCACCCGACAGAAGTTGGGAAAAGAAAAAGAAACCGTAACCAATTGGGTGGATTGGTTACGATTTAGCTACTAGTCTTTGATTTCAAATTTAATAAAGAGCCAGAGGGTTCCGAATTCGGGGGCTAACTTATTAAACCCTTAACGGGTACCACTATCTATTTACGGAAATTTGGATTATTCTTCTAATATTTAAAGAAATAAATAAATGAATAAAATTAAAAAAAAGAACCTAAGTTTCTATATATTTTATCGTCGCCCCGAAGGTGCCTACGTACCCGCTAGCCGGGATTAGACGATCATAGTTCTTTCAAAAAATCTTTAGTGTGTTGATTTATTTTAATTTTTTAAAACCATCCAAGTTTACATTTTAATTTATTTCGGTTTATTTAAAAAAATTTAACAGGGTCCTAACTCTTAAATGTTATTGTTTTTAAAAAAAAAAACTCTCCAAAAATCCTATTTAAAAAAAATATGATTATTATTTTCTTTTCAAAATAAATCAATTTTCTAAGTGAGGAAATCATAAAAAACTTAAAAAAAAAACCCAAGTTAATATATATATCTATATTGTTATTAGCAAACAACTAGCTACAATGGAATATAATATATTTAACCTATAAAACTAATACTTAAAGGAATCTACTAGGCTATTATGTACATAACTACTTATATATTAACATAAATAAATAAGGATCTAATAAAATAATAATCATACGGTAATAATAATAATAATAAATAAATAAATCAACAGTAATGAAATAAAATAAAAATTAAGCGACCGAACCTGAGTTGATGTTTTGGCTATAGCGTTGGATTATTGGAAGCACTCGTACAAACTAATATCGATCGAGATTGCGCGCAATGGGCATGCGTACAAATTGCAGCTCAAACAAAAATGCTGGTCGATGTCACGATTGGAGATCGGAATCTGTTGTTGAGTTGATCACGCGAGGGAAGAAAGCCATTCATAGTTGCTGCTCGAGAGTTGCTAACCGTGCTGTACTGAGTCGTGTGGCGTATGGCATACGATGTTGGCGCGGTGTGTGTGCAATGATCAACGAAGTTTGCTTCACTGCTACTGTTTGGCGTCATGGGGCTGGCCTGCTATGTGGAACAGCCTGCTGCGTAGACCAATCTGCTGCTATTGCTGTTGGCCGTAGGGCGTCGAGGATCTGCTGCTGCGTGGACTGGAACTTAGACGTGCAATAGGCGTTGACCTGCTGCTGTATCTATTTTTGATGAAGCAGATTTTCCAATTTTTTATGAAGCTGATCCCCCCTTTTGTTGTGGTTCTCTTCTTTTTATAAAGCCTGAATCAAATCTTAATGTATCCGATTAAACTAGATTCAAATCTCATTTAGCTAAACCCATATGATTTAATTAGATATGATTTTTTTACAAAGATAGAAAAATAAAGACATTGGTGCCTGCAGAGACTCGAACCCGTGACCTCCAACATTAAACTAATTATTCCTAATATAAATTACTTCGAAATTTTTATAATTTTTCCTTTTCTTATTTTTTTGGTATTTTCATTATTTGTTAATTTTTATTTATTTTTTTTATTATTATTATTTTTAATTAGGACCCTTTTTGTAAAAATAAAAACTAAGACTATAGAAGGGCAAAAATTAGGTGTCTACAATGCCCTTCGGCCTAAAAAATATCAGGGCAGCGTTTTAGCATATGGTAACTAAGTTGTTCAAGCTACAACTCAGGCGAAACATGAAGGCATGTGTCGATGACATGGTAGTTAAGAGCAAACAGCTTAATGATAATGTCAAGGACTTGTAGAAAGCCTTCGACCAGATGAGAAAATAGGAATGAAGTTAAATCCTAGAAGTGTATATCTGAGGTCGGCTTAAACAAATTCTTAGGCTTCCTGGTCATTTAGAGAGGAATTGAGGCCAACACTAAGAAGATACAAGCTATCAAGGATATGAAGCCCCCTTCCTCAGTTAGAGACATATAGGCGCTTACTAGTATAGTAGCTATGCTAAGGAGATTTATCTTCAAGAGCGCAGACAAATGCGCTAAGTTCTTCAAAATCCTAAAGAATCGTAAGGGTTTTAAATGAACTCTTCGATGTTTGATAGCCTTCAAGGAGTTGTAGGACTCTTCGGTACACTTTCCCTTCCTTTTAAAGCCTGTTCTAGGGGAAGACTTGCATTTGTACTTAGCCATTAGCAACCAAACACTTTCCTTTATGATGATTCAAGTTAAAGGGAAAGAGCATAGGTTTGTATATTACGCCGATCAAATTCTCTAAGGGCATGAGTTGGGTACAGAAGAGTAGAAAAATTCACCTTAGCCATTGTCATCTTAGCATATTAGCTCATGCCTTACTTCTAGGAATACCGGATCATCGTACTCGTAGATCAGCTATTACTTGCATTATTGTAGAAGCTTAATACATCTGGAAAGATGGTAAAGTACGTGATGGAGCTAAGTACATACAAAATCTAATATCAACCATAAACGGCCTATAAGGCACAAATCCCGGCTGACTTCGAGGTAAAATACACAAAAGAAGAGGAAGCACCACTAGAAATGACAAACTGTTGTAGACTCTTCATGTTGATGGACCATTTACCTCAGGGGATGAAGGTATGGGCTTAATACTTATTGGACTACATAAGATTACTGTCTGTTATGCCCTTAATTTTTGGTTCAATACTAGTAATAACAAATCCAAATACAAGGCATTGATAGCTAGTCTTAAGTTAGCCAAGGAGAACAAAGCTGAGCACTTACAAGTTTTCTTGGACTCAATGCTTCTTATCCAACAAATCTGAGGTAAATATGAGGCTAGAGATGACACCATGGCAAGATAATTAGAGAAAGTGAGGAGTCTCCTAGCTGAGTGTCCTTCCTGAGGCATCATAAAGATCTTATGAATTGAAAACTCAACAGTAGATTGGCTGTCAAGCTTGCCTCCATGGGGATACATAAGCTTAAGGTAAAGGAAAGGAAAATTTTCATTGAGTAGTTGCTAGACAAGAGCATAACTTTGACCTTGGTTGAAGTCTTAGAACTTATGATAGTACCATTAGAGCCCAGTTAGAGGGATCCCACCCGAAGTAACTTACAGCAAGGCATGCTCTCAAATAATAGGATAGAGGAAAAGAAGCTAAGGTACTATGCCGCTAACTACACATTGATTGACAGCATTTTATATCATGGGTAGGTTAATCTTCTCCTACTTAAATACCTTCGAGCAAATGAAGGGCTGTATGTCATGGAGGAGTTGTACGTTAGAGTGTGCAACAACCACATCTAGTCAAAAGCCCTCTACATCAAGGCCTTACGGCTCAGATATTATTGATTTACTATGGGGTAAGATGCCAAGGCTAGAGCTTAAAAGTTCCCTTAATGTCAAAAGAATGTACCAATTAGTCATGCCCCCAACACCATCTCCAACCCTCGAACAACCTATGGTTGTTTCCTCAGTGAGGCATTGGCATTATTAATGCCTTCCCCAAGGCCTTAGGAGGTCGTTAGTACATCATCATGGCCATCGACTACTTTACCAAGTAGGTTAAGGCCGAGGATATGGCTAAGATTACTGAGACGAGTATTGAGTCGTTTGTTCAGAACAATATCCTCTTTATATTTAGGGCTCTTAATGCCCTTATCATGGACAATAGGCGTTAGTTTGCAAACCAAGTTTAGAGAATTTTGATCACAATCCTCAATCAAATGGTAAAGTTGAAGTCACTAATTGGATCATCCTTGAGAGCTCAAAGAAGAGGGTAGACCAAGCTCAGGGCGCTTAGTCAAGCAAGCTACCTAATATCTTGTGGGGATACATGACCACCCACTATACCTCTACCGAAAAAACCCCATTGTACCTTGTATTCAAGTGGGAGGTAATCCTCCCAATTAAGCTAAAACTTCATAACATCTAGACTCAAAGTTTCAATGCTATCCTAAACGAGTCCCTACTATAGGCCAGTGTCGACATTATGGAAGAAATTAGAGAGCTCGTTATAATGTGGGTAACTGCCTACTAGCACCAAGTAACCAAATACTATGATAAGAAGGTAATCTATAAAGAGTTCAAAGTTGGGTCTATCGAAAGTTAGAAGGTACAAGCACACATAAATGGTAAGGGAAGTTGGCCTTCAATTAGGAAGACTTGATTAGGGTAAGAGAGAGCTTAGGGAATAGAGCATACAAATTAGAGAGATTGGATAGCGAGCTCATCCTACGTACTTAGAATGCCGATAACCTTAGTCCATATTTTGATTAATGTACAAATTCCTTATAAATTTTTTCATAAACATCAATGAAAGTTTTATTCCTCATAAGTGCTATATATTTTACTTTTCTTTCTTTCTTTCTCTTACTATTGCACCAAGTCTAAACCCTTAATGGGTGAACGAACGTACTATCTGGGCAAGTCAGAACGCCATCGACCTGACCCCCCTTAGGTAACCTTAATAAGGGAAATTCCATTTATATAACTAATGAGCTCCCATACTTAGATAGGTCAGAACACCACCAACCTAACCTTTCTTGAGTAACCTTACTAAGGGGAAACACCCTCACACAACTGAAGAGCTCTCATACTTAGGCACATCAAAATGCCACTGACCTGACCTCCCTTATTAACCTCAGTAAGAGAAAACACTCCTCATACAATTGAGGAACTCCCATACTTAGGTTGGTTGGAATGCTACCATCTTAATCCTCCCCCTTGGGTAACCTTCCTATAAGGAAATCCCCTTATTGGACGTACGTGCATCTTACCCCCAAATAACTTTAAGTATACAAGTTAACACTATGACCAAGCAATTAAGTATAAGCACGTAACAACTAAGTGTCAAGCTTTACTACCTAATAGGCACAACAATTCAAACAAAGCAGTAAGAGTATTGACAAAGCTTGAAGAATAGAAAGCAAAGCAAATATACTAAATGCAAAAGCTCAATTCCATCATCAAAGAAGATACTTATGAAATTAAGGTTAGCATCCCGACCTACTATACAATTTCTCTTACCTAAGTATAGGAAAAATAAACAAGTACAAAAAAGGGGAAGGGGGATAGCAGCTCATTATTTTGGATTAGCAAGCTTCAGGAGCTCTAAAAAGTCTAATGCTTCGATTTGTTCGGAGGGTTGATTTGCTGGCAATCCTTGCTCTTGAGATGTCTTGTCTTGATTTGTAAAAAGATGAGCCGATACCTACTAGCTTGGGTCTTCAAAAGGATCACTTAGATCTTGATTTGTTTGAGAAGCACTTTCAAATGTAACCCCCTGTTGAGTTGCTGGTGCTGAAATGGATGGAGGTATGTCTTGTTTACCTTCGATAACAAAAGGGATAGCCTAGACTATGTTGGCTATTTAGGTAGTAGCCATTTTTGCTTGAAGGGCTTCCTTCTTCTCCTTATGAGTTGGAGCATCCAACTAGGCTAAGGAGCTGAGGTTAAGCTCGAGATGATATATAAGCACCTTGTTTCAGACATCTTGGACACACTTGGTAGGATATCCTCTAGCTCTTCGATCCACTGGTTCCTCTTATAAAGCTCTTTGATGGCTTTGTCTACGACGACCTCACTAAAGACCTCCCCTCTCTCCAACTTAGAGATAATTTCCTTCTTGTCCTTAACTTCATCTTGGAGCTTCTAGACCTTTTACTACAATTTAGTCTTCTAACCTGCTAGCTCAATGAATGTTTTCTTGGTAGTCTCATAGGCGGTTGTCTTCATTGTCAACTTAGCCTCTAACCTTAAGATCAACTCACTCATCTCAATGTTATAGTGGTTGAGCTCCTCCTTAGCCTTCCTCGCTTACTTAAGTGTCTTCAAGAGGTTGGCCTTAAACTTTTACTTGTCTTTTAGCTGAGCTTTAAGCCTATCGACCCCTCATAAGGCCATCTTAGTATCAATCCGCATGTGTTCCTCTTGCAGCTTAGCCTTTAGTACAAACATCTGCAGATAAGAATGATGCAAACATCGGTTAGCCTTGCTAAATTTCTTATAATACTTTTTAGGGGAGAACTCCACGTCCCTAAAGCCCCTGGTTGCTCTCGATACCTCCTTGCATAGGTTCATTACCTCATTAAGTAAAGTGTTATATTCCAGCAACGAGAGTAGCACTTGACCAAGGTAGTGTAAACAAACATGTACACTACGGTTAGTCTTGACAAATATCTAGAACTGCATTAGCAAAGAAGAGCACAACTTAAAGGAAATGAAAACTTATTTGTCAGATGAGTGACCTCAGGTGACTTACCATTTTTAGAGGGGACTTTACTTGGCTCCTAGTCGGGTCTTTAAGAATGGCCTAATCCTTAAGGGTGAATGACCACATTAAGGCTTACAGAATGAGTGTTCGATGGTACAACATGATGTCGTTACCCTGGATGTTTTACTTCAGCTTGAAGAGCCTCCCCTAAGCCCTATTGGCTTCGGATTCATTCGTTTAACCGCATAGTTCCTCGTTCTTAAACTCATAGAGCACATCCTTGAACGAGTCCGGTATTTTCCCTAAGCATCAAAACTTGTTCAAGATCTCGTAAAAAGCTTCCTTGAGGTTGTCAACACACGTGTACGGGTACCTTAAGGGCCAATTGTAGACGTATATTTTTTTCCTTAGGCTTAAAGGCCTTATCCTTGCCAATCTCGAGGGCCCTTCCCTTTTACCTTATTAGTTGAGCCAAGCTATTAGCCTTGACCTCCTTCCCCTTACCTCGAGATGGAGGGTAGAGTATCTCCACGTTCAGCTTGTTAGGGTGAGCACCCTCGTCTACTACTACCACGAGTGAAGAAGTAGGAATAGAAGTAATAGTAGGGAGAGCTATGCTTACAAGGTAGTCAACTAATGGTTTGGTAGGGGTGTTGATAAGTGGAATCCCCTGCGAAAGAGCTACAAGGGCAACCCTGCTTGTCTCTCTCACCTATGACCTTAACACCACAACTTTTCCCTTAGAGGTAATGGTTTGGGAAAGCGGATGTGTTTTGCTAAAGCGCCGCCTCATCAGCTCGGATGTGGATGGATGGGTACCTTCTCAACCAATTTCTTTCCTATAAAGAAATAAGTAAACATTATTAGTATAAAGACAAATTTAATAGGATTGTCTATCGACTCTGTTGTGACCAATACGGGTAAGGAAGATCCCTCCCCCTCCCCTTAACTCTTCAGAAGGACATCGGATGAAGTACAACTCTATATCGACCTACATTAGCATGATAGAAGAAGCTATTCATCAACAACGAACCTATACCTTTCATCCATTTCTTCACCACAACCATCTTTACAGTAGAGAAGAGCTTGGAGATTAAATAGTTAAAGTGTCTCTCTACTGTCTTCTCAGCATTTATCTCTTAACCACTCTTTAAGGCCATTATTTCTTTCATGACCTTGACATCACTAGGTCTCAGCTCCTTTTGACCATTAGTTCGAACCAATGTGGTCTATTGCATCTAGAAGTCTATTTGTTTAGGTAACTCCACCACCAAGAACTTGTCTTATTAGCCCTTCAAGGAATCTGCTAAGCCTTTGAACAACTTCCTCCTTGGACAGTTTTGGATTTACATCCATCCATTCAAATTCTTTCATTGGAAGAGGTGGTTGAAGAGTTCTGGAGTGGCCCATAACACCAGATACTCACATAGCTTTTGAAACGCCTTCAACACCCTCTACCCATTTAGAGAGATTTGTACCGTGTTGCATTAGTGGTAATTAAAGAGTTCCTTCTCAAGCTCACTCAGGGGGAGGTACGTCCCATACTCTAAGCACTTTTCAAATACTATAAAGTACCTCCCTAATAGTAAAGATACCCTTTCCTCTCTTATCAGTAGTCGCACTACCTAATCCGAAGTTAGTCTAACCATGAAATTATTTAAGACCCAATTAACGTGTAGAAGATTTACTCTTACTAATCTAACCACACAGACCTTTGTCTATTCTAAGCTTAGTGAACAAGTCCATGGCCTCAAGTAAGGGCTCATTTGCATAAGCATCCTTAGCGATGGCATTGATGAGCCTTGCTTTCTTTAGCACCTCTATCATCTCTCTTGACCTTTCGTCTAACTATGCCAACGATGAGACTTCGTCCTCTCCCCCATGAGAAGGGTCACATCTTGTGACTTCATAGTCAGTCATCATATTTTATTTGGATGCATTAAAGGGTGTCTCACTTGTATTTATCTACTATTGGTTGACATTTTGATTATGAAGAGCAAAACCTGAAAGGAAGTTGGAAATTGAAAGAATAAAGAGTAAAGAAGGTGAGAGAGTTTGTTGAAAGTGTTTTAGATAAGCATATATCGAGAAAGAGATGTGGAAAGAGTAAATGACGGTACTGAAGGGTATTTATAAGTGTAAAATCTAGGGAATTGCATTGTCGGTTATGGGGATTCGTATGAACGAAGATCCCCTTCAGGAGGTGTGATGGTGCCACTTGTTAAGAATTTTGATTGGACAGTTGAGTTTTAGAGGATAAAATGTTCATGACTACATGCAATTCTATAAATATAGGACACTTGCCACATCGCATTAGAAGTCCAGTGAAAGTGCACGATAAAGTAAGAATTTAAAAGGTCTAACTTCTCCGATAAGCTTCACTAAAGCCACTTCAATTTCCACATCTACTATGGCGTTTTAGTAACACTACACCTTGGTAGGGGCATATCAATTTGGCCCAAATCTATTGTTGTCGCCTCGAACGTCTATATTATAACTAGGTGAAACTCCAACTGCTTAGCACTCATTATTGTCTTAGAGAGTCAAACTACCCATGTTCCAACCACTCGGCTCAGCCCAAGTGATAGATTGCTTGACTTAGTCAATCCAACTCAACCCTTAAGTCATCTAGCTCAGACACTTCCATCTAGTATATTCCCTGCTTAACCCTTGAGTTACTTAGCTTAGAAATCTTACCCCGACCTTTTGTTAGTATGGACCTTAACCACGCCACATTGATGCCTTCATTGAGACAACGCCACAACAGAATTATCGCCATGTCACCTAGCCAACATGAGCACCTTAAGACTAGATCATCCACATACCTAAGAGGCCCATCTTTCCCTTCTCCTTACCTCCACAACGCTAATGAGATTGCTAAGGGGAGGGGGGTATGCAAGTGTTAATAGGGCTTTTTAGACCTCAACCCCTTAAGCCTATGTCGACCTGATTAAGCTCATGGCATAGGCTGTGCTTCTTTAGACTCGACTTCCCTATTCTTGTGGCCGACCTTAGCTCATGCCCATTATATGGCCTATTCAACCATAATGGTCACCAACAACTATGACATTGCAAATAAGGCTAAACGATTGGGTCAATAACCACCTCTTATAATTGCAAACCATGTTACACGTTGCAACTCCATTACCTATCACCTGCGAGTATAACTTCTACCCACTAACGACTCTTCTACTATTGGCTCCATTCCTTTATAAATATAAGGTTACTACCCAACAATAAATTACTTAACACTTTGCATACTTAAGTCATATAGTGCTTTCTTGTGTCCTTGCAATCTATAAACACTCTTCATAACCTTAAGTATCAGAGTAACCACGATAGACAATACCTTAGCACTCCTCACCTGTTTTTGTTTTGCAAGCTGGCATTGCTATGCAAAGTCCTCGTCACTTCAAATCTCTACCAATCAAAACCCATAAACGAAGAGTAGAAATGATGTGACTCAAATATTTGTTGTTGTCTTGGCTAAAAAGCACTTTTACCTCCAAGAAATTTGTTGATTAACCAAACATTTTATAACCAGAGTACGTGCCTTAATAGCTTAATTATAGACTAATATCATTCAATCATATTAAAGGATATTTAATATCGCTCAAATGTGTCTTATTAGTGTCCTACTGATTACAATCAAATACATCGAGACACGACAAACTTTCATCCGAAGAAAACTATTATAAAATTCCATAAAAATAGCTGAAATATTTTATTCACAATAGACGGGAAAAGTGGATGGAACATCACTTATGCCAAATGGCTTTACTAGAAATTCGTTATGCCCTCATGGAAGCGATTTTCTCGGGTATCCCTTATAAGAATATGAATCTAATAATATCCAACTCATAAATGCACTTTGAAAAATATTGCGATATTTGACAGTGGTTTAATTCAAGGTACACCGTCAATACAAAAACGCTAAGTGCAGTCTTTCTTCTTCGCTATTAGCATCGGTGGAGGGAAACGGCTCGTGCTGTGCGGAACGATGCAGTTACAACTATTAATAGGGACCGTAAGTGATTCTTGAAATTAATGAACAAATAAAGTGACAACTATTAATAGCGATTGCAGGTTAAGAAATGGGAGTAGAAGATAAAAGAGAAGGGTTCTACGGTTTAGGAGTGAGGATTGAAATAAGTTTAGAAGGACCAGAGAGGATGTAGAAGAAGTTGAAAAGCATGGTTGATAAGACGAATGATCAGAGGAATGAGAGAGTGATTAGCAAATTTTGCTTTAAGCATCTCGGCAAACCAAACTACTTGCATTAAAGATTTAAGCAATGTGAGAAAATAAAAAATTAAAGAAGTGAAATCAAGTTTAACCATCATTTGACTAAGGTTGGATTGGATATGTTTTATGGTCAGATCAGGCTTAATCAAATTGAATCATAAGGATCTATCTAGATTTAACAAACACTAGATTTAAGTTTTGCTGCTATTTTCCAATTTTTATGATAGTCGTGACTATGTTAAGCCACTCTCTCTTATTTGGAAAAGTTAAAAAACTGAAAAAAAGAAAAGGTTTGAATATAAAAATTGAAGAAAAAAAATGAAAATTTACATGCTTCCAATTTTATTGCCTCATTAGTGTAATGTCATTCACATTATTTTCTTCTTGAAAAACTTGAGTGAACTTAAAAAGAAAAAAAAAAAAAAAAAGAAAGGAAAGAAAGTTAGAAAAGGAAAAATGAAATCTGGGCCGCGGAGTAAAAAGTGTCGCATACTTCCATTGCCCTTTTCCGTTTGGTTCCAAAAAAGCAAAACTTTGTAGTTAATAAGAAGTACTAGAGAATATCTTATCCATTTCACCATATTTAATTTCTCGACTTCCCCTCATTTTGCTTTTGATGTGACAAACATATACGTGTGAGTAATTTTTCTCTTTAAATTAAAAAAAGAAAAAACACACTCACACACACACGCAAACATAATACCGTTAAATTAGAATAATATCATACGCATTAACATTATTCACATGTTATGTGATGTTTACCTTAATCAATCTGTCTTACCTTTTGAACTGGAGGCTTATCCACAATGACTCGAGGAGCCCTCAAAGACACAAAACGACTTCTGATGAGTTAACTGAATGATTGAATCTGGCTTATGATGTGCAACAAAATGACAAATATTTCCTGAAAACATGTTGTGTACAACATTAGCTCATGTGATGCATGAGTCATCTCCTACACGGGACTATTATTGTTTGAAGCCTTACACTGTCGAGTGGCTTGTAAAAGAGCGCAAGTCGTGCGATTTCTCAATAATGTGCTTCTTGTAAACATGAAATAAGGGACACTAACTCGTTATCATCTCCAAGGGAAAAGATACATAGGAGTGGATGCGATACTCAATGGTAAATAAGGTCAAGTAAATAGTCATAGTGATAACTATCGCCAATACAAATGGTTATAGAAATTTTTATATATTAATATTTTATTGGATAAATTACTAAAAAAATGACTAGATGACTTGAGTTTTCATTTTTGACTAATAGATTAATTAGCTAAAATTCTTAACTTTATGTTAATTATATATAATGACATGTGGCATTTTTCTACTGATTAATACACATTATTATTTAATATTTCAAATGGATATTATTAATATATTTAAACAAAAAATAGAGAAAATAAAAAACTTAGCCAAATAAAAAAAAAGAAAAAAGAAAAGAAAGGAAACTAGAAGCTTATCTAGTCACTTAAGATCAAGGGATGGTTAACCGACCTCCGACAAAAGAGGAGGGTGTCATAGAAACCCCCTATAAAGGTGCTAGCTAGCTATCTTTAGCCTTTGGGATAATCGGAAAATGATCAAACAAAGCTATAGGTTGTGACATACTCCTAGAGTTGGGTCGTGAGATCTATATAGGTGGCCAATCACTTACTAAAAAAAAGTTGAAAAAAAAAAGGAAAGAAGGAAAAGGTTATAAAGCAAATAGGCTTAGGTACCTCTTCAACTACTTCTTCTTGTTCATCATGTTTTGTAATAATAGGAGACCACCCAATACCCCAAGGGGTTCGCATAACCCCCTTTTTTTGTAGTGGGTGGCTAGTCACCACCATATGTTTGGGACAAGGGTGTTGAAGGTAGTGTAACCCCCCTAAGAGGTTAGCCACTTCTTGGTTTGGGAATCATAGAAAAATTAACTAGTTCCTTCTTTTGGTTAGTGCACTTTCTATTTAAATTATTTAATAATTAATTATATCAGTTATTAATGTTAAAAGAAGGTCACATATCATGTAATTAACATAAAATTAAAAAAATTCATATAATTTATTTATTAAAAATGAAAACTCAAGCCACTTATTTGTGAAAGCTCAATACACAAATCACTTTTTTTATTTTCTATTTTTTAACTTACCGTATTTTCTTTGTTTTTACCTACTAAGTAGCAATACTCGAGGTGAATCGTTATCAGCTGGTGAAGCTTTTCTTCATGTCCAGCTCGGAGAGAATAATATGACAAAAGTAAGAGCAAATTTAGAAAGAAAGGATATATATATATACTAACATAGAGAGCAGTCTTCATCAGATGCACCCTTTACATATTGAAACCTCCAAACATTACATGAAATAAGATAATCAAAAGCAAGAACAAGCCTCTCATAAAAGTTCTATTAAATTTAATTATTTCTTCCAGCAATGGCTATGTTGTTATTAACTAGCCTACACATAAGATAAAGTCGACCGATGACCACCGATTTTTGGGATATATCGATCGTCTCGCACAACATAGCACACAATATATAAAACTCATCCTCGTGCCCTAATAAATCAAGTTGCCTAAGGCTGATAGGTACGATATTGTTGAAGAAATCATCATCAACTACGCACGAGACCACAAGATAAAGCCATGAGTAGAATGGCTGCTTCCTTCTCGTCTTGAGGGAACACCCCATGACAAGCTGAGTGCTTTCTCAAGCTTATGGCCAGGAAGTCCTCAAAGCATATCTTTTTCTTGGTCTTACCTGCCGAGGGGATCTCATAAGAAGCCTTGCATTTTTTCTTCGATGCGGTTTCACCACTGCCATTGCTTTTAGATCTCTTCTCTTTGTGCTGCATCTTATGCTTCTTAGATGGAGAAGGGGTTGGGAGGATTGTGCCGTTGGCAGCAGCAGCCGCTGCGGCCAATGCCCGCCTTGCCTTCCTTTGCCGAATGCCACAAGCATTGCAAAGTGACTGCACCATTTGTCGAAAACTTGTTAATGTTGTTACAATGTCTGAAAAAAGAAAACTACTTAAATTGTTGTTTCTCTAGCTTTTATAATCCTTTTAAAAAAAAAAAAATTGATCAATTTTAAATCGATACACGTGTAAATAACACTAAACTTTGAATTAAACGTGAACTACACTACATGGAACATAAAAAATTATCCTTCAAGAACATTAGCTTAACATATGCAAGTTGGGTCAGAAAAACATAATTTTGAAATTATATAACCGAATGGAGAAAATAAATATATTGCTCGGATAAGATGTTTGTGGAGAAATGAACTTATGAGTGATAAAAGAAGAGATTTCCATAAAATTATAGAGGATCGTTAAGAAAAGACAAAACCTAGATAAGACTGCATATACTAATAAAAAATCAATTGAAATTACCTTAGGACCTTTAGGACCACTCCTCCAAAGCGGAGTTTTAGTAGTGTTGCAATCAGCACAAACCCTAATTGAGTTGTTATTGTTATTGCGGGAAGTGCTAAAATTGCTAGTTTCAGTCTCCATAGATGATTGTGGTGTTGTTTGATTTTGAGAAGTAAAATTCATGGTCTTGATAGCTCCTTTTTTCTCCGAGCTCATCATCTTCCGGATCATCCTCATCTTTGAAGGCATCCATTTATCAGAGGCCGGCTGATGCTGATCCATGGTAGTTTGATCCTCACTTACTTCTTCCTTCTTCCATAGAGATAGGCTGAGGCCATGTTGCTCTTCTTTTTGGTGGTACAATTCAGCATTGGAAACCAATTTATGATCATCCTACCATCCAGAAATAAAAATCAAGTATAGTTAGATAAATTGATGATAAAATAAATTATACAAAAGGCAATAATTCTAATCGGTTTCTGACTTCGTGTCATGCTAGCTAACAAGGTCATGATTTAGAACTATTTAATATATGGTACTTAGCAAAAGTGATCGGATCTAATTGTTTGATAATTAGATAAAGTTGAAAAACCACACTGTACAAAATAAACGAAAAATATATTATTCGATAGTTTACCAAAAGTAAATAAATACCCAGATATATAGTTCTATATTATATGATTGTTTTATATACCTCAAAGGAGTCATTTTGGATATGTTGGAAATCACTATTGTGACACCTTTCTTGATTTTGAGCTGGCTTGTTGAGGAAGATAGGACCCGTGAAGGAGGAGGAAGAAGAAGAAGAAGAGGAAGCCTGAAGTGGCTCTAGGGTAAAGAGTTGATGATAGTCAGTTCGATCTTGATCATCATGATGGCCTTGTGTCAGAGAAGATGGTATAACATTATAATAAATAGACGAAGTCATTTATTGAAAAATAGAGAGAGAGAGAGAGTTTTAATCTTCTTCCCCCAACAGCGGAGCAAGCCAAGCAGACGCTTTAAAGCTTGAGATCAAGGAAGAAGTAAGGGGGAGAGAGAGAGAGAGAGAGAGAGAGAGAGAGAGAGAGAGAGAGAGAGAGAGAGAGAGAGAGAGAGAGAAAGGAGGGGAGCAAAAAGGGCCTGTACTATAGAGTCATAGGGCCACTTTAAACGGAAGCATAGCTTGAGGGTATTGTGTCTGCAAGTGGTTCACGTGAGTTCACGATATCAACAACAATCCAAAAACACAGATGAAAAAAGGGGTAGGAAATACAAGGCTGTTTGGAAGAAACAATAAGTCAAACCCTATCCTTAATTTTTTACTCAATTGCTTCAAAGTGATTCTTAAGGTAAAATTTACAGGCACATCCACATAAATAGCATTATTATACAAGGATTATATATCTATACTGTTCCTAAGAAGTACCAATGATCACTATCAAAGGAAAAAAGAAACAATATTTTTAGTCATTAATGTTTACTTACTTTTTTATTTAAGTTCTTAATTTTATTTTATATTTTATTTGAGTCATACAAAAGTGGGACTTTCATTAAATTTGTTAAATCTTTTATGCAATTTGAGTATGCGTTAGCTTCTTATTGGCGTTGGGATAATTGGACAATTTATTGGGATATGCACAAATTTTTTCAGCTAATTTCTTTTACTTTTAATTTCTTTTATGTAATTTCTTTTATTTTTATCATATTGAATACTTAAATTTATTTTTTACTATATTATGTAATTAAATATATTTAATATTGTCACTTCATTAAATTAATTACTATTGAATAATTTAGAGGTAATAGTTGTTGTGGATTGATGGATAATTTAATAGATTTAATGGAAATCCTATTTTTATAAGTAGGGTTTTGACAATATTAAGGATTTAAATGGAAGGGAAAAAAAGTTGAGGATTTAAATAGAAAACTGAATAAAAGTTGAAAGTAAAAATGTACTCTCTCTCTCTATATATATAAGAACAATAAGAATGGTTTGGAGGTTCATAAATTTGAGAAAACTACTCATGAGTAGTTTAAACACTTATTAATATGTTAGATAAAGGCTATGAACCAATTTTTTCAAATCCATGATAATGTTGCAAAGTGTAAGAATTTTCTTTTGAGAATTGTACAATAATAATATGTGGTTCTTTACTTTGCATATTTAAAAGATGATATTGATGTATAATAATAGGAAAAGTACATTTTTTTATCTTCAACCTTTATTAGCAACTATTTGAATCCTTAACTTTTAGTTTCTTCTATTTGAGTTTTTAATATTTTTATAACTTTACAAAAGTAGGCCTTCCATTGTATTCCCTAAATTCTCATCAATCCATCACACGTATTGGCTTAAAATTGTTCCACAATAATTAATTTAAGGGTTAATATCACAGTTTACACCTCAACGTTACCACTTTTTATAATTATACATCTAAAGTTTCGATATATTTAATTATATACTTAACTGAATATTTAATTATCATGGTCTATATCTCAATTAGCTCTAATTTACATATTTAGTCTATTCAGCTTGATTAGTCCACGAGGTAGTCACCCATGGCTTTAGGGGGCTTATGTAACCTCCAATAAGTGATCACCGATTACCCCTAGCAAAACAGTTAGTCACAATCTATTTTAGAAATATAAGTCACAAAGCTCGCAAGCAATTGTAAGTAGCTACCTATGGGCCTATAGGGGTTACATGAATCCGCTAAGATTGTGGGTGATTATCTTATTGGTTGATATTGCCAACTGGGCTAATGGAATGAATTTAAGTAAACTGAAATATATATTATGACAATTAAATCTTCAATTAAGAGTATAATTAGATAAGTTGAAATTTTAAGTATATAATTGCAAAAAGTGATAAAGTTAACGTATAAGCCATAACATTACCCCTTACTTTAATAAAATGATAATTTAACATACATTTAATTACATAATATAATAAAAAAATTAAAATCTATCTAATCATATAATAATATAAACAAATTAAAAAAATTACATCAAAATAATTAAAAGTAAGAAAAATAGGTTAGAAAAATTTGTGCAAATCCTTACTATATTGCTCAATAGTCCCAAGGCTAGTGAAAAGCTAATATATGCCTAAGATGTGAAAAAATGTTTTGGATTTAGTGGAAGTCCTACTTTTGCAAGGTTTTAAAAAGAAAAAAATATTTATATAGAATTAAAAAAATGAAAAATATATAAATACTAAGTACTAAATGGGTATTTTTCTTATAATAATAATATTGTCATAATTAGATGAAAAATGCTGTTATAAATTGACAAGGACATTAATTTACAAAATGCTCCTAGTACATTCTTCCTATTGTTCAATTTTAACTTTTTTTTTCTATAATGCATTTTGATTAAATTTCCAATGGAAAAACCTTACTACGTGTGTAACTTAAAGGATATAGATGTATATCATAAAAATAAAGTAGCACAAAGACTAAGAAGCAATAAAGGGCATCACTTGAAAATAACTTAAATAAGATTTATGAAAAAACAAACAATGTGCTATGTGAAATCGTACCGGCACATAATAAAATATAAATAATTAGTTTTAGGTGAAATGTCAAACGCTACAACATTAATAATTGAATCTTTGTAAATTGGATCCAAAATGAAGTTTTTCAATCGATAGATCACAAAAACACAAATTGAAATATTTAAAGTTTTTATATCTTATATAAATAAGTGGGAGGAGAAATAGATATATACCATCAAATAAAATAACTTTTATCTTTAAATATAGATAATCTTTTTTAGACTAAAATCAGATATATATAATCTGTCCAATCAGGCTACCTTTCACATGAGCAAGGGTAGGACTTTGTAAATACCTCCGTAAATCTCACATGCTTTTTTATGCGATGTCAGATGACAATACACACGTGAAACAACAGCAAGTAAAAGGCAGTAGAAACATGCGATCATCAGTAGTATAACTGTAGTTAATTAACCACTGAAAAACCAAAATCTGCGAAGTTCTCTTGTCTGATATTTACAGTAAAAAATTGAGAGTGGAATTATGTAATTAACCATTGAAAACCTAATAACAGGAAACATAACTGTAAATTTTGCAAAAAAAAAAAAAAAAAAAATAGAAGTGAATCTGGTGTTAAGCTGTCACTTAGCTGGAGAACAATCCAGAGCGTAGTGATGTAGAAGAGAAGAAATACAAAACAAATAAATTGGGCGCATGAGGATGTCTGGTTTAATACAAGGAATATGGGAATATATAAGAAGAGATAGACTAATGTTTTGATAGTTGCATGGGGGATACTGTCCCACCTTAGGGTTTTGACAAAGCATGTATTCAATGCATTTGCAGGCATGAGACACAGGAGACCCACACTCCACCTCTTACACACACCTTTTAGGTTTAGTAAAATTTTAAAATTTTCCCTCCATTATTTGGAAAATCAGTGCCCTTTTCTACGCTGCACTTTTTCCTCAATTGTAATGAGAGCCCATTCATTTTTCAATCATTATTGTGCCTTCCCAATTCATTTTCAAATATTTTGAAGAGTACATGGTGATACCTTTAAGAGAAAATTAAAATTACAATTACATTCCAAATTCTAATTTTTAAGATTCTTGTCCTTATTACATTTATATATATATAAAAAAAAGAAAGGTCATACCACTAAACTTATCCTTCAATAAAATATCTTTATATTAAATCAAATAGTAATTATGATAAGAAACAAATCGAAAATCTTCTTTGACATAATGAATGAAAGAGACGCCTCTCCTTTACATTCAATCTAGTCTTAAGGCATCGTACATGGAGCAATTTTTCGAGGTAGCATTTGGTTATGATATCGATACAAATTATGGGGAACATATATGATCACAACATGTAAAACTTAGTAGTAAAACACGACACAGAATGTGATGCGTTCGTTTTAGTGTCACTTCGTTCCAATATGTCCTGTGCCTTGTTTGAACAAAGTAGAGGACTGATGATCTCTGCCACCCATTGTTTGAATTCTTATAGTTAGCATCTCATATCTTTTGAATCTAGTGAAGCTTTCTCTCATTGGGAAACCTTCTTCTCGATTTTGTTCAAATGGGAAAGGCTTCCCATTCAAGCGAATTCCTTCTCGGTTTCCTTGTGATTTCTCTTGGCATCTAAGAAGAAACATCCTTGCTTTTAATGTGCTGGAGCATATAAAGCAAGAGATTATCTTGTTCTAAATAGGTTGTCAACTTTTGCTGTAGTAGAGGATAAGGAAGTACCCTAAATCATTTTCAAGTCGGGAGTGTTAAAGTAGTAAGCCTATTAAGGACTCAAGAAGCTTTACGTATACGGAGGCCTTTGTTGCAAGTCAGAGATGGTATGCCTGAGTAGATATTGGCGAAACTGACCTTTTCATATCTAAGGAAACTATAGAAGGTTGGGAATCAAAATTAAGAAAGGCAACTACGGGCAAAAAACTGTGAATTAAGAAAAATTCCTTGCTACCGATATAGTGTAAGATGTCAAGTTTAAGGCAAGTTAATGGAAGGGTAAGGTGAAAATCGAGATGATCTCTTTAAATAATTATGAGTTAGTTATTATCATGGACTTCCTCGATTATGCAAAAGTTTAAATTGTCCCATCACCAAACTGCCTCGTGATTATGGAGGACAATAACAATATATAGTCCTAGTTAGCTGTAATCTTGGTTGGGCCCACAAGATTTTGTGTTCTATGCAAGTTGCTGATGGACAAAGTTGAGGAAACTTACTACCCATAGCGAAGGGGGAGTGGATCAAAATGCACGAGAAGTGCCTAAAGAGAAAGGGAAGGCAGAGGTGCCTAAGGAACTTACTAGACCTAAGCCATCGGAAGAGGAGGTGGGTCTAAAGGAAGAAGTGATAAGAAAGAAAACTAGTACTTTTGGCAAAGAGGTTGGGGATCAAGAGCCTGGAGAAGTATTAGAGCATATTAAAGAGGGCTCGATCTAGGATCTTTAGGTTAAGTTGGTGCTAGAGTAGGAAGGCTAGACCAAGAAATACTAGATAGAGGGCTAGATACTTTATAGAAAGGGATGGAGGTTACACGTTTGGAACACGGTGAGCATTGAAAGAAGTTTTTATAGTGGTTCCATTATCTAACAAAAATAAAACACCCATAAGTCTAATAGATGCTAGGTAATGTGAAGGACAAATTTCACTGGCAGAAGATGGTAGAAGATATTGAAGCGGATAGTTGTCCAGATCGAGAGGGAGTAGTCTTTAGCAGCAAATAGGAGGAGAGTCACAAAGAATACAAGACAAGAAGACGATTGAGGCATAGAAATGATCCTCCAGATGCGCTTAATGCAAAGTTTATTCAGCAGTCATACTTAAAGTAGGTAGTGAGAGCTTTGTAGATGATGCGGAGTAATGTTGGATTGTTATATTTCTAATTTTTGTTTTAAACTTTATTTCCGGGTTTTTGATGCCCCCAGTTATCTAAATATGTAACTTTTAAATTTCAAACCTTTTAAAACTATTTAAGTCCATGTGGAGCTTAACTGATTGTGTGTTTGGGCTTAAGGGCCTCTTAGGATGTCGAAGGCTATTATGGCTAAGTGCTGAAGTGTATATGGGTGTGTATAGGACTCGTACTTAGGTTTTCAATAGGTTATGTAGATTTTTAGATAATACAAAAACAAATAGAACTTTGCCAGATTTTAAAAAATTTTGATACTTTGGAAATTTTTCTAAACCTAATCAAACGTTTTAAGAAAATCTAAACTCAGTAGAAATGCACATAGCCAAAAGGGAAGTCTTGAGTGGAATACGTAGTGGATTGTGAAGGCCCTTTTGATTTCATGGCATTACAAGTGATGTAGAAGGGTTTGCCTCAAAGCAAAATAACCTTGGGAAGATGCAATTGATTGTACACCTTTTAGACACTTAGTAGATCCTTTTTTAGGGAGTACTAGGTGATGGGACATTACTAGTTTAGGTTGTGAAGAATGTGTCCTTGAGTCCATTTTTTAATTTTGTATTCGTGTATAGAGGTCTTTTTATGTAAAACTCATGATTAAGAACCTCCTATTAGGTAAGTTGCGAGCTATCTATTAGGGCTTATGTTTTTGTTCTTAGGAAAATTTTCATGTGTTGAGATCGAGCAGTTGTACTTCTACTGAATGACATTTCTAACTCAAATATTTTACAACAATACGATAGCTTGTAGTGAAAAGTTATCTTGCCCATAGAAGAAGAAATTTCAAGCGATTCCCAGGTTCCTAGGGAGCTTAACGTGGTCGCTGACGATGTGGCTAGAAGAATGCAATGTGGTATGTGGGGGGAGGAAGAAGAGCTGATGTTTGAATTTCCTCCAACTATGAACGGAGATTAAAGAAATCCTTAAACTCTAGTATACCTATATTTATTAGAAGAAAGAAGAGAAATTTGAGGACTCAAAATCCAGGGGTAATGATTGCAGGCTTTTCCTTCATACAATAAACCGTCTTTGTCAATAAAGTTGTCCAAGCTAGGTTAGGTCTAGGACGTGAGTTGTCTATCTCATTTCCAAAACACCAAGAGTTATTTCTTTCTTGGCCAATTAAAAACATACTTACTTCAATATATATATATATATATATGTATATATGATTGGTAGAGAAAAATACACATCTACATATGCTATTATTTATATCATTATACTCAAGATTATTTATAAAGGATTTGAATTCTTTAAATTTATATTATTTCTTTAAAATATTATTACGTATAATATTAATAATTTTTTTATGACTATGTACTTATTTTTATGGAATCTATCTCACTACTTATCTCATTTTTTATTTATACTCTTTTAAATATGAACTATTAAATAAACTATAAATTCAACGGTTAAAATTTAAGAAAATAGTAATGAATAGTAAAATAAAAGGCAGAACTGATTCTATCAAAATATAGAATAAGACTTTAAAATTATCTGTAATTAATAATTAATATTATAAAGAAGTAAACAACATTATAATGATATCATAGCATTATTCAAATTTTTATACAATTTGAATCATAAATTGAAAAGAAAAAAAAATGATTTAAATTGAGAAGAACCATTTGATAATTTTAAAAAATGCATTAATTGGCTGATTCCACCGGTAGCACAAAAATCCCAGATGAGATGTAACCAAAAAGCTAGAAACAGTTGTGCTGACACAATATACAGTACACACAGCCTCGGTTTTTACTTTATCTGAAAATATTTAGAGAGAAACCCTAGGTGAGGAACATTTATAACTTGGAATATTTGTCTCTTTGTAAGGAAACGGACAAGGATATGATAAGGTTATATCCTTTTTGGTGGCACATATGCTTGATAAATAAGAGAAAAAAAAATTTTAAGTTAATAATTGATGGGAGGGAAAAAAGACGTAATTATTAAGATCCCTAGGTTGGCTACGTATGTGGTTTAGTAATCACTCGGGCTAGGGTATATGTTGGCAATAGGGACGTGGAATGAGACGTGTGTGAAAGAAAAACGTTGGTATCATCATGGGTCGGGGTCAGTAGTATCGAGAAATTCCAAATTTAATTACTTTTCAGTCGGTTCTTGCATATCTGACGGGCCATGATCCTTTCTACTACATGACACTCATCTCAATTCCATTATGGACCCATGTATACATATAGATACACACATATATATATATATATATATATATATATATACTTTGCCCTAGCTCTCCCTCTCTCTTCCTCTCTCAAGAGACATTGTGGTCCCCGAAGTGCTAAAGATGTGTTATGCTCCAAATACTACTTAAAACCTTATACCACTAGAATATACATATTTATAGATGTCATGATCTAAAGCTTTCAATTTCTTGAAAAATATATATCTTGATAATCTTGTGGGTGATATATATGCTATATATGAAAGCACTTCCATAGGAGCAGTGTGGGATCATCAGATCAGATGGAAAACTGTGAAAAAGTTGATGTATGTTGTAGGCAATTTTTCCGGTGTATCTTAATAACGAGGGAATGGAAATAGGTGTACAAGTATGTATGACATACGTGTAATATTTGGTACGAGTAAGTAGAATTAGATTGTAATTTTAAATCTTATTCTATTTTCTTATATATTGTGATTCCCTCAAATCACGAATTTCGATAAATCAGACTTTTAACTTTAACATTAAAAAATCAGAATTGTAATTCTATTTCATTTCATTCTAAATCATTCTTTCATATCAAACATGAGAACAGAATATGATATGATTAAGCCCTTTTTTTATAAAATTTACAAAGAATAAGGTGAACATATTCAATATCAATGTTTTCCAATTTATACTAGAAGGTTGACCAAGGAACACTAAAAAGTTAAGGATCAAGAGGGTCGAACTAAAATTAAACTAGGATCGCTTTAAATATTAAAATATAATTTATGTTTATTTATAAATTAATGAAATTATCTACCTTCATGAGATTTAAAAATTGAGAACTTCTTACAATTTTTTTTTTATTAGATCTAGGTTAATTTTTGTAGTAAATGATTTCATTCTTAAAATAGGGGAAAAAAGAGAAAATTATGCATTATGTCCCGAAGAACACGGCTGGGTCTTATAAGAAACCGATTGGATTTGATCGATTTAATTGGGTTCTCAAGGCTAATTGTCTGTGAAAGTCAATGAGGCGACTTTGATTAGTTTCCTTGCCAATCTAGGATTGGATTGACCAGTCAACCAAGCAATAGTATTTATTACCTCATAGAACTCAAGTTGTATTTATAGGAAATTCATGACACTCAATAAAAATCCGGATCTTATATATGTATTGGTTTAGATATGATAAAAGGCCCAAGTAATGACTCTTAATTCTTTTGTAGAATTACAAATTCTGAAGTATTTGATTTAATTATGTTAGCTTGTCAGCTGAGTTGGAGTGCACATTGGATTTATTAAAATGCTAATAATTGATATATATTAAAATTTATAGGATATAGGAACCAGGAAGCATGTTGGACATATAATAGAATACCAAGTTGAACCTGCGTTTTTTAAAATCCCTCCTTAATTCGTCAGATACGATCATATCTGACAGGGAATGAGATAATTAATGGCGAAGTCCAAATAAGATACACATGATAATGGTCATTTTAGTGTCCTAATCCTTGACCGACCAGGAATTGACCTCTGTGTACGACAATGATTGAGGCCAAATAATGGTTAACTCCAGCTTTATGGTTCGCTCAACATCATGAATTAGGAGACACACACATCTTATCTCAAAATGTGCTTTAATATTATTATTATTCCCGGCGGATGATTGGTGCGAGGGAAAATTTTGTGTATATATATATATATATATATGTATGTATGTATTGAATAATGAAATCTTTAATAAGTGAATTATGGAAAACTATGTCTTATCAAACTTGGTTGCAGATTGAAAACCACACACTAATTGAAAAATAATAAGAATTTCGTTGAACTGCAACTTTTTTCTATGCCAGGGTGGAGCAGAGTATACAATGAATGGATGATATACGGATCCAGGAGACTGGAGGCTGTAAAATGTGAAATCAAGTCAAAATTGAACATTTGCATTGAAGGCCGAGCGAGGCCAACAGCCGATCGACTGGGTTGACATATAGATGATTTGCCCTTCGATGAAAGAAAAAAAGAGGTTGGTCGACCTAGAAAGGGTTTTTCAGTCTTTCATTTATCAATTTTTTTTTCCTATTATATCTTCTTGAATGTATGTATTTACCATAGGTTAATTGCCTTTATGTAGATTCGAATTAAGATTTTATGTATAAAAAATTGTACATATTTTTAGCTTAATATATTTTAAGACATACTGTATGATGGGTTTACTATAGTTGGCCAATCATATACAACAAGTATGTCGGTAAATCTAAAATATGCTTTAAGCTGATGACACGTGGAGTGATATTGTTAAAAAGAAATATGAGAAAATGAATAGGTAAACTCGATATCTTAAATACACACATATAATAATTGATCGAACTCATTGTTCTTGATCATTCTTAAAGTATTCTTGGTGAATTGTTTATTTGATCTTCTCTCAAATAATTTCAACAAAGTTCTGGTGTTTATTTTAAGCTTGCTAATATTCTAAATGGATCAAATGAGAAAAGAAGACTCTTATTTGTAGAGTTTAGATATTAATCTTATTTGTCGGATGATTTTAAAATAGATGGCTAAGATTGAGTTCTTTTGTTGAAGCTTATCCTCTCTTTTACCTTTCATGAGCTTTGTTATGGGCCTAAGTATATTTAAGGCTTTTGTTGGCAAAAGAAAACCTATTATCATTATTATTTGGCTTAAAAATCAACTAAGCCTTCTTAAGGCCTAATAAGATCAAATAAAGCCTAAATAAGGCAAAAAGAATTGTTTTTAAGTCTACTTTTTGTGCACGAGATAATCGAGCAAACTAAGAGTTGAATATCCAATTTGGGGATCCCAATTCTAAGCCTACCAAGTTAGATCTTACTAAAATATCTCTAAATGGATCAATTTCACAAGTTTTGTTATTAAGTCAAGATATCAATTCATGGCATTAAATTGGGTTAAAATCTCAATTACTAAAATGACCCTCTACACATACTAAACTTGCTTTCTTAATTTCTTTGTTTCTTGTCCCCAAATTAAGCAACAGGTTTTTTGGTCCTTGATTACTTTAGGATATTTGCATTATGATAATTGATTTGTGTGGCCTCCTATTACAATGTAAGCTTAACAGGAGAGCTTAACCCAAAAACTAGTCTAATAGGGCAGGAGGACTCCTTAAACTTAAAATCACACTTAGTCCATACAACCTTCCTATGTAAGATTGCAATATTACTACTCTTCTTCGAAAGTTAATGCTCACATCGGCTTATTTTAAACTATCCACTCTAAATAGCTTTCATTACGGACTACTCACATTATACTTCATCAACATAACCTTTTCTTAAATCCTTCCTTTTTCAGGCCACCTATTCTATGGAATTAGCCTCTAAACAAGAGCATAAAATGTTATAATACAAGTTTAAGGTGAGAATTTAACCCAAAATACTAACTCAATAAGTAGAGGAAACCCTTAAAGTTAAGTATTATACTTAATCCCTATTACTTTCCCATGATAACACTTCCGCATGGATGCACAACAAAATTTGATTTCACAAGCTAAAACATTGGACATAATTTCTATAATTCTTGCTTTAACTGCTTTCAGTTCTTTAGATGAAGCCCATTCGTCAATTATGCATGTGATGCCGAAAGTCAACTCATTGCTCATATTAGCACCTAGCAGGGTCAATACCTTGAATACTTCAAAAATAAATAAAATAGTACTAGATTAATTTTTTTTTTCTTCTCAACAATAAAAGGTTTCTTATTATAATTATTTTTTTTGAAAGTATTTAGTATATAATAAGACAAGTGAATAAGAATTCACGCAAATGGATTACCGCAGAAAATCAAGAACTTCATTAAAAAATATCATTTTTTCAGGACCACTTCATGAAAAGAATTTATATCCGTTGGTTTTCGATATCCTCAAACCTCTCGTCGAAAGTAACTACTCAATAAGATGACCACGTGAGTAGGTTAAAATACGAAGTTTGTGGGAAAAATAAAAATAAATAAATAGATAAATAAAATATATGGGAAAATGTAAAAGATCCTAAACTTACAAACTAATCTTTTAACATCGGATTTATATCCTTTAAAATTAATTGATTTTTTTATTTTTTTTTTATTTTTTTTTTAGTTTTGGTGTTAAGCATATAGATAGCATTTGTTTCTTTAAAATGTGTTTTCTTAAGATTTCCTAATATTATAAATCAATAGTTGCCATTATCTAGATTTTCTTAAAAAGATAAGAACAATTATTGATTTATAACTTTAGGAAAACACTTATTTTAATATCCCTAACCTCTTAATGCATTGACAATTGTAAGATATTTGCTCTTTTTCTTTGAAAAAAAAGAAAAAAGAAAAACCAATATCAAGGAGTGTTAAAGTTCACTTGAATAAGTTCGGGATAATTTGCATGGTGAATTTAGAAGGATTATTTGTAAAGATGTTAAAGCACATTTTATAAGGTTGGGAAGATGTCCATATCGGAGTAGGGCTTCGGGGGTTTTAGATGTAATCAGGCAAGAACCGAGAGCCTGTCGAACATCACAGCCGCACAGGACAAAATGACGCTGAAAATTTTGAACCTCCAGCGTCCATTTTCAGGATTAAGTCGGAGAATTGATAATGGAAAAACTACGGCGATTGTCAATTGTGCCAAAACAGCTAGTCTTGTGTAAGTGTAACAGCAATAGGGAAAGAGAAATTGTGGGAGAAATATTGAGAAAGGGATATGTTGAGGATCTCATCTTTTGGCGAGCAACTAAAGACAACGGTCAAGCCTACGAGATTAAAAAGTCATACTGTACTTTCTTTTCACCAGAGATTTTGGAATCTTTGCATATTTAAAGAAAATATAAATATATAATACAATGGACGATTTTGTGTTATAGTGTATATAGTATTACTGCAAATAGTAGGTCTTGTCATCTCAAAGATCTTGCCAGTATTGATTGAAGAGGAATTGGACTTCGAATGAGTAATGAGGCCTACAAAAGAGAACACAGCGAGAGAATGTTGAGAGGTTATTCAGTATAACTACTCCGATACTTAAGTTAGTTGTAAGTATTTGAAAAGTACAAGAGCTTGAGAGCAATTAGCAGATTTAAGTATACAAAGTATTAAGTAGTTTACCGTTGTGTGATGATTTTGTATTTTTAAAGTAATAGTGCTAGCAGTTGGAGCGCAATTAGTGCATAGAGTCACTTCTATAAGTATCGAAGAGTAGGATCATGGTGTTTGATGTGGTCTAAATTAGTAGGAAGTGGTTGTGGACTTAGTTTATTGGCTTTATCTAGAGTCTTTTAGCTGTTGGAGGCTTACCATAGTATGGCAAGCTGTGTTTTGGACTTAGGCTGAGGGCAATTTATCATAAGGAATGAGCTTAAAGAGTTCGAGAGGAGCTTAAGAAGCCTATGTCCTAAAAGGCCCTATTAACACTAATCCCCCCCCCCCCCCCCAAACTATCTTATTACTATAGTAAGGAAAGGAGAAGGGAAAATTGGGCTTCTTTGGTGTGTGGTTGATTTAGTCAAGTGAAAGTCTAAGGTGAAGAAATTTGAGCTAGTGTGGGGTCGAGGCGGAGAGGTTTAGGTTGACATAAGGTCGAAGTAAAGATGTTCGAGTTGACTAACAAGAGGGTTGAGGAGGTGCGACATATTTAATAAAACTACCTTTCGGGTAAAGGTGAGTGTGACAACTCTGAGGTGGAATATGAAAGGTCTAACTTCCTTGGTCTGAGCAGTTGGCCTTCCATTCAATCAGAGCAGAGCATGTGTCTACGAGGCTAAAGAGGCAAACCGAAGTACAGACTTCACAACTTCAGGTAGGTGATCTAAGCCGAGGTAAGAACATAGCGGGTTGTGTCTCATTAGAATTGTAGGGTAAAAGCATTGAGCAAATTGTATTGAACTAAGCTCCCCATTAGTTGAGTAGGCACAATTTATTCAATTCGAGGTGTAGTATCATTGGGGTGTTAAGCAAGTGGAAGTTGGAGAGACCTTAAGAAAACTTCCTATGGAAGTAACTTTTCAAATTATAACTTTATTGCTCCCATTTTTAGTACATTTAATGTGATGTGATAAGTATCCTATCATAGCAAATTGGCATGCGGTTACATGTGTTTTGTTTTTTTAACATCGCCATTCAATCAAAACTGACTCCATACTTCCACATCGCAGCATTTCATGGGATTCATGCTTATTCGAATCCCTATAACTATCAATATAGTTTCCAAGACTCTAGGTATATATAAGTACCACAATCACTTTGACAAACTACTCTTTTGAAATTTCTCCAGTATAAATTCCACTTTCTTTTGCTCCTTCAATCTTCTTTGCGAACTTTTCTTCAGATTTCACTCACATTTCTTCATTGATCATGTTAACCAACATACGTAAGATACCATCAAATGCATCAAAATACAATCTTACCAACTCCAAGACCATGAGGAGTGATCTTCTTCCTAAAGGAGAAGACAAAGTCACTTTGTTAACACAGATAGATGATGCTACGAAAATAACAG
Source organism: Lumnitzera racemosa (assembly GCA_024138005.1). Taxonomy (NCBI): domain Eukaryota; kingdom Viridiplantae; phylum Streptophyta; class Magnoliopsida; order Myrtales; family Combretaceae; genus Lumnitzera; species Lumnitzera racemosa. The sequence continues at coordinate 39,636,917 of JAMXBC010000007.1, forward strand.
TGGAGGCATTGGATAGGGTGAGACTTATCAATGATATCCTAAGGGATTCTTATGTATACACTCCCTCGCCGCTAGCCAAAGACTTATTTAAAGCACTTAGGATAAGTAAAATCCCAAGTGACCAAGTTAATGAGAGCAAGGCCTCTACTCCCAACTAGGTGTTAAGCAATTTTATAGTTGAGTCGATTCCTGACTGGAGAATACTAGCGCTAACGAGGGAAGAAAGGCTACCCTTATCGATAGAGGGGCGCTTTGTCATCTTTAAACAATCCTGGAATACGGGCAACGCCTCCCTCTAAGCAACTTTGAGAAGGACCTTTTCAATTTCCATCGGTGTAGTCCAATGTAAGTCCCTCCCAATGGGTGAAGGGTGTTGAAGGTCTTCTCACAGCTATGTGAATACCTATTAACAAGGGCCATTCCCAAACTTTTCAAACCCTTTTGCACGTGGGAAAGCATAAGCGAGTGGTCATACATCCGACCTCGTCCGAGGAGGAAGCTATTCTATAGCCTTGCAAACTCCGTTAAAGGCTAGTATGATGACTAGCTAGTGGTTAAGCTACTAGATGAGGTGAACTTATGGACTAAATGGTCTGAACAAGGGCCTAGAAGTAGCTAGGGCCCAATGATGCTAAGGCTGTAAGGGAGATCTAAGCCTTCACAGCCCTTAGACACAGCAATGAAATTAATGCCGAAATCATGGTCGAGTGGTACATCAAGTATCTGATCTTTGAGCTCTTCCTCAGCATGAAGAAAGCTGTAGTGGAGACGTAGGTTGAAGGCACATGTTCATTTTTTTACGTTCGGCTTCATCTAATTGTGTAAAGTTGTGCTTCATCTAACATCATTAGAAGGAATAAAAGGTGGGATCTTCTTTGGTAATGATTTTTATTTTGTCTTTGCTTTGTTTTCTTTTTCCTTACTACTTGCTTGATTATTTACAAGCACAAGACTAGCTAAGAGGATTCTTCATCCCTTGGTGGATAAGTTAATGAGCTATTGGTAGGTTAGGTCAAAGCCAACCACAACGACCTCCCACCCTAATGGCAAGGTCGTAAGGTTGAGGTTAAGGGTTGGGGAGACCATCAAGGTTGAGTTGGCTACTCTACCTTAAGGACTTCCTTTAGGTCCTCGAGTAAAGCCGTTGGCTATCGATCTTATAAGCTTGGTTCTTCTTTCCATTTTCCTCATCCTTACTTCTATGCCTATTATAGTAAAGGATGAACTTACCAGTACTAACGACTTAGACATGGTGATGCTTGCTCCTTTTGTAAGGGTGAAAGGGGGGAATCGAAGCTAGCACCTTATTCGATGTAACTAGGTAGAAAAGGAAGGCCCTCAAGATTGCGAAGTATGTAGCACTCAGGCCAAGAAATAGAAGCCCATAGGGAAGGTGCCCTTAAGTCGAGTGCACTTATACAAGTGGTCGATGGCTCTGCCCTACAAGTGCATTGACAAACTTGGGGATGAATTTTTTGATATCCTAAGCAAGTTCAGGTTCTTAGGGATCCAACTAGACTCATTGATGGACATGTCATATATTTCCTAAAGTGAAGAGCTCTGCCTTCATACTTCGAAAGCTAAAAACAAAAGGGTTAAAGGGAAGCTCTTGAGGCCAAAGTGGGAGATCTAAAGCAACGATGTTACGTTACAGCATCCAGTTCTGAGCTATCAGGCCTTGCTAAGGTTTTATACCCCTGGTTACTGGCCCATCCGTGAAGAGTTATCGAGGGTTGGAGGCGGCGATCCTATGGAGATGGTAGGCTACTTGAGCTCGTTCATCCGATAGGTAAGCCTTTGTCTTTTATAATTGATATCCCCCTTTGTTGTTGCTAGTCTGACCTTAGTTTGCACCATTTGTTTTCTTTATTTTTTATTTTTTGCAGTACCACAGCTAAGTATTGCTCCAGTTGAGTAACTACAATACTGTATGAAAAGAGATATAGGGCTTTCGAGAGGTATTGCATAGAGTTGAGAAGGACCTATAGGAGTCAGAGTCCTCTTCCAATAAATATTTAGATAAGTTTATCAATGTTAACCAGCGCCTGCATCACTCTTATGTGCAGGTAGTTAGGCTCAGTAGGATGTAGAGTGGGAGAAGTCTACTACTGAAGACATTACTAAGAAGGCTGGTAGGCTGAAGACTTAGCTTAAAGATAAGCAGAGGACTAAGGTCCAACTCTCTTAGAAACTAGACAAGGTAAGGGAAGCCAAAGCTAGCCTTAAGAGAGAGAATGTCGAGCTAAAGGTGTCAATTTCTCAGTTGCAGATTGAGTTGGCAATGAAGGCATTATAATGTAATAGCACAAAAGCCACATCGTTAGAGTTGGCTTGTTGAAAGGTAGAGTTGGAGCAGCAAATCAAGGAATTCCAGGGGTGAGCTTTAGAGATGGAGGGGCTCATCTCAAAATTAGAGAGTGGGAAGGTTCTTAGTGACATCATTGCTAAGAAAGCTGTTGTTGATTTTCAACTGATAGAGAAATAGTTCGACAAGCTAGAGGACATCTCTACTGAATCTACTTGCTTTATAAGGAAAAAGATGCTTTCAAATTATCCCAATATTAACCTAAGCTTCCTTGATTTTCTAGATTGCCCCACTTTTTGAGAGAAGAGGAAGGCTTAAGTGCGAGAGAAAGAAGCTGTTTAAATAGCTGCTAAAGTCTAAGACGCCCCTTCTATTGCTAGGTCTAAACAAGATGCTTCCATATCCGCTTTTATCTTGGTTTCTCAGAAGGAGGTAATGATAAAGGCATATTTTACTCATGTTTTAATGTGTGAATTATGTAGAATTATTATTGATTTTATAGAAATCATTAAGAATTGGTACTTAAGTATTTTCATTTAGACATTTCAGGTCTTAAAGGATTTAGGGTGGAAATACGGTCAATTTAGAAGAGTTTTACATAAATGAACGAAGCTTGAATCAAGCCATGACACATTGGAAGGTAGCCAACCTTATGTCGGCTTACATTCTACATTGCCGGTCTTAGAGTCTACACCGCCAGTCTTCATAAAGAAAAAACCTATTTGAAAGCAAACCCTAGTTTTCTCTATAAATAGACATGCGATTCATAGTTTAGAAGAACTTTTTCATCTTCTTTAGAGTTTGAGAGTCTTAGAAGCAGTTAGGTTTTATTTTAAAAGAGTTTTTCTTATAATTTCTTGGATTATTGAGAAGACTTCACTTTTGCTATGGAGATCAACCTTAGAGTTTGCAATTGAAGTTTACTCATTACAATTACAAAATTAGTGATCTTTATTCTATTTATGTTTATGCAATTCTGTAATTTATTCTTACTTTTAATCATGAACTTCTTTACAAATTCAATTATTATCTGTGATTTTGTTTTAATTCCCATGGTTAGCTAGGTTTTATTTGTAGGAATTGATGAAACCATAGGTAGTTGAGATGAGAATTGTATTCATGTTATAGGGTTAATAGATATATGAATGATTAATGATTGCAATTTTTATTATTCTGATTATAATTATCTAATTGATTATAATTGTTAAAAATACTATTGATATGGGAGTTGATATAAGGCTTGTTAGAAATTCTTGATTAAACTGATTAACAAGTGAGGGAGTGGCGTTAATTAGATTAATTAGAAATTGTCTAGAGATTAATGCGATGTTTTGAGTTAATTATTCACTATGACATTAGGGATAATTGATTTAGGACATTAAATGATCATAGCATTGGGATATGTATGATTATTATTTAGAATCCACTATTAAGTAGAGATACAAAAGTTGATTGATTAATTAGGGGTTAAGTCCATAAGTTTTAAGGTATAATAATTTCACTTAAATGACCGCATAACTATTAATCTATATAACATGATAATAATTTGATTTGCATAACTAGGATGGATTCTATTTTTTCCCACATTCTCAATTGATTGTTTTGTTTTAGATATATTCTTGTACTTTTCTTTTTGACAACTTTAAGGTAATTAGAAATTAGTTAATTTACAATTCAATTTTGATTGCCTAAATATTGATAAGAACTAGCATAGTATTAGTAATTTCTTAGTCCTCAAGGGATCGACAACCTTTCTTGCTCTATATTATTTGATTCCAACTTAGTATACTTGCTGGAGTATTCGTGATTTAATTATATATATATATATATATAGTTTAAGCAGATCAACTTACCCCTATGGGTGCTTCTTAGGGTGATTAGGGTTAGGGTGATCATCCTATTGACCTCAATCAGCAACTTTCAGCCCCTACTTCGGTCTAAAGCCAATCTTCCTAATCACCATCAATGGATTAGCCTCCGAGCAAATAGAAGCACATATGACTCTTAGATGTTAAGAAGATGCCTCTCTTGACATGGCATTCAAACCATTGGTTAAATCATCATTGTCACACTTCCTTTACATGAAAAAGAAGTATATTGATGTCAAAGAAGATGAAAATGGCAATAAAATACTTGATCTGAAAGTTTTCCATCCTAATCATATACGTTTTGGCTCTCGACCGAGAACTAGAAATAGGCGATATACCATCCTAATCCTTGAAAAAGGTAGAGCGCTAAGGGTATTGTGAGAAACATGCATTTATCGAGAATATAAGCGCTCCTCTCGTTCTAGTGCTTCACCTAGGGAGCCCCTAAAGGGTGGTACTTTTATTAAGTACATTTTTTAAGATTTTTTGAAATTTCTAAAGTTAGCTAGTCTTAGGCAGTAGTTATAAACCTACCTACCCCTACCCTCCCCTCCCCCTCTTAGCTCAATATAGGATCCTATCTTTTAAAGGTATGCTCTACTCTAAATAACTTTGGATGGGCTCTATCTAGCTCGACTCTAATGTTGCTATAATCAATTCCAAGACTTTTGCTAAGCTTAAAGTTATTCTCTTCTTTGGTAGGTATTCTCTGAAGATAATTTTATCCATCATCTTAGGATTTTGTATCCTAGTAAAGGTGAGTTTGGATAGCTAATCTACAACTGAATTTTTTAGTAGAGGGATCTTCGTAATGATTTACGAAGGGAATTCAACTAGAAGGCTCTTTACCTTCTCCAGATACCTTACCATGGTATTGTCCATAGCCTCATATTTGCCTTGAATTTGCTAGACAACTAACATAGAGTCTAAGAAGACTTATAAGTGCTCAACGCCAATCTCTTTAGCCAATTTGAGAATAGCCATCAAGGCTTCATATTCAAATTCATTGTTGCTGGTATTAAACTTGAACTTAAGGGCATAGCAAACTGTGATCTTGTGCAGGTCACTTGGAATGAGACCTATACCTTTAACCTCCGAGGTGGATGATCCATTAACATAGAGAGTCCATAATAACTTATCGTTACCCAATAGTGCTTCCTTTTCTCTTATATATTCAACTATGAAGTCAGCTAACACTTATGCCTTGTAGGCCATTTATGACTGATATTGGACTCCATACGTGCTTAGCTCCATCACATACTTCACCATTTGCTTAGACGTGTTCAGCTTCTATAGCATAGTACATAGCGGCTAGTTTGTGAGCACAATAATTTGGTATGCCTAGAAATAGGACCTTAGTCGATGTGCTAAGATAACAATGACCAAGGCGACCTTCTTTGCTTGGGTATACCTGACCTTGAGCCTATAGAGTATGTAGCTGATGTAGCTTATGAGCCTATGTTCTCTCCCCTCTACTTTAACCAATATAGAAGAGAGAGTCTGGTTGTTTATGGCTAAGTGCGGAAATAGGTCCTCCCTTAAGATAAGCTTGGAGAGGATAAGATGGTGCGTAAGGAAGTCTTGCAATTACTGGAAGGCTGCCATGCACTCCCGGGTCCATTCAAAACCCTTGGGATTTTTAAGGATTTTGAAGAACTCAGAGCATTTATCCGCGTTCTTAGAGAAAAACTTGCTCAACATGACCATGTTGATGAGCTTTTATACATCTTGGACTGAAGTAGGGGGCTTTATATCCCTAATGGCATGTATCTTTTCAAGTTTAGCTTCGATACTCCTTTGGGTGACCAAAAAGCCTAGAAATTTGCTCGAGCCAACCTTAGAGACACATTTTAGTGGTTCCACTTTATGTCATGATTTCTCATTTGGTTAAAAGCTTCTTGGAGGTCCTTAACATGATCTCCCAACTTTTTGCTCTTGACAATCATATCCTCAACGTGTACTTCCCTGTTGTACTTGATTTAGGTCTTGAATAGCTTTGTCACCATGCGTAAATATGTTGTCTTGTCGTTTTTAAGGTCGAAGGGCATGACTACATAGCAATACATATCAAAGTTGATGATGAAGGAGAAGTGGACTTCATCCTTTGAGTCCATCTTTATCTAGTTGCAACTCAAGAAGGTGTTCATGAAGCTTAATAGAGCATGTCTTGAAGTGGAATTATCTAACTAGTCGATCCTAGGGAGGGAAAAGCAGTTTTTCAGGCAAGCTTTGTTGAGGTAAATATAATTGACACACACATGTCACTTCCTAAACTTTTTCTTAACTAGCATCACATTTGCTATCTAAGTTGGGTACTTCTCTTCTCTTAAGAAGCCAACCTTCAACAGCTTTTGTATTTCTTCCTTTATTGTAGGCTACTTTTCTATGGCAAAGTGCTACTTCTACTACTTGATGGGCGGTGTAGTAGAGTTTATATTGAGGCTGTAGGTTGCCAGGTTAGGAGAGATCCTAAGTATGTCTGACTTCGACTATGCATACTTGTCCGAATTGGTCCGTAGGAGGGTAACTATTTGTTCCTTCACTTTAGAATGAGTCTTAATCCTGACCTTAGTGGTTTTTTCGAGAGAGGGCCTGATCTAGACTTCTTTAATTTTTTCACCTAGCTTACTTCTCTCAACCGGTTTCCCTTATGGGTTGATCTCTAAGGAGAAGACTTTGTCGGCTCTAGCATCCTTAATATAGAGCTCTCGAGAGAGCTTATAATCACATATGCATATTCCTACCCTAGTTAGAGTCGAAAATTTAGCCTTTAAGTGAAAGGAGGATGTAATGACCCTAAATACATTCAAACTTAGTCTTCTTAAGAAATCGTTATAGGGGGATGGGTAATTGATCATGATGAACTCCATTAGTTGCTATGCAACATTATAGTCATCACCAAGTTCCATATTGAGTGTGATGATTCCCTTAGCTTAGACAGTGCTCCCATTGAAACCAATGAGATTATGGTGGTATGGCTTTATCTTGAGCAGTAGCTTGGTCCTTATTCTTTCATATGTATGGAGAAAGAGGATGTCAGTAGAGCTACTAGTGTCCACCATAATCTTGAGGACCTCAAAGGTCACAATCTTCACCCCTATGATCAAGGCATTGTAGTAGGGGGTGTCTCTCCCTTATAAATCTTTATCAAAGAAAGAGATCGAAGTATATAACTTTTGTCTCTTCTCCTTCACTACCAATACTTTAGATGGGGTGTTAATTGAGCCATTAGTGCTCGGCTGGCTCCTTATGTATGCTCCCCTAACAATTATGTTAATGATGCCATTGGGGGCGTGGTTGTTGCGATGGTCATTATTTGACTTGGATTGATGTAAGGTCCTATAAAAATTAGTATTCAACTTACAATCAGTTGGTTTAAAAACAGTTTATAAAATTCAAGGTGATTGCATAAATTATTCGATCAGGCCTAAATTTTATAATAAAATTAAGAATATTAGTAAAAGTAACCTCATGAGTTTGGATTTAGGAAAATAAATAATTAAATATTATAATATTAAGTTATATGTATATTACTTGTTATTTATTGGAAATATGTAAAACGAGTTTCAATAACTAATGAATTGATAGAGATAAACTATATGTATTCTAAAAACTATAAAATAAAATAAATAATATTTACAAGTATTTATTTGTACTATATATGTATTTATATATAGGTAAAAATATGCGAAATTACTTAAAATACCCAAAATATATTAAAATAATACTAATTAATTAAAGAAATTCATAAAAAAATTAAGGAAAAATCAAGAAAAATATAAAAATGTGTGAAAATGTCTAGAAATGAGGTGTGACATACTGGGAATTAAAGAAAAAATAACAATTAATAATATTAAGACAATTAGAAAGTGAAAAAAGAAGAGATAAAGGGCAAGTGGCACTTGGAAAATTAAAGGAAAACCTTAACACTACTATAAATTCAGAAACTCTCTTCTACAAATCATTTTGATCAGTTGTGAGTCTAGAAAATTAGAAAGAAATCAGGAAGAGAGAAGAATATTTTTTACCAAAAATTAACAAATTATAGTGTAATTAGGAGATATAAGGAGAACAAACACCTAATGAACACCTGGAGAGGGACAACCACCACCACCTGATAGCAAATCGATTACCTAATGGATGGAGCCACCACTGGTGGTTGGAAGCCCTGCGATTGTTGAGTTTTGATTTCCCTTCTAAATTTATTTAATTTATTAAAAATATTAAATATATATGGAAAATTATGAAATTTGGTATTTTAGAATATTTTGGTATGTAGATTTAGGAAAAATTATAAATTTTCTAAAATTAAGCCTCGGGATATACTGCTCTTAAGAAATGACTAAACCCAAGTTAATTTTCGATTTCAATTTAATTAACTTTAATGATGTAGTTTTTACCTCAAAATTTTTGTGCAGACTATCTAGGATATATATAACAATGCTATAAATATTTTTTTTTGAAAATTTTTTTTCTAAAATTTTATTTAATTTTTAGGCCATAAAATTATATATAAAAGGCAATATTTAGGCTTAATTTGGTGAAAATTTTGATTTATTATATAATTAGATATCTTTAGATGATAGTTACTAATATAGGATGGTATTTGTGGGATTTGAAGTGTTAGTCATATGTATCATGCATAATATGTAATAAATAATAGGTAAAAAGGGCATATTTAAGTTAATCTTATGATTTAGGGTTAAATTGGTACAAATTTTTATGTAGGATGTATTTAGACATTTTGAGATGTTAGTTGGTGATGAAAGATGATATTTGAAGTGTTGGGAATGCTAGATGTGCATATTAGGTACATATTACGTAATAATGGGTAATATATACATATAGGAAATTAATGAGTAGAAAATATTGAGTTAAAATTGATAATATTATGATATTGTGAATATTATATAAATCTAATTTAGACTATGAATTTAAGAAATTATTTGGAAAATATAGGTTATTCTCACATCGGGAGCCAATTCAGTAATTAAATTAGGACTATAGTATACCGTACTGATCGAAATACTAGTTAGGAGCTAAAGCAGAGATTTAGAATATTTGAGTATAGTTAGATGTATTTCACATATTAGTCCGAGAGGAATTCGTAGGATTTACAAATAAAAATAGTAATAAGATGCTAAAACAAAACTTAATTCAAAAATTGAATCAAAAACTAATTTAGAACCTAGCTTGATTAAAGGAGATATAGATCTTGAATAATTGAGCAAAAATATAATTTTAAACTAAACAAAAAAACTAATGATTTAAAGCTTATATGTATGTATATGTATATATGCACATAAATATAAGTGGTTACGTTAAAATGTAGATCATTCTTGGATTAAAATTTGATTTAAAAGCATAATCAGAATTAAGGTTAATATAAGTATATTAGATAGTAAGTTAAAAACCTAAACCAAAGATTATACTCATCAAATAAATAGTAAGAAAAGGTCAAAATGCATTTAAAAAACTTACAAATAAAGGACACTAAAAAGGCAAACTAGAACCTAATTCAAAAGCTAAATGAAAATCAGAATAAGAAGTAAATTCAAAACCTGATTGAGCAAGAGAAGTAATCCCAAGAGATTTGGACCTAAATCACTAAATATAGTAAGACCATAAACTAAAGATAATCATAATCTAAATTATAGAATAAAACTTATCTATAGTAGTTATATGAGAACTAAAGCAACCTTTGTATTATAGAGATTATCGGTGAAAACTTGTCGCGAGTTGTACCTTAAGCGAGCAAGCAGAAAGTCCAAGTAAGTTGGGATCATTATGTTATTGTATTTCAAAGTAATGTTTTATAGTACTTAGAGGTTTAAGATTATACTTAATTGTATTTGTTAGATACTTAACTGTATATATGCCTATATGTACATATTTTTGGGTTTGATAGTATGATTCGGGTTTAATGTTCAGCATTGAAATTTGTGTGATTTATGTGAAATGATTAAATACCTTAAACTAGACCTAACTAAACATATGAATTGTAAAGCTAAAATGGACCTGTATATCAACTTATTAAGGGAAATGTTTAGGGTTCTTTCGCCAAATACCAACCCCTTCGAAAGGGATAGTGTTGATAGTATAATTGGCCCTTTGTTCATCCTTAGTTGATCTAAGTAATAGGAGAGGAGGTCATGGTAAAGATGAAGTCAATGGTTCGAAGGTAAGTATAGGAGGAGCAATGTCTCTATCATACAAACCTAAGTTTGGTCGTAAACTATTGAAGTGTATGCTAAACTCCTCAACCTAGATCAAAGAGGGTATAATTTCTTTAATCTCATGATGAACCGGATAACATCGTTTGATAGCATTTGCTTGTCGTGTTGCATTAAAATAATTGGTTTGATAACTCTATTTATACTTAATGTATAGTTTTAAGTCTCTATCTTAAGTTACTAAGCAATTGGTTCCTCACATTCCTATAGATGTTATTACAAGTGCTAGCTAAGAAACAACCTTATAATTACCTTAAAACTAGCATCTATTAGATCTTGGGGAGTGAGGAAATAAATATGAAGAGTAGATATATTTCTAAGGTCTTAATTCTTACTTTAGAATCTTCCATTTTCAAATAAAGTATTCCTTAGATAATATAGTGCACTGAAATCTTGTAAACATTAATTGTAATATTTGAATCCTAGTATATATTTTTCATACTTTCTTAGGTAAATAACTTGTTTAATTTGTAAATTGTTTACTTCAAAGTGAGTTAATCGTGGATGCCTTATATAAATTAGGTCTAAGATAGTGGTTGTAAGGTTAATTTCTATCCTAGAATGGTTTGCATAGTGAGACTGCTATGCCACTTTGAGGTGTGACACTCGAGCACCCTTGGTCTACTGCCTCTAAGGTGCCCTATCCTCATGGTCATCGAAACGGTCATCATTCCTCTATTAGGCTACATATTCACTGAAGAAGCCTCACTAAAAGGCATATTCAATTGCATTCTTCAATTAGAAACATTCATTAGTGTTGTAGCCATGGTCGTTGTAGAATTGTCAATATTTATTCGAGTTCCAATGATTAGGGTTCCCTTTCATCTTAAATGGTCTTTGCCATAAGTTCCCATGCTTTACCTCGAAGAAGACTTGGGTAATGGGTCTACTCAAAAGAGTATGCTACATGTAGATAGGAAGGGGAGTGAGTCTCGATCGACTTAGCACTTTTTCTTACTTAAACCCTCCCCTTCTAATATGCTTAGTGCCTTGTCACCGAGGCAATCATTAATAGATAACCTCTCTATGTCCTATTTTCTACTCAACCTCTCTCAGTCAACGTTGCACCTGACACGAATATTGTCCTCTTGGTCCATGTATTTCTAGGCCTTATTCTAGAAATTGGTTAAGGTCTTTGACTTTCTCTATGCAAGCGATCGGAAGAGATCTCTTGAAGGTTAAATACCAAGCTAAACAGCATATACAACAACTCCCTTATCTAGCTGAGGGATCTCAACCATGACATTATTGAACCGGGTTACAAATTCTTGTAGAGTTTTACCTTTACTCTGCCTAACTAAGTATAAGGATGATATATCCTTGGACGGGGGCTTGCTAACCTTGAAGTGGAGGCTTAATTTCCACGCTAGTCATCAAAGGAGGTGATGGAGTTGTCGGGTAAGTAGTTAAACCATGTCTAAGTTGCTTTCCTCATAGTGCTTGGGAAAACCTTTCACATTATGGTATCCCCATGACCATGGAGGTTCATGACGGTGCGAAAGTGGAGGAGGTGATCATCAGGGTCACTCGTACCATAGTATTAGTGTAGGGTCAGAAGCTTGCTAATAAGGGGCAACACTTCATCTTGGACACCTCTAGTGAAGGGGGTTTTGTTGCTGGAGACTAACCCAGTATTGCCAGCTGCCTTGCTCCTTTAATACTTAAAGAGCCTCCTTACGATTGTGCAGAGCTCATTGAAGTTAGCATCATGGATCGGATGAGCTCGATGAGTTGTAAAGTATGCTAGTACTCCCTCAGTGTTGGCTACTTGCTCATTTCTTGTCAAGGTTTGGTCGCGAATAGCCACAGGCTAAGCTAGCTACTATTGCATCAAGGGATCGGATTATTGATCCTTACCATTCAATTGCTAATGGTGGTGATGGTGATTATTTTACATAGTACGTGCATCAAAAGCCTAGGGAACGTAAGTTTGTATGCTACGCCTCTCAACTTCTTTAAGGTAAGTGTGGAGCAACCTCTTTTGGGCAACATATTCTTCTGTTAGGCGCTCCTCCAACATTTCCCTTGGAAGGGGCTATTTCTTAGGGGGTTGGCTATTTACTAATTGATGGTTATTAGGGTCATTAATACGAGACATGATTCATTGGGGAAAGTGTTTAGTGTTTAGTGTGTTTAGGTAGGAATTAGGATCAAATTTCCTACATACAACACCATATGTCATCTTAAAAATCTTGTCGGTATTGATTGAAGAGGAATTAAACTTCACATGAGTGGTGAGGCTTACAAAAGAGAGCATAGTTAAGGAATACGAAGGGGTTGTTCAACATGGCTACTCTAATGCTTAAGTCAGTTGTGACTATTTGTAGAGTATGAGAGCTTAAGAGCAATTAGCAGACTTAAGTACGTAAAATATTAAGTAGTTTACTGTTGGACGATAATTTTGTATTTATAGAGGAGTGGTGTCATCAGTTGGAGAGTAGTTAATGGGTAAAGCCACTTCTACAAGTATTGAAGAGTAGGATTATGGTATTTGACATGGTCCAAATAAGTAGGAAGTGGTTACTGACTTAGTCTTTTGGCCTTATTTGAAGTTTTTTAGCCGTTGGAGGCTTGCCATACTATGGTAGGCCACGTTTTGGGCTTGAGCCAAAGGCGGTCTATCATAACAAGTAAGCTTAAAAGTTCGAGACAATCTTCAAGGGCTTATGTCCCAAAAGGCCCTATCAACAGGTTTATTCACAAATTTTCATAATTAACATTTTAGTGCATAGATATGATGTAAACTTTACTACTTAATTATATACGTATTACACATTAGTTTCATATCTCTTATTTATGGGAAATGATGTGTCTTTAAGAAAGAGTTGTAATCTTTTACATCATGAGAATGCAATGTAATATACTAAGGATTACTGTGATATCTTGTGTTAAATCGTGCAAAATTTGCAACTTGTTCATTTAAGCAATTTTTTCTTTTTCTTTCTTTCTTTCTTTTTTTTCTTTGTCATAACAGAGCTATTATTGTATAATCCATGGATTTCGTTTAAAACACATACAATATAAAAGATAACAATAGGCTTACCTAAAAATTATCAAATTAACATTTTTATAATATATGTTTATAGATTATTATAAAATGTTGCAAAGACTATTGCTTACTTATATTTATATACTATATATATTACTTGTTTGTCTTATGTGAGGAAAATAAGGAGAGGGAAGGCTCATATTTATGTAGTTTTTGAAAAAAAAAAAAGAAAAAGAAAAAAAAAGCATGGATTTTTTATTATAGGCTTAAAGGCCTATGTATTTTAGGGCTTCTATCCATATATCATTAATGGGATCTAATGTGGTTTGGATGAAGACCTTGAAAATGATTATAACTTATAAACATAGGCCTTTGAATACATGTTTTAAAAATCTAAGCCATTTTTTAGAATGTTGCACAAATGTGAGCCTTTCTTCTACATTGTTAAGATGAACCATAATGTGATGATGACTAAATCAATCAAAGAAGAGATTAGCTAGCCCTCTTAATGGGTTCTCAGATAAAGGGCGTTGTCCTAAATCAATCAAATAAGAGCTTATTAATTCAATTGAAAGGAATTAATACTATTTTCTTTTAGTAGCTTAGTTGGCATTTCAAGAGAATACAATCATTTAGTGGGTTCATAACAATTTTTGTAAACTCGCTTTGCCCTCATATAGTCATCGGCCTTCCTCGGCCCTCCTTTATTACTTCTGGTTAAGTTGTAAGTGAATGATGTAGACACCTAATTTTTGTCCCTCTGTAGTTCTAATTTTTTATTTTTTTACAAAAAGGGTCTTAATTCAAAAATAAAAATAATAAACAAAAAATTAATAAAAGATAAAAAATAATAAAAATTAACAAATGATGAAAATACCAAAAAAATAAGAAAAGGAAAAAATTAAAAAACTTTCGTGGATTTTTAGGAAGTGACTTATATTAGGAACAAATAATTTTAGTTTTAGTTTAGTTAAAATAATTATTTTAGGAAATCGAGTAGTTTAAGAATAATTTAATTATACAAAATATCAAGGCGTAGGCTAACGGTCTAATGGATAAGTATGGAAGTATAGAATTGAATTTAATTCGAGGTATTGAGTTCGAGTCTTGTTAGGTATCTATGTTTTTTATTTTTTATTATCTTATACAAAAGCGAGATGAATAAACAGGATTCATATCTAATTAAGATCATTTGAATTAATTTGGATTTAGTTTAATAAAATTAATTAGATATAATAGATATGATTTGGAATGATATGATTTGGATTATATAAACACACACGTATAGAAAAAGAGAGAGACGGCAGGCAAAAAAAAAAATCCATCCCTTAACACCATAAGCTGACCAATGAATCTCTACGCTGCCACAACGTCCCTCGAAATCCAACAACAGCCGCATGCTCCAATTTGCAATTCAAGCGTACCCCGACGCCAGCAACCGATCAACCAAACACGTGCTTACCCCAACACTCCTCTACCTGGAGCTTTGTGCACACGTCCACAACATGGCTTGACCAGATGTCCATACATGTCCCCACAAACATTGACACACTGCTACGTTGAACACAATTCTCCACGTCTGCAACACATACTACACAGCGAGCACAAAATCACACTGAGCACTACATCCATGACAACGATTACGTACTACCGGATTTATTTAGAAAACTGTAGCTCCCACAAACTTCATCCTCGTGAGACAACCAAGCTCGATTTGATAAACAACAACGAAGTAATAGCAAGCTACGAACCACGCCTAACTCCCCGTTGTCTAAGCTACTGTTTCTCACTGGCTTCACACTTCAGCGCTTCACATTGGCCAACAACAGTCTATGCATGACACAGCAGCTACATCCACATGATCATCGCTGCAGTCTCCCTTCAATTTGAACCCACGGCTTCCTAACGCAATCAACCAGTAACACAATAGCTGACACATAGCCGCATGTCCCTAAATCCACGATCAGCCTCCCTTGAATCTACACTCATTCATCGCCATTCGAATCTAACACCAGTAAGCAGCAGCTCGAAACTATCACGTGTGCGACCCCCCATCAGGCGCTTTATTGCAACAGTAAGCGAAGATCACTTTATCATTGCTTGCGGCACTACAAACCCGATCGACTGCACGATAGTAGTCCCGTCCGTCAATAGCAGCACACATCAAACACGTATGTTGCTCCCCATACTGACGTAGTCTGCAGACTGATCATACGCACTAATCGCTGCAACTGCACGAACCGCCGGTTCTTAATAAAATTCGCACTACAGTGCTTTGTAGCAGCTATGTACGTTGGAGATAGTAGCCCTGCAATTAGGTTCATTTTCTATCCAAATTTTTTCTGATTTATTATATTATTATTTTGTTAGGACTTTAATGGTTTAATATGATATATATATATATGTGTGTATTAGTTTAAGGTATTTCTTTAGTATTAGTTTTCTTGGTGATATATTAGGTACATTATATTAATTTAAGTGAATATTTATTTAATAAGTAGACATATGCATGTTTGATAAGGGATCGTTAAGATTAGGGATCGTTAAGATTAGTTTTTATTCTATATATTATTAGATTAATTAGTTAACATAATATATATGTATAAGTTAGTTTAGGAGTTTTAGTATTAGTTCTTATACCAGTTGTCGAGTCTGATTTTTTGGTTTCTTTTATTTAAAATTGGTTTTTCATTTCCTGATTAATACTAAAGCCTAACCTATTTAATATTAATCATTGATTAAAGAAATTGAGAAATTCCGGTTTTTTATTGAAAATAATTTTTGAAGTCGCCACCCGACCGAAGTCGGAAAAAGAAAAAGAAACTGAAACTGTAACCGTAACCGTAACCGTAACCGTAACCGTAACCATAACCAATTGGGTAGATTGATTACGATTTGGTTACCGGTCTTTGATTTCAATTTTAAATGAAGAACTAGAGGGTTCCAAGTTCGGGGGCTAACCTATTAAACCCTTAATGGGTACCACTATTTATTTACCGAAATTAGGATTATTCTTCTAAATATAATATTTAAAAAATAAATAAATAAAATCAAAAGAAAAAAGAAGGACCTAAGTTTCTACATATTTTATCATCGCCTCGAAGGTGCCTATGTACCTACTAGCCGGGATCAGACGATCATAGTTCTTTCTAAAAATCTTTAATGTGTTGATTTATTTTAATTTTAAAAAACTACCCAAATTTACGTTTTTACTTTATCCGATTTATTAAAAAAAATCTGAAGGGGTCCTAAGTCTTGAATGTTATTGTTTTATAAAAAAAAAACTCTAAAAATCCTATTTTAAAAGGGTCTTTTATTAATTCTTAGTTAAAAAAAATTTTCTATGTGAGAAATGTTAATAAAAAAAATTGTAATCCTAAAAGAAATCCTAAACTCCATACTACACTTCAACTATCTATCAAAATAAATAAAATATGACATACTCAATATACATATAGATACACTAATACTAAAAGACTCCATTAGGCTAATATATATACGTAATTACTTATATATTATGTTATTAACATCAGCAAATAAGGACCTAATAAAATAAAAATAATAATGATATACTGATAACAATAATAATAAATTAAAAATTTGAAAGAACTGAACAAAGCCAAACCTGGTTGTTGTTCAAGGAATCAGTGATGATGGATAGTAATCCATGGTGATGTTGTGGCATTAGAGTGTAGTGCTTCGGTGAAGTGTGTACGTAGATCGTTAAGTGCTGTGGAGTTGGCAATGCAGTGGTTCGTGTTGGTGTGCGTGTGCTATGCAACAATGGACATAAAGTACAGTGCGGCGGATTGGTGACATGAAAGGCCTTGGATTGTTAAGCGTTCAAGCGTATCGGATTTATTGGATTGCTTTTCATCAGTCTTGATGCCCTAATGTTCTCTTGCTGGACGTATTTTTTTCTCCCCTTTATGGTGCCTGCTGAGATTTGAACCCATAACCTTAAATTAAATCCAACCTAAATACTCCGATACTTATCTGTTAGACTGTTGGCCTGCGCCTTGACATTCAGTACAATTATATTATACTTAAACTACTCGGTTCTCTAAAATAAAATTTTTTAACTAAACTAAAACTAAAACTAAAACTATTTATTCCTAATATAAGTTACTTCCTAAAAATCTACAAAACTCTTTATAATAATTTTTCCTTTTCTTATTTTTTTGGTATTTTCATCATTTGTTAATTTTATTATTTTTATATTTTATTAATTTTTTGTTATTATTATTATTTTTTTATTTTTATCATTTTTTATTTATTTATTTTTTCTGAATTAGGACCCTTTTGTAAAAATAAAAAATTACGATTACAGATGGGCAAAAATTAGGTGTCTACACCAGTGTATCATATGGAATTAATTTATTTTAATAGATATTCGTATATATTAGTTTAAGGATTGTTAGGATTGGTCATATCTTAAGATTTGGTTTATCACGTAGAAAGTTGTTTTTTCTTTAAATAAAAATTAATAAAAGACCCTTTTTAAAAAATAGGATTGTTAGAGCATTTTTTTAAAAAACAAAAACAATTAAGAGTTAGCACCATTTTAGATTTTATTTGAAAGAACTAAATTGGTAACAATGTAAATTCGGTCAGTTTTCAACATTAAAATAAATCAACATATTAAAGTTTTTTTAAAAGAATTACGATCGTCTGATTCCGGCTAGCGAGTACGTAGGCACTTTCGGGGCAATGATAAAATATGTAAAAACTTAGGTTCTTTTTTCTTTTGATTTTATTTATTTATTTATTTTAAATATTATAATTAGAAAAATAATCCTAATTTCGATAAATAGATAGTGGTACCCGTTAAGGGTTTAATAGGTTAGCTCCCGAACATGGAACCCTCTAGTTCTTCATTTAAAATTGAAATCAAAGACCGGTAGCCAAATCGTAATCAATCCACCCAATTGGTTACGATTTCTTTTTCTTTTCCCTACTTCGGTCGGGTGGCGATTCCAAAAATTATTTTTAATAAAAAACCGGAATTTCTCAATTTCTTTAGTCGATTATTAATATTAAATATGTTAGGGTTTAGTATTAATCAGAAAATGAGAAATCAATTTTTAAATAAAAGAAATCGAAAAATTATGCTCAGCAATTTAACGACTCCACTAGAGACACTAGAGGGCTAGCCACTAGAAGTTACTGAAAATAAGATTATTTTTTAAAAAAATTAAAATAAAATAAAAATATGAAATAATAATTAAAAAAAAAAGAACTTGGGTATGTTATTTTATGTATTTGTTTATTTTATTATCTTTTTTTTTACTAACATTTTTTTGTTGAAGTTTATTTACTAAGGATAGCTTTGGGGGTTTACTTTATTTTTATTCTATTTTTTTATATCATAACTGCATAGTAGATATAGTCAGAACCAGGTCTTCTTAGGACCTTAGGTGGGGGGGTATTGTGTAAGTTTCGGATGTTATGGGGTAACTACCTTCCGAGGCCGATTAGGCTACCCCACTCAAGTTCAGATGCGACCACAGAGCCGTTGCTTTGAAAAAATACGGTGGTTGCAGAACTTGAGGACCTTTAAAACCCACCAGTTGCTTCACATGAAAACGTTTAAAAAAAAATCACAAGAACCTATGGCGAACCTAAATGGATAAAGGCAGTTGTAAAGTTGCAATTGTAATATTTCTCCATAAATAATTTGTAATAATTCTATGTAAAGTTTGGAATAGGTGATGATTGTAATTTTGATTTTTTCTTTCTTACATAACTATAGCTAGATCGAGTTAAAGGGCTTCCAAACAAATCCACATCTACTCACTTCATTGGCCTTAAAAGATACTGTAAAATATGGATATAACTTTTTAGCCCAAATAAGTAAAAATTCATTAGGAGCAAGATTGGGCTCATCTTGCCCCTATAGAAGAGCCCTATAAATATTACTATAGTGAGGGCTTTAGTACATCTATTAGGGCTCGAATCTATCACTTTAGGCCCACATCAATTGAGCCCAATCCTCACGGAGTAAATAGAAGACAAAAAATAAAAATAAAAAAGGAAACAAAATGAAAAGAGTCAAAGCTGTAAAATAATAGGTAGTTATCATTTTGCCTAGTATTCTACTAACTAGAAATATTCATTCTTTTACGTAAATTTAGCATGTTGCAAATAGCCTTCTTCATTTGGAATAAATAAGATTTAAATATTTTCTTTATTTATTCTTTTATTCTTCAGAATTCTTTGCTTGTAAATAGACCCTTAGTAACGATAAATTGTATAAGCTTATATATAGAATTCTATGAAAGCAATCCTCCGTAATCATCCATTTACAATCTCATCACTTGGGCTCTATAACATGAAAGCCTTCACATTTTCTTTCTCTCTTTATAAAAAAAGAAAAAGAAAGAAAGAAAAAAAAAAGAAATTTGCTAACGGTTACAAATCCTTATAGGGTTCGGGACAAACACAATTACTTGGCCCGTTAAAGTAGCTAACCTAAACAGATCCACTTGGCCCAAGAAAATAACCAACCAAACCCAAACCCTAGCCCATCAAGATGATTCAACCAACTCCATGCCCTTGAGTCATCAAGTCCAACCATGAATCGAACCAAAACATAAAGACATTAAACACTATCCTAAGCTTGATCCTTGGTACAAACAAAAAGGACAATTCATTAGTCCCTTCTACTTTAAAAGTTGTCAGTTCCAACCCATTCAAACTCTAAAGAACCTAACCTAAAGTCACATATGGAAGCTTAAGGGCATTAAGACCTATAAGTCTAGGGCATGGGACATTTAGTCTTTGAAATTTCACAACTGGGGCATGTTCCAAGGAATTGGGGAGTAAGATCAATACCCTAAGGTCAGTCAATCCCTATGTAAGGAATTGGTAGCTTACTTTTAAAAAGTTTTGAATGAAAAGAGGCGAGCCATATCCTATACACTAACCCTTAAACACTTTGAGAGTTAAGAGACATCATGGTGAGGATATTTTGGACGCATTCCTTAAAGGAGGTTCATTTTGAATTTGATACGCAGATCGAAATGAAGTTAGGCATTCATTTTCAATTTCCAAACACAATTTTCCTTTGATAACACAGTTGAACTGTTTTAGAGTCATTTCAAATATAAACCTTGTTAAGAACCACCTTATAGTAGGGCAATTCAGAGGATAGGGTCATTAATTAGGAGAAAAGGATAAAACTGATTTGTGTTTATCCTAGTAATAACAATTCAAGGATAATTTTTGTTTTTGATAAATTGTTCCCTTTGAAGAAAAGCTAACATTTTTTCAAATACCCCAAAGGCCACACATACCTTTCCAAAGCCAAGGCACTCTGAACCTATAGATTTAAGGCCTTGATTCATCTAGAGACAAAAACTTGACAAAAGAAATAGTTATTTTTAGGGAGAGAGAAGAAAGAAATGAAATGAAAAAAGAAAAAAAAAAACAGGAAAAAGAAAAAGAAAAAAAAAACCAGGAAAAAGAAAAAGAAAAAAAAAACCAGGAAAAAAGAAAATGAAGAAATACCCAAATATCAAGCTTGAGTAAATCCTTAATAAAAGAAGGCTTAAGTTACTCAAAAAAAAAAAAAACACAAGGCCTTGAATCACATTCCCAACTAAAAGCACAAAACCTCATATTCATTCAGAATCATGTTCTTAACCACAAACCAAAGACTCCATATTTAGTTCAAAATCACACTCCAAATCACGAACATAGACCTTTTCTATCCACTCGATTCTCAAACACAAGACCTTCCCACCCACAATACCTCCCTACTCAAAGCTCTTCCAATTTTGAAGAATAATTTATCTAAGATAAAAATTATTTTTGAAACTGGGGCAAGCGCACATCTAGTTCATTCCTAAGGGTTCTTGACTTGTACTCCTGGGTTGGTCGAAAGCACTTCTTTAAAAAAAAGCCCTCTCAATTAACTTCATTTGAATCCATTTGACCAAAAGCCCAATTTACAATACTAAACCCAAAAAGACCTAACAGATCAATTAGAACGTATCAATTACAAATTGGATTATAATTTCTGGAATAGTAATAAAGAGTGAAATCTAGACTAAGAGTGCATAAGGAAGTCCTCTTCGATTAGACTAATCATGGGTTACCTTTTCCTTACGAAATGAATGTTTAAGGCCTATCCAAGAAGCTCATTGTCTAGGTTACAAACTAGGGTGCTTATGAGATACCTTACAGGATTATAGCGTTTACCTTTTAAATAGGAATTTGTATCCGTTAGCAAACTTTCAAGGAAAAAGAAGGAAAAAAGAAAATGAAAAGACATGAAAAGGAGAAAGAGAAAGTGGAGGCTTGTTACAAGTTTTTCCATTCATTTTCCAGTCCATTTCATCCATAGTAACCAAATTTTCAATTCATGTTATAAACAGTTTTCACCAAATCCCTCATTTGTAAATTTCTCAAGTCAAGAGTTTTTTTTCGACTCAGCTATGTTTCTTAGCCAATAGAGTTTAAGCGAGTTCGAAGGGTGCTTACTCTTTATCCATTTTCTCAAGCATATAGCCGGCTCATAGAGCACTGTTCCTATCCATATCTTCTTTAACGCTTCAGCCAGTTCATGGAGCACTATTCAAATTCATATTCTCATTTAGGGATCTAGCCAACTCATAGAGCGCAGTCCCAATCTAAAGCTTCTTAAGCTTCCGACTGGTTCCTAAAATACAGTCCCAATTTCTAATCTCCTAGGGAGCTAGCCAGCTCATAGAGCATGGTCCTAATCCAAAGTTCCTTAGACTTCTAGTCATCTGACTCACGAAACATTACCTGACTCAAAATTTCTTCAAGCGATCTAGCAAGCTTATGGAGTGCTATCCTAATTCAAGTTTTCTTCATTCTTTAGGTCTTAGCCAGCTCAAAGGACGCTTTGACCACCTTGGTTAGTTAGCTCATTAAGGCATGACCAAGTTTTCTTCCTCTTTAGATTTTAGCCAACTTAAAGGGCACTTTAACCGCCTTGGTTAGTTAGCTCATTAGGACACGACCAAGTTTTCTTTATTTTTAGGTCTTAGCTAGCTCAAAGGGCGCTTTGACCACCTTGGTTAGTCAACTCATTAGGGTAGGACCAAGTTTTCAAGTCTTAGTCAGCTCAAAGGGCGCTTTGACCGCCTTGGTTAGTTAGCTTATTAGGGGACGACCAAGTTTTCCTTGTTTTCAAGTCTTAGCCAGCTTAGAGGGCGCTTTGACGGCCTTGGTTAGTCAGCTCATTAAGGCACGACCAAGTTTTCCTTGTTTTCAAGTCTTAGCCAACTCAAAAGGCGCTTTGACCGCCTTGGTTAGTCAGCCCATTAGGGCACAACCAAGTTTACCTTGTTTTCAGGTTTTAGCCAGCTCAAAGGGCGCTTTAACCGCCTTAGTTAGTCAGCTCAGTAGGGCACGATCAAGTTTTCCTTGCTTTCAGGTTTTAGCCATCTCAAAGTGCGCTTTTGCCCCTCTGCAGTCCTAATTTTTTATTTTTTTTAAAAAAGGGTCCTAATTCAAAAATAAAAATAATAATAAAAAAATTAATAAAAGATAAAAAATAATAAAAATTAACAAATGATGAAAATACCAAAAAAAATAAGAAAAGGAAAAAATTATAAGACTTTCGTAGATTTTTAGGAAGTGACTTATATTAGGAACAAATAATTTAAGTTTTAGTTTAGTTAAAAAAAATTATTTTAGGAAATCAAGTAGTTTAAGTATAATTTAATTGTATTGAATATCAAGATGCAGACTAATGGCCTAACGGATAAGTATTGAAGTATAGGATTGAATTTAATTTGAGGTTTTGGGTTCGAGTCTTAAGTCTTGCTAGGCACCTATGTCTTTTATTTTGTATTACCTTTTACAAAATAGAGATGAATAAACGAGATTCATATCTAATTAAGATCATTTGGATCTAGTTTGATTTTATTAAATTGGATTTGAATTAATTTGGATCTAGTTTAATAAAATTAATTAGATATAATAGAAATGATTTGGAATGATATAAACACACACATGTGCAGAAAAAGAGAGAGACAGCAGGCAAAAAAAAAAAAAAAAAAAATCCATCCCCTTATGCCACAAGCTGACCAACGAAGCTCCTAGTTGCTGCAACGTCCCTCGAAATCCAACAGCAGCCGTACGCTCCAATTTGCAATTCAAGCGCATACCGACGCCAACAACCGACCGACCAAACATGTGCTTACCCCAACACTCCTTCACCTGGAGCTTTGCACACACGCCCACAACATGGCTTGACTAGACGCCCATATACGTCCCCACAAACATTGACACACTACCACGTTGAACACAATTCTCCACATCTGCAACACACACTGCATAGTAAGTACGAAATCACACTGAGCACTATATCCACAACAACGATTACGCACCACCGGATTTATTTACAAAACTATAGCTTCCACAAACTTCATTCGCGTGAGATAACCAAGCCCGATCTGATAAACAGCAATGAAGTAATAGTAGGCTATGAACCACGCCTGACTCCCGTTGTCTAAGCTACTATTTCTCACTGTCTTCACACTTCAGTGCTTCATACTGGCCAACAACAGTCTATGCACGACATAGCAGCCACGTCCACATGATCATCGCTGTAGTCCCCTTTCAAACCAAACCCATGGCTTCCTAACGCAATCAACCAATAACACAATAGCTAACACACAGCCGCATGTCCCCAAATCTACAATCAGCCTCCCCTGAATCTATACTCATTCATCGCCATCCGAATCTAACACCAGTAAGCAGCAGCTCGAAACTATTACGTGTGCGACCCCCCATCAGGCGCTTTATTGCAACAATAAGCGACGATCACTTTATCATTGCCTGCGGCACTACAAACCCGATCGACTGCACGATAGTAGCCCCGTCCGTCAACAGCAGCACAAATCAAACACATACGTTGCTCCCTATACTGATGTAGTCTGCATACTGATCATACGCACTGATCACTGCAACTGTACAAACCGCTAGTCGTCAATAAAATTCACACGATAGCGCTTTGCAGCAGGTATGCACGTTGGAGACAGTAGCCTCGCAATCAGGTTCAGTTTCTATCCAAATTTTTTCTGATTTATTATATTATTATTTTGTTAGGACTTTAATGGTTTAATATGGTGTATATATATATATATATGTGTATATTAGTTTAAGGTATTTCTTTAGTATTAGTTTTCTTTGTGATATATTAGGTACATTATATTAATTTAAGTGAATATTTATTTAATACCTGAACATATGTATGTTTGATAAGGGATCATTAAGATTAGTTTTTATTATATATATTATTATATTAATTAGTTAACATAATATAATATATATATACATATATGTTAGTTTAGGAGTATTAGTTCTTATACCAGTGTATCATATAGAATTAATTTATTTTAATAGATAGTTGTATATATTAGTTTAGGGATTGTTAGGATTGATCATATCTTAAGATTTGGTTTATCATGTAGAAATTTTTTTTTTTAAATAAAAATTAATAAAAGATCCTTTTTAAAAAATAGGATTGTTAGAACATTTTTTAAAAAACAAAAACACTTAAGAGTTAGCGCCCTTTTAGATTTTATTTGAAAGAACTAAATTGGTAACAACGTAAATTCGGTCAGTTTTCAACATTAAAATAAATCAACATATTAAAGTTTTTTGGAAAGAACTACGATTGTCTGATTCCAGTTAGCGGGTACGTAGGCACCTTCAGGGTGACGATAAAATATGTAGAAACTTAGGTTCTTTTTTCTTTTGATTTTATTTATTTATTTATTTTAAATATTATAATTAGAAAAATAATCATAATTTCGGTAAATAGATAGTGGTACACATTAAGGATTTAATAGATTAGCCCCCAAACATGAAACCCTCTGATTCTTTATTTAAAATTGAAATCAAAGACCGGTAGCCAAATCGTAATCAATCTACCCAATTAGTTACGGTTTCTTTTTTTTTTTCCTGACTTCGGTCAGGTGGCGACTCCAAAAATTATTTTTAATAAAAAACCGGAATTTCTCAATTTCTTTAGTCGAGGATTAATATTAAATGGGTTAAGGTTTAGTATTAATCAGGAAATGAGAAATTAATTTTTAAATAAAAGAAATAAAAAAATCAGGCTCAACAAATGAATAAGCCATGTTCCTAAAAGGAGTGACCATCTTTGTTTTCTTCCCTTCCCCTTTCCCTTCAAATCCTTCATTTGATGGTTTATGTTATGCAACATACCTTTAAGTATTCACTTAATTTTATAAAAAATGTTGCACAAGTTTAGTTCATTAAGTGAAGGTTCTACCTCTTGGTTGTTAAACATGGTATAACTCCACATTACATTTACTAGCAAGGTGCTTAAAGGTTTAACAAAGTCTTACTATTTTTTTTTCTACAATGATACTAGGTGTTAATGTTAGAGGAGGATGAAGGGCATGTAAATAGATAGGAGTCCTTTCTAAAGTTTTCCTTGAACCAATAAGCCACCTATTAGGTTCTTACTATTGACAAGTAACACTATACTTCCCTACCTTTCTTGATGTTACTCAAGGTTCTATTTGGTCATGCTGGTGATTTAATGCTTGCATCAACCATGGGCACAATGATTATAAAACTTTGAGATTACTTTAACTAGTTCTTCTTTCTTTTTTTATATTGCAATGCTTCTCAATCTTGGATTCACTTTCAATATGGCTAGCCTTTTAGAGGACTTGTATTGTATATAAACATCTTACTACTAAAGTTATAGAGTAAGTTGATGCATATGGTCAATAGGCTAAGAGTTTGCTCAATTACTTTTTTAGTTATACAAGATGAAATTGAAAGAATGTGTTTTAGGTTCTTGGGATGTTTATGCTAACATGCCTAATGTGCCCAACTTTAAGCATTGAAGCTTATGCACACCAAAAGTTGGGTTATGCCCATGCTTAGATAGCTCAAGAATAGGCTTATGAGTCATCTAGAACAATGTTATCAAACCCTACCCAAGTAGTTAGCTTGTACATATGAGAGGGTCAAATGTTAAAGAGGTAGAACCGAGTTCTACCAAGGTTGGACTAGACTGACTTTATGGTTGGTTAGGTTGACTTAGGTTGCACTGTAGAGGTCAATTTAAGTTTGATAACACTGGTCTAAACTAAAAGAAAAGGCCCTTTTAGTAGGCCTAACATAAAAATAATTGGTTTACTTGATGATTTAGTTTTTTTCCCCCTTCAAAGTGATTAATGTTATATTAGATTGTGAATGCTAAAGTCTAAGCAATTATGTGTGCACTTTGCATGTTAAAGGAGAAGCTATTGTTTCACACTTAATTTGAGACATTTATGATATCTCCTTATCTAAATATTTGTACTTTCAAGTCTTTGAAAGAGTTAGGAATGGACAAAATGGTACTAAAATTGATGGGTTGATCCCTTTCATAGGACTAGTTGTTTGAACTAGGAACATATTATAAACAATTTTAGGATTACTTATATCGTGAATCAAAACAAGATATGCCCATGGCATAGTACGTGTTAGAGATTATAAAATCTAGTTAAAAGTAACTTATGGTAAGTAGTATAGAGATTGTCTTCAATAATCTACCAAAAGTGGTCAATTGACCCACTGGAAATAGTACTAATGTTTCCTATTTAGTCTATTATGAACATATGAAGTCCTAGATTAATTATAGACCTATTTTAAACTTATATGAAGGTTTTAACATGAGAGACATGCTAATTTTGTGTTGAAAACATTTCTATTTCTTATAGTGAATTTGTTGCTTCACTCTAATAATTTTTTACACTTAGTTTATGTAGAGTGCTCCACATAAATCTTTTATGTTCTCTATCTCTCTTTCCTACTCTTTTATCTACTATTATTTTGCTTGCACTACAATAACTTATCCATTTGAAGCTCCTACATGTCTTCACAATTATGTCCAATTAGAAATGACATATGGATTTTTTTAATAGTAGATGAAAAATAGAACCTGTTGAACATCATTTTAGTAAGATCATCTTCTCTCCTTACCTCCTTGTCTCGTATGGTCATGGGTAAAAAGAAAATGTAAAAGTGCACTACTATTATAAGAAGGCATAAATTGACCAAAAAAAAGTATTAACACAAAGTAAAATTTAGATAGTTAATTACAAAAATAAATAAATGTAGGTAGTTATTTACAAAAAAAAAAAAAGAAAGATAAAATTTAGGTGCCAAATTGACATTTTTAAACTTGAGATAATTAATTACAAAAAATGAGTAAAGTTTAGATACTAGATATGACTTTTATTAAGTAATATTAGATATTTGAGATTATTTTTTTGCTAAAAAAAACCTTAGTCTTCTAAGTGAATTATACTTTCCTCTCATGCCACTATGATGTTTGAACGATTGTAGCGTCGATCACCTCCCTCATCATATATAAATTCTTCTATTCATACAAACCCTATGTATAGTTAACGACGGGAAATAATATTAATATAACATTTAAATACATATTAGTATACCCATCATAAGGGTTTGCTATGAAATAAATCCTATCTAAAGTCCCTTTATAGAATATGGACATATAAATTATATATATTATCTAATAAATCATTTCTCCGTGATCAACAATGCATCTGTAATGAGATTGGATACTTGTACAACATTAAAATACTCACCCTACATAAGCATCAATTACCAATGCCATTGTTTTATTTGTAGGAACAAAACATCTAAAATGTTTAGTACTACGATAAGAACGTAACTTCCAAAGAAAAGTCATGGAGCAAGAAATACTAGGGTTATGTAGTGGGGTTATTAAACCAAATAGAATCAGACCAAACCAAAAAATGCGGTTTTTTAATATATGGATTTTGTTCTTTTATATTCAAAGGAGGTTCAAATGATTCATAGTTTGGTTCAGGAGGTTGAACCGCCACTTGAAACTAAACCTATCCACTTCTTATTTAAAAATAAAAAATAAATGACATTTTTTACTTTTAAATAATATTAACGTTTCACTTTAACTTTATTTATATTTTGTTTTATTTTCTCTCTTTTCACACTTAACTACTATTATTCACTATCATTTTTCACCTCTGAAGTAAATTTTCATACTTTATAAGATATAATATTACTATAACACAATGCTATGTAGCTTTAACTTTTACTTTTACTTAATGTTCTTCATTTTAAATAACAATGTTTGGTTAAAAGCTCGAATGACTATTCGTATTATCAAATATTACAAAATACTTTTAAAAGTGATTTAAACCAAACCAAATCAATCGGTTTAAAATCTCAAACTATTAAAAGCAGTTCTGTTTATTAAGAATTTGAAGCAAACCATTTAAAATGCTTTGGTTCAGTTTGATTCGATCCCTGAACCGAATTGTATCGAACCATGAACACCTCTACTATGTAGAGAGTCAAAAAGTAGTTTATACCATGTAAGAGCATCACATAGTTTGTCATGTTTGATCAATTTTATTAATGTAGTTTAGAATGGCTGTTCCTTTTCCATAGATCTATTTAAGCATTCTCTTAATGAAATAATTATTTTATAGAATTGTTATCACTACAAAAGGGGGAATCGTAATTTTGGTGATTGAAACAAGACGGAGTAGGTTGCGGCTATTACTGCTGTGGAAGCCCGACCCAAATCCAATGGAGCTGACTCGAATCTAACCCAATGCGTCGATTCGACCCGCGCATCCTCTTTCTTGTTCGAACCTTGGTTAGAACCCTTGTTTTCTTCATTTCGGTTTCTTTTCGTTTTTTTTTTATTTTGTTTGTTTGTTTTTGTTTAGTTTATTTATTTATTGTTGATTTGTTTTTTTCTCTTTCTTTTATTTTATAATATTTTGTAAATGTAAATATAAAAGAAAAAAACGAAAAAGAGGAATAAAGAAACGAAAGAAAGAAAAGAAGAAGAAGAAAAAAGAAATGGTAACTTTATTCTTTTTTGTTATTAGTTTAAATAAAAAATAAAAAAGCCATAATAAATAATAAATAAATTAAGTGACAAAAAAAGGGATAACTAAATAAAAAATAAAAATAAATAAAATAAGATTAATCACTTAGAAAAATTGATTTTCTAAAAGTAAATGAAAATAAAGAGACTTCTTTCCAAATGAGGACTATTTTAGAGTTTCTAAAAATAAGAAAACCGATTAAAATGTTTTAGGAATTTTCTTAAAGAAATCAAAACTGAGTAAAATGTAAACTCGATTATTTTCAAATTCAAACGAAACGAATTCACTAAAGTTTTACAAAAAAAAGAACTATGTATGTCTGATCCTGCATAACGAGTAAAAAATGAAAAAACCTAATTTTCTTTTTTTTTTTAGTTTAGGTTATTTCATTTGTCCAATTTGAATAATTAAATTGAGTTCCATCTTATAAAATAAAAAGGTGATTTTTAATGATTAAAGTTAATTTTGGAAAGTCAATGACATCCGTTAGGGTTTAAAAGTCCTAACCCCAAAATCTAGATTTTTAGTTTTCAAAAAGCCGTTTTATAACTTGGTTATTTTAAATCAATAGATCAGTAATTAAGTTACAACTAATGCACCCAATTGGTTATAACTTAACCCCTTTTCCTGGCTCCGATCGGATTGCGACTCCAAATCTTTTCAAGTTGAAAAAATGATTTTCTTTAAACCCTATTCAAGGGCCAGTATTAAATGGCCAAGGATTTAATACTGGTTGGCATAAAGAAGACTTAATTTTATAAAAAGAATCGAGAAGGTGAAAAACCAGGCTCGATAGCTTGGCTACTCCACTGGGGATGGTCAAAAGGGTTAACCATTCGATTTTTCCAAAATTAAGATTAATCTCTAAAATCACCTTAAATGAAATTTATTTACCCGTTTTCCATTATAATTGTGCTAATGTCATTTGCAGGTTTAGTTTCATGTTTTTTTTAGGGGAAGGCTTTATTTTGCTGCATCATGAATGCATGATAGATATGGTCGAACCCGAGTCATCCTAAAACCTTAAGACGGGGACCATTGTGTAAAGTCTTGGGCATAGTGGGGCAATCATCGTTTAGGGCCGACTAGGCTACCTCGCTTAAACTTCGATCTGACCAAGGAACCATTTCTTCATAAACGTGTAAGGTCATAAAGTTTAAGGATCATTAGAACCCACCTTTCTTGCATAACATTTCATGGGGTCAACGAAAAATTAACAAAGCGGCAACGTTATATAAAAAAGAAAAAATGGCAAGATCTAGAGTCTTTTTTTTTCCCCTGTATTCTTCCTAGAATTGATGTACATAAGAGGTCTTGTATATTTTATTTTCTTGTAACTAGTCTTGCCTTTGTAATTTATGTTTTCTTTGTAATGTTTTAGAAATGGCCAGCTCATCTAATGTCAAGGTTTTCGCCAAGGAGATTCATGTCACAAGCCTACAAACTCGAAGCTCATACTCGACCAGTTGTTTTAGACCTTCAACCCAAGAGAGCAACAGTTCATTACCAATAAAATTAGACCCATACCCTCACTAGCCAAAGTGAAAGTTAACATCACGCTAGTAAGGCCCTTAGTGTATTTTTGGGAGCCTAAAGAAGTAGCTTTTTAATTTAGACCACATTTGATCAGCCCAACTCTAGAGGAGTACACCCAACTACTCCAAGCTCCTCTTTTAGATGAAATATACGTCCCAAAGCTCAACTTTGGCCTAACCTACATTTTCTCAAAATTCTTAGGGATCTGTAAGATTGAGATAAATGAAGCCCTAGATGATTGCAACAAACATGCCATCAAGATATGGGACCTAATCCATTGGTTCCAGAATGAGCCTAGCTCCAATAAATAAGCTTTGTTTCTTGGAAATTAGAAAGAAAACCAAATCAAGGCCTATGTGCTAGCAGTATTCGCCACTATCTTGGAAGGTAAGTCTTACATTCCTACCTTACTTGCTGAGAAGATAAGGAACTTTAATTTCCTTAAGAAGAGGGGCTGCGGAGATCTCAGGACAAGCATGACACTATTAATGGTGTGGTTTATTAGTCAAATCATATTCTTTGGGTTAGACTTAATAAGGGGAGCATTCACAAATAAGATTGATCTTATCGATTATTTTTAAGATCAAATTACTAGAAGATATCCCTACCCTTCTCTGGATAGAGGTTCTACGAGATTTCCAAGTAGAAGACATACTATGGACTGCCAGGTAGAGCAATTACACTAGGGTCATACGGATTTACAGGAATTACCATGATGTGCCACTGATTGGATTGAGTTGGTGTATAGGCTACTACCCAAACAACATGGTAAGACAATTTAGAGGAATCCAGGACGTCGTTCACAAACCTTCATTAGAGCCTTTCACCCTTAATCTTGAAGAGCCTCAATCTACAAAAAAGACATCCAAACTTCATAAGATCAAAGCTTAATGGGACACTCAAACCGTAAGCACAAATATCGATCTAAGTGAGTTCATAGGAGAAGTGGACAAACACCAGGTTACCAAAGAGTATTTATACAATCAGCTTCACAAGGTAGGGACAATGCGATATCGAGCACCAAAAGTCCTTCAAACCTCCCCTTTGCATAATAACTCTAAAATGGTGGCCTATATAGACCAAATGAAAGCTCGTATGGAGATCCTCCATGATGAGAAAGACAAATGGGAAAACTTATGCCGAGAATCTTGACAAAGGTTGCATGCCTTAGAACACCAACTGAAGATGGCCTAGAAGAAAATTCAAGAGTTTGAAAAAGCGATTAAGCGTGACCAAAAGAAGAAGAAAATGTCATCTAGCCCATGGAGAAAAAGAAAATTAGTATAAATGAATTTGTACCTTTTTCTTTTTTTCATGTTATAAGACTCCAGGAATCCAAAAATAATAAATAACTTGCTGTTCTATTAATCATTTGTCGATCCTTTACTTTTCATCTGTATGATTCACTTGCATTTCATTCATTTGCATTCTTTTTCGAAATATCCGTATGCTAACTTGTTGAGAAGTGGTTTTAACCTAGGTCGCCAAGATAGCTCCCAAACGTCAAACTTTCTAGAGAAGCCCCATCAAAACTCATTCTCAAACCAGAATGGCCAACTAAAGAAACAACACCAATAATGGCAACCATGAGGTTATTGACCCCACTAAGTTGAGGTTCTAATCTTTGGAATGAACAATAGGAAAGATTGTAGATCAACTGAGCTTTCTTGTTGACATCATCTCTCTGCTTAGACCTACGACTCCATCAAATGAAGAAAATTCCAAAACCTGATATGGAAAGAATATTGAAGCCCCACCCCTCAAAACAGAAGAAGCTTACCCTAAAGTCAATCAGGGCTTCGAATCCTTTGAAACAGAAGGGGTATTTCCAAAGACCAACCCAACTTTTAAGTCAAATACTTACTCGTTCTTGATCAACCCAAAGCCTAAAGCTGACTAGAATAAATTGAAAGAGCTTGAGAAGTGGCTAACTCAACAAATTATAGAAAAAATGAAAATGCTCGAGGGGTATGATGGATTCAAGCACGCTAGCATATCAAACTTCTCTACCTATGATTACGAAAGCTTTCCAAAAAAGTTTAAAGTACCTGAGCTTGAAAAATACAATAGAATTGAATGCCCCAACCTATATACCCAGCCGTACATATGATCAACTCATGGTCCAGACCTTTTAGGATAGCCTGACAAGCCTTGCCTTGACATGGTACGCTCAGTTGGACTTGAATCAAGTGAATACATGGGAAAAGCTAGCTAGAGCGTTCAATGAGCAATATAGATTTAACGTCAAAATGGCACCAACAATGATGGATTTGGTTGCCGTAAGGAAGAGGCATAATGATTCCTTCAAAGAATATGCTCAAAGGTAGAAGTCTTTAGCTGCAAGGGTATCTACCCCTATGATTGAAAAAGAGCTAACTATAACTTTCATAAACACTCTTGAGGGGCCTTACTTTGCTCACCTGATTGGATAAGCCTCTTTTAGCTTTGCAGAAGTAGTGGCAGTGGGTTGCTGAATTGAGAGTGTTGTTTCCTCTAACAAGCTACAAGAGATAGTAGATAGAAGACTACCCTTTGCTAAACCCACCACCAGTAAGCCTAAAGAAGCTATTGTCAGCATGGTCAACTCGAATGCAAGACCTAACTTCCGAGTTTCTTTTAAGACAAATCCCCTACCAGCTCAACTACAGTACAGAAGCCAACCACAGGCTAGCCGAGCCTTGAGACAATTCACTAAAATACTTGTTCCACTCAGTCAAGTGCTCGAGAAGTTAAGAAGCGATAATCTGTTCCATTTTGAGGCTCCCAGTGAAAGGTACAAGCCAAGGTTCTTTGATCCCAATGCAAGATGTTAGTATCATCTAGGGCAAGTAGGCCATTTAACTGATTCATGCTAGAGGTTGAAAAACAAAATCCAAGACTTGATTGATAAAGGTACAGTACAATTGGATTTTGTAGAGGCTCCTACCCTAAACGTCAACAATAACCCATTGCCAAACCATGGACCCATCATCAATATGATATCTAACTACTTGGAATCTGCCATCAACATGATCGGTCTGAACCAAGAACCAAAGGTCTATAAATTCTATAAAAAAACAGGTCCTACAAGCTAAAAGGTATACATTCTACGTACCTATGGCCCCCCAAAATTATAAAGCTGCCCCCCTCAACTATTAGGCAATGAACCAGGGTAATCAAGCTTGTTTGTACAGGAGATCACTCGCTTCAGAAAAATCTATGATCAGAAGGAAGACTTGAAAAAGAAGGGCGTATTAGAAATGCCAAACACCAAACAAGCTAAACATGAGAAAGCATTAACTGCCTTTAACAAGATGATTAAGTCTAGCGAGCATAAAATAATAGACCAGCTTGCTAAGACTCCGATACAAATATCCCTCATAAGTCTATTGATGGCATCAGACCCAAACCAAGAAGCCTTATTCAGAACACTAAGGGATGTTAAGGTCCCTCGTGAAATCCTGGTTGAAAGGATTGGCTCTGTTAC
Organism: Lumnitzera racemosa; assembly: GCA_024138005.1. NCBI lineage: Eukaryota > Viridiplantae > Streptophyta > Magnoliopsida > Myrtales > Combretaceae > Lumnitzera > Lumnitzera racemosa. Next base: position 39,671,228 of record JAMXBC010000007.1, read on the forward strand.
CAATTCCATCCTCACCATGGATCAAATTTCCTTCTCCACCGAGGAGCTGAGCAAAAAAGCTACCCAGCACACAAAGCCTCTATTCATAATAGTAAGGATAAATAACATCATCGCAACAAGAGTCCTCATCGACAGCGGGTCATCTCTAAATGTCTATCCTTTGGCCACCTTGGATCTATTGGGCATCAATACAATCGCTATCAAACCAAGTTGAACAACGGTAAGAGCTTTTGACAGATTTAGGAGAGAGATAATAAAGGAGGTTGACTTACCAATTGATATTGCCCCATAGCCGTTCAACATCCCATTTCAGGTTTTGGACATTCCAAGGACCTTTAATATGTTATTAGGAAGGCCTTGGATACATTTAGTAGGGGTCATACTATCAAATCTTCACAAAAAAAGTTAAGTTTATCTCTAATGGCCTGGTCATCACAATTCTAGGCGACCAAGATTATGAAATCTACGAAGAAACGGCCATACCCTATATTGGTACAGAAGAACAAGAAGACTTTGGACTCCAAATGTTTAATGAGGTGTGCATGATCACCAATTAGCAAAAGAAAGAGAGGCTAAAATATAAAGAAGGCCAGTTTAGGACTTATGGGTTAGGATACATTCTAACCTTGATAAAAGAATTGCAAAGAATGCAAGCCAGGGGAAAAAAGGGTGATAGGTTATATCATGCTCTAATGGCCTTCCCTTTATTGTCAGAAACTTTCATCAGGGTTGAAGCCCAAAACTCAAAGGCCACTAAAGAAGGTACTTCTAACAAAAACAAAGAGACTAGCCTATTCAACAAATCCCAGCACTTGAATAATTAGTTCTCCATCCCTATGAATAACAATAAGTCTTCCCTAGGGTAAAGGATAAACATGATCCAGTATTTTATGGAATTTTGCATATATTACCTCAATTCTTCAAATGATTGTACTCGAAAGAGAGTTTCCCCTAAATAAAATAAGTTTTTTTTTCCCTTTTACTCCTGCCTTACTTATACTCTTCCTTTACATGCTTTTCTTTTTCTCTAGATCCAACGACTCAAATAAAGGCCATGAATACTTTGCGCAGATAGGTGATGAAAATATTAATATTGATATCACTTTCGACCCTACTAGGTTAGTTGTCGGGGGTGATGTTAATGACCATAATGACATGCAAGAAAGTTGGCAAAAACATGAAATAAGTAGAATTTTCATTGACAAGCCAATAAAGATAATTAATATCGGTACCAATGACAACCCTAAGGTGTTGAAAATTAGGGGAAATTTAAAAGAAGACCAAAAGGTAGAAATGACCACATTACTATCTAAATACTAAGATGTATTCGCATGGTCTCATGAAGATATGCTCGGATTAGACTTGTCGATCGTAGTTCATCACTTACCCACACAAGAGGATATCAGGCCTAAGAAACAAAAGTTAAGAAGGTTCCAACCAGATATCCTGTTGAAAATCAAGGAAGAAGTCAAAAAACTATTAGAAGTCGACTTCATTGAGGTATTTGATTGTCCCAAGTAGGTAGCTAATATAGTACCAGTTGTGAAGAAAAATGAAAAAGTCAAAGTGTATGTAGACTTTCGAGACTTTAATCAAACCCTTAAAGATAATTTTCCTTTGCCCCATATCGATGTATTAGTCAATAATACAGCCGAAAACCATATTTTCTCTTTCATGGATGGATTTTCCAAGTATAACCAAATTTGAATGGTTGAAGAAGATAAAGCTAAGACAATGTTCATCATAACTTAGGGCACGTTTTGTTACAAAGTGATGCCTTTCAAACTCAAAAATGCTGAGGCAACTTAGCAAAGGGCCATCTATGGTAGCAATCTTTCACAACATGATGCATTAAAAAGTTGAAATATATGTCGATGATATGATTGCCAAGTCTAAGGAAGGAGAAAATCATGTGGAAAATCTAAGGAGATTGTTTGATAGGTTGAGAAAATTCTAATTGAAACTCAACCCGGAGAAGTGTATTTTTGGAGTGACTTTAGGGAAATTATTACGTTTCATAATTAGCGAAAGGGGCATCAAAGTGGACCCTGATAAAGTCAAAGTGATAGTTGATCTACCCTTGCTACGCATACTTAAAGAAGTCAGAGGTTTGTAGGGCCATTTAAACTATATAGCCCGATTCATATCCCAACTCACTGACAAGTGTAGTCCTTTGTTTAAGTTGTTAAAAAAGAATGCCAAGATCAACTAGGACGAAGAGTGCAAGTAGGCTTTTACAACAATCAAAGAATACCTCATGAACCCTCAAATTTTAGTAGCTTTAAAACCTAGGAAGCCTTTATTCCTATACTTAACAATATTACTAGAGTCCATAGGCTGTATGCTTAGCCATTAAGATGAGGAAGGGAAGGAATAAGCTATATATAACTTACGCAAGAAATTCACTAAAGGGGAGCAGAGGCATTTAGAAAGTGAAAGAACCTGCTGTGCTTTAGTTTGGGTAATGCATCGGCTCAGATAATACATACTCTGCTACCAAGTTAAATTACTGATTCAACATGATCCCCTAAAATACTTGGCAGACAAACCAATTCTAATTAGCATAATCTTAAAGTAGCAAATGCTGCTATCAGAGTTTGACATTACATACATGAATCGAAATTCAGTTAAAGGGCAAGCTTTGATAGATTGTTTAGCAAAAAATCCCTCTTATAGCACTCCCCAAAAAGTACAAGTCAATTTCTCAAATGAAGGTGTCTTAGTAGTTGAGGGAAACTCTAATAAAGGAGAAGATGACGAGCCACCAAAATGGAAAATGTTCTTCAATGGTGCAACCAACATGTTTGGGTGTAGAATTGAGGCAATACTAATATCCCATAAAGTTACTTAATATCCTATGGCCATAAGGCTCATTTTCCCATACACCAATAATATTGCTGAGTATGAAGCATGCATCATAGGACTCAAGATGGCCTTAGAAAAAGACATTCAAGAATTATAAGTGTATGGGGACTCATCACTCATTACTGGCCAAGCCCGGGGATAGTATAAAACTAAAGATCCTAAGCTAGTGCCTTATTACCATCATTTGAAGAAATGAACGAAAAATTTCAAAGAAGTTACCTTCAATCACATACCAAGGACTCATAATCAATTTGCTGATGCCTTAGCCACATTAGCATTAATGATCCAGATATCTGGTGGACTAGAGATTTAACCCCTTACTATTGAAATTGAAGACAAGCCTGCCTTCTACCGAACAATTGAGGGTATGAACGACCAAAAACTGTGGTACCATGATGTTAAGACGTTCCTACAACAAGGTACATACCTTGAAGAGATCGAGAAAAAGAACAGAAAGATGATTAGGAGATTAGCCACTTAATTCTTAGTAAGCGAGTCCACCTTATACCGACACTCATTTAATGGTACACTCTTAAGGTGTGTGGATGGCAAAGAGACTGAAAAGTTAATGAAAGAAGTACATGAATGAGTATGTGATAATTACATGAATGGATAAAAGCTAGCAAAGAAAATCATGAGGCTAGAGTATTATTTGTCAATAATAGAAAGTGTTTGTATCAAACATGTTAGGTACTGTCATGGTGCTACATGGCATCCACATGCATACCACATCAGCTACTACGTGTTATGAATGACACATGGCGTGTCGAGGTTGGTTAGCACTGTTGACGTGGCACTACATCAGCCTACTTTTTCCCTCCCCTTCTTTCCTTTTCGCTTCATTTTCCTCTCTTTCCCCTTCCTTCCTTCCTTCATTTTCCCTAAATTTCCAGCATTTTCCTCTTTGGACCATCCACTTCAGCATAATTTTTGGACCCTTTCTTATTGCAATTTCGCCAAATCAATAACAAAATTGCAAACTAGACATAGCCTACTATGAATCAATACAAAAAACACATCCAAGTTCGGTCAATTATACATTCAAATTAAGCTTCAAAGATTGGGAAAAAACAGAAAATTCGGCCATTCCTATTAACTTCGATTCGAGCTTTCCTTTGTTGCTAAGTTGAAATTCAAGTATAAATAGGGGCTTAGAGACGTCAATGAGGACACACAACCATTCATGAGCAACTCCCAATCCTTCTCTCTCTTTCACAGTCATTTTTTCTCTCTAACCAACTTTCTCTCTTTAGCCACCTTCAAGCCATACCACTACCCTCATTGACTTCCCTACTATGTGAGCTTCCAAACGTGACCACCCCTATGCCTCGCTGTACCCCCCTAGTAGCACCACCAACAACTACCACCCAAACCCTAACCGCCATAGCCACCCCCTCTCGAATCACTACCATCAACCACCTTAGCTCCAAATTAAGTCTACAATTGAGCTCCTTACCACCTAAAACATCAAACCTAACCCTTCACTAAGCTCCAATAAGAACTACTCGAACACTACGTCTACTACTGATGATCGCCACTTCACGCCACCACCGAAATGACTTTCGACCACTACGGCATTCGGCCTACCCCCCTATTCCCCAATAAAAAACGCACAAAACACTCCTTACCTACTTGTTTCGGTGATCGAAACAAGTCGAAGTACGTTGCGATTGCTGCTACTATGGAAGCTCGACCCAAATCTAGTGGAGCCGACCCAAATCCAACCTGAGATCCAACCCAATGCCCCAACTCGACTCGTGCATCCTCTTTCTAGTCCGAACCATTGTTTTCTTCATTTCGGCTTCTTCTTTTTTTATTTTGTTATTATTATTTTTTTGTTTGTTTGTTTTTGTTTTTGTTTAGTTTATTTATTTATTGTTGATTTTTTTTCTCTTTCTTTTATTTTTATAATATTTTGTAATTGTAAATATAAAAGAAAAAAAAAAGAAAAAGAGGAAAAAAGAGAAGAAAGAAAGAAAGAAAGAAAAGAAGAAGAAGAAAAAAAAAAGAAAAGGTAACTTTATTCTTTTTTTTTACTAGTTTAAATAAAAAATAAATAAGCCATAATAAATAATAAATAAATTAAGTGACAAAAAAGGGGATAAATAAATAAAAAATAAAAAGAAATAAAATAAGATTAATCACTTAGAAAAAATGATTTTCTAAAAGTAAATGAAAATAAATAGACCTCTTTCCAAATTGGGACTATTTTAGAGTTTCTAAAAGTAAAAAAAAAAAAAAAAACCGACTAGGATGTTTTAGGAATTTTCTTGAACAAAGTAAAATGTAAACTCGATTTTTTTCAAATTAAAACAAAATGAATTCACTAAAGTTTTGCAAAAAAAAAACTACGTACGTCTGATCCTGAATAGCGAGTACGTAGACACTTACAAAACGGCAATAAAAATGAAAAAACCTAATTTTCTTTCTTTTTTTTTTTAGTTTTGATTATTTCATTTGTTCAATTAGAATAGTTAAATTGAGTTTCATCTTATAAAATAAAAAGGTGATTTTTAGAGATTAAAGTTAATTTGGAAAGTCAATGGTACTCATATGGGTTTAAAAGTCTTAACCCCCGGATCTAGATTCTCTAGTTTGCAAAAAGCCGTTTTAAAACTTGATTTTTTTAAATCGATAGACCGATAGCTAAGTTATAACCAATCCACCCAATTGGTTATAACTTAACCCCTTTTTCTCGACTTTAGTCGGGTGGCGACTCTAAATCTTTTCAAGTTGAAAAAAATAGTTTTTTTTAAACCTTAGTCAGGGGTTAATATTAAACGAGTAAGGGTCTAATACTAATCAGTTTAAAGAAGACCTAATTTTATAAAAAGAATCAAAAGGGTGAAAAATCGAGCTCAATAAAGGAACTCTTAGAAAACAACTATTACTTGTTTATTATATTTTGCTAAAGTTACAATTTTATACCCACCTTATTTTATTCTACAAATCAGACCTTAAAAATGTTTGTAGCAAGAGTATTTGGTAGGAGTGCTCCATAGGCCAATTAGAGTCATACATATCATCAACAAGAGCAATAATAATTACATTGAATTGCCATACATACATACATACGTACAAGTATGCATATAAGATTTAGCTATACCATTAGCCTTAGACTTCTTATGACCATTATTGTTAGACCCTAGTTGATCCATCAGGTTTATCCTAGTTGGACCTAACCCTTTCATAAAATCAGTCCAAGCCACCCATTTGACCCTCATTGATAGTGAGCTAAGTTCAACTAATTAACTTGACCATTCTAACGCGATTTCTATAAAAACCCACCAATTTTTTTTTTTTGGGATTAAGATATATTATTTTCTCCTATATTTTCTAAAAAATATACCAATTTGTTAAAAAAATGTAAATCAAAGAAAAAAAAACTATAAAATGCTCTCAACTTTTGATTTACAAGGAAGTAAGTAATTTTTATTACTTTATACATAAATATAAATTATATTATAATATTTTTATTAGTCCTAATTCTATTCCGGTTCGATCCCGATTGATCCTCTCAACCCTTAACCTTCTCTCATTCTTGGGTCAATCTTCTAGTTTGAGTATGACAACATTACTTATGGCTTGCAGCAATTTTGATAAATCTAAAAAATTCCTACTTTCTATGCTATATATAAAGTATATAGGACCTGTTCAAAGATGGTGTCCTTAAAGCATTAGAATTAAAATTCATGATGAACTCAATAGGAGGCTTCATGTAGCAAGATTTCAAGAGTTAAGGATCATGATTTGGATGATCTAAATTTAAATTCTCTCAACTTTTCATAATTTATCTTTTTAAAGTATTGTCATGTATAAATAATGGTCAAGATTATGAAAGGGTAATAATATCCTAATAATATCATTTTTCTGTAATTTATCTTTTCAAGGTATTATCAAGTATAAATAATGGCCGAAATTATAAAAAAGGTAATAATATCATAAGCTTGTTCAAATTTCTAATTAATTTTAACTATTAACTAGTAAATTGATACTAATTGAAAGGATTAAAAAATCAAAAGTATTTATTTCCTAATTGATTCCATAAAGCAAAATATAAGAAGTAAGACCTAGATTCTTAGTAATAAAGGGAGCCATACCTATGATTAAAGGTAAATATTAACTATCTGAAGTTTACAATTGTCGACATATTACTTACAAACTTTTTGGGGTCATTTATAATATATTGGGGGTAGTGGTGAAGGTTGGGAGATTGCAGGTAATTAATTCAAAAAATTAGTAAAGGTTAGGTTGTTGATTGTAAAAATGAGTAAAATTTAGATACCAAATTGATACTTGTAAACTTTAAGTAGTTAAGTGTAAAAATTGGTAAAGTGGAGGTACTAAAAATGATATTTGTAAATGCTAGGGTTTTAATGGAGTGGCTACACGCTAAGCACCTAAGTATCGCATTATGCATGGCCTCAAAGTAGTTATATAGACATGATAGTTAATGGGATGATTGAAGAGAGAATAACAAGCATGAAGAACAAGAAATCTAAGAGTCTTGAATGCATAAAGGATAGGTAAGGGAACCTAGGCCATCGACCTTGTAGTTCTTGAGTAGTTAAAATCATTATTTGCCTGAATGCTCATTTGATTTTAGAGAGTAGAGGTTTTATAGGTAATGTTGTTTATCAATTCTTTCTAAGAATTCTAAATGAGAAGGAAATATTGGGTATTTATAGGCTCTTGAGCATGACGGCATTCATCAAATTATCTAAGTAATAAATGGATGAGTTGGAGCTTATTCAATTCATCTTTATCATGAATGAGTTAGTTGATGAGCCCAAGGCTAGTAGTTTGTCTTATAGGTGCATAAGCTTACTTGAGAAAGATTAGAGGTGGACAAATTGATCTAACGATCTTTGTTTCGAGCCTACTAAGCCAAATCTTCTTAAATCATCCCAAGTATATGAACTATCTCTAAGTCGTATCACCTAGCCTAAGAGTTAAGTGAAATAAATAGTAGACTTAGCTCAATAATTAATACGGCAATTTTGAAGCCTCTATATTTTGCCTCCTAACTAAAATTCTTAGATAGAGTGCAAGTATTTTGGGCATTAGTTGCTACTTTTCAATAGTTAGGTCGCTATTTGACACACATGCATCATAAAGAGTTACAATGTAGCTAAATGAGCTTACAAAACTAGAAATTTATTTTGTTGATGTATTAGAGTGTATGAGCCTAACGTTAACATTGCAAATTTATTTATGGTATACTATAATGTGCAAGTTTGTGATAACATCTAATTGTGCGCATCACTTTAGGCATGATCAAAATTACATCGCCTCCTAGCACAATATTATATATCAATCATCAGTAGACACCTATGCTTGCATGAGCTAATATACTTTCTTCTTTTGAATTATGTGAACCACCCATTTCATTGAAGTGTCTTCATGCATTAGTTCCAAATAAGTGATTTTAGCTTATTGTTTCAATTTCAATCCTTAAGAGGACTTATACATCCATATCCCAATGCATATGAGATTAAACTTTGTTTGGTATTTCTTCCTTGTGCAAATCAATCTTGGCTCATATTCTTTTCCAATTTGTATTGAAATAAGATATTCACTTTATATTTTGGAATCTCTATAACTACCATATCCTTATAAGAATGACAAATATATCAGTAAAACCTATTTTAAACTAAATAGTAATACTTCTTATCATCTTATAAAAGTTGAACCTCGTTTATATCTATCCTTAGATGGCCCTTTTTTTCCATAGAGTCTTACTCAAGTGAATCATCCTCCATGCTCACAAACCATGATAAGAGTAAATAATTTCCAATATGCTCAAAACCATCACATCTTAGTGATACTTCATCTTAAATCCCAACTTGAGCCAACAAAGCATAATCTTTTAATTTTCATTCACCAAATCTCAAGGCCATATAATTCCTCAAATAGTGTTGTCCCCCTTCACAAATCAGGAAAATAAAATAAAATAAAATAACAACACTAATTCCCTTTTTTTTTTTTGGCTTTTCAAGTACTTTAGTTTGCCAAATATCTCGTCCCAAATATTTCACCAATCAGATTTTACTTCCATTTCAAGACACTCCAATGCATATCAAATTTAACTTTAAATATTTACTTACTGAGGAAATGTTTATTGATGATATTACAATTACCAATCCAAATACACTTTCAGTGAGAACCATATCTAAGTCTACATATTTATGAATCATGGAAAATCCCTTTAACTTTTGGATTTAAACGTCCTTAAATTTTTTTAATAATATCATCCATAGCAACCAAGATTTGTTAAATCTAACATCAAATTTTTTAGTATCCATCCTTGAAACACTTTATTGTGGGCTATATATACTTGTGAGAACTTCAATTTTCGACTCATAAATTAAAGCAAATTAGTATTAAGTGAATTAAGCTCAAGTTACAATACTCATTTGGAGGAAGTACCAAGAAACTTCAACACTCATTAAATCGTATCCAGTGATTTTGTTTCATTGAACTACTGTACGTAAATACTTTTTCTTTACGTATCGTAACAACTCTTTTTCCAATTCTCAAGCAGGTAGCAACGATGGTGTTTCTTTCTCTTTCTCAACCTTTATTATTATTATTATTATTATTATTATTATTATTATTATTATTATTATTATTATTATTATTATTATTATTATTATTATTACTATTATTATTATTATTATTATTATTATTATCATCATCATCATCATCATCATCATCATCATCATCATCATCATCCTTATTATTATTATTATTTCATATATCTCATAAAACCAAATTTGTTTCCTTTTGATAGCTTGAAAGGAATTTGGATGTCATTTTTTACTACCATTTGCTCTTGCCTCGGCCAACTTGGTCCGTTTTGATTTAATGACTATTTCATCAGCATAATTTCCCATAAAATCATGCATCATGTCATGGAATATAGCGATTATCGCCCTTTGATAAGTAGCCCATGCATTCTTGAGCCTGAAAGGCATGACATGTAGTAGAAGTTCCTTACTAAAGTTTTGAAGGCGATAAACTTAGCATTTTCAGTAGCCATTTTTATCTTATTATAGCTACCAAATCCATCCATAAATGAGAGCATCTTGTATCCTATTAAGGCATCCACTAATGTATCAACGTTAGGCAATGGGAAGTCATCTTTTAGATAGGCTTTATCAAGATCTCGAAAGTGTACACAAACTCATATTTATCGATTTTTCTTTTTCACTAACACAATGTTAGCTATAACAACCTAACTAAAACTCTTCCCAATGAGGTCTTATATGCTTTTAACATGGAATGTTGCATGGTTTAGTCCCTTGGTGTAGCAATTTCCCATAAGGTCACTATCTTGAGATCAACCTGGCCCAAGCACGCTTAACTTTGGAGTTCTAATGCACTCTAAGCTATTATACCAAAGGGTGCCTCAATGATTAGAGTTTAGACGTCTAGTAGTTAAAGGGTATTACATTAGTCATCTACATGGGGTACTTAATTGGCCTAATGAAGCCAACTATACATTGGTCTCTCTTCTCTTTTTCTTGCCTCTACGGAACCCATACAATCCCCTTTTCCTTTGTTGTTTCTGTTTAGTTTCTTCTCAAGTGGGTAATAGTTTACCAAAAGGCTTTGTAATGGTTATTTCCCCATCTTCAACATATTCATCAAAGAAGCCAGCATCACAAAGGTATGCTTTGTTGTGTTTAAAGGGGCTCTTTGTGGTAGGGATAAATATATCTTTTCCTTTCTAGTCACCCTCAATGCACTGGTGCCATGTTGGTAGTATGAGATTATGGTCGTGTAACCACTTCCTTCCAATTGGTAGTAAGACATGGATACATCGATCATATAGAATTAGGTAGAGCCTTATATAAAGCCAACTTTAAATCTACATAAATATATGTATTTTGTGGATAATTTGGTGAAGCTATTGATTGAAATGGTTTGTCTCATCAACCACCAATTGTTTATTTTTGTAGCCTTGAATATGGACATGGGCATGACATTTATAGAGGAACTCTTGTCTATGAATATCCTCTTAATGGGGTAATCATTATTAGTACTTTCCACGTATAGTGAATGACCATGATTAGGCTTCTTAGCGCACATATCCGTATCTATAAAAAATATTGCATTCTCATGCATGTTGGGCACTCTTCGAATAGGTTACACTATGCTATAGTCTCCATATTGTCTTTCGAAAATCTGAGTGAGTATAGTTGCTGCTACAAACCGTGCATCTTTATCAAACCCTAACAAATTAAAGAACTTTCTAAAATTGGAAGTCTTTATTAAGGCAACTGCCTCTTGTAGGTGTTTACCTTAGTTAGTTTCTAACATTGTCTCATTTCCATTTTGTGTCTTAATTTGTGGCATCTCTTCATCTTCTCTCCTTGGATCATGATTGACAAACATTTGCATTGGTGTTTATCATCTACGGGTAATGGATTGTTATGAATATCATTATTTCTTATAAAAAGTTCCCTATTATGGATCTATCATTAAATATCTTCTTCAGGATCTAACATTATTTAGTAAGATGACTTACAAACCTATGGTATTTGTAAAACTTAGGATCATTCTTCTCATTTATTTACATTATGTAAATGATTTACTCTTGGAAGCTTAATATTCTCATCCTGTAGCCATTGATTAAGTATACCATGCATCTTGCTTAGTGAGCATAGGAATGAGAGAGGTCTTTCATTCCTTGTCTTTTTATTACTTATGGAGCTCTTGCTATAGGCTAAGCTAATAAATTTTGTTCGTTTCCTAAACTCTCACCTTCTCCTCGTTGCCTTGTAACGGAATTGTTAGTTATTCTTATAGTCTCAACAAGTGCAAAGAAAGAACTTAAGTTGAGATTCTTTAGATAAACAGTATACTCTATAAACATTCCTTAGATGCAAATCTTTACTAATTTTCTCTCGTGACATACATCTGAGATACCAAGGTATGCTCTTGGAAACGCTCTATATAATCCATCAAATCTTCCTTTGGCTTTTACCTCATTCGTTCTATGTTAGTGATTGTAACTTATTCTTATGTGGAGAAAAAATTTTCTACAAACAACTTGCACATAGTCCCCTATAAATTGACTAACCTTGGAGGGAGGTCAATACACTAAGTATATATCTTTTCAATCAATGACTTAAAGAATTCTTTCAATTTCAAGTCATCCTTGAGCTTGTATGGCTCCAAGGTTTTGATGAATTTCAATAAGTATTCTTTTGGTACTCGAATTTCAATAAGTGTTCTTTGGTACTACCTTTCTTGCCATTGAACAGTATGAACTTAGGATTTACATAGTCCTTAGGACAGGATTTTGTAGCAATTCATGAATGATAAGGAAGCTTCAATTCTAGTACTCCTGTGAACAACTTGCTTGAATTTCCTTCTTGTATTGATATAAGTTTTCCTTTGTTATAAAGGAAGTACTTAAGGTAGACACTATAGATACAAAAGCAGATATTGCCAATGCTAGGGCAGATACTGCAGATGCAGAATTTAAAGTTTGGTGGCATATGGATCTGCTAAAGCTATGCAAACGGAAACTTGAGAGGATGAAGAGCCACCAATCTGGCCTCTTGCATTCTTTGGTTTAGATATTAGGTCTTATCCAGCTATAGGTTATGGTAAGGATGTTTGCTCATGTCCTCTTTAAGGTATATCCTGTACAATAGTGAGAGGGTTAGTTGTTTTAGTAGAGAAGGTAGTACCGATTTATGAAACAACAGTAAAGTTTCGTGAAGCTACTTTATGTTGCATAGCAGTAAAGGCAACCAATCTTATCATGAAGGGAGTAAACATAGCCATGAACTAATTCAAGGCTTCACCTCTTGCATAGCTCATGTCACCTCCATAGTGTCTTGAAGAGGCTTAAGGATTAGATTATCTTGATTAATGCCTTGAGTTATAGAGGTGAATCTTGCTTAATTTGTTCAACATTAGCATCTTGTTTATGAGACATAGCTTCATTTGTAACAACCAATCTCTTTTTCGGAGGTATCATAGCTTTGATATCACTTTCTATCTTTAGCAAAGTCGCCAAAATATAGATGCCAAAGTTCCAATTGATTGGTTACTTATCAGTCACACAAGCATCATGTTACATGTAGTCTTAGAGTAGTGACTTAAAGATAACACTTAAGGGATGATTAGAGAGAGAATGGATGGAGGGGGAACAAGCAATCATAGAGTATCAAATATACAAGCGACAAACAAGGGAGCCTAAAAAACTCAAGATGCCAACCTTACAGTTCTTAAGCAATTGAGATTGTTCTTTGTTTGAATGCTCATTTAATCTTAGAGAATAGGGGTTTTGTAGAATAATGTTATTTCTCAATTCTCTCTTAGGGTTCTAAATGAAAAGGAAATGTTGGGTATTTATGGGCTCTTAAGTATAATGGCATTCATCGGATCATCTAAGTAATCAATGGATGAAATGAAGCTTACTCAATTGACCTTTATCTTAAATGAGTTAACTGATGAGCTTAAGGCCAGTAGCCTTCCATATAAGTGTATAAACCCGCCTAAAAAAAGTTGAAGTTAGACAAATTGATTCAACAATCCCTATTTGAGCCCATCTAGCTAAATCTTCTAAAATCATCTCAAGTTTATGGACAAAACTCTCTAAGCCATATCACTTAGCCTAAGATTCAAGCCAAATAAATAGTTGACTTAGCCTAATAATTAATATGATAATTATCAACTCTCTACAATATTTATTCTATGTTCAATGATATCGAAGAGGATCTTGATCAAGAATTATAAAACTAGTCAAAATCATTGATTCATTATTGATGAATCTCAACGTGTAAAACTCAATTTGAAGAATATGTGTGAGCTTGATTTACAATAAATTAAGAAGGTTATAAGTGAATTATAAGTTCTCTATATTTGTCTCGAAATTAAGTAAGTACTCCATACTTATGAAAAGTTCAATTAAATTAATATGTTTCAAGTGATTTTTAAATCTCTTGAATTTGCCCTTTTTTTCACTAAATAAGTATTTTGTTAATATATTTCATAATTTGTAAGTATAAGTACAAATAATTTATTTGGTGCAATAGCACATGTATAAAGTATTTAAATGACTTATTCAAAATATTAATTAGCTAATTGAAATTTGACACAAGTATAAACGATTTAAATGATTCACTTAACTAATGTCATTGTAACTAAATGGCAATCTTTATAATCACATATCAAAATTTTATTAATACTTATAAGTTACTTATCAATTTACATAACATGTTAATATTATTAAATATTTTGTTCATCTCCAAAAGTTGTAATATAAAAGTTGTTAAGGAAAAAAAGAAGAAGTAATGATAATAATCTACTTAGAATATAAAGGATTTCATTAGATTGGGCACAAATATAATGGACTTCTAATGCACTTACTTCCTCTTAGAATAGCCTACAACAATAATTATTCTCTTTTTCGACAAATATTCTTTGTGATGTTTAACTGCCATTATCAATCTTCAGTTGCTAATTTTTCCTTATACCAGCACCTACAACTAAAATTTGTTTATAGCAATAGTTTTTTAACATCAACATAATATTATTTTGATGATTTTAAAGTTCTGATCATAAAAGAGTTGCGAAAAACATTTTTTTTCCGCAAATCAAACAAAATCAACTAACTTTTTTGGAAAATCGTCGTCAGGTATGGTTTGTGGAACAAATGAATGATTAGACGAATATGCTCAAATAGTTTCAGATTACTATTTTGCTTTTATAGAAGAAGAATTTTGTTGGATGAGGCCATTGCTTTTAAGATTACGGATTTCACAGACGCTATAGGGAGGCTTGTAGTCCAATGTCCTTGTGGAACCCATTTCTGGGTCCATTTTATCACGTTGTTATGCTCCCAATACAATGTAAATGAGACGTATCAATAACGAAACCTGTCGTCTATAGGAATGGCCCAAAAGGCATCTTCATGTAACTGCACGAAAAAACATATTAAGAAATGACTATGTTTTCGACTAGAAATACATAGGTATTTCTGTTACTATGTTTTCGACTAGAGTAATTATATTAGTTATCTAATTTTCGATTAAGATCATTGTGATCCAGTTATATGTATACAGATTTTTTTAACCCTCACTTAACAGTTATATGCAATGGTTAACATAAAAAAGTATTTAATTTTCCAAGATCATCTAAAATAAAATGAAATATACATTGAGCATGTTAATCAATGAAAAACTTTAATGTCATGTTTCCTCTATAAAATGGATTGAAATAAAATTACGATTCTGGTTCAATGTTTGAAAATACATTTAAAAGGTAAAATTATAATTTCATTTCCCCATCATTAATTATTGTTTATCAAAATTATAATTAGTTTTGACAATTATTACTATATATGCATTTAAGTACCCCTTTTTTTTAGTCACACTTAAGGTGCTTAAGTACCCTTTTTTTTTTTTTCCCAACGAACAAGGATAAGTTTTAGCCTCTAATTGCGTAACCATATCTACTTTCCCCATTTTCTCACCTAATACCTTACTGCATAGCTCACTTTTAAGCAAATTTTTTATCCTTTTTGCTTTGCAATTTTACTAAATTAATGGTAAGGTTGCAAAGCATGCTTGTGATGCTCTAAATAAAGCCTTAGTATTTATCTTGATACATTCACTTGGAAGGTCGAAATGAGGCTTAAAATCTGAAGAAAAATTATTGACAAATTTAGCTCTAAATCAAATTTGACTTATTTTAGTCATTTTTGGTAAAAATTGAACTTGTTTCTAAACATTTTAAGCAAAAATGAAGAGAAAAGAACATATTTACAACTTTTATTTTATCAAAATCGTATTGCATCTGATTAATTTTGAATTAAATACCCATGATTCAAGTTTTTGATTTTATTGTAAATTTTGACCTTCTCAAGCTTCGTCGAGCTAAGAATACTATAGAAAGGGGTTTTCAAAGCTCATTTTGTTATCAACTCACATTCAAATCCTTTTAATTCTATTCATTTCATGCCCTTTGTCTCTATAAACTGGTTGTCTCTCTCTCCCTCTCTCTAGCTTTTCTCTCTCTTTTACACTTTCAAAACTTGAACTACTACTACTAAAATCCCCAAGCCCCTAGCTTCTGATTGCTACCCTTTCCTATTCCAGTCGTACCTCTTAACACCGCGAATAACCACTTAGGTTAGCCACCATCGACTACCTTCAAAATCACTGTAACCATTCCTCCTAATGCAAAATTACCACAATGACTAAGCTTGTGATGGTAAAAAACCTAAAACTACACCACTCTATCATGTTTAGTAACCTTCACACAGCCCAACCACCACCACCATCATTGGGTAGTTTTCAACCACCACCTAAACAACCACCAAAATGTCGACCTTCTCAAACTTGGTGTTGCTTATCCTAAACTCCCTTTTCCCAATTAAAAACCTATAAAATCACTTCTTCTTGCTAAAAAATGGGCCTAAAATCACTTGTGGAGCACCCTTGCCATTACTGCCATCTCCTTCCCTGAGCTCCACATGTATTTTATGTAATTAAGTTGGGCAACTCGACCTAAACCTGATTACTATACACGGATTTTGATTTTGCCTCGTGCTTAAGTCTACTCTAAGTTTAACTTATGTTCAATTTCTTCTTATTTTATTTTTATTTATTTATTTTATTTCTTTTAACTTAAGTTTCTTTTTAAATTTGAATGATAAAAAATAAAATAATTTAAAAAATGATAATAATAATAATAATAATAATAATAAATCTCATTACTTCATTATTACAAGGTTTTTTAATAGGCTCTTTATAAAGCATTTTTCTTTTTTTTTTCTTTTTAAGAAAATTTTTCATAGGGAAAAATATAGTGTTTTGATTATAAACAATGAAATAAAATAAAAAAGAAAGTTTTTATCACTTAGGAAATTTTTTTTTTCAAAAATAAGAAAAAAAATTTAATAAACCGCTTTTCAAATTTGGGATTTCTTATAGAATTTTCCAAAAAGAAATATTTGAAAAATTAGGACTCTTTTCTTTTAAAATTTTTCTCAAATAAAACCAAAATAACTAAGAGATATAAAAACTTAGCCAAAATTTCAAAATTAAAATAAATTAACATATTAAAGTTTTATGAGAAAACCAAATTATAGAAAGTTTAATCCTTTCCAGAAGGAATATAGATACCTACGAAATGACTTAAAATAAGAAAAAAAATTTTTCCTTTGTAAATAAATTTAATTTATGATTTTATTCACTTTTTTTGTAAATAAAATTAATTTTTCTTTATTTGTAAATTTAGAATAATTTTTTATAGAAAAAGGGTATTTTCAAAAATAAATTTAAGTTTAAAATGTTGAAGTGGTACTTGCTCAAGGTTTAAAAGGTTTTCTTCTAAACTAAAAATCTCTAATTTTTTAAAAATTATTTTTCAAAGGATTTTTTTGCCATAGATTGATTGCTAGCTTAGAATCGATATACCTAGTTGATTCTAATCTAACTCTTTCCTAAGCCCAATTAGGTGTTGACTCCCAAAATTTGTCACCTTTTTAAGAGAAATTGGATTTTTCTTAATTTTTAGTCAAAGTTAATATCATATTAGGTTAAGGTTTAGTATTGATCAAATGAAAAAAAAATGAAAATTGAAAGATTAGGCTCAACAGCTATTATCTAAAAACCTAAAATATAATCTCTAATTTAACTAAAATACCATATAACTTATAAAATTTTCACTTAGGATTAATGAAGAATCACAAGGTCTACCCAACACTTAACTAGCAATAGTGTTGTTACTACATGTTACCAATTACTCATATAAATCTACATATAGGAAAATAATAGAAAATTTTATAATAATTAGTATACATATCCAATTAATTCTCCAAAAAATAATATAAACTCATTAAAATATGGAGTTTATGGTTTGATAATTACGAAGTTCAAAATTTCCAATAACTTATATTTTCCAAAATATTGATTTCAAGCATATTTTTTTACTAAAAAATAGCTCAAATTAGCCAAATATTCAAATTAAATTACAAGATTCAAATTTAATGCTTTCAAAATCACAACTAAGCTCTAAAAGTCATTACAAATCAAATTTATTAAGAATTTTAATTGAAAACCCATAATTTCCTTTATTAAAAAAATGGGCAGATTTAACAAATATTTTTAATAAATATTAAATGTGTAATTTATCAAAAATTATTTTTACGCAAATTAAATATAACATATAAAGAATCTCTAAACCAAAAGTTATCTCAAAGCATGGAGAATTATAACAGAGGAGATCAATACTTGAAAGTAAGTTTAAATAGGAGATTAACGTTTTAAAAAGTTAAAATAAAGAATTAATGTTTCATAAAGTAGTTCAATTAAAAAATCAATATTTTGAAAATTTCGATAAGAGATAAACGTTTCACAAAATAGTTTAAATAATTTTATAGATTAACTATTATGAATATCTTATTTGAATCATTTTGTGAAATGTTGATTCTCTATTTAAACTTATCACTAAACATTTATTCATTCCATTGTAATTCTCCCTCTCAAAACAACATCATATACTATTTTTAAAAATTAATAGAAAATTCATTGGAGTAGGATGGTTCTTAAGGAAACCATATAAACACTTCGAATTTGAAAGATGTGATTTAATTTTTAGATTCTATATGCAAAATTATTTAATACATTGGATATATTAGATATATATGCATTATTTCTAAAAATTATTTCATATCAAAATATAAGTTTTATTATCCAAATTACTTATTTCCTAAGATATCGATGTATGTTGAAACTCGCTACTCAATCTACCAATAACAGGTTAATTTTCGCATTAAATATCGTTCCATGTCTAAATCAGTTGCTTAGAGATTTATTTTTAAAACTCTGATGGATGATCTTCATAGTTTCATAGCTCTTTTTGTAATTATGATGTATTTTGTTTGGAGACTTAAATCCTTAGCTTCCAGGATAGACTTTTTTGGCGTTGTTGTTTTGATGGATATTTAATGGAAGCTATCCTCATTATGAAAAAAAAAAGGAAAAAAAAAAACATAACATATAACTTTTTTAAGTGTCTTGTGATATTTTTAATTTGAAATCAGAGGCGACGTCTTCCAGGGGGAAAGAAAAGAAGCTTCTGGGTCATATTTATGGGAAGAAGCCAGGTCACGCACTCAAAGAGCATCAGATATCACGGAGTTCCTCTATGTAGTTGATTAGCTGAAATCAGTGGGTATATTTTTATTTAGTTTATTATAGTAGTTTTATTTTAGTTTATTCGGTGGGTATAAAGAAATTAAGTTTATTTTAGTTTTATCTTAGTTTAATTAGTAAAATTTACATTGGGATTTTACTAAAATTTTAGAATAAGGATCTATTTATGGTTAAACTTAATATATTGGTGGTAAATTTTTAATTCTTAAGCTCTGTAAAACCACATGTTAGAAGAAAAGATTTTTTCTTCATGAGATTTAGATATTTTTATAAAAATGTATTGAAAAAGTTTTTCAAATATCTAATTGATTTTATTACGAATCGAGTCATATCAATCGCATCACCAAGTTTAACATTGAAAAATATTTCATCGTCCTTCTTTTCCTCAGGCAACTTCATTACCATTAGTCTCCTGCTAACATTTAATTGAGGAAACCTCTGTTCTTTATCTTTTATTTTTTATTTTTCCTCTTTATCGTTCACATTTCAGTCCCATTCGCAAAAACTTTTATGTTAAATTAACGAGGCTTTTTCACATTTACACGCGGACCCCGACGTTGACCTATTTCATTACTCTCCTTGCAACAAGAATAATTTTATAACTTTCCAATTTTGATTCAGTTTTCCTTATACTTAATTTCTCTTATGTTCCCTATTTTCCCTCAAAGACTTTTCACAACTCACTTAGACCAAAAGAAGAAGTAGATCCGACTTGTGAATAGGTTAAAACCCAGCTCATTGGTTCAATAGATTAGCCCAGACCCGGATTAATCGAGTTCGACTCAAGATTAGACTCAGTAGGTTCGGTGGGTTAATATGGATCACATGTGGTAATCTACATAAACGTGCAGGTCGATGACTCAAAGAGTGAATTGACGATTCAATTCATCAGTTTGACTGAGTTTAATGAGAAAAAAGAAAAGATAAATATTTAAAAAAATTTTAACTAGTTAGCACTTATGATTTTTCTCTTATCTATTCTATATATTGGATACTTTAATTAGATAACCTTTTTTAAAAAAGCTTTAATCATTTTTCTTTTTAATTTAGGAGTTAGCAATATTGTTATTATTTTGAAAATTGAAAGTGTTAAAGTAAAAATTAGTTTGTAACATATGACTATTTTATAAAAAAATTAAGATGACTAATCACATAAACATGACAGTTTTTCTCCAATATAAAAACTAAGCAACACAATAAAGATTTTAAAAAATATATAAAAATTATTCTAGAACTATGATTATTTGATTTTATGTACTAGGTATGTAGGTAATTGCTAATGTAACATGAAAAAAAAAAAATTTTAAAATCGTTAAAATATAATAGTTGCATTCTCATTATATCTCATGTACAATATAATTTTTTTAATTTATGGCACAATATTGTTACGTGACGAAATATTATATAAATATTTACTATTTAAATTTAAATTTGTTTCAAATTTAAAATTTATATATGGTAGTACATATAATTCAGAAAAGAAAAAAAATGAAACTAACAAAAAAAAGGAAAAAATGTAAAAAAAAAAAAAAAAAAGGAGGACAGATCAAGGACAAAGAAAATTAACCCGTGAACCTATGAGTTTATTGAGCCGCTTCAGAACTAGTCTTGATTGAGCTGATTAAGCCCTTGGCTCGGCAGATCCAGCCCGGGTTTGACCCCAACCCAATTCTAGGCTTACCTGCTCCTTTTAACACATCATCGATCCAAATGGCTAATCTGTCGTACATCATGGTCCACCAGTGAAATAGAGTATGTTCATTTATACAGTTTCTTTATTTTAAATTAAATCGCTTTTAAAAGCATATACTAAATAAGTTCAGAGAAAGATAGCATGTCAAGCAACGAACATCCGGATGGAGTGTGCTGCCGTCCCACTGGCTCGGTATATGCAATTTCAATTTGGCCGTGTTGACTTTCCATAATACGTTTATTTCTCTTTTTCTTTCACATTTTTTTTATCAATAAAAAATTATCAAAATGCTTAAATTTTTTAAAAGTGAATTCTATTGAGAGGAGATATTAGATATGAATTTTCTATACCTAGACCAACCTATTTGGACTCATCATCTATTTGAAACCCTCAAATTCTCGGACTGGGCTCTTTCTAAGGACCTAAGCTCCCCTAAACTCAAACCCATCAACCCAATTTCCAAACTACCTATCCTCGAAGAGAGCCAGGTCTTCGACAGGTCGAGTGCTCTGCTAAGAAGCTTGGCCAGAGACAGAAGTCCTACGCAAATGTAAAGACACCAGAAAGGAAAGTGAATTGATCAGACGATATCCGTAGATTTCTCAGGATCCATGGTCGTCGAAAGATACACTTTCCTTATTCAGCCAGATTTATCCTTATCTCGATTTCCTTAAATATCTTCAAATCTCCACTATAAGTAAAGGTGATTTCCCCATCAAGAAATCATCTACATACACTATTCTCACTCTTGCGTCTTCTTGTTGATTTACTCTCAACCTCCTAGTTGTTCCACTAATTGTATCTATTTTTCTAAGGCACGTTATCATCTTCTTGAAGGCCTTTGTGATCCAATACTCTACTAGCAAAAATCTAAGTACAACAAATTCTATATTAACATTTTCCATGATTACTAACTATAACTATTGTCTTCTATTGTCACATGTCGCTACAAGTCATTAGCATCATATCATCTTGAAACTATTACAAATATATATGACAATTACAAAGTTTTAATTACAATAAATATAGAAAAATATCTTAAAAATATTTGTCATCACAACTTGACCCTTTTCTACTCATTTTCTTAGGCTTTGCTCCTGCATATAAAGGACCTATTCAAGACCCATTAACTGCACCAAGTACATCTTCTTTGTAGAATTAACTTGTTGGAGAATCAACTAAGCTTTTTTGTTCGAGGACACTGAGTGATACCTAATGTTGAAAAAACAAGCTTTGTTTACGGTTTCCCGCTTTTCCTTTTTTTCCCCCAACGATGGGTCTCCTTATTTGAAAAATAAAAGAAGTACGCATGGCTGTTAGTCGTTTAACGATTTGTGTTTGTTTTGTTATGGAAAATATTTACATTGTATTTTAAATGAACGTAACATTGATAAGCAGTGTTTTGGAAACCCTCTTTTCCTTTTGGAAAATGTTCTTGTGTAATCATGGTGTTAGTATTGTTTATTAAATCAAATTGAATAGAGAACTTCGTCTAACCATAAAATATGTTTTTTTTTTTATTTTATATTTTGATTCAATTTGAAACTTAATTCGGAGTTATGGTCCAAATGATTTATAGTTCGGTTTGAGATGTTGGGCTGAATTGATAGCTTATTATTAAAAAAAATACAAAATAAACTATATTTTTTAATTTTAAACCTAATAACGTTTTAGTTTGACCCAATTTACCCTTTTTTTTCTTTGTTATTTCTCATTTCACTCTATCTACACAATTCACTTCATTTCCTTCATAATTGTCTCTCAACTCTAGTAGTCATGTATCTTCATTATTCCGTAAGAAATAATGTTATGTGATTTTAATTCTTATTTAATGTTTCTTAATTTGAGCATTAGTCAAAAGCTCCAACAATTATTAATATTAAAAAAAAGAAAATAGTACTTTTAAAAATCAATTTAAACCAAACTAAACCAATCCAAATCAATTTAGAGCGGTTTGGCTCAAATTCTTGAACTATTAAAAATAGTTCAATTCATTAAGAGTATGAACTGGACCATTATAAACCTGGTTTGGTTCTGTTTGATGCTTGAACTAAACTAAACTTACTCACAAGCATCTTTAGTTTGTGTGATATTAGTGTAAAAAAATTGAAGTAATCATATGAAAGATTAGATATTTAATTACTCATTAGTTTTCTTTTTTTTTTTGTGATAATTTATGTTACAATTTGGGGAATGGGAAATTTAAACTTAGTCCATTCCAGTTTTGATACTACTATACTACAATGGTTTAGATATTTACATATTAGTTAAGAAAAAAATATTTAATTGCTTATTATTTAACTAGTTATTAGTTGGGAAAAAATATTTTCCTTTTCAAATTCAAAATTATGAAATTATATAAAAATTTTCAAAGTTCAATTATTTTCTATTTGGGGAGGAGCAAAATTTAGTAATTTCATAATGTAATATCCAACTTTCCCTTTAATATAGATAAATGTAAAAACCAAGTAAGAGAAGATACTATGATCCTTATAATTTTGCTGAGCTCATCTATGAGATGAACATATCGAAGTGGCTTAAAATTTGAGTGTAGTCTAATGGATGTGTCAAATGAATCAAATGTTACTTTGTCATTGAAACAAAATTGTAACGTTAAAGAGGAAAAAAGAATTTAATAGTATTAATATATTACGTGAATCGATTAATGATGTGGAAATATAATGATATTTAACTATTGAAAAATAAAATAAATGTACTTACTGAAAAAGTATCAATTATGTATTCACATGTTAAAATTTATTTATACTTATACATCACTTATCAATTAATGTGATATATTAGTATCAGGAAATTTGTTTTTAAGGATGAGTTAGTTTGTAATTGAGATATTTGTATTGTAGTTATTAATATTTGTAACTGATACAACTTAGTGCAATCACCAGCGGTTTCTATTTTATATATATTCACCATGTATAGAGTTCTTCGCTCACTGCTGGTACGTCCCTTTCATCTTACCGTATAACATTTAGTTTTTATAATGACGTTTTTCTCAAGGAAGTGAATTAATTATCTCAAGCATATTTTTAGTTTACTGAGATGAAATCATTCGTACTTTTTTTTGTTTTCTTTTATATAATTTTAAGACTATGCTCATGCATAATTTTTTTTTCCTTTCTTAATTTTTTGATTGTTATTTGTCCTTTCTTCTGCAAAACAAGGTAAAATATACGGTTTTACGTAAATGGAAAGTTTTTCATAAAACTAGCACATTAAACATGCCATAAAAACGATCTTAATCAATTTGCAACTATGCATCCAAGCTAAATATAGAAACTAATTTCTATTAGTTGTGTAATCTCTTAATATCATTTATCTTGTTATTTGTCCTTTCTCCTGCAAAACAAGCTTAAACACATGGTTAGATATAAATGAAATTTTTTTCTAAAATTAGCATTTAAAACATGATATATAGTAACTGTTGACAAGACCTTTTAGACATGAGCTCCTTAGGCCCATCTTGACTTGATATGGTTCACAACTTATGACCAGCTATCCTTGACCAGCTACCCTTGACCAAGCCCAAACTACAACCTATCTAGCTATAGGAGGCCTTTAACGGCTACAAGACTCTAGATAAGGCTAAAAAACTAGGTCAAATAATTACCTCCTCCTTATGCAGAAGATATCAGACACCATGATTCCACTCTTTAATACTTGCGAAAGTAGCTCTACACACTAACTTCTCTCTCACAACCAATACTACTTTTCTATAAATACAAAACTATTGCCCAATGATAAATTATTTAATACTTTACACACTTTAGCTTACTTATTGCTCTTAAGTACTCATATTCTCTAAACACTCAACTGATTTAAATATTAGAGTGGTCACGTTGGATAATATCTTGGTGCCCCTTTATTATGCTCTCTTTTATAAGTTTTTCTACTTACACAATGTGCAATTATTCTTCATTCCATATCGACAAAGATCCTAAGACCACATTAATGTCATTTGTAGGAATTCTAATCTAAGTTCCTACCTAAACATACTAAACATTCTCCCTAAACACCATCTTGATTACCATGTCTCGTGTTAACAACCCTAAAAATCACTAATTAGTAAATAACCAACCTACTAGCTACCAGCCCCAACCAAGGGAAACACTTAAGAAAGGCTTGGTTGAAGAGTTTGCTACCTAAAACAGGTTGCTCTACGCTCGCTTGGAGGAAGTTAAGAGGTGCAATGCACAAACCCACCCCCTAAAGCCTCCTTCATTGGGTAGAACAACCATTACCACCACTAGGAAAATGGCAGGGATCAACAACCCGATCCCATAGTGTAATAATAATCAGCAAGATCTATATTATGCCTTGAAGCAGTAGAGTCGCAACAACTCTACTGTATTAACTAACTGATGACAGGAACTGACCTCACAGTTCTCATTATAGATATAATTTACACAAGGTGTTCACGACTCTTTGCTTTAAAGTAAACAACTCAATTAAAATTTAAGCTAAATTACATAAAAAGGTTAGAACCATAATTCATATATATGTATGTATATATATATATATATAATTACATCCATATTGTCTTAAAATCCCAAGAATTTACACATACTACAATAGTCAGCTATCTTACATCTCACATATTAGTTCATAACCTAAATGTACTAACAGACATTTAAAAGACTCGATTGTATAGCCATTTGATCCTTACTCCCTATAGCTTTAAAAGAGAACTAACCTTAGGATAATTATATCGCGGCATGTCAATCAAAACTTGTAAGAAAGTTTATAAGGGTATGAGCAACCGTAGCTTAGTAAGTTAGATTAGGGACTTATAAATGTATAACAAATACAAATAAGGTTATCAAACAATTAATTATATGCAATGTAACAAGCAAGTGCCATCACACAATGTAGTTCAATCCATTGTGAAATTAGAATAATTTCACCCGCTCTAATCCGAGTTGATGAGTTTTTATATTTATGTAACAGTTCACAACCAAACCCAGATTTATACAATGAAAACATCACTCCTCCAAAGACTATCATTTGAACTAATGCTCTCATCCCTATCTTGACCTTCTCTCCTGTCACTTAGTTCGATTAAGGATGAAAAAAATACCATTATGCTATCCAACGTTATCTTTTTCGAAGATATCAGTGTTTAGTTGAAGAATCCTAATGATCCCATGAAGGGTTACAATGCATGTCTATTTAAGATATTTAGGTCGGTTATGATTAAGTACGGTTTAGGGTGATTAAACAATTTTACACCATTTAATTCACATCAATCACCAAACACAATCATAGATTTCAGCATGGAATCAAATACGCAAACACATGCATTTATAAATACTTACAAATACAATCATAGACAATCTTAAGCCTTCGAGTACTTTAAAATAACATTCTAAAATATGATGAAGTATCAAACCCAACTTACTTAGAATCCTTAGTTCTCTTACTCAACCTGTGGCAAGTCGACTCATCTCCATATATCCTATAATATAAATACGCTTTTAATGTTTATATCTTGATATATATATATATATATATATATACACACACACTCTAGATTATGATTTAACTCAATTCATTATATATACCTATTATTTATTACCAATTCATTCTAGGTTAGTTTAAGATTCAATTTCCAAATCCAGTTCCGATTTAGGTTCTAAATTAGTTCCAACTGTAAGTATTATACGTAAATCCTAAAAATATATTTTGAACTCTAATGTGAAATTAACCATACCGCACTCGAGTATTTTAAGCATTATTTTTAAGTCCTAAATTAATTTTATATTCTACTTGGTACATTCTAATCCTTATTTATATACCGAATTTACTCTCGATGTAAGAAAATTTTGTATTTTTCATATAATTACCTAAATTTATGTTTCGTACCAGATTTATTATATATTAATATTATTATTATATTATCTATTTTAACCTATTATTTTATATTTATTATAATTTCAATTCCACATAATCTTAAAATTACATATATTACTACATAATATCCCTAACAATCATATCTAACACCCTAAATACTACAATTATCATACTACATCGGATATGAACATCTTAAAACCTTTAATTATATACTAAGTCAATAATTATTCAATTAACTATTAATTGAACCCTAGAATCACTAATTATACACATATATATATATTTTAAAGGTGTAAAAATTACTTAAAATTTTCAAAAATTTTCAAAAATTCATTTCTTAAAAAAACTTCATACCATTCTTCTATATCCCTTATGTAGTCTACACAAAATTTTGGGCCTAAAACTTCACTACTAAGGCTATTTATTTCTAGATCAAAATATGCTCAGGTTTACATGGTTTCTTAATGATTACATATTTTTAAGTATAATTAAATCAAACCAAATCAATATTTTTTCCTAAATCTACATACAATAAAATATCAAAATAATAAAATTCATAAATTTTTTGGATAAAATTAATAATTTTAATAAATTACATAAAATCAAGCTAGAATTGGACGCATCTAGCTATTGGACTTCCGGCCACCAATAGTGGTCCTAAGGCTGTCGGCCAATATAGGTGGTAGGTGTAGGGTGTAGTGGTAACGGCAGTTCGGTTCTAGTTAGTCGTAGGTCGTGGGTTTGGTCCGATTGCTCTAATTGCATAGATTTTTTTTTTTTTGTAATTTTTTAGAAAAACCCTAATCCTCTCTTATTTCGGTTCTCTCTATTTTTTTCACTCTTCCAATTGACCAAATGAGTTTTTAAAGAAGTTTACGTATTTATAGAGCTCTAGAGGATTCTATTGCATTAAATTGAGTTGATAATTGCCTTACCCTCTTCCAATTTTAGCTTTCTAACTAGGTTAATTTAATTGATTCAAAATTTTTCTTTCTTGCCTAACTTTCCATGACCTTGCTTTGGACAATTCCCCATTTTTCTGATTGTCCCTTGATTTTTTTTATAATTTTCTTTAATCATTTGTCATTTTTCTAATATTTTTTGGGCATTTTAGGTAATTTCATGTATTTTCACCTACATGTAAATATATATGGAGTACAAGTAAATACTCCTAATTATTATTTATGTTATTCTATGATTTTTAGTATATATATAATTTATTTCCAATAACTCGTTAGTTATCGTAACTCATTTTACATATTTTCGATAAATAACGGATAATATATTTAAATTTTGATATTATAATGTTTTATTATTTTATTACTTATTTTCCTAAATTTAAACTTACGGAATCACTTTTACTAATATCGCTAGCTTTGTTTTATAATTTAAGTTTAATTGGATCTTTTAACCGATTGCCTTAAACTTTATGTATTAAATTCGATCATATAGTTATAGGACTTATAATCTACGGCCAACCACAACCAAGTTTTGGTTGGCAATGAGTAAGTGGCTGACTCTCACGGAGTTCTAACATACTTTATAGTACGCTGAGCTCATTTGGCATATGATGTTGACCTCAATGAGCTCTACGTAATCGTGAGGAAGCTTTATAAGTATCAAAGGAGCAAGGCAGCTAGAGATGCTACAGTGACCCCCTAAGATGAAGGGGAATCCTAGTTGTCGGAATTTGGAAAAATACTACCAATTCTACAATAACCATGACCATACCGCTAATGAATGTTTTTAGCTGAAGAACACAATTGAGTATACTATTTAGTAAGGCTTCTTCGGGGAATACATAGCCCAATAGAGGAGTAATGACCATTTTGATGTTGATGAGGACAAGGCACCCCGGAGGTAGCGAACTGAAGGTACTTAAGAAAAATAAAACAATGATTACCATAACAACCAGCCCCTAACGGCATTATAAACATAATTGTTGGGGGGGAAGGCACACTTAAGGAGCCGGTAAAGCACCAACAACTCAATTAATGCCTTATCGAAGGTGTTTGCAGCCATAGAGAAGAGACAAAAGTTAGACAATGGGGTAGGTAGGGGTAAACACCCCCTACTAAGATGCCCCAGTCATAGGGACAAAGATCGCAAACTTTGAGGTCCTCAAGATTATAGTGGACATCAACAGCTCCTTCGATATCCACTTCTTACATATGTATGAAAGGATAAGGACTAAGTTGCTTATTAAGAAGAAGCTATACCACCATAATCTCATTGGCTTCAATGGGAGTATTGTCCAAGCCAAGGGAATCATTACCCTTGACAAGGAACTTAGCGATGACGACAACATTACATGATGACCAGTAAAGTTAGTTGTGATCAACTACCCAATCTCCTTATAACGCTCTCTTGGGAAGACTAAGTTTGAACGTATTTGGGATCATCACATCATCCCTTCACTTGAAGGCCGAATTCTCGACCTTTGCTTTGGAGACCAGCTCACAAGAGAAGCAAGTTGAGAGAGGTAAGCTGGACAAAAAAAACCAGAAAAGTATAGATTGGCCCCTTTCTCAACTAGACAACTAAGGTTGGGATTGAGACTCCTTTCAAGGTAAACAATATGATAGTTGCCCTCTTATAGGCCAACTTAGATAAGTTTGCTTAGTTGGTGTTAGATATGCCTAGGATCTCCTTTGACTTAGCAACCTATAGCCTCAACATAGACTTCACCTCGCAGCTTATTAAGTAGAAGAAGAGGCACTTTGCCTTGGAGAGGCAGGCTACAATCAAGGAAGAAGTGTACAAGTTTATGATGGCCAGCTTCATAAGGGAGGAGAAGTACCTAACCCAGCTAGCAAATGTAATGCTAGTCAAGAAGGAGTCTAGGAAGTGGTGCATGTATGTTGATTATACTAACCTTAACGAAGCTTGCTCGAAATATTACTTCCTTGTCCCCAAGATCGACTGGTTGGTTGAATCTACTTCGGGACATACTCTGTTGAGTTTTATGGATGCCTTATCAGGTTATAACTAGGTAAAGATGGACCCAATGGATGAAGCCCATATCTCATTTGTCAATGACTTTGATACGTACTGCTACATAGTCATGCCTTTTGACCTAAAAAATGTTAGTGTAACATATCGATGAATGGTAATGAAGTTATTCACTCCTTAGATTAGGCGTAATATGGAGGTATATGTTGACAACATGATTATCAAGAGCAAGTAACTTGGTGATCATGTTAAGGACCTTTAAGAAGCCCTTAACTAGATGAAAAGACATGACATGAAGCTAAAACCCTAGAAGTCTGTGTTAGGGGTTAACTTAGGTAAACTTCTTGGCTTCTTAGTCACCCAGAGAGGCATCGAGGCCAACCTTAGGAAGATACATGCCATTAGGGATATGAAACCCCTTACCTCGATCCGAGACATACAAAAGCTCACTTATAAGGTGGCTGTACTGAGTAGGTTTGTCTCCAAGAGTACAGATAGATGTGTTGAGTTCTTCAAAATTCTCAAGAATCGTAAGGGTTTTAAATGAACTCTTAAGTGTGTGATAGCCTTCAAGTAGCTGTAAAACTTCCTCATGTACCCTTGGGTCCTCTCCTAGCCTGTTCCAAGGGAGGACTTATATCTATACTTGGCCATAAGTGACTAAGTACTCTCATTTATACTAGTCAGAGTAGTAGAGAGAGAGTACAAGCTTATATCTTATGTATACCATTTACTCTAAGAGTGTAAGGTTAGGTACACCTAAGTCAAGAAGTTTACCCTGGTCATCATCATCTCAGTACGTCAATTAAAGCCCTACTTCCAGGCATACCAAATCATTGTGCTTACAAACCAGCTGTTATGCACTATGCTATAGAAGTTGGACACATATGGACAAATGGTGAAGTACGCAAGGCATAAGTGCTAGTCATTTTCCTTGTTAAATATACAAGAGAGGAGAAAGCACTACTAGGCAATGACAAACCATTAGGCAACAACAAACCTTTGTAGACTCTCCATGTTAATGGATCATCTACCTGGGGGAGTAAAGGTGCGGGTGTCATTGTAAATAGATCACACAAGATCACAATCTGCTACACTCTCAAATTTAGGTTTGACACCAACAACAACAAATTTGAATATGAAGCCCTAATAGCCGATCTCAAATTGGCCAAGGAGATCAATACTAAGCATCTATAAGTGTTCTTGAACTCTATGCTAGTTGTCTAATAAGTTTGAGGTGAATATAAGGCTAGGAATGACACTATGGCTACATACTTGGAGAAGGTGTAGAGCCTTCTAGCTGAGTTCCCTCTATAGACCATTATGAAAATTCCCCAACTTAAAAACTCAACAGTAGATTGGCTATCTAAACTCACCTCTACTAGGATGTAGAAACCTAAGGTAAAGGATAGGAAGATCTTTGTCAAGTACTTACTAGAGAAGAGCATAACTCTAAACACGGCAGAAGTCTTACAAATTATAACATCAACATTAAATCCAAGCTAGATGGATCCCATCCGAAGTTGCTTGGAGTAGAGTACGCTCCCTAAAGACAAAAGAGAGGTAAAGAAGCTAACGCACTATGCCGCCAACTACACATTGGTCAACGGCATCCTATACCATAGAGGGGTCAACCTTCCCATACTTAGATGCCTCCAAGAAGATAAAGGTCTGTGCATCATGGAAGAGCTAAACGCTAAAGTGTACAACAACTACATTCAATCCTAACCTCTCTACATTTAGGCTTTACAGTTCAAATATTATTGGCTTACCATAAGACAAGATGCTAAGGCTGTAACCCAGAAGTGCCTCTAGTGCCAAAAGTACGCCCTCATCAGTTACACCCTCAGTAACAGTCTTTAGTCGTTGACCAGTCCATGGCCATTTCCCCAATAAGGCATTGACATCCTCAGCGCCATCCCCAAGGCCTTGGGAGATTAGCATTTGATCATTGTCACCAAAGCTTAGTAAAGATTACAGAGAAGAGTGTTGAGTCCTTTGTTCGAAATGATATCTTCTCTTGATTTAAAGTCCCATATGCCCTCATTATGGATAATAGGGGAAATTTGATTACCTTAAGTTCAAAGAATTCTGTGCCAAGCATTACATCACGCTGTACTTCACATTGGTTGCCTACCGTCAATTGAATGATCAAGTTGAAGCAACCAATCAGGTCATCCTTGAAAGCCTAAAGAAGAGAGTGGATTAAGCCTAGGGTATGTGGGTAAATGAGCTGCCTAACATTTTGTAAGGTTACATGACCACCTACCGTACCTCCACAAGAGAAAACCTTTTTGCTAAGTGTTCAAATCAAACGTAATCCTCCCCATCGAGCTCAAGCTTTTAAACATCTAAACTCAAAGCTTCAATGCCATCCTCAATGAGTCCCTATTATAAGCCAATGTCAACACTATTGAAGAGATCAAAGACCTCACTGTAGTTTAGGTAATTGCTTACTAGCATTGAGCAACTAAATACTAAGATCAAAATATTAAACATAAAGAATTTAAGGTTGGCAACCTGGTTTGCTGGAAGCCAAAAGCCATGGGTTTATGAGAAGGATAGAGCAAGTTGACCCCCAATTGGGAAGACTCGATCAAAGTTAGAGAAAGCTTGGTAAATGAAGAATACAAATTAGAGAGATTTGGTAGCGAGCTCATCTCGGACATGTAGAATGCTAATAACCTTTGGCTTTATTTTGATTAATGTACAACCATGTAAATTATTTCAAAATTATGAATGAAAGTTCCATTTCTCATGACATGTTTATAATTACCTCTTTCTCTTACTCTTAGACCAAGTACCAGCCCTCGAAGGGTGAGCGGACCTACAGACCTACTTACTAAGCAGGTCGAAATACCATGACCTAACCTTCTTTGGGTAAACTCAGTAATGGGAAACACCCCTTACATAGAAGAACCACCACTTACTAGGTAAGTTGGAACGCCACTAACTTGACTTCCTTCAAGTAACTTTAGGAGGGGGAAATACCCTCTTGCATAGAAAACTCCCACTTACCAACAAGTTGGAATGCCACAAACCTAACCCTCTTTGGGTAACCTCGGTAAGGAAAATACCTTCTTGCACAAAGGAACTCCCATTTACGTAATAGGTTAAAATGCCACTAACCCGACCCCCTTTAGGTAACCTCAGCAAAGGGAAACATCCCTTTCATAAAGGAATTCCCGCTTACCGGGTAGGTTGAAATACCACTGACTTGATCTACCTTGAGTAACCTTTGTAGGGGGAAACACCCCTCTTATACAAAGGAACTCCTACTTATTGGGTAAGTCGAAACGCCACCAACCTAAACCCCCTTGAGTAACCTTAGCAGGAGGAAACATCCCTTATACAGTGAAACTACCACTTGTCGATTAGGTTAGAATGCCACCGACTTAACTTCCCCCTACTTCAGTAACCTCAATAGGGGGAAATACCCTTTGCACAAAGGAACTCTTACTTATTGGTTAAGATGGAATGCCATCGACCTGAGGGGAAACACCTTATAATCTAAAGAACTCCCACTAACGGACTATATCATAATGAATCGAGCAAGAAAGAAAAATGACCTTCAATAAAAGTCGAAGTACATATCATAGTACATGAATAAATTCGAGTTCCATTAATAAGTTGAAGATATACAAGATTAAGGTTAGCATCCTAACCTAGGGTACAAGAAGCGAAGAAAGGGATAACTATTGCCTTAAATAAGCAAACACTGATAGTCTCTAAAAATCTAACATTTCAATTTAGTGCTAGTCCATCGATGGTCCTTAAGATGACCAGCCTTACGCTGTAGATGGGGCCGAAAGCTACCAACTAGGGTCAGTAGAAGGTTTACCCTAACCCTAATCACCTTAAGATGTACTCTCAAGGGTGATCTCTTATTGAGTTACTGGGACAAAAGTGGATGTAGAAGTGTCTTATCCGGACCTAGTAGTAGAAGGGGTACCTTAAACCTCAATAGTTACTTGAGCAGCTTCTCTCTCTTGCACTTAAGTAGCCCTCTTCTCCTAAAAAGTTATGGCATCTAGATGATTAAGGAAGCTTAGGTCGAGTTCGGGAAAATCAAAGAGCACCTCCTTCATTGTATAGTGAGTGCACTTGATGGAGATATCCTCTGGCTCTTGTAGCCACTACTCCATTAGTTAAAAATAGGTGATGGATTTCTTGGCAATAACATTGCTAAGAGTCTCCTCACTTTGCATTTTAGAGATGATCTCTTCCATCTCCAAAGCCTTTCCCTAGAGTTCGTTGATTTGTTATTCTAGCTTGACCTTCTAACTGATCACCTCCAACAATTTAGCTTTAGCATTGTCATACTCTAACACCTTCATTGCCAGCTCGGTCTGTGGTAGGGAGATCGATGCCTTCAACTCAGCATTATCTCTCCTAAGGCTAACCTTGGCTTCCCTTTCTTAGTCTAGTTTTTGGGAAAGCTGGGCCTTGGTCCTTTACTCATCCTTAAGCCGAGCTATTAGGTCATTAGCCTCCCTAGCACTCTGTTCAACAGTAGTCTTCTCCCACTTTACATCCTTCAACCTGCCCTTAAGCCTAGGTACCTACACATAAGAGTGGCGTAGGTCTCGGTTAGGCTTGATGAACTTATCCAAATATTTATTGGAGGAGGACTCTACCTCCTTTAGGCCCTTCTTGGCCCTAGTCAACACCTCTCGAAAGCCCTTTACCTTTTTTCACAGGGCATCATAGTTGCTTAGTCAGAGTAATGCTTGGTAGTAGTACTATAAAGAAATGCAAATTGAGGTTAGACCAATGATGACGAAAGATATCAATTATGAAAGATGAAGGCTTACTTACTGGATGAGTGAGCTTAAGTAACCTACCATCTCCATAGGATTGCCTCTTCTTACCCTCTATAGCTCCTTATGGATGGCCTAATTACTAGGGGTGTAAGACCCTAATTAAGCTTGATAGCTAAGAATTTGACACCGCAACGTAATGTCGTTGCCTTAGATCTCTCACTTCAGCCTTAAGAGCTTCCTCTTGACCCTTTTATTCTCAGCTTTAGTAGTATGAAGTAGAGCTCTTCATTACAAGAGACATAGGATATGTCCTTGAACGAGTTTGACTTGATCTTCAGGAACTTGAACTTGTTAAGGATATCAAAAAACTTATCTCTAAGCTCATTGATATACTTATAAGGGTAAGTTGTCTACTACTTATAGTAGGTCACTTGACTTAAGGGTATCTTCTCTATAGGCTTCTGTTTCTTAGCCTTGGGAGCTACTTCCCTAACATTCTTAGGGGCCTTTCTCTTCTGCCCAGCTACCTCGGATGAAGCACTAACTTTAGCCCCATCCTCATTGTCTATGCTAAGAGGGGCAAGCATCACCACATTCGACTCATTAGTGCTGGCAAGTTTATCCTCCAAGTAATCAGCATAGAATTAGGGACGAAGGTAGTAAAAGGAAGGGTCACACTCATAGGCTCAATAGCTAACGGCTCTGCTCAAGGATCAAGAGGAATCCCTTGAGGTAGAGCCCTTAGCTCAACCCTATTGGTCTTCCCAACCCCTAACATTGGCCTTATAGCCTTACCCTTAAGGTTGGAGGCCTTCATGGTCAACCTTAACCTGGCTTGGTGATGCCTCATCAACTCGTCCACTAAGGGATGGGGAAACTCGTCTTACAAAGAATCAAGCAAACAATCAAGAAAGGAAAACAAAATAAAGATAAAATACAAAGCACTAGCATTCACCAACTCTACCATGACCAATACAGATAAAAAAGAATCCCTTCCCCCTACCTCTATTGCCTCTTAAAAAGGAAGTATGATGAAGCATAACTTTACATTAGCATGATAGATGAAGCTATTTGTAAAAAGTGAACCTATATCTTTTGCCCATTTCTTCACCACAGCCTTCTTCATGCTAGAGAAGAGCTCGAAGATTGGATACTTTAAATAGCTCTCTATGGTCTATATGGTGTTTATTTCATTGCCGTGTCTGAAGGTTATGAAGGCTTGAATATCCCTCGCGATGTCAGCATCATTGGACCCAAGTTCCTTTTAGTCCCCTGTTTGGACCAGTTTAATCCATCTTGTCTAGAAGTTTACTTCATTTGGCAACTCCATAGCTAGGTAATCATCCTACCAACCATTAATAGAGTTCACGAGGCAACATAACAGCTTCTTCCCCTAACAAGGCTAGAGGTATGGCCACCCACCTATGCTTTTCTACATGTAGAAGTGGGTGAAAAGGTTAGTGGTAACCTTTATCACCAAGTATTTGTAAAGCCCTTGAAAAGCCTTCAACACCCTCTACCTATTAGGAGGGATTTGCACTAAACTGCAACGGTGAAAGTTGAAAAGCTCCTTCTCAAAGTTGCTCAAAGAGAGGTGTTGCCTATACTCTAAGTACTTCTTAAACATAGCAAAGCACCTCCCTATCAACAAGGGCACCATTTCCTCCTTCCCTGGCATATGTACTTTCCAACCTAAAATCGACTCAACTAAAATATTGCTTAAAACCTAGCTGGGAGTAAAGGCTTTACTCCCACTAAATTGGCTGCTCGAACCCTTGCCTATCATTAGTGCCTCAAACAAATCTCTTACTATTGGCAAGGGAACATATACATAAGGGTCCTATGGGATGGCATTTATTAGCTTTGTGGATAGTTAGTTTTCGCTCATTTGACTTACTTGTTCATTTGGCCGTTGATAAGCTGAATAGCCTGAATCTCACGGCATACCTCTAGAAAGATAACATACGGCATTTATGCCGAGTAGGTTAGATCCATTCCTGGTTTGAATTCAAGCCCATGGTACGAACAGTTATTATAAGTACAGTTATATTACATAATCGCTTGCTCTCCCTACATATCAAGAGAGATGTCAAATTAAGAAGCTTCCGCTTATTTTAATAGATGCTCCAAGAACTACCTTAGACATTATAGCCAGCTATAAATATGGGAAAGAAACTTTATAAGATCTCTTTAACACTTTACTCACATACTTTATATACAAAGTTACCCTACTAACTTAGGCATCGGAATGGCCACACTGGACTAGCCTTAGTACCAAGCATTTCATTCTCTTTTGCAGGATTTTCCTTGATCTCAAAATTCACCAACAATAAGCCTAGCTTTATCTAACAACTTTACTACCATTCTTGTAGCGTTATCAAATTATGTTAACGATGTGACTTCTTCCTCTCCTTTAGGGGGAGGATCACTCCTCGTGGTTTTGGAGTCGATAATATTATATTTTGATGCATTTAATGGTGTCTCACCTGTGTTAGTCGACATGATCGATAAGGAAGCAAAAAGGAATGAACATTGAAGAAAAGTTTGTAAGAGGAAGAGTTTCAAAGAAGATTGATGAAAAGAGAGAGTGAAATCTATAGTAAAGAATTGTGAAAAGGTGCTTTCTCTAAATGACTACAGTATTTATAAGCTAAACGCTTTGAGAAGTGCACTGGTAGTTATAAGGATTCA
This sequence comes from Lumnitzera racemosa, assembly GCA_024138005.1. NCBI lineage: Eukaryota > Viridiplantae > Streptophyta > Magnoliopsida > Myrtales > Combretaceae > Lumnitzera > Lumnitzera racemosa. The sequence goes on from JAMXBC010000007.1 coordinate 39,708,241, forward strand.
TACAAGCACAAATCCCTTAAAATGCTGTGATGCAAACACATGGAGGAAATTTTGATCGGACGGCTACATTTGAAAGCCAAAAAGCATGTAGCTACATGTAAATCTCCTATGATAAGATGCCTATCACATCGTATTAAATGCACTAAAAACGAACGTGATAAAGTAAGAATTTGGAAAGTTACTTTCGGGTGAAGTTTCCTAAAGGCCCCTTCAACTTCTATAAGAAGATTCGTTCAACATTCCAACAGCACCATGCATCGAATCAAATAGATTATATCCGCTTGGGCACTAATTAGCTTAATTCGATCTAATGTACTCAATGCCTCTACTCTGTTACTTTACCTTGAGATATAGAACCCACCTCAGCTTAGAGAGCCTACCTCAAGCCTTCAAGTCCTTACCTTAGTTCGCTCATCTAGCTCGGCATATACATGCTCTTCTTTAACTTGACATAGGGCTAATTGCTACTATGCTTGGACCTCCCTCATTCCACTACAAAACTATCGCATTTACCTTCGCCTTGAAGGTGGTCTGTTCAGATATGTTACACTTGCTCGAGCCCACACCAGTCTAGATGCCTTCACCTCGGCCCTACACTAGCTTAGATGCTAGTTTGAACTTCCATATTGCTACATTGGTATGGCAACATTAACATGGACACCTCCAAATCAAATTGACTACATACTTAAGAAGCTTACTTTTTCCTTCTTGTTGCCTTTACTACAGCAATAAGACTACGTTAGGGAGTAGGTAAGTGTTACAAGGGCTCTTTAGATATAGGCTCTTTAGACCTATCTCAACCAAATATGGCTCACAACCTATAACCAGCCACCTTCAACCTAAGCCTAAATTACGGCTTATCCAGCTATAAGGGACCTCTAATAGTTAGAAGACTCCAGATAAGGCTAAAAGACTTAGTCAAACAACTACCTTCTACATATATGAAACACATTAGATACTATGATCTATTATCCAATGCTTGTAGAAGTGGTTCTACCTATTAACTCTTCTCCAACTACTGGCATTACTCCTTTATAATTACAAGACCATCACTCAATAGTAAACTACTTAATATTTTGTGTACTTTAGCTTATTTATTATCTTCAAGTACTTGCATTCTCGAAACACTCAATTGATTTAAGCATCAGAGTAGTTACACCAGACAATACCCCGACACCCCCTTCACTGTACTATCTTTCATAGGCTTTTCTACTTCAATGAAGTCCAATTACTCTCAATTCCATACCAATAAAGATCTTGAGACCACAGTAACCAATATACAACTAAGCATTTTCATTAGTTATGCAATCTCTTAATATCCTTTATCTTTGTTGTAGTATAGAAATCTTCTTTACATCATTTTTAAGAACTTGACATTGTATCACATCTCTCATATCAATTCCAATCAATAGGCTCCCTAAGAATTTTCCAAGGGAAAAAGTACTTTGGTGGAATGCTTACGTTTGCTTCATGTTGAATAGTATTTCTCTATATTACTAGCTATTATATAAGATTATATTGAAGTATCATGATATTATATATTAAGTGAAATCTCACATGTATTGTTGAAGAAAAGTGATATTATTTTATAAGGCCATTTTAGTAAATAGCTTGTCAATGCTAATTAAAAAATTTTAGATCAAATGGCTAAAAAAGACCTATTAGTATTTATTGGTTTGGTTATTCACAAACTTTAGCTTGACACATTACAAACAATGTAGAAAATATCAACCTTCTTACTTCAAATGCTAACTTTTATATAGTTTTATGTCTTTTCTTTCTAATCTTTTAGTTTATTTCATTTAATGTGTTGATTACTTAATTTTTCAATTTATTTCATTGAATTGGACAATCATAGATTACATTTTATTTACCTTATATTCAATTCCAACGTATTGATGCATAGAATAATCATGTTTGTTTTACTACTGTATTAAGTAAATTTATAAGGTTTAGCTTACAAAGATGTTGAAATACATAAACTCATTGTTCCTCCTTACTCTCTTTTGCATTTTATGGCGGACATGCACCATTAGCAGAAGTAGCTCAATGTCAGGATATTTAGCCTTGCTAAGTACAAGGATGATATATCCAAGATTGTGATAAATTACGTAGTAGAGGATCTGGCCAATGCGATCAGTTTTTAGAACCTCCTTATGCTTATCTAAGCATTTGCATATACGAATGCCAAGGTAGTAAATACTAACATGCTAAATTATAATATCATTTTTCAATCTTAATAATATTCCTCATGGAATAAAAAGAAGTTTGTCTTAAAAAAACCCTTACTTTTATTTTTTTGAATACCCTGGGTTTTACCTACCTACAATCCATTTTTGAACCAAATCAAGTTAAACCGAACTATTTTAAACAAAACTGAACCTTTTGGTTGAGAAAAAAAAAATTCGTACAATTGTTTTGTATCTTTTTTATTTTTTTTTTTATTTTTTCCATCAATCCTCATGGATTTCACCAAAATTTTCAAATCTTGTTCTTTTATATTTTATTTCTAAGCCAATTATTGAAATTAAATTAAGTGAGTTCTATTTGAATTTTCACATTTAAAAATTTTCTTTTCCTGAATTTTCTTTTATGTTTTCAAATTAAGGATCTGACCATAGTGCTCTTTACATGTCTTACATCTCTTTTCTAGTCTTTGGTATGTTTCTTTTGTTTTCTTTCTATCGCTTTTGGATGGATAGCTCTACTTCTCTCTCTTTATTGTAAACCCAACTATTTAATGGGCATGTGAATCAACTTAGAGTATTTCTCGATCATTCTTAAGGATTAATTAAACTAAGAATTTGAATTTACATTTAAAAATGAACTTAGTTTTGCAATACAAAAGTTTATTATCGATAAAAACTTAAATACGAGAACAACAGACCTAAAGTTACTTAAAACCCTAAACCCTAAAATAATTAAGAACTTTTAACCTTAAATGTCTAATTAAGAATTTAATTTGAATAATTTTATTAAACTCTAGAAAATTTCATAATTTTAAGAGAAATAAATCATAATTTACAAGTTGATTTATGAACCAAACTTTAAAAAAATTACATATAAGACAATCCCCTTATTTTCATGCATAAGCCATGTACATGTGGATAAGTAAGACAACCAATTACATTAAATAACTTATCAATTAAGAGTTAGAACTAATTATCAATTGATAACCTATCAAAAGCTAGTGATAAGACACTTTCCATATATCACCATAACATATACTACATAAGAACAAGTTGTCACATTATTTTATCAATTCAATTTTCAAACAAGTGACAAGATAACACGATGCCCTATTTGTTCCCTACAATGGCCAGTTGCAAGAAGAGCTAGGGCCTGGGGGGGGGGGCACTGGGACCATGCTTTGTCATTTACCCATCAATCTAATTGTCATATACATCTACTATTCACCCCTTAATGCTTACATCATCTAATTATATCAAAGAGTAGCTTTTATGCATGATAAAAGACAATCAAATGATGCTTGTTAGATACACTTCACCCACACAATCAAACTGGTACACTTTCTCCTCTTTTCCCTCATTTTTCATTTCCTTTTCTACACTTCAAACACAAAACAAAAGAGGAAACCCAACCCCACAAAATCTACACATAGCTGCCACTTTCTTTTGCTCCATAACTCATGGCACAAACATTGTTTTTTTGCATTCCTTTATCAACTTTAAAATCCATTTGAGGAGTCTTTAGAATATCCCCAAAACCCACCTTAACCATCAAGATCTAGACCACCAAAAGAGCTTATAAGAAAAGGCAAGAAAACAAGGAGCAAAAGTGAACTTGTAGTTGCACAACCACTTATTTTTATGCTCTAAGGATAAGTAAGTTTATTTCCTTGTTAAAGCACTCTAGTATGCCATGTTAGAAGACTATATTTTTATGAAGATATTGCATGAACATAAGGTGATAAAATAGTTAAACCACTTTAAGAAATAAGCTTATGAATCTCTCACATAAAAGTTGAAATATGAACATGCTAAGTTGGTATTTTGTAGGATATATGTCTAACACTTAGAAAAGAAGTTTTTAAATTGAGAAAATCATGAAATATGTTTATGGAAAGGGAGATAACATGCTGGGCGTGTAGAGTATATAGGATATTTAAATGTTATTTTTGACTTCAAGTGGTCACATATACTCAAATCTAGCTATAGGTAAAGGAAAATCCATTACATGAAATTTTTATAAAGAAACCAACTTTTTGAGATGTGAACTATGACATAGAGTTTATGATGACTATGAAATCTATCATTTTTATGTAGTACATAATCTAAATAATCACCTCATGAAAGAGAAGTTAAGTTGGAGTTGGAAATGAATAGCATAGGTTTAGGATCTAATACCTAAAGCTAAAGAAATAATAAAACAAGTTGAAAAACTAAGTGGGTGACCCTTAAATCAAACTGTCCAGATCTGGAACTACAAGAAAAGTTACTTAAAAATATGATAAAACTAAGTAAACAAAGTGAAAAGACCAAGTAAAGCAAGTATCACAAGTGTATAAAGTCTAAAACTTAAAATCAAGCCTAAAATATTCAAAACAAGCTTAGAACTTTAAGTTAGGCCTTCACCAAATTTTTTACCAGCACCTAAATCACTTAAGAAAATTTGTTTTGAGACCCATAAGAGGCTTACATAATACTCCCTAAGTCCACCAAAATGACTAACCTTAGTTTAGATTAAAAAAAAAAAGTCCATTTGACCACTTAAGCCCACATAAAAGTTTAAGAAGATGTTGATAGCACCAAAGCCATAAGACAATGATGGAAATTTGACCTTCAAAAGTATTTTAAGCTTAGAATAAAATCGCAAACCTAAGTATAAAAGATTCTCTAAGATAACAAAAAGCGTAACAATCAAACTAAGCCCAAAAGAGTTCTAAACCATGAGGACCACTACTGTTCTAATTAGTGGATATATTTGCATGCCTTATCTCAAAAATTTAACCATACCACATTGAAGTATACTCAAAAACGACAAAAATCGATTGCAAAATCATAAAAATTGAATTTAAAATGAGAAAGTTATATGTGATTGAAATTTTAAGTAAAACTGAGAAAAATACAAAACTAAGTTAAAAAATATAATTTAAAGGACCTTAGGTTAGCCTTTCAATTTCATCTCAAACTCTTAACTTTATCATATTTGCAATGTTCAGGGGACCCGACTATGGGAGACGACCTGCCCCGAAATTACTACCACTGATCTACTATGGATGAGTAAGTGATTCTCGATTACTTCATGCTTGATTTTGCTTGTAGTATAATTGCATGAAATGAACTTGAATGCTTGTGGGATATAAGAAATGCATGCATACTATATTATGATTGAATGCCATAACTTGCTAATGACATAATAATGGGAATTATTGTGATAATAGTATACATAGATTATATGGAATGAAATTGCTTGATCACAATAGAAATTGAATTAATAAAATATTTAACTAAGAAATTCAATGAGTCATACATTTCTCATATTTGCATTATAACTATACCGACTGCCACCTCATGTAGAAGATGAGAAGGGGCTCATAGGAGCAGGGTCTCTTGTTAGGATTAGGCAAATGTGTCGTTTATATTATTAAGTCTCTATCTTGAGCTTTTGGAATTACTAAGTACCAAGAAACGCTAATTGTTAGCAAAGGGCCATGTCTTGTAGTTTCTGCTTAGGGTGTGTGATATGGATTGCAGAGGCCACCATATTGCTAAACTTAGGAATTTTGGCTTAAAAATTTGAATTTTTGGCGAGGAAAGTATATTTTCTGTATAAAAAGTAAATTTGTATATATTATATATTTGTTTGAGTTGATTTAAGCACATTAATACAAGTGGAATAAAAACCTAGGTTCTAGGACCCGGTTGATGGTTTGTATTGGTTAATTGTCTCCAACCCTAACTATAGAGGGTATAATTCTAAGTTGCATGTAGTTCTTAGGTCACTGCATTTTGATTGTTCATGCATTCATATGTTATACATTTAAATGATATTGTTTATATGGCATGGCGAAAGGATTTACTCACAAAGTGTAAGCTTACATCCTAATAAATTTCTTTTACTACAAGATCATCTTTTTATTCATTTGAGCCATAGAATGCCTAAAATAAGTCTCATACTGAGACGGGCTGTGTGTCCAAGAAGAGAAGAGAGAATTTTTGTGTAATAGTGAATTGTAAATATATTTACTTATTTAGTTAGATTTTTTTAATTCATATTTTCTTAGAATTTTGAATACGTTGTAATATTTTTGTCATGGAATTTGATGATTCCATACCCTAACTTTAGTGATTTTTGTAATTAAATATTAATTTTAGTCATCCTACTTGATATTATTTATTTGTGGGTCTGATGATGACATAGAGTGGAAGGAGCCCTATATGTTATATAAAAGGCCTATGATCAATGAAGGGGTTGATCGTAGATCTTTATGCGGTACATGTTAATTTACCATGATAATGATATTGTTTGAGTTTTAATACTCGTTGTTGTTCATTGAAACAAATTCTCTTATCCCTGTCCAATCAAGTTGGGTTTGTTAAAATCTTATATAACTGTTTGCTAACTATCGTTACACATGATAAATGCTTAAGAAATTAACTAGAAATATATGAAAGATTAATGAAAATAAAAATATGTTATTGGAGATAAAGATCTTTAGCGAAAATTTAATATAAATGGTTTAAACCGTAGTTCAAATTGGATTAAACCTATTTTAATTAAATTCAAAAAATTTATGAATCGAATCATATAGCTAGTTTCCATTTCCAAAAAAAAAAAAAAAGCATCATATTAGGTTTGGTTCGGTAAGGAGGAGAATTGTGTCGAATCGAACCTCGCTCAGCCTTAGTAGTATGGTAACGACTTCTTGCAAATGTTGATATGTTATCAAGAAAAAGATTAGTTTCTTGCTTCTTATCTTAGACTAGACTATTAGAGGCCACGCATGAGAGAAAAAAAATGTTAAGATAAAAAAAAATATGCTAAATGTTGTTTTCTAAGGTATTTTTAGTTGTGTACGATTTATAGGACTAGACTAAATAAAATTTTTTTGTTCAATATTTGGTTTTCAATTTGAGCTTGATTACTAAACAAAAAAAAGATCTAAATAATCAAACATAATACTCAAAATTTTCTTGATCCAACATAGGATACAAAAATTAAATTTATTAAAAATGGATCATAAGTTTTCAAATATCAAAAATACCTTATCACAAAGCACAGTTCATCATAGGCTGTGTCATGTACTTATAATTACGAACAAGACAGGACTCATCCAGCTCTTCTTCTTTTTTCTAATTTATTTATTCATTATTATTATTTTTTTCTTTTCTTCTTCCTTTTATTTATTTATTCTTCCCTTCTTTACTCTTTTCTTTTCTTCTCTTCCTTTTTCAAATTAATAGCAAATTATTTATATTGTGTATAATTTGTAATTTACTAGTTTATAATATAAAGAATTAATATTGTAATTAAATTGTAATTTTTAAATAATATAAAATGTAATTAAACAAATATTAGATAATATTAAAGATAAAAAAGTTAAAATATAATTATGAGTTCGGTACTTTTTCTCTACCGAAGAAGGGACATTATAAAAGTTTTTGTCCAATATTTTACAAATCAAACATAATATCATAGAATTGTATTATCCTGTGCCTTTGATACTTTTGCTGTCCCCATTTTTTTTTTTTTTGGTCATGTTTAGTTTAGCAATTAAACACTATCTAAATAATTAAAAGAAGTTGAAAAGTTATTGTATGGAAATTTGTATTTTATAACTGGTGATAATGCCTTACGAGGCACTATAGCTTGCTGTAAAGGTTTGAGTACAAATGTAAGGGTCACGTGCATATCGTGTGAGAAGTCGCACTACGTGTGAGAAGGAGAGAAGTGTAGTGAGGAGGATTAGGCAATCTTAGTGAGGTTCTAATATATTTAGTGATAGGTGGAGGAGCACGACAGCATTAAATTCCAAAATTTATGAAGAACGGGGTAGAATTCTTAAGGTGTTTAAGTGTTTGATCTTTGAGATAAGGTTTCAGCAGAGTAATGACGTTAATTGAGGTTTTTTCCTTATCCAAATGAGGATGTGAATAGGGAATTTATAGGAAATGATAATTGATCCCATTTATCAAATCATAATGGTAATCAATGGTTAAGATAGTGTGAGTCAAACCAAAAAAGGTTAGATTAAACAGATTGATCCAATGGGCCCTACTATAAGCATATCATAGCAAATCTCCGGTGATTATCTCGGTAATTTATGAGCTTGACTCTTCAGACCCTTTTACCTTAGCTCGAGGAGTCAAATCCACTTAATCAGTGGGCTTGAAGCCTAATATTAAATTTGGCCATTTACATTTTGCCCCCTAACAAAAATCCTTCAGATAAAGTTGAAGGGGTTTAGCATCAAGTGGGCCTTTTAGATAACTCGAGTGCATGCCTGCTATTAAACAATTACATCACTACTAGATTGATTTGAGTAATATCTTAATGTATGAATCTACAACATCTCTTAATCATATGTCATGCCTCAACTGAATTAGGTTGTATACTGCCCCTAAGACAACACTCTGAAACATGTCTTCCTTAAACTACCTCTTCTTGAGTTGATTTGTCTCTTTGATGCAATCTACAAGAGTTGTTGATTTTATCGAGCTGTGTCTCATGCACTAACTTCACATTGGTGATCTCATTGGGGCTGACTTCTTTATGTTAATATTGTTGTGAGCTTCTTCAAATAGTGGAAAATTCTTCTTGTAGAGCTTTTCATTCTTATACAATTGTTCAATGCCTCGAATCGTGGTCACATAACTTAAATTGCAACTGGGTGAAATTTTTCAAAAACTCAATTTTGAAAATGAATTTTTTTACGAAAGTCTATGGTAGGAGCGAAAAGCAAGAGCTAATAGGCTCAAGCTTGAAGTCACACCACTAACATCGTGGGGGTGCTGGAGGCAAACCCCCCGCAGTATGGACTAACTTTTTTTATTTTTATTTTAAATTCAATATCAAATATGTAAAGATCCACCTATAACAATAATATACTTAATCCACATACATGGTGTACTTAATTTGGTCTACACCCGAATGGTAATAACATGTAATATTCCTTGGTGCACATCCCCGTAACCACATTTTGCACAACCTTTTTCTTTTTTTAAATCCACTTGTTAACAGTAGGAAATATGTCTACACTCTTAAGTAACGATATCATACGTAAAAGGGCCATCCACCAATTATTTATTTGCAACATCCTAAAATACTCTGTTACACACTATCTCTATAAGCTAAAGAACAAAGGACGAGAAATGGTGCATTATCCTTTATTCCCCCTCTCCTACTAAGAATTCGACAAGTGTCACTTTGCTTTATTTCCGGTCTCCATGTAGGATACAAGCAATTCTAATACCCTGCAGATTCAACCGCCATAGCAGAAGGGTCCAAGGCTTTTCTTCTCCATCTTGGCTACATATGAGACAAACACACTAATGGCCTTTTTGAGGTAAGGATGTCTCATACTTGATGGTGAGTAACACAAGTTATCTTGTTCATTACTTCCTTTTCTCTCTCTCTCTCTTTTTAAATATTGGTGAAAATGTTTTTTCTCCCCGTCTTGGCTTCTCAACCTTAGCAACCACTTCTGCAACCGCAAGCTTACCCTGCAAGTAGAGATGCGCCCATCAATATTGTAAAAGCTCGATTCTAGCTCTTTGTAGAAATATAACTGGTTAGGAGAGGTCCGATTGCAGCACCAATGGAGCCGATTCCATCTATGATTGCTGTAATGTGATGGTAGCTAATGCTCGTGAATTCCCCTTTAAAGAAATGAGTTCCCAATTCAATCGTGTCAATTGCGGAAATGAGGGCATATGGTATGAAGCTTGCTGCTGTTGTGGCTTTAGCATTGAGCTCATCGAAAATATTACGAGCCAAAATGCCTATAACCACTCCTCTGATGCCGAATGGTGTAGAAAATTTTCCCATTACTCTATTGGACAAATATTTACCATATATAGCGTTGCGTTTCAAGAGATTGTAGACATCATTGGTAGCTTTTGTATTAGTTGTGGCGGAAACAACAATAGTAGTGAACTGTCAGCAAAGTTTCCTTAGTAAATAATTTTCATCTTCTCCATTTCGTAAGTATAAGTTCTGGCCTTTGTGATCGCGGTCCTTCCATATTGGATCCGTGTTCTTCTGGTAAAAAATCTTGCAGCACCATGAGTTCTTGTTGCTCTAGTACTACTAGTTTCACCCCCTGCTGGCTGTAGCTTGGTCTGTTCACTTTTCATGTTTCAGTACCTTAGGTAGCTAATCGAAAAAAAAAGAGGATAGCTGTGCCTTTCTTGCTTCACTATTGGGATGATGGTACAATTTGATTGCACATATATTGAATTCATACATTTTGATGTGCGAGTAAGTTCCTACATTTTGATGCGACATTGTCATCATTTACCCTTTTTTCTGTTGATTTTCACTTTATAACCCTAACTTGATCTATCTTGTCTTAAATTTCAAGTGTGAGTTGGAAGCTTTCATTACTTGTTGGTTGTTATCTTTCATGTTTCATGGGACCTAGAAAAAGGGGTTAGTCCTCAACTCTTCCACTAAGATATTCGTATTGCGTGAGGGGAACGTTTTGCTTTGGAGCCTTTTTACTTGGGTTCCTTATATAGGCACTTGGATCTCTCTCATGAAACTTCGATATGCTCACAAGGGAGACATGTTGTGGTGTCATACGTAGACCTAGAATTTCTCCATATGTTCTATTGTGAGCATTATAGGAGATATTCTAGTCTCCTTCTTATACATTCTAACACTATTAGGCCCCGAGCTTGGGGATAAGTTAATAGAAAACTCTAAAGTACTTTGAAGAATGTTATTGATGCCTGTGACGAGTTTCATTTTTGTCTGTACACAAAGGAATTGTCTGAATATGAATGATACTCAGAAATCTACCTTTTCAGTTCGAAGGACTTGGTAAACTTGATAGAGCTTCATGATGAACTTTTTTATGTCAAGATAAAGTTTATCTTATGGGGTACACCTAGAGGTCTTCAGTCACTTCATGATTTAGCTAGTGCTTTTAAATGCTTCCTTGAGTGTAGTGTCATGAAATATTTACTTGATCAAGAAGTTGCTTGACAACTAGGATTTGATCAAGGAGTGCCTCATGATTTCGTCATTAATCAAAGTTTTTATTAGTGTTGCAAAGCATTCAGACTTGGGAGTCAAAAGAACATTCATGAAAGGATCAGGAAATTATTCATTCCTTCCATGAGTCGTTCTAGGATTACTTCTAATGGCTAGCTTACATATTAGAAAAATTGCTTAGATGGATTTAAGAAGTATCTCTTAAAGATAGCTAAAGGGGATTTGCCTAAAATAGTTATCCGAAGATATGAATTTCGCTTTCGAGTCAAAGAATACCCAAAATCATCTAATAGTATGAAGTCATCTAATGATGCTTGGGGCAAATTACAAAATGAACGCTAACCTTCTCCCCTATTGATCATCAAACAACCTAAGCGTATTCATGAGGTAGCATTATCATTACACTTTTCCTCCTCCTCTTTTTCTATATATATATATATAGAAAAAGAGGAGGATATATATATCCATTAATATTTTCTTGAAGTTTACTCTTCATAATTTTCCTATCCTTATGTGTCACAAGAGGAAAAGGGAAAGGATAAGATTGACACTTCTAGTAAACAGAAAGTTGTGAAAAATCATCCTAATGGAGCAAATTATGGCGTTCCTAAAGGCACTTCTTTAAGTCAATGTATCCCTCCTATTACTCAACTTTTTCCAAGTTGCTATGGTATGGGAAAGGTATTTCAGGCTAAAGATCCACTTACTATCACCGAGGTTGTAGACAAAGGGGAAGATGATATCGAATTGGTTGATTATGAGGATTCTCCTGAATGCATGGATGACAATAGAGAAAAATCTACGACATACATTGATGACAACTAAGAGGGGCAATTCAATGATGAATCAAACTTTACAAAGCAAGCTAATGAAGGTACCCATGGTAATATTAGAATCCCCGATGTGTTCAATATCATTGATGATTGTGAAGATAGTAAATTTTTACGCTTAGAAGAGATTGTGATCCAGGTGTTCACTGATGCTTTGATGGGTGCAGGGTTTTGTAACAAAGAGACACATGCTGTGCCTAATGCTTCTATGGATGCTACCATAGTTAGTAATGTCCCTGCCCTTTGTAGTGATGCAACTTCAATTATTCCAATAGATCCTATGGCATCACTTCCCCTAGAGATTATAACAATATAACATGGAGATAAAGGATCCACAGCCAAGACAGTAGTAAGCTTAGAAGATATCGCCTCTTTTTATGGTTTCATGATACCTTCTAACCTCCTAGCACCATTGGAGCACTTACATATGATAGAGGAGGGGGGGGGGGGGGGGGGGGGGTTCGACAAGATCCCTCTGTTTGGGTTCCAATGTGACTACTCATATTAGGCCTACTTAAGTAAGTTGTAGGTTTATTTAATGAAGCTTGGTGCTCGTTATCCATAGAGAATGTCGAACTTTTGATTAGTAGTGTCATTACAGCAAGTGCCTTTAAGTTTAAGCTCAACAAGATGGAAATTATTGTAGTTAAAGCTCAAAATGTGTTAGGCAATCGAGACATTGAGGAAAGATGTGAGTTACTCATACTCGAACTTGCAAAGGCAAAACTTGAGAGAGAGAAGCATCAAGCAAGCACATATCTTGATTCTACTATAGTGTCTAGTGTTGAGTATTGATAATATTACTCTTGTTCTCTTTGTACCCCTTATTTTTTCACATGGAGTATAAGGACTTGTTAAGATTAGTATGTATCATTTTGCTTCTCACTTATTTGAGATATGTATCCTTATGTGGACAATCATGAATTAACGTGAGTTGTTTATTGATTTAGCAAACTCTTAAAATTTCACATCATTATATGCTTAGAAAATATTGCATTTCCTTAGTAGCTTTTACAAGGTAGGTTACTTTGTGGCTTGATAAATTTTCGAGAAAACCCTACATATTGGAAGTGCATTTCCATTTGTAAGCAAGGACTCAAACATATGGTCTGATAATATTGAGATATTAATTGAAAAAAAGGAATATTAGTTCTATTGGATGGTCATGTCATAAGTTAAGGAAGTATTACCTACTACTTAACTATTTTGACATACTTTAGGAATGTATACTTAAATAGTGCAAGTCATCGTCTTTTTCGATAAGCATCATATAATGCGCCTAGGAGTCAAGGCTTCAACTAGTCAGCAACTCATATAATAAATATATATTGTACACTTGGGAGGCAAGTCTCTTACTAAGTAGTGATATTATAAAAACTAATACTTTGTTATTGTTTCTTCTAATGTATAGTATACAAAAGACATAATAGTAGAAATAGATATGCAAAACAAGCTCGTACAACTGGAATTGTAAGTTTTGTTCATTTAACTTACTATGGTTTCCTTTTTACAAATGGAACTTTTTGATATATTGAAAGTTGATAGTAGCAATAATAGCATCTATTCTAGGATTCCTGAGTTTGCAATATCCATTTTTGTACACGTCGTCAACTATGAAAGGTCCTTCTTATTTTGGTTTAAACTTAGGTGCTAGAATACCTTGGAGCATATGCTCGACTGAATGAAGTACAATGTCACCTTATTGGAATGATCTCTTCCTCACTAGATGATTGTATGTTACTCTAAGTCTATGATGATAATTAATAAGATTATGTTTGGCGATATCATGCCTTTCGTCTAATGCTTTCAGATCCATCACTCGCAATGTGTTAGGTTTGAGCTTAGCATTGATAGCCAATCTAGCAAATGGGATCAAGATTTCTATATGAACTACTACCTCGGCCCATATACTAAAGAAAAAGGAGTTGCCTGCATCAGCCTTCATTTAGATGTCATATAGGCCTAAAGCACTAATGATAGCTTGTTATGCCATTCCTTATGATTATCATGAACCATGAGACTAAGTATCTTTAACAAGCTCTTATTAGTGGCCTTGGCTTGTCCATTTCCTTTCGGGTAATAGGCATAGACTTTACATGATCAATATTTTAAGAAGCTAGTAGTTAGCGGACATGCGAATTGATAAAAGGAGTGCCATTGTCAAATAAAACACACTTCGAGATTTCGAACCTATGTATGATATTCTCCTTTATGAAACTTGCAACTGCTGGTCCTATTGCCTTCCTTAAAGGAGCTGCCTCTACCCATTTTGTAAGCATTTTGTTTTTGCTAGAATCCATATGCATCCTCTCAATGGTGGATTTATAGGTACAATAAAGTCAAAATCCTACGTGTGAAAAGGCCAAAGAGTTATGACCGTAGGAGGACGAATGGCATAGCCATGCTATTGACAGACAACATACTTTTTAGTGAAGTTGAAAGTGTCCACTTCCATTGTTGGCCAGTAGTATCCTCTATCAAGTAAGTAATAATATAGTTCCTTTCCTCCTTGATGTTCCCTACACTATCTAGCATGCACCATAGTGAAAATTATTTTTGTTTTAGGAGAAGAGATGCACTTTAGGGGGTTTCTCATAAATGATACTCTATAAATCTCACCTTCATGCATAAGATATTTCCTAGCCTTTCACTTTACAAGTTTAGCATCCATACTATTCGTCAGTAACACATTGTTTCTTAAGTAATCGATGTATGAGTGCCTCTAGTCTCCAACATTAGATATAAAATTGCACTCACTCTAGTCAGGGAGCTTAGAGCATTTAAGGTAATGTATTTGCACTTAAAGTGCATCTTTAGCCACTGATGGCCAAAAATAGCCTACACATTGAATATGATGATATAGTAGTAGCCCTTTCTCCTTGCACTAGATTTGGTGGTACTCATCTAACTTGAGACAAGCATCCTTAAAACCAATACATCAAGATAAAATGCCTTCTAGACCCTTATAATATAAAATCCAATTAATTTTAACAAAATTCTTCAAAGCTGAAATAGAAGCCGCACTAAGGTATACTAATTTTCCATAAGTAGGATGTGCAAATTGTCTTGCATGTCTTCATCCTCATCAACAAAATTCAAAGCCGTACATGGCATAGATTTCTTGATTACTTGGATATTCACATTATCACTAGCATCTTGAATTAGAATTTTGGATGCTAGTGTGACTAATGCATCAGCATATCTATTCACTGATCGACTTATATGCTTATACCATACAGAGTTAAATTTTTCTGCCATAACCTGCACTACAACCCTCTAAGGTGCAAGTGTAAGTTCATTCAATCCAAACTCACATGTAGCCTATTTAATGATAAAATTTGAATCGCCTTAAATACACAAATAACACGACTTCTTATGTAAACAAAAAACCAAGTAATAATGCCTCGTACTTAGCTTCATTATTAGTGTAATGAAAATCAAATTTAAATGCTAAGGGTATCTCTTGACCCTTAGGTGATGTCAATATGATTCCTACTCCCCAACCTTGATTTCCCATAGAACCATCAAATTGAAGTTTCCTTGAACCATCTACCTTGACCATCAAAGTACCTTCATGAAATTCAACCGGTATTATATCTACAGTAAAGCCTTCTTAGGTGTTTAGGGAGTATGCTAATAGATTGGCCAAGGCTTGTGACTTGATGGTATTGGGGGATTGCATTGAAATGTCAAAGTCTCCAAGAAAGAGTAGCCATTCAACAACTTATCCTGACATTGTTGGTCGTGACAATAAATACTTGATTGAATCCGAACAAGTTACCAAATTGATCTTATGCGCAAGGAAGTAATGCCATAATTTGTGCATGACAATGTTTCTTGCAAGCCAAGTAATTAACCTCGCTCCCTTGAAGGGTTCAACTTAAATAGTATACAGGTCACTCTTAACCATCAACTTCTTATGCAAGTAGAGCTCCAATGGACTTGTCGATAGACGTAAGATATAAAATTAATGGCAATTCTTTGATAGACATGGTCATAGTCTGAGGGGAAGTTAGGATCACCTTGATCTTTTGAATTGCTTCCTTATGGACCTACTCCCATTCAAATGAAATTCCATTTTTCAAAAGTTGGTGCAATGGATATGAAATCTTTGCAAGGGATGGCATTGATCTTATAGCTTGTACTTTCATAGGATCAACATCAATTCCTTTTTTTATGGACCCCAAAAACTTCCCTGAAGACACTCCAAAGACATATTTAAGAGGATTTATGCAAGCTTATATAGCCGACATCGTTCAAAAACCTTTTGTAGATGAACTATGTAATCATGTACCTTTTTAGACTTAATGACTATATCATTGACATAATCTTCCATAAAGTCATGTACCATGTTGTAGAGTATAGCAATCATTACCCTTTGATAAGTGGTGCCCCCATTCTTAAGTCCAAATGGCATGACGGTATAACAAAATTTTCCAATTAGTGTCCGAAAGGCTGTACACTTTGCGTCCCCAATTGCCATCTTAATCTGATTGTAACCATTGAATCCATCTATGAATGAAAATAAGTCATGTCCTATAGTTGCGCCTATAAGAGTATCAATGTGTAGTAAAGGAAAGTCATCCTTAGGACAAGCCTTGTTTAAGTCCCAAAAGTTTACTCATACTCTTATCTGTCCATTCTTCTTTTGTACAGGAACAATATTAGCAAGCTAAGTAGGAGGTTAAATGGGCCTTATGAATCTAGCTCGTAATAATTTCTCGACAGTTTCAGGGGGGAAAACCCTTTGTCCTTACTTCATAGGTGTAACTCCTGGAGCAACACTTAGTTTATGCATTATGAGATTAGGGTCCAATCCTAGCATCTCTTCGTAGATCCATGCAAATACGTCTTTATATTCTTTCAACAACTCGATAAAATGAACTTCTATTTCTTGTGAAACATTCTTACTTACGAAGATTGGCCTTCGCGACGCTCATAGTCTCATTAGATCCAATATTTCTATTTCCTCAACTTATGGTTTCATTTGGTCTTATAGCTATTATGGGGCAGGTTGGACTTCTTGCATTAGTATGGGATCTGAGGAGGAGAAATATACCTCCTCAGACCCCTCAAACCATCATAAGTGGTACACCCTTCTTCCATCTTCTCAAATGAAGCTTTCGATCCCCTTTGCCTGCTTGTTCTTCTTCTTTCCCCCTACGACATCCATGTATCCTTCTTTTCTTTTGTTGGCCATCTTGAACTTCTTCCCATGTAGGTAAAGGGACACCATATGGCTTAGCTATCACGTCTGGCCTTCTTCAGTAAATTTGTCAAAGTAGGCTAACTTAGTAAAATATGATTTATGTTGCTCGAAAGGATTCCTGGTAGCTGGAATGAACAAATCCTTCCCTTACCAATGGCCCTTGATACATTGATGCAGTGTTGATGGGACCAAGTTATGGTCATGCAACCACTTTCTACTGATGAGTAGATGGTATTGAACTAACGCATCAATCACATGAAAGTTAGTAGTACCATGGATAGGGCCAACCTTGAGATCAACATTAATATACTTAACATAATCCATAAGGGCATGGCTAAATCCATTTATGGAGATAAGCTATTTAACCAGTCGTCAGATTTCAATTCTAGCAGCCTTAAAGGTACTCATTGGCATGATATTTAGCAAAGAACCATTATTGATGAATGTTCTCTTGATCAAGGACCCATTAAGCACACCTTCCACATATAAGGGGCGATTGTGATTGAAATTCTTCATACACATGTCTACATCAGTAAATAGAATTGCATTTTCATGTGCCATAGCCATCCTCTTCATAGGTTGCACTGTACTATACTCTGTATATTGACTTTCAGAGATTTCTATGAGTATAATTGCTGTCGCAAGCTGAGCTTTCTCGTTGAATCCTAAGAGATCAAAGAAATTCTTAAAGTTAGTTGCCTTTAACAATGCCGCAACAACAGGTAGGTATTCATCATCTTAAGCTTCGACTGACTTTCCTTTATCTTCATCACTTACTGAGCATCAACTACTTCAGTTGTGATGGGATCATAGGTAATGGCATTGACAGCACCCCTTCGGTTGTTGTGGGTGGGAAGTGGATCATTTCTAACATCATTGTTATCAATAATCAACTCACCACGTGTAACTCGATCATTGAATATTTTCTTCAAAGTGAAAAGATCTTTAGTTAGGTGACTACTAATCTAATGAAATCTACAATACTTAGGATCACTCTATTCTTCATTTATGGGGAGGTGCTCAACGCTTTGAAGCTTAATATTTCCATCATGGAGCCATTAGTCAATCATTTGATGCACTTTAGCCATAAGACAAGGATATGTCAAAGATAGCCTAAAGTTAGTGGGCTTATCACTACTATGCTTATTTGCTCCCCTTGGTGACTCACCTTGAGCTGCATTTATAGATGAAGCACGCTTGTTAAATCTCCTAATTTCATTTCTTTATCATGCCATTAAATTGTTGGTCCTTTACATGTTCTCAACCAGTGTAGTAAAGGAAGCCAACAAAAGATTTTTAAGATAAATTGCATACTCTAGAAACATTCCTTGGATACAGATCTTGACTAACTCTCTCTCATCACAAACATCCTATATATTTAGTGAACATTCCCTTAAGCGCCCGATATAGTCCATAAGATCTTTAGATCTTCTTTGGACTTTTGTCAGATCCTTCTCATATTGTAAGAGTGACTCTCTCTTCTATAGAGAAGAACTTTTCCTAGAATGTCTTACACATACTACCTAACGAATCTACTGACCCTGGAAAGAGATTAACATACCAAGTGTATACCTTCTTAATGAGTGACTTAAAAAATTCTTTCAGTTTCAAATTGTCATCTAGACCATATACTTCTAGTATCTTGATGAATTTCAATAAATGTTCCTTGGCACTTCCTTTTTTTCCATAAAATAGCATGAACTCCAAATTGATATAATACTTAGGGTATAGCTTTGCGGCAATGCATTAGTGATATGGGAGCTTAAGTTTTGATATCCCTACCATGGATTTTGCTTGTATCTTCTTCAAGTACATGTCTAAATCTTCTTTGGTCACAAATAAACCTCTTTGAGTAGATACTTTCACCCTTAGTGACATCATAGGAGTAAGATGTACGGGTGCTAGATTCACAGGTCTAGATCTTGCAAACATGGGATTCATTGGTGTTGGTTACATAGAGTCAACAATTGTGATATGTGGTATAACACGTAAGGATGACAAGCCTCCAATTTGAACTCCTTGATTCCTTATTTCAAGTAATGAATCTTGCATAGCTATAGGTTACCCAGTAGGAAGTTGTTCTTTAATCCTAGGAGTGATATGCTCGTTGACAACAGGAGGGTTGGGTAGGTTGTACTGTTGCACCACATTAGAAGGATTTGAGAAAGTTGCTCCTTGTTGTGCAGTAGTAAAGGTAGCCAAAGCAGGCCCACATTGAGTGAACATCGCTATGAGTTCACCTTGGTTATGCCATCACCTTGATTAATGCCTCTAGCCGTAGGTAGATTTTGGTCATTAGTCACAATAATGGCATTTTGTTCTGCTTAATTACATTAATAGGGTTAGATTGTCTTCATCTTAGAGGTACCATGATGTGAATATCAAGTTTTTTCTCCTTAGTGGAGTCGCCAAAAAAATGTAGGGGTATGGGTACGAATGTAAGGGTCACGTACATATAGTGTGGGGAGTCTCTCTACACTTAACAAGGGAAATAACTTAAGTGACTCGTGTGAGTTGATCAGGAGAGAACTGTAGGGAGGAGGAGTAGGCAATCTTAGTGAGGCTCTAACACATATGGTGACAGGTAGAGGAGTGCGGCGGTATTAAACTCCAAAATTGATAAAGAATAAGGTAGCATTTTTAAGGTGTTTAAGTGTTTGATCTTTAAGACAAGGTTCTGGTGGAGTAACGGCATTAATAGAGGCTTTTTCCTTATCCAAATGAGGATGTAAATAGGGTACTTATGAGAAATGATAGTTGATCACATCTGTCAAATCATGATAGTAATTAATGGTTAAGATTAAAGCCTTTCACACATGGTATCAAATGGGCTTTTTTCCATAGGTTTAAGTTTAAATAAAGGACTTTATATTTTATTAGTATGAGTCAAACCAAGAAAGGTTGGATCAGACAGACCGATCCAATGGGTCTTACTCCAAGCCTACCATGTCAAATCTCCTTTGATCATCTTGGTAATTTATGGCCTTGACTCCTTGGGCCTTATCACCTTAGTCCGAGGAGTCAAATCTACTTAATTAATAGGCTTGAAGCCCAATGTTAAATTTGACCCTCTATACTTGCCTTTTTTGAAGGGCCATTGCTAAGAGGTAGCATGTGGTTAGATAAGATAACTTACTTAATTATGGCAGAAGCAATAGCTATCCACCGGCTTATAACTAAGAGGACTTTGGAAATTTTGATAATCGTTACTCACGGATAATTGAGGATGTAGAATTCAACTTAATATTTTAAGTTCAATGTATTTAAATTATATATATAAATATTTTTAATGAGAAAATATATTTATAATCATCAAAATACCTCTGTTTTTCTAATTGAGTCCTAACCTTTTTTTTCCCCTTATTCAAGTCCTTGATGTTTGTAAACATGTCCCTTTTTTTTTTCTTTAACAGCATTAATTATTCCATTGGGCACCATGTGGAGTAATTCCATCAATCTACATATTTTTATTAAAGGAGAAGTACACTTTTAGAACTCATGTTCACTTGCTTTTCTATTTGAGTATTTAAACTATTTTTTCTATTACTTAAGTCATTACCATTTTTAAAACCTTATAAAAATAGGACTTCTTCTAAATATTCAATTAATATATTTTGTCATCTTGGGCGTGTATTAACTTTTGCTTAGCCTTAATATAGTCAATTAAGGTAGATGGGGTTTGTAAAAATTTTTCTACCTTTTATATCATTTTTTTTTATGTTTACCATTTACCATTTTATCATATTTTACTATATAATAAATATTTTTAATATTGTCATTGTTAAATTATTATATTATAGATCAATTTCAAGTTGACAATTATAATGGATTTTACCCCAAAAAAAAAAAAAATAGTTAACGGAACTTCTTTTGCTATATGGTTTTAGAGACATTAATGACTTAAATAGTTGAAAAAAGAGATTGAAAACTCAAATAGAAAAATAGGTAAATGTTAAGGACTAAATGTGTACTTTTCCTTTAATAAAATAATAAAATATTAGAAATAGTTGAATTGATAAAAGAAATTCATAAATATTGAAAAGAGAAAAGGAAAAAAAACTAGAAGTTGAAAAAATAGTTCCAACCATCGTAAGGCCGAGGGAAGTAGCCAATCTTCACCTAAATGGTTGCATGGGCACTTTGTAACAGGTAGGTTGCAACCCCCTTTTGAAAGCGAGTTATTTAATGCACCATTCAAACTATATCTATATATATATATATTAAAGGGTTGCATGGGCACTTTGTAATAGGTAGGTTACAAACCCTTTTGAAAGCGAGTTATTTAATGCACCACTCAAACTATATATATATATATATATATATCTAGGTGAAACTTAATAGGGTTCATTTGGGTAACGTGATCGAGGTAAAACCCATTTAAGTTTCACCTTTCTTTTCTTTTGCCTTTTTTAGATCCCCAAAGGTGGTAAGTGACTATTTACTACTGATTACCTACCACTACAAGTAAGTCATATGACCTACTTTCAAAAGCGAGTCATGACCTACCTACTACAAAATGGTCATTCTATCCTAGCTTTGACATAGTTGGAACAGTTTCTTTTTTATTTTTAGTTTCTTCTCTTTTATTTTTCTAAAACTTTATCCATTTACTTCTATATTACATTACATGTAATTACTTTATAAAGTTAACTTAATTAATTTTTCTATATTAATGAGATGACCTAAGCTTTATGGTATTTACTACACTTCTGTATTTATTGGTTTGTTATCACTAGTGTAATCTTTTGAGTATGTATCGATATAGTAGGTCTTCATATGTCACATTTCAAAATCAATAGTAGGCCAACTCATAACATATTTTTATAATCTAACAAGTATACTTTTAGATCTTTAGGCTTTACTATTTTTCTATTTTATTTTTAAATCTTTTTTTTTATATATTTCAATTGTCAACATTTGCAAATGAAACCAAACAAGTCTCTTTTTCGTCTTTTTTTTTTTTTTTTTTGAGGTAGGGGCTTATACGAGGGGAGGGGGTTCGTGGTAGTGGGATTCAAACTTAGTTTATCTACTACTATATTATAATAACCTTAGCAAACAAATATAGACCTTTAGATTTCTATCCTTAATGTAAAAATCAATTATAATTCCATTGCATTAGATGAATCATCCACATTTATTAATATACTTTACATTAAGCTTGATTAAACAACTACATTTGAAAACATATAGCAAATTGCTAGATTCATTTTTCAAAAGTGGATCCTTAGCTCCTTAAAGTCATTTATGAAAATGTAGATCATGTGATTACTAGAGTCATTGTTGAAATTTGTATTAGTCTCATGAGTAATGTGTATAGAGTTGTAAATCCCAAGAGTTTAGTATGGATTTGTTGATCCCAATAGTCTAAGATCTAATTATCTCATAATGAATTCACTACCAGTACCCTTAGTCTAGTGTATCCCATTTACAATTTCCTTTTGAATTCCTTAACTCATATTAGTTAACATTCTACAAAATCAATAACCAACCTATATATCTACATTATCATCTTAAAGATCTTACCTCAGTATTAGTTAAAGAGGAATTGGGCTTCGCGTAACTGGTGAGGCTTACAAAAGAGAGCATAATAAGAGAATGTTGGGGGTTGTCTAGAAAAGCCACTCCAATACATAAGTCAATTGCGAATATTTTGAGAGTATGAGAGCTTGAGAGCAATTACTAACCTTTAGTACGCAAAGTATCAAGTTGTTTACTATTAATGATGGTCTTATATTTATAGAGAAGTAGTGCCAACGGTTGAAGAGAAGTTAGTGGGAAAAGTCACATCCACAAGTATTGAAGAGTAAGATCATGGTGTCTTATGTGCTCTAGATATGTAGGAGGTAGTTGCTTGACTTGGTCTCTTAGTTTTATTAGGAGTCTTCTAGCTATTAGAGGCTTCCTTTAGCTGCTCAAGCCATTTTATAGGCTTAGGTTGAAAATGGCCAATCATGGAAAATGAGTCACATCAAGTTAAAACTAGCTTAAAGAGCCCATGTCCAAAAGGCCCTATCAATACTTATCCCCTCCTAGTAGTCTCATTGCCATAATGAAGGCAAAGACAGGGGAAAGATAGGCTTCTCAAGTGTGTAGTTGATCTAGTCAGGTAAAAGTCAGAGGTGAAGATGTCCGAGCTAGTATGGGGCCAAAGCGAAGATGTCCGAGCTAATGTAAGGCTGAGGTAAAGATATCTAAGTTAACTGGTGCAAGGGCTAAGTAGGTATGACATATCCGATCAAGCTACCTTCTAAATAGAGGTAAGTATGACAGTTTCAAGGTAGAATATGAAAGGTCTGACTTCTTTGACCTAAGTAGTAGGCTTTCCATCTAATTAGAGCAAAACATGAGTCTTCGAGGCTAGAGGGGCGAACCAAGGTGAAGACTTCACAACTCGAGGTAGGTGCTCCAAATTGAGGCAAGAACACATCATTTTATGTGTTTGATACGTTGATGAAATACTGGGTTTTTTGCAATATAAATTACAAATTGGTTGATAGAAAACAACAAAGGAAGGTCATCATGTTTAATGTTCAAATCTTAAAGAATATACAAAAACTACTATATTCTACATACTGTTATCGCCATTGTACAATATTCAACCTTTGATGATGATCTGGATACCGTCAATTGCTTCTTCTATTGCCAAGATATTAAGGATTCACCCAGGAAAATCAATAACTAATCACTAATTTTCTAGTATCATTACATGAAGCCTAAAGGTTACTTAAGATACCTAAGTACTCAATGTGCTATAGTTAAATGTTTCTAAGTATGACAGTTTAGGAAATATAAGAGTAGTTATACGGCAAACATTATATCAGCATGAGTACGAGTGAGATACAATAATCATCCAATTAACTTCTTATAGTAGGTCAAATCTATAAGAAGTGAAGAACCATCATCTTTGACAAGTTTCTAATCATGTAATATTGGAGTAGAAGCTAGTTTAAATTCCATAAAACTTGTATCTTTCAACAAATCTCAACAATTTTTTTTTTTTTTACAAAGGTTAACGCCTTTTTTTGTTTTTTAGAACTTCCAAAACCTAAAAAATATTTCTATTCCACCAAATCTTTAATCTAGAAAGTAACATGTATACACTTGTTAATGTGATGAATTTACTCCATAGATGTGTTTGCAACAATTATGTCATCAACATGAACTAACAAACAATAAAATTCCCATCACTGTTATGTAAAAAGAGAATATTATCAGCTTAAGGCTAATGAAATCCATCCAAAAGCAATGTTGTGGTTAACTTTACATGCTATTTCCTACTTGCTTGTTTAAGTCTGTATAAGGATTTAACTAAGTGACAAACCTCATTTTTATTTTTGGCTTCAAAACCTTCAAGTGATGACATATATAATTTCTCTACTAAATCTCCATGGAGAAAAGCATTGTTAATGCCAATTGATGTAAAAACCAATTGTAACAAGTAGTAAGCAAGAGCAACAGTTGAACAATTGTTAATTTCACTATAGGACTTAATGTATAAAGAAAATCTATTCTAAATTATTAGGTGTAACCTTTTGTAACTAAACAAGTTTTGTACCATGTTAGAATGAATTAAAACAAATAATATTATATTTTTAGTAGTTACTTAAGTATTATATTTTGATTGATTATTAAGATGTCTACAATATACTATATCACGTGTTATTATTTCTATATTTAAACATAGCTATATAAAGTCTTGTTTTAGGGCATAGATGTTAAGAGAGACAATTAAAAGAAAAAGAGAGTCAATTGAAAAAAGAATCCTAAATGCCATAAGCACAACTTTATTATCTGAGTAATTGATTCTTCAAAAGTAGTTTGTACATCAACATCTGCATCAACATTGTTTTCAATACTAATAACAGAAGCTAGTTGTAAAATTTTCTCTTTATTGGACCAAACATCCAAACACCTTTAAGTGTTCAAGAAAGTTAAATTCTTATAAAGAAGTGATATGGAGTCTTATTTTTTATGACAATAGAGGGAGTTCTATTTATTAGATGAGTTACATGCAAAGCACACTCACCCCAAAACTATAGCACTAAATCAGATTGTAATTGAAGTGCTCTTGCCACTTACATTATATGTTAATGTTTTCTTTCAATGATATTATTTCATTAAGGGGGTTTTACACATGACCTTTGATGCTTAATGCCTTCAAAAGAAAAAATATTGAGAAGATTAAATTCTTATCCATTATCTATGCCTATACATTAAACTTTAATCCCAAATTGTATCTGCAATAAATTAACAAAATTTTGTAATAAAGCTCTTGCTTTGAACTTGAATCTCATAAAAAATAATCAAGTTGCTCTATTATAATCATCGATGATAATTAAGAAATAATGCTAATTGTATAAAGTAAATATAGGTATAGGACCTCATATATCCATATGAACCAAATTAAAACAACTTGATGAAGTTGCTATACTTATTGGAAATGGCAATCACTTCTATTTACCAAAATGACAAACATTACATGGAGTAATCAAATCATCTATAATAATGTCTTGATTTTCCTTTAAAAATATCAGCAATCTACTAAGTAGAATCTGACCTAGCCTATAATGCCAAAGCCACCTTTTATATACAGTAGAGTTTACTAAAGCAATAGAACTTCTTATTGACGGTGTAATCGACCTCTAATACTCCAATCAAAATTGATATAATTCATCCAAAATCTTAACCTATCCAATCAATTTCCATCTCTGATTGTCCTAAATATGGCAGTTACTTTTCTTAAACAAAACACAACAATCACCATTTGACATTAATTTACTTGCAAATATCAAGTTAAACTTGAACTTTGGAACATACAAACATCCTTCATCAACAATGAAGCTGCTAACTAAATTGATCCAACATAAGTAACTTTGACTTGTGAATTACTGGGTAATTTGACAAATATGTCTTGTACTTCTTTATAATTTATGTAATTTTCCAACGAATAAGTGATGTGGTCCCTTGCATTAGTGTCTAAATTCTAGATTTTTCATTTAACCATCTACTAAATAAGTTAAATGAAAAATGTATACCTTAAGTTAAAGCTTCTATTTCAACTAGAAATAATGTTCTTATTGCATTAACTTGTGGTTGTTGCTCAATATTCATTTACTCTTGTTTTCAAAAAGTATTTGCAGAGTTATTAAGAAGTTTAATCAACCTGTCATATTGTTCTTTTGTAGATAGGAATTGTTCTTGCTTAGAAACTTTGATTCCCTTTGTAAAAAAGCTACTTAATTACCTCTTCTTACTTTCAAACCTTTGAAAATAGATGGTAACTGTGTTTCTTGTAAACTTATCAACTGTACATCCAATAAATCTATAGTAAGAACAAATAAGCTTCTTATTATTTCCACCATATCTAACAAATTTTCAAGAATTATTTCCTTGACTTACATACTTAGTTGCTCATTGATTCAGAGCTCTAGTATCAAACATATTCGATTCATTAGTATTTTGATTGATCGTTGAACTAAGTTATCTTTCTTGTTGGAAAACTAGCGAAAAGTCCTATTAATACTGGATAATAAATCCATTAACAACACTTGCATTCTTATTATGAAATATTGTCATTAAGTCCTTTTAAGAACCTAATAATTGATCATTATCCAAGTATTGTTTCATGACTTTCAAAGCATTGCAATTATATCCAGAATTATAGATTGGCAATAGCCTTAAAACATTCAATTCATCCCATGAAATCTTCATGAGTGAAACATTCGATTACTATTAGAGTACCTTGTTAAAAGTTGAATATTTCTTCTTAAAGTTTTGAAATTCTCTTCAAGATACCTTAAGAAAATCGAGATTGGAGATCTTTCTACACCCTATAAGCCATATTTATCCATATAACATTTTGTACTATTAGCTTTGATAAAGAATGTACGAGCCATGATAGAACCATCATATTACACCTCTTGCCAGCAGGATACAATTGATTTATCTTCTTAGATTAAATAATAGTACCATCAACAAACTTCAATTAGTTTTGAAAAGCAAAGCTATTTTCATGGAACGACTTCATGAATAATAATTCCATCCTATAAGAATTGATGAAACAAGAACTAAAGATGGGTTCTTGCGAAGATAAAGGAAATAAGGGCTTAAAGGATAATCTTATTTCCTAATAGATGACATGTATATGAAAATTGCTGCTTTGATACCATATCAAGTTTTATATAGAAGAGGAAGATGAATAAGGAAGAACAAAGAGTTAAAAGAAGACATAAAAAATATTCAATTGAATGAAGAAATATTTGATACAAGTTTAATGCTTTTTATACTGTTAGTTAAAAACTATTTAACATGCTTACTAATCATATAACTAACAATTATAGAGCTTTATTGCTCTATTTACTTTACAGTTATTAAATATACTTATAATAGTCACAATAATTCATGTACCATTCTTACTAACTTCTATTGAAATTTCCATTAATTTAACTAAGGAAAATGTTAATAAGGCCTACGTAATTTTATAAATACTGGCTGAATGTCTTGGAAATGGTGAAATTCATTTATTTGGCTAAATTTTATTCCACAGGTTGTAACAATGAAAACATGTGTATGCATGCTATAAGTTTAGTTCAATTTTTTGTAGTAGACATTCGATTTGTGTATCAATGCTCTTTAACCAATATAGCTAGTTCCACTCTCATTGATTATATTTATAAACCACATGAATTACATATAATACATTGCATTGTCTTCTACCATGTTTCATAATCATAGATTTGGTTAAAAAATAAAGTTAAGTGTTTCCTATTAATTTTAGTTTTTAGATAACAATTTCTAGGGTTCAATCATAAGATTTTAGGATATTTCTAATTTTTCATCCTTACAATTTCATTTTATAGCTTAATTCTCTAAAATTTACTTACTATTTCTTAATTCAATTTTTATATTCCCAAAGTGAATTGAGTTTCAGGGTTGTAGAGGTTGAACACTTTAGTCTGTAAGCCATTCTAAGTTTTTAAATTGAACTTCTTAGATTTTTAACTTTGTTTTATACTTGATAATTGAAGCTTTATATCATGCTTTTAAGGTTTTAAATACGAATTATTAGCTATAGCTTTTCCTTGAATTTATAACCAAGTTTAAGGATTTCTAATATTTCTAAATTTTATGATTATAATAATCTTATTTCCAATTTTATGTTTCGATTATGAACTCAAAAGATTTATGTTAGGAACTTAACATGTTACGTACTATCTTCTATTCTCCTCTCTTTGTAAGTGATTTCATATTAGAGTGAATCGTGAGAAAGAATTATAGTCCTATTTATCAAATCTCGAATGGAATTTATGTAGATTTTATTTTAGGAAGACTTTTATGTTAGTTTTCTTTTAAATTATTTAAGTTTCCTCATTTATTTTATGCACTCATTTAGAGTATCTCAAGCTTATCTTATAAATTTCATATTGTAGTTATTTATTTATCATTATGTTAAGATGTTAAGCATGTGCATTTTACTTAATCTTCCCATCTCTCTCTCTCTTAAGCTTTTTGGTAGTAGGAACATAGTTATTCAACAAGTCTTTGTCTTTCTTATCTTAACGAGATAGAATTTGTTGTGAAATAAACAATTAAATGGTAAAAAAAATACATCTACATAATTTTTTGTCTAGGAAAAATTTTAACTTGTTATTTAAGGGGAACAAACTTTTGTTTTCCTATCCCATGAATGAATAGTATAGATGAAAGGTGTTTACCACACATAATCTAATTAATTCCACAACCACTATTAAGCGATGGAGCCTAAAATATCCAAAATTTTACTTAGAAAAGAAATAGGTGTAATGAGAATAACTAAATACATGGTATGGAAAATTGCAATTTTAACATTGGTGTCTTGAGCTAAGGCCATTGTAGCCTAATGACATTGTAGCCTAATGACATTGTCACTAGTCTCCTATTAAGATAAATCAAGGTAGGAATCCTCCCTCTCTCTTATAGTTGACAAAAAAAGAAAGAAAAAACATTAGTGTTTCAATTATGTTTCTATCGATCATAATTTAATACTTTGGCAAATTAAACAAATCAAAGATAAGTATTTATTATATAAACTATTAAATAATTAATCATAATTGTTTAGACTCCATTGAGACAGCAAATTGAAGATAGCAATGTGAATGAAATTTTCCACAAATACCATACATCTAATTATGTCTAGGCAAAATAAGGTATAGCATGGACTTTAGTCCTCGCTATTCACTACCATAGTGCTATTGCATATAGTGATAGCAACCTATGTTGTCTATACTAATGGTTGGCATGATCTAATTCTAAGTTCTAACATAAACTATATCCTATTAGATCTAACACAATTATGTCTCCACTTGTAAAAATCATAAATAAGAAAAAATAAAACGGAATAAATAATTATAAAATAAAGCATTAAGGCTTGGTATGGCTAATAGTTCACTTAGGAAAGCAGGGACAAAATAGTCATTAAGGGATTTAAAACCCCTACTATCCCATAACTCCCCCCATATTGTTTTAAATTTAGCCATATCTTCCTCTTTTGCCACATAACATATTTTCACCTTAGAAAGCAAAAACTACACAAAACTATTCCGAAGGCTAACCTTAACTTGGATTTGAGGATTTTAAGCATTCAAAGTCTTAAAAAAAAAAATTACGAAATATCGTTCTTTAGTAAGTTCTTCACCTAACCATCTTGGATTTTGATTTTTCTTCAAAGAGGTGTAGTGAATCGTAGAAAAACTTGTTTTTGCAACCTTTAAGTGTTGAATTTCTAGTTTTTAGGTATTTTCTCACCAAGAGTACATAAGAGGTGAATGGTCTTAGTAAATTCTTTACTTTTGTCTTAGAAATTTAGTTTTCTTTAAAGAATGATTTGAACCATGAAGGAAAGTCCATTTTTATAGAGTTTGAGAGGTTGAGATTCAAGTTTGTGTATTATTTTGTCTAAGGCTCAAATAAGTGGCCCTAAGCATTCACTCTTATTGAAGTTCTTTTTTTAGTTGTTGTTGTTGATGTATTGATTCCTAAGGGAGGTTAGGAAAATTTGTTGTAGGTGTTGAGGGCTGTTTGAGATGAAGTTTCTTTTTAGTTAAGGTGTCGAGAAAACCTTCTCAAGTGGATGTTTAAAAAATTATTCAAAGTTGGAATGTTGGAGGAGTAAAGTTACACATCATAACCTGTAGAAATTTGCAAATTGTGACTAGCATCTAGATGCATAAGGGCATAATGTCTGGATGCCTGACCATATGAAAACTCATAGAATGTGAGCTCTTATTGGCATTTGGATGCCAACCACCTTAGCATCCCATCGCCATGTTTGCAGCGTCATATAGAAGTTTCCCAACTCGTTCTTTCTTGTTTTTCTAATATTGTTTTCCTTCCTAAAGCATTTCTAACAAGTTTTCCAAATCAAAATATTTTCAAAATTCACTTTTCTTCAATGAATAATTCTTGATCCTTATAATGGCTTGAGGTATAGGTAGAGTTATTCAATTGTTAAGAGTGAGAGATAGTGTTAATGGTTTAGAATAGGACCTAAGCTGATTATTTAGTTTGTTACTGGGTTATAGAATAGAGTACTTGTTGAATGAATCTTTGGAGTTAGGTATAGGATACTTTGTTGTTAGTCGTACATGTAAGAGTAGTTAAATTAAACCAAACTAAATACAAACTTGGATTAGTTATGATTTGTTTGTATGTGCTTGGTTCTTCCCATCAGCAGGGTTTGGTGTGGTTGATGAGACACGTAATAATTTTTGTATGACGTTGTCTCTAGTAGAATTCCTCATTGGGGTGACTCATTTAGATTCTAGGAGGGTTACTGGGTATTAGGGAGGATCCAACACCAATATTTATATTATATATATGTGTATTGCCTACCCGTAGGAGTCATGAGTTTCCCTATGTCTTGGGACACTAAGATTGTGATGATTGATTGATCTGTTAATTAAAGATAATAACCGACATTTGTTACATGTTAATATTGGTACTTGTTATGCATGTGTGTATGTAGCTACTTGATCATACGTGTTTAGTATCCTATACTAGGCAATAGCTAACTTTTCAGGGACTTATGTTTTTCAACTGTAGGTTCGGGTTATAATAATGCCATTAAGTATTATGATGACTTAAGATATTATTATTATTATTATTATTATTATTATTATTATTATTATTATTATTATTATTATTATTATTATTATTATTATTATTATTATTATTATGAGGATAAAGACTACTACTACTTTGATGACAAGTTAAGTTACCTAGATGTTAAGCTTGATTTTGTTGAGAGTTGAGAATCTATTTTTGGTTTCT
This sequence comes from Lumnitzera racemosa, assembly GCA_024138005.1. Classification (NCBI taxonomy): domain Eukaryota; kingdom Viridiplantae; phylum Streptophyta; class Magnoliopsida; order Myrtales; family Combretaceae; genus Lumnitzera; species Lumnitzera racemosa. Next base: position 39,739,771 of record JAMXBC010000007.1, read on the forward strand.
AATTATGATGTTCAATTATGTAAAGTTATGGTGATACTTGTTGAACTCCTATGTAGATTTGCTTATGACTCTTGTTGGTCATGTTATTCTATGTTACTTATTGGAGCTGTAAGACTCCTTAGCTAATGTTGTTGGTTATTGCTTTCATTTTCATAGGTTGTAATAGGTCATGATTTTCTTTAGTGGATTGAATGATATATGATGTATGTATGTATTCCATTCACTTTATTTTTGTTGAGGGTTTCATTTAATGTGTGTTTGGCAGAACTTATAATTATTTCAAGAAACTAGATAAGTTACAAGATCCCTGATGCCTTAGCGTATCTACCTCTAAGGTTGACATGTGACATGACTATAACCCATAAATTTCGAGGCGTTACACCACCAATTATGATTTTGACATATGAGTAAACTAAACAACTTAACAAGAGTATATAGTATAAAATTGTTAGATGTTCAATCACAATTGAATGGAATAACATTGGAACAATAAAAATGGGACAGCATGATGTAAATCTCTCAATGCATGTTAGTCCTTGAGCAAGTGCATGATAATTCTTGCTTAATGTAAAATTTTTTGGTTATTAATAAGGTTCACTTGCATAAAATGGTAGTGAAAATAATGGCATAGAGATTTGAGGCTAAGACTTGTCATGAAATTTAGACTTATGTAGATAAAGGTATGGAGATTTAACTAAATAGGTAATAAGGAATGTTCTAAGATGGATTGTGGAAGTTGTTGATTAATTATAAAGGTATTAAGAGTTATTATTACTTGAGATAATATATGTTGATGAAAAAAATCTAAGAAATAAAATCTCTTAACTGAAGGCAACCATCCAGATAGTCCATAATTACACGTTAGATAATACAATTTTTTACCACCACAAACCTTATTCTAAATAGACATAATTCATTCAAGAAAAATGGAAATGAGCTAAAATATAAGAAAATGAAGAAACAGAAAAATAAATAAATTAATTAAATTAATATTTAAATTCCTCGAAGATTCCTAAGATAATACTATAATGATAAAGTGAAGGTAGGTTAAAAGAGTCAACTAAAACCATAAGATAAAATAGGAAATTGTTGCTCAATCTTCTCTACAAATTAGAACATGTTGTTCTAGCACATTGGAAAGGTATTTGAGGGCTTTGAGCAAGTGATTGAAAAGAGCATATGTTAGGCCAAGGGGAATGCCGAAGGTTTTTCTAGTGTAACCACTCCAATACCTAAGTTAGTAATATGTTGGAGAGAGGAAAAATGACCATAATGTAGGCTAAAAGCGTATAGGAATATAAGCATCTTACCTAAAGGTTCCATCCTCTATTTATAGAAGATGAGGCTAAGTTATTCTTAGCAAGTGCATCACAATCCCTTAACATGCTTTAGATTTTATGGAAGTGGCTAGAAACAGTTGTCCACTTGTCATTTATATTGAATTATTCTCATACGATGTCGTTTGAGAAATAGGATAGCTTGGTTGTCTACTTGTGGTTTATATTGAACTATTCTTGCATGATATGGTTCGAACTCCATGGATTGGCCTAGCTAACCTAAGCCTTGAAGTCTAAGTCCTTAGGGGCTTAGAGGTCTTCTCCTATTCAAGTAGAACTCCACTTCATAACTTAGCTTTGTAACTATGGAAGACATCCCAATTGCATTGATCTTGACTTGTGATAAGAGATCAAACTAAGTATAAAAAGCTTAGGGCGCATATCTAAAATACCCTATCAACAATGTCATTACACAACTTGGTGCAATTTCAACCATATGAAGGACTATAGATTTGATCATAAGTAGCACTATTTTTCTTTTAGAAAATTTTTTATTAGGTTAGCCATAATTTGTTTAACATTGAGTATGTAAGTTGTAAACTAACCAACAATAATAAGTGTACATACGAGTGGGGAAGTTGGGATGAGGTAACTTAGGTTTGGTTTTGGCTCTATGTTACGTAACTATTCTAATTAGATAAGTTGTTGGGTGATCTCTCAATTTGGAAAATCTTAGTGATATAATTGTATGGGTTGTTAGTTGCCTAATATATATTTTGTATACTAAGGTGTATTGACAACAGGGGACTATTTACAAGCTGAGAAGTCAATAATATGGATTTTGGTAATGGCACATAAGTTCATGACCACTTGAACTAAGTAGTCAAGGGCTACCAACAATATGTCTTGTAAAAACCAAACAAAAGAAAAAATATATATAATAAAAAAATATTTAAGGGAGGAAAATATAAAGTAAGGGAATGGTATGGCATGTACATAACATAGGATAGTAGGAGCATAAAGGGAAATCAAATAATTCAAAACCATACTCTCCCATGATGCCTATCTCTAGTCTCCACATCTCTCCTTCACTCCCTCACAATGTATCTTTACCTTGTTGGCAAAAAACTCACAAAGACCCTCTAAAACTACATGATAATTTCGGATTGAGTTTAAGGCAGTAAAGACACTTCAAGTTTTTGCAAGAGAATAGTGATTTTTAGTAAGTCATTCACATCTTTGCCAATGAAAATTCGTTTCTTTGAGGATTAATGAAACGAATGTGAAAGAATCTCATTTTATTATAGTTTTAAGTTATTATGACTTGGTTTTAGGCATTCTTTTAGAAGAAAACTTACGAAACGCAAGTTCTTAGTAAGTTCTTTACCTAAACTTATTAAATTTTTCACTTTACTTGATAGTGGTATGTAAGATGTGAAGAACTCCTTTCTTGAAACATTTGAAAGGTTAGTTTCATGTTTAGAAAAAGTGTTTTTCTTAAGATTTCAAGTAAGTACCTTTATCTTTGTAATTCTTTGTTGGCTACAAATTGTAGTTCTTTTGGAATTCTTGAGGTTTCGAAAGAGAAAAAGTTGTTAGTTGTGGTTGTGAAATATTTCTAGTGAAGTCATGGTTGTTTTTACAAGTTGGGATTAGAGTTTCGGGTGGTCAAATGTCAGAAAATCAAAGGGTGTTGTGTTGTATCGAGTTCGACAAATTGTATAATTTTCCACATGATCAAAGGGGAATTGGCCTACTAATTCGATCCAATTGGTTTGATGGTGACTGGGGCCAGTTTAGCCCTTGGGGATAACTAACCTATCGGTTATAAACCTAACTAGCCTACCACTTAATTGGTCTCTAGTATTGGTTTTCAAAACCAGCCTTCACATTTGGGAAGTTGATCATAGTGTTTTCCATATATATTTCATAAATAAATATGAGTGAGTGAGTGTGTGTGTGTGAGTGTGTGTGTGTGTGTGTGTGTGTGTGTGTGTGTGTGTGCGTGTGCGTGTGCGTGTGCGTGTGCGTGTGCGTGTGCGTGTGCGTGTGCGTGTGCGTGTGCGTGTGCGTGTGCGTGTGCGTGTGCGTGTGCGTGTGCGTGTGCGTGTGCGTGTGCGTGTGCGTGTGCGTGTGCGTGTGCGTGTGCGTGTGCGTGTGCGTGTGCGTGTGCGTGTGCGTGTGCGTGTGCGTGTGCGTGTGCGTGTGCGTGTGCGTGTGTGTGTGTGTGTGTGTGTTTTAAGCCTAAAATATTATTTATGAGGGTAAGTAATTTTCAAAAGAATATTTTAATCACCTACCATATGCATATGTATATTCATATAGATATACTTTCAAACAACTAACTTTTAAGTATTTTATACTTATAGGTACTAGCTGTTACTAAATTATATAAGCTATATTATGTATAGAGTTTAGTATGTGTGGGAAGGTTAGTAGGAGTTTTAAGTGAAAGGTGTGGTTAGTGGAGATAGTTTGAGCAAGGATCTGATTTTAAGTTTCTTTACATTTTAGGAGCATGGTTGATTTGGTTGTCAACAAGACTTGTAATCTATGTACCGAATACATGGATGCTTTGTTGTACATACTAAGGGAGTTAACTTAACCAGACTTAAAATAAACTTGGACATCAAATAAGCATGCTGCTTGTACTTGGTTTTAACTACTCATTAGTAGGGTCCAGTAGTGTCGATGAAGCCCTTAGAGATCTTTACATGAAATTATCCTAAGTGAAGTCCCGCATTAAGATGACCTAGCTATATCTAAGAGGGTTACTTAGGTATTGGGAAGAACCCAATACCAATACTTACATAGTGTTTTATATTGCTTGTTTATAGTGGTCATAAGTCAATCCAAGTCTTTAGAAGCAGAGATTGTACTGCCTGGCTAACGAAGCAATTAAAGATTAAATCAGTTGGTTGTTGTTTTCATTAATGTTACTAGTATATGCATGTATTGTACTCGTATGATCATGCATATGTCTATGGTATCTTATACTAGGATTTAACTCACCCTATAGGGGTTTATATTTTTCAACTGTAGGCTTAAGGTACAAGGATATGGTTGATTATTATGTGGATGATTCTAGTTATGATTATTACTATTATGACTAGGATGGAGATTATTATTACTTTAATGATAGGTCGAGATACATTTATGGCCCGTTCACTTCACCAAATCGAATGAGGATGTAATAGAATTGAAATTCCTAAAGATTATAATAAGAACATAATACCTATTACTTTGTTTAGTTAGATTTATAAATAACTTAAAAATAAACATGTAATAGAATTTTAATAGCTAAATTACTTTTAGCCTATTTTCTTTCTTAACCAATCCTAAAGTAATAGGTGGTGGTAGTGGTAGTGGTAGTGGTAGCGGTAGCGGTAGCGACAGCGGCAGCGATGATAATTAATAAGGATCAAAGAAACAGTAGCGAATCTCGAAAAACCTAGAATGGGTCGAATGGGTTTAATAGATAAGGAGTGAGATAGTTGGTTTCGATGATGAATGTAAATGGATATCATATACCAAGACACAAACACGATTAGGGGTTTGAGCTTGAAATAGGGTTTGATAGAACTTAAGAACACTAAATGTTGCTCGGGATTCAAATGAAGGTTAAATGCAACTCACTAACTGGTCCAAATGGAGAGGTTCACTACAATCTTAAGGTCAAGATTGATAAGAACGCGAGAGAGATTAAAGAGCTTAATCTGTACTTGATAATCCTGCAAATGCTAACTCAAGCGTAGTCTTGCTCAAAAAGGGAAAAGATTCCAATCGTAAGAATATACTTTTATGTTTAATTTCGTATATATATTATCATATGTCTTCGTATCTCTGATGTGTACAGATGTTGCTATTTGTAGCAAGTCCTAAACCCTAGTGACAAAACTGTAAATAACATACAATGCCTTAAACCCTAAAGAATTGGGCCCATAAATAAAATAAAGGAAAACATGTACAAAAATACAAAACTGTGCATTTTACAAGAGAAGTCGACATGCAGTTACTCAATCTTGGAAGGAGTAGTATCTGAATCAGATGGGATCAACATTTAGATGTACGGGTTCGGGAAGGAGTCCCTAAAGTCTTATAATGTTTAGCCGAAACATTAGAAAGGTAAACCCATAATTGCCGACTTCTAGAATCAATCGGCACAAGTCTCTTGGTGTTGTGCCAAGTGGTTCTTTGGTCTTGAGTACTCGATCTTATAATATCTCGACACCTCGGCTAATGATAGACTTAATGCTAAGTGTTTATCTTCCTCCCTCTCTTCCTTCTAGCTTCAGTTTGGACTCAGTAAGCATTGATAAGCCTTGGCTTCGGGAAGGTTTACCTCGGCTTAGATATAGTCGAAGGCTGATTCCCATCATTACCATAGGTTTGAAAGGAAGTCATTCTCAACGTTAAGTATTGAGCATGGGCCAGGATGCCGAATAAGCTCCTTCTCCCTTTTCGTTTTACTATGGCTACTGAGTGTCTCTGGATTTCCTCGATGCTCATTGAGGTTAAGAGATAGCTTTTCCCATCCTTCTGAACAGTATAAGTGTTAAGGAATCCATCATGGATCACTTTCCGATCAAACTACTATAGTCGGCCAAGAAGTAAATTTGTAGCATTCATTAGGACCACATCAAAGTTAATCTTATTTTTGTACTGTCCTACCTTAAATGCAATCCGAGCTTGCTTATGCACATGGACCATACCCTTATCGTTAAACCACTTCAATCCATAAGTTTAAGGGTGTGGGTGGGTCGACAATTTCATCTTTTCTACTAATTCAGTAGAGACAATATTGGTATAGTGTCCTCCATCGATAATCAGGGAACAAGTCTTCCCATTCACTAAGCATTGCATATGGAATAAATTTTTCCTATGTCTGGGATTTGCCTTCAAGTCAACTCCTGTGGCCATAGCTAGGAGTTTATCTAGGTCCTCGGGATAAACATCTTCTTCTATCAACTGGTCTTCTAAACTCCTATCACTCTAGCTTTCTACTTGAGTATTAGGTCCTTCACCTTCCAAGACCATAACCCTCTTATTTGAACATTGAGAAATAATGTGTCTGTAGCCTAAGCATTTGAAGAACTTCACTTCTCGAGTCTTGTTGTCGGATTTATTCTCTTTCTCGACAATCCTTTTCTTATCATGGATGAGTCGGCTAGGCTCTGCTTTTTCTATCTTCTTTTCTTGCCTTCTCTCAGCATACCTCTTAGGCTTAGGGCTACCTTGTTGAGGTCAGCTAGTTGACCTTTGATGATTTCTTCTCCTTTGCCTATCTACTCTTAATGCCAAATTAATTAGCTCATTTAGAGAGTTGAACAACTACAATTTAACTATGTCAATAATATCATCTCGGAGTCTACTTAGGAACCTAGCAATGGTACGATCCTATGGCTCGACAATCTCACATCTTGTCATTAAAGTCTCAAACTCTTATAAATACTCTTCAACAATATTTTAACCTTATCTCAGGTGTTGGAAAGCATGGAGCATCTCTTGCTTAAAGTAAGTCAGCATGAAGTGCTGATTAATCAATCTCTTCATAAGCCTCCATGTTCTGATTGTCTCTTCTCCTTTAGTATCTTGCTTGGCAACCAACTTATCCCACTAAAGGCTTGCATGCTTAATAAGGGATAATGAAGCCAGCTTAACATTTGTTCATTCATCACACTCGTACCATTCGAACAACTTCTTAACTCAGGCAACTTAGTCAAGGAATTCTTCAAGTCAACAGTTTCAGCTTGATATTGTCAAGTCCTCGGCTAAGTGCTCTAGGTTCATCATTTGCATTTCGAGCTGGTCAATTCACTTCGATTTAGCTACTTCTGTTAGAGCTCTACTCGGCTACATCTCTTTTCGGCTCCGGTTCTCTTCTCCGAGCTCTTGGTTTAACTTAGAGTCAACACTCCTATCATTACCTCTTCTCGACATTGGATAGTGTTCTCTTCTTCTCGACTCAGTAGCTTTTCTCGGCTGTCGATCATCATTATCAATCTCATTGGAACTGCTTCTACTGGTGGGTGTTCACTCCCTTCTTTTATCTTGGCCATTACGTTTGCGGCCTCTAATTAAACTAGTAAACTCCTGGATGGAATTAGTGAGATTCTGGATTTGATATTCTAAGTTGTCAACATGTTGCCTCAAGCTTTCATGAGGACCATTATTAGTGTTGTTGACACTATCCTTTGACATTCTTGTCCGTATAGTAATTTTCCTGAAAAATCGAGCAAACAACAAATCACAATTATAATAAGCTAGAAGCAACCGCTACCTGGCTTCTACAGCTACTACTATTAACAAACAACTACTATGAACAACTCACTACACTACAGAACAATGATTAATAGAGAGGTACAAACCATGAATCAAACTTTAAAGAACACTAATACGTGTGTCTCCCCAAAGCTCTGATACCAAGATGATAAAGATCGAAGAAACAACAACACATCTCGAAAAACCCATAATGGGTCAAATGAGTTTAACAGACAGGGAATGAGATAGTTGGTTTCAATAGTGAATATGAATAAATATCACGCACCAAGATACAAACACAATCAGGAGTTTGAACTTAAAATATGGTTTGATACAACTCATGAACACTAAATGTTGCTTAAGATTCAAATGAAGGTTAGATGCAACTCACTAACCGGTTTAAATGAAGAGGATCCCCATAATCTTAAGGTCAAGATCGATAAGAACGTAAGAGAGATTAAAGAGCTTAATATATACTCGATAATCCTACAAATGTTAGCTCAAGAATAGCCATGCTCAAAAAGGGAAAAAATTCCAAACTCATGAATATACTTTTTTGTCTTACTTCATATATATATCGTCGTATGTCTTCATATCTCTGATGTGTAAAAATGTTGCTATTTATAACAAGTCCTAAACCCTAGTGGCAAAATTATAAATAATGTATAATGCCTTAAACTCTAAAGAATTAAACTCATAAATAAAATAAAGGAAAACATGTATAAGAATACAAAACTGTGCGTTTTATAAAGGAAGTCGGCATGCAGTTATTCGGCATTTCCTAGAAGGAGTAGTATCCGAACTGAACAGAATTGGCAGTTAGATGTAAGGGTTTGGGAAGGAATCCCCAAAGTCTTGCAATGTTTGGTTGAGATACTAGAAAGGTTGGCCCATAATTGTCGAGTTCTAGAATTAGTGGGCACAAGTCTTTTGGTGCTGTTCTGAATGGTTCTTTGGTCTCGAGTTATGATATCTTGGCACCTCGGCTGACAACAGACTTGATGCCGAGTGTTTATCTTCCTCCCTTTCATCCTTCTAGCTTTAGTTTGGCCTCGTCAATCATTAATAGGCTTCGGGTTAGGGAAGATCTGCCTCGACTTGGATATAATCAGAGGCTGATTCCCATTAATAATAGTACTGGTAGTCAATAGCAATGGTGGTGATGGTGGTCAATAAGAGCAGTATGCAATGTTGAAGGTATGGTTGATGGTGGCAACAACAATAGTGGCAATGGTTTTAACATTAGCGGTGGTGGTGGTAACATCAGTGGCAGTGGCAGTGGCAGTGGCAGTAGCAATAGCAATGGCGGTGGTGGTGGTGGCAATCGTTAAATTATGATAAGATTATTTTTGGAAATATATATATATATATATGAAATTTTGTAAGAAATCATTATTCTTTAGTTAAGTTAAGGAATCCTTATTACTTGAAATCAAGTAATAAGGATTCACACAAGATTGTAATTCAAAGACAAAAAACAAAGTAAATGCCATCATAAAGAATTGGGGAGGAATGAAATTCCAATTTACCCCAAGTAAATGGGGCATTAGAGTAGCTACAAGTGGTGGATTTGGAAGTTGAGACTTTATTGTCGATTTCTAGACATGTGGACTATGTTGTTTATTCCTATTATTTTCCTAGAGCTAAAAGACTCCTAGTTTATTTGTGTTTTCTTTTTTCTTAGAGATTATGTTGAGCTATATGCTCCTTTACTTATGTTAGGTAGATTGATTCTGACGTTACACTTACAGTTAGAGTAGCTAACATTCCACTCCTTGTCTATAATATGAGTAATTTAAATGTGAGTTGGTAGATGTTGTGGATCTTGTGGAATATAGATAGGGTCTAGGATCCTTGATGCCTTAGTGTGTCTATCTCTAAGGTTGAAATGTGATAGAGTTGTAGCCTTCAGAGTTTTGAGGCATTGCATGTCTCTTGCATTAGGAAACCAAAGAGAGCCAATTATAGTGATTAGGATAACTATCAATAGTATTTGAACATGTGACAATAGAAGTAGTATTTTCTTCCTTTTTCTTTTTTGAAAACTATCTACTATTATTATCACGTGTTCAAAAACCATTAAAGTTACACACCAAATGCACATCCATATAGTGTGTATTGCCCATTGATCCCTTCTCAACTATTAGTTGCCTAATGCAGGGCCAAATACATGATCCATGGTCTGACTATAAATAGTATGACCAATGTCGAGAATTCTTGATGAGACGACTTTTATTTGATAAGATGCATGCTAAGAATTGATAAAAGAGATAAATATTGTTTTGATGCCACCGTAAAATTGAGTTGCTGCAGTTAGCATTTGTTTCTTTCGGATAATGTGTAAATGACATTGTACGGAGAATGTGTTTGTAGGTAGAGGTTATTTTCACTACGTTTTGTCTCTTACTCTTTTAGGGGTTTTAAAAACTTTAAGCAGTTAGTTAATATGTAGATATAAGGAGAGTGATGCACATAGTGCTAACGTTCTTTCTCCATCTGTTTAAATTAATAACATATAAATATCAATAATGATATATAATTTTAAAGAGTTATTATTTATATTTTTATGTATTAAAATTTTATTAATATTTATATATTCATAATTCATCTACTTAGCACTATTTTATACCTTTTTCAACATGATATTGTCTCACCCTTACTTCAAGGCATGGTAATAATTCGGTTGTTTTTTACATAAGAATGTCGTTCAATGCAGAACTTTTAAATCTTCATTTCATACTTGTAGGCTGTTATTAAATATTTATCATATATAATAGTATATGATTGGTGAATGTACATACATACATATATATATATAATATAATATAATGTAATGAAAAACACTAAATGGAAACGGGAAAGCTATGTCTTAACGAAAATAAAATTTCGAAAATGAAGAGAATTAAAGAAAACTAATTGCGAAAAAAGAGAGAAGATGAGTACAAATTCTATTCTCCTAATTAGAGGACGATGTGGTAAATAGGAAGGTAACTTATGAATTTCATATTTTATGTGATAACATAAGTAGCTTACTCATGTTCTTGGTCCACCTATGCGACCCACGAAATTATCGAAAAAGGAAAAGTCGACTTAAGAAAAAAGAGGATATGCCCATGCTTAGAGTTAAAGAAGAAATGTGAATGCTTCTAAGTTTTATGCAATGTGACTTTTTCGTAAAACAATAATTTAATGTTGAATGAAGTAACACGGTTGGGAAAAATAATTAGAAACTAAACATTTCAAGAATGACGAAAATGTTACGGTTAAAGTATGGGTGGGTTCCTTTATGGTTTGAACATGGTATATAACTTAACAAGATTAATGATACGTGAGATGTATATTCAAATCATTAATCTTTATCCCATTGGTAATTTCTAATTTTTAGGAGAAAATAAAATCCCATCAGGAATTCAAAAAATAAGAATGCATACTCCTAACTGTTGTATGACTAGTTCCAGTCTCCAGAGCCTTTAAAGTTTGATTGCCATTTCCGTAGAATTGGAACTTAATCATTTGTTATCATTTCTGGATAATGTCCAATCAATCAAAGTAATATATTAATATCATCAAAATCTTTCACATATTCTTTGTTGTAGACCTCTTTAATAATTTTACTATCAGCGTATTCTTCCAACATGCTCTATTTAAGGATTTTTTAGAGCATGTAAGAGTTCGTTTACTAACCTCTTTTAGCTTTATTTTGACCTCTACGTTGAATAATCATTTTCATTGCACTCTATCTCTGGGTCATCCTCATCCATGTCTTCTTCAAGTGCTCCTTAAAGAGGTTTGCTCGATAAGTATTCGTAATATTCATTATTTGAAGGGGTCTTGATGATTGGCTCTAGAGAAGATGGATGTTTTGTTTGAGAAAAACTTTTATGATACTAACATGTTACATAGATTGATAAGTGGTGTATAAATATTAATAAAATTTTTATATGTGAAAACATAATTAGTACTTTTTCCAAAACATGCGTTTGTTTATTATCACATGTTAAGTTTTATTGATACTTATATACTATTCGATACCAATTGAATTTTTGCCCTTTTGTTCATGATATGAGGTCAAAGAGATAAGTGAATTGCACTTTCTTAGCTTTATATGCCACATGAACTTTGTATTTTTACTTTTGAAAGGTGTGACGTAATTTTTAATTTCAACGAAGTGCATTTAGGCACCTATGCAGTTTGTCCATATCTAAAATATAAAACTAAAAAATAATAATAACAAAAAAAAATAAGAAAAAAATTATAAAAGGCAACTAGAAAGGGCACCATAAGATGTAAATGTTGCGCTTTATATGGAGGGTCGATGGCAACGATTTAAGTGAGTCTCATTCACTTAGTCACCCATATGAGCCACTTAGTACGGTGGCGTTGATGGGCCATTCTGAGCTTAAGCTCACAAAGCTAAGGTCTAAGTGTCTTTACTTGCTTAGGTATCTTCAAGCACTACTTTAGCTCGAAGAGTTCGGCTCCCTTCAATAGATTGACTTGCTCAATCCTCCATGTAGGCTCACTCTAACTCAAGTCAAGCTGCCTATTCGAGTTCTCCCGAAAACACCTCCTTAGACCCTACCCAATGGATTGTCTTGTCCGATCTATGTACAAGCTAGCATAACCTACTTGGACCTATCTCAAGCACCTTTCTACCCTAACCTCCTTAAATCCCTTAAAGACTTTATCCAATGCCTTCTATGATCCTAACTCCTCAAGGCTTAATGCCACAAGGACCCATTAATCCTCGGGCCGCCTCGATCTAAGCTTACCGCGTAGCGCTAACCCCAAACCTCATGCACATTCCAAGTGCTCGAGGCACAATTTGAAGCCTTTGGCACCTCTTCTTCTCTTTCTCTCTCCTTATCAAATGTTTACTAACATCTATGGTATGGTTTGTGTCCTCCAATGCCTTAGATGTGACAACTACGCTTACTTCAGATGTGATAACCGCCTTTCCTAAGGTTAACCAACTAGCAAAGCAACCCTATCCTCTCCTACACCATGCATACATGTCTTACACCAACCATGTATTAACAAATCATAAGCTATCTTGTGTCCTAGGCAAGTAAGTCCTATGTCTTATAAATAGGTCATGGAGGCAATGGTGAAAAGTCACAACCTCAAATCTTTTATCTCTCTCTTTTTAGATGCACTCTCTCCTTTCTTTCCTTCATATGCCAACTTAAGCATCGAAAGGCTCAATTAGCTTAGCTACATAAGGCTTTCTTGTATGTCCACTACGGCATATGGCTATTAGACCACTAGTTACCCTATTCTCATAATCAAACCATCACCTTTTGGTGCCCACCATAGTTAATTTAAATGCCATAAGAATTTCCATATCAACTAAGGAATTCTTAGGGTTTAATCTTGGTGTCTTTTTCTTTTCTTTTTTTTTTTTCTTACGATAGAACTTTTTTATTTTTCAATAATTTCATTGATTTATAGGAGGGTAAATCACTAAACATGGTGGAAATGCATATTGGAAAAGTTAAGGTGCTTAGTCATAAGTTGGCAAAAAGGAAAAGAGAAAAAGTATCCAGTCATGTGTTTTCAAAATAAAGGAAGCCAATCATTCATAAAGTAAAGTTAAGAAGGTTAAGGCGCCATTTATGATCAAGTACATAATGAAAATATTCAAGGGCTTGTTTGAGGATTATATTCCTTTTCAAACTTTTATTGATCAAATTTCTTATATATCACATAGTAACTCTTAGATCCGCTCGCTTCCAATAGGGAAATACATTATGAAATCTACTAGATTTCTTCAAGTTAATTATAGGGTAAGGATGTTTACTCAAAATGTGGTAGATCCCGATGCTTATAAGATCTCATCTAGTCATGTAAGTTTCGTGATGTGCATTACAACTTAGAGTTACATGCTAAGTTATGGCTCAAAATTTTCCGATCATGTTTAGAAGAGTTACAACTTAGGAGTACATTCAAATAAAAAATCAATATTTCAAAATATTCAAATAAAGAATCAATGTTTTACAAAATAGATCAAATAAAAAATCAATATTTCGAAATATTCAAATAAAAGATTGTTGTTTCATATAGTGGTTTAAATAATTTTATAAAATGGTTATCAAATTATAATCTTATAATTATTGGATCCCTTATTTGAACTACGTTATAAAACATTGATCTTTTATTTGAACTTTTCAAAACGTTGATCTTTCATGGAAACTCACCCTTAAACGTTAATCCTTTCCACTATAATATTCTTGATTATATGTTCTTATAGGATATAATAGAGGGCAAGTTTTGCCTAAAAAAGATTGATGAATCAAGAAGTCTTTTTAAAAGATTAGCTTGCATAAACTTAGCTTAATAGTTGAAACTATAAAGGGGAAGAAAAGCATCTTATAGTGATAACTTTTGATTAATATAGCTTAGAGTGAGCATATACATGGTGGGAAAGGTGTGAGACTTCACCCATATCTTATCATGTAAGGTACTTGTTTTCAAATTTTAGAACTAAAACCTACCTTGCAATACCTTAAAACCACCTTGGATTTTGTTTCCTTGTAAAACAAGTAAATTTTTTCTATCTTTCCAAAAATTTCAAATTTATATAATATTAAAAAAAAAAGTAATTTATATGTGATGTTATAAGTTCCTCCATATGCAAAACTCATAAAACATGTAGCAAGACTTGTGATAACTATAACAATACATGTGATATCAAAAAATAACATTTTCTACCCTCATTATTTTAAATTTATGTGATATATATCTATTAAGACCTATGGAACATGTAGTAAATTAAAATGAAAATTATCATGTAAAAAGTATGAAGGTTTAGAGAAAACGGCTATTTTATTAGGAAAAAAAAAAAACTTTAAGAACAGGTGACACGCTTCATGTCCATCGTTTATCTAGAAATGATGATCTTGGTCATATATATATAGCCTTACATGATAGGTAGGGATTTTCATTTCATCCTAATTTTTGGGTACTATTCTATTTTATTGCAATTTTAAATTAGCAAACATTACAAAGAAATTTTCCATTTACAACAAAGGAAGAGATAATCATTTAAAACTTTGTAAGTGTTAAATAAATGTTAAATAGGATTTTCTTGTATAATAGCTTCAAATAATTTTATGATATTCGTTATCTTTGGTAATTGGATATGGTATCCATTGTAATAAGATCACAATAATATATCATCATATGTGCTCATTGTCTACCTTATTAACAATGAACAAAGAAATTTCTTTGGTCCAAAATAAAAGGGAAAAAAGAACTCTTGCAAGTTGCTTAAACCAACCAAAACCAAATCATTAGTGAAAGGGTAAAACACAAATAAGTAATATTTTGTTTAGATCTAATGTAAAATACAAGAATAAAAAATACATGCATATAAAGAATAAATAGAAAAAGGACAAAATACCAATAACATACAAGTTTTTGGGTAAAAAAAAAATTCTTTTACTTCTTGAAGCTTAAAGTCCTACTTTGTGTTTTAATTATTAATAGAAGTATGTTAGGTAAATAAGAATAAAGTTAAAGTTACTAAATATACAATTTTTCTTGTGGCGATAGAATGTGAGCAGGCTAGTCTTAGACTAGCACTTTGCTTTAGGGAAGAAGAGGTAGAAAGATAGTAAGAGAGATGCAACATAAAATTACCTTACCACAAGACTAAAGAGAGGTAGCAAAATTTAGGTTTAAGGTCTATATTGGTCTTGAGTTGTCTCTTTTCATCATAAATGTAATATAATGTTTTTCATTCTTTTCTTGACAAAAATAGGAGGAGGAGGGGGGGGGGGGGGGAGGTGGTGTTTGCTATGTGGCAAGGTTATTTTTTTATTCATTAATATATGTATATATATATATATTATTAAAATTTTATCAGATGAGTATAAGATACCTTAGAACCCATATCTTATATATTTTCAAAGTATAGATTTTAAGGTATATAAAGATATCATACCTATACCCTATTATATGGAAATAAGTTCTAAAAAGCTGCTACTAGTAACTAGTCTTATGATCCTCTATACCCATTAGAAACCTATTTAGTCAAATAGGGAATGGATAGATATCTAATATGATGAAATTAACCGCTCACGCCTATAGATGTTTTGTTTTAGTTCATTTTATGTTAGGCTTATATTGATTTAAAGCATGCAAGCAAATATAATATTTAGTAGTTCTGAGTAGATAAAGAAGGTTATATGATAGATTTTAGATAATAATTTCTCAGAACTTACCCCCATATAATAGAATACGAGTATAACATTAGAGTACCGTATATCCATCTTAGAACTTGTACTCTAAAGGATACATAGTTACACATTTTAAGGTATTATGTATCCATCTTATAATATTAATTGAATTATACTAGTATACTAAAAAAAAATTAATACTATGATATTTTTTAACCTCGAAGAAAATAACAATAAAAATCTAACCTATAGTAAAACTCTAAAACTATGCGCTCTTATACTTATTGTCTTATCCATATCTCTTATTCTTTTTTTTTTTTTTTGGAAGGGGTTTAAAACCCTCTTTCTTTCTTTCTTTTACTACCTTATTTTATCATTGTTTTCATCCTTTTTTTTTTATCGACTATAATCTAGAAATGTATTAAAAGTATCTCAGTTCTTCATTTAAGTCCAATATATTTTATTAAAGTTACTGAGTACATGGATTTTGTATTCTTAATATAATAATTTCATAATTTGATAAAAATTTTATTTTGATGATTTGAAAAGAAAAGATATGAAAAAAATATTAAAATAGCCTAGCTAAGGGTTGAACTTTTCTAATTACAAGAATATTTTCTATTTTACCTACTAAAATTTCATATTATTATAATTAAATATATTATAAATACAAGAATCTTTCAAATTATTACTATTTAGTTAATTAATGTAGATAAATTTAATATTAATTATGTATCTATACTATATTTTAAAAGAAGATAAAGTAGAAAATATATATATATATATATATATATAACTTTCATAAAATACCTATAGAATTTACAGGATAAAGAGTGATTATGATATGCTATAAAATAAATTTCAAAAATAAATTTAAAACCTATACTTATAAAATGGGATTTGAATAAGACACTATACCCTATTTATCATGTAGCTATGTCCCTTACTAAAATGAGATTGTTAATTGAAACAAATAACTAAATGTAGACATTTCACAAGGTAGCCTATAAGTGTTATATAGTGTGTTCTATGATGGTTCTAAAAGACGAACATGCACTTTCTAGAATACGGCGTCCTACCCTATCCACCATTCACGCTTCCATCTCCACCTTCTAGGTCGCTCCACATGTATCATTTGAAAGCACCCATTACAACTTGCGAATACGAGGGATAAATCGATTACTGATGCAATCATATCACAATAGACATTCATAGAAGTCCTTATCGAGCATGGTTTTTTGTGGCCATCACTGCGTATCTTCTTGGATAGCTGGTGTTAGATGTCACAACCATTTTCGATACTGTAGGAGCATTTGATGACAATACAAAATATGGCTTTAGAAATATCAAGATATACACAAAATTTTCCAAGAAACAAATGTATCATGGGGAGAATTAATTTTTGAAGAATATACAAGATTGCAGTCTTAATATTTTCATATGATATTTATTGTATTTTAATATCATCCCATTACTTAGAGGTAACAAAAAGAAAATAAAATAGTTATTCCTTATAATTTTCGATTACCTTATTTATTTAAAAAAAAATTCAGGAGGTTTTAATTTTTAGAGACTTTTTTTTCCCATTCTGTTTGAAATAGTTGTTACCTAAGAAAAATAGAATTTTTTAATTTCCTTTTATTCAAGTAGTATGACCATTATACCTCATTATACTCCAATTAAAAAAACTTTTATTATTTTAGAAAATGATTAAATAGGGGGAAATTAGTATTTTCAATTATATTCCAACTTAATGTTGTGATTAATAAGGTAAAATAAATACTGAAATAAATATTTCTTATAATAAAAATTTACATGAAGTAAACATTAAAATATAAACTTCTAATCTATTTCTTGTAATAGTCATTATCAAGATATAACATTTTTATTTTTTATTTATTCTATTTTAAAAAGTAAACCTCTGTTAATCTTTTATACAGGGAAATGAAGGATATTCTTTTAAATTAAGTCACGACATGCCGAAAACCCTTATTGGGTAGTGATGTAAAACCATAATGAAAAGATAAAGGGATTACAATTGGAGGAATCAGAAGGTGAAATCTGTACTTTTACTAAATTCTCGTTTCGAGCAATCGAGAGTTGTGATTAGGTAAGCACAGAGAAGCAAAAGAAAGATAGAATGTATTATCTGCTTTAAGATTGATTTATACCGTAATTAGAACGAGATCTTTTAAGTTGAGGTGTTCGGGCGCTTGCAAATGATGTGACGTAGAAACAGTTTAACGAGAAAAGATGCATTTGCATTATGTGCATACAAGTTGTGCACAAGTGTCCACAAAATTTTAATATACGATAGCGTAATGAAAGTAGTTTTTTAAGATATTGTTAATTACCGCTATTTTGTCCAAATATGCTTGAAATTTTAGTCCCTATTTATACATATACATAAGTATCAATTATTATTATATTTTTATAATATAACATTAGATAAATTCTTTGGTCTATTATTTGATCTACATATTAGATAATGTTATGAGGCAAAAAGGTCCTAAAGTACTTACTAAAATTGAAAATTTTTTACCATATATATAATAATACAAAAAATCTATTTCACACTATAGAATAAATATATTTTTTAAATTTAAAAAATAACCTTACACTAAAAATCTATCACAATATTGAACATTATTATAATTTTTAATACAAATAATCAGTTTTTTAATTTTTAATTTTATTATTTATAAAAACTTATATTTAGTATTGAACAGAATAAATATAGTATAATAGAATTGTACTACCATATTCTACTTATATTATATTATCTAATTTTACTAACAAAACATTAACATAAGGTGTAACACTCAATAATCTTTTCTATGGTTTAACAATTTCTCTTCTTTTTTTTTAAATTTTTATTGATATATATATATATATTTAAGAAAAAATTATGATTAAAGTGAACACAAGAAACTTAAACAAACAGGTGGTATTTAAGTTTTTGTTAATATATTTCATTTTTTTTAAAGAAAAAAAAAGAATGGTTAAAATGAACATAAGAAACTTAAACACACAAGTGGTACTAGTGCCGGCGGTGGTCGGCAAAAGATACTCGAAAAGATTATAACCCTAATAATATACCTAGAATACCTTTAAAAAGAAACAGTACAAATGTCCTCCAAAGTCCAAACCATGCTTGAAATAGGCTCCTTATCCCCAAAGCAAAAGCTGGGCAGATACTTAAATCGAAAGATAGAGACAAGCAAGATACGTGTCATCATATAGAAGTGACGTCCCACTGACACGTTAATCGCGGTTCAATTTCAATTTGATTGTGCTCATTTTGCACATTACCTTTTTTTCCTCCTTTTTCTTTTCATTTTCCACACCTATTATAATTAGCGGAAGCCGGTAGGAGATGGGGCCCATGAAAAATATCAATAGAAAGTAATCAAAATGATTCCGATTTTCAAAAGCGAGTTCTATTATGCTACCTATTATCGAGCGTTTCTAGTTATTATTATTGTTTTTCACTATATTATATCACTATAAGTCAGCAGCATTATATCTTTTTAAGATTATTACAATTATATTTAATAATTGTAAAGTTTTAATTGTAATAGACATAAAAAAATAGCTGAAAAATATTTTCCGTCACAACTTGACCTTTTTTCATTCATTTTCTTAGGCCATGCTACATATAAAAGAACCATTTGGGACCATTTAAGTGCAACAAGTACACATAATAGAGTTAGATTTTCTTGAAGTTACTCTTTGAAAATGGGGTTTAGGAGTTTGTGGGTTAATTGTGTTATGGAGTTTATCAAATCTATCTCTAGCAATTTAGTTCTAAATGATACAATGATAGGATCTATCAAACTTAAGAGGGAGATAAGGTAAGGCAACTTTTTATCTCCTTATCTCTTTAACATGGTCGTTGATGTTCTTTTGATGTGGACTCAACAAGATCAGAGCTTCTAGTGAACTAAAAGGAATCATATTGAAAAAGTTTTGTTCTAAGCTAACATATCTCCTATTTGCAAATGACTCACTTTTTTTTGTTCAAGCAAATATAAAGGAGGTTACTAAGCTAAAGAGGACCTTATCAACCTATTGTTTAGCTTTTGGGCAATATGTCAACTTTGACAAATTTAGCTTGTTTTTTAGTTCTAACATGCTAAGGGAAGTTAAACAGGTTGCTGTTATGCTCGAAATCTTAGTGGATTCCAACCTTAGAAAATACCTAAGCTTCCCAACCATTTAGAGGAGGTCTAAAACTTAGGCTTTGGTAGAAATTATAGGGATGGAAGCATAAATTATTAAATGAAGCTGGTTAGGAATTTCTTATTAAGGTAGTAGCTATTACAATCCTAACTTATTCTATGGGTTATTAAAGTATCCTCTTAAATGGTGTAATGAAGTTTATCGGCTAATCACCAGGTTTTGGTAAGGCTAAAGGAGAAAGGAGAGGAAAGTTCATTGGAGTGGTTGGAGGAAGCTAACTAGAAGTAAGTTGCTAAGGGGAATGGGGTTTAAAGATTTAAGTCAATATAATCTAGCCTTATTGACTAAGATGGCTTAGAGTATTGAAAAGAATCTTAATGCTCTTTGGGTGAAGGTGCTTAAGGGCTTATACTCTTCCCAATTTGATTTCAAAGATGCAAAGAGAAGAAGTCATAATTCATAGGCCTGGTCTAGCATTTTAGAGGGGAAGGAAATTTTATTCTGCCATGGGGTTTAGTAAATAAGGGATGGTAGTAAAGTTTCCATTGGGAATGATTGTTGGTTGACTACTATGGATAATTATAGTTTTAGATCTAGGCTTCTTTAGGAGATAATGACATTAAAGGTGAGCTCCCTAATAAACAAGGATAGTAGATTTTGGAACTGGAAAATAATCAGGCATTATATCTCAAAAGAGGAGATGAAAGCTATTAGGAGTATGCCTTTGTTTCTTCGAAGATAGAGCAATTCTCTTCATTGGGCTTTTCATAGAAGCAGTCAATGTACCAAGATATCTATGTACCATAGAATCAATTGTCAGAATCCAATTATTAATGTTACTGGATTGTCTCTTCAAATTACACCCCTAATGTAGAAGAAAGTTTGTAATTTGAATACCCTACCTAAAATTAAACATTTCATTTGGCACGCTTTCTATGATTCCTGCCCTACCATGGTCAATTTAGTAAGGCAAAATATCTCTTTGAGTACTGGCTGATTTTGTGGCATGGAGAGAACGATTGAATATGCTCTCCTTCTTTGTCCATGGATTAAGTTTATTTGGTTTGGAACCTTAGAAATTGTCAAACATTGAAGCTGCAAAGTCGTAACAGTCTTATCATGCAAACCATTTTAAGATAAAAACTAACCATACAATTGTTATTTTAGACTTGATTTATATAAGGCATTCATGACTAAGTCGCTTTGAAATAAACAGTTCATGAATTAAACATGTTATTTACTTATGAACTTGAGAAAAATACGTACTTATGTTAAAATAATTTGAGTATATTTACAAGATTTAACAACATAACATAATTTACTTGAGTAATTTGTAAATTAATACTAAAAGCTTAAAAGATAAATCTAAAATTGAGAGTGTATCTAGTCTTTAGTTTTTATCCACACTCTCCTAAGATCCAGTAGTTGCTAGTTTTAGGGTAATTATAGGTCGCTTCCTCGCTAATACTTGCAATAATATCTATAAGGATGTGAGCAACTATAGCTTAGTAAGTTGGGATAAGACTTAAAACCATACAACAAACATAAACAAGGTTATCAACCAAACTATTAGGTACGATGTATGTTCAAGTAAATGCCATTTCACGATATTATCTAACCCATCGTAAGATTAGAGAAATTGCACCCACTTTAATCCAAGTTAAAGGGTTTCTATTAATGCAACATCTTACTACTAAACGCAAACTTGTACAATAGAGATACCGCTCATTCCACGACTATCTTTGAACCATTAATTTCACCTTTACCGCGACTTTTTCATCTGTTACTTAATTAAACTAAGGATAATAAAAAGGATCAATTATGCCATCCAGCATTATTCCTTTCCAAGGAGTCAATATTTAGTTGAAGAACCCTAGGTTTCCCTTAATGAGTTGCTATACAGATCCGATTTATGTTTACAAGTCATATATTTGATTAGATTCAATTTAGGGTAATAAATCATTTCATACAAATTATACAATATAAGTTAAAGCAGTAAATCAAATCACATTATCACTTAGAAATAAACACATACGTACAGTTGACTATTGAACAAGCACAATCAAGTTCAATTTCAAGCTTATGAGTACTACAAATTAATACTTCGAAATATAACAACGTATTAATCCTAACTTACTTAGACTCCTCGCTTGCTCATTTAAGGTGCAACTCATCTCCATGTGTCCTATAATATAAATACATTCTTTAATATTTAAATCTTAATGATATATATATATATATATATATACTATAGGTTATGATTTAATTTAATTCTTCCTATATACATATTAGTTATTATTAATTTATCCTAAGTTAGTTTAGGGTTTGGTTTCCAAATCGAGTTCTGATTTAGGTTCTAAAACAATTATAATTACAGATATTATATATAAAGCCTAAAAATGCAATCCAAATCTTAATGTGAAATTAATCACATTAGGCTCAAGCATCTTAAATATTTGGTTTGATCTTAAATCAGTATTTTATTTTACTTGATATACTTAAATCCTTACTAGTGTACTTAGCGCACCGAACTTACTCTTAATATAAGAAAATTTTATATTTTTCTTATCATTACATAAATTAAAGTTTCATATCAAATTTAATATGTATTAATATTATTACTATATTATTCATTTTAACTTAATATTTTATATTTACCATAATTCCAATTTCACATATTATTAAAATTACCTATATTTACTACATAATACCCTTAAAAATCACATTTAACACACTAAATATTACAATTATCATATCACCTCAGATATGAACATCTTAAAATCCATAATTATATATTAAATCAATAATTTTTTAATTAATCATTAATTAACCCTAAAAATCCCTAATTATAAACATATTTTAAGGGCCCAAAAATCACTTAAAATTTTCAAAAATTAATTTCTAAAAATTGGCTTCATGGAACTATTTGATATCATTTAAGTAATCTACAAAAAAATTTTGAGTCCAAAACTGCACTCCTAAACTTATTTATTTTTAGTTTAAAACATACTCGATTTTACATGATTTCTTAAGAACCCTATATTTACAAATGTAATTAAATCTAATCAATATTTTTTCCTAAATCTACATACAATAAAACATCCTACTAATAAAATTCATAATTTTCTGGATAAAATTAATAATTTCAATAAATTTTACAAAATCAAGTTAAATTTATGACTCTCTGGACTTTTGGATTTTCGGTTACCAGTGGCAGTCTAGGATGTGTTGGCTGGTCTAAGTGGTGGGTGTGGGGTGTAGTGGTGGTGGCGGTTCAGTTCCATTTAGTGGTGGGTTATAGGTTCGATCCAATTATCCCTACTACACAGATTGTTTTGTAATTTTTGAACATTAAACCCTGACTCTCTTATTTCAATCCTCTCTATTTTTTCTACTCTTCTAACTGTCCAAATGAGTTTTTGAAAAATTTTGACTATTTTTAGAGGTCTTAGGGATTTTTTACACATTAAATTGAGGTGACATTTAGCCTTATCTTATCTTATTCCACTTTCTATATGTTGAATTTTAATTGGTTGATTTTCTTCTTTTACTTTCAAGTTTCTATGCCCTACTTCTAGACATTTTCTCATTTTTCTATATTTTTCTTGATTTTTCTTTAATTATTTATGAATTTCTTTAATTAATTAGCATTATTTTGGCATATTTCATATATTTTAAGTAATTTCGCATATTTTTACCTATATATAAATACATATATGTTATAAATAAATGCTCCTAAATATTATTAAAGTTATTTTATGATTTTAGTGTGCATATAATTTATTTCCATTAATTCATTGGTTATCGGAATTCATTTTAAGCGTTTCCGATAAATAACGGACAATTTTCATAAAATTCAATACTATATTAATCAACAATTTTATTACTTATTTTTCTAAATTTAAACTTATGAGATCACTTTTACTAATAATCTTAACTTCATCATATAATTTGGGTTAGATTGGGCAATTTGTTTGATCGCTCTGAATTCTACAAATCGAACTCAGAGTAGTTAATTACGGGGCTTATAAGAATCAAAGTGATTAAAAGAGAAGTTACTAATTTTGTAAGATGGTTGGAGTTGTGTAGTAAAATGATGAACTTTACTTGATATGAGCATGGTTGCATAGAGGTAAAGATCATGGTGATATGCTAGTGTATTTGGTGCTTTAGATGTGAAGCTCTTTATGATCATGCTAACATTTCTCGAGTTTAAATAGTATAGAAAGCATTATAGTTAATAGCAAAAATTGAATGGATCCATGAAGATCTCACCTTTATTAAGAACTTAAAGAGTGATGATTCTATGACAAATCAAAGTGATGGAGACAGATTTAGTGAGATTCCTGATGAGTCTACATCAAGAGGTATTAACAGTGATAAAGTAAGGCAAAGACGGTAACTTTTCATGAAAACATCATTGGTGCTGGGCTAATTAGGCTTGGTAAAGAAAGGCTAGAGTTTTGAAATATTAGGAAAGGGGAAAGTTATGACAAAAGGTTGGGGTAAAGTACTTGAGGAGGTCAAAATGGCTAATTTTCAATCTTCTTTTTGGGTAGCCCCTGATCTAAGTTTTCTCAAAATCAATTTGGATGTGTCTTAAGTAGGCTTGGATAGGGACTGAAGCCTGGCTATAGTAGCTTGTGACTACTCTAGTTGCCTTATAACTAATAAGGCTTGGACGTCTGTTGCTCTAAGTGTTGAAGCTTCTAAGTGTCAAGCTTTTAGGCTAGGGATGAGTTTAGTGATGGAATATAAGCAGTCCAAAGTTATTTTTGAGACAAATTGCTTAAATATATACCATACACTAACATGAAAATCGGAAGCTCTTTGTTAGACCTCTTATCCTTATTTTATGGAGGCTTAGAATACTCTACGTTAAGTAAATATCTCTCATGTTTTTCGTTTGGTTAGAAGAAACTGTAATTCTATAGCTAATTAAGTGGCTATTTTTGTAAGGAAGAGAATGTGCCCTATGGACTAGTGGATTCATACCCCATTCTCTCTCAGAACGCTACTCCTAGCAGATATGTCTAGATGTCATATTGTTAGCACTACTTCTTATACTCATCATGGTGCTAGTTAAGTTTAAATAATAAACCTTTAGTTAGACCAAAAAAAAAAAAGGGCAACAAATACATTTTTTTTTTTGAAAAAAATTATTTCGGGATCGATATGACAAATATTTCAAGATCGTATGCTTACATGACTTAAAAACCTATCGATTACGGATTGTTAAATATTAGAGCAACAAAGGAATAAAGATAAAATTAGATTTTTAATGTCTAATAGGTTAGTGAAGGACATAGGATTAGTCCTTACAACTAAGCTCTAAGATGAAGTGTTAGACATCGCCCTAATGTTATATTAGGCAAACGGGAATAGATTAAAACAAAATCGTGATTTTAGATTTTATATCCATTCCTTATACTTGCAAGTACATTTCAAAGCCGGAATCACTGAGTGATTCTAGCTCACAATTCTATGGTATCAACGGTTCTAACTTTAAAGGGGAATTCGATTCCATCAATTCCATTCTCCACTTCATTAATTAGGATTAATTAAAATGACTTTTCTAACTTTCAAAGAAATTATAACATGCAATAATTAAGAGCATTGTTGATAGTCAAATTTCATTCACTCGGCTACTTGGTTGTTGACATGCTAAGAACTTCATTCTTGGCTAATACTAAGTAACATAGATCCATCTTTGATTTGAATTTAAATGACATGATCTGTTATCACTTGGTACTGTTATAATACATAACTACCTACTATTCCTACATTTCAAGAATATACTTGATCAAGAGGTCTCCACGTATCTCGATAATCATACTTTTAATTGTTGTTTCAGACACTTGACATTTGCCTATAAATACAAAAAAGAAGCACTATAAGAGATATTTGATAATTCACTATTAATCACTTAATCTCTTCAAACATTCATTTACTAACTTAAGCATTGGAGTGAGTGTACCAAACTAGCCTAAGTACCTTTAGTTCTTTGCACTTTATAGGAAGAAAATCATTTGAAAATCATACAACAACAGACATTTTTGATAAATAATTCTATTTGAACATTTAATATCGTTTTATTCTATTTTATCATATAGTCACCTTCAAACATAAGAAAATATTTTTTGTTCAGGTCATGATCCCATTCTACTCTATTCCAAACCATTCCTTCATATCAAACATGATATAAAACAAATTTAATACTAGAAATTCATTTTGATAAAAGCTCAATTTAGATTTAGTAAGTAAATATGTGTCCTAAGATCAAATTGTTTAGAAAATGGTATTTTTATAGGAGTTAGGTTGAAATTAAAAACTCCTAATCAAAATCACTCTTGCCTTAAATGCTAACATGAAGATAAAACTATAGAGCATATATTAAGAACATATCAAGTGGTAGGGGATGTTATTGAGGGCAATAAATTTATCTTTTTAAGATTAGATAAAAGCTCTGTTTAGATTATCTTTTTTTTTCTATATTTTATTTGTATCTTATTTATATCTATTCTATATCCGATTTATATTTATTTAAAATTTGGTATTTGAAAAACTGTCTTATCTGTTTTTGTTTCATATTTATGATGAAGGTGGTGATTCAAGTGTCAAAATTGGGAAATAAAAATTCACATACTCTTTAAAAAAAGGGTTTGAAAAAATATATTTTATGCATTGGAGATGATTATTTTAATTTATATTTTTAAAAATATGAATAAAGGGTAAATAAATTCAACTTTATAGGGATTTGTTAAGTATTTAATTTTAGATGAGATGTATATATGGAATTATGTTGCCATTTTTTTAGTATCTTATTCTTATCAAACGTAACATTTGAGTAGACACTAAAAAGTTAAAAAAAAAAAAAAACAAACAAACAAATGGAGTCTAAATTAGTTTGGTTTGCCTTCATCTTTGGTTACTATGGTTAGATTGCAATGCATTGCTATTCCAAGATCAACAAAGACACATCTTTATAATCTAGTCAATATCAATTAAAAAAAAATCTAGTCAATTAGACTTCATATGGAAGAATATTGAGCTTACAATGGGAAGTATAAACAATCATGGTTCATTATTTATAGGGATCCCATCAAATAAGTATCTCCCAAAAAGGTTAGCTAAAAGTAAACTCATATGCCTTAATAAAACATAATTCAAGGGAGCCATCTAATAAGACACGATTGGGACATTAGATTGTGAGATTTGGAAGAAAGATATAGAAAGTAGACATACTTCTAATAGAATTCTGAAGAATCTTTTGGGGCTTGCAATTTTACAACACCATGGACTTAAGAAAAATTTAATTAAGCATGAATTTGCTACTGCAGGGTGCTTATTCTTTTGACATACTGTTAAACCAAAAAATTAATTTTTCTAACATGATTAATGCTTGTAGGGCAAATATATTGTAACTTAAAACTGTCAAAGTGGAATACTTAGCAATAGAAAGTAATGAAGTAGTAGACCAGCTTACAAATATGATGCAATCCCTTGTTGAAGATAAAGTTTTTGCTTTTGTGCTACTTGTTGATGTTTTGTTTTATCTTTATAAAGACTTTTGTTCATGTTGTATTATTAAGGAAATTAGAACTCCTATTTTGAGGTTGCAAACCCTTTCATATGTAGTTAAAATCTATGTAATGTATCAACTTTTGTTAATCTCAGGCTCTTTAAAATGAAAAAGTTTTTCCATTTTGTGTTTTAGTCAAACTTGTACTAGCATATATAAGAAATCGAGATATGTGCAAATTTTAAAATATTATGAGAGACAAAAGTTTAAGATTTATTAGTATTTAAAAAATATTCTTAAATGTGCATTTACAATTTATTTTTAATGTGTATTCCACCTTTTTTTTCAACTATCATTAGCATACACTTTACCTAGTTATATATACTTAAATAAATCATTATAATTTAATTAATAATTATCATTTATTGTGAAATATTAAACACATCTATTATAATATATAGTTTAAAAAATTATCGCCTTTTTGTGTTTTTCCTTTTCATTCATTACATTTATTTATGATATCATCATCATTTAATACAAGTTATTGTTATATCAATTTGTATTAATAATAATGATAAAGTAGTAGGACAAAAATAACCAAAAAATCAAAAAATAAGTGAAAAAGAAAAAAATAATAAATATATATATGATAAAAAATTTAGGGGATATCTTCTTCTAATGGTGAAAACTAAGTCATGGTGGTGAAAATTAATTTTCCTAGTTTGAAATTGATTTTTTGTATCAAAATACACATGTACATTTGATAGGATTTGAGTTTTGAATGAAAATTATTAATTTTTTTTTTCAAGATCAATGTAGCATTCTCATTCCTAAAAGTGCAAGTAACATCAATATAAGTAAAATGTAGCTTTAAGCTATATCTCATTTGGGCTTAATTAAATTGTTTTACAAGAAAATCAACTTTAGTGCAAATCACACTATGAATAAACCATACTTCAAACTTTTTCATATTGATTCAATTTTGAATTTTTTTTTTTTTTTTTACATATGTGCACTATAATTATTTATTGCCTATAGTGCACACATAGCTTTTAAGAAACTTTGGACTTATACTAATATTTAGCCGTATATTTATTTTAGGCTTAAAACTAACATAGATATTAATGGGTTAACTTAAATACACATAAAAGAATTAATGAGAAAAATCACTCAATACAATGTTAGCTCATGTAAAGTCTAGTGAAACCCCCTTTTTTATTTCTTACCATGCTATGTACATTTCATGCACTATGCATGTCATTCCCTATTGATGTGTATGATGTACGCATTAGTTGTCTTCATCCTACAACTGAAGGTTTCATGAGCCTGATCCTATTTTAACTCAATTCTTTGATTTTTTTTCCCCACTTGTTCATCAATTTTCAAATTTGTCGTAATCAACCACCTAAATCATTTAAGTTAACTAATTTACATTGAAAACCATTATATCAAGTATTAAACATGGATCAAGGAAGGGGATAAACTTCAAGTAAGGATTAAGCTTCATACATGGAATTGTTATGCTCTATCCAATAATATAATGCTACAGCTCCTCTTTAACCTAGAACAAAA
The DNA here is from genome assembly GCA_024138005.1 of Lumnitzera racemosa. Lineage (NCBI taxonomy): Eukaryota > Viridiplantae > Streptophyta > Magnoliopsida > Myrtales > Combretaceae > Lumnitzera > Lumnitzera racemosa. The sequence goes on from JAMXBC010000007.1 coordinate 39,768,765, forward strand.
ATCAAACACATTCTAATTCATTTGAAATCACCTTAAGTTCCAATACTTTTTCTATAATAATTCTCGCTAAGATATCTACCTTTTCTCTCTTCAAATTTGCATCTCCACAACCAGACACAACCATAATCATCACCAGCAAGCTCATTATCGCCACTTACTTACCCAAAATCACTTTTTTTTTTCTTTTGTACTAGTCTCTAAAATCACCTTTGATAAACCAAGAACAACTTATAAGGACTATGCATCTTGTTAATGGAATATTTTGGCCTTAGGCCCCTTAGGCCCACGTCAATTTAGCTGGACCCATGACCTAGCCTATCCTTTCTCTAAATCGGACCTCCCTATCTACCTAGCCTATTTCAGCCTAAGCACTTTACATGGCTTGCCTAGCCAAGCAACTCACAAAGGTTGAAAGACAAAAGATAAGGCTTGATGACTAGGTCAACAACCACCTCCAACAAATTAGGACTACAATAGACTATACGACTCTATTACCTTCAAATTATGAACATGCCACTTACCTACTAACGGCCTATTAACTTCTTGCAGCCCTCTTCTATAAATACTAAGTCACCTCTTAATGATAAACTACTTAACCACTTTATGCACTTAGCCTACTATTTACATTCTTTTGACTACCTAGTACTAATTTAAGCATTGAAAAGGCTACGTTGGACAATACCCCAATGACCTTCACATGTTTTCTTTTGGAAGCCAAACAAGTTACAATACAAAGCCTAATCTTCATATCACTCTACTGGCCAGATTCTATAGGCGACATTTGGCGCTGTTTGTAGAAAGCAAGCTCATCTAGTACCTAAACACTTTAAGTACCTTCCTCATCTCTTATATTTACCATCTCTCGTATTGTAGATCCTAACAATTAACCCCCAACTGATGAAACCCTTTACCGGCATCTTATTCACTTAAAGAAAATGCTTAAGGAGTTCGTCGCTCATAACAGAGTACTTTGGGAATGGCTCAATGAAGTTGAAAGATGAAGTAGGCACACTCATGTGCTCAAAGCGTTGGATGCCTAAAATGGGTAAGACGACCAGTAGCAACAATAGCAATAACAAAAGCAAAGTAGCAAGGTACCGTAAGACAACCTCTAAAGGTCAAAGTAGCAGGTATGGTTGCAAATAACTGTGATCGTGCCCTTGCTAGTGATGAATAAGTGGCCAACTCCCATGAAGGGGCTACCCTGTCAGTAGTATGTAGAGCTCATCAGGTTGAAAATGCTAAGCTAAATGAACTCTACGAAACGCTTTAGAGGCTCTCTTAGAAGGTAGAGAACAACGTGGTCAATGGTGCTAACCTAATGGCTAGCATCAAACCCCCTTTCACTTGGGATGTCCAAGATGAAGTCCTTCCTCCTAACAATAAGCTTCCTACCCTGGACCATTAGGTGGTACTAGTAATCCTGATGATCACCTCCTTCATTTTTGTACCGTCATGATCCTCTATGGTTTAGGAGACACCATCATGTGCAAAGCCTTTCTAAGCACTCTAAGGAAGGTAGCTTAAATATAGTTTAACCACTTGCCTAAGAGCTCTATCAATTCCTTTAATGAGCTCACCATCAATTTAGTCTCTACTTCAGGGCTAACAAGCCCCTACTTAAGGACATCTTGTCCTTATATCTGATTAAGCAAAAAGAAGTGGAGATTTTGTGAGAGTATGTATCCCTATTCAACAATGCTGTAGTCGAAAACCCTCAAATTCATGAAGAAGTTGCTATTCATGCCACTCAACCCAATATTAAACCTTTTAAGGATTTCTTCCAATCAATTACAAGGAGTAAGCCTAAAACCCTAGGCGAATTTTAGCATAAAGCCTAAAAGTATATCTACTAGGAGGAAAATATCTGTACTAGGTACAAAGCTAACCTAGAAAGGTTTAGTGAAAATAAAGACAAGGATCGAGTATACCTGAAGGACCACTTCAGCAGCAAAGGGTCGAGTCGAGTTGATAAGGAAGGCTTTAGTGAGAAGAAGTACTGAGCCAAATTGGACCCTTTACTCCCTACCCATTTACACTCGACATACACCTCTAAATCGACCTGTCACTTAGGTTTTCATGGAATTACGAAATAGAGGTCTACTGTAGAAGTCCCCTAAGATGAAGGGAGGAAATCCCAATTGGAAGAACTTTAATAAGTACAGTCAGTTTTACAATGACCATAGCCATACTACGGAAGAATGCTTCCAGCTGAAGAATATAATATAATATTCCATTTAGTGGGGTAACTTCTGTAAGTATGTAGCCAACTACAATAACGCCAAAACCTTCCTCCATTAGTGTTAGACTCTACTCAAGATCATCTCTATTAGGAATTCAAGCTTCTACAAGTTCCCTCTAGCCCTCATCACTCTTACTGCCCTTCGAGACCATCTCTTCCTAAGTTAGCCAGTAATAGGGTGGCGTAATCAAGTACATTTGAAAATGATTCGCAGATCTTGCTACAAATCAACTTATGATATAGTTGCCTTCTATAATGATATCCTCTCTCTAGTGATCACTCATTTAGGCTTAATCCATACAAGTTGGGGAAAACGTTATAGTCACTCCTCTTACCATAATGTCTTTTTCTAGTGGTCGCTCCTCTATCAACAAGAGTCTTTTCTTGTCAATAAGAACTATCTACTCATTAGGCACACTGAGTAATATTTAGGCAGTTAGATGACAACTGAAATGTTTTGCTCTAATACCACTTATTAAGGACAGGAGGTTCACCCCTCTAAAATGCTCCTACGGCGCTCAACCATTCTTTAGATTCAAATTTTTACTATTAGTCTCGATCGTAGGTTAGCATTCTCTTCTTATTTACCTATGACCTCTTTGAGCTTATCTTTCTCATTAAAAGTACCCTTTGGCTCTATCACCAGCCCCTACATTTATTTTAGTAGCTCAATTATTCACCATGACCATCATCTAGGAAGTAGTATTAGCTCCTAATGAGTTTGCTGATGAGAAGTTAAACCTATATTCAAAGTACGTTCACCAAAAACAAACTACCTTTTGATGCCATTTATCATACAATATGCTTGAGTTGAGCACCCATAATTATCTTTCAACTCTCAGACCGTAACACCTTACATATGGGTTAATTGGTGCTATTGTAAATTTTTTACAATGTTAATTATGCATTATTTAAATATTATTACTTTTTTATCATATTTCAAATGTTTTCTCATTTGAACAAATTGTATAAAGTTAAAGCCAAATAAATCAATATTTAATGAAAAAGGAGAATAAGCATAAATTAAAGATTTTTGTGAATTACTTTTCTTAAAGAGTCATTGTCAAGCCTCAAAGAAGTAGAGTTATAATAGTCTTGTCATATAAACCATCCTAGGATAAAAGCTAACAGTATAACTACTATCATAGATTGATTTACACAAGGCATTCACAACTAACTCGCTTTAAAGTAAATAGTTCGTGAAATAATAAGATTATTTTCCTATGAAAGTATGAAAAACATATAACCTAATCTTACTTAAGGAATACATGATACTAAAAGATTCAAACATAAGAACAAAAACTTCAAAAAATGTGATAGAACATCAATTTTATTTCCTTACTCCTTAAGATTAAGCAATCATTAGTTTTAGAGTAGTTATAATGCCGCTTCCTAGCTAGCAACTACAATAACATCTATAAATATATGAGCAACCAACCATTTAGTAAGTTGGGATGGAGATGTAAGACTATACATCAAGCACAAGTAAAGTTATCAACCAATTATTTAAATGCAATACAACAAACAAACGCAATCGCATGGTGTTATCTGCTCTATTGTGAGATTAGAGAAATTACATTAACTCTAATCTAGGTTGAGGAGTTTAGTGAACATTCAATAACTTACAACCAAACCTAGAATTATGTAATTAGAGTCACTACTCCTCCCACAACTACCTTTAAACCACTACCTTTACCCTTACCGTAACCTCCTCTTCTATCGCTTAGTTTGACTAAAGATGAAGAAGGGACCATTATACCCCATCACTATCACTTTCAAAAGAGTCAGTATTTGGTCGGAAAATCCTAAATGTTCCCTAATAAGTTACAATTACATGTTTGATTAAGATTACAAGTCATATATGATTAAGTCTAGTTTAAGGTGATCAATCAATATACGCAATTCAAACAATTGCAATCCAGAGCAGCAAGTTAGAATCACGTAACTAAACTCATAAACAAGCTCACATAAGCATGCGTACAATCAAGTTACCTAACAAATACAACCAAATATAATCTTAAACCCCCCCAAGTAATATTATGTAATACTCCGAAATACAGTAAAGTATTGATCCTAAACTTACTTGACTTCCTACTTTCTTACTTATGCTGCATCTCTTAACAAGCCTTCACTGATAATTTCTATAATACAAATGTTATTTTAGTATTCATATAGCTACTATATATATGCTTTATTCTATAACTCAGCTTGTCATCATTAATCTAAGGTTTTGTTATACTTAACTATTCAGGTTTTAAGTCCCTTGGGGTTAGCCTCATTTTTAGCTAGCATCTAATTTACCTTCTGATTTGTCTCTAATTCATCCTCTAAATTCAGTTCTTAATTTCACTTTACTCATAAATCTCGAAAACACCTTCTAACATATTCCACATAGTTTAACTAACCTTAACTCAAGTGAATATAGTCTCTAATTTCAATCTCTAATCAATTTCCTAGTGTGTTGTTACACTCCCTATCTCTAATTCAACTTCTAATCCAAACATATTCTATATTTTAACATAATTTCTCTTATAATTCTATTCAAGATCAGAATCCAAATACACTATATAGTCCATCATCACTCCAATTCAAACCAACTATACTTAATTTCATTATTTAAGCACTTTACATATATCATAAATATCAACCCTAAGTTTTCAGTACTCAAATCCAATAGTCCCAACACTACAAATTTCATCTCTAAACATCATTCAACATTACCATGAGCCGAAATATCACCTAAATCAGATTTCAAATCAATTTCTTGAAAAATCATTATTTATGTTTTGATAAATGGCTTTTTAATAGGATTTAAGGGAAAAAAATAGATAAAAATATGAAAAATAATTTTCATGAAAATAATTTCATAGTAATTCAATATATATAATAGGTGTTTCAAAGAAAAATTTTAGAGTTGAAACAACATCAATAAGGTTTTTGAAAACAAAAGCGAAATCGACTCGATTTTTAGCGATTTGCTAATAGTGACATATTTTAAGACTTAATTTTAAAAAATAATATTTTTTTCCTAAAACTAAATACAAAAATAGTTTAGAATACAATTTTTCATAATTTTCTAAGAAGATTTGATATTTCTAGTAGTTTAATTGAAATCAAGTCAAATTTCATCACTTACCGACATCCAATGTTCCAACCACCATTAACAAGAAGGAGTAATGTTAGAATAGTGTTTGGGGTGGCTCTCCTTCAAGCTTCGATGGTGGTTGACTCTTAACCAGTGTTTATACCTCCAATCCTTCTAATATCCATATTTGCACATATTTTTTGTATATTTTTCTATAAATAATCTCTTAACTCTCCCATACTCTCTATTTTTTTCCTAGATTCTAAGGCATCCAAATGAGATTTTGGAGTAAAGGTTTGAATTTACATAGAGGGTAGAAGTTGGTAGAAATTTCCTTTGCATGCCATATGTAAATTATCATTCTTATCCAAATGTTTAGGTATCCTAACCCTTTCCAACTATTACCTCAAGCTAAGTTTTAGGATGCTACATTCCCTTCTATACTTTTCTAGATTGTTACTTAGTTTCTAATAATTTTTACTAATTTTCTTTGTTTATTTTATTATATTTCGATGCATATTAGATATTTTAGGTGATTTTGAGTATTTTTACTTATATGTAAATTCATATATAATACAAATAAATACTCAAATATTTTACATATTATTTAATGATTTTTAATGTATATATATGTATATTATCTCTAACGACTTGTCAATTATCGAAGCATATTTTATGTGTTTTTGATAAATAATAGATAGTATACGTATAGCCTAATAATGTGATATTTAGTTTTTTTTTTCCTAAATCAAAACTCACAAGGTCATTTCTATTAATATTTCAAGCTCTATCGTAAAATTTGAGCTCAATCAAACAACTAACACAATCATCGTAATTTTCATGTATCGATTCTAAACCAACCGATTTTAAATTGATAACCAATTTTTGTAGGGTCTCATAGTAGGCAATTGAATTTGTTTTATCGCATCAAACTTTATGAAACATATAAAAATTATTAAATTTCTTTAGCATTTGTACAACCCTTAAATTTTGATAATATTTTATATGAGCAATCTTATTTTGTTTTAGTTGGTTACATTTATAAAACCTATATAGCCTATAAATCGATGACACTTTCGAATCATTTTGAAACCTATACCTTATAAAACCTATAAACCTTTCAATTGAATTTTTTGACATATTAAATCTTAAGGTAAATTTTCGAAGATTTGAACCCATCTATGTTTCTATAACATCTTGTTTATTTAAATCATTGCAAAGCACATATTTCATGAGTTTAGGAAAGCATGTTACCAAATCTAATTCATATCATCTTGGATCAAAGTAACATTACGAAACAAAAGTGATAGAAGAGCATATTAACAAAGAAGGCATACCATCTAGCCTTACAATTTAAAAGAAAGTTTAGTCTACTTGCTTAGAATATATAATAACAAATCCATTACAGTAAGTTTACACATATGACATTCGATGAAAATCATAAACATAATATCACAGATTGAATCAAGTTTTAAACAATTTTCTTTCTTTCTTTCTTTCTTTTCTTTATCAAATACTATTACAATGACCTTTTAGGGGGGAAGAGAGGGTTTAAATTTAGTCTCTCCCTTTGGGACATTACTGTTCATATTATTTGATTATAAAAACCTTGTTAAAAATATTCTTTTATTTTTACTATTTAATAATTCTTATAGAGTAGATATAGGATACCTTATACTTTCATTGTACATTATATATTGATACGTTAACTGCTAGTTTTAAAATGAAAGTGCATTTTATACTAACGAGTGCATTTTGCGTATACAATATAATATTAGTGAAGACCATCCCATTTCTATAAAAATTAAGACTAGCTCTCAACTATATTAATCTTACCGATGTCTAGGCAAATTGAAATATACAAAAATAAAAGAATGTAAATCTACTCCTAATTAATATAAAATATTAAATCTACCTCTAATTAATAAAGAAAATATAGAAAATCAACATTTAAAAGATTAAATCAACGAACTAGTAAATTGAAATCTTGAAATATCTCATGTATATCTTTTTTAAAATAATTCCTCAAGTTGAACTCGCAAATAAAATTTACAAGGCTTTTAATTGGATCCTCCTTAAATTGATATGGCTTCGAAATTGCTTCTCGGATTTCAAATGGCCTCATGGCTTGATGGACAACTTATGTAATCTCGACAATTCTTAGACTTATGGCTTTAATTGGACAATGGGTAATGGCTCTTGTTTTTTCCTCAATGTATGCACATGCATAGACGGTGGATTGAATTTGGAGATAGGCTTCACATGGCTATGAATGGAATAGAACATGCTAGTTGTTGATTTGACTAGAATGTTGGGCTTAAATTGATTCATCACGTAAAGATATTTGACATTGACTCACAGACCGCATTAACGATCACATGGGCTTGTGTCAATTGAAATGTAGATATGATGGGCCAAACTTCAAATATTAAGCTAGATATTGTGATTCAATTTTGGGCTTGTTATATTCATGACATGACCATGTCAATCTTTAAAACTCATAACTCTTCCAATTTAAGTCCAAATCAATTGAAACTTGATTCACTTTGTTCCTTTTCATCTCAAATAATCCATAAAATCCTGAAATCAAACTATTTTCTAATTAAGCACTAAATATCCATAAAATATGTGTAAAAATATCAAGCTAAACACATATGGGGTAGAAGATATAAAAGTGGGAAAGGAAAACTAATACTCCCTTATATATTGAGTAATCTCAAGTGCACATGCCAAAAGTTATGAAGCAGCAATTCTAAATGCAATCTCCAACATGACCTTCCTAACTCTAGTTCCAAAACTTACAAGAAGTCACTTCTAGACAACAAACAAAAGAAAAACAAACATAAAAGAGAAAAGAAAAATAAACAATCTTAAAAAAAATAATAATAATAAAGCAAGAAAATCATCAATAAAAAAATAAACCAAGTTTTAGTAGCATGAATTACAACCAAATTGAATAAAACTAAGAGGAAATAGCCAAATCCTCCTAATTGGAGGTGTCATTCGTAAAGTCGACTTCATTTTCCTCAAAATTTGCATCCCCTTCATCATCATCATCATCAACTTCTTCTCTTGAGCTTTCCTCTTCATCTCCTCCTCCCTCTTCACTTGAAGTTTAGCTTTTAAGGCCATGGTACTATCTGAAGGGAAAGGAGTCTTAAGTCAATATTTGTTGACCAAAAGGTCCCCTACACTTAAAACAAAGAATTATGTCAAAACCATAACCAAGTATGGAAAAAATAATACTATAGTTCATGTGAAACTTTTATCAAACACTTAGTGGGCATGCATGATGTAGTTATGTTCTTGAGAAATCTTTCATGCAATCCTCACAACTATTATTACACAAGAGATTCTAAGCATGCTTAATCACCAAATCTTGCGATTACATGAATGAATAGCACATTTATATTGATTAGCACTAAAATTCTAAGTGTTAAAATAAATAATAAAGCATGTAAATCAAGACAATTCGACAATTCAACACTTCCACTCATGAAACTTAAATTTGTCAATAACTAAATCTTATTTGTTACGCTACGACTACGGGCAGGGGTCAAGGGGACATCATCCCTACAAGGTTTCAAGCGTAGTGCTTCGGAAGATAAACAAAATTTTAGATTGACACGTGCAACATAGTATTGAAAAAAGCATGAAATAAGTGGAGATCTGGGTACTTACCTTGTTTTTGAAGTGATCTTAAAGTGAAGTGGAGTAATGATGATCCTTAGTAGTTTGGAAGAAAATGAAGTGTGTGTATGTTTTTTTTTCCAAGTGTATGTGCGTAAGAGAGTACAAAAGAGAGGAGGCAGTGTGTTATATCATGTAAGTATAAGTATGGAAGTGAGGAAGCAAGTTTAGGTACTATCTTAAATAGTGTGGCCAACATGACTATATGTTGTGGTCATGTAAGTGACTATAGGCAAGAAGAGAAGTTGTCTTGGGAATGACATGGTTGAGAGATATGGTCGTGTCTCTCAATCATGTAGTCTACTATAGATGCATGTTAGGGGTTCCTAAGACTAGGATGACCAGAGATACGGTTGTATCTCTGAATCGTATACTCCACTGTATATATACGAGAAAGGCCCTTAGGAATGACACTACTAGAGATACAATCATGTCTCTTGGTTATGTAACTAACTATACACTTACCTTTTTTTTTTAACTATGTCATGCAACGAATTCCTCCAATATGCTAAATGCCCTATGATCTATACATTGAACACAAAATATTAAGCCAACTTAAAAAAAAAAAGTAATAAAATAGAAAGATAATGGGTTATCTCCCACGCAGCACTTAGTTTATAGTTATCAACTTAACTATCCAACTTGTATTCATGGCAGATCAAACTGGGGCTTACATTTGCATACCTTATCTCTCATTTGTTTCCCATGTTGCTTATTCTAACTAGCATCAACCTTTACTCTAGGTAGAGCATCAATTACAGTACCAATTTTATTAGCAAAGGGGTCTCTCTTTTTCCATTGCTTACAAATATTCACATTGACCTCTTCATCTCCAACCTTTAGTGACAATTCGCTATTCTTAACATCAATCACAACTCTAATAGTAACCAAAGATGGGTTCCTTAAGATGATTGAAATCCTTAAATCTTCCTTCATGTCTAAAACAATGAAATCTATAGGGAATATAAATTTGTCAACCTTAACCATAATATCCTCAATCAATCCTTGAGGTCTTCTAATAGATCAATCTGCTAATTGAATAGTTATCTCAATCTTCTTTAACACATTTCCCAATCCAAATTTCTTTACCATCGAAAGTGGAATCAAGTTCATAATAGCACCTAAGTCACATAAGACGTTTTTTATCAACAGATTACCTATGGTGCATTCCAATGTAAACTTAGCTAGATCATTCAACTTAGGAGGGAGAGTGTCTTTAATTACATCAGTGCACTTTTGAGACAACATGACCATCTTTCACCCATTAACTTTTCCTTCTTCTTAAGAAATTCTTTCAAAAACCTTTTATAGCGAGGTGTCTGCTCTAATACATCTACAAAGGGATCTTTATATGCAATTTCTTAAACATATCTAGGAACTTGGCATATTGTTCATCATCTTGCTTCTTTTTCAACCTTCCTGGACAAGGTATTAGTGGTACATTTGGCTTTACCATGAGCTTAATAACTTCAGGAATAGACTCTTGCTATGCCACTTTGTCCTCTTGCTTGGATTTAGAAACTGCAACATCCTTTAAACCAACTTGTTTGCCTAACCTTAATGTAACTTTTTGCACTGGCACAATGGAGGTTTTTAAACTTACAGCACTATCAATCTTCTTTTCTAATCTCTCTAAACCCTCCATGATCATATTAGCAAGTTTCTCAAATGCAACTTCCTAGGCTAATTTTTCAACTTCTAGAAACCCTCATTAGGTACTGTTGAATTATGATATGTGTCATTTTATATAGTAACTGAAGTTAAAGTTTCTATCTTATCACTTGGAGCCTCAATTCTCTCCATAGTACTTAGCTCAATTTGTTGTACGGCAACCAAGCTATCTAATATCTATGCAAATTGGGTCTTTAAGTTACAAATGGTGGATTACTGGCCTTCAAATTGTGTATCCCACTTTTGCATTAAACTAATTATCATCTCTTCAAGAGTTTGCTTCTTCTCATAACTTATGTTTGTTGGATGTGCAAAAGGTCTCATAGCATTATCTTGTCATGAAAAAATAGGGTTGTGGTACCACTATAGATTAGAGGTATTATAATACATCCCCCTTGCTCTCTTTAACTTGATGGTTGTCAACATAGTTGACTTATTCCAAACATAAATTTCTAGATGGGGCGAAAGAATTACATACTTGGCATTATGAGTGCTTATGTGGGCCACCACATGATTCACAAAGTACTAAAGGATTTAAATGTAGATCAAACATGAGTCTTTTTACCTGAGTGGTCAGAGTTACTACTTGGTTTGTCAACTATGTGATCACATCAACCTCATGTCCTTGAGCAAATCTTATTTGTGTCACTCTCTCATTCTGCTAATTATAAAAATTTGTTGCCATCTCTTCAATCAGCTTGTAAGCATTATTTGACAACTAATTCATCAATGAACCTCCAGAAGCTACATCCAACATCATTTTTAACTAAGCTCCTAAACCATGATAAAATGTCTAAATCAATACCTAAGGAGGAAGCCCATGGTGTAGACATGTTTTGAATTAGTCCTTTAACCTTTCCTAAGTCTTAAACAAGGACTTGCCATCATACTATTTATAAGATAAAATCTCAATTCTCAACTTAATAGTATGGGCTAGTAGGAAGAACGTCATTAAAAATTTTTCTACCATTTGCTTCCATGTTGCAATTGTGCCAACTAGAAGGGAATTTAATCAACTTTTTGCCTCATCCCTTAGAGAGAAAGGAAATAGTTGAATCCCGATTGCATCATTTGATGCCTAATTATACTTGATCATCTTATAGATCTGCATAAAATTTGTAATGTGCTTGTATAGGTCATCTTTAACAGTACCCCTAAATTGGTTGGCTTGAATCATCTGAATAAGCTTAGGTCTTATCTTAAAATCATTAGCCTAAATGGTAGGCTTAATGATTGCATACCCAGCTCCACTAATTATAGGCACTCCATACTCCCTCAATGTATGATTATTATTAACTTATACATTAGCCATAGCTATACTCAAATCAATAATTGGATAATGCAAGTTTCTTATTAATCTCTAATCAAATGGCACAGATTCTGCTTTCTAGGTTCTTCTTACAAAAAGGACCTACAGAAAAGAAATAAAATAAAATTAGTAAACTGAAATATAATAAAAACTAATAAAACAAAAAATAAAATATTTTTATGTTTTCAAATTTCTTCTATTCTTTTTTTTTTCTTAAAGATAGAAAATTTTTTAAAAAATTAGTTAAAACTAATTATAACCTAAGAAATAATAAATAAAACACTTAGTCTATAAGCAATATTAAAATCTGAAATTAGCACCACAATTCTTGGCAGTAGCACCAAAAACTTGGATATGTTAACTAGTACTTTTAAAATAAAAGCGTATTTTTTACTAGTAAGTACATTAGGTCATGTATGTAATATAATACTAGTAAAGACTAGGTCGTTCTTGTAGAGATTAGATCTTGCTCTTAGTTATATTAGTCTTACCTATATTTAGGCAAACTGAAATACACAAAAATAAAAGAATGTAAACCTACTCCTAATTAATATAAAATATTAAATCTACTTATAATTAATAAAGAAAATATAGGAAATCAACACTTAAAAGATTAAATCAATGAATTGGCAAATTGGAATCTTAAAATATCTCGTATATATATTTTTTAAAATAATTCCTCGTTTTGGACTCACAAATAAAATATAGACATCTTTAAATTGTATTGTCCTTACATTGATATGGCTTTGGAATTGCTTCTCAGATTGCATACGGTATCATGGCTTGATGAACAACTCATGCAATCTCGACAAATCTTAGATCATGGCTTTAATCGGATGATGCGCAATGGCTCTTATTTTTTTTTTCAATGTAAACACATGTGTAGACAATGGATTGAATTTAGGAGATAGGCTTCACATGGCAATGAATACTAACTCTAGATTGGCTTGGAATGTTGAGCTTGAATTGATTCATTACGAAAAGATATTTGACATTAACTTCGACATAGACCACATTAACGATCACATGGGGTTAGTGTCAATTGAAATGTAGATATGGTGGGCCGAACTTCAAAATATTAAGCTAGATATTATGATTCAGTTTCAGGCTTGATATATTCATGACATAACTATATCAATCTTTAAAACTCATAACTCTTCCAATTTAAGTTTAAATCAAAGGAAACTTGATTCATTTTCTTCCTTTTCATCTCAAATACTCCATAAAAGCTTGAAATCAAAATATTTTCTAATTAAACACCAAATATTCACAAAATATCCCTAAAAATATCAAAAGCACTAATAAAAACTCGTTAATAAACATATGTAATAAAGCATTTATCATATACCTTAGAATGCATGTTCTAAGATAGGTATAGGATATGGAGACTTTATACATGACATTACGGAGCTGGTTTAGAAAATTGTATCTCAAACCTACTTTATGACCTTTAATAATTGGTTTTTACCTAATTGAGTAGGATATTATAGGGTATATTGTATGATAAAGTTATTCATTCACCCCTATCTAAAAGTATACTTTTGGTTGTTTTTGTGTATGTGAATATATGATCTAGCCAAAACCATTGTAATTTAGTAGCATGAATATCAATCTCTTAAGGGAATGGATTAGATTTGAATCCCACCTCCTCAAAATTGTAATGTTGTTTGAAAAAAAATAAAAAAAGAACATAGGATCTAAGGATCTTTGTAGTCTAGATGAACAAATTTTATAACACATTGAACTTTTTACAATCATATTTATTACATAATATTTTAACTCATGTTTTTTATTTATAGAATATGTTTACAATTTGCTCTTATATCTTGTTTGTTTAGATGTAACTTAGTAAGAATTTTAAAAAGGATGATGGGTAAGAATATGTTAATGCAAGACATTAAAGAATCACATAATCTACTTTTCATATATATATATATATAAGTATACATATATATACTATATATATTTTACTGTACTTTTAATAAATTCAAAATTATTAGATATTGTAATGTCTCGGAACTTGGGAAATTATAACCCTACTATATGTTAACCTTAGGAATTGAAACATTAAGGCATCTAGTAACCTACCACTTGTCTATAATTTACAAATTAGTAACTATCATCAATCTTACATTGAATATCTCTTCCAATATTAAATAAGGGTGTTGTATTTCACCACTTGACTCAAGTACATAGCACCTGCAATCATTTTGTTCAGTTATTGCAACTTTTCAAATTATCAAACATTTAACATAAATAAACACATAGTTCTAACTAGAAGTCTCATACTCCATACAATACAGAATAACAATAAGAAGTCATAGGTAACTCCCTTTACAACCCACAAAGTAAATTCATAATAGAATAATTGTTTACATCTCTCCAATGGTACCTAATAAAACTAAGTCTAACTCTAAGTAAATCCCATTGCATCATCAAAATAATAATAACTAGTCTCCTCGTCATAGTGATAATAATCATAGTTAGTCTCTTCATAAAATTTAGTATAGTCCATGGTACTTGTACCTACAACTAAAAACCACAAATCTCCAAAGGGTGAGCTGTGCTAGTACGAAACACTAAAAGCACATGTGCAACAAACATATACATGCATACATATGTGCTTTATCACACCCCAAACTAGAGAGACGTAACAGTCCTGTTGTATAAACTAACTTATAGTAAAAGCTAGCCATCTTAGTTGCTAATGTAAGTATAGCCTACACAAGGCGTTCACCACTTTACTACTTGGAAGCGCCCCATTTAGTCCTTAGTAGGAATTAGCCTATAGGGAAACTTTTAAAAATAGATTTTGAAAAATAATCTTTAAAACTTAAATTTCAAGTAAAAATTAAGTTAAAAGTTGTACAAAAGATAAAGCCTTGTATTTAATAAAAATTCCAAAAACTTCATTGTTATGGAAAGATGTAGTATCTACTAAAACTTCACTAAAATCCACAGGCTTGCAGAGCATAGAATAAATTTCATTGATTGAAAACTAGGAGTCACCTAAGGAGACCCTATTAGTTTCCTTAGAAGTTAGCACAATTGAAAAACCAAATAGAAATCTAGTCAAATAATCTTGAATTTCACTCCTTGAACCCATTCTCTTGCCTTTTGGTAAGTCTATTGGGGAAAACTACAAAACAACTATAATGGAATGAGCGACAATTTACTCAGTAAGTAAGATAGAGATAGTAGTACATATATGACATCAAGCAATTAAGGTTTTCAAGCAATTTAATTAGATATAATGTATGATCAAATAAATGCCATCGTACAATATTAATCGATCGTTGTGAGATCAGAGAAATTGTGCCCACTCTAATTTGAGTTCCAACGAGTTTAACTCGGCATTCATGAATTTGGACACCAAATTGAGGTTTATGCAATGGAGAATACGCTCCACCCAATACTACTTTTGAACTACTAACCTTAACCTGGCCGTTACCCCCTCTCCTATCAGTTAGTTCAAATTAGGGTGAAGAGAGGACCGTTTCTGCTATCCTTAATGAAGGGGTTTATGTTTAGCCTACACTTCCTAGTCATTACCCCTAATAGGTTACAATCTAAGTCCAATTAGTAGATAAACCAAGTTTGTATTAGATTACTTTTGGGTGATAAAACAAATTCAAACAGTTTAAAGCATGTAATATTATGAAGAAATCAACACATCAATCCAACACTCTAATAGCACAACAGTATTCAAGCACATATGTTATACACGCATAAGCAACTAACTTAAAATCACAAACAAGACACATAATAAAATCTCTAAGTATTCTTAACAATACTTTAAAGTGCGATGAAACACCGATCTCACTTACCTAGATACTAATGCTTATTCTCCTCATGTATCATTCTCGTCTCATCTTTCTTTGTTATCCCTAAAATTTAACATGACATCTTTAGTTTATGTTCAACATAGAACATATGTGTTCATTGTGGACATTTAAGTACATTTCCAATTATGTTAGAAAAGTTTTTCTAAGGTGTTTATTAAATATAAATAAAATAGAATACCTTCCGACCAAGGTTTTGACCTAATACAAATTGCTTCCTAGTAGCTTTTGATTTAGGTTCTAACTTTGATAAATTCTTAGAAAGTATAGTTAGTCAATTTTTTGATTTATTCACCAACTCCCAATGATCCAATATTCAGTACTAACATCTTCAAACGTCCTATTGCTCTTATATTTGGTATCTTCCATCAGACTACTCTCTGACTGAGGTTCTAATTAGGTTCTAACCTAGTCTTGTGGTATGGACTACTGTCCAAGTGGCTTTCGACTCATTTTCCGACTCTAATAAAGGTGTAAAATTCATAGACAAATTACTAGCTGATCTATTGTCAAACTCTAAGTGTGGTCAAGGATATCCAATACTAATCAACATTCTAACCACTTTCTGACACAATTTTGAAACCTCAGTCCAAAATTAGATTCTTACCTAAGGAGTTCCTGACTTACACTTTATCTCAAGGAATAGGGTAGAGTCCAAATATAAATTACCTTTTGGTAATTTTTCCACTGTACTCAACATATTCACACTAAATTATATTCTGACTTACTTTTTGATATACTTTCTAACCCTACCGCTACTAATGCATCCAACTACCTTACATATACTCCACTTGCTTTGCATTTTCAAAAGTGTAAACCCTACTTAAGTAGTAAGTATCAACTAATACTTTAATCATCCACTTCCTTTCTTCATCACACTATCATTAGTTTACAAGTATACAAAATAATTGCAAAACCTAACCTTGAATCACCAAATACCCACTTTTACTTATAAATTATCCTTCCAAAATTCATATTAAACCATTTGTAGCTACTGTTTATGAGGAAATTTAGGGTAACCATAGTTTTAAAAAATTTCATTAATCTCTTTTAATAAAATACCCTATCTAGCGCACTATTTACATTAAAACGAAAATTTTTGAAAATTTTGACAACTTAATTTTAGAAATCCAACCACTCAACATAAAAACATAACATGTTAAGAGCATGTCAATGAAATTTCAAGTCGAAACTACATGAATGAATCTTTCAAAAACCTGATTGAAAATTGTTGTACAAGATATTTTTCTTAAAGAACCCATATATGCACTCAAAATTTTGAAAATCTGATTAAAGATTTAAATTCCACATGAAAAAATACCTAAGAAAACCAAATTTCAAATTTTTTAGAGTTTGTTTGCTATTTTTCCAAAATTTTAATAAAATAAAAAAGATTGGCGACTCACCAAAGGTCCGAGCTTTGACCACCTCCTCTATCTTCAGGTGGTTTGCCTTACTCCCAAGTGGTGATTAGCATAAAGAACATGAAAAATCCCCATTTTCGTACTATTTTATCCTAATTCTTCTATCTTAACTTTTCTTCTCTTGTTCTCTTTTTCCAGAGTTTTCTTATGTCTTAAAATGACCAAACTCTCATCAAGCGAGTTGCATATAATCACCTAATGCCTCACTAACCTACTAGACCATACCAATGGATGGTTAAAACCAAACACAAGCAGCATAGAAATTTAATAGTCTAAGTTTGAGTTTAATTTAGTTAATCAACTAAACTAGTCACGTATAACAAACAACTACAGAGATCTAAAGAACAACTAATACTGTCACTTATATGTAAAGTAAGAGTAAGTCTAGAGCCAATACCTAGTATATAATATAAAAGAAAAATTTTAGAAATTAGCTTTAAGATTTCCTTTCATGTCCTAACATAGTTTCCCTTAATCTTACTCGAGTCTCAAGTTCAAATCATTGTTAACTACGTTTTTAGAACAAATTTAGAATCCTAATATTGTTTAGATTAGATTAGATTATAGTTTGGCAAGCTAGGAAACAGAGAAAAGAAGGAACAAAGGAAGGTACAAGTTCATTATTAGGAATCATAGCCGTAGAACTTAGCTACGGTTCCTTTTCTTATACTATAGAAAGTATACAGTCAAGAGTCATACTTATGGACCTTAGTCGTAATCCTTTAGTCCAAAATCCTTTTCCCCTTCTCCATGCACAACTCATTGCAATACTCCTAACAAGACCATGGTTATGGCCACGCTTGTGGTCTTTAGTCTTATTTCCCTTAAACAAACTCTTTCTCCCTCAAACACCATTCCCAACAATCTCAACAACAACACACAAACTCTGGTAATCCATCAATCCTCTACACATCATATCAAAACCTTCTCTTAATCACAACGCTCCAAAATCAACACTATAATCCTTGATACTTGATACATCAACATCAAGGTTAATACAAAACTAAAGATTCAAATTTCTTATTCAATTTCTCGTTAGAACAATACTAAGATTTGTATCACCACCTTCACCATGTTGTAACACATAAAACCAATAAGTTTTTTCACCTCTCTTTGAAGAAAAAGAAATTTTGCAACGTCAACCCAAGATAACTTACCTTAATTTTAATTTCACATCTTCCTAGCGAATCCAGCTTCTACTTGTGATTGGCACTTAAGAGTCAGAGATTTGAAATATGGGAGTTTGGTTCAATGATGGGGAAAAGGGTTATTTGCTTGTTAAATAAGAGGTTATAAAAAGATTAAGATTAATAGGAGCTCAATCTTTTATTGATTAAAATGCCCTATTAATCAATTACATGTCATACTAACCCTACTAATAACCTTATTTATTTATTTTATCTTTTATTTTTATTTTATAGGCTTTACAGATATGGTATATGGTACCATTATGAATCAAAAGGCACCATTCTTTATGCCTTGCATATTGGATTATTGGGGAGTTGATAAACATAATATGTCACGAACTAAAAACTTAAAAATAAGTCTAATCGAAAATTCAACATGTTCTTTTTGCTTTTATGATAACACTATATACTTTTTAGTCGTATATTGAACCTTTTTGGTTTCAATATATTTTTTGATAGTATTACCAAAAAGTGAATGCATTAATTAAAACTTAATGTTAAGCAGTTCATAGGCAACTTACATATGGTATCAACCTGTTTATTATTATCATTTTTTTTTTCTTAAAGGTCAATGTGTCATATATGATGTTATTTGTGGATTATACTTTGTTTATTTTGAATGTATGTATTTTTTTTCCTCATAAAAGATGTAATAATTAAATTTGAATTATTGACATTATAATTTACAAAATCAATATAAATTATTAAAAATTATATTTTAATATTTATATAGTCCTTAAATTTTGATAGTTATAATATCCCTTAAGTATTAAGTGATAAAACTCTAACCATCAAAATACTTTTGGTGTAGTGGCTTAAAATATATAAGAACTCTAAAGTTAAGCATATTTAAATTAGGTTAACTTAAAATAGATGATCTCATAAGAAACTATTGCTCCATTGAAGATATCCCCATAAGGGATAAGAAGTTGGTTGAAGTTTTAGTATTTATATATTTCTTAAATAGTAAAGTTTTTGGTTACACTCCACAATTTATACTCCAGATACTACATTTCTTTCTATGTATCTTGCATAATAAATTACTTTTCATTTTAAAATTAAATAAATTAAATGATAGTACACTTGCTAGAGTTGTTTTTTTTTTTTTTTTTTGTTTTTAACTATTATCCTTACGCTTAAAGGAGGATTGAAACTGATCTTTCTTAAAGAGATTTAAATAGAGACTCTGTGTATCAGTTACTTATTGGTAATAATTATCTATTATTATTTATTAGCTATTATAATCACTTAACTTTTATGGTAGAATTTTTCATTATTTTACCTCCTATTAAATTTTGTATGTTCTGTTAACCAACACTAGTAATTTAGCAACAAATTTACACTTATTCTTATCTTTTAATTATAATATAAAGAATATTAATGTTAAGTGTTAAAATAATGTAAAAAAAAATTATAAAAAGTGTGTATTTATATATAGGAGAAAAATTTTAATCAAACTTGTTATTTCTCGACCTTTTCTTAGAAGCAAAATAGAAAAACAAAAGGCATCAATATTAAATATTTTGTTTATTCATTTCAGGGATGTATGGTTTTATTTTTCAATTTTATCTATTAGTTCAGGTTTTCTTATATTATGATCAATTATAAATATATATAACTTAATTTTGTATATTGGTTGTGTGTATATAAAAATTAAATCCAATGATATAATGAAAGTTACAACATAATACAATTATTGAGCAAATTATATATAGGGCCGAACTAAACTATAAGAAGAAGGTAAATGTCCAATAGTTATTAGTACAGTAGAATATAAAATAAAGATAATTGATAAAAAAATTATAATAAAAAATTTGTGAAGAATAAATGAAGATGGAGAAATTTTAAAGTTGGATGACTCAAAATAACCGTATAATATGGAAATTTTTGAGCAAGAGAAATGGATATTAGCCTTAACAGAACTGAAAAAAGGTTTTTTTTTCTTTTTTTTTTTTTAAAAGAATTTCAAACTCCAAACCCTCAATATATTAGCAGTTCGATTAGTTTATGAGCTACAAAAAGTGACGACTGACAATTCCCTCCATTCTGCACATCAATTAACAACTCCCACTACCAACCAAATGTCTCTCTCTCTCTCTCTCTCACTTCTTTTTATCTTGAAGTTGATGCTATAAACGCGTAAACAAAATATATATATATATATATATATATATACTATATATATGTATGTTTATATATATTCCAACCAAAGTGTTCACTTCTCTTGTGAACAAACATGAAGTGGCCAATACAATGGAACATGTCTGGAGCCAACATGTTGATAATGTTGGTGCTTTTGTTTTCTTGGACATGTTCGGTAACATCCTCTGTGACTTATGATGGTAAATCCATTATCATTAATGGGAAAAGAAGGATTCTGATTTCTGGGTCCATACACTATCCAAGAAGCACCCCTGAGGTACAATGGCAAATGACTATCTTATTATAATTGTCAATGTGTGTGTTTAGTTTTGCATTACTCAGCAGTTCTTGTGCTTATTTCGGTGGCAAAAAACATGATGAATTTATTTCTGGGGTGTTGTAGATGTGGCCTGATCTTATTCAGAAGGCTAAAGAAGGAGGATTGGACGTGATTCAAACTTATGTTTTTTGGAACGGACACGAACCTTCTCCCGGCAAGGTAATGCAAGACAAGGGCGTGTTTCTTTCATGGAAATTGCTCTTCTTTTGCATTTTTTATAATCTAGTGTTCGTGTTGGGAAGCTCTATAATATCTACGAGATGAGCATTTCAAATGCTACATTTTTTTTTTCCAAGTATGACATTATAATTTTACGGAGAGAGAACTGGTGGTCTATCCACTAGGTATTCATAACACTGGCTTACAATAATCTTGCCTTTCAAATGCTACATTTAACGGTTGAAAAATAAAAACAATTGCATTTGATTTAAGAAAACATTGGGTTAACCTGCGGGTTTGCCACGTGTTTTTAGTATTTATTGTTTGTTTTCTAAAAACATGTTTTCTTCGGTTGATTAAGTTCAATGGGGTTCTTGAATTTTCCTTTTGCAGTACTATTTTGAAGATAGATATGATTTAGTTCGGTTCGTAAAGCTGGTACAACAAGCAGGTCTTTATGTTCATATCAGGATTGGTCCTTATGTTTGTGCAGAATGGAATTTGGGGTAAGCGTACAACATTGATTGGTATGTAAATGGTTTATATGGTTTTCTTAGGCAGATTTATGGCTTGAAACGTCTTGTTTTAATCCTTTCTGTTTCAGGGGATTTCCGGTGTGGCTGAAATATGTGCCCGGAATCGCATTCAGGACAGACAATGAGCCATTCAAGGTGGCTGTTTGGTTTTCTGATTACTCTTTTTGGATTTTCTTTCTTTTAAATTATTTTTTGACAATGTCCTATTTGTAAAATTATTTTTATAAGGCGGCAGTGCAGAAGTTCATGGAGAAAATAGTTAGCCTGATGAAGGCAGAAAAGTTATATGAGTCTCAAGGAGGTCCAATCATTCTCTCTCAGGTAATGCTGATTTTCATCATCATTTCCCTTGTGTTCAGAACGATATTTCCTATGCTTGTACATTAATAGAAGCCTTCAAACTTTCACTGCTGTATGGCATTAACGGCCTATGTGTTGACCTTATTAATGTTGCCAATATTGTCACCTAAAACTACAAAATTGTTCGATCTTGTTAAGATTTTTTTTTTCATTATATTATTATTGTTAATATTATTATTATTATTTAATTTTTACTTGACAGATAGAGAATGAATATGGACCGGTAGAATGGGAAATAGGTGCACCTGGTAAGGCCTATACTAAATGGGTAGCAGAAATGGCAGTGGGCCTTAACACTGGTGTTCCATGGGTTATGTGCAAGCAAGAGGATGCTCCTGACCCCCTTGTACGTGTTTTTTTATACAAGTGACTCTTGATTTCTAAATCTAAATTGACATGCTCTTTTCCTAGAAGCATCCTTGTTAGGAACGTCTGGTACCAAGAACTTTCTTTTTATGACAGACCTTTTATTTTATTTTGCTTTTCACAGGGACTGCTCTTTTCTGGCATTTTATTCTCTGGGGCCCTCCTTAAGCATCACTCTTTTGTCTTTTGTTGCAATTTCTTTCCCTGAAAGCCTGTCATATTTGAAATGATTGGTGTTTCAATGTATTCTACATCGCATTTCTTTTTCTTTCACTGTTGTTCATACAGTTGGAACTATTCCTTAGGCTTTTGCTACATGGAAATATTTTCTAAAATGTGGAGAGTTTGTGCTACTACGTAATTTATGACTTCTATACGGCCTTTTTTAGTACATTTAGATAGACTTATAGTGATCAATTTTTATGTCTTGTCTTGGCTGGACAACAGATTGATACTTGCAATGGTTATTACTGTGAGAATTTCCAACCAAACAAGGCATACAAACCAAAGATGTGGACTGAAGCCTGGACTGGCTGGTAAAATGACATAGACTTCAGCATAAAAGCAAAAGAAATTTCTTTTCTTTCCATTCTTTTAATGCTAGCTAGTAAAAAATAAATAAATAAATAAATATCACATGGTAAATTTCAGCTTCAATGGAATTAGACAGTTTATTTATTCCCTGATGTTATTGCTGATAATTATCTACGATCCAGGTATACAGAGTTTGGTGGGGCATTACCCCATAGGCCAGTTGAAGATCTAGCATTTTCATTTGCAAGATTCATTCAGAACAATGGTTCATTTTTTAACTATTATATGGTGATCAAAACTTTTATTTTGTTAGAATATCTGATGCTACTATAATCATCCATTGAAATTGAAATCTCACTACCATATTGTTTTGCCACCAGTATCATGGAGGAACAAATTTTGACAGAACATCCACAGGTCTCTTCATTGCCACCAGCTATGATTATGATGCCCCTTTAGATGAATATGGTAGGTACACAAGACCAGCAATTATGATTAGTCAGTAGAAAAGTTGCTTCTTCATGAATCCCTCAATTTGGGAAATCGGAAGGCTCTGGCTGTAAAATTTGGCATGATTAATTAGGACCAAGCAGGAGAAAACAGATAAGGAAGGAATAGTCTTTAATTCTTTTTCTGATTGGTGACAGATTTAGCTTTTAGAGGAAGAGGAAAATTGACAGCAATGCACGTTTTGAGAAAATTAGGCCATGATAATGTAATCCACAAGGACCTCAATAATTTGCAACATTGTACCAGGTCTACCAAGAGAACCAAAATGGGGCCATCTGCGAGATTTGCATAGAGCCATTAAGCTATGTGAACCAGCTCTAGTTTCTGCCATTCCTTATGTTTCATGGCTTGGGAAAAATCAAGAGGTATGGTTGTTACAAGCACTATCTTGTGCTTCTGTATAAGCACTTTTATATTACAATTTTTTCTCTAATTCTGGTAATTCAGTTAAGTCTATGTGCTGACCTTTGTTATTGTTTTAGGCTCATGTTTTCAAATCTCAGTCTGAAGGATGTGCAGCATTCCTCTCTAATTATGACCCACAATACTCGGTTAACGTGACTTTTGGAAGTAAACAGTATGAAATGCCACCTTGGTCTGTCAGCATCCTTCCTGATTGCAAGACCGCTGTTTTTAACACTGCTCGGGTAGGATATTACTGTTATTGATATCGAAACTCCAGTATTTTACAGTTAATTTCATATCTTGCATGATTGTAGGCAATGAGGTCTCTTATCAATTTTTTGCTTAAGATGCATGGCTGATGGCATAAAGAGGACATCTTTCCATGAAAAAGACAATTTTCTATTTTCAAGGACATTCTAGTAACGTAGGAGGTTTTTGGAGCCTAATAGATTTCATTGACATACGGTGTGTTCTTCTGTACAGCTAGGTGCACAAAGCTCTCAGATGATGATGGTACCTGTCGATGGTGCCTTCTCTTGGCAGTCATACAGTGAACAAGCAGTATCTGCTGATGATGATGATGTTACCATGCTGGAAGGGCTATTGGAGCAAATTAGCATTACTAGGGATTCTTCAGACTATTTGTGGTACACAACAAAGTGAGTATATTGCACTGAATCCTGTTCTTTTGCTTTCCTTTAACCATATGCATATATTGTAGAAATTGGAATTGAGAATAATTACATCAATTTCCCTAACTCGTCCTTCTTCAGCATTACAATTGATCCAGATGAAGGGTTTCTGAAGACCGGACAGTATCCTGTTTTGACTATATGGTCAGCTGGACATGCACTGCATGTTTTCATCAATGGAGAACTCTCAGGTAAGTCAAAACTATGAATAGACAAATGCATTTTGCTGAGCTGTTTTAACTTTAGGATAGTTTCTTTACTGGATGAATTTACACTTGTGCAGGAACTGTATATGGAGGATTGCAAGATCCAAGACTAACCTTCAGTGACAGGGTGAAGCTGAGGGTTGGTGTTAATAAATTAGCTCTTTTAAGTATCTCTGTTGGGCTCGCAGTAAGTTTTTATTTTTCCTCTCCAGATTTATATCATGAATGTAATGGCAGACTTCTCTTTTCAGTAAGTCATTATTTATATGTGAAAGAACTGAGAATTTGAAATTGACATAATTCAGAATGTTGGACTTCATTACGAGACCTGGAATGTGGGAGTACTTGGCCCCGTGAATTTGAAAGGCATGAATTCTGGGACATGGAATTTGACGCAGTGGAAATGGTCCTATAAGGTTTGCACTCGACTCTTCATGCAGGCACTCAAACAACGAAAGACTTATTTGATTGCAGAATGTAATGGAAGATTAGAACTTATAGTGAAAACACACAATCTTTCTCTTTCCTCTTTTTTTTTTTTTTTTTTTTTTTTTTTCCTAGTACAATGAAAACACATCCTTTAACCTACCTCTCTTCTTAATGTTCGTTCGAAGAATAGTGCAAGTTATAAGAAAAATTCCAATTGGACATGACTCCGTGGCTATGACTGAAAAAAGAAGCTCAAGAGTCTTTTCCTTTTATCTATACAGGTTGGTCTGAAAGGTGAAGATTTGCATCTGGATACCATCAGTGGAAGTTCATCAGTTGAGTGGGCAAAGGGAGCATCATTAGTCATAAAACAGCCCCTAACATGGTACAAGGTAAAAATGTCCCCATTACCCTGAGATACCATTCTATAATTGTGAAGAACTCAGTTAACGTGTCATTTTTGCAGACTACTTTTAATGCGCCTGCAGGAAATAATCCACTAGCCTTAGATATGAGTAGCATGGGAAAGGGTCAAATATGGATAAATGGTAGGAGCATTGGCCGCCACTGGCCTGGATACATAGCACATGGCAACTGTGGGGATTGCAATTATGCTGGAACCTTTAACGAAAAAAAATGTAGAAGTAATTGTGGAGAGCCTTCCCAAAGATGGTAGCTTATGTTTCTCATCTTTCATTAAATATATGTAGCTCAAGAGAGGAGATCATTGACAAATTTGTCAACTTCAGGTATCATGTTCCTCGATCATGGCTGAACCCCAATGGGAATTTCTTGGTAATCTTTGAAGAATGGGGTGGTGACCCAAATGGACTTTCCTTGGTGAGAAGAACAACAGAAAGTGTCTGTGCTGATATTTTTGACAATCAGCCTTCACTTCGTGATTGGCATATAGCAGCTGGTAATCGCCATCCTAAAGCTCATTTATGGTGCCCACAAGGTGAGAAAATCTCTGCCATAAAGTTTGCTAGCTATGGAACCCCTCAAGGGACATGTGGGAACTATCAAGAAGGAAGCTGTCATGCTTGGAAGTCATACGATGCTTTCCAAAAGGTGCGTTGAACTTTCATGATTACATTTGCTACTCCTTTGCTCATTGTATCTATAATTGTAGTGTATCCAGGGCTGTGTAAATTAGACATTTTCAGAAATTTGAGGAAACAAATATTTTTCAATCACTTGTTCTTTTTTTCCTTTTTTATGTTATGGTATTCACCCTGCACCTGCCAGAATTACTACTGCTTTCATGACTTTGAGATTACACTTGCATATCCAGTCAGATAAACATTTCAGGGAACCGATTAAAATAGTGGGGTTAAGCTCAGTTTGTAATTTATGGTCAAAGTCTGCATGTAGCATATCTGCTGTTACATAATCTCAGATCTGCGTTGGCCTAGTTAACAATGGAGGTTTCTGCAGAAGTGCATTGGGGAGCAGTCTTGTTCAGTTACAGTAGCTCCTGAGGTTTTTGGAGGTGATCCTTGTCCTGGTGTTACAAAGAAGCTATCTGTGGAGGCTATCTGTAGCATTTTATCATCTTCTGCAACTTAAGATTACACATCCTTCATGGGATGCAACTGCACAATCTCCTATGTCCTTATACAACTTTTCAGACATCCTATGATCTCATGAAAATATTAGGGGAAATGCTCCTGTACACAAGCAAATTGTTACTTCAGAACAAAATTGACAGATATACAAAATCGCATTTCGATTGGCTGATTTCATTGCTCCATTGTATCATCTCCAGGGAATTCTATTTCATTCCCTTGAATTACACAGTAATAAATTATTTTTCTTTCACAATTCACTGGTTTGAGATTGTTTTCCTTTTTACTTTTTCTTCTGCTATTGTGAATATCATCGAGCATGTTTAAATTGATGGCTACAAAACTAGGAGACAACCCAGTTGAGATGGCAAGGTCAAGAAATTACTTATGAAGTTGGACAGTTTGCATCTTTAATCAAATTGTTGGAACAACATGCAAAAGATGCTTTTGATATTATCATTTGAGGCGCCAATCTATTTCTGTAACAATATGTAATGATGGCACAAAGTGCCTCCATTGCATCTCCATATTTTTGTTTTAATGTTAGTGCAAGCATTGCTTTTGCATGTTCAAAGATCACAGTGCATACAGAAATTTTCCTCACACAAATGCCGAGGTTCCTTTTCTGGTTACTCTGGCATTTTGGGTGTCCAATGATCAGTTCTGGTGGGTTTGTTATCCTAGAGAAGTAGCTGCCAAGGAAAATGCTTGATAGACGGTAAGCTACATGAATCTTTAGCTTCTATGCGACAAGTTGATATGAAGTTTTTATATGACTAGGAAAAATTAGTGGTGATTTAGAGATGTGTTATTTTGCTCTTGATTTTTTCACTTCATAAATAGATTCAAAATTTTCTTTTGTGGATTGTGTTTGTAGATTTAACATTAATGTTAGTAGCTGAATAAATGTTGTAAGTCAGTAGAATCGATGCTATGGGGTAGTTGTAGTTGGTGTAGTATTACTAATTGCTACAACCATGTTACGACTATCCATAAATAGGTCCTTTTACATATGATATGTGTATAACTTGAAAGTAATTCTACATTATATTTTTCATAGAGCCAGTTGATTCTAATTGGTCTCTATTGAAGTCATCTAATAAAGTAACTATAACCATTTTTTTCACTTTCTTAATATTTGACTATTTTATATTTGAAGTATAATTGTAAAATTTGCAAAAGAAGTTATCTAATAAAGTAACTATAACCATTTTTATCACTTTCTTAATATTTGACTACTTTATATTTGAAGAGTAATTGTAAAATCTGCAAAAGAGGTTTTCTTTTGTAGGAAAGTGTAATGCTAGTTTCGTTATTCCTTATTATTTTTAGTGTATTTTTTAGTTTTCTAATTATTTGTTTCTAGTTTATGTTTATATTTTTCGAATATAAAAGAATAAAGATTGAAGGCTTCTAACCTATTTTCCACATGGTATCAAGCCATTTGAGCCTAATTAGATTATTCACCTAATCATAGGTGAAAATACTTTAGCACAAACAAAAACCTCTTACTCAAATTTAGATTTGGTTTGCTCCATGAAATTGACTTAATAGTTGGAACCATCATGAATCTTAGTCAGCCTAAGACCTATGTTTCACTAGGAGATCACTTTCTACAAATCACCCAACACAAATTGAATGGTGGAGATTTTTTAGAGTGATATCAATTAGTGAAACTTATGATCCAAGGAAGATGAAAATCAGGTTACTTGAGTGGAACATGTTAAGCTCTTGTGGCTGATTTTTAAGAGTACAGTATATGGGAGTTAGAGAATGCCATGGTAATGGCAATATCTTGTAATACTATTAAAGAAATTTGGGATACGATTCAAGAGATGTATTTAGACATGAGAATACATTACAATGTTTCTACCTATAGTTAAGGCTAAGGCTCATTACTCAAAGTAATTGGATTGTAACCAAGTATTATAACACTCTAATGGATTTATGGTGGGAACTTCACATGCTTAATGATTTTGAGCGAACATGTAATGAAAGTAGCTTGAAATTTGCAAAAATGCAAGAGAAAGATAGTGTTTGATTTATTGTAAAGGCTGAATACTAAATTGGATGAAGTAAGAGGCTATTTGTTAGGATAGAAACTACTCCCTTGCCCGAGGGAAGCCTTTGCATAGGTTAGAAGAGAGGAAACACAACGATGGTTAATGGTCCTTATGCCCTCACTCGATCAAGGGGCTTTGAGCTCTGTATTGACAGCTAAGAGGGAAGTTTCTCTTGATAAGTTATGGGGTAATTTGTGTAAGAGACCCACTTATTCACATGAAATGTGTTGGAGACTTAATGGAAAACCATTGAAGCTAAGAAAGCAAAAGACAAATCCACGGCTAGCATAAGTAGCTAAGATTACCAATGAAGAGTATTAGATTAGTGGTGTAAGTCTAACTTCTAGCCAAATAATGATACGGAAAAAAAGGAGTTAATGAAACAATGCCCCTTAATGCAGCATCACACAGAAGTATATATCTCTTATCCTCTGAGAAAGATGTTAATAGCAAATGGATGATAGATATAGATGTGATAAACCATACTTGTAATTCATTACACTATTTCAAGTCTTTTTCCCCTAATATTCATAAAGTTTGAGTTGCTAATGGAGACTTTGTTTTCTCCAAAGGAAAGGGGTTGTCCAAGTAAATTAACAAGAGATGTGATATGCAAAGTGACATTCACTTCTTCTTCTTGTATCTTTCAGGACCAATCTTCAAAGAGGATGATTGGCAGTGTTGAGGAAGCGAATGGTCTTCATTACCTAGATGGTTATGTCAATTTTAGGTCCGTAGTCTCTACTAGAAATAATGGTGAAATCATGTTATTGCACCAACATTTGGGTCATCAAAATTCCCTCTATATGTTAAGATTGTATCCAAAATTATTTATGAATAAAGATGTTAATGTTCTTAAGTGTGAGCACTGTATTTTTTCTAAGTTTGCCAGGAAGCCTAACCTGACTCAACCTTATGAATCCTTTAAACCTTTTTATTTGATCCATATTGACATCTGGGGATCTTCAAAGGTCAGTACATTGTTTGGGTATAAATGTTTCATTACTTTTATTGAGGACCACTTAAGGGTATGTTAGGTGTTCTTGTTAAAGAGAAATCAAAAGCATACAACATATTCATAGATTTCACAAATTAGTGTAAGATGTGTTTTAAACTTAAATTCGGATTCCATGTACTAATAATGGTAGAGAATACTCCTTTAAAGACTTTGAATATTTATGGGAACATGGAATTATATACCAAAGCTCTTTTATTTATACTTCACAACAAATGGAGTATCTGAAAGGAAGAACAAGCACCTAATTGAAACAGCTAAGTCCTTAATGATAACAAACTTAGTTCATCATTAATTTTAGGGGGAAGCTATTTTCAATCATCTTCCTTCTAAAACACTTAACTATCGAACTTCCTTCAATATATTCCTAAAACACTTTACCTCTAAGAGTTTTAAGATGCATTGCTTATGATTTTAATAACTTGATAAACAGGAATAAACTAGAAGGAAAAGCCCTTTAGTGTATTTTCATTAGTTATTCACCTATCCAAAAAGGTTATAAATGCTATCGCTTACCGTCAAAATGGGTGATAGTCACTTCTAATGTTGTATTCCTTGAACACAACTTATATTACAAGACTGATAATTAGCAACTGATTAAGGAATTTGTTGAAAATGTTTGTTTGCCTCTAGTTCTTGATCTTTGCGAGTATACATATTCTCAAGAGTAATCACTTAAGAGATGTGTCAAACACCAGTAAACCTATTGAGTTCAATTTTAATGAGTCACATGAAACAGGTAATATAAGGCAAGTGTTGTGTATCTATACCAATAGACCTAAGCTTCCTCAAATCATGCTAACATCTCATCTCGAAGAAAGGTCCAAAGTTTGTAGGGAAATTAATAACAATCTGATACAAGACATGTTAGACCAGGTTCATGATGCCACTAAGGTGATGAATGAAAGCTAAGAATCAAATAGAAAAGTTATGTTAGGTATCCAATTTTAAATTATTTGTCATATGTTAATGTTTCACCTACCTTTAAGAAATTCTTAGCATACATTGATGAAGAGAAGATACCATGAAAAAATTGTGAAGTTATGGCTCAAAAGAAGTGGAAGGATATTATTTTAGAAGAAATGACTACATTACATTGAAATAATATATGGGAGATGTATGATCTTTCTAGTGGTAAGAAGGTGGCTAGGAGCAAGTGAGTGTAACATTAAATACATATTTGATGGGAGCATCGAAAGATACAAAGCTCAACTTATAGCCTAGGGATATACACAAACTTATGGTTTGAACTATGAGGAGACTTTTGCACCAGTTGTCAAATTGAACTCAATCAAAATAATATTGTCTCTAGTAGCCAATCTTAATTGGTTGTTATATTAATTGGATGTTAAAAATGCATTTCTCAATAAGGACTTTAAAGAAGAAATATAAATGTGAATTCTACTTGGATTTGAAGCAGAAGAGACAAAAGGGAAGGTATGCAAACTCAAGAAATCTTTATATGGCCTGAAACAATTACCTAAGGTTAAAAAGTTTAATGAGACTTTATTAAAGTTTGGGTATTGTCAAAGTTAAGCCGAGCACCTTTTGTTTGTTATGTTTGGAGAGAATGGAGGAAAATCTATTGTCATTGTATATGTCGATGATATTATTGTGGTAAGTGATGACGTGAA
The DNA here is from genome assembly GCA_024138005.1 of Lumnitzera racemosa. Lineage (NCBI taxonomy): Eukaryota > Viridiplantae > Streptophyta > Magnoliopsida > Myrtales > Combretaceae > Lumnitzera > Lumnitzera racemosa. The sequence goes on from JAMXBC010000007.1 coordinate 39,800,174, forward strand.
ATAAATAGCAACTTTGAAGAAGAGAATTAGAGAGAAATTCAAAACAAAAGAGTTGGGAGATCTTAAGCACTTCTTAGGCATAAAGGTTGTACATTTGAGAAAGGGAATCTTTATTAGCTAACACAATTATATTGTAAACTTAAAGAAACAAGGAAACTTGGTTGCAAGCTTAAGGATACTCCTTTCTTGCCAAATTGGAAAAACTGGTCACTAAATAATGATAGTCTAGTTGACAAGGAGAGATAATAAAGGCTTGTGGGTCGCTTGATATATCTATCTCTGTTTAGACCAGATTTAGCACTTGCAATTAACAAGGTGAGCCAATTTATGCACTTACCAATGGCTCAAGATTACCCAATTTTTTTTATTTTCAAGGTTAGGGTTGTTTCTGTAACTAGATAACCAGCATTGAAAAAGCATCATAAAGAAGCAATACCTTAAGAGGATACTAGGAAAGGGAATTTTTACAAAGTAGAATGATTGTAGAGATTTGGCTATTAAGGTGGATGCAGATCAGGGTGGAGATAGACTTGATTCAAAGTCAATTACTAGTTTTTATGTTAAGGATTAGGGTAATCTAATGACTTGTAGAAGGAAAAAACAAGCCATGGTTACAAGAAGTAGTGGGGAAGGTAAATTTTGAACCATTGCCTAAGGGGTATGAAATTATTTGGTTGCAAAGGTGGCTAACAGATCTAAAAGTTGAATGGAGTAATACTTTACTATATTGTAATAGTAAATTAGTGATTGGTATAGTAGAGAATCTTATACAACATGAAAGAATGAAACATGTTTGAATTGATAAGAACTTTATCAAAATTGAGTGTGAAAATGGAAGCATCTAGCTAGAATGTATGCCTACTAAGGGTTAAGATGTATTGACAAAGTCCTTAGCTAAGCTACCGTTTAAAGAGTTATTGTCCAAATGAGGAATGATTGATATCATTTCCTTAGCTTGAGGGGGGTATAGGAAAGTGTGATGTTAGTTACCGTCGTTATTCCTTTCTGATGTATATTTTATTTTTCTAATTTTTCTTATTATTTATTTCTAGCTCATGTTATCGACTTATCCATATTTTGTGGATAAAATCTAGTAGTTGGGATATTTATTTATTTGGTTAGGTCTGCATAAGTCTGGGGGAGATTGAGTCTATCTTAGATATGCTTGTTATGTCTTCTCCCTTATATACATTTTTTTAATATCAAAGGAATAAAGATCGGAGGCTTCTGAACTATTTTCCACATGTTTATCTTTAGAAGAAGGAAAATGAGAAAAAAACAAAATACAAAAGTAGTTAGTGACACAAGATAGAAAAGTTAAAGATGGAAGTTTCAATTCATGAAGTAAAGTAGTTGTGTTACAGAGGAATGTAGATTTATTGGGGTTTTGCTATTTTTTCTTTCATCTTTCTTGAGTGTAGTTTTTCTATATGTGTGAAGTGGATTACATATGGATATAAATGTGACTAGGATAAACACACTATATTAAAGATTAAACTTGAAGTCACATTTCAATATCAAAGGGCAAAGGCATAAGTGATACCATCAATATCAAACTTGAAGTCATGTTTCAATATCACTATTGTTTTTTTTCCTTATGTTTTAATTCATTGTTCCTTTTTAAGATTGTTGTATAAAGAGCATGGATCTTTTGAAACATTGCCATTTTAATTAAAATGTTGCATCTCATGTTAGGATTTGAGGCTTTGCCAAATGGATGATTTTAAATTTATGGAAGAAAGCACTTAGATGTTGATTTTGAGGATGATTAGATAAGAATATGACAATTGGCATTTATATAAGTAGTATGCTACATGTTGAAAAGAAGTGTATAGAGTGGGTGTTCATCCATACAATGTCCATGATCAATAGCTAGAATTACTTTCATCAATAAAAAAAAAATAAAAAATCAGATTTGAAAAAAACTTTTGGTTTAACTAATAGATCATAAAAAATGTTAGCTTTTGAAAGCTTATTTAGAATGTTAAAAGTAGCAAACATCTTAGAGACATACGATGAGCATCAATCAAAGGCAACTTTCTACATATTTTAGCATATAATGTTAAGAACCATTTAGTGTCTTTTTTTTTTTTATTTAAAAATGCAAGGGGGAACCTCCATAGTATGCCTAAGGCACTAATTTTTTATAAAGATGAATTTCTTAAGCAACCCGATGCTGCATAGTTATGCAAGTACTCAACGATAGTAATCAATCAATTCTATACTTATACGGGGTTAAAAAATTATCAACTCATCTATCATTATAAAAGTTAAAACTTTTACACCTTTATGCAGTTCCTTTCGTTAATAAATAGGAGCTATATTGGAGTAATTGATGAAACACAAATTTATGTGGAAGTATTTAATGTTGAGTTATCAATTTTCAAGGTAAGAAAGAATATTCAACAAGAAATGAATTGATTGATTTTTTTTTAATTATTATTATTGTTTAACTTAAGATTTACAAATGTATTACCTTATAAGGGTTCTCCTATAGATTATAGGACAATAAAAGATATTTTTTTTTTCTAAAGAAGATAAATTGAAAATATCTCAAGGTAAAGCAGTTGCCTACATAAGTAAGTTTCTTTTTAAATTTGTGCATACACCAGCATGTTTTATTTAATAGGAAAACATAATTATTGATGCTAGCTACGTGATAAGAAGTAGACTACTAGGTATTCAATATCACCTTAAAGAGTATTTGACACGTGTACTGAAGAATCTTTGTGAGTTTTATAACCATCAACATTTGTGTTTGGGGTAACTTTACTTACAGTTTCCTATTATATTTGTGGTAAAAGTAGGATAAAAAACTCACCATTTATTATTGATAGAACTTGAATTTATGCACATTTAGTGGCCTAGAAGGATAAATACAAATCTTCTAGCTAAAAATAAAATAAAAACAACCAAATTAGGAAAGGATAAGCTAAAAGATCCCTACAACTTAATCCTTATGTACTACTAAGATAGCTCTACAAAAAATAAATAAATAAATACATAAAATTATTGTACTTTTCTACCCCCTCCCCTCTTATGATGAGGAATAGATATCCATCATTCTTAACTTAGACAATAAATCTACAAAAATTTGCTTTGCCAAGGACTTGGTCATCACATCTACCTCTTGACTCTTAGTTAGGATATACTTCAGTTGAACTCCACCATCTTTAATTTTATATTTTATAAAGTTTATGTCAATTCGCACATGTTTCATCCTTTCATGTTGGATGGGATTCTTTACCACATTAAGTGCCAATTAGTTGTCACAATATAATGTAGTAGACTTCTAGCTCACCTTCAAATATGTAAGTAGCCTTTACAACCAAATGATCTTTCATATTCCTTATGTAATGGCTCGATATTTAGCTTCCGCATTACTCCTAGCCACAACAGGTTGTTTCTTGCTTCTCATGTCACTAAGTTATCCCATACCTCAGTACAATATCCAGTTGTAGACTTTGAGTCAAGCTGATCACTACCCCAATCAGAATCTACGTACATAATCAAATCTCGACAATCACTTTTCTTAATAAACATGCCTTTTTCGGAAGTTCCCTTAAGATATCTAAGTATATGGTCTATAGCCTCTTCATAATGCTTAGTTGGCAAGTGCATAAACTGACTAACCATACTTATAGCAAATGTTAAATCTGGTCTTGACAAAGAGAGATAAATCAACTGTCTAAGAAGCCTTTGATATCGTTCCCTATTGACTGAAGCATCATTTTCTTGTGACCAATTCTTCCAATTTGGTGGCAATAGAGTATCATTCAATTTACAATCAAGTTTCCATGTTTCTTTTAGCAAGTCTAGGATGTATTTCCTTTGACAAATAAAAATTCCTTTGTTTGTTCGGGTTGCTTCCATACCTAGGAAGTACCTTAAGTCCCCTAATTCTTTGGTCTTGAACTTTTCTTTGATCCTCTTCTTCAAGTCTGCAATTTCAGTGGCATCATGACTTGTGACAATTACATCATCCACATATATGATTAAGATAGATTTCTTTCCATCAGTACCAAATTTCATAAAAAGAGTCTGTTTAGCCTAACTCTGGTGATATCAAAATACTAATAGTGTTTCACTAAACTTTTTGAACCAAGTTCTAGGTGATTGTTTTAACCCATATAGAGACTTGTTTAGTTTACATACTTTTCCTTTAGCCTCTTTTGATTCAAACCTAGGTAGAAGCCTCATATATATCTCTTTTTCTATGTTCCTGTTCAAGAATGCATTTTTAACATCTAATTGATGGAGAGGCCAATCAAGATTAGCAATTAAGGGTATTATAACTCTAATAGAGTTTAACTTTGCCACTAGTGCAAAAGTTTCCTCATAATCTAATCCATAAGTTTGAGTGTAGCCTTGTGCTACTAAGTGAGCTTTGTACCTCTTTATGCTTCCATTAGATCTATATTTAAATACTGAATTCCCATTTGCTCCTTATTGCTCTCTTGCCCATTAGTAAGTCACAAACTTCCCATGTATTTTTTTTTTTTTTTTGTAAAGCTTGCATTTCTTCCGTAACAGCATCCTTCTACTTCTCATGTGATAGAGCTTCACCAATATTCTTAGGTAATATCTCCTTATCAATGCATGTTAAAAACGCCTTAATATTAGGAGACACATTTGCATAAGATACATAATCAGACATCAGATACTTGGGACAATTTCTCTTCCCTTTTCTTAGAGTTATAGGAATGTTCAACTCTTGGTTGATATGCTGGAGGTCAACTACATTCTGATCAGGTTGAGAAGGAGCAACGCCACGTACTTCTTGTGCTTCATCGTCATTCGATTACACCGGATCACTATCATCTTGCAGCAAACCACTATTAACCTCTATATTCAACTTGGACCTCTCTCTTAGGTTAGACGATTGCATATTTTGAGGATGTTTGGGTCTCCTGGAAGAGACATGCAATTCAAGTTGAGTTCTATTATCCTTTTGAGACTCATTGTCATAAGTTTCATGACTAACTTCAAGGCTATGATAGTCAACAGATTTGACTCCACTTGAACTTAGGGTTAGACCATACCAATCATGAACTAAAAGCAAACACATATTTTTCTCAAGATCCATACTTTGCTGTTAACTTAACTGACCACAATAAGGACTTTGTTCAAAAAAACACTACATCAATAGTGACCAAAACTCTTTTTGATGGTAGATGATAGCATTTGTACCCCTTTTGAAATGGAGAGTACCCAATAAAAACACATTTAAGGGCTTTTCCTTCTAGTTTTTGTCTATTAGTGGAATGATTTGAAACATATACGGTGCATCCAAAGATTTTAGTGGTAAGGAATTGAACACTCAAGCATTCGAGAAATACTTGAGAAAGATACTTAGAGGAGTTTGATAATTAAGTGTTTTTTAAGGCATTTTGTTAATAAGATAAGTTGAAGTCAAAATAGCCTCTCCTTAGTAGTAATGTAGAACTGAGATAGCTATCATTAAGGAGCGAGTTGTTTTAAGTAAATGCCTATTTTTCTTTTCAAATACTTCATTCTTTTATGGAGTATAAGCATAGGAGCTTTGGTGAATAATACCGTATTCACTTAGATAGCTCTCAAATTCTTTAGAAAAGTATTCTCTCCCATTATTAGAATGAAGAATTTATATTTGGGCTTGGAAAACATTAGATTTCAACCGATGGAATCTTTAGACTATAGTATATGCTTCTAATTTTTCTTTTAAAAAATAGACCCAATAAACTTTAAAGTGGTCATCAATAAAGGTTATGAACCACTTATAACCAGATAAGGCAGTAACCCTTAACGGTCCCTAAATGTCACTATGAACAAAATAAAATGGTTTAGAAGGCTTGTAAGAGTGAGTAAAGTAAAATTTCTTAGCAAACTTTGATATTACACAATGTTCACATTTGAAATTTGAAACATCTTTATTGAAGAATAACTTTAGATACAAGTAAGACATAAACAAAGTTTCGATGACCGAGGCATTGATGCTATAACATTATTTTAGAATTATTCCTAGTAGAAACCAAAGACCTATACTTAACTTGACCTTCCAAACAATATAGCCAATTCAACACCTCAGCATTACCAATTGTCATCCCTAAAGATTGGTCCTGAAAAACACAATAGAAAGGAGTAAAGATCACTTTACATGTCATATCTTTAGCTAGCTTGCTAACCGATAATAAGTTCTATTTCAAATCATGGACAAAAAGAATCTCATACAAATATAAGCTTCCAATTTTAGCTAATCCTTTCCTTTTAGAATAAATACTCTCCCCATTAGCTACTTGAATACTGTGTACACAAGGTTGGAATTCCATACAATAGGACAGTGAATTACACATATAGTCTATTGCACTAGTGTCAATTATCTAATTATTACTGGAAATATTCTGAATAAAAGGCAAGTGTATACCTTTTTATATTGTTGAAGCAAGAGACATTAATCCATTAACTCCCTCCTTTTCACTCATAACTTGAGTATTATCAAGCAATTTGTTAAGAATGTTCACCTAGTTAGAAGTTAAGGTCATACCAAATTCATGTTCTTAATTATTAGTCACCTTAGCCACCTGTGCAAGTCTAGGAGCTATCTTCTATTTCCTTAGTTTAGTTGACCTACCATTCAACTTCTAACATGTCTTACGCGCTTAATAAGGCTGCTTATAGAAATCACACCACTACTTGTCTCGAGTGGTTTCCTTCCTAACAATTAATGGAGAGTTTGGGAAAGCTTGATTCAATTGGGATGAGTGAGTTGTCACCATCACCCGTCTTCAAGTTTCTTCTCTTCTAACTTCTACAAAGACTTCCTTCAGGCTTGGGAATGGTTTCTGTCTCAATAATCTTCCTTTCGCTTTATCCAATTTAGTATTTAACCCCTACAAGAAATCAAACACTTTATCCTTTCCTTGCATTTTTGTAAACTTCATATCATCTTCAGTATAAGTCCAATTAGTATTATAAAATAAATTAAGTTCTTGCCATAATTCCATAAGAGAATTATAATACTCTATAACTCTCATATTACATTAAGTTGTTAGTTGTAATTTCGATCAAAGTTCAAAGCATTAGGAAGTGTTTTCCATATTGAAGTACATTTCTTATACCATGTTTGAAATTTCTTTAATTGTGTTATAGAATAAATATAGCCTCCCAATCTTAGGTTCCATTGAATTTACAAGCCATGCTATTACCATGGCATTCTTTGCTTCTTATGTACTAAACTCTGAGGTATTGTGATCTCGTGCTTGACTAGTTCCTGTTAGGTACCCAAACTTTCCTCTACCACGAATGACTAGTTGGATAGATTGGTGCCATTTACAAAAGTTACTACCATTCAATCGACGTTATGTGCTTTGGAGAGAGTTTTCACCTAATGATATGGCTAATTTTGACAAATGAGGGTTCACATTTGTGTGGCCAGTTTGTCTACTTTCACGAAAGGAGCCTAATTTGACCCTTGAATCAGGGGTTTTGATTCTTCCCGAATTATCATAACCATCTCTAGTGACTTAATCTATCTTGACAAGAATGGCTCTGATACCATGTGGAAAAAGTCGGAAAAAAAAAAACTCACCATCTATTATTAATAGAACCAGAATATATACAAATTCAATAGCTTAAAAGGATAAATACAAATTTTCTAACTAAAAAAACAAAAGAAAACAAGACCAGGAAAGGATAAGCTAAAAGATCCCTACAACTTAATCCTTATGTACTACTAAGATAACTCTACAGAAAAAATAAAATATAAATACATAAAATTATTGTTCTTTTCTACAATATTAAATGCCATTAAGAGATACTATACATTTGAAACGCAATGTGATATCATTTTAGCTTGTAGTATATTATGAAGCTTTTTTAATAGATGTTAATCGACATAAGGCCCTTATATCCACTTGAACATGATCTTTTAAACACAAGACTAGAAAATCATGGTCAAATATAGGATAAAGATATAGCTAATTCTAGATTAGGATAAATTCTAAGAGACAATATTGTAGCACAAATGTAGAACGATTATGTATACATAATTAAGACTAACAATCTCATGTTGTTGTAAATAATATTCGGCTATTTAATTTTCTCTGTTTTGTGAAGTACTTGGTTTTTGTTTTCATATTGCAACAATACTTGACTTAGTAATAGATGTGAGCTTGTTGTGCTTCTATATTTCTTTTATTATATTAGTATCATGTAAAGATATCTCTACTTCTTTAATTACTTGGTTTAGAATTTGCAATTATTATTACTATTTTCCTTAGATACATGTATCAAGTTTGTTTTTGTTGAAGTAACAAGAAAATGGATAATGGAAATAACAACAATGAGTATACTAAAGGTGAAAGTACAAAAACTTCATTAAACTAAATTAATGAATGAATACCTCATTAATGCTTTCTACAATCAAATGGTTGATGAGGACAAGCAAGACACTCACAGCAATATCGAGAAAATCAAGAATAGATGTTTAGAGACATTCAAGCCTAATTTTTATGAAGTGCTTAATTTCTTTAACAATTTAAGCTATTTTAAGTAGATTGCTAAAAGTTTATGTTTTGGGTTGTATTTCTTTAGGACTCTATTTTGCTAGGATGGCTACTACTTTAAGAAGATTTTGTAAGATTATTTGTAGGTTCAAATTTTGGTTTACATTAGAACTTATGAAAGTAGTTTCATTAGCAATTACTGCATGCTTCATTATCCCATTTATCAAGTTTCATCATCATTTCAAGTCCTATTCATAGACACATATGAGAAGTGAACACACTAAGTAGAGTATACATGAGTTCGAAATAAACATCATAACTTCTTTTCTTACTATCTAGACCTGAATCTTATTTTAGGACTCTATAGTAGTATGCATTATAGTTTTTAAGTTATTAGAAGAATTTGACAAAGCTTGGCTTGGAGTCGAGCTCAAGTGACATAGTTAACATTAATTTGATGCTTTGTCAAATGATCATATTATTTGCATTTCTTTACTGTGTATCAATTCAACCTGTAGAATTTTTCCTTATTTATATAAAATTGCCGATGGTGGAAGCTTCATATTCCTTTGCTATTGATCATTTCTTAAATCAATACCGCTTTCAATTGATTTGAAGATGGAATTTATCTTTTTGATGAGATGATTTAATTACCAACCATAGATAGATGTAGCTATGAATTTAAAAGCCATGTAGCCATTAATTAGTTACATAAAGTGACTTTTTTTGCTAATTTGAGACTAAGCCTTATATCTATCTTTATTGACTTTCTATTGGTTATGCATTTGGATAAGAGTAAAGATTACTTAGTAAAGTTATAATGTTATTTTGTTCTTTTCATTTCCTTTATATTAGTTAAGTAAGGGAAAGAGAAATATTTTTACCTATTTATTTTCCTTGATTTCCTTTTTTTTCTTGTACTTTTCACAGGTTTCTTCCATTCCCGCTTGATTAAAGTTATCGACATGGTGTAATAGTTATAACAAGTTTATAAATTACAAAAGTGACAACTAACAATTTTCTAATTAATTCCTCCCCTGCTAACCAAATATTTCTCTCTTCTTGTTTACTTCATTTTATGTTGAAGTTGATGTTGTAAATGCGTAAACATAGAATGTATATAACTTAACAAACCAAAGTGGTCATTTCTCTTGTGAAAAAGACATGAAATGGCTAGTCATATGAACATGCCTAGAGCCAATGTGTTGATAATGTTGGTGTTATCGTTTACTAAGATATGTTCTGTTACATCCTCTATGACTTATGATGGTAAATCAATTATCATTAATGGACAAAGAAGGATTCTTTTTTTTTTTCTGAGTCCATTCACTATATAAGAAGCACCCTTAAGGTGCCATGGCAAATGACTGTCCTATTATAATTGTCAATGGGTGTGTTTAGTTTTATATTACTTAATAGCTCTTGTGGTTATTTGGGTTGAACAAAATAATGAATCATTTTTAGGGGTGTTGTAGATGTGGCCTAATCTTATTCAAAAGGCTAAAGAGGGAGGATTAGATGTTATTCAAACTTATGTTTTTTTGGAATGGACATGAACCTTCTCTTAGCAAGGCAATGCAAGATAAGCATGTATTTATTTCACATATGACTTCTCCTACTCTTTTTTTAGCATCTATTATAATCTAGTATTTGTTATTCTTGGACATGATTGTGGAAAATAAGTGTGCCCTCTAGTATCTACATTGATACATCACAATGGGTCATGAACCTAGAATGGGTATGACGGACAGGAAGTTAAATGGTTATTTTCTATGATGAATGTGGAAATAGAGACTGAGAAAGGGGTTTTGACAGTGAATGTGGATGGATGTCACACACTAAGACACAAATACAATTAGAGAATGAGCTTGAAATAGAGTTTGATATGACTCACGAACATTAAATGTTCCTCGGGGTTTCAAATGAGAGGTTATATGTGACTCACTAACTTGCTCAAATAAATAATTCACCACAATCTTAGGAGTAAGATAGATAATAATGCAGGAAAAATTAAAGAGTTCATTTAACACTCAATAATCTGGTAATGCAAGCTCTAAGAGCTTAAGTATAACCTTGCTTGAAAGAGAAATATACTTTTTTGTTTAATGATAATTGTTGTATCTATTAATTACAAATGTTACTATTTATAACAAGTCTTAAACCCTAGTAGATAAAATTGTAAATAATGTACAAGGCCTTAAACCCTAAAGAATTGTGCCCATAAATAAAATAAAGAAAAACATATACAAGAATACAGAATTGTGTGTTTAATAAGAGAAGTCAGCATACAGTCACTCGGTTTGTCTTAAAAGGAGTAAGATCCGAACTAGACAAGGGCGGTAATTGGATATTCGGGTTCGAGGAGGAGTTTCTGAAGTCTCACAGTATTTGGCCGAGACATTAGAAAGGTTGGCTCAGAATTACCGAGTTCTACAATTAGTCGGCACTAATCTTTCGGTGTCATGCCAAGTTGTTCTTTAGCCTCGAGTCCTTGGCCATGTGGTCTCTCATCTTCTTGGCAAATGATAGATTTGATACCGAGTATATCCTTTTCTTCCCCTCGGTCTTCTGTTAGTAGCTTGGCCTTAGCAAAAGCTAATTAGCCTCAGCTTAAAGATAGTTACAGGCTGATTCCAATCATTGTCAAGGGTTTGAAAGGAAGTTGTCCTTAATGTTAAACAATGAGCATGGGCCGGGATGCCAAATAAGCTTCTCTTCCCTTTTTACTCCACCATGGGTGCCAAGTGTCTCTGGATTTGCTCAGCGCTCATAAGAGTCAAGCAATATCTCTTCCCATCCTTCAGAATAGTGTAAGTGTTGAAGAAGCCATCATGGATCACTTTCCAATCATACTCCCATAGTCGGCTAAAAAGTAAATTTGTAGTATTCATAAAGACCATATCAAATTCAATCTCATCCTTATATTTCCTTGCCTTAAATGCTATCCGAGCTGGTTCATGCACATAGACCATACCCTTATTGTTAAACCACTTCAATCCACAAGGTTGGGGGCGTGGGTAGGACAATAATTTCATCTTTTCCACTAGCTTGGTAGAGACAATATTAGTACAACTACCTCTATTGACAATCAGGGAATAGGTCTTCCCATTCACTAAGCAACGTATGTGATATAAACTTTCCCTTTGTCTAGGATTTACCTTTAGGTTGGTTGGCTTGTTTATCATAGCTATGAGGTTATCTAGGTTTTCAACATAAACATCTTCCTTTATCAACTTGTCTTTTGAACTCTTGTCACTTTGACTTTCTACTTAAGTATTGGTTCCTTCACCCTTTAAGACTATGACCCTTTTATTTGGGCATTGAGACATAATATGTCCGTAGCCTAAGCATTTAAAGGACTTCATATCTCGAGCCTTATTGCTTATTGCATTCTCTTTCTTAGCCCTCTTTGTCTTAACATGATCAGGTTAGCTAGGCTTACCTTTCTCCATCTTTTTCTTTGGTTTTCTCTCGGCATACTTCTTAAGCTCAGGGCTGATTTGTTGAGGTCGGTTAGTTGGCCTCTAGTGCCTCTTCCTTCTCTGTCTTTCTACCCTTAATGATAAATTGATCAACTCATCTAAAGAGTTGAATTACTGTAATTCAACTATGTTGGCAATGTCATCTCAGAAACTTCGCAGTGGTGTGGTCTTATAGCTCAACAATCTCGCATCTCATCATCAAGGTCTCAAACTCTTAGAAGTACTCTTCAACATTTTTTTGGCCCTATTAAGGTGTTGGAAAGCATGGAGTATCTCTTGCTATAAGTAAGTTGGTACAAAACATTGTTTCATTAATCACTTCATAAGCCTCTAAGTTCTAATTGGCTCTTCTCCTTCAGTATCTTGCTTAGCAACTAACTTATCCTACCAAAGACTTACATATTTAACAAGAGATAATGAAGCCAACTTAACCTTTGTTTGATCATCACACTCATAGCACTCAAACAACTTTTTGATTCAGGGAACCTAGTCAAAGAACTCTTTAGGTCGGCTACTTCTACTAAAGTTCAGTAATTTAAACTTAATATTATTAAGTCTTCAACCAGGTGCTCAGGGTTCATCCCTTGCATTCTGAGTTGATCGGTTCACCTTAGATCGATCACTTCTATTTGAGCTCTGCTTGACCATATCCCTTCTTGCCCTCGACTCTCTTCAGTTTCCTTAATTTACTTTATTGTCAACACTCCTATCATTTCTTCTTCTTGACTTGGCAACTCTTCTCAGTTGTCGCTTATCATTATCTAGCTCATTGGAACCACTTTTTATGGTGGTTATTTGTTCCCTTCTTTCACCTCAACCAATATGTTCATGGCCTCTGATTAACCCAGTAAACTTCTAGATAGAGTCAGTAAGATTCTAAATTTGATACTTTAAGTTATCAATACGTCAGCTCAAACATCTGCGAAAACTATCACTACTGTTACTAACACTATCTTTCGACATTCTTGTTCGTAAAGTAATCTCCAGTAAATTGAACAAATACGTCTTACAATAGAACACTTCTACAACAGTTAGAACTAACAACTGAATTTAATGTTACTGGACTACATAACAATGATTAACAAAAATGTTCAAACCATAAATCAAACTTTGAAGAACAGCAACACATATATCTCCCCAAAGCTCTAATACCAAGATGATACGTCACAGCGGGTTACGAACCTAGAATGGGTCGAATGGATAGTAAGTGAAATGGTTGGTTTTGACTGTGAATGTGCAAATAGAGAGTGAGAAAGGGGTTTTGACAGCGAATGTGAATGAATATCACATACTAAGACATAAACACAATCAGAGAATGAGCTCGAAATAGAGTTCGATACGACTCACAAACACTAAATGTTACTAAAGGTTTCAAATAAGAGGTTAGATATGACTCACTAACTCACTCAAATGAATGGTTTACCATAATCTTGCAATCTTAGGAACAAGATCGATAAGAACACATGAAAGATTAAAGAGTTCGTTCAATACTCAATAATCCAACAATGTAAGTTCTAAGAGCTCAAGTATAACCTTGCTTGAAAGAGGAATATACTTTTTTGTCTAATGATAATTGTTGTATCTATTAATTACATATGTTGCTATTTATAGCAAGTCTTAAACTTTAGTGGCAAAATTATAAATAATATATAAGGCCTTAAACCCTAAAAAATTGAGCTCATAAATAAAATAAAGAAAAACATATACAAGAATACAAAATTGTACGTTTAATAGGAGAAGTTAGTATGCAGTCACTTTGCTTGTCCTGGAAAGAGCAAGATCCAAACTGGATGGGGGCGATAGTTGGATGTTCCGGTATGAGGAGGAGTCTTTGAAGTCTCGTAATGTTTGGTCGAAATATCAAAAAGATTGGCCCATAATTGCCGAGTTCTACAATTAGTTAGCACTAATCTCTCTGTACTGTGTCGAGTAATTCTTTAGCCTTAAGTCCTCAGTTATGTGATTTCTCATCTTCTCAACAGACGATAGACTTAATACCAAGTGTCTCCTTTTCTTCTTCTCGATCTTCTGTTAGTAGTTTGGCCTTAACCAAAGTTGATTGGCCTTGGCTTGAAGATAGTTGCAGGTTGATTCCTATCACACATGGTAAGCATAAGGATTTCAAATGCTTTGTTTAACAGTTGAAAACTAAAAATGTTTTTGGTTAACTAGTGGTCTAACCATTATGAATTTTTTTAAGATTTATTGTTTGTTTTCAAAACATGTTTTCTTCGGTGGATTAATGTTTACTGGGCTATTGTTGAATTTTCCTTTTGCAGTACTAGTTTGAAGATAGATACGATTTAGTCCGATTCATAAAGTTGGTATAGCAGGCCTTTATGTTCATCTTAGGATTGGTCCTTTTGTTTGTGTAGAATAGAATTTCGGGTAAGTGTACAACATCAAAATGCTTGTAAATGTCTTATACAGTTTTATTGCTCAAAATGTCTTGCTTTATTTCTTTTTGTTTTAGGGATTTCCAGTGTGGTTGAAATATGTGCCTAAAATCGTTTTCAAGATAAACAATGAGCCATTAAAGGTGGCTGTTTAGTTTTCTGATCGCCATTTTTGGATTTTCTGTCCTCTTTTTTTTTTTTCTTTTTTATAAATTATCATTTTGACAATGTCCTATTTTACAATTACTTTTATAAGGCAGCAATGCAGAATTTCACAGAGAAAATAGTTAACCTGATGAAGGTAGAGAAGTTATATGAGTCTTAAGGAGGTCCAATCATTCTCTCTCAGGTAATGCAAATTTTTATCATCATTTGCCTAATGCTCCGTCTTATCTTTGGGCTCAACATCTGGGGATTTTGTGGTACGTTTTGTTGGAAGGCAAAATGGAATAAAGTAAGAATTCTTAGTAATAGATTCGAAAATAATAGTTAATATTATTTAACTACTCCTAAAATAAAATTAGTAATATAATAGAAATATAATTAAAATAAAAAAAAAACTAATATACCATTGCTTTAGTTTATGTCTTGACTCTTGCACTGGGGTCTATTGGGTAAAGTATGAATATATACAATAAGAAACCAAAACATTGCTATTCCTTTAGTTTCATAAGGGGATTGCAGTTCCTATTTGATGACATCAGAAAGATGAAATAACTTCTTTACAAGGGAAACAGCCTTCACACCCCCAGAAAGTAAATTAGACATGCTCTTAGAATGATATTTTCTATGCTTGTACTTTAAAGGCCAACTTCAGAGATACAAGTCTTGAAACTTTCACAACTGCACAATGCCAGCCAATGAATTGACCTTGTTAATGTCGCCAACATCTTCATCTTAAAATTTCAAGATTGTTCAATCTTGTCAAGAGTGCTCTTTTTTACTTCATTTTATCATCCTCTTCTTCTCTCTCTTTTTTTCTTTACCTGATAGATAAAGAGTGAGTATGAATTGGTAGAATGGAAACTAGACGCACCAGGGAAGGCTTATGCTAAATGGGTGGCAAAAATGGCAGTAGGAATGGACACTAGTGTTCCATGGGTTATGTATAAGCAAGGGGATGCTCCTGATCCTATCGTATGTGATAAATATGATTCATAAGTCTAAATTTTAATCCTAAATATTTATTAGCAAGTACTTTCATTCTTATGACAATTTTACTATATTTTGCTTTTTACTATGATTGCCCTTTTCTTGTGTTATATTTTCTGGGGTCTTGCTTAAGCATCACTCAAGATTTGTCTTGTCTTTTGTTGCATTTTCTTGTCCTAAAAGCCTATCATCATTGAAGTGATTTGCATTCAATGAATTCCATATGACATCTCTTTTTCTATTTCTTAAGTATTCTGTTAGATGGAAATATTTTCTAAATTGTTGAGACTTTGTGCTACAATATGATTAACAACTATATAACCATACTGTATTTAGATCGACTTTATTAACCGGTTTCATGTCTCAATTGGTTGTACAATAGATTGATACTTGCAATGGTTTTTATTGTGAGAATTTCAAACCGAACAAGGCATATAAACCAAAGATGCAGACTGAAGCTTGGATTGGCTAGTAAAATGACATGGACTTCGGCATATATAAATTTTGAGAAGAAAATTTATGTGTATGTATGTTCATATCACAGGCCAAAGAGAGACAATATATATACAATACAGGTGCACTAACCAAGCTTTTAAACATAGAAAATAAATATCCTAAATATACTCTTTACACAATTGACAGATATTTACAGATCCTAAAATGTTCTAATACCTTCTAAACATAGAAAACAATATCCTAAATATACTCTTTACATAATTGACAGATATTTACAGATCCTAAAATATTCTAATACCCCCCCCCCCTCCCCCTCAAGTTGGTGCATGAAGATTACAAACCCCTAACTTGCGTAGAAGATACTCAAACTGCTGTGTCCCTAATACCTTAGTAAAAATATCAGTGAGTTGCTCAGAGCTATGTACATAAGCAGTTTGAACATGTCTATGTTGAATCTCATCACGAATAAAATGACAATTAATTTCAATGTTCTTTGTTTGCTCATGAAACACAGGATTTGCACTAATGTATAAACCTGCTTGACTATCATAATACAACAGCATAGGATGAGAATGTACAATACCGAGAGACAGCAAAAGACCCTTTAACCATTTCAGTTCACATACAGTGGTAGCCATGGAACGATATTTTGCTTCAGCAGAGGATCTCGACACTGTATATTGCTTTTTAGTCTTCCAAGAAATGGGAGAAGTCCTTAACATAACAAAATATCCAGTAAGAGATCGTCGAGTTAAAGGACAACTCTTCCAATCAGAATCACAATAAGCATACAACCGAAGATCACTATCAGCTCGTAAAAGTATTCCTTATCCAGGACTGCCCTTCAAATAACAAATCACGCGCAAAGCTACTTCCCAATGAGCTTCCCTTGGTTGATGCATAAATTGTGCCAAAGTATGACCACTGTAGGACAACTAAAGTCGAGTAAGAGTCAAATAAATCAGTCTTCTTACCAATCTCTAATGCTTCTCTGAATCTGCCAACAATGCATTTTCTGCTAAGGCTAAATGATGATTTTGTTCAATGGGAAAACTAGATGGTTTAGCACCTAATAATCCAGCTTCACTGATAATATCTAAAGCATATTTGTGTTGGCAAAGAAAAATTCCTTCTTGATTCCGAGCTACCTCTACACCTAAAAAATACTTCAATGTTCCCAAATCTTTCATGTAGAAGCAGTGGCATAAATAATCTTTAAACTTCTGAATGGCAACTCCATTATTCCCCGCAATAACAAGATCATCGACATACACCAGTATACTCAAATGTATCTTGTCTCGATTTAAAGTAAACAATGAATAATTAGATTGAGATTAAAGAAATCCATACCACTTTAATGCAGTTGTTAATTTGGAAAACCAACATCGAGGGGCCTGTCGTAACCTATAAAGTGATTTATGTAATCAACAAACTTTGCCAGGCTGTTAAGTAGAGAACCCAGGTGGCATCTTCATGTATACTTCTTCTTCTAAATCTCCATGCAAGAATGCATTATGAACATCCATTTGATAGAGTTCCCATCCCTTTGTTGCTGCCACTGAAAAAAAAGTACGTATAGTAACCATTTTGGCAACAGGAGCGAAGGTCTCATTGTAGTCAATTCCTTCAATCTGATTATTGCTAAGAATCACCAATTGAGCTTTATAACATTTAATCGAACCGTCCGAGTTATATTTGATCTTGTAAACCCATTTACTACCTATAGCTTGCTTTCCCTATGACAAATCTTCCACAATCCATGTCTCATTATCCTCAAGTGCCTCAATTTCTTTCATCATGGCTTCTTTCCATCAAATGTCTTTGATGGCCTGAATATAAGAAACATGCTTCTTTTCGGCTGTCATAGCTGCTAAGAAAGAACGATGCTGTGGAGAAAATTTGTCACAATTTACATAATGTGCTATAGGATAGGAGGTACCTGTGGATGGAATTAGATTGGAGGAACATGCAGAGGCACTTATTTGTTGTGCAGTATATGTCACAAAATCTCGCAACCGAGTAGAAGCTTCTTTTGTTCTCTAACCCCGTCCAAATTGTTCTAGAACAGATTCACCTAAGATTTCAATGACACCCCCCCTATCGTTATTATCACTTTGAGTCACAGTCAAATTCTCAGGTACCTCACTTTCGTCTTCCTCATTCAATTCACCATTAAAATGATTGGTCATATCAAAAGAAGCACCTTGTACAAGATCTGGTTGCACACCTTCCTTATCAGCATATGGAAATTTAGATTCAGAGAACACAACATCTCTGGATACAAAATATTTTCCTGTATCAAGATCATAAACTTTCCACCCTTTTTTTCCGAAAGGATATCTTACAAATAAACAACGTTGACTCCTGCTAGCAAACTTGTCTTTTTCCCTATTTAAGTTTTGAGCATAACATAGGCACCCAAAAATTCGAATGTGATTATAACTACATGGTTTACCAAACAATATCTCATAAGGAGTCTTTCCTCCCAATAACTTAGAAGGAGTCCGATTGATCAAATATGCAGTTGTTAGAATACATTCTCCCCAAAATTTGATGGGAAGATTGGCTTGAAATCTTAAAGCTCTAACCATATTTAAAATATGACGATGTTTCCTCTCAACACGTCCATTCTGTTGAGGTGTTCCTACACATGAGGTCTGATGTAAAATTCCATTTTCAGAAAAATAATTATGCAAGCAAGCAAATTCAGTCCCATTATCACTTCTAACTATCTTCACATCTTTTTGAAATTGTCTTTTAGTCATGGCAAAGAAATTACGCATGACAAGTTCCACTTCTGTTTTTTCAGTTAACAAATATATCCATATACCCCTAGAAAAATCATCAACAATGGTAAAAAAATACGAGGCCCTACAAAAAGCATTAATACGATAAGGTCCCCACAAATCACAATGAATTAATTAAAAAATTTCATTTGCTTTAGTGTCACTAGAAACAAAAACTTCTCTTGTTTGTTTAGCTCTCAAACAAATATCACATGATTTATTCTTTACTGAACTATTACTAAATTCAACTTGAGTAAGAGATTCTATAATTTTTGTAGACAGATGCCCCATCCTCCTATGCCATAATTCAAAAGAATCTACATGGCTTGTCTTGCATACTTGGACTGATACTGCTGACTTCAAATAATAAAATCTCTTGCACTGTTCACCCGCTCCAATCACCATCCTCGAGGTGCGGTCCTGTATAACACAAATTTTATCAGTAAATTGGACATTACAATTAGAGCCATCAAGCAATTGCAACACAGATATCAAATTACAATTCAAATTTAGAACATAGAGAACATTGTCTAGTTTGATATGTTTTCCCAAGCAAACCGATCCCTTCTTCAATACCATCACCTGCTCTCCATTAGGTAATCCAATTGAACATGCCACAATTTCTTTCAAATTTGTTAAACATTCTAAAGTACCTGTCATATGTTGTGAAGCACCAGAATCAATAATTCAATTCAGATTATCCTTACCATTCATCTTCTCACTAGTACCCGGTTTGCACGTGTTCAACAAATTGAGAAAGAATGACCATTGTTCTGTTGTCAAGGCCCTAGAAGCTGTATTTTCTTCCGTTGCTGCCATTGATGATGATGGTTGCCCAATTACATGGGTTGTATTCACCTTTGGCGTATTGCTTTGTCTACGCCCCGCACTCTATCCCCCTCGTCCACGTCCAACCCCTTTGGGTCAGTCACCCTACCATTTCGGATATCCAATGAACTGAAAACAAGTTTCAGAATCATGTCCCTTTCGTTTGCAGTGTGAGCAAATGGCAGATTTATCTTTCACTTATGTTTTATGCTTTCACCCTCCTCTATTGGTCTGCATTGCAAAACTCACAATTCTCCATGTTCCTCCTTCCCTCGTGAGATGTTTCTAATAAGTTCTTCTTGGCACACCAACGAGTATGCCTTATTCAAGTTTAGCAATGGTTCTGTGCTCAAAATATTGGAACGAACTGCTCCATATAATGCATCTTTTAACCCCATCAAAAATTGATGAAGCCTCTCTTCTTCTCGTTTCTTATCAAGTTCAACTGCAATATTACAATTGCATCTTCCACAACGGCAGATGGGAATTTGCTCATAATTCGCAAGCTCTTCCTAGAGTTGTTTCAATTTCCCATAATAAGCCACAATTGACATACCTCTCTGTTTGCAGTTGGCAAGTTCTGCCTTGATCTGCTGAACACGATTCCATTAGCGAAAGAGAATCGTTCTTTAATATCTTCCCATAAATCCTTTGCAATCTCCATATATGTTATGGTAGATCGCAATGTTAGCTCAATTATGTTAAGCATCCATGAAACCAATATTGAATTCACAGTCCACCAATCCTCTAATTCAATGGAATCATCAACAGGTTGATTAATTGTTCCATCAATAAATTCGAATTTCTTCTTGGCCCTCAACGACGTTTGCATCGCTCGAGCCTATTCATCATAATTGTCTCCTTTTAATTGCACTTGAGTAATTATATTACCAGGATTATCACTCGAAGTCAACAGGTAAGGGGAAGCTGGTTTCTTCCCTCGCTAATCATAACGTTTTTTTTTTTTAACCAGTCTCTGATACCATATAAATTTTGAGAAGAAAATTTCTGTGTGTATATGTTCATATCACAAGCTAAAGAGGGCCAATATATATACAATATAGAAGCACTAACCAAGCTTCTAAACATAGAAAACAAATATCTTAAATATATTCTTTACACAATTGACAAATATTTACAGATCCTAAAATATTCTAATACCTTCTAAACATAGAAAACAAATATTCTAAATATACTCTTTATATAATTGATAAATATTTACAGATCCTAAAATATTCTAATAGCATAGAAGCAAAAAATTTAATTTCCTTCCTTCCTTTTAACACAGCTTTACATTTAGCTAGGAAAAAAAAAAAACAATATCACATGATAAATCACGGTTACGCTAGGATTTAGGCAATTTACTTATATCCCTTATGTTATTACCGGTAGTTATCTACAATCCAGGTACACTGAGTTTGGTGGGGCCATACCCCATAGGCCAGTTGAAGATCAAGCATTGGAAGTTTCAAGATTCATTCAAAGTAATGGTTCATTTTTTAGCTATTACATGGTGATTAAAGCTTCTATTTTGTTAGAATATCTGATGCTACTCCATTCATCCATTTAAATTGAGATCTAACTACCATAATGTTTTAACAATAGTACCATAGAGGAATAAACTTTGGAAGAACATCTGCTACTCTCTTCACTACCACCAGTTATGATTATGATGCCCCTTTAGATGAATATGGTAGGTACACAAGACTTGCAATTTTTCCAACAGCTAATCAAAATTGCTTCTCCATGAATCCCTCAACTTGAGAAATAAGAAAGCATTGGCTACATAATTTGGTACGATTAAGTAGGAACAAGCAAGATAAAATAGATTAGGAAGATATGTTCCCAATTCTTTTTCTACTTAGAGACAAATTTAGCATTTATAGGAAGAAGAAAATTGAAAAAAATGAATGGTCAGGGAAAATTAAGCCACGACAATGTAATTAACAAGATCTTTATAGTATACCTTAGTCATTCAAGAGAACAAAAATGGGGCCATATTCGCAATTTGCATAAAGCCATTAAGCTATGTGAACTCACTCTAGTTTTTGTCATTTTCACTTATAGATACCCTATTTTTGTCTCATCGTAGTTTTAATCTTTGTTTTTTGGGTCTTAATTTAGATAAATAATTTAAAAAATTAAAAAATGATAAAAAGACAAAAAATATATAAAATTTTCATAAAAAGAGAAAAAAATTCAAAAAGATTAATTAGA
The DNA here is from genome assembly GCA_024138005.1 of Lumnitzera racemosa. Taxonomy (NCBI): domain Eukaryota; kingdom Viridiplantae; phylum Streptophyta; class Magnoliopsida; order Myrtales; family Combretaceae; genus Lumnitzera; species Lumnitzera racemosa. The sequence continues at coordinate 39,821,974 of JAMXBC010000007.1, forward strand.
TAAAATATTGATTAAATAGTTATTGAAAAAAATCTGACACAATGATGTTAAATCTAATAAAATCAAGATTTGTAGGATTCAAATCTATTTTGGATCTTTATTAATTTAGATTTAATTTGATCTAAAAGATTTGTTTTCAAGTCTTATAAATAGGGATAGCACGATACAAGTCAGAGATTCAATTCCACATTCACTAAAAACACGCTCGAACCTACTTTTCAAACTAATTTCACAGTTGTATGCGCAATAAAACTCAGGATTCAATTCATTCCTTTTCGTCAGCTTTATGTGCTTTGTCTTATAGGTACATAATAGTAGTTTTTAATTATTGTCTATAGTTTGTTTTATTTATTTATTTTTTATTTCACTTAGCGTAATTTATCTATTTATTCATTATTTTTATGCCTAGTCATTTTTAAGACTTATACTAATTTCTTTATTTTCATCACGTTTTTAGTTGTTGATAGTTAGTTATAGTATTAGTATTTAGTGAACATGTGTTAGGTTAAATTTTAGTTAATTTTTTTTTTTAGATTTCATATTTTCAAAATGGCAATTTTATAAAATCTCAAAAAAAATCATTTTGTTACTTATTCAAATTTTCACAAAATAAAAAAAAATTTAATTGACATCTTTTCTATGGCTAGACATTTTTTTTCACAATTTAAGCTTTTTTTTTCTATTGTTTAAATATCTTTTCTATAATTAGGTATCTTTTCTATGGTTTAGATATCTTTTCTATGATTTATATATCATTTCTTTAGTTAGGCATCTTTTTCATAATTTATATATATTTCCTATAGTTATGTATTTTTTTGATAAGTTAGGTATCTTTTATAGTTAGGCTTTTTTCCATAGTTTAGACTTTTTTTTAATGCTTTAGAAATCTTTCGTATAGTTAGATATCTTTTCCATGATTAAGATATTTTTCGTATAGTTATGCATCTTTTCTATGATTTAGGTATTTTTTGTATAGTAAGTTTTTTTTTAAATAGTTTAAGTATTTTTTCTATATAAAAGATTTACTATGTAAAATATTGTATATTTAATAAAAATTGCATTTTTAAGTCTTCAAGATTTTTCTTGAAAATAGAAAATTTATCACTTAGTTGTTTTCTTAAAAATAAAAATCTTAATTTGGGACTTTTCAAAAATTAGGTTCTTAATTTTTTTTTTTAATTTGGAATAAAAATTAAGCTTATAAGAATTTTTCTTAATAAAAATAAAACGGTTAATATAAACGTAAATCTAATTGATTATTTTTTTTTTATAAAAAGAATCAACCTACTAAAGTTTTTAAAAAGAACTACAGACGTTTGATCATAACTAACGAGTACGTAGTCACTTTCGGGGTGAAGTTAAAATATGTAGAAACTTAGTTTTTTTTTCATTTTTCTTAAAAATATTAGAAAGGAATAATTTTTGATGAATAAGCTTAATTTCGAAAAATAAATAGTGGTACTCGTTATGGTTTAATAGGTTAACTCTGGAATTTAGAATACTCTAATTTTTATCAAATTGAAATTAAAGACCGATAGTTAAATCATAATCAATCTACCCAATTGATTACGATTTTTTTTTCTTGATTTCGGTCAAGTGATAACTCTAAAAGTTTTTTAATAAAAAAAATAGAATTTCTCAATTTCTCTAGTAAAAAATTAATATTAAATGAGTTAAGATTTAATATCAATGGAAAAATAAAAAATCAAATCTAATCAAAATAATAAAACTGAAAATTCAAGCTCGACGCTACTATTACATAGCTTGGAAAAAACCAAGCGGTATGGCTGTTATAATTACTATCTTGTGCTTTTATGTTAGCTCTTATATATAATGCTTTGTTTTTTTTGCCTCCAATTTTGGTAATTTAGTCAAGTCGATCTGGTGACCTTTGTTATTGTCTTAGGCTCATGTTTTCAAATCTCAATCTGAAGGATGTGCAGCATTTCTTTCTAATTATGACCAGGTTAACGTGACTTTTGAAAGTAAACAGTATGAACTACCACCTTGGCCCATCAACGTTCTTCCTAATTGCAAGACCGCTGTTTTTAACACTGCCCGGATAGGAATATTATTATTGTTGAAATCGTATTATACATTTATATTTTGCTTAACCATATACACTAACGTCTCTAGGTAACGTTTTACTTAAGATGCATGCATCAATTACATTAAAAGGATAACTTACTGCAAAAAGGGCAAAAATGTTCAATGTTGCAGTTATGTTTGGCTATAATAAGAGTTTAGTGATGTAGGAGCTCTTTTTGGTAGTTCACTTCAAGATTTCATTGACTTAATTTGTTCTCTTGTATAGCTAGGTGCAGAAAGCTCTTAGATGAAGATGATACCCGTTAATGTTGCCTTTTCTTAGCAGTCATATACTGAGCAAATCGTATCTGCTGCTGCTGATGATGTTACTACATAGGAAGGGCTATTGGAGCAAATTAGCATTACTGGAGATGCTTCAGACTATTTGTGCTACACAACAAAGTGAATATATCATTATGAATGGAGTTCTTCATGTCACCTTCTGCCACATACCTACGATGTAGAAATTGGAATTGGAAATAATTATTGCAATATATAAGTGTTGATTCCCTTTCCCTAACTTGTCCTTCCACAGCATTACACTTGATCTAGATGAAGGGTTTCTAAAGACTAAACTGTTTGCCGTTTTAACCATATGGTCAGCTGGACATGCATTGCATGTATTCATCAATGGACAACTCTCAAGTAAGTTAAATATATGGATGAGCAAGGTACTATACTTAGCGTAGTTTCATTGCAGGATTAAATTTACACTTGTCAGGGACTGTATACGGAGGATTACATGATCCAAGACTAACCTTCAGTAACAGGGTGAAGTTGAGAGTTGTTGTTAATAAATTAGCTCTTTTAAACATCTCTGCTGAGCTTGTAGTAAGTTTTTAATTTTCCTTTCCATTTTTATATCATGAATGTAATGGAAAACTTCTCTTCTTCATTACGTTACTATCTAAATGTAAAAGAACTAAATATCTTAAGTTGGCATAATTTAGAAAGTTAGACTTCGTTATGAGACTTAGAATGTGGGGTACTTGGCCCAGTGGCTTTGAAGGGCATGAATTCTAGGACACGGAATTTGATGCAGTGGAAATGGTCCTACAATGTTGGAACAGTTAATTTATCTGAAGAGAGATTAGACTCTTCTCAATATTCGTTTGAAGAATATTACAAGTTATATAACAAAAGTTTCAATTGGACAGGATACTATTAGTGGGAGTTCATCAGTTGAGTGGGCATAAGGAGCATCTTTGGTTAAAAGACAGCCCTTGACTTGGTACAAGGTAAAAATGTCTCCATTCCCCTTAGATATTATTTTATGTTCACGATGAACTTAGGTTAGCTATCATTTTCGCAAACAACTTTCAATGCACTTGCAGGAAACGATCCACTAGCCTTAGATATGAGCAGTATGTGAAAGAGTCAAATATGGATAAACGATAGGAGCATCGGATGCCATTGGCCCGAATACATAGCACATGGCAATTGTGGGGGGTTGCAATTATGTCGGAACGACAAATGTAGAACTAATTGTGGAGAGCCTTCTCAAAGATGGTAGCTTATGTTTCTCATCTTTCATAAAATATATGTAACTTAAGAGAGGAGATTGATGACAAATTTATCAACTTTAGGTATCATGTTCTCCGATCATGGCTAAACCCCAATGGAAATTTCTTAGGAATCTTTGAAGAATGGGGTGGTGACCCAAATGGAATTTCCTTGGTGAGAAGAAAAACAGAAAGTGTCAGAGCTGATGTTTTTGACAATCAGCCTTTAGCTCGTGATTGGCATGTAGCAGCTAGTATTCGCCACCCTAAAGAAATCATAAAAAAAAAAAAGAAAAGAAAAGAAAAAGAAAAAGTAAAGGAAGTATATGAGAATAATTTGTCATATTATTCATTTCTTGGTCGAAGTATATATACGAGGCTGTCCTCTTATTTTGGAAAAAAATCAGGACAAAAAAAATAAAAAGAAATAACGAGTTGCCTAAAAAATATCAAGATAACCAACCTATTTATTGCTATCTTGACGAAAAATTAAAAATATAGGGAAAAAAAAGGTAACAAGAGATTACAACTAATAAAAACACAAGTAATTGCTAATAAATAACATTTATTTCCTACACTTCCCCTCAAGCTAAGGAAGTGATATTAATCATTCCTAGCTTGCAACAAATCTCCACAAAAAATTGCTTGGACAAGAATTTTGTCATAATATCTACTTCCTAATTATGAGAAGTAACATGTTGAGCCTTGATTCTACCATCTTCAATCTCTAACTTAATAAAATTGCGATCGAAGCGAACATGCTTCATGCTGTCATGCTGAATTGGATTCTTCACAATACTTAAGGCATATTTGTTATCACTATAAATTACAAATTGTTCAGCATGTTTTCAAATTATGTAGCATTCTTTGAAGCCATATCACCTCACAAATTCCTTGGCTATAGCTCTATAATCTGCTTTTAGACTACCTCTGGCTACTACTGGTTGCTTCTTGCTTCTTTATGTAATAAGATTACCCAAAAACTTTGTACAATATCCTGATGTTAACTTACAATCACTAATATCTCTACCCCAGTTTGCATCAACAAAGGCTTCGATACATATATTTTCAGTTTTTTTTTTTAATAAACAATCCTTTACTTAGAGTCTCCTTCAAATATTTAAGAATGTGATTCACTCCATCCATGTAATGCTTTGTCGAAGCATGCATGGCTTGATTAACAAAGCTTATAGAATGTGCTAGATCAAGCTTAATCAGTGCTAAGTAAATGAGTCTTCCAACTAATCTTTGGTATTGACCCTTGTTTATAAGAGCATCACTTTTTGGATTACAACTCTTCCAATTCAAAGATAATGGAATATTCTAAGTTTACATCCTAGTTTACCCATTTCCTTTTCAGTAAATCCAAGATGTACTTCCTTTGACTAATAAATATCCCTTTTTACCATCTCACTACTTCCATTCTAAAGAAGAATTTCATATCTCTAAGTTCTTTTGTGTCAAATTTCTCCTTAATTTTCAGCTTTAGCTCAACAACCCCATTCAAAACATCACTTGTAATGATAATATCATCAATATATACAATTAAAATAGATTTCAAATAATTCACATTCTGCTTCACAAACAAGGTATGTCTAGCTTGACTTTATTTATAACCCAGTCTAATCAATGTGTCCCTAAATTTTGTAAACCAAGCCTTAAGTGATTGTTTCAAAACATGCAAGGATTTATTTAATTTGCATACTTTTCATATCATGCTTTTCTAAAGTAAACCCTAATGGAATTCATATGTATATTTCCTCCTCTAACTCTCCATTTAGGAATACATTTTTTACATCTAGCCGATATAATGACCAATCCAAATTTGTAGCTAATGATAAAATTACCCTGATGGAGTTCAATCTTGCAATTGGAGTAAAGGTCTTCTCATAATATATTCCATATGTATGAGCATATTCTTAAGCTACCAAACAAGCCTCATAACGCTTGATACTTCCATCCGATTTGTGTTTTATGCTAAATACCCATTTATAGTCAACAGTTTTTTTCATGCAATTAAATCTACAATTTCGTACGTATTGTTTTGGTACAAGGCTTGCATCTCATCCAATACAGCTTCTTTCCACTTAGGCTTTTCCATAGCCTCATGTATACTTCTAAGAACAAATTCGTCATCAATACAAGTAAGACGAGATCTATATTCAAGCGACAACTTGGAGTATGTTACATATTTTGAAATGGGATATTTAGCACATACCCTTTTTCCTTTCCTCAATGTGATTGGTAACTCAACTTCTCTTGCTTCTTGATCTTCTGATTTTGACTCATTTAATCCTATAAGTTGGACCATAGTCTTGGAGATTGATGACTGATCATGTAAAGGAGTTTTTGGCTGTCTAAAGTAAACTTTAAGGGAAGATGGATTGGGAGTGTTTACCTGTCCTAAAGTGGAGTCAGGTTGAGAATATGACAATGAGACCATGATAAGATTAAGAGGCAACTTCTTTACCTCATCAGATTTAGGAGAACCTCCAATTTCTTGTGTTTCAACACTAGACCCTTAACCATACATGATCAGAGAAGACATAGAAGGAGAATGAATGGAACCAGTGTTTTTTGATATCGTATTTGGAAGAGAAACATACTAGAATCCTCTTGTACTTTTTTCCTCTCCCCTGGATCAAATAACTAAAGTAAGTTTGATCTTCGAGACATACTATATCAATTGCAACAAATACTTTTTTTAAGGAGAATGATAGCACTTATAACCCTTTTATGATGGAGAGTAGCCAATAAACATACATATGAGTGCTCTTGAATTAAGTTTGTGTTTATTTGGAGAATTGTTGAGAACAAATGTTATATACCTAAACACCTTTGGAGAAAGAGAATTTGGTGACCTCACTTGAGGATAAACTTCAAGAAAAACACTTATTGGAGTTTGGAAATTGAGCACCTTAATAAGAACATGATTCACCAAATAGGCAGCTGTAAGAACAACTTCTCCCCATAAGTAATTATGAACAGAATTAGCAAACATCATAGATCTAGTGATTTCTAATAGATGTCTATTTTCCCGTTCAACTACCTATTTTATTGAGGAGTATAAGCACAAGAATTTTGATGAATGATCCCATTCACTCTCAAATAATTCTCAAAAATATTGGAGAAATATTCTTTTCCATTATCAGTTTGTAGTATTAGGATATTTACATTGAATGTGTTTGAGATGAACTTGTAGATTCGTTGAAAGACATGGTATATATTAGACTTCTCTTTTAGGAGAAAAACCTAACAAACCTAAGAATGGTCATCAATAAACGTTGCAAACCATTTATGCTTAGTGTATGTCAGTATATGAGAAGGACCCCAAATATCATTGTGAAATAAATGAAATGGCTTAGAAGGCTTATATGGTTGAAATTTATGAGAGTTTCCTGATAATTTAGCGAGGATGTAATATTCACAACAGAAATCATTAGATTTTTTTATTTATTGATAAACTTGGATGCAAGTGATTCATATGCTGAAAGCATAGATATCCTAGATGCTTATGCTAAAGCATTGCATTTGACTCATTGGACACTAAAACTAATGTTCATCACTGATTTTTTACTTTAGACTCTGGACTTATTCTTGTGAAATAATAAAGGCCATTTTATCCTTTAGCATTGCCAATTGTCTTCCTCAAAGATTGGTCCTATAACATACAATAAGTAGGAGAGAAAATTACTTGCCATTCTATGTCTTTGACTAATTTATTTACTGATGCTAAATTATATTTAAGCTCTTTAACAAACAAGACATCTTTCAATTTTAAATTAGCCATTAGCACCTCTCCTTTTCCTTTAGTAACTATATTCTCATCATTAGCTACCGAAACTTTACTTAAGTTATCATAGTTATTAAATAAGCTACACCATTTTTACGAATTACACATGTAGCCAAATGCTCCGTTATCCAAAACCTAGCTATCATAACAATCACCACTATGAGGAGCATAAGAATTGCCTTTTAATGCCATAGTAATGGTAATAGAATCACCTATCTTACTTTCATCAGAGGAAACTCACGTTTGATTAAAGAACTAATGGAGAAAGCATATTTGGTCAAATGTACAAACAAAGTTAATGTCTGAATTACCTTTGTGCTGATTTGGAAACATGAGTAGCTTTCGGCCTTTTACTCTTCAAATTATTAGGCTGTCCATGTAACTTCTAGCATGTTTCCCTAACATGATTAGGCTTCTTACAATAATCACAACATGCCTTCCTTCTATTTGAGATATCATGCAACTGTCCTACAACAAGTGCAAAAGTTAAAGAATTTTCTTTTGACATCATAACAAGCCTTTGACTCTCCTCTCTTCTCACATTTGCAAATGCCTCCTTAAGACTGGGAAGAGGCTATTTTCCAAGTATTTGACCTTGAACTTCATCAAGATTAGAATTTAATCCATGTAAAAGATCAAATATCTTATCTTTTTCAAGCATCTTCTAATACTTGAGATTATCATCAGCACATTTCCAATCTATTTCATAAAAAAGATCCATCTCTTGCCACAATTCAATTAGAGTGTTAAAATATTTAATTACACTCATATTACCTTAATTCATCATATGGAGTTTTGAGCGAATCTCAAAACACCGAGATGTGTTCTCCAAATTAGAGTAAATTTGTTAGACATTCTCCCATATTTCTTAAGCTGTCTCACAAAAAAGATATGTCCTCCTGATCCTTGGTTCCATTGAGTTAATAAGCCATGCCATGACTAAGGAATTTTCTACTTCCCATATGCTATACTCACTAGACTTAACATCCGGTGCTTTGATGGTACCCATGAGATAACCAAGTTTTCTACGACTACATATCACCAGCTTTACTGATTGAAACCATTCATGAAAATTTGCTCCATTTAATTTGTGTTGAGTAATTTGGAGTGCATGATGATCAACAATTGGAGTAATGGTTGTGGATTTATTAGATTCATCATTCGAACCAAATTATTCAAATTTGAGTTTAGTGATTGGCGTACCATTGGTTGGTTTAGGTAGAGTATTAGTCATAGTGGGTTAAAGGTGATTAAGTAGTTTGATACCATAAAGAAATGATAAAAAAAAAAAACTAAAGAAAAACTATAGGAAGTATATGAGAATAATTCATCATATTATTCCTTTCTTGGTCATAGAATACATAGGCTATGCTCTTATTTTGGAAAAAGATCAAGAAAAAAATAAAAATAAATAACTAGTTGCCTAAAAAATGATCAAAATATCCAAAGCATTTATTACTATCTTGACCAAAAATTAAAGATACAAAAAAAAGAAGAAGAAGAAGAAGAAGAGGGTAATAAGAGATTAAGGAAATGTTTGGTTACACTATTTTTAAGGGACAAGACCGGACAAAAGTCCACTATTTGGTTTATTATTTTGGTGAGGTTACTAGACAAAAAGAGCACCAAAGGACAGGATAAAACTCAATTTTTTTTGTCCCTTCATATGCACAATACAAAAATTCAAGATAATAAGACAAGTCCCAATTTTTTTAGAACTGTCAAAATTATCCTTTACAAAAGTAAACACACAAATCGATCTCATTCCTTTCTCTTCTCTATGTCACCCCAAAACATTAATCACAACATCACCTTGCCAAATCCTAATCCAAGTGACTTTCTCTCTCTCTCTCTCTCTCTATATTTATATATATATATATATCCCTCTCTTTATCCCTCAAAATCTTATATATTTGGCAAATGCATAGCTAGTAGCTTCATTGTTCAAAGTCGAAGTTTTGTTTTCAGAAACTTCAAGGTCCTCTCTCTCTCTCTGTATCATTCTATATAGAGACAAGGTATGTTGGGTTTTTCCAGTTTTCATTTGTTTGTTTGTGTATGAAGACTTGGTTTTGTCTACATTTTACATTTGGTGAATTTAGTGATGTGCATCGATTTTTATTTGTTAGTATGTAGACCCCCATGTTTGGTATGTTGTGTAATTGTTGATACATAGTCTTATGTTATTGTTTGCTAGTGCTAAATTAATTTGAACTATTTTAGTTTCCATTGCATCGCTAATCATTGTCGCCTTGATTACATCCTTTGTGAAAATGTACCCTACATTTTACAGATTTCTGTTTCATGTTAAACAATCTCTCACGTGACATGTCATCTGCATAGGGTGAAGACCTCCATGTTAATTTAGCATTTTCAAATAGGATCTCAACTTTGGTCTAATAGTAACCAAAATGGAAACCTACAGCCCAAAATTGCTAACATTGCAATGGTGAATTCCTTCTTTAACTAAGGTAATCTTAATAAGGATTATTATAATAATTTGCTAAATGTACTTGATTACAAGATAAGGATAGAACATAACATGTAATAGTAGGACATGTTTATAACTTGTATGTTTGTCGTGTTAGCTAATGACTTGATAGAATTACCTTTTTAGGTATGTTCATAATGCCCTTTCATTTAGGAGAATTAGCTTAAAATAGGTGGTTAAATGAATAGTCATTAGTGTATGCTAAGCATTTTGACTTTTGAGCAGGACTTGTGTATCGCTCCATTGTTTTAAAAATCACCCCTCATACTTGTATATTTATAGGACTTGAATCTTTGAGTTGGGTAGCTTGTATCTGGAGTTTGAGCCTTCTCTCATTTTCTTTTGGAATTGGGTATTATCTCATAACTCAACACTGTGTATTGTTTTTCTTCTTATGGAAATTAATTGATTTCTTTTGTTCGTCAAATTCAATCTTGGTTATTTTGCCCCCCATTAATTAAATACAAATGTTAGAGAACTCACTCTTTAGACCCTGTATGTGAGTTTCAACAATCTCATGTCCAATGAAGTATGCTTTGTAATTCCATACTAATTAATAAACTACCAAACCATCTAACTCGCATGGATCATAATGATTTCTTTTTTGTTTCCCTCTAATAGCATTTATTAAAAACATATAAGGATATTGAAATTTTGATATTGGAAAAGGTAAAGTCGGCTTAATGAGTGATCGATTTCTTCATCTAAGTTGGTCTGTTTATTTATTTGGGTTCTTTTCTTATATATATTTTAATATGTTGTGGTTGATATTTGAGAGCTACTGATATGGTCCAGCGTAGATGAACGCATAACATTTGGTATCGCATGAACCAAAGGGGGTATGTCTGAATCGTGAGATGATTTGAAAAGTAAATGAGAGTTGCAAGTTGAGTAGGAGGCCCCCATACACCAACGATAGATATAACACATCAATGCCTCATATGAGCTTAGGTCGCAATACACTCGCCACTAGTCCACGCTCGATGGGCTAGATAAGAGTATTTCGAAAATACGTAGTAGAACACTTAACTTAAGAGAATATGTCTAAAGATTCAAATGTGTCATCTATTGTGGCCATTACAATATACAAGCATTTATAGGACCCAATCAAGGTAAATCCTAAGTTAGAGTAAATTATAAAAAGGATTCCTACTAGTTAAGAAAAAAAGGGTAATAATTTATAGGGGTATCAATGTAATCATGCAGAAAGAATATTTGGTTGTAGAAAGGATAGTATGAATATCAGAAAGAGGTAAGATGCACGTCATCTTGCTCATTTTGTGGTCCCAATGACACTGCTGACCAAACAAGGGAGGGGTTAGGTAAAGTTAGCATCAGCATCCGCATCAATAGTTGGGACCAAGCAGGCATAGCTCATGGGTGACTCATCTTTAGATTAACCTCAGAGGGGGGGGGGGGGGTTAGCTCTTGACAACTAACAAGTTGGCATTGGCACAATTGTGTTTGGTAGCATCTTGATTCGATGCTTGGGCAAGTATGTTTCGAAGGGGTCAGATCAGCACATCAGCTAGTCTCCTTGGTAACTTCTTAGATGTGGAGAGCAAAGTAACTTGGTAGGTCGGATCGTAGAATGCACAACTCCTTGACATTCAACTCATCTCAAATAGTTCGGTAAACCATTTGAGCAAGCCCATGAGCTTAGGAATGCGTGATTGGTCCATGATCGCTATCTTCCCTTCTGAGCTATTTAAGATTTGGGATCAAATTTGGCTCAGCTCTAGGTTGCTTATCCTTAGGAGTGTATAAGTAAAGATCACCAATGTTGAAGGAGTCCAAGACTCTATATCTTTCAAGTAATTCAATCCTGTAAGCATTATGATTGATCTTTTCAAGAACTTTCAAGGGTTTGTCAACTATTGGAGTTAGCTTGCTCTTCCTCCAGTTCAAGAATCATTCCTTGCTAAGGTAGATCTAGACCATATCACCTGGTTGGAATTCTCTTTTCTTCCATCCTCGGCCTCAACTCTCGAGCTTAGTAGTAGTTTGGCTTAACTGCTCTATAACCTTTTGGTGCATGGCTCCAATGGCCTTGGCTTTCACTATAGCTAGCAGGTTATCATCGAGTCTCGGTAAGGGTACTTGGTCCATCAAGAGCTTAGGTTTAAACCCTCAGGCGACCTCAAAGGGAGACATGTTTGTTACACTATGGGGCTTCTTATTGTAAGCAAACTCATGATTGGTAAACATAGATCCTAATCAGTTATATTCCATCCGACTACAACTCGTACTAAAGTTCCTATGATTCTATTAGCAACCTTAGTTTGTCTGTCGATTTATAGATGACGGGACATGCTATACAATAGCTTTATTCCCATTCATCTCTATAATGTTCTCTAAAAGTGGCTCATGAACTTTAGGTCTCGGTCTAAAAAAATGGATCTAGGTACTCTATAAAGCTTACTTACTTCCTGTAAGAAAAGAAAAGAGATAGCCGAAACATTATTAGTTTTAGAATAAGGCACGAAATGTACCATCTTACTAAATTGATCTACGACCACCATGATGGAGTCCTTCCTTTTGGATGTCCTTAGTAATGTTAAAATGGAGTCCATACTTAGCTTAAACCATGGTTTAGTTAAGATGAGTAAGGGTAGATAGTGTTCTTACTAAGCTCGGCTTGGCTCAGCTCTTTACTTTTTCATTGATTGCACACCTTAACAATATGAATTAGACATCTTTCATCATTTTTGGCTAAAATAATCTTGAGGATAGTACCTTATAGGTTTAGCACTGGCTAAAGTATCCTATTAATCCTCCTCCTTGTGCCTTGTGCACAAGCAATTTTCTCATGGAACAGGTCGAGATACACAACCTCCTCTTCTTAAATAAGTATCTTTGATCCCTTTGATAGTTGTCTAATATCCGTCCTTCCTCACACTTAGCATAAATGGGACCAAAGTGTGGATCCTTAGCATACAAATTCTTTATTGTAGAGAAACTAAGTAACCTTGTCTACAATTCAGTTAGGAGGGAATGCTGTCTTGATAGCGCGTTGGCCACTACTTTATTCTTCTTATTCTTATCCTTCACAAAATAAGAAAATCTCCATAAACTCGACCCATTTAGCTTGTTTCTAAGATAACTTAGGTTAGCTCTTCAGATATCTTAAGGATTCATGATCGATGTAAATCATAAATTCCTTAGGTAGCAAATAGTGTTACCATACCATTAAGGCTCGAATTAAAAAGTAAAACACCTTGTCATAGATAGAATAGTTGAGCGTAGCCCCTTGAAGTTTCTCGCTAAAATAAGAAATAAGTTGGTCTTCTTACATCAACACAACACCTATGCTTAGTTCAGATGCATCACATTCTACTTTAAACACTTTGTCAAAGCTTAGTAGAGCTAAGATAGGGGTTGTAGTTAACTTCTCTTTCACTTCCTCAAAACTCTTCTACTCCTTTTCTTTCCATTTGAATTCAACATTCTTCTTTTATAGTTTGGTGAGTGGGGCTACGATCGTGCTAAAATTCCTTATAAACCTACAATAGAATGATGCCAAAACACGGAAACTCCTCACATCAGTCGAAGTGGTCAGCATTGGCCATTCGATGATCGCTCTAATCTTCTCTTCATCAACTCCTATGCTCCTACCATTTATAGCAAACCCTAAGAATATCACTTCAGATCGGAAAAAGTTGCACTTCTTCAGATTGATGTAAAGCTTTTCAACTCAAAGTTTTGCAAAGACTCTTCAAAGATGCTCCTGATGAATCTTTAGATGGTAGTAGTATACTAAGATGTGATTAAAATAAACTACAACAAACTTTCCTATTAATTCTTAGAGCACATAATTCATCAAGTGCATAAATGTACTCAGTGAGTTAGACAGTCTAATACGAATTCCATGGATGGACATATGGACCCAATATCACATGTAACCAAAAAGGTGGGTTCGAGTCGTGAGATAACTTGAAAAGTAAATGATAGTCAAAGGTTAAGCAGGGGTTTTTGTGTACCAACAATGGATATGACGCACCAATGCCTCACATAAACTCTGGTTACACTTGATATGATGCATAAGTATAGCTAAAGGTTACTTGCCACTAGTTTACGCTCAAATGGGCTAGATAAGAATAACTCAAGAGTAAGCAGAATGACACCTAATTCAAGAAGGAGTAACAAGTTCGATCTATTCTCTATATGTATGTGTTTATGCGACTATTACATTATGTGAGTATTTATAATATTTAGTTAAGGTAAGTGCTAAATTACTAAAAATGGCTAAACAAAATGAGAATAATTTACAGGGAAAACATGAAATCGTGAAAAAAAAAATATCATTTGTAAAAAAGGATAGTATAAATGTTAGAAAAGATAGCATGTACATAATTTTATGCATTCTATAGTCCCAATGACGCTACAAGTCATATGGAGGTAAGCCTTAATTAGGTCTAGTCAGTGTTAGCAGTTTGATGGCTTTTATTGTTGGGAATGGTCAAAGGTTGGCTGAGAATGACTCACATTTAGGATTTGCCTCAAATGGTCAGCTCCTGACAATTGTTAGCTTAGCCTTGGCACAGTGGAGATGGCTATATCTAAATTTTGGTGCTTGGACTGGGGTGTTGCTAAGGGGTTAGCTGGACATGTTAACTAATTACCTCAGTAGCTTCTTAGATGGTGTGGAGAATGAAGTAGCGCGACAGATCGAACTAGGGAAAATACTGCTCCTTAGCGCTTAACTTTCCTTGAACAGCTCGATAAACCATCTGAGAAAGCCTTCAGGATTGGGAGTGCATAATTGGTCCTTGATCCCTATCATCCCCTTCGGGTTGTTTGAGATTTGGGATAAAATCTGGTTCAGCTCTTGGTTACTCGTGCTTGGGAGTGTAATGTTAGAGATCGGCAATGTTGAAGGAGTTTGAGTCTTTATATCCCTTAAGTAATTCAATCTTATAGGCATTAGGATTAATCTTTTCGAGCACTCTGAAAGGTTTGTCTACTCTAGGAGACAACTTTCTTTTCCTCAAGTTTAGGAATTGTTCCTTGTTAAGATATATCCAGACTAATCACTTGGTTGAAATTCTCTCTTCCTCTATCTTTAACTTCACTTCTCGAGCTTAGTATTAGCTCAGCTCAATTGCTCAACAACTTTCTGGTGTGTAGCTTTGATGGCCTTAACTCTTTCAATGATTAGCTAGTCATTATCAAGCTTTGATTGGGCTACTTTATCCATCGAGAGCTTGAGTTTAAACCCATAGGTGTCTTCAAATGGAGACATAATTGTTACACTGTAAGCAGTCTTGTTGTAGGTAAACTCAATGATTGGCAAGCACAGATCTGAGTCGGCTATGTTTCATCTGACAACAACCTATAGCAAAGTCTCCATAGGTTTGTTGACAACCTTAGTCTGTCCCTCAGTTTATGGATGGCAGGACATATTATACAACAACTTGGTTCCCATTTGCCTTCATAACGTCTTCTAAAAGTAGCTCATGAACATGGGGTCTTGGTCCAAAACAATAGTCTTAGGCACACCATGCAGCTTGACTACTTCTTGCTAGAAAAGAAAAGAGATAGCCGAAGCAACATTAGTTTTGGAATAGGGCATGAAATGTGCCATCTTGCTAAATTAATCCACAACCACCATGATGGAATCCTTCCCTCAAGACATCCTTGGCAATCCTAACATGAAGTCCGTACTTAGGTCGGACTACGGTTTTGTTGGGATGGGCAAAGGTAGATAATACCCTTGCTCAACTTGGCTCTTTGCCCTTCAACAGTTCGTATACTTTCCAAACATGAACTATAAGTCTCTCATCATTCTCGACCAAAAGAATCTTGCAGATAGTACTTCATGGGTTCAGTGCTGGCCAAAATGTCCGGTCAATCCTCCTCTATGTGCCTCACGCATGAGTAATTCTCTCATAGAACAGGTTAGGATGCATAGCCTCCTCTTCCTAAATAAGTATCCATCCTTCCTTACACTAAGCATAGATAGGACCAAAATGTGGATCCTCAGCATAAATGTTCTTTATCGTTGAAAAACCAAGTAATCTTGTTTGCAACTCAGTTAAGAGAATATGTTGTCTCGATAGGGCATTGGCACAATATTATTCCTTCCATTCTTGTATTTTACGACATAAGAAAAAACCCTTTATGAACTCAACCCATTTGGCTTGCCTCCAAGGCACCTTGGGTTAGCTCTTCAAATAACTTAAGGATTCATGACCAATATAGATCACAAATTCCTTAAGCAATAGATAGTGTTGCCATACCTTAAGGTTAGGATTAAGGAGTAAAACTCTTTGTCATAGACAAAATATTTGAGTGTAGCTCCTCGAACTTCCTTATAGGTTCCTTCTCCTTGGCTTAGATTGTCTGAACAAATCAGGTCTCTATAACCTTACTTGGTTCCATTTACATAAGTTTGCTCGGAACAGTTCGATTACTGCCTGGTTGGCTAATTAGTGGTCGGAATCTTCCTATTCGGTGCCTTTTTATCCTTTAAGCGGTTTCGATTGTGTCATCAAGTGTTCAAGTATCCAAGGTTTCCAAAACACCCCCAATACTTTAGTCCATCGATGAATTGAGATACAATTCAGTCCTTTAACTTTGCGACTTTACGTCGAATCATTAGCATTTGAAACTCCTTAACATAAGTGTTTACTCTCAACCCTTCTTGTCTTAGCTCTTGCAATCTTTTGAAGGTATCTTGCAAATAATAGCTTAGCATAAACCTTCTTCGCATAAGCCTCTTCATTTCATAATAACTCCTAACCTCTCATTCCGCTTCCCTTCTTCGGGTGGCTTGTAAGTTCTTCGACCATAAGGCGGCATAGCTAGTAAACTCCAACATAGTAAGTTTAACCTTTGTATTATTGAGTATGTCATGGCATTCAAACTACTTTTCAATCCCATATATCTAATCTAGGTAGTCCTCGGCATCACTACTTCTAGAAAAACTCGAGATACACATCCTCAATCTCTCAACTCTAAGGGCTTATATATTTCTTTCTTCAAGCTCGTAGTACTTCTCTACTTTGTCGTCTCCTTTCGCTTCTTCCTCAATCTCTTTAAGCGTTAGCCTTCATTTAGCATCCCTACCAACTCCTTCAACTTAGGGTGGTTAAGTTAGGGAATTAACTCTTCTAAACTAATCATTGCTTCGCTTTTGCTACTTACATTCTCTAGTGGGTTATTTCTAACTCATTGCCTGTCTTCTTAGATAGCAGTCACCAAACTAACTACTAAGTTGGTAAGCCTATCTAAGCGGTCACCCACTAACTAAGGTGTGAAGCTTCCCTCTTGCCAATAGTTGTGTTGAGTACCACTTTCTTCATTTCCTAAAGCTCCTTGAACACTTGAGTCTAATACTGATGGTTACTTCACAAAAATTGACGTCTAATATACCTCCTGAAGTTTGTTTTGTAAATTACAATTGCAAGTCAATAACTAATACTCTTAACCCTAAGACAATTACACAATGCACAAATAGCCAGCCACATTATGTTTTGCATATTGGAAAACAGGGGAAAATAGAGCAAAGATCACTTTTCAACTACCAAACTCTAAATTTAACAATAGAACTGTTATCACATAAGAGTAGTTACAAACTATTGAAAGAATACATTAGTAGAATCTAGCTTTGCACATAACTAGCTTTGATACCAAGATGATACAGATTCCATAGATGAACATACAAACTCAATATCACGTGTAACCAAAAGGGTGGGTCCGAGCTACAAGATGACTCAAAAAGTAAATGATAGTCTATGGTTGAAGAGGGGTTCCTATACATTGACGATGGATATTGATGGGAATCAGGCTACTGGACCTCTAACTCATAATCGAGCCTGAGGATTAGAGGGGTTAGTAAAACGAATCCTTCTGTTCTAACTAACTCCTGTCAAGACCGAGTACTTCTTTGCCAAGTCACCTTTCATGCCGAGATGTATGACCGCCCATTTTTCTTTAGTATGCCGAATGGATGATTACTCACTAGCGCTAAGCCGACCAATTAATCGACATCTTCCTTGCCTAGAGAGGGACTCTAGACTGACTAATCCGTCCTTGCTCGGACAAGCCATTTGCTTATACTTTTTTTCTGCATTCTCTAATGACCTTTCCAATGTAGCATTGCTACGTGTACAGTATCATATGCAAAATCTATTGTTCCAACGATTGTTTTTCTTGTATATTCATTTTTATCCTTTTGTATCTTATACATTACTTTCTTAGGAAATATTCTTTTTGTCTTTTCCTTTTTAGGTAAGTTGCCATAACTTATGGTTATAAATACCCTTATATTTACAGCTAGAAAGGCATCATATATCAGATCATTCTTAATATACTTTTGCATACTTTTCTTCCTTGTGTAAACACTATTTGTTTACTCTTGGCATCACTCTTATCATTTCCTTTAAATAAAGTTAGGTGGCAAGTAACCTCACCGGACCAATTCATGCTTCATATCGAATTGTGTCGTGAGTCGTTGAAAGTTCAATTGATGCATCATATCCTCTTACTATTTCATTCTTCATTTTTCCCTTTCGTACTTTTCCCCATTAATCCTTTTTGAGCTTTTTGCAAACTTAGATCCATCCAACAATTGGCCTTGTTTGTTCTTTGTCATGGTTCACAATAGACATGCTGCACCAATACCTCACACGAGCTTGAGTCATACTTAATATGATGCACAAGTATAGCCGAAGGTTACTCAGCACTAATCCATGCTCAAATAGATTAAATAAGAGTAGCTCAAAAGTAAGCAAAAGGATACTTAGCTCAAGAGGGAGTAAAAAGTTCAGTCTATTCATTATATATATGTATTAATGCGACTATTACATTATACGAGTATTTATAGTACTTAGTTAAGATAAGTCTTACATTACAAAAAATTATAGAAATGGCTAAACAAAAGGAGAATAATTTACAGGGAAAACATGAAATCATGCAAAAAGAATATCCTTTATCAAAAAGGACAATACGGATGTTAAAAATGACAGTGTGTGCATAATTCTACGCAATTTGTGGTCCTAATGACGTTGTAAGCCGTGTATGGGTAGTCCTTGATTAGGTCTAGTTATCATCAACAGTTCGGTGGTTGTAATTGCTAAGACTGTTCAAAGGTTGGCTCAGGCTGACTCATACTCGAGATTTGCCTCAGATGATTAACTCTTGACAATTGTTAGCTTAGCTTCGGCATAATAGAGATGGCTATATCCGGATTTGGTGCTTAGATTGGGGTATTATAGTGAGCTTAACTCAAGACGTCGGCTAGTTACCTTAGTAGCTTTCTAGATGGTGTGGAGAGCAAAGTAACTCGACAGATCAGACTAGGAAAAACATTTCTCCTCAACACTTAACTCTCCTTAAATAGTTCGGCAAACCATCTAAGAAAGCCCTTAAGCTCGGGAGCGCATGATCGGTCCTTGATCCTTATAATAGTCCAAATGGCATTATAAGCTATTCATATAATCTATGGTGTGTTTTGAATATGGTCTTCCACTCATCGTCCTCGTGCATTTAACACTCTCGCTCAGTTCAACTCATGTAGCATGTCATTAAGCATTAATATGGGATACTTGTACTTGATGGTGATTCAATTTATTGCTCGACTATCTACATACATTCTCTATAACCCATCTTTCTTAGGGACCAACAAAGCTGGCATGGTACAAAGGCTATGGGATTCTCGTACAAACCCTTTCTTCATTAACTCATTTACCTGCCTTTGTAACTTGACGGCCTATTTAGGATTTAGCCTATAAATAGGTTTATTTAGTATTGTGGCTCCTGGTTGTAGGTTAATGGCATGTACTATATCTCAAACAAGAGTAATCCTTCATTTAAGAATAGATTAGTGAACTCTTCCAATATCACTTTCACTTTGGCAGGTTGCTTCATATTCTTCAAACCAATAGATAGGTTGGTCCTTCAAGCTCCATCTCTCTTTTCAACATAGCTTAGGTCATTACCAAAACCTCTTTCATCAGGGTCTAATTTAGTTGGGTCTGCATGACCTTTACTTGCTCATCAATCATAGGACTTGATTTCATCCTCTTGCCTTCATGCTTAAGGGAACATGTATTCCTCCTTTCATCATGTATCACAACTCAATCAGATATCCACGGTCATCTAAGTGGAATGTGGGACATATTCATGGGCAACACATCACAGAAAACTTCATCTCGATAATTGCCAATGAAGCTTATAAGGTTTTGGGTGGGGCTTGGTTAGCAATTTCAATTACTGGACCATAAATGCAGAGGCTACATTCATATAACTCCAATTGTCAATGATCAGGGCACATAGTGACTCATTCACCTTACATTTGATGTGGAAGAAATTTTCCCTCTGTTCATCCCCGGGTACAAGACTGAAACTCATTATCATTCTTAACACTAGAGCACCTTACCTTAGATCACCCAGCACTATCTCCTCCTCAAACAGCTTAGTTTGTCTATTCTCTTTCAACTCCTCTACTTCCTCATCAGTATTGTTTACTTCAACAATTGGGATTGGGCAGGCGTAGGTTCATGGGTAACTTTTTTTCAAATTGGCATTAGGGGGTCGGCTCTTGACAGCTAACAAGTCAACTTCGGCACGATCGTATTTGGCAACATCTTGATTTGATGCTTAGGTAGGTATGTTTCAAAGGGATTAGCTTTACACATCACCTGATCTCCTTAGCAGCTTCCTAAATGTAGAGAGCAAAGTAATTCAGTAGGTTAGATTATAGAATGCACTGCTCCTTAGCATTTAACTCACCTTAGGTAGCTTAGCGAACTGTTTAAGCAAGCCATGAGCTTGGAAGCGCATGATTGGTCCATAATCCCTATCAACTACAAAACCAAGTAAAAAGGTTAAAGCTTTTTTAAAACCATAAGGAATCACATTTTGTTGTAGATGATCTTCTAACTAATCTCATTAGGCAAAATATACTAATTTTGGTTTATATGTAGATGTGGAGAGTTGTGGATAGGATTATTATCCCTATCTAGCAAAGTTTTATCCTAATTTGCTATATTGACTTAGAATTGATTCACCTCTAAACCTAAAGTCAATAAGGATTAAGCAGATTCTATACTATGTAATTCCATTGGATTGTATCCAGATCTATTCCTTTCATCTTTGCTACAAATTCAACATGACCCTTCAATGTATTGTGCTCCTAAAGCTTATTGTCAAAGGAAAAGGAAATTGGTTAGTATTTAATCTCTTACCAATTACGGAATGAAAAAAAAAAAAAAAGAAGAAGAAGCAAGGATTTTTATGTGCTTAATGGAAGTAGTGATAGTATAAGGATTTATGTATGCTTAACCAAGTAAAAAGGTTCTCTAACATGAATGTTTCAAAGTCAACATACTTGTTATTATAGGTTAAGGACCAATCCTCCTATGAAATCTTCATGAAGTATACTGCACGAAGCATTCCTTCTCCTTCCACCCATGTTTAGCTTGAAATAAGCGCTCTTTCCTTAATCCTTCCTAGATTTTTCAATAATTAGTATTCTAACATATGATGATGTTATCTAGTAACTTGTATGATGTCTCTCTAAAGGTTGACCCACTTTTTAGATAATTACAATAATAATCACTAGCTTTATATATCAATCAAGAAAAGTCCTACTTACTATGTTAACTTTGTTGTTTAGTGGTAATTGAGGTTCTCTTTCTGTATTATTACCTTGTAGGGAGAGGGCAGTAGCTATTAGGCTTTTGCTATGTGTTTTCATATGCAATATGAATTCTGGGTTTCCTTTTGTTGGTGTTTGTTCAAGTTTTAAGCTTTTGTTATGGTGCATTTAATGGGCTCTTTGTTGATTGCTACTTATTTTTCCTAAAGTTCATACAATTTATCCATTTTTTCACTTTATACTCACTTATTTGTACTTGATATGTATTATAGATAATGGATCATTGTAGGATTTTGATTTACCTTGTTGGATGGAGAGTTTTCATCAATATGCTTGTAATGGGTGTTATTGGGTTTTTTTTTTTTTTTATTTGAACTTTGTTTTGAAGAGGGAGCTAAAGAGAGGAGTGTTAGATGAACAAGCATTGGCTAGGTATGAGATGTGTAGAGAAGTAATTGATTTACTCACTACGAAGTGATACAAATTGTTTATGAAAATTGAGGATGTATGCGAATATTTTTACACATCTCTATTAACTCCTTAGGGTACAAGGGGGAATACTTACTAATGGAAGGGCCATAGTTGAAGAACAAGTTTCCATTTTTCTCAATATACTTATACATCACACAAAGAATAGGAGTATTCAAGTGAAATTTTGTAGATTAGGTGAGACAATTAGTAGAAATTGCCATTAAGTGTTAGCTACTATTTTGAGGTTAAAAGATGTATTACTTGCAAAACCAAATCTAGTAACACAAGATTGCACCAATGAAAGGTGGAAGTGGTTTGAAGTACTTAATTAATATATTTTCATCCCTTAAAATATTTCATAATAGGTATGATTTCTTATAGTACCTTATCTTTTTTTTTTTTTTAACTCATTAGGGTTGTTTAGGAGTATTAGACAGTATCTACATTATGGTGACAACACCTGCTATAGACAGACCTAAGTATTGAACAAGGAAAGGGCATTTTGCAGTAAATATCTTAGGAGTATGTACTTATGACCTAAGATTTTTCTATGTATTAGTAAGATGGAAAAGATTTATATCAGATTCTAGAGTATTACATGATATAGTTATCCAGTTTAGTGGTTTGAGAGTTCCAACTAGTAAGTGGATATACTAATTCATAGTTTATTTTATTTTTAGAATTATAAATTTTTCTTTGTAATTTATGGGGTTGCATTTTTGTATAGGTTCATGTTATCTAATCAACGGTGGATATGCAAATGTAAAAGGATTTCTTGCCTCTTTTAGAGGTAGGTAATATCATATTCAAGAGTAGATTGCAAGTTAATGTAAACCAGAAAATCGTAAGGAGTTGTTTAACTATAGGCACGTAAGGGCAAGAAAATGTTATAGAGAGATGTTTTGGAATTTAGAAGAAATGATGGGGTATTTTAAGGAGTTCATCTTTTTACCCCATCAAAATACAATGTTAAATGATACTAACTTGTTGTTTACTAGACAACTTCATTCGAGTGTATATACCACTAGATCCCTTGGAGTATGCTCCAATAGTAGGTGATGAAGTTCCTATTAGGGAAGATAAGATTGATACAATTGGAATGATGGAAGCTAATGTAGAATGAAATCAAATGAGAGATAATTTAACACAAGAAATATACCAGGAGTGGAGGAGTCATCATAGAAATTAGAAAGTTGTTTCATGTTTATACTTATTTTGGTTATGTATGTTAAATCCTTTAATTATTGAAATCCTTTTATTAATGAATTTCTTTTTCTTTTGTAATGTTTATATGTACAAATTCCTTCTTTCTTTTCTTATATTGATGCATTACAACTTTGGTTCATTTACAGTCAGGATGGTAAGGACAAAAAATTTAAGCGTAATTGGAGTAAGAATGAAGAAGAAATACTATTAATAGTGTTAAAGGAGTTAGTTGTTAAGAGTTATAGAGGAGAGAATAGCACTTTTAACAATAGGACTCATGAAGAAAGTCTTAAAAAGGATAAAGAAATATATTCTAGAAATTCATCTGAACATCAAGCAAATTGTTAACAAAATGAAGAGGTGGTCAATCAATTTGTTCAAAGTTCTTAACATTATGAATACTAGTAGATTTGGTTGAGATGACATAAAAAAAATGTATCATAGTGAATAGTGACCAAGTTCTTATAGAATATATAGAGGTATAATCAATACTTTCTTTATTTTAAAGTATATTGTCTTCTTTAATGCTAATTGTTATTTATAACTAATAAAATTGATGTGCAAAAATATCTAAAAATCGGTAATCATGCGAACAAAGAATTTAAGGAGTTTGAAAGATTATAGAATATTTTGGAAAAGATAGAGCAAATGGCAAAAGAGCTGAGACACTTGCTGATGCTTTAAGAGATATCTAGATTGATGGCCAAGATAATTTTGAAGAAGAGACAAAATCAGCACCATAATCATGTAGATCTCATAACAATGCTTCATATGCTGGTGCATCTACAACACCCTCTCGCAAATGTCGATTGGCGGATTATACTGCAAAGTTCATTGCGACATTTGAGAAAACTATAAATGGTGCTAGAAGTGGTTTTCACTTTACTTGCAAGAAAAATCATAAACCCTCTAAGGGAGGATATTGTTAAAAAATTACATACTTTTGGATTATCTACAAATAAAGAATTGGATGTTTTAATGAAAATGACTGAAAATCTACAATATGAGAAATTTTTCTAAAAACTCCAAGGAGAGTAGAGGTTTGCTTTTGTTAAGCGTCTCGTCTAGTTAGTTGATTTTAAAAAATACTTGGATCATTTAGTTACTTAGTAATTGTTGGTTATACGTGTTAGAGGCAAACTGATTAAATGAGAGATTTTTGTTTTTGGTTGATTTTGAAAGATAATTGGATCATTTGGTTAATTAGTAGTAGTTAACATATGTTTATATGTGAACTCTATTATAAATACTACTAATGAACTTTTGTTTTCATGTTGCATTCATATATTTCGTAAATGCATCATATTGCAATTATTAATATCTTAATTGTTATATTAGGAATATTGATTTAATTATTAATTAATATTTAGCTATTGAATCATAGGAAAATTGTTGTAATTTATTGAATTATCATTATATTATAATATGTATTAAGTTATTGTAATATTGAGTTAATTAATATTATTTTTATTAAATATTGCAAAAAATTATTTATTTTATAATCTAAATAATTAATTTTTTTATTAGCTAACAAATCTATGTATTTTTATTTATTATCATATATAATATATGTTTAATTATATGAATTCAATAATTCTTTCAAATATATTTCAAATAATATAAAATATAATTAAAATATACATTAAATAATATTGAGAATATAATTATCAAATTATAATAACAAATTTAATATTTATATATATCAAAGAAAAAATAACATAAAATTTTATATTTAATATTATATAAATCAAACGTAGTAAATATCAACTAATAAATAACATTGATTTCCTATACACGCCTACATGGTGACAAAATCTTTGAGATAAAAATTGCTAGCTATGGAACCCTCAGGGGACGTGTGGGAACTATCAAGAAGGAAGCTGTCACGCCTGGAAGTCATACAGTGCTTTGCAAAAGGTGCATTAAGCTTTCATGATAATCATTAATGTTGTGGTATTCTCCCTGCATCTTCCAGAATTACTATTGCTTTTGTGAGTTTGAGATTGACAGTTGCATATCTCAATGATTATAGCAGTAGTTCATAAAATCGATTCAAATAATGGGGTTGAGCTTTGTAACGTATGCTCAAAGTTGTTATGGCTAGTACCAAATATTTTTTTATCTTAAAACTTAAACTGGTATTAGCAAGTATATTTATTTCTTAACAGTTCACCTTACTTATGTGTTGGGACTTTTAATTAAAGCCTGTGAAGTATCTGACTTAATCAAATGGGGGGTGAATAACTATGCAGAGATTCGAGGGCAGTAACATAATTATTTAATTTAAAAGTTTAAATTTGTAAATATGGTATGGGTCATTATATTTATCTTTCAACAAAAATCCACGTGTAGCATATCTGCTGTTACATAATCTCAGGTTAGCATTTCCCTAGTTAACAATGGAGGTTTCTGCAGAACTGCATCGGGAAGCAATCTTGTTCGGTCACAGTAGCTCCTAAGGTTTTCGGAAGCGATCCTTGTCCAGGTGTTATAAAGAAGCTGTCTGTGGAGGCTATCTGCAGCATTTTATCATCTTCTGCAACTTAAGATTACACGTTCTCCATGGTAAAATTATAGCTTAGCGTTCCTGGTTCAGGCCTAACTTTCCATCGCTTCGATATTCCTTGATGCAATGGTCATAGGAATCTAAAATGTAGCATGAACCTTGAAATCCTCCCAAACAATAATACAGCAGGTCATTTCTGTCCTGAGGAAAGGAAGGAAAATCACTTGCTCGATAGACAATGAGATGAAACAACTTAACTTTGAAATATCCTTATTCATTGCTTTGTTCTTAAGCAAATAATTAGCAATAAGGAGCTTCAAATCGAAATAAAAGACACCGGTTGAGGTATGCTAATTGCTCTTGCTTTTGTTCTCACTGAGCTTTTCCTATAAATCTAGCTGAAGATGCCTCTAAACCTCTGAGTTCACCTATCATCCTTGGTACAAGATAACAATCTAGAAATCATCTAATCACTTAAACGACATATTGAATAAAAATGTCCCGTGAGATAACATTGCCAACTAACATAATTTCATCCGTGAAAGAATCTGTTTGCAATTATTCTCTAGAGCAGGCTAAATGGAAAACAATGTGCTACGCGAGGAAAGCGGTTATTCACTGACCTGCCAACAAGGGCACTTGAGTACACTATCCTTCACATAATGGTTGAGTTCTAGGTTGGTCCAGCCTTTCATAAGAATGGCTTTTGCATGTTTATATTATTTCCCTTGGCTTTTTCTGCCCTTTCAACTTTTGTAATGACCTTTTCCTTTATGAATCTGCTGGGAAAAAGATGGAAAAAAAAAAAAAAACACTTCATTCCAAATCTTCTATCCACTATTTTCCTTAGTTTTTCTTTTCCCCTCAGTTATTCATTTCTTCACTGTTTCCATGTGTATTTGCTTTAGAATTTTCAACCATCACAAACAAATTTGATTGATCATTTCACTAGAACCGTATCTCGCAGCATTTATCTATCAAGCTTAAGTAGCACTAGATCAGCACTGGCTGAATTTTTGACTATGAACACCAATAAGATAAGGTTCTATGCATATTCAGTTCACTAAAATCATTTGTTAAATGGAAAATTTCCAACGAATGTGCAATGTCTTCAAATTAAAGTCATTTTCAGCTGGCATTGTGGGGGTAGATTAACTATTCGTTCCACCTTAAAATAGGAAGAATTGATTATGGTATGATTTTACGCTTTAGAGGGTGGTCGAAGCAAATTTGTTGGTTTGCTAATATTTCCACTGGTTTGATGACAGTAAGTATTGGACTTTATAATTTAATAAAGTAAGTTTAGCTCAAAAAGTATTTACCTCTTGAAAAGTATCTATTCCTAGTAACTCAGTCATTTTACTGAGACTGTCTTTTGATATTAGTTATGTGCACTACCCTTGCCTGAGATTATTAGTGTCAATGGAGAAACTTTGAATGGAATTCCTGCAGTTAATTTTGGTATGATTGAAGGATGACTGGCAGTGTTCCTAAAATATATAGATATGTTGACACTCCCCCAATTAGAAAATGTCTTCATCATTAATCTGGCCATGTTTATTGTGCTAAGGTAGTCTTTTTGAGGTTTTTATCTTTTTACCATTTTTCCTTTCTGCCAACAATACGTTATATTTCATGGCAATTGGGCATAAAAGCTGCAGGAGAGCAGTGATCATGTCATTAAATAACAAGGTTCTCTGCTTTTGATGCTTGGTTGAATGACCTCCAATAGATGGACTTAATTGTTCCTATATATATATATCCACTAACGAGCACCTAGGTGCATCCGCCAAGTACTCAATAATGGAAGTTTACTTTTTGTTTTGGCAATAGATAACAATTATTACATGCATTGAGTATATATGGAAGATTTTGCAACAAGCAAGTAAAACTGTACTTGTATGGTTCACTTGCTGAAAAAAGAATGTTCTACGTTCACTTGCTGGCTAGTAAGGGCATATAACATAAATTTTTGGTAAATGGTTGCTTTCTAGGTTAGTCCAACTTGTCCTAAGACTGGTTTCTGGATGATTTCCATTTGGGTTGAGAATGCTAAATATAATAGTTCATATCATACTACAAGCATAAGCTTTCAGAAAAAAAAAATTGTGGTGTACTTATATGTGACATCAAAGTAGGAGATCATAAGTTTAAATTGAGATTTTAATTAAATTATCTATTTGATGGCCTCAACTAAAATCCAACCTGCAAGTAAAGAGGGGTGTTATGTAATAAATATATAGCTCAAAATGTATTTACAAGTTGGAGTTTTTAAATAAGACAGTTTTGAAACTACTCATAACAAAGAGCCTATTAGTCCAAATCATGTAAAATTGAGAAATTAGATTCCTGTTAGTGATGGTCCAACAATTATTGATTCAAAATTCATGATGCAGAAAATGTGCATCATTGGGATCTCTGTATTTCTTTAAAAGCATTTCATTAAACAAATTGGTTAGGGCAAGCATGCATCAAAAATATGTAAGTATATATATATATATATATGTATTAATAACCCTGAGAAAAGATTTATTAATACTATACACACCACGGATTTAAATTAATGGTAGGTTTTCAAAATATTCAATTCTGTACTGGTTATTAGTGAATCCTATGTTAGAGCCTTTTAAAATATCTATTCAAGAATACTACTAATTTACAAATTAATAAAACTGTTGTATTTTCCTTCAACTAAAGTTTTTAACATTTTTAAAATGTTCATAAAGACTACAGGTTTTAGTATTTACATACATTATGTTGGAAACAGGTGGAATCTTTAGAGTATCATATGCCAGCTAGTTTTTATAGGTCTTTAATTGTCCTCACTCCCCTGTGTAAGTACATTATTTCGAGGGTAGTTATAGTAGGCCTCCTTAATCATTAGTTGACCTATAGAAAGGTTTATGAAGATATGAGCATAATTAGCTCAGTAAACAGGATGGAGATAAAAGAGTACATCAAGTACAAACATAGTTTTCAATCATATTGTTTTAATAAAATGTAACACAACAAGCAAATGTCATGGTACAACATTATCCGGTTCATTGTTAAATTAGAGAAATTGCACCTACTCTAATCTAAGTTAAGAAGATTGATATCACATACTCGAGAATCGAAACCAAACTGAGGCTTGTACAATAGAGAACACTCTTCTCTCGTGACCACTTTCGAACCACGGCCTCCAACCTTACCATAACCTTTTTTCCTATCACTTAGTTTAACTAAAAGTAAGGAAATGATAATTTCAGCTATCCTTATCGAATGAGGTTCTTGTTTGGCTCGAAAATCCTAATCTTTTCTCTTTAGTAGTTACTATGCATGTCTAGTTAGTAAAAGTTTAGTCTTTAGGTACATCTAGTTAGGTAGTGATCAATTATTTCACAAAGTAAAGCAAATCAAATATGAACATACAAAACATCATTCTAAGTCTACAATTCAAGTAAAAAGCACCAATGAAGCATGCATATATTTAACTAAGCTACAAGTACAATCAAAAGTACTCCTATATCTCTGAATACTATAACACAGTACTCCAACATATCACGAAGTATGGATCCCAACTTACTTAGTCTTCAATTTGCTTACTCAAGTCTAATGTGAGTTATATTATTATCGCTCACTTTTATAATATAAATATCATTTTAAAATTTATACCCTTATTACATATAAGTTTCAAATCATTATTTTTAATTTAAATTTATAATTTTACTTATCATTTAGGTTCTATATTACTTATCGTATAACCCTTGTTGTATACATATAATTGTAACATAATGTTATCAGTGAAAATATCATTCAATAAATAATATATGTTTATAGTATGTGTGTATATTTTTTAAATAGTACTAATTACATTTAAAATATTATATAATATGTAAGTTATCTTATATGTGAAATTTTCATATTGTGTCACACGTACTAACGATGAGATTAATTAAACACCATTTTAAATACATGTTTTATTTATATATATATATATGGAAAAGATGGTTCATATAAATATATATATTTAACTAGTCCCTTTATGAGTTATTAAATGAAAATAATAAAAATATAACTATCAATATTTTAAATTTAAAAGTGGAACAAGAAGGAATTTATGTAATCATACGGACAAAGTACTCAATTCAAGAAAATAATAAGGTTATGGATATATTTTTTCTACAATTATTAGATATCAATTAAAAGAAATAATATTTATAATTTAAAAACAAAATTAGATATTGAAAAAATTAAATCTTCTAATCTATTTTCTTCTTCTTCTTTTTCCTCCTCCTCTTCTTTTTTTTTTCTTTTTTTCTTTCTCTTTTTCGTTGCTCGTCGCTCTCTTCCTCTCTCTCTTTCTTTCTCTTTTTCTCTCCGTCACCCCACTTTCTCTCATTCTCTCCCTCCCTTCTCTCTTATTCTTTTCCCCATTCCTCTTTCTAATGGCTTAACGCCATATATATATATATATGATTGGTCCAATCTTAGGTGATTTTTCAAGTATAATTTTATTATTATTTATATTTCATAAATCTCTATAATGTATTTCAAAAAATATTAGAACATTATATTATACATATAATCTAAAATTTATATTTTTAAATTAATTAAAATTTAACTCGATAAACCTTATGCTATAATTTATATTAGTTGTGTTTCAATTTATTTTCGAAATCCGACTTGATAAGTCTATTCCTTATCATTTTTTGGGAACTCATATTATTTATCTTATTCGAACATATTTTTTCATTGGTCTTACGTTTTAAAATAAGACCCGAAATATACTTTTCTTTAATATTTGATATATATGGATATGTTCCATTAGTTATTTGAGACTTATTCATATACATCTTATATATAATTTTACTCACTAATATTAGTTATTAAGATCACATAGTTGATTTTAAAAAATTTATCATAAATTATATCTAAAGTTACAAAACTCTACAGAATGGCTATTAGACCTAATAACCTTAATAATTATAACAAAATCATATATAAATTAGCTTGATTTGAGATATGAAAGCTATATGGTTTTTTTTTTTTTAATTTTTATAACATAGTCATAAAGGTCAATTTAATTCTAACAACATTGCTAGAAATCATATTTTCTAAAGTGTTTCTCAAGCACTAAACTTTTCATTTTATTTTTTATTAATTATATACTTACGTATAATTTATCTTTAGCAATTCATTAGTTATCAAAACTCGTTTTAAATGTTTCCGACAAATAATAGTGATATCGTATAGCTTAATAATGTAATATTTTATTATTTTATTTTTTTAATTCCAAACTTACAAGGTCATTTTCACTAATATTTTTAACTTCATCGTAAAATTCGAGCTTAATTGAATGATATACACAATCACCTTAAAGTTTATGAACCATCTCTGGATTCATCAATCGTAAATTAATTATCAATTTTTGTAAGGTCTCACATTCCACTCCTGTTACAAATAGCTTCGTCTTTGAAACTACTGTGTTTTAAATCTTCCCCAGAAGATGATATATATATATATATATTCTTAAAATTAAGTCTATTTCGTATCTTCAAAATTATCTTTTGATTAGGCTTTTAAATCACTTTTTTGATTGAGATTCCAAATCCTCCTCTATTTGAGCCTCTACTTTGACTTCTTCATTTTTCTCTTAGATTCTCAATCCCATTTCTTCATTTACATTCCATACTTTGATATCAATCATGTCTTATTCTATCACTACAGTCCTCTAGTCGTACTATACTATTTTATGACTTAGCTCTATAATCTTACAAATTCTCTTATTGGTTTACCTTCTCTTTTGTTCTTGGTTTAATTGATTCTTAGGTTTACTTATGATCATCAGTGAATTTCTAATCCACCTCATATCACGAACCTTTTCTTTCATTCATAATTTTCTACTTATAATAACTACATTGTTACTGTAGTTTTTCATTTATTTTTTCATACAGCTTAGCATAGGTCAATAGAAATAAATTTGGCAAATCTTGACTTTTCTCCATCTCGGATTCAAATGAGATAATTGAAAATTTTAAGCAACTCAACTTGACTCAATAAGAACGAATATAACTTTTGACTAATAGATTCATTAAAAGAGGTAGTATTGACAAAAACTCATGACTGGATAAGGCTTCGTATGATAGAATACACTTATAGAGTTAATATGACAAGAAACTTAACAAACAAGAAATTTGACCATCTCAGGTTTGCCATTCCACTATTGGATTTCCTATTGCAATTGCTCATATGAAGTGAATTGTTGGTTCATACATTTCTTGTACATCTGGTTAACCCAATGGAACTTCTTTCTTAGTAGTATTTGTTACTTATCTTCCCTTAGTCTGCTTTAAAATTTTTAGTATCCATGGAATTTTCTTCTTCACATATAACTCATTTAAGAAAAGAAACATTATTCCATCCAAAAGTCATATTTCTTCAATTTGGCATGCTACTTATGATTAATTAACTTCAGTAATATTTATATCATATCGTAGACATAGAGATTGCCTCCAACTTAATCCAAAATTGATAACTTTCCAATTGAAGTTACTTTGGAAAAATATTGTTTCTCCTTATAACTAATTAAACAATTTATGAATTTAGAGTTGAAAATACTTATTTTGATTAATTCACTTTATCATTCATCCGGTCTTCCTAATACCCTATATCTTTTCCTCTTCAAATAATATAGCTATCTTTTGCAAGTAATTACTTGCACATATAAATCTCTTATCTAATAGTTCTTTGAAGCCAATCCTTTAACTTCTAAGTTCACATTTACAATACCAAATAGAGGACTTTAGTTATATATTCAATTCTTGGCTAACTTGATCATAAAGTTCAATTTTTTTAGGATCAAGTTATATCAATTAAATTTTCAAAAATACATTTGAACATTTATGTACAACTAATAGATCCAATACTTCTTGATACTTCTCTTATTCTCTTACTTGTAAATATCTACAAAACTTTTAATCACTTACCCTTAGTAGCTTTCCTCTTAGATTCTACTTTAATCCTAATCTATAGCTCTTTAGGTTAATATCCTTCCTCTAGAATAGGTTTTAAATTGATAAATAATGATAAGACCAATCATCTTAAGTTATTTTCCATTTACCAACGTTTGTCTTGCAATATATAAGCACCTTAGTATTAATATTGTAATTGCATTTCCATTTATATATATATATATATATTATACAATAATTATATATTATTCTTATGATTATCACTTAATTCTCTTATTCGTAGAACTTGAAATCTAATTAGTTTAGTTCAACTTACATGTCAATTATTGCCTCAAAATTAGGGATTTGAATACTTATATATCATAAATCCTACTGTGATTTTAGCTTTAACTCCCAAATTATTACAGTCATCATGATAATATTCTTTCATCTTTTAGTACAATTTCCTTTATCATCTAACATATCTTCTATGACAAGCATATGGATAATCAGGATTGGATTTCCTTCATATCTCTAGTTCCTCCTCTATATGCTGATAATGTCTTAAAAGAACATCCACTCATTTAACATCGATGACTCTTAACCAATTCCATCACCATACCTTTATAAATTTGTGATTTCCACCTTCATAATAATTGTCTTTTAAGTCAAAGATGATATTTGAGGAAATAATGTACTCCTTATTCCAATACTTGATACTTTCATTATTATCACTCAGCTAAGAGCAAGTAATTATCTTTAATTAAAATTCCCTACTTATCTTTTGACTCCCTAAAACTTAGATCCCTTAAATAACTATCTCATATCAATATTTCTTATCCATCCCTTTAGTAATAGGGGTTAAACAACAACTTTCCAACTCATAGCACCTAATTGAACCAAATTCAATAAGAAAACAGCTTCCATACCATCTTCATCTAGACAACATTATAAAAATATATCCGTTCTAACTTACTACCAAATGTTGTTAAGTAATCCAATTATTCCTTTTAATTACTTTGTTTTCAAATTTTCTACTACTCATACTGCTAGCTTCAGTATGATTGCACTACAAGCCAATCTTTGATATTATGAAATTTCAAGGGTTCAAAGCTTCTTTTTCCTTGACTAACAAATTGTCAACCAAAGTGACTTATTCATATTATCTTAAGATACCATGTTTCTTAGTGAATTCAAATGATTTATCATCTCCTTAAAGTTTATCCATACTCCTTTCACCTCTTGAGACCTTTTGTCTCCTCTAATTCTTTCTATAGCAAGGTACTAGATCATTATTCCTTATCATCATATTATATTAAATATACCAGTAGGTAACTTTCTTATAAAATGCACTTCTTGGCGATTATGTTCTATCTAGATTAATCTTAGAATAGCAAGGGAACTTTTTATTGAAAGTCTCCATCCTCTTCAAACTTTTTGCTTTAAGTTCCATTTCTACCATCAATCATTATTTATCTTATTACTACTACTACTATTTTAGGATAACTAGATAGATATTCATTCATAGTTTATCTAACAATCCTACTTCACTTTTCATGTATCATTTAATAGTTACCCATCCCCTATAACTAAACATAAGTACTTCCTAATAATATCATTCCGCATGCCTTAACATAATATAATGATCTAACTAACTTATTGTACTTATCTAAAACTCCAAAGATATAAGTCTTTGATTCATTATTCATTAAGAGCTAAATAATTCGTAACCTGATTATAGCCTCATATAACAGTTTCTATAACCACCCTTACATATGTAAAGGATTTTCAATATTAGTTACTCAAAATACCTCTGATCCTTTTACATCCCTAACTATAAGTATATAAAAATGTTATAGCATATGCACATAACCAAAAGAATACACATTTGTTAAGTAGTACAACAATATCTATTAAGAGATCAGTTGAATGTTCACATATATGAACAGCTAACATAGGATTAACTCTAATATCACAATAAAACATAACCATCAATCATGATATATTCATCATTCAAAGCACTAATAATAACCCTTCATTCAAAAGAATTCCACTATATTTATCCTCCAATTAAATCATCATCATTTCCATGTATTGATTCAGTACTTTATACTTCCATAAAAAAATCATAAATAATAATTATTCCATATACCTTATCATTATCAGATTCTTCTATGCTAGCACTAACTATTATCTCACATATTGTATTCTCATGCAGTAAAAGATCTACTTTTAAATTTGGATCTGATTACACCTTTAACATAGGTTCTGATTCATTTTCTAAATTAGCTTTCACCTTTCCTTCATTGTTTTGTCTTTTCTAAGATTCCCTTCTACACCATGTTTTATTTCACCCTCAACTATACTATCTCATATTCATACTAAATACCAAGCTGATATCATCTTGGAATTCTATAAGTTCCTAATTTACCTATAGTTTGTCGAACTATTGGTTTAGGGTGAGATCCTTTTAGCTTAAACAGTTTTTCTTACCTACTCCAATTGATCCATGAAAATATGAGAAACCAATCAATAATCCTTTAAGGGTAACATCTAAAGATACATAATATGCTAGTCAAAATATAAGTCATACTAATTAGGTAAAGTCTCTATCTTCTACCCTTATTAAAGTATCTCACTAACATTATCTAAATCATAATCTCTTATTTTCCATCCATCTTTAATCAATAGCACTATCACAGTGTATCTATTATTCCAAGGACTCAAAATAATCTCCATTATCATTTACTACAACACATTGCATCAATAGACTTTTCAATAGTCCAATCCATAGTATTAAACATATCCAAAGTTACCATTTCTAACAATAATCATCATATCTCAACTTTGTATTAAATAAGGTACTCTTCTCTATTCTACTTGAATCACTTCAAATAACTATCAATTCTCCATGTAATCCCCTTGTTAGATTCAAGATCAATTAACATTTATCTTAGTTTAGTGTTATAGTAATTTCCTACTCTATAATTTATAATATAATCCTTTACTATTCACTTATTAGCACCCACTCTCACTATATTCCTATAATGTCTACTTCTTTTAATTATAATACTTCAAAGCAATTTCACTAGAATTGTGCTCTAATACCACTTAGTTTAGTCTCTCGGTGCAGTAGCTTCTTAAGAGACCACCCATCATGGGATTGCTCCAACTTAAGTAAGCTTAATTTTGGAGTTTCAACATACTCTAAGTCGCTACACCAAAAGGTACCTCAATGATTTAAAGTTAGGTTACCTAGTGATGGGAATCAAGCTACGGAGCCTCTGACCCATAGCCGAGCTAGAGGACTAGAGGAGTTGGCACAATGAATCCTTATATTCTAACTAACCCCTACCAAGGCCGTCCTGTATGACTGCCCATTATTGTGTGATATACCGAGTTAACAATTACTGTATGTTATCGAGTCAACCAATCACTTGGACCCTTCTTTGCCGAGAAGCCGAGAGAGAAAGGTCGGACTTATTAAGCTATCCCTGCTCAGACAAACCCATCCATCTGTACTTTTTGGCCGCAACTACTAACAAGCTTACTAATGCAACATCACTACATGTACTGTATCATGTGTAGAATCTGTAGCACTAGTGAATATTTTCCTTGTATATTCATTTTTACCCTTTTGTATCAAGTAACATTTCTTTTTTAAGAAATGTTCTTTTTGTCTTTTTCCCTTTAGGCAAGTTACCCTAGTTTGCAAGTATAAATACCCCTGTACTTTTTGTTGTAAAAGGGGGCAAATTACCTTCAATATACTTTACTTTCTTCCTTGCGTAAACGTTGCTTGTTTACTCTCGACATCACTCTTATTCTTTCCCTTAAGTAAGGTTAGGTGGTGAATATCCTCATTGGACTAATTCATGCATCATATCGAATTGTACCATGTGTCTTTAAAAGTCCTATTGGTGCATCATATCCTCTGGAGCTATTCGTAGGTTTGCTTACTATTTTCATTCTTCATTTCTTACCCTTTTCGTACATTTCACCATTAACCCTTTTCAAGCTTTCTACAAGCTTAGACTCATCTAACAATTGGCCTTGTCTGTTCTTAGTCACGATTCACATCATCTTAATATAAGAGCGAAGGTTTTGTGTGAGTTGTAGTTAGTTCTTCTTGAATTCTATTATACTTTGTTTTGTGTGTGCAAAACAGAGCAAGTTACTATGTTCACTTAACTGTTATATTGTTAGCTATTCACTCTCTGACATGTTTTGTTTGAATTTCAATTTGTAAGGAAAAATGACAGATCTAAGTATTAATGTTAATGCTGGTGATGATAGCAGAGTTGTCTACCATGGATGACAATCTCAAGGAACTCCTAAAAGTACTAACAAGAGACTTGATGAAGTAGCTAACCTCTTGGCTGATCTGACTCGAGCTATTCATGCCCTATCTTGCTGACTTACTGAGGCCGCACCACGCAAAACACTCCATAAGCTACTCAACCTATTAGAGGTTAGAACCCAACTCGACCAGTTTGAGGTAGAGGAGTTGGCAGATGAGTAAGGTAAAGGATAGACCTAAGAGAGCTAAATGAGGAGGAAGAAGAGTATTTTAAAGAAGAGCATGTACAAGTCCACAGAGCATCCGACCATGTGAAGTTTCAGATTCTAAGTTTCAATGGATCTGGGAATGCTGATGAGTACCTAGATTGGGAAGAAAATGTGGAGCATATATTTGATTACTATCAATATAAGGATTATGAAAAAGTGAAGACTGTTGTTGTTGAATTCTCTGGATATGCCACTATGTGGTAGAAGAATTTTCAGTCCATGAGAAGAAGAAAGGGATACCGAGAGATTAATACCTGGCCTGAGATGAAGAAAGTGCTCAGAAACCAATTCGTACCGAAAACTTATCTCCAAGATGCATTCACTCAGTTTTAAAAGCTGAGACAAGGAGGCTGGACTGTTGATGAATATGTTCAAGAATTCCAAATACTTATGATAAAATGCGAAGTGGAGGAACCACTTGCTTGAATAGTTTCAAAGTTTGTCACTGGGTTGAGTGGAGATATCCAATACATTGTGGAGCTTTAATGATTTGATACAATGGATGAAGTTGTTAGGATTGCCTAACGAGTAAAGAGGTAGAGAATGAGCCAAATAACGACCAGAATGCCGACTAACCAACCTGGACAGGCAAGTCATCGTACTTCGCCTAGTACCAAGCCAAGCAAAAGGGTTGATGTCTGAGCCGAGCAAAAAAACTGACCTGAAGATGTAGCGTCGACTCTAACATATGAGAAGGGGCAAAGGTTTGGCAAGAAGACTAGCCAAATCAAGTACTTCAAGTATCAAGAGTTTGGACATATGGTTGCTCAGTGCCTGAACTAAAGGACGATGCTAGACGTAGAGAGTAAGGATGAGGAACTTAAGGAGGATGTTCCTATTGAGAATGAAAATGTTGAGAAAGAGTTAATTGAAGAAGACATGTATGCCAAGGACTTGGACCAGCTACTCATAGTTGTCCGACGCACTATGAGTGTCGAACCCTTATGAGAGGAGGAGCAAAGAGAGAACTTATTTCATATCACTTGCAAGGTAAATGATCAGACGTGTGCCCTCATTGTAGATAGTGGGAGCTGCACCAATATGGTGTCAACTGACTTCGTTTCAAAACTGAGGTTGTCGATTGTTATACACCCAAAGTCGTATAAGTTCAACTGGTTGAGTAAGAAGGGAGCCTCACACGTTACTCAATAAATACTATTGCCGATCACTATCAGCAATAACTTCGACCAATTCTTTGCGACGTATTGCCCATGTACGCATCCTACGTGTTGTTAGGAAGACCGTGGTTGTTTAATAAGAAAGTTATCCACAATGATTACAGGAATACCAATATTCTCGAGAAGGATGATCAGAAGATCATGTTAAATTCGATGCCACCAAGAAAAGTTCATAAGTTATAGACAAAACTCGCTCATAGATCGACTAAGGGTCTGGTGATGAGTGGAGTCAAGCTCCGAGAGGCTATTAACGCCAATGAGTCGACCATCCTGTTGGTCAAGCGACTACTAGAAATGAAGAAGCGAAATGATTTACCCCAAGAGGTAAAGGAACTATTGGATGAATATGTTGACTTATTCTTAGAACAGTTGCTAGCAGGTTTGCCCCTGACCTGAGGCATATAGCACTTCATTGACTTGGTACCCGACATTGTACTATTAAATAAGCCAGCTTATTGCATAAATCCCGAGCAAGCTTCTGAGCTTCAATATTGAGTCAATGAGTTACTGGAAAAAGGATACGTAAGAGAGAGTCTCAATCCTTGTGCTGTACTTGCACTTCTAGTACCCAAGAAGGATGGAACCTGGTGGATATGTATTGACAGTCGAGCCGTGAATAAAATCACGATCAAATATAGGTATCCGATCCTGAAGCTAAAAGACATGTTGGATGAACTGAGTGGAGCTAAAATTTTTAGCAAGATTGATCTCAAGTCTGGCTACCATCAAATCCACATAAGGCTAGGAGATGAGTGGAAGATTGTGTTCAAGACTCGACATGAACTATACAAGTAGATAGTCATGCCCTTCATCTTGTTGAATGCCCTAAGTACCTTTATGAGACTTATGAATCATTTGCTAAGACATCTCATTAGAAAGTGTATCATGGTGTACTTTAATGACATATTGATCTACAGTGCCAACGTGCTGAGTCACTGTAAACACATCAGAATAGTCCTAGATATCCTTTAAGTTGAGAGACTATTCGACAATTTGAAGAAATGTTGCTTCTACCAAGAGGAAGTGGTATTCTTGGGCTATGTAGTTAGTGGAGGAGGCTTGCGTGTCAATGATGAGAAGATCCAAGCAATTGCTGAATGGCTGATCCCTACTACTTATGCCAACATGAGAAGTTCCATGGATTGACTTCTTTTTACTGAAGGTTCATCAGGAACTTTAGTACCCTTGTTGCACCACTAACTGAATTACTAAAAAAAAACATTGACTTTCGATGAGGAGAAAGGAAAGAGAGGAGTTTTGCTGAGATTAAGAAGAGATTGATCTCCACCCCAATGTGAGTGTTACCTGACTTTGATAAAATTTTTGAGCTAGAGTACGACACGTCAAGCATTGGAATAGGCGTTGTCCTAATGCACAAAGACTAACCAATTGCCTTTTATAGTGAGAAGCTTTGAGGACCCTAGCTAAATTACTTTATGTATAACAAAGAGCTCTTGGCACTAATCTGCATACTGCAAGTATGGCAGTACTATCTACTTCTGAGAGAATTTGTAATATATACTGATCACGAGTCACTATGGTACTTTCAAAGTCAGACTAAGTTGTCCAAGCGGTAGGCAAGATGAGTTCAATTCCTTGAAGGATTCAATTTTGTAATCAAATACAAGTAAGGAAAGAGCAATGTAGTTGCAAATGCTCTATCGAGGAGGCATGCGCTCTTATCAGAACTGCATACCAGACTGTTTGGTTTTGTAAGTATCAAAGAAAAGTACTTCAAGGATCTATACTTTAGACCAATAATTTTGAGATACGTGGATAGGAGAACCATAAACGAGTATTATGTGCAAGATAGCTCTCTATTCCAAGGAGGAAAACTATGCATGCCAACTTGTTCCTTACAGGAATTATTAATTAAGGAAGTCTACAACGGAGGACTCTTTAGACAATTTGGAGAGAAGACCTGTGAACTAGTGAATGGCCGATTCTTTTGGCCAAGAATGTGGAGAGAAGTGCATCGAGTGGTTGAAAGTTGTACTATATGCAAAAAGGCCAAATACCAAGCTGAACAAGGGAAAGTAAGGCCCCTACCTATTCCGACAAAGCCGTGGATTGAACTAAGCATGAACTTTGTTCTCCAACTACCGAGAACTACTCGAGGAAAAAATTTTGTAATGGTCGTTATAGATTAGTTCAATAAGATGGTACACATCGTGCGATGCATCAAAACTAACAACACTTTAACTATTACTTCTCTTTTCCTATAGGAGATTTTACGAATACACGATGTATCGATAAGTGTAGTATCTGACAAAGACCCGAAGTTCTTAAGCCATTTCTGGAGAACTCTATGGCATCGGCTAGGAACAAAATTACTCTTTAGTACCTCCTGTCATCCCTAAATTGATGGCTAAACAAAGGTGGTTAATTGTACTTTGGGTTTACTGCTCCAAGCTACAATCAGTAAGAACTTAGTTAATTGGGACATCTACCTGCTAGTGGTTGAGTTTGCTTACAACCAAACCGTACATGACACCACTAAGCAGACCCCCTTGGAAATAGTCTATAGATTCAATCTCGAGTTGCCCCTCGACCACGCCTCTGTACCTACATCCATGTAAGAGGACCCTAATGCCTTGGTCAGGGCACAATCCTTTCGATACATTTATGACAAGGTCATATGGAATATCGAGAAGGTTGCTAGAAGAATGCGTGAAAAGACCAAGGGTTGGTCGGTTGGTAAAACAATTTTAACCGGGAGACTTAGTATGACTATACCTTAGTAAAGAGCAATTCTTAAACAAAACGAGAAACAAATTATCTGCAAGAGTAGAAGGACCTTTTAGAATCCTCTAAAAAATCAGCGACAACGCCTATAGGTTGGAATTACCTAAGGACTATGGGGTTTCTAATGCCTTCAACATCGACGACCTCAGCCTATATCACCTTAATGGAGAACTGAGCGAACATCATCCAGAAGGAATGGTGGGAATCAAGCTATGGAGCCCTTGAGTTGCAGCCAAGCTCAACGACTAGATGGGCTAGCATAACGAATCCTTATGTTCCAACCAACCCTTGTCGAGGCTGAATACCTCCTTGCCGAGGTCGAGTGCCTCCTTATCAAGAAGTTGAAAGAGAAAGACCAGACTGACTAAGCCATCTCTGCTCAGATAAACCCATCAGTCTATACATTTTATCCTCATCTACTAGTAACCTTACTAATGCAACATCACTACATGTACTTTATCATGTGTAAAATCTATAGCACTAGTAATTG
The DNA here is from genome assembly GCA_024138005.1 of Lumnitzera racemosa. Taxonomy (NCBI): domain Eukaryota; kingdom Viridiplantae; phylum Streptophyta; class Magnoliopsida; order Myrtales; family Combretaceae; genus Lumnitzera; species Lumnitzera racemosa. The sequence continues at coordinate 39,863,547 of JAMXBC010000007.1, forward strand.
TTTTCCTTATATATTCAGTTTTACCCTTTTATATCATGTAACATTGCTTCTTTAGGAAATGTCCTTTTTATCTTTTCCTCTTTAGGCAAGTTGCCCTAGTTTGCGGATATAAATACCCCTATACTTATAGCTGTAAAAGGGGGCGGATTACCTTCAATACACTTTACTTTCTTCCTTACGTAAACATTGCTTGTTTACTCTCGACATCACTCTTATCATTTCCCTTAAGTAATGTTAGGTGGTGAGTAACCTAATTAGACTAATTCATGCGTCATATCGAATTATACCGTGAGTCCTTGGAAGTCCCATTAGTGTGTCATATCCTCTGGAGATGTTCGTGGGTTTGCTTATTGTTTTCATTCTTCATTTCTTACCCTTTTAGTACATTTCCCTGTTAGCCCTTTTTAAGCTTTTTGCAAGCTTAGACCCATTCAGTAATCAGCTTTATCTGTTCTTAGTCATGGTTCACATCATCTAACATGTAAAGGGAATTGCAATCTATCATCTTTACAAAGCTAACATCCTTGTTAGTTTCATTATATAGGTCCAAGACTACTACCAAGCAAGGACTTGTACTTTTAGGTGGTAAAATGCTCTAATACTAATGGACTGCCGACCTTTGGCCCTCTCACTTGCTAGTGCCTCCGAGGCCTTCAGTCACTTGCCAAAAGAATTCTCTTCAGTCAACCTATTGAGGATGAGGTGCGGTACATAAGTGAATGGTGGAAGAACTCCTTAAGAGCTCAACTTAGCCATACCTTACTTTATGTGACTCCGAATGCCAAACATAACCTGTCGAGTACTCAAGCCAACGATTTGAGTACCAAAGCCGAAGAATTTAATCATACAATACTACCTCGATCACTGGGACCCCTTTGTACCAATGTCGACTTGCCGAATGCCGAATATTAAGGTTGACTAGCGCTCTTGCCCTTTTAGCAAATTATCACTACCACTACTACAAGGGAACACTTATTATTCACCTCGATAATCTTTGATACTACCAACCCAATTTGTAACAACGAGTCTAGCACAGCTACTTAACCTGTAGATCCACATTATAGAACCAATGTCTCATTACCATCTGTCCTTTTACTTGACATTGTACTATTTTTCCCTTTTCGTCATTTGTCCTATTTACCCTTTTTTATCTGTATTAGGAATCTCTTTTCCTTTATGTTTTTTTTGTAATTTTCCTTATTTGTAATGTTGCCTTATGAACTTATTATAAATAGTCTCTTCTGTTTGTAGCCGTAACATATATATTTTTTTTCAAATACTGAATACATTTATTCTTATGAGATATTCCTCTCTAAGTCTATTTTTTATATATTCTTATCTAATCTTGCCAAGTAGCTCAAGATTAGTAGCAGATGGATCTTAGCATTAGCTTGTGCATTACATCAAGTGATGTGTCAAGTCGTATTGTATTCGTTAGTAAGTCATACCCTTCGAGCAACTTTACGTAAGATATTGCATTTAGTTCGCTAACTTATCTATTCTATATTCTTTGATATTTCGAATGACCCATTTTGTTCTTATCTCTTACTGCAAGTCTCTTAGGTATATTATATAATCCTAATATAAGAGCTTGAGGTTACAACCGAAAGTTGTGAAGAATTAATAATTATAGTATGTTGTTCTATAATACTCTAGTTTTCCTTAGAAGAACAGAGCAAGTTTGTTGTTCATTGTTTGTTTTATATTTTCTGTGTGTATGGAAAATCTCTTGAATGGGGGCGTGACCTTTGAAGTTTTGTAGTGAGAATGTTGAATCCTAGTATTCAAGAAGAGATTAACAATATCGAGAGTAATGCTCATGGTCATAGTCATAGTCATAGTCATATGGCCCAACAAATACCACAAACAACTAATGAGCAAATAGAAGACCTTACTGCTATTATGGCCAATTTAGCAGTCGAAATACAAAGAGTCATATAGACTAGGCTGTAAGAGAGAGTTATTGTTGAACGGGGTTGAGAAGTGAGAGATAGATCGAGAAGATAATTAGAGGAGCAACAAGCCCTCGAACTAGTTCATATGAATCAAGCTCCACTTCTAAGTGCTGACAAAGTTGCAAAGAGGAGACTTGAGATTGATGAAGAGGAGCTATATCATGGTATTGAGAGGCATACCCTAAGAGCTCCCTAAGGAGCCGAGTATCTCAAAGTGTAGATTCTAAGCTTTAATGGGTTTAGTAGTGCTGATGAATACTTAGAGTGAGAGGAAAAGATTGAAAAGATATTTGACTTCTATGACTATGAGGATACTATTTGTATTAGAGTTTTCTAGATATGACGCAATGTGGTGGAAAAAGTTACAATATGTACGCTAGAAGGTACAAGGCGAGATTCGAACATGGAATGAAATGAAGAGAGTTTTGAGAAATAGATTTGTTCCAGAATACTATGAAGAAAATACCTTATTATGCCTCCAGGATTTGAGGCAAGACAACAAGTTAGTTGATGAATATGTCTAGAAATTCCAATTGCTAATGATTTGATGTAACATCCATGAACCCAAAACCTGAACTATAGCTTAATTCATCTTTAAGCTTAGGATTGAAGTTGGTCATATTGTGGAGTAATAGAGATTTGGAACTTTGGATGAGGCCATCCGAGTGGCACAAAGGGTTGAAAGGTAAGGCAAAACCATATTAGCCAACCCAGACAGCTAAGCAAAAGTGGCATGCCGAGTCGACCAAGATGCAATAAAGCACTGAACAATTCCGAGGTGGACTACAAAGAACAGGTGCTGACTCGACCCGAAGAAGGCCAAAGAGCTTGAGGTTCAAAGAGACTAAGGTCAAAGCTTAGGAAGGAAGACTCAAGAGATTATATGTTTTAACTATCTCGAATATGGATACGTAGTTAGTCAATGTCTGAACAGACATGTTGTAACGATTAAGGGAGATAAGCCTCAATTTGAAGTGGAGAGTGCAAGTGAAGGGGAGGAAGAAGAGGGAGTTGGCTAAACTCTAAAAGAGTTTTAGGAAGACCTTGATGCCCTAGCACCTTTAGTAGGAGCCGAGTATTGTTTTATTGTTCATAAATCTCTCGGTACTTTTGTGGATGATGAGAATAAGCATAAGGAGAACCTTTTCCATAGAAACTATCGAGTGAATGGAAAACTATGCGCCTTGATCATAGACGGGGGAGGCTATACCAATGTCATAGCGCAAAGAGTAGTTAAGGCCATGAAGTTGCTAACCCTCCCGTACCTTAAACTGTACAAGATTTACTAGCTGAATGAGAAAGGATGTCAACTAGTTATAGAGCAAGTTAGAGTACCCATTACCATTGGTGATAGGTACAAGGACAAAGTTTTGTTCGATGTCCTTCTTATGTGCGCTTTACACATCTTGCTCGACCGACCTTAGCTATTTGACTTGAGAGTATTGCACAATGGGAATAAGAATACCTACATGTTCTAGAAGGATGGGAAGAATATTATATTGAACCTTATGAGCCCTAAGGAAGTGCAGGAGTCACAAGAGAAGATTGATAGATCATTGCAGTGGAAGTCCTTAGTGATTTCCCATGCCTAATTTTCTTAAGAAGTCAAGGTCGAAGAGTGTATTAAGAGAAGCCGAAATCTTACCTACCAAGGTGCAGATATTACTATAGAAATATGCCAACCTGTTTCTAGTCGAGATGCCAAAAGGGTTACCACCCTTAAGAAGCATTGAACATTACATTAACCTTTAACTTGAGGCTATCCTACCGAATCGACCTACTTATAGGCTCAACCCCAAGCAGGAAGCCAAGTTGAAGAAATAAGTAGACGAGTTAATGGATCGCGAATATGTTTGAGAGAGTACAGGCCCTTGTACCGTGCTAGGCATACTAATGTCGAAGAAAGACGGATTGTAGAGAATGTGCATTGACGAGAATGTGCATTAACAGTCGAGCCATTAATAAAATTACTATTAAATACCAATATCTAATCCCGCGACTTGATGATATGCTCGATGAGTTACATGGTGCTCGTATCTTTTTAAAAATTGATCTTAAAAGTGGCTTTTATTAGATATGAATGTAGCCTGGAGATGAACGGAAGATGACTTTCAAGACAAAAGATAGACTATTTGAGTGGCTGGTGATGCCATTTGGTTTAACAAACACGCCAAGCACTTTTATGCAACTTATGAATCATGTCTTGATAACACTGATTGGTAAATGTGTTGTGGTGTATTTTGACAACATTCTTGTCTATAGTGTCGACCTCATTTGTTATGTTGAGCATGTAAAATCTGTGTTTGACATTCTCCAAGCCAAGAGATTATCCAGCAACTTAAAGAAATGTCTGTTTAGCTAAAGCAAGGTTGTATTTCTCGGATATGTTGTTTCAGAGGGAGGAATCTAAGTCGATTACGAGAAAGTCAAAGCTATTCTTGAGTGGTCGACGTTGACTAATGCTGCTCAAGTCAAAATTTTTCATGGTTTAGCTTCTTGTTATCAGAGATACATTCGAAACTTCGGTACCATAACTGCTCCACTAATCAAACTAACCAAGAAGAACTCTAAGTTTAAGTAGTTAGAGAAAGCTTAGAAAAGCTTTGAAGATATAAAGTCTAAGTTAACATTAGCCTCCATACTTACCCTACCAAATTTTGAGAAAGTTTTCAAAGTAGACTGTGATGCGTTTATAATCGGCATTGGTGTTGTTTTTATGTAGAAGCATCGGCCAATTGCCTATTTCAGTGAGAAACTCAAAGGAGCTGCCTTGAATTACTTGGCATATGGCAAGGAGTTATATGCCCATGTTTGAACACTATTCAATAAGGAGTGTTTCCTAAGGAAAAGGACGAATAAGCTTTGCCCTAGATTAGATGGTACTTTTAAAATCCTTAGGTGTATCAATGACAACACATATGAGCTTGAGTTGCTCAAAGGGTACGGTGTATCTGCTACCTTCAATGTTACCGACTTAATACCCTATGTGCTTGATGAAGAAGAGAACCAAGTTTTGAGGGCAATTCTTCAACTACCCCGAGGAATTGATGGACTGCCAACCTCTAGCCTTCTCACTCATATGTGCCTCTGAGGCCTTTAGTCACTCACTAAAAGAATTCTCTCTAGTTAACTTGTTGAGGATAAGGTACAATATATAAGTGAAAGGTAGAAGAACTCCTTGAGAGCTTAGCTCGGCCATACCCTGCTTTGTACGACTCCAAATGCTTTATTGAGAAACAAGGCTGACTAGTTGAGTGCTAAAGCCAAAGACTTTAATCATACAACACTGCCCTAATCACTAAGACCCCTTTGTGCTAATGTCGATCTACTGAGTTTCGAGGCCAACCGGTCGAGTGTTAAGGCTCCTCCATACTAGCTCCTACTCTTTTAGCAAGTTATCACTACTACTACTATAAGGCGGCACTTGTTATTCACCTCAACAATCTTTGATAATACCAAACCCATCTGCAACAACAAGTCCAGTACAGCTACTTTACCCATAGGTCCCTAATATGGAACCAATGTCTCACTGTCATTTGTCCTTTTACTTAACATTATACTATTTTTCCCTTTTCGTCATTTGTCTTATTTACCCTTTTTCGTATGTACTAGGAATCTCATTTCTTATATGTCTTTTTATAATTTTCCTTATTTGTAATGTTTCCCTATGGACTTACTATAAATAGTCCCTTCTCTTTGTAACCGCAACATACCTTCCTTTCAGATACTAAATATATTTGTTTTCTTGCAAGATATTCCTCTTCGAGTCCATTGTTCATACATTCTTATCTAATTTTGCTGAGTAGCTTAGGATTAGTAGGGAGTGGACCTTGGCATTAGCTTATGCGTTACATCAAGTGAAGTCTCAAGTTGTGTTGTATTCGTTGGTGATTCATACCTTTCAAGCAACTTCACATAAGCTATTGCATTCAGTTTGTTGCCTTATCCATTCGATATTTCAAAGGACCCATTTGGTTTTATCTCCTACGGTAAATCCTAGTGATTACTGAGCTCCTAGGCACATCAGATGCCAACTTAGAATTGTCACACCTCGAAGAGATAGAGTCATAATAGTCCCATTGTGTGAACTATCCTAAGGTAGAAACTAACCTTACAATTGCTACTATAAATCTAGTTCACACCATATATACTTGACTCAATTGCTTTGAAGCATCCAATTCTGTACCAGTTATTAATAAATCCTATGTTAGCGCTTTTCAAAATACCTACTCAAGAATACTAGCAGTTTACAAATTAGTAAAATAATTGTACTTTCATTCAACTAGAGTTTCTAGCATTCTTGAAATGTTTATAAAAACCATAGGTTTTAGTGTTTATATACAACACATTGAAAACTAGTGGCATCTCTAGAGTAACATAAGCCAACTAGTTTCTGTAAAAGGTAAAAGATGGTTAAGCAAGAGTCTAGTTCTTACAGGTCTTTAATTGTCCTCACTCCCCAATTGAAGTACACTATCTCGAAGGTAGTTGTGGCATGGCCTCCTTAATCATTAATTAACCTATAGTAAGGTCTATAGGGATGTAAGCACAACTAGCTCAATAAGCGAGACAAAGAAAAAAGAACACATCAGGCATAAACATGGTTTTCAATCAAATTATTTTAATGAAATGTAATGCAATAAGCAAACGCCATCACATGACTTTTTTTATTTGTTATGAGATCGAAGAAATTGTGCCCTCTCTAATCTAGGTTGAGGAGATTAATGTTGCGTACTTACGAATCGAAATTAAACCAGGCTTATGTAATGAAGAATACCCTTTTCCCGTGACTATCTTCGAACCACGACCTCCGAGCTTGCTATGACCTCCTCTCGTGTCACTTAGTTCGACTAAGAGTAGGGAAATGATCATTTTAGCTATCCTCATCGAAGGGGGTTCGTGGTAGCCCGAGAATCCTAATTGTTTTCCTCTAGTGGTTGCTATGCATGTCCAGTTAGTGAAAGTTTGGTCTTTAGTTATGTCTAATTAGTTTGTGATCAACTATTTCAAAAAGCAAAGCAAATCAAAATGAACATACAAAGCAACACTCCAAGTCCACAATTCAAGTAATAATCACATACGAAGCATGTACATATTTAACTAAGTTACAAGCACAATCAAAAGCACTCCTAAGTCTCCAAGTACCATAACACTGTACACTAACATGCCATAAAGTATGGATCCCAATTACTTGAAGTCTCTAATTTGCTCACTCAAGTTTAATATAAGTTATATTGTCGCTGCTTACTCTTATAATATAAATATCATTTTAGTATTTATATCCTTATTATGTATAAGCTTCAAATAATTATTTTTAATTTAAATTTATAATTTTACTTAATTGTTCAGGTTCTATATTACTTATCATATAATCCTTGTTATATATATGTATGTATGTATGTATGTATGTATATATATATATATAACATGATGCTATTAGTGAAAGTATCATTCAATAAATAATATATATCTATAATATGTGTGTATATTTTTCAAATAGTACTAATTACATTTAAAATATTGTATAATATGTAAGTTATCTTATACGTGAAATTTTCATATTATGCTACATGTATAAATGGTAAGGTTAATTAGACACCGTTTTGAATACATGTCTTATATATATATATATATATATATATATATATATGGAAGAGATGGTTCATACAAATATATATATATATATATTTAACTAGTTCCTATACAGGTTATTAAATGAAAATAATAAAAATATAATTATCAATTTTTTAAGTTTAAAATTTGAACAAGAAGGAATTCATGTAATCATATAGAAAAAATGCTCCATTCAAGAAAATAACTGGATTACGGAGATATCTTTTCTACGATTATTAAATATAAATTAAAAGAAATGATATTTATAATTATGAAAACAAAGTTTTTTGAAAATATCGAACACTGAAAAAATCAAATCATTCAATCTCTTTTCTTCTTCTTCTTTTCCTCCTCCTCTTCTTCTTCTTCTTCTTCTTTTTTTTTTTTCTCGTCTCTCTCTCTCTCCCTTGCCTCTCTCTAATTCTTTGCCCTAATCCCCCATCAAATGGCTTAATGCGATATATATATATATATATATATATATATATATTAGAATCTTCACCGCCTTATTAAGGTAATTACACACATAATTTTTTTTTAGTTCAATCTTACTTGATCTTTCAAGTATAATTTTATCATTATTTATATTTCATAAAACTCTATAATGTATTTCAAAAATAGTAGAACATTATATTATACACTTAATCTAAAATTTCTGCTTTTAGATTGATTAAAATTTAACTCAAAAAACTTTACGCCATAATTTATATTAGTTATATTGTAATTTATTTTCGAAATTTGACTTTATGGGACTATTCTTCATAACTTTTTGGGAACTTATATTACTATTTGTCTTATTCAAACATACTTTTTCATTGGTTTTATATTTCAAAATAAGACCTTAAATACACTTTTCTTTAATATTTGATATATATAGATATGTTCCATTAGTTATTTGGGACTTATTCATATACATCTTATATATAATTTTATTCACTAATATTAGTTATTAAGATCACATAGTTGATTTCAAAAGATTTATCATAAATTATATCTAAAATTACAAAACTCTACAGTATGGCTATTAAACCTAATAACCTTAATAATTATAACAAAATCATATATAAATTAGCTTGATTTGAGATATGAAAGCTGTATAGTTATTTTCTTTTAATTTTTATTACCTAATTATGAAAGTCAACTTAATTCTAACAACATTACTATAAATTATATCTTCTAACGTGTTTCTCAAGCATTAAACTTTTCATTTTATTTCTTATTAATTATATATTTACATATAATTTATTTCTAATGATTCGTTAGTTACTAGAACTCATTTCACACATTTCTGATAAATAACAGTGATATTGTATAACTTAATAATGTAATATTTTATTATTTTATTTTATTAATTCTAAACTTACGAGGTTATTTCTACTAATATTTTTAACTTTATCGTAAAATTCAATCTCAATCGGATGATTTACATGATCGTCCTAAAGTTTATGAACCATCTCTAGATTCATCAATCATAAATTAATTACCAGTTTTTGTAAGGTCTTATAGTTATTTTATAGATTTACTATTAAATAAGAACTTATAGATTTATTTTACTATTAAATAAGGATTTACAATTCCTTTATAGAATTAATGAAATAGTTCTTTCTCAGTCTTCTACAATATATATCATAGCTACTTATGAAATCCCGACTCAACAAACACACGATATACTAGATAAGGATATATTCATATGGTTAGATATATTTCTATGCCATTATAATGTTATTTTCAAGTGCAATCAAAACAAAATAATGCCTATTACTTTCACATTCTACTCATTAAAAAATGTAATTCCATTCCTATCTTATTTCATTCTACAAATTAACCATAACATAAATCTCCAATAAATTAATATGTATTTAACCAAGAAAGATGGTGCTAGGAATTTTCAACTGTGCAGTTTACCTATCAGATAAAAGCTAGCTAAACTACATAATCAAGTTGTCTAACCTAAACACTTTATTATTAATATTTTAATGAAGCTAATTACTTTGCAAATCTGCACGTCCTTTTAAGAAGATATTGATGGAGGTTATATAACTTAGGATATTATAAAATAAGTGAGCCATTAGATCTTTGTTAAAGTGAATAACTTAATTACTAATAAATTTATCGATTAGCACATTGTTTTGGTATTCAAATTATAAATATATGGAGACATGGGTCATAGTGATGGACAGATATATTATGATTCTTGTGGCTAATCTCCACTAATAGTCATAGATGCTCATTTTATCTTCCAATCACATCAATTGCTGTTGGCCCGCTGCTGTTTAGATATCCGGTGTATACAATACCAATCTATTGGTGAAGATGTTGATCTGGATACAGTCAAGAAACGGAAAGAAAAGGCTTTATTCACCCATCTTTTTCCGCCAGTGACAGTAGGGATATATTATATACCATCATTTACCAAAACATTGATGTGTTAGTATAATGAATCTTTTTTTGGGTCTTTCACTGGAATGAAATGGATTTAATTCTCTAAAATTGCCAAATAATAGTTCGTAAAAAAAAAGTAAAAAAAAAAGAGCGAAGAAGGGTTCAAAAGCAATTGTTAATAAGAACATGTAATACTTTAAAGGCTGATTATGCATGTCACAAAAAATAAGTATATAGAATGGATGGATTTTTTTTTTCCTTCTTTTTTCTTTTTTTTTTTCTTCCTTTCTTTTCATTTAATAAGTATCTTAAAGCAGTAACTGACATTTTCTTATTTCCAATATAAATTTTTTATAGACATAATAGGTAGGGGACTTTGATTTATGATAAGAAACCTAATTGAGTTAAAATTAATGGTAACTAGTTATCACTTTGATTAATCAAGTGGATTATGTTAATAAACAAGTTTAGGACATGATTTGATTAGGATTAACTATGAATACAATTGCAGTCAAGTTAGACATGGATTAAGAGAAGGTTGAAGTCCATACTGAAATGGGTTTGAGTTAAATGGATTTGAGGGTCGCAAATGTTACAAACACCATGCAAGTTGTTACTTGCAAATAGAGACTCATGGAGGGTTGTCATCTCGTCTAGGCTCAGGACGTGACAAAATATATACGTTGAAAAGGGAAAGGTCTGAAAATAACAGTATTGTGCATTTTAATGGAATCGCTTCTTTACTAGGTTTAATCAGTCATTCTACCAGAAAGGAGTAGGAGAGGGCCATATATATCACCTGTGGTGGTGCCCTATATGTCGAGCATAGTTGAAGTGATTTGTCAAAGCAGATTCATCCGTTTCAAAGAATAAGTTCGACAGGGGTAAAACAAAGGGAATTCTACAAGTTAGGGCACGGCAAGTGTTGTTTGTTGCTTTCTTGTTTTTTACTATTGTTTTGAATTTTCATTGATGACTTGACATAGATCATGAAATCGTAACTTTATTTCTAAAAGTGACAATAATATGAGAACATTTTCGTAGAGTCAGATGGGGATTTGTGCGGGATTGTATTATAATACTATTACCATTGTAAAGTAATTTTCTTTTTTCCCATATTTATATTTAAATAGCGACATGATTCACTGAAGCAGCAAACTATTTCTGAGGTATGGGACATAAGCCCTTAGCTACTTAAGTAATTTTTATTTTCTTTTTCCAAATTGTAGATACACCTTCTTAAATTATATATTTAGTTGTAGATACACCACTTATACCCTCAAAATGTGATTTTACATCCCATAAGTTTCAAAAATATGCAAATCAACCCCAATTGTCGCTAAATCCCAATAATTTTGGGGGTTCTAGTAATTGTTTAGGATTATTTATGTATTATCAAAATTTGTAAGGATATGAAATTATATTTGGAAGTTTAGATGGTCTATTTCTACTTAATCAAAAGTTTATGAGATGTACCTCTATTTTTTTTTTTAAATTACATTAACCATCCTTATGAACTTTATGAATTACACCTATACCCCACATTTTAAAATTCAATAACCACAGCTCTAGTTTTGGCTATGTAGATGCAGGTGGCCATAATGTTAACGTGACATCGCTACATCAGTCTTATTAATAATTATATTTAAATATTATAATAATATATATTGATTAACTTAAATAACAAAAAAAATGAAATTGAAAAAAACTAAAAAATGCTTTTTTATTTTTGACGTAGGACATAGTTTTATATAAACACACATGTAGTGTAAATATAGTAATTAAATAAATTAATAAAAATAAAATGGAAAAAGAACAAATGAAAAGCTAGAAAATTAAAGAAAAAGTATTCGTGAACCCCAAGAATAGGAATAGCCGAAGCAGCCACAACTTGATACCCATTAGAAAAAGAAAAAGAAAAGGAAAAAAAAAAAAAAAAAAAAGGCGTGTCTTGGATTTGATTCGGCTATAAGCTGAGAGCATATGATCTTTTGATATCTCTTATAAGCTTTACCGATCACCAGGAGAAGGGAAGAAGAAAAAGAATAAAAAGGAAAGAAAGAAACAAATTATTCAAGCATAGAGTTGGAAAGTTATTCTAGTATGACTCTTTATGGTAGAAATCAAATTACATGTATGTATTGTGCAAATTATATTAACTATCTATAGGAAATTCTGTAATTAAATTGATATTAGATTTTTTTTTTCAGTTCTATAATCACATCCTTTTAATATTCATGAGACCCATCTTCAAATAGGATGATTTGACTTACACCTGTGCAAAGCCCTTGCTTATAATATTTGGATTGGGTTAATACCCATAATGGGAATGAGAATTTAATTCAACACTACTATTAAACAGAATAGGCTAGTAATTGACAATTAAAATTAAAATCCAATTCAAAACTAATATTGCGTTTTATCTATTAAAAGCACAAGATCCTTAAGAGCGTTTAGTTGCATGATTCAGAGAACACATTATTCAAATAATTTTAAAAAATAATAAAAAGAGTTGCTGAAAGTGGGTGGAGGAAACTTACTTTAGTATGGTCATGTGAAGACATATATCCACCAGTTGTTGATCATTGCCATATATAGTATAGCTACACTATTTTTAAACAATGTCATATATTCGTTACATTGTTTAATAATCTTTTTAGACACTCATGATGTGTATGTAATCTCTGTTGGCATTTACATAAAATTAGGGTTTGTTAGTGGTATATAAATGATTGATTTCATGATTTTTAAATAAGATGATCAATTTAGTTCTATGTTGTGGACATATTTGTAAGGAAATATTAGACATAACGTTTCAGTTTTTCTTTTAGTCACAAATGCTCCATAAATAACCACTATCAAAAAACAACTCAATGGATATTACATATTGTGTATTATGTATAAGTGGTGTATAATGGATGTTGGGATGGCCAATAGAGGACTCGGCCCCTCGAGGCTCAAGGAAAAGTTACTTTATTAAAATAAAAGATATTATATATAATATATATGTATTAAAGAGCAAATTACAGTATAATATTAAGTATAGTTAAGTGATTAAATTTTGATTTTAATAAATATGAAGTTGAGGGCTCAAATCTTATAGGTGTCATGCATTTATTACTTGAGTAACATTCTTTTTTGGTTTTATTTTTCTAACTTTTTTTTTTCACAATAACTAATAACATTAAATTTATTCATCAAAAAATCATATTTAATTAAATAAATTCTCATATATTATTTTTTTATTAGTAGTGTATCGTAAGTAATAATTACATTGCCCATGTTACAATTGTTCCACTTTTATCACATAAATCATTTGTAAGATAATAATAATCATGTGACTTGGTATTGAAACATTTCTCTCTACAATTAATATTATGAAAATAAATATTTTTATTGAATGACTAATTGCATAACAACTTACATTCAACATAATTTTTTTTTTTTTTTGTTACTACTAATAAAACAAATTTGCAAAGTTATCAAGAAAAAATATTATAAAATACTTACATTTATGTCAAATTCTTCTTTTTTTCTCTACATGTAAGTTTTTGTTCAAATATCTTCTCTAATTAATTTTTTTAACTACAACTTACTTGAGTTTTATATATTAATTTAATTTATTTATTTTTAAATTGATAGTTAGATTTCAACTAGTGTATATAATACTAAAGAGTTTATTTTGCACTAAGCACCCTTAATCGTCTCATAAAAGAATTTTTCTATGTTATAATATTTTAGAAAATGTTGTACGTACAATTATTGATGGAATCCTTTTACATGTACAAAATACAATATAATTGCAATAAGAAATAGATATTTTTCAATAGGTGATTCTAATATCAACTTGCCCCATAAGTCATATGATATTCCATCTATCTCTAATAAATACTAATAAAATATTGACATATATTACATATGCAAATCATAGGTGGTAATTAATTTAGAAATTACCATTTTTATTATTATTCATATCAATATTTTATTAATACATATACACTATGTGTACATAATATATAGCGTATGAAACCTAATAATTTTTTTTCACACTAGATAAAAGAAAAGTTTCAATAGTATTAACATGTCATATGTATCGATCAATAGTGTATAAATGCTAATAAAATTTTGACATATAAAAACATAATCGGTATTTTTTTCAAAATGTATGTTCATTCATTATCACATATTAAAATTCAACGATATTTGTACATCACTTATTAATTTACATGGCATATTAATATTATTGAATCTTTTTTCATAGGTAATAAACTTGTCATAATTGTTTAACCCATACAAGTTATAATGAAGTAGGGATAGAGGTTAATCTTACAAGATGAGACAAGGCATTGGATAGTCAACTCAAAATTGTCTTCATCCATTATCTTCCCTATCTTCGAAGAACATATCAAGATTGTATTTGTACATTGTAAAACTCAAGTCAAATAGATAAATTAAATTAAGGGAACAAAAGGAAATAAGTGATTAATTATTTTCTGTTATTAGTATGATATGTAAATAAGCTTCAAATGCTAGAGGCAATATTGTTAAGGGAAAATATTTAGATATTGGCATAATATGTAAATAAGCTTCAAATACTAAGGACAAACTTGTTCAAGGGAAAAGTTTAAATCCATATCCTTTCCCTTACATTATTTTCTTTCCCTACTAATCCATACAATTTCATTTATGTATCATACTAGAAAACTTAAAAGAGAAACCTTAAGAACACATGTATGTTCAGATTCAAGGAGTTAAGGGTTGGAAATCAAAGCAAAAAGTAAGTTTTTGTAGAGAAACAATCGAAACAAGATAAGTCATCACTTGTTCTTTGAAGAAATTTGTTTTTCTCTTATTTAAGTAAAGAAAACTTAAGAAACTCGTACCTTTTCAGAGGTGTAGCACAAAAATTGCTAGTTTAAGTGCTAGTACACCAAGAGATAAGGAGTAAGTCGAGTTCTTCACAAAATTTTACAAGTTCTTTTCCTTTTTTATATTCGGTAGCCATGTCATCGCCATTAGTGGTAGCTATGGATTCAAGATTGTGTGAAGGTGCATGTGTATTTAACATGGATGTGTACATGGAGTGTTAGCTTATGTGGGTGCAATTGTGTATGCCGTGTATTTTCTATGTGTATGGGTGAAATTGGAATGACAATGAGCAATGTATGTACAATTTTGTACGCATATAGTGAGTGTGTGTGCAAGTAATGGTATGGTTATGAGGCATGCGATGTGAAATGTTGGTGTGTATATGTGCAAATGTATAGTATCAAAGGTGTTATGTGTATAGATGAGGGAGAGGGAGATGTGTATGTGTATGTGTATGTGTGTGGTGTGTGGGGGAGGGGTTGAGAGACGAGAGGCAGTAAGAGATAGGGATAGAGAGAGAGAAAAGAAGATAGCAAGAGAGAGAGGAAAACAAAAAAGAACGAGAGAAAAAAAGAAGAAGAAATAAATAAATAGCATATAATCGTATATATAATATGTAAATATATTATGAATGTTATGTATATATATATATATATAATAATGTATATAATACATGTTGTCTACATATATACATCAATATTGGTGTGTATATATTATAGGAGGTTGAAAAAATATGTAGAGTATGGTTTGGAGGCTCAAAGTATAGGGTAAAAGGTCGAGTTAAAGGGAAGGAAGTATTAAGTCACAGAATTTAATAAATTCCAAAACTAGTCTTTATATTTTGAATAGGTGCTAAAGAATGCATGATGTCGAATCTTATTAAGATAAGAGCTCCAAGTATGAGATACATGTTTATTGGATATATGTGTTAGGCTAGTATAGATAGACTGAACTAAATTGAAACTTTGACTTAATTTTTTTGCTAATTGTATTTAACTTTGACCACCCATTAGTTGGGTCTAATAGTATTGGTGAGGTACCTAGTGAAATTTATGTAACGCTATTCCTTATAGAGTCCCGCACTGAAATGATCTAGGTAGGCCTAAGATGGTTTTGGCACTTAGGTGTTGAGGAGTACATAATACCAATACTTATATAGTATTGTATATATTGCATGTTACAAGTCGTGAATACCTCAAGTCTCAAGACGCTGGGATTACATTATTTGTGGGCTTAAATAGAAAGACTAAAATTATTTCTTGTTGCATTAATAGTAGTACTTGTGTGTATATGTATGTGTGTGTGCATGACTGGTTACTTTTGTCTCAAGTGCATGTATATGGTATCATGTACTAGGTATTTGCTCACCTTACAGATATTGTTATTTAGGTAGGCAATTAGATTTATGCTAAGGATTTTGGATATGACTATTTTTACTATGATGAAGATGGCGATTATTACGATGAAGATGGAGATTATTACTATTATGATGATAAAGGTAGGGTGTCATAGATTAGCTGTAGGGGTGAACTTGAGAACTTATGTTTATTTTCATTGTAATTACTTATTTATGAGACTTGTGTAGTTGTAGAGTCACCTATGATTCTTGTTCCTAGATTTAATGGTTTAACTGTTGTCGAAGTTATAAGACTCCAATTTATGATTTAAAGTCCTTTCATGATCTAAATTGTGGAGTTATGATGGTCTTTCAATTATCTTATTATTCTTGGCTAGGGAGATGGAGTGGTTGATATTCTACTCTCATACAAAATTAAGGTTGTCATATTGTGAGTTGGTTGATTTATTGAAAAGTTTTGATTTGTAACAAGTACATAGATTCTAGTATACTTTAGTGTGTTCGGTTCTAGAGTCAATACGTTGAAGAGTTGTGGTGTCTTGGGTTCTGAAGCGTTACATACGTAATCATAAAACTTATTGTGAGTATTTATCAATTTACAAAACTAAACAAGGGAAATAATTTAATTTGGGAAGATAGTGATAAATCAAATTAAAAAGTAACTAACATCAAACCAATAAATGCTAATAAATCAATCACTAATACTAACATGTTATTCACTAGCTTAGTTTTATAAAACCAATATCGATTCTCTTTCATAAGTCATGTAAGACTATATTTAACATAAGATATCATAATCTTTCTCTCCATAAAACCAAGACTTGAGATTTTATAATTGAGACTAGTTCTTTCCTTTTTTGGTATGTGATTTAACTTATTTATGTCAACTGTAATTGATACCTAATCCTATAAGGATGTTAGGAGCCATATCACGTTCACACTCTCCATTTTTCTCAAACACTTCTCTAAATTAGGTCAACAATAATAGTTAATAACTAAGTTAATAAATAGTAATTAACAACTTTCAGTCACATGATTCAAAAATTTCTAATTAGTATTACTATCATATTTACTACCATAAAATTAAGGTACCAATATCATTGTCTCCCATTTTATGTGGAACTACATTTTGCATAGGGTACAATAAAATTTAAAATATCAATATATTTAAAGAAAAAATCAAGGAAAACAGATGTAATTTATCCATATAAACATCTTCTTTTTAGTTAAGATCAACTGATTGGTAAATAATATCCGCTACTCAATATCAAAATAGTAAATTAATGCTGTTGAAGTCTTGACTTTCTTACGGTTCAAGGTTTCCTCACAAAGTTTGGGTGAAATCACCGAACGAAATCCTTGTTGATGTTTACTTGCGTACAGTCAAGAAAGCCAATGATTACAGCTGCTGACAGTATAATTTACTAACCTAAAAGTGGGCAAATAAATAAAGTTGTCTTCCGTACATTAGGTTTCTTTCTACTTAAAATTTACATATTTAATAGTTTCGATTACAAATCAACTTTATCATTGCTCTAAACTAGAGCTTCCTAATATTATTAAATAATTAAAATTATTATAATCTAATAATATAAATATTAATTTTTCAAATGAAATTATATACATAATAAATATAAAAAAATTTGTAAAAACATAATAGAAGCACAAGATTTTATAGTTAATAAAATAAGAATCTAAGAAAATAATGGAACTACATTTACTTCCATCCTTCACTCTCTTAACATCATTTGGCTCTCTTTGAAAATAAAAAGAAGTGGGATTCTATTAATAGCAGTACCATGCTATATAATTTTTCCAAATCAAGATCTGATAAAATAAAAATAACACCTTCAGAGAAGAACTATTTTTTTTTTTTTCCAAAACAACAAAAGTTTCACTCGCATATGATCGTCACATTATAACATAATACCAACAAGCAAACAAAGAGATGAGATCTTACCATTCAGTCCACAATAGACACACACATATATATATGAATAAGGTTAAAATATCCTTTTATACGACAAATTCTCCAACGAGAATGAAAGACTTGTATCCTAGACGACAAAAAATCTACAATGACAGATAAAACTCAAACAAACAAGTAGAGATAAAAATTAAAAGCAAAACCAGAAATGTCGAGTCTCCTTATTCTAATTTCTTCCTCCCTTCCCTTCAACCACCATACTCCTAAAAAGAGAAGAAGGGATGTAAAAAGTTTGAAATAGGAATTAAATGCGACATAATTGACTACCTAATAAAGTCATCGAGACATCTCTATATTTTGTATTTTAAACCTTACTTTAGAATTTACTTTTTTAACCATAGGTACTTATAGAAAACATTATAAACTAATGAAGCTTAAGTCATATTGGAATTGGGACCCAAAGGAAACTTGGGCTATACATCAAGCCAAATAATTAGTACCAAGTCTCCGATCACGTTGGTTACTGATACAAGTCAATATGATGGTATTGAATTATATTTTGGATCTCTTATGCTTTTAAAAACCTTTTCCCAATTGATTTGAGATGGAAAAAATAAAAAGGGAATTTGAGAATGGAGGAGACAAAAAGAGGAAAAAGATTAGGCTGAATATGGCGGTCGGAGAGGGGCAGCTCCCGCCTCGGGTTTTCGAAAGAAGAATTACTTAATTTCCATTATTTACTTAATTGCTAGTTTGACTTTGTCAAGAGAGCATGGAATAAATAAAACTACTCACTTTCACATAACTAGTGCAGCTTCACTAATCTAGAGATCTTCGCTTAATCCTAGTAATAAAATAACCTAAGATCAATAAAATAAACACTTATAAGATATGGGATTTCGATATTTAAGATGTAGTAACCTGGTAAAGTCAAATAAAGACCAGTTATCACCAGTTCGTCCAAAGAGATTGAAACTACACCACAGGGTCAATAGGGCCATGTCCAATTGCAACGACGCTTCATCGACTGATCAGGACCATTGACTGAATATTTGGTGGGCCGTCATTAACCAGTTTACATGTGAGGTTGGTGAAAGGCACTATCAACCTTTAAATGCTCTTGCCCTCCACCATTATTTCCTGACCTTCTTTTTAGGCAGCTAAAATTCTTTCACGTAAACATGTCTAAAGTGGGAAAAAGGAAAATATCACAACTATATATGAATTGAAGTTATGACTTAGGAGCTAGTCTTCAACCTTGTTTTGATTTGATTCCCAATCACTTTTTTGCTATAATTCAACAGACATAGGTAATTAATTTAAGATCATACGAGATATACTACTCTAATGTCTCCCGATGCAATGAATTTTAATACGGAAGATATTTTAATTGGGATAATATCAAAATCACTGTTTTGGATAATTTTTAAATATTGTATTTGAAATTTCAAGCTACTAAATATCATACATAATTTAACTTTTGCTTATCAAATTTATTTTGCTTACTTCTAACTTGTATTATTTGACTAATGAGTTTTTGTCATGTCTGTATACGTAATAAATTTAATAAATAAAAATTTAATTAGATGCTCAATCGGACATAACATTCAGTAATTTTGAACCTTGTATGTAAAATCAGATAAAGTAGATAAAGTTGAGTAAAGAGTTTAACATTACCCTTATTTTTCATTTAATTTTATTTAAATGTGATGGTATGTAAGCAAGATTACATATGGGTTCACGGGGATGGACGAGGGACAGAAATTGCAATCAAAGCTACTCTGCTAGCCTAATTTAGGGTATAAGAATCTATATTATTTATGGCCACTTGGGTTAAAGTGATGGGCATTAGATAAAGGAAAGATATTAGTAGGTGCTGGGAAAATTTAATAGGGTTATCTTTTTGGTATGAGCTATGCTACTAGTAGAGCTTCAATAAAAGTAGACCCCTGTCTTTATTAGAGGAACAATAATAAATTAAACTTGTGAAACAGTCCTCTCTATAAGCCAACATACCATACACTTGTTATAAATTCCTCATCGGTTGTAGTAACTCAATATCTCACCTCACAGTTCCTTAACTATTTCTCCTCTGCTTTTTGTTGTCTTGTTTGATTCAATCTAGAACTTAAAAAGAGACACAGGGAAAAAAAAGGGGAAGTCAGGGTTTCAATAATGGGGGCCAAGAAGCCTAGAATTGTGATAATTGGTGCCGGAATGGCTGGTCTTACTGCAGCCAACAAGCTCTACACTAACACCAGCTCAAGGGACTTGTTTGAGCTTTGTGTTGTGGAAGGAGGGGCTAGGATTGGGGGAAGAATCAATAGCTTTCAGTTTTGTGGTGACAAAATTGAGATGGGGGCTACATGGATTCATGGCATAGGAGGTAGCCCAATTTACCAAATTGCCCAAGACATTGGTGCACTAGAGTCTCAGCGACCATGGGAATGCATGGATGGTTTCCTGGATGTCTCAAAGACGGTAGCAGAAGGTGGTTTTGAGGTAAAATCTTCCATTGTTGAACCTATATCAGTTTTATTTAAGCTTCTCATGGATTTTGCTCAGGGAAAGACCCTTGAACATGTGTCAAGTACTGAAGAAAAAGAGTTGTACAAAATCCCTTGTGAAGCTCTCAAGATTTGTACTAGTAATGGTAGCTTGAATAGGCCTAGTTTAGGGGGCTTCTTGAGAAAAGGGCTTGATATCTATTGGGAACCGTTCAATGACCAAAAGGAGATTAAAGGGTATGGTAATTGGAGCAGAAACTTGCTAGAGGAAGCGATTTTCGCAATGCATGAGAACATTCAAAGAACTTATACATCAGCTGGTGATCTTTCGAGGCTCGATTTCAATGCAGAAAGTGAGTATAGAATGTTTCCTGGTGAAGAGATTACGATAGCCAAGGGTTATTCAAGCATAATTGAGCATTTGGCTTCCGTGTTACCTTCCGAATTGATTCAATTGGGCAAAAAGGTCACCAAGATTGAGTGGCAACATGGGGTTCATGGTCATCAACTGGGAGACAAGCAAAATGGTTATTGTGATACCAGACCTGTTAAGTTACACTTCTCCGATGGGTCTACCTCTTTTGCTGATCATGTCATTGTTACGGTTTCATTAGGGGTACTAAAAGCCGGTATTCGGGAGGATTTAGGCTTGTTTAGTCCTCCATTGCCCAGTTTCAAGACAGAGGCTATATCAAGACTAGGTTTTGGAGTTGTTAACAAATTGTTTCTTCAAATTGATCCCAAGATTCACGATACCAACAAGTTCCCATTCCTACAAATGGCTTTCCACCGGCCAGACTCGGAAATGAGGAATAGAAATGTGCCTTGGTGGATGAGGAGAACAGCTTCCCTTTGCCCTATCTATCACGATTCAAGTATTTTGTTATCTTGGTTCGCAGGGAAAGAGGCACTTGAACTTGAGTCGCTAGAGGAAGAAGAGATCATGGACGGTTTCTCGAGAACGATCTCATGCTTGCTACCACAACAGCATGAGGAAACTAAGTCTACTTCTCATGAATTGTGTAATGGGAATTCCGCCGAAAACTCTAGCGAGATCAAGGATGTAAGATTCAAGAATGTTTTAAAAAGCCAATGGGGAAAAGACCCTCTATTCTTGGGATCATACAGCTATGTTGCGGTCGGATCCAGTGGCGATGATTTCGACATGATGGCGGAGCCACTGCCAAGGAAAGGCTGTGAAATGGATGCCTCTTCACAATCTCCTCCACTTCAAATTCTTTTTGCAGGGGAAGCAACTCATAGAACCCATTATTCTACTACTCATGGTGCTTACTTTAGTGGCCTTAGAGAGGCTAATAGGCTACTTCAACATTATCATTGTATTTGAATTTTAGAGCCCTAGGTACTTTACTTACTTTATTTTGTCCTATTTTTTCAATTTCTTATTTTCCTCAAATATCTTCCTTATTAATTATATTTGAACACCTCTCTCTATCTTTTTCATGAAGTAGGGAAAAAGAAAAGAAATATTTCAAAAAGAAAAAAAAGAAGGGAAAAAAAAAAAACAAAGGAATTAGGAGATCATGAGATGGGAAATGGAAGATTGGAAAATGCTTAGATGTGTAATGATTGAATTAAAGGAGCTTCTCTTTTTCAGTTTTTGTGGTGCTACTTTATGTTCCATGCGTATTGTATATAAGCCCATTATGACTATTATAATTTATAATTGTGTTTGATATTGTTTTTGTGATCTTAAAGCAAATAGATATTATATTGTGTTTGGCACAGAATAATTTGAGTGAAAGGAGAAAGAGAAGAAATCTCAGCTTTGGATG
Organism: Lumnitzera racemosa; assembly: GCA_024138005.1. NCBI lineage: Eukaryota > Viridiplantae > Streptophyta > Magnoliopsida > Myrtales > Combretaceae > Lumnitzera > Lumnitzera racemosa. Next base: position 39,885,953 of record JAMXBC010000007.1, read on the forward strand.
CCACAGGTTGTTTTATTTTGGTTTGGTCTATGGACAGGATCCGGTAAAACCGGCAATTTTCCAGCTTTGGAATGGATACCTCCATTGCTTCCTTTTTATGAATTTTGGCTACTATCCCAACATTATTTTTGTGTCCTACTCTCCCTCTCAATATCAATCCACTGTATTTCTGTCTGATTGTCGAATTCCTAGGACAAGAAATAGACTAGAAAATGATATATCCAGGTGGTGCTTAATCTCGTGCTCGAGTTCAACTCATCGTTTTACAAATTGATTCCCTCATTCGTTTTTTTTGGTCAATTTTACTACTTGAAATGTTACATTATAGCTTATATACTGCTCCATTTGTAATATCTAATTATGATATTTGTTTAAAAGCATATGCAATTTGAAACGATCTCAAAATGGTACCGAAATAGACAAGGGTCTTCATGGCCTAATCATATTGGCACTGTTCTTCTAATAGGATGGAACAGTTCATCTCCTCCAATCATAAACATAATATCTAACGGTTGAAAGAAAAAAAGAAAAAAAAAACTATTAAATATGAGGTTACTTGAAATATATTTGGAACTCAAAGAGAACTGAGGAGAAAGCTTTCATCGCATTTAACAAACATTAGGCAAAGAAAAAGTGAGAATGAGACCGAATCCAATGAAAATAACTTCTCATAATGTGTGTCAAATCCTTAAATGTCCTTAACAACGAGACAGAAAATAGAGATGCTTCATAGTGGTTGTTGTCGTCAGATTTATCAGACCAGCGAATATGAAATAAGAGGAGGAAGAAGAAGAAAAAGAAAGAAGAAGCTAAGAATGGAGTCACTGGAGACTGACAGGTCCCAATTCTGTATTGTACAATGTCATACACACATCTCAGTGTCTAGTAAACAACACCCTTTGGCCTACCCACTTGGTACCACAGATTTCTCTACAAAGCAAATCCATTTCTGGGAAGAGTAATTGCAAGAGACAGAAAATGACTATGCATGAGCAATAATAATACATCAGCCAACCCCAAATATCATAGATATTCTTGTCTAGGACAATCTCAGAATCATCCTTATCAAAGGTACACTAAATGACGAAATAACGATGAAAATCAACGGTTGACATTTGTCTGCACGATGTGTGCACTAAAGAACAACCTTAATAATTGAAATGAAAATTATAATTCATCTTTTCCAATCTCCCGTCACTACTTTAATTGCTAATTATATCAACAGGAAACCACATGGCTCGGGCACTACGATTTTTCAAGTGAATTTATAACCTTCTAATGCATTTTTCTTTTAACACCTATTATTCTTTTTATTTGTTAATTTGGATTGGTGTAAAACTTTTTAGAAAATAGATATCCCTCGAACTTTTAGAAGTAGCGTATTTACATTCTCTCTCAAGTCCCAATACAATATCAAGCCAATCCTTTCTTTATAGATATCTTTGAGGCCGGTTTATCACTTGTTTTAACTCATACATGCAATTGAAATATCAAATCAACTAAAAGAAATTATAAAACTTATCTTTAAAAAAAATACTTATAAGTGTTATTTATATAAAAGATCAAATCGTGAAGAGAATTTTTGGTGCCAATATTTTCAAATGTTACAATTACACTATTTTTAAAATTTTAAAGAAGCATTTGAATTTAATAGATTTATTGGAGGTGTTACTAGATATTGCAATGCATCGCAAGATCTTATGCTCATTTAAAACCGTGCATGGTATAGGACCAACAACTTATAGATCCTATAAATTAGAATACATTAGATGGAAATAAATATCTGGGATATATTGATAAATTTTGAAAAGTTTTATATCACATTTTAAGCAAAATGCATTTGCCAAAGGAGTACAATTTTTTTGAAACAAAATTAGATTAATTCAGTAGAAGCTACCTAAGCGAGGCCAAGGCAGGCACTGAATGGTCAAATCAAAGAGAGCCGTGGGTTCATAGAGACTCCATTATTGTGGAATTGCTATCCTGCCAGGTTCTCCCCCAGAAAAACTGGAATGGCCCACCTGCTGTCTCTTTTTGGCTTCAATCACCCTTTGATGATTGTGCATATCACAGACCAATCTGTCACCTTGTCCTTGTCTGATTCACCTATTTATCATAAACAAACAAATGAGAATCTCTCTCTTCTATCTCCAATTAACCCCACACCATCCCCACCTAATTGCCCTAATCCAACATTTTATTTACTTTTTCCTTGGCCATCTTTTGCCCTCTCTAATTATGAATTATGATCATCTACTAGCTTTTTTTTTTTTTTCAAATCAAGGTTAGTGCACATTTCAATCAATTATTTCCTATCTCTTAGCTTTTTCATTTTTTTTTAAAGTTAATCTAAGGCAACCTTATAGGACATGACCAATAATATTACTCCACTTAGATAGAAGATAATCATTTTGTCTAATTTATTAAGTAAAAATCATGTCTACTAGTCTCGGAATTATGAAATATGTCCCATTAAGATTCCAGTTTTGAGCCTTGTGCTTTTTTCTCTCATTTGGAATTGAGCTCCTTGAATGGTGTGGACTATATAAAAGATAACACGTGTGGATCTATATCTTTAATTGACCACTTAATTTATATAATAAAATAAATGAAATCATATCTGCTCATCAAAAGTCGATATGGATATCTATACACCTAATTGTGAAGAAAAATAGATTTTGTATAGATTCATAAAAGTCAATGTTGAATTTGTCAATATCACATTCTTTAATAATTACTAAAAAAAATTAACAATGAACGTTTACAAATTACTCACGGGATCGTATAATGAACTTGTCGGTTAGGAATTTTTTTCATTGTGTTATGTCTATTTTCAGTTTAATCTATTATTGATTGTTGTTACAAATTTTGAGTAACTTTTTTTTTTTTTGACTTACCATATGTTTTACTTTCTTTCTTTCTTTTTTTTTTTGAAAACCATATATTTATAAGAATTTTTACAACAACTCGATATAATGTATAAAGTGAGGTATTACACATGGTGTATATTCATATATATAATATATAAATACTAATAAAATTTTTATATGTATAATAATAAAATAATAAAATATATAGTTCTAAAATAACTATCACCATATTATATATATAATTCTTTTATATTTATATATCATTCGTGTGTGTATAGATATATATATAAATAAGACATAACGTGTAATACTATTAGATCTTAATCTGTGATGATTTATGCCCATCAGATGAAGATAATTACGTGCCCTGCCATACAGTAAATAATAACGTCCACTCGAAGAAGCAGAATGAACAAAACCATGTGGAATTCAGCAATTCCTATAACTAATAAGGTACTAACCGTATGTACGTTCTGAACCCATTTACTACATTTGTTTCCCAGTATAGTCAGATGAACGTCGAAGTCATTTTCTGCTTTTTTTTTTTTTTTTTTTTTGGGTGTCATCATGAAGCTTATCACTCCACTTAAAGGAAATATATTCTTTACCTATGGAAGGTACCCCTTTTCTTTAATTTAATCATCCAACCACGTATCTTTTTCCCAAATCTGTGATCAAAAGTCTCATAAACATTTATTAGGGTAATCATTGTTGGCAAGAGCACCCGGTAAGAGCTATAGTGTTACAATCAAATAAATCCACCTCTTATAAATCACTATCATTTCTTGTCAATGAAATATTAGAATCTTGAAAGCATGTCATGATTTGAAGGGAAAAAAAGGAAAAAGAAAAGGAGAAGAACAAGAATAGGATCTAATGTATTTGCATCAGTGAACCAAAAATGCATTAAAAGACTACTCAAGTTTTTATTAATTTTCAAACCATTTAATTGATCTAAAGAGTATATATGTTAGTTATTGCTTACATTTAAACGCATCTAGAATTTTCTTACGTGATTAAATATTTTTGTGTAATGTGCAAAGTACTAGAAATGCCTCGTATATGTAGTTATTAATATCGCTATTAACGTGATCTTGTAATATGCATATTACAATAATTATTATCAAACCCAGATCAAAAAATTGATTTAAAAATAAGAAAAGATCAAGAGGTTCAAATGGGAACCAATAAAAATATTAGAATTTAATTTATATTTATTTATAAAAGTAATAAAATTACCTATATATTTGAGATTCAAAAAATTTAGAGTTTTTAACAATTTACTTTTTGTTTTTTCTATCTATATTTATTATTTTAGTAAATTAGTATAATTTCAACAAAAAGAACAAAAGAAGATAATGTATTTAAAACTAAAAAAAACAATTGGTTTTATGAAAACTAGATTGAACCGGTCGGATCAATTGAATCAAATTGAGGTAATTGCCTATAGAGGTGAAAGACTCCAAGAAGTGACCTAAATCAATTTTATAAAAAGATTAGATCAAATTGGATTAGATTAAACTGATCAATCAAAATCTAACAACAATGATTAAAATAACCAAATGAAAGTTCTCATATATTTTGTTCTTTCTAAATGGAAGTAATTTTTCATCCTTCTAAATCCAAAGTTGTCCAAAGTGACGATTAGCTGATTTAAGTAAGTTATCATTTTGGTATCTAGCATTTGCTTTATAAAGTTTACCTAAGAGTAAGTGACCTTTAAAGAAATAAAAAATAAGGAAAGATGGGGAGGAAAAGAGACAATATCGCTCCAAAATCAACTTTGAAGGAATCTAGAGATCTAGAAATAGGCCGAACGGGGTCTTTTTAGGGTTACCACCTCCCTTTAAAATGTGATCATGTACTCTTGCGGTCCATGGGACTGTCTTCTACCTATGATGGCATATAAACAATAAGCTTCATCATCATTTTTAAAACTCAACTTTAATGCAGAAATCTTGGATTTGTTCAATAGATGGTAGAAATGGTCCCGTTTCTCGAGACTTTTGGAGAAAATACATAAGAAAGCATATAGGATGATATTAAAACTACTATCCCAACTTTGAGGGTTTTTTTTCTTTTTTCCAATTTAATATGAAATGCATCGGAACTCTTAAAATATAAAAAACGCAATAAATAAGTAAAATGAATAAGAAAAAGAATATATAAAAAAGATTTATCAAATATACCTAGATACATATAAAATAAATTCTTTTGATAAAATAGGAAACAACCTAAAGCATCCATCTATAAATTAACCCTTCTCCTTACCTCAAAAAGCACTCTAGTAAGAATTCTATTACTATAAGATAGAAAGAGAGAAGATGAAGAAAATCAAGTAGTAATAAGTAGGTTAGGTTGTTGACTTAAACATTTGATAAAGTATGATTACTTTGTTTTATTGTTTTTTTTTTTTAAATTATCTTGTTAGTTTAATACAAATAATTGTGTTGACTGGGCTGTATCCCAGGTAGAAAAGGGAAAAACTTCCATGTTAAGGTGGAGTCTCCTCCATCCTCTTTGTCGATTTCTCTTTATTAGAGGAGCAAATACTTGGACTAGTTGGTTTTTTCATCAATATTATTATTAAATCAAAGGGAAAATAAACAACTAAAGAATACAATACTTTACAAATAAATAGGGATCAACAAATTATGGTATATATTGAAAACTAAATTAAGGTTTTGCAATAGAATCGATTTAACAAATTATGGAATGATCTATGAATTAAATGTGGAAAAAATAGATTAGGGCTGGTTTTGAAATTGAATTGAGGTTTTACGATGAGATTAGGAACCGATGACTTAATTAGATAAACTATGAGTAAATTCAAGGATTCATAAAGAATAACCGGTAATAGAAACTCAGCTTTGTTAACCTATTCAAGAAGAAATCCATTAGATCCAAAAGATTAGAAATAAAAAAGAATAAACAAAAGGGAAAAGAAATTTTTTAATCGTCAACCTTTATCTATTTTTTTATTGGAATCCTAACCCTTTTTTTTTTCCTTTTATTTGAGTCTTCGATATTCAAAAACCTTATAAAACATGCCTCCTCTAAATATATTAAATTTTCTATCCATCTTAGAGATATATTAGCTTCCAATTGGCATTGGGCTAATTCATTGAGATGGCTAAGGTATTCAAAATTTGTTTATAGCTCCTTCTTCTACTTTCAATTATTTATTTATTTATTTATGGTTTTTTATATTATATCATTAATTTTATTTTTTATTATGTTATGTATATAAACATATTTAATATTATAATATTGTTAAATTAATTATTACAAACCATTTTGAATTTGATATATGTCATAGATTGAAGGAAAACTTGTAAAATTTGACAAAAGTCCTACTTTTATAAGGTTCTAAAAATATTGAGTATCCAAATAAGAAAAAGAAAATATTGAGAACTCAAATAAAAAAGTAGGTAAGTATTAAGGATAAAAAATATACTTTTCCTTAAAAATATATATATTTATTTAATTTATTAACATGGTATAACTTAGAGATAAGAATCAATGAACAAGTTTTTTAAAAAAGAAAAGAAAAGAGTAGACTTCTATCTATTTACTAGTTATGTTTGTTAGAGTACCCTTTACATTGATTTATATAACGATTTATTTGCCATGTGTTTTTAGATGGATAGACAGAATAATCTAGTTAAAAATGATTTGAGTGATTGATGCATGTCAACATAAAATCGCATGGTCTAGATACTATTATAAATTTCTAAAACGTATACTCTAAGAATCCACTTTATGCTTTTAAAAATTAACTCTGGATATCTAATCCAAACTTTCAAAACCCATATTCAAGAGATTTGACGGATCTACACTTTAAAAATCCGACGTGGAGGAGCATTATAGAGCTGTACTTTGAAAACCTGACTTTAAGGAGTGTTGGGGTTTAATTTTACCACCAAGTTTTTCGACCCAACCCTAGAGCTTGATGGGCCTCTACAAGTAACATAAGTTAATTAAGGAGGTGTTAAAGGTTGCTCTATTTGACTACTCTAATGTCAAGTTAGTTTGGGGAGAAGGTTATATCAACTTTTGAGAAAGGATTTTTTTTTTTTTAAATTCCCTGGACCTCTCTTTACCGAAAGTCATATGTGATTGGTAGCCTCCTACCAACTAGGTCCCCTATAGGTGTTAGCTCCCTTAATAGCATTTACTTATATAATTTAGCAATAAAGTAGTTGCCTTTTTCATGTCTATCCCCTCTTATCCTTTTCATCAAAGGGAGCTAGGCATATGTGTGGCTTAATCCTACTCCTAAGGTTTTGGTGGCCTATGTCCAAAACAAGCCATTAACATTTATACCTTACTCTCAATGGAAACTAGTTGGCAAGATAGGGTTGCACTAGTAGATCCCCTAAATGAAAAGGACTCAAGCATGTCACCAGCAACAATTTAGGTGCTCATTAGCCAAGGTACCAATGGTCCATGCCAAGATAAAGATATGGAGTGGTTGTGCAATGACTAAAGCTATGTAGAGCTTATGCCAAATCCCAAATTGAAGGTCGAGTGAGAGGGGCGAGATAAAACATGAAGGTTTTTGCTAAGTTGATTGGAAGCTCAGGATTAAGTAAGAAGGGTGAGTTAAACTGCATAAGGTCTTCATCAAGTTGATCTTAAGATGAAGGCCAAGTAAGAGGGGTAAGCTAGGTTATGTAAAGCCTTAGATAAGCAAGCCCTTTTGACAACTTCTTGCAAAATCAGCTCATCACGTAGTACCAACCATGTGTTAAACCATTACTTTTTACCTCATAGAAGTACTTAAATAATTGTTGGGTTGCCCTTACGTGAAATTTGTTACAAATAGCCTTAAATGCAACTAAAATCTATTATGCATTAGGGATGAGTTGGTTGGTGTTGATCCAATGGTAGTTAAAAAAAGGCTTTTAGAAGTCGAAGCTCGAACTCAAAGTTCTTATAGTATAAGTAAAATTGATTTCCTCCCATCAGCGTAATCCCCATCATTCTTCTTTGGCTTCACCATATGCCAACCATCCAAGAATAGGTTGAAGTAAAACCAGAGGTTGGATATTTTTTAACCTATTAGCTTATTAGCTACCCCATTCAATATGTCGTTGAGTATTGCCATCGTATATAAAGTCACATTAAGCTTCCTATATTTATCATCGTTGGTAAACTTTTGTGGAGAGCTTCTCACTTGCCATTAGCAAATCAAAGCAACCACTCATCTCTTTACTTCACATCACACTACACCTGAAGCCTACCTTTAAGGACCCATCATTGTCACTACAAAGGGTAATCCCTACAAAGACAATGTTACATTCTCGCTACTTCTTCAATTGGAGTATGAGAAGAGGAAGAAGAAGCAACCTGAATGAGAAATAAAAAAGTTAAAGTTTGGATGAGAAAAAAAAAAGTGAGCTCGTGAAGATGAAAAAGCCAGAGGAACATGGTCAAGCTTGATTTTTTATTGTTTTATAAATTATTCTTCTTTAAACTGATTAATATTAAATCTTACCGATTTAATACTAACCCTTGACTAAGATTTAAAGAAAACTAGTTCTTTTATTTTGGAAAACATTTCAGAGTCAACACCCGACTAAGGTCAAGAAAAAGAGTTATATTATAACCAATTGAGTAGATTAATTATAATTTAGCTACTGCTCTTTTGATAAAACCAATTTTGTTAAACAGTTTTAGGAACAAGAAAATCGAGTTCAGGGGTTAAGCTTTTTAAACCCTTACAAGAAATATTAACTTTCCAAATTTACATTTAATCCCTTGAAATCACTTTTCAAAACTATCTTATAAAATGAAATTCAATCATTAATTAACGAATTAGAATATATTCTATTAATCTGGATAAACTTAAACTAAATTGGAAGAAATCTAAGCTTTTTTTTCATTTTTTACTAAATTGAGTAACTAATAGTGGAAAAACTAATCTTTTTTTCATTTATTACATGACCCCATATTTACATATAAATGCCTACGTACTTGCTATTCAGAATCAAACATACGTAGTTCTTTTTGAAAATATTAGTAGGTTAGTTACTTTTAATTTGATAAAAACACTTGAGTTTATGTTTCTTAGATTTTTATTTTATTTTGAAAACTTTCTAAAAATTTCCTAATCTATTTGTTTATTTTGGAAAATTCTAAAATAAACCTAAGATTTGGAAAAGAGTTGGTTTATTTGTATTTATTCGAAAAATAGTTTTTTTCTAAGTCATAAAATATCTTCTTGTTTTTCCTTATTTCATTCTATCTAATTTTTTATTCTTTTTATCATTTTTTTAATAATAAGGAAAGTAAATAAAAATTTAAAACTATTTTACTGTTTCTTTTCTTTCTTTCTTTTTCTTTTTCAATTTTCTTCCTTTGCTCTTTTTTTCTTTTCAATTTCCTTCTCTCTCTCTCTCTCTCTCTACATTTACATTTATATTCACAATAAATAAATAAAAATATAAAAAAAATACAAAAACTGAAGCTTAGATCAACCCAAACTAAGGGGATATGCATGGGTCAAAGTGGTTCGGTTGGGTCGGTCAACTGGATTGAGTCTAGTTAGGTTAAGAACAACAACAACGATTTTTGGGCTTGCTTCAAGTGATTGTGAGCGACGAATTGCTTGGTAGTGATGACCAGTCTTCATTGTTACTATGGACAATTGTTCATAACTCGATGGCTATTGGAGAGAGGACTATGATGCGATGAGAAAGATGTAAAGAGAGAGAGAGATGGAAAAACGGATATGTTCCTAGAGTTCTTGATGGATAAAGTAGAACCAAAGGGTGGTATTTATACTGAAGCATGCTAAATTAAACTTGGAAGGAGAAAAAATGGCTAAATCGACCATTAATGTTCAAGCTTGAAAATCAAGCTTTTGAGTGATTTTAGTACCGATTTTGACAATCAATTTAGATTAATCTGGATAAGTTTTGGGGCCAATTCAAAAATAGGCCACATACATTACACGATTTCACCATTAATTTAGTGAAATCGAGTAAAAAATATGGTAAAAAATGGCCTCAAATTAATGTGTTTAGAGGAGGAAAAAAACTAGATTAATGGTAGAAAATCAGGAGAAGAAGATGACGGCACATGGTCATGTGCTTAGTACATGCTACGTACCGCCATTCGTACATTAGAAAAAAAAAAGATGGGTACATAATGATGTTTTCTTGGTTGAAGGGCCTTAGGCCTTGACCCAAGCCATATGGACCAAGCTTAGCTTAGTTCGATCTGTACTATATAATATATATATATATATATTGGTTTAACTATTGTTATTATTATTATTATAAAATAAGCACTAATCCTAAACAAAAGCCCTAAACTACTTATGTCTCTCATATATATGTATATATATTATTTTTTATTTTTTAATTTACTTCTTTTTTTATTTTTTTTTCTAAATTATGACCTCTTACCCTATTCTAAAAAACAAAATTATAGGGGAGTAAAAATGGGATGTCTACAGCTATTTCTATTTGTGGTGAAATTTAAGTAAAACTTTATCATAAAGACAAAAAATATATTATTTTTACCCTAAGGATAGATTTGTCCTAAGAAGTGCTACAATTAGTTAGCTACCCTAGGTTTGATCCATTAAGGATTTGACAAAAAGGTGAAAGAGGGGGAAGGCGCTCTAAGAGCTAGTCAAGTGAGAGAAAGGTTTAGCATGTTAACAGTTGGCTAGAAAGATTGGTTTAAAACTTAGTCTTGCCTTTCTGAGTCAACTAACATAGGCAAGAGTATCTCTAGGGGATTAGTAATCCTAAATTGAAATCAATTTGGAAAAACTTGGTTGTAGTCTTTTGAGTTCACTAACATAAGTGGGAGCATGTCTAAGGGATTAGTAATCTTAAATTAGAATCGATTTGGAAAAACTTGATCATACTCTTCTGAGCTCATTAACCTAGGTGGGAGCGTCTCTAAGAGATTAGCAACTCTAAATTGGAATCGATTTGGAAAAACTTGGTTATGGCCTTTCAAGCTCACTAATGTAGGTGGGAGCATCTCTATGAGACTAGCAACCTTAAATTGCAATCAATTTGGAAAAACATGATCGTACTCTTTTGAGGGACTAGTAACCTTAAATTGGAATCAATTTAGAAAAACCTAGTCATGCTCTTATGAGCTCATTAACTTAGGTGAAAGCATTTCTAGGGGACTAACAACCTTAAATTGAAATTGATTTAGAAAAAGCGTCTTACGGGCTTGTTAAAAGGAATTGATCATGAAAGGAAGCACCCTTAGGGCTCGCTTGAGAGGAATTGGTAAAGGAAAAGGCCTTATGGGCTTATTAAAAGAAATTGATGAAGAAGAGTGCTCTATAGGCTTGTTAAGGCCCCTAAGGATAAATGGTAAAAGCAAGCACCCTATGCGCTTGCTAAAACAAATTGGTGAAGAGAAGCACCCTATGGGCTCACTATGAGAAATTAGTGAAGAAAAGTGCCCTATAGGTTTGTTAATACTTAAGGTGGTAAATCGAGATAGTGCTCTATAAGTTAACTAAAACCCTAAAAAGAGCGAATCACAAATGAGATAGCGCCCTAAGAGCTGGTAAGGACCCTAAACAGAATGGATTAAAGGTAAGATGGCACTCTAAGAGCTAGCTAAGATGGTACAAAGGGTAAGTGCCTTACTAAAAACTTTACCTAAAAGATTATTAGGAGAAAGAATCGCAAATTCTAGTTATTATCCAAGAAGATATAGTCTAAATGCAAATGCAATGTTCAAAAACTAATGTACTAACATCATATAGAAGTACTTACCTAGTCTTGCCAATAGCACCGAAATCGTTAAACCTTTCTTTGAAAAAGTCCTATCAAAACCAGTTAATTCGTTTTTTGAAATGGATTTAACTCCATTCCCTTAATGACAACCCAATTGATCTCGTCATGGAGCCTCAAAGACTTTCTCGACCTTATAGAGAAGTTATGGAAAGTAACCTGATACAGAATGCCACCTATTATTTTTATCCATCAGTTAGTTGTCTTTTCAAAACTTTCATGAATTGAAATCCTTAATCCTGACTAGTAATATCTACCGTGAGGTGATTGCTTATTTAGATTTCACCTTTCCCTGAAAAATGGACAATAAAACTCCCCGTTGAGAGGGATTAATCCGTAATAAAGTATTTTAAAGAGTTTTATTAATTATCAATGTTCTATATCTCACTTTTTAACTTCTCTTGTGTTTTCAGTATATGGGTTCAATTAAATGAAATAAGGGAACTGGACCTTTTGATGAAGTAAGAAAAAAAAGATGGTGATGATTCCAAAGTCGACAATTGCCAAGGATACTAACTTTGCTTGTAAAGCATGAAAACCAAACCATAATAACATTAAAGACGACTAGCATTTTCATGCTCTGAGTAAAAATTTCCATTGATTCTCATAGGTAGTACAACTTTACGGAGTCGACATTTATGGGGTCTCTCAATTTTAGACCATCCATTTGAGATAAAATTAAAGCCTCTCCTAGTAACACTCGCTTTACGATATAAGGGCCTCTGAAATTTAGAGTAAATTTTCCTCTTGTGTCTTGTGTATTGGGGAGAGTCTTTCTCAATATCATATCACCCTCTTTAAAGTTCCAAGGCTGTACCCTTCTGTTAAAAGCTGGTACCATTCTTTATTAGTAATACTAGTTATGACACAGGGTTATTAATCTTCTCATCAATCAAATTCAGCTGCCCGATGCATTTCTTTACCTATCGATTTCATCTAACTAGGTTTTGATAGCACCTTAAGAGACGAGATCTTAGCTTCTACTAGTAACATCGCTTCAGTGGCATATACTAAATAGTAAGTCGTTGCCTCAATTGACGTTCTGATGGAAGTTTGGTAGGCTATAAGTGCTAGTGGCAACATCTTATGCCAATCCTTATATGTAACAACCATCTTTTCAATTATTCTTTTGAGATTTTTATTAGCTGCTTCAACAACTCCATTCATTTGGGGTTGATAAGGTGTAAAGTTCCTATGGATGATCCTAAATTGTCAACATAACTCTATCATAAGCTTATTGTTGAGATTTGTGCCATTATCAGTGATGATTGTTTCTAGAGCCTCGTATTAAGCTAAGATATCTCTCTTGATGAACTTGACCACTACCCCTTTAGTAATACTTGAATAAGATAAGGTCTTAACCTACTTACTAAAGTAGTTAGTAGCGACCAATATGAAGCGATGCCCATTGGATGTCTTTAGAGTAATCGGGCCAATGATGTCTATGCCCTACATTGAAAGTGGCCATGGCGTAGAGAGTGTATGTGATTCTTGAGGTAGGCTATTTATCTTATTTGCATAAACCTAGCATAAATGACAATGCTTAACATATTTAGTGCAATCGCCTTCCATAGTTGACCAATAATATCTGACCTTATAATTTTCTTGGCAAGTACGTAACCATTCATATAGGGGCCATGTACTCCCTCATGCACTTCTCTCATCAAAACCTTAACCTCTTTGTCATCCATACATCTTAGAAGTGCACTGTCAAAAGATCCTTGGTGTAAGGTGGACTCGCATACTAAGAATTGAGCATCCAATCTTCTAATCGTCTTTCTATCCTTTTTCTTAGCTTCTTTAGGGTACGTACCTTGTTCTAAGAACATTTTAATATCATGGTACCAAGGAATTTCATCATGTGTACCCTTAATTACTAAATAGGAGACAATCTTTTCTTCAATTTCAATAATATGGGGCTAACTTTTAGCTCCACCAAATATTTGGACTATAGATGCCAGAATGGTTAATGCATCAATAAATTGATTCTGTATCGTCAGTACGTAAGTAGAAATAATTTCTTTCTTAATTTCTCCATTATTAGTCAAGTACCGGTGATAAGGTATTAGTTTAGAATCTTTCATCTTGTATTCTCCTTATGCTTGGCTGATAATGAGGGAAGAATCCCAATATACTTCTAATTCTTAAATGTCCTTATCTAAGGCCATTTTAAGTCCCATGATGCATGCTTTGTATTCATTAGTATTATTGGTGTATAGGAAAATGAGCCTTACGTTACAAGGAACTGTATACCTTTAGGGGATATCAGTATTGCCCCAATTCCACACCTAAAAATGTTAACAACTCTATCAAAGAACATCTTCCACTTTAGGGGTTCATCATATTTTCCTTCATTAGAACTTCCTTTAGCAACTAAGATATCTTTATCAGGGAATTTGACTTATACCTCTTAGAGGGTATCATTAGAGGGATTTTCTACTAACTGATCTGCTGGAGCTTACCCCTTGATTGAATTCTAATTTACGTACGTAATGTCGAACTTTGATAGTAACATTTGCCTCTTTGAGATTCTACCGATTAAGGCTAACTTATTTGCCAAGTACTCAAGGGATCATGCTGAGTTAGCAATTCAATATGTTAATAAAGCGTGTATTTCCTGAGTTGGTGCATTACCTAGACTAAAGCACAATACATCCTTTCAATTTCTGAATACTTCTATTCCCTTTTAGTAAACTTCTTACTCAAGTAGTATATGGCCTACTCTTTTCCTTCCTCATCCTTCTAGTTAAGCATACACCCCATGGATTCTAATAATATTGTAAGGTATAGAAATAATGACTTCTTAGGTTTAGGAGCTACTAGAATTGGAGGGTTCATAAGATATTCCTTAATTGTTGTGAAGGCTTACTTACATTCTTCATCCCAGTTTATCTTGGCATTCTTTTTTAACCACTTAAATAAGGGACGACATTTATCTATTAGTTGAAATATAAACTATGCTATGTAGTTTAAGTAGCCTCATAAGCCTCTGATTTCTTTAAGTGTATGTGGAGGGGGTAAGTCAACTATGGCTTTGACTTTATCAAGGACCACTTTGATGCCCCTTTAGCTGATTATGAAACCCATTAGTTTCTCTGAATTTACTCCGAAGGTATACTTCTCTAGATTAAGCTTCAATTAGAATTTTCTCAACCTATCAAACAACCTCCTCAGGTTATGTACATGATTTTCTCCCTCTTTGGATTTTTCAATCATATCATCTATATACACTTCAACTTCTTTAAGCATCATGTCATGAAAGCTTATCACCATGGCTCTTCAGTAAGTTGCCTCGGTATTTTTGAGTCAAAAAAGCATTACTTCGTAGTAAAATGTGCGCCAAGTTGTAATGAATGTTGTCTTAGCTTTATCCTCTTCCGACATTCTAATCTGATTATGTCCAGAGAATCCATCCATGAAGGAAAAAAGATAGTTCCCAACAATATTATCTACCAAGATGTCAATATCAGGCAAAGGGAAGTTATCTTTAGGTGTTGCTTGATTGAGGTCTCGAAAATCTATATACACTTTAACTTTTCTATTTTTCTTCATCACTAGCACAATGTTGGCTACCCATTTAGGATAATCAAACACTTCGATAAAACCAACCTCTAATAACTTTTTGACTTCTTCTTTAATTTTCAATGAGATATTTGGTCAGAATCTCATTAGCTTCTACTTTTTAGGTTTAATATCTTCTCATGAAGATAAGCAGTAGACTACGATTGATGGATCTAACCTAAGCATATCTTCATAAGACCATGTAAACACATCTTGATACCCAGATGAGAGCATGGTCATTTCTACCTTCTGCTCTTCTTTCAAATTCCCTCTAACCTTCAAAACTTTGGGGTTGTCATCAGTTCTAACATTAACTATCTCTATTGCCTCATCAATGGAAATTCTACTCATTTCATATTTTTGCTAGCTCTCTTACACATCATTGTGGTCATTGACATCACTCTTAACAACTAACCTAGTACAGTCAAAAGTAATATAAATATTTTTATCACCTATCTATATAAGGTATCCTTGGCTTTTATTCAAATCATTGGATCTAAGTCAAAAGCATGTAAAGGAAAGAAGTGTAAGTAAAGAAGGAGTGAAGAGAATGAAGACCGATATTTATTAGATGAAAAGAAATTTTTTCAAGTACAGTATTGCAAAGCAAAGGTAATTATTACAAAACTCAACAAAATACTAAACCTTGATTTATCATTTATCCTAGAGAAGACTTATTACTATTCATAAGGATGGATAACCAATTATTCAAGTGCTGGAGCTTGCAGGATGGGCCTATTATCTCATTCTTGTTAGAGGTGTCCTCTTTGGCAAGTTCTGAAGTTTAAACATCAACCTAAATGAAAGTCTCTATCAACGTTAGAAAGATCATTAAGTTGTGATACAATCTATCACCACTCTTACCCGTCACTTGCATATTTCATAACTCTTCCATCAGAGTTGGTGATACAAATTCCATAGATGAATATAAGGGCCTGATATCACACAAAACCAAAAAGATGGGTCCAGGCCAAAAGATGGCTCGAAGAGTAAATGGTGGTCAAAGGTGAATAGGGTCTCTCGTGCACTAACATCTCATATAAGCTCGGGTCACACTTGATATGACATACAAGTATAACCAGAGATCACTTACCACTAATTCATGCTCAATGGGTTAGATAAGAGTAGCTTAAGAGTAAGTAAAAGAACACTTAGCTCAAGAAGGAGTAAAAGTTCAGTATATTCTCTGGATGATGATGCGGCTATTACATTATGCAAGTATTTATAGTACCCAGTTAGAGTAAGTCCTAAATTATAGAAAAATACATAAATGGATCCCTAGTTGCCAAGAAAAAGGATAATAATTTACAGGAAAAACATGAAATCATACAAAAGAATATTTACTATCAAGAAGGATAGTGCGGATGTCAAAAAAGATAGTATACGAAGGTAATTCTGCTCATTCTATGGTCCCAACAACGTTGTGAGCAGTATAGAAGTGGGCCTTAATCAGTTCTAGTAAACATCAGTAGGTCAGTAGCTTTGATTGCCAAGACTAGATAAGGATTAGTTTACGGATGGCTTACACTCGAGATTAGCTTCGGATGGTCAACTCTTAATAGTTGTTATCTCAGCCTTGGCACTAGGGAGATGGTTGCATCCAAATTTGGTATTTAGACTGGTGTGTTGCGGAGAGGTCAGCTTAGTACGTTGGCTTATCACCTTGGCAGTCTCTTGGATGGTATGGAGAGTAAAGTACCTCAACAGATCGGACTGAGGTATACATTGCTTCTCGGCGTTTAACTCACCTCGAAAAATTAGATAAACCATTTGAGAAAGCCCTTGGGCTCAGGAGCGTATGATTAGTCCTTGATCCCTATCAGTTAAGATGTAACTAAGCTCATAGGTACTAACTTGGCCTCCTTTGAACTTTAGCCTCTCATACTTCTTCTTATCAATAATCATATACATTTCTTTAAACATTTGAATCGTATAGTCCTCTTGCTCCTTAATGCCAACATGGGGTATGGCCGTTTCTTTATAATCCTAGTCACCTAAGCTTGTTTTGACTCGGCCATTTAAGATGAACTTAACATTTTTATGTAAAATTGAAGGTGTGGCCCTTATTGAATGTATCCAAGGTCTTCCTAATAAAATTTTGAAGGTTCTTAGGATGTCTAGGACCTAGAATCGAATGTTGAAAGTCTATGGGCCGATATCAATTGATAAGTCGATCTCTCTAATAATTTCCTTTCTAGATTAGTTAAAAGCCCTAACTATTGTTGAATTTGGCTTAATTGTGATTATATCGATGCTCACGAGAGGGAAGACATTTAGTAATGACCCATTATCAATGAAGACTCTAGCTGTGATAATATTGTGTACCTCACTATTATGAATACGGTCTTAGTATTTGATTACCTTCTTTGCCTAATTCCTTGATGGAGAAAGAAATCTGATCCATAATGAGGATAGAGTTAGTCACAAGTCCTATTCTTTCATCCAGTACTTCATAAGGGACTTTAACCTGCTTCAGAGTTTTGAATAAAGCTTCATGATGTGGTTCAGATGCCATCAACAAATCCATGAGTGATATCTGTACTAGAGTTTTAGTGAGCTAATCCATTATTTTGTACTCACCTGACTAAATTATTTTGGTAGAGGCAAAGAATCCTTCTTCACCCTCAGTTGGTTTATTACTTGATTCTTCCAGCACATGCTTCTTTTTTAGTTCTTCTTTTGGGCCATCAATTCTATGAAAGTGTGCAATGCCTCCTATAAGTGAACTTGATTTCCCTTTATTTACTACCTGGTAGTTGAGAGGAGCAGTTTTGTAACTTTCAGGGGCTACAAGCACATAGAAGGTATACATTTTGGTATTTAGAGCTTGCTTCTCCTTCTATTTGTAGAATTTGTAAACCTTGGGCTCTCGGTTGGAACTAATCATGTTGATGGTGAGATCTGAGTCGTCAAATATCATATTGATGATAGGGTCATGGTTAGGCAAGTGCTTGTTGTTGATGTTTGGAATTGGAGTGTCCATAAAGTCTATTTGGACTATGCCTTCGTCAATGAAGTCTTCAATCTTATTTTTTAATCTCTAACACAAGTTGGTTGAATGGCCTACTTACCCTAGATGATATTGACACCATGTACTGGGATTAAAAACTCTTGGTCTATACCTTTCATTGGGAGGCTCAAAATAGAGCAAATTATCTTTTCTTAGTTTTTCAAGGATTTAACTGAGAGGAATGAGTGTCCTAGTGAACTGCCTTAGGGCCTCATTAACTTGCAATTGACCTTTAAACTATTATCTTTTCTTAGTCGTCAAATATCATATTGATGATA
Source organism: Lumnitzera racemosa (assembly GCA_024138005.1). Classification (NCBI taxonomy): domain Eukaryota; kingdom Viridiplantae; phylum Streptophyta; class Magnoliopsida; order Myrtales; family Combretaceae; genus Lumnitzera; species Lumnitzera racemosa. Next base: position 39,904,452 of record JAMXBC010000007.1, read on the forward strand.
GGGTCATGGTTAGGCAAGTGCTTGTTGTTGATGTTTGGAATTGGAGTGTCCATAAAGTCTATTTGGACTATGCCTTCGTCAATGAAGTCTTCAATCTTATTTTTTAATCTCTAACACAAGTTGGTTGAATGGCCTACTTACCCTAGATGATATTGACACCATGTACTGGGATTAAAAACTCTTGGTCTATACCTTTCATTGGGAGGCTCAAAATAGAGCAAATTATCTTTTCTTAGTTTTTCAAGGATTTAACTGAGAGGAATGAGTGTCCTAGTGAACTGCCTTAGGGCCTCATTAACTTGCAATTGACCTTTAAACTATTATTGAACTGGCAGAAGATTTGCTTTGAAAGAGATGTAGGCATTAGGCCTAGTGTTTAAATTGATCATGTTGACAGTAGTTTTTCTAAGCTTACTGGTGATAGGTTTAGTAGAGGATGGTCTTCTATTTGATGGTTCTTGCAACTTGCCAAAGAAAACGACACTTTCAATCTGGCACCATACTGTTACTACTTCAGCAAAACTAAAGAAGTCCTACCCAATCAAGTGAGAGAAGTAGGGTCTCTTAAGAATGTTAATAAAAGCTGATGTTAGCTCTTTCTCGATCATTGGGATGGATACTCTTGCAACTAAGGATCTTTACCTCTGAGTATATTCCTTAAATGACTCATTGTCCCTTTTTCGTAGGGTAACTAAATCCATCACGGTTGGTGCCACTTCAAAATTATATTTGTATTGCTCATAGAACACCTTAGCTTATTTCTCCCATATGTTTGCTTGGCTTAATCCAATTGGGCGTATTAGGTCAAAGTATGGCTTGTTAAGCTATCTTGAAAAGTCTGCACCATAAGATGGTCGTATTGTACATACTTGCTCATCTTTCATACGTATAATCTGGTGTATAGTTTAGGGCAAGCAATACCATTGTACTTCTTAAACTTAAGTACCTTAAGTTTTTTAGGGAAGCTTTCGTAATCATAAGCTAAGAAGTTTGTAATATCAGCTTGCTTGAAATCATTATAACCTCTGACCATTTTCATCTTTTCAGTGATTTGTTGGGCCAACCGCCTTTCTAATTCTTTCAATCAATCTTAGTCAGCTTTTAGCTTCTAGTTGACTGGAAATGAATAAGTGTTTGGCTTAAAAGTCAAGTTGACCTTTGGATAGACCACTTCTATCTTGAAAGATTTAAAGGTTAAGTTAACTTTAAGATAAGACTCTTCTACTTCAAGGGGTAGGGCTTTGGTATTCTTTCCATATCAGGGCTTTTAGCTTTCCTCGTTTAATGGTGTTGTAGATTTAAGTAAGGCAATACTATCAACAAGGAAGCTCAATTGGTTTACAATTTTTCTTACTATTCTTTTCAAGGAGCAAAATCATAGTTTAGTAGGATCAATGACTTCTAAGTTGAACCCGTTGTTGTCATTCTTGGTGTTGATGTTGTCATTTCCTTGGTTAGCCATTCTAGTTTGAGAGTGAGTTCGGATAGGACTTCTTTGGAAGGTTTGACGTTTGGGAGCTATCTTTATGACCTGGTTTAAGATCTCTTTTCAACAAGTTAGCACACATATATTTTAAAGAGATGAGATGAATAAACAAATAAATGAATGTACAAGAATGCAAAGATGTATGGCACATGGATGCAAAGAAATAGAACCAACAATTAATCAGCAAGATGGCAATTTTTATTCATTATTTTACAACTTTCGAAATTCCCTTTTACATTATTTGAAAAAAAAAAATTTTGTTACAAAGAAGAAAAGTACTCCTATTTCTAGACATTCTTTTGGTGCTTAGCCAGTGTTCCCCTCTTACTTAGTCCTATTAGTGCTTCTTTCCTCTTTCTTAGGCTAAGCTTTTCTATTTCTTCAAGTTCTTTGAGCCTTCGCTATGTCATCCTCAATTGATGTTCTAAGGCCCAGGAATGCTACTTGGATTCTTAAAAGAGATCTCCCTACTTGATGCGCTTTTCATTGATAACTTCTATATGAGCTTGTACCTAGTCCATGTAAGTCTTAAGTTCAAAGTCTGGTTCAGTTGGTGCGGGTTATATGCCCTCTAGTACTCAATACTAGATCTCCCCTACCTTATGGAGTTGATTGTATAAATATTCTTTGGTGACTCTATACTTCTCTAATTCTCCCAACCATTCTCTTAAATCAATGTTAGGGTTGATAGTCCTTGTTTCCCATAACCACTTAATTGCATGGAGTTTGGACATTTTTGTAGCATTGGAACTTAAAGGTCTTCATAATCCAAGGTTATGACATTCAATGGGGACCTATAGACTATATCTTAAATTCTCTCAAATTGTCTAATCATATTATTAAGATAATAGCTTATGAACCATTTCATCCCAATTAGGGATATTGCTTGATAATTTTTACAAACTAGGATTACCCTCTTGAAGTTGCTCTACCTTGCTATCCATAAGATATCAGCAACTTAGAAATTTCGTAGCACTTCTACTTAGCAGTAAGTGGACTTCTCTTCTAGGAGATGGACTTTGTCAATAAAAGTGTTGATTAAATCAATATTGTAGGAAAATTCTCCTTGGATCAGATCAAGCTCAAAACACTTCATGTGGCTCATAAATCAGACCATTAGTAATGTTATGACTATCTTTAGTGTGCTGTTGTTTTTCTCTTTCAAAATATTAAGACTTCAAATTTTTATTTTTCTCCCGAAGAGGGTTGGGACATATGATTTGCCTTTAAGAAACTAACCTACTAATTCAACGACCTTGAAATGGATGATGAATTTTCCATTTGGGAATAGGAAGGTCCTAAATACAGTTAGGATAAAAGCCTTCATTTTGATCTGTTCCTAATCTTTAGGATTACCATAGAAGATGCCCCGTTTGTCGGATTTGGGCTTAATGATGAACCAAGCTCTCAAGTTTTCCAATTTGATACAATTTCCATTACAGCTTTTCAATTTCTTGTTTATTTTAGCTTTTCTGACCCTAAGGAATCTTGAAAATGCATTCACTAGGTTAACTTCCAAATTTGGAGTATATATATTTTCTAAGTAAGGGGCTTGAAGTTATTGAGTATACTCTTCAAGTGTTGGACTAATTAAATGAGACCTAACTCGAAAAGCTACCTCTTTAGGTTCCTAGAAGTTGGTTAGAGCACTGATTAGATTGATCTCAATCTTCACCTTAAGAAGTGATATAATGGGCTTGATTTTACTAATGATGATCTGTTGTTCCATTAGGTTAAAGTGTTGAAGCCATTGGTCTAAAACAGGCTTGAGGTTGATGGCCTTATCGACAAACCTTTCTCTAAAGTAGATAGAGTTAGTGAGCAGGCCATTTCTTTGGATTGAATTACAAAGAAGATGTTTGTTACAAGATTGAAGAATCATTATTTACAATAAGGTATAAAACAAAGAAAAAAACCTTTTTACACTAACTCTATATTTACAACATGATTTACAAAGAAAATTAAATAAACTCTAGGCTGGTACTTCTCTTCTTTTCTTTTCATCTTGCTTGATTATTTGTTGGCTCTAGATGTCGTAAATGCATGAGAGGTGGGTTTTAGAGGTTCTGAACCATATGTGACCTCACTTATTAAAAAACACTTTCATATACTACAACACTCGGAGCCTACACAATGGCTCTCCCATCCTAAGGTCCTAATACGGTCCGGGTTTGACCATTTCTATCACACATTTATAGTGTATAAAGTAAATTTCACCCACTCCCACCCTAAAATAAATTAAATAAATAATTAAAGCTAAACCTGAAAAAATGTCAGTATATTATGGACAAATGATAACGAATGAATAAATAAATAAATTATACTCAGTAAGGTGATTTTTAGAGATTAATTCTAACTTCGAAAAGTTGAATGGTTAACTTTCTTGACCTCCCTAGTGGAGTCACTATCTTCTCGAGTCTATTTTGCCTCTATTTTATAAATTTGTCTTCTTTAAAATGACCAATATTAAACCTTACCTATTTAATATTGACTCTCGACTAAAATTTAAAGAAAACTAATTCTTTTTGTTTTAGAAAACATTTTAAAGTCGCCACCTAATTGAGGTTAAAAAAGAGAGTTAAATTATAATTGGTTATAATTTAACTACTAGTTTTTTTATAAAACCAATTTTATTAAACGGTTTTAGGAACAAGAAAGCCAAGTTTGGGGGTTAAGCTTTTCAAACCCTTACAGGTACTATTAACTTTCCAAATTTACATTTAATCCCTTAAAATCACCTTTTCAAAACTATTCTATGAAACAAAATTCAATCGTTAATTAACAAATTAGATCCTATTCCATTTAATTGGATAAAATTAAACTAAATTGGAAAAAATCTAAGCTTTTTTCATTTTTTACTAAATTAAGTAACTAATAGTAGAAAAACTATATTTTTTTCATTTATTACATCACCCTGTATTTACATACATGTGCCTACGATCCAACTATTCGAGTTCAGACGTATGTAGTTTTTTAGGAAAATATTAGTAGGTTAGTTGCTTTTAATTTGATAAAAGCACTCGGATTTACGTTTCTTAGCTTTTTATTTTATTTTGAATTTTTTCTAAAAATGTCCTAATCAATTTGTTTATTCTGGAAAATTCTAAAATAAACCTAAGTTTTAGAAAAGAGCTAGTTTATTTTTATTTATTCAAAAAATAATTTTTTATCAGTCATAAAATATTTTCTTGTTTTTCCTTATTTCATTTTATCTAATTTTTTTTGTTCTTTTTATCATTTGTCTAATAATAGGGAAAGTAAATAAAAATTTAAAACTATTTTACTTTTTTCTTTTCCTTCTTTTTTTTTTTGTTTTTTCTTCCTATTCTTTTTTTTTTCTTTTCAATTTCCTTCTTTCTCTCTTATTTTTTTTTTTTACATTTACAATTAATAAATAAAATAAAATGCAAAACCAAAGCTTAGATCAATCTAAACTAGGGGGGGTGTATGGGGGTTAGAGTTGTTCAGTCAAGTCAGGTCGGCCGGATTTGGTCAGTTTGGGTCATGTTGAGAACAACAATAGCGGCTATTGAGCTTGCTTCAGGCTATTGCGAGTGACGAATCATACACTAGTGATGAATGGTCTTCATTACTACTGTAAACTATCGTTCGTAGCTTGATGGCTATTAGAGAGAGGATTATAACACGATGAGAGAAATGTAGAAAAAGAGAAAGTTCGTAGAGAGAGAGAGAGAGATAGAAAAATGGATATGTTCCTAGAGTTCTTGATGGATAAAGTAAAACTAAGGGTTGGTATCTATACTAATGCATGCTGAATTAAACTTGGAAGGAGCAAAAATGGCCAAATCGGCCATTGATAACCAAGCTTAGAAATCAAGCTTCTAGGTGATTTTAGTGCCAATTTTAACCATCGATTTAGATGAATTTAGAGAAGTTTTAGGGCCGATTCAAAAATATGCCACGCATACTACACGATTTCACCATATCACATAAAAAATATAGTAAAAAATGGCCTTAAATTGATGTATATAGAGAGGAAAAACAACTAGTTTAATGGTAGAAAATTAGGAGGAGAAGAAGATGTGGGCACGTGGTCATGTGTTGGCATGTGCCATGCATGAAATAGAAAAAAAAAAAAAAATAGGTGTGCAATGTCTTTTTGGTCGAAGGGCCTTAGGCCTTGACCCAAGCCATATGGACTAAGCTTAGCCCGGTCTCATATATACTATATATCTACCTATGTATGTGTATATTTTGGTTTAAGTATTGTTGTTGTCGTTATTATTATTATTATAAAATAAATACTAATCCTAAACAAAAGCCCTAAACTACTTAAGTTTCTCATATATATATTATTTTTTTCTTTTCCTTTTTTTTAATTTACTTCTTTTTTATATTTTTATCTAAATTAGGAGCCCTTAGCTCATTTTAAAAACCAAAATTACAAGGAGGCAAAAATAAAATATCTACAAAGATGAAAGTTTTTTAAGATGCAAAAGTGAACCTACAAACTATGTTTGCATATTTGTAACCACACATAGTAATCGAAGCAATGATTAGCTATTGATTCGAGAAGCCTTGAGCATATCTTATTACATGCCTTGCAATAGAACAAATGGTTCAAATCTACTTAGTCGAACTATCATTGATGACTGTTTAAATATACATGTTTTGTAGTTAATTTTATAATACTTTTTAAGATTTTCTAGGTGTTTATATTTAATTTGATACTTAATTTGTTTATATTTTGATTTGAAACTTCATCTTAAGAGTTTAAAGATTTTGGACAAAGTTTTAGATTATTTATAGAGGATTTAGATGAGTTTTCAAGACTTGGAAAGGATCACACCAAAAAGTATAGCCCATGAATTGAAATCGCACACAAAGGATTAAGAAAATAAGAAAGAATTGATTGTTAGAGAGGATTATGGTTAGTTAGGATCACAACCGTAAACTTTCCTCATGAATATGTTGTTTCACTTATTCATATTTTTTAGCAATGAAATATCATACCTTGGAATCATGACCATGAAATTAGGGTATGAACATACTATTCCTTATGGATTCACTTATTTTTGGAAAGATTTGAAGCTCTAAAAGTTGCCCTAAACATGTAATTATAAAATAGGCCTTGTAAAGAAAATTAGACATCATAATAATTCATTCTTATTCCATTCATTCAAGTAAATTAGGATTTGGAGGAGAAGAAAAACAACTCTCAAAGTAGTTTATTTTTTCTTTGTGGAATTCAACATTAAGAGTGATAGGTACAATATTTGATTATGAATTAAGGTTTGAGAAACTCTTTAAAGGTTGTTGTCATTCCTTTCTATATATTCTTGTTATGGATATTTTTATTCCTATTATTTTTTTGTGATTAATTAACATTGTGAATTAGATACTTAGATTATTAGTTAAAGAATTTTGTTTGAGGATCGATGTTTTGTTGAGTCTATAATTCCATAATCATTGAACATATATTTTGATGAGTTGAAATATGTGTTAGATTAAGATTGAGTTTGCAAGAGCCTCTTCTAATTGAATTTAGTGAATTGGATAATTTGGATTAAAAAACAAAAAGGCATAGAGATATGCTATTTGATTCAATTAAAGTTTAAGAACATGAAATGATTAATTAAGTTTATTTCTTGTTTAGAGATGGAAATGGTAAATTGATTAATCATGGGTAATTATTCAATTTGTGTGAAGGAATTTTTACCTAATGCTTACTTGTTTTAAAACTAAACCAATTAGACTCAGTATTAAGATTAACTAGTTTCCTTTCTCTTTGGTTCATGATAAAATCTATTAAAGATATTGAATATCCTAATTCACTCTATTAGATTAGTTGTATTATTAGTTCTTATGATTAAAAGTAACATCTTTTATTTGCCTAGATTTAGATAAGGCTAACATGACATGACCAAAAGCTAGTATGGCATTCCCTATAGGTTTGACCTTATTTACAAAATTTTATTATTGCATATATAACCTAGTACACTTACTAGTAAAAATTCGATTTTGTTATAAAGTAGCGTTAAGTTCTGATACATATCAAATTTTGGGTATTATTGTTAAAAATTAAGGATTTTGAATATCAAGAAAACCTTTTGACTTATTATTCTAATAATTATTCTCTATACCTAGAAGAGTTAAAACAAATAAGGATGAATTGACGGTCAAAGGTAATCATAGTCAATATCATGGCCATAAACCTTACCCGTCAACACATTTCTCTTATTCATGATTTTTTAGCACAAAAAGATCAAGTTAAGGAATCATGATCGTGAATTTGGGACATTAACCTGCTTTTTTTTTCTTTTTTTTTTTTCTGGATCCACTTATTTTTGGAAAGATTTGAAGCTTTAGAAGTTGTCCTGTACATATAATTATATAATAGGTCTTGTAAACACAATTAAACACCATAATAATTCATTCTTAGTCCATTCATTCAAGTAAATTAGGGTTCAGAGGAGATGAAGAACAACTTTCAAAGTAGTTTATTTTCTTTATGGAATTTAACATCAGGAATATGGGAACAATATTTGATCATGAATTGGGGTTTAGAAACCTCTTTAAAGGTTTTCTTCATTCCCCTCTATATATTTTTGTTTTAAATATTGTTATTCCTATTATTTCTTGTATGCTTAATTGACATTATGAATTGGATACTTAGATTTCTAGCTAATGGATCTTGTTTGAGAATTGGTTTTTCGTTGAGTCTTTAATTCCATTGTTTCACATATATTTTGACGAGTTAGAATATGTATTATATTAGGATTGAGTTTGTGAGAACCTTTCCTAATTGATTTTTGTGAATTACATAATTTGAATTAAAGAAAGATATAGTGATATGCTCTTTAATTCAATTAAAGTTTAAGAGCACAAAAGAATTAATTAAGTTTATCTCTTATCAAACAATAGAAAGGATAAATTGGTTAATCTTGAATAATTATTCACTTTTAGAGAAGGAATTTTTACTTAATGCCTACTTGTTTTAAAACTAAAAACCAAATAAAGGCTAAGTATTAAGATTAACTGGTTTTCTATCTATTTGATTCATGATAAAATTCATTAAAGATGTTGAAGATCTAATTCACTCTACTAGATTAGTTATATTATTAGTTTTTATAATTAAAAATAACGTCTTTTATTTACCTAAATTTAAATGGGACTAACACAACTAAAAGCTAATATAGTATCCCTTATGGGTTTGACTCAGTTCTTAGTAGTTTATTACTGCATATGTGACTTAGTATACATACTAGAAAAACTATGTTTTTTTTATAAAGTATAGTTAGGTTCTAGAGCGTATCAATCATCATGCAGGTGTACCCAATAACCAATTGATTCACACCTTGGGCATTATTGCATTGAAATTTACACACAAGACAAATCAAGTTCAAGCTTCTTGAGTAAGCTAAGGCACCTTGAATCTAATAACTCATAGTAAGATTAAGTCAATCTATAGGGCTAACTACATGTCATCTCACTCAATCTAAGGGCCAAAGCTAGATGTTGCTTGGTAACTCTACTACCCGACACATCCTTTGGTATACCATCTTAGTATTTGGTGAAGACTTTCTTAGACTTACTTACCTTTTAGTGCACATTTATCTAAGAAGTATAGTGATGTCTTAGCTTAGACAATAGGATTGTTCATCAAACCAAATTTTACTACAAAATGTGATTCTTTTATGTTTCAGTTTGGTTTACAATTTGATTTGAGGAGTGCCCAAACACTTCACGGCTCGATTTAGGGGGTTGAATTAAACCGAACTCCTTAAACCCGAATTGAGCTACTTTTTATTAAAAAATAAAAAAGTGATATTTTTAGTTTTGAACCCTATTAATATTTCAATCTAACTCAATTTACCTTTTCTTTTCTAGTCATTTCTCATTTTACTCTTAACCTTTACAATCCACTCATTTTTCTACACACTTTCAATATCATCAAGATGAAATTTTATGTGATTTTACTTATTGCATAATATTTCTCAATTTGAGTATCAATATTGATTGAAAAATCTAATGATTACTATTATTATAAAAAAAAATAATATTTTCAAAAAGTGGTTCAAACTGAACTGAACTAAACTGAGCTAAACAGGATTTAAAATGGTTCGGTTTAAAACCTTGAACCATTAGAAGCAGTTTGGTTCAATGGTAGTTTAAACCAATTGTTTCAAATGTGCTTTGGTTTGGCCCCTAATACAGTTGAACCACGAATACCCTTGTTAGACAACCTATTTGCTTAGTCACTTCACTCCATCCATTATGAATCAAATCGTGTGAACTAAAGAGCTTTAAACGTTAGGAAAAAAGTCATAAGACAATAGGTTAGCATTTAGCCAAAGCTCATCTAAGGTATGTAGTAGTTCATCCTAAGATCTTAGGAACCTTGCTAAATCTTACTATCCTTATTGACTAATCACCAGTAAAAGTTGGGGCAAGTGTTGATTGGCTATTTTGTATGCAGGACTCCAAGCTTGTACCTACTAAATAGATGCAAGTGAGTTGCCAAAACATAGGCCTTCAAACCCAAGTCAATTAACCCAATCTTGATCAACTAGCCTAGACCATAGCCTACCAAGTGCAACCCATAATTCAAATGAAGACATGTAGGAAAAGCTCAGTAGATAAGGCAAGTGAAACAGCTTCATAGCTTCTTAAAATACTTTGTGAAATCTAGAGTAAAAAAGGAGCTATCGGGATATTATTCACTTTCCTTATCTAGGGTTGTCCTCTTATAAATACAATATTAAGCCTCCCAAGTAAAGAATTGAAACTCTACTATTTTGAACTCTCTCTTTCTCTCTCTGTCTTGATCCTTTATACTATTTTGCTTTAAGTATTAGAGTGGTTACATCGGAATCTATTTTGTCAACTTTGTAGCTTTATCTTTACCTTTTGTGGGTCTCAAATCACCTACCTAGGATATTGTAAGGATATATACTAATAGTTAGCATTTAGTTTGTATAGTTTTATGAGATGGATTGAACAAAATATATAATATATTATATGGTTTGTAATATGAATGGGGGTTTCGACATAAATATCTTACAACAAATTTAAAATTTTATAACGTCTAACAAGTGGTATAAAAATCTTATTATTAGATAGAACGATAGGCTTCTAAAAAAATCAAAATAATCATCTTTTCTTCACGAGATATAGTATACAAAAGGCTGTAAGATGCTATCAATTTATCCACATTACATTTTCCTATATTTCTTGTGTAATACTGTTCCGATATCTAATGCTTTGCAAATGATTGTTGTGACAACCTCGAGTGAGTTGGTAGAAATTTTATTGTTTTTAACCTGAACATCGGATAAAAACGAAGGAGACACTAACTGTTGCACTTTTTATGATTTGGTGGAACTGACAGAAAAATGATAGGATGGGATGCCAAAAAAGCAGGCATTAATCTAAATGATTTCCCTAATCTTTGTCTGATTTCACTTTTCATCATATGCATTATGTCACCATATTTACTTTTCATTTTTGATCATGAAGATCGCTTATTGATATGCACAAGCACAAGAAGACACCATACTTTTGTTGGTTTTGCTATCGAATTGACTCGCCGCCCCGGATAAATCTTGAAACATGCTACGACCACTACGTCAATTTCATGTAAATGTCAACAAGAAGTATGACTCACGTATTATTGGTTGTCTGTATGATTAATCTCCATCAACATAATATAATTATAGGACTCATGTCGAGATGGTCTGTTAAGAGATCTTTTCGTTTGATTTTGAATCATCGGATTTCTTTCTAATTGTTTAATGGTCACCTGTTTCAATAATGCTCTGCAAAATTTAGCCTTGCAATATTGGACAATAGTTCTAACGTGCTATTGGAACAATTAAGAGGATTTACCAAGATTTACAAACATTTGACAAATAACAAACAAATATATGAAATATGTGTGCATAAACATATACATATACATATTATGAACTTTTCTCTGAATTTACAAACTTAGAGTGAATTTGTGAACTTAGACATTTATATGAAGTTTAGAGTCATGATACGAAGTAAGGTCACTTTGATATTCGTACCAAAAATATATTTAGTTCTTTTATAAACACTAGATGCTGTCTAGTACGTGGTAATTTGCTAATTTATATTTCTTTTAAGTTATTTTTTTTTATTGAGTCAGGGAATTAAGACTTCTCAATATTTGTAGTACCGCTATTATGTTGTGAGATGAAGTACAAAGAGAGACGTTAAATCTTATTAAAGTTAGTCATGAGAGCATCACTCCTAAGTGGTTATAAAAACCCTTAATCATGCCATCATGCTAATCAATCTACTTGCGGTCTTGCCTTTAATGTATATTAGTGGACAAATCACTTATGCTTTATGTTTATATATAACAATATCAAATGTATAAAATATTTAATTGAATAACAATGGTTCATTTACTCACAAATTTTGCAATGAAAAATAAATAATGATTAGAGTATTAATTATATTTTTCAATACATTAGCTTATTTTTTCTCTATTAAGATATAGAAATATGAAAAAGTGGTCATAAGGCTATTGTAACTTAAATAATATAGATATTTTAGGAACTTTGTGCTAACCAGTACAGACTAAAAACAACTAAAGTTTGTAAAAAAACCTTTGCTTAGTCTGTCAAATAACCATCCCATTCGCTGACTGTAGCAACTTGACAAAAGCCCATATACTCAGTACCGTTGTTTGACTCAGCCCATTCTCCAAGTGACCACAAATATGGGATCACCGACGTTTGGTTTGTAAAGTCATTATGAAACATGACACCCAAAGATGGATTTTTTCCCCCCTCCTTTCTGTCAAAATAAAAATCAAGTTAATTAATTTGTTAAACATTAAGTACGTGTGGCATCTCTTAGTCTTTATTACTACTACTATTATTATGATATAATGCTTTTAGAAAAGAAGATTCAATATATCTTTTCTTTTTTTGGCCATAGAAGATTCAATATTTTTATTTGTTTATTTGTATAACATGTTGTTTGACTTAACATGCCGTATTGGTACCGTATAACATAACGTATATTAAAATATGCCATTTGAGCGATGCCGTCGGTGGTTGGAAACGACAGCATATCTAGCTACTAATTTAACTGACCGCGTTAGTAAAATTGACATGAAAAGTTTGAATTGATTATACCTTTTATAACTCAAAAATTCGGATAGCCAAGTATATTCAATATTGCCTTCATGTTAGCAGAACAGCTAATTGAATATCTCATGAAGGTTTTGCTATTTCTGGCTTCATACATATGATTTGAGAAGTACACTTAATAGATGTCCCTTTGCCTTATCTTACGTACGACGGTGTGTTTAAAACTACACGTGGATATCTTCTATAAGACAATATATATGACGGAATTCAAATATCTTATTTCCTTTGTGCTACTATTGAATAAAATAATGTAAGTGAGCAAACATCTTATAATAACCTACTCAATTATATAGATTTTTAGTGAGCATTGAAGTTTGTAGAATACGTTTTGGGTATAATTTTTGAAAAACTATTCCTATAAGATATAGTATGTTTACGATATCTCTATATTATTCCTTATAATGAAACCTATACATAGTATAAAAATATTAGACAATAATAATGAATATAGAAAAATGTGATATTTCAATCTTATGCATTTTATATCCTAGTAAAAAGAAATAAACATATAAATATAGTCTAAGCCCATCATCTCTAAGAAACTCTAAGCCTAAAGTATCTCATTTTCTGTATATTTCTAATCTCGATAATTTTGTTTTCTATCTCTCTTGTCTTATGTTTTTTTTTTCCTTAATAATCCTACATTTATTGTTATTCACTCTTTTCCCGTTTCTTCCAATTACTAACTTTTCTGCATTTATAAGAAAGGTATACAAACTAAATTCTCATAAAAGTTGGAAGTTTATTCTTTTATTTCCATATTCTTATTCACTTCAAGTTATAACTTTAAACTTGATATACATGTTTTCAATAGTATCAATTCGGTTCAACTTAACTTGACCATGAAATTGATTGGGTCAAATCTCAATTTAATCTCCGATCAAACTCAACTCATCATTTAATCTTTAACTCTTTTATATGATCAAATCAACCACCGGGTATAATAATATTGGTTTTCAATACAATTTTTTTTTTTTTTTTATATTTAATGGGTAACCTAGGATACTAGTTTTAGGGTAATTCAACAATATCAAAGGATAAGTATAAGATCAAAAATTTACAAAACCATATCTATATAAACAAATCCTATTATCGTATGCACCCAATATCCAATCATCCCTATCCTAAACAAAAGTAATAATATAATTTATTTAACTTTTGGAGTGTGCAATAACAATTACTTAGTCCAGTCTATTATTCATAAAATTTCCCCCCATTCACAGTTTTCCTATCTATTTGATTATGGTTACATGTCATTTCTGATGGAAAATAAAAGACAGCGAATTTCTTGCATATAGTAGATTGAATTTTCAATAGAATTATGTTGTATTATAATATTTTAAGCTTTTCTTTTTAATTTATTGTTAAGTTACCCCTAAAACCAAATGTGGATCTAAAGTGGATAACAAAATGAAATATCTGCAAAAGCAAAAACTTTAGCCTCTTTATCCTGAAAGATCGTTATCTCACTTTAATCTGTTCAAGGGACCCTCAAGCTAATGAAGATGAAGAGGGCTCGATAGGGATTATGGACAGCTTTACCGGATTTACTACAAGGCGATATTCCTAATGTAATATTTAGTTATAAGGATTAAGAACTAAAGTGATAAATCCTTTGTTGTATTTGATAATGTCTATAAAATGGAATGTAAAAATTAAATATATATATATAATATTATTTGTCAAGAACCTTCAATTATTACATGTGTCATAATTTGATTGAAAGTTAAATAGATAATTTTTAATTAACATAATTAATGAGTTTCGAGCCTGATTTTTCAGTTTTTCTAATTATTTAAAATTGATTTCTCATTTCTTGATTAATACTAAACCCTAACCCATTTAATATTAATCCTCGACTAAAGAAATTGAGAAATTCCGGTTTTTTATTAAAAATAATTTTTGGAGTCGCCACCCGACCGAAGTTAGGAAAAAAAAAAGAAACCGTAACCAATTGGGTGAATTGGTTACAATTTGGCTACCGGTCTTTGATTTCAAATTTAATGAAAAACCAGAAGGTTCCGAATTCGGGGGCTAACCTATTAAACCTTTAATGGGTACCACTATCTATTTACTGAAATTAAGATTATTTTTCTAATCACAATATTTAAAAATATATATAACTAAAATCAAAAGAAAAAAGAACCTAAGTTTCTACAGATTTTATCGTCACCCCGAAGGTACCTACGTACCCGCTAGCCGAGATCAAACGATCGTAGTTTTTTAAAAAAAAACTTTAGTAGGTTGGTTCTTTTTATTTTTTAAAAACCGTCCAAGTTTACGTTTTAATTTATTCGATTTATTTAAAAAAAACTAAGGGGTCCTAACACTTAAGTGCTATTATTTTATAAAAAAAAAAAAAATCTAACCATCCTATTTTTTAAAAGGGCCTTTTATTAATTTTTATTTAAAGAAAAACAATTTTCTACATGATAAATCCTTAAGTAAAGCCAAATCTAAAAATATAACTAATTCTATCAACCACTAAACTAATATATATAACTATCTACCAAAATAAAATAATTTCATATAATACACTTTATATAAGAACTAATAATAAAACTCCTAAAGTCATATATATACATATATACATATTATATATTACATGAACTAATAAAACTGATCTTAACAACCTCATATCCTTGTTATTAACAACATTAGGCAATAAACTTGATATAAAAACTAATACTAGAGTTTCCTAAACTACTATAGACATATACAAATATATTGCATCAAATAACTAAGAAATTAATAACGTAATGATAATAATGATAAATAAATAAAAGAATGAAAAATAAAATAAAATAAGAAAATTGAGATTTAGAAAAATTGAATCTGGCTTGTTCTAGCAGTATAATGATGCAGACGGAGCAGCGATGGTATCGGACTGTAGGATACAAGATTCAACGACGGGGCGTGCTATTCTAGAGTTGGTGATGTGCGTGGACTGCAAATGGATTGTGCAACGGCTTGTGTTAGTGAAGGATAAGTTCGATTGCTATGAGGCTTGGTCGTTGAAGACAGAACAATGGATGGGTTTCGTGTTTTATAGAGGAACGGGGATGGTGATCTTGTACGTATAGTTTGGATGTCGGTGTTGTTGTTGAGGATCTGTTAGTGTAGATAGCACAACCCGTGTTTTGCTGTGCAAGGTGCAATGGAATTTTGGCTATATGTTGCTTACGTGGTCTTGCGATCAGTCAGGCAAAGGACGAATTGGGATGGCGTGTCGTAGACATCAAATGATGGCGTAGAGTTTAGCCAAGAACTATCTAGTGGCAAGGATAGAGGATTGTCAGGCGTTGGGGAGCTGTTGTCAATCATGATCAGTGAATGAGTATCTCCCGCAGTACGATGGGTTGAACTATTTCGATATGGGCTGCTACAGAGTTTCTGGATTGCGGCACAACTCCTGTTCGGAATTGGGCTGTGTATCCATCGGGTTTTTGTTATGTGGAGTGATGGATTGCTGTTGTTTCTGTTCTGTGGATGAAGCAGATTTTTTTGAAGCTGATCTCCCCTCCTTTTCATTGTAGTTCTCTTTTTATAAAACCCAAATCAAATCTTATTGTACCCGATTAAACTAGATTCAAATCTCATTCAAATCTGATTTAGCTAAACCCATATAATTTAATTAGATAGCCTGCAGAGACTCAAACCCGTGACCTCCAATTAAATCCACTCAAGTACTTCACTGCTTATCTATTAGGCCGTTGACCTATTTCTTAACATTCATTACCATTAAATTATATTTAAACTATTTGAATCCCTAAACTAAAATTTTTAACTAAACTAAAATTAAAACTAACATTAAATTAATTATTTCTAATATAAATTACTTCCTAAAAACCTACGAAATCTTTATAATTTTTCCTTTTCTTATTTTTTTGGTATTTTCATTATTTGTTAACTTTTTTTATTTTTATCTCTTTTTTGTATTAGGACCCTTTTTGTAAAAAAAATAAATAAATAAATAAAAACTAAGACTATGGAAGGGAAAAAATTAGGTGTCTACAATGAGGATAGAATAAAATAATGATTTTATCCTTTGAAGGCATAATTGAATTTTCTTTTAAAACCAGAATCATTAATCCTAAAGAATTAGAATTTTGCTTTATAAAAACACTTTTAAATATAGAAAAAGTTAGCATAATCAAAATCTCTCTTAAAACCAAAATAATTAATTTTAATAAATCGTAATTTTACCTTATAAAAACACTTTCAAATATAGAAAAAGAAATAAAAACTAGAATCATGATTCAATTCCATAATCATGCCTATAAACCAAACATGATTTAAGATTCTTTGGTATGTCCTTTTTTTTTTTCCTTTTTAGATATTCTTTTGGTATATTTTCAAATAGTGTATTTGCCAATATTTAAAATGAACCAAGAAAATGAAAATATAAATACATATATACTATTCTTATAAAATTAAATATTTAACATATCTCTATCAAAATAGAGTCATTATCAAAGGTAAATGTACATTGGATGGTAGAAGAACATGAACTTACCATTTTACAAGTAAAAACTATAAGATGTATGGAACTGTTGTGTTTGATGAAAGGAATGTTATGGTAGAAGAGAGGGAAAAAGAAAATGAAAAACAACGCATCGGTTCATTTCCTTAAAGGCATGTGCCTCTTCATTATGGAAATGACCAAATTGCCTAACCCTTTTTAATTATTCTAAAAAATGCCATTACCTTTAATTTATTTTATTTTATTATGAAAATTTAAGCTATGACATCTTTCCCCTTTAATAAAACTTTTGTCCTCAAAAGTCACCTAAATCAATGAAGAGCTCATGGTACTTCTTCCTTATGTCCTTTTCTAATTGCCATGTAACTTCCTATGCTACTTGATTACTTTATTGTTCCTTTCCATACCTAATCTCTCATCTCCTGAACTTTTGTACATTTGTTTCCATAATTTGTATAGGCCTTTTTACTGTTGTCAAGTTTGTTCTTATGTCCAATGACTTCAATGCTGACTTCTACTTTGAATTCTTAATATGCTTCTTCAACATGGACACATAGAAGACATTATGTAGGCCTACTAAACTGGATGGCACAACCAATCTATAAGTTACACTACTAATTCTTTCTAGAATCGCAAACTCTACTATAAATCTTAGACTAAGTTTTCCTCTAAGTCCAAACTGTACAATTCCTTTAGTTAGCGACACTCTTAGCAACACAAAGTCTCTAACTCGAAATTTCGACATCTCTTATCTACATAAGTCTTCTACAACTCTGAGTTGACAACATCCTTTGTCTTTTCATCTTCACTGTATCAACAACATCCTAGACCAATTGGGGACCTAATACCTTTCTTTTACCCTCTTCGTCCTATTGTATAAGAGATCTACACTTTCTACCATATAGCAGTGCTTCATAGGGTACCATTTGAATAGTTGCTTAATAACTATTATTATAAGTGAACCCAACCAAGGTAGGTGATCATCCTAGTTTCCACTAAAGTCCAAGACACATACCCTCAGTAAGTCTTCTGGTATTTGATTTTCTCTTTCTAATTGTCTATCAATTTAAGGGTGGAAAGCTATACTGAATTATAATTTGGTTCCCAGTGCTTTGTGTAGGCTTCTCCAAAACTTGCCAATAAATCTAGTATCCCAATTAGAAACTATGGATATGGGTACACCATGAAGCCTCACAAACTCATGAATGTATAACCTTGCTAACTTCTCAAGTGTAAACTAAATTTTGATAGGTATAAAGCGAGTAGACCTTGTTAACCTGCTAACTATTTCCCATATCGCATCATATTTTGTCACTATCCTCGAAAGTGATGCAAGGAAGTCCATACCTATATGTTCCTGTTTTCCCTCAGGCACATGTAATGAATGTAATTGTCTTGCAGGTCTTTCATGTTCAATCTGCATCAACTAACAATTCTGGCACTAAGCTACGTATTTCACTATCTCCCTCTTTATTTTACCTTACCAATAGTGACTTTTGAGATCCTTATACATCTTAGTACTACCTTGGTCTATAGGGTACCTAGAGTAATGAGCCTCTTTCAAAATCTCACTCTTTAACTCTGATTAATTAGATACACAAAAAGTTTCTATACCTTAATATACTATTACTTCCTAAGTTAAACTCTAGTTCCTTTCCTTAATTCATCCTCTATTTTATCCCTAGAATTCCTACATCATTGTCTTGTGTAGTCTTGATTCTATCAACTAGTGTTGGTTGTAGTTTTAGATTTGCCGAATGGACTCCCAAACCCTATATCACTATCTCTAAATATAACCTATGCATGTCTTTTATTAAGTGCTTTTGGGTAGTGATCATAACAGCTAAGTTACCATGTCTTCTTTTACTAAGTGTATTTGCCACCACATTGGCCTTTCCCTAATGATATAATATCTCCACATCACAGTCTTTAACAAGTTCCAATCGTCCCCTTTGTCTCATGTTGAGTTCCTCATAGGTGAAAATGTACTTGAAGCTCTTATGGTTGGTATGGATTTTATAATTCTATCCATAGAGATAGTGCATCCATTGTTCAAAGTTAACACTACTATAGCTAATTCTAAGTCATGTACTGGATAATTTTTTTCATATGGTTTCAATTGCCTAGATGCATAAGCTATTACCTTACCATTCTGCCTCAACACATAACCTAAAGCTTGTAATGATGCATTATTGTATATAGTAAAGTCCTCTCCACTACTAGGTAGTATCGGTATTAGGGCTGCCACCAACTTCTCCTTTAAACTTTGAAAGCTTTGTTCACATTTATATTCCATTCAAACTTCTCCTTTGTCTACGCCAATCTTGAAAGTAGAGTAAGCACTTAGAGAATACTTCCACAATCCTTCCATAATAAACAACTAACCTTAAGAAGCTTTTGATCTCTGTAGCTATCTTCAATACTAACCAATCTACTATAGCTTTTATCTTATTTAAGTTTACTGGAATCCCATCCATGTTGATCAAATGTCTTAGAAATGCTACCTACTCCAACAAAAACTCACATTTGTTGAATTTAGCATACAACCTCTCTTCCTTCAATCTTCCCCAAACCATCTTGAGGTACTCCTATGCTCTTCTTGATACTTAGAGTGCATCAAAATGTCATCTATGAACACTAGCATTGTCATGACCCTAACCTAGTAAGATTGTCTAAAATTTTCATATCATGTGTACACTCATGATATGAAAATCATCTTGCATGTTAGAGATTATAAAGCTCTAAATAATTAATTACTAGGGTTTTTTATTTTAATTTATTAACGTATTGTAAAATATAAATAACTATAGATATATAATATTCTATAGTCCATTAAAACCGTAGAGAGTTGATATCTCCTAGCAATTAATAAGACAGGTTAAATCAACTTTATAAATTACAAGAACTACTAAATTATATAAAATTCTAACATGTAAATATTTTCTACACGGGATGTTTCTATACCATCTATGCCTTCCTTAATTAATTCTAACATTATCTTACATATCTTTGATTTATACCTAGGACTCAAAATTTATTCCAGTCCTAACTTAAACAAATCTACAAAAGAAATTATAGGGAAATGAGCATACCACAACTCAGTAAGCTCGTCCTTCACAACTACTGTTCAAGCAAGTTGTCCAATATTATTAGCATAAATGTAAGTTTATCTACACATAAAATGAATGCATGGCCGATGAATGCAATACGTTTACAAGAGTCTAGAACTATAAAAGGTATAGATTTACATTATCTACATGTCGATTATCCCTTATACTTACTTGTACGGGATACCTTACCTTAACTACATGAGGTTGCCTAAGGATACTGTCCCTCTAAAAGAAACTCAACTATTACTCTAGCTGAGAAAGAAATACCAATCTAAATAGGTAGACCCTAACTAGTGCCATCTACCATGAACAATCATAGCCAAGGCCCCATGGGTACAATTATGTGAGTCCTCTCAATATCAATTAATTGGAGACCGTATGTTAGTTTTGCCTCAACAATAAAAATGTCATTAACAGGCGCTACAAGCTTTTACAAAAATTTTACAAGAATCTATTTAAGATTGACAAAAACATTTCCAAAAATACTTTTTTGAAAAATTTGCAAAGCTAATACTCTCCATAAATATACTAGTTGAGTCATAAACATGTGATAAATATAACTGATTATTTTGATTAGATATTTATATTTATCGGTTTACGAAGGTGATCATACCGATGATAGCATACCGACAAAACAATCATTTAGACATATAAGTAATAACAACCAACAAATCAATGAGCAAGTTTTAGATACAAGCATAGAGTAGGTCATTGGCACTCCCTCACCTAGATTGATGCTCACTATCTAAGTCTTTGGAATTTCCAAAAGTCAACGATTGAGTACTTAAGAGATAATAAGACTTATAAGCATTTGGAAAAAGCTAGGCTTCTCAATTAACTAAATGTATATGTAGTTTATCTAATTTCCCACTATTACTCAAGCGTAGCATGAACATGACTTAACTTATTTATTAGGGTAAATAGGAAGTATAATTGTGTGTCTACAATTAATTGTATCTTATATATTTATCTACTTACTTCAAGGATTTATCCTCATTATTAGTTTATAGGACCAATTAACTTAGTTATTCTATCTATCCTTCTCAATTTATCTTAACTTTTTAGTCACATGTAACTTTTTTCATTCTAACTTCAATTTGTATAATCTTATAGTCGTTTTTTTTTATTATTATTTTTAAACGTACTTTCATGTAGTGAGATCCATTTTAGACATTGAAACCTACATTTTTCATTATGGGCTTGAATTGTTACGAATTTTTTTATTTTGACCTAAAAAAATTTATTTATTGATTTTAAGCTTTTCTTTATTATTTTATCATTCATTAATTTTATAAATTTTTATATTTTTTAAATATTTTATTTTTGAGTTCATTTTACATTTCACTATTTCTTCATTTTAAGCTTCATTTACCAATTAAGCTAATTTTTTGTTATTATAGTAATTTCCTAATTAATTGATTATATTTTCTAATTATTTTTATGATTTGCAATTTAATTGGAAATTTTTTGTGATGCTAACATGGCAATTCCTCATTGGTCTACATAGAAATTTTGCTATTTCTTCTAAATTTTATATTTCTTTAATTTTATAATATTAATATATGTATATATATTATCATAATTCATTAAATGTTGTAAATTAGGCTTCAAATTCCCTTGTACGTATCCCAACCCATCTTCATATATATATATATATATTTATTATTTTATTTTAAGGAATTGTAATGTTATTATAAATGTACTTGTATTTTTAGATATATAGATATATATGTATTTATACTTATACTATACTAATATTATACATATATTTATACATGTATGTATACATATATATTTATGTTTTCTTGACTTATTTAATATAATACATATATATTTACTTATATAATTTTTGGTATACATATAGACATATAAATACTTATATTACCTTATGTATATATTTATTCACATATTAGAGTATATATGTATACAGGTGCATATGTATATATATATATATATATATATATTCCTATCTTATTTTTGTTACTTATTTATACACGTATTTATACTACTCTAAACTATATTTCATATATATATATATATTTTACGTATGTACATATATCATGTATATATACATAATAACCGTATATATTTATGCATATATGTCCATATACATAACTAAGCTTCTATAACATAACTATACATATTAGTATATATCCATATATATCTAAGATTTCTAAAAAGGAATATCATTGAATACATGAAATCACATACATGTACCTAAGATTTCTACTACAAAATACTAAAATACATGTATTTCCTTTACTATATAACTCCTAATACATAAAGTGTGGAAATACATATTAATATAAAAGAAAATACAGAAAACCTAAATTACATAAGAAAAATAAGACTAATTTAATATAAGGATTGTATAGGTACCTTGTTCTTGAGAAAAATTGGTGAAGAAATCCCTTTTCCTTTTTTTTTTCCTCCCTCGGTGTTGGTAAAATATGAAATTGATAGTAAAACTTATGGTGGAATGTTAAGTGAAGAAAAGGGAAGAAAATTAAGAGAAGAAGATGAATAAAGTGGCGATTAAAAAATTGGGGTTTAAATCTCCATTTTGTTGTTAAATTGTGATGGAAGTTAGGAGAAAAATATGAAAGTATTTAGAGGGACACTTGATTGGCATGAAAAGAGAGAAAAAGAAAAGGAAAAGAAAAGAAAAGGAAGCTAAGGTTTGAAAATGACATTTTTTACTTTGGTCAAATTTTTTTATTTATAATATTACATGTACATGTAACAACTATAAATTGGAAAGGGAAAAGAAAATAAAAAGTAAGAGATAAAGAAATAAGTAAATAAATAAAATAGGTTTTTGAATTCTCTTTAAATATTTCTAACCCTATGATTAACATTTAGAATAATATATAATATAATTATGAACAAAATTATAAAATATAAAATTAATGTTTACTATATAATATATAAATATATCATCTATAGTAAAATTAATTTCAATTAATTAAATTACTATATCAATAACATATATGTATATATATAAAGTTACAAACACTTATAAAATAATATTGTTAATCTTATTAATTTTATGAATTAATTTGTCACTCTTTACGTTTATTAGTATTTAGGAGTTATCTCTATTCATTCAGTAATGATTTTACATGATTTAACATATCAATCGATAATTATATCCAATTAGGGTTTTATCATTGTAAGTATAAATTTCTACATTCATAGGCTTAAAGTTTTACTTTTAAGGTTTTTATCATATTCAGGTTCAATTTCTATTATTTATGAATATATAGGATTTAGGGTTTTTATATACGATTAGGATTTTTATTTGTATATTACTGTTTTATATATTCATTTTAGGTTTTATAATTAAAATTTTAATCAGTTGAAAGTTTATTGGTTTTGTTGACTTAGGAAATTTTCTATAATACTTAAGTTTAACTCTACACTTAAAAGGTTAAATTTGTAGGGTTTACAATCACAAATTTGTCGAAGAAGTCCTTAAAAACTCTATTCATGAGGTCTATAAAGGCTATCGAAGCATTAGTAAGCCCAAATGGTATCACCTTGAACTCATAGTATCCATAACGTATCCTGAACACCGTCTTCAATTATCCTCCTCTTTTATCTGCAACTAATGGTATTCAGACCTCAAATTTATCTTAGAATACACTTGAGTAACATTCAACTAATCAAATAGGTCATCAATTCTTAGAAGAGGATATTTATTCTATATTGTGATCTTGTTCAAATCCTTATAATCTATACACATTTTCATGCTTTTGTCTTTCTTCTTAACGAATAACACCAAATTTCTCCAAGGAGATACACTTGGTCTTATAAATCCCTTATCTAATAAATCTTGCAACTGGGTTTTTAAATCTACTAGTTCAATTGGTGGCTCTTATATACCGCTTTAGAAATAGGTAAAGAGTCTAACACTAGGTCCATTCTAAACTCAATTACTCTATCTAGTGGCAATCTTAGCAAATTCTCTAGGAACACCTCAAGATACTCTCTAACTATTGGTACCTAACTCAAACTAGCTTCTTGACCCTTCTCTACACCAATAGTTGTTATAGTGGTCTTTTCCTACAACTCATAAGTCAGCAACTTCAATGGCCTCTACACCTTAATTTTATAACTAAATGGTATCTCTACTAGTGGGTTAAAGCGCACTAACATGTTCTTATAACCAATTATTGCATGATATCTTATCAAATAGTTTACAACAAAAATAACATTGAAATCATTCATCTCCATCACCAATGTATTGGCTGGTAGCACTCTTCGTTGTACTTTTACTTCCACATCTCTACAAATTTGATTCAATATAACTCTACTACCCAATGGAGTACTTATAACAAGACTTGACTTCAACATTTTAGCATACAAACCACAAACATGTATAAAAGAATTAGACATGCAGGAATGCGTTGCACCAATATAAAAAAGAACGTATGTACTAGTAGAGTGTACAAGAAGCATACTTGCTATAGTGTCGACGTTAAATAAGTCTCGGTGATGCAACATTTAGACATAACCTCCAGATCTATGGCATAGTCTTCCTACATTTCGTTCACTACCAAGAGATAAACTTTAACGTCTATCTATCTATGCTACTAGAACTACCTAATTACCTATTTCCTTACAGTCCATGATCTTGTGACCCCTTTGTTTACACTCGTAACAAAATATTAGTGGAATGATCTTGTTATTGCAACTCTTGCTATTATGAGTTATCTTTCCATGTGCAAAACATACTCCCTCTAGCCACTTGCAATCCTTCAAATCATAAGGTCGAAAATATTTAGTCCATCTCCTCTCAATGGTTAGCATAGGTAACCCGATCTATACTGGTGCTAGCTCAACCACTAGTCTAGTTGGTGGTATCATCAGCCTTTTTCCCAGTCTAGTAGTCCATTACTCAGTGCTAGTCTCTTCCCAAGTACCTTAGCCTTCTTATCCAACATCTCATCTATCTTCTTGCAACTAACTCTAGATGTTTTGCCTTACCAACCACATCAACATATCTAGTTAGCTAGAAAGATCTGACCTGATGTACTAGATTCAGCTTTATCCTACAAACAAACCTCTAGGCTCTTTCCATATCATTACCTCTTGAGGTCTTTACCTCATATTCCTCCACACTTTGGTTTCCTTGCTAACATTGAAGTAAGCAGTCGCCATCTGTTCTTGAAGACTTTTAGGGAAGTGTTTCCTATAGAAAGTTTGCCCAAACACCTCCCATATAAGCAATTCCCTGATCAATCTCTACTTGATAGCCTATTAAGCTGCAACATCACCCCTTAATAAGTCTATTGCAAAGTCTACCCTCTTGTCCTTAAGTACCTCAAAGGCTACAAATGCCCTCTCTAAATCCTTAATTCATGCCTCTTTAGCTAAATAATCATTAGGTCTCAAGTGAAACTCTCTAGCCAACCTTACAAACCTATCTAAAGTAATAGCACTTCCCTACTTATCCCTGCCCTAACCAACCTTTTGCTTCACTTGTAGTTAACTCTCATGTCTCCAAAAATCATCATATGATTCTAAAGAGTCTGGACATCAACCTGAATATGGTGATGGTGATGCATCACTACTCTAATCAAGCCATTTACTAGCTCTAGAAGTAAAGCGACATCGGATAGATATTGAGGTTGACTTTGAGTGGTGTTCTCCTCCTCTCTAGGGTTCATACTCCCAGAATCTCGTAAGGAACACCCTACAGATCTTCTTGCAATACAAAATAAAAGGAGAGAAAACAAGTTAACAATCATTAACTTAAAGAAGAGACAATTTAAAATAAATAATATAGTTAACAACAATTAACTTGTAGAAGACTTTAAATCAATATATTATAAGGTTTACTACGTGATCCCATTTCAACTCACTCTCTTTATAGCTTAACGTCCCAAAGATCATTAGCTTAGTTTCCTAAAGATTAATCGACCTAAGCTCTAATACCACTTAAGCTATAACATCCTAAAACTCGGGTTGCTATAGCCTGCTACATGTCAATACCATGATACTGACATGTAAAGGCTTAGAACCCGTTAATATCTTCAAGTACATTTAATAAATAATCCACAAACCACCTTAATATTAAGGAAATATTCACTCATTATGTAGGTGGCTTTATAAGTCTCAACTTACAGTATCAACAAATCACACTCTTAACCATGCAATCTATCATGTTCCTATAATCCATCCTAAATAATAAACATTATTGGAGTCTCACTTGCTTTTATTACAACATACCATAGATATATGACCATAACAACATAAAGAATCTACATCTCTAGTACCGACACCATATAACATCACACATATAACTAACGATCTCTCCTACTACTCTTCATGGTAGGTATAATCATCATTCTCCACGTCGTACACCAAGTCGTGTCTTAGGTCGTCGTAATAGTCTTGATCTCTTGCATTACCTACTCCTAACATTAAATGATGGAATTCTAACCTTCAAACCTCTCATCTGAGCCCATTTTAAGGGCTTACAATATCTTATAAGGAGGACTCTATCTTTGTAGTTTGACCACAACAAATTCCAATACTAGGAAGGCTTGCTACTAAACTCCTTGAATGCTTAGCTCGGACATACCCTAATTTGCTCTGTCTCATTACTAGGTATCGAGCTTGTGAATATTTCTAGTACAACTGACTTGTCAAGTGCTAAGTATCCTAACATCAACCAACCTAATGCTAAGAACCCAAATGTTGATCTACCAAATGCTAAGGACCCATCCTAGCTACCCTACTTTTCTATGCTAATATGTTACCATACCCAAACAGCTTGGCCCTAGTACATTATTGCCTCATGTACAGATGCAATAATATTACACTACCTATTTCTACTTTTTCTGACATTGTACTATATTCTCTTTATCGTAATTGTCCTATTCGCCCCTTTTGTTAATGTACTAGGTTTTTTTACTTTATATTACCCCTTATGTAATTTCACACATTTCCTTATTGTCTTATGAACTTACTATAAATAGTCTCTTATCATTTGTAGTCATAATCATTCATTATTGTCATACTGTTAATGAATATTCTCTCTTTTGTCTTTGAAGAAACCCTTTTGAGTTACAAACCCTCACTCTTGTTTAATCTTGCTAGTAGATCGAGGTTAGTGGCAAGTGGACCTTAGATTTGTACTTGTGTGTCATATTAAGCCGAAACTAAGTTTGTATGGTGTTCATCACCAAGTTAAATCTGATAAGCAGCATCACGAAACTATTGGAAAAGTCAAACCCATCAATTTGTGCTTTATTCGATATCTCGAAGGACCCACTAACTCACTACAGTAAGACCTTGAGATAATTGAGCTCAAAGAAACATCATATTTTCTAGTATCAAAGCTTGAGGTTATGACAGATAGCCGAGTATCTGTAGTGACTTGTTTTTGAAGTAGTTTACATATCTTGTTGTACTATGTTTTCTCTACGTGAAACAAAACAAGTGTTAAAGTCATTGTTCGATATAATGCTTAGTAATATTGTATAGAATCCTTTTATTAGGTTATAAACTTATTGGAGTCATGTTGTGAGAATATTGAATCTCAATTGTCAAGCCCTATTTTGGTTTTCCCTAATTTAACTTATAATAAGTTCAACTTACTTAATATAAATTACTTTATATTAAATTAAGAAAATATTTTTCTTTTAAAAATATATTTTAAAAAATTAATGTTGTTAATCGGTTAAACTGGCAAAAAAATGAAATTAGGATTTTCTTCTAATTTAGCCACTAATTTGCGAATATTCTAAAAATAATTAAAAAATTAAAATAGAAAAACTAGGTTCGAAAGTTAACCTATTAAGACTAAGTCACCACATAAAATAAAAAAAAACTAATGGGCTTTTTTTCTATATAGTTTTTCTAAAAGTGCTAAGATATGTAAACATATGTAAAAATATAATTAAAATGAATTCGTTATGATTTTTTTATTATAAATTTTCAAGAAAAGAAAAAAAATATTTTTTTTATAATTGCTCCAAAAGTGCCTACGTACCTACTAATTTGGATCAAACCAACGTAGTTCTTTTTTCTAAGAAAAGATTTAGTGAGTGGATCTTTTTAAAAAAAAATTGAGCCAAATTTATGTTAGTCATCAAATTATTATTATTTTTTAAAAAATGTAATAATATCTAACTTCATGAATATTTTTTTAAAAAAACCTTAACTAACTAAATCTTTTGAAAAACTTTAATTAGGATGTTTTATTTATAAAAAAAACACTACATGCTAAAAATTAATCTTTTTTAAACCTTAAATGCAAGATAAACTAAGATACGTATTTTCTTCCCAAATACAAATCTTGGAAAAAAGATATGTAACTTTTCAAAAAAATATGTAACTTTTCAAAAAAATGCAATTTTTTATATGTATTTTTTCCAAAGATACAGATCTCAAAGAAAAGATATACAACTTTTCAAAAAATGCTACGTTTGATACGTATCTTTTCTAAAGACATGGATATCGAATAAAAGATATGCAACTTTTCAAAAAAAATGCAATTTAGCCAAAATTTATCAAAAAATTAAAAATTATCTAAAAATTACAAAACAACATGACAAATATTAAAATTCATTAAAAAAAACCTACACTAGAAAACAAATTAGTAAAATAAATTGATTACCTAAAAAAACACAATAAATAATAAAATAAAATAATTTTTTTATTACCTAAACGAGTTGAATCGTACATGATTGCATGTTTATGTTGATCATGTCATGAACGTTTGGACTTCATGGATTGCCTGGATGCGTGTACTAGTTAGCATGTAGACATGAATGTTGTGACGTGTAGACTGGATGGTGCAGTATTGATGTGTATCAACATGTGTTGTGAACGTATGTGCATGCTTAGTGATTAGTGTACATGTGTGCTCTGTGGATCAGCATGCATGTGCTCTATGTTAGAGTATATGTTGTCGTGGGTTGAGTATATGTATGTTACGGTGAATGTGTTGTGTGAATCTGGTCATGAGTCTATGTAGTGTTCGGGGATATGAGTCTGATCATAAGTGTGTGTATGTGTAGGGACTTAAGTGGATTGTGAGAAAGATTGTGAAGATGTGAATGGATTGTGAGGATGTGAAAAACTGTGTAACTTGAGGATTTATGTGTGAATTTGAAAACATGTCTTTTCTACAACCTATACTCCACTATTCATAAGTCATAAATTTGGATCTTTTTTATCATAGATTTAATCTTAACAAATCTAAGATACAAAAGATATAATAATAACCGATTTGATTTATTAGATTCACCGAAGATTCAATCTAGTTTTTTAGAAAACCTTACATTAATTTGGGCTTTCCATCTTAGGCCCAATTCAATTCATTTTAATTTAGCTTAAATACCCACTAGCCCATTTAATAATTCCTAAGTCTACTTAGCCTAATATAAATAAGATAAAAAAAGATCCCTTTTATATTGGAGTGGTCTAAAAATATTTTTAAAGCCCAACTCTTTAACAACTTAGAATTTATTAAATTGAACATACGCCATTATTCGATCTGATCTGATCTTAAACGACTCGACTTGACCTGATATAACTTGATACTTATTTTTTATATTCTTTCAATATTTGTTTTTTTTTAATTTATTTTTTCTTTTTTTTTCAATTATTTTTTTCATTCATCATTTTTTTAAACATAGCTTAAAAGAAAAAAGAAATTGAAATTAAAATAAAGGGTGACAAAAATAGGATGTCTATAGCTATCTCTCTTTGTAGCAAAATTCGAATTTTGCTATAAAGACAAAAAAGACATACTCAATTTTTCCAAGTCCCGACTTGAATTAGTAGGGTAAGGATATTGAATGCCAAACAGAATGCCAAACAAATTAGGTCCCAAGTTAAAAGGTCAAAGATCCTTAAGATGATAGATCTCTTTAAGGAACTATTACTCGAAAGGATAGATCTTTCAAAAACAAGATAGGATGACACTTTATTAATGACAAAATAGGATGTCACTTAACTAAGCAAGAAATCCAAGTTTACTTTAATAAATATAAAGAATAGGATAATGCTCCTATGAGTAGGTGATCCTAGAATGAACTAGATAGGTTAATGTTTCTTTGAGCAAGCAATCTGGGAAATGACTATATAGTGCTTCAATGAACAAGTGATTTGATAGGGAATAGGACAGTGTTCCTTTGAGTAAGCAATCCTAAAAAAGACTAGATGGTGCTTTACTAAGCAAGCGATCCAACTAGGAATAGAACAATGTTCCTTTGCGTAGATGATCTTGGAAAGGATTTGATGGCACTTTACTAAGCAAGCAACCCAACTAAGGATAGGATAACGCTCCTTTGAGTTAATGATCCTAAAAAGGATTGGATAACACTCTATTGAGCAAGTGACCTAACAAAGGATAAGACATTGCTCTTTTGAGCAAGCGATCTAACAAGGAATAGGATAGCACCCCACTGAGCAGGCAATCTTAAAAAAAATTGGATAGCACTCTACTAAGCAAGCAATCCAACAAAAGATAAGATGGTGCTCCTTTAAGCAGGCAATCCTAGGAAGGATTAGACGGTGCTTTACTGAGCAAACAACCCATCTAAGGATAAAACAATACTCTTTTAAGCAAGCGATCCTAGAAAAGACTGAATTACGCTCCAATGAGCAAGCGATCTAAGATTACTATATGAAATGGACAATGCATTAAAAGTCAAGTGATCCATGAATTTTAAGGACTTTGATGAGTTTTGACAAAATGATGACTTAAGTTTGAGGCATTTTGATGATTCTTTGAAATTTTTGACTTTTTTTTAAAGAAATCTCTCTAGAAAAAAAAAGTTTCTTTTCTTTTCTAAAAGTTTCTTCTTTTTTCTTTTCTTTTTTTTTTTTTTGCAAAAAACTTAAAAAGCACTCTTTGATGGAAACTTATGCTACTAATAAGTAAAAAAGTCTTAAAGACTCCAAAGATCATAAATAAGGAGTTGGATTGCCCCTTGCCTAGTGATAACTCATTCTTTCAATCTTAAATCCTAAAGTATAATTCATGATCTCTAAACTTTTTAAAAGCACTGATTTCAAACTTGAGGTTAATACCATTCATGTATTCGAGAAAGCACTCAACTATTTTTTAATTTTCCATTAAGGGGATACATACCATTACTTGGAATGTTTAGTAAAACAGGACTTCTTTGCACTCTCATGGGTCTATTTTCACTCTTAGCATCAATTCCAAAAATTGTAGCCTATCTTATAAATGGTATACTCTAGTCAATCAATTAGGTTTTTTCTAGGTTTGCAATGTAAAGCTTTTGGTTAATGGTTTGAGCAAATGGATATTAATGCACTTTAACCAATTTTGAAGAAATCATATACAATTTGTCCTAGGTTTACAAACCAAGAACCTAAGAGAAATTAAATATGGACTTGTCCAGTTTCATGAGCAAATTTTGCTAAACATATGTCCATTTCTTTAGTCAAAAGAGTTTTATCAAGGTTGGTATAGTGGGTGAGATCATCAAATGAAGGCTTTGCTTTTGGGCTTAAGAATTTAAAGCGTTTAGCCTTTAGATATCATCATAAGTTCGGACTTCAAGCTTATTGGCAATTTGGCTCATGCTTAAAGGTGACCACCTTACTAAAATTTTCAATCTTTTTTTTTTTCTCTTTTTCACTTTTTTTTCTTTTCCTTTTTTTTTTTTGTCAAGGTAGTCACCTTCCATTGTTGAGTTTTCACTTGATGGTATTTGAAGCCCTAAAACCATGGGTTTAAGTTATATGAGCTTTAGGTGAGATGTGTATGGCTTTAAAGTGTTTAGGAAAAATTTGTGGGCTTGAGGTGTTTAAATGATTGTATAAGCCTAAGTGAGATGTATATGGTTTGAAACTCTTCTTTATCCTAAAGAAATTGAATTATCTATAACAATATTTGCTCATGAATTGGTATAACTAAAGCAAGCGTAAGTTAGTCTACTCAATTTCTCCAAATTAGTAACCCTAACCTCCTAATTACCTTAGTGTAGGGTGGTTCTTAGCAAGGCTAATTTTAAGAAACATCCCTAACGGGCTCAAATGGATTTGCATGGGATAATTGTGTTCAGTGTAGTGGAATAAATGCTTAACATCATTTTGACATGTATACTAAGTTCAAGACAAACTCCTTTAAGGAAAGAGCCTAGGTACTCACATTGTATCTCTCAACTCTCATGTGTTTAAGGTTAATGTTTAAGACATGTTTTGCCTCTTTTCATTCTAAACTTTTCAAGTAATGTATTACATCCCCTTAAGTAAAAAGTTTTAAGTTCCAAGTTTACATTTACTTTATCTATTTTCATTTGTCCCAAATCTTGCATGAAGTATTTCATTAATGAAGGGCTAATGTAATGCCATTGCTGAACTGAGCTAGGTTCACAAAATGTACAAGAAAAACACTTTATTCAAATAGAAAGTGTTCATAACAAGCTTCAAAGTAGAAGATTATTTTGAAAGAAATAAATGCAAGAATTAAAACTCTCTTCCACTTCTGTCACTCCTTTAAACTTAGCCTATTCAATTGAATTGATCTCCTAAAGATATACCCTACTTCTTCAAATGGTGAGTTATCTTATCATATGTTAGTAGGGTACCCTCAATACCTGATGCTAGAAGTTATCTATTTGATGCCCTTAGGTTAAGGATACCATTACCTGTAGACTCATCAGTCTCTAGAAAATTTGGTTAGATAATCTTGGAATTAATCAAATCTTGCACCTTACGCTTCAATTTCCAACAATTCTTTGTAGTATGCTCCACTAGGCTCATATGATATTCACACCATTTGTTGGGGTCATGCTCCTTTGAACTGTTTTTCTTTATTGTGATTTCACAAGCTAACAACCTTACCTCTCTCAATTGCTTGAACACTTCGACCATTGGAATCTTAAACTATGTAAGTCATCTCCTCTTGTTGTGGACAGGCTTGTCTTGATCTTGGGCTTTCCTAATTAGCACATTCATTTTTAACTTCTCTTTCTTTGTATCATCCTTATGCTTGGGCTGTAATGTCTTATCCATACTAGGATCTAAGTATTCAAGCTGCTTAAGCACATAACCCATTGCCATTTCTATGCTAGTAAGTCTTTTTTCTAACATCAAGAACTTTTCTTCTAAGGTTGCAATCTTGTTTTTTTAGATCGAGGCAATGATATACCCCTTAGGCTTGACTATTCAAATCTATCCTTGATAACCTTTATAAACCTTGTATCATATTGATGGTGAGCTCATGAACCTATAACTCTTTAAACTCGTCTACCTGAGATGATGTGTTAATAGGCTCTTAGGCTTACATATAGGCTATGGTCTTAACTTGCTTTGCATGCTTACTTAGAACCCATTCTGCTATAGCTATTCTCTATTCAAGAGCTTCAAATATCTTATTTTTGAAAATAAGCAATTATATGCTTTAGGTTAGGCCAAATCACTTAAAAAGTAATCTTTTAAAGCCTACAAGAATCCTTTCTTATTAGCAACACCATATTCCCTTTCTTTTAAAAAAATCAAGTTTTTTTAATTTTGAAAACCTTTCTTTTTTATTTATTGAAACTTTTGTTAAAAAATCAATGCTTATTTAATGTTACAAATAGCCTAATATTGACATTGACGAATCTAAACTTATTATATAGACAAAAGGATGAAAAAAAAATGGGAACATTGGGATTGACAATTGAGGACACAAGGTGATGATTATATTACAAGTATGATATGGAGAAGCGGAAATTATTTTACAATGAGAAGCTTATTCAAAAACGACATAAGGGTGACAACTTATGAAGAAAGCTCTATTGGGATTGTGAAAATTTAATAGATAATCATGAAGAACGAGAATTTAGACATTTATAAGATTGATAACTTTGAGGTAGCAAATAATTTACGATGCGAATCTAGTGGTTTATTTTTTTTTTAATTTTGTATTTTGTTAGTTTCTAACAGTATGGTACATGTAGGGTATTGCAATAGAAATTGACTAAGTAAATAAAATTATCATGAAATTGGTTTTTTAATCATAAAATATCTTTTCAAATTTTCTTTTAAAAAAAAATGTTAGAAAGCCTTAAAAAACAACAATTTCGTAATAATTTTTATCATAGTTAATTTTCATAATTATATGCCAAAAAAAAATTTAAGTTGATATTGAAGTTTTTTTTTTTTTTTTTAACGTTGGCACATTATGGTATAAGGGGAATATTAATGATTTTGTACTTTCTATATTAAATCTTATGTTACATAACCTATTACTAATGAAATAAAATAAAATCGACAAGACTCACATATGTTACACAAGATAGCATATAAAATAAATGTGATACAATATGTTACACACGCATGCAATGTAATAAAGTTGGTATGTAATAAATTATAGGAAATTATTATTATAAACACATAGTCAATGTTTATGTAAACTTACATATATAAGTGTATGAATTTCTTTTTTAAAAAAAAAAAAATAAAGCCCATGTACACTTATATAAAAGAGTAGGATCTATAGATCTCAAGCTCTGTAACCTTTAGTATTCCTAAGAAAATGCCTAGTAAGCTACATCGAAACATGATTGGGCTTGCCTATTACTACCTGGCGAAGATAAAGACCTTAATAACTCGAAGGTTACATAATGGACACCCATCTTAGATTCTTATGGTGGCCTAGGTCTAACTACATGTAAGCGCATAAGTGATAAAAGAAATTTCCCTCTAAATCCCCTAATAAGGGGTCCATTAGGTCAAGCTTTTTTCTTAAAGGCCTGAATTACTAAAACCCGGTTCGTATAATTATATTACAATATAGACATAAAAAAATGAAACTCATTAATTAATTTTTTTTACTTTTACTTTTACATAACTAGCCTACCAAGTATCCCTAATGGAGTTGCCAATTTTATTGAGCCATATTTTAGTTTTCCTTAATTTAACTTATATCAAATACAGCACGCTTAATATAAATTACTTAACATTAAATTAAGGAAACATTTTTCTTTTCAAAAAATGTTTTAAAAAAAATTGGAGTTACTAATTAGTTAAATTGGTAAAAAAAGAAATTAGGGTTTTTAAGTAGGAAAACCTTAATTTACTAGCTAGTCTATGAATATTTTAAAAATAAATTTTTTAGAAAATTAAATTAGAAAAACTAAGTTTAAAGGCTAACCTATTAAGACTAAGTCACCATGTAAAGATAAAAAAAAAAAACTAATAGCCTTTATTTTTTATAATTTTTCTAAACGTGCTAAGATATTTATAAAAATATAAAAATGTAACTAAAATGAATTTTTTATGATTTTTTTATTACGAAATTTCAAGAAAAGAAAAAAAATTATTTTTTTATGGTTGCCTTAAAGATACCTACATACTCGCTATTTGGAATCAAATCAACATAGTTCTTTTTTTTAAAAAAAAAATTTAATGAGTTAATCTTTTTTAAAAGAAATCAAGCTAGATTTATGTTAGTTATTAAATTATTAATTAAAAAAATACCTATAAAGATCTAACTTCGCAAAATTTTTTTTTTTTAAATCTTAACTAACTAAATCTTTAAAAACACTTCAATTAAGATTTTAAATTTTAAAAAACCATTACATGCCAAAAATTGATCTTTTTTAAACCCTAAATGTAAAATATGCTAAGATACGTATCTTCTCCCAAAATACGAATCTCGAAAAAAAGATATACAACTTTTCAAAAAAATTGAATTTTTTATATATATCTTCTTCGAAGATACAGATCTTAGAGAAAAGATATACAACTTTTTAAAAAAATGAATTTCAGAGAAAAAATATACAACTTTTTTAAAAATGTAAGTTTTGATACATATCTTCTCCAAAAATACGGATCTCAAGGAAAAGATATACAACTTTTCAAAAAAATAAAATTTAAATAAAATTCATCAAAATATTACAAATT
The DNA here is from genome assembly GCA_024138005.1 of Lumnitzera racemosa. Taxonomy (NCBI): domain Eukaryota; kingdom Viridiplantae; phylum Streptophyta; class Magnoliopsida; order Myrtales; family Combretaceae; genus Lumnitzera; species Lumnitzera racemosa. The sequence continues at coordinate 39,940,563 of JAMXBC010000007.1, forward strand.
ATCTAAAATTTTCAAATGTCATGACAATTATTAAAATTTATAAAAAAAAATACACTAATAAACAAGTTAGTAAAATAAATTAATTAACTTAAAAAAACACAATAAATAATTAAATAAAGTAATTTTTTTTATTTCCTAAACGAATCGAATTGTATGTGATCAGTATGTTCATATTGATTATGTCATGATCGTTTGGACTACATAGATTGCTTGAATGCATGTACTAGTTAGCATGTGTAGATGTAAGTGTTGTGACATGCGGATTGGACGGTGTAGTACTCTTGTGTTTTGGCATATGTTGTGAACGTATGTGCATGCTTAGTGATCAATGTGCATGTATGCTCTATGGATCAACGTCTGTATGCTCTGTACTAGAATGTGTATTGTCGTGGATCAGGTGTATGTGCGCTATGGTAAATGTGTTATGTGAATTTGGTCATGAGTTTGTATAGTGTTTGGGGATGTAAGTCTAATCATGAGTGTATATATATGTAGCGAGATGAGTAGATTGTGAGGATATTCATAGATTGTGATAGAGATCGTTAGGATGTGAAAAACTGCGTAACTTCGGGATATATGTGTGAATTTGAAAACATTTCTTTTTTATAGCCTATTATCCATTATTTATAAGCCATAAATTTGGATTTTCTTAATCATAGATTTAATTTATCCCAAAATACTCACTAGTTCATTTAATAATTTCTAAGTCTACTTAGCTCAATATAAATCAAATAAAAAAAATGCTCTTTATATTGGACCAGTTTAAAAATATTTTCAAAACTTAACTCTTTAACGACTTAGAATTTATTAAATTGAATAGACACCATTATTTGATCTGATATTAAATTACTCAACTTGACTCAATACAACTTGATACTTTATTTATTTTTTGTTTTCTTTCAATTTTTTTTTTATTATTATTTTTTATTCAAATTTTTCATTAATCATTTTTTTAAGCTTGGCTCAAAAGTAAAAAGAGATTGAAATTAAAATAAAAGGTGGTAAAAATGGGGTGTCTATATCAGTGTACCAGGAGAGATAAGTGATGTTGAGAGTAATGCTCTTGTTTGTAGGCATATTGAACAACAGACCCCTCAAACTATGAATGAACAATTAGAAAACCTCACTAACATTGTAATCGACTTGGATATGACCGTACAAAGATTAGTGGAAGCTTAACCTTAGGAAAGAAACGCCAATTGTAAATGAGGTGTACGAGATAAGCCGAGTGAGCAAGGTGTGGAAACTTGAGTTCCTGAGGCTATGAATGCACCATAAGTGCAACCTGTCCAAGTTAAAGGACATACACAATGAAGACTTAAGTTAGGAGAAGTTGAGGACATAGAAGATAGCAAAGTTGAGGATAAGTAGTTCCCTAAATATGAAGAGTATGAGCTTCGAGCTCCTCAAGGGACTAAACATATAAAAGTGCAAGTTCCAAGCTTCTTTAAATCCGATAATGTGATGGATATATGGATTGGGAAGAGAAGGTTGAGAAGATATTTGATTTCTATGATTATGAAGATGTAGTGCGTATTCGGGTAGCTGCCTTAGAGTTTTGTAAGTATATAGTGATGTAGTGGAAGAAGTTGTAGACCATACATCAGTGAGCCTAATGTGAAATATGAACTTAGAATGAGATGAAGTGAATTTTGAGGAGTAGATTTGTTCCTGAGAACTATGAGCAAGATACTTTCTGACATCTTTAAGAACTCAAGCAAGTTAGTTGAATTGTGGATGGGTATGTTCGAGAGTTTCAATTATTGATGATCCAATGTGATATTGACGAGCCAAAAGCAGGAACTGTTACAAGATTTACTTTTGGATTGTGACTTGAGATTGGGAATATTGTAGAAGTATAAAGGCTAGGGACTCTAGATGAAACTATTTGAATCACTTAGAAAGTCGAATAGTAGAGGCGAAGTCAACTCAACCTAGCTCTAAGCAACTAACCTAGTATGCCGAGCAAACCTGGCATACCTAGATGACCTGGATACAATCAAACCTCATATAGCATCGAGGTGGATTGCAGAGGTCAACTTCTAAGAAACAGCAATTTGGAGTTAGTTTAGGTCGGTTACAAAGTTACAATAGCTCAAACACACGCTAGCTCGGCAATTTAAATGACAACAACAAATATACGTACATGTCTACCACTCTAATCTAGTTTGACAGAGAAAGGGAAATAGTAGCTTAGTGTAGCTTACTGTTTGGCAATGCGACACTATTGCACAACCCATTCTATTCACTTCGGAAATAGCACTTCAATAGCTCGACCATTGTAGAGTTCGGCAACAAATATTTGTACAGCACTATTATGAGGGTTCGATCTATAACACTGTCAACACTCTACCAATAACACAGCTCACTGTTCACTTCGGACTTCAATAGCTTTGAGCTTCAATACCTTAACACAGTAATATAGCACGAGTATAGCACAAACATTTCAATTCAATGATACCATAGGATACGTGTACGTGATAGCTCGGCAATAATCAACACTAACTCTAATCACATGTACAGTAGCTCGGCCTACCTCACAACTCAATAGATCAACTCGATCACAGTAACAATTCAACTTACGAAAGTTCGGCACTTGAATAGTTGATCAACTTAGTTTAACTCAATACTAACCAAACTTTTGATACACATACTTAAGCAACCCAGCTCAATAAGGAATTCTATTGGAGCCAGTGTAGTAAATAGCTTAGCATAGTTGAAATTCGATACAGTAGGTATTCTCAACAAATTAGCTTAGACACTTAAGTATAGCAGTTTGTTATAGTAGTGTAGTACACTTGGCACGACGTAGTTTGATAGATTGGCATTGACAACTTGAAAGCTTAGCAACGACTAGGAATAAAGTAGCTAGGCTAAAGATATCAAGACCTAATAGTATCGTTGTCATAATAGATCATCGTATATAGTATAAAGATCTACAATCGACCCCCTTTTGATCTTAGGCCTTTTATACAAAACACAAGGCTCCTTCTACTATACATTACCACTAGGGCCATAGATAAGTAATATGGATTGATTTATCTAAAATTTACTTCTTTGATATAAATTAATCAAGTAAACGTGTGGATTCACTGAATTCTACACTAAAAGAATATTACAAATGAATGCAGTTCATATAGGAAATTGCATTAGAAACTTCAATCTATAATATGAACAAAAGTAAAGATAAATGGCTATCTACAAAAAGCTATTACAAAAATCTCCTATCCACTCCCTGATCACTCCATCCCGTCTTCAAACAAGACTTACCTTTGGCATTCCCTAGCCTAAATGAATAAAGAGGTTTCCCTGCAATAAAAGAAATCTATTGGGGTATAAGCTTAAACTTAATAAGATAAATCCCCTTATCAAAAACTCATAACAGAAGTGTATTTAATTCACAACATGTGAATGCATGCAGTGACTTAAGAACTACACATAACTCCGAATTATGCCTCCTGTATTCGGGGTTGGAGATAATTAACTGACACAAATCGGAATCTAAGTCTTAACACTTCAGTTTTACATCAATTACACTATTGTACTTAAGTCAAAACAAAACTATATAATATATATATATAACGTATATAATATACTTTCATTTGGAGCAATAAAACATATTTTCAAAATCTCAATTCTATAGTGGCCTCCGCAATCTACAAACGCGCGCCCTAAGTAAAAGCTACAAGACATAGCCCCTTGCTAACAGCTGGTGTCTCCCGTTGCCTAATAAGCCTATCAACTTAGTACAGAGACTCAATAAAAATGATAGCATAGTTAGTGCCCAATCCTAGAGAAGGCCCTCCTCCAATGAGTCCCTTCCCATCTTCTATGTGAAGTGGCAATCGATGTCATCTGAATACAATTATGGGGAGTACATGATTTATTGAATTTGTTAATTGTATAAGTGATTAATCCAATTTTCATAGTGATGAGACAATTTCATTCCATATGAATGTACATATACGTTATTATAAAAAATTCTCATTATTATGTGTTTACCTAGCCATATCATTCAATCATAAATTCACACACATGCATTTCCCATATCCCACAAGCATCCAATTTTCATATATATATATATATATATTTAGGTGAATTTACTGCAAGCAAAGTTAAGTAAGGAGTTATCAAGAATTTACTCACTTAGCCATGCAAGTCAATCGAAGTAATCTGGGGGTAAGTCATCTTCGAAAGCCAGGTCCCCTAGACATTGCAAATATAATACTATAAGGATTTGAAATAGAATTTAGAAAAATAAGCTAAAACTCTTAAGTTATACTTTTGACTTGATTACATATTTTTCTCGGTTTTACCTAAAAGTTCAATCACGTATAACTTTCTCATTTTAAATCTGATTTTTTATGATCTTATAGCCAATCTTCATCATGTTTGAGTGTACTTTAACGTGGTGAGGCTAGATTTTTGAGATGAGTCACACAAAATTGCCTATAGGTTAAAACAGTAGCAGTCCTCATGCTTTGGAATGCTTTTGAGCTTTATTTGGTTAATGGGCTTTTTTATATCTTGGGAAATCCTTTAGGCTTGGGCTTGGGATTTTATTCTAGGCTTAAAATAATCCTTAAGGTCATATTCCCAACTTCAATTTACACTCCTAAGGCTATCAATAACTTCTTAGGCTTTTAAGTGAGTTTAAGATGTCAAATGGGCTTGTTTTTTATCCAAATCAAGGATAGTTACTTTGTTAGGCTTGGGGTGAGTCTTGTAGGTTTCTTACTGGTCTTAAAACAACTTTTATTATTATGTTAAGTTGCTGGTCAGGAATTTAATGAGGGTTCAACTTGGTCTTTGAGGCCCGTTTTGAGAATTTTAAGCTCGGTTTTGAGTTTTAGGTTTAATACACTTATCGTACTTACGTTGGTTAGTATTTTCACTTTATTTACTTACTTTTGTCATATTTTTAAATGTCTTTTATCAAGGTTATAGATCTAGTCGATATGGTGTAGAGGCTTCCAACTTGATTTTTTAATTTATTTCATCATTTCCTTAAGTTTAAGGGTTAGATCATGAACCTAAACTACTTATATTCAAATGTTAACTTAACTTCTCTTCCATAGGATGATTACTTAGCTTATGCTTTATACGAAAAAAAAGTAAATCTCATACTTATTACTACTTCCATATCATAGTTCATGCCTTATAAAGTTGGCTCCCTCATAAAAGCTACATGTGATGAATTTCCTTTTATCTAAGTCTAGATTTGAGCATGTTTAACTTAATAGAAGTGAAAATAACATCCAAATGACTTACAAATTCTCACGTCCAACATGCTTCCTCTTCATTCAAGTGCTCATTTCATGATTTTCTCAACTTAAAATCTTCCATATTTAAGTGTTAAACAAGTATCTCTACATAACTCCAACTTTACATGCTTATAAGTAAACTTTTAAGTAAGGGTTTCATGAGTTTTCTTTTCTAGGGTGGTCTTAAATGTTTCATCAACTTATGATTATACTCATATCCTCAGGAAAACATGGTTTCTTAACATGTAATACTAAACTACTAACATAAAGAAATACTTACTCGTCTACAAAGCAAAAGTATGACGGTTGAGCACCAAGTTTCCACTTAAGCTGTCTTACTTCCTCCTTTTTGCAACCTTTTGGAAACTTTGAGTTTTGGCCCTTTGAAGTGGGGTTTGAAGAATGTTCTAAGAATCCTAAAAGTAATGTTTAGAAGTTGACAAATGTAATACACAAAGTGGAGTTGAATGCCGTGAGCGTGGAAACTTTGTTAGTAGCGGCAATGTATAGGATTTGTAGGGTTTTGTGTTTCCACTTTTGGGTTGATTTTCAAGTGAAAGAAATGAAAGTAAAAATGAAAGTGAAAGTAAGGGATATGAGAGAGAGAGTGGCTAGTTGTGTAAGGGGTGGGAAGTGTGTTTAAGAAGTTTGATTTTGGTTGTCTTGTAGCATGCACAAAAGCCAACATTTGAAAAGATTAGATGATATAAGCATTAAGGGGTGAATAGTGGAGTGTAAAACAAAGTAATTGATGGATGAAAGATAAGGCATGCCCTCCCCTCTTAGCCATGTAAGAACTGGCCATTAGGCCTTTCCTTTTGGGCATGGAATTGTCTTATCTACTTTATTAAAGTTAAGCATGTGAAATCTTATCCATATGTAGGATAAGTTAAGGTGTGATAAGGAAAGTATCTTATCAATAGTTTTTGATAAGTTATCAATTGATAAATGATTCTAACTCTCAATTGATAAGTTATTTAAGCTGATTAGTTAGTTTACTTATTTACATGTATAAGGCTTAGGCATGAAGATAAGGAAATTATCTTATAGGAAATTCTTTTAGAGTTTGCTTCTTAAATTGTTTTGTAAATTATGATTTTATTCTTATAAAATTATGAAATTTCCTAGAGTTGAATAAATTATTCAAATTAAATTATCAATTAATTTCTTAGGGTTACAATTTCATAATTGCTTTAGGGTTTAGGGTCTTAAGTGACTTTAGAGTCTACATTTTTCATGTTCGGGTTTTATCGATAATAAGCTTTTGAATTGGAAAATTAAGTTCGTTTTTAAATCTAGACTTCAATTCTTAGTTTAGTTGATCCTTAGGAATGTTCAGGAAGTACCCTTAGTTGAATCATAGGCCCGTTAAAAGTAGAGTTTACATCCTCCCTCCCCTTAAAATATGTTTTGTCCTCAAAACTTAGAGACATACTTAAAACTTCAAACAAATGAGGGTACTTCATCTTACTTCTCCCTTTGCTTCCCAAGTGGCTTCTTCCCTCTCATGGATTTTCCAAAGTAATTTTACATACCTAATCTCCTTGTTCCGTAATTTCTAAATCTTACCATCAGTGATCTAAACTGGGTGCTCTTCATATGTTAGATTTTCCTTAAGTTGTATCGGTTCCAGATCAATTACATTATTAGGATAGATACTTCTCTTCCTAAATGAAGCCTGCCTTCATCAACTTTTATGCCTCTTATTCTATTACAACTTGCCATTCTAGAGTGAAGTGCTTCTTCTTGTACTTGATAAGTAGGATCTTATCATCAATTTTAAGGCAGTAGCTTGCCAGGCTAAGTGAGATACTAAGCATGTCTAACAGCGACTAAGTAAACCAAACCACATTAGATTGTCGGAGTTGAACAATGGCTTCCTTCAATTCCAGAGGTGTCTCTATTTAGGGCTAATGCTTACTTGTACCTCCTTTATTTTTTCGCTTAACTTACCTCTCTTAATCAGTTTCTCCAATGGCCTTATCTCTAAAGCAAAGATGATGTCACCTCAATCCAACTTCACATAAAGCTCTCTTGAGAACTTCTAGTCACATCTGCAAATTCCCACCTTGATTAGACTAAGGAATTTAGCTTTTTAGTAAAGGGATAATGTGATGATCTTTAAGCTAATAGGGCTCGATTGTCCCAAAATTGCATTGTAGGGGGATGGGCAGTCTGCCACCATGAACTCTATAGGTTGCTTGGCAACTTATTGTCTTTGCCAAGCTTTATATCTAATGTAATGATGCCCTTAGATTGAATAGTCCCCCCATTAAAGCTGATCAGGTTATAGTGGTACGACTTCATCTATACGGGCAGCTTCTCTACATTTTACTGTATGTGTGCTTGAAAAGGGTATCAATAGGGTTGTCAATGTCCACCATAACTTTTGAGGACCCCAAAGTTTGAGATCCTTACCCCTATTACAAGGGTATCCTGATGAAGGGTTTTAACCCCCTTAAGGTCTTTATTTGAGAAGGAGGTAGAGGTATCCCTCCTTTGCCTCTTCTCCTTTACTACCATTACCTTATACGAGGTGTTAATTTGGCTTGATTTATGTAGATAAAAATGGAAAATCTATCTCCAAATTTCAAGAGTAATATATTTTAATAAATCATAAAAATACCCTCAAAAGGATAGGAAAATAGAAGGTAATTTAGTTAAGTTATAACTATCTTTTCTTCACTTTTGATTTTCATTTCTTTTACAAAAACCATGTTTAAATTGAGAGAAGAAAAGGGGAGAGAAGTGTTGTTGGTCAATTTTGGTATTAAAATTTGATCCTATAAAAGAGGAAAAGAAAGGCTATAGTAGGTGATGGGGTTAGTCTGACATAGCTACTCTAATGCCTAAGTAAGTTTATGTTCAAAGGGAATGAGTAAGAAAGCTAATCGTATTTGATAGTGTTAGAGAGTTCTTAGAGTGCTTTCTTTTCCCTAGTTATAGGCACATGTCTATAGTAACAAGTAGTCCTCGGCCATGGACTACATGGTAGCTTCTTAATTAAGCACATGCCTAAAGATAGGAGCAGTGAGCAGTTATGTAATAAAGTCATGTAAGGCTACAACTTTCCGTACCACTTTTCAAATTTGAACCAAATATTTAAGCAAGCTAAGCCCTTAGTCCCATTAGATGTACTGAGCCATCAAAGGGCTTAAATGAAAATAGTAATGATTAGCCATTTGGTAACTAAGGAGCCGAGCAATATTATTAGGCGAAATTCTTGTATCAACATCTACCTTACAACTCCCGTAGTAAAAAAATTATGCTATTAACTTTTGCGCCCCCCCCCCCCCCCCCCCCCCAATTGCTGTAGTAGAAAATTCAATTATGGGTGTTAATAAACCGATCAATTGGGTAGTAAAGGTCCAAGTATGTATTCTCTTGGAAATTATAGAATACCTTCCAAGCTAATTCATTATGTTATTGTTAGTGTCCTTCAATCTGACATTTGAAACATGCCATATTGAACTTTAAGAAAATGGTTGTAGACTTTTGATTTTTCCACTCGTTCATTTTCTATACAGGCATGTAGGATAGCTACAATGTCTATCATCATTACATTGTAGGGCCTATTAATTGCCAATGGTGCAATGACCTTAGATATCTTGCCTTTGGCACATATCAACCATTTATGCTTAACCATCTAATCAATGCCTCAATCCCCATTAGCTGTGCATTAGAATTTTGAGAGGGGAAATAATTAGCACTTACGTATAAAGGCCTTTTCTCATTATGATTATCATCTCCTACTCTTCACCTTCTACATCTCTCTTTTAAAACTCTTCTACGAGTTCTTCTACTACAAATTTTTTTCCAAATCTCAAGTGGTTTTCTTGTATGCGTAGGTGATTTCCATTGCTTCAAGCTTAACAGGTATGATTCAAAGTGTCATTTGTCCTCTTATTTCTTTAGATTCTAAAGCAACTCTTTCTAAGGCTACTTCTTCCCATACCTTCCCTGTAAAGAAGGATTGGTTCAGCTTCCTCTTTTAGCAGTTCAGCAATGAGCACAATGGAAAGATGGGAAAAACCCACTTACATTGAGACTCTACCCATAGATAATTATCTTGATGATAGGAAAGATAGGTCAGTTGTTAGGTATTTATATAACAACGTTATTTATAATATTGATTCTCTAGATAGGGTAGTGAGTTGTACTATTAGGCCGCTTTTTGCAAAACACAATAGATACTGGTAAGATCTTCCTAACGAATGGCACCTGCATAAGCCAAGGGAAGATGAAAGAGTTTGTTTTCTTATCGACCATAAGTTTCACTTATATTTGAAATATCTTGATTTTAGGTTGCATATGCCATTTTCTGCATTTCAAAAACAATTCTTCAACTACTTTCGGGTTGCTCCAAGTATATTCTCTCTCAATACTTATAGGCTTGTTGTGGTATTGAAGATAATATGTGAGGAACTTGAGGTTAGGGTCATACCTCAATTGTTTAGGTATTTTTTCTTGATAAGGAGATAGTAGAATGGTTGGTTTTATGTAGCAACTTCGCATAGTTGCAAGTTTATGGACAAAGTAAGGTCTCAAATCCATAAGTGGCATGATACATATGTTTCTATTAGATTGGATGTAGAGTCGGATTTTTGGAGCAAATGGACCAAACCCATTCGAACCAAGGACATTGAGTTGTTGCCAAATCATGTTGCTGCTACTAAGAAGATTAAAGACAAATGAGGAAATAAGATGTTTGTCTAGGATTCTAAGAGGATTTTATCTAGATATGAAAATAAGTAGCTTATATTTTCTAGCAACGAAGGTAGGTTTGATCTACCTTTCGTGCCAAGCAAAGCTAAAGGAGGAAAGTTGTTCTCATGATTCATGAGAGGAGACTTGTTGCCTTTGAGCTTTGCTTGACACAAACTTATAAGTCTTCAATTATTCTTCCTCTTTCCTTTTATAATGCTCACTCTTTCATGCAAACGTAGGTACAAGGAATGTGGATCTCAAGAAGTTTCTAACTCCAACTAAAGTTAAAAAAGCAAAAACCTTATAAGCGTGTAGCTACTAAAGTGGCCACTAATTGACCACCAACACTAAAGAAAGTAGGCAAGGGTCATGTTATCAAGGAACTAGCCACTCAAAAGAAAAAAGAAACCCCTCATGTCGATGTAAGTCAATCAAATGAGTAGATAAAAGCTATTGAAACTACATAGCTCGAATTGCTTCCAATAATCAAAGACACTTCTTGGGAGCAATTGTTGGAAGAATCTAGTTGTGATTCTTCTGTCGATAACGATGCGAAGGTTATTCCTCAAGAGGTCATAGATGACTCGGCCTACTAGACAAATCCTATGCCAAGCCCTAAAAAGAGAAGTAGGAAAGAACTGGCTGGCTAACCTCTATCCAAGAAGACTAAATGCATGGACGAGAAGTCAAAGGAGGTTTTAAGGAATAAGACTCTTGACATTAGGTCTACTAAGTTTGTTCCCAACTATGAGGTAAGTAAGCACTTTATGCCAAGCTAGAACTACAAGGTTTTGGACATTGATTCAACACCAGGTGATAGGTTTAAATCCCTAGCTTTGTTGGAAGGGATCATCCTTCTACATAACAAGAAGATAATGAAAAGGAATGTGGATGGATTGAGGGCAACGATAAAGCCCATATTGCTGCTAACATATATGATGTGAGTTTTCTTGCAACCATGGTTTACTTTGGTTCATGATATTAATCTCTATTACTCCTTTATTGTTTTGCATATCACAGGCTATATATTGACGGCCATAGATGATGATAAAGAGCAAAAGAGAAAGGTATGCACAATCTTTTGTTTAATGTATTTAGTGACCTATAATTCATGTCATAGTCATTTTATTGCAAAAAATAGAGGAGGCCTATAACTCCTCTAAAACACAAACTACTAAAGCCAAGAATGATAAGATTAAGGTTGAGATAGAGGCCAAACGGTTAAGAGGTGAGCTTTTGGTTAAAAAGTTAGCCCATACATTGGTAGCTGATGAAGTCACAAGTTAGAAGGCTAAAAATAAGGAACTTTATAAAGAGGTTAAAGACCTTAAGAAGTACCTTTACAAGAATAAGGAGGAGTGCCGAGGGCTTAGAGATACACTTTCAACTATGAGTAAGGTGGAGGACAAATTGAGGGTCTAAATTAAGAATTTAAAAATCAAGAACTCTGAGCAACAAACACATATTGTTAAGTTGGAGGAGACGGTGAATAAGAAGCCTTCCATTGACAAAGCTTTATCCATTGTGACTCCTAGCAGGCGAAATGAAAAACTGATTCAAATGAAATTCTTACAAGGGGTATAGTTAGCTAGGATAAAGATTCTAAAAGTTCACCATAATTACGAGTTATCATGCCTCGACTTTGCTAACTGAGATAACGATGATAATGTCAATAGTGATGATGAAGTGGTTAGCAAGGAAGAGGAGGTTAATGGTAAGTATAAGGTGACAATAATCAAGCCAGTGTTGAAATCCTTACAAACGCCTAGGAACTGCCATCAAAGGAGACCTCCTATGTTCACAAAGAGGCCTCTAACTCCTTACGCAAGACTCCCAATGTCGATAAAGAAATCAGATCTAAGATGGTCCTTACAAGCTTTATTGATCAAGATTGTAATTCCGTTCGGTCTAAAAGAAAAAATGTCTTAGACTCCTAAGGAGTTAATTAATTTATGCTTAGTTATCCTCTACGATATTATATGGACTTTATTTTTGGTCAAGATACAAACCATTTGGTGGTAATTAACCTTTATTTTGCATTTAACACTTTTAATTCAAGGCACATTTTATATCTTGTGCAATTCATACTTAATGTCTTTCATAGACATGGTGTTCGTTAACCGTGTAAGACTTGAACTTTAAGGCATTTAAGGTTTGTTTTCTAAACCACAAAGTGCCCTATTGGAGGCCACTTAGAGTTTACTTAACCCTAATAGGTTAAAACTCTTTTGAAGGAACATTTAGCATTAGTTGCCAATTAACATTAAGCTCATTAACCAATGTTAGTCAAAACTTATTAGTTGTTACTTTGTTTGCCATGTAGCTAAAACTTTATTGATTAACTAATCGTACATAGATCAGGAGTAAGAGTAATTGTGTCAAGCCTTTTTTCCTAATCTCTTTATAAGTTTTCCTTAACCTGATCGATATTAAACTCTACTCATTTAATATTGATCCTCGCCTAAGATTTAAAGAAAACTAAAGATTTTTTAAAAGAATTTTATAAACACTCAAAATTGCCACCTGACCTGGTCGGGATATGGTTTATATCAAAACCGAATAGGTAGATTGGTTTTGATCTATCGGTTTTGATCTAAACATTAAGTCACGCAAAGAAAACTGATTTTAAAAAGGGTTTTTAATAAACTAGTGATTGAGTCTAATGGCTAATTTTTTAAACCCTTATGAGTACCACAAACTTTCTAAATATAGTTTTCACTTTTGAAATCAACCTTTTAGAACAAAAATTTAATCAATATTAGATAAATCAAACTTTATTTTACTAAATTGAATAATTTAAGCCAAAATGGAAAAAATAAGTTTTTTTTCATTTTGTACATCACCTCAAAGGTGGTTACATATCTGCTAATTAAGATTAAACGTTCGTAGTTCATTTGATAAAATTTTAGGTGAGTGGATTGATTTTAACTTCTAAAAACTAGTCAAATTTATGTTTTTAAGTTGATTCAAGTTTATTTAAGAAGACTCTAAAGGTTCCTAAATTGTTTTGTTTTTATTTTGAAAGTTTTAAAAAAGTCATAATTTTAGAAAACGGTTAATTCATGTTATTTATTTTAAAAAAGGATTTTTTTCTAAACTACCAAACAATTTTGCTAATTTTTATTATTTTCCTTAATTTTATGTATTACCAAAAAACCTAAAAAAATAGACTAAGCTTTTTCTCTTTCTTTTTCTTTTTTTTTCTTTTCTTTCATTCTTTTTATTTCGTTTTTTTTTTTACAATTACATTATAATTATAGAAAATAAATAAATAAATAAAATACAAATTAGGGCAACACAAACGAAAACAGAAGAAGGCCAGATCAAATAACCTAGCATAGGCTTAAGCAAACTTGGATAAGGTCTTTAGGTCGTCGCTTTAGACATACGTAGGAGAGCGAGTCGAATGGGTTAGATCTAAAGCTTCACATAGGTCACAACTAAAGGAGAGATGCAATGGCACAATGGGGTGCTTTGGGACGATCTAAGAACTAAAATAAGAGGGTAAGGAGAGTTTTATGAGGTTTTTATTAGTGAAAGGGGCATTAGTGGTGGTGTAGTGAAGTATGGTGGTGGTTTAAACCATTGTCGGAGTTGAGGCGGTGGTAGTGTCACCTTAGGTTGGTGGGTTTTCGCCCAAAGAGCATGATGGAGCTTAAGACTAATTGCATTAGGAAGGTTGGGTCTAGGGGGATTCAGCTATAGTGGTTACATGTCTCGGAAGTGGTTGGAGAGAAAGAGAGTTGTAGAGAGAGAGAAAGACATGCACATAGAGAGAAAGAGAGAGAGAGTTTGGGAGGGCATTTGCGTGTGTGAGGATCAAAGCTTCTAGTTGCATGAGTTCTCCTTATCCCTATTTTATAGTGTTTGAGCTTTGCATATAAAAGGCAAACATTAAAAATGTGCTACATTGAAGATCAAAGTAAACAGGTATTGATTTCTATTCTTGACTCGATATGGCTTGATTTTAGATGATATGATTAGTCAAACATGGTTTATGATACTTGTTTTTGCCTAACAAAGTGATTAGAAGCTTTGGATTTCAATGTAATAGCTTGAATCATGGAAGTCACACTTAGCTAAAAATGGGCTCTTTCTCAATTTCAAACGCCAATTTGATCCATTTAATAAATGTATAAAACCGCATTTTTGGATTCAATGTGCAATATTCCATGCTTAGTTTGGAATTTAACCATTGATTTGGTGAAATTGCAACGAAAAGGGGCTTGACATTGAAGTTGAATGTGGCTAACTAGGGAGCAAAATGCAAGAAATCTAGAGGAAAGGAAGGAAAGAGAAGGGAAAAAGTGCTCACGTGGCGCCATATCAGTTGTATGGTTGAATGGCATCGTGTCAAGTGTCTTTGCCTAAACATGTCGTAAACATGTAGTAGATGCCAATCGTGTTGCTGTGATATGTATCAAGACATGTAGCATAACACGTGACATGAAGGTACTGACGTGGCGCCACACTTGCTTGCTCTTAGACGAAGCAATGCCACATGTCCCACAGTCGACATGTAGCCCAATGTTATCTTAATACATGGCAGGTAGGTTTTTGAAAAAAAAAAAAAAGCACTTTATGCCTATTACAAGATTCGAACTTAAGACCTCTAATTCTAATGCGATGTTAAGTTAAAGTGTGTTATCATTAGGTTATTGGCATGTACTTTATCCATATATGTAATTAAATTGCATCCATAGACCAGGTTAGCCAAGGCTAAATCTAAATCAAAGCTTAAGCCTAAGCTCGATCCTTCTTCTCTTTTTATTATTTATGGCCCCTAAAAAATATTAAGGCTAAATTAAAAAATATATATATATTCTATTTAAACTAGCTAAAAACCTTTTTTTTTCTTCTTCCTTTTTTATAAAAATTTTCTAATTTCTTGTATTTTTCCAAAATTTTCTACTTTTTATGATTTTTTTTTCTAAATTTTCTATTTTTTACAACTTTTTATGAATTTTTTTAAATTTTCAATATTTTTGTATTTTTTCTAATTTTTTATTTTTTATTATTTTTAAATAGGACCCTTTACCCTATTCTAAGAATTCTAAAATTATAAGAGGGCAAAAATAAAGTATCTACAACTACCGTTCTTTATGATAAAGTTTAAGTAAAATTTTGCTATAAAGACAAAATGTAATACTGTTTTTGCCTTAGGAATGAAATTGCCCTAAAAAGTGCTACAACTAGCTAGCTATCCTAGGCTTGGTCCACTGAAGGTTTGGTGAAAGGTGAAAGATGAAAGAGAAAGAAGGCATTCTAAGAGATGATTAAGACGTTAGAAGGGGTTTTAGAAAGGTCTAGCACCTTAGGAGCTAACTAGAAAAAATTAGTTTGAAACCTAAATTGAAATTGATTTACAAAACCTGGTTGTGCTCTTCCGAGCTCACTAACTTAAGTGGGTACATCTCTCGAGGACTAGCAACTCTAAATTGAAATCGATTTGAACATATATAATCATGCTCCTTTATGTTTATTAACTTAGGTAGGAGCATCTCTTGGAGACTAACAACCCTAAATGAGAATTGATTTGGAAAACTTGGTCATACTCTTTTGAGTTCACTAACCTAGGTAAGAGTGTCTTTTAGGGACTAATAACCCTAAATTAGAATCAATTTGAGAAAACTTGGTTAAGTTCTTTTAAGCTTACAATCCTATGCGAGAGTATCTCTCAGGGACTAGCAACCTTAAATTAGAAAGCGATGGAAAGAGCCACCCTATGGCTTTACTGAAAATGCTGAAGAGAAATTGGTGATGGGAAGCATCCTACGGGTTAGCTAAGAAATTATTGAGGCAAAGTGCCTTATGATCTCTCCAAAACCTTAAAAAGAGAAGTTGATGAAGGAAAGCGCCTTAGAGGCTTGCTAAAAAATTAATGAAGGGAAGCGCCCTATGAGCTTGCTAAAAAATTAATGAAAGGAAGCGCCTTATGAGCTTGCTAAAACCCTAAGGAGAGATTGATGAAGGAAAGTACCTTATGGGCTTACTAAAACCCTAATGAGAGATTGATGAAGGAAAGTGCCTTATGCCTTGCTAAGACCCTAATGAGAGAAGTTGATGAAAGGAAGTCCCCTATGGGCTCATTAAAAGAATTGATGAAGGAAAGTGCCATACTGGCTTGCTAAAACCTTAAGGAGAGATTGATGAAAGAAAGCGCCCTATGGGTTTAGTAAGACCTTAAAGAGAGAAGTTAATGAAGGGAAGCAGCCTATAAGCTAGCAAAAACCCCGAGACATTGATGAAAGGAAACACCTTATGGGTTTACTAAGACCCTAAAGAGAGAAGTTGATGAAGGGAAGCACCCACGGGCTCGCTAAAACCCTAACGAGAGATTGATGAAGGGAAGCGCCCTATTAGCTTGCTAAAAAATGTTGAAGAGAGATTTGGTGATGGGAAGCATCCTATAGGCCCTCTAAAAGAAATTGGTGAAGAGAAGTGTCTTATGGGCTTGTTAAAAGAAATTGATATAGAGAAGCACCTTATGGGCTTGCTAAAAGAAATAAGTGGAGAGAAATGCCTTATCGACTCGCTAAAAGAAATCTATGAAGGGAAGCACCCCATGGGCTCACTAAAAGAAATTAGTGGAGAGAAGTGCCCTATGAGCTCGTTAAAAGAAATTGGTAAAGGGAAGCATCTTACAGGCTTACTAAAAGAAATCGGTGGAGGGAAGTACCCTATAAGCTCGCTAAAAGAAATTGGTGAAGGGAAGTACCTTAGGAGCTCACTAAAAAATGTTGAAGAGAGATTGATGAAGGGAAGCGCCCTATAGGCTCACTAAAACTTTAATGGAAATTAGTAAAAGAGAGCGCTTTATGGGCTTGCTAAAAGAAATTGTTAAAGGAAAGTGCCCTATAGGAACGCTACGAGAGAAATTGGTAAAAGGAAGCACCCTATAGGCTCGCTAAAAGAAATTGGTGAAGAGAAGCATCCTATGGACTCACTAAAAGACTAAAAAAGGATTAGATCGAGATAGTGTTCTATGAGCTGACAGAAGCCCTAAAAATAGATTGAAGATGAGACAACGTTTTAAGAGCTGACTAAAACCCTAAAAATAATGAAAGATGGGACAGTAACCTAAGAGTTTGCTAGAACCCTTAAAAATGATGGAAAATGGGACAACACTTTAAGAGCTGGCTAGAATCCTAAAAATGATTAGAAATGAGACAACACTCTAAGAGTTGGTTAGAACTGTAAAAAAAGGGTTGAAGATTGAAGAAGCAAGGTGAAGAACGTTACCAGTTTTTTTTTTTTTAAAAAAAAACTTCTTGACTTGAAAATATTTATAAAGAAAGAAATTAGTGAAAACCATTTATGACAAAAAAAGGCTTCAAGAATTAAGTTCCTTTACTACTTAAATTAATATGATTAGCTTAAAAGGTGCGACCACATTGAGATGGATTTAAAAATGGACCAAAAAATTATGATGAGCTCTCTTTTTCTTTTCTTTTTCCTTTCCTCAAATTTTCTTTCTTCTTTTTTTTTTTTTTTTTGAAAGTTTGCTAATAGGTATAAATTCTTATTAAGGAGCAAATGTTATAATCATCCCCCTTTCTTGGTAAATGTATAGGGCATTTCGTATTCTTCTTAGTATTTGAAAATGTCTCTTAATCCTGATACTAGGCTTCCTCGTTGGGCCTCGTGATCTTAAACATTATTTTTCTCAGAAAAAGGTAACTCATAATTAGTCTAGTTAAAGAGGGCTTCCTTGTGAACTCTTAGTCCAAATTACACTATTGACCATAGTCCAAAAAATTATAATCCGTTTTACTAAGGATACACCTTAATCAATCCATTAGGTCCTTTTTAGTCCAACATTATGAATTCAAGCTTTTGGTCAAAGGGTTTCAAAAGGACTGATAAGAAGGTCTATTTTGAAACAAAATACTTTTATTTAACCTAGGTGTACAAGTCAAGAACCTTGTAAAAAAAAACTAGAAGTGTGTTTGCCCAAGCTTTATTAAAGATAAATTATCGTTTAAGATCGGAAGAGCTTTTATCAAGTGTGGGAGGTATTCAGGATGGGAAGGCCTTGTATGATTCAACATAGGTAAGAAAGCTTTCTGTTTATGATTTTGAAATATGATTGAAATTTGATATGGAGGTTTTGTGCTTTTAGGCTTGGAATGTGATTCAAGGCCTTATGTTTCCTCTTTTCTTTTTTCTTTTTAGGTAGTTTGGGCTTTGATTCTAGGCCTTACTAGGCTCTCTTCAGTTGGGGTTTTTCTTTGATAAGGGGCTTTTCTCTTACAAGCTCAATTTGTAAGATTTTTCTCTCTTTTCTTTTTTTCATGCCCCATTCTTTCCTTATTTATTACTTTATTATATCTTGTTCTTCTTTCTTTCCTTTGGCTTAGAAAGTGATTATCTATATTGCTAAGTCTTTAAATCCCTAAATCTATGGATTTTGACCATATGGGCTTAGATGAGGTATGTGTAGGCTTAAGGTGTTTGAAAAGGAGTTGAACTTTCTTCATTTAAAAATAAATAAACA
Organism: Lumnitzera racemosa; assembly: GCA_024138005.1. Taxonomy (NCBI): domain Eukaryota; kingdom Viridiplantae; phylum Streptophyta; class Magnoliopsida; order Myrtales; family Combretaceae; genus Lumnitzera; species Lumnitzera racemosa. The sequence goes on from JAMXBC010000007.1 coordinate 39,959,031, forward strand.
AATAACTTATCAGAAATAAAAATTATTCTTAAATTGATGTCACTAAAGCAAACATAGACTAGTTTTTATCATTTTCTCCGAATCAAGTACCCTAACTTTCGAATTGCCCCATTATGGGGTGATTCTTGACAAGTTTTAAATTTGAAAATTCTCCAAATTGGTCCAACGAGGTTAACAAGAGATAATTGTATTTGGGATTTGAAAATGAATGCTTAACTTCATTTTAATCTATGTATCGCATTCAAAATAAACCTCCTTTAAGGAATAAATCAAAAATATCCTCACCATTATGTCACTCTACTCCCAAAGTTTTTAGGGGTTAGTGTGTGGTATGAATTTGCCTTTTTTTTTTCATTCTAAGTATTTTAAAAGTGAATTATCAATTCCGTAGGGGTGAATTTATATTTATTTACCTTAAGGTAAAGATTGACTTTGCCCCCCAGTTTCTTAAAATATACCCTAGTGTGATACTTTTCATTTGATCTGAATTAGAGACAATGGTTGCATTTGACTTGGTCGGGTTTGATTCTCTCACTAGACTAAGGGTTTTGAGTTGGTTTAACTACCTTGATGGGTCAGGGATTATGTTTGGTTCAACTGCCTTGATGAGTTGTGATTTGTGTTTAGGTTGGTTGCCTTGATGGGCGGTGGTTTATGTTTAGGTTAATTACCTTAATAGGGTGAGGGTTAGCTGCCTAAATAGGCTGAGAGGCTTGTGTACCCATAAGGATTTATAATTGTTAGCAAATTTCTTATTTTTTTCTTATATTATTTATTCATTTTTGTGAAAGAGAAAAAGGATTAGCTTAACTTCTAATAAGGAGAACTTTTACAAAAGTGGAGAAACCTAAAAGAAAGTTTACAAGGGATTGCAAGAAAGAAAAGAAGATTTGCACTAAAAATATATAGGCAAAATATATTTATATGAGAAAAACCTAAGTTTATAAACTTAATTAATAGACCCTTAACAAAAACTTAGAGTGAGAAACAGTTTCACAAGTTATGGTCAATAAAAAAAAAGTATTTACAACTTGTAAGTATTTAAAAGATTACTTATAATACTTATAGGAAGTGTAATTTAAAAGAAACAAATTATTTTATAAAGGAAAATTTTATGAGACACTTGATATTTACAAATAATTCCTAATTGGAAAATCTAGATACAAACGAAAAATCTAATAGGAAGGGACAGGCTAGTAAGGGGGTATATTTAAGAAAACAAGACTCTACACAAATGAATATATATATATATATATATTTGAGATTTATGAATTTGATAAGAAGATTGAGGATTAAAGGCTAAGAGAATCTATAAAAACCTATGATAATCTAGAAAGTGGTGAATTTTGTTATTATAATATAAATTTTTTCAAAAAGTTCATGGACCAAGCCTAATTACTTTTTAAAGCAAGGAAGACTTATTACAATAATCTACAAGTATGCCTTAAAGGGTTAATAGTCTTATTCTAATGTTTACATAGATAAGCATAAACATAAATAAATAAGCACTAAAATTTACATATAAATACAAGAAAAGAAGAAGACACATGGATGCAAATGTAAAGGGCCAATAACTAAATAATAATGTGGCAATAAAAGGGTTTGAGGTTAAGACTTCACTGGAATTCCATTATTAACGTACAAGAAAAGTGCATTAAAAATATTTTTATGGTATAATGGAATTCCAATAGAGTTTCAACCTTTCATTGGTGATATGCCTCATTACCAATTATTTATTAGTCTAAAAGATTGTATATAATTATGGTAGGTTCTAAAGGTCTTTAAGTTCTATAACCTCATACGTTTCTAAGGAAACAATTCATTGATCACATCAAAGCTTAAGTGAGGTAGTCTAATCAACTCTAAGCAATGGTTACACCACTACACCCAGAGCTTATACGATGGCCCCCCTCCTAAGGTCTTAAGATGACTTAAGTCTGATTGTATCTACTATATATTCTTGATGCAATCATTCTCCCTAATGTCCTGAGTATGTTATATAAATATAGCAATTTAAAACAAAGTATATAGATGAAATAAATAAACAACTAAATGATATGGGTATTCTAAAAGGTAAATTTAATTTCAGAAAGTTCTTAGGTAGCTGGCCCTCTAGACATCACCAATGGAGTCACCAAACTGTTGAGCTTGATTTTTCTTAATCTCTTTATAAGTTTTCCTTAACTCAATCGATATTAAACTCTATCCATTTGATATTAATCATTGACTAAGACTTAAAGAAATTAAAGAATTTTTAAGAGAATTTTATAAACACTTAGAGTTGCCACTCAACCAAGGTCAGGAAATGGTTTAAATAAAAACCAAACAGGTGGATTGGTTTTGATCTAGATATTAGGTTACATAAGGAAAACTGATTTTATAAAGGATTTTTGAAAAATCAAAGATTTAGTCCGAGGGCTAATTTTTTACACCCTTAGAAGTACAATAAACTTTCTGAATATAGTTTTAACTTTTTGAAATCAACCTTTTAGTTATTAATCAATATTAAATAACTTGGACTTTATTTTACTAAATTGAATAATTTAAGCTAAAATAAAAAAAAATAATCTTTTTTCGTTTTTTACATCACTTTAGAGGTGCCTACGTACTTATTGATCGAGATCAGACATTTGTAGTTCATTTAATAAAATTTTAGATGAGTGAGTTGATTTTAATTTCTTAAAATTAGTTGAATTTATATTTTTAAGTTGATTCGAGTTTATTTTAGAAAACTCTAAAGGGTCTTAAATTGTTTTGTTTTTATTTTGAAAGTTCTAAAAAAGTCCTAATTTTAGAAAATGGTTAATTTAGGTTATTTATTTTAAAAATAGATTTTTTTCTAAATTACCAAAAAACATTTCCAATTTTTATTATTTTCCTTTATTTTCTATATTAACAAAAAAAAATAGACTAAGCTTTTTCTCTTTCTTTTTTCTTTTTTTTTTTATTTTCTTTCTTTCTTTTTTTTTGTTTACATTTACATTGTAATTATAGAAAATAAATAAAAACAAATTCGAGCAACACAAACAAAAATAGAAGAAGGTTGAACTAGACATCCTAGCATAAGCTAGAGTGGACTTAGATAGGGTCTTTAGGCCATAGGTTTGGACACTAGTAGGAAAGTGGGTTAGATTTGAAGCTCTACACTACTCATAACTAGAAAAGAGAGGTAGTAGCACAATGGGGGTGCTTTGGGACAGTCTAAGAATCGAAACGAGCAAGTGAGGAGAGTTTTGTGAGGTTTTTATTAGTGAAAGAGGCACTGGTAGTAGTGCGGTAGAGGATGGTAGTGGTTTGGACAATCATCGGAGTTGAGGCAGCAATGGTGCAATCTTAGGGTAGTGGGGTTTCGCTTAGAGAGCACGATAGAGCTTAGGACTGGTTGCATTAGGAAGGTTAGGTCTTAGGGGATTAGACCATGGTGGTCACGTGTTTCGGAAGTGCTTAAAGAGAGAGAGAGTTGTAGAGAGAGAGAAAGAAGCACATAGAAAGAGAAAGAGAGAAGGAGCTTGAGAGTTTCAAGAGGGAATTTGGGTATGCAGGGATGCAATCTTTTGGCTATACGAGTTCTCCTCTTCCCCATTTTATAGTGTTTGAGCTTTACATATAGAAGGAAAACATTGAAAATGTGTTACATTGGAGACTGAAGTAAATAGGTATTGATTTCTTTGCTTTACTCAATTTGGCTTAATTTCAAACGATATGATTAGTCAAATGAGGCTTATGATACTTGTTTTTGCTTAACATGGTGATTAGAAGCTTCAAATTTCATTGTAACAATTTGAATCATAAAAGTCACACTTGGGTAAAAATGGCTTTTTTCTTAATTTCAAATGCCAATTTAACCCATTTAATGAATGTGCAAAGCTGCGTTTTTGGATTTAATGTGCAGTATTCCATGCTTAGTTTGCAATTTCACCATTGATTTGGTGAAACTATAAAGAAAAGTGGCTCAAAATTGAAGTTGAAGGTAGTTGACTAGGGAGGAAAATGCGAGAAATCTAGAGAATAGGAAGGAAAGAGGAGAAAAGTAAGGGAAAAAGTGTTGACATAACGCTACGCGGTCAAATGACATCGCGCCGCATGTCTTTGTCTAATCACATAGTGAACACATGGTAGATGCCAATTGTGTTATAATAAGGTTGTTAACTTATGCCTTATCGATATATATAATCAAATTGCATATATGGACCAAGTCAGCTTGGGCTAAATCTAAATCTTAACCTAAGTTAGATATCTCTTCTTTTTTTATTATTTAAAGCCCAAAAGAAAAATACTGAAGCTAAATTAAAAAAAAAATCCTATTTTATTTAAATTATCTAAAAACTTTATTTTAATTTTTTCTTCTTCTTCTTTTTTTTAATTCTCTATTTTTTTTTGTATTTTTCCTAAATTTTCTCCTTTTTGTGATTTTCTTCTAAATTTTCTTTTTTTTTTTTTACTTTTTCTAAATTTTATGATTTCTTATAAACTTTCTATTTTTTGTATTTTTTAATTTCTTTATTTTTTTTTTTAAAGTATGACCCTTTACTATATTCTAAAATTACGAAGGAATAAAAATGAGGTGTCTCCATAAGGTAAAGAAAGACGCTCATATACAGAAATAAGTACTTCATATTGAACATAGTATAGGTCATTGCCTTACATTGCTTGGAAAGAAAAAGCAAATGCAAACATAAAACAATACTATCGATACAAAACAACTATGTGAAATATAACTCGAGATTCTCGATATTCCATGCATAAGATATGATTTATCCATCCAGCCTTTCTAATAGATAAGCCTTGTTGTGTACGACTTCTTAGACTCTTACCGAGTCCTCCTAATTTGTGTCAAGCTTCCCTTGATTATCTTGCATGCCTGTTGCCTCCATTTTCCTACAAACCAAGCTTCTAAGCTAAAATACTTTGTGTTTTACTTTCTAATTGTAGTACCTTGCCACCTTATGTTAATGGTAGCAACTCTTACTCTCACAATGTCTCTTAGTTCCTCAATCATATCCAAATTGGCCATTAAGCTAACTTGGTTCAACATAATATCAAACTTTTGCATTGGTAAATTAAGTAACTCTAACTCAATTGATAGAACTACTTCCAATCCAAACGCGAGCCTAAAAGGTGTTTCACTCATCGAAGTCTTACGACTGGTCTCATACCCCTATAAAATGTTGTGCAATTCATTGACCCACTTACCTTTGGCTTGATCAACTCTCATTTTCAAACTATGCAAGATAGTTTTGTTAATAGCTTCCATTTATCTAATAGTTTAGAGGTGAGCCGCCATTGTGCAATTCAATCATATGCCATGCTTTCCATAGAAAGCTAGAGCTTATCATTGTCAAATTATGGCCCATTATCAATTACTATCATAAAAGGAACCCTAGACCTTGATATGATAAAGTTGAAGACAAAAGATTCAACCTTCTACTCAATGGTCTTTACTACTATTTTTTTCCACCACCAATTTGGTGAAATAATCCACCACAACTATTATGAATTGATGCTATGCCATAGACTTCGAAAATGTCTAAGCATATCTAAGCTCCACTAGGCAAAGGGCTAAGGCCTAGTTAAGCTATGTAATTCAACAGATGGCATGTGGTTCAAAGCCTTATGTTTTTTACATTATAGACATTACTGGATAACAGTCTTTGCATCCTCCTTCATAGTTGGCTAGTAGTAACTGAGTCTTAATGTATAGATATATAAAGTTTAACGTTTCACATGATTATTGTAGACACATTTGTGCAATTTAGAAAACACCTATCAAGCGCCTGTTGGTAGAAGACACCAAAGGTAAGGCTACAAGAGGTTACACTTGTATAATTGGTTGCCAATCAATATGTAACTCGTAGCTTGATATGTAACTATTTAAGCTTCTTTCCTATCTTTGGGGAGGACACCATCCTTTAGATAGTCAATAATAGATCCATCCAAGATTTTTCCTTTAGTAACTCCTAGCTTATTGCTTTCAAACATTTGACAAGAAGATATTCAATAAATAATTTGTCACTTAAATTGGGAAATGCTATACTAGCTAATTCAAAAATTTGTCGAAAGTAATGTCCTTGACCCTTGGTATCTTTTCAACCACAAAAGATTGGAATCCTTCTATGAATGTTTGTACTATCATTAAGTACTTGGTTATCACCCCTCCTTCACTACATAACTTCCTTTTACTCGATTTACTACCAGCTGTGAATTAAAGAAAACCTCAATCTTTTCAGCTTCAACTTCCCTTGCTAACTTTATTCGAGCAATCAAGGTTTCATATTTGTCGAGTCTAATCTTTCGATTTTTGTTTAAAATTGATTTCCCCATTTATCGATTAATACTAAATCCTAACCCATTTAATATTAATCCTCGACTAAAGAAATTGAGAAATTTCAATTTTTTATTAAAAATAATTTTTGGAGTCGCCACCCGACCGAAGTCGAGAAAAGAAAAAGAAAACGTAACCAATTGGGTAGATTGATTACGATTTGGCTATCAGTCTTTGATTGCAATTTTAAATGAAGAACCAGAGGATTCCAAGTTCGGGGGCTAACCTATTAAACCCTTAACGGGTACCACTATTTATTTACCGAAATTAGGATTATTCTTCTAATTATAATATTTAAAAAATAAATAAATAAATAAATAAAATTAAAAAAAAAACCTAAGTTTCTACATATTTTATCGTCGCCCCGAAGGTGCCTACGTACTCGCTAGCTAGGATCAGATGATTGTAGTTCTTTTCGAAAATTTTATTGTGTTGATTGATTTTAATTTTTGAAAATCGGTCGAGTTTACATTTTGGTTTATTTTAAAAAAAAATCTAAAGGGTCCTAACACTTGAGTATTGTTATTATTTTATAAAAAATACTCTAAAAATCTAAAGGACCTTTTATTAATTTTTATTTCAAGAAAAACAATTTCTATATGATAAATCCTTAAGTAAAGCCAAACCTAAAAAGATAATTAATTTTAGCAACCACTAAGCTAATATATATAATTATCTACCAAAATAAAATAATTTCATATAATACACTTTATAAAAGAACTAATACCAAAATTCCTAAAGTCATATTATATATTATGTTAACTAAGAAAATATAATAATGTGTATATACATAAATAAAAAATAATAATCTTAACGACCCTAAAGTAATACATATATACATTTATACTGATATAACTATTATTAAATAATCATTCACTTAAATCATTATCTAATCTATATAATAGAGAAAACTAATGTTAAAAGAAACGTCCTACATTAACATACATACACACACACATATATATATAATGCTAAATAACTAAGGACATAATAAAATAATAATAATAATAATATAATAATAATAATAATAAATTTAAAGAAACCGAACCTGAACTGTTTGTTCGGTTGTGTGGATAGAGTTCAGGCGTAGATGGAGTTCAGGCACGAACGGAGTTCAGGCGTGGACAGAGTTCAAGCGTAGACAGAGTTCAGGCATGGATGGAGTTCAGGTACGGACAGTAACGTTTATGCGATCAAGTCGTAAGCATCATCGGAGATCTGTTGCCATGCTGCATGAGTGATGTACCTAACGTTTATGTAAGCGTATGTAGATCATGGACTGTGGTATTGGATGCTGCTGACTACACATAGACAATGGGTTGTTTGCGTAAAGTCAGTAAGGAATGGTTTACGTTTCGTGATTCAGTCGATGGTAAAGTTGCTATGTAAAGCGTGTTTGTTGTTGGTTGTATGGATCACAAGAGAAGGCTACGATTGGGGTGTAATGTGCAGTGCGTATGTGAAGATGGTGATCGCGAGTTGCTATTACGAGTGACTCCTACTGCAATTACTGTGGGATGCTATAGATGTGGCCGTGTATGTTCAGTAGTTTGGATATCAAAGGGTGGCGTTCGCCGTAGTGTTGCAAGAAAAAGTGGATGGTTGTTGATGTTAGCGATGCGGGTTATGGTGTATATGTCTATGAGCGAGGATGGACTACCGCAGCTTGTTGTCATGTGTAGTAAGGTTAGTGTGAAGGGGATGAGTGCTTGTATTGGACTGTTGCAGGCGTACTACGTTATCGGCATGGAATTAGGTCAACAGCGAGTAGGCTGCTACTATTTCAATTAAGGGGTCGGTTGTAAGTGATCTGCTGCTGGCGAATTGTATTCGTGTATGATTGAGAGGGGGATATGGCGTATTATTTGCCCACTGCGTTAGGGGGCTGTAAATTTTGTTTTGTCGGGTTGTAGATCTTCGAACGTATTGTGTTTTGCAAAGGTGAAGGATAGCCGATCAAAGTTTCTTTTCTTCTTTGACGAGTATATATATTTATATAAGCCAAACAAAATCATATCTATTGTATCTAATTAAATAATTAAACTAGATCCGAATTAATTCAAATCAAATTTAATAAAATCAAACTAGATTCAAATGATTTTAATTAGATATGAATCCCGTTTTCATCTCACTTTTGTAAAAATAGAAAAACAAAGACATTGGTGCCTGCTGAGACTCGAACCCATGACCTCAAACTAAGTCCACTCAATACTTCGATACTTATCCGTTAGGCCGTTGGCTTATACCTTGATATTCATTACCATTAAATTATATTTAAATTATCTGATTCCCTAAACTAAAAATTTTAACTAAACTAAAACTAAAACTAACACTAAAACAAATTATTCCTAATATAAATTACTTCCTAAAAAATCTACAAAGTTTTTTATAATTTTTCCTTTTCTTTTTTTTTATATTTTCATTATTTGTTAATTTTTATTATTATTTTATTTTTAGTATTTTTTTTTATTTTTGAATTAGGACCCTTTTTGTAAATAAAGATTAAGATTATAGAGAGGCAAAAATTAAGTGTCTACAGCTGTTCCTCTTTATGGTGAAGTTTGAGCAAAACTTTGCCACAAAGATAAAAGAGACACCGTTTTTGCCTCAGGATGACTCTATCCTAAGGAACGTTAAAATACTTGACGAGGGTTAGAACAACGAGGGGTAACGCCTTTGTGAGTTGGCAAAAATTCTTAAAAAGAATAACGAAAACTTGGTTGTACCCTAATGAGCTGACTAACAAAGGTAGTCAAAGCGCCCCTTGAGCTAGCTAAGACCTAAAAAATGAAGGAAAACTTGGTCGTGTCCTAATGAGCTGACTAACTAAGGCAGTCAAAATGCCTCTTGAGCTAGCTAAGACCGAAAAATATGAAGAAAACTTGGTCGTGCCCTTAATGAGCTAACTAACCAAGGCGGTCAAAGCACCCCTTAAGCTAGCTAAGACCTAAAAATATGAAGAAAACTTGGTCGTACCCTTAATGAGTTGACTAACCAAGGTGGTCAAAGCACCCCTTCAGCTGGCTAAGACTGCCTCTTGAGCTGGCTAAGACCTAAAAATATGAAGAAAACTCGGTCGTGCCCTTAATAAGCTGACTAACCAAAGCAGTCAAAGTGCCCCTTGAGTTGGCTAAGACCTAAAAATATGAAGAAAACTTGGTTGTGCCCTTAATGAATTGACTAACCAAGGTGGTCAAAACGCCCCTTGAGCTGGCTAAGACCTAAAAATATAAAGAAAACTTGAATTGGGATAAAGCTCCATGAGCTTGCTAAATCCCTAGGAGATTATAAATTGGGACTGTTTTAGGAGTTAGGTAGAAGCTTAAGAAGCTTTAGATTGGGACTACACTCTATGAGCTGGCTAGATCCTTAAGTGAGCATATGAGTTGAAATAGTGCTCCATAAGCTAACCGAAGTACTAAATCCCTTGAAGAAATTTTAAGTCAGGTAACATTCTGTGAGTTCAACGATTGAAAGTTGAAGAAACATTGGGACCATGCTCTACGTGCCAACTATTTTAAGAAATTGTTTTTTTTTTTTGTTTTTTTTTTTGGAAAATAAGCTATTATCCTTAGGAGGAAACCAATTGCCAATGCAATATTTTATTAGGTTTAGAACCACTTACCTGGTTTCATTGATAGCTCTTAAGTAGTCCCATGTCTTATGGAGCAGTCTTATTAGAACCAACAATTCTGAACCTTACCATTGCTTTTCTTGTTTCCCTTCTTCTTCTTCTTTCTTCTGCCGTCTCTTTCCAAAACCCCCATTTTGCTTGCTTCTCCCTTTTCTTTCTTTCTTTTTTTTTTTTTGAAAACAACTTAAGCTTGAAACGAATGTAAAACATATTCTTCTTGAACAAAGATGTCCTGTATTGAACTTCTGATCCAAACATTGGCTTTTCGTGCAAGCTTCTATTCTCAAGCGAGTTTCTACTTATATGCCATAAGTTACTCTTTTGGAACATGGCCCTATCCTGAAAAATAAGAAACAAATCCCCCTTTCTTTGAGGGGGTTAACCACAATAAAGTATTAAAAGAATTTTTATCAATAGTCATCGCTTCAAATTAAGTGATTATTTTTTGTGGTTCTTGTATGTAAGGTTTACTTGGTAGATGATAGAGCAAGAAGTGGGGTCTTTTAGTGGAATGAGGAAAAGGAAGGCTAAGGATATTATCCAATGCTAACGACTGCTAGAAATACCAACTTTGCATATAGAAAATGAAAACGAGACCACAGTAATAGTAAGATTATTTGCAAAAACTTCATTGATGTTCAAGGATAGTATATCTTCAACGCATCAGCGTTTACTGGGTCCTTCAAATCCAGACCATCCATTTGAGACAAAACAACAGCTATCCTTAGGCAATACTTTCTTCACAACATAAGGCCCTTTATAGTTTGAGGCAAACTTCCCTCTTGAATCAGTTGCGTTAGGCAACGTCTCCCGTAACACCATATCTCCTTACTCAAAACTTCGGGGTCATACTTTTTTGTTGAAAGCCCTGGCCATTCGTTGCTGATAGCAAATGTTGTGACATAAAGTTGTCAGCCTCTTTTTATCAATTAGGTTCAACTGCTCAACACGCTTCTTTACCTAATCAGCCTCATCTAACTGAGTTTCCGACAATATTCTAAGAGACAGGATCTCAACTTCCGCTGGCAGTATAACCTCCATTCCGTATACCAACGAGTAGGGGGTTGCCCTTGTTGATGTTCTGATAGAAGTTCGATAGGCCATGAGTGCAAATGGTAACATCTCATGCCAACCTCGATACGTAATGGCCATCTTCTCAATAATTCATTTGATATTCTTATTGGCTGCTTCCATGGCTCCATTCATTTGGGGCCAATAAGGATTAAAATTTCTATGAATGATCCTGAAGTGTCGGCATAACTCTAACATCAATTTATTATTCAGATTCGTACCGTTGTCAGTAATAATCATTTCTAGCGTACCATACCGAGCCAGTATGTCCTTCCTAATGAACTTGACCACTACTCCCTTCGTCATACTAGAGTAGGATGAGGCTTCATCCCACTTAATGAAATAGTCAATAGCTACCAATATAAATCGGTACCCGTTAGATGCTTTTGGAGTGATTGGGCCAATGATATCTATTACCCACATCGAAAAAGGCCATGGTGCTGATAGTATATGCAACTCTTAAGGTGGAGCATTTATCCTGTTCGCATAGATCTGGCACAAATGGCAACATCTAACATGTATGATACAATTCGCTTCTACTGTTGACCAGTAATATCCCATCCTCATGATTTTCTTGGCAAGCACATAGCCATTCACATAGGGGCCACATGCTCCCTCAAGCACTTCTTTCATTAGCATCTCTGCCTCTTTCCCATCTACACAACGTAAAAGCGTACCGTCAAACGATTGTCGATAGAACATAGAATCGCTCATCAAGTATTGAGCCGCCAATCTTCTAATTAATTTTTTATCCTTCCTCTCTGCTCCTTCAGGGTACATACCATGTTGTAAAAATATTTTGATATCATGATACTAAGACTTTTCATCACATGAACTTTCCATTGCTAAACAAAAAGTAGGCTTTTCTTCAATTTCAATTTTAAGTAGCTGAATCTCCACTCCTTTCGATATCTAAATTATTGATGCCAAAGTAGCAAGAACATCGGCAAATTGGTTTTGAACCTTTGGTACGTACATGAAGGTAATCATTTCAACTTAGTTATCAACTTGGCCAAGTGTTGGTGATAAGGCACTAATTTGGGGTCTTTCGTCTTATACTCACCCCAAGCTTGGCCTATAATCAATGAAGAATCTCCATACACCTATAATTCCCATATCTCCTCAAACAATGCGATTTTGAGCCCTAAAAAATACGCCTTATATTCTGTAATGTTATTAGTATATGGAAAAACGAATCTCACAGCCATTGGAAATTGTGTACCTCCAGGTGATACCAGAATTGCCCCTACTCCACATCCAGACACATTGGCTGCTCCATCAAAAAACATTTTCCACCCTAAAGATTTTTCGACTATTTTACCATCAGAATCATTTCTAGCTACTAGGACGTTTTCATCGGGAAACTCAACCCGTACTCCTTAAGAGGTATCTTCAGAAGGATTCTCCGCTAATTGATCCGCCAAGGCTTGCCCCTTGACTGAACTTTGGCTCACATACTTAATGTCAAATTCTGTTAGCAACATCTGCCACTTTGAAACTCTACCAATGAGAGCCGGTTTTTCAGCTAAGTATTTCAAAGGATCGTGTTGTGTTATTAACTCAATATGATAATACAGCATATATTGTTTGAGCCGATGCATAACCCAGACCAATGCACAACAGGTTCTTTCAGCTTCTGAGTATTTTTGCTACCCTTCTATAAACTTCTTGCTTAGATAGTAAACGACTTACTCTTTCCCTTCTTCATCCTTTTGGCTAAGCATGGATCCCATGGATTCCGACATTATGGTCAGGTACAAGAACAACGGCTTTCCAGGTTTAGGTGCTACCAATACTGGAGGTTTCATGAGATATTCTTTGATTTTCGTGAAAGCCTCTTCATATTCCTCACTCCAGCTGACCTTTGCGTTCTTCTTTAACATCTTAAAAAGAGGGCAGCATTTGTCCGTTAACTGTGAAATGAATCGGGCTATGTAATTTAAACGACCCAGCAATCTTCGCACTTCTTTGAGCGTTTGTGGAGGAAGCATGTCAATTATAGCTTTGGCCTTATCAGGATCGATTTCAATACCTCTTTGGTTGACTAGGAATCCTAACAATTTTCCTAACGTCACACCAAAGGTACACTTCTCCGGATTCAATTTCAAGTGGTACTTCCTCAGTCTATCAAACAACTTCCTCAGGTTTTCTAAGTGATCTTCCTCCTCTTTAGACTTCGCAATCATATCATCAACATACACTTATATTTCTTTATGCATTATATCATGAAAAATTGCAACCATGGCCCTCTGATATGTTGTACCTGCATTCTTCAACCCAAATGGCATCACCTTATAGCAAAATGTTCCCCAAGTCGTAATAAAAGTAGTCTTCATCTTATCCTCTTCGGACATCTGTATCTGATTATATCTCGAAAAACCATCCATGAAAGAGAATAGATAATTTCCAGCAGTGTTATCCACCAAGACATTAATGTGAGGCAATGGAAAATTATCCTTAAGCGTTACCTGGTTGAGATTTTGAAAGTCTACACACACTCTAACTTTCCCATTCTTCTTCATTACTGGAACAATATTAGCTACCCATTCCGGGTAATCCAATAATTCGATGAATCCAACCTCCAATAGTTTCTTCACTTCTTCTTTAATTTTTAGTAAGACGTCGGGTCGAAATCTCCTCAATTTTTACTTTTTTTGGTTTGACATCCTCCTATGTGGGCAAACGGTAGACTACAATTGATGGGTCCAACTCAGGCATATCTTCATACGACCAAGCAAACACGTCTTGATACTCGGCTAATAACACAATCATTTCTGTTTTTTGTTTCTCTTTTAAAATCACCCTAATTTTCAAATTCTTAGGATTTTCTCCGTTCCCCACATTAATTGTCTTAATCAGTTCATCAATAGTGATTCTACCCAATTCATGTTTTTGACATTCCTCTTGTATATTACTGTAGTCATCGACATCACCCTCGACGACTAACCTAGTAGAGCCGGAAGCGATATCGATATTTTCATTTTCTACCTACGCGAGGTATTCTTAGTTTTCGCTTGGTTCATTGAATCTGAATGAGAATATATAAAAAAATGCATGTAAACGAAAGAGAACTAAAGAGCAACATAGGAAAGAAACAAACTAAGATTTCATTCAATAAATGGAGGTATAGTCTCAAATGAGATGAAGGCCTAACTAATTTTGAATGAAAAGGTTTAATGATACATTTGAAACGATGACTATTAAAAATAAAAATTCAGAAAATACTAACTATGGGTCACCCCTTTACCCTAGGGAAGACCTGTTGCTATTCGCCGGGGTGGAGAATCAGTTGTTCAAATGATGCTGAACTTGGGTGGCGACCTTGTTGATCCTTCTTTATCAAATCCTCGGGCTTAAGTCTCTTCCCATATGAACGTCTCAGCTAGTGGTGGAAAGGTCATCGAGGCATGGTATAACCTATTACCTCCCTTACCCCTCGCTTGCTTCTTCTGGAATTCTTCCATCGAGGTAAGATTGTAACCAAGGCCATAGGTACCAATCTGGTCTTCCTTGAATCCCTTCCTTCTATCATCTTCTCTATCGGGACCAGTAATTATGTTCACTTCTTCAAACATTTGTAAACCCAGCTCCTCTTATCCTTCACTTCCTATGTAGGATATAGTTGTCTCCTTATAGATTTCGTAATCTTGATCTCCTAGAATTGTAATCACTTAACCATTTGAGATGAACTTCAATTTTTGGTGCAAGCTCAAGGGTATGGCCCCTACTATATGAATCCAAGGTCTTCCCAAAAGTAGAATGAAAGATCCTGGAATGTCCATGACTTGGAATCGAATAGTAAATTACTAAGGGCTAATACTCACAGATAGATCGATCTCCCATATGATCTCTCTTCTAGAACCATCAAAGGCCCTGACTGTTATGGAAAAAGGCTTAATTGTAGATGTATCAACACCCAGCAAATCTAAAGTGGCAAGTGGGCAAACATTCAACGATGATTCGCTGTCAATGAGTACCCTGATGACAACTATGTCATTACTCCTTACCGTGATAAAGAGTGGCTTTGTATGCTTATTCCCTTCCTCGCTCAATTCTTCAGCTGAAAATGAAATTTGGTCTATCGTAAGGATCGAATTAATAACCAGTCCCATTTTCTTAGTTGGGATCTCCCGAAGGACCTTTACTTCATTTAAAGTGTGAAACAAAGCCTTCCTGTATGGTTTAGATGCGATTAACAGGCCTATCAACGATATTTGTGCTGGAGTCTTACTGAGTTGATCCATGATTTTATACTCACTTGACTTGATCATTTTGGTAAAAGCCAATAGCCCCTTAATATGTTTGGTCGCCATCCTATCATTTGATTCTCCCAACATGACTTTCCCCCCCGCTCCTCTCTTGGATGATAAATATTTCCCGATCGAGTAATGCCCCCTACCAAAAGACCTGGTTTCTCCTGATTTACCAGGTGATAGTTAAATGGAGCATCCTTGTAGTTTTCTGGTGGCAACGACATGTGAAATGTATACTTCCTTACTTCTGGAGTCTGGTTGCTAGTATAGAACTCAAAAACCTTAGGCTTCTTATTTGCATCAATGAATTTGTCAGCACAGTCAACAAAAATCATACCAATTATCGGCCCATGGTTAGGTAATGGATTATTGTTAACATTAGGAACCGGGGCTTCTACAAAATCCAACCGCATTGTCCCTTCATCAATCAAGTCCTGAATCTTATTCCTCAGTCTCCAGCACGCATCAGTCGAATGCCCCACTTATCCATAATGGTATTTGCACTTTACTGTGGGGTCAAAGAATCTCGATTGATATTGATCACTAGGAAGTTCGTATCATATCAAATTATCCCTTCGCAACTTCTCGAAGACTTGACTCAAAGGAACCAGTATCTTAGTAAACTGTCTCTAAGGCCTGTTAGTTTGAAACTAATCTCTGTACTGTTGCTGAGCGGGAAATGGATTTGCCTTAAAAGCGACTTGAGCATTTGGTCTGGCATTTGAATTTACCATGCCAATTGTAGATTCTTTAGGCTTACTGCCGGCTGGTCTAGGACCAGATGATGATGCTGGTAGTCTTCTATCTGCTGGGTCTTACAGCTTACCGGAAGAAATGATACTTTCAATCCTACACCTAGCCGCTTCCACTTCAGCAAAACTGGATGAGGCCTGCCCAATGAGATGGGAGAAATACAGCCTCTCCAAGGTGTTAATGAAAGCCAATGTGAGCTCTTTCTTAGTTGTTGGAGTAAAGATTCTTGCAGCTAAGGACCTCCATCTTTGAGCTTATTCTTTGAACAATTCATTATTCTTCTTCCGTAGGTCAACCAAGTCCATCATAGTCGGGGCTACTTGCACATTGAATTTATATTGTTCATAAAATGCTCAAGTAAGTTTGTCCCATATATTTATCTGATTTAAATCAAGCTGGGCTTACCAAGTCAGGGCCGGTCCGGTCAGGCTATCCTAAAATGTCTGTACCATGAGTAGATCGTACTGAACATATTTACCCATCTTCCTGACATACAACCTGGTATGGAGCTTGGGGCAACCCATCTTATTATACTTTTCGAATTCTGGTACCTTAAACTTCTTAGGGTATGATCTCATGTCATACACGGAAAACTCTGTGATCCCTGCTTGTTCAAATCCATCACACCCTACAAATGCCTTCATCTTCTTAGTGATTTGTTATGTCAATTTCTTTTCCAGTTCTTTCAAGCTGTCAGTACTTGGCCCATGATCGACAGGTCTCGGGGCTACATACATGTCAGGTTCGAAGGTTGAGTTGTCTTTTAGGTAAACTCCTTCTGATTTGAATGGGTCTTTTTTATATTCGTATTATACTCCAAGAGCTTATGTATTCTTCCCATAAGGGGTTTTGGAACCTTCTTCATTAGCTGGTGCTGTAGCTTGCAACAAAGCAATGCTATATACTAGGAAGCTCATTTGTTCTGCCATCTTTTCCATAGCCCTTTCTATAGAACGAAACCGCAGCTTGGAAGGCTCATTGATGTCAGGGTCTCCATCATTTCCTTAAGTAATGGCCATCCTGGTCTGGGAACGTGTTCTAATCGGACTTCTCTGAAAGACTTGACGTTTGGGAGCTATCTTGAAATTTTACCTGAACTTAACTATTTTGAACAACTCAACAAAGGGTTAGTACATATTATATTTTCCTAAAAAAGGGTTGTTAATCGTACAAACATAAAATGCATGTCACACAAGTGCAATGAAAAATTAAGAATAGGGGGGAACCTTTGATGTGGCAAAACCTAACTAATTTTTATTAATTTTTGCAATTGTAAAGCTTTACACCTCTTATTCTGTTCATAAAAATGAATTCTAACGAAAACATAAAAAACCTAAAATCTAAAATTTTATCTCCTAATGGCTAGTAGGCTTATCCTATAACTTTCTCTTCTTTTGGATCATAGGAGCTTGCTCTTCTTTGCCCTTGGCCCTTTTCAGTTAAGCTTCCAATGCCTTTATCTTCTGATGATACTCCTTGCAACGGCTTTCTAACTCCTGCTCTCTTTTACTCTTCTTCTTTGGTTTAGCTTGAACTTCCCCCTTCTCTTTGTTTTCTTCCATATCTTTCAGCCCTTTTAGCTAATGATTGTTTGGCTCCTAGCTGGTATCCCACTAGTGGTAGGGGTGGTCTTTCTCGTGCACTAAAGAGCTCGAATGCTTTGCAGATTAGTTACTTTATCAACCATCGTCATACCGGGGTTAAAGAAGTCCAGCGAGGCAGCTTCTAATGATGGTGTGGGGATCATTTCCTCAATGAGTCCATTGGCTGGGACGTATGCAGTGTAGAGGTTGAAGCGGATCAGAGGAACCACTTTGAAGTCTCCACATCCTCTTATCATTTCCTTGCTTGCAAACCACCTAGGTGTCAACAACAACTCTTCCGCTTTCATATTCTGAAAGTATTGGACCCAGTAGTGGCTAGCTATATTTTCTAGCAGCTCGATTCTTTCTCCAAAAGATTTGATGAGATCATATCGCTGAGTAAACTTGGCCCAATTAAAATCAAGTTAGTAACTTCTCATGTAGCTAATGAACCAAACCACCATTAGGACCATATTAGTTTTCAGATCTCCTCATTTCTTTTTCTTGAGATGGCTTAATGACCAGATCTGCTCGACCAGAAGGGCCGAGACATATGATTTCCCTTCAAAGAATTAGGCTACGAGTTCTGCAATTCTAAAATGAACTCGACGCCTTTCATCAGTGAACAGGATAGTATTGAAGACTACCAATATAAAAGTCTTAACCCGTTACTGGTGCCACGCTTCAAAATTTGCACAAAAAACCTCGCGTTTATCTCTGTGGTTCAATTCAGTAGAAAACCAGTCCATGACATCCTCTAATCGAATGGTCTTTCCTTGATTTAGAACTTGGTTTATTTCAATTTTTCTGATTCCCAACAACTTGCTGAAGATCTTTGGTGCTGTAGCTTCTAAGTTTAGGACATAAATATCATCCGTAATTGTAGGAGCCCACAACAATTAGGAGTATTCTTCTAAGGTTGGGCTTAACTGATGTAGGCCCATATAGAAACTAGTGGATTCGGGCTCCCAAAGGTAGACTAAGGCTCGCACTAGAGTGATGTTCACAAGGATCTTCTATGGAGAGAGACTGGGCTCAATCTTATTCTTAATAAACTCCTGTTTATCAGGGCTGAAGAGTTGAAACCACGTTTGAAGCAGTTTCTATGGCCAATGCGGTAAGTGGAAATGAATGTCTTCAAAAGGCCCTTGACTTGATCCACCCATGACTAATCAAAATCAAAATTAAAATTACAATTACAATGTATTCTAAACTTTAGATAAAAAATTATTACAAATTATTTACAAGGGAAGATAACAATTACAATCACAACTTCACAACTGCCTTTATCTTCTTAGGTTTACCACATCATAGATTCTTGTGAGTTTTTGAAAAAGTTTTCATGTAATGTAAAGGGTGGGTTGTAAAGGTTCTCAAGTTCTGCAACAACTACGTTTTTCAAAGCAACGATTCTATGGTCACATCTGACCTTGAGTGGGGAAGCCTGATCGGCTCCGGAAGGTGGTTACCCCACAACATCTAAAGCTTACACAATGGTAGATGTTGTGGTTACCCCACAACATCTACCATGTATTTATGATGCAGAAAAGAAAAAAAAATAATAAAATAAATAAAAGATAAAAGTAAAACCCCTCAAAATTTCCTCTTAAATAAACTACTACAACTAAAAAAAATGTTAGTAAAAAACAAATAAATAAAATAAACAAATACATAAAATAACATACCTAAGTTTTTTTTTATTATTTTTTTTTTGAAAAATAATTCTATTTTCGGCAAATTCTAATGGCTAGCCCTCTAGCGGTTCCTAGTGGAATCACCAAACTGTCGAGTCTGATTTTTCGATTTTTGTTTAAAATTGATTTTCTCATTTCCCGATTAATACTAAACCCTAACCCATTTAATATTAATCCTCGACTAAAAAAATGAGAAATTTTGGTTTTTTTATTGAAAATAATTTTTGGAGTCTCCATTCGACCGAAGTCGGGAAAAGAAAAAGAAACCGTAACCAATTGGGTAGATTGATTACGATTTGGCTACCAGTCTTTGATTGCAATTTTAAATGAAGAACTAAAGGATTCCAAGTTCGAGAGCTAACCTATTAAACCCTTAACGGGTACCACTATTTATTTACCGAAATTAGGATTATTCTTCTAATTATAATATTTAAGAATAAATAAATAAATAAATAAAATCAAAAGAAAAAAGAACTTAAGTTTTTATATATTTTATCGTCACCCCAAAGGTGCCTACGTACCTGCTAGCCGAGATTAGACGATCATAGTTCTTTCCGAAAATTTTAGTGTGTTGATTGATTTTAATTTTTTAAAAACGACCGAGTTTACATTTTTGTTTATTTAAAAAAAAAAATCTAAAGGGTCCTAACACTTAAGTGTTGTTATTGTTTTATAAAAAATACTCTAAAAATCTAAAGGGCCTTTTATTAATTTTTATTTAAAGAAAAATAATTTCTATATGATAAATCCTTAAGTAAAGCCAAACCTAAAAAGATAATTAATCTTAACAACCAATAAGCTAATATATATAACTATCTACCAAAATAAAATAATTCTACACACGGACGCATGCACACGCACGCGTACGCACGCACACGCACACACACATGCACTCGCACGCACGCACACACACGCGCGCGCGCACGCACATACACACACACACACAATGCTAAATAACTAAGGACATAATAAAATACTAATATAGTATAATATAATAATAATAATAATAATAATAATAATAATAATAATAATAATAATAATAATAATAATAATAATAATAATAATAATAATAATAATAATAATAATAATAATAATAATAATAATAATTTGAAGAAACCGAACCTGAACTGTTTGTTCGATTGTATGGATGGAGTTCAAGCACGGACGGAGTTTAGGCATGGATGGAGTTTAAGCACGGACAATAGCATCTGTGAGATCAAGTCGTGAGCATCATCAAAGATCTATTGCCATGCTGCATGAAGTGATGTGCCTAGCGTTTATGTAAGCGTATGTAGATCGTGGACTGTAGTGTTAAATGCTGCTAACCACACGTAGACAATGGGTTGTTTGCGTGAGGTCAATAAGGAACGGTTTACATTTCGTGATTCAGTCGATGGTAGAGTTGCTATACAAAGCGTGTTTGCTGTTGGTTGTGTGGATCACAAGAGAAGGCTATAATTTGGGCGTAATGGTGCAGTACGTATGTGAAGATGGTGATCGTAAGTTGCTATTACAAGTGCCTGCTGTTGCAGTTGCTGTGGGATGCTATAGACGTGGCTGTGTATGTTCAGTAGTTTGGATATCAAAGGGTGGCATTCGCCGTAGTGTTGCGAGAAAAAGTGGATGGCTGTTAATGTTGGTGATATAAGGCAAATGCACCTATCAGTTTTAATATAGCGGATGTGAGTCCGAGTCAATCCTTCAAAGACTTCGAGTACTAATATTAACCTTAGCTTTATTATCTAACCGGAAAATTATGAAAGTTGAATTAATTAAAAATACTAAAATTAACAAACTAACTTATTTATAAGACTTGATTAAGCAATTGAAAAAGCGATAAAATCAAGAACGATTTCAAGAAAGTAATAACGTATTTAGGAATTATTTCCCCTAGAGTTAATCATGTGATCACTTAAAATATATTCAATTTAGTTTCTATTATTCTTGACCGGAAGGATTCACAACTAAAGTTAATACCTTTCTCAAGCATATTAACCCTAATCCTAAATTATTCACCGGAATCTTTTCACTTAGTAATATAATTTAGAATTGCATTAATGTATAATGAATTCCCATACAAATAATTAACTTTTCGGAAGAAACATGTATCTTATCTCTAAGTATACATGTAATTCTCTTCAATTATGTAAAGATCTAATTATACATGTAATTTCTCAATCAACATGCATAATATCATATATTGATATTCTAGAAATATCAATCAATACTTAAAAGACATAATCGAATCAAGTAAAAATAGAAACTTTATTGAAATTTCTAAATCAATCCAAGAATCACATGAAACCCTAGATTCCATAATCCTTAATACTCGAATTCTAAGCTATCATAATGAATCTAAAAATGACTTTCATCAATAATATAAAGTAAAACATGGAAACCCCTTTTGATTGATAAACAATCTCTCTAATCTTGAAGTTGATGTTGTTCCGCCTCTTTCTTGATGTTCTCCTTAAGTCTCTTTCTCTTCTCTTGTATCTCTCCGTTTCTGTAATGCCTCTCCTCTCTTTTGAAACCTTAAGATATCCTTTTATATGTGTATTACAAAAATTCTGTTTTCGTCACCAGACACGGCCTAGGACATGGCCGTATCCCCAGGTAGTGTAACTTTCTGCACTAAGGCAAAATTTTCTACACAACTTCAAAATTTCATAACTTCTTCATTTGAACTCCGATTTGAGTGAAATTGGATTCCTTTTCTTCGTTTTCGATCCTAAAATGCGTTCAAACCTAGAAATCAAAATTTTACTCTATTAAGTATCGATTTCTTTAAAGAAAACCAAAAATGTGAGGAAAATACTATAAAATCACCCTATGAAATATGTTTAAAATTAGAGTTATCAAATTTCCCCACACTTGAGCATTTGCTTGTCTTCAAGCAAATAAATTAAAACAAAACTTTTAGGACAAGAAACGCTAAACAAAATTTATCACTATTTAAGAAACCGGTGAACAAATATACTTGACCCGAAGAAAAGTAAGAAAATCATTCTTAACTAGCTTGCAATAATAAAGTCAACCAATTTCATCTGACCATATTCGAATGCTCCAACAATACTTAATACTAGAGTTCACTAGTTAATCTATGAAAATCAAAGTTTACCAAAGTCATTTAACCAAGGATTCTTAAACTAAAAATTGAATTTAACATCTCGCCAACTGAGAAAGAGTCATAAAAATTTTGTCCATTTAACTAAAGTGTATACAATTCTCTCTTCCATCTCACCAAGCACCATAATCTAAAACAAACACATTTTACATCCACTCATCCTCTAATCATCCCCCCTAGTTCATGCTTTTGTTGAGAGGTCTTTTAAATTTACCTTATTTAAGCACAATTGTGTTGGTAGAGGGCAAGAATCTCGCTCTTCTGACGGACCAAGACCGATCAATACCAACTTATTCCTTATATTGATAGCGGAAAAGAACCTTGCTCTTCTGATGGACCAAGGCTGATCCATATCAATTTTTTTCTTTTTTCTTTTTTTTTTTCATTAGAATTGACATTGGGACTCAATCTCGCTCTTTTGACGGACCAAGACGAATCCTTACCAATTTTTCTATTCATACACTTATTATTACTTTTGACCTCCAATCATTGTGATTTTTCAGGGGTTTTTCAAAAGAAGAATTTCATTTGTTTGTTTGCTAAAAATTATAGGACTCTTAAAAATTTCTAAGAGAAAGGTATACATAAAAGTAAATTTAAAAATAACCATGACTAACTCTCAACTAGTGATGTTGCTCCAATCTCAAATCCTAAAGTCCGAAGCTAAATAACTCGTAACTTTGCTTTCAAAAAATTTGACTAATCAATTCTAGTAAAGTACAATAAGGTCAATAACGATCAACATGATACAGTTGATTTGGCTCAACATTTGTTAATCACCTATTGTAAGTTAATTTAAAAATTAATTGGGTCAAATGTGAATAATTGGTATCCTAAACAGTAATAAATTCATATATATCCCTTCCCCATACTTAATAACGTACATTGTCCCCAATATACGACTAAGAAAGCACAATAGCAAGAGATGAAACAAGAAAAAACATCATAGGAAAAAAGGAAATACATGTATTGAAAAAGAAACTAATACTTCCCTACCTTGAAGCATAAGATACTCTAGTGGAGAAAGAGTGGCTAGTAGCTCGACAATAGTGCGCTCATGATTAGAACATGATGTAACAAATGTGGATCTCCTTCAAATGATCTACTTTTCACGATTTTCCATTGACGACCTGAGAAGAAACATTGAATCGGGTTAGATTTGATGAAGAAATGTGTTGATGAAAAGTAAATCGTGAGAAAAATAAGAAGAGAAGAAAAAAGAAATATGTGTTGATGTATGGAGGTGTGAGAGAGAGAGTGTGTTTAATTTAAATAAAACGGTCGTATGCAAAAATCATATGAGTTTGGGTCGACACGGGCTCGGACACGACCGTGTCCCTTGCCCATGTAACAATCTGTGTGAGTTGTGTGGAGTCTGGTCGGATACGGGCTGGGATACGACCATGTCCCTTGCCCGTGTAACTTTCTGTTCCCGTGTATATAGACTGGATGAACACGTGCTGGGACACGACCATGTCCCATGCTCGTGTAACATTCTGTTTGCAGGTAGGAAATTCTGGGCGCACACAGGTGGGGACAAGACCGTGTCCCTCGCCCGTGTAACTGTCTGTGCCCACGTAGTGAATCCAAAATCTGGGTGGACATGGGCTGGGACACGACCGTGTCCCACGCTCGTATAACTTTCTATGGGTGGGCAATTGTGAAGATCTGGATAGATACAAGCTAAGACACGACCGTATCCCTAGCTCGTGTTAAATTTTTTTTTTAATTTATTTATTTTTTTAAGTAAAAATAGAAACTTTATTGAAATTTCTAAATCAATCCAAGAATCACATGAAACCCTAGATTCCATAATCCTAAATACTCGAATTCTAAGTTATCATAATGAATCTAAAAACGAGTTTCATCAATAATATAAAATAAAACATGGAAACTCCTTTTGATTGATGAACAATCTCTTTAATCTTGAAGTTGATGTTGTTCCACCTCTTTCTTGATGTTCTCCTTAAGTCTCTTTCTCTTCTCTTGTGTCTCTCCGTTTCTGTAATGTCTCTCCTCTCTTTTGAAACCCTAGGATATCCTTTTATATGTGTATTACAAAGATTCTGTTTTTGTCACCAAACACGGCCTGGGACATGGTCGTGTCCCCAGGTCGTGTAACTTTCTGCACTAAGGCAAAATTTTTTACATAACTTCAAAATTTCATAACTTCTTCATTTGAACTCCGATTTGAGTGAAATTTGATTCCTTTTCTTCATTTTCGATCCTAGAACGTGTTCAAACCTAAAAATAAAAAATTTACTCTATTAAGTATCAATTTCTTTAAAGAAAACAAAAAATGTGAGGAAAATACTATAAAATCACCCTATGAAATATGTTTAAAATTAGAGTTATTAGTTGGCGATGCGGGTTATGTTGAAAAATAATGTCTGTCGAAATCCCAGTGTCAACTAAGATCTTTTTAACCTTAAAGTTGACAATTCTTACATTAATTACTAATACATCATCGTAGGGCCTTTGCACGCCTTAGAAATTCTCTTTTATAAAAGAGATAGAATTGTCAACCTTGACCTTCTTACCCTATACATTACAAACATATTATATGACTTTAGTTGAGTTTGAAGAGCTTAACCGACCTAAAGTGGAAGGTCTACCAATAATACTGTTATTACACCATTTGATGCTTTATTACTACCTCTGTCTTTTGCATCTCTTTTAACCTGAAGAGGCTGTGCTGGATTTTCCTGCTCATCACATCATCTTTGGGTTAGCCTTTAATGTTCTTGTCATCATGTTTGCCTAAATACCTTCGTTGGATTGCATTCTCAATTGCCTTCTTGAGTTGAATACATTCGTCAGTGTTGTATCCCTATTGTGATGAAAATCACAATATTTGTTGGAATTTCTATGTAACGGATTTCCTCTCATTCATTTTGGCTACTATAATACCCCTCCCTCTAGTTATGTACTTCCATCAATATGTTTGAAATTGGCCAATTAAGTAAGGTATGAACTGAATAGGTTAGGATGCATAGCCTCTTCCTTTCACCATTGCTTCCTTTTAAAAATTGATCATTACGTATACCAAGTCGGTCTTTTACATTCTTGTTCTTGTCATTCTTCAAATCTCCTCTACTTTAATCAACTTCATGCTAAGCTTTAATATTATCTTCCTGTCTAATATAAGACGTGGCCTTAGCCTTAAATTCAACAAAAGTTTTTGACTTGTTTTTTGCTAAACTTAAAGAAATCTTTGTATGGTTTGACTCCATCGATTACCGTGTTAAGAGATACACTTGTAAAGAACTTAAGGATCTGGACCATCTGAACCACAAACCAAGCTAAGTAGTTTCTAATGGACTTATCGAATCTTTGTTTTATGGTGTTAAGGACATGAATCCTTAATAGAAAACTTACTTGCAAGGAAGTGCTATAAGGACACTTTTACTAAGTCATCAAAACATGAAATTATATTCGACTTCAAATGTTTAAACCATGGACTTGCCACATTCCTCAGAGTTGAAGGGAATACTTAACAAGTTACGGCATCACTTAAGCCATGCGACTTAGCCAAGTTTCGATAGTATTTAAGATAATCCTTGGATCCTTTGCTCTCTCATATCTTTCGAACTGTGGCAATTTAATGTGTCATGGTATTACTTTCTTTAATATTTCAGGAATGAAAGTGCTCCCCTTTATCTAAAATTGTTTGCTAGTTGAAGTAAAGGTGCTAACTTGTGATGGTCCTACATAGTGCACCTACTATAGTTATTTTCCTTTGTCGACCTTCCTAAGAGTAGGAGTCAAAGGGCCAAGTTTCATCTTAACCCGCTTCTTGGGTAATTTAGGAGAATAAACCGAGTTATCGGAATTTTTGGCATTGTCATCTCTATGCGCTAGGTCCTGGTTTAGCTAATTATTTTTACGAAGAAGATTTGGAATCTCGTCATTGTTCTTATTAAGTTCCTAATTCTCATTGGCTAAATCAGCGCAAAGCTGCTTCAATCTAGCGAAACGTTACTTATCAATATACTTGCTCCCCTTTTAAAGGAGTTGGGGAGAAGAACCAATACTTGTATTCTTTGTCATTCTTATTTTTTCCATGTAGGTAGATAGTTGAAAACAAACGGCACCAAATGTTATTGGTCGATTTTGGTATTAAACTTTGATCCTGAGGAAAAGAAAGGTTATAGGAAGTACTGGGGCTCGTCTAGTATAGCCACTCCGTTCCCTAAGTAAGTTTATGTTCAAAGGGAATAAGTAAGAAAGCTAAGTGTATTTGAAAGTGTTAGAGAGTTCTTATAATGCTTTCTTTTTCGTATTTATAGGCATATATTGAATATCTATAGTAACAGGTAGTCTTTGGTTATGGATCATGTAGTAACTCTTTAATTAAGAATATGCTTAAAGAATAGGAGTAGTAGGCGGTTGTGTAATGAAGTTATGCAAAGTCGTAACTGTTTGGGCCACAACTGTTCGAGCTGCAACTATTAAAGTCACTTTTCAAATTTAAACCAAATATATAAGCAGTTTAGGCCCTTAAGTCCATTAAATGTGCGGAGCCATTGAAGGGCTAAAATGAAAATAGTAATGATCAACCGTTCAACAGTTGAGGAGCTGAGCAAAATTATTGGGTAAAATTCTACTATCAATAGGAAGGAACATAAACACTATCTTTTAGATGAAAAAAAGATATTGAAAGGAAAAAAAAAATAGATTGAAAAAGAAAATGGACAAAAAAATACGTATTTGAATAAGAAGAATTTAAGAAGGAATAATTATAGATAGAAAGTGTATTAGATATTTTTTTAAAAACTTACTAAAGTATGAAAATACCTCTAATATTTCAAACATCTTTTTAATAAAAGGGTATTAAAGTAAATTTAATTACTTTTCTTTCCAATTCTCTCCAAATTTAAAGGAATCATTTTCTTTGAGGCTTATGGAAAATTTTGAATTAAAAAATTCTTTCTCCCTTCTTCCTTCCTTTTTCAAACAAAGATAAGGAATTAGAGAGTAATTATTTTTTTCTTAATTCCTCCCCTCTCTTTTCTTATGCTTAATCCAAACATAGTGAAAAAGGAAAACTTTTTGTTCTCTAAAGGAGGGGAAGATGTAATAAGAGAAGAAAATTTTCCCTGGGACCTAAAAAAATAATCCCCTCTAATATGAGAGAATTAAGGAGAAATTTAAGCAAAATGACAAATTTACCCTTTAAAGAAAAGCATCTTTTTAAGATGCAGGAACTCTTATGGTATTTTAATAAAACCAGCAAATGCCATAGTCATGTTACGGATGCTAAAAAACTTACTTTTTTTTTTATATAAGATAAAAAAGTTATTCCTTTCATATAGAAATACACATGAACTTCTTATTATTATTTTTTTCTGCAGAACGAATGAGTATAAATTTTGATGAAAGAAAATATACTTAATATGAACACTTGTTGAGAATAGGTATTTTCATGATTAAAAAACATTATAAAGTTTAAAATTTAATAAAACCAACAATTTATTATTAAAGAGAACATATCTCATATGAGTATTGTAATGATGTCCAAAAGTAATAATACGTGGGAAAGTGGCAATTAAGAAGATAAGAAATAATAACCTGGGAAAAGTGAACACGAAGAAATGGTAGTTAAAGTAAAAAATGTTAGTGTAAACATTGAAAAAAAAAATGTTAAGAAAGGATTGGGTGTGATGACGTGGATTTGAATTTTGAAAATATTAAATAGATTATATTAAAAATATAAAAAAATGGGTATAAAAAAATTGAGCAAAAGTTAATAAATTTATTCATATTATAATATTTTTATAGTTTTTAAAAAATGATTTAATAGTTATTTTTTTATTATGTAATATTAAGTTCATGGTCTTATAGTAATTTCAAATGCAGCAGTTATTTATGCCACTTTAAATATAAATAATATCGATAAATAATTATATTATTGAGTTCTCTTCTTGATCAAATAAAAAAATTTGTAATATTTCCCTTTATTTTCTTTTTATCTCTAATTTTTTCCTTTATCCTAATTCCTTCTTTTTTTCATCATTGTCTACGATTTAAAAAAAAAAATTCTATTCATTTTCACCTATCAATAAAAGTTATACTTCCTTTATTTACTTTTTTTTTTTCTCTAAATTATCTTTCGCGGACTTCCCTCCATTTTACTTTGACTTGAAATTCCGCAGCTCCATCTTGAGTCGGCTGTGAGTTGTCAAATATAGGAACAGAATCCAAAGTAGGAAAAGTTATAGAATGCAGAAAAAGGAAAAGAGAGGGAAAAACATGACATCATGTGAGGTAACACCACTTGCCCACTCATCCCTTTTATTCCTTCCTTTCATTCGATTACAAAGTTGGAATTTTTTGAAAAAATTAGGCCCTTCCATTTCCAAAGTTTTTCATCTACCCCCTTTCTTCCCCGTCAACGGCCACCTACCCTCACCTTCCATCTCTCTTCCTCCCCCTCTTAACCCCCCAACCAACCCACCACACACCACCACCCCACCCCCCACCAGCCACACCCCAACCCCCCCAATTCACTGTTATGTGCTTCCATGTCTAATTCTAGACAGGTTATGGTACGGCTTTCTTCTTCTACTTATTACTCGTGCTTAATTTCACAGCTCGTTAAGGTTTGATGCTTGCTTTGTGCTTTTTGATGCTTTAACTGTTATGTTGTTGTCGGCAGTTTTTAATAGTTCATATTCAACAGTAATTAGTAATAGTGTTATGCTTCTTCTTTTTAACGTCCATCATTTGCAGTATCATGGTGGTTACATACACTGTTGTTTCTTCATTAATAAGTTTAAGGCTTTGAAATTCGGTATGCTTGCATTACGGAAGCGGTTTTGGGTAGTTTAATTGTTTGAATATAGTGCTCTCTTTGGGTTAAGATTGTATTGGTAGTTTGAATTTTTGTTTTTCCCTTACTGAATAAACTGTGTTTTAGAAATTACTTCTTAGTTAGACCGGCCACTCCTGGATTCACGAATCGCTGAATTAATTAACTGCGGCTTGTGTTGCATATTTTTTAAAGGCAATAGGAGGAGCACCGTCCCTCCTATTGCCTTTTCTTTCTTCACAAGTTTCTCCACTAGGCTGCCCTGGGTCAGCTTGTGGTGCAGTTCATATTGTGTAGGTGACCTTATCATTTGCTTTGTTATGTTAGTGTCTAGACTTCTACTTTTGGATGGACCCAGTGGATTGTTTCCACTTTGTGGTGTTTTCTATTAATTTTGTGTTTTATATTTCATACTTTGATGATGTCTGCCAATTGATTCGATATTTGTGATTCTAGATATGTTTTTATTATAGGTATTTCGTTTCACTTTTGTTTGTTCCTTGTATTGGATGGTTGTTGAACCTTGTACATCTAAGGAATAATATTTGCAGGTAAAGTGAAAATGTTCTGTTAATGTGTTGCATGTTTTTGTTTTTAGGTTGGTGAAATTATTTGCAGAAGCTTGAGATCTTGTTTCTTTCAATTATGATGGCTACCCACATTCCCTAGTCGATGGGGATTAGAGTTGAGAGGATGGGAAGGTTGAGTTATCTCTAATCGAGTTGTAAATAAAAGGAAAAGACAGAATATCCAATCAATAATACTCTGTTTATTTTTATCCTTTGTGTGAGAAGATCCAATTGTGCGATACTTACTTTTCCCAGCAAGAATGACTCCCACTCATGATGAAAAAGCCAACGAGGATATTATGGAGCTCAAGAATGTTGGAAAGAAGAGTCCAGTTACTTGTGATCTTGATATGTCGACATCTCGTAGAACACTTTTGAGTGATGACAGTTCTCGTCTTGGTTTCTCCAATGCCTTCAGTAATCTTCCTGGTAGAGTGAAATTTCTCAAAGTTGGTTCTGCTTCTGCTAGATTTAAGCGCTTAGCAAGTGAAAGGGATGAGATATCACGGTCTGTGAGACCTTTGAGTAGTCATGGCATCAGAGATCGTCTTGCTGCTGCCTTTTCTCGAAAAATTGACTGGAGTTCTTTAATCAAAATGTGCAAAGAATGGATAAGAGACCCAATGAATATGGCTCTTTTTGTGTGGATTATATGTGTTGCAGTTTCAGGGGCAATCTTATTTCTTGTCATGACAGGAATGCTGAACAGTGTACTGCCAAAGAAGTCACAAAGAAATGCTTGGTTTGAAGTAAATAATCAAATTCTAAATGCACTCTTTACTTTAATGTGTTTATATCAACATCCAAAGCGGTTCTACCATCTTGTTCTTTTATGTAGATGGAGGCCAGAAGACATTTCTAGGTTGAGGAAAATTTATTGCAAGAATGGAACTTACAAGCCCAATGAATGGGCACATATGATGGTAGTTGTAGTCTTGCTTCACATAAACTGTTTTGCTCAATATGCTCTTTGTGGTCTGAATTTGGGATTTAAAAGATCTGAACGACCGGCCATAGGAGTGGGAATATGTATATCAGTTGCAATTGCTGCACCTGCATTTGCTGGTCTTTACACCATTATTAGCCCTCTTGGGAAGGATTACGATTTTGAAGTTGATGAGGAAGCGCAAATCCAAGCCAGTCCTGATCAAAGTATGGGGCTGGACAAGTTTCGGCGGAAATCACTTGAAAGGAGGTACTCATTTGCTGTGCAAGATGAGGGAAGAACAGTTGAAACTACACCGAGGTGGAGTGGAGGCATCTTTGATTTTTGGCAAGATATTTCGTTAGCTTATCTTTCACTTTTCTGTACCTTTTGTGTTTTTGGGTGGAACATGGAACGGCTAGGGTTTGGGAACATGTATGTTCATATCGCAACATTCATTTTATTCTGTATGGCTCCCTTTTGGATCTTCAACCTGGCTGCTGTGAATATTGACAATGAAGCTGCCCAAGAGGCTCTTAGCATTACCGGAGTCATCCTATGTGTCTTTGGTTTACTTTATGGTGGCTTTTGGAGAATCCAAGTGAGAAAGAGATATAATTTGCCTCCTTACAACTTCTGTTTCGGCAAGCCTTCAGTTAGTGACTGTGTATTGTGGCTATGCTGTTGCTGGTGTAGCCTTGCTCAGGAAGTAAGAACGGGGAATTCCTATGACATAGTGGAGCAAAAGTTTTACCTAAAGAATGAGGATGGTGACCAAGTACCACCATCACCTTTGCCTTGCGAGGAGAGCGTGTATCAGCACAGATCAGGCTCTAGTTCTCCTTCTGAGAATGGCTATACTACAAGTCCCAGGAAAGTGTCACTAGGATATCAAAATCCAGATGAGAGGCTCGCTCCTGTGAAGGAGGAGACCTGTGGAGAATGTAAGGATGAAACCATGAGTGCACCTAGTCCACTTTCTATTCAGAAAGAAGCTCCTTAGTCTTGGGTTATTCTGATGTTGCACAGAGGTAATATAATTTGTGATTCACAGGTTTTGTTGTAATATATAGAGTGTTACCTATTTGTCTTATTTGTGCCAGAACCATAACTGGAAATACCATTTCATCATTTTCTTTAGGGCCAGCACAGCTTTATATGGTGATGTACTGACATTGTGAAGTGCTTTTTAAATGTTGATAGGAAATATATATATATATATATATATATACACTTTTTTCACTGTACTTTTCAGATTGAGGGGCTTCAGAAATTGGATGGATCCATCCTAAATGGATTTTCGTTCACTTCGTTTTTATTGAGTTTGCATTTAGAATGATACTGAAAACCAAATTTGTAATAGGAATGAAGGAATGGCACGGATGATGTGTGCATATTGTTTCTTTCCAGACAAAGTTATTAGGACATCCATGGACCAGTGAAGGTTCATATAATCAGTGTAAGTGTCAATGGTAGTGGTGGCTACAAGTGTGATGGGCTTTGTAGGGTACATTTTGGGACCAAAAAATAGTAAGTTGTAGGGATAACATGAAACATCAGTTGTACCTTTTGATACAAAAATCCTTATTTCATTTTCATGTAGTAGACCTCACATAGAACTTGCCCGTGTGACTGGAGTATTTTAAGATAACAATTGTCCTCATAGGCAACCACAATAAACAGTACAATTGCGGTGTACTTTACTAAAGTGAATGACCACCAGTTTTTCTTTGCATCATAAATCACTGCCAATCTAAGGGGGCAATGGACTCCTCATTCTCTTCACCAGCTACATTGAAGCAATATTTTATCACCTAAGAACCAAAAATGTCTTCTGCGGAGCATATCTGCAGCACGGTGCCATTTATCAGTTCTTGCACTATACTGAATGACTGGTCTAGTAGATCTGTTCAGCAGGTTGTTCACACCAAGCAAGTAGAGGTGGCATCTATTGAAACTGCAGGCCTTCGAGAAATTCTCTAGGTATGGAAGGAAGAGGCTGCCATAGTTGATAAATTGCATCAAGGGCATGCCGTGAGATATTGCAATCTGGATCTCTTTTCATCACATATGTCCGCTGTTCTGCAATTCCAAGGCGCTTCCTTAATGAGTATAAGAAGTTATCTGACAGAAGGCAATGCCACCTTTTACAAACGAGGAGTTGAGATTGCTCCAATCTTGGAAACCTGATGAGGCACGCAATAATAAGGTCATCAGGTAGTCCTGGAAGTAGAGAGCTTCTTTCTCCCCTCGTGCTGGTCTGTTCCTAGATCGGTCAAATTACGGTTTGATTTCAGGAGGAAGGCAAAGCTTTGTTCCGGGAACATGTTTGGCCAGAAATAGTTTTAAGTCTTGAACAATTACATAAACAAATCATTTATACAGCTCAACTAAAATTGAATCGTGAACATCGTCTCGGCTCTACTAACATGTAGAATGTCGAAATTCCTGATATCGAGGGGCAGAATTCTGGGACAGTACTGCTTAGATGCTGACAAAAAATTGTGGATGAAAATATATATATAAAAAGCCTCCACACAGTAGCTTTTAAGTGAAGTTACCAAAGAACACTTTTTTTTTTTTTTCTTTAGTGGATCAATGTTTAGCAAATTGTAGAGGACTAAATTTAAGTTTAGATTTTAAACCCATTAATTAATTGGATTTTATTTTTTAGGTTTAGGTGATGAGATCCAAAGAGTCAAGTTTAAATATTCGGGATAACTAAGGAAGATTTGGTATAATGGATTTGAAATAGGTTCTATTTGATTAGTCTATCTGATCTAATTGTTTTTTATTTGGCTTATACTAAAATAATAAATAAAGCCTTTATTTAGGTTTAAATCCATGAAAATAGTCAATTTGAGATCCATTAGTAAATGGTTTCAATCTTAACTATTGATCACCATCATAATCTAACGAATGGGATTAATTACCATTTTCTATAAATATTCCATTCACATCCTCATTTGAAAAGGAGAAAAATCCTTATTAACACTGTTATTTTATCAGAACCTTGTTTCAAAGATTAAATACTTAAATACCTTAAAAACTCTACCTTATACTTTACTAATCTTGGAGTTTGATGTCGTTGTGTTTTTCTACTTATCACCATACATATTAAAGCCTCATCAAAATTGTTTACTTCTCCTCTTTATACTTCTCTCTCAATTATCTTACACAAGTCGCACAAGTCATTTCTCTAGTTGCATGAGTAATACGACTTTTTACGCGGCACACATGTGACCATTGCATCCGTATTTGCACCCCCATATTTTCTAGCGACTCTACTAGAGAAGAAGGATTTGATACTCACATTATGGTACCTCTAAGGTGAAGACAACTTAATCTTATTAATGGAATTAATCAAGAGCAAGATGTTGTTGCTGTGACCAATAACCAAAATCTACCTCTAGTTGGAGGCATTAATCAAGGAAATGGTACGTAGGAAGGTATACTTGACAATGTGCAACTAATGTGTGAGTTACAAGAGACTAATTGGAACTTAAGCAAACTCATAGTAATTTTTGTTTAATGTACGTCTACTTTGGTTACCTTTGTTGCTGTGCAACATGGAGCAACTTCCTCAAATCCTTTTAATATGGTGCAAGACCATACTTCACTTAACCCTCCTATTGTCAATGACCAAGTCACTCATAGAGTTGAGAAGCAACTTCCTGTAGTGGAACCCATAGCTATGCAAGATTCATTAACTGAAGTAAGGAACCAAAAAGTTCAACTTGGAGGCTTATCATCCTCATGCGCTATACCACGTATCACAATTGTTAACTCTTTATAACTAACGCCAATGAATCCCATGCCCACAAGCTCTACACCTGTAAACTTGGTGCCGGTGCGCTTCACTCCTATGATGTTAATAAGGGCGGAGACATCTACTTAGAGGGGCTTATTTATGACCAAAAAAGATTTGGATGTATATTTAAAGGAGATATAAGCAAAGTATATGGTTGAGGTACCAAAATTAAAGCTTTTATATCACCAACATATTATTGCAAAGGTATACCCTAAGGACTATGTTAGTTCGAATTTTACGTTGTTCAATGCAAGAAAGGGAGCACCAAAGAATACTTGTTAAAGTTCATCAAGACCTTAGAAATATATTGTTTAGATGATAATTTGAAACTAAAGAAATTTTCTAAGTCACTCATTGAAAAAGCATACACTTGGTATGTTGACCTTCTCTTAAGGTAAGTCGATTTACGAGAAAACATGTGCAAGATGTTTTTAGAGAAGTTCTTCTCTAATAAAGAAAGAGTCACTCTTATTGACATGGGGAGGATCCAATAAAAGCCTAAGAAAGATCTCATTGATTACATTAAGCGCTTTAAGGAGTGTTCCTTAGACATACAAGATATTTGTGATGAAAGAGAGTTAGTTAAGATTTGCATTCCAAGAATGTTTACTGAGTATATAGTGCATCTTAAGAACCTCTTGTTGGTTTCTTTCACTGTATTGGTTGAGAATGCACAAAGGACTAACAATTTAGTAACACGACAAAGAGGTGAAAATGTAAGTACACTATCAGTGAGCTTAGTTAAAGAGGAGGATCCAAGGGGAGCTTAGAAATTTAGAAGTGAGAAACTTATAAGCACTAAACCATCTTTGGTATACCCATGCTCAATAGGAAAAGTGCACACACTCCTCGACCAATGGCTACATGATGGGAATATTAGACTCTCAAAGGTTTTATGTTTACCTACAAATGAAGAGAAGAGCGATCGTAAGTACTGCAGATTTCACGAGAGTGTAGGGCATTCTATGAAAGATTGTTAGACTTTTAAGAAGATATTTAATAAGCGAGTTGAAAATGGAGAACTGATTGTCGAAGATAATGATGTTAAGAACAACCCACTTCTAGCTCATAACACCAAACGTAGTGTTGTGAATGTTATCATTCATGATCCCACAAAGATGGAAAGTATGGACGTATAGCCAGTTGAGGTGCGCAAAGTTAAGTATGAAGAACTTGAGGTAAAGACAAATGGAGATGGTAATACTACTCTTGCTTTATTGAAGACTGCCAATATAAGGAATTTCTTTGATTTACTTGGCTTTGATGAGTATGCTTGGTTCAAGGCGGCAACTACACTCATGAGGATCTTGTAAGGTTAGTACAGGAAACATCCTATAGCATGTCGTACATAAGGAATCACTTTAGTGAATGAAGGTGCAATTACATTTACTAATATTGACATTCGTACAATGAATCCTAGCCACAATTGCCTTCTATATGTCAAAAACATACTCGATGGTCATTCT
This sequence comes from Lumnitzera racemosa, assembly GCA_024138005.1. Taxonomy (NCBI): domain Eukaryota; kingdom Viridiplantae; phylum Streptophyta; class Magnoliopsida; order Myrtales; family Combretaceae; genus Lumnitzera; species Lumnitzera racemosa. Next base: position 39,995,050 of record JAMXBC010000007.1, read on the forward strand.
ATCAAGAGGACATTTATTGATAATAGATCTTCACTTAATGTTATGCTAATGTCAACTTTTAAAGCTGTAAAAATAAATATTCGAAACTTAGTGAAATAACCAATCACACCAAATAGCTTCTATAAGTCTTCTATGAAGACAATGGGGCTTGTTGAAATAGATTTTGATGTTGGACTTATCCATAGCTCCACATGGTTTCATACGATCTATGCACTTGTATCTTGCCATCTCCTTATAGGAAGAACATAGTTGTATAATCACTACATGATACCCTCAACATGGCATCAATGTGTAAAAGGTCATTGGAATGAGTAAGACATCTTCATTCCTACGACAAAGAAACCATACGTAATGAGTCTTACTTTGTTGAAGCAACATTCTTTGATGAGCATGTAAATGAAGGGGAGATACCCTTAGTAGAACACCTTGAGGCATGACTGCTCATAAGGGAAGAAGCTTAAACACGAGCATTTAAGAAGAAAAGGATGTGCGGTTATCATAAACGAGTGAAGAAATGCAAGTGAACAAATAATATTATGAAGGAACAAAACACTTTATAAACTAGGAAGTACAAGAACATTTGACACTTGGCATATGCCCTTATCATATCTATCTTAGTTATCTTTTCATTTTATGTGTAAACTCATCGATATACGCTTCATGCCAATGACGGAAGTTCTTTTTCCCATGACTGAATATTTTCTAATGAGAATGTCATGAGTGTTTGTATATTTTCATTTTATTACTATTGTTGTTGCAAAGTAAAAGACTTGTCTCTTTAGCATGCAAAATTAATTTCATAAAACAATTTATGATTGAACAAAGGCAACTAAACCCCTCGATGGATCAAAAGAAGGTGATAATGAATATAACATATAGTCTACACATCGTTGCTAGTTAGTAAAAGCTTGATGTCCTAAGTACACGATGGTGAACTTGGCTTAAATGTTGCGAATTAATAGGAGCACTGGCTCCTAAACATACATCATGCCATGATAATCATATATAGCTTTGATGCTATCTAATTTCTATGTTTCTTACCATCAATTACTAAAGACAATCTCATTGATAAGCATTTTAACATAATGACATTCAAACCCAGGTGACATCTAAGTAAGCCATGCTATGCAGTCAAGTAGTGGGAAAACCCCCCTTAACTAATGATAAAAAATTATTAATCATAGGGAATCAGTGCCATTATCCTTATGTATGTGCAATTGAACACCTCTTCAAAAGGATCTTCTATATGTTATCATTAGTAAGCAAAAGTTTTGCCTCAATGTGTGAGATCTCTTAGATCACTAAGTCTAAGCATGTCTCGCAATTAAATCTATTCTACAAGAGATCCCCTTAGATTATTGAGTCTAACCAATCTCACAATTATATCTATTATACAAGAGTCCCCTTAGATAAATGAGTCTAAGTAGTCTTGAAATTATGTCAATCCAAAATTTGAAACTTATGATTACTTAACACTAGTATAACTAGGTCGAGCCTTTGCTCCCTATTGCCTAGTGTCATTTTTTAAGAAGAAAGAAGAGATAACAAGACAATCTTATTACTTCATGCTAGACAATAGTGCTGCTTAGTTAAGGCATTGCTCCTAAGCGAGTGAAGTCCTTAACATATGCTTCTTACTATCTATCAAGACATTGCAAGTCACTTATGGGATCGAAGCAACCCTACTACGTTATTATCTAACACATTACTGCTTAGTGAAGAGTTATAGCTTCTAAGTGCATAATGAAAAGATACTTTTATAAGATTCAACGAAAGCGTCAAGGAGATAAAAGAGCACAAAAGTCAGTCAATGAAATTCATTGTTATTGATTTCACATATTCAAGTACAACTTGTACTCATAAGGAGATATAAGATTTACAACTAACTAATTAAAAAGATCGTATGAAACAAGGCTTAAGACAATGTCTACCATAAGTGGTATTATGGCTCTTAAAGACTAGCGTACTACAACACAACATTAGGTCCTCAATGGTGTCATAAGGGAATGAGGTGCATCAAAACTCGTCAACTTACCCCTTCTCTACAAGTTAATAAATGGGGGAGGAAAATTATAGATGGATGTGATATATGAAGAGATTATTCTTATGTAATGATGATTGTTTCTCATAATATTTTCTTTATACGATACTCTTTATGCATGATATTCGATGTGCGCATGTTCATAAGGCTTAATGCACATGTGCTCATGATGCTCAAAGCTCATGTACGCATAAGGCTCAATGCACATACGACACTTGATACATGAATACTCCTAATGTTCAATACACTATGCTAATTTACAACATCCCCCTTTGCCTAATTTTAAGGATAACACTATTAGAGTTCAACATACGAGACTACTCCTATACAATGCCATGTTGCCTCCTCCTGTTGATTCTTGAAAGTGGTAACAATGCCTACATGCAGTTGCTATCACTTGGAGGAGGAAGAAGGGGTAATTTCATATGAAAACCAAGGAAAGTAAGTAAATTAGTAAAGTGAAGTACAAATGGAATAAAAATTGTATAACTATACAAGTGGAAAGTTGAAGAAAAAATGACAAGGGCGGTACAATGAATGAAGCTTTATTAAGGACTCACATTTAATTAGAACATTTGACTCACTCATATTCATATCAGATGACTCATGCTCAACTCATATGTTCATGATAATGTTCAATTTACATGTTTGACCTACAAATGCTCATATGTGTTCATATTAGAGAAATTGTGTTCAACTCTTATGTTCACCTTACTTATGTTTATGCTGGAGGACTCATATTTGATTCTGGTGTATAAAGCTCATGTCTAGATTGAGCCTCATGTTGTGAATGTTTAACTTGTATGTTCTAGCACATGTGTTCATGTTAGAAGATTAATGTTCAATGCTTTATGCTCAACTTGTTTAATGGCTTATGTCTTTTCACATTTATGTTAAGAAGGCTTATGATTTGATGACTTGCTTTCTACTCACATATCAAGCACTATGAAGTTAAGGCTTATATGATGCTCAAGCCTTATGTCATGTTTAGGGGTTATATGGTGTTTACGTCTTATATAATGTTCAGACATTAAGCCATATTGAAGAGTCAAGTGGTGCTTAGGCTCCACATCATGCTTAAACCTTAGGTCATATTCAGACCCCATGTTACGCTTAGTCCTTTCATTGCACTTAGGGCTTGTGACGTATTCAAGCCTCACATCACGTTTAGGCCTCATATCGTATCATATTCAACATGCGTAACATATTTAAAATTCATTTCATATTTAAAGCTCATGCTACATTTACAGATTACATTGTGTTAAAGACTTATGTCAAGTTCAAGGCTCATGATTATGACTCATGCTCACTCACATTTAACTCTAATGTTCAAGACTTGCATTTGTTCTCATATTCAATGCTTAAGTGCAATCCTTATGTTCATTCATGATCAAGACTCATGTGTTAAGGTTCATGTCTGACTCATATGACGAGACTCATATTTGACTCACATGCCAAGGGTATCATGTTCAATTCATATACATGACTCATACATGCTCATTTTGAGGTTTGGAAGTACTCATGTTAGAAGCCTACATGTACTCGTACCAAAGGGATTATGTTGAATCTAAGTGTTCAATTCTTATGTATTTATGCGTAAGGCTTATAATTGGTTCATGTATGCTTAAGTCATGGACTCACTTTCAACTCTCACATGCTTGTGCTCAGGGTTTATGTTCAATTCATATGCTATGCTCACTTAGAAGCTTCATGTCCATTTCACATGATTAAGCTCACAACTACTCATATTAAGGTGGATCATGTTCATTTCAAACTTTCACTACACTAGTACTCATGTTAAAGAAGTTCGGAGCTTATGTTCAATTTCCATGTTAAGTTCACATTCCAAGCTTATGATTAGTTCACATGTTCAAGGCTCGCATCACGTAATGTTCAAGAATCTATTATGCCATGTTCAAAGACTTATGTCATGATAAGAGATTATGCTATGCTCAAGACTCACATCGTGTTGAAGATTCATGTTCAATACTTATGTCTTATTAATGTGTGTGCTCAGCTTACGGGTTTGCATTTGACTCTCACATGTTGATATCTAAGGCTTATGTTTTATTCATGTGTGCTCAACTCATATCCTTGTGTTCTACTCTCATGTGTTAACGTCTAGGCCTCATGTTTTGTTCTTCTCATGTGTAAGGCTTGCACTTACCTCTCATGTGCTTGTGTGTGCATACCCTTACGACTTAAGACTTATGTTCAATTTATATTACAAGTTGCAATTGGTTTTATGGAGATTACAAAAGGAGGCTACACATAACCTAAGCATAATACCTCTTCACTTTCATCTGCTGATGAAGACCAGTCTTCGTTGGCCCTCAGTTTGCGAACAATCATTGTTCAGGCAGTAAAGAGTCTTCTCTCTTTAAACCGTGCCTGTTTGCTAAGTGCTGTAAGGACCAAATTTGATCCTTAAGTTATGACCACAAACTTTTAACCCTTGTTTGGCAAACAATCACGCTCCAAGCAATAAAGAGTCTACCCTCTTTAAACCATATTGATTTGTTGACTGTTACTAGTTCGAGATGTGGTCCTCAAGTTGTGATCACATACATTTGAATCTTAGTAGCTAGCAACTACGGTTCGGGTGATAAAGAGATCCTCTTTAAACTAAGCCAATTTGCTAACTGTAGTAAAGTTAAGATAATAACCATGCAATATGTGATCGTGAACTCCTATATATTAATTTTAATTACCTGCAAAGGACGGACAATGAGGAGATCGGTTTTTGAAAAAGTGGTGGAAGAAGACACAAGAATTAATTATATGGATAAGGACACATAAAAACATGAATGCAAAAAATTACAAGAACAAAGACATTAAGTGATAAGGACTACTTCAATATTCATTAGATGAGGAGGAAGGGAAAAGTGAACCTTATCACCCTGAGAAGCCTAAGCCTTCAAGGTCTACTCAACTGATTCCAATTTATGCATAAATAAGCCCATATTCAATAAGAAGAAAAATTCAAGTGAAATTATTTCATATAAACTTAGAAGGAAATCATCGTCGAAGCTCATGATAGGAAGCATGCCATCATAGACATACAATCGTGAGGATATAGCTAGAAGGACCTCGCAGCAAAGTGAAATATTTGGACTCCACCACTTTTCACTTAAAGTGCAGCCCACTAAACCAATTAAAGATAATACACACAATAGGCAGCGAACTTGGTTCAAGGTTAGACAAGAGTAGAATTATCAATTTAAGGCTAGCATATAGAAGCAAGTTTCATTTTTGTGAGCGCTCTACTATTAAAAAAAAAAAAAATTGAATTATGTTCCCATCATCAATAGCCAATGGAAGGCAATGTATAAGCAACATGTTATACAAGGATACTAAGGAAAATAAATAAGGACACGGCAAAGCCAAAAACATTAGAGAATGGAAATAGGGAATCACAACATCTTGCTTCGATTCGCGAGTAGAAAGTTTGTGCAACTTTAATGATATACAAGTAGAAAATATCATAGCATTTAGCAATTAGTCGAAACTGAAATGCAAAGAAGATAATGAAAGCAAAGCATGAGCCAACAAAAGCTTACACCTGAAACTCTTAAGTGTGCGACTACTTGAACAAGCAGAGTCCTTAGCGCAACACAAAGTCAAACATGCGGACAAAAGCTTTGAGTTTCATCAATAGGGCACAGCCGAGCAATCTAATGTCAAATTTAAGCAAAATACGACATTAACAGCCCCAAAGAATAGCAAATCTACGACTCCACGCATCCAAGTTGACCTCTGCACGAGCCGATTTGTAGCAAGCAAGAAAGAACACTCATATGAATGGCAGGCTATGGTAAAGATTGGAGCTCGTGATAGCAGCAGAGTATCGAACAGTAACTTTACCAAGCTAAAATTCTTCTATCCCTTACATGCTGAATAGATTAGTCCACTTACTAAGCATGATCTAGCTCAACAATAGCAAGCACAGTATGCTTCTACACTACTTCTCTGATGAGGAAATTCACCGATAACCAAGACCGTAGCAGTAACCAAGCCTCACCAAATCAAATAGCAAACTTGTGAGTCGCAATATTCGAATACATCGAAGCATATACGAGCAATATTAAGCTCCTAGCGATTGAGCATGCAATACTCCTCAATTGGCCATTTCAGAAAATTTTCAACGCTCTAATGCGACCTCTGCTGGAGCTTAAATGTCCCTGCTATCCACAAGAGGGTTTGTCTTCTCTTTGTCAGTCGAAGATGCTCAAATACATAAGGAGGCTTGCTATATATGTTGCAGTTGCTGCCGTAAAGAAGAAAGGAAGGCCACCGGTGTGTTCTTTTATCTCATAATGGCTAGATACTGTATCAAGGATGAAAATTGGGACTATGAAATTTCTTTATGTTGTGAAAGTAGAAAGGAAAAGTAGGGGGCAGCTGTCAAAATCCCAATGGTAGTAAAAGAATAAACAAGTTAGCGTGCTGTGAAATATGGGATGATGGACTTTCATTGAACTTTAAGTCCTTCATTGGTTCGAGTTTTATGAACTATTGGATTTGAAGATTTGCTATATTTCTTTTCACAGTGTAGGTGAATGCACTTGGATTTGGGTTGTTGCATTTGACCATGACATACGTGTTAGTTGTTGTCCTGAACCATGATGTAAGAAGAATCAATAGCTGGTGGCTATGTATTGAGGTATGGAAAGAAGTTAAATAAACCTTCAACTCCTATACGTGATTCAATTCAAGGTGGGCTTTGGAGTATGGGCTCCATGAGTGGACAGGCTAAGGATTGGTCATGAATTCTTAAAAGAGACAATCTTGTTCAAGTGAAGCAGTGCACTTAATTGATTAGTGATGTGAGCATGCACACTTAAAAGACTTGGTTAACGTAAAGTGTTTACATTATATGTGAGGATCTTACAAGAAGAATACTTTTATATGAGAAAAAAATCAAAGCAATATTGATACATGGAGTTAGCTTGATGAGATTGTTAATGCGAAGTTAGCATACAAATTCAACTCGATGGAATGAATAACTGATATGGATTGAATTGAAGAGACAAATTAGCTCAAAAAGAGATAACTTAAATAAGATTTATTTTAGAGTGTTGTCTTGGGTCCAATGTGCAACTCATTCTAGCTAAGGCATAACACACAATTAAAAGGTGTTTGGAACTTGCACACTTAAATAACTCTCAAATGAACTTAGCAGTAGCATAGCTGTTTAATAGTGCGCACAATTGAGTCATCTAAAAGACTCATTTGATGCCCAAATCCCTTCAACTTTATTTGTAGTACTTTATTCAGGGAGCAAAATGTAGAGGGCTAAATTCAAGTTTAAGTTTTAAACCCATTAATTAACTGGGTTTGACTCTTTAGGCTAACATGACAAGGCCTAAAGAATCGAATTTAAATATCTAAAATAATCGAGGGAGATTTGGTATGGTAAGTTTGGAGTAGGGCTTATTGGATTAATCCATCTGATTTAGCTTTTCTTGGTTTGACTCATATTAAAATAATAAATAAAACCTTCATCTAGGGTTAAACTCATGAAAGCCCACTTGAGATCCATTAGTAAAGGGTTTCAACCCTAACAATTGATTACCATTACAATCTGATAGATGGGATCAACTACTATTTCTTATAAATACTCAATTTACATTCTCATTTGAAAAGGAGAAAAACTTCCATTAATGTCATTACTTTACCGGAACCTTATTTTAAAAATCAAACACTTAAACATCTTGAGAACTCTATCTTGTTCTTCATTAATCTTGGAGTTTGATGATATCATGCTCCTCCACTTGTAACCATACATATTAGAGCTTCATCAAGATTCTCTACTCCTTCTCTCTATCGTTCTCTCATAATCATCTTGCATAAATTATTTAAGTTATTTTCCTAGTCACGTGTAGAACAATTTCTCATATGGTATGTATATGACTCTTACATTCGTACCTACACCTCCATAGTAAGTCTAACTAACTTGGGGATCGAAGGTGTAGGCCTGGGAAATCAAAATTGGATTTAAGAGTGAGGTTAGGCTTCTTGGTTAGTGGAAATGAAAAAGGATCTTTTGTTTTGGGGATTAGAGGTTTCACTCACCTTTCTTTTTCTTTTTTTTTTCATCTTTTCCCTTTAGTTTTATTTTATTGTTTTTCCTTTTTTTTAATGGCAAAGTAAGGATTACATGGTTAATTGAAATTACATATAAGCAAAAGTGTGAAAAATGAAAACAATCAAGTATACCAAATGATTAATGGTGAAAATATGGCTATGAAAAGTGCAACCTACCTGAGTCTTATGAGGGAGGAGGATTAGGATATTTCTCATTGGAGAAGTACGAATAATTAGGAAATTCGATAAATGAAGCAAGTTGAAAGTTTGGCATGATTTTTATTATCTTATGGATATTCTACAAGAGTAGGTTGAAATATTACAGATATAATGTATGCTCTTCGAATATCATCATGCCTATAAATAAGATAACTCGTATTTGATATCTTGGCGTAGATCATGTTCAATAATTGGGATATTATGCCTTTCTTGACTTTTGCTACTTTTATTTGCCTTACTTTGGTTCTTTATTGTTATAATTGTGGTGATTGAAATCTTGAATTCTTTTTGGCTTGAAAATGAATTAATTATGGCCAGTCTTTTCCATATGGCAATTCTGATGAATGATTTGTGTAGAAAATACATAAAAAAAAAAAATTCTGAGTGAAAGTAATGTATCGAGCCACGATTTATATTCGACTAGACAAACATATTAAACCACATGACATTTTTATTTACTAAATTCCTTAATCATAATAGACAATATAATGCATGATGTATATCATCTTATTGATAATATACGTAATATTAATGATTGGTATAATGAAAAACCACCTGCATATTTATGAGCAATTTTTTTTTTTTTTTTTGGGTTTTTTGGCTTCACATTATTAAACAAAAAATAACAAATGACTCAACTCTTTAAATAAAGTAATTCAGCTCAAATTTCAATATATGTAAAGTAAAGATTAAAAAGAGAAGTCATAAGATGCAATACTCTATGTAAAGTAAAGATTTATGAGTTTTTAACCTGATTGTATATCGATGGTAATATCAATGTGAGTATGTAATTAGTATGGTAAAACATAGTACTTTAATAATTAAAAAATTCTTAATATTTGATTATGGTTCCTGCTCTAAGAAAGGGTGCTTTCATAATACAAGATATGATAGCTTAAACTTATGCATGTTTAATAGTATTTATAATTGGTTGCTCTTAAAAGAAAGTGAATCACTAAAAATGATATTTCTATACCAAGAAACTAGTTAGATTATTGATATCTTTAAATAAATAGCGTATAAATATGATATGCTTTATCTTTGAAAAATTGAATTTGAACAAATTCAAATGTGAATTTTTTTTTTCTTTCCTTGATAAAAATTGAAAATTGCTTTTATGGAAAATTTTTCAAGAAACTACCATCATCGGAATAGAGCAACCAATTCTTAAATTTACCTACTATTACCAAGATATCTAAAATTCTCAAATCTCAACAAAAGACTATTTTCCTTGCATGTTGCCAATAGACTAATGGTAGTTGATAAAATAAAAATTGAAAGACCAATTACGTAATCAGCTTTCTCCCCATGCCCATAAAGATATCCATTGTAAACTGTTAGAAAGTTGTGGATTTAGTAATTAAAGGCCATGATGATTGACGCATGCAAATTATTTTCACTTTAGGCTGGACGTGTTTTGTTATTCGTCCAACAATCCAATTATAACAATTACAGGCTTTTTTCACTCCGACGTAGTTCTAATGGCATACTTTTAAGGTTAAGGTTCCTTTTGGTCATAAGGCTCATCACTGCCTAAGATTAGGTCTCTATGTACTCATATATAATCATGCCATTACCAAGAGAAGCAAAGATAGGGTTTAAAAAAAATAATAATAAATAAACCCATCTCTTTTACAAATACATGTTGGCAATTTCCCTTAACAGGGTATTTGTTTTCTGCTGAATATCGTACGACTTATTTATTTTCTTTTGTAGTCTATGTGGACTTGCTTAGCTAGCATATTTAGTTATAGTATTAGAGAGAGTATAAATACTATAAGAGCTAATTGATCAAACTGAAGTTTGTTAACTCATCTTTCATTCCTAATTATTATCGAGTAGAACAAAATTCTCCTTGGTTGAATTGCTCTGTTGAATCGCAAACTGCAACTTGCTTAATCGGTTGATGTTGCTATAAGTTCTCATGGTATCAGAGCCTTATGGTAACAATCTTACTGCTTTGTTCTTTTTCTGATCTATTAGTTGTCTACAAGTTCTCATGGTATCAAGGCTTTACGGTAATAATCCTGTTGCTTTGTTCTTTTTTTGATCTATTAGTCGAAGATAGTGATGAATCTAGAAGTAGTTCAATTTGATCTCTCAGTTGTCGATCCTTTACACATTTCTAGATCTAATAATCAAAGAATGTCAATTGAAAATATCATGTTTGTTAGATCAAATTTTTACGGCATGGAGTCAATCTATTTGTATGGCAATTGGAGCCAAATTGAAGTTAAGGTTTATTGATGGCATGATTCTTAAACCTAAAGTAAATACTAATGACTTTATAAGATGGACTAGGTTAGATTATCTAGTCAGGTGTTGGTTACTTAATTCAATGAGTAGTGATATTATACAAAGTTTCATTTACACTCAATCATTTGCTAAACCTTAGAAAGAGTTGTACAATCAATATGGATAGGTGAATGGGCCATTAATCTTTCAACTTCAACATGAGATTTCTAGTGTAAGACAAGGAAATTCAATAGTGATAGAGTACTACAATAAGTTCAAGAGGTTATGGGAAGAATTGCAAGCTTTGTATCCATATCTAAGTTGCCCTTACGGAAGACTAGAATACTACACTTAAAATTTGAAAGATAGATTAGTTGAGTATGAATTTGAAGGAAAATTAATTCAATTCCTCCTTAGTTTATTTGATGCTTATGAATTAGTGAGGAAACAAATATTGTCTACCGATCCTTTGCCAAACATTTCTTGTGCTCTTTACTTGGTTTGTCAAGTAGAATAGCAAAGGCAACTTTCAACCTTTTTCTTGATTAATAGTAATGCTACAACTTTCTTAGCTGGTAAAGCCATGAATAACAAAGACAAAAAGGATGCTCGGCATGTTAAACAAAGGTGCAAACACTTTCATATGGACGGTTACTTAGTTGAGTCGTGTTTTGAAATTATTGGATACTCGGAGTGGTATGAAGGTAGAAGGAATAAGAGAGGATCAAATATGAAGGTTGGTTTTGCTATATAATGTCAAACTAATTGTAGTACGTTATACGAAACCCTACATGATAACACATAAGATGCTACTAATGCTTTTATTTTAGATGTACAGATGTTACGGACAGTCTGTCATGAGGTAATGAGGTTATAAAAGGAAAGTCTGTTTCAGAAGCTAGTGACAGTAGTGCTGCCACATCAACTAACTATGTAGGTATGCTCCAATATTTTGCACATCTAGCTATTGTTAATAAAAGAAAGGGACTTTGGATAATGAACATAAGGGCAAGTGATCACATAACCCCATTTGAAGACCTTATTTTCAACAAATACCACCTAAACAAACCTATAATCATTACTTTACTTGAAGGAATAAAGAAAGAAGTGTATGAAATAGGATCAATTCACTTACAACAAAACATATTCTTCATAATGTCCTATTGGTGCTTGATTTTAAATACAGTTTATTATCAGTTCAAAAGCCACTCATAACTAGTTACTGATTAGTTACGTGTACTCATCCTTGATAAAGATTCATGACTCGAGAACTAAGTCTACACTTCTCATAGCAAAAGCTCATCATGGTCTATTTCATGTGCTTTTAAGGACCCAAGAACTAAGTCTACACTTCTTACAGCAAAAGCTTATCATGGTCTATATGTTTTACATAGTCATTTTGTTGCTTCTTGTAATAGCTTTGTTGCAAATGCTCAGTTTCCATGTAATTCTTTTCATAATACTTCTAATTCTTGCTGTTTAGAGTTGATGTTGCTTCATAATAGACTTGGACATACTACATTGTTCGAGCTAGAACATTTTCTCTCTTGTAAACATCTTGACTTTAATAAATTTCTTTGTGATACCTATCATCTAGCTAAAAGTCATCAACTACCTTTTTTTAGAAGTGAATTTGTCTTTAAGTTGACCTTTGAATTGTTGCATGTGGACTTGTGGGGATCTTATCATGAGCCTTGTCATACATGGGAGCAATATTTCATGACTATTGTGGATGATTTCTCAAGAGGAACATGGGCCTATTTATTTAAACAAAAAACTCAAACACTACCTATACTATAAAACTTCATCTATTATGTTAGAAATCATTTTTCTATCACAGTAAAACATATTTGTACTGATAATGGAACCGAATTTGTTTCCTCAATTTGTTCTCGCTTGTTTGCTGCATTTAGCATTCAACATCAGAAATACCTTTTACTCTACAGCAGGATGGCAAAGTGGAAAGGAAATACCATCATTTACTAGACATAACAAGAGCCCTAAGAATACATGTTAGTTTGGCAAAACATTTTTAGAGAGATTGTATTTTAACAACTACATACTTAGTTAACTATATGCCAATGAATACTATGTAATGCCAAACCCCTTATCAAAGACCATTTAGCCGAGAACCCTCATATTCACACTTACGAATCATGGGCTATCTTTGTTACGATGCTGATGTACATGTTCCTAAGGACAAATTTGATCCTAGAAGTGTTCATTGCAACCTTCTTAGGTATGCTCAAGGTAAAAAATGATACATAGTATCTGATATAACCAAAAACAAGTCATTTGTTAGTAGAGATGTGGTCTTTTATAAGGAGTGCTTTCCTTTTAAAGATGGGCACAACTTAGTTGATTCAAATTCACTTTAACTTTCTTCTCCTACTTTGTCACATGTTACTTTATCTGATACACCATATAATTCTTCATTTTCTGATGTTTCTCAATCACACACCATAGCTCTTGCATCTATTTCTCTATCTTCTAATGTAACTTCATTACCTAATACTATTCCTGCACTTTCACTTTAAAGGTCTACTTGTATAAACCATCTTCTTCGTTGGTTGATAGATTATGTCACTACTATTCATGTTGCATGTTCAAGAACTTTGTTTCCTTAATTTCTTTTGTTCCCATAGTCAAATATCCTTTGTTCAAAACTACTAGCTTTCCTACTTATCTTATTGAATATACTTCTTCACTTGCTAATGTGTTTGTTACCAAAGAACCTGCTTTTAATTCTCAAGCAACCTAAGATGAACGATGGGTTAAGGTAATGGCAAAGGAGCTTGAAGCTCTTGAACATAATAATGGTAACCTTTCCTAAAGGAAAATGTCCTATTGGATGTAAGTGGATGTATAAGATCAAGTATTGAGTCAATGGTACTATTGAATGTTATAAAGCTCGTCTTGCAGCCAAAGGATACACTCAAGTAGAAGGAGAAGACTATCATCAAACCTATTCTCCTATTGCCAATTTTTGTATTAGTTGTTTATTACTTACAATTGCAGCAATTAAAAAGTGGCCATTATTTCAGGTTGATATTAACAATGCCTTCCTTCATGGTTTCTTAGATGAGGAAATCTATATGTTACCATCGCTGGGTTATATTAAGTGTAATCCTAATCAAATTTGTAGGCTACTAAAGTCTTTGTATGGGCTTAAACAAGCCTCTTAGCAATGGAATCTTGAGATTTCTAAGTTTTTGGTCCACCATTGTTTTGTTCATTCACCTCATGATCATTCCTTGTTTACTATACCTGTTGATGATGAATTTTTGGTTGTTTTACTTCATATGGATGACATGTTACTTACTAGAACAAGTGTTGCTACTATTGATTCCTTGAAGTAACAACTTCACCAAGCCTTTACCATTAAGGACTTAGGAGAAGCTCGTTTTTTTTTTTTTTAGCGGTAAAGATTTGATGTACTCAACATGGCATTATGCTTCATTAGCAGGAATTTGTTATAGATTTATTAGTTGATTCAGGCTTACCAGCATCAAAACCTACAAAATGACCTTTGCCATTAGGTCTTAATTTAGCTACTGCAACTTATGTCACTCTTGATGATCTAATTGTATATAGAAGACTAGTGGGTTGGCTTTGATACTTAAAATCCACTAAACCAAATGTCTCTTATGTTGTACATAAACTCAATTAGTTTTTGGTTACTGATATGAGGCAAGTGCACCTATCAGTTTTAATATAGCAGATGTGAGTCCGAGTCGATCCCTCAGAGACTCAAGTACTAATATTAACCTTATCTTTATTATCTAACCGGAAAATTATGAAAGTTTGAATAAATTAAAAATACTAAAATTAACAAACTACTTTAATTAAAAGACTTAATTAAGCAATTGAAAAAACGATAAAATCAAGAATTACTTCAAGAAAGTAATAACGTATTTAGGAATTATTTCCCCTAGAGTTAATCATGTAATCGCTTAAAATATATTCAATTCGGTTTCTATTGTTTTTGACCGGAGGGATTCACAACTAAAGTTAATACCTTTCTCAAGCATATTAACCCTAATCCTAAATTATTCACCGGAATCTCTTCACTTAGTAATATAATTTAGAATTGCATTAATGTATGAATTCCCATACAAATAATTAACTTTCCGGAAGAAACATGTATCTTATCTCTAAGTATACATGTAATTCTCTTCAATTATGTAAAGATCTAATTATACATGTAATTTCTCAATCAACATGCATAATATCATATATTGATATTCTAGAAATATCAATCAATAATTAAACGACATAATCAAATCAAGTAAAAATAGAAACTTTATTGAAATTTCTAAATCAATCCAAGAATCAGATGAAACCTTAGGTTCCATAATCCTAAATACTCAAATTCTAAGCTATCATAATGAATCTAAAAACGAGTTTCATTAATAATATAAAATAAAACATGGAAACCCCTTTTGATTGATGAACAATCTCTCTAATCTTGAAGTTGATGTTGTTCTGCCTCTTTCTTGATGTTGTTCTGCCTCTTTCTTGATGTTGTTCCGCCTCTTTCTTGATGTTCTTCCTTAGTTCTCTTTCTCTTCTCTTGTGTCTCTCCGTTTCTGTAATGTCTCTCATGTCTTTTGAAACCCTAATATGTCCTTTTATAGTGTATCAAAAGGATTCTATTTTCTTTACCAGACACGACCTGGGACATGGCCGTATCCCCAAGTCGTGTAATTTTCTGCACTAAAGCAAAATTTTCTACACAACTTCAAAATTTCATAACTTCTTCATTTGAACTCCGATTTGAGTGAAATTTGATTCCTTTTCTTCGTTTTTGATCCTAAAACGCGTTCAAACCTAGAAATCAAATTTTTACTCAATTAAGTATCAATTTCTTTAAAGAAAACAAAAAATGTGCGAAAAATACTATAAAATCATCCTATGAAATAAGTTTAAAATCTGAGTTATTAGTTACTCTTCGTATTACACACCTCAAGGCAGCTTATCATGTTCTCAAATATCTTAAAGGAACTATGGATCATGGTTTGTTTTATTTTGTCTCTACTCCTTTTATCTTGATGGGTTATTCTGATTCTGATTAGGGAAGGTGTGTACTTGATAAGAAATCAATTACTAACTATTGCATTGTTCTTGGTTCTTCTCTTATTTCTTAAAAAACTAAGAAGCAAAATACAAGATCCACTTCATCTACGGAAGCTAAATATAGGAGCATGGCTTCCACTACCAAAGAGTTAATTTGGATTTCTTATCTTCTTAAAGATTTATAGGTTTCATTTCCTCTTCTAGTTACTCTATTTTATGATAACAGATTTACCTAATTACTTGCTGATCATCCTTGTCTACGTGAATGCACAAAGCACATAGTTATTGATGTACGCTTTACACGAGATCATGTCGTGTGACTTGCTTAGCTAACATATTTAGTTACAACATTAGAAAGAGTATAAATACTATAAGAGTTAACCAATCAGACCGAAGTTTGTTAATTCATCTTTCATTCCTTACTATTATCGAGTAGAATAGAATTCTCCGTGGTCAAATTACTTTATTGAATCACAAACTGCAACTTTCTTGATCAGCTGATGTTGCTGCAAGTTCTCACAATCAAACAAATTCTCATATTGGGAATGAAAATTAGTAGTCCGGTAGAGAGGAACCTCCCAATGGAGATTAAAAGCAAGCAAACAAAGTAAGAAAACTAAAATATAAACAAAATAAGCAAACCTACTCATTTACATACTACTAGAAAGAAAGCAGAGAGAGCAATGATGGAACCATTGGTGAGGTGTTAATGGAGGTGATTGCGAGACATTCTAAAGAGAGTAATAGCAAGTGATGAGGTTACAGCAAGGAGAACCTTATTAAGCTTGTTTGGATAGGTGGAAACTATTGGAAATCAAAGGAAATGAAAAGAAAACATAGGTTTAGTAACTTAAAAAAACAAAAGGAAGAAATGAAATGAATTAAATGGAAAGATTTTCACTCTAAGGGTCTAAATTTTTCTCTTCAAAATTTGAGAGAAATCAGTGGAAGTGGGTAAAAATCTTGTGAACTTACAAAAATACTCTTAAACATTCATATTGTTCATCATCTTCTTCGATAAACTTATTGCATTTCTTCTCTCTTCTCTTTGTAATCAAAATCTACATTCTTGTTCCTTCCCATAGTTGGATTCTACTCGTGTTACACTCCTCTCTCTCTCTCTCTCTCTTAGTTCTTTACACATATCAATACCTTTCCTCCAATTTCTACTCTCATAAAAGTTGCCAAACATGGTGTAAGAGAAAAGTTGAAATGGTGGAAAAGAAAGATAGAAAGGGTAGGGGTAACAAACAAATTAAATGGAAAAGAATATATATATATATTGGTATTACACACCAAGTATATATGCATATCATGTGTGAGTACTAATTAAATTTTGAAATATGCATAGTAGTGAAATGAGCAATTCCTAAAATATTTACCATCCGTCTTGTACATACATTGTATATATAAAAAATTTATTGGTATCTAATTATTACAAATAAATGTTTTCTCCATTTAATAGCTTTAGGAAAGAGAGTAGTGTTTTGGGTTCCATATACCATCTTCTCTAATATAACCGATATCCGATTTAAATCCTTCACTTTTTTCTTTTTTTTGGGGTAATAACTTAAACCCTTCACTTTGCAATGCCAAAATGATGTCAATATAAAAATTATAATAACATGATTCTAATTAATTTAATGATAAGATAATTAGAGATCAAATGGGTGTAAGTTTGTGATAGGTGTTATAAAACCCAAATCTACCCCATAAGATTTAATGTTTCTGGAACCTTATAAAAATTTTATAGGGTTTTATTTTCTGTTATCGAAAGTTGTCCCCATAAGGTTTTTGACCCAATTAGGACCAGTTTTTATAGGATCCGAATGAGACCAAGGAGAGCAAAGTGGAAAGCAACTAAATAGGGCTAAGTTACACTCACTAATTTACGCAAAAATAAATTTCGAAAATTAAATGTGTTGTATAATGTAGAAGTGTAGAGTATATACTTTAAGAGCAAATATTCTTATTGATATAATATTTTTTATTAGATTAGGTTTCCATATTATTTATTTTTAATTTTAAATCATTTTTTAAAACCCTATAAAGACCTTATAAGGTATTGGCTTTTTGTAAGGTTACGTGAGTCATGTATCCCATTATAACATGCACATTACATCCCAATAGATAATTACTTTTAGTAATAATAATAACTAGCACATTTTCCTATCTATATCTACATAGGAGCATCTCACAAGGTTGAGCTTTCTTTCTTAAGAATTTGTCATTGTTCAAAAATCCTTTTTGCTTAATCACTCGCGTATAAATACATAAGATAGTGTTGTTAAACTTGGAATGACCCTCCTATGTCAATTGTGTGCCATCCTAAAACAATAGAGTAGCATACAATTGATGTGTATTTTGGACTAACTCGATTTGATATGATCCCTCCATAAAACCGGTCTGTATAACCTATTTGACCCTCATTAACATTGATCTTAGTTCGACCAGTTGATCTAATTAATCCAACTTAGTTCTTATAAGAATGGACAGTGTTTTTTTAAGTTAAAATATATTATTTTCTCTTATATTTTATAGAAAATACACTAGTTTACTAAAAAAAAATGTAGATTAAAGAAAAATAAAAAATAAATCATAAAAAAGTCTCAAACTTTCAATCTCAATGATGTGGGTAATTTTTATTTCTTTATATATAAATATAAATTATATCATAATATTTTTATTGATCTCGATTTGATTTCGGTTCAATCCTAGTTGATTCATTCGACACTTAACACCTTCTCATTCTTAGGTTTACATTTTGATCTAGGGTTGACAATATTAATACATTCTAAAGCATGAATGAGCTCTTTAGCATCATTCTCTACAGATAAATATAAATAAAACATGCTTGAACCTCGTAAAAATCTTGAATCAATTACATATGGTTAGCTATTTTGTAATTCCAGTATGCGAATAGCATCCCATGGCATAACTCCATGTATGACGCAGTAAAAGAGTAAGGCAATCATATATATATATATATATTATTAGAGGTAAGCGGATAATATGTAACAATGTGTAATCTACCATATCTTACGTAATTGAATAGGCTTTTAGATAGATATTAAAGTTTGTAGGATAGGTTCTCATTCTGATTTTCCACAACACATATAATGGTATACAAAGTATAACATTTTTATATCTCCTGCCACCCTTAAAATTAGTACTCTAAGGTATAAGCTTTTAGAAAACTCACTTTTAAAGATGATTATGGTGGTTTAAAAAAAAAAAAATTATCAACTCACTTATAGTTGTCGGCGAATGTATCACAATGTGGTTGTTATGAAATAAAAAGCTTTCGAGAAACCCAGAATCATTCGTGCAGAAGGATTTTTTAGGCTTGTGTGCATGGTAACACAAATTTCATTAGATTTTTCAAATCAACTGCACAATAACCACCTTTATTAGGGACTATTATGGTAGTTTCAAAAATTAATGTGATTGGAACATGAAAAGTTCATTAGTCTTTATTATATACTCCATACAGTTCTATATCTTTGATAAAACAGAGTTAATGCCTAATGGTCATGGCAACAATTTTACCTTTAAAAAGCTGATTTAAGAATGAAAGGAAAGTAATAAAAGGAAAAGTTGTTTTTATTGAAAATAATATCATTCATATCCATCAAACTGTGGGTTATTCTATAGTCTTGACATATTTGTGGTGTTAGATGGTTCCATTAGCCGCAGAATAAGGTTGCCTAAATCTTCTACTGCATTTTGTATAACGATCCGATTATAACTTCTCATATTGAGATTTTTTTCTTTGGCACCAAGTGGTGCATGGTTTTGTTCTTAGTCCTGCTATTTTCTTTGAGTATATTTTAACTTTGGAATTTCGATGAATGTCTCCAGGGCATCACATTTCGTACCCATCTTAAACATAAATTGAGAAAAATACTGGCTCATTGGTGCAATTTTCTTGAAGTTGTTTTTTCTCAAGGCATTTAAATACATATAGAAATTTTGGTAGCTGTCTCTCTCTCTTTATATATATATATATATATAGAATAAACCTTCTCTCTTGCTTCTTATTCTCTTGTCGTTGGGTTTCCACCTTCGAACCACCATATAGGTAGTACTCTTATTCCTTTCTCCTACCAAGACTTGACCATACCCAAAGTGGAGGAAAACACGCCTTTTTTTTCTCATATTTCCATACATAGACCCTTATACGTAGTTAATTAAGCATTAACACAAAAGTGCACTATTGTCTTTTTCTTTCTGGCTTGATCAATGGACTGTTGCTGCAATCTTGAAGTGGATGTCAATGGCGAGGAGACTTTTCTCGTCAACAAGGTAGCCTAACCACTTCTTTCCATAGCTTCTTCTCTTACATTGCAAAAATAGGCATATACTTGATAGCATTTTGCAAGGACTTTCGGTGCTCCATTTTATAGCATGCCTTTATTTGCAATCTCTTGAGATTCAGGAACTGCAATGCTTTGATTTTAATGAATAATACTGAAAAAAGTCCGAAGAACGTTTTCCACAAAACAAATTCAATGCTAGGAAACTTTTTTGATATTAGTACATTTTGAATTTCTAATTCAATCTATGATGTTCTGTATTTTTAGCAAATATTGGCATCATACTCTGGAAGGTTAAGCAAGCTATTCGGGTCTCGGTCAATAGGCAGTGAAACCGGAAAGCTGAGGGTAATATTTCATGATTTTCCAGGAGGCGTAGAGGGTTTTGAACTCATGGCAAGGTTTTGTCATAACAGTGGCAAAACCGAAATCATCCCGCGGAACATAGTCCTGCTTCATTGTGTGGCTCATTTTATGGAAATGGACAATCTTGATGGATTCAACAAATCGAACTTGATAAATCAAACTGAGAAATCTCTTGGAGGGATCGATTTTTGGTCCTGGTCTGACATATTAGCGGCCTTGAAACAATGCCAAGAATTAGTACTCGCAACGGATTCATCCTTTGTTGTTCAGAAAATTTTGGCCTGCCTTGTGCAAAGGCTTGCTCTGCCAACGATGTCAAGCTCATGTACTCCATCCTCGGACAGTTCATGCCATCACCTGTCGCGCGACACCATAAGCCTGGATATTAAGAGAATGAAATTCCTCCACAAAACTTGGTGGTTTGAAGATCTCCTGTTCTTTGACATTGAGTGGATTGGCAGGATCATTCAGATTATGCTATTCGGGAATTTCGAGGATGCTATTATTGCCAGATTTCTCGTGTATTACCTTAAGTCGAAATTTCCAGATGCCTTGTCTGTCAAGAAGTGCAAATTAGTAGAGGGTGTGATTCATCTCTTGTCTTTGTTGGATAAAAATTCCCTTTCCTGCAAATGCTTGTTTGAAATTCTTCGTCTCGCATCAGGTTTGAGAATAAACAAGGGGCATCATATGTTGCTAGAGGGGCTAATCGGTTCTCAGCTGGATCAAGCCACCTTAAATCAATTGCTCATACCATCTCCACCGGGTAATCCTTATGCGTATGATGTGAACTTGGTCATAAGAATGGTGAAAGCATTTCTGCAGGAAGAGAGGTGCTTGCCTTCTCCAGGTAGACTAGAAAAAATTGGCAGTTTGATGGATTCATACATTGAGGAAGTGGCTGCTGATATAAATCTCAAACCGGCCGAGTTTGGGGCATTGATCAAAATCCTGCCAGATGCTGCTACAAAATCTCAGGACAAGCTATACAAATCAATCAACATGTATTTTCAGGTTTGTACTGGACTGTTTAGTTGCGATTTCACCTGCATTTTAGCTTATTTTACTCTTTGATTTTTGCAGGTTCATCTAATTTTAACCCGCAACGAAAAATCGTGGGTATGTGATGCACTCAACTGCAACAAGCTCTCATTAGATATTCTGATGCAATTAACAAAGAACACCAAGTTTCCATCCAAGATCAGAACCAAAGCACTCGCAATGCTTCAGCAGTTCAAAATCCTAAAATTGCTTCAAAGTAGACATGACCATAGCAACATTTCAGGTTCATCATTTTACGAAAATCATATTGTCAAGAAAACACGAGCGGTGATGGTAAATTTTGTTAAACCAAGGATGTCTTGTCAGGGCAATGTTGTCTTACGGCCTAAACTTTGTTCGATGCAATTATTTTAGGATGTCACAAATATTGTCAACGTTGTTGGAAAAATGTTTCTCACTGTGCAGCTTTATAAGCAAGTCCTATTTTATTTGCCTAGGAAAAATGGAAGTTGACTCTTTATCAAGACAAGATTATAGTGAAGAAATACGTGAGGTTTTTTTTTTTTTTTTTTGGTTCCAAGTTTTTATAGATTATATTTCCACGCTTATCGAGTCCATCGAACTTAGCTTTTTATCGTACCAAAAAACTCAAACGGTCAAACATTTTATCAAAAACCAGAAATAATATCACAATAAATTATATGGCCTTGTCTTTTACTTATGACAAACCAAAAAAAAAAAAAAAAAAAGGTGTAAAAGAGAAAATAAGAATGCTATAGCCTTATTGATCTTAGGGATACAACTTATGAGTTGTTACAGGAACCAACAAAAAGTCCATAGGATAATTACTTAATATAATTTAAAACCCTGTAGGGCCACAACTAAAAAAATGAAAAATAGAACCTAGAAAAGATAATAATTTATATTATTGACTTTATCTTATACATCTTCATTAAGAAGGTTAACAAGTATATTGGGTATTTATTTACAAAAATTGCCTAAAATTATAATAGCTTAAAAGACCGAAAGAAAAATACAGTATGTAATGTGATTGGGAAGAGGCAA
Organism: Lumnitzera racemosa; assembly: GCA_024138005.1. NCBI lineage: Eukaryota > Viridiplantae > Streptophyta > Magnoliopsida > Myrtales > Combretaceae > Lumnitzera > Lumnitzera racemosa. The sequence goes on from JAMXBC010000007.1 coordinate 40,017,457, forward strand.
GTAGGACATCGGGTTTGTAACAATTCCGAGGAGTGGGTTCTAATAATAGGAGAAGGAAAAAAAAACACCAGTATGATTCTTCTGGAGTCTAGAAAACACTAAACCCTATAAAGACATGTCTAGTTTTATAAACCCCATACCAAACTTATTCCTTAGCATTCTAATTAGCGTGCTCATTAATTGTATGCATAGAATATAACACTGTGATTGGAATGAGGGAAAAAAAATAAGAAGGAAAGAACGTGGAAGAAATAAAATGAAGAGAAGGAATTATAGGAGATTTAATTTTTTTGATGTGTTTAAATAAATGAAGGAAACAAAGTGAGAAGAATGTTAATGATTAATTAAAATAAAATAAGATTATATGTAAAATTACTCTTCTGCCATAAAATAAAATACAATATGTGACCCTCCTTATTTCACCTCTTTTCTAGAGGATAAATATGTAATTGTAAAGATTTTTCCTTCTTTTCCTCTATATTTGGAGTGACTTAAATTTGGTAGGCCGAAGGTAATACATTCCATTTACTTTCCTTCTCTTCTACAATCTATTCATAAAACAAACAAGAGAATGAAGTTGATTCCCTTCAGTTTTCTCCCCTCTCCCCTGGACTCTCTCATTCCAAACATAGTGTAAAACTGAATTTTCAACCCACATTGCTGACTTGAGTCAAACTCATTTTAAGGTTTTATTTTATTTCTCCTACATTAACTCTTAAAATAAAACAATAGAAGGGGTCATGAAGCAATTACCCCTCCAAAAGAAATAGCATATTATTCTTTAAAACCCACATATTATGCTAAGGTTTTTGTGGTTGGCACAGTGAGGCGGGCTGCGGCATGAGTAGGTTATGGCATATTGAAGTGTGATTGATATAAGCTAGAGGCAAGGACAGTGATTCAAATTACGGGACTTATCAGCGGTTATTAACATTTTTTTGAGAAATACGACTAATGTTTAAGTACAATTGCAAAAATAAGGGAGGCTGCTAGAAAAGGAAATTTATGAAATATAAAGGGATTTATGAATATATTTGCATAATGTTTCTCATATTTTACTTTCACGAATTTCGAAGAAAAATGTCATTAATTATTGAAATTTATCATTTTATATTAGGTCTATATATTTTAAACAAAATGAAAATTTGAAGATGAATAACAAAACGTAAGAAAAAAAAATGAAATAAAGTGATGTTACAAAAAATTGAGTACATTTACAAACCCTAAAGCTAAACTGATAAAGTAAAAATTAAATAACAACGAAGTCATAACTTAAAAAAAGAATGCAAGTACTAATTTAGCCACAGTTTTCAAGTGAAATTATGCAAATACGCATTTTTATAGATGATCGAATTATTATCGTTAAATTCAGGACGATTTATGAAATATTAAGTACATTTACAAATTATTGAAGGTAAAAGTAAAATTTTATTTGAATTTCCTTTTAGGGGTAATAGAAAACATTTCTCCCCAAATTTATTCCTTCTCTCTTCCCTTTTATTTTTCTAAGAAGAGGAAAAGTAAAAATTTCCTCCTCATATTCCTTCCTATTACTTCCCTTATTCCAAATATAGTAAAGCTATTCATCAAATCAAATTAAACCAAACCTAAACTGGAACCAAACTTGGCAAACTGCAAAATACCGTTCTTTTATATTTTAGTTTAGTTTACAGTACAGTTCAAAAGATATTCAAACAATTCATAATTTAATTTTAGGAGGTTAAACCGAACCGAATCACTTAAACTTAAATTAAATTGCTTTTTATTTAAAAATAAAAAATAAGTGAATTTTTTTTTATTTTTAAACTATATTAACATTTCATTTTTGCCTTATTTATAATTTATTTTATTATCTCTCTTCTCATACTTAACTTCTATTGTATATTCATTTTCTTTCACTATCATTTTTCATCTCTTAAGCAAATTTTCATGTTTTCACTATCACATAAGATGTAATGTTACTGTAATATAGTGCTAAGTAATTTTAACTCTTATACAATTTCGTCATTTTAAACATTAATGTTTGATTAAATGTTTCAATAATTATTTATATTATCAAATATAAAGAAGTTTTTTTAAAAAAGTTCCAATCAAATTGAATTGAGCTTAAGCGAACTACATTTGAAATGGTTTGATTTAGAACTTTAAACCAGTTCGATCATAAAGGATTTGAACCTAACTTTTTGAAATACAATTCAGTTTGACTTGGTTTGTCTTCTAAATCAAACTGAATCAAATCAAATCGAATCATGAGTGTTCTTAAAATATAGGTGTTAGTTTCCGTTCCACTTTATCAATTAAGGAAACACTATTTAATTTCTTTCAAGAATAGAAAGTAAGAATCATATCATTAAGGAAATGGATTCTTTCAATTTATTGCTATTGATAATAAAAAGTACTTTGTTTTTTGAAAAAACTTTGATAATAGACAATGCTATGATTTTTGAAATTATCCAATCCCATGTATGAGGAGAAATTTGCCACATTTATCAATTCTCTTATCACCCATATATGACCGTTACATATTAAAGTAGTTTTATCTTAAATTATAAGGGTAAGTAATGTGAAATCGTAAATATGATAGATTTCTTTATGGTTCTATCTATATTTATCGGATCAATTATATATTTTAACTTATATTTAATTTAATATTTATTATATTTAAACCAATAAATTGATTATATTTTCAATGATCTAAATCTGATGAATATTAAATAAAAAAAAGAATTGGTGGTTGAGTTGATCCCATTAAAATAAAATACAAGACTATGTTGATAGTAGATATCATAACAAACTTGTGTCTTTTGGAAAGTAAACCTTGGAGCTTTCATCATGTTTTTTGCGGTAGTTAGAAGTTTTAAACTTACCTCGGGGCAAAGCTTTCTTGACTTTCTGGACCATTAAATGCTTCCACAGTTATCGAAAAATCGCAACGCTTCAAACGTAACTCTTCTCAACATTGTCGTTGCGATTACCAAAATAATTTTCTCATTGGGTTTCCAACTTTGCTCCTCTATACAAGATGCACATTATGCACTAATGTCTCGCAATCCCACCAAACTTTTGTATCAAGAGTAATGATAAATAAACAGAAAACAATAGAGAAAATCTGTAAGGAACTATATGTATGATAAGGTTGAAATTTGAAATTCGATAACTTCCGTACATGTTTTTTAATTTTTTGGTTATATGAATCATTTTATCCTTACGTCACTAAAAGAGGGTTTTTTGTTTTCCGAGAATATTAATTCTTTTTTTCATTCTTTTACCATCAAAGTAATTGATAATCTAAGTTAATCTTAACAAAGAAAATCTTCTTTTACAATCTTTTGATTGATGGCTACTCCAAAATCTTTTTACAAAAAGATAGTAATAATTGAACCTGAGCAATTTGTATGAAGCAGAATAGACCTAGTTTGAACTTAGACAAGTACTTACTGTTGATAGTAGTGAGACATATAATGATTTTTCAGATTAGTACATAAGGGTATACTATTAAACATACAACAATATCACTAGAGGGGAGGAGGAAGGGGAAGAGGATATGCATAGTTAGGGTTTTTATAATAGTGGTGGAGGCAATGCGCATTAAGTTTGAACTACCTTCAAAGGTGAAATAATACTTATAGGAATAATTAATATATTGAGATGTAGCGCGTTCATTACCATTTTTTTATGACTAAAGAAGATAGTTGGATTTATGGCCTAAGATATATGAAAGGCTCTATAGTAAATTCTATGGAATAATATTTTTTTGAAATCCAATAGTTACAAGGTAAAAGTTAAAGATAAATAGATATCCTATAAATTTTCTATATAAAAAAATTTAGAGTTTATTTATTTCGTAGAAAAATATTCTATAAGTATTTCTTTGCATTTGTTGTAATTTACCCTTTAAAAAGAAAAAAAGCACATCTTTTGGTGGGTTTAAGCAGTAATTGATGATGATAACAATAACTACAGTCAGTTGCTAATGGTGAAGATAGTTAACAACCGTGGAAAATTCTAATAGAAAATAAGAAAAATGATTTTCTCTTTATAGAGGGTTAAAATGGTTTATAAGATACTAGGTTAAGAGCTTTAAGGTCGCTTGGGCTTGACTTTTTAGGTCTGTGATGGGTCCGGGAACTAGGGAGTTAGGTTTGATGAATTTTCACAAAATTGGGGTGATATAAGAAATTTGATATAAATTCTATCTACCATGATTTTTAGTCAATTTTTTAGAATATATAAAGCGTAGGACTCGCATCATAATAGAATCCTCTCATCTACACTCTCATTTAAAACGAAAATCATATTCCACGTTTTCCGTTTACGTAGTGAAACCATTACATCAAATTCTCGGTCATTGCCTATTGCTTAAAATACAATAAATATTAAGAAACGTTAAGATACTATTTCTTTTCAAAAAACCACGACATTGTATAAATAACGCGAAGATGGAATGAAAAATTGAAGTTTTCGAGAAGCAAGATCTGTCAACATCAATGTCATCTTTCTCTTAAGTTATATTACATACTTCAAGGTCAACATAAAAGAAATATATATTCAAATTAATTACATAAAAATATATATATATATTTAAATTAAAGTTACTAGTAGTAAATTTTTAACTAGAGATATACAAAGAAGCTTCGACCCACATATTTACTGATTTAACCCGTTTAAAAAATAGTTTAAGGTTACATTTTTTGACTCATTAAAAAGGTAAACCATATGAACTCAATCTATTTAACTTATTTAAAAAATGAGTTAAGGGTAAGTTTTTATTTTTTTTTTATTTATTTAAAAAATGATCTAAATGAACTCAGTTCATTCAACTTAAGATAGGTTGACCTGTTTAACCTACTTACATACTCTTTTTTTTTTATGCAATACATATTTACTAATCCTAAAAAAGAAATTATATAAATATAATTTACATAAAATGAATTACATAAATACCAATACTATATCTCATCTTAAACATGCAATATTAATAATTACAAAGAAAACACATGCCTATGATGAGACATTAAGGAATTCTATACTGTCAGTATATCATATGTTAGATATGCGATTTTCATTAGCTACATATGTAGCATTTTTGAATTGCGACAATTATAATATCATTGTCACATATTTGAAGTGGACATAGCATTTTTGTACATGCAATATATGATTGGCATTTGTGTAATCTTTTTTATATAATTAGTATTTGTATACTATTTATCTATTTCAATAGTAAACAAGTAAATTCCTCACTTTGTATATCATTTCTTCTTCAAGATATCTTTCTTCTAGCTGCTCTCTTACAACTATTGCTGCATCGAAACCTACAAGATTTGGCAATTTAGTCTATGTGTATCATTAAGCAAGTTTTAATAAGGATATTATTTATATTACTAAAAGGGTTCTATTTCTAAATTTTATAAAATCCTTACTCATATATTAACGTATAGGTACGATATAATATCCTTTCTATAATTTATATGGAACCTATATAATATATGATACATATTCATATATATATAACAAACAACATTTTGTTGATAGACCATTCTAGGCTTAAGCTCTAAAGGTTAAGGCCTAAGTGTCTATGTTTACTCAAGTACCCTTGAAAACTACCCTAAGCAATAGCTCAACCCCCTCCAATAGCCTAGTTGGCTCATCTCCATGCAAGTTCACTCTAACTTAAGTCAAGCAATTAGCTCGAGTCCCCTCTGAGTATACCTTTTCAAACCCTGCGTGTAGAGCATCTTGTTTAGTTTTACTAGCACTAGCATAGCCTACTCAGGCTCACCTCAAACATTTCTCCATCCCGACCTCCTCAAGTCCTAGGAAACTTTAGTCAACATCCTCTAAGGGCTTCACCCCTCGAGCTTTAAGGCTCAAAGACCCCATTGTCCTTAGGTCGACCAAATCTAAGCTTGATGTATAACCTCGACCCTAGCCCTAGAGCACAAACCAAGTGCTTGGGGCACGACTTGAAGATGTCAATGCCTCTATTGCTTCGCTCTCTCTCTTTCTCTCCTCATTAAATGCCATTTGACATCCGTAGTATGACTTATTTGCCTAACTACTCTAACTATGATGGCTACACATACTACAGATGTGATAGTGACCATTCCTAAGGTTTACCAACCAGTAAAGCAACTTTGTACTCTTTTGTACTGCGTATGCCTACTACACCAACCACATATCAGCTAATCTTGACCTGCTAAGTGTCTTAAGCAAGTAAACTCTATGCCTTATGAATAAGCTGTAGAGCCATATGTACGAGGATTCTAACCCAAAGAACCTTTTTTGTACTTCTTTTAAATAGATAATACTCTCCCTTGTCCTTCCTTTGCTAACTTAAGCATTAGAGGGCCCTAACTTAGCCATAAGATATTTTCTCGTAGGTCTACCATCATGTATGGCGATTAGACAATTAGACAACCACCTATTAGTGATCAACTATTCTATAATAATCGCATCAAACAAGCTTCTTTCATACGTAAAAATATGATTTCACAATTAATTAATACATAACATGTATCAAAATCACAAAGAAAAAAAGAACAAATAAGAATAAGTAGTGATTCCAGAAACTTACTTTGCATAGTAACAAACTAATAGCTAGTTTAGTGACTTTTTAGGTGGTTTGCAATAAGGCCGCAATGATTCCTAACCCTTAACTTCCCAAACTTTGGGACCCCTCCACCAATTTTTAGTAAAATCATACGCCCTTCCTCCGATTTGCTCAATGAAAATCAATGTCTCAACAAAACCCTAAGACTCGAATATGAAGTGGAAGTTCTATAACTTCCACAATCTAATCTATTTTTCTTGCAATTGTTCATTTCAATGTGACAAAGGGATTCTTATTTATAGTGTCGACTTGAGCTTTTTGACTAAGAAACTACCCTTTTGAATTAGAGAATTAAATCATCTTGCATATCATAAGTTTGGTTTGTTTTTATTTTTCTTCCTTTCTTTTTTCTGATTTTGATACATTCTAAATGTTATTTCTATTAATTAATTGGATAAAATCAACCTCCTACATCTTATTACCAATTACAAACATTAATTACACAATGGGATTGCATTGTAAGATCCAATTTTCCATTTATTTGAAGATATATACACTAAGTTTCCTAAAAAATATCCTTTTTTTTCATTAGTGCACTTTCCTATTACTATTTTCTAAGATTTTAAACTTAAAATATTATACATGTGTTTCCCTTTTAATCCCATATTTTTTCTTAAATTTTAGATGCAAAAAATCGGGTATATTTTTTGTATCAAAAATACCCTTGTTTAGTGGAGCTTTTGGTCATGGAAAATGAATCAAGAAAGAAAGGAAGAAGGAAAGAGAGAAAAGGGGTAGAGGGACCAAGCTAGGGTACTTACGTACCTCTTGTTGAGCCCTATTTCGATTTCTTTAATTTAACCTATATTAAACCAAGTCCGCTTAATATAAATTACTCAACATTAAACTAAGGAAATAAATTTTGTAAAAAAATTTAAAAATTAGAGTTGCCAACCAGTTTAACTGATAAAAAATAAAATTAAGGTTTTCAAGTGAGAAAACCCTAAAAACCCTAATTTGGCCACTAATCTATAGATATTCTAAAAAATTGATTTTTAGAAAATTAAACTAGAGAAAACTAAATTCAGAGGCTAACCTAATAAGACTAAGTTACCACGTAAAAACTTAAAAAAAAAATTGATGGGCTTTTATTTTTATAATTTTCCAAAAATGTAAAAAATACACCTAAATAAGCAAAAGATAACTAAAGTGAATTTTTTATTGTTTTTTATTACGAATTTCTAAGAAAAAGGGAAAAAAAGTTTTTTTTTTTTTATTTTTATACGGTTGCTATGAAGGTATCTACGTACCCACTAGTTGGAATCAAACCGGCCGTAGTTCTCTTTTTATAAAATTTTTAGTGGGTGGATTCTTTTCATTTCAAAAACTAAACCAAGTTTACATTTATTTATCGATTTATTGTTATGTTTAAAGAAACCTAAGAAATTTAATTTTCCTAAATTAAAGAAAACTCGAACTTACTAAATCCTTTTTTAAGAACTCGATTAAGATTTTTTTATTTTTGAAATCACTATGTACCAAAAGATAACTTTTTTAAATCATAATTATAAGATCTGTTAAAAATAAGGTTAGATATATATTTTTTCCAAATCTTGACTACTAGATACATATCTCAATACATATCTTTTCTAAATTCTAACTATTAGATACGTATTAAGATATATATCTTTTTTATTTTTCTCATAAGGTATGTATCTGAACCACCACGAAATACGAATGTTTTTCAAAAAGACACGATTTTATAAAAAAAAAAAACATAATACAACTAAATTCCATTATTATAAAAAAAAACATATGAAAACAAATAATAAAAATCTACACTAAAACAAAAATATAGGTTCGTAAAATAATTGAACTATTAAAACAAATAACTAATAATAAAAATAATGATTTTTACCTACGTGTTGAATCGCGTATGATCGTCTAAGCGTTGATGTTGTGTCCGTGCGTTTGTGAATTCAATACGTGTGATCGAATGCTGGAGTGTTGACTATGCAAGCGCTATTGGTCAATTTGCTGCACGTGTGGGATCGGGATTCATTGTGCGCATGGCTTGGGATCAAGCGTACAGTGCAGTTGAGGCAGTGAATCATGTGTTGATTGTGTTATGCACAGTGGAGTGGGCGATATCCGGGCGTACTTTGTGCCGATGTGCGAGTGTTGGTGTGCGAGGGACAGGAGTTAGAAGCTGTATTGCTTGAACGAGGGAAGAACATGTGTGTGTCAGCTGTGGTTATTGCTTTTGGACTTGCAGCTGCTGCTTGTTAGATCAATTGAATGTGGCTTGTGACGTGAAGAGATGCTGTTGTTCAACTGTCAAGGGAAATAAGGGGTTGCACTTATGGGTTGGGGAATTGGCAAAGTGATGTGGACTTCGACTGTGTTATGAAATTCATTCGATGGGTCATCAGCGAGGGACAAGTTAGCCTACAAGTAGATTGTGTTAGCTTCTAGGATTTTCGGTTATACTATTTTGTTGGTATGCAACTGTCTTCGGTCAAGGACGTGTGTAGTTCGGTAGTGATCAGCATTGGTAGATGGCGTCGGTGAAGATTATAGACATGCAGTCAAATTAGCGTCCAGCAACAAGTAGAGACGTGGGTTATGGATTATTTAGAAAGACGATGTAGAAATTGCGTCAGGAGCTTCGTTAGTTAGTCGAGGATTGTTGATTATGCGTTATGGCGTGTTGGAGGGTACGTAGCATTTGTTGTTCGGTCGGTGACTGCCAAAGGGCTATCAACATTGGTGATCGGTGGACGTTGGAGTGTGGAATTGAGAATTGACTTCGGTGTAAGACGTCTGTGGCAGTTCAGTTAGTTTTGTGAATTGAATTGTGCTTTGGGGGGATGTGTAATTGTAGGATTGTTATGTTAGCTTGCATGATTTGGTTATTGAAGTTGTGCACATGGTGACTTGTGAAGCAGGGCATGAATGTTCAAGCGATGGAGTGATATTGTGGAAGTAGGGCTATTGTTAAAATCGTGAATATGTTTTGTGTAATTAAGAAAAACGGTCATCAATGTCACTTGCAAATTTATAAACCTCAAAACCGAATCTTTTATATCGTTTTAGATGTAGATTCTATTCCAATCAAACTAAGATACAAAAGATACAATTATGATTTTTTAAAGATTTAACCTACCTTCTAAAACTCTACTTGGGCTTTCTATTTACAAGGTTCAATTCGATCAAATTTCATTTAGCCTAATAGTCAACTTAATAAATTATAAATTTAATCTAGCTCAATATAATTAAAAAATCTATTTTATATTATACTGGACCAAAATTATTTTAATAAAACCCAATTCCCAAATGACTTAATGATTTATTAAATTGATCACATACTATCATCTAATTTAATATTAAACGATATGACGCAACTTGGCTCGACTCGATACGATAAGACTCGACTTAACTCAATACGATTCAACTCAATTCGATTTGACTCGATACGACACGACTTGACTCTTTTTTTTTATTTTTCATTTCTGTTTATTATTATTTTCATTTATTTTTTAATTTTTTAATTTTCTTTTTTTTTTTGTTTATTTATTATTTTTTAACTTGGCTCAACTAAAATAAAACGAAAATAAAAAATGGCAAAAATGAGGTATTTATAGCTGCCCTTCTTTATGATGAAGATCAATTAGAATTTTGCTACAATGACAAAAGAGATACCCATTTTTTACATACTCGATTTGGATAATTCAAAGAGGATAGATCTCTTCAAGATTAAAAAAACTTATTTCGATAAATAATCTGAAGATGATAAATCTCTTCAAGACTTCAAATGTTTTGGTCTAGTGGATAATCCGAAGAGGATAGATCTTTTTCAGGATGAATTGCTCAAAAGGATAGATCTTTCGAAGATAAGATAAGATGACATGAGAGAACACCCTTATGAGCAGGCAATCTTTTATATAACTAGACAGCACTCTTTTGAGCAAGCGATCCTAAAAAAAGACAGAGATAACGCTCCTTTAAGCAAGTGATCCTTGATAAGATTATATGGCACTCTTATGAGCAGAAAATCCAATAATAAGGCTCCTTTGAGCAAGCGATCCTAGAAAAGATTGGATGGCTACAAAATAGATAAGATAATGCTCCCATGAGCAAGCGAGCCTAAAAGGAATAGGATAGCGCTCATTTGAGCAAGTGATCCTAGTAAAGGACTAGATAGGACAACACTCTTATGAGTAAGCGATCCAACAAAAGATAGGAATAGATAGGACAATACTCCTATGAGCAGGCGATCTAACTAGAGAATAGGTAAGACAATGCACCTTTGAGCAAGCGATCCTAAAAAAGATTAGATGGCACTCCTATGAGCAAGTGATTTAGGAAGGAAGAGAATTTTCATGAGTTTTGAGAAATTAATCCGTGACTTGAGTTTGAGAGATTTTGATGATTCCTAAAAAATTTTAAGAAATCTCTCTTGATAATTTTTTTTTTTAAGTTTCTTTCTCTTTCGAAAAGTTTTTTTTTTCTTCTTTTTGTCAAGAAATACAAGAAACACTCTTTGATGGAAAAAAGTGTGTTGCTAACAAGTAAGAAAGTCTTAAAAACTCTAAATATCATAAATAAGGGGTTGGCTTGCCCTTACCCATTGATTACTCATTCTCTCAGTCTTGTTTCCTAGAACATAATTCATGATCTCTAAACTTTTTTCGAAGCACTAATTTCTAACTTGGGATAGATGACCATTCATGTTTTTGACAAAGTACTAAACTCTTCGATTTTCCACTTACGGATAGATATCATTACTTGAAATGTTTAGCCAAATTAGACTTCCTTGCACTCTTATAGGTATGTTTTTACTCTCAGCATCAATTCCAAAAATTGTAGCCTATCTTATAAGTGGTACATTCTAGTCTATCAATAGGTCTTTTTTGGGTTTGCAATATAAGGCTTTTGGTCAATGGTTTAAGCAAATAGATATCAATGTGCTTTGGCCAATTTTGAAAGAAATCATATACAATCAGTCTCGGGTTTACAAGCCAATAACCTAAGAGAAACTAAACATAGGCTTACCCCAGTTTCATGAGCAAGTTTTGCTTAAGATAATTCAATTTCTTTAGTCAAAAGAGTTTTATCAAGGGTGGTATAGTGGGTTAGATCATACAGTAAGGGCTTTGCTTTTAAGCTTATGAATTAAAAGTGTTTAGCCTTTGAATATCATCATAAGTTTGGATTTTTGGCTTATTGGTATTTTTTTTAAAGTGATCACCTTACTAATATCTTCATTTTTTTCACTTTCTTTTTTTCTTTTTCTCCCTTTTTTTTTCTTTCTTTCCTCCTCTTCTTCTTCTTTTTTTTTTTCCTCTTTTAGTTAAGTTAGTCACCTTCCATTATTGAGTTTTACTTTTTTTTTTTGGCTTAATGGGATTAAAAGCCCTAAAACCATGGGTTCAAATAGTATAATTGCGGGAGAAGTGTATATGGCATGGAGTGCTTAGGAAAGAATCTATGGACTTTATGTGTTTGAATAAGTGTACGGGCTTAAGTGAGGTATATATAGTTTGAAGCTCTTCTTCATGCTAAAAAAATTGAATTATCTATGACAATATTTGCTTATGAATTGCTATAACTAAGGCAAGCACATATTAGTCTACTCCTGCTTCTCCAGATTGATAACCCTAACCTCCTAATTGCCTCAGCTTGGGGTGGTTCTTAGCAGGGATAATTTTAAGGAAAATCCCTTAAAGGTTCAAATGAGTTTACAAGGGATAATTGTATTTAGGGATGATGAATGAATGCCTAATATCATTTTGACTAGTGTAATAAGTTCAAGACAGGCGTCTTTTGAGGAATGAGTCCAATTTTCACCTTAATGGCACTCTTCTCTCATATGGGTCTAGGGTTAGTGTTTGGGACATGAGTTGCCTCTTCTCATCCTAAACTTTTCAAGTAATGTATTATTATTTCCTTAGATTAGAAAGTTTTAAGTTTCGAGTTCACATTTTCTTTATCCATTTTCACTCATTCGAAGTGACCCTATTTGAATTGAGTTAGCTTCATAGCATACAAAGACAAGAATACACATGAAAACTATTTTGTTCAATAACTCATATCTATTATAAGCTCTAAAATGAAAGAGTATTCTAAAAAAATGCATGAACTAAAATTATTTCCTATTTTTGCCCTTATTTCTGTCACTTCTTAGCACATTTAACTAAATTGATTTTTCGGAGATATACCCAACTGCTTCAAATGGCGAGCCACCTTATCAGATGATAGTAGTAAGCCCTCAATGCTTAATACTGGAATTTGTCTATTTGATGTTTCTTCAAAACTTAGGGAAAGAATACTATTGCTAATCGACTCATCAGTCTCTAGAAAATTTGGTTGGATAATCTTAGCGTTAATCAAATCCTGCACCTTATGCTTTAATATCCAACAATCTTCAGTAGTATCCCCACTTTGCCTACATGATAGTTACACAATTTGTTAGGGTCACGATCCCTTGACTTGTATTTCTTTATTAAGTTTTTGCATACTAGTAGTCCTACATCTCTCGATTGCTTAAACACTTAGGCTATTGGAATCTTGAACTATGTAAATTGTCTCCTCTTATTGTAAACGAGCTTATCTTAATTCTGGGCTTTACCAATCAGCACATTCACTCTTTCTTTCTCTTTCATTGAATCAACTTCATACTTAGGCTATAACTTCCTATTTGCACAAAGACTTAAGCTTTCAAGCTGCTTGAGCCCATAACCTATTACCATTTCTATGTTAGTGAGCCTTTCTTTTAACTTCACTAACTTTTTTTCTAGGGCTGAACCCTTTCTTCTAAACCTTGGTAGTAACATAACCCTTGGGCTTGACCATTCAAATATGTTTATGGCAACTTTGCCAATCCTTATATCATGATTAGTGGGTTATGTATGGAATTTGGGCCTTGGATCCCTAACAAAGTCCAACTGGACCGATTTTTCATCAATCAAATTTTAGACTTTACTCTTCAACTCCCAGCAATGGTTAGTAGCATGCCCTTGTTAACCCAAGTGGTACTTACATTGCGCATTGGGATTGTATTTCTGAGGTTTATACCTTGGTATTGGAGTCTTAGGATGCAGTAAACCTTCTTCTTTTAGGCGGCAATAGATCCAAGACATAGGAATCGAGATATATGTGAACCTTCTTTTAGGTGATTTCTGGCTTAGCTTAATTTCCTTGAGCTCTAGATCAATGCTTAGGGCACTAGGCTCGCGTATCATTAGATAAGACATCGTAGTGTTCACAGCGGCCTCTAAATCCAACAAGGTTGATCCCTTCCCTATCAATCTCCCCACTCTAATAGCATATTCAATGCGCTACTAGCTATAACTATATGTGCAAACGTAGAAGCAGTATGACCTAAGAGGTGATTATAATAAGGTTCACCTAATGTGCAGATGAACATGTTTATCAATTCATTTTCTGGCAATTGTACTGTAGCTTGAGCGGCTGTAGATCTCCATCTCTGGGCATACTCCTTAAAGGATTCGGTCAACTTCATTTTCATGTTATTCAAATCCATTAAGGATGAAGCCATATCTTCATTGAACTTATACTGTTGATAAAAGGCTCAAGCTCGCTTATCCTAAGTATCAAGCTTAATTAAGTCTTCTTAGGCATACCAAATCAATGCCAACCCTGTTACGCTATCTTGGAAAGTCTGAATCATTAATTGCTCATGTTTAGAGAATTGCACTATCTTGCAAACATAAAGCCTAAGGTGAAGTTTAGGATAATCTATTCCATCATACTTTTCAAAATTTGGTACCTTAAACTTCTTAAGTAACTCATAGTCTTCAAAAGCGCAAACATTGCTCAAGCCTAGATCACTCTGCATATCATGATCCTAGATAACTCTCATTTTCTCTTCAATTTTCTAGAAGATTTCTTCTTCCATCTTCATCAATTTCTACACTAATTCCTTCCCTAGGCCTTTACTACTATTGTTGAGCTCATGAACCGGCAACTCTTCAGACTTGTCTGTCTTAGATGGCATGTCAATAGGCCCCTAGGCTTGGGTATGGGCTATGGTCTCGACTTGCTTTGCATACTTTCCCAAAATCCCTTTGGCTGTGGTTATTCTATGTTCAATAGCTTAAGACATCTTGTTTTTAAAAATGAGTGATTATAGGCTTAAAATTAGGCCAAATCACTTAAAAAATATCTTTTAAAGCCTATAAAAATCCCTTCTTGTTAGTAACATTATATCAAGTTTTTAGTTTCAAAAACCTTTTTTTTTTGGAAACTTTTATTAAAAAAAATTAATGCTTATTTTATGTCATAGAAGCCTAATACTAATATTGACGAATTTAAACAAAGAAAACATTGAGACTAACGACCAAGGACATAAGATGACAATAATATTACAAGGATGATATAGGGAAGCGAAAATTATTTTACAATAAGAAATTTATTGAATAAATGATATAAGGGTGATGACTCATGGTTAAAACTCTATCAGGACCTTAACAACTTAAGGGCTAAACATGAAGAATGAGAACTTAAATATTTACAAGATTAATAACCTTAAGATGGAAAACAATTCACAATGGAAATCTAATGATTAAATCATTTTCTTATTTATTTTCATTTTTATTTTTTGTATTTTGTTAGTTCTTAACAGTATGGTATATGTGGGCCATTGCAATAGAAATCAACCAAGTAAATAATTATCATGAAACTAGTTTTTAATCATAAAATACCATTTCGAAATTTCTCATTTTTTTTAAAAAAAAAAAATTCCTAAGGCATTGAAAAAAAAAAAAAAGAAAACAGTTTCATAATAATCTTCACCATAGCTAACTTCCATAATTACATGCCCCAAAAAATTTACAAGATAATACAGAAGTTTTTCTTTCTCTCTCTTTTTTTTTAACATTAGCATAGGGGGAATACTAATGATTTTGAGCATTTTTATGTTAAATGTTATGTTATGTAACCTATTATTAATGAAATAAAACAAAACCTACAAGATCTACATATATTACAAAAGATAGCATATACAAACAAATATGCAAAATAAAAGTTATGCAATATACTACACACATGTGCAATACAAAAGGGTTGTTTATTGATAAACAATAGAGAGTATAATGAATCTACGGTCATAAAATACTATTATATATAAGTAGGTTTAAAATAGGATTTTTTTTTTTAAAATGAAGTTCGTGAATAGTTATATATAAGGATTACTAGTTTTTTTTTTTTAATTTTCCCTTTTTGAAGAATAAGATCGAGCTGATCGTGAATTGATCGAGTTTTTCCTATAATTTAAGAAGAACTACCTATTTTTTGAAAAGGATGATGCAAGAGGGTAGAGTCTATGGGTCTTAAGCTCTATAGCTCTAAGGCTTTTTAGAGGAAAAACCTTGTGAGCTACTTTGAAGCTTGAGTGGGCTCTCTTATCACCATCAAGCGAGGGTAAAAACCCTAACAACTTGAGAGTTATATAATAGCAGCCCATCCTAAGTTTGAAAGGTGGCTCAGGCTTGACCACATTTAAACATTCAAATGATTACAAGAAAAATAAAAAGAACCCTGCCCTAATTCCCCATTAGGGCCAATTGCGCCGAACTTTTTTCTTAGGGCCTACATCACTAAAAACCCATTAGTATAACTACAATACAATAAAAAAAAATACAAAAGTCCAACAATTAATTTTTAATTTTTACATAATTAACCCACTAGTTTGTGGATATTCTAAAAAATTGATTTTTAGAAAAATAAACTAGAGAAAACCAAGTTTGGGGGCTAACCTATTAAGACTAAGTCACTACGTAAAAACTAAAGAAAAATTGATGGACCTTAATTTTTATAATTTTCCAAAAATGTTAAAAATATACCAAAATAAGCAAAAAATAACTAAAGTGAATTTTTTATTATTTTTTCTTACAAATTTCTAAGAAAGAGGGAAAAAAAGTTTTTGTATTTTTATATGGTTACCCCAAAGGTGCCTACATACCTGTTAATGGGGATTAAACTGGCCATAATTCTCTTTTTATAAAATTTTTAGTAGATGAATTCTTTTTATTTTGAAAATCAATCCAAGTTTACGTTTATTTATCGATTTATTATTTTGTTCAAAGAAACCTAAGAAATCTAATTTTCCTAAGTTAAAGAAATTCCTAACTAACTAAATCTTTTTTAAAAACTCAATTAAGATTTTTTTTTTATTTTTAAAATCACTACATGTCAAAAGATATCATTTTAAAATCCTAATTATAAGATTCGTTGAAGATACAATTGGATACGTATCTTTTCCAAATCTTAACTATTAAATACATATCTTGATACGTATTTTTTCTAAATTCTAATTATTAGATAAGTATTTCGATATGTATCTTTTTTATTTTGCTCATAAGGTATGTATTTGAACTACTGTGAAATAAGTATGTTTTTCAAAAAGACACAATTTTATAAAAAAAAAAAACATAATATAACTAAATTCCATTATTATCTAAAAAAAACATATGAAAACAAATAATAAAAATCTACACTAAAACAAAAAATAGGTTAGTAAAATAATTGAACTATCAAAACAAATAACTAATAATAAAAATAATGATTTTTACTTATGTGTTGAATCGCGTGTGATCATGTTGTGATCATCTAAGCATTGATGTTGTGTCCGCGCATTTGTGAATTCAATATATGTGATTGAATGCTGGAGTATTGACTATACAAGCTATCGATCAATTTGCTGTACGTATAGGTTAGGATTCATTGTGCGTATGGCTTGGGATCAGGTGTATGGTGTAATTGAGATAGTAAATTATGTGTTGATAGTGTTTTGCACAGTGGAGTGGGCTACATCTGGGCGTGCTCTATATCGATGTGCGAGTGTTGGTGTGCGAGGGATAGGCGTCAAAAGTTATGTTACATGATCGGGGGCGAGCATATGTGTGTTAGCTGTGGCCGTTGCTTATGGACTTATGGCTGCTGCTTGTTAGATCAATTGAATGTGGCTTGTGATGTGAAGAGATGCTACTTTTCAAGTGTCAAGGGGAACAAGGGGCTGCACGTGTAGGTTGGGGAATTGGCTAAGTGATGTGGACTTCCGCTATGTTGTGAAATTCAATCGGTAGGTCGTCAGCGAGGGATAAGTTGGTGTATAGGTAAATTGTGTTAGCTTCTGGGATTTTCAATTGTACTATTTCGTTGGTGTGCAACTGTCTTTGGTCAAGGACGTATGTAGTTTGGTAGCGATCAGCAATGGTAGATGGCATCAGTGAAGAATGTAGACATGTGATCAAATTGGCGTCTAGCAACAAGTGGAGACGTGGCTTATGGATTGTTTAGAAGGTCGACGTGGAAATTGCGCCAGGAGCTTTGTACATTAGTCAAGGATTGTTGATTGTACGTTGTGGAGTGCTGGAGGGTAACATAGCAATTGTTGTTTGGTCGGTGACTACTAAGGGGCTATCAACGTTGGTGATCAGTGGACGTTGGAGTGTAGAATTGAGAATTGACTTTGATGTGAGACGCCTGTGGCAGTTTAGTTAGTTTTGTGAATTGAATTATGTTTTAAGGGGATGTGTAATTGTGGGATTGTTGTGTTAGCTTGTGTGATTTGGATATTGAAGTTGTGCAAGT
Organism: Lumnitzera racemosa; assembly: GCA_024138005.1. Taxonomy (NCBI): domain Eukaryota; kingdom Viridiplantae; phylum Streptophyta; class Magnoliopsida; order Myrtales; family Combretaceae; genus Lumnitzera; species Lumnitzera racemosa. The sequence continues at coordinate 40,035,626 of JAMXBC010000007.1, forward strand.
GGTGACTTGTGAAGCAGGGCATGAATGTTCAAGTGATGGAGTGATATTATGGAAGTGGGGCTATTGTTAAAATAGTGAATATGTGTTGTGTAATTAAGAAAACAGTCATCAATGTTACTTACAAATTTATAAACCTCAAAATTGAATCTTTTGTATCATTTTAAATATAGATTCTATTCTAATCAAACCATGATACAAAAGATACGATTACGATTTTTTAATGATTTGACCTACCTTCTAGAAACCTTACTTAGGCTTTCTATTTACCGGGTCCGATTCGATCTAATTTCATTTAGCCCAATAGTTAACTTAATAAATTATAAATCTAATCTAGCCCAATATAATTTAGATTAAAAAAAATCTATTTTATAGCGCACTGGACCAAAATTATTTTAATAAAACCCAATACCCCAATGACTTAATGATTTATTAAATTAATTGCATACAGTCATCTGATTTAATATGAAACGATCCAATGCAACTTGGCTTGACTCGACAAAATACAATATGACTCGACTTAATACAATATGACTCGACTTAACTCGATACAACACGACTTGACTCTCTTTTTTCTATTTTTTATTTTTATTCATTATTATTTTCGTTTTTTCTTTAATTTTTTAATTTTGTTTATTTATTATTTTTTCACTTAGTTCAACTAAAATAAAACGAAAATGAAAAATAGCAAAAATTAGGTATCTACACCCCATGCATGATTCAAGGGGGCACATGAGCACCCCATTAAGGTATATATATATATTATTTGATATGGCGCTACGTGGCATGCTGTAGCATAGCCACATAGTGTCACTTAGGCTTAACGTGGTTGCCAAGTGGCATCCACATAGCATGCATGCCACATTAGCAAGGTAATTTTTTTAATTTCCTTTTTTTATTTTTTCCTTATACATATTATTATTAGTTTGTTCTTTTCTCTTTTTTGTCCTCTCTTTTTTTTTCCTATACTATTTTAAAAACTTTCGAAAATTTTAACTCTAGGTTTCCTAAAAATTAAGAATAAAACATCCTAAAACTTTTTGCCAACAAAAATATGGTGTCTGCAATTATCTCTATTTGTTATGAAGTTTAGTGAAAACTTCACCATAAAGATAACAGAGACACCACCTTTGTCCTTACAAAAAGAAGAGAGTTCAAAAAAAGGTTGCTAAGTGTAACTTCAAGATACAAAATAGGCTACCTATAAAATGGGACCTTTTGGTGAGCTATCAATCAAAAGAGGCTCTTGAGATTTATCTTAGCAAAACCCTTTTCTAATATACTCTCTCCTAAAACTGAGGCTATCTATAGGTAAGGCACCTTGTGGTCTATCTTGGCAAGACCGTTGTTGTAAGATATCCTGCTAATGCTTTCTTAGGCACATAACTCCTTATAGTTCATCTAAATGAGACCTTTTGGTAAGATATCCTATCCTAATATCTATAGATATTTTTGAGAAGATCTTATTGTTTTAAAATTTAAACCCGATCCTTTGATCTTAGTAAGATATGCTTAATCAACAATTTTTAAATATGCTTCAGATTTGAAATTGACAATAAGATATGCTTGATTAGCAAATTCTAGACAAGCCTCAGATTTAAAATTGAACTCCCACAAGATTTGAAACTAACCTTATCCTTATCCAATGTAAGATATTATGTTGATTTATCTAAAGATATGTCTGCTTAAAAATAATCCTTATAGATTCTTAATTCCATCTTAAGTAAAACAAGATTAAGTATATTTCCCTAATACACCCAATCTAGTGAAGTTAGGCCTTGTGTACTTCAAATCTAATATGTGTTAATTTTTAACTTTATTCTTCCAAACTAACTATCGAATAATCTTCTGAAGAGTAGTAGTCTTCTTTTGTTTGAAGTCTTTAAACAAGTTTTTGAAATGCTGTAGCGATTCTTCTTATAAGAACTTATGAAACATTCACTGAAAATTTTCAAACTTGTCTCTTTTTCAATCAATTCAAACTTTCTGAATATGTTTATGAAAATAACTCAATTTGCCATTTTAAAACTTTCTAAGAAACTATCCGAATATCTATGTACTTGTTAATTCATTAGCATTTTTCTCTTTTTATTATTATTAAAATTTATGAGAGATATTTAACATAATCTATCTTAATGAGACCCTTTTGTGAGATATCCTTTCCTAAGAGGCAATAACAATGAGGCTATCTTAAGGATAGAGCTCCTTGAGGTCTATCTTAGTGAGACCTTTAGTGAGATATCTTGTCTGCATAAATGGAAGGGTCAAACATATATTGATCAAGACTCTTACAAGATATCCTACCCTAAAGTTTTAATGGGTTAGAGCTCTTACGATATATCATTCCATGAAGTTTTGAGTGGGTACCATACCTATTCTTTTAGCTTGCTAGTAGTAATTCCCGATTTGAAGACCTATAATGGTCCCTTGGCTTGAAGAATTATTCTAGCTAGTCTTTATAGGAGTTTGCGAGCTCAACCAGCTTTCTCTTTTTATCTTTGGGGTTGATTCCACTTTCTTCCTTTCTCTTTCACTTAGCCCTAGCCTTGGAAAAGGAAAGATCAAAGCATAGCATTCAAGGAATTCTAATAGTTTATCAATGTTCATGATTGAGGTTTTTTGTTATTTTTATTTATTTGGTGTGTGTGCTTATGTGGATAGAGTGGGATACATGATGGGGATTGAGAACATATTATTAATGTGGTGGAGAGTGGTTAATGACCAATCTTTTTGCGAATCCGTGGCTAGGAACAAACAAAGTTGATCATTAGGATAGGTTAGAGCTTGCAAAATGCTTGAAAAAGGTGATGAAAACCCACAAAAACTACAGAAAAAAGGGTAAAACAAGTAAACCGAAAAACAACTATAAAGGATATGACATATTAATAGAACTTCTGAAGACTCATGGTACAACTCAATATGACGCACGAGATAGTCCAATGAGACTATTCGCTACCTAGCTTTACTTAAGGGTTAAGATAAGAGTGAAGTATGTAAATAAACAAGCTAATGAGAGCAATGTTCACAAAAAAGTATATTAACAATATTGATGAAGATGATAAGATCATTGCAACTATTTTTACAATGAGTATTTATACCAAAAAAACTAGGGTAACTTGCTTAAAAATAGAAAAGACTAAAAGGGTATTATCTAAAAGAAGTAATGTACAAGGGATAATAAGGGTACAATTAAAAATACAATAAAATAAGCTTCTTGCGCAAATGGTTTTATTACATGGTTGCTCGGACACATAGGTCATTATAGGTAAATAGCTTTCTAGTAGAAATGACAATTGTATATGATCAGTTTGGTTTCCCTATCCTTGTCCAAGTTCTCTTCAAGTTAGTAAGGGCTATGATCGGTAACATTAAAAACATTCGACACTTTGAACTCTTTTGGAAGCTCAAGTTAGTATGCATTATCATTGATCTTTTGGAGTATTCTGAATGGTCCTTTAGTTTGGGCAAATAGCTTCTTCTTCCTTTTATTAGAGAATCTTTCCTTACTCAAGTGCAACTACACTTAGTCTCTAGGTTGAAACTGCTTCTTCCTTCCCTTACCTTTCTATCTTAGTTTTCTGGTGGCTTAATCAATCTTCCAAGTGACTCATTAATACATTTACTGGATAGACTGGGCTCAGGTTCTTACTTCTAGATCTTCTAGGTCAATGGGAAACATTAAGGTGTGATTAAGGGGTAGTTTGAAGTTAAAATAATAGACAACTTCAAATGGGGCATGCCCAGTGGTGGTGTACATTGACCAATTTCAGAGTTAAGGAAGGAAAACCAAGGAAATTAAGTGCTTCAAATGTCTTCGCTTCGAATATGTTGCCAATTAGTATCTGAACAAACATATGACCACCTTCAAGGGTCAGACCTCGTAGATTGAAGTAAAAAGTGCAAATGAGCAAGAACAAGAGGTTAACACTGGGAATTTGTTAGAAGAGTTTCAAGAAGACCCCGATGCTATGATCCAACTTAAATTTAGGGAATATTGCATGGTAATCTAAAGATCTCTCAATGCCATTGCTACTAATGAGAATGAACAAAGGGAAAACCTATTCCACATAAACTATCGTGTGTTTGGCAATCCTAATGCCTTAGTCATAGATGAAGGAAGCTGTACCAATGTGATTGTACAAGGAGTTATGAAGGATCTAAAGTTACTGACCTATTCTCACCTTCAACCTTATAAGATTCACTAGCTCAATGAGAAAGGCGAAATTTTGGTTTCTAAGCAAGTTAGAGTGCCAATTGCTATTAGTGATAGATATAAGGATGGAATGCTATGTGTCATCTTACTAATGTGTGTTTAACACATACTATTGGACTGACCATGGCTAGTTGACTTAAGAGTACTCCATAATAGGTATAGGAATACTTACATGTTCTAAGGGGATGGATAGAAAGTTGTATTGACCCTTATGAGCCTTAAAGAAGTTTAAGAATTCTAAGCCAAGGTTTCTAAATCATTGTAGAAGAAGTACTTGGTGATTTCCCAAGCAGAATTTTCTAAGAATGTTAAGAAGGAAGAGTTTGTATTCCTTGTAGTCAGAAGGTTACTTAGGTTGAAGGAGGATGGAGCTTTACCAGCCAAAGTGTAAGCTTTACTCTATGAATATTCCGACCCGTTCCTTACTAGAAGGTTAACCCCTATCAGAGGCATCAAATACTTTATTGACCTATAGCTAGGCGTGGCTTTATCGAATCGACCTGTCAGTAGACTTAACGCCGAGTAGGCAGCCAAGCTCAAGAAATAAGTTGACGAGCTAGGATATGTTAGTGAAAATATGAGCCCTTATGTTATACCAGTTATACTTGTACCTAAGAAGGATAGCTCTTGACAAATGTTCATTGATAGTTGAGCGATCAATAAAATCACCATCAAATATAGGTATTTAATACCTTGATTAGATTACACGCTGGTTAAATTACATGGTGCAAAGATCTTCTTGAAGGTAGATTTAAGCAGTGTTTATCACCAAATCAAAATGAGGCCTATGGATGAGTGGAAGACAACATTTAAGGTAAAGGATGGCCTCTTCGAGTGGTTAGTAATGTCATTCAGACTTACAAACATGCTAAGCACTTTCATGGGACTTATGAACCATGTTCTAAGATCTTCGATTGGTAAGTGTGTTGTAGTTTATTTTATGATATTCTAATATATAGTGCCAACCTCCCATCTCTTGTTGAGCACTTGTTTGCTGTGTTTGATATTCTCTAAGCTAAACGTTCATTTAGCAACTAGCAAAAATGTGTGTTCTATTAGAGTGAGATAGTATTCCTTGGATATGTGGTGTCTGGTAAAGGTATTTGAGTTAACGATAAGAAGGTTAAAGCTGTTCTTGAGTGGTTAGCACGAACTTATGTAGTAAAGGTGAGGAGTTTCCATAATTTAGCCTCATTTTACTAAAGATTCATTCGGAATTTCAACTCCATAACTACCCCTTTGACCGAGCTAACCAAGAAGAATTCAAAGTTTAGATGGTTAGAGAAGGCTCAAAAGAGTTTTGATGAAATCAAGTCCAAGTTGACTTCTGCCCCAGTACTCATCCTGCTAAACTTTGATAAAGTTTTTTAATTAGAGTGTGACGCCTTAAGAGTAGGCATTGGTACTATTCTAATGTAGGAGCACTAACCTATTGTGACTTTAGTAGTGGTGCTGCCTTGAACTACTTAATATATGACAAGAAATTCTATGCTCTCATCCGAGCTCTCCAGAACAAGCAACACTATTTGCTACTTAAGGAATTCATCCTCTACAGAAATCATGAAATCCTTAAACATTTGTAAGGACAACAAAAACTCTCCTAATGTCATGCTAAGTGGGTAAAGTTCTTACAAACTTTCTGCTATGTAATCGAGTATAAGAAGGGATGTTCTAACACTATAGTTGATGCCTTGTCATATCAATATGTACTCATTACAACCCTATAAGCACGGGTATTAAGATTTAGTACTTTTCTAGAGTAATATGAGTAGGATTTTTATTTTGGACCCATGGTAGTCAAGTGGAGGTATGGAGGAGTAGTAGATGGATTTTACTTAAACCAAGGTTTTATGATGAAGGGAAGGTAAGTATGTATATCGAGCAGTTCAGTCAAAGAACTACTTATTCGAGAAGCCCATGCTGGAGGATTAGCTAGCTATTTTGGTGAAAAGAGGACTATCGAGCTTTTAAAGGAACATTTCTACTAACGAGGGATGATGAAGGATGTATGCTAGGTTTTAGAATGCAGTAAGTTATACAAGCAAGCTAAGGGAAGAAAAGAGCCCTGTAAACCCTACTTTTAGCGGGCCTATGATTTGACTAAGAATACTTTTTGAACATTCCTAAGGATCAACGAAACTAAGAACTCAAGTTTATAATTAGAAACGAACTTATTTCTCTAATTCAAAAGCCAATTATCGATAAAACCTAAATGTGAAAAACTACAAACTCTAAAGTCACTTAAGACCCTAAACCCTAAAACAATTAGGGACTTTTAACCCTAAGTGACTAATTGATAATTTAATTTGAATAATTTCATTCAATTCTAAAAAACTTCACAATTTTATAAGAATCGAATCATACATTACAAAACAATGCAAGAAGAAAATCCTAAAACAATTTCCTATAAAACAATGCCCTTATCTTTATAACAAGTTTTACATATAGATAAGTAGACTAACCAATCACCTTAAATGACTTATCAATTGAAAGTTGGAATCATGTATCAATTGATAACCTATCCAAATCTAGTGATAAGACGCATTCCTTATCACATTTCCACTTATACTACATATAGACAAACTTTCACAAGATTTCACATGCTTAACTTTAATAAAAGAGACAAGACAAGTCTAGTCCATACCCAAAAAGGACATCCCATGGCCGATATGAACAAGCAAGAAAGGGGGTAGGGGGGGGGGGTGTAGGGGCATACTCTTGTCTTTCATCCATCATTCACTCTCTTATACACCACTATTCATTCCTTAATGCTTACATCATTAATAGTTGCAATTGTTAACTTTTGTGTAAGCTACAACACAATAATTTCAAATTTCTTAAATACACATTCACTCCCATTCCAATCGGTCACTCTTGCATCATTTTCTCTCACTTTCCATTTCATTTTCACTTCCTTTTTCTCTCATTTGAAATCAACACAAAAGAGGAAACAACCTTACCCCACAAAATCTCTCATTTTGCCGGCACTTCCAAGCTTCACTCACGGCTCATTTTCTTTTCTTGTGTCTTTCTCTTCTAACATTCAAGCTCCGTTAAGACCCTTAGAACCTTTCACAAACCTGACTCCAAAGGATCAAACAACTCGAGTTTCCAAAAAGGTGCAAAAGAAGGAAATAAGGTTAAGAGCTTAAGTGGAACCTTTGTGCACAACCACTATACTTTGCTCTAAGGACAAGTAAGTGTTTCTTGTGTTAGTAGGTTAGTGTTCGTGTTAGGAGACTTTGATTTCTTGAAGCTATGAGTATGATTATAAGTTGTTATAACATCAAAGACGATCCTAAGAAACAAACTCATGAAACCCTTGCATGAAATTGAAATATGAACATGTAAAGTTGGTGTTTTGTAGAGATACTTGTTTAACATTTTGAATGAAAGATTTTAAGTTGAGAAAATCTTGAAACAAGAACTTGAATTGAAGAGGAACATGCTGGACATGAGGATTCAAAAGTCATTTCGATGTTGATTTTATTACCATTAAGTTAATCATGCTCAAATCTAAACTTAGGTTAAGGAAAAATCCATCACATGAAGTTTTATGAGGAAACCAACTTTCTATGACTTGAGCTATGATATGGAAGTTGTAATAAGTATGAGATCTTCTATTTTTTGAAGAAAAGTCAAGTTAAGTTTTGAATACAAGTAGTTTAAGTTCATGATCTAACAAAAACTAAGTCAGAAGCCCTCATATACAAACCGAACAAATCTGGAACATCCTTAAAAGACACTTTAAAATATGATAAAAGTAAGTAAACAAAGTAAAAAGACCAATCAAGGCAAGTATGATAAGTATATTAAACTTAAAACTTAAAACTGAGCTTAAAACTTCCAAAATGGGCCTCAAATGTCAAGTTGAACCACCCTTAAATTTCTAACCAACAACTTGACACATCCATAATATTTGTTTTAAGACTTTCAAGAAGCTCACAAAACACTCTCTAAGCCCGAGAAAGTGACCATCTTTGAGTTGAACAAAAAACAAGCCCATTTGACAACTTAAGTCCACTAAAAAGTCCATAAAGTGGTTGATAGCCTTAGGAGTATAAATCAAAGTTTCAAATCTGACCTTAAGGAATCTTTTGAGCTTAGAAGGAAATCTTAAGACCAAGCCCAAAGGATTTCTCAAGTTACTAAAAAGCCTATTAACCAAACGAGGCCCAAAAGCACTCCAAAACATGAGGACCACTACTGTTCTGACCTATAAATAGATTTACATGCCTCATCTCAAAAATCTAACCTCACCGTGTTGAAGTACACTCGAAAATGATAAATATTGACTATAAGATCATAAAAATCGGATTTAAAATGAAAAAGTTATATGCATTTGAACTTTCAAGTAAAACTAGGAAAAATACAAAAACTAGTCAAAAGTATAACTTAAGGGGTTTTAGCTTAGTTTCCTAAGTTTTATTTCAATCCCTTATAGTATCATGATTTTGATGACTAAGGGACCTCGCGTACGGAGACGATTTGCCTCTAGATTACTTTAACTGACCGCATGGCGAAGTGAGTAAATTCTCGATAACTCTTTATTTGATTTTGCTTGTAAAATAGATGTACCTAAACTTATATATATAAATTTGGTTGCTTGTGGGATATGGGAAATGCATGTATATGAATTTGTGGTGAATGCAATGACTTGTTAATTATATAATAATAGAAATTGTTTGTGATAATTTATACGTACAATTGTAAGGAATGAAATTGTTTGATCACCTTGAAAATCGAGTTAATCACTTATACGATTAAGAAATTAAATGGATCATGCATTCCTCATAATTACATTCGGATAACATCGATTGCCGCTTTACGCAGAAGATGGGAAGGGACTCATAGGAAGACAAGCCTCCTGCAGGATTGGACACTAGCTATATCATCATTTTTATTGAGTCTTTATCCTAAGTTGATGGGCTTACTAAGCGCTGGGAGACGCCAACCATTAGTGAGGGGCCGCGTCTTATGGCTTCTACTTAGGGCGTATATTTATAGATTGCATAGGCCACCATATTGCTAGACTTAGGATTTTGAAAATATAATTTATCATTCGGAAATGAAAGTATATATATACATACATACATATGCATAGTTTTGTTTTAACTTAAGCACAATAGTGCAAATGAAATAAAACTCAAGGGTTAGAACCCGGATTTTGGTTTAGGTTAGTTAATTATCTCTAAACTCCAACTATAAGGGGTGTAAATCTGAGTCATATGCAATTCTTAGGTCACTGCATGTATTGTTTGGCATACTAATTATTCATTTATTCATATGATTGTGCATCTAATAAATTTCTGCCATGTGGTACTGACGAGGGTATTTATCTCACTAAGCTTAAGCTTACACCCCGATAGATTTTTGCTATTGCAGGAAAACCTCTTCTCTAATCCAGGCCAAAGCATGCCTATGGTAAGTCTCATGTAGAGACAAGTTGGAGTGATCAAGGAGCGAAGAGGAAATTTTGTAATAGACTTGTAGATAACTAGTTACTTTTATATTTTTGTTTATAACATAGATTAAAATTTCTAATGCAGTTTCCTTATAAACTGCATTTGTTTGTAATATTCTTTTGGTGTATATCTTACGAGTCTACACGTCTAGTTAATTTATACCATAGAAGTAATTTTAGTTAAATTACTCTATAGTACTTATCTATGAGCTTAGTGGTAACGTATAATGGAAGGAGCTTTGTATGTCATATGAAAGGCCTACGATCAGCAAGGGAGTTGATAGTAGAACTTTATATGGTACATGGTAACCTACCATGACAACGATACTATTAGGTTATGATAAGCCCTATAGGGAATATACACATTTGCCTATACTTAATCAGCCCTGGATCGATCTGAGCATAGATTTCATGTTTAACTAATCATCTTAGAAACATGAACCTATCATGGCGGTAGTCGATTGGTTTGGCAAAATGAGCCACTTCATCCCCTACCATAAGACTGATGATGCTTAATATGTTACTAACCTCTTTTTGTAGAAGATCGTATGGCTACATAGGATCCCAAGAAGTATTGTTTCTAATCGCGACCTAAAGTTTACAAGCTTCTTGTAGAGAACCTTATGGAAGAAGTTCGACACTAAGTTGATTTCAACACTTCCTGTCATCCTCAAATAGATGGTTAAACTAAAGTTGTGAATAGAATAGTTGGAAGTTTGCTTCGAGTAACAATTGGAAAGAATCTACATGATTGGGATTTATGTCTACCTATTATTGAGTTTGCTTACAATTGCTTAACCTATAGCTCAATAGGAAAATCATTTCTTAAAGTTATCTATAGCACCAACCTAAGTTTATCGTTAGACATTATTACCAACAAAGCCCTTGGAGAATAAAGTCAAACCGACCTCCAATGTGCCGAGGAATTTTATAAATCGCATAAGAAAGTTGCTGAGCAATTGGCCAAGACAATGGCCTAATAGCGAGAGCAAGGAAATTGAGGTAGAAAGCCTATTATTTACAACCTAAGAGACCTTGTTTAGGTTTACTTCAATAAAGAGCGGTGCCTAGGCATGAGGATGAACAAACTTTCACCTAGGTCAGTTGGTCCATTCAAGATTCTACGAAGAATCAATGACAATGCTTATGAACTAAAATTGCTAAAGGGGTATGGAGTATTGCTGACCTTTAATGTCTCTATTTAACACTCTATGCTCTTGAAGAAGAAATTGACCAAGATTTGAGGGTAAATCTCTAACAACCCTGAGGAGCTGATGGAATGCCGACTTTGAAAACTCTTATCCAAGCCTGTCTCAAAGGCCTATAAGGTCTAATAAGAAGGATCCTATCTGCTCAACTGAGCACAGATGAGCTTCAATACTAAGAAATGCTAATAAACTCCTTAAATACATTGCTCAGACAAACTTTGATATGCTATGCCTCTTACCCATCTGTCAAACACCTTAATGTTGACCTATTAATTGCCAAGAACTCAATTGCTGACCCATCAAGTACCGAGAACCTAAAAGTTTACCTCCTTGCTTCTTCCCTTTGCCAACTGATTGCTACCTCCAAATAGCTCGACCCTAGTACTTCTTCGACTAATGTACAGATGTAATAATAGCTCAGCACCTGTCTTCACTTTTTCTAACATTATACTAAATTCTCTTTACCTTAATTGTCTCATTTGCCCCCTTTTAGCAATGTATTAGGTTTCTTTAATCTTATATTAGCATTTTATGTAATTTTACGCATTTCCTTATTGTCATAGGGACTTATTATAAATAGTCCCTTGTCATTTATAGCCATAATTATTTATCATCATCATATTGCTTATGAATATTCCTATTTATGTTCTTGAGAGACAATCCTCTCCGAGTTCATATCTTACAATCTTATTTAGTCTTACTAGTACCTCGAGATTAATGGTAAGTGTATCTTAGCTCTTTGCTTGTGCGTCATATCAAGCTAAGACTAAGTCATGTTGAGTTCGTTTACTACGCCATATCCAATAAGTTGTTTTATGAAGCTACTGATATTGCCAAGCCATTCCATTTAGTTCTCCTTAAATAACTTGAAGGACCCATCAAGCTTACTACAATAAGACTTTATGATAACTTAACTCTAAGGCATACTACCTTACATAGAAAATGGCTATGGTGAAGATAAAGCGTGCAACTCTTGAGGGGAAGTGTTCACCCGATTAGAATATACTTAGCATAGGTGATAGTGCCTTATGTATGTGATACAATCTAATTCCACTGTAGACCAATAATAGCCCATCTACATGATTTTCTAGGCCATCATGTACTTATTCATGCATGGGCCACATGCCCTTTCATGTACTTCCTTAATCAGAACAACTGTGTGGTTTCAAACGATCATTTGTAAAGTATAGCCCCTCTAACCAAAAAGTGACTTACTAACCTCCTCAATGTTTTCTAGTCTTTCTTACTTGCCCCATCTAGGTATGTGCTAGTTTGAAGAAAATGTTTGATATTATAGAACTAAGGCTTCTTATCTTTGGCTGCTTATCACCATGCAAAAAGTAGGTGTCTTTTACCATGATCTTTAAGGGTTGTACTTCCATCTTACCCAACAATTGAACCATGGATGTTAATATAGCAAGGGCATCTGCAAACTAATTCTAAGTTCTCGATATATATGTGAAGGAGATGTCCTTGAACTTCTCTACCAACTTAGCCAGGTGTTGATGGTAAGGCACCAATTTCACATCCTTCATCTTGTATTCACTGGTTGTTTAAAGAATAATCATGGACCCCCATATCTATAGCTACCTTAATGCCTAAAATGTAAGCTTCGTACTTTACAATATTGTTAGTATAGGAAAATGTAAGTCTAGCTACAATAGGGAATTGGCAACATTTAAGGGATATTAGTACTTCTCCTATTCCACATTATGATGTATTGGTTACCTCATCAAAATAAATTTTCCACTTGGGGAGGTCCAGATCATGTTCTGTTGCTAGGATTTTTTTAGCTGAGAACTAGATTTCCCTATCCTTAGATGCTTCTTTCGTAGGGTATTCAACTAATTGATCTACTAATGCTTACCCCTTATCTAAATTCTAGCTCACACAGGTTATGTTGAACCTAAACAACATCATTGAGTGGATCATATTTTACAAACAACTCTATTATGCAATACAAAGTATATTGCCTCAGTCGGTGTATCACCCATACTAAGGTACAACAAGTCCTTTCTATAAATGACCCTTTCTCTTCCCTCTTCATCTTTGTGCCTTAGCATACATCCCATAAACTCCTTGAAGACAATGAGATATAAAAATAATGGCCGTCCTCGCTTTAGGGCAACTACAATTAGAAGATTCATAAGGTATTCCTTAATCTTGCCAAAGGTCTCTTCAAACTCTTTTTCCTAATTTTCAAGAACACTTTTCCTTAACAATCTAAATAGAGGGTGACACTTATCCATGAATAGTGATATGAACCAAGTAATATAATTTAGTTGCCCTAGCAAACCCCTGATTCCTTAAGTGTACGTAAAGAAGGTAGTTCTAGAATTTCCTTTACCTTATCCAGATAAACTTCAATGCCTCTTTAGCTAATTATGACTCCCAACAACTTCCTTAATGTAACCTCGAATGTATACTTTTTTAGGTTTAATTTCAACTAGAATTTGCCTAACTTTTCAAATAACTTCCTTAATAGTTCTACATGATCCTCTTTTTCTTAGGATTTGATAATCATGTCATCTACGTATATTTCAACTTCTTTATGCATCAAGTCATGGAAAAGAGTCGCTACTGCCCTTTGATAAGTTGCCCCAACATTTTTGAGACTAAAGGGCATCACCTTACAGTAAAAGGTTCCCATGTAGTGATAAAAGTTGGTTTAGCTTTGTTTTCTTTGACCATTTTTATGTAGTTATTTCCTAAAAACCATTCATGATGGAGAATAGATGGTTCCCAGCAATGTTGTCTACCAAAATATCGATGTGGGGAAACGAGAAATTATCTTTAGGAGTACCTTGGTTCAAATCCCGAAAATCTATACATATTCGTACTTTCCCATTTTTTTTCAAGACTAGCATTGTGTTTGCTACCTATTCGAGGCAATTCAATACTTCGATAAATCTAACCTCTTCTTTTATTTTTAGCAAAATGTTAAGCGGAAAATGCCTAAACTTTTACCTTTTAGGCTCAATGTCTTCCCTGGTAGGTAGTTTATGGACCACGATAGACGGATCCAATCATAGCATATTTTCGTAACACCAAGCAAATACATTAGTGTATTCAACTAATAACTTAGTCACATCCTCTTTCCATTTTAGAGATAAATTACCTCCAATTGTTAGGGTATTGGGGCTATCATTTGAGCCTAGATTAATCAATTCAATGGGGCTCATCGATGGATATATGATCCTATATGTATTTTTGTTAACTCTCCTGAACTTCTCTATGACTTTCAATATCATCCTCAATGACTACCCTAGTAGAGTTAGACATGATATTGATATTTTTGTCATTTACGAACACAAGATATCTCTAGATTTTATCAATAAGATGAGATAAGAAAATATGGGCAAAAAAGAAGAGATAAGTGAGAAGAAAAAAAGTAGACATGAAAAGGAAAGATAATTTTATTGCCATATGTTAGGAAAATTAACTAAGAAGACTAATTTTATTAGTGGAGCACTAAGGCTCAATCATGAATAATGAGAACTAAAACAAAGAAAAAGAAAACTTAGCGAATGCCATGCCCTACCACAATTCTTACTCTAAAGTAACTTTATTCATCAAGGGACAATGAACCCATTCTATAGAGCTATCAATGCTTCAAGCTAGTCTTCTTTTTCGATTGTTCCTTTTAGCACTAACTTAATGAAGCTTTCCCCTAGTGGTGGAAAGGTTATAAGGGTATTATACAGTCAATCACCCCTTTTTCCTCCAATGAAATATGTTTCAATTAACTCATTTCTTGTAGGTACATATCTCAAGCCAAAAGTTCTAATTTTCCCTTTCTTAAATGTAAGGCCCTCATTTTCATTTCTCTTTCCGTGAATCATACATACTTAGTAAAAAATTTGTGGCCTAAAATCTTTTGGCTCTTCTCTTCCTATGGATGGGATTGTCGTCTCCTTATAGATATCATATTTGCGATCTCTCAAGATTGTGACCAACTAGCCATTAGCAATAAATTTGACCTTCTAATGTAGGTTGGAAGGAATTACACCAATTGCATAGATCTAGGGCCTTCCTAACAACAATTAAAGGCTCCGAGAATATCTAGCACTTAGAATGTTACACTAAAAATTTGAGACCCAATCATTATTTGAGCATCCACTTCTCCAATAATCTCTCTCTTGGACCCATCAAAAGCCCTTATGATTGTAGAGCTGGGCTTAATTTCATTAGCATCAATATCAAGTTGCCCAAGGGTATTCAAAGGACAAACGTTCAATGAAGACCCATTACTGATGGACTCTAGCTACCATCTTATCCTTAAATATCACCACTATGTAAAAGGTTTGGTATGCAATTTCCTTCTTATCCTAACTACTCAGGTGAAAAGGCAATCTAGTCAATAGTAAATATGGAACTAGCTATGTACACCAACTTATTTACTAAAATCTCTTAAGGAGCTTGGAATTCTTTAAGAATCTTAAAGAGAGCCTCTTTATGTTAACTTGATGATAAAAGAAGCCCCATAAGGGAGATTTAAGTTAGAACCTTAGCTAGTTGATCCATAATCTTATATTCACTAGCCTTGATCATGTTATTAAAAGCATTTAACTCAAATTCTTTCTCTCCTTATGCTTATATGTTTTATCTCAATTCTTCTCTTGGGTTGCAAATTCAACCTATCTTGGTAATCCCTCCAATCAGTGTTGTGGTAATCTTTAACTAGTTGAGATTCTGGTAATCAAAAGGTGCCACTTTATAATTCTTAAGACGAATCGAGACATTGAACACATATTTTCTAGTCTCACCATATATGGACTATTCCTTATGTTGCTTGTTATATCAAATTGTAATCAGCTTTAGGCTTGACCTAACTATTCCTACCATGTAGCCTACTTTATCTTCTTCTTTAAACTCAAGCCCCCATCTGGTTAGCGTCCCTTCAGTATGCATATCATAACCCTATAAGGGGCTTAGTAGAATTGCCTAAAATTTTCATATCATGTATACACCCATGATACGAAAACCACCTTACAAGTCAGAGATTGCAAAACTCTAAATAATTTATCACTAAGGTTTCAATTTTTTTTTAATTGATTAACATATTGTAAAGTATAAATAACTATGAATATCCAATATTCTACAGTTCCTTAGAATCATAAAGAATCAATATCCCCTACCAAAAGATAAGATTAGGAAGCAAGGATCTAAGACTTAAAGTTACTAAAGTTATAAAATCTAAATATAGGATTAATAATTGTTTGCAATAATTTAAACCAACTATACATTTTATCTTCAAATTCTAACTTCTATGTATCTCAATGCTGGAACTCATCACTTAACTCTTAACCCACACCTGATTTTCTAGCATCCTACAAAAGAAAACTATTAAGAAATAAGTTATAAGAGCTTAGTGAGATATTCCTTATACTATACCGATAAGAAAGTTATCAAACAATTAGTTAACAAGCATATGAATGCATGGACAAGCAATATGCCAAACAATATATATGCAGTTGACTAGTGCTGCATACAACATCAAATTTAACGTTTACTAAAGTAAAGGTTAGAGATATACCGGCACCAATCACAACCAGGTTCTAGTACCTGAGGTTTTTAACCATAAATTTAAATTCCACATTTCATGAAATACATTTTCATTTCAAAGAAATGTAGTAGTATACAAAATCTCAAGTCTAACGGTAAGGTAGCCCCTATAGTCCATGCTCATGCCCTACAGTGGTGGTCTCTAGACTGTACCCTTAGCTACCTATGGTTAGTCTCTCTAGTGCCAAGTAAACCCATGAGCCAAAGGTAAGGTCTTGTTGTACTAATACTCCTGTACTGTACCAATCAAATCATATGGGAATCCTATCCCTACAAGGCTTTCATTACCAACTGCATGAGGTGACGATTGGAACATTATATGCAATGTTCGTACTTATGCATGATCCATTTAATTTTAAGTTAACTCAAATATGGTTAAGTCAATTTTTGAGATAACCAACCGATATCAACAAACCATTTAATTATGCAATAATAAATCAGGTAGCTAGTTATTTAGCTATTATATTTCACAATTTTTTACACAACACATGATCAATATTCAAGCATATGCATAACCTAAACCCCTATACATCAAGTTATTAATATTTACTTTAGGTATACTAATTATAAACACAAAACAAGTATAAAGTTATTGAAAGTACTCATTCAATCATAGGGTTAATCAGCAGTCATAATAATCCACTTGGTAAGTCAGTATCTGTATCGAAATCACCTAATATTTAGAAAATATGAAATGTAATAAGTAATTGGTGAAATAACTAAACTATATACGTATTTAGTAAGAACTACCTAAACTAGCCACTTATTTGTATAAAATTCCTACTTTTAGTATTTTTGTCAATTGTGTATAATTTTTTTTGTTTTAATTCTAATTTTTATAAACTTACAGTCAATTCTAATCATTTTCGAACATACTTTCACGTAGCGGGTCCATTTTAGATATTATGACCCATACTTTTTATTATGGTTATGAAATATCATAAACGTTATTATTTTGACCCAAATATTTGTAAATTATTATTTTTAGCTTTTCTTTATAATTTAATTAATTTAGAAAATTTATATTTTTGAAATTTTCTTATTTTTTACTTTATTTTTCAATAATTAACTTAATTCACTATTTTAGGGTTAAATACTTATTTAATTCTTTTTTTTTTTGCTATATTAATAATTTTATAATTATTTATTATTAATTGCGAATTAAATTATAAATACAAAATGCTGATGTGGCTGCTCATGGGTGTTCAACGTGTCCTTTTAGGATTTTTTTTCATATTTTTCCAATCTTTCCTATTTTATAACTTTACTTAATATTTATACATATATACCTATTATTGTAATTTAATAATTTTTTTAAATTAATCCAATTTCCTTCTTTAATGCTCATGGCATAAATATATATTATATTATTTTATTTAATGATTTAGTATTTTATTATATTTGTACATATACTATTTAGGCATATACATGTACTTATACTATACTATACTACTAGTATATGTATTTTTATACTTATACATGCACTTTTATACTTAAGTTTTCTTGTCTTATTTATACATATGTAAAATTTCAATATAAACCTAAATATACTATATACTATACATATGTATATGTACTATACATACATATTTATGCACTATACATATATATAATCAAAATTATATACATATGTATATATATAATGAAAATAAACACACATATATACTATATACGCATATATATATATATATATATATATATCTCTTTATAACATATGTGTACATAATTAACTATAATATATATGTACATATAATTATACACATAATAGTTATATACATATATGAACACATATATACATAAGAAAATACAATCTTCATATATCTTTCAATACATGTACAAGTAATTTTGCTGCAAAAATAAGAAATACATATAAACTCTAATACACACTCCTAAAGTACACAAAATTCTATGGAATACATGTGTTACCAAAATATACATATATCCCATATTTACAAAGAAAATAACTAAATACACTTAACATATTACTTAGTTATATTTTGTCTTCTTGAAATTAAATACTCTCCTTGATCTTCTTATTCTTGATATGAAAATAATAGATATAAGTGATAAGATATATAATTGAGGGATAGTGGATTATGTGTGAAAGTTTCAATAAAATGAAAGGAAATGGAAGGAAAAGAAGAAGGAGAAGTTTCGATGGAGGAAAAAAAGGAATGTGTGTTTGTGTTATTTTTTAGTTTAATTTTGTAAAGTAAAGAAATGAAATAAGTCAAGGAATTATGAATGTGTAGCTAACCAAAAGAGTGAAAAGTAAAAGAAATAAAAATAAAAATAAGAAGATGAATATAAGATGGTAATTAATGAGTTTGACTTATGGCTTATCTATTACCTTTGTTTTTTTCTACCTTATGAGCACGTGGAAAAAGGGAACAACATGTGGCTACCGAAACAATTTCTAGAAGAAGGAGCAATGTGGAAGTGGGGAAAAGTGAAGGGAGAAAGATGAAAAAGAAAAAAAAAAGGAAAGAAGAAAAAAGGAAAAAAATTAGAAAGTATTAGGTTGACTTTTCTAAATGTAAAATTATAGAATTAATAATAATTATGAAATAATATTCATAATTTTATAAATTCTATTAATCAAATTGTTAGTCGTTACGTTTATTATATTTGGAGGTTATCTTTATTCATTTGTTAACAATTTTACGCGACTCCATGTGTTAGTCGATAATCATATGCAATTAGGGTTTTATTAATATTTGGGTAAATTTATTCATTTTATAAGCATAGGATTATAGTTTTAGGGTTTTTGTCAAGTTTTAGTTTGATTTCTAGTTTTTAGATGTGTATAGGATTTAGGGTTTTTATATGCGATTAAGATTTTGATCAAGATTTTTAGGATTTTTCTCATTTGTATTATATTCTAGTTCAAATTTTTAATTAGCTTTAAATTTACCAACTTCATTGACTTAAGGTAATTACCTATAATTCTTGAATCGACTTAATACCTAAAAAACTAAATTTGTTTGGTTTACAATATACTATGGGTATAACCCATGTATCTACTAGGTACTCAAAGTTTCCTCGACTTTGACTTAGCAACATAACCATAGGGTCCCCTACTAACCTATGTTCCTTCAACTGTCTATAAGTAAGGTTCTGGGGCCTAGTTATCATCATATTTTGTATTTCTTCCTTCTAAACCTTACCTTCCCAAAGCAACTGATAGATAGCCATCTTAGTGCAAGTTCTATCCCGAAGATTAATTCCTTGCAAATGTCCCTTTTCACTAAGGACCCAAATGATGCTCATCCAGATCTATCCCGAGCTTAGGTTCCTCGACAATAATTATATTAATTACAACAATGTGATTTAGAAACGAGTTATTATTAATGTTGGGAGTCTCAATAAAGTCTAGTTGTACTCTCCCGATGCCAATTAAGTCTTAGATCTTATTTTTTAGCCTCTAACACTTATTGGTAAAATGGCCCACTTGGCTAAGATGGTATTCATATTTGGCATTAGGGTTAACGTTTCTAGGTTTGTATCTTTCATTGGGTGCTTTAAAGTTGATGAGGCGATCAACTCTTTAATGAGCTAAGGCTTAGCTTAGGGGAACTAAGATATTGGTGAATCCTCTAGGGGGAAGTCGATTAGGTTGGGCTTGTGGTGGTTAATATGGTTATGCTAGAGCTATGTGAGTTGTTGGATGTGGAGCAGTTTGGTTGCGTGTTTATAAGGTAGGTTTTAGGTTTTGGTTGATAGTTACCATGCTTACAATGGGTCCTTTCCCTTTGTTACTAAGTCTAGTTAGGATAAGTTTCTTGTCTTAGGTATATGAAGCAAGTAATTTGCTAGATGCAGCAGCACCGTCTATTCTATACCCTGTTGCGACCACTTTAGCAAAGCTAGCTTATGCAAGTGGTATGAGATGTCTGAAGTAAGACTTCTCTAAGGTATTGATAAAGGTGAAGGCTAGCTCCTTTTTAGGGATTGGTGTGGACACTCTTATAGCTCAAGGCCTCTATCTCTTAGTATAATCCTTGAAAGATTCATTGGGCTTCTTGCTAAGGCGATAGGGCAAGCAACTTCCACATTAAACTTATATTGCTCATAAAAGGCTTGAGCCAACTTCTCCCATGTATTCATTTGATTGAGGTCAATCTAAGCATACTAAATCAAAGCTGGGCTAATTAAACTATCATGGAATGCCAAGATCATCAAATTATCATACTAGGCATACTTGCTCATTTTCGTGACATATAACCTAGTGGGCAACTTTGGGTAACTAGTTCAATCATACTTCTCAAAATCAACCACCTTAAAATTTTCCAAGAAAACTAAGCCATCTTGTGCAGCTATGTCAATGATACTAGTTGATCGAGCCCATCTTGCTTTTCAAAAGCCTTCATTTTATCATTCAGCTGCTATAGTAACTTCTTTTTCCATTTGTTTTTTCTTGTCCTCAAATTCCTTCCTCAAACCTTCAAAATCAACCTCAGATTCCACCTTTGGTTATAGATATTCTATGCTTATTTCTTACCTTTCTTATAAGCATATGGCGATCCCTTTTCTAATTGGTTTTGAGTTTTCTACAAAAGTAGATTGAGTCACATGAAAGAGGTTGAAATTGTCAATCAAAAAGTCCATCTTGTCATCCATGCTCTTTATTGATTATTTCAAAAGTCCAACCCTTTCTTCAATGGGGACTTCAATGTTAGTGGTGCCAACATTGCTAGTGTTGCTTGATAGCATATGTTAATTGTCATGTTGGATCTCAACCAAGTGATCATGGGACTTCGTTCTAGAATATATTGCTTACGAGTTATTTTAGAAAAACCTGCATAAAGGCAAACACTCAAAACCTACTAAGAAAAATCTAGTATGATTAATTTATTTCCTATCCTTTACTTTTTCCCCTTTTTCTTTTGTTCTATTTTTTTTTTATTTTCTTTAATTTTTATTTTTTCCTCCCTATTTTTGCATGCATGAAATAGCAACAAGGACTAAAAAATAAACAACTGAATATAAAATAAAGAATTCTTATGAAAACACACGGATGTTGACATTGGAGTTAGTAAGTAATTCATAATGTGGCAAAAATATTACTTTTATTAAGAGTACAAATAATGGAGTTTGATTACAATTCTTTATTCCTAAAACCAAAAAAAGAAATTCTAAGCTAAGAATCATATTTGTTAGATCTTCTCTTGACTAGTTGGCTAGATCTTGCTCCACTGCTTCTCATTTTCCTAGATAGGCTAGGCTTTATTGGTGCCTCTAACTCTTGGATCCTCTCATGGGCTCTTATCAACCAATCCTTCTATGACTTAACCTGCCCACTACTTTGCTACCTTGAATATCACCTTCCAAACTCCTCTCAACTTATTTGCATCTTCATAAACAACTTCTACTCAAGCCTGGACTTGCTTCATGTAAGTTTCCACCTTAAGGGTAGGATTCTTTAGAGTTGGATGCATCATATCAAGGGCTTTAAACTATTTTTGGTCCACTTCCTTGACGTGTTAGTAGACATTATCTTTCATGGCCAGATATTTTCTAGCACTCCTTGCTAAATGTTCTAGCTAAAGCATCAAGGCCATAACTTGTTCACTCCATGTAGTCTTGATGGTGAGTAAGTGGGACACCTTTTCATCTATCATAAAGTGCTAGCCGTAATAGCTTATAGTTACCTTATCTATTGAGGGCTTGTAGACTATAGTCTGAATGGGCCCAGCTATTAGATTACAATAGTCAAATAATAGCTTATGCATCAATTCATCCTAATAAGTAGGAGTGCCTTATAGTCTTTATAACCCCTTATCATCTCTTTAGCAACATACCATCCGACAACCTAGACTAAGCCCTCAAAACTGAAATTTTGAAGGATCTTAACCTAACAGTAGGTAGAAGCTTCTAGCAACTCAACCCTCATAAAGGTCAGGATTATATCAATCTTCACAATAAACTCGGTACTACGGAACTTGAGTTGGTAAATCACTACGTGGCTGTCACGACCCGAGGGGGCCAGTCGTGGCAACCGTCGTATATTATACAAATGATTATAGATTGAATTCCCTTACAATCAATGACCCTTTTATATGATACACAAAGTTATATCTACTACTAACTACCAAGAGTGCACAAGCTTAAGAAACATCATTTCATGATAAATAATAAAATTATAAAAATATAACACATGGTCTATTTATATAAAAGTGTACAAATACAAAGTCTGAAACATGTCTTAAGAACCAGTATAACAATTACATATTCAGATCTATAAACTATCAAAAGTACTCTCTGATCATATCCAGCTCCCACTCTAACCCCGTGTAGAAAACTAACCTCGGGCATGTGACAGCTCGACTCTACAAAAAGATCAACCTACGAGAGAAGACTACAAAGGTATAAGCTAACTAGCTTAGTGAGATAATTTCTCTCAACCATACAGTAATCAAGTTATATAATAGTTAGATTCAACCAAATGAATGCATGACAAATAGTATGCCAAACAAATACATACAGGCGACTAGAAACTGCATGCAACTTAGATTTAACGCCCTCCGAAGTCAGGGTTAGAGATATATTGGTACAATCAAATCCAGGTATCATATTAGAACTTATTTCATAACGAAACTCCATGTTTTGTATTTAAAATGTAATGGTACATC
The DNA here is from genome assembly GCA_024138005.1 of Lumnitzera racemosa. NCBI lineage: Eukaryota > Viridiplantae > Streptophyta > Magnoliopsida > Myrtales > Combretaceae > Lumnitzera > Lumnitzera racemosa. The sequence continues at coordinate 40,058,705 of JAMXBC010000007.1, forward strand.
CATTACCAGTTTTATCCAAAAGAGTTCTACATATGATTGTGAGTAAGTTCATGCAGCCCTCACTTACCCCTAAATGAAGGCCTCTGGACTCAACCCTTAGCTAGGCGGTTGCCGCCTCCAATGCCTAGTCATCCCACGGGCCAGAGTAAGGTCATATCACACGCGTGCATCATACAAAATCTATAACAATCAATAATCAACCCACGTATGGTCTCTCACTACCTCCGTGTAATGTGATTGCCAAAATTAGTTATGCAGTGCATGATTATGCGTGATCCAAGTTAACTTTTTCTAGTCAAATAAAATTAAGTTTTATTTATTCAGTGATCATTCCAAGTCACAAACAATCAATTCTTAGTGAATCTACTATACAACAATCATTACATTATTGAAATTTAAAGTAAATTCACCATCAACAACAATTATCATGCACAAGCATAACCCAACCCCATGCACATTTATTTATTAATCATAACTTATATTCACTAACTACAAACACAAACAAGTATGGAATCATTAGGAAAAACTCACTTAGTCATGGCCAACTCAGGGGTTATAATAATCTAGTGACAGCTTAGGGTCTATATCAAAAACTCACCTTAGTCGAGCTTTTTATCGAATCGCGTATAACTTTTTCATTTTAGCTCGAATTGTTATAAACTTATAGTCCATTTTGACCGTTTTCGAGCGTATTTTCTCGTAATGAGGTCTATTTTGAATGTTGTGACTCATAGTTTAAATTGTGATATAAAAATATCACAAAATTTACTATTTAAGTTTAAAAATTATAAAATATTAATTTTCATTTTTTCTTAATATATTTATGATGTAATAATTATTTAAACCATATATTTGATATTTTTATTATTCTGAGCATACTTTTCGTATTTTTGAGATTTTAGCCTTATTATGGCTATTATTATTATTGCCATTATTATCTTTATTATTTCTCATTTTCTTATTATTCATCTATATTTCATGATTTATACATATATATATAGACTTATAATATATTTGATAAGTTTTATAATTTTACCTTATTGAAAAACTCTTAATTTATGGTGATATATATATATACCTACTCCTTACATAATTATAAACTTATTTTAGTTTATAGATATTATTATATTACATATATATTTTCGGTATACTACATATATATACTATATGTTATACTCCATATGTATGTCTATAGATTTATTTTATGAAAACAAACATACTCTTATGTACATATTCATGTATTTGTATTTATACATATAAATATACTCATATAATTCCGAATACATAGATATATATAAATAATATACAAATACCTATTCATGTATTATATGATATATTCGATATATATATTTTTACATAGTATTTGTTATAAAATATGTATACTCTATATTATAAATGTATTATATGATATATTCGGTATAACATAATATATACTCTATATTATATATATATATATGTCCTATATACATATATTACCACTTATAGAAATATATGACTACATATATATATATGAAAATAATTATACATGTATACATATATATATAGTTTATGTGTACACACACACTCACACATATATACATATACTATAGTTATTTAGTAAAAATACTTAACACTAATTACATGTATTCTTAAAAAAATACATAATGCATACTCTTTCCGTATAATATACCTATGTACATACATGTATACATATATATCTTTATACATGCATATATTATTCAATTTATGTATTTATGCACATATACATGTAATAGTAATGTTATATTTATAAAAATACCATACAAATACTACATTTATACATGTATATACTATATAATATACATCTATACTTGAAATATAATTGACTTACCTATTTCTTTTAATTTTCCATCTTCTTTTTCTTCCTTCTCCTCACGGTTTTGCTTCTTAGATTTTCGGTTTATTTCACAATTTTTTTTTCCAGATTTTGTAACCTTCTCTTATTTAAACGTGTGCAACAAATAATAAAAAAAAAATTATAAGCTAAATCCTATCCTAATCTCTTCATTTATGAGGATGGGACAAAGTAATCATATGTAAATTTTTTTCTTCCTTTATAACTTAACACTTAACATTTTGTTTTAAAGCACGTAGGCTACTATTTTATTGATTTTTCTTTGTTTTGCAGGATGTGGCAACATGAAGAAAAGAAGAAAAGAAAGAAAAAGAAAGAGAAGGAAAATAAAAATTAATAATAAATATATGTAATTTTTCTAAACATATAAACTATAACAATACTCATCATAAATTAATTTTGAAATTTTTGTGAAAATTTATTAATTTAATTAGTACCCGTTACAATTATAATTTTATAAGTTATTGTAGTGATTTTATTAAAATTTCATGCAAATAAGCGATTTAGTCGAAAATTGCACTCGACTATAATTATATCACTATTGAGTAATATTTAACTATTTTATAGGCTTACGTTTATAATTTTAGGGTTTCGAATAAATTCGGAGTCAATTTTGATTTATGGTGTGTAAATCAGCTTTAGGGTTTTAATACACGATTTAGAATTTCGATCAATTTCTAAGGTTTTGTTATCAATGTTATATTTGATTTCTTAAATTTCATAATCTTTTCTTGTTACTAACCTTATCGACTTATTGTACGGTTTAGGATACTCAGACTTGAGTTAGGGTTCAACTACTGATTTCTTAGGGTTTATAGTGGTTAACTAACCAAATCATAAGTAGGCTTGGGGAAGTCTTCATGTCTCCATGTCTTATGGTCTTAAGGTGATTTAATGATTTGATTTACTCATTTAAAAGGGCCAAGACACATTAAACACTCCTTTTGGAAATATAGCAATCTCGAATACTATCAAAATATATGCATGGCAGCAATTGCATTGCCATCCCCGGTAATCCCCATAAAGGATGTCGTGCTTCTCTTGGAATTTGGAATTTCCTATGAACTAGTCTAATAAATCAGATAGCTTAAGATATCTCCCATTATTATCCTTCTAGGCCTAGTCTATTTTGCTCTTCTTCACCCTCGATAAGTCACTAAAGATGCTACAGGTACCTTTTTCGAGGTTGGGAAGGTAAATCTTACTCATATTGGTGGGGCCTTCAACAACTGGGTGTATTCTTCAATCAATGGGCATAACTAATGAGGCCTAAAACAGAAAGCCATAAGCTCTAGGATCCAAAAGTAAATCAGGGCCGGTATAATGGTGAGGTTGATAGAAATCTCCATCAAGGACATAATGGGCCCAATTTTTGCTTTGATGTAGTCTTACTAGTTGGGTTAAAAAGCTAGAATGGTCTCTTGAGTACATCCTTAGAGTCTTTAGGCTTATTGGTGTAAATCTCCTTCTTCATTATCTTAAAAATTTCTACTAAAAATGAAAAACTAAATTTACATATATTCCTTTTGTAAAAATACAAGAAATTACAAAATTATAAGGTACAAAACTTTTACAAATTTGTAACCATATAAAAATATACCTGTTCAAATTCCACCATATTGTAGCCTTTGATTTTAACAGACTTACCATATATGATTTACTTGCTAACCTATTTGAAACTTCAGCAAGTTCGATTGATTCTAAACACATATTATGAGAAAAAAATTCCCCTACAAGGCCTAATGGGCCACCCTTCTTTTTTTTATTTTTTGTTTCCCTACATCACTTAAGCCTACATTAGTACAACTATATGCATATAAAATTAAAAAATAAAGAAAAAAAATCCTAATCATCATTATTCATGTACAAAACAAAGACCCAATTTATTTAATGGACTCCTTCTATGGCTAGTCTACAAGTTCCTAGTAGTATTACCAATTTGTCAAGTTGAAAAATCAATTTCTCTCTTTTATTAAACCAATTTATATTAAGCCCAACCCATTTAATATAAACCTCTTGACCATATTGAGAAAAGGTATTAAAAAAAAAAGAAAACTAACCTTAAGATAATTGTATCATGGCATAGTAGGCAATAGTCAAAACCTACAAGGGAATCTATATGGGTATGAGCAACCACAGCTCAATAAGTTAAGTTGGAGACTTATGAAAGCATAACGAACATAAACAAGGTCATCAAGCAATTAATTATATACAATGCAATAAGTAAATGCCATCATACAACATGGTCCAATCCATTATGAAATCAAAGTCATTTCACCCGCTCTAATCCGAGTTGAAAAGTTTTTGTTAATGCAACAGCTTCCAACCAAACCCAGGTTTATGCAATGGAGAAACCACTCCCCCTCAAGACTATCCTTCAAACCAATGCCCCCATCCTCACTACAACCTCTTCTCTTATTACTTAGTTTGGCTAAGGATGAGGAAAAAACCATTATGTTATCTAATGCTATCTATTTCAAAGATGTTGGTGTTTAGTTGGAGATTCTTAATGGTCCCCTAAAGGGCTGTAATGCATGTCTAATTAAGGTATTTAGGTTGGTTATGATTAAGTACAGTTTAGGGTGATCAAACAATTTCACACCATTCCATTCACATCAATCACCAAACACAATAAAAAATTCAGTACGAAAGCAAATACCCAAGCACATGAATACATAACTACTTACAAACACAGTCAAATACAATCCTAAGTCTCCAAGTACTTTAAAATAGCACTCCAAAATATGATCAAGTATTAAACCCAACTTACTTTGTATCCTTAGTTTGGTCAATTACTTCTCGCAGGTCAACTCATCTTCGTATCCTATAATATATAATATAAATAAGTTTTTAGTATTTATATCTTGATGATACACACACACACACACACACACACACACACACACACACACACACACACACACACACACACACACACATACACACACACACGTTTTGGAATCGGTTTTTGAATTTGGTTCTAATTTAGGTTCGAAATCAGTTCTAACTATGAGTATTATATACAAATAAAAAAAGTATGTTCCAAACCCTTATGTGAAATTAATCACATCAGACTCGAGTATCCTAAGTATCACTTTTAGTCCTAACTTAGTATTTTAGTCTACTCGATATACTTTAATCTTTATTAGTGTATTGAATTTAATCTCAATGAGAGTGAATTTTACATTTTTCCTACCTAAAATTAAGTTTTGAACCAGATTTAATATTTATTAATATTATTACTATGCTATCCATTTTAACATAATATTTTATATTTACCATAATTTCAATTCCACATATTATCAAAATTACCTATATTTACTACATAATACCCCTAATAATCACATCTAACACCTTAAATGCCATAATTGTCATACCACATCAGATATGAACATATTAAGATCCTTCATTATATACTAAATCAGTAAATGTTTAATTAATCATTAATCAACCCCAAAAATCCTTATTTATATACACATTATAAGGGCTTAAAAATCACTTAAAATTTTCGAAAATTAATTTTTGAAAAAAGGCTTTATAGCACTATTCTATATCACTTTAGTAGTCTACATTAAAAAAAATGATCTTAAAACCATACTCATAAGGCTATTTAATTCCAATTAGAAACGTGTTCGGTTTCATACAGTTTCTTAAGCATCATATATTTTTGAGTATAATTAAATCTAACCAATATTTTTCCTTAAATCTACAAACAATAAAACATTTAGATTAATAAAATTTATAATTTTCTAGATAAAATTAATAATCCTAATAAATTACATAAAATCGAGTTGAATTTTGGACTCACCTAACTATTGGACCTTTGACTACTAGCAGTGGTCCAAAGGGTGTCAGTCGGTTTAGGCAGTAGGTGTGGAGTATGGTAGTGGTGGTGGTTCAGTTCCAGTTAGTGGTGGTTCATGGCTTTGATCTAATTACCCCTACTATACAGATTTTTTGTAATTTTCTAGAAAACCCTAATTCTCTTCTTTTTTCGGTTCTCTCCAATTTTCTAAGACCTTAAATAGGCCAAATGAGCATCTAGTGGAGTTTAGCTATTTATAGAGCTCTTGGGGAATTTTGGTGCATTAATTGGAGTTGACAATTGATTTATACCCTTCTAATTTGACTCTTTCAGTGCGTTAATTTAATTAGTCAATTTTTTTCTTTCCTCCCTAACTTGCCACAACTTAAATCTAGATCATTTCGCACTTCTTTGATTTTTTTTTTCTTATTTTTCCTTGATTTTTTTATAATTTTATTTAATTATTTAGCATTTTTCAGGAATTTTAGGTAATTTCACATATTTTACCTACGTATCAATGCATATGGATTACATGTAAATACTCCTAAATATTGTTTTTGTTATTTTATGATTTTTAATGTGTATATAATTTATCTCTAATGACTCATTAATTATTGGAATTCATTTTACGCATTTCCGATAACTAACGAGTAATATACTTAAAATTTAATATTATAATATTCTATTATTTTATTGCTTATTTTTTTTTTAAATTCAAACTTACAGGTTCGCTTTTGCTAATATTTCTAGCTTTATTTTATAATTTAAGATTAATCGGATTCTTTAACCGATCACTCTAAATTTTACATACTAAATCTGATCTTACAGTTACAAGGCTTACAACGAGTTCCTATACACATGTCTACTTTCTTTCTCCCTAGTCTACTCCATACACTTATCCCCAAGTTGATATTCATCCCTGAATCATGCCCTTGTTAATGCTAACATACCTAAGGGAAGAAAGGCCTCGGACATAGTTGAGTTGATATACATCTTCGATATTTAGGCACTCTTGCCGATCCATACACTCGAGAGTTCTAAGCCTCAATCATACTGGGTTGATTCGCATCTCCAACCTTGAGCACCTTAACTATACTTATACTCGAATGGTTAGCCCTCTAAACCAAGTACACCAGCTTAGTCAATATACTAGGTCCCCTTAGCAACCCACAAAGTCTTATTGTTTTAGACTAAGCATGACTTTTTCATGAAGCCTAGGGGCATCCATACAACACTCATTGGTAGAACAACTCTTTAGAGGACACTTAGATACTTGCAAGCACAACTTCTATCGAAGTGCACAAAACTAGGTCAACATAAGAAGCTAATAACAACTTAGTTAAGGTACTATTACACCAAGAACTAAGCATGACTTAGAGTCCTAGGCACTCAAGCAACCTACCCAAGTTTACCTGAAACCCTATAATTTCATAACTTCTTGAATACTCAAGCCCACATTGACACTTGGAAAATACATAACGGAGGAAATAAATTCAAAGAAAGCAATGTGCTACAAGGAGACAGTATAACTTAGAATAAAAATATTTTCAGTCATCAAAGTCATGTATACAAAGCTTTAAGGACTGAATATCAACCTAAGTACAACTAAAAACAAAAAATAAAAAACAAAAGAACAATGTACAAGAGAGGGGACAAAGAGAAAGCCGAAATCAACTGAAGAGCTTCTACTAGTCTCTAGCCTGATCTTCTACACGGCCTTCTGTAATGGACTCCTTAGAACCTTCAAAAGACTCAATAGAACCCTCAAACAGCCAATAGAGGAAACATTGGTCGAGAGATAGGTACTTTTCGTGAACCTCCACTCATACCACCCTCCCCTAATCAAACCGACATTGACTGCTGTATTCTTAAGGCGAGGCCTCAAGGTGATCTCTCTGAAGATCCATTACATGGCTTTTGAGGTCAAGTCATAACCTTCCCACATCTCAACCTCTTGAGCATGGAATCCAACTCAAGCCTCATCAAGCTCCTTTGTTCTCCTCTCTACCTCTATACTTAACTTAACCAGCACGCACTTATGAGCATCTACCAAAGCCCTGACCTCTTTGATACTCCTCTTCATGGCTTCGACTTCATCCCTCGCCAGAGCTGCCTTACTGGTGAGCTTCTTGTTCTCCTCTTAGACGTAGCCATATGTTAAGACGAAGTCATCAGTCTTTTTCCTCTCAAAGATTAAAGACCTGTTCCTCTAGCTGAACAGTCTTCCTTTGGATTACCTACAACATAAAGAAAATTAAATACCAAGCATCTTACGACAGTTGAAAGAAAAGGACAAAAAGAAAAAACTAAAGGACACACCCCTCATAGAAGCCCACAGTCACATGCAAAGGCTAACTTGTAAATCACCATAGCATGCACACAAGCAAGCCAATCATTACTCACACGAATTGACTAATGATCAAACACTTATTGCATTTTCACTTTGGATGAATGGTAATTCTATTCCCCCCTCATTCCTTGTATGAATTCTACCATGGGATTTAGTTGGATTTTGAACTCCTGTTTCCCTTAAAACACTGCATAACAATTCCTTAATGCATCCTCAGAATTATAAATCATAGATTAATTCCTAATCTTTATTCCTAAAATACCCTCATTTATAATAGAAAATTTACACTCTTTTTCCCTTAGTAAACATCATCTATAATCAAACTTCAATAACCCTAATTGAACTCAGCTTTCTCCTTCATAATCCTCATCCATCTCCTCCATGCATCACACTTGATGGATCAATGAGGACCAAAACCTTAACCTACCATCTTGACTATTAGGGGTGGGTATGGTTCGATTCGATACAGTTTGTCCCCTCTTACCAAACCGAACCTAATATAACGGTTTGGTTTTTTTTTTCTGTAAGTTGAACCAAACTATATGGTTCAATTTGTAAATTTTTTTTAACCTAAGTAAAACCCCGTTCAGTTCGATTCGATCTACGGTTCAAATCGTTTATATTGAATTTTCACTAAAAATTTTTATCTCTAATAAATGTGAAATTTCAAATGGAGTTCACTCAACTTAATCTTAATATTTGACACCAAATTAAAATAAAGAATAACAAGATATAAAAAATTTGATAAAATTTATAAAGATTAATAGAAAAAAATAATAATAAAATACAAAATAATTGCATGAATTTTCTAACTAAACAGTTTAGTTTAGTTTGCTTCCCCAAACCAAATCGTAAACCGTTTATATATAACTAAACTGAACCATAAACCAAACAGTTTGTTAAAAAACTAATTTTTTGTTTCGTTTCGGTTTAGTTCATGGTTCAATCCATAGTATGTGATTTTTTCGCCCAACCTTACCAACTATCTTTCATTCCCTTCTCTTAAGTCACCCTCATGACTTCGTCTACCTACGCCATATATATACTTCACATGCATTCAAGCTAAACATTGCAGCTCACTGCATCATTATATCTTAAAAGTCAATCTCTATAGAAAAAGTAACGCTATCATATATTTCCTTCTCTCTATATGAGTATATTGTGTTGCTTACTTAGTTTTGAAGAGATATAGTAGTGTTTTCTAGTAAACCCTTTCAATGGCCTCTCAATTTTAGATTTAAATTGTGTTAAATGTTATAACTTTTTTTCAAACTCTCAAATTTTGTTGTCAACTTTATGCTGGTATTGAGTTGTTTCCAAGATCGACAATAGTTTTTTTGCATTATGTCTGTGTATGTGTAAGTTTGCAATATATGAATGTATACTTTAGTAAAGTTAATTTTGATATTCAACCTCATTACTTCCACCATAACTAATTCATTCATATGCAAAATGGAGTTAAATTTGTTGCATTTGAAAGTAAATAAGTAAAGGATATTATTGTGAGTTAGTTTGATTTTCAGGCAATATCATAGATAGAATTATGATTTCTATTTTTTTTTTTTATAGAAAATTTGAAAGTAGACAAGAAAACGATTCTTAGGCTTCAAGAATTACTACAAACCGTGTTGATTTGCATTAGAGATCATTGAGTTGAATGTATCCCAACTTGCACACGCATTACTCCTATTGTCAAGTAAGGATGCTTAAGCATATTTGAAAGTAGACAAATAAGGGACATTTTGAGAAAACTTCTTCAGTAGCTTCTTGAGTAATATTTCATGTAGTTGAAGACTTTCTTCTTGTATAAATTTTTCCAAGATGAGAGCTTATGTTCATGTTGAGTTGTTTTGATGATCCATAAAAAAAAAAAAAAAAAAAACGTGTTCCAATTTGTTCCTTTTTTTTTTCTAGGCCAGTAAACATGTTCCAAGTTAAACAAATTCTTATGTAAACAAAATATTATTGTAGATTGGTACCTTACATTATATATGTATAAGAATGTTATATCAAGTTCGCATTTTCTTTAACTCGACATCCTTATTTGATACGTAAATATAATTTCTTATTTTTTAGTGATGGATCAAATGATGTTGTATGAGAGTAAATTGCGAAGGAAAAAAAAAAATCTTGCTCTCTTTTTGTTAGCTTTATGGTTGGAGCATTGTAACATTGCATACTTTCTAATGTTTCAATTGTATGCTTTGGCCCAACATTCCTACTATCCTCAAAATTGTCTTTTATTTAATTAAAAGCCATTTCAATTAAAATATAACCCAATATGCACCCTCTATTTAGTAGTATGTTAGATACAAGTTTCTTATTGTCACTCTCTATTTGTATAACCATTAGAAGACTACTCCATTCATAACCAAGAGTTTCTGACACCAGATCAAGTTGTCAATGATGTATGAAAAAGATCATATCATAACTGAAGTTGCACAAATGGCTGAGGATGTGCTACAGATGGATTAGATGTGGTGTAATATGTTACAAGCAATATGGTGTACTTTGATGTGATATATTCTGCTCTTTATGGAAGGGAAATTTGCTATAATATTTTGTATTACGATGATTGCATGTAAAGTTTATGAAATACATTTTTAATCTATCATACATGTTTTTACATGAAATATATGGTTTTGTATTTCAATCTCTCAAACATGCTTTTATGTTTCAAGCTTCTATGATCCATATCCATTCACATAATCAAATGATATTTCGACTTTTGCAACTATCTTGTTCTATCTAGATCTATAGGGGCAATACTGCTAAGACATGTTTCTATTCAATTGGAATGGTCTTACAAAAATGTACTTATAATTTGTTTAAAATTAGAAATGCAATGCACCCAAATATGGCATTTTCTTGTCCTGTAGTTGATATAGTAGCTTCTATAGTAGATAACCTTTTTAAATTATGCTCTATGAGTTTTTAGAGTTTTGCTACTAATGGATTTGAGCAAAATGATGATTTGATATGCTATTGATTTAATTTTTTTGTCGAGCCATAGTTGTGGATGCACCAACTTTATGGACTTGTACTATTGAGCATTATTAGCAATAAGCCAAAATCTAGAGGAAACGTGCTTACGTGAAAAACTAACTATAGTTGATACAAGAGTTGATGGTTGATAATTTGATTATGAATTCATTGATTTTGTTGGCTAATAAATAAAAAAATCAATAGCATTTTTTTTATAAGGAAATATTTCATAATGATAATTTGGTTAATAGCAACAAAAGACTTTCCATTACATACTCGATTTTCCATTAAGAGCATTTGTCATGTTCATATTAGTATGATATGTACATGTTAAGTGTAAGATAGCTGCACTTTTTCTGGATTTCAATTTGGTAAGAGGTGTATTCAAAACAATATTCAATGCCTTAAATGCAAGCTTCTCTACATAAATTGCTCAACTAGGACTAGAGTGCCAGCAATCAAATAACTAAGCTAATAGATATCAAAGAAGATCTCCACAACCACAACAATCTGAAGGTAAGTGGCAACAGCATGTTGATTGTACTAATTTTGTAGTAATCTGAGGGTAACCAAGCAAATTAAGCTATTTTGTTTGCAAAAGGAGTTGCGTTGTAATAATAGCTTATTTGTATGTAGGAAGAACCTTATGCAATGCAAATCATATCATTGTATATATCCTAATGTGCAATCCAGAGCATGTATACCATAATTTAATTAAATGCAACTTTCTAAAGTTAGTTATTTAGAAGAAGTTTTATCCCTTCCTTGATTGCTACCAACTCCATTACAATAGATATGAAAGTCACAAAGTATAAGCAGTGAAATTATACATTAGAAGAATAAAGAATACATTTAGTAAACAATAATAGAAGCCAATAGTAATAAAGAGCTTCAAATTATAGCAATATTAACAACATAATCTCTTCACAACTTCTAGATAAACTGCTTCTACTTTTTTTCACTAATATCCATTAGAAAATTACACTAGATATTCATATTACACATTACACTTGTCCTTTGTACTGTATATATCATAACATATGACCATTATAACCATAAGAACCATCAACAAACAAAACACTTTTTGGAATATTGTTTCCTTAAATTTGAAGTCTTCATTAATGGATCGAGGTATATATTCTCTTTCCTATGTAAGATGCAAATCCTTATGCCTCATTGCAGATGTTTCCAATTCATGTTCTAGCCACTCAACATGATTTTGCACTGGAAAAAAAGAGGCAAACTAGTGATTAATTTAACCATGATAGCCACCTTGTCAAATATAAACATTTTCATAGATAATAGTTCAATGAGTGTTAACTCTCAAAATCTCATACACCAATAGCATATTGATTGCAATTTGACCAATTTGTCAAATATAACCATTAATAGACTTAGATACAAGGACGTAAATGATAATGCAAGCCAAGCCAAACATTTTAAAATAACCTCACCTAAGGTTAGAAATAATTAATATCTCAACACATATTAAGTTGTTACTTGGAGGAATATTACCAAAAGATGAATGTCAAGGAATATTACCAGAAGATGAGTGTCAACTATATTTCCAAATATGATCTAGTAAAGTCATAGTAGCATCAGTAGACTTATATCAAGAAGTTTTAAGAATGTCTTGGAGTCATACGCAAAGTAGGTTAGCTAAATTTTAAAGAAAAATTGAAAAGTAGTTGGGGCATATCAAATTAGAAAATTTATTTTGGAAAAGCTCTCTTAAAGCTAACCAAACTAATGGGAATAAGGTTGAGAATTGAATAGTTAGATCCATAACCAACTAATTTGAAGCTTAAACTTATACATACTTGTCTCACATATGAGGGTGCTTAGATTTTTTGTTGGGGCTATCTTTTTTCACTAAGTTGTGATTCTTGTTATTAAAGAAAGGGAAAAAAAGAATCTGACATTACCTAAAAGGACAAAAGAAAGAAAGAAAGAAAGAAAGACATGTCTTTTGGACATTTAATTGAAAAGTTACTATTGGAAAAGGTACTAAGAATGATAACTTCAATGATGCTTTATAAAATAAAGCACTAGTTAAAACAATGAGCTGAAATGCCTATTGACATATTTACTTTAATGACTTCAAACAATGATAACCCGAAATAAGTAGACTTTAGAGTTGCATTCTCATCCTTGCTAGATAGCAAGACATTCTCAAGAGATCTCTATATATCATACCCATTAAATGGCAAGCATAGACCACATTCGTAATTACTTTAAACAAGGAAGCAGCTACTTTCTCACTATAGTAAACCTTAGTAATAATCCCATCAAAAAGCTCACCCCTAGAGCACAACTCCATCACAAGATGCATAGATTGTTTATTCTAATATTAAAGTCAACAATACCTAATTGTTCACTTTAATGCTGCATGATCTGAATCTTCCTTCTCATATCTTCCTTATCACTTTCAAATACATGCTTCCCCTTAAATATAGACTTATAAGCATATTACATATGGGATGTAATTTCAATACAAAGATGTGTAATACCTAATTCTTTATCAATGTGAATAGTTAACTTGATGAATCAAATTTTATTTATTGTCAAAGAAGCATCTTCAATCTTACAAACTTTTGACAAAAACATACCGGTTAAAACAATATAAAACATTTTTATGCCCCTCTTTCATGGTCAGTATTCATCTAATCCTTCCTAACATAGAATAACACATTGTCAACACACCAGCATTACTCAACAATTTACTAGTATCCATTTCAATTATAGTAAAAAAAAAAAAAAAAGAATGATGGGTTATTGATCACACCTAGTTGTGATTCCAAAAATTGGTTTGATGGAGTACAAAAAAAAAGGTACTAACTTACGTAGCTAATTAGAACTTGTGAGAAATGGGAGATTTGCTCTAGAGACGCTTCTCCATAGATGGTCATCATGATTCTTGGTGATCAAGTTAGTATCCTTCTAAAATGGGGTTAAGGTCGCAAAAGGAATGAGAGAAATCATTTATTTCTTCATGATTTAAGGTTAAGGTCTCATAGGGTATCGGAATTAGGTTGTTTATGTACATGAGATTAGGTTTTTTTCATGTAAACATGATGCTGTAATGTTTCTTCTATTTTTATTTTATTTTCTTTTTTAGTTAGACAATGGAGGTATTTTTTAGTATTTTATATTCTATTCATGTCTTATTCACTATTAAATTCTATGAAGTGAATATTGTAATAGCAATTCTAGTATACTTAACTAAACATTGTAATATTCATTCATCGCTCATTAAACCTCTATTCCATTCCCTAGTAATTGTAGTTCCATTCCTCCTTTATTCCATTCGACGAACTAAACATGCTATTATAATTCACGAGCCTTACCTCATACAGCTTCTCCAGCATTACTGCCATGGAGTCAACATATGTCTTGTCCTTAGAGAGCCTAAGGAGGTCCAACTCGGACCTCTTAGGAACGAAGGCCGACTCCTTATCACAATGATGACCAAGTGAATGCTGTGGCTTTTCATCAATCTTTAGCACTTCAACCCTACGATTCTACTATCTCTTCTAAAGTTTGCTACTACTATTGCTACTACTGCTACTGAGCCCCTACCTCATCATCAGAGGGCTCATCTTGGATATGCAGCTTAGCATTGGTACTTCTCTAACACTTGAGCCACTACCAAGAACTGAAACTTACCTTTCTAAGCTAAGGGAATCCTTATTAGTACAACATCAACTAACTCAAGTAGCGAAAGGACCCTTGAGCCTTTCTAGCTCTTCTTCCTCTTTAAGGTGCCAACAACGTCCTTCTCACTCCTCTTCCTTAGAAGATCATCCTCAACCCCTTGAGTAGCATCTGAGGTCCCCATCTCCTGGACTCAGGCCTTCTTCTTACCCTTCCAAGCCAACTCTCAAAGCCTCTTCTCATAGACCTCCATCATACCACTTCGAAAGTCCTCTATACAAATTTGGAAAGCTCCAAACATAGAAAGGAAGTTAATGACACAACAAAATAAAAATTTATAACCAAACCTACCAAGGATGGGTAGCCTTAAGCTCTCATCATAATGACGGTATACTACAATGAACTCCCAACCACCCCCTCCAGTTAGACCCTTGACTAGTACCTGTCTCCATGATAAACAATAGCCTTTCGTAAACATAGTTCCTTACCATAATTTTGATGTTGAAGCCATCCTCAAGCTAGTGAACTTGATCAAGGATTTCCTTCCTCACATCGTCGTCCTTCGGTGCCATGTACTCCATTGTAGTTGTCCTTATGGGCTAAACCTACTCGGTAGGAAAGGGTAGCTCTTCACTTAACCACATCCAAATGTACCTATCCTTCTAACCCTCTACCTTTATCTTCAAAGCTTAGAAGATCGTAATGTGCTTGCCTCAACCTGAGTAGTAAAGCTATCCATCCAAGCTCAACTTCAAATGAAAAAAGTGCTTGAAGAGTTTAGCTATAGGCCTCCATCCATGGTAGACGAACATAGAGTCAAACACGAGCAGTTAAAGCTAAGCATTCGAGTGCAAAGGGCTTAAGCATATCTTAAAGTACTTAAAGACTTCAAGTTGAAATCCCATGAAGGACAACTATAGCCCCTGCTCGAATGGCTTCTAGTACAGGGAAAATGATCTCTCACCCTATAGTCACATGCTCTCTGCGCTTCCCTAAGCCTCTCTACGATCCATTGGTTAACCCCATCCTACATGGCTACATACACCCTATCAAATGCCTCATCATTGTACGTGTACGTCAAAAAATCAGTGACATCCAAGTTCTCACTTTGGATGTAACCACTCTACTACATCTCTACCCATGGCATCATCGACATACCTCTCCTAAGTCTTCTTTACAACTGCTTCCTCTTCATCTCTCATGTCCACATCTTACAATCATTGCTGTTCTTCGAGGGAAGTGGAATTGGTCATCATTTTCTTATGAATATCCTTGATCATGGTAGAAATATCCTTGGAAGAAGAGTACCTTGGAACCCCAAAAGCCATTGCAGTTTCACTTCAAGAAGTAAGTTAAAGGAGTTTTGGGTATGTTTAGTATTTAAGAAAGTTTGGGAGATTTTTGGAGAGAATTTAGTAAAGTTTTGATAAGGAGTGAAGTAAAAGTGGAAAAATGAATCAGACAAAGATGGAGCACATGGATTGTCACTTCCCAACTAAATGGAAGGTTCAAACTTAGTAGTCCACATGTCATTGCTCAACACTCAATGGCTCAAATTCGCTTATTACATAAATCGTTAACATGGACTCCACATGTACTGTCGAAGCAACACACATCACCCAAAGCACCATCATTGAGCCTTGGGCATACCAAAGGTCACATTGGTCAAATCAACTATCATGTAGCGTACATAGATGCTCGATAGCGCTATGTCCTCAACTAATGAGCCCAAGTTCATCACCCATCTCCTTAAAACGCTTGCTCACTTCAGGCTAATAGCTCAACCCCCTCTAGCAGCTCAATTGGCTTACCTCCTCATAGGTTCACTCTAACCTGAGTTAAGCAACCCACTCAAGTCCCCCCAAGTATACCTCCTCGAACCTTACTTAATGGAGCATCCCATCCACTATGACCAATACTAGTACAAACTGCTTAGGCTCACCCTGAGCACTTATCCATCTCAATTTACTTAAGTCCTTAAAAACTTTAGTTAGCATCATTTAAGATTCTAACCCCTTAATGACCCAAGGACCTCACTATCCTCAAGCCAGCTAAATCCAAGCTTAACGTACAGCCTCAACCCTAGCCCTTAAGCACACACTAGATACCTGGGGCATGGCTTAAAGACTTCAGTTTGTTGCTTTCTCTCTCTCTCTCTCTATTTCACTCAAATACCCCTTATTAAATGCCACCTGACATCTCTAATACGACCCATATGCCTAGCTACCTTAGGTATGACAACTACTCACATTGCAAATGTAATAGCTGCCTTTCTCAAGGTTCACCAATCAATAAAGTGACTCTATACTGTCTTGTACTATGTATACGTCCACTACACTAACCATGTACAAGGCAATCTTGGCTTGCTATGTA
The DNA here is from genome assembly GCA_024138005.1 of Lumnitzera racemosa. NCBI lineage: Eukaryota > Viridiplantae > Streptophyta > Magnoliopsida > Myrtales > Combretaceae > Lumnitzera > Lumnitzera racemosa. Next base: position 40,075,745 of record JAMXBC010000007.1, read on the forward strand.
TCCTATACAGGTAAGTTTCATGCTTATAATAGGCCATGGAGCTACATGTACATGGATTCCAACTCTAAGAACCTTTCTTGTACTTCTCTTAAAAAGACAATACTCCCTCTTTTCCTTCCTTTGCTAACTTAGTTATCAGAAGGCCTTCATTAGCTTAGCCATAGGAGGCTTTTTCATAGGTCTATCACTATGCACAATGATTGAACTGCTAGACTACCACCTATCAATGACCAACACATTGCAGCATTCGGATATCATTTTTTTTTTAATAAAAGACATCTTTAATAAAAAATTAGATCGAAATTTTCAATTTGAAAAAAGTTCCAAACATATCCAAAAAAAAAAAGTTATTTGGTTTAGTTAGTTTTCATGAACTCATTAATTTTAATTCCTCCATCCAACTCAAGTTGCATGATAAATCTAAGATAGAACTCCTTATTTATGATTTTATACATATTATGATTAACTACATGCATCCAAAACACCTTTTAGTAATACATTTTCTTTCTTCCATGGAATGAACTATAAAGGTACCAATCCAGCACTGATAGAGGCCCACAACAACTAAGAATGCCTATTTATCCTTGTCTTGGCCAATAGCGGTGAACCATTAGCACCTCCATCACCTATATGCTAAAAGCTCATTATCCAAGCCTTAAAGTATCCATCACCACTATCTACGTCTTCATTTCAACAATATTTTTCATTATAGCCTCTAGAATGGTGCTAAACTTCCAGGTGCTATTTGAACGTATTTGTAACTTATTTTAATATAACAGATCCCTTAATTATCACTAAATGGGAAATTATGGAACATATAAAAACCCTGACCATTTTCATGTCAAGTATAGACAAGCTAAAAGATTTCTTCACTTTGTAGGCTTTTTAAGAAAAAAGAAGTATTAATCTCTAACCAGTGTTATGTACCACCCATGGCAGCTATGGGATTCATAATTGCTAATCTAGTTGAAGATATTGCCAAAAGGGGCAATAATGATTAGGTGTTAGATGCAATGGAAATTTAGTTTAAAAATATGTTATAAGGAATACATCACTAAATGCTTGTAATTGAAACTAAAAATAGAAGGTGATGTTGCTTAAGATGTTACACATCATCATTTACATAATGGCACATGGAGCAAATAATACGAGATTTTTCTACAATCCTCTCCTTATTTTCTAAAAAATCAATCTAGCCCTTTATTTCATCATTGATTTACATTATTTCAAATTTAGACCTTCAAATTTACAATTAGTTTAATAGTCTAGACTTAAAGAAATATAAATTAAGGATGGTATAATATGAAGTGCTAAACCAGTCCTATTAGAATAAGAGACAACATTGTAAAAGCTTATATATGATATATCTATAAAATAAAAAGGCGATTGACAAATAGCTATTTCAAAAACCATTTTTTTGTGCATGTATTTCTAGTTTGTTTATTAATATCTCAATTAGAAGTTCCTAGATGTGGTGTCTTCCATTCCAGGGAACATATTAATTATTGCAGTATTCAAAATTTCATGAGTAGTCATTACTAATTTAAATTACATGAGGCTAGAATTCTAGTTTTACAAAAAAAGGACATAGACTTTCATCTCAATTACATCTAAGGAAAAAGAAAAAGAAAGAAGAAGGAAATTTAGACTATATATTCTTCACTAGAAATATTAAAGATTTATCAACATACTAAGTTAAATGGTGAATAATGTATTAACGATATGATGAAGAATTGAAAATAAAAATCTCTAAAATTTTAGTGAGATGTAGTGATATATTACAACCATACTTTGGGATATATATATATATATATAATTGAGAGAGAGAGAGAGAAATATATTACAACAAATTAAGTGTCTAAAAATATCTATTTTGTGGCTAGGAAGCCTTTTCATGCTTGCTGACATTGATTATACATATTATAATGAAATAAGAGTATAAAAATAAGAGTACAGAAATAAGAATCTAAAAATATGAGAAATTTTCTATTTGTTTGGCATCTCAGTAAGTGTAAGACATCCACCAACAATTTTCCATGTATATAGCTCAAATTTTGACTTTTCTTTTCCTTAGTTTTACTTTAATTGAACCTAACCTACTCAGTTAAAGCCACTTAACCCAATTAAGGTATAGACACCTCATTTTTGCTTCTTCGTTGTTTTTATTGGAAAAAAAAAGGTCCTAATTTAGAAAATGACAAAATTTTGAAAAATGATTAAAAAAAATACAAGAAATGGAAAATTTCAGGAAACGAAAAAGTTAAAAAAAAAAGAAGAAAAAAATAAAAAAAGATCAATAGAAGAAAATCTAGTTTGTTAGAATCCAAATCTAGTTGTTATTTGGATCTAATTGATCATGGCCAAATGATTATCAAAGATCACAAATCTAATACGAGATTGATAAGTCCAATAAGATAAAGATATGTAGAGATTCAAATCTAGATCGGTATTTATTAGTTTAGATTTGAATTGTTCTAAGAGATTCTTTTTCAGGCTGTATAAATAGTGAAGAGCAACTAAAGATAGGGGAGTTCATCATCAAAAAACACTAAACACACTCTACCTTTTAATACACCATTACAACTCCATGTTCAACTTCACACTCTACCTTCTAATCTACTCTTTACAATGGATCTCAACACTCCACTACAGAGCCCCCTTCGCCATCGCATCACCCAATGTTGTGCTCCGATACACCCATTTTCATACAGTCTAAAAAACTGACGACCCTCCTTCTCTTGTGTACGACTAAGCTTGCTTTACAGAAGCCATTCCACTGTCGACACAAAAGCAATAATACCCTAAACATATCTACACACACATACTACCCCTTGCCACTATCCACACTCTCCCTCACACCATATACGGCAACTTAACAGCAACAACAGCCACTCCATCCATGTTCACGATAGCAAGTACTACACCCTCCGACAAGCTATTGTTTATGTTCTAACACAACTCTACAACCTCTCTCTCCCCCACACAATCATCCTTATGCCAACCACTATGGTGCACCAAACACCATTCCCACACACAACAGCAATCCTCTCACCATTGTATCCAACCAATGCCAATTGTGCTAATCAACACTCCACTATTGCAACTCCACCATATGCACAACCCACTCCTAAGTATGTGAGCTATCCATCCTCCATACCCACATTAGAAACATAACCCAATCAACCCATCCTTACACGACTAACACAAATACACCTTCACCTTTCTCTATTCAGGTTCAACTTAGTGTTTTAATTTCCTTTTGTTTTTCTTTTATTTTTTTTTTCTTTCTTACATTGTTTTGTTAAAGTTAAAAAATAAAGAAAGAAAATAAAAAAATAAAATTTTCTTCACTTAGAGATATTATTTTTTAAAAAAAAATAATGATTTAATCAATCCATTTTAAAAAGTGAAAATGGGACTTCTTTTAGAATTTTTTTAAAATAAATAAATTAGGACCCTTTTTAGTAATTTTTCATTAAGCAAAGTAAATGGATTAAAAACATAAACCCGATTTTTTTTTTTTAAATAAAACCGATAGATGCATTAAAGCATTTGGAATAAACTATGAACATTTGATCCCGACTAGCAGGTATATAAGTACCTCTAGGGTAAAGTAAAATTTGTAAAAACTTTATTTTTCCATTTTTTGTAAATTATAGCTCAAATTCCCCTTGTTTTGTAAAAATAATACAATTTAATTTATTTACTAATGGTTAGCTTTGTTTAAAAACAAGGGTAATTTTGAAAACGAAATCTAATTTCAAAAAATTAACACCGGTACCTGTTAGGGTTTAATAAGGTAGCCCCTGAACTCAAAAAATCTAGTTTTCTGAATTCCTTTCAAAAAAAATTTCAACACGTAAACTAGTAACTAAATTATAATCGATCCGCCTAATTGGTTCTAATTTAATAATTTTTCCCAGTTTTACCGAGTGATGACTCCAAAATTTTTTAAAATAAAAAATTGAGTTTCCTTTAACTTTAATCGAGGGTTTAAACTAAATAAGCATAGGGTTTAGTTTAAATCAAGTTAAGGGAAATGAAATTTGAAATAAGAAACTGAAAAATCAAGCTCGATAACTTGGTAACTCCACTGGGGACATCAAGAGGGCTAGCTACTTAAAATTTTTAAAATGAAGATTATTTTTCAAAAATTACTTAAGTTGTAAATTCTCCGCGTGTACTCCCTTTTCTTTTGTTAAATTTTTGTTGTAGCTCACCTATGAGGTTGATTTGGGTTTTTTTTTTTTCATTTTATGTTACATATTATATGTATGGTAGATACAGTCAGAACTAAGCCATCTTAAGACCTTATGAGGAGGGTCATTGTGTAAGTTTCAGAAGTTGTGGGCACCTTCTAAGGCCGATCAAGGTACCCCACTCAAGTTTAGATATGACCACATAATCGTTACTTTGAAAAACATGAGTAGTCATAGAACTTGAGGACCTTTTGGAACCTACCCTAATTTCATACACGAACCTTGATCGATGAATGAATAATAATGGGGTATGCTAACCGAGGGTCGATAGTATGTTAGAATCCACATATTATCCATGTAATTTTCCATGTATATTAGTTCTTTGTATAGGACTCGCTCATTGTTTCTCTGTATTTTATTTTGTAAATTACATCTTTGTAAATGTAAAAAATTCCTTATAAATTATATTTCTATGTAACATCTTTCTTGTAAATTTATAATAGAATCTCAATATAATTACAACCCCAAATACCTAATATTGCCACATTTCTAAAAGTTAGGTTCACAAATAATCATATTTTGCTACACAATAAAATACTACACTTCTTTGAAAGCTTGTTCAAAGTGAAAAGAAAAAAAAAAAACAAAAGGAATCAATCTTGTAAAATAATTTTAGGTAATTGCCATTTCACCAAGCACTCTATAAGGTAGGAATATTCATTCTTCCAGATAGATTAGCAACTTATAAATAGGCTTCCATGTTCAGAATAAATAAGATTTAGAAATGGTCTTTACTTAGAATGAATAATAATCGAGCACAATCTTAGGCTACCTTTTATCTATTTCATTTTGCCATAATAACAAAAGTTTCCTTTTGGAATATTCTTTAGTATTCCTCTTTTGAAAACAGACCCTCAGTAATGTTGTTTTTGTTGTAATTTGTACACAATATGCTAAGATACTTTTTACATTTTTATGGATATTATTTATAAAAGGCAAGTACTTATTGTATTTATATACTTTTCTATTGGTATATATTTTTCAATAAAGTCTCATAGATAATTAGAGTATGTATGGAATTATAATAAAGGTGTAGTATCAGTAAAATTCCATTAGATTATATTATCTAAAAGTTGTCCTTAATCGAATAAATATCTGGAGGGGATATAAATGTCTAGACCAATACATTGTATAAATAAGGTCATTTTCACTAAACCAAAAGAAGGATATCTAAGTTATAAAAGTGGGTGCTCAAAGTTCAGTGGGTACACTGGATACGACCCGGTAATAGAGGACACCACATGTTTAATGTTATTGGTCACTCCTCTAAATAGGCGAGTATAAATAATCCCTGGACTTGAAATCTTCATATATTTTATATATGAAATGTTGTGCTTTAATGCCATTAAACACGGTCTTTATTTAGATTGTAAATAATATGGTTATTGGGTACAACATGAAATATAAAAAAAATACTAATGAGTTAAGATAAAATTCATCACTTTCTTGGATTAGGGAATCGATATCTAGGGCCACTTAGTTAAGATAATAGTCACTTGAAAGCCCATAGCCACGACAAGTATTATTATGTCTATTTTATCTTGGAAACAAAGTAAAATGATTAAATGTTGATGACATGACATGCAATTGCTAGACGATTACCTTGGTTTATGTTTATACAAACATTACCTCTATGTATAGAACCTAGAGGGTCGCATACTATAGCACAATTAATGGGAATAAAGTTTTAATAAGAAAGTGGATATTAAAATTTGTCAATATTTATTTCAGAACTAGAATAAATTAATCTAAAATAATAAATTGGAAGTAATTTATTTTATTGCATAGTATATATTTGCAGTTAAATATCTTTTAAAGGTTATGCATTTTGTTATTGCTTTTTCATGTAAAAGTAGATGAAATTTATTAATTCCATATTTAATTGATATTGAAAAGTTGCAGGAATTGAAAAGTTCATGGAATGAAAGTTCTCTTTCATTAATTTTAGTTAATGTTTAAAAGAGACAAGGGCATGAGGAAGGTTTGATGATGATTTTCTATTTAGAGAAACTCCTAAAGAAAAGGCAAGAGAGAGTATGTAACATTCTACTTCCTAATTTTTTTTAGTTCTAATCACACTTATCCAGCAATATAAAGGATTAAAATTTGTTCTTATTAACGTATATATTGATACCACTAAAGAAATTAGGTTTAGAGTCCTTATAGTGAATACCAATTGAAACAACAAATCGGATTCAAATTTCTATTGAACTCCAGCCCCAAGAGGAGACGGTACTTCTCATATGGGAAAAGATAGTTTTATAATCTTTTATTAACATTTTTTTCTATTGCATGTCACACATGGATCTTAGGATAGGTTTTATGGATTTTTTTTTTCCGCTACGTTTTTTCTAATCTATAAAACCTAACAGTGGTATCAAAGCAACTTATGTAACATTTGTATAACATGTAAAACATATGTTGGTATTGGCTTAGATTTGATTCATAGAATAATTGTTTTGATCTTTATGGGATTAATTTATTCATGTTTACATTATCGATTTAATGTGAAACATTTTCTTTTGAACCAAAAACATCTATATTTTTTATAAGTGTAAATCGTTGTTTGATATTGATAGTATTTTTTTACCCATGGATAAAGAAATTCCATAAATAATTTTTTTTATGTGAATTTGGTCATAGTAACAATTATTTTGAATCAATTAGTTAATATGGCTTTTCTTAGTTATGGAACTTTTATTGCTTGCACATGATCATGGGTCTAGGCATGAATGATTTTGTATGAATATTTATGGATTTATTAAATAGGGCCTACGTATCCTTCAGATTTGTTGAGTTCGGAAAACGGATGTAATTTCATTTTATTTGAGTCTACATGCCCATAAATAAAAAGTAAATTGAAAGTATATGGGTTTGTGAACCCAAATTTATATTCCATTTGTACTTTGTTTTCTATATATATATTTATTTATTTAGAAATTTAGGTTTAATATTGGAAATGAAAGATTTGAGGTTTATATTTACTTGAAATACAAAGAAGTCCAAAAGGCCAAAGAAAAGCTACATCTAAGTTAATGGATTTTAGTCCCATGACTTTTTAGTGTAGGCCTAGCCTCGACTCATATTTTTAGCTGGCCCATGATCATTGTAATATTGTTTTATTTATTTTATGTATGCAAATATTGTTAATGATCGACGATAGTATACATGATTGGTGAGACATTATGAAATCCCCTAATAATATTAAGTCATGGTTAGAAAGGTTCGATAATGTTGCCCTCCAGTTATAAATTATAAAATAGTCAAGTTTTCATGTAAGTCAATACAGTTCAGTTGTGGGCTTCCATTAAATAACTGTAATTATTATAATTTAGTACTAGGTTGACTTAAATTGAATTGTTGATTTGTTAGCTCAACTAAGGTTGAAAATTTAATAGGCAAGTATTAGGTTTTAAAGTTATACTTTAAAAAAGTAGCCCAATAGGAAATCCATAAGTCGTATAGTTTTACGATTGGCGAGTTTATTAAGGCCTACCTAAAATAATATAATACGTAGGTACAACTCAACTGTATGCATATTAATTTTATTTAGGATTTTAGATCCACTAGAAAACCTTCCAATGAGGTTTTTTGAATCTAATAGAGGAGGATAGTAGATTTGAGTAAAATAGTGGGAGATAATTTAAAAGTCATTTTATAAAATAAATTGATAAACACTAAAATCTACATCTTTTTATAGATCTAAAATGGCAAATAACAACAATAACATTTCTCTGCAATCTATACTTGATAAAGACAATATTCTCATTGAACCAAATTTCCTTAAATAGCTAAGGAAATTAAAAATTCTCCTTAAGCATGAAAGGAAATTATATGTCCTAAAAGAGGAAGAAATTAAAGAATCAAGCAAGAATGCCACCATAGAAGAATATGAGCAATATTAGAAATACTTGGAAGACTGTATTGATGTCCAGTATCTCATGCTATCTGAAATGTCATCTGAATTGCAGAAGCAACATGAGAATATGTCTGTAAGAGAAATATATACTCACTTGTAGGAGCTATTTTAAGAAAGTGTTAGGGTTAAACGGTACAATACATCTCAGGCCCTATTTAACTATAAGATGGTTAAGGGGAGCCAAGTTGGGCTTCATGTACTCAAGATGATTGGATACATATAGAGGCTCGAAAGCTTAGGCTCCAAGTTAGATGAAAACTTAGCAATCAATCTAATATTGGTTTCTCTAACAGATTCCTTCTCTTAGTTTATTGTGAACTATAACATGAACTAAATAGAGAGGTCTCTGACAAATTTGCTTGCCATGTTGAGGACAGCTAAAAAAGACTTAAAGTCTAAGTCAAAGACACCTCAAGAGATTATTTTTATTGGTCAATCAAAAAGGAGAAAGGTTAATGGAACTAGCAATTCTAAGGGTAAGTAAGTAAAGAAAGGTCAGCAATCCAAGCTCAAGAAGGGGCAACAAAAGCCCAATTTTGATGAGAAGGAAGCAATATGTTCTGTTGTGGCAAGAAGGGCCATTGGAAGAGGAATTGTATTCAATTCAAGAAAAAGATATCAAGTGAGAATAACACCTTAGCTATCTTTATGATTGAATGCAATCTTTCAATTTCTTTTGCATGGGTCATAGATACAGGATGTGGTTCTCACATCTATGCTGACTTATAGGATCTAAGTGAAAGCAAGAAGTTATCTAAAGGAGAAATGGACCTATGAGTAGCTAATGGAACGAGAGTTACTACTTTGGTTGTAGAAACTTATATCATTTCTTTGCCTAGCAGACTTATATTAGAATTAGAGAATTGTTAATTTTTTTCCTAGTTTCACCAAAAAGATAATTTCGGTGTCATGTTTAGATACCAAGGGATTTGTTTTTTAGTTTAAAAATAGAAGTTATTCATTTTATATGAATGGTGATGGAACATTAGTTAACGGTTTTTATATTCTTAATACTAATGAATCTATTCATTGCATTGAGACTAAGGAATAGAAAACGCATGATTCAAATTTAACTTACCTATGGAATTGTAGACTTGTCCATGTAAACGGAAAACACTTAGCTAAACTTCATTCTAAAGGGTATTTGAATTCATTTGATTTTGAATCCATAGATACTTGCGAAGTGTATTGTAAGGTAAAATGGCTAAGAAATCTTTTACCAAGAAAGGTGAAAGGGTAAAAGAGTTATTAGAATGCGTACACAGTGATGTGTATGGGCCAATATCAACTCAAGGTAGGGGTAGATTTTCTTACTTAGTGACTTTTACTGATGATTTAAGCAGCTAAGGATATATGTACTTGATGAGGCATAAGTCAAAGAATTTTGAGAAATTTAAAGAATTTAAAAGTGAAGTAGAAAATCAACTTGGCAAGAAAATAAAAATACTTCGTACTGATAGAGGTGGAGAATATCTTAATCAAGAGTTCATTGATTACACAAAGGAGTGTGAAATAATTTCACAATTCACACCTCTTCGAATACTAGAATGGAATGGTGTTTCAAAGAGGAGGAACCGTGCCCTAATGGACATGGTTAGGTCAATGATGAGTCATACGATTCATCCTTTAACCTTTTGGGGTTATGCCTTAGAAACAGCAACATATACACTGAACCGTGTTCTAACTAAGGTAGTAAATAAAACACCATATGAGTCATGGTTTAGGAGGAAACCTAATTTTATCTTATCTTAAAGTTTGGGATTGTGATGCTTACATAAAGAGAACATTCTTTGATAAGTTTGCAGTAAAGTCTATTAAATGCACATTTATAGGATATCCTAAAGAAACTAAGGAGTACTACTTTTATCTTCTAAGTGAGCACAAAGTTTTTGTTACTTGATATGCTACATTCTTAAAGAAAGAGATTATCTCTAAAGAACGTAGTGGAGTAAAGCAAATCTTGAAGAAATTCAAGATTCCATAAATGAGTTTGAACATGAACAATTGAGTGTGAAACAAACATCACAAGTACCAATGGTACCATAACCAGAGATTACTCCTGAAATGTAAGAACCACGTAGGTCAACAAGAGTATGTCAAGAACCTGAAAGGTTAAATTTACTCATAACACATCGGGACGATGTACTACTCATTGAAAATGAAGAACCGTTGACATATGAAGAAGCAATTGCTTCATCAAACTCTGAGAAATGGTGAAAAGCCATGAAATCTGAGATGGACTCTATGCACACCAACCAAGTACGGGATTTAGTAGATGCACTAGTTAGGTAAAACCTATAAGGTACGAATGGGTCTTTAAAAAGAAAACTAACATGGATGGGAATGTAAGTACCTATAAAGCTAGGCTAGCAGTAAAAGGTTTCACTCAACGTCATGGAATTGATTATAATGAAACTTTTTCACCAATAGCAATACTTAAGTCTATTCGAATTTTGCTTGCAATAGCAACTTATAAAGATTATGAGATTTGGCAAATGGATGTTAAAATAGCTTTCCTAAATGGAAAGTTAAGGAGGAAGTATACATGGTACAACCTTCTGGTTTTATAGCACCTAAGAATGTCAACAAAATTTTAGAGTTAAAGAGATCCCTTCATGGATTGAAGCAAGCTTTTTGGAGCTGTAATTTGAGATTTGATGAAGCAGTCAAGGAATTTGGCTATCTTAAGAATCTAGAAGAACCTTGTATTTACAAGAAGGTAAGTAGGAGCACGATTGTGTTCCTAGTTTTATATGTTGATGATATCCTTTTGATTGGAAATGATATACCTACACTAGAGTCTACCAAGGCTTGGTTAGGTAAGTGCTTCTCCATGAAAGACTTAGGAGAAGTAGCCTATATCTTAGGAATTAAGATATATTGAAATAAGTATAGGAGGCTACTTGGACCAAGTTAAAGCATATACATTGACAAAGTATTAATAGATTCTATATGCAAAATTCTAAGAAAGGATTTTTGCCTATGTCACTTGGTGTACATCTCTCTAAGGCAATGTATCCAAAAACACAAGAAGAGAAGAATAAAATAGATAGAGTACCATATGCCTCAACAATTGGGTCCATAATGCATGCCATAATATGTACGCGGCCAGACATTGCTTGTACTGTAAGCATGACAAGTAGATATCAAGCCAACCCAAGTGAGGGTCACTGAGTTGCTGTTAAGACTATTCTCAAGTATCTGAGAAGAACAAAAGATTTGTTCTTGGTTTACGAAGGAGACAAGGAACTAGCTGTAAGAGGATATACTGACATTAGTTTCCCAATAGATTAGGATGATCTAAAATCGCAACACGGTATGTGTTTTGCTTAAACTATAGAGTTGTTTGTTAGAGGAGCTCCAAACAAGAGACAATGGCTGCTTCTACAGTAAAGTCCGAGTATGTAGTGGCTTTTGAAGTAGCTAAAGAAGCCATATGGATCAGAAACTTTATCTCAAAGTTAGGAATAGTTCTAAGTATTGTTGATCCAGTTACACTATATTGTAGTGACAATACAGCTATAGCTTAAGCTAAGGAACCAAGGTCTCACCAGAAGTCTAAACATGTACTTTAAAAGTTTCACATCTTTAAAGAGATAGTTCAAAGAGGTGATGTGTTGGTTTGTAAAGTAGCAATAGATGAAAATATTATTGAGCTACTCACAAAGGCCTTACCTCAACAGAAACATAAGACCCATGTGAGGAGCCTAGGACTTAGAGTCTATTGTACTTAGCAATAATGCAAGTGGGAGTGTTGTAATTTATTCACAATGTGCCAAGAAATTTTTGATGTATTTATAAATATTATTTATAAAAGGCAAGAAATTATTGTATTTATATACTTTTCTATTTGTATATATTTTTCAATAAAGTCCTATTGATAATTAGAGTATGTATGGAATTATAATAAAATTGTATTATCGGTGAAATTCCATTTCATTATATTATCTAAAAGCTATCCTTAGTAGGATAAAGATCTAGAGGGGACATAGATATGTAAACCAACACATTGTATAATTAAGGTCATTGTCACTGGATCGAAGGAAAGATATTCGAGTTATAAAAACAAGTACTCAAAGTTAAGTGGATACACTAGACACGACCTTGTAATAGAGGACACCACATGTTTAATGTTATTAGTCCCTCCTCTAAATGGACAAGCATAAATAATCCCTAAACTTGAAATCTTCATATATTTTATATATGGAATATTGTGCTCTAATGCCATTAAACACAGTCTTTATTTGGATTGTAAATAATACGGTTATTAAGTATGACATGAAATATAGAGAGGCTAGTAATGAGTCAAGATAGAATTCATCACTTTCTTGGATTAGGGAATTGATATCCAGGGCTACTTGATTAAGATAATAGTGACTTGAAAGCCCATGGCCACAACAAGTATTATTATGTCTATTTTATCTTGGAAACCAAGTAAAATGATTAAACGTTGATGACATAACATAAAATGGTTTAATTAGGATATCATTTGATTAAGAGATTTAGTTATGTAGTAATTAGTTCATAGTGGTTTCCCATTCATACTTTTTCTATTACATTGGATAACCAATAACTATTGCTAGACGGTTACCTTGGTTATGTTTATACAGATACTACCTTCATGTATAGAACTTAGAGGGTCACACACTATTGCACAATTAATAAGAACAGAGTTTTGACAAAAAAATTTAGTAGATATTAAAATTTTTCAATATTTATTTCAAAGCTAAAATAAATTAATCTAAAATAATAAATTGGAAGCAATTTATTTTATCACATAGTATATATTTGCAATTAAGTACCTTTTAAAGGTTATGTATTTTATTATTGCCTTTTCATGTAAAAGTATATGGAATTTATTAATTCCATATTTAATTGCTATTGAAAAGTTCATAACAATTGAAAGGATATGGAATTTATTAACTCTATATTCGATTGCAATTGAAAAGTTCATGGTAATTAAAAGGTTGTTTTCCATTAATTCCATGTTTAATTGTTACACAATTGAATGGTTATAACAATTGAAAAGTTCATAGAATGAAAGGTATCTTTCATTAATTTTAGTTAATGTTTAAAAGAAACAAGGGCACGAAGAAGGTTTGATGATGATTTTCTATTTAGAGAAACTCCTAAAGAAAAGGCAAGAGAGAGATATGTAACATTCTGCTAACTAGTTTTTTTTTTTTAAATTCTAATCCTAGTTATCTAGCAATATAAAGGATTAAAATTTGTTCTTATTAATGTATGTATGGATACGACAAGAGAAATTACATTTAGTGTCCTTGTGGTGAACACAAATTGAAACAACAAATCGGATTCAAATTTCTATTGAACTTCATCTCCAAGAGGAGACGGTACTTCTCATTAGGAAGAAAGTAGTTTTATAATTTTTCATTAACATTTTTTTTTTATTGCATGTCACACATGGATCTTAGGATAGGTTTTATAGTTTTTTTTTTTTCCTACTATGTTCTTTGTCATCTAGAAAACCTAAGAGTTCTATATGTAAATAAATTCTATAGGCTTGTATATAGAATCCTAAGAAAGCAATCCCTCATTTACAATTTGATCACTTAGTCTCTATAAAATAAAGTCTTATCTCTCTCAAAAATAAAAAAATAAAGAAGAAGAAGAAGAAGAGAAGGTTGCTAATGGTTACAAATCTTTACGGAATTAAGACAAACGAACCCTATGGCCTTTAAGGTAGTCAACCTAAACACAAACCACATGACTCGTTAAGGCAGCCAACCTAAATACCAACCACTCAGTCTGTTATTGTAGTCAACCTAACTCAAAACCACTTGTCCATTGAGCCCATGAACACAAGCCATCCTGAGTTTGACTTCTAGTAAAAACAAAAAAGACAATTCAAAAGATGTTAATGATAACTCATTCGACTCTAAAGAATCGAGCCTGAAATCACACATGGGAGTTAAAGGGCATTAAGACCTATAAGTCTAGGGCAATTTAGCAAGAATGTCAAAAGTACGAGGCATTTGGTCTTTGACATTTCATTTTGAACTCAAATCAAATGAAAGGTATCGTCTTACAATTGAACCATATTTCAAGGAACTAAGGGCAAGGTTAATCTCCACCTTAGGGCAAATCAATCCCTACCTAAGGAATTAGTAACTTACTTTAAAAAAAAAAGTGTAGAATGAAAAGAGGAGAACTGTATCTTACACAGTAACCCTTAAACACTTTGAGAGATGTAAGACATCATGGTGAGGGATTTTTAGACTCATTCCTTAAAAGAGGTCTATTTTGAATGTAATATGTAAATTAAAATGAAGTTAGGCTTTTATTTTCAAATCTCAAACACAATTATCCTTTATTAACCCTATTGAACCAATTTAGAGTATTTTCAAACAAAAACCCTATCAAGAACCACCCTAAAGTGGGGTAATTCAGAGGTTAGGATCATTAATTAGGAAAGAATAATAAAACTGGCTTGTGCTTACCTTAATAATGACGATTTAAGGATAACTTTTGTTTTTGATAAATTTTTCCTTTTGAAGAAGAGCCAATATTTTTCCAAAAGCTTCAAGACCATACATACCTTACCTAAGCCCATATACTTAGAACCCATGGATTTAGGGCCTTGATTCATCTAAAGATAAAGACTCGACAAAAGAGATAATTACTTTTGGAGAAAGGAAAGCACGAAATAATGGGGTAAAGGAAAAAAAAAAAAAAGAAAGAAAGGAAAAGGAAGAAGGGTTTGAACATCAAGCTTAAGAAAAGCTCTAACCAAAGAAGGCCTAGAAGCCCAAGTTGCTCTAAAAACACAAAGTCTCGAATCATGTTCTCAACCACTAACATAAAACCCCATATTCATTTCAAAATCACACTCCAAATCATGAACACAAAATCTTCCTATCCATCTTGAATCACACAAGACCTCCCCACGCATAATACCTCCCTACTTAAAGCTCTTCTAATTTTAAAGAATAATTTATCTTTAATAAAAATTATTTTTGAAACTAGGGTAAGCATACCTCTAATTTTTTTCCGTAAGGGTTCTTAACTTATACACCCGAGTTAGATAAAAGTATTTCTTTCAAAATAGGCCCTCTCATTAATCCCTTTGGAAACCATTTGACCAAAAGCCTAATTATTGAACCCAAAAAGACCTAACAAATTTATTAAAGCATATCACTTGCAAAATAGACTGTAATTTTTTAGAATAGTAGTTAAGAGTGCAATCTAAACCAGAAGTGCACAAGAAGTCCTCTTCAACTAGACTAATCATGAGTTACTTATTCCGTGGGAAAGGAATGTTTTAAAATCATAAGGCCTACTAAGAAGCTTAACATTAGGCATTTTCAAAGAATAAAAAGAATATGAGATGCCTAATGTAGTTATCAAGGAAAGGGATGGTTATAACACTTGTTTCTTAGATAAGAATTTGTATCTGTTAGCAAACTATCAAGAAAGAAAAAAAAAATATAAAACAAAAGAAGAAAGGAAAAAGATAGAGAGAAAGTAAGGTCTTGTTACAAGTTTTTCTCAACCAAAGTGGATGAATCTTTAGTTCATGTCATCTACTTCTAAGTCATTCTCCTGATGTAGTTTAACTCTTTTTCAAATCAAGGGACCTTATCCTTGATACATTTTTTTTTTTTCATAAATGGTTTTCACTAAATCCCTCATTTGCAAATTTCTCAAGTCAAGAGGTTTTTCAAAAGGTTACATCCTCTAATTTTTCTTCTTAAGGTCTTTGGCCAACCCATGGGGCACTTCCCTTTACCAATTGGGGTTCTAACGAGCCCGTAGAGTACTTACCCTTTCTCATTTCACATTTCTCTTTTAGGGATCCATCCAGCTTGTAGAGCACTGTCCTAATCCACATTTTCTTAGGGATTTAACTAGCTCATAGAGCACTATCCTGATCTACATTTTCTTTAAGAATTTAGCCACATAGAACGCTATCCTAATCCACATTTTCTTTTTTAGGGTTCTAGCCAGCTTAAGGAGTGCTTTACCCATTTACCTAGGTTAGTTTGCTCAGCAGAGCACAATTAGGTTTCATTTAGGGTTCTAGCCAACTCAAGGAGTGTTTGGCCTATTTACTCAGGTTAGTTAACTTAGAGGAGCACAACTAAGTTCTAAATTCATTCTGTTAAGATTGTTAGTCCCTTAGAAATGCTCTTACCTATGTCAATTAGCTTCAAGGAGCACAACTAAGTTTCATGTTGATCTTTTAGTTAAGGTTGCTAGTCCCTTGGAGATGCTCCCACTTATGATAGTCAGATCAGAGGAGTATGACTAGGTTTCATGTTGACCTTTTTAATTTAGGGTTAGTAGTCCCTTAGAGGCACTCCCACCTATGTCAATCAGCTTAAAGGAGTAGGGTTAGGTTTTATGTCGACTTTTTCAATTAGGGTTGCTAGTTTTTTAGAGACACTCTTGCCTATATTAGTTAACTCAGAGAAGTACGACTAGGTTTCATGTCAACCTTTCAATTAGGGTTGCTAGTCCCTTAGAGACAATCTTACCTATACAATTAGCTCAAAGGAACATGGCTAGGTTTTATGTTAACCTTTCAGTTAAGGTTATAAGTCCCTTAAAGATGCTTCCACCTAAATTAGTTAATTTAAAGGAATACAACCAAGTTGTCATTTAGGGTTTTAGTTAGCTCAAGGAGTACTTCACCCATTTGCCTAGGTTAGTTGGCTTAGAAGGGCATGATTAGGTCTTTTTTAGTATCTTAGCCAGCTCAAGGAGCATTTCACCGTTCATCTAGGTTAGTCAACTCAAAAGGGTATGACTAGGTTCTCATTTAGAGTCTTAGCCAACAGAAGGAGTGCTTTATCCATTAACTTAGGTTAGCTAACTCACAAGGCACTACCCTCCTTTTAGTATCTTTTAGGGTCTTAGCTAACTAAAAGAGCACTTTGCCTATTCACTCAAGTTAGCCAGCTCACAAGGCGCTAACCTCCTCTTAGTATCTTTTAAGGTTAGCTAACTCATAGGGTGCTACCTTCCTCTTAGTATCTTTAAAGGTTAGCTAACTCAAAAGGCACTACCTACCTTTTAGTATCTTTTTAGGTTAGCCAGCTCAAAAGGTGTTACCCTCCTGTTAGTACTTTTAAGGTTCTTGCCAGCCCATAGAGCGCTACCCTCCTTTTAGTATCTTTTAAGTTTCTCACGAGCCCACAGGGTACTACCCTTCCTTTTAGTAACTCTTAGGTTAGCTAGCTAACGGAGGCACTACCCTCCTTTTAATACTTTTAGGGTTCTTACTAGCCCTTAAGGGCACTACCCTCACTACCTTTCTTTTCAAGCTTTTTATTACAAAATCCCTAATAGATTAGGTCTACAATAGCTAGCTAGTTGTAGTACTTCTTAGAATCAAGACATCCTTAAGGCAAAAATGGTGTTTCTTTTATCTTTATAGCAAAGTTTTAACTAAACTTTACCACAAAGAAGGGCAGTTGTAAACACCCTCATTTTTGCTCCCCAGTTGTTTTTTAATTAAAAAAGTTTCCTAATTCAAAAAATTAAAAATGATAAAAATACACAATAAAATAGAAACTTTTAGAAAAAAGAAAAAATTAAAAAAGGAACAAAAAAAAATTAAAAAGATCAATAGAAGAAAACCCGGTTTGTTAGAATCCTAATAAAATCATGGCCAAATAATTATTGGAGATTGCAAATCTAATACGTTACTGATAAATCTGATAATATAAATAACTGTAGAGATTCGAATCCAGATCGGTATTTATCAGTTTAGATTTGAATTAATCTAAGAGATTCTTTTTTCAGTTATGTAAATAGTGAAGAGCAGTTAGAGATAAGGGAGTTCATCATCAAAAAATACTAAACACACTTCACCTTCCAATCCACTCTTTATCATAGATCCTGACACTCTACTGCAGAGGCCCCTTTGCCACCATAATACCCAATGTTGCAATCTAATATACCTATTCTCGCATAATCCAAAAAACTAACAACCCTCCTTCTCTTAAATACAACCAAGCTTACTCTACAAAAGCCATCCTACTGTTAACACATAAGCAGCAATACCCCTAACACATCCATATATACATATTACCCCTTACCATTGTCCCACACTCTCGCTCACACCATCCACGATAGCCCAACAGCAACAGCAATCACTCCATCCATGTTCATGGCAGCAAGTGCAATGCTTTCTAACAAGCTACCATTTGTGGTCCAACACAACTCCACAACCTCTCTCTCCCTTACACAATCATCCTTACGCCAACTATTGTCATACACCAAACACCATTCTCATGTGCAAGAGTAGTCTTCTCGCCACTGCATCCAAACAACGCCAATTACACTAATCACCGCTCCACTATCACAACTCCACCACAACCACGACCCATTCCTAAGGGTGAAAGATATCCATCCTCCATACCCATATCAAGAACACAACTTGATCGACCCATCCTTGTGCAACTGACACAGATACACCCTCACCCCATCATATTCTCTAGACTAATTGTTTTCCAAGTTTAATCTATATGCTTGATCTCATTGAGTAGGTCGGTTTTTGTTTATATTTGTTAAGGTTTTGACTTTGAGTAAGTGGGTAGGCTTTATACTTATTAGAATTTGGATTAGATAAGCAAAGTGTCATTTACCTACAAATTAATAGAGTACATTGTACATGTAATAGAGAATGTACAAACTAGTATAGGCTCTTAAGCCATTTAATTGTTTCATTTATTAGTAATTTTCAAAAAGAATATGATAAATTACATTGGTATGCAATTAAACCCAATTCACCTCCCAAAGTTTTAAAGTGTTTAAGTTTAAGTAATTTTTCTAAAAAATTTAAATGCATTCGGACTTATTCATCGTCATTTTTAAGTTTTCTTCAATTATAAAGCTATTCTAATCTTCCATAAGCGTATAAAATTCATGAAATTTATGTGTGAAAATGAGTTTAGACATGTTGATTGATTTGAATACATTAAACTCCTAAGCTTACTGTATAATCAACAAAATCTCAAGATCATGAACACAAGTTAAAATAATTGGCATCAAAGTTTTGAATTGAGACTAATTAGAAAGTAGTTTATTCTTTAAAATCAAGAGTAAGTTGTGTAAATGTGTTTATTAAGAAAATTAGCTAAAACATGAAGATTAGGGACCCCACATGAACTAAACCAATTCATGAAAATCCTAATTTGATTAATTTAAGTTGAGATCTAATTAACTTAAATCCCAAAAATAATTAATGCCTAACTATCAAATTACACCACACTTTAATAACTTGAGAATTACACTAAGTAATGGAATTAAGCAATTGACTTAGTTAATAAACTTAAGACCTTGGACCTAATTAAACAATGCAATCAAATTAATTAATCTTAAATAACATTAATTAGTTATATTTTACTTCTATTAATCTTAATTAACTAATTAATAACAAATTATCTCTTATTGTATATAAAACACCTCAATGCTTTTGGGTCCTAATTTCCACTTTAGATTGTAATCATTCAACCACTAGGTATGTATAGATTTAAATGTTGCTCAAAAGTGGCTAGTAAATAAGAACTAAACTTAATAAAAAACTAATAATTGCTCACCTTGTTTGTGTTTGGTAATTTCAGGTTTGCGAGTAATACCTAAGACAAGAACGATAGTTGCAGTTATAGTTACTTAGGTGATATGATAATTAAGCACTTAAGTCACTGTAGGTAGCTCAATTGGTAACTAATATAAATAAAATTATAGTATTTGTCATTTGGAGGTATGAGACTCACAATGGTACAATATATGTGGATTGCAATTGTCAATGATCGATATGATGGTGAACTCTATATGAGGTTACTTAATATTTCATGAGATGTAGGAACTGGCCATCCCTATCAATCTTTGAATAGCTTGTCGTAATAGGATTCAAACCCTTGTATTCCCTATCTTTGATAAGGAGTTATGAGATACTCAAATTTCTGTAGCCTAGTAGTGTATTGTTTGTTTATGTTTAAACTAAATCTTCATGAACTCCATTCATTACATTAGAATTTACGCACGTAAGTGAATGGCATTGTGTGTGCTTATTAGCTACTATGTTACTAAGTTTCTTGCAAGTCACTCCCTTTCTTTATTATTTATAGGTGATGATTATTATATTGATGATTGTTGTAATGAGGTTGATTATAACTTGCCTGTCGAGGATGAAGGTGACAATTACTTTCATTTTAAGGACAAGAAAATGAATCTACTCTATCTAGATTAGATCTTCAGATTAGATAGCAAGCCTTGCTTTTATTTTTTGATAGACTTTACTATTTTTGCTAGACTATACTATTTTCTTTTGAATGGTTTATATCCCAAACATTATTTAAGGACTTATATAGACCTTTAAATACTTTGAGCCTACAAGCCTTGTACTCTATTTAACTTTTACATATGATATGACACACATTCTCAATATTAATAATATGTCCAAGTCCACAATGAATAAGGTTTCCAAAATTTATATATGAATTATTATAATAAATCATATTGTAAATCAAACAATCGTTATTTGAAGTTCATGAACAATTTCAAATGTTAAAATTAAACAAAGGACAATAGTTAGGTTAAGATCCTTAATGTATTTTACTTAAACAAAACATATATAGATAAGTGAGATGAGTACCTTACCATGTTTTACTTAAATAAGACATATTGGTGCTATTCATAATAACAACAATTGTTTGGTAATAGTGATAATTCAACCATACAATTTTCTACTTAAAGATAGCATAAATGGGTCATAAAATATTGGGTTAAAAGCCTAGTAGAAACTTCAGCTTAATTGTTTGAGTTGGCAATAAGATCTAGGAAGTTAGTCCCATGAAACTTTATAAACTTAGAATGACTTAAGAGGATTTGGCATGGTAAGCTAGAGAAATAAGGATTATTTGACTTATTTGCTCACTCTCAACCTTTGTCAAACAAATTATGTGCTCAGAGAACCTTCATGGGTTTAAATTGAAGAGGAGCTCATGCAGGACTACATTAAGATAAGGTCTCATCTTGAACATTAACTGTCAATAGGTAGACTCTACAAATACTCAAGAACTTTTCCTCGTTTGAGGTGATGAAGAGATTGGAGATAACAATATTATGATGTCAAGCTTCTACACTGAAAGATCAAATAAAGACTCGGATGAAAAACCAACCATTTCTACTCAAGTTGGTATTCAGATCTCCTCCACCTATCACTCATGTATTTAAGCCCACTAAGATTACCTACTCCTTCTCCCGACTTTTCTCTCAAATTTATGCATTCACATTATTCCCTCCATATTACTTTTTGGAGGTCACATGATGTGCAAGATTTGCACTATAGATATACGATATTATCAATATATGTATGTATGTATACCATTTTCTACATCTTTTGTATTATGGTGATAAATCTACTACCATCAATTGTTGGATCATGCCTTCATCTTTCAAGATAGGAAATGAATCATCTCCATTTTCTTTCCTTAGTTTTTTTTTTTTTTTTCAATTTATCCTCTTAACATATTGATATATATAATCAATAGTTAAAATTTTAAAAAATATAATGATGTCATATAATATTTCAAAAATTTAGATAACTACAACCATTTATTAGTAAATTGATGAAGAGCAAAGCGACCAAGGTCCAAATTTTAAATTAATAGATAATAAGAAACGTTAAGAAGATATTTCTTTGGAATACTCCAACCCTTGTATAGATAACGAATGATGAAATTAGAAATTGAAGTTTCGTAGAAGCATGATTTGTCAACGTCAAATATTTCTTTTGGAAAAGTGATGGTCTTTCTTTACTTCACTTTTGACCTTTATTCTTCGCGCTATCTTTCTTTTCGGCGCACCGCCTGGGCTAATACTGAAATGGACCCGTTGAGACTTTGGAATTTATAACATTATGGTCTAATAGATTTGAGTACGGATAATGAGTATTTTGAATTGCTAGATAGATCCATTTTTAAATCTTATAGAACTTGTATTTATACGCTAAGATACAGTATAATATCATATCCGAAAAAGATTCACCAATTACACCATGTGTGTAAATAAATTATATATAAGTATTATATGGTTTTTAAAAACTAATATCTATATTTTTCACATTTTAAAATTTTATTAATACTTATATATTAATAATTTATTTACATAATGTATTATACCTTTAAAGCTTTTATCATCATGTTCAGCCTTAATGTATTTGAAACTTGTGTAGTTTATAGTAAATGTTAAAATATACAAAATAATTAATATTCCAATTGATCATTTTCTTTTCTTGGTTGAAGAAAAGTTACCAATTATAGTTAAACTAAAACTTCGATTTCAAAAAGGTTCCAAACTACAATCGAACTGGGTAATAATTAAAAAGAAAAAAAAAGAAAGCAAAAAGAAAAAAACAAACAAACAAACTACTTGGCCTCGTTAGGTTTTACTTTTATAGAAAAGTACGTTTGTTTTAGCCAGTCATGTAAATGTGCAGAGAACGCGCTTCGGCCATCAACTCAAGTTGCCCGCTTCGCACTGTCGTAGTTGTTGGGAGTTACCCAATTGTATGTTGCTTTGGTGTTTAAATAAGCTTATATTTAGAGAATTTAAATATGTGTCACAATATATTTATTAATTATATATAAAAACTTAAACTCATAATTTATTATGTCTCGTGTCTAGATTAAATTTATTTATACTAGCATTGACAATCATGTTACTATATCAGTTTTTATTTATCTTAAATTTTATTTTATTTGTTATTAAAAATTTATAATTAAATTTATAAATACAAAAGGAAAAACACAATAATAATATTTAAATTTTATAAAGACAAATGATACAGTATCTTCATACTTAATATAAACTTATAATTCAATAAAAGTTTTAGTAAAACAAAATCTTATTAGATATAGAAAATTCAAATATTTAACTTATATAATATCACTCAATTGAGTGAAATTATCGATTAAATAAATATTAGTGTTATTACTATTGTTGATTTTCAAATCTATTACATTGTTTGTCATATTTTCAATGGAGACAGTAAAAATCTATATATGGATTTGTAATTTTTTACTCATTTAAACTACAATACAAAAATAAAAATATATAGCATCACTAAATTAAGTAGAACATTAACTTAAATAAATATTAATATTAATACCAGCACATGGGTTCGTAATTTTTTGTTCATATAAAATACAATGGAATAAAAAGAATATGTAGTTAAAAGTAATGATTAGTGATTCTTATATCTTTAATTAAGATCTCTAACTTGAAAATAAATAATTTGTGCAACAAAGTGCAAATACATAAGACTATATAAAGTATCTCGTATCCATGTCTAAATCTAAGTCTAGGAATTTGTACGAATTTAACCATATTTAAATAAGTCTAATCTATTTGTATCTCATATCAATTATTTTTTATGTAATAACTCATTTATATTATATTTAGATTTGACGTACCCAAGACCAAAATTGCCAACTTTTGTGTCATTAATGGCAAAAGAAAGCATGCAATTTTGAAGTGGATCTATGTTGGAAACTCCTTTTTAATGGCTATATATATTATGACTAACTACGTGCATCAATAGCACCTCTTAATAACATAGTTTCTCACTTCCATGGAACGAACTAGAGGTGCCAATCCAGCAGTGATGGAGGCTCATTCCAACCAGGAATACCAAATAACCGTACCCGCCTCGGCAAATGGCGGTGAATCCCGAGCACCACCACCAGCACCTGATATGTGCGAGAAGCTCATATATCCAGGCCTAAAAATGTCCCTCACCACCATCTTTGTCTTCATTTCAACAATATTTCTCATTATACCCTCCAGAATGGCGCCGGACTTTCAAGTCCTATCGAATTCGTCTGTAACTTATTTCAATATAACAGATTCCTTAATTATCACTAGATGGCAAATCATGGTAATGGTGCAAAACCCTAGCCACAACTTTCGTGTCAAGTACAGACATGTCAAGACCATGATATATATCGACGACGACCTACTATGCCGATCTTTGGCTGATGATTTCTTGCTAGGTAAGGGGGGTGAAAACATTGTTCGAGCTGTTTTAAACTCAACATTTCCGAATACCAATGATTTGCTTGCGATTACCCTAGTCTCGGGCTTTAAGCAGAAAGAACTAAATGTAGGATTCACCTTGTTGGCTAGTCGAAGGATTGGTATTGGAAGGTGGTGGGTACCGACGTTTGATTTATCAATATCATGTTCCTCTCTCGCTTTCACGCTCTCGCAGAAGGACGGAAAATGGTTGTTCATCGGTCGAACGGGAGACTGTAAACTGGGCTTGCTTGATTATCTTTAATATCACCAGATATAATGAATCATGTATATATTGCCCCTGTGGCACTGGGTAAGAAGAGAGCATAAGGCTAGTTTTATCTTCTTGTTTAATAATAGCCTCCACAACATATATACAATCTCATGCGATGATTGTTAAGATCTTATTAAATGAAAGGATGAATAAACTTGCATTTTTACGGTTCTTTTCTGGTGCTTTTAAAATATTCGTTAACCAGAACTGGTTTATAAATATGGAATATTAATCTACTAATATGATCTTTGTTATAACACACAGTTAGTATCGTCCAAAGTGTAACTAGACCATGCTAATAAAATCAATATCTAGGACCTATTGATGTGTGATTGTACTCCTCTCGTTCTTTCCTTCTTATCCTTTTGAAATTTTCTAACGTCTACTGTTTAAATATTTTTTTTTAAATACGTTTACCGTTTATAGTCAATAGGGCACTTCATATGGGATGTTGTTAAGGTATGAAATATATATATATATATATATATATAATGGTGGTTGGGGTCTGTGGTAGGGGTTGTACGAATTTGGGCCAGCATTTGCAAAGCATATAGGCGAAAGACTAAGGAATGATTTTAATGGATCTTACTAAGAAAAAATCCTTCCTTCAACGGTAAAATTTTTCTGTCAGGTAAATGGCTAAAGTATATCATGCTAATCCTTTGCATACATATATATAATTTCAAAAAAATTTGTTTAAGAGACGTATTCTATTATCTGTAAGTGATACAACTTCTAGAGTAATTGTAAACTTTACATAAAGTAAAGCACAACTTTTGCATTCATAATGTTTCTTTCTTATATTTTAAAAAATTAGTCATAACTCATCATTTCATATAAAACTAGTGTTAGTATGGGAATTCGTATCAAAGACCTCTTATAAATATAACCTGATAATCACATAAAATTTTGATATATTATAATTTTACATAATTAAATAATTATTTTTCTCTTTGCTTATAATAATTTATAAATATATATTATTAATTAAAATATTTTTTAATTAAATCTATTAGTTTTATCAATAAATATATTTTAAATCAATACCTCAATAATTAAAACGAAGAATGGGAGAGCCTCTCCATCCAATTCCCATCCACTGGGAAATTTACCGCTTACTTTTGTTGGATATAGCAACATATGGAAAACAAATCGTACTTTTATGGATAAGACATAGATACCATTTATAATTTAGAACCCCGTCACGTCTGATGTAACCATGGATAAGACGGGCTTTTGTGTTTTACACTTTATGACCATGTCTTAGCAACACCACACCCTGCTTTTACCAATGTAGCCACCATGATCTGCCACCGTATTGTATCAGGGCTGCCACAAGACCCACCACCACTACACCGTCATTGGCCTCAAACAAAGCAATCGCCATGGCATTAACATAATTACCAGTCTAGCTGAAGACAATGCTAAAAGGTAGAAAGACCCCTCATCCCAGGTCCTTCGTTCTACTTCTTTATGAGGTTTTATATGGGATAGACAGAAGCCCGTCATTAAGGATATCTTTTTTCAGGCCTTTAGATACGGATCTCAAAAAGTTATTTATTATGTTTATTTACCTTTTCTTTTTAATATTATGTTACTTTGAGTTTATATGGTTTTGAGTTTCTTAAATAATATAAATAAATATTATAGACAATTATAAAGAAACTTAAGAATAAAATGAAGAGAGTTATAAGCGCATCTTCATCTGGAGTCATTAGTAATAGTATAGAACCCTAGATCAAGAATCTTCTCTTTGAGTTTCTTAATGGGTGAATAAAGGCCCATATCCTTTTTAGGGTTCTTAGTTAGACGCTTTAAAAAGTGATATTTTATTTATTTTTTATTATTTTTAGTGTTATGTTAATTTAATTTTATGTATTGTGTTCCATAACTAATATAAATTAATGTTGAGGATTTTTATTTAACAATCTTACAAATAAAGTGAAAAGGTTCTTAAGGAAAAAAGTTCTTAAATTATTAATGTGATATCTAAGGTTTTTAAATAGGATCTTTATATATGGAGATGCTTTAAAAACAAGAAATCTATGGAATATTGATATAGCATCTAACACCCCAAATGCTGATCTATGAAGTGGGAATGCGATGTTGGATGCATAAAAAATTTAGATTAGAATATATAATCTAATACATAAACTTGAAGCTCACAATAAAAAGCAAAAGTAAAAGGTGATGTCATTCGTACAATAGCACATGGTGAGCATATATATCTAACTAAGCATAAACTCAGTATACGCACAATCAACTACTTATAACCACGAGTAAGTATATTCTTTAATCTCCAGAATTTCCACTTACTTGTATAGATGTTCACTCGAGTAAGTTGATAGCGTTAGACTCTCAATGACATAGAAATCTTATATATCAAAACTTAAGTTTAGTTCTCCGAATATTTATAAAAACATTTAGGGTTTTATTTTGTTCTTCTAATTATTTTACTATATTATTATTGAGATGCTAAAAATACAATTTGGATTCCTTTGTAACAAAATATATAAATATATATTTTATATACTTTTTAAAATATAATGTATTTATTAACTTATATTAATTTACCAAATAGTTATATATACATATATTATTATTAGATTAGATATTATATAGGTTATGTTAAATTGGATTATATTTATAAATATATGTAGTTAATATATTACTTATACTATATCATTTTAATTGTATGAAATGCAGACTTTATTGTCAAATCACGTTTCGATTACACAAAGCTCTTCTTAAGATGCCGTTTCTCGTAATATTATAGAAAATATCTATTTTGTTATATAAAATTATCCAAATTTGATAATTTAATATTGTTGGATTCATATAAACTTGACCATGCGTAATAGCAATTCTATGTATAAATGTACATTCTAGAGGATACATGTCGTCCTAATATGCATAGCAATTTACTTAATAACTATCATTATATTTATATAATATTACATAATAAAGTATATTTAGTATGAATTTTAATAAAATATGATAAAATCTTCAATTATACCTACATATACTATCCCTAACATATATATAGGTCATAACATGGGTTATAACATCACAAGATCTATTAAAATTAACATGCTATTAGATTTAACCATTTATAAATAGTAGAGAATTATCACATAGTAGATAAATTTTTAATCGAATATTAACAAATGCTAGTCTTGAACAATAAACTAAACCAGTTTTCTTAGGAAATTCACAATAAATAGTATCAATTATCAATTAATTTCATATAAATTCCTATAAACTTAGAAAAAAATATATAACATTTAACCAATAGCTCATTACACCCAAAAGTATGTATCACTTATGTATGTAAAATTATACTTTTACCCTTAAATTAGGATTAATTTAGCAAATAATACCCTTTTATGATTGTTAAAATCTCAATTATATTATTCATTTAAACGTATAGAATTGATAAAATCGTATAAAATTATACAAAAATCAATAAAATCGTATATAAAAATTCATAATTCTACAAAAAGTTTATACCGAGACAATTTTAACAACTACAATCTTTATATAAAAAACCAATTCCAATATTTCTTGACA
This sequence comes from Lumnitzera racemosa, assembly GCA_024138005.1. Lineage (NCBI taxonomy): Eukaryota > Viridiplantae > Streptophyta > Magnoliopsida > Myrtales > Combretaceae > Lumnitzera > Lumnitzera racemosa. The sequence continues at coordinate 40,103,814 of JAMXBC010000007.1, forward strand.
TTATGACAAATGTCCAAAAGTCACCACATGTTAGTTTCAATGATTTATTTTATTAAAATCAATTTATTTCAATAAATTAAAATTTTAGTATATTTTTACATTCAAAAAGTATATAAATATTTAACATTCAATTCATCAAAACCTCTCTAAATTACCTTAAACTAAGCAGAAATTTTTGGAGCAAGAAATAACATCATTTAGTAAATTTAAAATTAATTTTAAAATTCACTAGAGCGGGGAAAATTGTTAAGAATCTACTGTAAAACTTTGTTTTTCATCAAAATAAAAATACTACATGAAACTAGATTTAAAATAACTAAGGAATATTTTTTTCCCATAATTAATTTCAAAGATTTAATATTTTTAGAAATTAAAACAAACGCAAGATAGGAATTTAGACTCACCGTTCGTTGGAACTCCAATGGTCATCAATCAATGAGGGGTAGTCGGGAAGAGCTAGGCATGGAGTATTTTGGTAGTAGGTGGTTAGGCTCGATGTTAGGTCGTGGTTTGGTACTTAAAATGGCCTAAGTCAGTCCTTTCCCTATTTTTTTCTTATTTTTCTTCCCAAATGTATAAAGGTAGTGTAAGACAGTCTATATATACATGTTTGAGGCAATAGAAATTTCCTTACATAGCAAATACCTTTTTTATTTATCTATCCACCTATTTATTTAAATTATTAGGTATCAATTTTCTAGAAAATGATGGCTACCTCCTACTTTGATTTGGGGTTAAAGCTACCATTGTTCAATCAAGCATGATTTACTAGTTTTTCCTTCTTCTTCTTCTTCTTCTTCTTCTTCTTCTTCTTCTTCTTCTTCTTCTTTTTATAGATTTTTGTTGTTATTTAGTGTAATTTTAGCATTTAGGATATAATTCATCAATATTTAGGGGTTTTTTTAATATTTGTATATATATATTTTTTTTATACTTGGTATGTATAGTGACTAATTATATTCACTAAGTTATGTTTCACTTAAATTATTAATTTTTAAGATATATTTTCTTTCAAAATTTTAGGATTTAAGTCTAATTTACTCATATTTAGGGGTTTTATGTTAATTTATGAATATATTTATTATATATATAAGGTATATTTAGGGAGCACGTATGTATTTCGTACATCATTTTATGTTAAGCTATGTACTTTATAGTATAAATAATTTATCTCTAGTATCTCATTATATCTCGAAGATCAAATTTAGGGGTTTCAATAAATTTTGTATTATATTAGACAATAATATTTTTATGACTAAAATTAGGGTTTTATTAAATTATTTTAAAATCTAAGTTTACTGGGTTACTTCTACTTATTTCTGTAGCTAGGTCATAAAGTTTGAATTTAATTGTACAACTTTTTCCAAAAGCTCTAAATTTAGGTGTAGTTACCTTAAATGAAATTTTAGGGGCTTACAATTCTTATATTAATTGTAAAAAATTTTAAAATGATATACTACTTTCATTAATAAACTCTACTTTCTATCTTCCTCTACTTTTCTACTCTAAGCGGCTAAGGAGACTTTATTTTACATATCAAGGAGTGACAATTCCCCATTTCTCTACAAAAATGGCAATGAAAATGAATGGAAGGAACCTTTTTGGAATAATATAGAAAGTGAGAAGGGACTTTACACAAAGGAAGCTTATCCCATAATTAATCGATGGAGCACTAATTCCTTTTTTTTTTTCCTCCTTTTTAGGGTACTCCCTGGAATAAGCCTAATGGAGATGAGGTAAGGACTATAACTTAGATTATTAGAACATGTGGCTACGACTCAATAAAGCTCTTATGCATTATAAATAATATCTCATGAATTTATTGGTACTACATTCACTTCTCAATGAGTTAAAGTTTTTTCCCTAAGTGTACGTTGAGTGCTTCTATAGTAGAACTCATTTGAGAGAGCATGATTGATGGTCTTAAGAGTTGGATCATACCATGTCAAGCAAAGACAAGGGTAATAAAAAGATTTCTTCTTTCCATGAGAGGCAATGGAAGTAGTTATTCTCTACCCTTGATGAAGTAGAAGGAGATAGTTGAAAGAAAGAAGGGAAAAAAAACAAAGGATTTTAATTCAACCTAGCTTGAACTAAAGATTAACTTTAAGCAAGTCATATTGGTCAGGGAAGGGAAGACGGTGTAACCACACGAAGCAAAGAGGCTCTTGCTACGGTAAAAATAATAAAGTTATTGCTTAGTTTGTTTGAAAAGCGTAGTTTGAGCTAATATAGCAAACAGGGAAATTTAGCAGTATTTTAAAACAATAATCGTATAGTTAAATTGAATGAGGGGGGCATCTCGATCTAATTAAATTGCCAATCATTAGGAAACCTACCTCTTGATTATTAACTAGAGCCAGTTCTTTGTTAGATACCCTAATATATGGAAAACATAATGTATTTTTATGAATATGATATTGATACCATTATAATTTAGATGCCAACATCTATTATAACTATAGATAAGATGTGCTTTTGTATTTTACACTTTATGATCTTGTCATATCATCAATATCCTATTTTGTGCCTCTATAACCATCATTGTCACTACCGTATTATACTAGGGTAGCAATAAAACCAGCACAACACACTGTTCATTAGCCTCAAACACAACCGTTATAGGTGGAAATCTCTATCAACATCATCATTAAACTACCTCGCTATAATAATTTTATCTTAATATTTTCCTAAGACAAGCTTACCAACTACATATAATATGTTTGACCACTATTGGAAGACCATGCGACATCTAACTAGTGTTATGCACCACCTACCGCAACCATGGGATTGACACCAACTAAATCAAGAATTAGTAAAAGCAACTGATAAATAGGTGTCGAATGCAATGAAATTTAGCTTAAAAATATATAATAAGCAATACATCACTTAATTATAAATAAGGTACAAGCATACAGATTCTAATAATATAATGTGTGACTTCATATGAAGTCATCCCATATATGACTTTACCTAATTACACCTCCTTATGCACGTAAAGAAAAGTAAAAGTAGAAGGTGACATTACTTAAGACATAACACATTATCCATAAAATCTCGTACATGGAGCACATTTATGATATACATGATGAAAAGACCAAAAACAAACTACTACAAATTTAAATCACATGAGCTGACAAATTCCAACTATATATTCCTTCCTTGGATAGTTAAGGATATCAAAATGTTGAGTTGAATGAAGAATTATGTCTTAACAACATTGTTGTGGGTGAATTCTCAACCATTGTAGAACCCCTATCTAAGAGGTGTTCTATAGGACCTATAAGATAGAAAATGTAAGCCAATTCGAGGCATTAGTGGTTACTTTGGCACGTGCATTCCAATGCTTACATTAATAATAAGGCTAAGAATGGTATAAGAACAAAGGAGTCTAGGGTTTTGTCCTTCTTTTTAAGAAGGCTTCACAAATATTTATAAGCAATTTGAAAAGATGGCTACTGGAAGAGGGATCTTTTCCCCCAAGTCCCTGGATCTCCAACTATAGTAGAGTTGATCATGGAGATATGTACCATTGCCATCTTTATCAAATGCTCTTCCTGTTATTCTTTAAATAAGTGGGTTGCTAACTAAGCTTAAGCTTAGGAGCTTAAGGGAAAATGCAAACTAACACTTGCCCCCAACTCTCATTATTGATTGGTTGGTAAGGAGAGGTGACTTAAGTCAAGCTTCCAAGCATCCAAGCTAAGGCATCTGAGCTAGGAAAACTACCCGACATGGTGATACAGATACTTAGCTAAAGAACAATAAATCAATCTATAATGTAGTATGTCCAACTCTTAGCACTCAAGCTGTCTATTACTAATCCTATAAGTATCTTGCAACACTTAGTTTTTAAGTATTTATATGAGACAAGATACGTCATGGTTTAGGTGCTTAGCCATCTAGTAGGATATTAACCTATTATTGAGTTGAATCGGCATATTGGCATTCAAGGCACCCACACGATATAATCATGATCATAGAGTAGCTGAGCCGATTTGATCTTAAGAAGAACTGATAATACGTATCTATGAAAGATATTACTGAGAAATTATGCTAAGTAAGGCCTACCCTACCCCCTTAGACTAATATGGAGGAAGAATCGTATTAAGTACGTTTTGTGTAACAATCATACTTCCTTTATCAATGGTCAAGTGTTAATCCTAATATGCAAATTTTTTAGCATATATTGTTAGGTATGATTTGATCTGGATTTGTGCATGTTATTCAAAGAATCAAATTTTGAAAACACATGTTAGTAAAGGAAAAGACATGACTGAGAATTGCTATAAAACTATATTGGTGCTATGATAATGTAATTGATCTTACTCGTCTGTGTCCTTCAAAGGGGAATGTAGATGGCTACTAAGGCAACGAGAGGGTTTCGTCACACAATATTCGTGTCTTTTAACATGTTTGCCCTTATTGTGGGCTCTTCCTCAGTATTAAAGGGAGGTCATCGTGTCACATTATTCAAATTTTAGACATATTGAAATTTATTCGCTGATTGTTTTCTTTGTTAAGTAAGCTTTTCATTCATCTTCCTTTTAGTGATTTTCAATGTCCTTTATGCTTGACTAAGTTTGAAACTATCCTTTCTTTTCTTTTCCCTTTGACTCAAGAAATCCATGGGTTTATACTCCATAGCTACCTTGAGATAACGATGGAGGTGATGATTGAAAGTTTTGGTTCCTTGGTAATGGCGAAGATGATGGCATAAGTGTAGGAAGAAGACTTATGTTGATGGTAAGTAGTAGAAACCTTAATGATGGTGTGAACAATGTACTACTGGTTCTTTTAAGTTTTGAAATAGTGTCTTTTATCCTTCTACATATCTCTTGGTGCCTTAAGGTTGTAGAATTTCTAAACTACTGGATCTTTTAAGTTTTGAAATAGTCTCTTATCCTTCTACATTCTCTTGGTACCTTAAGGCTGTGGAATTTCTAGATTAGCTAAGTTAAATTGATGGAACGTAAAGCTATGAGGTTAAGACCAACGAGGGAGGAGTTGGCTCAAGTACTTATTTGTAGTGACTTACTTGTTCAAAACGTGTATAATGTTCAACTTCAAAGAGCATAAATGTTTGGGTAATATAAAGAAAGGAAGGGAGGCAAGAGATATCCTACACTTGATATTGTACCAAAGGGAACTTGGTAAGAAGAGAGCAAACTATTACTAATACTGTAGGATGAGTTACCTAGGGGACTTGCACTTAGTATGGTTTATCTGTCTACCATTTCACATGTTGTTATATAACTATAGCTTACGTTTTTGCAAAGATGGCCCCAAAGATAATGAGCACTAAAGAGCTTACGAAAAGGCTTGTCATAAGGAGATGCGATAGTGGTATAGGAGATTCTCAACTAAGCCTTTAAACAAGTCTAGGTGAAATGATATAATGTTAAACTTGACTTAAGCTCAACTTAAATTTCAAAACATAAGCTTTAGCTTGAACTTGATCGGGCTTATAATTTTCAGCTCAACCTTTACTCGAAGTGGTATTTGACAAGCTCGAATTCAACTCGATTAAACTTATTTTGACTAGATGATCTTAAAGAAAATTATAAGTTTAATTCAAATAATATTAATGATATCTATACTGGGCTCAAACTCGACTAATATTTGAACTCAACTCAAGTTTGATTAAGTTAGCGAGCTTCTCAAGTTAAACATCATAAAACACAAGCTTAACTCGATAAGCTGCTTAAGTAGCTCGAGCTTGACTAGACTATAGCCAAGTAGGCATATCTCGTTTATACCTCCATACTCAGTTAACCTTCAAGCTTTAGTGAAGAAGATCAAAGTAAGAGAGTAAGCTACTCAGGGGGCTTACTTGTAGCTACTAAAGGCTAAGCAAAAGAGCTCTGAACCGAACTGTGAATCAAACTGAATCAAATCAAAAAAAAAAAAATTATGTTGCAAACCGTTCAGTTGGGTTATGTATAAACAATTCATGGTTTAGTTTAGGGAAACAAACCGAACCAAACTGAATCGAACCATTTTGAATCAAAATGAAAAGTTTGGTTAAACAAAAAAATTTTTCATGCAATTGTTTGTACTTTTTTATTATTATTTTTTTTACATCAATCTTTGTGGATTTCATCAAAGTTTTCATATCTTATTCTTCTTTATCTTATTTTTAAGTCAATTATTAAGATTCGATTCAGTAAGTTCCATATGAAATATCACTTTTAAAAAAATTTCTTTCCTAAATTATTCTTTTCTTATATGTTTTCAAATCAAATGTCTCACCTTAATACTTATTATGTATCTCTCATCTTTTTTCCATTCTTTGATGTGTCCTTTCTATTTTTTTCATATCGCTTTTAGATAGGTAGCTCTCCTTTGCCCTCCTCATCGTTGTTCATTAAGATAGAGTCTCTTATTTTCGTTCAATCAAGTTAAGTTTATTAAAATCTTGTCCAACTTTTTGCTAAATATTGTTACACATAATAAATTAACTAAAAACATATGAAAGTTTAATGGAAAGGAAAATATATTATTAGAAATAAAAATGTTTAATGAAAATTTAACATAAAAGGTTCAAACTGTAAATCGAACCTGTTTTAATTAGATTTGAAAAATTTATAAATCGAACCGTATGATTATGTTTAATTTTCAAAAAAAAAAAACTATTATATTAGAATCGGTTAGATAAAAAAAACAAACCGTATCAAATTAAATTGCACCTATCCATTATAGCTACCTCGGCTTCTACGAAGGTAAAAAAAAAAAAAAAAAAGCCTAAAAGTGTGAGAAGATTGATTTTATAATTAAAAATGCCCACTTTAGATTGATTCACAACCTACCCGATGAGATGATATGATATGAAAGCCCCACTGTAGATTCATTCCAAATCTACCCGATGATATGATATGAAAGCCCCACTGTAGATTGATTCCACTCTACCCAATGATATGATATGAAAGGGACATGCTTTCTTACTTATTATTTTCTTAAAATTTAAGGTCAAAAGTATAATTCACAATAAAATCCTTCGTAAATATGGAGAGAAATATTTATAAAAAATCGATCTTTTCAAACTTACGGATAAATATTTCAATCCTTGATTCTACAAATATTTTTAGTTTAGAGGCTATTTATTTTTTTTTCTAAATATGGAAAGAAATATTTACAAAAAATCAATCTTTTCAAACTTACGGATAAATATTCCAACTCCTGATTCTACAAATATTTTTAGTTTAGAGTAGGCTATTTATTTTTTTTTTCTCAATATGGAGAGAAATGAGTGGAAGTACATAATCACACTTTTTAGCAATCTTTATTAGTATCAATCATATAAAATGAATATTACTTATGGAGTGCCTCTTATCATCAATTCAAACCTGAATTTAGTTTTTTCTAGAAAAAAAAAAAAAAACGTTATAGTGCCGTTAAATCAAGCATGTAGACATATGTTTGAACGGAAACAACGGAAACTTCAACATCAAACACGATACTTTTACGCCCAAATTTAATCCTCGCTACACTGAGAAGGCTCCTAAATGGGTGGGTTCAATGATGCTCCAAAACAAAACTGCTGTTTATATATACATACACACAGATACATATATATATATATATATATATATTACTAAGCATGGATATTACTTGCGTTTAAGTCACATACAAACGACTTCACAATAAGTTGCAGTACTAAATTATGATGTGGTAAAACATATAAATTCTAATACACATTCTCGTTATGAAAATCTATATATTACTACCAGAATCTATATGTATATATCAACGACTTCATAAAATCGTGGTATGCGACTTAATAAAAAAAATGCCCAATAAACATTACGTTCTGATTCCGTAAAATCCACCCATTTTGGCTGATTTACTTTCTCTTAAAAATTGACTTGAAGTAGTGTTAGTTTTGGCAATTGGTCCACATTAGAACTTATGTCAGTTAAAAAACTTTGATTCCGTGACTTCTACGCCTTACAATGGGGCACGCACATATTGGTGGTGGTTTAGAAAGACCAAAAAAACAAAAAAAAAAAATGGTCTTCTTTAAAGATTATGAAAACACCAGTGTCAATCATGTTTCGCCACACAAAAATGTAGGGCCGACCAACTGTATTCTATAACCTTATGTCATCCTGTTAAAGCACGTGCATGTAAGCAATTAAGAAGCTGTAAACGAGGAAACTACTTCAATTGATGGATAAGTAATATATAAATATAAATAAAATTTTAATATATTAAAATATAATTAATTTATTAATATATATTTAAAATTTTATTAATATTTATATATCATTTATTGATTTATATAAAATGTTTTTTATCCCTAATATTAGGTATCCATATTTGAATCGATAATTAATGACAACGTTGGTGACCTACTAAAAGTGCAAACCCTGGATTGCGTGTATTCCATTTTTAGATAGAAATCACCCGTCTTACACGATGAGATTTAGTGCCTTCCCCATCTATGTAGAATATGCATATGTAGTTTCGATGCATGCAGGGAAGAACATTTTGGGTCCACTGCACATGCTGGTCGAGTCTTCATCTCTTGTGATTCGAAGACCGAAGATGGATATATAGTTGAAAACGGCTTGATTCATGTGAATCTGTCGGCAAAAAAATTAAGTACTAAATATGCAGCAGCCTTTCAAAGTTCTTTTTTACTTATTGAAAGTTCCATGATCTTTTCAGGAGGGAATCTATGTTTCTTTTGTCCGTTATGCTTTTGGCTATTCCATATCACTAGGCTTTCAATAATGGCCATATAATTTATATTGTTTTTTCTACTTGCGGTATAACAGCTACATGCAACTAGGTCGCCTCCAATATGAGAATCAGGTTAGGTACAACTTGACACACCTAATTTTAAGTGTTTGTTTAATAATTAATTAACATATAAAATACTGAATCAATACGAAGAAATAAGTTTTGAGGATGACAAATCACTATACTAGTTGTGTATATATTGATCATTTTACATAGTGTATAACTAAGTGAAATCAAAACTTAAAAAACATGACTTGCGCTCTTAAGAAGAAGAAGTTGTTAAAGGAGGAAAGAAATCCTAATGAACTTCAACAGAAAATTGCCGAAAGAAGATTCTTATTAACTATAGAAAGTTCTAGCATGGAGGCAAAATCTTTGTGAAGAATTTCTGTCTGTAGATGTGTGGAAGTTTCAACAGCGGAAATTTAAGAGATATTTTATTTAAAGTAACGATATATGTCAACGAAACTTTTAGCAAGTAAATCAATAACTGCTTCAAGATTCATGGAGTGTTTCAAATTTAAATTTTAAGATCACTATAGCAGCCTATCAATCTCAAAGAATAGTACATTTTAAAGAATTGAAGAAGAATAATATAAGAAGTTAGAAGATTTTGATGGCATCAAGAAAAATTATATGTCTCTATACGTGAACTTTATCTAGTTAATGCTAATCTCTTTTTATGTAGTATTGTTCATTAGAAGTAGAAATCAAGATCTACTTGAGCAAAACACTTAAAGGATCTTACTTCTTTATCCTCAATTGATTTGCCCCTTTTGAGTAAAAATGTTTGAAAGAAGGCTCTAGAGATTATGTAAATCTACGTAGTTTTTACAAAATACCAAAAAAAAAAAAAAAACATTTCCAAATGAAAGGAATAATGGTAATTGTCTTTTTAGTCCTTAGGGTTTACTACTAGACTCAATCTAAAACCTAAAGTCCCTCACTCTCCTTTATTAGCCACTAACATTATAAAACCCTAATCATTTTTATTGATACTGATTAGGCTAATTGTCTTAATCCTCGTTGCTCAGCTACAAGTTATGCCATCTATTATGGTTGCAAATATAGTAGCAGGCCAAAGAGCAACCTACTATGTCCTATAGTCTCAATGAAGTGGTATAACAAGCTCTCACCTATGTAGTTTTTGAATCAACCTAGATATCTCATTTTGCTAGTGAGCTTGGCATATCTATCTAACGTCCCATTATTCTATCTTGTGACAAACTTGGTGCATTTTATCTCTCAACAAATCTTCTTCAATTTGTAAAGTTAGCACTTTGAGACTCAACTTATGAACCTAAACACAACACAATACGATTATAAATGAGTTCGAATCAATAAAGACCAACATAAAAAATAAATGGGTCAAACCTAAACACAATAAGTTTAAATTTGTGTTTGAGTCCAAGTTTAGGTCCTAGACCTATTTACAAACCCGTTTATTAAACAAGTCATAGGCCCAATCCACGAACTCGTTTATCATTAATAATTGTATAATACTTACATTTGATTTTATGTTATTATTCTTATTTTACTTTACTAACCATGCACAATATTTTCTATTTTTATGTTAGCATAAGGTTTCTAACACTCTTTTTAACTTTTATTCTTCACTTCCCAATCGGAAATCTTACAAAACTAGTCCCTTTGTCTTATTTTAAGTCAATTTCCAAATACTTTCTTTGCTAACATCAGCAGCCAGAAGTCACATTGTCTTCTCCATCCCTCTTGCTAAGTTACAACATATAGCTAAATGTTTAGGAATTACATAGTTTGAGCATGTTATCTATAAAAACCTTCAATAAGTTACAAACATAGCTAAGTAAATGTTTATGAGAGCATATATATATATATATATAGACATACACACACATACAATATATATATATATAGCGAAAATTATACAAAGCAATTTAGGAAGGCTTATTAGTATCAAATTGATCATAGTCGCTGGTAATTCACTTATCTCAATAAAAAAAAAAACGAAGAAAAAGGGTAAAAAAAATAAAAGGAGGAAAAATACTAGAAAGGTCATTACGTCAAAAAAGGTCTAAGGCAACATTAATTTTACAACACCTTAAAGATGTGTTACCTATATAGTTTATTTGCAATGAAATATTTAAATGTTGCTAATAAAATTACTTGAAAGCAACACTTTTAAGAAATAACGTAAAATATGTTGCTATCATGAACTTAAAGTAATAACATAGTAACAAATATGTTGTGTTGTTAATAATTGTTTTGAAAAAAACAACAATTTTTATATGTCATTGCCTTAGTTATCAAGCTTTGACAACCATTTTTAAAATTGATGCTCATATTAATAAAGTATGTAATGCTCATTAAATCGTTGTTGCCTCAACATAGCAACTAATTTAAGTAACTACAATTTCAATCATTATAAGCAGCAATTAACTAAAGTATTGCCTAAATAAAAGTTTCTACTACAATAAAATATAATATAATTGTCAAAGCCAAATTATCTCAATATATTAAATCTACAAATAATTATCATGGAAAAGGTAAAAACAAGAAAAGTTATTTTCGTTTATAAAATAAGGAAAGTTTAATTTTTCAAAAGACAGTAACTTGATAAAAACTACGTACAAAGGTGACTTTTTTTTTTCTAAGGCCAAAGACCTATTAAAATCTTAAATGGTTATGACATGAAATTTTTTTGAATAAATAATTAGAAAAATTACTTGAAAATTCCCTTATTTTTCAAAAATAAATGGAAATATCAATCAACAAATAAAAATGATTTTATTTTATAGAAAAATTAGTATGTTAATCACTTTTATTGACAAAACTTAGCCAATTTTATATATTTAAAAATCTTAGAGAAAAATAATTTTATTACCCATTCTTATAAAACCCTAAATAAACCCTAATTTTTGGAAAAACTAATTGAAGTATTTTTTTTTATTATTAAAAAGAAAAAAAAAACTAAGTGACACAACATTCATTATTCCTTTTTTTCATAAAAACCTAAATGCTAAAATTTTCTCTAGAAAAATATGGTAAAATCAGCAAAAATTCTTCAAATTCTAGAAAAATGCAAGTAATACTAAAAATACCATCTTATAATTAAAAAGCCCTAAAATGCTTGAAAATGATAAAAAAATAAATAAAAATTTTATAAAAAATGAGACAACTATAAAATCCCTAAAAATGTTCCTTTTAATAAATAATACAATTTTATATTTATAGGAACCCTAAAAATACTAAATATGCCAAAAAAAGAAATTTTCATTAAAAATATGATTTTTATAATGTAAAATGTAAAAAAGTACAATTTTCACCCAAAAAAAATTATGGTAAAAGAATGCTTTTTAATTTTTTGAAAGGAAAATGCTCTTATGATGAAAAATATAATTTTTGTAAAAAAAAAAAAATATTATTCTCTTCTTTTTTTGCGTGTGTGTCTTTCTAAACACGATTATTCCAAAAGGCAATACTTTCGTTAATGAAAAAATTAGGGTTTGATTATTTTGGTTATAATGGGTTAGGTTTCAAATAAGGAAAAGAGAGGTATAATAATAGAACAATTTCCTCAAAACATAAAGCTTTCAATTATCACAATTTCTTTATAAGTTGTGAATTTTGTTTTTCTTTTTGTCTTTTTGCTTATTAAATGAAAAGATATTGTTATGTAATCAAAATTTGATGCTATGACCTTTTATATTTGATGGATGATTAATTTTTGTTAGATGCTTCTTTTTTGCTATGTAAAGGTTATAGAACTTAATGTTGGTTTATATTTGTATATTGGAAGGAATTATGATATATGGAATCAACCAAGTTTCAATCCATGGATATGTTCGCATTTACATTTAAGAACTCTATGTAAATTATGTTCTTGGATTAGTTGTACTTTTCGATTTCCTTTTTAACCTTTAAGAATAAAGATTTGATTTTTATTGAGAGATGTATTCTTGTTGTGTAATGGTTAAACTAGTTTATTTCAAGAACCAAAGTTAAATGAAACGGATGTATATAGAATAAGAAATATAATAATTTAACGTTAATCTTTTTTTAAAATAAAAAAATATAGAAGCTCTACATTTTGCTATTGGATATGAACCATGGATTTCTCTTTAAGGTAAAAACTGAATTTAATTAATACATCTACCTTTTAAAATTATAGAAAACTCTTTTTTATGAGTTTTGCTAATACATATTCATAATGTTTACAAGAGTTGGAGAAAAGTGTAGAATCTTATGAAGAGTTTATTTAAAGACAAATTATGATGAATCAGTCAAAATAGTGATAGAGAGATAGAAACAATAATAATTTTTCTATGTAATTGCCATTAGTGAAATATTTTATGTACATAATTTACATTTATTGTCAATTTTTCTTTCTCATATTTATGTTCATAAACATCTTTGCTTTTAAAATTATTGTATTTATGAATGATTATATATATATATATATATATATTTTGTTAAACTTATTGAGAGATACATGGGTAAAATTCCCATAATTCTAATACTCATTATCCATAACCACTTCGAGAGTTTATTTAGTTGATTCCAAAGAAGATAATTTTCTACTAACATTAATTCCTATATTCGATTGGAAAAAAAAATTAAATAAATGTTAATTTAAATTATTTATTAAATGTGAATATTTTATTAAAGAAAAACGTTTCATAAAATAATTGAATGTTACATTTAATATTCAAAGGTGTTGCTAAAAAGAAATTAATGTTGCTTCTGTATTGATAAAATTGTTACATTTACTTGAAAATTTCATTGCGTTATAAAAAAAAGTTGTTGCATTTATATTCTTATCTCTATAATATCCAATGAATTAAGCAACGAAAATTTTGATTACATAAAGCATCTTATTTGTTGCTCAATAATTTATGAAACGGGTACTTACAGCAATGACCATTTTTTTGTTGCCTTAGCTTATATGCAACAAAATTATGTGTAGAGACAACAAATTTTGTTGTTACCTTAAAGCTATTTTGACATGGTGGTGTAAATTCATGAGTGTTTCGTAAATTTATATTTACTTTTTAATCAATAAATGATTTCACCCCAGACAAGAGATACTAATTAAATAGACCAATTGCAATTTTAGGTTTCAAACACAATTAATAAATGAGTCATATTACAGGTTGAAATTTTTATATACAAACCCATTTAGACAAATGAATACAAAACATAACACGACAACATGAATTGTCAACCCTACTAACATGATTTCAACTAAGCATACTGACATTGATGATCACTTCATTTACAAAATGGTTTCCACGAATTAGATTCTACTTAGCTACATTCCCACCAAACTTTAGCGAGCTAACATCCTTGTTAAGAATCTCTCTACATCCACTTTTCTCGATCATTGCTCTAATCTTACCTGATTGTCACATTTTGAAATTGAAGAGGCATATTATCATATAGATTTGTACTGTCACATGTATTTCTACATGTTTCTATATATTAAGCTTTGGTTATACTCTTAGGAGTACTCTAATCCTTTCCTCATGTTATTAGGGTTGTGTAATTTACTATGTAATTATTGTTTACTCACTATAACAATAATTACTCAATAATACAAACATACCTTATCCATGGTTGTTCAAGAAGTTCTTATGGATTCAATCTATATATCAAAACTTTATTAATTGTTGCACTTAGAAATATCTGTCTTCCACTAAGAGGAGGACGAGGAGTGAAACGTATAAAAGATATTTGTTAAGCAACTAATGTAAAGTTGTGTTGGATTATGAGAGCTTGGAATTTTTTATTTTTTAAGTTAATGATCGTAAAAGTATGACAAAAGGAATGCATCTTACTCATTAGAAAGCAAAAGAGTCATGCTTATAAATCTAGGAAAGACTAACCATAACCAAGGATCTTGCAAATCAACACAGTAGCGTTCAGGTGAATTGTGGTAAAATGTTGGTGTGTAAGTAGGGGAGAGTCTATGAAATATCCTCTGAGTTTCCTTATTATTGCACCGACCTCAAATCAATTTCCTTATTCTATTCGAGAGGATGTAAATAAAGAAAGTCCACTAAAATCCTAAACTTTCAACTTTACTCTGTCTCATCTTTATTCTCTAATTATTACTTTCTCTTCTTAGTTATTAGAAGTGAGTGTTAATAGGAAAATCAATGCTCATGTCTTTATAATAATTTTGTAATGTAAAGAAACAAAAAGCTAACTTCAAAAGGATTTTTTTTTCCCCCTTCAGTTATTTTAGTTTTGTAATACTATAGTCCCCCCGAAGGGAATATGTGTTTACATTTTGGTTCGATTTAATTAAGAAAACTTTTCAAATCAAATATAATTAATTTCATATCAAAATTATCTAATTGAATCAAAATATTTCAAGCCAAATTATTTTAAAAAAAAAAAACTTCAGTTGTTTCGGTATAGATTAAATCGAATATAATTATAAATAACTTAAAATAATGTCTATTACATGAATTAAATATATAAAAACAAACTAACTACAAACTTCACAACAGGAGACATATATAAATATGCAATTTTAACATGTCATTATTATATATGAAGTACAAATCCCCATACTTGATATATATACAATGTCATACTATAATTTTAAAATAATTACGTGTCATATTGTATGTAGCATATATCTATATATGGGAATAATCAAATTGTATATCTCGTAGGTATGTACGCAGATAATGTTTTTTTATATATAGCATACGAGTATCCATAATTGCGATCTTCCAATATATATGAGTAATAATTTACAAATTTGATCTCTTTTTCTAAGTTAAAGAAACGTCCCAACCAAAAATAAACAAAATTTTCTTATTTCAAAATATTCCAAACTACAGCAAAAACCAAGAAATAAAAAATTTTGTCTTATTTTTTTATGAATCAGTGCATCAATCTTATTCCCTTTTTATACAAAGTAAGCATTTTTTCTTCCAATTACTATTGGTTACATTTTGATGATGGACGTTGTTATGGAAAGTGCTTGCAAGATGAACATACATAAGTTAAGATTAGGTATTCGAGAAGACATTAGCGTGTTTATTTCGATACTTAAATCAATAAGGATATTTAAGAGAAAGTATATATGTAACATCCCAGAACCGAGAACATCACAAACTACCATATTTCCTTAGACTCTATTGATACATCAGGTGTAACATTCGACTAAAAACTCCAAATAATATTATAAAAGTTTCCAAATAATCTCATACAATTAAATCTCTAATAACTTCCAATTAAAAAATATTAATGTCAAATCAATTATCATTATCACATAACACTAAATAATCTTATGATTTAATTTCTTAAGATATTCTTCAATACCATACGTAGTCCTCAGTCTTCCTATTCCCAAGGCAGCAACAATTAGCTCCATAAGTTATTGAAGTCAAATAGTATAATTGTAGATTCTACATTTAAAAATATAATAAAGTGAGCTGAAGCCTAGTATGCAACATACAACCACATGCACGTAATCAAACAATGCATAATCACATGCATAGAAATACAAAACAAGTAAATCATACAATTCATTCATTTATCTTTGCTTTTAAATCAGTTACACAAACACACAGTAATGGTCCTCACAAGCTAATCGCACCATAATTGGTATCACAACCTAACATTTGGACATGTCTCCTCAAGCCCCTCTACAACAATGATCTACCCCAGATCATTTCTAAGCGAGACTCCACTAAGGACCACACATTGCAAAGATCATCAGGGTTATCTTTTAGGGATCTGCTACTCCAAGCTCCTAGGATAAGCTAAACATAAGCAACATAAAGACATTTAAGTCAAATATACATTTAAGTCATTTAATATTTACTCTCCTAGTACTAACATACAACAAGTGCATGTCACTTACCTAGAAACAAAAAATACTCATTCAACTTCTTTAAATATTGAATAAAATAAAAGGTTTTTCCCAGTTAATACTCATTTTTACATCAATTAAATCTCCTTAAATTTACTTAATAATACAATAAAGGGGTTTACTTTAGAAGTAATAAAGGAATAAAACAAAAGGAAGAGGAAAAACTCAACTTAAAGGAGTAAAGCCTATGATACGGTCAAGGATACAATTGTGTCTTTTGGCTGTATAACTTATTATATTACACTTCATTACTGCAAGAGATATGACTAAAGACACAAGCATCCCCTTAGCTCCCCTTAGCTCTCTGTAAGCTAAGTGATGATGGATAAAACAAAACATAGAATGCACATACACACATTCACATAGATCATTACTATAAAACATTCAATCTCGTAACCCAAGTTATCAATACAAACTATTTATGCAAAAAATCCATGCTATGCTCATGCACGTGGCATGCATAAGTACCGATATCCTATTCTTTTTCAATTCCTCATCCAATTAGTCAACATACCCAGGCATCTAAATACAACATCCAGGAACCTAAGGTAACAAGCAACTGCTTGGGAGTAGGACCCCTAACAAAAACCATCCTCTATGGTTTGAAAATCCAATATATAGTTGATCACTCAATATGATTAGAATAAGTTGAATAATGCATTCTATATATCCCAAAGCTAACTCAACAGTTCTCAAGCTTTTCAAAAACTCGACCAATAAGTCCTTTCGTACCATGCCATGAATGCAATAAACAGCACAGTAACCTAGTATTAGGAATGAATCTCAAGTTCTACATTATAAACAATTCAACTATCTCAACTTCAGCTTTGTTTCTCAGCTTTATATTACATTACTTCGCATAGGACTCGCTTCGGCGAATACCCTAAAGAACAATTCAGTTTCCAAGTTTTCCAAACAGAAATACATATTAATGAATCAGTCATACGCAAAGAAACATTTCACTTTTTCAACATACATTCAACAGAATCAAGTATCCAATCAATCCAGTACGTCATTACAATTCATAACACAACTAACTCTAAGTTATGTAAATATAGGTCTACTTGCACAAAAATAGAAATATCCACTTACTCGAGCTCGACAATAGCGTAAAATCCTAAGCTTCATGATGTGGTCATTTCTCACCTATCACACCTAGAAAAATACATACAAACTCTAAGTCAACTATCAGGTCAATACTAAGTTCTTGTGCATTTTCGCTATTGCACTTCAAGCTTAATCTGATTGTATCTTATTCGTTTCTTATCGGATTTTAGTAAACTTTATATCGTCATGATCGTTATTCTAAATACTATTAAGATATCTTAAGAATCATAACTAACCAATATTTCTAAATATCCAAAAATACCCTTTCGTGTTACCAATTCGACCATATGTTATTATAACCTCGTAATTAACTCAGTTAAATCCTATAGCTAAATTAAAAGTCATAAAATTCCTCATTCCCCGAGCTATTCAACGTTTATTATGTATTCCAAGATACTAATCCTTTGCATATTTAACAAATACCATATTAGCACTAATTACTATATCATATATTAAGCTAATATATAGGTTTATATTATGAAAATACATAATAAATAGTATATGAGCTCAATTCATTCCACAAAAAATCCTATAGACTCAAAAAAATATGTAGTTTAATTATTGACCATGAATTATACTAAAATAACTATTATATATTTTTATAAAAATAGAGATTTTAACTCAAAATTAGCGAAAATTAAGCGAACAAGTTAATTTAATCACAAGAAAAAAATCAAATATCCCAAACATCATTATGAACATCCAAAAATTATAATATATAGGGCTCACACTTTGATTTTGTTAAAAACTAATTAATTCACTAAAATAGCGAAATTGCCAATTTTATCCAAAATAATTACAATAAATAGTAACCATAATTATTTTCAAAAATTATTATTACTGAAATTAAATATATATATATATTGAGTATTTCACATACAAATTTTTCAAACTTAAAAGAACATTATTTACTATTTCTAAAATTTAATTCAATTTCCATCCAAATAGAGCCATTTCTTAAGGACCTTATATTTCAAATAATTATTTCACTAAAATAAAATTATTAAATTATTCTACACATAAAATAACTCTAGAAAACTAAGTTTCATAATTAAATAATATCATTTCCTATTTTTAGAAAAATTACAAAGTTTCGGCCAGAAATTTGGTTCACCTAAACCAGCCACCCTCCGACCACCTAACCTTGTTGGAATACCTCCTTTGGTAGTGCTTTTCTTGACTACAAAAGGCCACCACAACTGAACACCAATAGCTTATTAAACTGGCCTGATCAGATTCCATGTTCTATTTTTGCTCTAATTTTCTCATTTTTTTCCTAATTGGTTTCAAAATCTTTTTTAGTGGTTTTCTATTTTTTCCAAAGTTCCAAAATGTTTTTTTTTTTTTTTGAATTGGACAAGGCCTATTTATATTTTCTAATTGGATAAGAATTTATAAAAATTGGACATGTGACTTACACATGTCATTTTTTTGAATTTTCAAAGCATAAGGTGTTATTTCCTCATTTCTTTACTTTTAACTCATCATCCAAATTAATTCTAAGCTGCCACATAGGTATGATTACTCATCCTGGCATTTTTTATTAATTTTCCAATTTTTTATATCAATTTACCTTATTTAAATAATAAGTTCTTATCAAATATGTGTATTTAATTCAAATAATGCATGTTCTATGTTAACACATGTATAATTCAACTTAATTTATTATTTTTATAACTTAAATAACTTATCTCTAATATTACGTTATGTCTAAATGCTCAAATTTCATATTTTCGATATTTATCAATTTTAGAGATAAATTGATATTTTCCTTAATTAATATTTTTGTATAGTTTATTTTGAGAAATTGACTTTACTCGAATGACTTCATCTAACTTTTCTAACCTTACTGTGAAATTTGAAATTAAACTAATATCTTAGACTAATGCACTAAATTTAGAAGCTTAGATTTTAGGGTAATCATATGGGCTCGAAATCTAGAATATTTCATAAAACCTTAGTACCCATTACTTGTAACTCACTTATCCTTTATTTATTTTTATGACTTTATTTTCTTATATCCCTTTTCTTTTTCTAGGGTATTACATTCTCCCCCTCTTTAAAAAACTTTCATCCTTAAAAGTTACTTAAACATTAGGGCAACTTCAAAGACTTACTCTTACAAGTTTCTTTGACTTCAACGTAAGTTACTCCCTTAAGCCTTACTTATTAATTATTTCTCCCCCTTAATATCACCTTTATATATCCAATTATTTGTCTGATTATAAGATTATTCCTAAAATTGTTATCTACTATCCATTAAATCTCCTATTATCATCATAAATCTTCAACTACTTAAGGTTCTTCTTTAGCTCGTCTTCCACTGTACTACTCTTATTATAATTTAACCATGGAATTTTTTTAATCATTTTCCCTTATAACTTGTCTCCATTATTATGGCTCTACATAACTTGATCCTTAGTCCACTTTGATCCAAAAAACACAAGCTTACTTAGATTACTTTCCTAATAATATCAAGTTATAACTAGTTTCTCTCGAAAAGTAATGTTTCTCTCTAAATCAATTTCTAACAACTAAACTCCTTTTATTTATTTGAAAGCTCCAAATTTACTAGATTAATAATATCAATTATCAATTCCTAAATAACCTCATATTCATTGTGGTTACTCTACTACACCTTAGCATAGGAATAAATTCATCTTCTCTAGATTTTCTTAAGTATATACTATTCCACCTAAATACCCAACTCTCTCTCTTTCCAACTCCGACATGGACTTTAATTTCAATCACTAAATTGCTTAAGTCCTTTCAACCTTACAATAACTTCCTTCTAGTTATTTCATATTACCTTCCTACTACCCTTCTACCTATCGACCAACTTATACTAAATTCACCCCATAACTTAATAAATCTTGTAACACCTTATAAGTTAATAAATCCAACTTAAACCTTATATTTCCTTCTTTTATCTCTTTTATATTTAAATGTTCTCTTTATCTTACCTTCTTATATCATCCACTTCCCATTTATTAATCGTTTAACTATAATACCACTGACACTAGATGAATAACCACAACATTAACAACAAGAGCCATACCTAAAACATTTCTTATAACCTCATTTCTCTTACAATTCTATAGCTCCCAACATATTAGAAACTTAATCAAATAATAGGAGTCCCTAACTTTTAGATCTCATAATCTTTAAATAATTATATGACTATAGGGAAGAAAGTTCACACTTCCAAAGTTTCATAAATTCTTTTCTCCACCAACTACTCTCAGTAATCTCGAGTTACTCATTCTCTTGTAACTTGTGTCGAGCTCAAAGCTATTAGTTTGAAGGGTATATACTTATTGTCGACTTCATGCTTTTAGTATACATATGTTTAAATAATTTTACCACATTACTATAATTATTATGATTATAGATTATAATGTAGTTGAAATTTTTTGATGCACTTGCAGTTGTTTAGTTGAGCTTTAAAGAATTTTGTTAAATTTTTACCATACTTCATTGCTTCTTACCATCACTATAATTACTATTGCTTGTTGTTACCATTATTAAATTTATAGGTCTGCTTTGTTCCTTTCTAAGATTTTGTTGTAGATTAATTATTTGGTAATTATTAATTGAATACTTTTATACTTTTGTTGCCTTTAATTAATGTTGAGTAGTTTGCATATGAAGCATCTCAATATATGCATACATAGATATGGGCCAATGAGTGATAAGACATGATTTGACTCGACTAAGACATAACCAACAACGCAGGTTAACTTACACAATAAACACGACATGATACAATGACACTGTTGATAACAACTAACATATTTAACATAACTTAGATCGATCACAAGATAGAAAAGAAACTCATTAGCCGCATCGCATGCACACATGCATTAATGTACATATGAAACATCCCATTAAACTCTATTATTATCATTATTAGTTAGAATTTAATAAACTTTTTGTTATCATTGTGTTGCTGCTCACCATGTCTCACTATTGTTATTAGTATCACTATTATTGTTAAAATACTCGATTATTAGTATTAATGTTGTTAATATTGTGATTATTATTATTAGTTATGATTATGTTCTTGTAACGTCTCTATCCATATGGAATATGAACTTTAATTTTATGTAGGGAAATTATAATAGATTTTTAAGTGATTGGTTTACAATTCTAATCCTTTGTTTCTCACTCTTCAAATTGATACAATTGGTTGTTTGTTATGGGATGAAAATGATGAAGAATCCTCATTTGCTCTTGAATTTTCTTATTCTTTTCTGAAGGTCAAAATGTCCTGACAAAGTTCTTGAAACTTTCCATCATTTCTACCATCATATGCTCCATATTATTGATTCTTAACTCTACTGTTACAAACTTAGCATCATGTTTCTGAATGTCTTCTTGTAAACTTGTTATTCGTCTTGTACTATTTGTCATGACTTCACTACAATCTTGACTAACAATCAATGATCAATGAAAGCACTTATTGTTAGGCCTACTAAGGGTCAGCCTAGGCCTACTTTGTCTTTGCCTCTTTTAGTCATCCAAAAGGTAGCTTTTTAAGATTAGCTAATCAAGAAGCCAAACTTAAAAATCTTCTCTCTAAATTCTTCCCTCAAACTTGACTAGTACAACTCTCTCTCTTCTTTTTTTTTTTTTCTTCTTATCTCATACTGTTTATGTTCTCTCTACTCTCGAATTCTAGGGTTTGAAAAATCTTGCTCTACAATGATGATCTAAAAGAAAGAATTATAGATCTAAACAGTAGAGTTCTCGATCTATTTTATGATACCAATATTATTAAATGTCATGATAGTTTCCATGAGCTTTAACTCAATTGTGTTATTTTTCAAGGTATGAAATGAAAGAAAGTCTCAAAAAGAATCAAGGAAAGGAAAAAGAAAGAAACAACTTCAAATGATAAACCCTAGACTTCAAGTACTAGAGAAACTCCACATATAAGAAGGTTTAATTGTTAGGTTTTTGATACCTAACTGTTTTTTCTTTCCCTATTTATATGCATCTCAATACTAATAGTTTATTTAATTGAGAAATGAATATGTTTGTTTCTTCGGTTGATAGTTTTACAATCTCTAACTATTTATACAACTACTTGTAAAACTGATTGTATGTACGACTCCTTAAGCTATTGTTATGGTATGCTTAAGTCTTCAAACGTACTCATTCATATACCTCAGACGACTTCTATTTGTCCTTGGCTATCTTCTATTTTCTATCATAATGCCTTCTTTATAACCAAGAAACCAAAAGAACAATCTCAACCACTTACTAAGCACATGCATTACCTATTTCTTAAGATTACTTAGAAACTCGTACCCAAATTATGCACATAATAGCATGTTAATCTTTCAAAAGTTCGTCACTTTGCCTCTAAACTTGATGAAGCTATTTCACCAATAATTTCTCATGGATTTCTTGGTGCTGCTTTTTGTTTTATTTTCCCTTTAGTATCTTGCCTAATGCATTGGATACCACTATAGCCAAGCATTTTTTAGATATGTTCTAGTTTTAATTGTTGGAAATTACTATATATATATATATATATTATTAGCACCCATAATTCCTATTCTATTGTGAATAATAATATGGATATTGGAATGAAATATGGTATTAGTGAATCAATGGAAAAAAGATGAAAAAATAAATGTGATGAAAATAAAAATGAAATTTGATTTTGGTTAATTTAAGAGGACTACTCTCCAAAGGGTATAAGACTACTTTCCTAAATTAAAAGTTATTTATTTATTCTCATTGACATTATTCTATTTATAGAAATACATCTCGATTTACTAATTGGTTACAAGTAACTAACTTTCCCTCCTAATACAATTACTATTACGACTATTAAAATTACTATTGCAATCTAGAAAAAAGTACCAATTTTTATAAAATTATACAATTATCTATTGATTATTTACATTTACACTATCACTATATACTTGAATTGCAACATATATATATATGTATATATATATATATCCGAATCAAATTACATGTAGATACAAGATTTATAACATGTAAATCATGATATATCCATAAAGTTAAAGTAAGATTTGTGTACCTAGAATTACAGAGAGATCCATCCTATATCAGTATTTATTATATGGAATTGTAAAAAGTCTGAGAGAATATTATTCTCTTCCTTATAAGAAATTATGTTAGGTTAAAACAGTTTAATGGGCGAGTAGTTTTTATATTCTTATCATATGAGAGTATGGACCTCTTCTTAGGCAACAAAATGAGTAATCCTACCCATGACAGGCTATCTACGTTAAAATTCCTATTACAATATCCATATTGTTCAAGTATTATAATTAAATAATAATTCCATAATTGATTTATTAATAATTCAAAAGAATAAATTCTAAATAATTGACTAAAACTAATCCACATAATCAAATAATCTAACATTCTTCCACTTGGATAGCATTAGTCAATTATCATAAATATATGAATTATTAAGACGAGAATATCAATAATGGTTAAAGCACATCAACCAACAATTTAATAAATATATAGCTTAACGTTATAGAAATAGTATCTGATGGGGATATATATGTCATACATGTTAATATGTTTATACTTAATAGAAAAGAATAATGGATAAGAAAAGCACAATTAAATAAGACAAATGTGCCATATGATAAAATGCTCCAGGCATTTTAATAATGCTGTAAGTGATATATTTATAAAAGTGATGTTATCTCATACAGGTCCAAAATATCAAAAGACTTAAACAAACTCATATGAGTCATATGATCTAAAAAACTCGAATAGATAAGACTTGAGTAAGTAGATCTATTAACATATTCTTTATAGCAAGATGCTCAATTTGAGTCTTAAACTCTAGAAATTTTTTTCTAATAAACAAATCTTTTATATAAAAATACTTTGAGTAAAAAGAGCTTTTGTTGTTCTTAGAGAAATGTACAATAACAATATTATCACAATATATCACAAGTGGCTTAAATATACTTTTAACAATATGAAAGCCAAAAAAGTCGCATGGCTTGATAAGTAACCTCATAGCAGGTAACATACTTTGCTTTCATGGTAGAAGTAGCTTTAAGTATCTGTTTGACACTTTTCCACAAAATAGCTACTTTTGCCATTATAAAATTAAAACCAAAAATAGACTTTTGGTCGTTAGGGCAAAATTCAAATCATAATCAAAATAGCTAATGACCTCAAGATGACTAGAATTCTTATAGGTCAGCATGTCATTCTTAATGCCCTGCAAATATCTCAGAACCTTTTTATGGCTTTCTAATGATCCAAATCAAAGTTGCTCAAGTATATCCCTAAAGCATTAATAACAAAAGCAATGTCAAGATAAATACAAACTTGAGCATACATCAATTTGCCAATAGAGAAAGCGTATGGGACTTTCTTCAATTTCCTGTTTTTTTTTTTTTTTAGGACATTGAAATTTAGAAAGCATATTACTCTTTTGAATAGGTGTAGCACATGAGAGCAAAAATTTATGTTAAACTACCTAACAACTTATACTCTCTAAGATAAGCCAATAATGCCACATAACCTATCGTAATAAATTTGGATGCCTAGAACAACTCAAGCATCACCAAGATCTATATCGAAGTGGCTAATCAAAATCTTTCTTATCTCTGCCAAAATTTCAACATAGCTACTAGCAAGAAATTGTTATTAACATATAAGACAAAAATTCTAAAATTGCTCCCTCTATTCTTTAGTCCTCAATGATGGTCCCATTTTGACAAAAGTTAATTGTATAGGTAAAGAGGCTGGCATTAAGTCAACAAAGGAAATATGCACATTATCATCATGCAATTAAAGAATTAAATTATTGCATATTCAAAACATTTTTTTACTTATTGTGACCCCATCTAAGGGTCTCAAATCACAATAAATAAAAAATATAATGATACAATACACAAATCTCTTGTCACCAAAATTCCAATACCGATAGGGTACTTGAAATAAAATTGATATAAGAATAAAATTGATGGTATATTGTATCAACAACAAATCACATTAACAATGACACACTAATGTGATATAATTATTAATGCAATATAAATTATAATTAAAAATTGAATTATTTAATTCACACAAAATTTTGCATAATTATACACATGATAGGTGAACTCACAACCATATAAAATACTAATAATCATACCCAATAGAATATGATAACTTATATCATGTATAGTAGGGCATTGAACCAAATTAATTACTTAAGTATAGTACAAAATTAATCAAAATAACAACAACTAAGAATATGGGGTCGTGGTAATTCAACTACCCTACAATATATTTCAGCCTAGTTAATATTGTCGATTGGTAAGAAGTACCAAATAAGATTTTCATTTTAGTAGATAATATTGAACTGTAATCGTCCAAAAACTTAAAAAAAAAAAAGTCAATTAGGATTTTTCTTATTTTTGGTACTAAAATATTTAGTGAATCGAGCAAACTGCATGAATACAATCTAAAAGGATTTTTCTATCCTTAAAAGAAAAGATTTTGTTACGAGTTTCAATATGCTAAAGTAAACTCAATGTCCGATTTCCACTTCTTGTAATTATCACCTTTTAAAGTGTTAATGGTAGCAATATTTATCATTCATACTAAAATTAACTACAAATCACAATAAGAATACAAAAGATTAATAAATTGGGAAAATAATTAATTTTCCTTTAAATAAAAAAATGATTTCTAGGGTCTAATACATCACATACAAACCCCTTTAAGCAAAAATTCAACATACATTAAGATTTCATTGCATGAAAGGAACCAATAAGACGCACAAAATTTTGAAAAATTTTCCTTCGGGAGATAAATTTTTTAAGACCCATATATGCTTCACTTTGTTCCAAAAATCAAATACATAAATACCCCCTTTAAGTAGGTAATATTTATGTGTGTGTATATATATATAGGTAGGTAATATTTATGTGTGTGTGTGTATATATATATAAGTTTAAATGAATAAATTATTATATGGCAACTACTTGTATAAATTTTGCCTAGATCACCAAGTGCATTTAGTAACATATATGCACTGCAAATATAATCACCTATGGTGCCTTTATACGCATATGTACTCTTTAATTTAATTGTATTGTTACCAAAATTTAAGATTCACATGCAAAATATAGTTTTTGTAAAATTATAAAGCAAATCAAAATTGATATTATTATTCAATCCATGTCAACAAGCAAAATAATTTTATTACTTCTAATATAGGAACTTATATGATTATAAAAACTAAAAGGAAAGCAAAACCATTTTTGTTACTATTAATATATATATATATATACATATATATACTGATATGGTTATAAAATTCACAATAGCAAATAAAGATACATATCAATAAGTAAATAATTATATTGCTACCAATGCGTAAATAGATAGATTCTTAAGATATTCAATGAATTACTTCATAATCAAATGTATAATATTTAACTGTTAATACGAACTATATATTGGTTAAATAGCCATAAATCCCTAAAACTATCGATAATACTTATATTCTAAAATGTAAAAATAAACACCATATAAGCCAATGAGCTCTAGCAGCAACAATGACATATACATAATCAAAGTTTTTAATAAAAGGACAAAACCTTTATTATACATTATAAACCAACATTCTTAAAAAAACAACATGTTACAATGACAACATATCCATTTCTCTAGACAATAAAGTAACTCGTATTAGTGGATATTCAAAGTTTCGACTTCATAGAAATAATGAAAGATTAAGATTTCAAAAAGGATAAAATAATAATATTAACAGTGAAATCTCTAACGAAGTTGTTGAATAGATCATTCAAGCATGCATATAGTCACATAGCCATAACAAAAAAAAAAAAAAAAAATTACAACCACAAGCGATTTTAGAAATGAAAGCCTATTTAACGTGGATTCTTTAAAAAAAATTACAGGTTAATTATCTCGATTTATCCAAAAAAAGGGCTATATAAAAGATTATGTCCATTAAGATCAACATAAGTACACAATCTCTTCAAGATAATATAGCATATACTAAATGTTACATTTTTTTAATCAAAAAGCTGCATCAATATCAAGAAATATTATTTATAACAATTCATACGCTATTTAAAACCAAGTACACAAAATAAAAACTAGATCCAACCATATTAAACTGCATAAAATTCAATTCCTTTTAATGTATTCTAAGTTTACTAGTAAATAAGCCATAAACAAGAATATGGATTAATGAAAGTAAGGCCACTTACAATATGTCATATGAATTTAAGGATATTGAAGGTACATGTTTGGTAATAAAACATGTATGGAGTAAAAAACCTTAATTTAATTTTGGTAATAAGCATCCTCTACCAAGGTTATTCAACTATGTTCATCAATGGTTATCTAAAAAAAGTGTTTAAAGTTTCACGTTAGCATTCTAAGTAACTTTCCTTTTTAAATAACTTTCTACTTTATGGACGAATACTTAACCAAGGTTAACTATCAAATTTTTAAAATTTTTATGGATCCCATATTATTATTACTTTCCAACCTATTATTGAGACATTTTTAAAAGATTCTTCAAATGTAAAAAAGAAATTATTATTATATATTATAATAAATATTATGATTGTATAAAAAAATAAAGCATAAATTATATACTTTTTAACAACAAAAATTTCTATTAAAAATTGCGATAAACAACCAAATACCCATATTGTGTCCGATAACCATTGCCTAAGAAATGGAGAATATGTTTGATAATTGTCTAGCTAAAAGATATACATAAAGTACAGTTAAGTAACCAAGTACTTGTAAGCAGGATTTAGAAGCATGGGTTTATAAGTGTATATAAGTGCATGGCATGAGAATATATACCTAATACTTAAATTTATAAGTGTATATAAGATAGTTGACACAAATTTTCGTACCAAACACCCTACTTTCCTTTATATTTTAAAAGCACTATTCGATGTTTAGAAGCGGCAGGTGTTGATTTAAGCACTATTTATTGCATCTTTTTTCTCTGTCTTATCTAACAAATGTCATACCAATTGGTCATTTGGCCAATTTACAACCATCACTTTCTTTCTTTTTTTACTTTTAAAGCTTAGATTTTTTTTACGTTAACACTAATAATATAACGTTACCGTAATGCTGGTCAAAATAACTTATTATAAAAGGTTAGCAAGTTACTTTCTTTCTTCCCATTTTCTAATTAATTAATTAATTGACCTGTTGTCCAAGTACTAAGTTACGTTATTTTGATAAGACAAACGGTGTAAATTAAGTTTCTACAAATTAATCTTTAAATTAGTCAGCATTACAATAATGCTATTTTACTAATATTACTGTAGAAACCCTCTTAAAGCTTTTAAGCTACTAAACTTAAACATCCAACAATTTTTAAACACCAATTAATTTTTCACTTTTTAATTTCATCCTTTTTTTAATTTTTCTATAATAAAAATGAGTTAGTATTATAATATATAGTATTAATAAATTAATTTTTTACACTTTTAAAAATCTTTAAAATACTTTTATTTATTGCTTGAAAAATTGTAATAACATGAGACTTGCAAAATATTTTAAAAATTGACAAATAATTTTGGTTAACCATTCTTTTATAAAATGAAGAGTTACTTAGAATATTAATATGGCATCCTAAGCCCCCCCTTTAGATACTAATTATAAATGTATTCTTATATAAAGTAAATATAATTTGTAGAAAGATTTAGTTTGCTTTGGTTCACAATGTGTTACTATATAGATTCCTCTCCTACTCTTGCTCTTGGTTAGCATGATGAACTTAATAGTGCTAGTTGCAAACTAATTGTATAAAAATTTTTATGCCTTGAAACCGTAGAGTCACAACAGTCCCGCCATGTTAACCAACCTATGACAGCAATTAACCTTACAGTAACTATCATAGATATGATTTACACAAGGCAACCACGACTCTTCACTTTAAAGTAAACAATTTAATTAAAATTTAAGCTAAAATTTATATAAAAGTTATAAACATCATTCATATATATTTATATATATATATATATATTCATTCATATTGTCTTAAAATTCTAAGAAATTACACATACTATAGTAGTTGGCTAACTTACATCTCACACATCAGTTTATATACCTAAAGTACTATTAAGACATTAAAAAGACTTGATCATATAATCATTTGATCCTCACTTCCCATAACTTCAAAATAAAATTGATCTCAAGATAATTGTATCGTAACATATCAGTCAAAAGTCAGAACCTGCAAGAAAATCCATATGGGTATGAGCAACTACAGCTTAGTAAGTTAAGTTAAGAGACTTATGAAAGTATAACAAACACAAACAAGGTTATCAAGAAATTAATTATATGTAATGCAACAATCAAATGCCATCATACAACGTAATCCGATCCATTATAAAATCAGAGTAATTTCACCCACTTTAATCCGGGTTAAAGAGTTTCTGTTAATGATACAGCTCACAACCAAATCTAAGTTTGTACAATGAAGATACCACTTCCCCAAGACTAACCTTCAAACCAATGCTCTCATCCTCACCGCAACCTCCTCTCATATCAATTAATTCAACTAAGGATAAGAAAAAGACTATTATGCTATCTAGTACTATCTTTTTCGAAGGTATCGATGTTTGGTTCGAAAATCCTAATGAACTCCTAAAGGGTTGCAATACATGTTTAATTAAAGTATGTTGGTTGGTCATGATTAAGTATGGTTTAGAATGATCAAATAATTTCACACCATCAATCACTAAATAAAACACAGAATTCAACACAAAATCAAACACCCAAGCACATGCATACATAACTACTTACAAACATAGTCAAATATAATCCTAAGTCTCTGAGTACTCTAAAATAATACTCTAAGATATAATGAAGTATTAAACCCAACTTACTTGGTACCACTAATTTTCTCAATCACTTATCGCAGGTTGACTCATCTCTATATCCTATAATATATAACATAACTATTTTTTTAGTATATATATCTTGATGATATATATATATATATAATCTAGGTTATGATTTAGCTCAATTCTTCACATATACATATTATTTACTACCGATTCATTCTAAGTTAGTTTTGGAATCGATTTCTGAATCTGGTTCTGATGCATCTTCAGGGTTGAACATATAGAAAAGCACTACAATGAAAACAAACCAAAAAGAAATAGAAGAAATGCTAGCAAACTCAAGAAACTATCAAATTGATATGATACACCACTCGATCTGACTCGGCCTACAATTCGTCGGATATGACACACTGATCCAAACTAAAGAATCACTCACCACTACTCCTTGCTAAAGGGAATAGATAAGAGTTTGAAAAGTAATGAAAACACTAAGGTTACTCAAAGCATACTCAAATAATCTGATATTGATCAATCTATCTCCATACAAAAAATGGAAGTTTATATAACTGTCCACTAAAGTTACTTTATATGTATGAAAATACAAAAGGGGTATTCTACAATTAGGTTACATGAAACATACTAAAAAGCAGTAAAAGAAACAAAGAATATTCAATATGAAAGAGAAAAGAATCATTCTAAAATATTATGTCAAAAGACATGTGTCGCTTGTTGGCCAGATATTAGGAGTATGATACAAAATAGGACAGAAGCAAGAGGATGTTGCAATTAAGGGCCGACCTGATCTGGATCAAGTCAAGGACTAATCAATTCTTTTAAAGTGGAGTCAACTCAATTCGAAGTCGGATGTTTATGGTCGAATTAGGAGCTCGCTTCGGCTATTCTTAAGCTGTCTTTTAGGATAAAGCATAATCGTTGAATAAAGGCAGATCTAACATAAGTAAGGATCCAATAATCAGATTAGCAAGAGACCAACTTAGGATAGAAGTCTCCGTCTCAACTAGGGCCTAGAGTTAATATTCTCTGAACGAGTCCTTGGAGTCCTCTAGCTCAGCTGCGTATGATCGGTCTAAAAGGTTGATTCTTATTAGATTCTGATTTAGGTTCTAAATCAGTTCTAACTACAAGTATTATACGTAAATTCTAAGAAAATACATTCTAAACCCTAATGTGAAATTAATCATATCAAGCTTAAGTATTCTTATCAAATTCTGATTTAAGTTCTAAATTAGCTCTAACTACGAGTATTATACATAAATTCTAAGAAAATACGTTCCAAACCCTAATGTAAAATTAATTATATCAAGCTCAAGCATCCTAAGTATTAATTTCGGTCCTAAATCAATATTCTAGTCTACTCGATATACTCTAATCCTTATTAGTATACCGAATTTACTCTTAATATGAAAAAAAATTTATATTTTTCCTATAACTACCTAAATTTAAGTTTCGTACCAGATTTAATATATATTAATAATATTACTATGTTATCCATTTTAACTTAATATTTTATCTTTACCATAATTCTAATTCCACATAATATCAAAATTACATATATTTACTACATAATAACCTAATAATTACATCTAATACCCTAAATACCATAATGATCATACCACATCAGATATGAACATCTTAAAATATATAATTATATACTAAATCAGTAATTATTCAATTAATCATTAATTAACTCCAAAAATCCCTAATTATATAAATATTTTAAGGGCCTAAAAATTGCTTAAAATTTTCAAAAATTAATTTTTGAAAAAGGAATTCGTAACACTGCTCTATATCACTTAAGTAGTCTACACAAAAACATTAAGCTCAAAATTACACTCTTAAAGCTATTTAATTCCAATCAAAACATTTTTAGTTTTATACTATTTCTTCAACATCATATATTTTTAAGTATAATTAAATCTAACTAATATTTTTCCCTAAATCTCCATACAATAAAACATCATAATAATGAAATTTATAATTTTCTAGATAAAATTAATAATTTTAATAAATTACATAAAATTAAGCTAAATTTTAAACTCAACTAACTGTTGGATTTCTAGCCACCAGTGGCAGTCCAAGGGGTATCAGTCAATCCAAGAGGTAGGTGTAGGGTGTGGTGGTAGGGGCAGTTCAGTTCTTATTGGTGGTGGTTCGTAGGTTCAGTCTAAGTGCCCCTATTGCACAAATTTTTTGTAATAATTGAAATCTCTATTTTTCAATTCTTCTCAATTTTCTAAGACTCTAAATAGACCAAATGAGCTTCTGGTGGTGTTTGGCTATTTATAGAGCTCTTAGGGAATTTTTGTGTATTAATTGGAGTTGACATTTACTTTATCCTCTTCTAATTTGACTTTTTAAGTGTGTTAATTTAATTGGCTAATTTTTTTCTTTCCTCCCAGACTTACTACGACTCAAACATGGATCATTCCCCACTTCTCTTATTTTTTTCCTCAATTTTTTTTATAATTTTCTTTAATTATTTAGCATTTTAAGTAATTTCACATTTTTTTACCTACATGTAAATATATCGAGTAGAAGTAAATACTCCTAAATATTATTTATGTTATTCTATGATTTTTAGTATGCATATAATTTATCTCTAGTGAGTGGTTAATTATCAAAATTCATTTTACGCTTTTTCGATAAATAACAGATAATATACTTAAAATTTAATATTATAATATTCTATTATTTTGTTTCTTAGTTTTTCTAAATTTAAACATATAGGGTTACTTTTATTAACATTTCTAGTTTTATTTTATAATTTAAACTTGATCGGATCCTTTAACTGATCACCTTAAACTTTACATATTAAGTCCAATCCAACAATTATAGGGCTTACATTTCGAGCTTACAAAAATAATAAAGAATGGGATATGAATGTTTAGTGCCCCCTCAGAAATATTGTAATATTGGGTCTTCACTTTCAATGTTCACATAAATTCATAATGTAAAGAAGAAAAATTCTCGTTTGGGTGCAATCCTCTATTGAAACATAACTATAATGAACCATACCACGACATATTTATGCGTAGGGAGATTCTTACAATGAAACGACTCACCTTTAAATCAATTTATATCTTTTTTTTATTTTGTGATAATGTTTTTTTTATATATAATTATGTTCTCTTTATGATAACTATGATAAGTATAACTCTATATGTATGTACCATCATAATTTAGAATCCTTATTTTATTGTGTTTTATTTGGATACAATACATGGAATCCAAGATCCATCAATTACATTATGAGAAAGTTGTAGGGTATAATTGTGACTGTATATGGTTAATCTATTATACAGCAAGAATGAGAGAGAGAGGTAGAGGAGAGGATAGTTGTTATTTAACTACTAATGAGTCAGCAAGAAGTGGTTACATTTGTTATCAGTAAGCAGTTAAGTTTGTTAATTAACAATACAACTGGTTGTGGTTGATAACTAATTGTATAACTAAGCATATAGGGTACTATATATATGTAGAAGATCAAAAGAGACACTATAACTTTCCAATTCAATTTTACAGACTTGAAATCTCTACTTTTCTTGCAACCAAAGAGACAATTTCTTATTCCTTCTCATCCGTCATCTACACTACAACAAAATGAAAACAACAACAGTGGCAAAGCTTACATGGTATCAGAGTAGGCTATGTAAGATTTGATGTAGATGGAAACCACAAT
This sequence comes from Lumnitzera racemosa, assembly GCA_024138005.1. Taxonomy (NCBI): domain Eukaryota; kingdom Viridiplantae; phylum Streptophyta; class Magnoliopsida; order Myrtales; family Combretaceae; genus Lumnitzera; species Lumnitzera racemosa. Next base: position 40,138,093 of record JAMXBC010000007.1, read on the forward strand.
AGATTTTTGAAGTTTCAAGTCTAAATTGTGATCTTGTAAGTTTCTATGAGCTATTTAATTCTTTTCATTCTTGGCGGTAGTAGAACAAAACTTTTTAGATCCATATTTTGTTTCTAGTTCAAATAACCCGAACATGATGTTAGGAAAAGTTATATTCAATGGGAAAAACTTCATTATGTAGAGTAGATCTATTAAGCTCGGTTTAGGAGCTAAATTAAAATTAGGCTTTATCGACAAATCAATTATTAAACCTAGAGATGATGCTCCATAATTAGTGAAGTGATTAAGATGCGACTATGTAGTTAGATCTTGGATGATTAATTCAATGAGTCTTGAATTGTCTCCAAATTATTTGTATGTTGAGTCGGCTCATCAATTGTGGAAGGAAATTGAGGAACAGTATGGTCACACAAATGGACCTTTAGTGTATCAGTTGCAACAAGAAATAAGCAACTTGAAACAAGGAAATAAGTCCATGTCATCATATTACAATAAATTGAAGAAAATTTGTAGTGAATTACAAGTGCTTCAACTACATCTTGATTGTACATGTAGACGTATGGAATACTATGCATGTGATATCAAAGTTAAGATTTTTGAATTCAAGTTTGAAAATAAACTAGTCTAGTTCCTAACATGTAAGGAGTCATATCCTTGGAATGGATCTACTACCTTCGGTATGGAAACCTTTTTATCTAATGCAACTAGTAGAAACACAAAGGCATATCACATATGGTTTGGAATTAGATATAGAGGTTATGGCATGTTATGTCAACAAGGATTCATCTAAGAAAAGGAGATCTAAGGCCATGAATGGTAGTCTTTTGTAAACATTATAAGTCAGAGGGACATACAATTGAAACATGCTTCTAAGTAATTGGATATCCAGATTAATATAAAGGGAAAAAGGTCATGAACAAGAGCAAAGTTAGTAGTGCAGCACATGTTTCCTTGAAGGATAAAAGAACAGATACAAATCTCAAGACTCCTTTTGATTAGTCTTTAACTAACATTGGCTATCTTGATAGTAGTTCAAGTAACAATGTGGATTCAGCTTTAGTCCAAAAGGTGTGCCAAGAAATGATGAAGATGTTCAAAGGTAAAGGAATCATAGAAGATCAGTATAATTCAACTGTTAACATGATACAAGCATCAAGTATAGTTTCTTCACATAAACAATGTTTTAATGATGCACAAGTAAGATCTAATTCATGGATTTTAGATACATAAGCCACTAATCATATGACTCCTCATGTGAATCTTCTATCACAGTCACACTATTTATCTAATCCAATTTATGTGAGACTCCCAGATGGTAGTTTTAAGACTGTTAATGTAGTAGGCATTGTTAGGTTGTCGTTGAATCTAGAATTGTGTAATGTTCCCTTTGTGCTTAGATTTACACAAAATTTGCTATCAATAAATAAACTCACTAAGGATCATGGTTTAATAACAATGTTTACTAATAGAGGTTGTCTTTTACAAGACTAGAAGAATAAAACAATTGCAACAACCAGGATTATTAGTGGTTTGTATGTTTTAGATGGTAATAAAGCTGATGATAGTTTTTCTTCTATAAATGTTGTTTTTGAAAGTAATAATGAAGTAGCTACTTATCAATTGCTTCATACAAGGTTAGGTCATATCTCTTTGGACAAGCTTAAACATTTAGGAATCTATTCTGTTCCACATTTACAAGACCTTTGTTGTCACATCTACAATATTTTGAAAATTCATAAACTAACTTTTGTTCGAAGTGATTCTCATGCTCAGTCTATTTTTAATCTTGTACACATAGACTTTTGGGGACCATACAGATTGGTTTCATTAATAGGAGCAATGTATTTCCTAACTATTTTAGATGATTTCAACCATTGTACTTAGACTTTTATGCTTGCTAATAAATCGCAAGTTTGTTCAACATTAACCAAGTTTTTCAAATATGTACAAACTCAGTTTCATTTGGTTCCTAAGACAGTTAGAACTAATAATGGGATTAAGTTTGTTTCATCTACTTACAAGAGTTTGTTTGACAACTTAGGGATAGTTCATCAAAGAACCTTAACATATTCTCCTCAACAGAATGGTAAAGTTGAGAGGAAGCATAGGCATCTTCTTGACACTGCTAGGCTATACGGTTGCATGCTAATCTTCCTAAGGACTTGTGGAGTGAATGTATTTTGGCTGCTACTTACATTATTAATAGGATGCCTATGTCCATTTGCATTGGAAAACTGCTTTTGAATGTTTGTTTTATCAAAAAGCAAAATATGATCATTTGAGGACAATCAGTTGTCTCTGTTATGTTGCTGCTCAACCAATTCCATTGGATAAATTTGAAGCACAAAGGACCCAATGTGTTCTTTTAGGTTATTTGGAAGACCAAAAAGGATATAGAGTTTTTTGTCTACATACAAAAAGGATTTTTGGAAGTCAAGATGTGAAATTTTATGAATACATTTTTCCTTTTAGAGATTTTTCATCTAAACAAGTTATTGAGTTCCTTGTGTCCACATCTTCCATTAGTTCTTCCACTATTTTAGAAGCTAATTCAAGAGCTTCCTCATTATTATCTCAAACTAATTCTCAACCAAACCTTTGACACTTTACACACATTAGACAGTCTCCTAAGTAGCTAAATGATTTTGTTCATACTGTTCATTCATCTCATACAACATTAGATTTTTCACCTTCTTCTGATTTTACTGCTTATCACCCTTTGTTTACAAGTCAACAGTTTCAAAATTATCCATTAAAGTTTGTTGCAACTTTAACCAATGTTCTTACTATTCTAAAACCAAGTTCTTATTCAGAAGCTGTTCAACATAGTGAATAGATAACAGCCATGAATCAAGAACTAAATGCTTTAGAACGAAATGGAATTTAGGAACTTACTTGTTTGCCCAAGGGAAAGAAAGCAATAGGCAACAAGTGGGTTTATAAGGTTAAGTATCGGCTTGATGGGTCAATGGAGTGTTATAAGGTTAGGTTGGTTGCAAAAGGGTTTACTGAAATTGTTAGTGAGGATTATATAAAAACCTTTCCACCTATCGCCAAACTTAGATTAGTTCGAATTTTTATTGTTGTGGTCATAACTAAAGGTTGGCCCTTATATCAAATAGACATCAACAATGCTTTTCTTCATGGGCATTTGGATGAAGAAATTTATAAGTATCCTCCTTTAGGCTATTCTAATGTACAATCCAATTAGGTTTGCAAACTCAAATGCTCACTTTCTGGTTTAAAGCAAGCTTCTCTCTAATGGAATATTGAAATTTCATAATTTTGGGTTAAACATGGCTTTCAAGCAATCAAATTGTGATTATTCCTTATTTGTGCATCACAATGAAGATGGTTTTCTTACTGTTTTATTATACATTGATGACATGATAATCGATGGCACTAATGATTATGCCATTCTTAAGTAAGCTTCGCATTCTACCTTCACTATCAAAGATCTTGGTTTTGCACGTTTTTTTCTTGGACTAGAGCTTTATTGTATGGATGTTCGTTTACTTCTTAATCAGTGCAAATATTTGCTTAATGTTCTCACCGATACAGGTCTTACTGATGCTAAACCAATTTCTATTCCATTACCCTCTAATACTAAGTTTGATAACACTTTTGGTACACTCTTTGACCATCCTTCTTTCTATCGAAGGTTAGTAGGTAAATTGCTTTATCTTACAATCACAAGACCGAACATAGCATTTGTTGTTCATCAACTTAATCAATTTCTTGCTATTCCTTGTTCCACTCACTTGCAAGGCACGTTTCATCTTCTCAAATATCTCAAGGGTACTTCTTCACTTGGCTTATACTGTTCAGCTACTAACTCTTTATCACTTTTAGGTTACTCATGATAGTGATGGGGCTTCTTGTCCAATTGATCGAAAGTCTATGAGTGGCTACTACATTTTTCTTGGAACTACCCTTATCTCTTGGAAGTATAAGAAACAACATACCGTTGCTAATTCTAGTGCTGAAGCTGAGTACTAAAGTCTCGCTTCTACTACAAAAGAGTTGCTTTAGGTATCTTATGTATTGCATGATCTTATGGTGGATGTTTCCTTACCACTTTCTCTTTGTCATGACAATCCATTTACACAATTGCTTGCTTGCAATCCTTGTCTTCATAATCGTACCAAGCATATATCTGTCAATATACATTTTATGCATGATTAAGTTCAAGATGGAAAATTGAAGATCATCCATGTGTCCTCGAGGCTTTAACTTGTTAATTAACTTACTAAAGTTGTTCCTTCCACACTCTTCAATTCTTACTTGCCAAGTTGGGTCTTAAAGCAACCCTAACTTGAGGGGCGGATGTAATTGTATATAGTTAATCTATTATACAGCAAGAATGAGAGAGAGAGGTAGAAGAGAAGGTGGTTGTTATTTAACTACTGATGAGTCAACAAGATGTGGTTATGTTCGTTATCAGCAAGTAGTTAAGTTTGTTAACTAACAGTACAATTGGTTGTGGTTGATAACTAATTGTACAGCTAAGCATATAGGATACTATATATATGTAGAAGATTGGAAGAGATACTATAGCTTTCCAATTCAATTTTACAGACTTATAATCTTTACTTTTCTTGCAACCAAAGAGACAGTTTCTTATTCTTTCCCATCCGTCATCTATGCTACAACAAAACAGAAACAACAACAATGGCAAAGCTTACAAGAATAAAGATGTAGCACATGCCCAATGGGAAAACAAATCAATATAGTCATCATGACAAGTTTCAAAAGTAACTAACAGTGGATAGTGGGACCTTAGGTGGATCATATGGTATTTGATGTCCAAGGGGTAGCAAGTAACTTTCCTTAGAAGTTAGCTCAAAACATTACCAAGCAAGTTCCAAGTAGACGTTAGGGTTGGTACAACCTTTTTGCCATATTTTTTCCAAGCTTTTAGCAACTTTTTTTATTTATTTACTTTTCTTTTTACCAATTCTATGTCTCTTTAACTTCCATCTAAGTATCTCCTACCATAACTTTTCTTTAGCTTAAATTGACATTTCCTGAGCTTTATGAATGTTTATCAAACTATCTTGGAGCTTAAGTAAATTCTTGAAACTTCTATTGAAAGTTAAAAGTATTGCTCTCTTAAGGCTTTTTCTTGAATTTCCAAGCTCAGTTTTTCAAGTACCAACTTGTTTTTCAAAAAATTCTCTAAGTACAAAACCTAAGGATTTCACATTCTACTCTAGAATTCAGTCCCTAAAAGCAACTATATTCTAGATACATACAAACACACTCCTTAAACCACGGATATATGTTTTGCCCTTTCTTGATTGTTATTATAGCTGTTAGTAGTAGTTTATACAAATGTTCAATAATAGCATAATAGCATACATCTTTAAGGTCCTGGCAATGCTTAGCTATGTGCCCCATAATGGTATAGTAGCATACATTTTCCTCACATCTTATTGTTCTACACTCCCTCCAGGACAAATATCAGTAACATATTTAACTCTTACCTAAACTCTTGCACTATTGGTCTTCCCCTTTACATTACAATGTAATATTTTTTATAGAGTCAATTTCATGCATTCAAGGAAGTGATACTCCAAAAATAAACCACCTTCAACACATCCTTGGTGACTGGTTCTTCTACAAGATGTTGCTAGGATTTCCACTAAGCATTAGGTCATCCCTCTTACGAGATAGTCATAAACTCAAATTTATTATCCCTTATTAAGTCGTGGATTGTGAATGCCATTTTTCCAACAAATTTATCCAATCCTCAACAATGATTGCACAAGGACTGGTCCTTAAATGGTTTGACAATAAACCATACCCATGCTAATTTATGTCCACTCACTCCTCTAGTCATAATGGTAAAAAAATTTCACATCATTACCATCATCTAATGTAAATGTGTGGTATCTTGAATTTTCTCAGCTATTACATTTAAGGCTTTCGAAAAACATTTTCATTGGTTTGAATTTTATAACAAAGCTACAAAAGTTAGATATAGTTACCCTATAAAGTTTGTTTTCCCAAAATAAAGCTCCATCTCACAATATACATTTCAAGAGCTTCAACATTTGAGGTTTCATTTGAATGACAACCCTCTCCATCAAACATCAAACAAAGTGACTTATTGAATGGCTCTAGGCTCTGTTCAAATGAAATTAATCAATAGCTCTCCCTTATTTCCAAACTCAACTTTGCTTAAATGATATACCCCTTCCCTTAGTGAAAAAAAAAAAAAAAGAAGAAGAAGAAGAAGAAGAAGAAAAGGCATTCAAGTAAAACTAGTTTCAACAAGTCATCCACCAAGACTTTATTTGAACACTTGAAGTTGGCATTTGAATGAATTTAATTTCAAGCATTTTAATTATGACTAACACAACAAAGCATACATTTTACAATACAAAATCAAGATAAATATACAATTTTCTACACATCACTTCATGTAGCCTTAATGCATCATTTCACACCGAAACTACTTCAAAGTACTACTATATGCTACAAAAGAAGTTACTAATTTCCCTAACATTCCTAAATCTATAGAAGTTCTTCAATCTTAGCATATCTACTCTTATTATTGGCCAAGATCCCAAGCTATCTAGACCTAGCTCCGAACCATGAACAAGCTCGAAACTAACTCGAACAAGCTTCGAATCGACCCAGCCCGAAAGTAGCTAGGCTAAACACCCCGAAGAACCATCGAGCCTTAAAAGCCCAGATAGTTCACTCAGGTGAAACCGCCTGAACCGGCAGTTCAAGGGCCACCATAAAAAAAAAAAAAAAAAAAAGTAGAAAAGTGGGTCGGTTCTTTCGATCACACCACCAACCCCCCCTCTCTCCCCCCCCTTTTTACCCCATGCTTTCCTAGCTTTAGAATTCAAATAATTAGACAATTTCAAATGTTTGATTACTTTCAGTACATGTAGTTCGAGATTTGAATTAAAAAATTCAAAAATTACAGCGCCGAAATGTTTAAAAATTTGAATTTTCAAAATTCGAACGATCCATTCACACATTCCTCGGTATTTATAAATTGAATGGTGCTGATATGTAATAGTTATTACTTTACAAACTAATTAAAACACTCCAACTTCAACAATTCTACCTTCTAATTTTTTCAATTGTGAAACATTATCATAGAAATATTTCCTTCCACTAGCTATCAATATTTGAACATAATTCTTTATTCCACTACACTGAATCATTTACATTAGCAAATAACATTAAAATATATATACTCGCTTTGTTTTATCTTACATATTATTTATATCTTTCATTCATAAATATTTATTGTAATAAATAAGAGAAAAAAAATTTTAGCATCCATGAAAAGATTTTTACGTTGTACCTTCTTTTGTAAGAAGCATAGTTCCTCATTTAGCTGGAAAAGTAAAAGTAAAGGCAAGAGTACTAGAACTGGTACATCATCCAAGCCATAACAGTTCGACAATGTTTAGGTGTACTCAGATAACAAGTATGACCTGAATGAACAAAGGGCACACGATGTAGTTGACAACATAGAAAAACAAGTTACACTACCTCTTGGGTTCGATCTAGAACCACATCGTATGAGTAATCATGGCATACCACCTCTTAACTTTGACGTTAAATCTCAATGCATGAGTTATCGAGACACACCACCTCTCAGTTTCAAACCTTCACACATGAGTGTCCATAAACGTCTTACTAGATTCGAACCTCCTCGTATGAGCGTTCCTACACAACCTGCAGGATTTGAACCCCCACAAATGAGTTACCCCACAAGTATGTTCAAGGATGAGGAAGAAGAGATAAAAAATATTCCTAAAACAAAATAGCAACATATGGAACAATTGGACTCAACAGTTTAAAACCTTAAGATCAACTAAGCCCCCAAAACCCATTAAGCATAATATTTTTACTAAGCATTCCCGTAAAGGTACAGACGAAAAGGAAAACTCGAGAATATTCTACAACTACTACAATGCAAATTACTTGTGAAAAACGAGAGAGAAATCTAGTACCCTTAACAAGCACTTACAGTTGAAGCATCCCGAAGAGGTGAGAATAGGTAGTACGCAGCAACAGATTGCCCGAGATGGTAGTTCATATGATGAACTATTGATGAGGTATGATGAAGAGAAGCATAAGTACAACTTGACACAGTAACTAACGAACATACACTTGTCATTCAACGTTGATGCATCAGAGTGATAGAGTCGATATGAGCAGAAAACGCTCAACCGTAGCTCACAATAACTTAGCCACAAAACATTAATTTGAGTCATGTAGGAGCTCTACCACATAGGTAAAAGTGAGCTGGTGGGCAAGTTCGCTTCCCTTGATACATATATGTCCATGTATACAGACATATAGACAAATCATTTTCATAATAATTTTTATATGAGTGTTACTGTTCACATTCACTAGATAAAAAATAATTGATAACTTAATAAACAACTATTGGCTTTAAGGATATATAATAATCGATACACGACGCAAAATATGTATAAAATTATTAGAGAAATTCTAAACGAACATAGATTAATAAAGAAAATTTTTTCTATTAATTTTCACAATACAAGTGTTAATACTATCTTAATTTTTTATCTACATAATTATTATCAACCAACATTTAAGGAGAGCTTTCCACATACGTTGTGCATGTCATATTCTTAACTTATGTATCAAGGATGGCATTACGGCTTTGTACGATAGTATAACTTCAATCAAAAATATCGTTAAAACAATAACAGAAATATCGTCTCTTCACAAAAAGTAGAGAAACTTCTACACAAAGCGTACGAAGGGGAGCCTAAAAATTTAAAATGGATGTACAACATTACTGAAACTTGACTTATGAGTTATTGCATAGTACAATTCTTTACAGCAAACTGTTGTATGACTTTACAATGTACAACATGCAGGATGTTGACATTCCCATAATAACTAGAATATATATATCCAGTTGCTAAAAGTTTTAAAAATTTTTCATGATACTACTAAAACTTTCTCCTAAGTTTATAAGCTCAATATACATTAATTTATTATATCAACCGTCAGTATACTTAGCATGTTATCACATATATACGCTAAGTCTCATTTCAAAACAAAAATACACGTAAATTATTTTTATTTTAACTTGCCCACGTTTTATTTCATAAACATTTTCATTTGGAATCATCGACAAAGAAACAGCAGTCTTGCCGCTCAATATATCCAAGCAAATCCTAAAACAAGGAAGGAGAAGCATTGAAACAGTGTTGACGTTAAAATTTAGGATATAATAGTTAATGCATGGACGAATTTAGCTTGCACCAGTAATTTCGCTGAAAAGCACAACTTATAATAAAAATGACACTAGGTCGCCATCTGAGTGGTTAGAACAGCCCCTCTTTTACTTTTATTTTCATCTTTTATATTTTATTTTTCTCATAACAAGAGCCATTAGGTAAAGAAGAATCATATGCACAAAATGTACGTTGACTGAGCCCAACTACCCAAGTCCCAAACAAGATCTTTCATCCTCAAAATCCAGAGTATACTAAAAGCCTCAGGAGATTTCAGATAGAAAATTGAAGCACTAAGTAATAAATCCTCCGAAAGTACTATTTTACATGCCAATGGAACAACACCCGACCCAACAATCTTTTGATGATTTACACAAAATTTTGAGCATAAGAAAAAGGCATACACCACTGGGGCGAAGCACTTCCCTAGCCAGGTGCAGGCAGGGGAGAGAATGGTTACATGTGTATGCCACCTCACCTTTGCATTTTGCTAAGAGCCTATTTTCCAGCTTGAGCCCATGACCGACCTTTCACCCAACCAGGGAGCAAATTAGGTAGTTGTGCTAAGGCTTGCCCTCGCACAAAATCTTAAGCAGGCACTTGGAAAATGTTGGTGGTATCATGGCCATTAATTAAAAGGATAGAGGCCTCAAGGGATTAAACATCTGAAAAGAACACAAGACAATATTTCCATTTGAGATCTCCCAATCGCTTGGCATCCTTCAGACCAACAAAATCAGCTTTATAGCACCAGGGGGCACCAATAACTTTAATTGCATTGACTAGCTTCCTCCAAAGTCAACCACATAGTTGAAGGACTCCCAAGTAATAAAATTGATTGGCAATCGCATGTTGTGGTACCATAGTTGCAACATGCGTAGCGGGGGAGCCCTATTTAAATGGATCAAATTCTTGGAAATGCTGTTTAAACTCTTCTGCCATTTTTGTCTCTTCTTCCTTGTTAAGTGAACAATTTCTCCAATCAGCCTTATCTGCCTTATTCAGTAAACCAGCTACTACCTGCAACATTTCCAATTACGCTGGATGTCACTGTTATCAGCCTTGTCATCAATCTTTCAACCCCATGGAAAATATGTGGTTCAGTACAAACAGAAATATTACAAATTGTCACTCGCGCCCTCACTGATCCTGTAGTTCACTAAATTTTTCCATTGTTAATGCAGAGATTGCTAGCTTCATGTTGTGCTCAAATAGTGCACTCAGGATATCTTATACCAATGGCCCAGGAGAAATGAGAGGACCAGTTCAAAATTAGCTACGTCCTTATAGAGGATTAACTATAAAGTCTACCACAAAAAGACTATACATTGATGCCACATTCTACAATTCTCTCCATCTTTATGAATAAATATGTTCTTCAACTTGTGTTTGCACCAAAGATTCAATTAACTTGTCCTCAAAGATACAAGTCAAAATCTCAATGCTCCAACTGCAGTAGGCAAAGAATAGAGATATATTGTATATCATGGTCCAAGACTTTCGCTAGTACATAAAAAGACCATACAATGCTTGCTGTTCTACTTCCGCAGTAATAAGCAAGCCTAATTTACACGCAATACTAATCAACAATACTCACACTCCCATACACACACATTGTAGCTTTGTAATATCGTCGAAATTAATAAAAATGTGCTATTCATTTTACGATTATTGCCTATGTCCCTTATATTTTCTATTAACCTTCTATCTTATTTGTATTTCTTACAGGTTTAGACTTTATTACCCAGTATTATGTACGAGTTGAGCTTGTTTACTACTGCAAAGGCAAAACAATAAGTGCCACACAGACCTTTTATGTGCTAGAGAAAGCCCTAGAGCGTAACATTGTATATGAAATTCTTTGATACTAACAATCATAAGCTGTCACTTCAGATAAGCTAATTAACTATCTTGCAATATAGACCCACTACCTTTTAAATTGGAAGTTTTAGCCTATTTTATAAAAGCTCGTCTTAAAAAGCAAATTTGAGTCCACTTCGTAATGATCAAATACACATTAAGCACAACAATGATGGCTGGATAAAACCTCTACATTAGGGGGTTGATGTGCAAAAAATGATAGATTTTCAATTACAGGACCACAATGCTTAAATTCGAAAGCTGAGGGGTCCATTGGAAAACAAAAAACCTCCAAGGAACCATTGCCTTTTCAGAACATCAAGAGGCTTATGAGATCATTCAGTCTATTCAGAAGCAACAGAGAACATACACCTCACTTGAATAATAAAAGAAAAATGAAGTATCAAATATGGGTGCATTAACATAAATTCAAAATATATTAGAAAGGAAAAATGCTATGAAGTACCTCACGTCCAAACTGAGCTGGAAATCTCTCATTGTCATTCACTGCATGTCTAAGTATAGTACCATCAGGAAGTTCCACATAGAAGAGACTAGAGTTCCGATCATGTTGCGCCCTCAATGTTTTTCTCCCATCAGAGCTGCTAGTACCTATAGAAGAGAGAGCAGATCAGAGATGAAGCAGAGACCAGCAAATGCAACATAACTTCACTAATCTTGCAAGTTCGTTCTTCCATGAGCTATAGAAAATCTAAAAATCTGACATCCTCAAATCAGAAATTATTTAAGAAATTTAGACCAAAAAAGTAACAATCAATTCCGGCCCAAGGACAATGTCTAAACTAGAAAATGCAAAGCAGCGAAACATGATCAAAAGGAAAATAAAGGAAAGGGATAAACTCACCCTTGATGGATAAAAATTTAAAACCAAGCTTTTCAGCAGCTAAACTAAATATACTTTGAAGAGCATTTGCTCTAGAAGATGGAATTGGAATTGCCTGCAAAAATATGACCAGCATCAGTTGAAGACATACAACTTACTCATAGTTTTTTACTTATCAAAGGTTGCAAAATAAGACAAGATCATTGGGGTGAGAATTGGTAAAAAACATTCTACAACATGCTAAAAATTGGAAACTGAAAAGCGAAATGCACTTTTAAGGATGGAACTAAGAATAAACCAGGAAAGAAAAAAACTTTGAGGCTATTACATGGGCCTGGCAGATGCAACAATTAATACACATATAAAAGAATTATTATTCTTTATTTCATCATAAATAACACAAGAAATTATTTGCTTTAAGAGTCAGAAAAGAATGCATATAAAGGACTGGAGTGGAGGGATGTAAAAAACCAAGCAGCGATAATTTAACTATCCCTGCATATGAATCTCTGGCATTAAACAAAAACAATGAGCTACTGCTGCTACTCTGAAATTGGATCTGAAACTTCAAACACAAAAGGTCTTGTTTTCCAAATTCATTGTGGACAAATCATATGAGCAAAGGGTCTCATAAACACTGAACCCGAACAACAATCCAATGATTAACAAATATACAAGATACTAAACGATTAAACAATATGTTAAATCTATAAAGAGCATTAAGAGAGATCCAAATAAATAAAACTTTCTCTACCTGGATATTGGCATGAGTCCCTCGTTTTGAAACCCACTCAAAGAACACTACTTCCTTATTGTGGTCCTTGTTATACAACTTGAGACTACTTTGCAGTCGACTTAGTTCTGTTTCAAAGTGTGGAGGTAGAGAAAGAGTATTAGGTAAATGCTCCACTGGTATTATCAACACATGATCCTGGACAAGGGGTCCCTTAGGTAATGCACAGTAGAAGTTCTCCCCAATGCTAACAATTAAGTGGGACTCCACATTGGGGCTCGACAAACAAAACCAGCATTCTTTGGATCTGTATACCAGAAGCTTGTTGTCAGTCTTCCATATAAACTAAACAATGACATCCACAACTTACCTAAAACCACCTCCCCATCCCCAAAAAAAAAAAAAAAGCAACAAAAAAAAGAGGACAAAACAAAACAAAATAGAACATTTGCATACGCATAGGGATCAGTAAACTGCAGAGAGATGCATGAAACCTTACACAAATAGAAAACAACCACAGAAAAGAAAAAACATGATGCAAACGCACCGGGAATTTTCAGTTCTAGGTCTCTTATGTGAATGGCTTTCAGTCAGTTCCTGCAAACTATGCTTAAAGTTGCAATCAGGACCCCTTTCACACTTTCCCTTGTTGAGAAAGTCAAAGCAAACACCTCTTTGATATTGTTCCCTTGCCTCCATGTCATGTAGAAAGCCACATTTATCACCACGTGGGCAAGTGCCAGATGATAAAAATTTGAAACATAGCTTGTCAAATTCTCCAGCTGCATATTTGGATCGTTTTCTAGAAACATCATATCTCCAATACTGAGAGTCACCAACACCATCATCAGTTATTTTTTCTGCTTGCTTTACATGACCAGTTTGCTCAACTATTGTGTAAGGAGATACTGTGGTATTGGGAGGTCTCATGCTAATCTCAGAAGCAGACATGGTTGATGCTGGAGTTGGCGATATTGCATGTATAAATTTCTGACAATACAAAATGAAATTCATAATGGAAAAAAAGAGAAAAGAAGAAAAATGAATATATTGCTTGGCCTTGTTGAAATGCAAATAAGTCCAAAATATAGATTGGAAGCCACGCATACCTGCTTAGCTTTATTACCAACCGAAGCCAGACCAAGAAAGCGAGTGACATGCACAGCATTAACATTTGAATAAGGCTCACGTGCATAGAATACACCCTTAGTACCGGTAATGTGATATCTGCACCCAAAAAAAAAAGAAAGAAAGAAAGCTTCATGACTGTATGAACAAGATACCTGGCTAACTGCTCTTTTTCTATTGGAAGACCATATCAACTAGAAAACTGGCTTTTCGTAGGTGAAAACTTGGTTAATCCTTTTAAATGATGGATTTTCAGCATAATAGCAGCACCCACCGTGGCTTGATCTCAGCTACTAACTCCACAATTGTAGAATCACTGCCTGATCGATCAGATGCTTTGGGAGGTATATCAGCTACAGCAACTCCATTTGTAACCCCACTTGGCCATTCATTAGTATCAATAAAATTAAGGAGGCCAGATGGTATATGAAAAAGAGAATATTGAACAACGTTGAAAAATTATAACCAATACATCAGAAGGATATGTTAAGAACAAGTCAACTATTCCAGATTCCTCAGCTAATGCTCGCAATGCATCAACATCGTCTTGTTTGTATGTCCCAAATTGTTGTCCATCCACGGAGCGCCTACCAGACAGGTACATCACACATAACCCTAAAAGCACGAATGTGATATATCTGATGTTGCACTACACATCAGTTTGCACCTTAAAATAAACAGATTTGACTGTTTTATCACTTGAAGACATGGAAAACTAGCAAAATATGATGTACTAAGTGAATAAAAAACAACAACTAAGCCCCAATCAAAGGGGTTGGACTGGTGAATAAGACCCAAGAACTCTCGTGATAAGGTTTGGGTGCATATGCCACCACTAGCACTTTTTAGCTACCTACATAACAAGCTGTATTTAAGTACATGGGCCTTTTAGAATGGTTCATGTGCCTACTCCATCAATTTAAAAAAAATAAAAGAAAAAGAAAAAGAATGACTACACCTTATTATACTAGTCAAAGCTGGCTATCTAATCTACTTCCTTAAGCAAAATCAAGTTCCTAAATGACCAAAGCAGCAATTAATCATATCAACCACCAAAGTCTTCGAGTACTCATGAAGAATTAGAATAGAGCTGTACTTGGAAGTTAAATCCTTCTAGTAGCTTTAAAATCTTGAATCCTAAATTTTTTTATGGACATAGTCTCAGTTCAACTGAAAATAGACGCATAAGCCATCATTGACCAGATTACTTCCAGATGAATCTATTATAAAACCAAAAACAGAATCTACTATAAAACAAGCTCACATGAATCTATTACAAAACCTAAAAAGAATCTACCATAAAATGATTTCACGAAAAAAGAAAAGATTAAGAAATAGAGTCCGCAAAGTATGGTTCTAAGATACACCAATCCAAAACAAGCCCGATCAATCCAACTTACAACACTGAGACAGTAAAATGTGCATGACATAAATAATACATGGTGAACAAGCTCCTTATAAAAGGTTGCCACATTGACCAATAGACCTATGATTCAGTACTAAGGATGGGTCACGCTAGATTGATATGAGCACTAAATTCCCCTCAAGCCATGCAAGATATCTTTGGTAAGTACTTCAACCCAATGCTAGATGTTTCCCGGTAGTGGATTAGGTATAGACCTAGGACTCAATTAAGGATGGATCAGGCTAGATTTACATGAACACTTAAAAACCAGAAGAAATGCTGGTTATTGGGTCAGGCCATGCTAGATGGTGCTTAACAGCCCAACTTATCATAGAATTTATTGTTTGTGATACATAAAGGATCCTAACAATCCTGCCATCACCAAGTGCATAGAAGAAACCCCATCAACATTTAAATGACAGAATTTTGCTGTCAATTGCACACGTTTTGGAAATAACAAGAAATAAACAATCCACTTGCTGAAGTGACAAAGGCCACCAGAAAGCTAGTTAAAAAATCTTTTCTCCACCTACAATGACATTTTATCCCTAAAAAGCCTTACTCTGCCTGTGAGAATATGGAGGGAAAATCGGTACAGGTGACTATTAAAATTTTTGGACAACTGAATTGATAAAATTCCAGATCATTCAAACTAGAAAACAGAAACTCATCAGCAACTCAGAAAACTCTTCTACATTATGAACCAATTTGGGCCATGTGAATTTAGTATTTAATTAAGTAATGGATGTTGGGAGTGAGAATATATATAAATGTTCAAGAGGGATGCATAGAGTTTTTTTAATTAAGTAAGGACATATTTATAATTTTTTTCTATATTTGAGCACATGCAACATTTGAAAGCGGTACAAAAAACACACTAAACAAGAACAAGCCCACCAAATACAGCCATTTAACATAACCAATTTCAACCAACAAGAGGCTTGAAAACCTAAAAGCTGAGGTTTCAGTTTTCACATCTCATCCTTAACCTATTAAACAGCTAGCATAAATCAAACATCACTCATTACTCACTACATAAAATTCCAACCAACCAATCTAAATGCTTCTCATAACCTCAATTTTACCATTTTGTTTGGTTAAATAATTTACGTTTAGAAATTACGGTTAAATATTAAAAAGAAAGAAAGCTTACGGTTAACTTGAGAATTTTGGCCTAGAAATTCTGGTTAACTATATAAATAAAAAATAAATAAATTTACAGTTCCAAGTTCTGGGATAACATTAAAACCAGTACCTCCACACATCACAAAATAAATTACAAGTCTAACTACCTCATGTAACTGAGATAGCTGGTGTAAGAAACAGAATACCATTCTATCCAACTTGCACATTTCAATTTCACCTATGTCCTCAAACTATTTTAAGTATTCAAACAATTATCAATATTCTATCTTGGTACTTCAGTCTAATTCTGTTGTAGAGCACAGAAATGCAGGAACACATATCCATATAATAATTTTAGACAAAAATGCAAGACTTTCTATATTAAAATAACCTAAAAGATTCTTCAAATATATCCTGATTTTGTTACTATAGATACTCATGATTAAAGCGTATTAATAAAAACGAGTCTTGCATTTCAACAAAGTAAAAATTACAACCTAAAGATATTTGCCAGTGCATACATTGCTAATGTAATTGTGTTACCACTATTTATGAATGCAAAATGTTAACGGAGCACGGTGTCAAATAAAGAAGTTTTTCACTCTTCTATATGCTCACACTTTCATAAATAATGATGGAAAGTGTAAAAAGCATTTTTTAAGGCCCTTAACCAGTGCTCACTCCTGATGCCGGGACCAGTTATAAATTACAGTTACCTCAACCGGAAAAGATGGAGCTTTCTTCAAAATCATAAGCAAAAAGCCAGAATAAAACATTAAATAACACGCACCATACCATGCAACGTGAACCTGCCACTGCCTTTCAACCAATACAAATTCTCACATATCTTCAGTCCATCCATCTTGAATCCTAAATTCGCATGATTCTTCGAGGTGGCGAGTAATATGTTCGAGGAGCCAATACCGTAATCGCCTATAAAGTAGGTAGGGATCGGAACTTGAGATCGACCTTCGACAAAATCCATGAACTCCTCGAGAAGTTCCGGAGAGTCAGGAAAGAACTGCCCTACGCAAAGCAGCGCGTCGAAGGGACCAGTTGATTTGTTGACCTAATTTACATTGAGAAAGCAACAGTGAAGAAAAAATGGAGACAAATTATAAACACTGACAAAACCCTAGTTCCGTATGTTTGCTGAGGGGAGAGAGAGAGAGAGAGAGAGAGAGAGAGAGAGAGAGAGAGAGAGAGAGAGAGATGTACCGAGGATACACGCTTGAAGAGCTGGTTCAGACGGCCTAAAACGTCACCGCAGAGGAGTAATCTAGGAGGAGCCATCCGACCTGGAGCTTCACGGGGAGAGGGAGGGAAAGGAATAGAGATAGAGAGAGAGGTTATATGTACCCAGGCCAGGAGAATGATGAAGGAGAAGGTGTAATGGGCTCTTGAAAAGTCAGGCCTGGTTGTAATATATGGTCTCGAATTGGTTAATGCTTTTGTTCCAAATTTAGGCCCGTTTGCTGCAAAATAATATCTAGCCATTTTTATAATTTTTTAATTGAATAAATAAATTTTTTCTATTTTATAACTTTACTTAATAACTAAACAAAAAATTGAGCTACTTAACTAAATAAAAGACATAAATTTTGTTATATCTACATTATATTACAAAAATAAAATTTATTAGACAAAAAAAAATATTTTACATTCTTAAAAATACCTCTCTATATTATAATATTGAATTAAATAATATCATTTTTATTAAATATTATAAAAAAAATATTTATTTTATAATATAAATAATTAAATTTTTAATATAAATTTTGTATCCAGTATCATACAAATCAAATATAATATAATAAACTTATACTATTCAATCCTTTTTATACTTATCATATCCAATTTTCTTTGTCTAGTTCAATTGAGTCTTTACAACTACATTCTATCTAAAAGTCTCAATTTGATATATAAACTTGTCATCTTTAAATTTTACCGGTAGAAATTTGATATAAATCCATAAATAAACACACAAACCTAATATTACACGTAACTAAGAGATGGGTCCAAGCTAAGAAATGACTCAAAAAGTAAATGATAGTTGATGATTTAACAATCATATGCACTAGCTTTACAAATATGACAGACCATAGAACCACACACGAACCTAAGGTAGTACTTGATATGACGCACAAACATTGTGCTTAGGGTTGTTAGCCACAATATTTGCTAAAAGGATTGATAAGAACAGGTAAAGAAAAGTTTTCTAAGAGAAAAGGCTCAAGGGATTTTTATCAATGTTAAATTCTATCTAAAACCCTATAAAAGTATTCTATTTATACATAATAGTAAAATTGTAAATAAAAAGGCTAAAAGGATGCTCTAGTGGTATTCTCCATAGATACAAAAATAAACATGAGATTAGATTAGACGTAATACAAGAAATAGGGAGTTTAAATAACATGAATAAAAATAAGTAACTAAATGAGATTTTGAGGTGAAGAGATGATGAATTGGGCCAAACAAACACTGTCGGGCCGAACAGGCCTAGCTAACAGAATAAGCCATCCAAGCCAAACATATCTATTCGAGAAGAGCACATAAATAAGTCTTTAGTACATAAGGAATGTATGAGCAAGTTGCTAACATAGCCCAAAGCTCAAAAATTAATTAGCCTAGTCTCTTATACAATATCATTTCCTCCCCTTTGGAGAAGTTTCAACCTAAAACTTGGTAAGGAGTAGCTCTAAATCCCACCAAGATCAACTACCAACCTGTAGAAATAAAATATAAACATAGAAAAGTACTCCAACTTCCCTACCAATGTTATCATCAACAAGTGCTTCTTCCATTCATCATGAGCCCAATCAACCAAACTTTTCTTTAAAGACCATTCCTTCTATTCATCATGTCTCCAGTCAACTTCACTCAAGTAGCCCCAGCAATTATCAATCACGGGGAATAACACTTTGGGCCCAAACTTCATGTCATGAGCTTGGGAACTTTGAACGTGTAAGATCATATACTCCTTTTCTACCTCAAGAATCCTTAAAAGCTTCACGCTTTCTCATTGTTGGCCTCACAACTTCATGCTCAATAGCTTTTACCTCTTCTACTTCCTCACAACTCAGTTTTTTCTCCTCTCATTTATAAACTCCAAACTTTTCTAATGTGAGAGCACTAAGGATAAGAGCAACATAACCCAAATAGAAATATCTACTACCATGACCTTGGAAAACACCAATAAATAGCCTATAACACCTCATAGGCACAATACTACTACAACACACATCATCTCTATACAACCCCATCAATAAATCAAAATAAAAGCATCTAACATGTGAATGGCTAATATAATAGTACCTATATCCATTAATAGCACCAAGTGTCAATAGCAACGAGATCACATCAAGAACATATGTGCTAAGTTGCAACTCATCTTGCTCTTCTTCATCAACCTCCTTCTCATCTTCAACTCTTACTTCTTTTCTCAGCTCTCCTCTTCAGTATTCTTTAGTTGAGTATCCTTTTGTTGTCTTACTTCATCCTCAATCTCCTTGAGCTCAGCAAGTATATTCTTTAATCATTCCAACACATAAAAGAAAACGGGATTTAGGGCTTGGTAATAAGATTTTGTCCTCAAACCTCGTGCATTATGATGTCTGTATTAAGCCTTAGTAGCCATTTCAAATAAATTCAAATTCAACACTATTGAAATAAAATCGAGTACACGGTACTTTGATTTTCAGCAACACTCTACAGTCCAAGACTTTAATACATCTACTGCATTTAAGATGTCAACTACAGTAAAGCAAGCTTAGCTTACTACTTACTAGTCCGACTAACCTCAAAGGCACGATACACAAGCTTGCAAGGAGCACACATCAACAAGCTTAGTTGATACAATCTCAACTCGATAACTCTTAATATGGATAGTGGCTACAATTCTTAAACTACTCAGAAAGCATTCATGTGCAGTCAATAGCCTTTGAATTGTAGTAGCTCGATACTATACTTATAACTTAGAATTGATAGATGTTTCCTTCAAGAAAAATTAGTTCAGCACATGTTCGTCAATCTCCCAACTTAGTTCAATCAGATAGAAGTCATCATCTTAATCTCCAACAACTTTAACGAGCTCAGTAAAATTGGTTTAAGAGCTTGGATCTACACTTCAAACACACCCAATAGCATACATACAAATCAACTCGGTTCGGACAACAGACAACTCAACTCGGTCTAATTTCAACTAGTTAAATCAACATAAGCACGATTCAACAATGTAGTAATCATAAGCTCAATAATGGTTTTCCTTGACACCTCACTGCTTCAACAATAGCTCGATAAATTTTCGTTTTGGTGCGAATTAGCTCGAGAATTGACTTGTATGTTACAGCACTACACAGCACAACTTTAGTTTAGCAATTCGAATGTTAATAACTTGAGAGCTTGATATTGAGCCTGATTTTTCACCCTCCCAGTTTTTTTTTTTTTAAATTAGGTCTTCTTTAGACCGATCAGTATTAAACCCTACTTATTTAATATTTATCCTTAACTAAGGTTTAAAGAATACTATTTCTTTTTATTTGAAAAACAAGTTTGGAGTTGCCATCCAACTGGAGTTGAGAAAAACAATTAAGTTATAACCAATTGGGTGGATTGGTTATAACTGAGTCACTAGTTTAACGATTAAAACCAATTTTGTTATAACAGTTTTTGAAAACCAGAGATTTAGGTTCAGGGGTTAAGAATTTTAAACCCTTACGGATGCCATTGACTTTCCAAAATTAAAATTAAACTTAAAAATGATATTTAATTTTGGAAGACAAAATTTGATTATTGGTTACTCTAATTGAATAAATGAAATAATCTAAACTAAAGAAAAAGGGAAATTAGTTTTTTTTTTTTTAATTTTTATCGCTGCCCCTTAGATATTTACGTACTTGCTATTCGAAATCAGACATACGTGGTTCTTTTAATGAAAACTTTAGTAGATTAAATTGATTTTAATTGTGAAAACATGTCGAATTTACATTCTCAGTTCAATTTAGGTTCATTTAAGAAAATTTCGAAGGTTTTAAATTAGATTTTTCCTTTATTTTTGAAAAATTTTAGAATGCCTTAAATTGCAAAGGGTTTATTTATTTTTATTATTTTTGAAAAAAATTTCTAAGCGTTAAAAGAAAAAAAATTATTTATCTCTGTATTTACTTACTTTTATTTTTATATTTTTTCATTTCTATCTATTTATTTATTTTTATTAAACAAAAAATAAACGGTTAAATAAAATACCTTTCTTTTACTTTTTTTTTCTTTCTTTCTTTTTTCTTTTTCTTTTCTTCTTTTTTTTCATATTACATTTACAATGATATATATATTAAAAAACAACTAAATGATAAAGTAAAAAGAAATAAATAAATAAATAAAAAGAAAAAAGAAAAAAGGATTGGATGCAGTGGGCATACCCAGGTTAGACCTAGGCTAGATTTTGGGTCGAATCGTGGGTCTTCAGGTAAACTCGTGCGAATTACAAATGGCAGCAGCAGCAAGGCTCGATTCGTCCTGTTTCAAAAACCAAAATGAATGGGTAAAGGTTTCTTTTTTTTTGTGAGTTTTAGATTGGGAATAGGGGGGAAAGTTCAATGTCATAACGTCTTGGAGCTGTTTGGATGGTCGTCGAAGAGGAACGATGGTGATGGTTCTTAGGGAACTCTAAGGGTGGTTGTTGAGTGTGTGTGATTAGTTGGGGTAGGGATTTTAGAGTGTAGGGAGTTCAATTGTGTGACTAGTTTGGGTTGAAGATGGCTGAGAGTGGTGGTTCAAGGAGATAGGGGGGCGGTGATTAAGGTTTGATGGAGGTTGGCTTGAGGAAGTTGCTAGGGGTCACGACGGCGGTTGAAAGAGGTCAAGTTGAAGAACCTAAGCTAAGGGGAGCTCAGTCGTGGTGCTAGTTAGGCTCAGGCTAAAGTGGAGAGAGAGAATTAAAGAGAAAGTGTGTAAGTTAGAGAGAGAAACAGCCATGAGAGAGAGAGAAAGCTTAGGAATTGCTCATGAATCGTTCTATGTGATGTATGTGCTTCCCAAAGCCCCTTTTATATACGAATTGATCCCAAAAACAAACGAAAGTTCAAATTGGATTTAATGAAGAATGCTTAGAAAATCAGTTTTTTTTTTCCAATTTTTGGAGCTCAAATTGAATTCGTTTTTTACCAAATCTGGATGCGTTATTGGTATTAATTCATAGTAGGCTATGTAGGGAACAAAATCACACCATTAATTGATGTGTTGCAGTAAGGAAAATGTGCGAAATCAAGGGCCAAAGCGAGGGGGTTGGGTCTGTTCTTAACTGGTGAAAGTGGAGGAAATCAAGGGAAAAGGAGGGAAAACCAAGAGAAAGAGAAGGAAAGTACTGACGTGGCACCATGTCAGCCGACCTGACCTATCACAATGTGCTACGTGACAACATGTGATACGTGGCAGCTGACGTGGTATGCCACGTCAGTAAGGTTGTTTAATCCGACAATGTCATATGTCAGGATACGTAGCACAATGAGACCCCAATACGTGGCAGCGTGTTAGTTAACAAAAAAATAAAAAAAAAGACCTCTCTACCTTTGCTAAAATTCAAACTCAAAATCTCACACTTAATACCCAAACCAAGTCCATATGCTTAACCATTAGGTTGTTGGGCTATACTTTGTCCATATGTGTAACTAAATTACACATATAAGCTTAGTTAACCTAAGCTACATTTAAATCTAAGTCTAGGTTTAATAGCTCAATTTCTAAACCTAATTAAAAAATAAAAAACTATCCTAATAAAAAGTTATTCGATAAAATCTTTTATTTTTTTCAATTTTTCTAATTTTTCAATTTTCTAACTTTTTTCTAAATATTTCTATTTTCAAAATTTCTTAATTTTTGTGTTTTTTTGTCCAAATTTCATATTTTTTTTGTGCTTTTCTTATTTTTTGTATCTTTTCCTAAACTTCATATTTTTTGGGTTTTCTTATTTTTCTATTTTTTATACTTTTCCTAATTTAAGGCCTATTGAGAAAAAAGGAAAAAGGAAAATAATAAATATAAATATAAAGGGAGCAAAAATTAGGTATTTACACTCGGCAATGATTAAGAGCAAAGTGGCTCAGTTAAAGATTACAACAACTCGACGTCAACACTCTTTGGCCAATACAGAGCAGCTCAAACAATTTAATTAGCTTGGACAATTCTTGTCATCGAAACTTCTATTCGGCAGACACAGCTACATACACATGTTAGTTCGATACCCTACTTCACCTCTAGTCAATGACAATTTAGTAAACCATATTTGCTCGGCTCTATCAATATCAATTCGGATATACAGCTCTTCACAAGTAGGCAGCAACCTTAGTCCTTTTCTATTGATAACTCGGATCGGTAGCTCACTTAGGAATTCTCAAGTTCAACTTGATAATCTTCCCTAAAAAGAGTAGAATAGCTCAGTGTCACTCTTATTCTTCAATCTATCTTGGTTGTTTCTTTAGCATAGAAAAGATCAGTATGAACACAATTAGCTTAGTAGAAGATATAACAGCCTACTCTTGGATAGCTGCTAGTTTGACACTACACTTTTACTCAAAACAACTTGATATACACTTCAAACTTCAATAGCTTTGAGCTTGAACACTTCAACATAATAGTATAGCACGGGTATAGCACAAACACTTCAATTCAGCAATACTACAGCATACGCGCACGTAATAACTCAACACTGACCAACACCAACTCTAATCACGTGTACAGTAGCTTGGCCTACTCCACACAACTCAATAGATCAACTTGATCACAATAACAATTCAACTTATGAAAGTTCAACTCCTGAACAGCTAATTAACTCAATTCAGCTCAACACTAACCAAACTCTTGACACACACATAAGCAGTCCAACTTGGTAAGGAATTATATAGGGGTCGGTATAATAAATAGCTCAACAAAGTTCATATTTGACACAATAGCTATTCTCAACAAGTCAACTCAAACATTTAGGAGTAGCAATTCGTTACAATAGTTTAGTACAGCTGGAACAACTTAGTTCAATAGATCGGCAAGTCAAATTGTAGCAGTTTGAAGAGGTACAGCGATAGCTTGGAACTTCAATTCTTACACAAATCATGGCTCAATAACGTTCACGAAAGGCATCACCACTCTAGCACACTTTGAACACAACACATTTACCACTAATTTAACTCTAGTAACCACCACATCCAAATGCATAAACCCACTTGTGTACTAACCACTACCGTCATAATCACAAACTTTAATCTTTAAGGCAACAACACAAACCTACTAACATAACTACGGCCATCGCTTGTTACAGCTATAACCTACTATCCCAACATTCCCTGCCCAAATCAAAACCACTACAACATAAATCGTCTACCACCATACCAAGGAAAGACAACACATAGTAACCCTACACATATAGTCACTGTAATATTCACTCCATACATTAATACATGACCTGCGAGATTAATTCCATAACTTCATATAGTAGGGTACACAACCGCTTCAAGCACCATCTACACAATGCAAGCACAAGTTGCTTGTATACACCCGGATGTCCCAAAGACAACTATGCTCACAACAATGCCACTATCATAACCACTACACTCTTGAGATTAGCAACACACATAATGCACCACTTTCCTCTATTTGTAATAGGAGTTTATTGTAAAAACACAAGAACCTTAATCGCAAAAAATCAGTCATAACTCACACAACAATCCTACAACCATACGCCTTAGTTCTTATGAAACCCTCTTCTTATCTAAGGAACAATTATAGCTCTAATGATTAATTTGAGCATACCCAAAAAACTATTTGTAAGAAATGGACCAACACATAGTACAGGTAGTACCCATAACAAGTTTCAAGTAATCCTAAACTGAAATAGAGATATATATATTTAATAAAATAAACCCAAAAAGCAATTTGGTTTCATCAATAAGTCTTGTGAAGAAGCCATTGCATGCCCACAACTCGATTCAAAATTGATATGTCCAAAAACAAGGATATCAAGTGTTAGTTGAAAATGCTCAAGTCTAGAACCTCCCTTTTGTTCACATTCAAAGCAATACTGTCTCAAAATGAAAGAAATCCTAAAAGATGAACCTTAAAGCTCTGATACTAAGATTATACAAATTCATAGATGAGCACACAGATCAAATATCACACATAACCAAGGGGTAGGTTCGGGCTACGAAATGGCTCAAAAAGTAAATGACAATCGATAGTTTAGCAATCCTATGCATTAACTCTATGAATATAACGCACCGTAGAACCATACACGGACCTAAACTAGTACCGATATGATGTACAAACACTATGCCTATGGTTGCTTGCCACAATCCTTGCTAAAGGGATTAATAAGAGTGAGTAGAAAGAGCTTTCCAAGAGAAAAGATTTAAGGGTTTTTTTTTTTAATGTTGAATTCTATCTAAAACCCTATATAAATATTCTATTTATATATAATGGTTAAATTGTAAATAAAAGGATGCTTTAGTGGTATTCCCCATAGATACAAAAATAAACATGATGGTAGATTAGAAATAATATAAGAAATAAGGAGTCTAAATAACATGAAAAAAAATAAGTAACCAAATGAGATATCCGAGGTGAAGAGGTGATGAGTTGGGTTAAATAGACATGGTCGGGCCGAGTAGGCCATACCGAGCGAAACAAGCCTAGCCGATCAAGTAAGCCATCCAAACCAAACATATTTATCTGAGTAGAGCTCATAAATAGGTCTTTGGCATATAAGGAATGAATGTATGAGCAAGTCACCAACATAGCTTGAAGCTTAGAAATTGATTAGTCCGGTCTCCTATACTATATCAAGATTGTTGTTATTTGTTTCGTCTATAGCTACTACAAGACAAAGAAAAAGGGCTAGGAGGTAATGTTGAAAGGTACTCCAATGTGGCCATTCCAATCCTTATATCAACATAATGGTTATGGGTAAAAACACTATGGAGTTTAGAGAGAGAGAGAGAGAGAGAGAGAGAGAGAGCCCCATACTTAGAGGCCTCATCAACTAAATCTAAATTGGGCTATTAAAGCTAAACTTTCATCATAAGCATGCCGGTTTAGGCTTATGGGGCCTATGTCCAAAAAGGTCTATCAATACGTGTGCTCCCCTTCTCTACCCCTGCTTTCCCCCCTAAAAAACTCTCATTGTTGAGGAGTTCAGCAAAGAGAGTACGCACATGAATAAGCTCCTAATGCTCCAAATTAAGCTGTTATGAGATGAAGAGGCTAGTCAATAAAGGCCTATAGAGGCTGAAGCTAAGGTCAGCCTAAGGAGGCTGAGTCAAGGTGGGCTTAAGGAGGGCCTAAGGAAACCGTATTGGACTTAAAGAGCCTGAGGCCAAAGTAAGCTTAAGGAAACCAAGTTCGAGGTAAGCTTGAGGAAGCCAAGTGCAAAGTAAGCCTAAAGAGGCTTAGCGAGGTATTCCTTGAAGAGGCCAAGGTAGCCTTAAGGAGGCCAAGTGGAGATGGGCCTAAAGAGGCCAAGATGAGGCTTAAAGGGATAAAGGCTTGAAGAGACTACTGTGAGGCTTGGAGAGGCTAAGGTAGGCTCTAAGAAGGCTAAGGTGGCTTAAAGAGGCAAAGGCCTGAAGGGGCAATGCCTTAAAGAGACTGAGGTAAGGTTTGGAGAGGCCTAGGTGAGCCCTAAAGAAGCCAAGGCTGAAGTGTCCTAAGGAGGTCGCATTGGGCTTAAGGAAGCCAATGCCAACTTAAAGGGGCAAAGGCTTAAAGAGGTTGATGTAAGGTCTAAAGAGGTTGAAGTGAGACCCAGGTAAGCTTAAGGAGGTTGAAGTGAGGCTTAAAGAAGCTAAGGTAGGCTTGATGAGACCGAAGTTAAGGTAGGCTTGAGGAAGCTAAGGTGAGGCTTGAAGAGGTTGAGATTAAGCCTAAAGAGGAAAATGCCTAGAGAGGTTGAGGTAGACCTAATGAGACTGAGGTCCAGGTGGGCTTGAGGATGCCTAGCATAAGTGGCCTAAGGAAGTCGAGGTGAGCCTAAAGAGGTGAGAAGAGGGGTTCCTTGGATGTATAGACTAATATCCTATCAACGAGATTACCTAATGTGGTTAAGTTGGTGGTGTTCCAACTGACAAATGCCTAAAGATGAAAAAGGGGAGTTTCTCGAATGTACAGACTAGTATCTTATCAACATGGTTACCTGGTGTAATCAAGTTGGTGGTGTTCTAATTGATAATGCTTGAAAGGAGAGAGGGGAATTTCTTGGATGTATGGACTAGTATCCTATCAATAAGGTTACTTGATGTGGTCGAATTTGTGGTATTTCAATCGATGATACCTTAAGAGGTGAAAGAGGAGTTCCTCAAATGTATGGACCAATGTTCTATCAATGAGGTTACCCAATGTGGTCAAATTTATGGTGTTCCAACTAACCATGCCTAAAGAGGCGAATGTAGCAGCAGATCATCCGAATTGGACATAACATGTGTTGAATGGGGCGGTGAAGCAAGTGGGTTCTCCTTCTAGCACCTCTTTCACCCTACCCACCCACCTAACTCCCATTACTAAGAGGTTGGCAATAAACAGGATTGCAAGGTCTCCAAACCGTTAGAATTGATTTGGGAGATTAGAAATGCTTGAATTCCATCTAGTTCTTTATTTCCGAAATTGTAAACTTGTAGGGGCCGGTAACGGCTTGGTGAGTAGCTCGGCTATACTTAGATGAACAGCTCAGGCACATTTATTAGAGTCACTCTATTGTGTATGCACATGGCAGCTCGTGGATCTTTGTTGGGTCTTGGGCACGCCGCTGGTAGCAGATGCTTTTCGAGAAGAGCTCGCACAAGTCTAGCGAATGGGGCTCAGTTCAGCGTGGCCATGAGCAGCTGGGGTGTGACGGACTGTTCATCTCGGACCGAGTCATCTTTTTGGAGTTCGGCCATGTTGTACGACTGCTCGGCCAGGAGGAGCTCGATGTTCGTTGCTGCTGTTGTTGTTCAAGTTTGGAACAAATGAGCTCAGAAATTTCAACTTCATGAGTGAAGCGTGCGGGTAGACTCGGTAGGGAAGCTCTTAGACAATTCGCCGCTTGGTGAAAAAGGGCTTATGTTGCGGGCTTCTTTTTTATTTTTGGTTGGACAGGAATTTCTTGAATTAATGTTGTGAGCTTGGACGTGCTGCTCAGCGAATTGTGGACAGCTCGGCTCGGCATGTGGAGCTGCTGCTTTATTCCTTAATTTTCTAGCTCGGCAAGCAAGTAAACTATTCCATGTGCCACAAAGAAATATGCTATCAGGAATGCTTCCAATAAAAAAATTCTCACCTAAATCCATGGACTGAAGATTCCTGACATATCCTATCTCACTTGGAATAGAACCGGATAGAGAGCTAGCATAAAAAATCAGTTCCAAAGGCTGGGAGCGTTTGCCCAACTCAGCTGGAATCTGCCCTGTGCAGGCATTGAGAGTTGAGTCAAGGACCTGGAGCTTCGAACGGTTTCTAAGGAATGGTGAAATGTTGCCTCCGAGCTGCTTTCAACTAGAGAGATCGGGATAACATGGTAAGAGGTAGGATCGCAAGTAATCCCTGACCAATTGCAGTAGGGGGAGAGCATCGGTCCAATCAGCTAGTGCTCCCAGTGGGCCATCAGTGATGGAAACCTTGAAAGCCTGGAGTGCTTGAACCTCAGTGTCTATTATGCTTGTTTCTAATTGTTAATAACCAGTTGAAATTGAAAACAATTGGCTTAGCTTGTTTTCCGCGGGCACGTGAACAGCTCGTGAGAATGGTCCAAGCTTAGTTCGGGATTTCTTTGGCTGGTTAGCTCGCGTCGGCGCTTTGAATATTCGGCAAAGCTTGTGTCAGCTCTACGTCGGCTGCTTCTGTTCTGCTAGGTAAGTCATTACGTAGCTCGGGTTTTGGACTCTTGAGCGCAGCAGATCCACTCGACCATGTATATCTTGGAGCTCGGACTCGGAATGAGGACCGCTCTCATGCTCGCACTCCAACAGAGTCGAGTCCTGGTCATGGGTTGGCTTTTACGAGGATTCCCGTGCTGTTACAAAAGGATGGAAGGCAAATCCGGTTGAATTTGATTCCATTTTAACTGAAGTCGGCATGCAATATCATATGGAAGCTCAGATATAGTTCCAATGTTTTGTGGTGCTTCGCCACACTGCACATCCCTTTCTTTTCCTCCAAGACACTACGCTAGATAAGACTTCCGAGACACATCGGTTCCTTTTTCCATTGTCTGGCTTTAGTTGCATCAGAAGATGATTCATCTGATTGTCATCCTTGTACGTACATTTACCAAATGCCTAGGAGACACTACTAGAAAAATCTTTAGAAAAGTTGAGTATAGGGTGCCAAACACAATATCAAATGCAAAAATATTGTTGCTTTTTAACTGGGCATTTTTCATATTAGACGGATTTCTCACATATGACATGGAAGAAAGTTAGCATTTCAAAACACCAAAAGAGGGGTTAAGCAATCAGGAAGGAGGGTACATTATTTTGCTTTCCAATAGAAATATAATGAATGTACACATAATCCTCTTAGTAATATGCACAAAAGAACATTTTTGTAAAAATTTTAAGCCCGACAAGAGAGGAGAATATGGATGCTAAATAACCTATATGACGGAGATGCTCGATAAGAAATCCCTCTTCTACAATAAAGATCCGTCAAAATCAATTAATATTCCACAAATTAAAGCTACATGATATGCCATCAGTAATCTTAACCGATGGTCATTTGCATAGTCACTACCAATGTAGGGATGTCACCAATTAAGGAACAGACTGCGTACTGTTCATTTGAAAGGTCAGTCAGTTGTTGCCAGCTACTTCTTTGAAACAAGAAAACAGTAGTAGATATTAGCATCTGAGCAACTGGTTGATCAGGGAATGGCCATGCGCGTGTAACACGCGCTCCTAACGCGCGTGACTGGCGCTGTTGTCCTGGTCACCGCTCTTGTTCGTCTCTCGCCCTTTTTTTATCTCCACGTGTTGAGCATGAAGTATAACTCAGAAGAGTGAATGTTCGGTTTTGTAGGGGGATAGGAGATGAAGCGGGTGCTAGTGGGGCAAACTCTTCCGAAATATAAGGGACTTGCAGGTAAATATAAATCTTCTCTCCTTCACCTTTTTTTTTTGGCTGTTTTGATTTTTTTTCTTTTTTCTCCTTTTGAATGTGTATCAAGGTCTCGAAGCACGCACGCTTAGCTGGCCATAGTGACATTGTATGTAGTGGTACACGGGTGCAATGGCATCATATTTTTAAAATTAACAAGGCACATTGATGGACAGCTTGGTCTCTTTCTTTGCATCCATGCGTATTAAAATTTATCCCAAAGAAAAAATGGAGTGAATAATGCACATACTTTCAATTCTCAAAGATGATGTCAAATGTCATCTTTGGATTTTGGTTGATAAAGATTGGAAGTAATTTAAACTTTGTATTACTGAATGAGCTTGCAAAACAAGAACCAATGAAGGCATTAAGTTATTATTTGGCATCACCATAGTAATATGAAGAGGGAAGTAGTAAGTATGCTAGAGAGAATAGTAAAGCTTAAGTACGTAAAGTGTCGAATGGTTTACTATTGGGCGATACTATAATATTTATAAAAAAGTGAAATTAGCGGTTAGAGAGTCATTAGTTGGTGGAGGACACATCCACAAGTAGTGGGTAATGAAGATGTGATGGGAATCAAACTACAGGACCTCTGACCTACAACTGAGCTTGAGGATTAGAGGGGCTAACATGACCAATCTTTATGTTCCAACCAACTAATGCCGAGGCCGAGTATTTCCTTATGACTGCCCATTATTCTGTATTATGCAGAGTTGATGATTACTCTAATGCAGAGCCGACCAATAACTCGGCATCATCCTTGCCAAGAAGCCGAGAGATAGAGAATCTAGATTAACTAAATCATCTCTGCTCTGACAAGCCCACTTGTCCGTACTTTTTGTTCGTATCTCCTAACAACCTCACTAATGTAGTATCACTATGTGTACAGTATCATATGTAAAATCTGTAGCACAAATGATTATTTTTCTTATATATTTTTACCCTTTTGTATTATGTACATTACTTCTTTAGAAAATGTCCTTATTATCTTTTCCCTTTTGGGCAAATTGCCGTAACTTATGGGTATAAATACACTTGTCCTTGTAGTTGTAACTTATCAAATTACCTTCAATATACTTGAGTACTTTCTTCCTTACATAAACACTGCTTATTTACTCCCGGCATCACTCTTATCATTTCCCTTAAGTAAGGTTAAGTGACGAGTAACCTCATTGAACCGATTCATGGGTCATATAGAATTATGCCATGAGTCCTTGGAAGTTCCTTTAGTACGTCATATTCTCTAGAGATGTTTATGAGTTTTTGTTTATTGTTTCATTTATCTTTGTCACTCTTTTCGTATCTTTCTCCATTAACTATTTTCGAGCTTTCTGCAAGTTTGGACTCATTTAGCAACCAGCCTTTTCTATTCTTGGTCACGGTTTGCAATATCTTAGTATTAGAGCGGAGGTTTTGTGTAAGCTGTAGTTAGTTCTTCTTAAACCCTGTTATACTTTGTTTTGTGTATATAAAACAAAGTAAGCTATTATGTTTATTTAACTGTTGTATTATTGATTTGTTCACTTTCTAAAGTGCTTATTTGAATTTTGAATCTGTGAGGGAAAATAATAAACCCAAATGTAAATGTTGGTACTGTTGATGGTAGTGGAGTTGTCTACTATGGACAACAATCTCAAAGAACTTCCAAAAGCACTAACGAGAAACTTAATGAGGTAGCTAACCTCTTGGTAAATCTGACCCAAGCTGTTCATGCCCTATTTTACCAATCCATTGAGGCCGCACAAAACACTATACAAGTTACTTAACCTATTAGAGGTCAGAACCCATCTAGACTAATTAGAGGTAGAGCAGTTGGCAGGAGAATAAGGCGAAGGATAAACCTAAGAAAGCTTGATGAGGAGGAAGAAGAGTATTCTAAAGAGAAGCATGTACGAGTCCCCAAAGCATTTGACCATGTGAAGTTTCGGATTCCGAGTTTCATTGCTCTGGGAATTTTGACGAGTATTTGGATTGGGAAAAGAAGGTGGAGCATATGTTTGATTATTATCAATATGAAGATTACAAGAAATTTGGGATTGCTACTGTTGAATTCTCTGGATATGCCGCCATATGGTGAAAAATTTTTAAGCCATGAGAAGAAGAGAAGGGTACCGAAAGATTAACACTTGACCTGAGATGAAAAGGGTGCTAAAAAACAGATTCGTACCAAAAACTTATCTCCAAGATACTTTCACTCGGTATCAGGAGCTAAGACAAGGAGGCCGAACAGTTGATGAATATGTTCAAGAATTCCAAATGCTTATAACAAGATGTGAAGTGGAGGAACCATCAGCCTGCACAATCTCAAGGTTTATTACTAAGTTGAGAGGAAACATCCGAGATATTCTGGAGCTCCAATGATTCAACACAATGGACGAAACTGTTAGAATTGCTCAGCGAGTGGAGAGGCAAAGAAGGAGCTGAGTAACGACCAAAATACCGACTAACCGACTAGGACAGGTAAGTCACCAAACTCGATCTAGTAGCGAGCTAAGTAGAAGAATTGATGTCAGAGCTAAGTAGAAAGGCCGATCCAAACATATGAGAAGGGGCAAGGGTTTGATAGGAAGACCAATCAAATTAAGTGCTTCAAGTGTCAGGGGTTCGGACATATGGTTACTCAGTGCCCAAATTAAAGGACGATGGTCATTAAGGGAAACATCCCAAAGTTAGAAATAAAGAATACGGATGAGGAACCCAAAGAGGAAGAGGTCTTTACCAAGAAAGAACTCATTGAGGAGGATGTATTTCTTGGGGACTTAGACCAGTTACTTATGGCTATCCAGCGCACTATGAGCGTGGAACTCTTATGAGAGGAAGAGTAGAGAGAGAATTTGTTTGATACCACTTACAAGGTGAATGATCAGATGTATGCTGTCATTGTAGATAGTAGAAGTTGCACTAATGTGGCATCAACTGATCTTGTTTCAAAACTGAAGCTGCCAACTGTTGCACATCCTAGGCCATACAAGTTGCACTGGTTAAGTAAGAAATGAGCATTACATGTCACCTAACAAATACTGCTACTGATCGCTACAGGGAATTACTCTGACCAAATCATCTGCAACGTGCTACTTATATATACTTCCTACGTGTAGATGGGTAAGCCGTGGTTGTTTGACAGGAGAGTTATACATGATGGCTATAAGAACACATATGTTGGAAAAGGTGACCCAAAGATCATACTGAATATGATGTCACTAAGAGAAGTTCACAAGCTACAGACAAAACTCGCTTGTAGATCGAAGAAAGCTCTGGTGATGAGTAGAGCCAAGCTATTAGAGGCCATCGATGCTAACAAGTCGACCTTATTGTTGGTCAAGCGACTATTGGAAGTGAAGGAGCGAGTGAGCTTCCCTAAGAAATCAAGGAGTTACTAGATGACTATGTCGACTTGTTCCCCGAACAGTTACCTGAGGGGTTGCCCCAAACTCAAGGCATAGAGTATTGCATTAACTTAGTACCCAACACTGTACTATCGAATAAGCCAGCTTATTGGATGAATCTTAAACAGGCTTTTGAACTTTAACATCAAGTTAATGAGCTGCTGGAGAGAGGTTGTGTAAGAGAGAGTCTCAGCCCTTGTACTATGCTTGCACTTCTAGTGCCAAAGAAGGATGGAACCTAACGGATATGTGTTGACAACCGAGCCGTGAACAAAATCACAATCAAATATAGGTATCCGATCTCGAGGCTAGAAGATACGTTAGATGAGTTGGGTGGAGTTAAGATTTTTAGTAAGATTGATCTTAAATCCGGCTACTTTCAAATCTACATGAGACTCGAAGACAAGTGGAAGACCGCGTTCAAGACCTGACATGGACTTTACGAGTAGATGGTTATGCCCTTCAGTTTGTCGAATGCCCTAAGCACTTTCATGAGACTTATGAATCATATGCTAAGACATCTCATAAGGAAGTATGTTGTGGTATACTTTGACGACATCTTGATCTACAGTGTGGACATACTGAGTTACTGTGAACATCTCAAAGTAGTCCTAGATATCCTTCGTGTTAAGAGACTATTCAACAACTTGAAGTAATGTTGCTTTTGCTAGGAGGAAGTGGTATTCTTAAGATATGTAGTCAGTAGAAGAGACTTATGAGTCAATGATGAGAAGATCAAAGCAATTATCAAGTGGTCGACTCCTACTATTTGTGCTGATGTAAGAAGTTTCTATGGACTAGCTTCATTTTATAAAAGGTTTATCAGGAATTTCAGCACCATCTTCGCGTCACTTATCAAGCTTACGAAGAAGAAAACCGACTTCTGATGAGGAGAAATAGAGGAGAGGAGTTTTACTAATGTGAAAGAAAGATTGACCTCTGCCATGCTGTTAATACTGCTTAACTTCGACAAAATTTTTTAGTTGGAATGCGTCACATCAAGTGTTAGAATAAGTGATGTCCTAATGCAAGAAGGTCGATTAATTACCTTCCATAGTGAGAAACTTTGAAGACCACAACTGAACTACTCCGTTTATGACAAGGAACTTTTGTCACTAATTTGAGCAATACAAGTGTGGCAATATTATTTACTGTTGAGAGAATTTGTCATATATACTGACCATGAATCACTAAGGTACCTCCGAAGTTAGATCAAGTTATCGAAGCGGCAGGCGAGGTGGGTTGAATTCCTTGAGGGATTCAATTTTATAATAAAATACAAGCAAAAAAAAAAAAAAAAGCAATGTAGTTGTAGACGCTCTTTTAAGGAGGCATATACTTTTATCAGAACTACAGAATAAACTGTTTGGTTTTACGAGTATCAAAGAACAATACTCTGAGGATCTACATTTTAGACCAATAATTTTGCGATGCATAGATGGAAAGATAGTGGATGAGTATTATGTGAAGAATGGCTATCTGTTTCAAAGGGGAAAACTATGTGTGCCGACTTGTTCCTTACGGGAATTATTAATTAGGGAAATCCTAAATGGAGGACTCTCTGAACACTTTGGAGAGAGGAAAACCTGTGAATTACTGAATGGCCAATTTTTTTTTGCTATTGTCAAAAGCTGTGCTGTGTGTAAAAAGGCCAAGTGCTGAGCTGAACAAGGAAAAGCAATGCCCTATCTATTCCGACAAGGCCTTAGACTAAACCGAGTATGGACTTTGTTCTCAAATTGCCGCGAACTGCCTAAAGCAAAAATTCTGTAATGGTCGTCGTAAATCAATTCAGTAAGATGGCACTCTTCATGCCTTGCACCAAAACTAACAATGCCTTGGCTATTGCTTCTCTTTTCTTTTAGGAAATTGTGCGAATACACAGCATGCCAAGAAGTGTAGTCTCCGACAAAGACCTAAAGTTCTTAAGCCTTTTCTAGAGAACCCTGTGGCATCAGCTAGGAACCAAATTACTCTTCAGTACGTCATATTACCCCCAAACTAACGGCCAAACAGAGGTGGTTAATCGTACCTTAGGATCATTGCTTCGAGCTGCGTAGACAATAACTTGGCTGATTGGGACGTCTACCTACCAGTAGTCGAGTTCACCTATAATCAAACCATACATGACACCATTAAGTAGACTCCCTTCGAGGTGGTCTATAGATTTAATCCTGAGTTGCCCCTCAACTACGCCTTTATACCAACACCCGAACAAGAGGACCTTAATGCCTCGACCATTATTCTATGTTAAACCAAGTTAATGATTACTCTAATGCCTAGCCGACCAATCACTCGGCATCATCCTCACCGAAAAGTTCAGAGATAGAGAATCTGAATTGACTAGACCATCCATGTTCGGATAAGCCCACCAGTCTGTATAATTAACAACCTCACCAATGTAGCATTGCTACAGGTACAGTATCGTATGTAGAATCTGTAGCACCAATGATTATTTTTCTTGTATATTCATTTTTACCCTTTTGTATTATGTATATTGTTTTTTTAAGAAATGTCCTTATTTTCTTTTCCCTTTTGGGCAAATTGTCCCAACTTATGGGTATAAATACTCTTACACTTATAGCTGTAACTTATCAGATTACCTTCAATATACTTGAGTACTTTTTTTCTTGTGTAAACACTACTTGTTTACTCTCGGCATCACTCTTATTCTTTCTCTTAAGCAAGGTTAGGTGACAAGTAACCTCATTGGACCAATTCATGGGTCATGTCGAATTATACAATAAGTTCTCAAAAGTTCCTTTGGTGTATTATATCCTCTAGAGCTATTTGTGGGTTTTTGCTTATCGTTTCATTCGTCTTTATCACTCTTTTCATATCTTTCCCCATTAACCCCTTTTAAGCTTTCTGCAAGCTTGGACCTATCCAATGACCAACCTTATCTGTTCTTGGTTACGGTTTGCAACATATGTGTTATGCCGTACCGTATGACTGCCTATTATTCTATGTTATGCCGAGTTAATGATTTCTCTAATGCCAAGCCGACCAATCACTCGGTATAATCCTTACTGAGAAGTCAAGAGATAAAGAAACCAGACTGACTAGACCATCCCTACTCGGACAAGCCCACCTATCCGTACTTTCTTTTCATATCTCCAAACAACCTTGCCAATGTAGCACGCCACATATACAGTATCATATGTAGAATCTGTAAGACTAATGATTGTTTTCCTTGTATATTCATTTTTACCCTTTTATATTATGTATATTGCTTATCTAGAAATGTCCTTATTGTCTTTTCCCTTTTAGGCAAGTTGTCCTAACTTACAAGTATAAATACCCTTATACTTGTAGCTGTAACTTATTAGATTACTTTCAATACACCTGAGTACTTTTTTCCTTGCGTAAACACTACTTGTTTAATTTTGGTATTACTCTTATCATTTCCCTTAAGCAAGATTAGGTGGCGAGTAACCTCATTAGACTAATTTGTACATCATATCGAATTATGCCGTGAGTCCTTAAAAGTTCCTTTAGTATATCCTATCCTCTGCAACTATTTATGGGTTTTTGCTTATTGTTTCATTCATCTTTGTCACTCTTTTCGTATCTTTCCCCATTAACCCTTTTCGAGCTTTCTGTAAGTTTAAACCCATCCAGGACCGTCCTTGTTTGTTATTAGTCATATTTTGCAACAAGACGTGTAGCTCGAAATGGCCCTGCATTATAAGAGGTGGTTGCTGACTAGGTCTTTTAAGCCTTATCCTTGTCTTTCATCCATTAGAGCTTATAATATATGGGCTGGCTATCTAGTGGGCCTGGGTTGAAGTTAACCATGTAGGTAAGGAAGCTAAGTCTAGAGAAGCATAACTTAGGCTATGAGCCCAATCAGGTCAGCACAAGCCTGAAGGATCCAAGTCCAAAAGGTCTTATCAACAAAACTTTTTCCACTTTTGTAGTAACTAACTAAATTTTACTCATTTTTACAATCAGCTACATAAACTTTATTTTTACAATCAACTACATAAACTTTTTTTAACCTTGCATTTAACTACCTAATCCAAATATTATAGTAGATCTCGAAAAGTTTATAACTAAGACCACATCACTTTTAAACTTCAAATAGTTAATTAAAAAAATTGTAAAATTTGAACACCAAATATGATATTCGTCCTTATTCTGAAGGTAGTTGCGATTATGCTAAATAAATTATTCTAACCTATTAACTTGACTGAATTTAATAAAGTTGTAATATAATAACTATTAGTAAAATAATGGAATAAATTTTTAAAAAATTTACAAACTGACCCCAAATCAAGTATTACATAGAAGAACCCTAATCCCCAATTAAAATAAGATAAATGCCATATTTGGTACTTAAATTTTATTTATTTCTACAATTACCTACTTAAAGCGTATCAATTGGGTACCTAAGTTTTATACATTTTTATAATTAACAACTTGAACTTTATTACATAAGTAGGATAAGGAGCAACATTCTATTGGTGTAACATAAACATTGTCATAATAAGTTCACAAAGTTTATGCTTGTCTTATATTTAGCATTTACAATTTTCGCGATGTATGGTAGTATACAAAATTGATTGAAAGAATATCTATTGAGGGTGAAAATTTAGAATTAGATTGGAGTAATTAAGGCTTTTTAGCTGAAAGGAGGCGGTCATTGGTTACATTAGCTTTACTCTCAAACTGTACATTATATAAGGTGTTCCTTCATCTCACATTTAATTTATATTTCTTTAAATCTGGATCATTAAACTAATTATGAATTCAAAAATTTAATTTTGAATGAGTGTAAATCAAGAATAAGATATCAAATTGGTCCCATGACCATAGAAGCTCCCTATCATATAGTACCAATGATAAAAGAGATAGCAGTCTCAATTGGGAAGTAAACCTAATAAAGTGAGGTGAAGTAGCATTTAGTTCATTTAACACTATGTTCACTTTGGGGGAATGGAATGGTCATTCCCCCCTTATTCTAGATGATAAGATTTATTACTTTGTTCAGTTACTCTTTTCGATTGCATAATTCGCATTCCATGGAAAGCCAATTCCTTTAACTCTATGCATCTAGATTCATGTGAAAAGTGTAAGAATCCTAATTCCTTTCTTAGATCAAATTTGCCTTACTAATCCTTCTAGTCCTTAGGCTCGATTAGGGTCAATGGTCTAGTAGCTTAATTCCCATCATTTCATTTAGGTTGATTAGGATTTGAGATCAAATTTGAGCAGTCTTCGGTAAGCTTTTTGTCAAGGTGATATGGTCTAAGGTTAGCAATGTTGAAGGTGTCAGATATCCCATAATCTTTGGGCAACTCCAACTTATAAGCAGTGTCATTGATCTTTTGAAGCTTCCTAAAGGATCCTTTAGCCCTTGCAAATATCTTGTTTCTTCTCTTTCTCGAGAACCGTTCCTTATTAAGGTACAACCATACTAAGTCTCCCAGTTAAAAATGTTTTGCTGTTCTACCCTTAGCCTTCTCTCACATACGTTTAGTAGTTTAGTTGATGTGTTGAGTGACTTTGTCATAGATGTACTAAAGGGATTGTGCTCTAGCTCTTGTGTTAAGGTCCTCTTACGCAAGCACAGGTACATGGGTGTGAATGAGGGGCAACTTAGAATTAAAACCATAGACCACTTCGAAGGAGGTATGCTTAGTGGTGTCATGTATTATTCGATTGTAAGCGAATTTGACCACTAGTAAGCAAACATCCCAGTTATCCAAGTTCTTGCTTATTGTAGCTCAGAGCAGTAATCCCAAAATGCGATTAATCGCCTCTATTTAGCCATTCGTTTGGGGATGATAAGAAGTACTGAATAGTAGTTCGGTTCCCATCCGACGTCATAAGGTCCTTAAGATGTCTCAAGAACTTCGGGTCTCTGTCGAAGACTACACTTCTTGGTACACTGTGTAACCATACAATCTCATGCAAGAAAAGAGAAGTAATAGTCGAAGCGTCATTAATCTTCGAACAAGGCACGAAGTATGCCATCTTATTGAACTTATCCATGATGACCATTATAAAATCTTTACCTCGAGCAGTTCATAATAGTTTGAGAACAAAGTCTATGCTCAATTTGGTCCATGGTTTCATTGGAATAGGCAAAGACATTGCTTTCCCTTACTCGACTCGGTACTTAGCCCTTTTGCATACGGCACAACCTTCTACAACTCGGTGCACGTGTCATCTCATTCTCAGTTAAAAGAAATGGCCATTCAACAGTTCATAAGTCATTTTCTCCATAAAATGTCTGGACAGTCCCCCACTGTAGGCTTCCTTAATTAGCAGCTCTCGAAGTAAATAGGTTAGTACGTATAATTTCCCTTTTCAGGACAAGTATCCTTCCTCCATATGATAGTCGTCTACTGTCTTTCCATCAACACAATGCGTAAGTATGGGCCCAAAGTGTGAATCCTTAGAATACTATTCTTTGATACTCGCAAACCCAAACATTTTGGTTTGCAGCTCATTCAGAAGTGCATGTCTTCTTGAAAGAGCATCTATAATTACATTGCTCTTTCTCTGCTTGTATTTTATCATGAAATTGAATCCCTCAAGGAATTCAACCCATCTCGCTTGTCACTTCAACAACTTGGTCTAACTTCATAAGTACCTCAAGGACTCATGGTTGGTATAGATGATGAATTCCTTAGACAGTAGATAATGCTACCATACTTGCAGTGCTTAAATTAATGCTAAGAGTTTTTTATCATACACTAAATAATTCAGCTAAGGCCCTTTAAGCTTCTTACTGTTGTTGGCAATTGGTCGGCCCTCTTGCATTAGGACAACGCCTATCCCAATGCTTAACACATAACACTCTAGCTAAAATATTTTCTCGAAGTTAGGCAGAACTAGTACAGGGGCAAAAGTCAACCTTTTCTTTATCTTAGCAAAACTTCTCTCTTCCTTTTCTCCCTATCAAAAGTTGATGTCCTTCTTTGTTAGCTTAGTAAGTGGTGCAGCGATAGTGTTGAAATTCCTAATGAATCTTCTGTAGAATGAAGCCAATCTAATAGGACTTGGGGTATCAACGGAACCCAAAATGCTAGAGCTAAGCTCATCTACTCGTTCGGATATCTTTTTTTATTACTTATTTTTGTTTATGTTATTTAAACTTCCATTTTTTGTATTATTCTTAAATTATCCTCAAGTTCCTCTTATCCCTTTTATTTACAAGTTTGCCATTGTATATAAATAGAATGCACGTATAGGGTTTTAGATAGATTTTACAACATTAATGAAAAACCCTTTAAGTATTTTCTCTTAGAAAGACTCTCTCTTATTATCTCTTATTTATCTCTTATCATTCCCTTTAGTAAGGATCACATTCGACGAGTCTTAGGCCATGTAGAATCTATTTGGTATGTCATATCCGGCTCATAGATTCACTAAAACCCTCACTAAATCCACTCTATTTTCATTACTTCAGTAAGATCAAACTCATCCCGACGACCTGCCTTGTCTGTTCTTAGCCTGATTCGTATCATCTTGGTATTAAAGCTAAAGTGTGACTACGTGAAGATTTCGTTTTTCCTAATTTTCTATTGTATTATCAAGAAACCAAAACTTTTACGACTGAATATTTGGAATTTAGATTACCAACGATTGAATCTCATTTCTTTTTGTCTATATTGCCAAAACTATCCTATATGTGGTAAAGGGAACCTTGCCTTTGAGAAGAAAACTCTAACATGTAGGCTTCACAAGGGAATCTCTCTATACCTGTTTGGAAAAGGTTTCGTAACTTAGAGTTCCATAGTGGATGACCATGTAACAACCTTAGGAATTGTTATTAAGACTTAGCAAAGGTGTTTAGCTAGGGCTTAAAATTGTGCACTTAGATCGTGTATTTGATACTTGAGTTTTTCAATTTGGGTTTGTACGGCTTATGCAGCTGTCACGGGTGAATTCCGTCACTCGATCCCGTGTGGCACTTAGCGTTCCTGACCTCACTAAGGAAGGCTAAGTCAGCCTATAACACACTTATAAAGTTTAGAGATAGAAAGTAGAGAGAGAAACTCTGAAGGTATGTTGTATTCACTCAAATAACTTGTGTCTTACATTTAAGAGAAACACCCCTATATATACAAAAAGCTTTTACAATTTAATAGTTAAGATCAATTATATCTAACAGTTACAATTGACTTCCAACTACCACATTCACCTACCCACTTACTATTATACAAGATTCTGAACTTTTTTAGAATCTTCTGGAGCTTTCCATCTTCTAGAAGTTTTTAGGGGGTTTGGGCTTTAGTTTTGGGTTTTAGGAACCTCTTGGGAATTGCCCATTTTGGGAGGTCCATAATACAGTGGTGCAAACTGCTGTTTAGATAGGAGTGTGAAGAATCTCATTTGGGTTTTGCCAAAAGAGTTGCAGTGTGTGCTGCCTATGGTGTGAGTATATGAGAAGACTAGTGTTGAGCATGTACTAGTAGTGGAGCTGCCGTTGCATGTTGAGTCAATAATTGTGCAGTTGTGTTGGATCTAATGCGTAGAACTTTGTGGCCTGTGAACTTGTGCAGAAGTGCGTGTGTATGACTTGTTCGCTCAACTATAGAGTGCTACAATTTGTGCAGCAAGTGTGCTGGTAGGTGTTGTAACTAGTGACCCGCTGTCCTTGTGCTCTGATTTTTGTGTAAGAAGGTTTTGATTAGCTGGTTAGTTGTTGTCGTGGCTAATTGTTACAATTGGGGTAAATGGTCAAGTGCATTGTTGTGTTTACGGAAGCGTCTAAATTGCGAGCATCAGTGTAATAGAGTGTTCTGAGCGTATGGTGTTTGAGCTTCCGCTGTGTAGTGCATTTTGCTGTGCGTGGTTTGTTATCCAGTAGAGGAGACAAAAGACTATAGTAGTGGAGTGCTCTGTAAATTACAGCTATGTTTGAGCTGATGCCATGTATGTGCCGAGCTTGAAGTGAAAAGTGAACAAGCGCGGAATTGTGCTCGTGAGTTTGTGTCGAGTGTGGAAATCAAGTGCAAGGGCTATACCGAGTTGAAGTTGAAGTCCGAGCTGACATACTTCACAAATTGCTGAGCTAAATTACTATAGTGTCCGATCTGAGTTGTGCCAAAGTGAACTGGAGTAGTGATCTGAGCTCCGAGCTATTGCGATCCTAAGTGCAGACCTGAGAATGTGGAATTGAACGTCATGTGTTATCGACGACCTCACTGTGTTGTCGAGTAGCGGCCAAGTGTCTAAGCGAAAAACTGAGAGCATATCGAACTGAATTATTCATCAGAGATTGTTACAATCTGAGCTTGCTACAAATTTACTGAGCTAAAAATTGTCACACCGAGCTATTGCTAAACTTGTTGAGGTGAAGTCTAGGTGTTGCACAGTGGACCGTTGTAC
The DNA here is from genome assembly GCA_024138005.1 of Lumnitzera racemosa. Lineage (NCBI taxonomy): Eukaryota > Viridiplantae > Streptophyta > Magnoliopsida > Myrtales > Combretaceae > Lumnitzera > Lumnitzera racemosa. The sequence goes on from JAMXBC010000007.1 coordinate 40,181,282, forward strand.
GCTAAAGGAGCTGAACTATACTGTTGCATAGTCGCCGAACTAATCTAAGGAAAGTACAGTACCGAACCAAATGCTAATTACGTAAGCGTATTGTTGAAGTGTTTTGTCTTGCCGAGCTCCTGAGCTAAAATTATGGATTCGAACTGCCGAACTGAAGTTGTGTCGTGCCACTTTGTACTGAGCTGTACACTAATACAGATCCTATTGCATTGCCGAACTGCTATATTCCATGTGCCGAGCTTAAGTGGTTGTGGCATATCATGCTCTTATTGTCTTCAAACTATTGGTGATAACGTGTGAATCGCCAAAGCTGCTGTGAGATCATTCACTACTGAGTTGCCATTGATTAGTTGAGAGAATCTATTGCCGAGCTGATCTGAATTTTGTAGAGCCAATTTCCAATCTGCTTCGTTGTCTAAACTACTGTAAGTTGCTGTACTTTCACCGAGCTAACAGTAAAGGGGAAGTGGTCCTGGCTGATTTCAACACACAAATCCGAGCTGTCTTGTTGAAGGGTACCGATCCACTATAAGTGTAACGACCGAGCTGTTTCTACAGCATGCTAGTCCTGTCGAGCTGTCAACCAGCTCTGTCCGAGATCTTGTGTATTTAAGATTGAAGTTGCAGACGCTGTGTGCCGACCTGAGTAACCTTGTTGAACTTACCGTGCTGATAGTTCAAGTGCCGAGCTGTCGAACTAGTGTTGTGTAAGTTTGTGTGTGCTGAACTGGAGAAGAGTTGCCAGGCTGCTGTGAATGGGGCTTTGTAGTACGTTTCCGAGCAAAGCTTGAAGGTCCGAATTGTTGAGCTTACATGATAGTGAAATCCACCGAATTGCTGTGAACTTAATCACTTGCCGAGATATTTTAAATGTGCTTATCTGAGCTGCTGCGAAGCATAGTTAGAATTAGACAATTGTCGAGCTCCATAATAATCGAGTTGTAGTGTGTTGCACTGTCTGACACTCGAAGTGCAGTGTGTACAGTCAATGCGTCATAGTGCTCCTGTCTTGCATTGGAGTGTGTGCATCCAAGCTCCTATTATGTGAAGATACTGAGCTGATTTGGATGAGTAGTAGCCTAACAAGCTAAATAGGTTAAAGTATAGCTCTATTCCAACATTTGAACCACTGATTGGATTGCGAGTGGTCGATACTGTGCTGTTCTTTTTAAAAGTTTGCAAGCCTGTTGAATTAAGAGTTAAAATCGATATGGCTTATACTCAATGCGGATGTGGCTATGATCATAAGGATGACATATCTTGAGATTAAAGCAGAGTTACCTAAATTTGATGGATATAGTTTTTTTAAAGAATATTTAAAATGGGAATTTCGAGTTAATCAAGTTTTTGAAAATTATTCTTATCTCGAACATAAAAAAGCCTATACTATAAAGAATTTGATGATTGGCTTTGCAATTACTTGGTAGAAGAGAATGATAAATCAAAGGATTGACAAAGGAAACATGAAGATCATTACTTTAGAAGAGATAAGGTGTTTGATGCGAAGAAAATTTGTGTCCCCATGTCACCAAGACAAATTATATGAGAGAAAATCCACTTATGAAGCTAACATCTCTGAAGTTTTGGATTAGTTGAAGAAGATTGAAAAACGGCTTGCAGTATTCGAGGATGAAATAAGACAGCAGAGAAATATCGAATTAGAGAGTATTTAAGGAGGTGGAGGTTGCTGGAGAAGTAAGCAGTAGAGAGGAAGAGGATCAAGTCGAGTTGAAGTTAAACCCCCCATATTCCTAATGTGATTCCATTATTGACCATCCATACTAATGAGGATGACCCCAAGTACTACTACATCTATCTCCCACTTATTGGACTTCTTTATCTTGATCCACTGACGGGATTATTTAGGATTAGTGAGAGTCATAGTAGTTTTGTACATGTAAGATCTTATAGATTACTTATTGATATTTATTGTGATTGTTGCGATGGATATTCTTAATAGGGTTGTGTTGTGCTCTTACTTGGAAATCTTATGTTGGGAGTGATAGAACCAAATCGATGGAGAGAAGAAGAACTAAGTAGTGAAAGAATTGAAGAGGTAGAAGTAAATGAGGTAGGGGAGTAGATTGAAGCCTTACATGTTCAGATACATGATGAGTGGAAAGAAAGGGTTTCAATAAAGATTTTGGTTGATCGTGACTACAATGAGTGGAAGGAGCCTAGGGTGATGCCAGTATTGATCATAGACCCGAATTATCTTTGTATTACTCTCTCTAATTTTTACAGGTTGGTATTTGATCCTAGTGGAACTTGAAGTCACCAATTACCATGTTTTAGGTCGGGACTTCTCTAAGGGAAAGGGAATAATAGGACTCAAGGTACCAACTAAACCTAAAATACTATAGTCGAGCTCATCTACTCCTTGCTTGGATATCTTATTTGATTACTTATTTTTATTTATTTGATTTAGACTTCCATTTTTAGTATTGTTCCTAAATTACCCTTAAGTTATTTTATATTTACGGGAATGTCACTAGGACATCCTCTTAGCCCTTTTATTCACAAGTTTGCCTTTATGTATAAATAGAATGCATATGTACGGTTTTAGATAGATTTTACAACATTAAATAAAAACCCTTTAAGTATTTTTCTCTTAGAAAAACTCTCTCTTATTAGCTCTTATCAATCCATTTAGCAAAGATCGTGGCAGGTGACCCTATCACTTGAACCAGTACATCATATCTGACGAGTCTTAGGCTATGCATAATCTAGCTGGTGTGTCATATCCGGTTAAGTGGCTCACCGATTTGCTAAAACCCTCACTAAACCCACTTTACTTTCGTTCCTCTGACAAGATCGGACCTATCTCAATGATTGGCCTTGTCTGTTCTTGGCTCGGTTTGTATCACAGTCTATGAAAACTTTTCACGTTGACACAAGTAGTAGGAGTTAGCTACTCAATGATTGTTTGGATCTTCTTGTCTTCCACTCGAAAGCCTCCTCCACTTACTACATAGCTTAAGAATACCATTTCCTCTTGCCAAAAACAACACTTCTTAAGGTTGCCGAATAATCTTTCGATACGGAGGATATTCAGTACGGCTCGAAGATGTTCACAGTGACTTGGCATGTTGGCATTGTACACAAGGATGTTGTCGAAATACACCACGACACATTTTCCTATTAGATGTCTCAATACATGGTTCATCAGTCCTATGAAAGTGCTCGGGGCATTCGACAACCTAAATGGCATGACCATTCACTCATAGAGTCTATACCAAGTTTTGAAAACAATGTTCCACTTATCTCTCGGCCTCATGCAAATTTGATGGTAGCCGGACTTCAGATCAATCTTGCTGAAGATATTAACTCCGCTTAACTCATCTAGCATATCTCTTAACTTAAGGATTGGATACCTATATTTGATTGTTATCTTATTCATGGCTTGGCTGTCAACATACATCCATTATGTACCATTCTATTTCGACATTAGAAGCACCAGTACAACACAATGGCTGAAACTTTTCCCAACATACCCTTTCTCAAATAACTCATTGACTTGACGTTAGAGCTTAAAAGCCTGTTAGGGACTCATTCGATAGGATGGCTTATTCAGTAGGGTGACACCGGGTATTAAGTCAATGCAATGTTCTATACCTTGGAGTGGTGATAACCCCTCAGGTAACTCTTTGGGGAACAGATCAGCATATTCATCCAGCAGCACTCTCACTTCCAAGGGTAGTTTACACCGTTCCTTTACCTCTAACAGGTACCCGACCAACATAAGGGTCGGCTCGTCAGCATCAATAGCTTCTCGGAGTTTAGCTTTACTCATCACTAAAGCCTTCTTTGATCAGTGAGCAAGTTTTATTTGTAGTTTATTCACTTCTCTCGGTGGCATCAGGTTTAGTGTAATCTTTCGGCCATTCTTCTCGAACATATACGTGTTCTTGTATCCTTCATGGATAACTCTCTTATCAAATAGCCATGGTCGGCTAAGCAACACGTGAGAGGTGCACATAGGTAGCACATTGTAGAGAATTTTGTTAGAGTAATTTTCAATAGTGATTGGCAGTAGTACTTACTGAGTAACATGTAGTGCTCCCTTCTCACTTAGCCAATGCAACTTGTACAACCTTGGGTATACAATAGTCAACAATTTTAACCTTGTGATCAAATTGGTCAATGCCACATAGGTGCAACTTTTACTACCTACAATTAACATACTCACCTATTCATTTACTCTACAGGTAGTATAAAACAAATTCTCCCTTTGTCCCTCCTCTCGTAAGGGTTTTATGTTCATTGCGCATCAAACAACTAAGGCCAATTGGTCTAAGTCCTTAACGAACACATCCTCTTCAATAAGTTCTTTCTCGACAGTGCTTTCTATCACGCCTCGAAGTGGCAGAGTCGTAACAGCCCCGCCGTGTAAACCATCCTAAGATAGAAGTAGGCCTTACAACCGCTATCTTAGACCTGATCTACACAAAGCGTCCACGACTAACCCGCTTTTTTGTAAACAGTTTGTAATTTAAATAATTCATTTACCTAAGAAAGTGAGAAAAGTTATATATAATCACTATAATTCGGTTATTACATTATTCAGAAATGAAAAGTAATAACATATGTGTTGATTTTTCAATGTTTTTCCTCACTCCCCAAGATCCAGCAGTTGCTAGCTTCAGAGCTGTTGTTGCCGCTTCAGAGCTGTTGTTGCCGCTTCTTAGCCAACACCTGCACGACGTCTATAGGGATGTGAGCAACCATAGCTCAGTAAGTTAAGACAGAGGACTTAAAATTATACCATACACACAACAAGGTTTTCAATCACTTATTAGGTGCAATGCATGTGCAAGCAAATACCATCGGACAACGTTGTCCGGCCCGTCGTGAGATTAGAGAATTGCGCCCGCTCTAATCCGGGTTGAGGAGTTGCCGTTAATGCAACAGCTCACGACCAAACCCAGGCTTGTGTAATGGAGACCTTGCTCCTCCCGCGACTAACTTCGAACCACTATCGTCACCCTCGCCGCGACCTCCTCTCCTGTCACTTAGTTCGACTAAGGATGAAGAAGGGACCATTTTGCAATCTTGCACTATCCCTTTTTAAGGGGTCGGTATTTGGCCGAGAGTTCTAAGTTCCCCTAACGGGTTGCCATGCATGTCCGATTATGATTATTGGTCATATATTTAATTAAGTCCAGTTTAGAGTGATCAATCATTTCATGAAAATCATACAATACATGCTAGAGCAACAAACAGAATCATAGCATCACCCATAATCAAACACATGCACACCTCCAACTATCTAACAAGCACAACCAAGCATAATCTCAATCCCCCCAAAATACAGTATTGTATTAATCCAAACTTACCTCGACTCCTCGCTCACTCACTCGAGATCCGATTTGCTCAGGCTATCGCCGATCATCCCTATAACACAAACGTGGTTTCAGTTTTCATATAATTATTATAGGTTCATTTTATCCTATAACGCTTATTGTTAGGTTTTGTTTAGGGTTTAATATGCCTAATTATCTAGGTCTTAAGTATTTTATAATTATTCTAGGTTTGGGGTTAGGTTCGGGTTCGGTTTTCACATCGATATCTAAATTAGGTTCTAATTCGATTTCTAAGTAATGTTTTATATTCCAACCCTACAAATTCGTTTCAACTCATAATGTGAAATTAATCACATTACTTCTCGATCTCCTAAATATCATTATTACCCTTAATCAGTATTTTATTTCATCCGGTACACTTATATCCTTATTAGTATACCGAATTTACTCCTGATATGAGAAATTTTTACATTTTTCATATAATTACATAAATTCAAGTTTCTTATCAAATTTATTATATATCCTTATTATTTATATAATATCAATTTTTATCCTAACATTTTCTATTTATTATATTTTCAAAAATTACATATTATGCATTATTGCCTATTATGTACATAATGCATTTCTAATATTTCTATCACTTTAATTACCATCCCTAAACATCAATTACCATTTCAAAATATCTAAATTCATCCTAAATCAGATTTTACTCCTAATTTTCCTAATTTACAAAATTAACTTAAAGTTAACTATTTTTCCTTATTAATCATTTATTATATAATTAACCTAATAATTACATCTAACACCCTAAATGCTACATGTATCATACTATATCAGATTTCAAAATCTTAAAACATATAATTATTCACTAAATCAGTAATTAATCATTTAATTACTTAATTAACCCTAAATTACCCATTTTATGCCTCATTTTAGGGCCTAAAAATTATCTAAAAAATTAGAAAACTAATTTTTGAAAACGGGCTTCATAGCACTATTCTATATCATCTAAGTAATCTACACAAAAATTTTGGGCTCGAAACTATACTCCTAAGGTCATTTATTTTTAAATCGAAACATGCTCGATTTTGCATGATTTCTTAAGGATCCTATATCACGAGACATATTTTCATCAAAATAATATTTTTCCTAAGAACTAAATACAAAAATATTCTAGAATAACAAATTTCATAATTTTATAATAATATTTACTATTTATACAAAATTACACAAAATCGGGCTGGTAATCGAACTCACCGATTTGGGTGGCTCCGGCCACCGTCGATGTCCATAGGTATGTTGGACCACCTAGGCGTTTCCACTACCGTGTGGTGGTGGTGGCCTTCCACTCCCAGATTCCCGTCGGGTCTGGGTTATCCTTTGTGGCCCTAATTGCATAGTTTTCCTTTTCTTTTTTTTTTTCTTTGTTTTTTCTCTCAATTTTCGAGTCTCTCTATTTTTCTCAAATCCCTAACTGTCCAAAGGAGTTCTTTGAATTTTTTTCCTATTTATAGACGTTTAGGGAATTTGTTGTGCATTAAATTAGATAAGACAATTGCCTTATCCTTTAATTTTTTGCTTTTGTGTTGTCTTAATTTAATTGACCGATTTTTTCTATTTTTTCCCAGCTTCCACGACCCAATTCTGGATCATTCCTTATTTTTCCTGATTTTTCCTTAATTAATTATGAATTTTTTTAATTATTTAGTATTATTTTGGCACATTACGCTTATTTTAAGTAATTACGTATATTTCTACATACATGTAAATTCATATATAGTAAAAATAAATATTCCTCAATATTATTTAGGTTATTTTTTTATTTTTAGTATACATATAATTTATCTCTAGTGATTCGTTTATTATCAGAATACATTTTACGCATTTTCGATAAATAACGATTTATACACTTAAAATTTAGAATTTTTATATTCTTTTATTTTATTGCTTATTTTCTTAAATTCAAACTTACAGGATCAGTTTACTAATATTTCTAACTTTACTTTATAATTTAGGCTCGATCGGGTCTTTCAACCGATCGAAACCTCGGATTACTTAGTTGTGGGGTTTACACTCTCCTCCTCCTTAGGTTCCTCATCAGTACTTTCTAATTTTAGCTTCAAGACATCCCCCTTAATGATTATAGTCCTTCTGTTTAAGCACTAAGCAGCCATATATTCAAACCCTTGGTACTTGAAGCACTTGATTTGGCTTGTCTTCCTACAAGATCCTTATCTTTTTCTCATAAGTTCAGGTCAGTACATCACTGTCACATCGGCCTTTCTACTTAGCTCAGGCATTTACCTTTTGGGTTGATACAATACTTAATTGAGCTCGATGACTTCCTTATCTTGGTTGGTTAGTCGGCAATCTAGTCAGTACTTTGCTTTTTCTTTGCCTCTCTACTCATTAATCTATTCTAATGGTTTCATTTATTGTGGTAAATTGTTAGAGTTCCACAATGTCTCGAATTTCGCCTCTCGATCTAGTAAGGAACCTAGAGATTGTTCGTGCTGATAGTTCCTCCACTTCACATCGAATCATAAGCATTTGGAATTCTTAGACATACTTATCAACTATTCAGCCTCCTTATCTTAACTCCTAAAGCTGAATAAAAGTATCTTACTGATAAGTATCTGGCACAAATCTGTTTCTCGATATTCTTTTCATTTTAAGCCAAGTATTAATCTTTCAGTAGCCTTTTTGCCTCCTTATAGCCTAGAAATTCTTCTACTGCATGGCAACATATCCGGAGAACTCAACAGCAGTCGTTCTCACTTTCTCGTAATCTTCGTACTAATAATAGTCAAAACATGCTCCACTTCTCTTCCCATTCTAAACATTCATCAACACTTCTAGACCTATTGAAACTCAAAATCCAAAGTTTTACATGGTTAGAGGCTCTAGGTACTCGCACTCGCTCATCTTCTTCATAATACTCTTTTTCATCTTCTTCCAAATTTCCTAAGTCAATCCTTTTTCTTACTCGTCTGCCTGCTCCTCTACCTCGAACTTATCGAGCTAGGTTTTGACTTCTTGCAGGTTAAGCAGCTTGTGGGGTGTTAAGTGTGGCTTCAGTAAGTCGATAAACCAACGCGTGAATAGCTTAGGTTAAATCTGCTAAGAGGTTAGCTACCTAACAAGTCTTTTGTCAGTACTTCTTGGAGTACCCTAAGATTGTTGACCATGGTAGACAATATCGCTGTTACCATCTCTAACCCAATATCAACACTTGGATCCGTCATTTCTCTAAACCAAAAACTATACAGCTAGCAAACACAACAGCTAAGATTAACACAATAACTTGCTCTGTTTCACATGCATAAAACAGAGTATAAATAAAACTTCGAAACAAACTACAACTCAAGTGAAACCTTCGTTTTGATACTAAAGTGGTGTGAACTATGACTAAGAATGGATAAGGCCAGTCACTGAATGGGTCCAATCTTGCCAAAAGCTTGAAAAGGAGTGGTAAGGAGTATGCAAACGAACAAAAGAAAATGAAAAGTAAGTAAACCCATGAATAGTTTCGATGGATATAGCGCATTAATGGAACTTTTGAGGACACATGGCATAACTCAATATGATGCATGAATCGGTTCGATGGGGTTACTCGCTACTTAATCTTGCTAAAGAGTTAGAATAAGATTGAAATGAGAGTAAACAAAACAATATTTATAAAAGGAAAATGTCAAGTGTATTAATGTTAATCCGATAATCATTACAGCTACAAATACAAGGGGTATTTATACCCAAGAATCTAAGGTAATATGCTTAAAAAAGAAAAGACAAAAAGGGTATAGTCTTAAAGAAGTAATGTATAAAGTATACAGAGAGTAAAAAAGAATATTCACGGAAAAAGTAATGATTTTAATAGCAGATTCTAAGAGTGGTCTCGAGCACGTGGCAGTAATGCATTGGTGGTGCTATTGGAGGGTGTAGACAAAGTGGTACTAGCTGGTTAGGTGACTGAGCACGAGTTCCACACAATCGCCAGTTCGTCTGAATAGGGGTGGATGAAGATTCGTGTAAGGCAGGACTCTCAGCTTCTTGGAAATAATGATGCCGAGCAAATAGTTGGGCTAGACAAGATCGAACCGGTATACGAAGTGTAGCTGTAGCCGGAGCATTCTTCTAATCAGCACATGATTTCTAAGAGATGGCAAGCCATTCAACTCGGCATGAAAAGTTGGTTAGCAATGAGATACTCGGCCTCAGTAGGAGTTTGTTGGAGTAGAAGGATTCGCATTGCCAATCCCTCTAGTCCTTAGGCTCGGCTATAAGTCAATGGTCCAATAGCCTGATTCTCATCGCTCCCTATACTTATGCATACATAAACCTTATTCTTATGGAGATGAACAAATTAATGGTATCTTATGTCATATTTAATAACTAAAACAGTTAATTAGATAAACATATAGGGATTCTTGAAGGGGGACAAGAGAACAACCAAGTTTACGAGCAATCGAATTACAAGTAAATAGGATCAATACTTCACCATGCTTTGGAGTATTGCTTAAGAATACTTAGAGACCTTAGTATGTTTCTTCTTTGCGATTATAAGTTATTAGTCCACGTATGTGCAGTGCGTGAGTTTGATTATTGTACAGTTTTTATGGAGTGCTGGATTATATGTATTGGTTGTTTTTATGGTATTACTTGCTTTAGGTTATATGAAATTGCTTGATCACCCTCAAAGTATTCTAACAAAAACTCAACCTAACTACTAACTTGACTTGCATCATAACCCATAAAGGGGAAACAATTAAGATTCTCAGGCCAAACACCGACCCTTCAATGAGGATAGTAGAAATGATCATTTTCCTACCCTTAGTCGAACTAAGTGACATAAGAGGAGATCATGGCAAGGCTAGGGACCGTAGTTTGAAGGTAGTCTTGGCCGGAGCGTGTTTCTCCATTGTATAAGTCCTGATTTGGTTTCAATTCACATAGTGCGAGGTATGAAACTCCTCAAAACCCAAATTAGAGTAAGCGTAATTTCTCTAATCTCATGGTAACCGGTCGATGTCATATGATGGCATTTACTTGAACATGTATTGCGTTTAATTAACCTTGCTTGAAAATCTTGGTTGTTTGATGATAGATATGTGTTATTATCTCCATCTCACTTACTAACCAAGTTGTTACTCATTTACTTACAGCTATTTTGTAAGTTTCCCAATAGAATCACCAGTATTACTCTAAGTTTTAGAAGATTAGAGAATGAGGTTAAAGTGTAAGATTCAAGATTAATGGGTTGAAATCTTATTTATTTATCAATTTTACTAACTTATAGGGAAACTAATAAGGTTTCTACTAATGACCCTCTAGTTGTTAACTGTTGATATTGCTACTATACTCTGTAAACCTGTAAACTTTTATAAACCATTTATTAATTGCTTTATTTTTTTTAGACCAATTTACTTCTTTAAGACTTTTTGTTATGAAAATTTTGTACTCAAAATGATTTAGACAACTTGATCTTCTCAGTCAGTTGAGCCACAAATTTATTTTCCAAAGCTATTTTGAAAAATTACATAACAGGTTGATATCTATTAGACTTAGAATTGGATAGGATAAAGCAATGAAATGGTAAACGCTAGCAGCTAAAGAGACTAGCTTCTAGCAGCTAAAGAGACTAGCTTCTAACTTAAGGTGATTTATACAATGGAGCTATTACATTTGGGGCATGACAGTTTTGAGTGGTATCAAGTACCTTAAATGATTTGTGAAACCCAGCTAAACTTGTAGCTAAGACCTTACACTTAAATGTAGTGCAACCATGTGAGTTATCTGTTCAAGCAAAGGATAACCTTCATACTCTAGTAACTAGATTTCAAGTATTGATTTTAGGGTATTTCGAAAAATGGTCCAATAGAGCTAATATTCCATGACTTAGTTCAGAAAAAAATAATAATAAATTAATTAAACAAAGTGACCCCCTAGAGTTTGTACCTCAAAATATATTTTATTTTATTTTTATATAAAAAAAAAGAGAAGCTAAAATTGCACCTAAGTTCTTGGTACTAAGATAAGTGTACACAGATTATTTTGGTTGAACAATACATACACTAGTGTTGTTTAGATTAAGTAAATGTAAACAAGTAAATAATTAAAGAAATCCACTTGAATCTATAAGAAGCAAGTGGAAATTACTGGCTATTGTGCATGCAAGTAAAAGTATATTGTTATGCCTTATAATAAAGGTGATAGGATGAATAATAAACTAACATATATCTATGTATATGATGTACTAGCCATTAAATATATTAAAAGATATTATTTATTTGACTTAAAGAATTTTAACCAAATAAATCCTACATGGTTTGCTCTTGGAACATAGCTGGAAGTCTTTTACCACAAGTAATATTATTATAACATTAGTTATAGAGGGATATCCCAATCATCCTTAGATGATGGAATGCATATGTGGCATAAAACAAATAGTGGGCGTGAATCATTATGAAGTAGCTCAACAAAGAGACACTTTGTCGATGGACAATTAGGAAAATAACCTGTGGCAAACTTTTACATGAACACCTAAACTGTCTACTATGACCATCAGCTGGGAGGAAAAAGAAAAAGAGAGAGAGAGAGAGAAGAAGCACGGCAAGGCACTGCCATAGATTTTCTTTAGTTGTCACATATCCCATGAAATGGAAGATAACAAGGCAAGATTATTGAGTGAAGGGGGAAGAATATAGAAGGCCATGTTTAGAAATTGGCATAGGAGGTAGGGTATTCGAGAACAGAATCGGATGATTTCGTAATTGGATGCAACGGTCATACAATTGGTAAGCCTTACTTTAACCCTTCCTTGTCCTTACGATATCCTTACATACTATAGTTTCAACTAAAGGCTATGTAGAGATTTATGTTGATTGTGAATTATCATGGAAATATTATAATGCTATAAGCAAATGGTCTTTTGTGCATTTAAGTGGGATTATGAAAATATTATCTTATGACTATGTATCTAAAACTTGACCATGACCTTACTAGTAGAATTTACGTTTCAATACGATCACCACAACATATCACAGGTAATATTTGGTCAACACATCCAAGAGATAGATGTCGCTACGTCTTTGTAACTAAAGTTGTAGATTTTCTAATATATGCCTTTGTCATTTTACAAATGGGGAGTTATATGGAGCTTTCCTTAGAATAAGGGTTGAACAATGATTAGAGAGGTTGTTTGGTTACCAATCTTCAAAAGTAGGATGAGAATATGGGAAACTTAGAGAAATAAGAGGAATTTGAGTAGATCAAAGGATATAGCAAAGCATTCATTAAGTAAATATCATATTAAAAACTACTCAAAGGTTAAATGAAAGGATGTTTATAAGCAACTTTCAACTAAGATAGACTCCGAGTCTCGATTAGAAGGTATTTTTAAGCACTTTAAAATTAGTCAAACTCAGGGGATGCTTCAGAAGAATACTAAGAGGATTTGGGATGAATATCATACTAAGAATAAGCTTAGAAGTTAAGTTAGAAGAAGACTTATATGTGAGTTGTGACCACATTGGAGCTTAGAGACTAAACTATGAAGCAAGTTGAACTTGGAGGGTAGCTAAGAGGGTATGCAGATGGAAATATGTGAATGTGAGCACTCAAAAGCTGCTTCAGATGGTATTCCATGAGAAGTATAGAGTACATATTAAGCTCAAAGGTTGATCCAAAGGATAATTCTATGATAAACCTTAATTCTAATATAGCTCAGAGGATGATGCAGAAGCTTTCCAGTTTGAAAACTCCATTTATAACTTAACTTAGATCATAGTTTAAAGGGTGTCAGAAGGTAAATTTCATTTATGAAATGATTCTAACTTCCTATACTTATACATACATAACTTATAAATTGAGTTCCAAATCAACCTAATTCTTATGGGGATGAACAAATTAATGGTATCTTATGTCATATATAATAACTAACATAGTTAATTAGATAAACATATAGGGATTCTCGAAGGGGGATAAGAGAACAACCAAGTTTATGACCAATCGAATTCCAAGTAAGTAGGATTAATACTTTACCGTACTTTGCAATATTGCTTAAGAATACTTGGAGACCATAGTATGTGTCTTGTTTATGATTGTAAGCAATTAGCTTATGTGTGTGCATTGCATGAGTTTGAATATTGTACTATTATTATGGAATGCTGGATTATATGTATTGGTTGTTTTTATGGTATTACTTGCTTTGGATTCTATGAGATTGCTTGATTACCCCAAAAGCAATCTAACGAAAACTCAACCTAACTACTAACTTAACTTGCATCACTACCCACTAGAGGAAAAAGGTTAGGATTATCGGCCAAATACAAACCCTTTGATAAGGATAGCAAAAATGATTGGATTTAAGAGTTGGAACTAAGAGCTGTGTAGGGAGGCTAAACGAAGCTAAGGTTTGTCGAGATCAATTATTGGTTGGTAAAATGAAAATTTCTACTCCCTTTCATGCTACTTCATTCATTTCTATAAGTTTACACTCTATGGTCATGTTATGAGAAGAAGCAATTTTCTAACCATTTTTTGTAAGTCTGAAGGGTTGAAGCCACAATTACTATCGTGTTGTTTTTGCTTGTTAAGATTTTAGGAAAAAGTAATGTTAAGGATGCTATTAGATTTTTCCTCTCACTTTTCTATCTATTGATTTTTCATGATGTGTTGCGATATTTACCCCTTCAAATTTTCTTCCTTTATGTATCATCATCACGATTAGTACATGGCTTTATATCCTCTAATATGGGTCTTTACAGAATAGCACACATAGCAACCAATATCATACGATCTAGTGGTGGGTACAAATTGTAAGATGGCTCGAAAAACAAATGAAGGTCAAAGTTTAAGCAAGGAGCCTCGTGCATTACTTAGGACATGACGTACTAACGCCTCACATGAACTTAAGCTACACTTGATATGATGCACAAGTGTAACCGGAGGTCATTTGCTATCAGTTCATACTCAAATAACCTAAATAAGAGTAAGGAGAGCAAGTAGAAAATACTTAGCTCAAAAAAGGAAAGTTTTGTGTTCAATATTCTTTAATGATGCGACCGATACAAAATACAGGATTTATATGACCTAATTAAAGCATGTTTTAAGTTATTATAAACTACTAAAAAGATTCCCACTAGAAAAAGGAAAAATTCATATCATACAAAGGCAATTTAGTAATCAAAACAAAAAGAAATATCCTTCGCTAAGGATGGTATGGATGTTAGAGAGAGGGATACGTGTCAACCACTTAATTTTATGGTCCAAATAGTTAATGAGTGCTGAGTAGAGCTTACTAACTCAGCCTCAGGTTGATAACTCTATAGGTTAGAGTCTTGGAGAGCATTTATTCTGAAAGTAAGAACTTGATAGCTTAAGCTCGATAGGTTGGCTCAATAATGGGTCAGCTTGAGCTAAGATACCTGTCAGCTTAGAAGCAAGCGAGTTCAATGTTCAGCTCTGATGGGGTTTGACAACATTAGTAGGATCTTCTTCTTTTACTTGTGAAATAGTGATCGAATTAGGGGAGCTCGAAAGATAAGCTAGGTTGGCTCAAAAGAACTTCTCTTCTTCTAGGCTTAGGTCCATCTAGGTAGTTCAGTGAACTAAAAAGGCAACTCCATAGCTTCGGAACCCCTTCATTGGCCCTTGATTCCTATCATCCCCTTCCCAACTCTTTGAGATTTAAGATTAAATCTTAGTTAGGTTCAAGTGGCTTGTCATTAGGGAAATATAGGTGAAGATTAGCAATGTTAAAGGTGTCAGAGACTCCATATTCTTTAAGTAGTTCTGCTTTATAGGCATTAGGGTTGATCTTCCTGATCACTTTAAAAGGTCCATCTACTCTTTGGGATAATTTTTTTCCTTAGGTTGGGGAACTAATCCTTATTGAAGTGAATCCAAACTAAGTCTTTGAGTTGAGACTCTTTAGTTTTTCCTCCTCGACCTTTCTTTTTAAGCTTAGAAGCAACTCAATTCAAATGGTCCATTACCTTTTGGTACATTTCTTGGATAGCTTCTATCCTTTGCGCAGCTTGTTGATCCTCAAGAGGGTTGGATTGGGATATTTGATCGAGTGGGAGCTGAAGGTTATATCCATATGCAACCTCGAAGGGTGATTTCTTTATGACCCTATAAGCAGTCTTATTGTATGTGAACTCAATTATAAGTAAGCATATGTCCTAATGAGTTATATTTCTTCCAATTGCAACTCACAGTAAGGTTCTTGAGGTTTTGTTGATGACCTCAGTTTGTCCATTTATTTGTGGGTAGTAAGACATACTGAATAGTAAGTCGGTCCCCAATCACTTTCAAAGGGTCTTCCGGAAATGGCTTAAGAACATAGGATCTCGGTTAGATACGATGGTTCTTGGCATTCTATGCAGCTTAACTACTTCTTGCAAAAAGAAAGTAAATATAGCTGAAGCATCGTTAGTTTGATTACATGGAATGAAGTGTGCCATCTTACTAAAGTGATCTACGACCACCATAATGGAGTCCTTCCCACGAAACGTCCTCAGTAAACCCAATACAAAGTCTATACTCAAATCGAATCATGATTTGGTCAAGATTGGTAATGGAAGATATGCCCTTCTTCGGCTCAGCTCTTTGCTCAACAGCATGTCACACATCTCTCTAGTACAAACTGTATGTCTTTTTTCAACCTTGGCCAAAAGAATCTTTAGCTAAGCACCTCATGAGTTCAAACCTTCCCAAAATGACTAGATAATCTTCCTCCATTTGCCTTATGCGTTAGTAAATCTCTTATGGAACATGTTGGAATACATAACTTTCCTTTCCTAAACAAGTATCCATCCTCCCTATAATAACCATCAGTCTACATATATTTGATTATAATTCGATTAATGGCTCAACTGTCTACATATATACTCTATGTGGCATCTTTCTTTGGCATTAATATAGCTGAGAAAACGCATAGGCTTAAGGATTATCTTACATATACTCCTTTCATTAGCTCATCTACTTGCCTCTAAAGCTTGGCAACTTATTCGAGGTTTAGCCTATATGCTAGCTTGTTTGGTAATGTAGCTCATGGCTACAAATCTATCTCATGCTCGATCCCTCTGATCAGAGGCAAACCTTCTGGTAATTCATTAGGGTGCTTGGTGGGTAGTTCAACATTTAGATTCCTCATTTTAAGCAACTCTCTGACTACCAGATAGGTTGACTCTCCAATTCATCTCTTGAAAACTCGATACGAGTTATTATTAGGGTTTCCTTCTTTAAGGCTTAGCTAAGTTGAACTTGCATAGTCTTGACTTATTCAGTAAACATGAGAGTCAATCTCACCGTCCTACCCTCATGTTCAAAAGAATAAGTATTCTTCTTTTTGTTGTAGATTACATATTAGTCAAACATCTAAGGTCTTCCCAAAAGAATATGTGAAGCACTCATAGGTAATACATCATAAAGTACTTCATTTCGGTATTTTCTAATGCTGATTGGAACTATTGTTTGCTTGGTCACCTGCAAGGCTCCTTTATCACTAATCTAATGCAGCTTATAAGGCTTAAGGTAAGGTATGGTTGGCAATTTCAACTGTTGGACCATGAAGGCAGATGCCGCATTTATGTAACTACTGCTGTGGACAATAAGAACACATAACATCCCATTAATCGTACATCTAATGTGGAATAAGTTCTTACGTTGTTCTTCCTCAAGTACTAGGCTCACACTCATAACTTACCTTAGGACCATCGTAGTAAGCATGAAGTTACCCTCTTCATTGTAAATAACCTCATCCTCTTCGAACTGGTTAGCTAGTTCAGATCCCTTCAGTTCTTCAACTTTCTTGTCAATACTATCAACTTTAATGGTTGGCATTTCTCCCTTGATTACCATTATCCTTCTATTTAGGCACTAGGTTACCATATGTCTAAACGCTTGATACTTAAAGAGCTTAATTTCACTTGTCTTCTGACCAGAACTCTATCCTTTCTCAAACTTCCTCAAAACTTCTTTCTCTTTTACTTAAGTAGTTGAAATAAGTTGGACATCAGTAGCCTTACTTGGTTTCGATCGCACAAGTTTGCTCAAAATGAATTAGCTAGGGGTGGATTGACTAATAGGAGCTTGGAATCTACTCCTTCATTGTCGCTCCATCCTTTGAGCAGCTTAGATTGCTTTTTCTAATGACCCAGTATCTTTGGTTTGAAGAATATCACCTATTTCATACTTCAACCTACTAATAAACCTAGAGATAGTTTGGCCTTCTGGCTCTACAACGTCACATCGAATTGTCAACATTTGAAACTCCTTTACGTAAGCATTAACACTTGATCCTCTTTACCTCAACTCTTGCAACCTTTTGAATGCATCTTGTAAATAGTAGCTTGGAACAAATCTCCTTTTCATCACTCTATTCATCTCTTCTCAATCTCTAACTTCTCTTTCTCCTTCTCTTCGTTGTGTAGCCTATAAATTCTTCGATCATAGGGCGACATATCCTATGAATTATAAGATAGTAAGCCTTACATCTGCATTCTTAGGAACTTCATGACACTCAAACTACTTTTCTATCGTGTCAACCGGTTAAGATAGTCCTCAGCATTACCATTACCAGAGAAACTTGGGATTTGTAATCTCAGCCCTTCTATGCTAGGAGCTCGTACATTTCTTTCCTTGGGTTCATAGTGTCGTTCTTCCTCATCATCTAACTCATCATCCTCTTCTTCTATTTCCTCCAATATAAGCCTTCTCTAATAATTCTATCCACTCCTTCAACTTAGGGTGGTCACATTGGGAAATTAGATTAGCCAGCTCTACCAGTACCTCTCTCAAGTAGATCATTCGTTCAGCCTTTATTTAGATCATCTCTAGCTCCCTACATATCTTCATTTATAATAGTCACCAGGTTGATGAACCTGTCTAGTCTCTCATCTCCAAATTAAGGTTTATAACTTCCTTGTCGTCTAAGCCCATTTCGAGCACCACTCTCGTGGTTTCCGACAGTTCCTTGAACACTAGAGTTCAACATTGTTTGATAATTTCAATATACTAACTCATCTAACTAAATTGACTAAACATACTCTAAAACTCTTCCTTAGATAGTCAACTCGATAGATTGTACTCTAACTACTACTAAAATAACATTAATAATGCCCAACACGGTTGTAAACCAACAAAAACCACACACTCTGTTTTAGAAGTACCGAAATAAGGGAATATATAGCATTTACTTCTACAACCTGGAACATTACTCCAATACTCACTATAGCTGCAAACAACTTCTTTAACACTTCTCAAGTCTTATCTAACTAACTACACATGGTGTACGATAGTAAGATACTCAAGAACACAAAATGTTAGAAACTTACTTAAACATAACTGAGCTTTGATACCAAGATGATATGGGTTACCTGGAAAGAGCACGCATAGCAACCGATATCACACGATCCAGGGGTGGGTATGAACCGTAAGATGGCTCGAAGAACAAATGGAGGTCAAAGTTTGAGCAGGCAGCCTCGTGTACTGACGTAGGATATGACTCCCTATCGTCTCACTTAAGCTCCAGTTACACTTGATATGATGTACAAGTGCAATCGGAGGTCACTAACCACTAGTTTATGCTCAAATGGCCTAAATAAGAATAAGGAGAGCAAATAGAAAACACTTAGCTCAAAAAGGGAATTTGTATGGCCTAATTAAGGTAAGTCTTAGGTTATTACAAATTACTAAAAAAAATCTTACTAAAAAGAGGAAAAGTGCATACATACAAAGGTAATTTAGTAAGCAAAACAAAAAGTAATATTCTTCACTAAAAATAGTATGGATGTCAAAGAGGGGACATGTGCCGACCCCTTAATTCTATGGTCTAAATGGTTAATGAGTTCCATGAGTGCCAAGCAAAGCTAACTAACTCGACCTTAGGTCAGTAGCTTAATAAGTTGAGGGCTTGGAGAGCACTTGTTTTGAAAGTAGGAACTTAGTAACTTGAGCTTGGTAGGTCAGCTCGACAATGGGTTAGCTTGAGTTTAGACACCTTTCAACTCGAAAGTAGGCAAGTTCAATGTTCAACTCTAATAGGGGTTAGCAGCATCAATAGGATCTTCTCCCATTACTTGTGAAATATTGATCAGATTGGGGGAGCTTAGAAGATAGGCTAGGTCGACTTGGAGGAACTTTTCTTCTTCTAGGGTTAAGGATTAAGTCCATTTGGGCAACTTGGAAGACTAAAGAGGCGAGTCATCAAGCTCGAAGCCTCGTGATCAGCCCTTTATTCCTATCATCCTCATTCAAACCCAGTATGTTTCTGCAAGTTTATGTAGTAACAAGGAAACTTTATTATTATTGTTTGGAATAGAAAAATCCAAATAGCATTTACTTTCATTTTAAGCCATTACACAACAACTAGCATCTACATTATGTCATCAGTATATGAACTTCATATGAAGTTTTAGCAATGAATGTAAATCCTAGCTTATGGTGTGTGTAATATGTTATGAACATGGGAAGATCCTCTATTTAGTTGTAGTTCTCATAACTGATATGGATTTGTTGACTAGAATGTTGGTTATCATGCATGTTCATGGTGGCTTAAGGATTAGGCTTTGTGAACATATGAGTATTAAAAGGTTTATGATGATGAACAAATCATTAGTTGGAATTTGGAGCTGCAAGACTTATCTTAATCTAAATGCTTGTGAAATAGGTCAAATCTTTTTTAATTGGTAGTGATTTTGGTGGGGAAACCTCTCCATTTGAAACAATACTTGCTGTCTTTATCATTGGTAATAATGATTGTTTAGTAATGATGCCACTTTCCTCCTTTTCTTTGATGATGGATGTATCATATAAGATACTCGTGTCTAAAGGTTGCAAATATCTCTCTTCATATCTATAACTTTATTCTCTATACCTTAGTTTCTGGTGGTGAAATAGTTACATTTTTTCTTAAACTAGTTTCTTTATCAATTGATGTGGCTAATCCAACTAATCTTCTTAAGTTTGGCTTTAAGCTAAAGAGAAATTACCCCCTGAGGTACTTAGGCATTATTTTAGAGCATTGAATGCATATGTTATGATTGTGAAGTAGGTTTCTCATATATAACTTTTCCTTCTTGGTCGAAAACCTATCAATAATCATCATTTATTTTAAACTACATATCAATATACCGATGTTCTTATCATAGTTTTGTTAATTTTTCACAACAGATTTAGGGCCTTATGGACTGGTCTTAACCTAAATATTGTTGCAAACCGTGACCAAGAACAGACAAGACTGATCACTGAATGAGTTTAAGCTTGTCGAAAGGTTGAAAAGGGAGTGATGGGGAATGTACGAAAGAACAAATGCAATTGAAAAGTAAGCAAAAACCTATAAATATCTTGATGGATATGACGCATCGAGGACTCATGGCCCAACTCAATATGACGTACGAGATGGTCCAGTGAGGTTACTTGCTACCTAGCCTTGCTTAAAGGTTAGGATAAGAGTGAGATGAATGTAAACAGAACAGTGTTTACAAGAGACAAATGTCCAATGTATTAATGTTCAATTTGATTTACAATTATAAGTACAAGGGATATTTATATTTGAGAATTTAGAGTAACATACCTAAAAAGGAAAAAACAAAAAGGGTATTACCCCTAAGAAGTAATGTACAAGAATACAAAAGGGTAAAAATGAATATTAAAAAAATAATCATTAGTGTAACAGATTCTGTGTGGACTCCTATACACGTGACAAAGATGTATTAGTGATGCCATTAAAGGATTTAGATAAAAGAGTACGGTCAAATGGTTTATTTGAGCAGTGGTGGCTATTTCAGTCTAGAGAGTCTCTCTCTCTCGATATCTCGACAAGCGTGATACTGAATAAGTGGTTCGCTCAGGCTTGACTGAGTAAGCGTACATGGTCTAACAAGTAGGCATTCTAACATTCAACACACAATCTCCAAGAGATGGGAAGTCATGCAGCTTGGCTTGTAGAGTTGCTTGGCAAAGAGATACTCGGCCTAGGCAAGAGTCAATTGGAACTAAAGGATCCGTGTTACCAGTCCCTCTAGTCCTCGAGCTTGACATAGAATCAATGGTTTAGTAACCTGATTCCTACCATTCCCTCTAGGTTAATTTGGATTTAGGATCAAATCTGTACAATCTTCGATCAACTCTCTGTTAGGGTGATAGGGACTAAGGTCGATAATGTTGAAGATGTTGGATATCCCATAATCTTCGAGCAGCTCCAATATGTAGGCATTATCATTGATCTTCTGGAGGATCCTGAAGGGTCCTTTAACTCTTATAGATAATTTGTTTCTCCTTTTACTCAAAAACCACTCCTTGCTGAGCTGTAGCCATACCAAGTCTCCTTGCTAGAATCTTTTAGTCATCTTACCCTTAGCCTTCTCTCATATTCTTTTGGTAGCTTCGTTAATGCGCCGAGTGACTTTGTCATAGATGTACTGAAAGGCTCTAACTCTTACATCTAGGTCTTCTTACTCAGATTCTAGCATGGGCGTGTAATTGAGGGGCAATACGGGATTAAAATCATAGACAACTTCAAAGGGGGTCTATTTGGTGGTGTCATATACTGTCCAATTGTAAATGAATTCATCCACTGGTAAGCAGACGTCCCAATTGGGTAAGTTCTTGCCTACTGCAACTCAAAGCAATGATCTCAAAATACAATTAACTACCTCTATTTGGCCATCAGTTCGGGGGTGACAAAAGGTATTGAATAGCAGTTTAATCCTCATCTAACGCCACAAGGTTTTCTAGAAATGGCTCAAGAACTTTAGGTCTTTATCGAATATTATACTTCTCGACATGCCATGTAACCATATAATCTCCTACAAGAAAAGAGAAATAATATTCGAAGCATCATTAGTTTTGGCGCAAGGCACAAAGTATGTTATCTTGCTAAATCGATCCATGACAACCATTACAAAATCTTTGCCTTGGGTAGTTTATGGTAATCCAAGGATAAAGTCCATACTCAACTAAGTCCATGGTTTTGTCGGAATAAGTAAAGGCATTGCTTTCCCTTGTTAGGCTTGGCATTTGGCCTTCTTGCATACGATACAGCTTTCAATAATTTAGTATACATCTCGCCTCATTCTCAACTAAAAGAATCGACCACTCAACAATTCATATGTCCTTTTCTCCTTAAAATGTCTGGATAGTCCTATACTGTAGGCTTCCTTGATTAGCAAATCTCATAATGAACAAGTCGGCATGCATAATTTTCCCTCTCGAAACAAGTATCTATCTTCCACACAGTATTCGTGTACTGTTCTTCCATCTACACATATTGCAAACACGGGTCTAAAGTGTGGATCCCTAGAGTACTACTTTTTTATGCTTACAAACATAAATAATCTGGTCTACGGTTCACTTAGGAGTGCATGTCTTCTAGAAAGAGTATTAATAACTACATTGCTCTTTTCTTGTTTATATTTTATTACAAAATTGAATCTTTTAAGGAATTCAGCCTATCTCGTCGTCGCTTCAATTACTTGGTCTGACTTCGAAGGTACTTAAGGGACTCATGGTTAGTATAGATGACAAACTCTCTCGGTGATAAATAGTGCTGCCATATTTGTAGTACTCGGATCAATGCCAAGAGTTCTTTATCATACATAGAGTAATTTAATTGAGGTCCTTTGAGCTTCTTACAATGGAAGACAATTGGTCAACTTTCCTGCATTAAGACAGTACATATTCTAATACTTGATACGTCACATTCTAGCTCAAATATTTTATTGAAGTAAAGTAAAACTAATACCGGAGCGGAGGTCAATCTTTCTTTTATCTCAGCAAAACTCTTTTGGTCCTGTCGCCGTAGCACTTATTGAGCTAACAAAGAAGAACACTGATAGAATGAAGCCGGTCCATGAAACTTCTCATATCAACACAAGTAGTAGGAGTCAGCTACTCGACGATTGCTTGGGTTTTCTTGTCATCCACTCGTAAGCCTCCTCCACTTACTACATAACCCAAGAATACCACTTCCTCCTAACAAAGGTAACACTTCTTGAGATTGTCGAATAATCTCTTGGAATGAAGAATATCTAGTACAACTCGAAGATGTTTACGATAACTCGGCATGTTAGCACTGTAGATAAGGATGTCGTTAAAGTATACTACAACACAATTCCCTATCAGATGTATCAGCTCGGGGCATTCAAAAAGCCAAAAGGCATGACCATCCATTCATAAAATCCATGTCTAAGTTGAGTCTTGAATGCAGTTTTCCACTCATCTCTTGGCCTTATGTGGATTTGATGGTAACCAGATTTCAAATCAATCTTGTTGAAAATCTTGGCTTCGCTCAATTCATCCAACATGTCTTTTAGCCCTGAAATAGGATACTTGTATTTGATCATAATCTTCTTTATGGCTCGGTTGTCTACACACATCTACTAGGTTTCATCCTTTTTTGGAAATTAAAGTGTTAGCATAGCACAAGGGTTGAGACTTTCCTTAATATACCTCTCTCTCTAGTAACTCATTGACTTGACATTGGAGCTCGAAAGTCTATTCAGGACTCATTCGTAGGCAGGCTTATTTGGCAACACAGTACCGAGTTTTAAATCAACGCAGTATTCTATACCTTGAATTGGGGGTAATCCCTTAGGTAACTATTTTTAGAATAAGTTGGCATATTCGCCTGACAACACTTTTATTTATTAAGGTAGTTCAATCTACTCCTTCATCTCTAATAGGTCAGATGCATTGGGGACTCGAGATCACTCTTCTCTAAAATATTCTTCCTCGTCCTCTTCATCCAGTTCTCTCGAGTTTATCCTTTGTCTTACTAGTCCATCTACTCTTCTACCTCGAACTTGTCGAGTTAGGTTCTAACCTATAACAGGTTGAGCAGCTTGTAGGGTGTTTTGCATAGCCTCTATTGGTTGGCAAGCCAACACATAAATAGCTCGAGTTAAATCTACTAAGAGATTAGTCACCTCATCAAGTTTCTCATCAGTGCTCTTAGGGGTTTTCTGAGACTGTCGGCTATGGTAGACAATTCCACTGTTGTCATCTCCAATACCAATGTTTATACTTGGGTAAATCATTTTCTCCATAGATTTAAAGCTCGAACTCTACAAATAGGTGATATGGAAAACACTTCTACAAAACAGAAACAGTAATAGCTAATAAGCATAATAATCAAACGAATACAGTAACTTACTCTATTTCACATATGCAAACAAAAACCTCTACTCTGATACCAAGATATTGTGAACCATGACCAAGAACAAAAAGGCCGGTTACTGAATGGGTCCAAGCTTATCGAAAACTTGAAAAGGAAGTGATGAGGAATATACGAAAGAACAAATGTAAATA
Organism: Lumnitzera racemosa; assembly: GCA_024138005.1. Lineage (NCBI taxonomy): Eukaryota > Viridiplantae > Streptophyta > Magnoliopsida > Myrtales > Combretaceae > Lumnitzera > Lumnitzera racemosa. The sequence goes on from JAMXBC010000007.1 coordinate 40,205,902, forward strand.
AAAAGTAAGTAAAAACCTACGAAGAACTTCAATGGATAGAACGTACCAATGGAACTTTTAAGGACTCACGACACAACTTGATATGACACATAAGGTGGTTTAACAAGGTTACTCATCGCCTAGCCTTGCTTAAGGGTTAAGATAAGAGTAAAATGAATCGAAGCAGAATAGTGTTTACAAGAGACAAATGTCAAGTATATTAATCTTCAATCTGATTTATAGCTACAAGTACAATGGGTATTTACACTCGAGAATTTAGGGTAACATACCTAAAATGGAAAAGAAAACAAGGGTATTATCCTTAAAAAGTAATGTATAAGAATAAAAAAAAGGTAAAATGAATATTCAAGAAAAATAATCATTAGTGTAACAGATTTTGTGTGGCTCCCGTACACATGGTGAAGATGTATTGGTGATGCCGTTAGAGGATGCAAACAAAAGAGTATGGTGAAATGGTTTGTTCGTGTAGGAGTGGCTATGTCAGTCCAAAGTCTCTCTCTCTCAGTATTTCGGCAAGAATGATGTCGAATAAGTGGTTATCTTGGTTTTGACTAAGCAAGCGCGTATGGTTTAGCAGGTATCTTGTCATTGTGGCATTCGGCACACAATCTCCGAGAGATAGGAAGTCATGTAGATTGGCTTACAGAGTTGCGTGGTAAAGAGATACTCAGCTTCAGTAGGAGTCAGTTAGAATAGAAGGATCCACCTTGCCAATCCCTCTAGTTTTCAAGCTTGGCTGCTGGTCAATAGTTTAGTAGCCTGATTCCCATTAAAATATAGCATGAAATGAAATTATAAATGTTACTGAATATATAAGTTATGATCAAGTGAAACGAGTGAGATCCTATTTTTCAGTTCCCTACATTGTGTTCTTCCATTAATAACTTTCAATTCCTGATGTCAAATATCATCTGCTGGTTTTGTCAAACTTATGCTGATGATTTTGATAATTCCACAGTTTAAATACAATGGTTTTACACATCCCTTAGTTGGACTAAGTATAGGTTTTTTATGGTATGAATTGGTTCTCCTATCAATATGCTAAGCATTCTTCTTGTTCCACATTTACATATATAGATTGTGTTGAAAATATAACCAAAGTTCCTCTCTTTTGATCATCAATCTATCACATATACTTTGCTCTCAATGCTAATTCATTTATCTCTTTTGAAGAACATTGCTTCCATTTGGAAATTTTATGTTCTCTATCACTTCTCTTTGGAAATTTGAATAATTGAAATGAGAGCTATGTAGTAACAGTGAAAAAATAATGATGATTAGGTTCTGCAATTACATTAATGCCCCACTTAGTTGAAAAAAGTTGTATGCAACAATCTACCAAAAAATACAAAGAGGGAAAAAAATCATTTTTATTTAGAAATAGTTGTATGCCACTTTACCATTGTTCTTTTTTTATCCTTTTTGCCTAGCAAGAAGCAAATTTAACTTATTGCAAAATATAAACAAGAGTATTGATTTCTTAGGTTTCAATTCTAAATCCTTTTAATCTAATTGTGGTGTATTATAATCAAGTTTCCTTTATTGTAGACCTTACAGCTTGATATTTTGTTTTCCTTTTCATTGGTTCAAAATATATACTCATATGAATGTAAGGTACCACCAATTTCATGATATATGATGAAACAACCCGGTCAAGTTAGTTTAATAATTTATTTAAGTAGTAAAAATTCTTTTGAATTGTATCACTAGAAACCATATTATAATAGAAAATTTTCTCAATTTATTAACCTTCAAGTAATTCTAGATTTACTCTAAAGTGTATCCTATAAAATAGATATTTGATTTTTGATTCTGATAATTTATTTTTCTATAACTCTTGTATTATGTATGTATTAAATAGATTAATTTTATTTTACATATAAAGTGTATATATTTTCTATTAGTATTATATATATTACAATATTTTTTATATATGACTTATTTTTCTGAATACTATTTATTCCTATTTTTGCTAATTCTTTATTTTCATATCTTAATTATAAACCTACCCTATATTTTAGAACATTCTAAAACACTCTAAACCCTATCCTAAACCCTACCCTAAAATTTCCCCACCACACTCCCCTTTCTATTTCTCTCTCCCTGTACTCGTAAATTCTTTCTCTCACTTGCCCCTCTAATTCTCTTTTCTATTTGTTAGCAAAGCCTCCACCCTCAATTCTTTCCTTCTCTTGCTTTGACCATAAATTCCCTTGCCTTTGAGTTTTTCTTTTCTCCTTATCAGACAACCCCCCTTTCTTGGATCAGTGCTTGGACCCCACCATCAATTTCCCTCCCCATTTCTCTTGCTGACTCTCAATCCTTCTTCCAAGCCCCATACGCACTAATCATTCTCACCCGCTTACCTTCTTCTTCCTCAATGTCGACCCTAATCCTAAAGTCCCCATCCTCATGCTATCTCCCCCACTCCATTCGTCTCTTCCATGCATGGAACCCCAATTCCCTTAAGGCCCTTTCTGAATTTCATCTCCTTAAGCTGAAGTCAGCCGACCTACTCCCACCCCCAAAATTTTCCCTCAATGGCATCGTTTTGAATTACGAACAACTTACTACAATTAAATTCCATGCTTTTGAACTTTTCCGGTAATTAGTATTTGTTAATTATTTGGGTATTTTTTCAAACAAATTGTAATTTATATATTTTTGTTTCTAATAGATTCATATTCAACATCGATTGGTATTCATATGGTATTTCTGTTCTGTCTCGGCTTTACTTTGCAAGTCAATTTGACTATCCTTTTTTGGTATTGCATACGTCATATATTATTTTTATTTTTCCGTTTCATTGTGAAAAGTAATTATTTTGTTATTATTTGATTCCTACTATAAATTTATTTATTGTCATTTAGTAGTATTATTCTTTTTATGGAAGGTACTGTTATCATTTCAGTCGTATATCGGAGTATGGGTATATGTGTATGTATGGGTTGATTCCTACTTTCTATTGTATGTAGAGTTGAGTCACTATTTTTTGGGTGTGGAGTTACATTAATACTCATATTATATTTGTACAATATCATGGATCGATTTGATTACGATAATTTTATTCTATTATGATTGCGACCTTAATTTATTATTATTATTGATGATATTATTATTGTTATATTATTTTTATTTCGTTGATTTTATGGTTATGTAGCGTATGATGTTAATTGTTTCGTTTTGTATAATTTGGATTCCTATTATTAATATATCTTTTCTTACGTACTTCTATAAGCCCTAGTATTATCTCATTAAATATGTATTATTTTATTATTATAACAATTAGTTATCTATTTTGATATCTTCATTATGTATCCACCTTATATTTTCCTCTTTATTTATATTTATACATATATATAAATCACACTTTAGGCTTAGAGAAATTAAATAATATTATATTAATATGTTAACTTTTTGTTCTATCGTATTATATATTCATATTATCTCCAATTTCCATTTTTGATTTATGATTGGATTTGATTATTTATTTTCGAAACCTTTGATTGGATAAGTTTACAGGTTTATAAGTAACTTTTAGTTACAACTTAGTTACCAAGCACTTAAGGATTAACATTTATGCTTGTTTGTCAAATAGATTCGTGGTGGTTATTGAATTTCTTTCTTGCTAAGGTTTAAGCTATTGTTTTGAGATTTGTGAGATGGAGTTCATTTAGCTATTGTGGAGTAATTCTAGATACATGGTGCTTGTTTGTATGATTGTGCTTACTAGATTATAAAGGATATAACCAAACTAATCTATATTCGGCCTAATTGACCTTAATTGTTGGTTGTGCTTTACTCGCTCACTCTAAAGGCTTGCAATGACACTTCCCTAAAAGGTAACTACAAATTATATGCGAGGTTTCCCTGAAGGACTTTCATATGGAATGACATATCTAGAATATTAAGTTTCTAGACTCTGAACTTTAAGCATAAGAGACTTAAAGGAAAACTTATATTATGTTTACCTATGTATGTGGACATAGATCAAGGTGTGGCGGGCTCATGAGTACTCTTGTACTGTATGTTGGCTTAAATTAAAAATAATTAAACTATTGTTTTCTTATATATTGTTACAGTTGCATTATACACATGTATATGTTTTAGGCTTGGTATTCGTGTATGTTTGTTACTCGTACTAGGCTTCATCTCTCTTCTATTTTTATAACTGCAGGTCAATTCAATAAATTTACTATAACTATAGAAATCACTATCATCAAGCTGGGAAAGAGAGGCGATTAACTCAGTATGTTGTAAAAGATCAAGACTTAGTTATTTAGTATGTCTAGGGCTAAAGTGACTCGCCTGTAAGTCACTCAAATTGATGTATTTGGAGAATTGTTATTTTGTACTTAATAAGCTTATTATTATTGGTGATTTTGGACAATATAATTCGTTTTAGAGCCTTAACGTATTCTTAAATAGAAGGGACACGTGCCGATTGTAGCACTCTCTGGTTCTGGGGCATACATATGACTCCTCTTTTGTCTTTACAACTTTCTTCCATTGCCAAGAGGAGGTTTATGTTAGTTTGAAGCAACAACACTCTTTACTATGTATTGGCTATTTTATTTTCAACTCAAGAACATATAAAGGCCTCGAAGGGCATTACCAGTACCACCTCTTCCTCTTTTTCCTCATGGGCTTATGTGTTGCTTCCATCGTAGCTAGAGCTTTTACTAACCAGTTTTCCTTTGGAAATACAATCTTATGTCCTTCATTTGAGAGTAAGGTTTAGGTGAGATGCTTGCTAACTTCCAACTTTTTGGCCTAATCATTGGTGTTCTAGCTACAGTTGCACAGTCATGGATTTGCAGTTTGAAGATATGCCCATTCTAAAGGTAGTAGTTTATATGTACTATAAGAGTATTAAGCCAAGAGATGTAACTTAGAAAATGGTAGCTTTAGGATAATCAATTGAAGTTTATGCCAAAGAAATTGATCTGTAAACAGCTTCAAAATTCTATGTATCTTAGATTAGATTTTCTAGTGTATGATCTTTTTGAAATTATCATCCCATTTTTTGTACTTAGGTTTAGATTAAGAATCCATTTCATTTGTAAGATATTCTTAGTCGCATAGTGTTAACAGGCTTTTTGGAATCTTAATCATATCTACAATGGTAGGTTTGTTGGATACTCCAAATGGTTTTAGGGTTACTTAGTCTTGTTAAATAATGATTTGGCTAATGAATTGTTATATTGTCGAGCCATTCAATTTTCTTTTAATAGCTTTTCTCAATGAGGCACTACTTAGCATAAGGCAAATGAAATGCATAAGGAAATCATATACTCGAGTTAAAGTAGTAATTATTTAAGCAAGTTTATTTTGGTAAGTGGAAACATAATCCTAAATGCATCATTGCCATTAATATGAATATCAATGAGCTGTTTTGTAATCCTAACTTATTTTATGTAGGTTCATTTGGCTATTTATCATATAGAACGAGTATTCTTTTTTTGCTCTAGAGAATGAGTTGTTTTTTAATCACGGTTTCTTGCTATGGTTTTTCCATCAATATGTTTTATCCTAATGTGAAAACTAATTTCATAGCTTTTGTATACATAAGAAGGATGAGTTGTTTTGTCTACAGAATAAGCTTCCTTTTAATCATAGCCTTTTTATATGTAAGAAGAACTGTGTACAGTGTAAAGAATACCATTGTGTTTATCAAAATGTACAATCTTGAAAATATACACCATAATTTTATTAAATGCAACTTTTTTGTTTCTTTTTCACTCTTTACTAATCATATGGTGTTATACTAAATGCTATGTGTGAGGTTTATATCAAAAGAAGATTGTTAATAGAAACTACTCTACATAAATAGCATACATTTTTGGTAGTAGCTCTCCATCATCATAATTTGCATAATATGAGAAGAGAATTACCATATAGAAAGGAATGCAAATTACACCAACAAGAACTTTGAAATTTAGATAAATAATTTTATTTGCAATACGTTATTGGATACTGCATTGGTCAAATACAACCAAAAGTTACACTATAATGATCATGCTAAGCATGGATATTCCACCCTATATAATTTCTTCTACTTAATACAAAATCAATTACATTCATTACAATGATATTCCATCCTTTTCCCTTTGTTGTACTAAATTGTGAAGCTTAATAATTGACGTATATACGACTCTCATAAACACAACTAATAGTAAGAATAAATAGCTTCTTATTACAACAAAAAGCAACTTCTCATTACAACTATAACTATAGCATAAAATGAACTTTATCTAATTACAAAGTGACATACACACAACTCTCATTTTCTTCTAATAACTACGAGCAACAACAAACATATCATGCTAAGCATTGATACTCCATTCTATACATGTTCCTACCAAAGAACCAATATCAATAAAGCTGTTTACAACTCTTAAGAAACGTCTTTGATTTCATGCTTCCATTATTCTTTAAAGGGTTCTCAAAGATAGCAACTCATCCAAAACCTGCTAATAGGGTAGTAGGCTTACCTTTGCATGTCTACAAATCAATGAATATAAAGCACATGTTCTACTTGCAACATCATTGCATAGATTCTCCAATAAAATACATAATGTGGCGGAAGCTTGAAATTCAAAATTGTTCTAAATTATATTACTTACCTTCTCAATTATCGTCAGCTTAAAGAACAATGAAGACATACTTGAACAAAGGTAGTAAAGTGACTATACACAACCATCTACTACAAAGCAAACAAAGAAATTGTTAATAGGCATTGAAATTACACAATCAGCACACATGAAGTGACTATCCATTATAAATCCAAGAATATATAACTTGTAACTATTAATATTGGGAAGAAATCAAACATCTTAACGAAATTAATTAAAGGAAAACGAGAAACTTTAAGTCAAGATCATATTTTAAGTCCTATGTGCATAATTGCCATTGATATCAAATGATCCTACCTCTCCTAAGAAAATATATAAATCTACATGGAATAAAAAAAAAGATATAAAATTCCACACAAACCAAATTTGTACATCTTGAATAAATCACTTAGCAGCTTCATTCTGTTGTACAAACAAATGAATATATAAGTACCATTAATATATCATGTGATGGGTCAATCAACAACACTGTCAATCTTTGTTTATTATAAACAAATTTTTGGATACTTTTCGTTACCTTAGGATTACTCTCCCTAAGTCACAAGTTCTATAAATATACCATGATCAAGAAGTATGACTTCATATATTTTGATTACTTAAAATTCTAATAACTAGCGGGAACATGCATCCATTTCTTAGTAATTGACTTATTAGAGAACCACCTTAATGCACTCCTATTTAGGTTTCAAGCAAAAGAAAAAATGTAAGGAGCAACCATAAACCAAATAAAGACCTTCTTAATAAGATTTAACATATAAGTATTAAAAAATGTCATTTGAATACAACCATTATGTTTGGCAAAAAAAAAAAAGAAGAAGAAGAAGAAGAAGAAGAAGAAGAATATAGCCATTACCCAGTTTCTCTTTCTATTTGCTTTAACCCTTAAGGATCCATCTCACACCAAGCAACCTTACTCATATTGTCAATCATTTCCTTTATCTTTCAAACACACTTTCTCTAGTTTACTTGTTGCTCGAAATCATACACATGTAGCTAAAATTCTTGTCAATACACACTACTATATCAATTGCACAAATAGGTAAGCCTAAAAGGTGATATATATTAGTACAATTATATATCCAAAAGAGTTACCCAAGAAAAAAGAGGAAAAGAATATGTAAGAAAAGGGCAATAATACTCCTCTCATTCCTAAAGTTAAATCATCACAAACCATATAAAGACCTACTCATATGTGGGAATTAAGATACAAGTATAACAATTACATTCTTAATAAAAAATACAAATTCAATGCATAATCCAATTTACACTTTTCCTACTCGAAATTTCACTTATGCCATCTTGAATTGAGGGTTCATGTTTCGTTTTTTAAATCATTTCCCTTTTCTTCAAAACACATCCTATAATCTCCTTACATTTGATAATACATTTCACATGGTGGAATCTTTAATAACATCTGCTATACTAATTTTAATACAGTAGCTTCTTATAATTTTGTTAGCCAAAATTTTTATTCTTGTTAGCTTTCATTAGTTCAAATCATGAGGCATCTTCCTAAGGTCTTTTGACACTTTCTATAGTTTACTGTACATATAATTTTTATCTTTCATATCATCTATTTGTCAAATAATTTGCTACAGAATCGAAGGTATTGGTAGTATTGCTGTGCAAATGCTAGTAAGATGTGGTATTGCTCATCTCCTTATGCAAATAACCCATATCATCATATAAAAACCCATATGCATCCATCCATCCTAGCCTAAAACACACACCACCATATAAACAATGAAAAAACGAAATAAACCTCACACCATATCCTAGGGTTAGTTTTTTTTTCACAATTGCAAATGCAAATTGGAGGAGAAAGAGTAGAAAGATTTGAACTTGCACTTGAAAGATGCTTCCTCATTGTGATCTTTGTGCTGTATTCCTTTGATTTCTTCTTCGTTAGGTTTTGATTAGCCGAATCTTATGAGATTAAGGTTAGGGTTCCATCTTGCCACCTTCAGAGAGAGAAGATGATGAAGTTTTATTTCTGTTTGTTTCATTTTATTTGGATTTGTATTATATTTTATTATTCATTTCAAGAGGGTATTTTAGTTATTTTATTCATTATTCATGTCTTATTTCCTGTTAAATTCTACAAAGTACACAACATAATAACAATTTAATTGCATTTAACTTTTACCACTTATTACACCTCTATTCTATTTTCAAGTAATCACAATTCTATTCCTTTTCTAATTCCATTCGGTAAAGTTAACATACTGTAGGTCTTAATTCGATGCATGATAATTAAAAAGTCAAAAAATAATATATAAATGAATGTATACGACAGAATATCCATGCTTGGAAGTTGTAATTTGTGGGTTTTTTTTTTTTTTTTACTTGTAAGGAATTTGTGATTTTATTTGACCAATGTGATATGTAAATTGTACAATGTAATGTTGAAAAAAGAAAAAGAAAATTAACAGAAAGTTACTTCCAAACGTGTAATTTTTTCTTAACTGGAATTGATCTATACTATTTCCTCTTGGATTTTGAATTTAGCTGGAACATAAAACTGTTTTGATATTTTCGCATGTAAGATGCAACAGCTAGCTCTCCTGGTGACATAAAATTGCTTTTAACAATTTCAGGCATAGGATGCAAAAGCTAGCTCTCCCGATGTCTGTAGCGTACCCAAGCTGCCACAAAATTTAATAGGTAGCTCAGAAATTCATCTTGTAGTGTAGCCCCATTTATTACACTCTTGTGCTGTACAAAGTTTTCTATAAAGAATAAGACAAGTAGTAAAAGCTGCACCATAAAATTACCAGGCAGCATGATACATTGGGAAAGTGAACTATTGAAGCTCCACACAAATGTAAATTGATTTTTAAATAGGCATTATTACAATCTCTTAGTTGATTTTGATAATTTTTTAAAACGTTCATAAAATTTTCTTCTGCCCATTAAATTCCATCAAGTTCCTTTTAGTTTAGAAGATAATTTATACGTTTATCATCATAAAAAAATAAAATAAATATTATTTTCCTATTGTTCCATTATATACAAATACTTTAGAAAATGACATTGGATAAGGAAGAATATAATGTCACATTTAGGCTGCAGGAAATATGTAAAATAGAGTGGAATGGAAATGATTGGTATTGAATAAATGAGGACTAAAAGGTTAAATCATTTTTTATGTTTACAAGTGCCCACAAATGGAATGAAATCGAATCTAAATATACTTAATTATTACATATCATAGTTTGATTAAAGATTAAATAAGTGAATTTTAATTAATATAATTAATGAGGATGAAATGAAATCATTATTTCAATTCTTCAAATGTGGAACTAAAGTTTCTCTTAACATCAAAATGCTTATTCCAAAGAATTGTGATTCTAGCCATTATAAATGCTTCCATGGAAAAGATAATGGAATCCAAAATCACAATTTTATCCTGATCTATTCCAATGTCTCAAATATGACATAATTTTCTTTTTATTGAAAAGGTATTTTCTATGACAAAGGAAAATGTTTTCTAGTTAAAAGGTTTTTACAATTGAAGAAAAATGAAAGTGTTTGGAGAAATATTTTTTTTGAAACAAAGGGGACCTTAATCAATGACACATGGTTTAGGGGGACTTTCATCTCAAATCAGTTAAAATTTTCATAACACTTGTTGATTTCAAATTGATGCACAATAATTAATTCGATAAAATTACAATATTAAATCATCTAATATAAAAAAAAGGGGGCTTGAAACAATTGTGTAAACCGAGCCATCTTAACCATCTTAAAGCTAATTGAAAGTTGACACATGTACAAGATGCACAAAAATTGTAATGGATTTGATAAAAAAAAAAAAAAAAAACCTTTCTTATTAAGTGTTTGAAAATTGGGAACTCATATAGAAAAAGAAAAAAGGTCAGTGGCTCAAATAAAAAAGATGGTAACTATTAAAAGCTCCCTTAAATAGAATAAAGTAAATAAAAATATGAAATAAAACGAAGCTAAGCATAATAAAACAAAATAATAGTATGTCACAAATGAAAGATATATAGTAAGGGATAGCCAGGGCATAGTAGACAAAACGAAAAATAAATAAATATAGAACGACGAGTAAAACATAAAAATGGTTCTCTGTTCCCTTTTTTAAAATAAGCCTTCACTCTCTACTCACAATTATTCTAACAAAATTTTCTTTAGCTACGACAAGCACAAAGATAATGATAAGATATAAAATAAGTAAAAGTCTAAAATCTAAATTTTTTTTTTAGTGATAGAATTATAAATTAGTAGACTAAGAAAATCATAATAATTCAAGAATTGGGTTTTGTAAAAGAAATTGAAATTGATGAGTTAGAGAAACATGAAATGGATTAATGGTTTATTAAACTGTAAAATGAATTAGTAAATCACAAACAAAATACAAGGATGACTTAGGACTAACAATATATAAACATCAAATTTGAAGAATTAATTGTCAAAAAGAAACCTACTAGATTCGATACATAAGGGCTTTATACAAGTATGCAGTACAATGAGACCAAGTGTTTCTACTTTGACAAAAACACCATCTGTGGTTAGGACAGAACACTAGAAATTACTTTTATTTTATGCAACCCTTGCAATTTAGGGTCTCATTAAACCCCAAATAATATATTTGAAAGGCAAGAAATTAACTACCCATAAGATGACAAAACACAATTCTACACATTTGATATCGAGCATTCCCATCATTAGCTTGGTTACTAGAAACTGTTAAGTTAATATTAGTGCTAATTTTAGGAGTAGTTATTAATTATTCTCTTAAAACCTAAATCGACTAACTTAAATAAAGCAACGCCAAGACAATTTAGTGATTAGTTTCACGTACTCCCTAAAAAATTTGACATTGTTATCTCAATCTATATGGGATAAAACTAGTAGAAGTATTTAAATTTTTAGAATTATTTTCATTTTATTACCTAAATTTTAAATTTATTCATTTTAATATCTCAACATTTTAAATGAGATAAATTGATATTTTTATTATAATAATCGTTATTATGAAATAATAAAATAATAATATAGGTATATCAACTTTCATTTTATTCTCATTTTACTAATCACACTTTATTTTTTTTAGAAAAAAACATTTGGTACTTCAATTTTTTAAATTGAAATAAATAGATATTCTTTATAATAACCTTTATAAAAGCATTATAAAAAATTAATAAATAATAATAAATAATTACAACAAATTAATAAAATAAGAATAACAAAGAATATACTCGAGTATTGAAAATTTATTTAATGTGACTTCTATAAAAGATATCCAAAATTTGCAAGTTTTTTACTTTACCAAATAAAATATGATATATATTATATCATTATTGTCATTATTTATTAATAATAATAATATAATAAAAAACTTAAAATGGATGCATGATATGGGGGTGAAGGTAATGTAATGATTACGCACATACTGCGTATTTAATTGCGCTACATATGACTAAAGAAATAACTTAAATTATACATAGATGATGATCAAGTGAGATACGATAAAAAGGAGGAGTAAGCAATTTCGATAGAGCTCTAATATGTATAATGATAGGTGGAGAAGCCTAATGGCATCAAACTCCAAGATTGATGAAGAACAGTGTATGAGTTTTTGAAATATTTAAAAATTTGATCTTTCAAAGTAAGATTTAGATAAAGTAACAGTATTCGTTGGAGATTTCTTTTGTCCAAATAAGGAAGGGAAGGGGGTATTTATAGGGAATAGCTGATCCCGTCACTCAAATTGTGATGATGATCAATGATCATGATTGAAGTCTTTTATTAATAGATTTCAAATGGATTTTTTTCACAGATTTAGGCTGAATAAAGGGCTTTATATTTTACTGTAAGTCAAATCGAAAAAGATTAGATCCGACAGAACGATCCAAATGACTCTACTCTAAACTTATCATACCAAATATTCCTTGATAATTCTGATTTTTTATAGGCTTAACTCTTTAGGTGATATCATCTTTACTCAAAGAGTCAAATCCATTTTAATCATTGAGCTCAAGGTATATATTCAGATTTACTCTTTTACACATGCTAACAAAACATTGCTTTAGTTAGTATAGACTAAGTAAGAATTGAGATATCAAGTTAAACCAATTAATATGAAGTTAGAGGGATTAACATGATATCAATTTAATAGGTACATGCCGATTTTTAATCCATTTTTATGTGTTTATGTATTATTATTGTAGTAGTACTTGTTGTTATCTTTTTATAGTAATAATAATAAATGACATAATTTATTTGAAGATATAATAATGTGCAAAGGTTGGATATTATCTGCAAAAACTCTACGCGCAAATAAAATTTCAAGAAGTAGACCTATTCTTTTTTAATATATTTTTATTAATTATTATTTTTTAGATTTTTTATAATGCTTTTACAAAGATTATTATAAAGAATACCTATTTGTTTTACTAAAAAAAGTTGAAGTACTAAAATGGAAAAAAAAATATTTGAAAACTAAAAATAAAATAAAATAAAAGTTGATATACCTATATTGTTATCCTATCATTTTACGATGACGGCTGTTACAATAGAGATATTAATTTGTCTTATTTAAAAAGTTGAGGTACTAAAATAAATAAATTTATAATTTATGTATTAAAATAAAAAAATATAAAAGTTTGGATACTTCTATAGGTTTTATTCCCAACCTATAAATATATATATATTATATAATAACATACTTATCAAATCATTGCAAATTTCACAAGATGAAAAATTTTAGTAAATAATATGTTGTCAAACCTATGAAAAAGGAAAAAGGGAGAGCTTGACTCTATTCCTATTCAAATTTAGTTCCATAATAATTAAATTGACATCAAATTTAATTTACTTGAGTGTTAATGGAGTTTGAACTTAAAATTCATGCTAATTTGCTTTATTACCTCACGAATTCATCTAGTCCAACTTGAGATTAAATGTTAATGAAGTTTGATTTTATGTTTGAGTTTGAGTTTGAATATTAATTTTATATTAACCAAAAAAGTATACATTTTTTAAATAGTTAAATTTAAAGAAATTTAATGAGCTTTCATTTACCATGTTGAGGGTATTATTTGAAGTCAACCCCAAACCCGAAGTTTTAAATCTAAATCGATTTTAGCACAAACTCAACACTGAATTCTATCAAGTCGATGTGTTTACAATTCTATGCTTTAAGTGTCGTACAATCGGAAGTTGGTGTTTTATGGCGATATTGGCACTGGAGAGAGACCTTTTGGACCTGGTAACAGACAAACCCATAACTAGTGAAACCATGAGTTTGTCCTTGCATATGCAGTGATTGAAAGGACAGCCTATTAGACGTCACGAGGTCCAACTACTTCATGACAAAATTGACTTTTCTTTTGGGATGGAGAAGTTTCTTTCTTAAGCGACCCATTAGCTTTCCTTTCATCTTGTTTTATTTATTGATTTGTTGAGGATTTGGGAGAAGTTAATTTTCATGTCTTGACATGCTAAATTACAGATAATATTAATATATTTCTTTATATATTCACAGTTTTTTCATATATATATTTTATTGATCAACCCCCTCAAATTTTTTATTATTTAATAAGGTTTTGATTAAAAAAATTCAATAATATTAATATATGACGTAAATAAATTCATAATATTTAAATATTAATAAATTTTTAATATATAAAAATATAAATAATAAAATTTTAAAACTATATGCTATTATTAATATTTATAATTTATACATCATTATTCATTCAAATATAAACGTAATAATGCAATTTTATCTTCTCATGTTTTGATTTATCAACTGCACTGCTAAGTTGGGTCCGTGATGATCGCTAATGCTCAGACAATGACATTAATGCTTTATTTTCTTGTATGAAATGTTTCATGTGTTTACATGGTGATTGGAAGTGACAACGACAGTGCTAAACCTAAATGAGTATCCGACATCTGTTTCTCTTAAAACAAATGTTTAGCCATTTGATGCTCACGAAGTGGAGTCAGCTTCTAATTACGTCCAACAGCTTCTCGGTTGAATAATATAATCGGTATGGTCTTGGATATTTATTAAATTTATCTAGGAAGGGAAACTGCAATTTTTAAAAATATTAGTTGTGTGTCTCATGAAAAAAAGATAGAGGATAATAAGCGATCAACATCAACACCATCCTTCTATATTCTAGAGGGAAAAAAAAAAGAAAAAGAAAAAAGAAAAGCAACTATTATTGGGTTGTGGACCCATTCCTATTTTGATTTCATGTTCCCGATTCGTTAGATGGACAACATGGCATCATCAAGAGAAAGATAAGCAAAGCCAATAAAATATATAAAGAATAAATATAGTTAACTACGGCACTTCCCTACGAAGCATCCAAATGATGATTCTAGTGTGATGAGGTTTCTTTTGAAAACCCAGAAAAATCGGCTGAATAATAGTATGGTCGATACAACTATAAAAAGTTCAATCGAAGTGGGTAAAGGACGTACAATGGGGGTTTTTTAAGTTTAAATGAGACTTTGGCCAATCACGTTCATTTAAAAAAAAAAAATTTCAATGATAACAATACATTACATAAATTAACGAATATTATATAAATATTAATGATATTTAAATATTTTAAAATAAAAAATATATCTTTTAAAAAGTGTCAATTATATATTTACGTATTAAAATTTATATATTGCACATCAATTCATATATTATATTAATATTATTAAATCCTAAACTCATAATCTTTTCCTCTAATTAAATTCACTTATGACAAAACTAGAATTTTGATACACCCTTTCTCTTATTAAAGTTAAATTCACCAAAGTTCAAATTAGAATCACCAAGACCCCTATTTTTGAGACAAAGATCCTAATTAAAAAAGTTTTGTGTAAAGCAGATGTTTGGAGGTGATTCTAAGGCATGTTCAATGCATTTGAGATGAGTGACCAACACCGTCAAGCTGTTTGGTTGTTTGTTTTCTGCTGTGTTCCTATTCATGTACCTAACCCGGCCATATGAATATCTTTGGAATCAAATTGGTAAGAGCCATACTACACGTGTCGGGTTTTGATATGATATTGATTGCACGTCAAACGAGGCGCATACTTCTAATGTGGGGGCAGAGTACATACGTTGGTCATGGACCAACTCATGGCTAATGGTTGGATAGGCCTGTAAGCTGAAGTCGTCGATTGGAGTTTCCAAAGTAAAGCATGGAAATGCTCATAAAGCTATGTTAAAATGTTACTATGTAATACATGCTTAAGTAATCTTTATATATTTTACAATAAAATTATATAAATAATTAAAATATTTTTAGAATAATAATAAAGATATATTATTAATATTGAGAATAAATAAAAAATTATTTTTAGTTAGATAAATATCTAAAAGAAACATAGATATATAAACTAACATATTACATGACCATGGACGTTCTCACTTAATCAAGAAAAAGTATTCAATTTATATATATAAGTATGAAAATTAAATGAGTACACTTAAAACAACTCATTAATAAAAAAATACACACAATTATTGTCATCCACCCCTCTTTTGTATAAATGAGCATAGATAATTGCTATATTCGAGTCTTTTATAAATACCATATATAAAACATTGCATTTTCATATCATTAAACACAATCTTCATTTATATTGTAAATAATATGGGTTTTGGTTCGGTATGAAATATAGAGATAATCATGATGAGTTAAAATATAAAATGACTACTATCTTAAATTTCTTTTTTTTTTTTCGCTAGATGTTACTATCTTAAATTAAGGAGTTTGGGAGGCATTTGGTTATGATAAGACTCATAAATGATTGATTACAATAAGTTTGATTGAGTCTAATTTATCTTTAAAAACCACCTAAAATGAATGAACATTGATGATATACATAAAATATTTAACTAAGATAAGATTATATGAAGAGATTCGAATAGCTTAATAATTGGTTCATGATGATATGACATAAAATATTTAACTGAAATGAGATTATATGAAGAGATTCAAATAGCTTAGTAATTGATTCATAATGATAATTAATAATTGTTGATAGATGATTGTCTTAGTCTATGTCCACATAGATATTGCTTTTGTGAAAAAAAAAAAAAAAGCTGGATGGTTGCATACAATAATATGGTTGATAGGAACAAGTTGATTGACAGTAGAACTATATCAATTTTATTTTAGATTTACAACTGGTTTTTATTTTGAAATAATATAATGATTATTTTATTTGTAAATAAAAGGTTAATAGGATCAGATTGATTGATTGAAAATTAAAATTATATCAATTTTATTTTGGATTCACTATTAATTTATTTTAAAACAGTATAACGATTATTTTAATTGAAAATGGACAACAAGTTACAAATTAGCCATTTGATAGAGTTCAGATCTCAGAGACACAAATTTCGATCTAGAGCTAGAATACGAGTTAAAACAGGTATGTACCATGTCCATATCATTATAACGTGTTTCATTTGTCATTTTTTTTCTCTCTTTTTATTTTATTTTTTTATCTTCTCATTGATGATGGTGAACAGAATTATAAATAAATTGTTTTCCTTTTTGCCTTCATGAGTTAACCATTAAATTATGTTGGATGGCAAAAGAAATTTTCCTTTGAACTTACAAGAATTATTCTCTTCAAATATGAAGTAGGTTATTGATAATAGAAAGCTCAAATATACCTACTATGACCACATCCACTTCAATTACCTTAATCATAGGTACTTTCAATTTACATATAGCCGCCTTCAATAAAAGCTACTCAAATAAGATAAATTACCTCTATAAGGTATCTTACCTTGATGACCAAGAAAAAATAGATCGAACGTCTTTACTCTTAGTAAATCCATACTCAGTTTTCGCCATACCACAAAGATCTTTGTTAAGATCACTCATTAGTCCAAACTCAAAACAAGTTAAAGAATACATTTAACTCTCTAAATTTGACCAATTTCATATCGGAGCTTCCAAAGAAGAGTAATTTGTAACTTTGCAAATACTACCAGAACTACCCAAGTGATGGTTATCTTAAGATTATACACATACACCATGGAGCAATCAGACTTGCTCTAACACTTTATGGGAGAAAAGGGTTACCAATAGTAGCCAGATTGGCATTACTAGATCCAAGGTTTTTAGAATATCAATAGGCTTGTGTTGATACTATTGAAACAATCTTAAATGTTGGAATGGTGTTTGTAACACTGTATCTAAATTATAACATAACTTTGGCTGACCTAAAGCTTTTGGAAGCATTGCAAGTGCAAGTTCACATAATTAGAGCTCCTTTGGATTCTAAGGTAATTGCTACAACTTTGTATTACCAAATGGTACATAAAGTGCAAAATCATTACTTGGATTTATCTCTACTAAGGAAAGTAAGTGGAGCCCTAATCATTTTAAAGGATTCCAATAAGACTCCTACAATAGTCTATGCTCCAAGACAGATATCCAAAACAAATCTTTTGAAAATCTTACCAACAGCATAGGTAACGAGCTATGAGAAGCGTCATCACAACACTGTCCTTATACAATCAATCAATTCCGTGTTTGTAAGAAAACAGGATGGTTCTGTAACCATCCAGTTTCAAAAGCCGCAAGATGAACAGAAGACTAGCTCCTCTACTTTCCTAACCATGATGATGATTCAACCATCAGAAGCTTATAAAGCTTCTAAATGGGACAAGTGACTACAGTAGATTGTCAAGTACTTTAACAATCAAGGAAGGCTAGTTTATTTCTTCAAACACCCATTTAGTAGCTATTGTTAATTTGATGAAGATTGCCAGTGTGATGATTGTCACATTAAGAGAAATTTCCCTAATAAACCTCCAAGATCGAGCAAAAGAAGATCATCCTCTTACTAGAAGAGATATCAAGATGGTGATCCTACTATTGGACCACTTAGAGAAGATTATGGGAAATGATAGTATATAGTTCGTTATAGACCATCACTTTAGCCAGAAGAAACACCACAAGTATGCCAACCTAGTTTGAGATATAGAGGATAAGATCTTACAAGACAAGCTATATAGCACAATCCTTATATGGTATGTCTAAGGTAGATCTAAATCCTAACTCTATGTATAGCATGTATAAAGACTCAATAGGATAGAGATTAGGCTTGATCCCAAAAAAGGAGAAATGAACTTCACTTCAGAACCACTTAGTTGGAGAAGGTATGAGAAATGATCTACCCAAACATCTCAAAGGTGGGTTTCAAAGGAACAACTTTTACTCAAGAAGAGGAGAGATGAAGTAGAGTCATCTTCACAATTGAAGATTAGCATTGGAGAATTTGATACCTCATCAGATTTTGACCAAATGATCTCAAACGACTATCTTGTGAAGAATTTAACTGATTCTAATAGTTCAACAACTAACGATGATCATGAGCTCACATTAGAAGAAAAAATTAAGAAAAATACAAATAGAGTCTCATTTGATACTTCTTTCATGGTGCGGCCTAAGAAAGATGAGAGTGAGTTCTCACCTTGTGAAGAATATATTGTAGAAAATTATCGTCACTCTCCAAAAATTACAAAACCCACATAATGTGATGTTTTGGGAAATCAAAAGAAGAATAGCGCAATTAAAGCTGTACTCAACTGGCATACCAACAATGTTGTTACACAAAACAAAGTGATCAAAAGGATAGACTTTAATGTAGAGGATATCCAATAAAGGTTATCTACTCTTGAAAAAAAAAATAGATGACAGCTCAAAACTAATTTCTCTCCTTCAAAAGAGACTTAAAGACATGAAAAAAAATCCATACTATAACTAGGTATGAGTCTTCAAGACTATGTAGAGCAAAAAGAGTTAGAAATTAGAAAGTTGAAAAATCAGATTGTCATGCTTGAAGCTCAACAAAAGGGAGATTCTTATGTTCCACCTACTGTAGAGTCAAATATATTTTCCGATACCCTCATACTTAGAAAAACATCAATATTCTTCTTAGAGCCTCAACAGTAACCTAAGAAAACTCTGTTTGAACTAAGAGAGCAAGTCAAATAGATTAAGGCTTCTAGAAAAAAGAAGAGAAAGATAAAAGAGACTTCAACAAGTTTTGCAGAAGATTTCTACAAAACTCAAAATTTAAGAAATGATGAAGAACCTAAAGATGATATCTCCAAGTCGAGAGTATGCATGGTAAAAACTCAAGATGATAATCTTGTCAAGGCTTTTGTATAAGCCTACCAACATCAAACAATTCCAAAAATTTCTATGGCTAAAGAATCTAAAGAAGAGATATCTAACTCTTCTAAAGACACAGCAATAAAAGAGGAAAATTCCATAAGCAGCTCTGATAAAGAAGAATTAGGTGATTTAAACTCGGACCAAGAAACAAATACATCTAAAGATTATCTGGAAGGGTATGATTCTAGCGAAGAAAGTGTTACTTCTAAACCACCATCAAAACCAATCCTAATGGTTTGAAGTAATAATGATGATGAGTTAGATTTTAATCTGACTATGGGAGCTTCCTCTTCCACGTAAAAAGCACTTAAATCTAATGGTCCCTTTATACTAGATGATATAACATATATTAGATGGGTAGACAAGCTCTAAGAATTTCATTCATGGATGTCAACAAAGTTCTTAACACATCTTTCCCATGGAGAAATTCTAACTGAATTTGTTAGCAGATTCACTAGAATACTTAAGGATTAGTGGAACTCTACATTTGAACAAAACCAAATATATTTCTTGAGCTTGACAAATTTTGATGAAGCCATCAACATTATCCACCAATTCCTCATAAGGAATCCAGAAGATTCGAAGGAAATAAAGAAGAAAGAGTCTCATGAAAGAAAATGATGTTCATATAAAAAGAAAGACTTGGACAAACATTTCAAGAAAATGGTCAAACTCTTATCAACTTGGAGCTAACATTAACTTGAAGCAAGTATTTCTCTCTTCCATTCCCTTGCCATTGTCAAGAGGAATTGAGCAATATCTTCAATTGAAGAACCAAAAGGTGATTTATGTCTTAATAAGAGAAATTTAGCAGATACTTCACATGGTTATTGAATATATGTGTAACAAACAAAGAGTCATCAATTACTACATTCAAGGTAGCAATATCTTTGATGAAATGTGCAATAAGCCAGATTTCTATATCAGATGTAGAATTTCTGAAAAGGAGTATATCAAATGTAGAAATCCTAAAAAAGAGAGTGCTTGTAATTCAAGAAAGAAAAAGAAATGTTTTAAGGTCAAAAGTAGAAAATCCTTCCCAAAAAACAAGAAGAAGATTTCTAAATAAAAAATGGAATTATTAGAAGAAGAAATGAAGGAAAGGTAAAAAATCTAATC
This sequence comes from Lumnitzera racemosa, assembly GCA_024138005.1. NCBI lineage: Eukaryota > Viridiplantae > Streptophyta > Magnoliopsida > Myrtales > Combretaceae > Lumnitzera > Lumnitzera racemosa. Next base: position 40,226,840 of record JAMXBC010000007.1, read on the forward strand.
GCTGTTTCATATGCAATAAATCTGGACATTATGTTAAATAATGTCCTTAAAAGGGATCTCAAAAAAATGATCCAAGCAATTGTTGAAAGGATTAAAGTTAAGATACAAAAAGATGAAGACCTTAAATCCTTATTCTCAGAAGAAGATCAACCATGAGAGAAAACTTTGTTTTCTCTACAAACATATACTAAAGCATTTGATTGGGAAGATTGAGGAGATGAATCTTACTCAATACAAGAGACACAACAAGCATTGCTAATAAACTCATGAGCTTTAGCACTTCTCATGTTTTAATCCAAATCCTTATTAGCAAATATGCTAAACCAATTCTTGTGATTGCTTTCATTGACACTAGAGCTACTGAAAGTATCTTGAATTCTCAAGTACTTCCCAAAGATCTTTGGATTCCATATTCAAAGACCTTTGTGACTACATCCAATGAAGAATTCCACAAACACCTCAGAAGCAAGCTAATAGAAAACCAATTTTTTCCTGGATGTAGCATTATAACTTCAGTCCTTAGATCTCTATTACCTAATAAGGATATTTTTGTTGGTTGGGATATATTATCCAAGATGCCTCAAATGAAGATTCATCCTGAAGGAATAAGATTCAAGAAATACCACAATTCATATATGGAACTTCCAAGATTTTACTCTGCTAGGGAGATTAATATACCACAATTAGTTAAAAGGATTAAAACAGATGCATGTGCTGAGAACTATACTGAGTTCTTGAAAAAATGCAGTCATCCTTTGTGGCAAAACCAAGAATTCTTTGTGAGAATCACTTTTAAGAAAAACGAAGATATCAATCCAACTAAATCTAATCATTTAGGAATGAATCCTGAACATGCGAAATTAGTAGAAGAAGAATGCGACATATTACTAAGTTAAGGATTGATAGAACCATTAGATTTGCAGTGAGCTTATGAATCATTTTATGTGAATAAGACAGTTGAACAAGTTAGAGGAAAGCTAAGACTTGTCATCAATTACCAACTCTTAATCATTTTGTCTAAGATGACAAATTCTCAATTCCCAATTCCTAATAGGAATGCATCATTCCAAAACATTGCCTAAGCTAAGATCTTTTCCAAATTTGATCTTTAAGCAGGTTTTTAACAGTTAGGAATTCATCTAGATGATATAGATAAAATGGGATTTTGCATCCTAAATCACCATTACCAGTAGAAAGTCCTACCATTTGGGCTAAAGACCACTCCATCATTATTTTAGAAGGCCATGATCAAGATATTCCAACCTATTCTGAATAGTGCTATCATTTACTATCATCTACATAGATGATATCCATTTTTTTAGCTCAAATGAGACATTTCACTTCAAACTCCTTCAATAATTTTATGAATTGGTGACATCACATGGAGTTATGCTCTCAAAAAAGAAGATGAAGATAACCTCGATAGAAACGGAGTTTTTAGGGATAAAAAATCAAAGGTGGTTGTTACCAATCAAAATCCAATATTGCTCAAGAATTATTAAAATTCCCTGATGAAGATCTCAACACCAAGCAAATATAACAATTTCTAGGAATTGTAAAATATCTTAGAGATTTCGTTCTCCAAATCCATAAACACACTTTTGTTCTATCGTAAATGCTCAAGAAGAAACATGCCCTATGGGGAAATAAACAAACAAGAGCAATAAAGTTCCTGAAAGAAGAATTGCAAAAACTTCCACCTCTAAAGATCCCTTCAGGAAGACAACTCATTCTATAAACCAATGCCAGTGACAAATATTGGAGAGTAATTCTCCTTGAACAAGGAGAAAAAAGAAGACATGTGTGTAGATATAGAAGCGGGAGGTTCAAAGACTCAAAAATTCATTACCATTCAACATTCAAAGAGATCCTTGCTGTAAAATATGGTATTAAAAAATTTGAATACCATCTTATGGGATCACATTTCAAAATTGAAATGGATACGAGTTCATTTCCTAAAATGCTCAAATTCAAGTAAAAGACATTATCATATCCTCAACTGCTAAGGTGGTAAGAATGGTTTTCAAAATACCCTTGTGAAGTCAAACATATTTCTGGAAAATAAAATCATGTTGTTGATTTCTTATCTAAACCTTAGAAAGAGATTGAATAAGCCAAGATTAGAATTATAACATCACCTTTTTTGGGTAATATTCATGCATCTAAGAGCATTTCCATGATACGAAGTCCAAATTAGTTAGCTCCAAGAAGATACAATTCAAAATCCTTCATTATTCATGGTCCACAAGAGTTAAGGCAAATGATTGTAAGAGGCAATTTTGAAGAAGAAAGCAACACTCAGATACAAGATTATCAGATTCAAATTTTCAGAAAATATGAAGGATTAAATCTAAACCCTTTTAGATTACATCTTTGATATCCTTTTATCCATCCCTATATTTGGAGACTCCATGAAGCCACATTTCTAGTAGAATTAAAATGGTTTTATTGATATTTCATGCATCATTACATCATTGCCATCCAGATTCCAACCTATGAGGCATTGTAATATCTAAGGATCATTAAAGTGAACCCAAGCTTAAATCATCTGATTAATTTAACTCAATTAATGGAATGGTTCAAATCTTTACCAGTATGGGAACAAATCATTGAATTGAATCATGGATCAATTATTTAAATTAGATGTTTCCAAAAGCAAGTCCATTATAGTTCAAAATGATTGTAGAGTTTAGACAACGGTAGATAGAATATCAGCTAGGCAGGTATTATCCATTAAGGATTTACAACTTTGCTAATGGATTTGAAGGAGACATCCAAAAAGATGATAGAAAATACTGAGAAATTTAAAAGAAGTTATGCTTAATAAATCAGACTATTCCACAAAAAATATGGCTAAGTCTATTTGAAACAGAAGTACCATAAGATCATAGTAATGATTATTAGTCTATAGTACCCTCAATCGGGCAGGCTTTGAAAGAATGAGATGAAGAGATTGATCGAATGGAAGAAGAAGCCTTCTTAGCAGGATATAGTCAAGAACCTGAGTACCTTAATGACGTGAATATGTTATCTTCACATGAACCAGCAACCGGCAATATTGATTGATCTGCAAACCTTATCAAGATAATGTAATTATTAAAGTTATCAATCAGTAGATCTTATAGATAAGACAAATATTTAAATGTGTCAGATGAATTATTTAACAATGTTTGTCGTTTATGATACGTGTTCTCAATTACTGTAGTCTACAGTAAAATTTGTCCGTTACAGGTAATAACTCATTTTGTTGTTTGTATCCCAAAATACCTATATAGGGCGTTAGCATGTATTGTGAAAGGTTGAACATAGCCAGATAAAATATATTGGCAATTGTTGACTTTTCTTAAGGCTTTCTAATCTTCTTCTCTTTCTCTCCCAAACCTTCCAAAAAAAAAAAAAAAATTGCAACGCATCCTAATTTATCTTCCAAGATTCAAAGTATGCTCTGTACTTGTCTCTTATGAGGAACCTGTATATAAGAAACGAATCATATGGATACACAAAGAGCATAGATAGTATTTAAATCATTTTAAGCCAAAAGACTTGTTCTTATAAGTTGCCATCCAAGCTTAAGAGAAGCATTAAGGCGCAGATTGAACATTAGTGCAGTTTAAAGTAGTTTGAATACTATCTATTATTCTTCTCATTCATGTGATAAGATATATAAACTGAAAACCCGACGGTACAAGCTACTAGCTCAAAGAAAGATAACTAATTTCTTATTTGTTTGGTGTAACAATACACTATACCTTGAAATAATTGAATCTTGATGAATGAATCTGAAATGGTATCAGAGCCAAGTAATTTCTTTTCTGTAGAAGAGGTGGAGAGTAGGTTAATGATAATGGAAAGCTCAAATATACTTGCTATGATTACATCCATTTCAATTATCCGAACCACAACTATTTTTATAACATTTTACCATAATAAAAATACATTTCATTGTTTTAAAAACTACCATAATAAAAATTCACACCGCTGACGTTACTTTTAATTTCCTCCCTTCTATCCACTTCTTTCCTTCCAAACCAAAGCTATTCCCTCTCACAATCCCGACCAAATGTTTCTCACTTTCCAAACATAGTGTAAATTGTGCTGGACAGAACAATGATTTCGCACTTATGTAGCAGTGAGTCGGTGATTATCGGCATATGGTTTTCCAGAAAATTTGTACGTTTCTTAAGAAAACATCCTATGTACCGAACCTCATCTAGGCACTTTCCTCGTTTAGAAGAATCTACGTGTTTTTATTAGGAAATTTTAGCTACGACGTTAAAGTCAACCGAGTCATCATAATTTTTGGTCACAAGGAGATCTCATTTCATATTTTGTTACCATACGACTCTGGCTCTCAACCGCATATTTCTATCAGCTTTATTATGGAACTTCTGAAAAATTAAAGATTGAGTAATTGTTTCTCCATTCGACGTGACATTTATACACATATATGCATACATATATTCATCTTTTTATACATATTAACAAAAAGCCCAAACTTCAATTATTATGCCCTTGACGGAAAAAAAAAAAAGTTAGATTAGATAAGTACCTTCCCTTCTATTTTATATAGGCTTATTCCCTCGTCTTTACAATTTTGTATTTGGACAGTTAAATAGTAAGATATTGCTTTTATATATATATATATATATACATAAGGTTTCATGGTTAAATGCTTTATATGAATTATAAAATTTTGTGATAGTAGTTTATAAGATTATAATTGTAAATATTTATTAATATATGGTTATAACTTTTAAATAAAGTGATTTAAATAGATTCATTAGTACTTATTGGTTTGGTTATTAATTATTTTATATTAGAGATATTACAATATATTTTTTAATTTTTATAATTATTTTATTAGTTCTATTCGAAGTAAAATGTTTATATAAAAATCCTAAATTATAGTTTTTAAACTTTAAGAGTTTAAATATTCAATTTTAATAATGGCAAGTCTTTCATATTATATTTGGTATATAGGAATGGATTAAAGTAGAATTGCTATTTCAGCTTCTATTCACTTCCCTTATATTTGGATGTATATTTAAAAGCTAAAATCACAATTATATGGAATTGGCAACTTTGACCTTAAATAGAAATTCAACTCCGCTTTCAATTGCAATTATATATCTCTTGTATTTATTTTTATTAATTAAATTACTCATTTTGTATTTATTAATTAAGGATATTTTTTACAATTACTGCTATATATATATATATATGATTTTTTTTCATTTCATTCCATTCAATTTTATAAACATTTATTTAAATATGAGAAAAGATTTATTATTTTGTTCCTTATTTTATTTTAATTTATTCCATTTTAGATCATTCATGCATATTAAATATGAATTGTCTAAAACATAAAAATTAGTCTTCTAATTAGTAGATTAAATTCAAATACTCCATTTCTATTGTAATTACTGAAAAAATAATAAATAGCAGAAAAGTGTATGGAAGTCCATATTTTAAAGTAATAAAGGAACATTTATTATGTACTTGGTCACCTGACAACTGTTGAGGAGCCATCACCTGGCAAAGAAGATAATGCAAAATAAAATATATAAATACGTGTGTGTGTGTGTGTTTGTGTATTGCGTTCACACTGTTTGCCCATTTTGCAATCTAGCGATGAAGCGCTTGTGCTATGCGATTTGATATTAATGACGGCCAGGCCAATATGGGCCAAACGTTGCATGAGACCCGCAATTTCAGTTTACTCGTACTCGTAGACTTAAATACAACATGGTGAACTTGGCCGACTAGATTTGTTATAGTTCGAGCCGTACACGATAAACCGATTAAAGTGGTCGGTGCAGTCAGTTTGAACTGAACATTGACCTAATCCAATGTATTCTCAAAGTTAATTTAGACAGTTAATTAGATTTTTAAATATCTTATTACATCGCAATCACAATAACGTGATCTTATTCTTTATTATTTTTATTCTCAATTACTAATTATCTTGATGTGATAACTTCAGAAAACTTATAAAAAAGAAAATTAAAGGATCAAAATCCATCTGCCTTTAATAATATTTTCTTCATACTGTTTTTCTACTTTTCTCTTTTTCCCAGACATATCCCAAAACTTCTAGGAAAGAAGAAAATAACATATATTTGGAAATAAGTACTTTCTTTTTAGTTCAATTATCATCGCGTTATTATATTATGGTAGATAATTTCCATCTGATGTTTCTTTTCAAATTATTTTATTTTAGGAAAAGAGTTATTTCAATTTTCTTAATTTATACCGTTTTATGCATATACAATTAACAGTTTGGGCTTTCTAAAAGTGAACATTTACTATCCTCGATGAAAATTGCCACCATAACGAATTCACCACCATTGCGTGTGCCACTCACACTTTTAGGGTACAGTACACGGATTTTAATGGAAAATACGAATGAAAAAATGAATAAATAAACAATTGGTACAAAAGACTTGGTTCTCTCATTATTATAAGTATTAGTTTTCTCTAACCGAATCCTTAAAATTTTTTTGCTCTCTCATTTACATTGCCCAACATCTTTTAATAGAATACATGTAGTATTTAGAAAAATGAAAATCTAATATAAAAATGATAAATAATTTAAGCTGCAAAAAAAAAAAAAAAAAAAACATAATAGCAAAAGGACCCACCACCTTCTCAATCAACCACTGAAAAACCTCATCAAATACGTCACCCTGCCAATTGGCTAGCTGTGTAAATGGTTGATCATTATATATAGTCCCCAAATATATAGTTTTAAGGAACTAAAAGAACGACTTAGGGCAACCACATAAATATAAAGAATTGGATGACTCACTTGAAATATACTTGATTGAATTTTAATTTTTTATCACATTTAAATAGGTTAGTGATATTTTGACTGAGTAAAAAAAAAAACACCAAAATGTCTTAGAAAATTGGAATTTGACAATAAGGTTTTGAAAACTAATATGATAGTAGATAAGGAAAAAGAAAGAGTAGAAAAAAAGAAGGCTCGTAACGATTATAATAGTCATTTAACATAATCTAAATTCTATTTTTCAATGAAATATTTCTAAATTAAGTTAGATGAAAGTTGTTAATGGATATCACACTCAATTTAAGCTACTTTCAAATAGAGATAGAGTTAGAAGATTATGTGAAGGGTTTTTGTTGAGTGTGATATCCATCGACAACTTTCATCTACTTAGAGGGTTGGATCTTCAAGGCGTGAATAAAATTCTCTCATGAACTTACCCAATAGTTTTGATGCATTTGTCAAAACCATTGTAATGTAGCTCTCTCCATTTTAAAAGTAACTACAGCAATCTTCTATTCATTGTTGACTTGATGGAAGTCAAAATATTGTTTAGTCTTGATTATCTACCTTAAAAGCCCCTCGCTATTTAATTTAGGCACTTCCAATTAATGCCTTTAATGATAAACTAAAAATTTGATTATGTAGTGAGAAAATGATGATTCTATTGCATTTGTTGAATTAGCAGTTCTAGAAGGAAGAATTCGATTCTTTTCCTTAGCATACATGTGAAGTTTCATTACATTCCTCACTTGAGTTAATTCCTTGATTTTTCCTATCGTATTTTAGTCTTTCATGGTTAAAGATCTTACTTCTTGTGCCATAGCAAGAGCATTAAATATTAATAGATCTAGTTCAATGCTGTAAACCGATTATCGACTTCCTCTTAATTTCAATATCTACCGTGTTAAACTATTAACTCTTATACAACAAAATATCTAAACCCAGTATTTAAACTCTCACTTTCTCAACTCCTTTTACTATTTATATTCTCTATGATGATGTTCTCTTCCGAGAAAAAAATTCACAGTTTATTACTTTCTTATTTGTTTGCACTCGAAGTTTATTACAAACTATTACAGACTACTACCTGTCATGCATAAGTATATGTAATGCAATCTAAGTACGCAATAGGCAGACATGGGGAGCCTTTTTACTCTAATGTATGATACATAATTGCAAAAGTTCATATATAGGATCCATTTATCCCATATAATAAAGAAAGAAAAAAGAAATTCTTACATTTGAAGAATTCTTTATAAATACTTTTTTCAATTGGTAGCCAAGTTAAAAGGAAGAAAATCAAGCATTGTAGAAGAAGGGGACGGTAGGGAAAGCTGATTAATTAGTGAAAAAATTTTTTAGAGCCGGTTCAACAAAATTTGTGATGTGATATACGAAAATTTAACGTAAAATGCCTCCATCCAAGACAAGATTGTCTTAAAATTAAAGGAAAAGATAGAAAAACTATATAATCTAAATTCTATTTTCCAATGAAATATTTTTACAATAAATGCATTTACAGCCTGCTCATACATTCCATTAATACATATTGGACTTATCGATTATCCAATTATTTTTCTGTTTTTCCTAGCACTGATGACTACATCTAGCTAAAAACAATAACTAACAATTACATTAATGAGTTCTTTTACTTGAGTAGTAACGAGTCGAAGATGGAAAAAAAAAAAAATTTAACTTTACCTTTTTAAGACCATTCATAGACAATTTTAATACGTATAAAAATAAGAAAGGTGTCGTTTACAGGAAACCATGAAGTCGGAAAGATCACATTAGATTAGTCAATATGGTCTCGACCAGCTGTACGAAAAAAAAAAACTATAAAAAAGCTGGATCACTTGTCACGCAAATTAACTAGTAGCTTTGAATAAGCTATCAATCACATGTGAAGCCATTTTCATTCTCCAAGGTCCTATTACTTTCCCCATTTCGCATCAAAATTCATCTTTGTTATGTCCTATTCATGGAGCCCCCCCACCCCACCCCTAAACAGATGTTCAAATCGTAACTACGGACGTTCGGTCATACCGTGTAGAATGCTGGTAAACAATGGCAACCGTTTTTATTAATAGTAAAACTTACATAAATTGCATAGATTAATTTTATTTTCTTATATATATATATATTAAATAATAGCAACCGTTCTTAAGTCACTTAAACCACTTCAGTATCGTTGGAGTACACATGTTACAGCCACCCTGATGTCTTTTTTAGCTCACCTATTTTCTTTTTTTTTTTTTTTTTTGCAGGATTGAACCCAAGCCCCTACTAGATGAACAAGTCTAAGATAATCTTCAAATATCAATTAACACTTAACCAAAAATTTTCAAGTTGTCGTCACTTCCTGTTTAATATAGTTACCTATCAAAGTGAATTACTTGTTATATATATATATATATATATATAATAGATAATAATAAAAATATAAAATGTTTCAATTTAATAACAGATTTGATAAGTTAAAAATACTATTAGCTGCACTATTGGTCCAACTTGGAACAATTATGGCTTTTATTTTAACAATTCTAAGATCTCATTTATATTTATAATGAAAACGATGAAATCATTCGTTTAATTATTAATATAATATCTATTAAATATAAATAATTAAAAATATTATTAATATAATAATTTAAATTTATTAAATATTATATTAAGAGTAGATAAACTCGATATCTTAAAATTGAATAGCAAAACTATAATTCCTTTTTTTTTTTTTACCACCAAAAAAATTCTTCCTTAATTTATTTCCCATCATCAACCTTTCCACAAAAACTGACAAAGCGAAACCGAGTATCTCTCTCTCTCTCTCTCTCACAACCCATCCCAGCCATAAATACACCACTCCCCATTCTCTCCTTTCATTTCAACCCCACAAATCTGCATTCCCATTTGCGCATTTCGCAGCCCTTTCCACAGCCATACCACTGCAATCTAAACAAGCTCAAAAATATAAAAATATCTCCCAACTCTGTTTCCACAAGCCAGAGGAAATCATGGAATTCATAGCTTATATGACGAGTTGGCTCACTCCAAGCTCCTTATTTATTGTCCTAAACATCATGATAGGCACTATAGTCCTTACTTCCAAGCTCACCTCCAAAAAACCCTTAACCCAGCACCAGGACGGCCGGGCCTACTCGCCCCAACTCGCCCGAGCTCCATCCCTTCTCGACCGAGTTAGATCCATTAATTTCTCTCTGTACAAGTTCGAACACCCTGTACCTGAGTCCGAACATCACCAATACTACCCTGAGCCCGACTCGACTCATCGTATCGACCCACCCCCACTCGCCCGAGCACCATCCCTCTTCGAGCGGCTCAAATCGATCAACTTCTCACTCCACAAATTCGAGCCCCAGCCGGAGCAGGAGCCCGAGTTGACTCACCAGGTCGATTCACCCGCATCCGCAACCAACCTCGATCGAGCTCCATCGCTACTAGAAAGGGTCAAGTCCATTAAGTTCCCCTCTTTCCGCCGAACTGAATACGTAAATCATGAGTCCGAGCCGGTGGTATATCGGGGACCCGAGGATTCATTCCTGGATCCGAATTCGGGTCTTCTGGATATGGACCAGGTGTACGCCCAACAAGTGAAGCGGGTCAACTCCGATACGAAACCGTCCGGCGGCGAGCCTCTCTCGAAGTTATCGGCGAACATGAAGAAGTCAGCGAGCGAGAAGTCTACGTTTGGGCACTTCGAGAGTGAGCCCGAGTTGGAGAACCGACGACCCAAAACAACCGGGGAACGCAAGAAAAGCGGTGGTACCAAAACGACCTCGTTTCATGAAGAGGAAGAAGATCAAGAAGCAGAGGAAATTGATGCAAAAGCTGATGACTTCATCAACAGGTTTAAGCAGCAACTGAAGCTGCAAAGGCTGGACTCCATTTTGCGTTACAGGGAAATGCTAAGCAGAGGCGTGGCTAGTTCGAGGTAAAAAGCGAGTTGAAATGCCTCCTTTTACCCTTTTATGGGCAGGAGATTTGGATATTTTATCCCATGAATTTGGGGGCAGTTTCGTCATTTCAGGAAATTATCGTGGTTCTGTCCTAGATTCCAGACATGACAAAAGACTGTCTTTGTTTCCGATGCACCTATAAGATGTAGGGCAAGGTAAAGAACAACAGATGGTGGTGGGGAAGGGGGACCCTTTGGTAGGGCATGGGTGTTTTCGTCATTCTGCATTGTTGACTGTCACTCTTCTTGTAATTTTTTTTTGGTAGGGCATGGGTGTTTACAGGGGCCAGGTCAGTGGTTATTAATTACGACAAATTAATTGATCGGATCAATTTTAAGTTTGAACGCGCTGTAGCTAATTTTGTAGTGTAGTTCCTAGTTTAGGAATAAAAGAGTGCCGACTTGGTTGTGAGTTTGATAGATATTGCTTAAGATTTCTATAGAATTAAGATATTGGGGGTCGTACGTTTCCAAGGGCATGGTTTATTTCTTTAATATTGATTTTTTTTTAATTATTTAGGGTAAGAATTAAAAACATTATTTGAACCTTGATTGATTTTCTTGAAGTCATCAAATATCATATTAAATCAGACAAATTTTACATGTATATTCAAAGTAAATAAAACGAAGGGAAATGCTTATTGAAATATATATATTATATTTCCAAATTATTAAAGAGATTGTACTATTTTTGGTGTCTTTATAATTTTTTATTATTTTTAACATTAATACCATGATTTTAAATATGACTAGCTCACTTTCTTACCATGTATTGCCAATTGTCAAAATAAAAATTACCCCATCTCTCAATTTTAGAAGTTATTTAGTTATTATGATGTTACATACACATTTACGTATACGTATATATTTTTGCAATTATAATCACGGGTAAGCATATGGCTTGTGTCGGAAAAGTGCAAAAAGCCGCGACATGGAAAAGTTACCGCCTTGTCGTCCGTTGAGCCCATGGCGTTGGATAGGTAGCTTTTATATTAGATTATTATACAATTTTTTTAGCTTTTATATTTGACCATTATACAATTTTCACATAAAACTTAGTACCACAACTCTCCTTTCGTGTAAAAATTTAGCAATCCATCCAACACTTTGGCATTGGAATTTGGAAGAAAATAATGTGAAGGGAAGAAATTATAAGGATAATTGATTACTGCATATATGGAAGAAATTCTAATCATTAGTAAAAACAAATAAAATGCAAGTTAAAATTACTAATATATCCATAAAGATACGAATAGGAAGAAAAAGTAAGTGAAGAGAAGGGATGGATTGGCAACTAGAAAACATTTCCTTTCTTTCCCTTTGCTTACTCTCCACGTTAGAGGGGATAAAAATTTAATGAGACTCATGGAAATGTTTCGCTCTAATTTTCTTCTTCTCATTTTCCTTCCTAAAACAAACAAAGGAATTGGAATACTTTTTTCTCAATTTCCTTCCTTTCTAATTATTTTTTTCCTTTTTTCATCTTTCCAAACATAGTGTAATAGTTTTTAGTGTCCATTGTCAAAGGATTATAAATCGTGACAATTTTCAAACCAAATTATGCAACTTAAGTGTGGGTGTTTTTTTGATTGGTTATTGTTAAAGTTGATCAAACTACAAGCCACACTACACAAACTCATGTTCCATCATTGAACCACCCCTTGAGTTCATAAGCTGGAATTGGCCCAATAGGTGGTTGTTGATTCACTTAGGACATTGGTCAATGGTTCAAAATTGGTTTGGCTTTTACGACTTATACACTCATTTGGTCCTAAGCAAGTCCTCAATTCCTCGAGGAAAATATAAGGAAAATGAAAAAGGAAAACATAGAATTAAGTTATGTTTTTATGTAAATTAGGAAGGATTTTCTTTTCTTTTCTTTTTTCTATGCACAATATTTAATTTTGTTATCAACAATACAAGATTTTAATGTGCTAGTATTAATGGCATATAAATTTGACTTGCCTTTAGTATTAGTTCAGTCTAGATTTTATAATATATGAGCTTTTGTTAAAAAAATAAATTTTATGTTTTAAAATTCTTTTTTTTCCTATATTACTAATATTACAATATAGGATGTATGCTGTTATGTACAAATAGAAATGCGAATTCATTTTAACGGCATTAAAAAATGGCTAAGATTGCATGTTTTTTTTGCTTAAGTTTTCAAGTTTAAAGCATACGAAATTAAAATAAAACGTTAGTTTAGGCTGATTTGTGGGTGCAAGGTCTAAGATCTAACACTAGATGAGCAATTGGGTCTTGCGACATAACATGAAAAAGAGTCTTGAGTTGACCAGTTGGAGTTTGTTCTTTTAAAACTCTAAGATGGCTAATGTTAGCAGGGTTGGGTCAAGCTGTAGCCTAGTACCCATGTTTATGAATATTATTATGTTGAAATTTTTACTTTTGCTTTCTTAGCTAGATGAACAAATTTCTTCTATGACCTTTGAAATGCTTAGAATAACACAAAGAAGATGAAGGTGTGCTAATTTGTTCTTGAAGAGTTTTGTACAATATAAGTTAAGAAGAAATAAGAATATCATTACCAGAATATTATTAAAGGCCTTTTTGACTCTTATTTTTCCCTTCATATCATATTTTGGTAAAATAAGATAACAAAAAGACAACATATATGCATGTGTGTCATGGGACGAAAGGTTCATCCCTTTTAGAATGTTGTGTGGTGCTTGACAATCTTTTGACTTCACATTATTACTCATATTTTAGATGGTAAGCCAACCTTTCCTTCTTGTTTACCATGATTGTTCTTAGCTCGTCATTCTCTTTAAAAGTGTTTACTATGCTTAGTCATCAACATCATATATTTGGGAGGCTTAATTATTCAAACCATTTTTGTTCTGCCATGACCCTTTTAACTAGTTTACTCATGAGAAGTCAAAACTGCTTTTAAATAATACCTTACCCATGAACAAACCACCCTATTAATGCTACTAATTTCGTTGTAAGTCTAAGTTAAACCCTTACTTACCTTCCAATTCATGAATTGTGACATTCTCTCGTATTTAAATTCATGATGCCTTTTTCATTGACAAATACCTTGCTACTACTTATACCCAATAAATGACTAACCCCTAAACCATTGCCTAACTCTAACATAAGATCATCTTTGCCGAGGCTCTAGGCTTCCATATGCATCCTCTTGCCTTCCCCCCTTCCTTTTATTTTCTAAGATTATCTCTTGCTGAGTAGCCCAATAGTAAGGTCTACCTATTAAAGTTTATGTATAAAGGTTTGAGTAGATTCTTACTATAAGCTAACTTACGATAAATTGCCCCAATAATGAGGTCTTCTCTTTAGTAGCTACTCCTTCTTTTGAGTTGTAACTTGTGACAAAGTTTCCCTCTTGAAACATCACTTCTTTTGGTGGTAACTTCTTTAAGCTTTTTCATATGAGGCTTTCTTGTTGTCAATAAGAACTATGCACTCATTAAGTACACTAGATAGTATTTAGGTGACTTCATAAAGTTGGAATATATGCTTTGATATTACTTGTCATGGAATAAGAGGTTCTCCTTTCTTAGAGTATCTGTACGGAGCTTGATAATCCTTTAGTTTCACATTTTTACTCATAATTTTTACGGTGAACTAGCCTTCTTTTACTATTTACTAAAAAACTGCTTTGAGCCCATCTTTCGTTTCAAGAATGTTCTCTTTGTTTATATAGACACCTCATTTTTATCAATTTTTTATTAATTGAGCTAAGTTAATAAATAAACAAAAAGGTAGAAAAATAAAAAATATAAAAAAAATGAAAATAAAAAATAAAAAAAGAAAAAAATTAAAGTAGGAAAAAAAAGAAGAAGAGAGAATCATATCAAGTTATGTTGTATTGAGTTAAGTTGAATTATATTGAGGTAAGTTGAAGTCGAGTCGAGTCGTGTTGTGTTGAATTGAATTAAGTTGGATTGTCGGATTAGGTGACGATATGGGTTTAATTAATTTTAGGCCAAACCAATATAAAATAAAATTCATCTAATTTAAGGACTTAAATCAAATTAGGAAATTATTGGGCTAAATTATATTGGTGTGGATTGTGCCTCAGAAGAAATACAAGGCCTAAAATAACTAGGGTTTCTTGAAGTTAGAGTAAATCTTGGAAGAATTGCAATCGAATCTTCTGTATCTTTGATACGAAAGATTCCATTTTGAGCTTATAAATAGCTTATTAATAGGGGTTTTAGGGACCATTTTTTTTTTAATCACACTTCTACCCAAAACACCACATAAACACCACTACGCCATCCACAACTACCATGCGCCACCAAATGCAACACTATCGCGCTACTACACAACTATCATGTAACACTACATAGTACTACCTTAACACTACCATACAACCACTACAGTTAGCACCCAACTTGTTGTCCAACAGTCCCTAGCCAGTCGTCTAGTCTTTCGCCCAGTAGTGCCTAACTTGTCACCTAGTAGCGCTCAGTCTACCGCCTAATACCGATATGATCCGATGTTAAGTAAATTTTCCTTAATTTTTAATTATTTATTTCATTAATTTTTTTATTAATTTACTTTATTAGTTATGCTTTTTTTTTCCTGTATCAATAATTTTTGTATTTAAGTTCAGTTTTATTTTTATTGTTTATTCTTATTGCAAATTTTTTATTTTCCAATAAAATTTAGTTGAATTAATTTTTTTTTGTGAAATATCATTTTTTAAATAATATATATATATATATTTGACATATAGTGGTTTTGAAAAATAAAATCTTAAATTGAGGTTTTTTTTTTTCAAAAAGATTTGATTAGTTAGAGGTTTTTTTATTTAATTTGGAAACATCAGATTTTTTAGGTTTGTTTTCTTAAAATAATAAATTGATAAAATATATAAACCTGGCCCGGTTTTCAATATAAAAATGATTCACTCACTAAAAATTTTATAAAAAAAAGAAACTATTGTTGGTTTGACCTCGATTAGTGGGTACGTAGACAGATTTGGGGCAATTGTTAAAAAAAATAATAAAAAATTTTCCCTTTTCTTATAAATTGATAATAAAAAATCATTTTTAGTTACTTTTTGCTAATTTAGGTATATTTTTAATATTTTTATAAAAAATAAAAAACAAAAACCCATTAATTTTTCTTTAATTTTTATATGGTGACTTAGTCTTAATAGGTTGGCTCTCGAACTTTTTTTTTTGTTTAATTTTTCTAATAAAATCATTTTCTTAGAAAATTTGTAGATTAGTAGCTAAGTTAGGGAAAATCCTAATTTTATTTTTTTACCAATTGAATTGGTTAGTGACTCCATTTTTTTATTAATTTTTTTCCCTTAATTTAATGTTGAGTAATTTATATTAAACGAGTTGAACTTAATATAGGTTAAATTAAAAAAACCGAAATATGATTAAACAGAATTAGCGACTCCATTGGGAACGTTTAATAGGCTAACCATGTAAAAATTAAAAATTAATTGATGGGATTTTGCATTTTTTTTATTGAATTATAGTTGTATTAATTGTTCTTCTGTGATGCAGGCCCTAAAAAAAAAAAAAGCTTGGCCTAATAGGGCCCTCTAGGGGAATTGGGTAGATAGGGGGTGGGGGGGAGGGGTGGTGGGTTTCTTTTTCTTTTTAGTAATTATTTATATGTGTTTAGATATGATTAGATCTGGGCCACCTTAAGATTTTAAGATGATCCACCATTACGTAATCTTCAGGTCGTTGCAATCACTACCCTTATCTGGTGATAATAGGTGAGCTCATTCAGGCTTCGATGTAGCCCATTAGGTTTCTCTTCAGAAAGTCTTGGATTTACAGAGTTTGAGACCTATAAACCCCTACCCTCTTGCATCATTCTTTTCTAAAAAGGGATAGTTATTATTAAATTATAGGAAAAGCTTGCTCAATCCACAATCAGCTTGGTTTTATTTTTTAAAAAAGGGAAAATAAATAAAAAAAACTAGTAACCCTTATATATATGTATTTACGAACTTCTTTTTTTTAAAAAAAAAAATCCTATTTTAGACTTACTTATATATAAGGGTACTTTTAGATCACGGGTTTATTATATTTCCTATAATTTATTAATTACCGACCCTTATTGCATTACATGTATATGTAGCATACTGTGTCTCTTTATATATTTGATTTTATTTTGCCAATGCTTGTTTCTATCCAATCATTTTCATTTCCTATATTATATGTGTTTTATTTTTATCATTTATTGGTGAGTGAAAAGCTGTGTAATTTCTAAGATTATTTTTGAAAAAGCTGTAAAATTATTAACGTCATATCCAACTTTATTGTTAATTTAGCAATCTCGTTGTAAATAATCCCACTGTTTCATATTATATACAATATAGATATGGAAAGTCACTATCAACCCCATGAATCTCGTATTAGCCAGATTTGTCGGCTCATATAGATATTGGATTTTAGTTTTTTTTTTTAGAAATATTAGTTATGAGTTTTCTTTTATTTTAGTCCATTGTATAGGTTGAATTTTAAGATTCTTAATAAATTTATAGCTTTATTAAACGATGACCTTTATTGATTGCGTAGTTTTTTTACTCATTTTTTATTTCTTGATAATTTCCTTAAACAAAAAAAAAAATAAAGAAAAACAACAAGTAAGAAAATTTTTTGTATTAACTTGTAAATTTTTTTTTGGCATGTAATTATGAAAGTTAGCTATGGTGAAGATTATTATGGAACTATCATTTTTTTTCATTGCTTTCAAAAAAACTTTTTAAAAGGGGAGAAATTTCAAAATGGTATTTTATAATAAAAAACTAGTTTCATGATGATTATTTACCTAGTCGATTTCTATTGCAATGCACCACATGTATTATATTGTTAAGAACTAACAAAATACAAAAAATCAAAAAATAAAAAAAGATTTAATCATTAGATTTCCATTGTGAATTATTTTCCATCTTAAGGTTATTAATTTTGTAAATGTCTAAGTTCTCATTTTTCGTATTTAGCCCCTAAGTTGTCACAGTCTTAATAGAGTTTTCTCCATGAGTTGTCACCCTTATGTCATTTATTTAATAAGTTTCTCATTGTAAAATAATTTCCGCTTTTCCGTATCTTCCTTGTAATATTATCATTATCCTATGTCCTTGGTAATTGGTCCTAATGTTTTCTTTATTTAGATTCATTAATGTCAGTATGAGGCTTTTATGACATAAAATAAATATTGATTTTCCAATAAAAGTTACGAAAAAAAAAGAATGATTTTCAAAACTAAAAACGCGATGCAGTGTTGCTAACAAGAAGAGATTCTTGAAGGCTTTGAAAAATTGCTTTTTAAGTGATTTGGCTCAACTTAAAGTCCATAATCACTTATTTTAAAAAGCAAGATGTTTGAAGCTCTTGAACATGGAATAACCACAACCAAAGGGGGTTTAGGAAGGCATGCAAAGCAAGTCGAGACCATGGCTTACACCCAAGCCCAGGGGCCTATTGACATACCATCTAAGATAGGGAAGTTTGAAGAGTTGCTAATTCATGAGCTCAACAATAGTAGCAAAGACCTGGGGAAGGAATTGGTGTAGAAATTGATGAAAATGGAAGAATAAATCTTCTACAAAATTTAAGAGAAAGTGGGAGTTCTCAAGGATCATGATATGCAGAATGATTTGGCCTTAAGTAGTGTTTGTGCTTTTAAAAACCATGGGTTACCTAAGAAGTTTAAGGTACCAAATTTTGAAAAGTATCATGGAATAGGTTGTCCTAAACTTCACCTTAAGCTTTATGTTTGCAAGATGGCCTAATTCTCTAAACATGAGTAGTTGATGATTCAAACTTTCTAAGATAGCCTAACTGGGCTGACGTTGATTTGGTATGCCTAACAAGACTTAGTTAAGCTTGATACTTGGGATAAGCTAGCTCGATCCTTTTATTAACAGTACAAGTTTAATGAAGAAGTGGCTCCATCCCTAATGGATTTGAATAATATGAGAATGAAGTTGACTGAGTCCTTTAAGGAGTATGCCCAGAGATGGAGATCTACAACCTCTCAAGCTACAATACAATTACCAGAAAATGAATTGATCAACATATTTATCTTCACATTAGGTGAATCTTATTATAATCACCTGTTAGGACATACTGCTTCTATGTTTGCAGATGTAGTTGTAACTGGTGGTTGCATTAAAGATGCTATTAGAGTAGGGAGATTGACAGGGAAGGGATCAACTCCGTTGGTTTTAAAGGATGCTGTAAACACTATAATGTCCTATCTAATGATATGTGAGCCTAGTGCCCTAGGCATTGGTCTAATGCTCAAGGAAAATAAGCTAAGCCAGAAATCACTTAGAAGGAGGTTCACTCTCCTTCTATGTCTCGGGTCTATTGTTGTGTAAAAAAAAAAAAGGGTTTACTACATCCTAAGACTTCAGCACTAAGGTATAAACCTTGGAAATACGAGCCCAATGTGCAATGCAAGTACCACATGGGTTAGTAGGGGCATGCTACTGACCATTGCTGGGATTTGAAGAATAAAGTCCAAGATTTGATTGATAAAAAATTAATCTAGTTAGACTTCATTAAGGATCTAAGGTCCAAATTCTATACTGAGCCTACTATTAACATGGTACAAGGATTGGAAAAGTTGTTAGAAACAGATTTGAATAGTTAAGTCCAAAGGGCATATTACTGCTAAGGTTTAAAAGAAAGGGTTGTAGCCCTAGAATAAAAGTTGATGATATTAGACGAAAAGCTCATTGGTATGGAAATGGCGAAGGGTTATGTGCTCAAGCAGCTCGGAAACCTACATCCTAATACAAGTAGGACATTATAGCCCAAGCATGAAGATGATTCAATGAAAGAGAAAGCAAGAGGAAATGTGCCGATTGGGAAAGCCCAGAATCAAGACAAGCTTATCTACAACAAGAGGAGGCAATTTACGCAATTCAAGATTCCAATAGCTTAAGTTTTCAAGTAATTGAGAGATGTAGGACTACTGGTATGCGAAAACCCAACAAAGAAATACATACCAAGGGATTGTGACCCTAACAACTAATGAGACTATCATGTGGGCTAAGTAGGGCATACTATTGAAGATTGTTGGAGATTGAAGCATAAGGTATAGGATTTAATTGATGTCAAGATAATCCAACCAAATTTTTTAAAGACTGATGGGTCGATTAGTAGTAATGTTCTTTCCCTAAGTTCTAAAGAAGCATTAAGTAGACAACCTCTAACATCAGGCATTGAGGATTTACTACTATCATCCGGCAAGGTGCCTTACCATTTGAAGCAATTGGGTATATCTCTAAGAGATCAATTCAACTAAATGGGCTAAGTTTCAAGAAGTGGAAAAAATAGGAAAGAATTTTAGTTCTTACATTTTTTAGAATAAGCTTTCATTTTAGAGCTTATAATAGATACGAGTTATTGAATAAAGCGGTTTTCATGTGTTTTCTTATCTTTGTATGCTATGAAGTTAGCTTAATTCGGATTGGGGCATTTCGAATGAGTGAAAATTGATACAGAAAATGTGAACTAAAACTTAAAACTTTCCATCTAAGGGAATGATAACACATTACTCGAAAGGTTTAAGATGAAAAGAGGTAACCCATGTCCCAAACACTAACCCTAGACACACGTGATAGTTGAGCGCCATTAAGGTGAGTAATTGGGCTCATTCCTTAAAGGAGGCCCATCTTGAACTTGGTATACGTGTCAAAATGATATTAAGCATTTTTTTCATCATCCCTAAACACAGTTATCCCTTGCAAACCCATTTGAACTTTTAAGGGATTTTTCTTAAAATTAGCCCTGCCAGTAACCACCTCAAATTAGGGTAATCAGGAGGTTCGGATCATTAATTTAGAGAAAAGGCGTAGACTAACTTATTCTTGCCTTAGTTTTGCTAATTCATAAGCAAATATCGTCATATATAGTTCAATTTCTTTAGAATGAACAAGAGTTTCAAATCATATATACCTCACTTAGCCTGTACACTTATTCAAACACATTAAGTCCATAAATTCTTTCCCAAACACCACAAAACCATGTACACTTCTCCCAAGCTTATACACCTTGAACTTACCTTTTGGTGCTTCAGATCCTATTAAGTGAAAACTTAATAATGGAAGGTGGCCACCTTAACCAAAAAAAAAAAAAAGAAAAAGAAAAGGAAAAAGAGAAAACAAGAAAAATAAGGAGAAAAAGAAAAAGAAAAGTGAAATAGAAAAAGATTGAAGATATTAGTAAGGTGATCACTTTCAAAAATAGCCAAAAATAGCCTGAAGTTTGAACTGGTGATGGTATCCAAAATTTCAATACTTTCAATTCTTAAGCTTAAAAGCAAAGCCCTCATTTTATGATTTAACCCACTATGTTACCCTTAATAAAACTCTTTTGTATAAAGAAATCGATTTATCTTTAATTTATGCTAAGTTCTTGGCTTGTAAACCCAGGACTAATTGCATATGATTTTTTCAAAATTGGCCAAGTACATTGATACCCATTTGTTAAAACCATTGACCAAAAGCTTTACATTGCAAACCTAGAAAAGACCTATTGATTAACCAAAATGTACCACTTACAAGATATGCTATAATTTTTGGAATTGATGTTGAGAGTAAAAACAAACCTATGAGAGTGCAAGGAAGTTTAGTTTGACTAAACATTTCAAGTAATTATATCTATCCCTGAGTGAAAAATTGAAGAGTTGAGTACTTTGTCAAAAACGTAAATGATCATTTATCCTAAGTTGGAAATTAGTGATTCTAAAAATGTTCAAAGATCATGAATCATGCTCTAGGAAACAAGATTAAGAGAATGAGTGATCAACGAGCAAGGGGCAAGCCAACCCCTTATTTGTGGTCTTTAGAGTTTTCAAGACTTTCTTACTTATTAGCGACATAATTTTCTATCAAAAAGTGTTTTTGAATTTCTTAACAAAAACAAAAGAAAAAAGAAAAGCTTTTTCAAAAAAAAAAAATGAAACCTTTTTAAAAAAAAAAAAAAATTTTCTAAGAATAGTATTTTCAAAGAATCATTAAAATCCTTCAAACTTAAGTCTCAAATCATTTTGTCAAAACTCATTAAAATCCTTTGTAGGATTGTCTGCTCAAAGGAGCGCTGTCCTATCCTTAGTTGGATCGCTTGCTCAATGGAGTGCCATCTAATCCCTTTCTAGGATTGCCTACTCAAAGGAGCGCTATCCTATCCTTAGTTGGGTCACTTTCTCAGTAGAGTGCCATCCAATCATTTTTAGGATTGCTTGCTCATGAGAGCTCTGTCCTATCTAATCTTTAGTTGGATCGCTTGCTCATAGGAGTACTATCCAATCTTTTCTAGGATCGCCTACTCAAAGGAGTACTGTCCTATCCTTAATTAGGTCGCTTGTTCAGTAGAGTGCCATCAATCCTTTTTAGGATTGCTTGCTCATGGGAACACTGTTTTATCTAGTCCTTAGTTGGGTTGCTTGCTTAGTGGAGTGCCATCTAATCTATTTTAGGATCGCTTGTTCATAGGAGCGCTGTCCTATCTATTCTTTTCTAGGATCGCCTGCTTAAAGGAATATTGTCCTATCCTTAGTTGGGTCATTTGCTCAGAATAGCGCCATCCAATTGTTTTTAGGATTGCTTGCTCATAGGAGTGCTATCCTATCTATTCCTTTCTTGGATCGCTTGCTCATAAGAGTGCCATCCAATCTTATCTAGGATTGCTTACCCAAAGGAGCATTGTCCTATCTTTTATTGGATTGCTTGCTCATAGGAGTGCTGTCCTATCTATTCTTTCTTAGGAATGCTATCCTATCTATTCTTTTCTAGGAATGTTGTCCTATCTATTCTTTTCTAGGATTGCTGTCCTATTAATCTTTTCTTGGATTGCTTGCTCAAAGGAGCACCGTTTAGTCATTTAAAAGATCACTTGCTTATGAGAATGTTGTCTCATCTTGTCTTCAAAAGATCTATCCTTTTGAGCAACTCATCTTGAAAGAGATCTATCATCCTTAAATTATTTGCTAAAACGAGTTTTTAATCTTGAAGATATCTATTATCTTCATATTATCCAAGTCAGGTTTAGTAAAAATGGGTATCTCTTTTATCTTTGTAACAAAGTTCAAATCGAACTTCATTATAAAAAGGGATAGCTGTAGATATTTCATTTTTGCCAATTTTTTAGTAATTGAGACAAGTTAATAAATAAACAGAAAAGTAGAAAAATAAAAAAATTAAAGAAAAGGAAATTAAAAATAAAAAAGAAAAAAGGAAAGTAGAAAAAAAAGAGAAGAAAATCATATCAGGTTGTGTCGTATTGAGTTAAGTCGAATTATATTGAGTCGAGTCGATCATAAGTCAAGTCGTTTTGTGTTAAATTAAATTGAGTTGGATTGTTGGATTAGGTGACGATATGAGCTTAATTAATTTTAGGCTAAACCAATATAGAATAAAATTCATCTAATTTAAACATTGATTTTGAGCTTATAAATAACATAATGACAGGGGTTTTAAGAACCTTTTTTTTTTAATCACACTCTTACCCAAAACATTTCACAAACACTACTACCACTGCACCACCATATGTAACACTATCGCACTACCACATAACCACCACATAACGTTACACAGTACCATCCTAGCACCACTGCACAACTACCATAGTCAATGCCTAGCTGTCGCCAAGCCTATCGCCTAGCTTGTCACTCAGTAGCGCCCAACCAATCGCCCAGTAACGCCTAGTCAGTCACCTAACAGCGCTTAGTCCACCGCCTAATATCGACACGATCCAACATTAGGTAAATTTTCATTAATTTTCTTATTATTTATTTCATTAATTTTTATTAATTTACTTTATTAGTTATTTTTTTTTTCCTTTATTAACTATTTTTG
Source organism: Lumnitzera racemosa (assembly GCA_024138005.1). Classification (NCBI taxonomy): domain Eukaryota; kingdom Viridiplantae; phylum Streptophyta; class Magnoliopsida; order Myrtales; family Combretaceae; genus Lumnitzera; species Lumnitzera racemosa. The sequence goes on from JAMXBC010000007.1 coordinate 40,250,438, forward strand.
TGTTTAAATGAAGTTTTTTTATTGTTTATTCTTATTGCAAATTTTTTATTTTCTAATAAAATTTAGTTGAATTGATTTTTTTTTGAAAAATCATGTTTTTTTTAATAATATATATATTTACATATAGTGGTTTTAAACAATAAAATCTTAAATTGAGTTTTTTTCAAAAAGATTCGGTTAATTAGGGTTTTTTAATTTAATTTGAAAAAAATTAAATTTTTAGGTTTGTTTTCTTAAAATAATAAATTAACAAAATACGTAAACCTAGCTCGGTTTTCAATATAAAAATGACCTAATCATTAAAAATTTTATAAAAAAAGGAACTACGGTATGTTTGATCCCGATTAACAGGTATATAGGCACCTTCGGAGCAACCTTTAAAAATTAATTTTTTCCCCATTTCTTATAAATTCGTAATAAAAAAATAAAAATTCATTTTTATTTACTTTTTATGAATTTAGGTATATTTTTAATATTTTTAGAAAAATAAAAAATAAAAACCCATCAATTTTTTTTTTAATTTTTACATGATGACTTGGTCTTAATGGTTGGCTAACGAACCCAGTTTTTTCTGATTTAATTTTTCTAATAAAATCATTTTCTTAGAAAATTCATAGATCAGTGGTAAAATTAAGGTTTTTTTACTTGAAAACCCTAATTTTATCTTTTTACCGATTGAAACTGTTGGCGACTCTAGTTTTTTATTAAAATTTTTTTCCTTAATTTAATATCAAGTAATTTATATTAAGTGAGCTGAATTTAATATAGGTGAAATTAAGGAAACCAAAATGAGGCTCGACAGCTTATAATGGGTCCCCATTTGTTTAGGAGGCTTAACTATTTCAATTTGTTTCAGCTTAATGACCTTATTAGGGGAGTAGCATCAGCTCCCAACAAAATTGTTCACGAGAGGCTACACCTATCTTTAGAGAATAACTAACCCATGAACATAATATTTTACTGTCACTTCATTATAAGTGTTGATAGCACGTTTTTGTCTACTTAGGTTGACAAGTATTGAAATAACTTCACTTACTTATCCATTTGGTTGCCAATAGGCCGGGTAATCTATAATCTCGGCATTACACTAAGTAATTGAAATTTTCGGCATTCCGCCAAGTAATACAGATCTGTTCCTCATTTGAATTCAATTTTATGGCACAAATAGTTATCACAAGCACAGTAATATTACAAAATTGTCTGGTTTCCCTACATTTTAAGATAGGTGTTTAATCAAGAAACTTCCACGTGTTTCAATTGTTATTCCAATCATTGCTACTTTAGACATGATAGTCTCTTATAAATACAAGAAACAAACTTTGTAAGAACCATTTGATAACCCTTAACCATTCATTTTACTTTAATCATGTCTGCTCACTGATTTAGGTATCGGAGTAGTCGCACTAGACTGGCCCGGGTACCAAGCAATTTTCTTTTCTTTGTAGGACATTTTCGACTTCCAAAATTCACCAACAATAATAAGTTTGAGCTGAATACTCTTATTTGCCTTCCAACTCATATATGTATATATATGTATATATATATATATATATGCATATCTCTTTCATAAAATTAAAAAGCTAATAAATTTCTATTAAATTGGACTTATTTAATTTTGCAAAAAATAAGCTAATAGAATATTCTTTTTCTAATTAATGAATATGTTTTCAAACTCCCATTTCTTAATCATCATATTTACCATAATTATGATAAGATAAATAAAAGGGGAAGGGGGGGAAGCTACTCAAGCATATTATTTGAAATTGGGACAAATTAATATAAATTAGATAATTTAGCAAACGTTACATTTTAAATAGATAAAGTTTGGACATAGAATAGAGAGAAGTAATATACTGATAGAATAAGATAAAATAGTATGTGTAAACCCTAAATTTAATAACAATGGATAGCAATTCTAAAATTTTCATGTCAAACTCTTAGGTTTCAATAGTTGGTATAAATAAATAATCTCAGTTAGATGTTTTGAGTTAAGTAAAATAGAGAAAAAAATTCGAAACTATTATATTTGTAAAATGTAAAGTCTAGATTACTAATTAACATCCAAGTAGCATCAGAGATACCTTTTAAAGGGGCACAATGTTATACCTTGAATTTAATATATTTAAACATGTATCTAATATTTAGTGGTTAGATATATTATAGTTATGTACTGAATATTAATATATTTAGACATAATTGAAACACTGGAATGAATACATTGATAGTAAACAACTTACAAAACATACATAGTGTCACTCTCTGAATAGGTGAAGTCATAATAATCCCACAATGTAAATTAATCTAAAATAAAACTTAACCTTATAGCCACTAGTGTAGATATAGCCTATATAAGGCATATAAGACCAACTCAACCATTTTAAAACGTCTAGTAGATTACTTGTTATGAGTAGAACTTACGGTATATCTTTTGAAATATTTTTATAGGAAAGCCTATAGTACACATTTTAGTACATGATTTATATTTACATCAAAAGACTATATTTTCAAAGAAAATTTAAAAAAGTTATGGGTTCATATAAATATGTACAGATCCATAAAAAAACTATTGGTCCTCTAAGGAGATCAGTTGGTTTTTTTAAAAGAACAAAAACTTCCAAAGTGATCTAGTTTCATCGATCTTAAAATTTCTCCCCACTCCCTAATTACTCAGGTACTAACCTACAATGGTGAGTATTACTGCATCTTTATCCTTTAGTCAATATTTACAATAGAATCTATTGGGATGTAAGCACAGCTAGCTCAGTAAGTGGGATAGAGGTGACATAAGAGTACAAAATATACACAAGCAAGGTTACTAATCTTTAATGAAATGTGACGTAATCAGTCATATGAAATATCGCATAATATTATCCGATTCATTGCAAGGTTAAAGAATTTATATCTACTTTGACATGGATTAAGGATTTTCAACGCTACTCAAATCAAACCAAACCATGGCTTACATAATGGAGAACACCCTCTTCATTAGAATATCTTTGAATTACTGTCTTTAACGTTGTCACGACCTTCTTTCCTATCACTTAGTTTAACTAAGGATAGGGAAATGATAATTTTAGCTATCCTCATTGAAGGGGTCAGTATTTGGTTTGATACACCTAATCTTTTCCCCTAATGGGTTATCACGTATGTCTAGTTAGATTAGAGGTTGAATTTTGATTAGTTTCACTTATAAGGTGACCAACAAAATTTCAAGAAAACTAAACAATGCAAAAATAACACTTTAAGGAGTTTAACTTCTACTACAAATCAAAATCTTAATCATATACATAGCATGCGCACAATCAACAGGGTTACAACTATATGCAGGTGGACTCTTAAACCTCCAGATGCTCTGATATAGTATTCCAATAAGTTACGAAGCTTCAATCCTGACTTATCTTGATGTAGTGTTACATTATCCTTCGGTATTGTGCTTGTCTTCATAAACTTCAATTGGACCCTTATATCTACAAATATTTACCTCATTTTCTATTTTGATCATTAACGTTGCAAAATTTTTATTTAAGTCTTTAAAGTTTGTAAAATTTTGCAAATAAGTTTTTTTAATTGACGGTGTTATATTTTGAATTGAAATAGTATAAAAAAAGTTCTTAATATTTGTTTCTTTTTTTATTTCAAAATATAACTCCGTTAGTTTAAAGGATTTATTTGTAAATTTTTATAAATGTTAAAAATTTAAATAAAAATTTTGAGACGTTGAGAATTAAAATAAAATATAAAGTAAATATTAATTTTTTTTTTTTTTACTTCTTGCTATATTTTACAATCACCACGTGTAAGCGTACGGCTTCTGTTGGAGAAGTGAAAACAGCCACAGAAAGGACACGAGGAGAAGTTACCGCCATATGGTGGGTTGATTCGATTATGGAGGGAAAATTTGCTTGCTGTATAGATTATTCTATTTTATCAGCTTTTGGAGCTTAAGTACATATGGTGAAGTAATTGTAAATCTGGACACAAGTTTCAAGCCAGATGAAGTATCCTGAAAGCCGGAGTCTTTTGTCGTCCATCGTTATAAGTTGATGAAATCACGTATAAGCCTGCCAGTACGTTCGATTCTTCACTTTTACTTTATTAGAAAGTTGAGCAAGGCAGTTATGGACCTATCAAATTAATGAAACTACCACAATTAACTTAGTGGTGCATTAATCTAATCTCCCTAAAAAGAGAGAGTTTTCTTTGAACAGATATACATCATGCATGAGTTATGACTTTTGAAATATTTAGTTATAACTGAAACATTTGAATGAAGGCCCTTATTTTTCTTGACCAAGGACCTCTTTTGGACGGGTTCCTAAAACATCATCATTATTTTTTATTTTCTTTTTGTGTTAAGTATTTGTTTTGTTAAAAGTTTATATTCTGAATCTTACAAATAATTTAAATAAATGTTAACAATGCTTACTTAAGAATTTTATAAATAAAGAAGAGAGAATCTTAAAAAAATAAATCCTTAAATTATTAATGTGGTATCTAAAAATTATAAATAATATACCTGAAATACTCTAATACATATTATGAAGGCATATTATTCTATGGATGACACTTCATGTTTGAATATCCCTACACTTGTTCCAACATTTGCATATATCTTATGTGAGCAAGAGCAAAGTTTCATCCATAGGGTTATAGCATTGTTCTCATTATTCTTCATTTCAACCAACCATAATCTGTTTAAATGGAGTGGTATATCATCTATCTTGTTTTAAATTCTTGTAATCTGAACTTATTAAATCAATCTTGATGTCAATTCATATCAAACAATATATTTCTAACTGTACCCAGAATTATTTAATGGTTAGTTAAATAATTATAAATTCATTATTATTTATCCTCGTAGTGCATCAATGGATCTAATGTGTTGGAGATACATGGAGTTGAATCTTGATGATAAGTGTCATTGAAGAAGGGGGAAGGAAAAAACCAAACAAAAGGAAGATAAATTAATAAAGAAAATTCTAGTACCTGCATGGACATGATATTAAATAACAAGTTTGAAGCATTTGGGATCATATCTTCTTAAATCTATGGTTTCGAAAACAAAACAATAAAAGAGAGGATTTAATGAATAGCACGTGTCACATTACATGATAAGCACAATAACGAATCATATTTAGATGTATGATAATATCAATAGTAAGTTTTTAAATAATTACTAGTATTACCCTTATGTGTTAGAATCCAATCGATAGTTATATATATATATATATATATATATATATGACATGTTAAAGCCTAATGAATAGAATATAAAACTTTTTGTGGCCTGTTGTCTCTCTTAGTCCCATGTGTGCTACAAATTACAAGACTTTGGGCCCTCATTAATTTTGTTTACAGTGTTGGACGATTGGGCTTGTGCCGCCTGAAGATCGGCTTGCATTTATCATATCGTGTGCCTATTTTTGGACTCAGGAATTTTTTCTACTACAAGTACAAAAATTCATTTGTACAAAAAAAAAAAATGGCATATTATCAAGATAAATACATGTCACTCACCAATTATGCAATTGATCCAACCGTGTGCATTTCGTCATTCTTGCATAAAGTTTCACAATTAATCATAATGACATGTATGAATGTATAGAATTTAATTAGAGAAAAGCGTGTTATTTCACTCATTTATCAAGTTACTACAGCTAAAGTCTCTTTATACTCGATATTGCCGAAATTATGAGTGAAAGTCTAGTGCTTCTTGTGCTTATTCGATCGGCTCTATTGATTTATGACACGATAAATTATGACATATTAGCACGTGATAAATGTAAAGAAAAATTAATTGCAATCTTTAAGACTAATCAACAGTGTAATTTACAATTTAACAAATAAATGTGATGTGTATGTAGAAGTTAAATTATTTAAGACATAAAGAAGCTGAACTTTGAATTTCATACACACAGAACAAGAGGACTAAAAAACAAACCATGATCGGAGGTGAAAAAGGATACTTCGTAATATACATGAGTAATTTTATTCAAGGTACATGACAATATACCAATTGAGAAACAAAGATATGGCTTTCAGTATGTTTTTCACATATAAAGTTTAAGAAGAAAAACGATTAAATGAAATGATTAAAAGAGTTAGATTATATAGGTGTGTGAATACGTATTATTTAATGTTTGTCGTGAGAATAAACGAACAATTAATGAAATAACATCCTCTTATTCATCCGAAATTAAATGACGTCGCAAACAGGGAAAAGCAAACATTAAAAGAGATGATAAATTCCATTTTTGTTAGTAGCTAGCTCTGCACCAGAGTGCCTGCTGAGAGGAGCAACGTTTTCTGTTTATCACCTTCAAAATAGAGTCTCGGTATTAGGAAAAGAAAATAAATCCTTATGAATTATGGAAATGATGTGTACATAATTAAAATATTTAAAAATGTAGAGATACTTAGTAAAAATCATATTATTTGAACCTTAAAAATGAATAATAGATTTAAAAGCTTCTGATTGTTTGTTTACTAGATATACCGAGAATAACGCTGTATATAAATTCCTTATTTTGAAAAGTAACGTTTTAGATTGCAATATTATCGTTAAAACAAAAAATGTTAAATTTTGTGAGCGTACTTTTTTCACTATTAAATAAAATATCTTCTAAGCTGAGAGTAGAGGTTATAAAAAATGAAAATTGTGGTGTAAAAGATAAAGTGATAAAGATGAAGTAGTCGATGAAGAAAAGAATTTTCATTGGGAGATGGTTTTCACATTGATTTAGTTGACTAAGCCCCTATTGCATATATGGAAGCACTCTCATTTTATCACGAAGCGAATAAAATTGAAATAAACTCAATTTTGGAAAATAAACTAGGAAATTTGTATACTTACCTCCAGGCGCTAAGCCTATGGACTGCAAATGGACTTTTAAAAGAAAATCTGATTTTGACGGATCAACAGGTAAGTAGATATGATTCAGTTTGAAGGATGCGTTTTTCTTGGCTTGGGATAAAAAAAAAAAAATTAAAAAAAAAAATGCAAATTGGAAAAGTCCTTACATGGCGTTAAGCAAGCACCTAATAAGGGGGCATGAAAAGTTTGATTAAGTATGAGTGATGGCCTTTCTAACAATAGAGTTAGATAAATGTGTATATAAAAAAGTTGTCAATGATTATTGTAATTATTGGTCTATATGAAGATGATACGCCATTATTTAGTACTAGCCTTCGCATAGGTGCATGTACCCATCCTTTCCTTTTGGGCTTTGAAATTTGATGTAAAGAAATATGGGCGAAGCTAATGTGATCTTGAGCCATAAAAATTTAAGGAGCGATGTTGGGTGTTAAATTATGAGAAGTGAAAATGGCATCGCATTGTTATGAAGACGTTATGCAAAGAAGCTTCTTAAGAAGTTTGGAAATTTTGAAGTCACACTAAGTTATACCACACCAATTTATATTCCTTATGATGTATTGAATCCCTTGATGGCATATTTTGATGATAATAAACACTAGAGGTTCACTAATAAGTGGTTTAGGTGTTGACAATAAAGATAGAGAAATAGAAGCAAAAATAAAAGCAAGTAATTAGAAAACATGACCCATAAATAGTGCTTGAAGACTAAGAAGTTAGAAGCTCTAATGCCTAAAGGATGAGTTAGTAGATTTCTTGATAGACAAAGAGTTATAAGCATACTTAAAAGCTTGAAATCTAAAGAAAAGAGAGATCTCACATACTTAGGAATAAACTTACAAGCAATCTTAATGAGCACAGAAGTTTTGAAGAGTTCGAAAGACTTAGAATGGATTAGAAGCAACTTTGAAGAACTTAATTTTATCTAATCTTGTTTGTTTTGCAGGGTAAAGCTTGACTCCACTAGTCAAGTGTTTTTGGGTAATACATTTGACATGTTCTACTATTTAAGGAAGATTATCATATAAATTCTTCAGAGGTATAATATCAAGGTTAAGTTGGTTAGCACATGGAGATAATGATAAGGATCACAAGTTTTAGATATTTTGAATTGAAGTTGTGAGAATATCATGGAAGCTAAATTATCCGGAGATTTAAAGCTGTGAAGATTTCATCCAACTAAGTCTATCTACAAGACATAAGATTATTTGAAAATTTGGGAAGAGAAGGTAATTCATATTTGAATATTTTGAATTTTATAGATTTTATGGAGATATTTTAGTGACAACACACTTGATATTTCAAATTTACAAGGAGATAAGGATCAACCAATGTGTAGGTTATTTAACCTTATCCAAAGAAGATAAGGCTCATTCAATGTCTAAAGAATTCACTAGCTATTATTCTTAAATTTAAAAAGATAAGGAGGCATGAAAAAAAAAAAAAAATTCTCTGACATTCATTGCAGAAAACATTTGAAAGATTAATCTTGAGCGATCTTTATTATCTTAATTGTTTATAAGTCCTTGGTGTTGAATACCTTAGGAAGTTACATTTATTTTCCTGCCTAAACTTCTTTGAATCAAATTGTATTGTAATCAAGAGAGGGAGTAGACCACAGTAATTATATTATCACTAGAGATAAGCTAGGATGATTGAACTCTATTGATTGTATGCCAAAAGGCTATACTTATACTCTACTTTTAATTATTGAAAATAGTGGAAGAATCAGTGTAAATGACTAGATCTCCAATAAGTGGAGCTGGAAGAAAGGACTAGCTCATTTGGAAGAACTTCTATAAATCCTTTGTTTGATTTCGTTGAGCCCTCTCTCTTTTACTTATTTGTTTTTAATTCTTTGTTTGCACATACTTTGCTAAACTCTAAGCCATTCATATAAGTAATCAAAAGGGGTTCTTTATTTCAGAAAAGTTTTAGATTTTCTTAAGCAATCAATTTATACACCCTTCTATACTCTTAATTGCTTGTGAAGGACTAACACTTGGTACCAGAGTTAGTCTCTTATACTAATTTCAAGAAAAGATCTATAATGGTTGATCATTTACCTTTAGTGCAAATAGGTTGTGCTCCTTTCATTGATGGCTTTAACTATTCTAATTGGAAATGCAGGATGGAGTCATTCATCTAAGCTACTAACTATGAAGCAAGGGAAGTCATTAATCAAGGAGATTATTAACTTATATATCCACTGATCAATAAGACCGAAAAGTATCAAGCTTCAATAAACATGAGAGCTAAGTGCTTATTGATCAGTTGTATTTCTCTCTTAGAATTTACCCTTGTTTTTGCTTATTGGATTGCTAAGGAAGGTTGGGATAAGCTCAAGGAGACACATGAAAGAACTAACATTATTAATGAGACTCAAATCAACATATTGTTTCAAGAATATTAAAAATTCCAATTTCAACTAGGCAAGAAATTAAAAGTTTCTTTAATAGATATAGACATCCCATTTTTGTTTGTCCTGCAATTTTAGAGTTTTTAAAATAGGGTAAAGGGTTCTAATAAAAAAAAGCATAGAAAATATAAAAATTAGAAAAGTATAAAAAAATAGGCAAAAAAATAAAATAGGCTTTTAGATAGAGTAATATTCTTTTTTTTAATTTAACCTTATTATTTTTTAGGGTCCTAAATAATTAAGAGAGAAGAGGGATAATAGGCCGGGGCTTAGATTTGAATATAACCTAAGCTAAGCTAATCTATATATGCAATTTGATTGCATATATGGATAAAGCACATGCCAATAAGTTGATGGTAACATACTCTGACTTAATATTGCATATGACCTATAGACTTAGGTTTGATCTACGGAAGGTGCAAAATGCATCTTTTTTTTTTTTTTTGCCTTCTCTCATTTGGATACTTATCTATAGCTCATTGGTGCATGTATCCATGTCACCCATCGCATCACCATACCATGTTATCGCCATGTCATGTTACCTCATCTGCCATGTCATTGCCACATCATCTAGCACGATTCAATAGTATCATTGTTGTGGTAAATCGTCGTGTACCGCATAAAGATCTGCAACAAACCCCTTGTTGATCATAGGTATTTCATACAACATACAGGACTCCTTCTGCTATATTTTACCACTAGATCCATAGATAAGAAATATCGAGTAATTTAACTATAATTTATTTCTTTGATGTAAAGTAATTAAATAAACATATGGATTATTGAATTTCACTCCAAAAGAATATTACAAACGAATACAATTCGTATAAGAATTTGCATTACAAACTTCTATCTATAAAATGAACTGAAAAATAAAGATAAATGATTATCTACAAAAGTCTACTACAAAAATCTCCTCTCCATTTTCTAAACGCTCCATCTCATCTCCAAACGAGACTTACTTCAGGCATTCCTTGGCCTGGATGAATGAAGATATGGTTTTGCATCAACAAAAATCTATTGGGGTGTAAGCAAACGCTTAGTGGGATAAATCCCCTCATCAATATTGCATGACAAAAATTTATTTAATACACAAATATATGAATGCATGATCAATCAATATGCCAAACAATACATACAGTGGCCTATGAACTACACACAACTCAGAATTACGCTCCTTATAATCAAGGTTAGAGATAATTAACTAACATAAAACAAAATCCGAGTCCTAGCACTTGGGTTTTATATTGATCACACTATTGTGCTTCAGTCAAAACAAAACCATATATATATATATATAACGTATATAATATACTTTCATTTTGAGCAACAAATTATTTTCAAAATCCTAAGTCTAGCAGTGTGTTAGTCTCCATAATCCATAAACATACGCCTTAAGTAGAAGCCATAAGACATGACCCCTCGCTAATGGTTGGCGTCTCTTGACCCCTAGTAAGCTCGTTAGCTTAGGACAGAGACTCAATAAAATGATGGCGTAACTAGTGCCCAATTGTATGGGAGGCCCTTTTCCTATGAGTCCCTTTTCATCTTCTGTGTGAAGTGGTAGTTAGTGTTGTCCAATGAAATTATGGGGAATGCATGATTCATTAAATTTTCTAAATCGTATAAGTGTTTAATCCGGTTTTCATGGTGATCAGACAATTTCATTTTATACAATTGTATATTTATGTCATAAAAAACAATTCCCATTATTATCTGATTATCAAGCCATCATATTTAATCATAAATTTACATACATGCATTTCCCATATCCCATAAGTATCCCAATTCCATATATGAGTTTAAGTACATCTATTCTACAATCAAAATTAAGTAAGGAGTCATCAAGAATTTACTCACTTAACCATGCGGATAAATCAAAATAATTCGAGGGTAGGTCTTCTCCAAAAGTTGGGTCCCTTATATATTGCAAATATAATACTATAAGGATTCGAAATAGAATTTGAAAAACTAAATTAAAACCCTTTAAGTTATACTTTTGCCTTGGTTTCGTATTTTTCCTTAGTTTTACTTAAAAGTTCAATCGCATATAACTTTCTCATTTTAAATCCGATTTTTATGATATTATAGTCAATATTTATCATTTTCGAGTGTATTTTAACGTGGTGAGATTAGATTTTTGAGATGAGGCATGACAATCTTCCTATAGGTCAAAACAGTAGAGATCTTCATGATTTGGAGTGCTTTTGGACTTTGTTTGGTTATTGGGTCTTTTGGTAACTTGAGAAGTCTTTTGGGCTTGGGTTTAGGATCTCATTCTAGGCTTAAAATACTCCTTAAGGTCAGATTTCTAACTTTGATTTACATTCCTAAGGCTAACAATAACTTCTTGAGCTTTAAAGTGGGCTTAAGTTGTCAAATGGGTTTATTTTTTATTCAAATCAAGGATAGTCACTTTCTTGGGCTTAGGGTATGTTTTGTGGGCTTCTTAAGAGTCTTAAAACAACTTTTGTTGTTGGGGTAAGTTGTTGGTTAGAAATTTAATGAGGGTTCAACTTGGAGTTTGAGGCTAGTTTTGGAAGTTTTAAGTTTAGTTTTGAGTTTTAGGTTTTATACACTTATCGTACTTGCCTTAGTTGATCTTTTTACTTTATTTACTTACTTTTATCATATTTTTAAGTGTCTTTCAACAAGGTTCTAGGTCTATTCGTAGTGAATCCTAAGGGCTTTCACTTGGTTTTTTAACTTATTTCATAATTTTCTTAAGTTCAGGTATTAGATCATAAACTTAGGCTGCTTATGTTCAAATCTTAACTAAACTTCTCTTCCATGAGATGATTACTTAGCTCACACTTTACATGAAAAAAGTAGATCTCATTCTTATTATAACTTCCATATCATAGTTCATGTCTTATGAAGTTGGTTTCCTCATAAAAGTTTTATGTGATGGATTTTCCTTTACCTAAGTTTAGATTTGAGTATGTTTAACTTAATATAAGTGAAAGTAACATCCAAATGACTTACAACTCCTCACGTCCAGCATGCTTTCTCTTCATTCAAGTTCTCATTTCATGATTTTTTCAACTTAAAATCTTCTATTCTAAGTGTTAAATAAGTATTTCTACATAATACTAACTTTACATACTCATAAGTTAACTTTCATGTAAGGATTTCATGAGTTTGCTACTTAGGGTGGTCTTAGTTATTTAATCAATTTATGGTCATACTAATGTCCTCAAGAAAACTTGGTCTCCTAACATGGAATGCTAAGCTATTAACACAAAAAAAAACACTTACTTGTCCATAAAGCAAAAGTATGGTAGTTGTGCACTAAGTTTCTACTTAAGCTTTTTGTCTTACTTTCTCTTTCTTGCTACATTTTTGGAATCTTGAGTTTTGGTCCTTTGAAGTGGGGTTTAGAGGATGTTCTAAAGATCCTAAAAGTGGCTTTGAAGGTTGACAAATGGAATACATAAAGTAGAGCTTTTGTGCCATGAGGATTGGAGCTACAAGTGGAGGCAATGTGGATTTTTGTGTTTCCTCTTTTAGGTTGATTTTAAAGTGAGGGAAATGGAAGTTAAAATGAAAGTGAAAGTGAGGGATATGAGAGAGAGAGCGGCCGCTTGTATAGGGGTAAGAACCTTGACTTTGTTATCTTGTAGCATTCACAAAAGCCACCATTTGACAAGACTAGATGATGTAAGCATTAAGGAGTGAATAATGGAGTGTAAGATAAGTTTATTGATTAGTGAAAGATAAGGCATGGCCTCCCTTCCTAGCTATGTAAGAACTGGCCATATGGGCCTCCTTTTGGGCATGGAATTGTCTTATCTTCTTTATTAAAATTAAATATATGAAATCTTATAATATCTTGTCCATATGTAGTATAAGTTAAGGTATGATAAGAGAAGTGTCTTATCACTAGTTTTTGATAAGTTATTAATTGATAAATGATTCCAACTGTCAATTGAGAAATTATTTAGGGTGATTGGTTAGTTTACTTATTCACGTGTATAAGGCTTAAGTATGAGGATAAGGAAATTGTCTTATAGGAAATTCTTTTAGAGTTTGCTTCTTATATTATTTTATAAATTATGATTTAATTCTTATAAAATCATGAAACTTTCTAGAGTTGAATAAAATTATTCAAATTAAATTATCAATTACTTGCTTAAGGTTATAAGTCTTTAATTATTTTAGGGTTTAGGGTCTAAGGTGACTTTAGAGTTCATAGTTTTTCATGTTCAGGTTTTATTGATAATAGAATTTCAAATTGGAAAGTTAAATTCGTTTTTAAAAGTAAACTTGTATTTTTAGTTTAGTTGATCCTTGGGAATTTTCATAAAGTATTCTTAATCGAATTGTAAGCTCGCTAGAAGTAGGGTTTACATCATCGCCTCGTCATGCCATGTCACTTATCATGTCATCACTACGTGGTCATTATGTTATAAGGCATAATCTTACATGTGTTGGACATACTCTGCACCCTCTTACGCATAATCAGCACACTCTTGGTGCATGTTAATTATGTTTTCCATGCGTAATTTTGTATTTAGCATCACATATTGTCTAAGTTTGCTTGCTCAAACATTGAAGAAAATCATACTACATTTAATATTTTTTATCCTTAACTTGACCATGATACCTATAAATAGGGGATTGTCAGGACCCTAAAGGGGGTCTAATAGGATTGCCTGAAAATTTCTATATCACATGTGCACCCATGATATGAAAACCGCCTTGCAAGTTAGAGATTGCATGACTCTAAATGATAAATTATTAAGATTATTGATTTTTAAGTAATTAATTTATTATAACATATAAATATAAATAACTATGGATATCCGATATCTCACAGTTCCTTAGAACCGCAGAGAATCGGTATTCCCTACTAAATGATAAGATCAAGTAATATGGACTTAAAAGTTCAAACTTAATAAGGTTGAAAAATCTAAGTACATAAGTGGTATTTACATTTAAAGTTTCACATTAACTAAACAACTTCTCTTTAATTCTAACCTCTAAAATGTCTCAGTACTTGCACTCAATACTCGGCTCTTGACCTATATTCGATTATTTATCAACCTGCAAAAGAAAAACTATTGGAGACTAAGCTATAAGAGTTTAGCGAGTTATCCCTCATATTATATTGGCAAGCAAGTTATCAAACAAATTATTACAATTATATGAATGCATGCATACGTAGTATGCCAAACAATATATGCACTTGACTGGTGTTGGATATAATATGAGATTTTAATTTCTTCTAAGATAAGGGTTTGAGATACATAGGCACCAATCACATCTGGGTTTTAGGTTTTTAACCATAAATTTAGATTTTGTATTTTGCAAAATACATTTCCATTTCTAAGGAATCTAATAGTACACCAAAATCCCAGGTGTAGCGATGAGGTAGCCCCTGCAGTCTATATTCACACCCTACAGCGGAGGTCTCGAGACGCTGACTTGACCTTTAGTTAGATGATCAGCGTCTCTAACGTCTAGTAAGCTTACGGGCTGGGGTAAGGTCATATTGTACGAGTACACCGTACTAAACACATTAATTCAATATATATAAACAACCTTCGCTTGGCCTCTTTTTACCTCCGCGTGAAGTGATGGCCGGAATAAGAAATGCAATGCATGGTTAATGCATAACCCTTATTAATTTAAGATAAGCCAAGAAACAATCAATCATATAATCAAATCCTCAATTATCGTATTTAACAATATTTTACAATAATCAATCAATATCAAGCACATGCATATCCTCAATCGCCACATATCAAGTTGTTACTATTTAATTTAAGTACACAAACTACAAATACAAAATAAGTATAGAGTCATTGGAAGTACTCACTCAGCTTTGGCGTTTCTCATGCTTATCGTAATGATTGGTTGGAAGATCCAAACTCTCATCGGGATCACCTAATTATTACGAGATAAAGACAATAATAAGTAATTGAATTAATTAATGGTTCTAGACATTTATCTACCAAATTCTACTTAGGTTACTATTAGTTTTTATATCAGATTAATCTTTATCGCTAATCGTAAATGACTTTTTCATTCTATCTTTGATATTTACAAGTTTACAATCATTTTTCATCGTTTTCGGATATAAGTTTACACGGTAATGTCTGTTTTGGACTTTAATACCTGCGTTTTACGATATGGATTAGATTTATTGAAATTTTAACTATTGAAGCTTAAATATTCTTGTTGTCTAGTTTTATATCTTATTTTAGTACTTAATGGTCTAATTAGCCATTAGATTCTTATACTTAAATGATTTTACATTGTGATTACTAATTTATGGACTTAAATAAGGTCAATTCAATCTAAGATGGGTATTAAGGGCTTAAGGAAGTTTTGGCCCATATATGTACATGTCTATATATATATATATATATATATATATTATTTTATTATGTTATCTTATATTTTACTATTTTATAGGCTTATGTTATCGTATATGTTATCAATTACTTATGTTATCGCTTATGTTATCAATTGCTTATGTCATCAATTATGTTATGCTTATGTCATTACTTATATATACTTTATATTTATACTCTTTTGTATTCTATACATAGGTTATGTGTATACTTATACTTCTAATATGCTTATATGTATACTTGTGTACTTGTATGTTACATATATATTTTTATACATATTTTCGTATACTTAGTATACCCCTTTAAGAAATCTTCACAAAATCCATATTTTTGCATTTTAAGGGCTCATTTAGCAAGGTATATGTGTATATACTTAGTATGCTCCTTATTTTAGGTTATGTACATAAAAGGGTATTCATGTACATGACTTTTTATGCTCATGTACAAGTAGTTTTCCTATTCTTACCTATGTATATATACATCTATACTATGTATTCTACTCTTATACCTAAGTTTTCCTACACTTATGTACATGTATATAAGAATCCTATTTGTGTCAACATACATGTGCATATTACATGATAATTCCAAAACTAATATAACATGAACAACTAATTATCAATTTGAGATGAAAGATTATATGAAAACATACCTCTTTTTCCTTCTATATAAGGGTGAAGGGTTTACTTAGATATTAAGATATAAGATATTTATAAAGGTAAAGGTAAAGGTAAAGGTAAAAGAAAAAAATGGAAGTTTAGAAAAGGGGAAGAATAAGAGGGGGTTACGGTTTTGATTAGAGGGCTAAAGGGGATTTTGTTAGGTTTTAGATGTGTTGAGAAGAAGTAGAAGTGGGATCTAGAAGAGGATGAAGGGACGACAAAAAGGGGTGGAAAAGAAAGGAAAAAAAAATCAAAAGATAAGAGAAGAAATCCTTAGAAAATGGAAGAAAACTCTAGATGACAATGACATTTGTTGACTTGGTCAACATTTGACTTGAAATTAAGTGTAATTTATGTGTACATAATGAGGTAATTAAGGAAAATTTAGAAGAAAATTAAGGAAATGAAAAAAAAAATATAAAGTTTGTTCAAATGATTAGTAAGAATAATTAATGAGATCTCCCTTTAAGTATTTATATCCTATATATATTATTTAGTATGGTACTTAGTATAACTATTATAAAATATGCCATTTAGTATGTTAATATTAACTACCTATAGTATAAACATCAACTATACACTTAGCTTTATAAAATACTAACCTAGTTATATGATTAGAAGATGGATGTGATCTATAATGCAATATCTTAGTTTTCTAGTAAATTAAATTAGTATTGTAAGTATTTATGAATAATTGGAAGTTATCTTGACTATTTGATAATGATTTAGTATGATATTAAGGATATATTAGCAATTAGGGTTTTGGAATAGATTATAGTGACTTAGTACTTTTATAGCCTTAAAGTTATAATTTTAGGGTTTTATCACTTTTGGGTACAATTTGTAGTGTTTATATACATTTAGGGTTTAAAAATTTTATACGCGATTGAATCTTCGATAGTTATCTTAGGGTTTTCATCTTAACTAGCCTTGTCAACTCTTAGAGTCTTCTAGCACAGTAAGGCCTACTTTGGGTATTAAGTTAAAAATTTTAGGGGTTTATAAGGATTTTGTTTTACTGCAAATCATTAACTCATTACTTACGATTATTTAAATCCATTCACAACACAACTCTCTCGGTTTATACGCCCCCTTTTTCTTTTTCTAGGATTTGCGCAAACTCAAGGTTTTTTGAGCTAGGATAAGTTGTGCTAGAAACTCCCTATGGTGAGAGCTTTCCAACACGACCTGACTACTCTAGCCCCCATTGGAGATTTGACCTGTGCCCCTCCCCCTGGCTTGGTCCAGCTTCCTTTCCCTATTTCATTTGTCTTTTTTTTATTTAATTATTTTCATTGTCTTTGTACTATTCTATTGTATTTCTTTTTTCTTTTTCAATTTATTGTATTGTAATTGTAGCTTAATAAAAAAAAAAACGAAAAGAAGAAAAGAGTTCGGAAAAAAAGAAGAAAAAGAAAGAAAAAATGAAAAAAAGGAAAAAAAAAAGAAAAAGAAAGAGGAAGAAGCTTTTTTTTTTTTAGTAAAGGAATGAAAAAAATAAAAAATACATAAAAGATAATGAAATGAAGAAAATATATAAAAAACCATTTTATCACTTAGAAAAGCATTTTTTAATAAAAATAAAATAAAACTAACCTTTTTAAAATTGGGATTTTTTAGAACTTTCCAAAATAAACATACCATTTTTTTTGGACATATTTACCATGATTTATGCTTCTTTTCTATGGTTTAGGTTTTTTTTCCCCATGGTTTAAGTATTTTTTCTATAGTTAGTTATGTTAGCCATGGTCATTGCATACTTTATGGAAAGTTGCATTTAGGTATTTTAGGATTTTTCTAAGAAGTTTTATCTTTTATAATTTTTTTCCAAATAAATAAAAATAAATGGAATTTTTTAAAAAAAAAATATGATATTTTAGAATTTTCCTAAAAATAAAATCACTAAATTAGGACCCTTTTCTCTTAGTTTTTTTTTTTTAAATAAAATGAAATAGTTAAGAGATGTAAACTTGGCTACTCTCTAAATTTAAAATTAACCAACCGTTTAATTTTTTTTGAAAAAAACTACATATGTTTGATCCCAAAGAGTGGTTACATAGGCACTTGTACATAAATACGGGGTAGCTTAAAATATGAAATTTTTTTTTCCATTTTTTTTATAAATATTTGTTCGATTTATCCATTTTGTAGATTCATTTTTTTTTGTTTATTTGTATGTGAATAGATAATTTTTTTTAATAGTATATTGAAAAGCAAATCTAAATTCGGAAAGTTAAAAGTGGTACTTGTTAAGTGTTTTAAAAAGTTAGCCCTTGAACTCAAATCTTAATTTTCAAAAACCTTTTTTTTTTTCTTAAATTGGTTTTTTACGCAACCTAATATTTGGATTAAAATCAATCCACCCAATTGATTTTAATCTAAATCTTTTCTCGACTTCGGTCTAGTGGCACCTCCAAGTATTTTTTTAAATACGTTTAAAAACCAAATTTTTGTTAATTCTTAGTCAAGAGTTAGTATTTAAGTGGGTTAAGGTTTAATACTAATCGGATTAAGGAAAATAACAAAAACGGGAAAAAAAAAATTGGGCTCAACAGGTTGGTAGCTCCACTAGAGACGTTAAGAGGGTTAGCTACTTAAAAACTTTCTAAAATTAAATTTGCCTTTCAAAATACCCATGTTATTTATTTATTTCATATAATATACCTATTTTTAAATTGTTATGTTCATTTTTCCTAGTAACATACTTAAGACATTAGGGGAATGATTGCATTAAGGATGCAAGGTAGATACGGTAAGACCCAAGTTGTCTTAGGGACCTAAGAGTGGGGCCATTGTATAGTGGGGTAACCACTACTTAAGGTTGATTAAGCTACCTCACTTAAGTTTTGATGTGATTGATAAATCATTTCCTTGAAAACGTATGAGGTTATAGAGTTTAAAGACTTTTAAAAGCTACATGGATTGCATTTACAACTTTTAGATTGGCTAATAAATAGTAATGGTACATGTCACCCAAGAAAGGTTGGAACTTTACTGGAATTCCATTATACCATAAAAAAGTTGTAATATACTTTCCCTGTACCACTAAATGTAATTTTATTCTTTGTATAGGACTTTTCCATTGTAAAATTGTAGTTTCCCTGTAAATTTACTATAAATAACATTCTTATGTAACATTTCAACTTCCCTGTATTGTAATTATGAAATTCTGGTAAGGTCTCAACCTTAAACCCTTCTATATTGCCACATTATTATTTAGTCACTGGTCATTTGTAGCTGCATTTGTGTGCCCTCATGTTTTCTTGTCTTATCTTGTTTTTCAAATCTAAAGGGTTTCCATTTATATTGTAGATTATGTTAGCTAGCCTATAATAATTAAAAAACCTCATAACCTGTAAATAATCTTCCTTACTTTGAAAGATAATTGGACTTAGTCCATCAACTTTTTCCCTCCCTATTTGTAAATTCTCCACTTTATAGAATGTCATAGGTCCTCGAATTCATAAATATCCAAAATTATTCCTATGTACAAGTTCTTTGAGTTGTAAATATTCGTTTCCCAAAAACCAATCACCTTTCTTGAATCACTCTTGTCTCTTGCAAAATAATCACTCCCCACCCTTGTCAATAATCTGTAGTCAGCTGTAAATATCAAATACTCCATAAACATTTTCTTATATTTCTTGTAAGTAACCTTTTAAATACTTACGGGATGCAAATTTTCTTCATTAGTAGATTAGGGTCATACTTTTATCCTTGTTTTTCTTTCAATTATCTCACTTTCAAATAAGTTAGTTAGGGTCAGATTAACTCTTTTTTTGAGAATTGCTAATGGGTAAGGATTCTTCCAAACCAGGTTTAAAATGAATGATGATAAGATCAAGTCCTTAGAAAAAAAGATATATCAAATGGCTCATCAATTGTCGATCTTGGTTTCCGTAGTCAGCAGCTTGTAAGTGTCTCAAGATCTAAGTCTTAAAAAAAGACTTATGAGCTTAGAATAAAGAGTGGCAATATTATAGAAAGACATTTTAGATTTGGAAATGGTCATAGGTCTTGTGCTCAATAGACTTCAAATGGCGCCCATTACTATTCAAACGTCACCAAAAGGGAAGGACCCATTATTAATTAAAAAAAAGATAGGGTCAAGATAAGCTCACTTGTAATACCTCAAGAAGATGGTTTACCTAATTCGAAGTTCCAAAACCCAAATCTTTTATCAATTAAAGGAAGCTAATTTCTTAGCTTGTGAAGCCCCTAATCTAAACTACAGGCTATGAAACTTTGGCCCAAAAGTGCAATATGACTATTATATGGGTTAGAAAGGGCATTCTACAGAAGGATGTTGGAGGTTGAAGAATAAAATTCAAGATATGATTAATGCTAAGGTAATATAACTTGATACCTTAGAAGCCATTTGTTGCTAGCCCAACAGTAAAGGGACTTCAAAGGGATCACCTGCTACACTTAACTTTGAGAATTTATTACTACCATCTAACCAGCTGGCTTGTCACTTAAAGCAATTAGGTATATCCTTAAGTCAAATGGAGTAGGAACATTTTGAAAGACAGAATTTGAAAATTGACATAATTCTATAATGATGATCATTTGAAATAAGAGTATTCTGTTTGTCTAGTATGAGCATTCATTTAGAAATTTTTATTATCAGGGCAAATGAATGTACATTTTTGGTATCTCATTTTGAATATTTAGAATAAAAAGAGGTAAACTACATCTTAAACACCAACCCTTAAGGAGGTTCATCTTGAGTTTGATGCATGAATCAAAATGAAATCTTAAACACAAAATCCCTTACTAACCTATTAAACCTTCTAATGGAGTATTTCAAAATTCAAACCTTGTTAAGAACCACCTCATAATGGGGTAATCTAGAGGTTAGTGTCATTAAAAAGGAGAAAAGGTTAATTTGTGCTTGCTCTAATCGTATCAATTCAATTGTAATTTTCATCATTAATAACTTATTTCCTTTGAAATAGAGAAGTGCCTATATCCTAAATACTATATACACTTTGAGTTGCAAGCCAAAAAAAGGAATGATTACCTTTATATTGAGTCAAAATTAAAAAAGAAAAAGAGAAAGAAAAGAAAAAAGAGGACAAATGAGAAAATTTGAAATGAAAAATGAAAAGTTTGTTCAAGAAATAGATTTGCACAAATAAGGTGATCAAGTCTAGAGCCTTAAAGCCCAAAAGGATATGGGGAACAAAAACCCATTCTTAAATTAAGACCCATATTTTAGATAAAGGCCCCAAAAATACAACCAAAGCAATTAAGCTTGAAAGAAGTTGGGGCAAATACTAAAGTTTCACCCCTCCACCACCCCCCACAAAAATTTATGATCCTAAAAAAAATTGCAATCGTTACATGGCTTATGGGTCGCCTAGAATTCCACCCTTCCTTAAAAGCACTTTTAATTGAAGGAGATAACTTATCTTTGATAAAAATTTCATTTAAAATTGGGGCAAGCACAATTTTAGTTTTCTTAAAGAGTTCTTGATTTGTAAACTTAGGTTAGATGAATGAATTCTTTCAAAAAGACCTACACATTATTATCCATTTGTTTAAATTGATGACTAAACCTTCATTATATTACAGTTTGATAAAGACCTAATAGATTTATCATAGCATATCACTTGTAAGACGAATTATAATTTTTAGAATTTTAGTCTAGAGTGAAATATAATCCGAGAGTGTAAGGAAGTCCTTTTTGACTAAACCAATTAATCATGAGATAGTGTTTTTTGACATAATTTGGAAATCATAAGCTCCAATGGCATTATTGCCTTGAATGCTTCAGGAGATTTTTTTTTTTAAAGAGGATTTGTTGGACAATCATGCAATTGTCCCTAAGGCAAGAAAAGAAAAGAGTAGGCTCATAATCTGTTTAGTGGCTATAAGGACCTGTGAAGAATCCATACTTGTTAGCAACTCTTTGAAAAAAAAAAAATTTTTTTTTTCAATTTATCATGGAGTAAAGTTATGTTTTTTTAAAAAAATTGAAATTTTGCCTTTGTCATCCATTAGGTTAACCTTAGGTCACATGTCATCTTTGGAAAATTTATGAATATTCGGGTCATCCTTAAGATTAGGGATCTAGGACTATCTTGAAAACCCACGTTATCTTCATGTTTAGGAACTTAGGGTCGTCAGTTATTCCTTTTAGGAAAAATATTGAAACTCCAAGAGCCTTAGTTATCCTCAGTTAGGAGCCATGGCTATCTTTTATCCTGAAACTAAGTAATCCTTCCTTTTGGGAACTTACCTATTCAATAGGAACCTTGGTTATTCTTGTCAAGAAACTTTTAGCTATCCAAGAGTCTTATCAATTCTTAGACTAGGAGCTCTGGTTATCTTCAATCTTGAAACTAAGTAATCCTTCCTTTTAGGAACGCAGCTGTTTAATAGGAACTTAACTATTCAATAGGAACTTTAGTTATTCTTATCGAGAAACTTTGGCTATCTTCAATCTTGAAACTAAGTAATCTTTCATTTTAGGAGCTTAGCTATTCAATAGGATCCTTATTCATTCTTGTCAAGAAGTTGTGGCCATCTTTGATTCTAAATCTAAGTAATCCTTCATTTTAGGAACTTAACTATTCAATAAGAAACTTGGTTATTCTTGCCAAGAAACTTTTGGCTATCCGAGAGTCTTAGCAATCTTTAGATTAAGAGCTCTAGTTATCTTCAATCTTGAAATTAAGTAATCATTCCTTTTAGGAACTTAGTTATTCAACAAGAACCTTAGTTATTCTTGTCAAGAAACTTTGGCTATCTTCAACCTTAAAACTAAGTAATCCTTTCTTTTAGGAACTTAATTATTCAATAGGAACCTCAGTTATTCTTGTAAAAAAACTTTAGCTATCTTCAATCCTGAAATTAAGTAATCCTTCATTTCAGGAGCTTAACTATTCAATAGGATCCTTATTCATTTTTGTCAAGAAGCTTTGGCCATCTTTGATCCTAAAACTAAGTAATCATTCCTTTTGAAAACTTAGTTATTCAATAGGAACTTATTTATTCTTGTTAAGAAGCTTTGGCAGTTCCCAATCTTAAAAACTAAGTAATCTTTTTGTTTAGAAACTTAGGTTATTTTGTAGAAACTAAGTCTTGGAAACCAAGTAATCCTATTATTTAAGATCTTTGGTTATTTTATAAGAACCTTAAGGAATCAAAGTTATCCTTAAATCAAGAATTTTGATCATTCAATCATCTTCCCTAGAAACTTTAAGAACCCTAGTTATCCTTAGGAGCTTTGGTTATCTTTTGCTCGTGTACAATTCACCCTTGAGGAACCTGTATTATTAAGTTAAACCTAAGAACTTTGGTTATCCTTTAAAATACTTGAATTGCACATCAAAGTGTCTTTCATTTTCATCACTTAAATCCTTAGTGAACTAAGCCTAGGAAAATTAGCTAGTTGTAGTGCTTATTAGGACAAATTCATCCCTGGGGCAAAAGTGGTGTCTCTTTTATCTCAAAGTAGGTGTTATGGCTTGGAGTGTATGCAACGGGTTGGAACCAGAATGGATAGTCGTGGTTTAAGTGGGTATGAAGAACATGAAGTATGATGGGGGTTTTGACAGTGAATGTGTATGGATGTCATATACCAAGACATAAACAAAATGAGGGGTTAAGCTCGAAATAGGGTTCGATACAATACACAAATACTAAATATCACTCAAGTTTTAAATGAAGGCTAGATGCAACTCACTAATTGGGTCTAATGAGAAGTTCACCATAATCTTAAGGTTAAGATTGATAAGAACATAAGAAAGATTAAAGCGTTAATCAACACTCAATAATCTGGCAAGTGCAAGATCTTAAGAGCTTAGGAATAACCTTACTCGAAAGAGGAAAGTTCCAAGTGTAATCGCTGTATGTATTTTCTTTACTTTGATGATGTATGTTCTTCTAATTACAAATGTTGCTATTTATGGTAAGTCCTAAAACCCTAGTAGCAAAACTATAAATAATATACAAGAACTTAAACCTTAAAGAATGGGTGCATAATTAAAATAAAGAAAATATTCATAAGAATACAAAACTATGCATTTATTAGAAGAAGTTGACATGCAGTCATTTAGGTTATCTTGGAAGAAGCAAGATTTGAATTGGATGGGCAATTGGATATCTAGGTTTGGGTAAGAGCCCTTGAAGTCTTGCAGTGCTTGGCCAAGATTCTTGAAAGGTCAGCCCACAGTTGCCAAGTTTTATGGTTAGTCGGCACTAATCTCTCCATGCCGTATCGAATGGATCCTTGGCCTTAAGGTCTTAGTTTTGTGATCTCTTAGCTTCTTAGAAGACGATAGACTTGATGCTGATTGGCTTTTTTTCTTCCTCTTGGCCTTTTGGTATTAGCTTGGCTTGAACAATTTAGCTTTGGCTTACAGATTGTTGCAAGCTGATTCTTATCATTATTGTGAGGCCGAAAAGAAGTCGTCCTCGACTTTAAACAATGAGTATGGACTTAGATGTCAAACAAAATTCTCTTTCCCTTTCTCTTCACCATGGGTGCTGAGTTGCTCTAGACTTCCTCAATGCTTATGGGGGTTAAGCAATAGCTCTTCCCATCCTTCTAAACTATGTAAGTGTTAAGGAAGCCATCGTGGACTACTTTTCGGTAGTACTCCTAAGGTTGGCCAAGAAGTAAATTTGCCACGTTCATAGGCAATACTTCGAAGTCAATCTTATCTTCGTATTGCCTAATGTTGAATGCTATTTGCTCTCTCTTATGCACATGTACCATACCCTTGTCATCAAACCACTTTAATCCATAAGGTCGAGGATGTAGGTAGGTTGGCATCTTCATCTTCTCTACTAGCTTGGCAAAAACAATGTTGGTGTAGCTTCCTCCATTAACAACTAGGGAATAGGTCTTCCTATTCACCAAACATTGAATATGAAATAAATTTTCCTTTTGTTAGAGATCTACTTTTAGGTTGGCTTATTGGCTCATCATGGCTAAGAGTTCATCTAGATTTTTAGCATAGACATTTTCTTCTATCAACTTATCTCTTAAACTCTTGTCACTGTAACTTTCTATTTAAGCTTCGGATCCTTTTCCCTTTAAGATCATGACCCTTTTATTTGGACATTGAGAAGCAATATGCTTATAGCCTAAGCAATTGAAGCATTTAACTTCTTGGGCCTTGGAGCCGGGTACTTTTTCCTTCTCTAACTTCTTTGTCTCGGCCTAATCAGGTTAGCTAAGCTCTCTTCTCTCCATCTTCTTCTTTGGCCTTCTCTCAGCATACTCATCAAGTTTAAGGCTGACTAGTTGAGGTCGGTTAGTCAGCCTTTGGTGCCTTCTTCTTTTCTGTCTCTCCACCCTTAAGGCTAAATTGATCAGCTTGTCCAATGAGTTGAATAGTTGCAGTTTGACTATGTTGGCAATGTCGTCTTGGAGTCAACTCAAGAACCTAGCAACAGTGCAATCATAGGGCTTGGCTACCCCACATATGGTCATTAAAGTTTTAGATTCTTGCAAGTACTCCTTGACAGTGTTTTGGCCCTGTCTCAGGTGTTAGAAAGCATGGGCATCTCCTAGTTAAATTAAGTTGGCACAAAGCATTGGTTCATTAACTTCTTCACAAGCCTCCAAGTTTTGATAGTCTCTTCTCCTTCAGCTTTTCGCTTAAGGACTAGCTTATCCCACCAAAGGCTTGCATATTTAACTAGGGATAATGAAGCCAACTTAACCTTTATTCGATTGTCACATTTGTAGCATTCAAACAACTTCTTGACTCGGAGAACCTAGTCTAAGAACTCTTTAGGTTGGCAACTTCCACTAAAAGTCAGTAGCTTAAGCTTTATATTATCAAGTCTTTGGCCAGGTGTTTGGGATTCATCCCTAGCATTTTGAGCTGGTCAGTTCACCTTGGATTGGCTACTTTTGCAAGAGCTATACTTGGCTATAGTTCTTCTTGGCCTTGGCTCTCTTCTTTGGTTTCTTGGGTTCTCGATGTCAATACTTTTGTCATTGCCTCTTCTCATCTTAGGTTAGTTTTCTCTTTTTCTCAGCTTGGTAACTCTTTTCGGCTATTGCTCATCATTATCAAGCTCATTGGAGCCACTTCTACTAGTAGGTATTCATTCTCTTCTTTTACCTCAGCTAATATGTCTGCGGCCTTTGACTAAACCAGTAAGCTCCTGAATAGAGTTAGTGAAATTTTGAATATGATATTTTAAGTTGTCAACACGTCACCTCAAACTTCGGGGAGGACTATCTCTACTGTTATTGACATTATCTTCAGAAATTCTTGTTTGTATAGTAATTTCTAGAGAAAAATTAATCAAACACATGATATACTCAATTGTACTCGACTTAGAACTACCACTAAGACAATTCCACAAATACTACTGCAACAAAATGCAATTATCAATAACCTAGAAATTACTACTAAGAACTCGAATAACTTCCTATACTACAAAATTATGATAACTAGAAATGTTCAAACTACGAACTACACTTTAAAGAACACTAACATACGTGTCTCCCCAAAGCTCTAATACCAAGATGTTACAGCTCGAAGTGTACGCAGTAGGTTGGAACCAGAATGGGTAGTCGGCGTTTAAGTAGGTGTGAAGAATAGGAAGTATAATAGGGGTTTTGATAGTGAATGTGTAAGGATATCATGCATCAAGACATAAACACAGTCAGGGGTTGAGCTCGAAATAGGGTTCCATATGACTTATGAACATTAAATGTCACTTGAGATTCAAATGAGGGTTAGATGCAACTCACTAACTGGCTCTAATGATAAGTTCACCACAATCTTAAGGTCAAGATTGATAGGAATACAAGAAAGGTCAAGATTTATAGGAACACAAGAAAGATCAAAGAGTTAATCAACACTTAATAATCGGGCAAATGCAAGTTCTTAAGAGCTCAAGAATAACCTTACTTGAAAGAGGAAAATTCCATGTGTGCTCATTGTATGTATCTTCTTCACTCTAATGATGTATGTTATGCTAATTACAAATGTTGCTATTTATAGCAAATCCTAAGAATCTAGTGGCAAAACTGTAAATAATGTACAAGGCCTTAAACCCTAAAGAATGGGCTCATAATTAAAATAAAGAAAATATTTACAAGAATACAAAACTATGCGTTTATCAAAAGAAGTTGACATGTAGTCACTCGGGTTGTCTTAAAAGGAGTAGAATCTAAACTAGGCGGAGTCAACAATTGGATGTCTAGGTTCAGGTAAGATCTCTTGAAGTCTTGCAGTGCTTGGCTGAGATGCCTTAAAGGTCAGCCCATAGTTGCTAAGTTTTATGGTTAGTTAGCATTAATCTCTCTATATCGTGCTGAGTGGATCCTTGGCTTGAGGTCTCAGTTGTGTGATCTCTTAACTTCTCGGTAGATAACGGACTTGATGTCAACTGGCTCTTTTTCTTTCTCTCGGCCTTCTAGTATTAGCTTAGCCTTGGCAAAGGTAGATTACTCTAATCTTTAAACAATTTGGCTTCGGCTTGGAGATAGTTGTAGGCTGATTCTTATTAGAGGGGTAGCTCTAGACACTCTATTTTTGCCTTTGCTATAATTTTAGAGTTTTTAAAATAGAGTAAAGGGCCCTAATAAAAGAAAAAAAGCAAAAAAAAAAAAAAAAAAAATAGTTTTTTAGATAGAGTAGTATTTTTTTTAAAATTTAATTTAGTATTTTTTACAGCCTTAAATAATTAAAAGAGAAGAGAGATAATGGGCCTAGGTTTAGATTTGAATTTAACTTAGGCTAACCTAGTTCATATATGCAATTTGATTGCACATATGGATAAGGCATAGGTTAATAGCTTGATAGTAACATACTCTGACTTGATATTGCATATGACTTCAAGATCTTAGGTTCAATTGATGGAGGGTGAAAATTGCATCTTTTTTTTTTCTTCTCTCACTTGGACACTTGTCCATCTCTCATTAGTGCATGCGTCCATGTCACCCATTGCGTTTGTTAAGACCTTAAAGGGGCTTAGTAGGATTGCCTAAAATTCCCTTATCACGTGTGCACCATGATATGGAAATCGCCTTGCAAGTTAGAGATTGCAAGACTGTAAATGATTAATTACTAAGGTTACTTATTTTTAAGTAATTAATTTACTGTAGAATATAAATATTGATAACTATAGATATCCGATATCCTACAGTTCTTCAAAACCACAGAGAATCGGTATCCCTACCAAATAATAAGACAGGATATACCAACATTATAAAAATGCAAGAAAAATTAAATTATATTAAGTTCGAACATATAAATATTTTCTACAAAGGATGTTTATATATCATCTAAAGAGTACTCAGCTACTTCTAAACTAATATACATATCTTCATCTTACACTCGGCACTTGAGATTTATCCCAATCTCAACGTAGGTAAACCTGCAAAAGAAATTAAGGGGGAATGAACATATAACAGCTTAGTGAGTTCGTTCCTTATCACTACCGTTCAAACAAGTTATCACAAATTATTATCATACATTATTATCACACATGTAAGTTATCTACATTCAAAATGAATGTAGGCATGATGAATGCAAGTAATGCATCCATAGGAGTTTGGAACTATGGAAGGAGTAGAATTATGTCATTTACACTTCGATTATCTTCTGTACTTAACCGCACAGGGCACCTCAGCTTATCTGTATGAGGATGCCTAGGGACATCACCCTTCTAGGTGAAACTTGACTATTACTCTAGTCGAGAAAAGAGTTTCAATTCAAATAGGTGGATCCCAAACTAGGACTATCTACAATCCGAGGCCCCTTGGCACAAACATGCGAGTCCTCTCACAATCACAATTATCCAAGGCCTCACAGGTACAATAAAGCGAGTCCTTTCGCTATCAACTAGAGATTCCATGCTAGCTTTGCCTTAATACTAAAATATTATTTATGGCCATGCTAGCTTTACCTTAATGCTAAAATATTATTTATGGCTCCATGAGCCCTTATAGAGATCGTACAAAAATTTGTTTAAGAGTAGAAAAGCTTTTTCCAAAAACACTTTTGTCAAGATTTTTGTAAAGCTAGAACTCTCCATTCATATCTTTACCAGGTCATAAACATGCGATGAGTATAACCAGTTATTTTGGTTTGATACTTATATTTATCAATTTAAAAAGTTGAACACACAGATGATACTTTAGTGGGATCAATAGTAACTATATTTGTATATTTGTAAGTTATTATACTTCGTGTATTTAGTTATTTATTTTTCCTTATTATCAGTTTACGAGTCTATTACTTTGTTATCTTACTTATTTTATTAAGTTTTATCTTATATCTTTAGTTACGTATAACTTTTTCATTTTATCTCCGATATTTACAAGCTTATATTCGTTTTTCATTGTTTTCGAACGTACGTTTATATGGTAAGGTCCATTGTGGACGTTAAGATCTGTATTTTATGATATGGGTTTAACTTATTGTAATTTTAATTATTGTGACTCAAGTATTCTTGTTTTCGATTTTTATATCTTATTTTAGCACTTTATGATTTAACTAACCATTAGATTCTTATACTTAGATGATTTTACATTATTATTACTATTATATGTACTTATTTAAGATTAATATGAGTTAGTATGTATATATTAGGGTCCTTTATGTTTCGGCCCATTTATGTGTATATTTGTACATATTGCATATTTTATTATACTATCTTATAGTATTTTAAGTAATTATGTTATAAGTTATGTATGCACAACTTTTATATTAAATACATATGTATCCTATACTTATGTTATATATACATATATACTTTTAATACACTTATATATATACTAATATACTTATACATATATCATATTATGCCCATACATATACCCATATATACATATGGTTATATACGTATTTTTATATGCATTTTCGTATTCCTTGTATACTCCCTTAGGAAATCTTCACAAAATCCATATTTTTACATCTTGTGGGCTTATTTAGCAAGTTACATGTATGTATAGTTAGTATACTTTTTATTTTAAGTTATGTACATAGAGGGTATTCATATATAAGGCTATTTATACTTATGTACAAGTAGTTTTCCTATTCTTATCTATGTGTATGTATAGTTATATTATGGATTCTACTAATATATACCTATTTTAGTCCATATACATGTATGTATTTCTATACCCATATATGTACACATGTTCTTCTACACTTATCTATATGCATATACCTACACTTATACTAAGTACTTTATTAAAATTTATACACAATACTTCACATGAATCTACTTAGTATATGTACTCATGTATGTCTACCCTTATAATTAAGTATTCCTACACTTATGTACAAGTGTATAGGAATCATATTTATGTCAACATATATGTACATATTACATGATAACTCTAAGGCTAACATAACATAAACAACTAATTACTAATCAAGATGAAAAATTATATGAAGACATACCTCTTTTTCTTTTGTAATATGAAATAGGAAAGAAAGTATATAGTGAATTTATTTAGGGATGAGTTATTGGAAATATAGAAGTGAAATTGGAAAGTTAAAGAAAAAGAAGGAAGAAGAGAGCTTCACGATTTGGATGGGGAGGAAAAAAATGTGCTTTGTTGTGTCTTATTTGTATTTTATAGAAGAAGAAAAGGGAAATCTAAAAGGGGCAGGAAGTGGATGGTAAGAGGGGATAAGGATTGAAAAAAAAAAAATCATGTGAGAAATGAGAGGAATTTCATAGAAATTGAAAGAGAATTCTAGATAAAAAGGACACATGTTGACTAAGTCAACTTTCTCAAATCACATGTAAGTAGTGTACATAAGGAGGGAATTAAGGCTAATTAAGAGAAAAATTAAGGAAATGAAAGGAATATAGAGTTAAATGAAGTAATTAGCAAAAACCATTATTGAAAACTTTTTCTAAATATTTATATCCTATATACATCATTTAGTATAGTACTTAATGTAACTACTATGAAAAGTGCCATTTAGTATGTTAATATTGACTACCTTTAGTGAAAACATCAACTAAATACTTAATTCTATATAATACTAACCTAGTTATATAATTAGAAGATGAATATGATCTATAATGCAATATTTCTAGTTTTTAGTAAATTAAATTAGTATTGTACACATTTATGGATAATTGAAAGTTATCTTTGATTATTGGTTGATGATTTTACATGATTTAGCATATTGTTATTTATTTATACTCGATTAGGGTTTTTATCTAGTTCAAAGTCAATCTCTTATAGTTATACATATTTTGGGTTTAAGTTTTATTCGCAATTGGAGTTTTGATTGATAATTTAAGGTTTTCCATACTCTCTTTAGGTTTCAAATTGGAATTTTAGTTGGTTTTAAATTTTACTGACTCTGTTGACTTAAGGGAATCATCTACAGTACGTGAATTTAATTTTATACTTAGAATGCTAAATTTGTGGGGTTTACAGCTTTACCATGCCATGTTATTGCTACGTCATGCTACCACATTTGCCATGTCATCGACATATCATCACCGCATGATCACCATGTCATTGTCACATCATTGCCACGCCATACCATATCACTTACCATGTCATTGCTATGTCGTTACCATGTCACAAGGCATACTTTTACATGCATTGGACATACTTTGGCACACTCTTAGGCGTAATAGACACACTTTTGGTGCATGTTAATTATGCATTCCATGTACAGTTTTGTATTTAGCATCATATATTATTCAAGTTTGGCCAGTCTAAACATAAAAGAAAATCATAGTGCATTTAATATTTTCCATCCTTAACTCGACCATGATACTTATGAATAGGGGATTCTATTTTACCACAACCATCAACTCATCACTCATAGTCATTTAAATCCATTCACAATACCACTTTCTCTATCTATACACCCCCTTTTTCTTTTCGTAGGATTTGCATAAACTCAAGGTTTTTTGAGCTAGGACGAGTTATGCTAGATGTTGAGCTCTATTTCGATTTTCCTTAACTTAATCCAAATTAAGTCCACCATACTTAATATAGATTACTCGACATTAAATGCAGGAAATATGTTTCTAAAAAATTTTAAAAATTGGAGTCGCCAACTAGTTAAATTGGTAAAAAACGAAATTGAGGTTTTTGAGCGGGAAAACCCTAATTTAGCCATTGATCAGTGTATTTCTTTTTTAAAAAATAATTTTAGAAAATTGACCAGAAAAACTAAGTTAAGTTTAGGAGCTAACCTATTATGACTAAGTCACCATATAAAAAATAAAGAAATCAATTAATGGCTTTATTTTTCTATTTTTTTTTAAAATTAAGATATATCTAAATATACAAAATATAACTAAAATGAATTTATTATTATTTTTTTATTACGAATTTCAAGACAAAGGAAAAAAAATTATTTGTTAAACGGTTTTCCCGAAGGTATCTACGTACCCGTTAGTTGGGATCAAACCAGCTGTAATTCTTTTTTTATAAAATATTTAGTTGGTAGATTTTTTATTTTAAAAATCAATCTAGATTTATTTTTATTTAACCATTTATTATTTTTTATAAAAACCTAAAAAAAATTAATTTCACAAATTTAAGAAAACCCTAACTAACTAAATCTTTTTGAAAATCCTGATTATGATTTTTATTTATTTATTTATTTTAAAAAGTCATTATGTGTCAAAAGATATTTTTTCTAAATCTTACATGTAAGATATGCTTATCTAGATACGTATTTCTCAATCTCATCTACAAGATATGTTAAGATAGGTGTCTAGATACGTATCTTTTCTAAATCCTAAATGCAAGATCTATTAAGATACGATCTACATATGTATCTCCTCTAAAGATATGGATCTTCAGAGAAAGGATATGTGATTTTTTTTTTTTCAAGAAATACAATTTTGGCTAAAAATGCAATTAAACTAACTAGTGTAATTTTACTAAAAAATTGAATTTATAAAAAATCCAAATTATCTAAAAAACAGTCAATGATATGATAAATAAAAAAAAATTGCACTAAAGAAAACAAATTAAAAATAATTAAATTAATAAAAGAAATAAATGATTTAAATAAAATAATATTTTTTTATTACCTAAACCGTTTGAGTTGTGTGTACTCTTGTTGATCGCACATTGGATTGCGTGTGTATCGTGCGTGCAACAGTGGATGGTATGTGAAATCAAATGATCATGTGTGTACGACTTGTGTTTATACGGTTGGTGGACTATGGCTATAGTGCTTGCATTAAGGCTATCAGTGTGCGTGTGTGGATTAGTATTGCAGGTTGCGTGTTGGTAGTATTGTGGATGCTCGGTGAATGTACAGTTGGTCGGGGTTATTGGTCAGTGGCGTATCAGGCTAATCCATGTGAGTAAGGTAAGAGAAGCACGGATTGCTGTTCATGTTGTGTCCAGTGTGTGGTTAAGTACTATGCGATGTGTTGAATTGTGTTTGTGACGTAAATATGTATGGCTATACAATTAAGGGGAGGATGCGCATGTCAGGGAATGTCAGTTGTGTTGTGTGGAATTATGTTATGAGGAAGTATGGAGTTGCGGTGGTTAGGCGATTGTGGTCGTCGTGCATATGGATTTATGCATTGTATAGAGATTGGACTTCGATCAGGGGGTCAGCGTATTGCGGGCATAGGTTTGGTTAGTGTTTGTCTTAGTTGCGTGGTGGTAGTTGTATATTCAGGTAAGCGTCCGTACTGCAGTTTGTAAGTAAAGATGTTGGTTGTACAGTATAGGTTGTTTGCTGTTGAGGTTAGGACTGGAATGAAAGATGATGGACATGGTATTGGGTTGGGTTTGCCGGATTGACGATTGGAGTGAGTTATATGTAAAGTGCGTGTTAGGGGATTGTAAAAAAAAAAAAAGTCTAAACTTTACATTTATAAGACCTACAATTGAATCTTTTGTTTCAAAAGATATAATCATAAACTCATATACGATAATGATTTTTTTAAAATTTGATTTAGCTTCTAGAAACCTTATTTTAATTTGGGTTTTCTATTTTCTGGACTGATTTGATCCAATTTGATTTAGCCCAATAATCTACTTAATAAATCCTAAGTCTATCCTAACCTAATGTAAATTAGGTAAAAATCCATTTTGTATCGAATCAGACTAAAATATTTTAATGAAGCCCAATTTTTCAATGACCTAGAATTGACTAAATTGATTACTCCCTAGTAGCCAATTTGACATAATCTTGACCTCGGTCGGATGGTGACTCTAAGTATTTTTTCAAAACATGTTTAAAAACTAAGTTTTTCTCAACTCTTAGTTGAGTGTTAGTATTAAATGTGTTAGAGTTTAGTACTAATCGAGTTAAGAAAAATAATAAAAATCGGAAAAAAATCAAGCTTGACATAAAATTTTCTGTTATTATTAATGAACTTGCTTCTCGTGGAAAAATCAAGATCAAGATTGAAAGACGCTAAGGATTCTACTAAGAATTGGGGATGTGAAAAAGATCGTAATAGAAGAAGCACAAGACTTGTCAAAGCTCACATTGTATGAACTAAGATGCAAGCTGATGGCATATGAATTAGAATTGCAGCATATTAATGATCTTGATAGTAAGAAGAAAGCCATAGCTTTTAAAGCTAAAGTTGAATTTGAATATTCTGATAGTGAGGAGTTCAGTAATGAAGAAGAGTTCAACATGCTAGCAAGGAGACTCAACTTTGTTTTGGAGAAAAAAAGGTAAAAAAATAGTTGATTACAAAAAATATAATTTTGGAAGAAAGAAGTCTAATTAAGACGTGCAAAGACAAAGAAGAAAAGAAAGAAAAGAAGAAGGAGAAGAAAGAATTGATTTTGCTATGGGAGTAAGAAGACTAGTTACATAAAGTATGAATGTCTAATACTCTTGAAGGAGCTTAAGAAGTTCATGCAAAATAAAGATAGGGAGACACTAGTGGTTACATAGAGTGATCTTGATGAGTGATGAAAAGAGATGAAACTAAAGATGAAGAAGAGTCAAACCTCTATCTCATGGCCAAATCTGAGGTATATTCTAATATTGATAGTGTTAACTTTGAATGTAGTGATGTGCATGATGAAATGTAGAGGTTGTTGGAGGTTTTAGCCAAAACCGGGATAAAGAACTTAAGGCAGCAAGAAGATAATTTAGTTTTGAAAGAGGAAAAATAAGTTTTAAGATAAACAAATCAACTTTGGCAGATCAAAATGACACTTTAAATCATGATGATGAGTCTTTGATTTTGGACAAAGTGGTATTATCATTAGAAAATTTGGCTTTGAAAAAAGAAATAAAAAATCTTAATATAAGAGTGGATGATCTTTCAAAATCCAGAAAAAATACCTTTGCTAAGTTTAATGAAAGTAATGAAACATTGAAAATACTTCTTACAAGTTAAAGAGTTGACAGCTTCATATCAAGTATTGGTTTTAAGGAAGGAACTTTAAGATTACTCGCTGTAATAGTATTTGTTAAAGTTAAAGACTTGATGAGTTTTGAGACTGTGCAAGAAAGGAAAGCAAAGATTGTTAAGCAAGTTAGAAGCAACATTGCTTAATCAAAGAAGTATTTTGTTCAACACAGAAGGAATACTAACCAATTAGGAAGGTATCAAAACGATACCAAGATGTTCCCAAATCAAAACAGGAAGTATTAGGCAAATCAAAGGAGATAAATTTACTCAACTCTTATGCTTGTTCCATATGTGATAAAGTTAGTTACATAGAGAAGTATTGCTTTTAGAAGAATTACAAGCTCAATAAGAATGAAATTAAGAAAATTAATGTAGCAAGCTTGACTTCTAAAGGACCTAAGCTCTGCTAGGTTCACATAGATGCTTGAAAACTTGACTTAATGATTATAGAAACAAGAAGCGATGCTTAAAGGTACGTGATTACTAGATAGTGGTTATACTAAGCATATGACTAGAGATACTTTAATGTTTACTACATTATAAAGGGGGAAAAGAAGGCTTAGTTTGATTTAATGATAATGGAAGAGGAAAAATTCTTAGATTTGGTAATATTGGACACCTTCTTATTACATGGAAAATGTGTTGCTTATAAAGGGTTTGACACATAATTTGCTAAGCTTTAGTCAATTGTGTGATAAGGGACATAAAGTTATCCTTAAGAAAAATTAGTGTATTGCACTTTATAAGTCATCTGACAAGCTATTGTCTGAAGGCTATAGAATGTATATATAAAAGACCTATTGATGTAACACTTGAGAACTACTTGCTGTCATTACATGATAGTATATATTTATGGCATAAACATTTAGGATATGTCAATTTCACTCAATTAGAGAAATTATCTAAAAATAAGCTTACAAATAGTTTGCCTAAAATTGATATAAAAGAGTCTATCTAATGTGATTTATGTTCATAAATAAAGTTAGTTGCATCATCTCATAAGAGTAAAAATGTTATTTTAGCAACACGTCCTTTAGAATTATTGCACATAGATTTATTTAGTCTAACTAAGCTTTTAAGTCTTAGTGGGACAACTTTAAACTTGTAATAATTGATGATTTCTAAAGATTCATATAGTTTCTATTTTTATAACATAAAAGTGATGCCTTTAAAGTTTTTGAAAAGTTTGACAAAAACATTCTAAATGAAAAAGGAACTTCCATTGTTAGTTTAAGAACTAATCATGTGAGAGAGTTTGAAAACCAAGATTTTATGATCAACATGACATTTCACATAAATTTTGTGCTCTCTATACTCCACAACAAAATCGAGTTGTAGAATATAATAATAGAACACTATAAGAGATGACAAGGACTGTGTTGAATGATAGTGATGTTGTTAAAAATTTCAAGGTTGAAGTTGTTACAATCGCACGCTACATTATAAATTGTGTTTATGTAAGACCTTTAACCAACAAAATTGCATATGAATTATATAAAGGAAGGAAACCATTTGTTTCTTATTTTCATACATTTGGTTGCAAATACTATGTTAAGAAAACAAGTTTCAAACTTGGTAAGTTTGAAGAAAAAGCTAATAAGGTAATATTCTTAGACTATTCTTTGAATAGCAAAGCTTATAAAGTGTTTAATAAGATGACTAATGTGGTTGAAGAGTCTATGAATGTTGAGTTTGTGGAAGAAACGGATTTACAAAATGAAAAAGCTACAAGAATTGAGAAAATCAAAGCTGTAGGCAATTAGCTAAACGTAGAAGGGAAGTTAGAAGCAACAAATTCTAAATCAAAGAGCTCACAACAAAACTTAGAAGGTCTACAATTAAGGTTAAAAGCAAATCTAAAAGCTTCAACATAATAACAAATGAGTTTAACTCCTTCTAAATCATAGAGATTTAAGTCAACTCATCCTCAAGGCCTTATTATTGGAGACGTAGAAAGTGTTGTATGCACAAGATCAAGTTTCAAAGACATAGAAACTCACTCACTTTACCATGCTTTCTACAACCAAGCCAAGTACTGTTAATAAAGCTCTATAAGATAACAACTAGATCGATGCAATGTAGAAAGAGCTAAGCCAATTTTAAAGAAGCTAAGTTTGGAATCTTGTTCCTAAACCCAAGAAGAAATCTATATTAGGAACTAAATAGGTATTCAAAAACAAGCTCAATGAAATAAGTAAGATAGTTAGAAATAAAACTAGATTGGTTGCTAAAATGTATTCATAGAAAGAAGGCATAGACTATGATGAAACCTATAAACTTGTAGCTAGACTTGAGACTATTAGATTATTACTTGACTATGCTTACTTAAAGAATTTTAAATTGTTTCATATGGACGTAAAAAGTGCCATTTTTAATGGGTACATAAAGGAGGAAATTTATGTTGAATAACCTTTTGTTTGAAGATATATTTAAAGAGGACTATGTTTATAAGCTTAATGATTATGGTTCAAAATACACAAATTTTCCCTATTGAAAACTAGCATTTGTGCATAAATTTGAGAGAAATTAGTGAATTTTATATAAAAATGAAGTTTATGCACAAGATGGACCAACTTAAACAAAATTGATAAAAGTATATGAAAAAGATTCATTTTTAATTGAATTTTATTAATTTCATTTTATGCTTGCATGTGTATAAGGCCTACTCTGGTCTTGGTAGTATGTATCCAAACAAGTGATTAATTGGGAGCAGAGAACGGTGGTTAAACAGAAGCATCCAAAAGGGAATTGAGCACATAAATTGATTGCTACCCTCCTTATTGATCGATTGGTGGAAGAAATTATGGTTAGGGTTTATCAAAACTAGAACCCTAATCTAAAACACCATGCTTCATAAAATACTGAAGCAACGTTGGTCTAATACTCGTCTATCCATTGATTGCTAGCCCATCTTACTGATTGATCATTGGTTTAAGATTATAAATACCCGCATTTACTGCAAAAATGATGAGTCACAATTAGGATTTCTTTAGCGTTTAGCATAGTTTTATGTGCTCATTGCTGTGTTTTCTATTTTATGCTATTTCTATGATATTTAACACTTGTTTGTGATAGTTTTATGTAATTTGTGTTACATTTATGGTGGATTTAAGTTGGTTTGCCTTTTTGGTGATGGGAATTAGACCACCAAACCTTTGATCTGAAACCAAGCTTGAAGGCTTAAGAGTATGGCTAAGAGAATCCTCTTGTACTAACTTGCGCTTGATGAGTTTGAGCTGTTTCAATTTGCCTACCTATTATTGCCTTATTTGAGTTGAACCCCCTTAATGGATTGTCGACCTTCAGACCTCTTACTTACACCCACCTTTGAGGGCTACAATCCTTATAAGGTGGATACTCTTTGGTCAGTTTACTGAGGACGAGTTCTCATACATGGAAGAGCTATAGGTAAACTCCTTAAGGCCTCAGCTGGGATAAATTCTGCTTTACTTAGACTTCTGTACAATTGCTATCCTGTTAAGTATTGAACAACAGCTCACGACCACAATGCTTTGCTTAGACTCTTACTTAGTTGCTGACTTGCTGAGTGTCGATGTCCCTATACATTGAGCTATACTCTTCCATCCTACCAAACTGTAACTACATTTAGTCACCTTGACAGCTCCTAGCATAACTCATCAATAACAGGCTTAACATTAGCTTCGCTCAACCACAGCACCCCAAGATCTTAGGACATGAACCTATTGATATGTAGTTACCTATCCCTTACTTTTCTAACGTTTGTACTATATTCCTTTTTGTCCTTTGTCTTATTTTTCCTTTTCACATATACTAAGAAGCTCTTTCTTACAATGTCCTTTGTGTAATTTTCTATTATTGTATTGTTTCCCTAAACGACTTATTATAAATAATCATTTTTGTTGTAGGCGTAATCAACTTACTCCTCATAAGTTAATCAATATTTTTGTTCTTTTAAGATACCCTTCTCTAAGTATATCTCTTTCTCAAACTCATATCTAATTTTATTGAATAGCTTGAGATTGGAGATGAGTGGACCTTTGTATTAGCTTGTACGTTATATCAGGTAAAATACTGTGTCGTATTGTGTTCATTGGTCCTCCAAGTAGCTTCATAGAAGCTACTATGTTTGTCGGTTTATCCATTCCTTCATTCTTTGATACTTCAAAGGACCTACCGTTACTACTTCTAACGGTAAGCCCTAGTGATTAACCTAACTCTAAGGCACATCATATAATCGTAATATCAAAGTTGGAGGTTGTAACCAAAAGCTAAGTATTGTAGAAGTTACTTCTTATTATAGTATGTGTTATGTTATATTTTGTTCTTTAGTGGAAAAACATAGTAAGTCCTTAAGATACTATACGATAGCATATTATCAAAGTTGTATGTAACCTTTTGTTGAGTAGTGGATTGTCTAAAGTTTTGTATTGAGAATGTCAAATCCTAGTATTCAAGGAGAGATTGATGATGTAGAGAGTGATGCTCATGGTTGCGATCATTTATGGTTGTAGTCATGTTACCCAATGGACCCTGCGAACTACTGATGAACAATTGTTAAACCTTATTGCTATTGTAGCCAACTTGGCTATCTCTATACATAGGGTAGTAGAGCTTAGTTCATAAGAGAGAGTAGATGAAAGAGACTACGATGTAACAGATAAGCTAAGAAGATAAGTATCTGAACCTAGAGCACTAGAAGCTATTAATGTAAACCTAATTGTACCCCAACATGTTGAGAGGTTCCTGAGGAGGAGACTTGAGTTAGATGAAGTTGAAGAATATGCTGAGGAGGAGGAGTGGTATGACAAATTTGAAGAGCATGAACTTTAATAGGTTTGGTAGTGCTGATGACTATCTGGATTGGGAGGAGAAGATTGAAAAGACAATTGACTTCCATTATCACAATGGCTCAATGCGTATTCGAGTAACTACTTTAGAATTTTCTAGGTATTTGTCAATGTAGTAGAAGAAATTCCATAATGTGCATTAGTGAACTTGATGTGAAATCCGAACTTAGAACAAGATGAAGAAAGTTTTGAGGAGTAGATTTATGCTAGAACATTGTGAACAAGACACATTCCAATGTCTTAAGGAACTTAAGCAGGGCAATTGATTTGTAGATGAATATGTTTAAGAGTTTTAAATACTGATAATTTGTTGTGATGTTGATGAACTCGAAGTGCGAACAATAGCAAGGTTCATTTCTAGAATGAGATATGAGTAGGTTTAGTGAGGCTTTTAGCAAATCCGTAAGTTACCTAACAGGATATGATGCATCAATTACATTCTACATGGCTTAAGACTTGCCGGATGTGATGCACCGGTTCGAGTTATAGGAATACCCGCCACAATCCTTATTAAAGGAATTGATAAGAGCTAATAAGAGAGAGTCTTCCTAAGAGAAAATACTCAAAGGGTTTTTCATTAATGTTCAAAATGTGTCCAAAACCCTATACATGCATCCTATTTATATAAATGGCAAATTTGTAAATAAAAGGATTAAAAGGATACCCTAATGGCATTCCCATAAATACAAAATAAATATGAGGGTAGTTTAGGAAAAATATAAAAAATGGGAAATCTAAATAACACAAATAAAAATAAGTAGTCAAATAAAATATTCGAATAAGGCGTAGATGAGCTTGGCCTTGGCAATTGGGTTGGGCTGGTACCTTAAATCCTATCATTCCCTCCCTTTAAAGAAGTTTTGGCCAGAAGCTTGGTAATTAGCGGCTCCAAATCCTACCAAGATCAAATACCAACTTACAAAAACTAGAGAGAGTGATACAAAGATAGTTTGGGTCTGTGATTAGTGCTGGCATCATCTTTGGCTCCTTATATTCATCATGAGCCTAATCAACCAAACTCCTTTGTAAGGATCCTTCCTTCCATTCATTGTATACCCGATCAACTATATCCAAGTAGTCCTAGCAACTATCAATCAAGGGGAATAATACTATTTTTGGCTCAAACATCATGTGATGAACCCGGGGAATCTGAACATGTAAAACCTCAAACTTCTCTTCTAACTTAAGAATCCTTAGTGCTTCATGCGCTCTCAATGTTGGCCTCACAAAATTATGCTTGGTAGGCTTCTCCCTTTCTACTTCCTCACAACTCAATGCTTTCTCCCCCTATCTATACACTTCAAATTTTTCCAATGTGAGAGTACTAAGGATAAGAACAATATAACCCACATAAGAATATCCATCACCATGACCTCGAAATACACTGACACACAATCAATAGGATCTCATAGGTACAATACTACCACAATACATTTTGCCTCCAAACATCCTTAATAATGAATCAAAATAGAAGAGTCTAATAGGTGGAAGGCTAATACAGCAGTACTCGGGGTTGTCAGTGGTACAAAGTATCATTGGTAATGGGATCATGTTAGGAATAGGGGCGCTAAGTGGTGACACTTCTTG
Organism: Lumnitzera racemosa; assembly: GCA_024138005.1. Lineage (NCBI taxonomy): Eukaryota > Viridiplantae > Streptophyta > Magnoliopsida > Myrtales > Combretaceae > Lumnitzera > Lumnitzera racemosa. The sequence continues at coordinate 40,292,488 of JAMXBC010000007.1, forward strand.
TCCTTCCCTTTTCTCCTCTTCAATATTCTTTGATTGAGTAATCCTTTATTTCCTTCTTTCTTCCTTAATCTTCTTGACCTTGGCTAGTTGGCTAGTATAACCTCTAATTGTTTCAACACATAAGAGAAAATAGGATTTGGGGCTTGGTAATAGGATTTTGCCCTTACGCCTCGTATACTACAATTCCTATATTGAGCCTTACTGGCCATATTGGATAAATTTCAATTCAACACCACCTTGGTATGAGTAACACCACCTTGGTATGAGTAAAGACAGCTCGAAATGTTAATATGCACAATAAACAGCATGACAATTCATTTTGGAAATTACTTACACGATAGTTAGCTTGGTAATTTCTCAAACAAATCAGCTCTGCGATTCTTGATTCACCCCTACACGCTATGCTTGTTCAGCTTTAATTCGCACAAAGTGGTTCGGCTAATTTTTTACTCTTTCACACGTAGTTCGACACGTAATAACTCATCACGAAATCCTCTGATACAACAGTTCAGCAACAAGTTCTAAAACGAAACAATACGGACTTCAACTCTCGGTTGAAACAGGAAAACAGCACGGCAGCTTTAATTCTCCAGTATAGCAGCTCAATTTGGTCGGTAAGTAAACACCTTGACAATTCTTGGCCACTTCCATAGTCCAGGTCACGATGTTGGAGTCAGCTCACAAACACTTCAGGTCGCACCCATGCACACAACAGCTCGATTCTTTACTCGTGGCTCTGCTACAGTAGCTCGGAAACTATCACGACAGGTCGGACACTCAATATCTCAGTTCAGCAATTGAATAGCTGACCAAAGTTAAGCTCAGCAAATGTAATATGGGCACAACAGTTTGGCATTCACAGTAACTACACAATGTATGTTTGACTGTTCCGTTCGGTCACTAGAATCAGCTCGGCAAATTATCTAGCGCAACAGCTCCGATTTTTGTAAGTACATAGTTCGATGCTCTAACTCGTGACAACAACATGGTACAGTAAACGACAACTCGGCGCCTTGGAAGTTTCAACAGCTCGGACAAAAACTTACGAAGGAACTCGGCAATTAATTTCCTTGCAGTAGCTACCTTGTACGGTATAGCCCGAAGATTACGAGTCAAAGGATATCAGTTCGGAAGCTTGTGGTGAAGCATCTTGGCTACTCGATTTTCTAGATAGCAGTAAAATCCTTTGCAAATCAGCGCGGATTGATGGGTGCTCAGCAATTGGAAAGTAAGACAGCTTGTCTTCTCGCACAACAGTAGCTTTTTCTGGACACTTCTAGTGCTCGGATCTTCGATAACGCGACGGATCGGCAGGATTTTTCTCAAATTAGATGAACACTCCTCTAGCTCAGTTCAGATGCTGACAACTGGAGAGCTCGACAACGGCTACGAACAAAACAGCTTGAGTATGTAAATAAACTAAATAGCATGTCTCTAGCTTTCATCAGCTCGGACACTTCGGTTCTTCAGTTCATTAGTTCTTCAACTAGCTCGAATCACACTTGCACAACAGCAAGCTCGGGTTAGTGAAATAATAACAGCTCGGCAGCAATTATATAGAGCAGCTTGGACAATCAATTGCAGTTTGGCAATCCATTTTTGTAAAGGGTAGCTCGGTACTCCTTGAATCGCAGCACTAAACTTGGTCAACTCAGACTCCTCTACGCGATTCAGGTCGGCAAACTGCACTCAGCTCGAAAGTATTTTCAGCTCGGAAAATAAGAGTTTCAAAGTAGCTCGGCATTAGCACTTCACAACAGTAGCTCGGATTAGACTACTGCATCCCTTAAATCTTTCAACACGTTTAGTACACACTCCAATATACAACAGCAATTGTTCGGTTCAGTCATGGCACGCACACTACTGTTCACTTGGTGTCCACGCACAAGCTGAACAGACTTGCTCAGATTGCAGCAACACATGTAGCAGCTTAACAACTAATTCATACACGCGCTATCTAGCTCAGTAAACTTAGTATAGAAATCGGTTCGGTAAGGGTGGAGCAGAATAGCTCAGTTCTCGAGTTAAAACATCTCGGCACTTCAATAGGCTGCAGCTTAACACTAAGATCGGACAACAGTTCACTGGTAAGCTTGGATCTGCACAGCGACTACAATAGCTCGGATCCTGTTTGCAGGACCGTAGCTGTGACACAACACCACGCAATTGAACTTCACAACAGCAGTTCGGCCTCCCATGTTATGGATCAATGACAGCTTGGTAACTCAAGCACACAGTCACTAAACACACCGATTAGGCACAAACAAGGCACGAACTCGGTGCAACCAACTCCACTTCGGCAGATACAGTAGCAAGCACAACACCGCACTTTAGGCTTTAATTTCTACCACTCCTGTACTCCTTTGCGGTCACACACCAACACACGATACGCTGTCGTACACTGCACATAGTTACACACTCGGGTACCACGAGACAAACCACTTTGGCAACACGGCTCGGACACAGCTGGGTACAAAGACACAATGCCTTTGTTTCTTCAATTTAGCTCGTCTAATCACTGTTGCTCGGATTCCGGCACACGACTTCTGTGCACTGTGCAAAACAGAACACAGTAACTCTCAATACCCCACCACAGCACATTAGTTGCACAGCAACAGTACATGCAATGCCTCGGTTCAAACACTAGCACCCTCTTGCTACTGGATTCAAAACCCAATTATCAATTCTTCCAAAAAACAGTCGATTTTAAGAAATCCTAGGTTCTCCTTCATAAACCTTACCCTTTAAAGTTACAGACCCACTCACTGACTGCTATGGATTCACACTTACGGAAATCACCATGAACTTCACAATCTCTATCGAATTATAATTACCCTCATAACCGTCTCAATGCACTTCTTCTATTTTCAAAACAAACCCTAAGTGTCGAACAATACGAAAACAAGATAATAGGAATTAAACCCACTTCGTTGATACAAATAGTGCTGAATGTTGTTAACCAATTCAATAGGGTGAATCCAACAATTTCCTTTTGTAAGCCCATGTAGTTGATGTTTGCAAGTTGATACCCTTTGATAATATCCCAAAGATCCTTCTATATGGGAACCCCAAGATAACCTTCAATAAGTAAACACTTGATGAAACAATATGAACCAATGAATCAACATTTTCTCTAATACAAATAGCACAAACACGTATACGAGAACTCTTGGCTTGGAACCTTGAGCTCTGATACCAAGATGATACGTCGTGTTGAGAATTGATAAGGGAAGCGATATTGAGGTGGGTTCGATTTTGCTGAAGGAACAAAAATAGAGTAGGTTTAGTAAGGGTTTTAGCAAATCTGTAAGCTATCTAACAGGATATGACGTATTAGCTAGATTTTATACGGCTTAAGACTCGCCGGATGTGATGTATTGATCCAAGAGATAAGGATGCTCATTACAATTCTTGCTAAAGGGATTGATAAGAGCTAATGAGAGAGAGTCTTCCTAAGAGAAAATACTTAAAAGGGTTTTTCATTAATGTTCAAAATATGTCCAAAACCTTACATATACATCCTATTTATACATAATGGCAAAGTTGTATATAAAAGGACTAAAAGGATGCTTTAGTGACATTCCTATAAATACAAAATAAACATGAGAGTAGTTTAGGAAAAATACAAAAAATAGGAAATCTAAATAACACAAATAAAAAAAAGTAGTTAAATAAAATGTTCGGATGAGGAGTAGATGAACTTGGTTTTAGCAATCGGGTTGGGTTGATACCCCAAATCCTATCAAGTAAAGGCTTTATAGTTGTTGGCTAGCCCTTACCTTAAGCCTTATAAGATTCATTGGCTTAATGGCAAGGGAGGTTTGCCTGTTGTCGAGTAAGTCAGACTGCCAATTATTATTGGTGATAAATATAGTGATGAGGTGTTGTGTAACATCCTACCTATGTGTGCCTCACATATACTATTGGGCCAACCATGGCTCTTTAATTGCTAGGTACTCCATGATAGGTATAGGAATACTTATATGTTCCAAAAGAATGGGAAGAAAGTTATACTGACCCTCATGATCCCCAAAGAAGTTTAGGAATCACAAGAGAAGATTTCCAGATCCCTGTAGAGAAAGTCCATAGTGATTTCTCGAGCCCAATTTTCTAAAGATGTCAAGGAGGAAGAATGAATGCTTTTATTGGTACAGGTATTGCTTCAAGAGTATGCTAACGTATTTTTTGCTAAGTTATCGAAAGGTTTACCTCCAATCAGAGGGATAGAGCATTGTATTAACCTCTAGCCTAGAGCTGCTCAACCTAACTAACCTACCTATAAACTTAATCTTGAGTAAGCAGCTAAGTTGAAGCAATAAGTTGATGAGTTGCTTGAGCACGGATAAGTTAGAGAGAGAATGAGCCCTTGTGCTATGCCGGCTGTCTGCGTGCTAAAGAAGGATGGTTCATGGAGAATGTGTATTAATAGCCAAGCTATCAACAAAATCATTGTCAAGTGCTAGTAATTGATTCCATGGTTGGATGATATGCTTGATGAGTTACATGGTACATGAATATTTTTGTAGGTTAATTTGAAGAATGTATACTATTAAATTTGAACGAGATTGGGAGATGAGTGGAAGATTGCTTTTAAAATGAAGGATGGTCTACTCAAGTAGATGGTGATCTTGTTTAGGCTTACAAATACATCGAGCACCTTTATGCAACTTATGAATCATGTTTTAAGATCCTTAATTAGTAAATGTGTTGTCGTATATTTTGATGATATTTTAGTATATAGTCTTGACCTTATTTCTCATGTCAAGCATTTGACATCTGTATTTGATATTCTTCGTGTTAAGTAATTATTTGGAAGTTTGAAGAAATGTGTGTTATGTTGGAGTGAGGTATTATTCCTTGGATATGTTGTTTTTAGAGGAGGAATCAGAGTTGACGATGAGAAAGTTTGAGCTATTCTCAAATGGCCAATGCTGACTAGTATACCAACATAAGGAGTTTTTAACATAAGGAGTTTTTACGGTCTAGCTTTGTTTTATCTAAGAGTCATTCGAAACTTTAGTTCTATAGCTACCCTACTGATCGAGCTGACTAGGAAGAACTTTGAATTCAAATGGTTCGAGAAAGCTAATAAGAGTTTTGATGAGATTTTGTCCAAGTTGACCTCTACCCCAGTACTTATACTATTAGATTTCGAGAAGGTCTTTGAATTAAAGTGTAATGCTTTAGGAATGGGTATTGGAGTTATTCTCATACAGGAACGCTGTCTAGTTGCATATTTTAGTGAGAATCTCAGAGGTACCACTCTGAATTACTTGGTATGTGATAAAGAGTTTTATGCCATTGTCTGAGCATTTTAGAAGTGGCAAAACTATGTATTGTTGAGAGAGTTTATTTTCTACACAAACCATAAATCTCTCAAGCATCTCAAAGGATAGCAAAAACTCTCCCAACACCATGTCAAATTGGTTGAGTACTTGCAAGCCCTTTTTTTTTTATGTAATTAAGTATAAGAAAGGAAGTTCTAACATTATGGCCGAGACCCTTTCTCGTTGGCATGTTCTTGTCACAACATTACAAACTAGAACACTTAGGTTTGGTACCTTACTTAATCAATATGAACATGATCCATACTTTAGACCTTTGGTGGCCAAATGCAACATTGGAGGAGTAATGGATGGTTTCTATCTGAGTGAAGGATTTCTGATGAAGGATTTCTGATGAAGGGGAAACAAATTTGTACGTTGAGTAGTTTTGCTAGGAAATTACTTGTTTGGGAAGCCCATGCTAGGGGGTTAGCTAGCCATTTTAGCAAAAGGAGAACCATTGAGTCATTGAAAGATCACTTCTTTTGGCTTGGGATGATAAAAGATGTGCAAAAAATTCTTAAGTGGTGCGAAGTACGTAAGTCAGCCAAGGGAAGAAACGGGCCATATAGAGAATATACAGCTTTGCCTATACTTGAGTGGTTATAGACTTATCTAAGCGTGGATTTCATGGTCGACTTACCCAAAACCCCTTGGAAACATGATTTTATTACTATAGTGGTCGGTTGGTTCAACAAAATGGGCCACTTCATCCCTTGCCACAAAACCAATGGTACTTTATTTGTTGCTAATCTCTTTTTACAGAAGATTGTGCGACTGCATAGAGTCCTAAGTAGTATTATATTTGATTGTGATTTGAAGTTCACGAGCTTCTTCTAGTGAACAATATGGAAGAAGTTCGACACTAAGGTCATGTTCAATACTTTTTTCCACTCGCAGATAGATGGCTTGACAGAGGTTGTGAATAGAACAATAGGTAACCTGATATGGATTCATAGATGAACATATGAACCCAGTATTACGTGTAACCAAAGGGGATGGGTCCAAGCCACGAGATGGCTTAAAAGGTAAATGATAGTTGAAGGATGAGTAGGGATTATTGTACACTAACGATGGTTATGACGTACCAATACCTCACATAAGCTCGAGTCATAGTTGACATGACGTACAAGTATGGCCGAATGTTCACTCGCTACTAGTCTATGCTCGAATAGGTTAAATAAGAGTAGTTTAAGAGTAAGAGAAAATGACACTTAGCTCAAGAGAGAGTAAAAAGATTTAGTGTATTCTTTTATGTATTGATTATGTGGCTATTATATTCTGCGAGTATTTATAGTACCTAGTTAGGGTAATTCCTAAGTTATAGAAATTATAAAGATCTTTATTTGCTAAACAAAAAGAAGAAATAATTTACAAAGAAATGAAATCGTGTAAAAGAACATCCTTTATTAGAAAGGACAGTATGGGTGTTAAAAAGGATAACGTGCATGAGTTTTGCTCAATCTACGATTCTGACAATATTGTGAGCCAAGCAGGGGTAGTTCTCAATTAGGTCTATTTGGCATTGGCATTTTAACACCTTGATAGTTTGGGCTAAATAAGGGTTGGATCGGGGATAACTCACATTTGGGTTGGCTATGGCTAGTCGGCCCTTCACAATTGTTAGCTTGGCTTTGGCACTCTGGAGATGGCTGTTTTCTTGATTTGGTCCTTAGATTGGGGTGTGGGGAGGGGTCAGCTCCATGTGTAGGCTAATCACTTCGGTAGCTTCCCGGATGGTGTGGAGAGCGAAGTAGCTTGGCAGATCGAACTGGGGAAAACACCGCTCTTTAGTTCTTAACTCTCTTCAGACAGCATGATGGACTACGTGAGAAAGCCCTCGGGCTTGGGAGTGATTGATTAGTCTTTGATCCCTATCATAACCTCCTTTGAGTTACTATTAGAAAGAATCTACATGATTTGGATTTACGTCTACCTATCACTGAGTTTGCTTACAACTTCTCCATCCATAGCTCGATAAGAAAGCTACCTTTTACGGCCATCTACAGGCTTAATTTGAAGTTACCATTAGATATGATTACCAGTTCGACCTCTTAAGGAGAAAGTTAGATAGGTCTGCAATGTGTCGAAGAGTTTCAGAGATTGCATTAGAAGGTTATCGATCAACTAACCAAAATAGTGGCCTAGTAGAGAGAGTAAGGAAGACTTAGTAGAAGGCAAGTTATTTACAACCTTGGGGACCTTATCTGGATCCACCTCTGTAAGGAGTGATTCCTAAGGAAAAGAACAAATAAGTTATCTCTTAAGTCAGACGGCCCTTTCAAAATTCTTTGATGCATAAATGACAACGCTTATGAGCTAGAACTGCTTGAAGGACATCGACTTGACTCCCTTTGTCTTGGAAGAAGAAGACTAAGATTTAAGAGCAAATCTTCAAGAACTCTAGGGAATTGATGGATTGCCGACCTCTGGATCTCTCACTTGTGCCTGCCTTCGAGGCCTACAATCCTTCATAAGGAGGATACTTTCTAGTTAACCTACTGAGGACAAGTTCTCATATATGGAAGAGTTGTAGGTGAACTCTCTAAGGCCCCAGCTAGGATACACTTTTCTTTGCTTGGACTCCTGTGCAATTATCGACCTACTGAGTACCATATAACAACTTGCGTCCACAATGCTTTGCTTGGATTCTTAACTAGTTGCCAACCTGCCAAGTGTTGACTATGAGGTCCCCATACATCAAGCTCTACTCTTCCATCCTATTGAACTACAACTACACTCGATTACCTCGATAGCTCTTAGCGCAACTCATTAACAATAGTCCTAATAGGAGCTCTACTTAGCTACAACATCCTAAGTTCCCATAATACGAACCCATTGATAGACAACCACCTATCTCTTACTTTTCTGACATTTATACTATATTCCTTTTTGTCCTTTATCTTATTTACCCTTTTTGCATTTACTAGGAATCTCTTTCTTACATTGTTCTTCATGTGATTTTCAATTATTGTATTGTTGTCTTAAATGACTTACTATAAACAGTCCTTTTTACTGTAGGTGCAATCAACTTACTCCTTATAAGTTAATGAATGTTCTTGTTCTTGCGAGATACCCTTCTCTAAATACATCCCTTTCTCATACTCTTTTCTAATCTTACCCTAAGATTAGTGGTGAGTGGATCTTAGTATTAGGTTGTGCATCATATCGGGTGAAATACTAAGTCGTGTTGTGTTTATTGGTGTGTTATATCCTCTGAGCAGCTTTACAGAAGTTACTGTGTTTGTCAGCTTATGCATTCCTTCATTTTTCGATACCTTGAAGGACCCACTATTACTACTTCCTATGGTAAGCCTTGATGATCAATTTAGCTTCTAGGCACATCACCTCTCGTACCTATCGATTATCTCTAATTGTTGACCTGAGGAACACTTAGACAACATCCCTACTCAACTAGTCGCCTACTCGGCCAACCTGAACTCGAGTTGTCTGGAGCATATCTAAGTAGAATTCACCTCAAAAGAGTCTTTAGCCTAATTCGACACCTGTGCTTGGCAATAACCCGACTAGTTGTACAGTTTTGTCTACTATGCCAGAAGTGTTGCTAATGACTACTAGCCATGTGTTTAGCCACTATGTAATGGAATTTGCCGTATAGACTGGATGCCGTTCTGAATTTTCATTTATATCCTTTTACATTCCTCATACCTTATTTATTTAGGACATTACCTTTTTTGTCTTTTCCACTTTGGCCAAGTTTCCCAAGAATATCGGGTATAAATACCCTTTGTACAGTGTAGCCACAACATCTTTAACATTATTATAGAATATTTTAAGTCTTTCTTACCTACTTGTACACATTATTTTTGTTTGTTTGCTTGCTTACTTTTATTACTCTTATCCTAACCTTTAAGCAAGGCTAGGTAGTGAGTGCCTTCATTAGACCAACTTATGCATGATATCGAGTTGATTCGTAAGTCCTTGATAGTTCCTTAGTGCATCACTTCGTTGGAGCTGATAATGGGTTTTTCTTGTTTATTCCTCTTTTCATGCATTCCCATATCCATTTTAGGCTTTTAGTAAGCTTGAACGCATCTTCGATACGATAAACCTTGTTTATCATTTGTGTGGTCTTATCATCTTGGTATCAGAGTGGAGATTTGTTTGGGTAGCTTGATAGGAATTAAACAATCGAACCCTTAACCAGCACTTGAGCTTGAGGGTTAGAAAGTATGGCTAGGCAAATTCTTTCCTTAAGACTCATCATTAAGTAGTTCAAGCTGCTGCAATTTGTTGACTTGATGCACTGGCCGAGTCAGACCCTCTTACACTTGTCATTTGTCTCCAATTATTAACTTGAACTGCACTTGAATGTCAACTTGGCTCATCTGACCATTAACTTAGTCGAATTGAATTCGAGCCATGCTGAAAGTGTCCAAGGAGAATTTACCTTAAAAGAATTATCTATTGGGCTCGGCATCAACTTACTACCCCTGCTTGGTACTACGGGTTAGTAGAAAACAAATTGATCATATAGAATTGTCTTTTCTGCTAGAGAGCCATCTAGTCGCCAGGAGTCATGTATTTGAGCAAGTGCGTGATAGAATCATTCATATAAGATACTCATTTGTGGCATTTTCAATTGTACCTTTGTTATTCCTTGTACATTACTTCTTTTAGATAATATACTTTTTGTCTTTTCCATTTTAGGTAGATTACCTTACTTTTTTGGGTATAAATACCCATTGTACATGTAGCCGCAATTATCTTATCATCAATATATTGAATATTCTTCTTTTCTTGAACACTATTCTTGTTAGTTTATTTACTTATTTCACTCTGATCTTAAACCTCACTAGATCACCTCATACGTTATATCAAGCTGTGCCGTGAGTGTTCAAAAGTTCCACTGGTGCATCATATCCTTTGAAGCTATTTGTGGGTTTTCTTATCTTACTATTTTCTATTCTTTCGTACAACTTCTATCTTGTTCTTCAAGCTTTCTGCTAGCTTAGACCCCTCCTAGTGATTGGCCTTATGAAGGTTTCATTTTGGTAAGCTGTACTTGGATCTTTATAAGGGTAGTGTTCGTAGTAGTAGTGTGTTGAAGTTGTATAAAGATTCACCAAAGTGTTTGAGTAAGTAAAAGAGTATAGTAATTTGTTTTTGTGTATACCCTGTTTTGCCCTGTTTTAAGCATACAAAAACATAGCAAGTTTCAATTGAGTTTATTGTTCACTGGCGTAGTTGTGTTTGCAGATTCATTGGACATTTATATGTATTGGAATCGTAACTATTGTACCTTAGATTGGAGTTTATTTACTACTTTCGTCAAGAAGAAGACGGATCTCAGTGTTAATGTCGGTATTGGGGATGACGATAGTGGCGTTGTTTATCATGTATGACAACCCTATAGGACCCTAAGGAGTATAGATAAACGATTCGATGAATTGGATAACCTCTTAGTCAATTTGACTAGAGTTATTCATGCAATGGCCTATCGACTTGTTGAGACCTTGCAAAACACCTTATAAGTCGCCCAACTTGCTAGAAGAAAAAACTTAGCTAGATAAGTTTGAGGTAGAAGAGTAGGAGGATGAGCACAATGAAGGATTGATTTGGGATATTTGGATGATGATGAATAAGAGAGGTATAATGAGGAAGAAGAGCGAGTTAGAGCACCCTGAGCTATTGACCATGTAAAGCTTCGGGTTTTCAGCTTTAGTGGTTCTGGGAGTGTAGATGATTATTTAGATTTGGAGGAGAAGGTTGAACATGTTTTTGATTATTACCAATATGAGGACCGAGAGAAGGTGAAGACTACTGCTATTGAGTTCTTAGGATATGTTTCCATGTGGTGGAAGAGCTTTTAGATCATAAGGAAATGATAAGGATTCAAAGAGGTTAATACTTGGCTTGAGATGAAGATGACACTCAGAAATAAGTTTGTGCCAGATACTTATTTGCAAGATACTTTTGCTCGACTTCAATAGCTGAGACAACGAGGGCGAATTATTGATGTGAATTTTTAGAAGTTCTAAATACTCATGATTCACTATGAACTATAAGAACCATTAGCTTGAGCAGTGTTTAGATTCCTCATTGGATTAAAAAGTGATATCTGAGACATTGTGGAATTTTAGTAGTTTACTACAATGGATGAGGCTATATGAATAGCCTAATGAGTGGAAAGACAAAGAAGGAGTAAGATGTCAACCTAACCCTTAATGAGCCAACCTGGTCAGTTAAGCTTACTTGGTTAGTTAAGCTAACTTATTCAAGGAAGTTACCAAACTCACCTAAGTATTAAGCTAACTAGATGAATAGATGTCAGGATTGTATTGACCTGATGTGACATGCTAACCTGAACATATGAGAAGGAGTAAGGATCCGGAAGAAAGATGAGCTAGATCAAGTACTTTAAGTGCTAAGGGTTTGGGTACATGGCCACCCAGTATCTGAACTAAAGGACTACGATTATAAAGGGAGATATCCTAAAGATCGAGGTAGATAGCATAGATGAGGAACCTAAGGAGGAGAAAGAAATGAGAGATGAGGTTGATGTTAATGCTAACTTGATCGAGGAGGATGTATTTATAGAAGACTTGGATAAGTTGACTCTAATTGTTCGACCTGCCATGAGCTTAGAACCCTCTATTGAGGAAGAGCAGAGAGAAAACTTATTCCACATCACGTGCAAAAGTGAATGATTAGGTGTACGCACTCATAGTGGATAGTAGAAGCTATACCAATGTGGCATCTGCCAACTTGGTTAAGACGCTTAAGCTACTAACCACTTCGCATTCAAAGCTGTATAAACTACATTGGTTGAATAAGAAGGGAGCACTACGTGCCACTTAGTAAGTGCTGTTGTCGATCTCAATTGGAAACTATTTCAATGAAATTCTTTGTGACGTACTACCTATGTTGGTGTACCTAGGAGCTCAGTTATCACTAGTTATTACTAAGGTACAATTGAATTGAAATGGGTCCTTTGAGATATCGAAGAAAATTAGAGGCAAATAGTCTACAATCGAACAAGTGTAGCTGACGTAAAGCTGTTCAGAGGATGTAACTCTCTAAGAAGCCATTAAGGCCAATGTGCCAACTTTTCTACTAGTCAGGTGACTGTTAGAATTGAAGGAGAGGAGTGAGCTACTCCTGGAGGTGAAGGAACTATTGGAAGAGTATATCGATCTATCTTTAGAATAGTTGCTTGAAGGATTATCCCCATTCTAAGGCATTGAACATTGCATTGACTTAATACACGATGCTGCCCTACCAAACAAGTTAGTGTATCGAATGAATGCCGAGCATGCTTCTAAGCTCTAAAGGCAAGTTAATGAACTTCTAGAAATGGGTTATTTAAGGGAGAATCTCAGCCTTTGTGCTATATTGGCGCTCCTAGTACTAAAGAAGGATGGAACTTAGTGTATGTCTATAGATAGTAAAGCTATCAACATGATTACGATCAAGTACAAATATCCTATCTTGAGGTTGGATGATATGTTGGATGAACTAAGCAAGGTGAGAGTATTCAGCAAGATAGATTTGAATTTGGGATACCACCAAATTCGGATGAGATAAGAATATGAATGGAAGATTGTTTTTAAGACTTAACATGGCCTATATGAGTGGATGGTCATGCACTTCGGACTATCAAATGCCCTGAGCACTTTCATGAGGCTAATGAACTATGTTTCGAGAGAATTGACTAGGAAATTTGATGTTATCTACTTCGATGACATTTTTGTGTATAGGGTTGACTTCACAATGTATATTGACCACCTCCGTGTTATTTTTGATGTCCTTCAAGTAGAAAGGTTGTTTGAAAACTTGAAGAAATGTTGTTTTTGTCAAGAAGAAGTGAACTTCCTAGGATATGTAGTTGGTATAAGAGAATTGAAAGTAGATGAGAGAAGGTACGAGCCATTATTTAATGGCTGATCATGACCTCTTGTGCCGAGGTGAGAAGTTTTCATGGATTGGCATTGTTCTATCGACACTTTATCTAAGAATTCAGTACCATTGTTGTGCTACTGACTGAGCTTACAAAGAAGAATGTCAAGTTTAAGTAGGAAGAGAGAGAAGAGAGAAGCTTTGTTGAAGTGAAAACAAGGTTGACCTTTTCCCCAGTCTTAGCTTTACCCAACTTTAAAAGAGTATTTAAGCTTGAATGCAATGCATTAGGTTTTGGCATTAGAGTTATGCTGATACAAAAAAGTTGAGAAGTCGCTTATCATAACGAGAAGCTCAAAGGAGCGCAATTGAACTATTTTGTATATGATAAAGTGCTTTTAGCCTTAATTTAAGCTCTTTACGTGTGGTAGCATTATCTCCTGCCAAAAGAGTTTGTCATATATATAGATTATGAGTCCTTGAGGTATTTATGAAGCCAAACCAAACTTTCCAAGTGCCAAGCTTGATGGATTGAGTTCTTAGAGGGATTTAACTTTGTCATTAAGTACAAGATGATCCTTATTATGGCCCCATATATAAGAATTGTGGAGAGGGAAGAGTAGTAGATGAGCACCATGTGTACGATGGCTATTTGTTTAGAGGTAGTAAGTTGTGTGTATTGACCTATTTAATGAGAGAACTACTGGTGAGAGAAGCTCATAGTAGAAAGCTCTTTGAACACTTTGGAGAGCAGAGAATGCATGAGTTGTTGAATGATAGATTCTTCTAGCTTAAAATGAAGTGTAACGTACATCATGTAATTGAGAGATGTGCCATTTGTAAGAAAGTAAAGAGTAGAATAGACTAAGGAAAAGCAATGCCCTTGCCTGCCCCAACCAAACCATGGGTTGACTTGAGCATGGATTTTGTCCTCAGATTACCTTGAACTACCTGAGGTAAAGATTTTGTAATGGTTGTTGTGGATAGGTTTAGCAAGATGGTATACTTTGTGCCCTGTACTAAGACTAACGACGCTTTGGCTATTGTTTTTTTGTTTTTGTAAGAAGTAGTTCGCTTGCATAGAGTATTGAGGAGTGTAGCATTTGATAGAAATCCAAAATTTCTAAGCCATTTATAGAGGATACTTTGGTGTTGGATGGGCATTAAATTATTGTTTAGCACCTCATACAATCTCCAAACTGACGGCTAAACATAAGTGGTCAGCTGTACTCTAGGATCATTGCTCTGAGATATAGTAGGGAAGAACTTAACTGACTAAGATGTTTGCCTGCTTGTTGTTGAATTTGCTTACAATGGGATAGTATACGCCACCACTAAACATGCCCCTTTTGAAGTCATCTATGGTTTTAACCCAGAACTACCCCTTAATTACACCCTAATACCACCCATTGACCAAAAGATCCAGAAGCAAGGACTTACGTGCAATCCATATAGTAGATCTATCAACGAGTTACCTAGTAGATTGATTGAGCCACTAGAAAACTAAAGGAGAAAAGTAAAGGAAGGAAGACTAAGTAGTTTTAGCCCAGAGATTAAGTGTGGTTATACTTGAGTAAGGAAAGATTCCCTAATAAGAGGAAGAACAAACTATCTGCTCGAGTTGAAGGATTGTTTAGGATACTTTAAAAGATCAATAACAGTGCATATCAACTTGAGCTTCTATAAGACTTTGGAGTATCAGATGTGTTTAATGTTATTGACCTTATCCCTTACTCTCCTGAGGAGAACTTGGACAAGGACTAGTTGGATTTGATCCCAAATCCTAATTAGTCTGTTGGGGATGACAGGAATCAAATGATTGGACCCTTGACTTGTGTCAGCCTGAGGGTTGGAAAGTATGGCTAGGTGAATTCTTTCCTCAAAACTTACTACCAAGGAGTTTGAGTTGCTGTAATCTGTTGACTTGATGCATTGGCTGAGTTGTACCCTCTTACACTCATCATTCGTCTCTAGTTGTTGACCTAAACTATTCTTGAACGTTAGCTCGGCTCATTTGACCATTATCTTAGTTGAACCAAACCTGAGCCATGTTGAAAGTGTCCAAGGTGAATTCACTTTGGAAGAATTATCTACTCAGCTCGACACACTAACATATTACCCTTGCTCGGCACTTCAACTTGGTAGAAAACAAATTGATTGTATATAATTTTTTTTTCTACCAAAAAGTCATGCAACTGCTAAGAGCCACGTTTTTGAGCAATTACATGATAGAATCATTCGCACAAGATACTCATTTTGTTGTATTTTCAATTGTAATCTTATTATTCCTTACCTCTTTTAGATAATATCCTTTTTGTCTTTTTTATTTATGTTAGTTGCCTTAGTTTTTTGAGTATAAATACCTATGGTACATGTAGCCTTTTTTATACCCAAATTTTGCCCCCTTTATTTTATTTTGTTTTTATTTTTTATTTTATTTCTTCAATAGTTCCTAAATTAGTAAATACATAAAAAATAGGAAATTAAAGAAAACTTAAAAAATAAAGAAATTTAGAAAAAAAAATAATTTTAGGAAATTACAAAAATAGGAAAAAAGCACAAAAAATAAGAAAATTGGAAAAATATAAAAATTAGGAAATCTAGAAAAAAATACAAAAAATAAGAAATTTAGAAAATAATAAATTTTTAGGTTGTTTGAATAGAATATAATTTTAATTTAAATAATTTTAAATAAAAGGCCGTTAGGCTTGGGCTTAGATTTGAATCTAGCTCAGGTTGACTTGGTCCATATGTGTAATATGAATAAGAAAAAACCAATAGCCTAGCTAGATAAGTATTTGGACTTGATATTGCATATGACCTAAGTTCAATCTATGGAAGGTGCAAAATGTATCTTTTATTTTCTTTTCTCACTTCATCGTCATGTCAGCACTACGTTATGGGCTACATCATTGCCATGTCATTTGCTAACTCACTTTCAAGTGTGGTAGACATATTTCTATACGCGTTGGATACAGTTTGACACACTTTTATACATGCAGCTATGTATTCAGCACCACATATTGTCCAGGTTTGTCCAATCCAAAATTGGAAAAAAAATCATATTGACACCTATAAATAGGGGTTTACTCTTCATTTTCAAAACACAACAAAGCTTTGAAACACTTTAGAAAAACAGAAAATGAAGCTTCTTCTCTCTCTCTCTAGAATAACATCCCTTATGGTGTTTTTTGACGAAAACCATCACCATTGAATTTTTCAAGCTGACCAGAGCCAACTAAGTTGAAGTGAGTTGACTGGAATTGATTGAGTTGACCTTGAGTCGGATCAAGTTGAAGTGAGTTGACCGAGCCGATCTAAGTCGAAGTGAGCCAATCGAGCCAATACAAGCCGAAGTGAGCCGACAAGCTAATTCGAGCCACCTCTAAGCCATCTAAGCTGATCTGAAGACAATTCGAGCCGACTTGGTTTGTTTTTTTTTTAATTTTAATTTATTTATTTATTTGTAAATGTTATAAATAAGAAAAAGTAAAAAGAACGAAAAATAAAAAAGAAAGAGAAGAAAAAAATAGAAAAAGAGAAAAAGTAAGTAGTCTATCTATTTATTTTTTAAATAGAAATAGATAAAATAAGTATAAAATAAATAAGATAATATAATACAAATAAAAATAAATAAATAGGTTAGTGAGTAAAAATCGCTTTGGCACTTAGAAAAATTGAGTTTTCTAAAAATAAATGGACCTTTTTCTAAATTAGGACTATTTTAGAGTTTTCAAAAATAAAACATCAACTAGGACCCTTTAGGAGAATTTCCTTGAATAAATTAAACTGGGTAAAAACATAAATCCCACCTTTTTTCTTTTAAATTAAAATCAAACCACCTAATAAAGTTTTTTAAAAAAACTATGTATGTTTGATCTCGATTAGTGAGTACGTAGGCACTTACGAGGTGACGATAAAAGTAAAAAATCTAATTTTTCTTTTTCTTAGATTACTTAAGTTATCCAATTAGAGTAATTAACAATTGAGTTCCGTCTTATGAACTTGAAAAAAGGTGATTTTTAATATCAAAGTTAAATTTGGAAAGTCAATGGTACCTGTAAGGGTTTAAAATTCCTAACCCTCGAATCTAAATCTCTAATTTCAAAAACCGTTTCACAAAATTGGTTTTAATTGTTAGACTAGTGATTAAGTTATAACTAATTCACTCAATTGGTTTATAGCTTAACTGTTTTTCTCGACTCCAATTGGGTGGTGACTCCAATACGTTTTCAAATTGAAAAAATGGTTTTCTTTAAACCCTAGTTGAAGGTCAGTATGAACGGGTAGGGTTTAGTATTGATCGGTCTAAAGACGACCTATTTTAAAAATAATCGGGAGGGTGAAAAATTAGGCTCAGTAAGCCGCAATTATCTTATTATCAATATATTGACTATTCTTCTTTTTGTGAACATTGTTTTTGTTGGCTTGTTTACTTACTTCTCTCTTATCCTAACCATTAGGTAAGGCTAGGTGGCGAGTAATCTCACCGAACCACCTTGTATGCCATATTAAGTTGTGTCGTAAGTCCTTAGAAGTTCCATTGGTGTATAATATCCTTTGGAGTTGTTCTTGGGTTTACTTGTCTTACTGTTTTTGCTCTTTTGCATGACTTCCATCTTATTCTTCAAGCTTTTTGTAAGCTTGGACCCATCTCAGTGACTAGCCTTGTCTTTTCTTAGTCTTAGTCTACATTAATAAGTTGCATTTGAGCTTGTTATTACTATGTTAAGAGTTGTAGTGGTTATCATAGTGTGTAGTGGTTGTGTAAGAGTTCACTGTAAGTGTTTAAGTAGGAGATGTGTTGGCTTGTTGTTGTGTATGTACCCTATTGTACTCTGTTTTGGGTTGTGAAAATAGTGCGAGTAGTAGTTGCTTGTTTTCTGTGATATTGTGAGTTAAGTGTTTATAAACCATAAGTGTATTGTTCCTTGAGAAGCATTAATGTTGAGTAAAGGACAATTGATTCGAGTATAAATGTTGTTGTTGGAGATGATAACAATAGTGTTATCCACCATGACCAACAATCCTAAAATACTCCTAAAAGCACTAGCGAGCGATTTGATGAAATGACCAACTTGATACCCGACCTAATTAGAGTTGTTCATGAATTAGCCTTTCGACTAGTTGATCACATTTAGAACACTCCCTAAGCTACTCAACTCACGAGAGGACAAATCCTAACTTGACAAGATCGATGTGTAGGAGTAAGAGGATGTATACAGAGAAGAATTGACTTGGTGATGCATTTTTAGGGTTGTACATACGAAGAAGCACCATAATGAAGGGGAATGAAGGAAAACATAAGGGGGATTAGCAAAATCCGATAAGCTACCAATCGGATATGACATACCAATCGATCTTACTTGCCCCACAATTGGCTAGATGTAACTTACCTATTCGAACCATAGGGTCGCTTGCCACTACTCTTTGCTGAAGGAATAGATAAGAGTTAAGAAATAAATGAGAACACTAAGGTTGCTTAGGAAAGGAAACTTATAATAATCAACAATGCAATGATCTGTATTGTTTATGTACAAGTAAATGGGGTTTATATATACTAGTCCTACTAGGGTTATAAGGCATACATGAAAAAGACTAAAGGATAATTTATAAATAGAATACATGAAACATACTAAAAAAGGAAAAAGGGACAAAGAATATTCCGTATGGAAAAGTAAGGAATCTCTCTGGAATGTTGTGCTAGAAGATACATGTTAAGATGTGATTGGAGGCTTGTAGGGCGGTTAGCTAACTTGTAACAAATTCTGAGGTCACTTAGCAATTGTGAGATCCTGCTTAGATAAGGTCAAAAGAATGTTAATAGTCAAAATTGACC
Organism: Lumnitzera racemosa; assembly: GCA_024138005.1. Taxonomy (NCBI): domain Eukaryota; kingdom Viridiplantae; phylum Streptophyta; class Magnoliopsida; order Myrtales; family Combretaceae; genus Lumnitzera; species Lumnitzera racemosa. The sequence continues at coordinate 40,311,511 of JAMXBC010000007.1, forward strand.
TGGTCTAGTTTAGGTTAGAGCTTAGGTACTGAAGGGCACTTTGATCCTCTCATGGTAAGAGCATGGTAATAGGTTGGTTGCTCGGTAGATCAGTATGTATGCTTGGCAAGTTTACATGACTACTTGGCAGCTTGAAAACTGTGTTGGCAATTATAAGAGCTTGACACTCTAGTCAGCAATAGTATAGATGATGGAGATCGGAATAGGAATCTTCGTCTTGAATGGGGTTTTGAGCTAGTATTCTCCATGTGAGTCCTTGTAGTCCTCTAGCTTGACTGCATGTGACTAGTTTAAGGAGTTGAATCCTATCATCTACATGAGGGTCAGAAGAATTTATCCTTAAATTTGAAGAGGTTTCTAGCTCTTGCTTCATCCTAGCATCTGTTAGGTCTTCTTTTGATTGGTGAGGAATCAGGTTAGATACATTAAAGGTAGAGGAAACACCATAGTTTTCGAGTAATTCAATATGGTAGGTATTGTAGTTGATTTTCTTCAGGATTTGAATAGACTATTAACATGTGGAGATAACTTGCTCCATCTCAGGTATGAAAATCTCTCTTGGTTAAGGTGAATCCATACGAAGTCACCTGGCTTGGAAGAAATAGTTTAGTAACCATGATTACCGATCTCTTGCTTTCTTTAATTGAACTTGGTGATCTTATTAGCTATGGACTAACATAGTTCTTATAATTAATGCGCTTAAGTGACTCTAGATTGACTCTTTTTAGCAGCTGCAGGGCTACTAATTAGATCTAGGGAAATAGTGGGATTGAGGCCATAGATGACCTGGAAAGTAGTCTTTCCAATGGTATTGTGGATATTTTGGTTGTATGAGAACTCTACAATTGGTAGATACAAATCCAAATCTTTTAAATTCTTTCCTATGATAGCTGTGAGTAAATTGCTTAATATCCTATTCACTACTTTAGTCTGGCCATCAATTTAAGGGTGGCAACTAGAGCTGAACAAAAGTTTAGTCCTGAGTCTTTTCTAAAGAGTCTTGCAAAAATAGCGTAAGAATTCTGTGTCCTAATATGAGACAATGGTCTTTGTCACTCTATGCAGTCGGACCACCTGTAAAAGCATAAAGCATTGTTAGTTTGATGGTATGAGGTGAAGTATGTCATCTTGTTGAAGTGGTCCACTACAACAAAGATTGAATGTTTTCCCTTAGATGTCCAGGATAACCCAAGACAAAGTTTATGTTAAGGTTGGCCCAAGGTGACATCGGTGTAGGTAAAGGCATATACTCTTTATATAGCTCTCTCTTTCCCTTGGCCCTCTTGTATACTTTGGAACTAATGACTATGACCACCTTTTAATAGAGCTTTCGAGTTTTAAAATTTATAAATCTATATTTTATCCTTAACTTAGTTCACTAGGTAAGTGTACCTATCATTTTATAGCATGGATGAGTATAGGGTCATCTCTACTAGGAACGGATATAGGCATTAGTACTAATCAATCTTCCTATGATTTAGCAACCAAATTTATCAAGTGATGAAAATATTAAAATATCTAATTTACTAGCTAAACTATACTAATCCATAATCTAATTTCAACTAAAACAATGGCTATAATAACGCTTGCTGACACAACATTTAACATGTAGACTTACTTCACCACATAGCATGATATCACCCTTAATTTAATCCTACTGATTTTATTTGCAGGGAATCACTAGTATGTAAGCATTCTTCTCAAAATTACTTACGTCTAATCCTAATTGTATCTATTAGAATCTCTTATGAATTAATAACCAACTCAGATCGCATTAATGATATGTTAATTTGTTAATTTCCCTAAGAATGCAACAACTTTCCTAATAATATCTCTACTATCAAGAGTAAGGTGTCCTAATAAATTAGATCTATTCAATAGAATTATCCCTTGACGTATTTTATTGAAATCTAGCTTAAGTTAATATCGTGGACTATACCTTACTTAGATTAATTAAGCTTAATTCATCAGGAACAACAATATCAGGAAACTACTATTCCATGCACTCAATTATACTAAGTGGATGCAGTAGGTCTTAATGTACTACTTATACATGATAAAATAATAACATACAATAACATGAATAATAATTAAATAAAAATAAAACATGGAATAAGTAAAAACTAAAACCCTCTTTTTATTATACTGTAGAAGTCTCACAAATACATGAACAACGAAGTCCAATTGGCTCTCTCAAGTAATTTCTTAAAGAATATGATTTTCACTAACTATTGTCCTGAAGAATAACTAAACAAAACACAAAAAATGGTACAAGGTAGATGAATAGGTATGTCGTGGGTTAGTGATGTGACGTAATATGATATGAAGAAAAGTTCTTGATGATGTTGGTTATGATGATGTCTTGATGAAAATTGTGGTGCATTTATATTTTTCTCACCAAAGGGCTCAAAATACATCACTTTAGGACACGCCTTGGTGTTAAGACCTGTTCCACTCATCAATTTGTACGATAAAGTTAAAGAAGAATAGTTATGCCAACTTACATCATGCAGTTGACTTGGGGAGTGATCTTCTCATTGTAAACATTCTACCTTATTGCGGTTGTGATAGAGGGCGTGATCATCCTTCTAAGGTGGAGTCATGGCTATGATGAACAGGTGGAAAAATAGCTTCAGCCTTAGTCATACCCTTGATCATGGCCGTAATAAAGGGAGTAACGAGCACTGTGCACTGAAATCTTCTTTTATCATGCCCGTGATTGCTCCAAATCTCCTTGTTCTTGTGTAATTTCATCTGTTCTTGACTTAATCATGAATAAATATCATCTTCTTGCTCTTAAATCATTTGAAATTGATATATTACACAATTATGAACCAAGAACTTGAGAAATAAACACAATTATGGTCAATTTATACCTAAATGTGTCTAAAAAATGTAAAGTAATTTATATTTATCAAACTACCTTATGGATATCCTTGGTGAAACTAAGCCCGTAAAAGTTTTCTTTTAACAGGTTGGCTACTTTGGTCTCTCCAAAATGATTAGGAAATCTACCACTATGAGATTTCCTTACCAACAGCTCATGTATGGAATACTTCAATATTTACAACCTTCTTTCCTTAAGCAGATAGCTATCCTTGAGGTAATATTCTTTGACAACAACTCCTTCTTTGCACTACTCAAGAATAGGACCAAAATGGGGGTCATGAGCATATTGCTTGGTTAGAAGGGAAAATCTTAGTAATTTTGTCTATAGGGTGGTTAGTAAGATTTGTCGACATGACAAGGCATCTGCAACTATGTTGGTACTACTCTTCTTATATCAAATTACATAAGAAAAACCTTCCATAAATTCTAACCATTTTGCTTGCCTCTTTGAAAGTTTTTTTGGATTCCTAAGATGCTTCAAGGACTCATGGTTTGTATATATTACAAACTTTCGACATAATAAGTAGTATTACCAAATTGTAAGAGCTCGAAAAAGAGAGTATAACTCTTTTTCATACATAGAATAGTTCAATGTGACACCATTGAGCTTTTCACTTTGGTAAGCACCTAGTTGACATTCTTGCATTAAGACAGTACTAATGCTAATGCCTGACACATGACATTCTAATTCAAATAGCTTGTTAAAATCTAGTAGATATAAGACAAGGGTAGTAGTAAGCTTCTACTTGATTTTCCTAAAGCTTTGCTCAGCTCAATCATTCTATCGGAATCTATCATTCTTTCTTGTCATTCGGTTAAGGGAGCTATAATGGTATTGAAGTTTTTAATGAATCACTTGTAGAAAGAAGCAAGACCATAAAACTTTATACTTTAGTGATATTTTTCTATGTTAGCTACTCCAAGATAGCTCGGACCTTTTCCTCATCTGCTTAGATTCCTTCTCTAAATACTATATACCTAAGAAAAACAACTTCACTTTGACAAACCATACACTTCTTTAGGTTCCCATACAATTTCTTTGCTCGTGAAATGTCAAAAATAGTTTAGAGACATTAAACATGGTTGTTCGGGTTAGCATTGTACACTAATATGTTGTTAAAGTACATAACTAAACATCTTTCGATCAGAGGATGCTTTACATAGTTCATAAGTTGCATAAATATGTTAGGCGTATTTGTAAGTCTGAATGGAATAACCAACCACTAATAGAGACCATGTTTAGTCTTGAAAGTAGTCTTTCTTAACAAAGGTATAAGTGTTCTTATATCTGTTGTGAATAACACGTTGGTTGAAAAACTAACGTCGTCTAAGTAATAGATATGAAGCTCTCATGGGGATGGCATCACATATCACTTCATCCTTATATACATTTCCAGCGTTAAAAGTTACAAATATTTGTTCAATGATGTATAAAGTACCCTTATCATGAAGCTAGTGTAGCTTGTAAGGTTGGGGGTACTTAGAGGTTGATATTCCTAAACTTTGCACAAAGGACTATACAACAATGTTGAATAGCTCCCTCCATCCACAACAATGGTACACAACTATCCCTTGATAGTACACTTCGTGTAGAAAAATTCTCCCTTTGGTCTTCCTCGAAGCTCAACAAGGAACTCAACACTTGTCTCAATACTAATGACATCACTTCTCCTTGGTCGGCATAGACATGGGTTTCCTTTTCCACCTTAGCTTTAGGTCTTCCAACATTGTTCTCCTCATCTAGCTTGCTCTTGTTAGTGCTATCCACTACATCTCCTCGAAGCATCATGGTATGTCAGGTCGGACACTTAGTAGCTATGTGTCCAAAATCGAAGCATTTGAAGCGTTTCACTTTACTCATCTTCTATTTAGATGTTTGTCCTTTCTCATATATCCTTGAGGTTAGCTTATCCCTAGCTCGGCTCTTTTGGCCTGCTTGGCTATCATTAGGTTGGTCATGTTTTTCCTCTGGTAGGGAAGGTCTCCTTGGCTTGGCATAAGCAGGTTAGCACGAAACAAGAGCTCAAGAAAGAGTCGGTCCAAGTTTGCTTGGAGCATTTCTTCTTTGCTTTTCGACTTTCTTTAGTACTTTAATGGCCTCTTCTAATATATAAAACCTTTGTAGCTCTACAATATTACGAATCTCATATTTGAGTCCATAGATGAAATGAGATGCAGTACGAGCTTTGAGTTCTTTTAAGTCTACTTAGATCATTAACATCTAGAATTATTTGACTTGGTCATCTAGTCATCGACATATTAGCTTCCTTAATGAAGCTCTTACAACTTGGTAAATGTGTCTTGTAGATACGTCTTTGGTTCAAACCTTCCCTTCAACAATCTTGTCATCTCTTCCCAAGTTTGCACAGCTCATATCCATCTCTTACTTTAGCTACATTTAGATTCTTCCAGTACATGGTAGTATATCTAAAATATTCAAGTGTAGTAAGTTGAACCTTAGATGCATTTGTATACCCATAGTAGTCAATTACCTTCTCTACCTTCTTTTCCGATTCTAAATATTTATCTGCATCTCTACTTCCACCAAAGGGTGGGATCTAGACCTTGACATTGTCAAGTCCTTGAGGAGCTAGGCATCCTCTCTCTTTTACTTTGTAATAGTAAATCTCTTCTTCCTCTCTATTACTCCTTAAATCCACATCCTCAATATCCTTTAGCTTTAGCCTTTATCTTGTAGTTCAATTTACAACTCCTTTAGTTCAATGGGGTCGAATTGTGTGATTAGCTCAATCACCTTGAGCATATTGTCTCTTAGGAACATTTTCAGGTGGATTATGATGAGGCACACCTGGTGGTTACTGTCTGTCAGCTTGCATCATAGTAACTAGACTCTTAACAAGATTTGTGAGTCTGTTGAGATTGTCATCTACCGACCCGAGGATATTATTATCATTTTGACCACAACTAGCATAGGCAATACTACTCAAGTCTCCAATAACACCTTAGATACTGGAATCTAACATAGTGTAATACTTCTCTAACAACACAATACACAATAAAACACTTTTACTTACTACCCGAAACCTTACTAACACACTCTAACAACTTTAACACCAAACATTCACTTGAAAGACAACAAAAATGAACTTACTTTGAGTGAAAAAATAGAGTAATAACATAAACTACACTTACTAATCCACAAACCTCCACATCACATCTCACAACTCTAAACTTAATTCACTTGAACATATTGCAACAACTATGGAACTTCATACACTCCATCTCAAAACCGTACTCTAATATTAGCAAAATTGATGCATCTCTAGGGTTACACTCACGAAGAAGCACCATAACAAAAGGGAACAAAGGCAAACAAAAGGGGGATTAGTGAAATCTAGGCAGTTATCATTCGGATATAGCGCACTAATCGATCCTACTTAGCTTACAATTGGATGAATGTGACTCATTGGTTCGACCTATAGGGTCACTTGCCACTACTCCTTGCTAAAGTGAGTATATAAGAGTTAAGAGATAAATGAGAACACTAAGGTTACTCAGGAAATGAAACTTGTAAAAATCAATAATGTAATGATATGTTTTGTTTGTGTACAAGTAAATGGGGTTTATATATACTAATCTTACAAGGGTTATAAGGCATACATGGATAAGACAAAAGGATAATTTATTAATGGAATACATGAAACATACTAAAAAGGACAAAACAGAAAGAATATTTTATATGGAAAAGAAAGGAATCTTTCTGGATTGTTGTGCTAAAAGACATGTGTCAAGAAGTGGTTGTAGGCTTGTAGTGCAATTGGCAAAGCTACAACGAATTTTGAGGCCACTTGGTAGTTCTGGGACCCTATTCAGACGAGGTTAGAAGAAAGCCAACAGTTAGAGCTGACCTAGTTTGGTTCATGTTAGAGCTCAAGTACTAAAAGGCATTTTAATCCTCTTTAAGTTAGGTGTCTTGGTAGCTTACTCAGTCCAATGTTTGAGGTTGGTTAGCTTAGATACTATTTGGATTATGGTAAGAGCTTGGTAATGGGTTTGGCTACTTGGCAGATCGCCATGTACGCTTTATAGGTTGGCATGACTACTCGGCAACTCAGAAACTATGTTGGCACTTACAAAAGCTCGATACTTAAGTTAGTAGTAGAGAAGAAGATGGAGATCGGAATAGGAATCCTCATCCTGAATGAGGTTTTGAGCTAGTATTCTTTGTATGAGTCCTTCCAGTCCTTTAGCTCAACTGCATGTAACTGGTTTGAGAAGTTGATTCTTATCACTTAGATCAAGTAGAAGAAGAGGATGAAGAAGAAGGGTATGTTGAGGAAGAAGAGTGAGCTCATGCACCTCGAGTTGCTAACCATTTCAAGCTTCAGATATTGAGCTTTAATGGTTCGAGAGATGTAAATGATTATCTCAATTGGGAAGAAAAGGTGGAGAGGGTCTTTGATTACTATAAGTATGAAGATCACAAGAAAGTGAAGATTGCTTTAGTAAAGTTCTCAAGCTATGTTGCGTTCCAAACCTTGAGGAGACGAGAAGGATACATGAAAGTCAGCACTTGGCTAGAGATGAAGAGAATCTTTAAAAATAGGTTTGTGCTAAATACTTATTTACAAAACACCTTTGCTCAACCTCAAGAGTTGAGGCAAGGAAACTGAACTGTTGATGTGTATGTTTGAGAATTTTAGATGCTCATGATCTGTTGTGAAATTAATGAGTCGTTAGCCCCAATAGTATGCAGGTTTCTTATTGGATTGAGGAATGATATTCAAGATATAGTAGAGCTTTAACAGTTTACTAAATTGGACGAGGCTACAATATTAGCCCAGTGTGTAGAAAGATAAAGGAGGAATAAGCTAAGTTGACATCCAATGAGCCAACCCATTTAATCTAGTCAGATTGTTCAACGTAATCTCTAAGCTCAATCTAGTACTGAGTTGAATAGGAAGATGGACATTAGAGCTAAACAGAGGAGATGACCAAATGATGGTGAAGTGCCACCAAGAACATTTCAGAAAGGACATGGATTTAGACGAAAGATAAGCCAGATCAAGTGCTTTAAGTGTCAAGAGTTTAGGCACTTGGCTACCCAATATCATAATAGAAGAACTATGATCATTAAGGGAGATGCTTTGAAGATTGAAGTAGACACACGGATGAGGACCTTGAGGAGAAAGGAGAGTTGAAGGAAGTTGAGGTTAATGTCGAGCTAGTTGAGTGGTGTGCTTAGGAGCTTAGTTATCACTAAGACTTACTGTGGTAAATCTGACTAAAATGGGTGCTTCAAAATATCGAAGAAAATTAGAGGGGAATTGTCCACAAACAAACAAGAGTAACTAAAGTAAAGTTGGTCGAAGGATGTGACTTACCAACAAACACAACACAACTTGACACCTTACTAGAAATAACGCACAAGTTGATGTCAAGGTCCACTTGCCACTAATCTTGAGCTACTCGATAAGATTAGATAAGAGTATATGAAAAACTTAGAGAAGGTTGTTTCACAAGAACAGAATATTTAATATTAAAAATATAAGTTCTTTGTGGCTTATAAGAGAAAAGGACAATTTATAGTAATTTCCTAAGGTAGCATTACAAATAAAGAAATTACAAGAAAATATATACAAAAAGGGGATCCTAGTATATACAAAAAAGGGTAAAAAGGACAAAAGATAAAAAATAGAAAAGTAGTACAATGTCAGACGAGGTAGAAATGTAGTAGTGCAACATTGGTCTCGTACGAATATTCTCTGAGCATAGTAGGTGAGAGGGGTTAAAATGTTGTGGCAATAAAGGTGCTAAGACGAGAGAGATGGTGACATGTCGAGAGAAACTTATTCAACTATTTTAGTGAGTCTCTTATAAAACTCTAAAATTTTCAACATAATACCTAAAGTAGACCTTAGTATGCTTGAAGACTCTAAGAGTTGATAAGGTTAGTTAAGATGAAAACCCTAAGATAACAACCGAAGGTTTAATTGCGTGGAAAACTTTTATACCCTAAATATATATAAACATTAAAGATTTTGCCTGAAAGTGATAAAACCCTAAAACTATAACTTTAAGGGTATGAAAGTACTAATTCACCATAATTTACCCTAAAATCTTAATTGATAATATATCTTCAGTATCTTACATATAATACTAAAGTAATTCATTAGAAATTAGTATATTGTATAATAGTTCATATCCATTTTCTAATTATATAACTACGCTAATATTATAAGGAGTTAAGTGTTTGGATGATGCTTCAGTAGGTATTAAGACCCTAAATGACACTTCTCATGATAATTACACTAAGTAGCTTACCAAATGATTTATATAGGATATAAATACTTAAAGGAAGATCTCATTACCTATTCTTACTAATCAATTCAATAAACCTCATATTTCCTTTCATTTACTTAATTTTCTCCCTAATTTTCCCAAATTACTTTATTATGTACACTTAGATTATATGTAATTTTGAAATGTTGACCAAGTCAAAGGTTTACTAAGTCAACATATTGAAAAGTCAACAAACATGTCATTGTCATCTAGAGTTTTCTCTCTTTTTCCTTAACTTGTACACTTTTTTTTTTCCATTTTCACTCCTTTCTTATTGTACACTTCCCCTCTCATCTAGACCCCACTTGTTCCTTTTATAAAACACAAATTGAGACAACAAAACACTCTCTTTTCCTCCCTTACCAAATTGTAAACCCTTTGCTCCTTATTCTTATACCTTTTCAACACTTCACTTTCACAATTTTTACTATCATAAAGTAAGGAGAAAAAGGTATGTTATGATATGATATTCTATCTTATGTAGTATTTAGTTGTATAAGTTAGGTTAGTATAGAAATTTGGTAGAATATGTGCATATGTGTTGTTGGAAGTGGAAGCTTCATTTTCATGCTTAGAAGTGTAGGAATCCTTAGTAAATGGAAGAAGAACATATATACATATGCTTAAGTATGTGTATATAAAAGTATACTTAATAAATACAAGTATAAGGACTCTTATACACAAGTACCCATTATGTACATAACAAAAAAAAACAGGTATATACTAACTATACATACATATACCTTGCTAAATATACCCTTAAAGTGTAAAAATATGAAATTTGTGAAGCTTTCTTAAGAGGGAATATTAGGCATAAGAAAGTACATATAAAAATATGTATGTCACCGTATGTGTATATGGGTATGTGTACTAGTATATGCATAAGTACACAAGTATACATATTAGTATATTAGAAGTATAAGTATATATATAACATATATATAAAATGTATGAATACATAAGGATAAGTATATATATGTAATGGATGATGTAAGCAAATGATGATGTAAACAATGACATAAGCCTTTAAAATAATAAATCATAAAATCATCTAAGTATAAGAATTAATGGCTAATGAAATCATTTACTACTAAAATAGAACATAAAACTAGCTAATAAGAATATTTAAGCTTCGATAGATAACGTTTCAATAAATTTAGTATATATGGTAAAACATGGGTTTTAATGTCTAAAACGAACAACATCGTGTGAATGTACGTCTGAAAACGATGAAAATGACTATAAATTCGTAAATATTGAAAATAGAATGAAAAAATTACATACAATTAGCGATTAGGTTTAATCGAATAAAAATCGATAGTAATCTAAGTAGAATTAGGTAGATAGATATCTAGAACCGTTAGTTAATTCAATTACTTATTATTCCTGTTATTTCGTAATGATTAAGTGATCTTAGCGAGGGCAAGGATCTTTTGATCGATTATTATGATTAGAGCGAGTTGTCATAGTTAAGTGAGTACTCTCGATGACTTTATACTTATTTTGTATTTGTAGTTAGTGCACTTAAATTAAATAGTAATAACTTGACGCGTGGGCATTTGGGATACGCATATGCTTGATACTGATTGCTTACTGCGAAAACTATTGTTTAACACTATAATTGAGGATTTGATTGTATGATTGATTATTATATGATTTAGATGGTTTACGGATATTAGTTGATCGTCATATAATTTGACTTAATTATATTTAGCATATCTTAAATTAAAAGGGTCATGCATTATCCATGCATTGCATTACTTATTCTAGCTGTCACTTTATGCGAAGGTAAAGAGAGGCCTTGCAAGGGTTATTTATATATATTAAAGTGTTTATGTACAGTGCACTTGTACAATGTGACTTTACCTGAACCTAGAGGCTAACTAGGTAATGAAAACGCTAACTGTATGGCTGAGGGTTGAGTCTAGAGATCTCTGTTATAGGATATGAGTGTGGATTGCGAGGGCCGCCTCACCGCTAAGCTTGAGATTTTGTGTACTACTAGATTTTCAAAAATGAAAATGTATTTTGTGAAATATGGAATTCAAAGTTATGGGTAAAAACCTTGGTGCTAGAGCTCGGTTGTGATTGGTGTCGATGTATCTCCAACCCTTATCTTGGAGGGCATTAAAATCCAATATTATATACACCATCACTCAACTGCATATATTATTTGGCATATTATGTGTGCATGCATTTATATGGTTGTAATAATTTGTTTGATAACTTATTTGCCAGTATAGTATGATGGATAACTCACTAAGCTCTTGTAGCTTACCCCCCAATAGTTTTTCTTTTACAGGTGTTGGACATTTGGGCTTGGGTCAAGAGTCAAGCATTGAGTGCATATATTGATATGTTTTGGAGGTTAGAATTAAAGAAAGATTGTATTGCTCATTCAATACTTTAAATGTTACTACTATTTATATATTTAGATTTAGTAACTTCAATAAGTTTGAATTTTAAGTTTATACTATTTGATCTTATCATTTGATAGGGGATACTGATTCTTTGCGGTTCTGAGGAATTGTGGAATATTGGATATCCATAGTTATTTATATCCTATAATATGTTAATTAATTAACAATTCAGCATCCTTTATAATTAATCATTTAGAGTCTTTTAATCTTTAACTTGCAAGGTTGCAAGGCGGTTTTCATATCATAGATACACACATGATATGAAAATTTTAGGTAATCTTACTAGGCTCCCTTTAGGGTCTTGACATCTCTTATCTCTCCGCAAGAATTTCTTGGTAGTAGTTGCTCAGATTACTCAGCATAGGGTCCTTGGCAAGGAAATGGTCGGATTCATCACTGTTGAGTTTATAGATCAATGTATGACAATTCTGGGAGCTTAAGGAGTTCAGCCACATTCCTTCGGCATAAACTTTCTCGTCATCAGTAGGTTACTAAGAGAGAATTCGTTTGGTAAGGGATTAGAGTCCTTAAAGCTGTGCGCAAGTAATGGGACCATTGGTCTACAGTTCATCATTGAGGAAGATGTGTTTGTTAAAGGTTCGGACAAGTTAGCTTTGGTTATTTGACATGCCATGAGTATTGAACCCTCTACTAATGAAGAGTAGAGAGTGAACATATTCCACGTCACAACAAGGTAAATAAGTAAGTTTGTGCACTCATAGTGGATAGTGGAAGTTGCACCAATGTAGCATCTATTGACTTAGTTCAGAAGCTCAATTTGCCAACCTTATCACTTCCTAGATCATATAAGTTGCGTTGGCTAAATGAGAAAGGGAATTGCATGTTACTTAGTAAGTACTAATGTTGATCACAATTGGGAACTATTTTGATGACATTCTTTGTTATGTACTACCTTTGTGCACATCACATGTATTGCTAGGCTAACCATGGCTTTTTGACTAGAGGGTTATTTATGATGGGTTTAAACACGTATATGTTCGAGAAAGATGGAAAGAAGATCACTCTGAACTGCATGACCCCTAGCTAAGTGAGCAAGTTACAAGCTAAATTAGCTCGAGGATCAAAGAAGGCTTTGATTTTGAGTAAAGTCGAGCTTAAAGAAGCCATCAAGTTTGACATAATGACCTATCTATTATCAGGAAACTATTGAAGTTAAAGGAGCAAGCCATGCTACTCGATGAAGTATGAGAATTAATAGATGAATATGTTGACCTGTTTCCTAAGTAATTGCTTAAAGGATAAACCCTTTTTTGAGGCATTGAACACTGCATTGACTTGATACCTGGTGCTACTCTACTAAACAAACTAGCTTATTGGATGAGCCCTGTGCAAACTATCAAACTACAAAGATAAATCAATGAATTGCTAGAAAAGGGTTTTATGACATAGAGTCTCAACCCTTGCATTGTGCCTGCATCATTAGTATTGAAAAAGGATGATACATGGTGGATGTGTATAGATAGTCTAGTTGTGAACAAGATTTCGATTAAGTATAGGTATCTCATTTCGAGGCAAAATGATATGTTAGATGAATTGAGTGATGCTAGAGTGTTTAGCAAGATTTACTTGAAATCAGTTTACCATCAGATTTGTATGAGGCAAGGTAATGAGTGGAAGATTTCTTTCAGGACTTGACATAGTTTTTAAAAAATATGGTAATGCCACTTAGATTATCAAACGCTTTGAGCACTTTTATGAGACTAATGAATCATGTCTTGAGAAATCTAATCAGGAAATTTGTAGTAGTCTACTCTGATGACATCCTTGTCTAAGCATTGGCCTGTAAAGCATATTGAACATCTCTAAGTAGTTTTTAATGTTCTTTGAGCAGAAACGTTGTTTGGAAATTTGAAGAAGTGCTGTTTTGCTAAGAAGAGGTGAACTTCCTAAGGTATGTAGTTAGTGGAAGAGGATTGAGGGTTGATGAAGAGAAAATTCGAGCCATTGTTGAGTGGCAGATCCCATCTTCTTGTACGAGGTAAGGAGTTTCCATGGATTGGCTTCATTCTACCATCATTTTACTTAAGGCTTTAGTTTAATAGTTGTACCCCTCATCAAGTTGACAAAGAAGAACATAGAGTTCAAGTAAGGAGAGAAGAAAGAATGGAGTTTTGTTAAGTTGAAAGAAAAGTTGGCGTTTTCCCTAGTCTTGGCTCTACTTGACTTTAAAAAATTGTTTGAACTATAATGTGATGCATCAGGTGTCAGCATCAAAGCTATATTGATGCAAGAAGGCTGATTTGTTACCTATCAGAGTGAAAAGCTTAGGGAAGCACAATTGAACTACTTTGTATATGTCAAATAACTCTTAGTGTTGATTAAAGCACTTCATGTATGGCAACATTATCTTTTGCCAAAAGAATTCTTCATATACATTAATCATGAATCCTTAACATATATGAGGAGCTACTCAAACCTATTGAAGAGATAGGCTCAATCGATTGAATTTTTGGAGGGATTCAATGTTGTAATTAAGTACAAACAAGGCAAGTCTAACATAGTTGTCGATGCTCTATCTATAAGACATGTTCTACGCATTAAATTATAGACCAAACTTTAGGGTTTTGCAAATATTAAGGAATAGTATCCATATGACCTTCATTTTAGCCATATGTATAGATGTTGCAAAGAGGGAAGAATAGTTGATGAGTATAGTATAAAGGACGGCTATTTGTTCCAAGGTGGCAAATTATGTATGTTGACCTATTCGTTGAGAGAACTATTACTGAGAGAAGCTTATAGCGAAGGACTATTTGGGCATTTTGGAGAAAACAACGCATATGAGCTATTGTTTATGAGGTTCTTTTGGCTTAAAATGAAGTAGGATGTGTATCGTGTGATTGAAGGTTGCGCTACCTACAAGTAGGAAAAGAGCTTAGCTGAGCAAGGAAGAGCAATGTCTCTACCTATCTCGATCAAACCATAGGTTGACTTGAGCATGGACTTTGTCCTTAGATTAGCTTGAACTACCCGAGGCAAAGACTCTATTATGGTTTTCATGGACAGGTTCAATAAGATAGCATATTTTGTATCATACACCAAAACTAATGATGTTTCGCTTATTACTTCTTTGTTTTTATAGAAATTTGTTTGCTTACATAGAGTGCGAAGGAGTATGATGTGAGATCGTAACCTAAAATTCCTAAGCCATTTTTGGTGAACTCTTTAGCATTAGATGGGAACCAAATTACTTTTTAGCACCTCTTATCCCAAACCAAAAGACAAATAGAGGTTGTCAATTGCATTCCAGGATCACTTCTCCAAGTTATAGTGGGGAAGAACTTAGTTGACTTAGATGTTTACCTGCTTGTGGTAGAGTTCACTTACAACAGAATTGTATATGGCACTACTAGTCATGCCTTATTTGAATTTGTTTATCGTTTCAATCTTGAGCTGTCCTTTAATCACACCCTGATGCCCTTAATTGACCAAGAAGATCCAGAAGTAAGAATTAGAGCTTAGTTCCTTCAACAGATCTACCGACAAGATGCTTAGCACATTGACTGAGTTGTTAGGATGTTAAGAGGGAAAGGCAAAGGTAAGGAGACTAAGAAATTTCATCTTATTGACGAAGTATGACTACATTTGTGGAAAGAGAGATTTCTTAACAAGCGAAAGAATAAGTTGTTTGCCTGAGCTAAAGGATCATTTTAGATACTTTAGAAGATGAACGATAATGCATACCAGTTGGAGCTACTAGAAGATTTCGGAGTGTCCAAAGTGTTTAACATTGCTAACTATAGCCCTTACCAATTCAAAGGAGAACTGAATGAGGACTAGTTAGATTTGACCCTAAATCGTAATTAGCCCAACATGGATGATTGGAATCAAACCATTAGACCTCTAACTCAAGCTTGAGAGTATAGCTAAGAGAATTGATAAGTATCTAGCTTGGTTTTTTCTTCCTAGTTTTTTTGACATTAGTCTTCTTCAAACTAATCAATACTAAACCCTACCTGTTTAATACTGACTATGATGACTCTAAAGGGGGCCTAGTAGGATTGCTTAAAATTCTCATATCACGTGTGCACTCATAATATAGAAACCACCTTGCAAGTCAGAGATTGTAAGATTTTAAATGATTAATCACTAGGGTTGTTGATTTGTAATTAATTAGTTTATTATAAATATAATAGCTATAGATGTCCAATATCCTACAGTTCCTTAGAACTGCAAAGAATCGGTATTCTTTACCAAATAATAAGACAAGATATACTAACTTTATAAAATTACAAGAAAAATTAAATTATATTGAATTCTAACATACAAATATTTCTTATAAAGAATGTTTCTGTATTACCTATAAAGGTTTCAACCGATTCTAATACTAATATACACATCTTCACCTTGTATTCGTTCCTCACCATTACTATTTAAGTAAGTTATCAAATATTATTAACATATAGGCAAGCTATCTACACATAAAATGAATGTAGGCGTAATGAATGGAAGCAACATATCCATAGGAGTCTGGAACTATAGACGTTGTAGAATTATGTCATCTACACTTTGATTACCCCCTGTATTTACCTGTATAAGGCACCTCAACTTACTTGCATGAAGCTGTCTAGAGGTACCACCCCTCCAGACGTCACTCGACTATTACCCTAGTTGAGAAAATAATTCTAATCCAAAAAGGTAGACCCCAAACTAAGGCCATCCACCATCCAAGGCCCCTCGGGCACAAACATGTGAGTCTTCTAGTAATCAAATATATCTACGGCCTTACGGGCACAATAAAGTGAGTCATATCGCTATGAATTGGATATCCCATGCTAGCTTTGCTTTAATGATAAAATATTATTTACAACATTATGAGCCTATGTAGAAATCATACAAAAATATGTTTAAGGTTGGAAAAACCTTTCCAAAAATACTTCTCTCAAAATGTTGCAAAGCTAGCACTTTCCATCCATACTTTTATTGAGTCATAGGCATATGACGAGTATAATTGGTTATTTTTAGTAAGATATTTATATTTATTAGTTTAAAAAGGTAATCATACAAAGGATATCACATAAGCAAAAAAGTCATTCAGACATATAGGCAACAATAAGCAGCAAACCATTATACAAGTAACGCATATAAGCAAGTAGCAGGTCATTAGAACTCCTTCACTTGGATTATTATTCATTCGCCAAGTCTTTAGGGTTTCCAGAACTTGATATTTAAATGCCTAAAAGATTATAAAACCTATAAGTAATTCTGAAAAATCAAACTCCTTAGTAACTAAAAGTCTATTGTAGTTTATCTATTTTCCTAATATAACCCAAGTATGGCATGTACAGGGTTTATCATACTTAGTCGGATTAATAGTAACTATTTTCGTATATTTATAAGTTATGATACTTTGTGCATTAAATTATTTATTTCCCCCCACTATCAGTGTACGGGGTCCATTACTTAGTTATCTTACTTATTTTTTTTTAGTTTATCTAAAATCTTTAGTCGTGTGTAACGTTTTCATTCTAATTTCGATTTTTGTGATCTTATAATCGATTTTCATTATTTTTAGATGTACGTTTACATAGTAGCGTCTGTTTTGGATGTTAAGATCCGCATTTTATGATATGAGTTTAAATTATTATAATTTTAGTTCTTGTGACTTAAATATTCTTTATTTATTACTTTTGTATATTCTTTTATTACTTTATGATTTTATTTGCTTATCATATTCTTATATTTTTATAATTTTACATCATTATTGTTATTACTTATGTTTATATAAGGTTATTATAAATTGATATATATATTATGGGTCCATTATAAGTTTCAGCCTATACTGACATATATATGTACATTATATATTATTACTTTATTATATTATATTATGTTATATTATAGTATGTTAGATATTTGTATTGTATTTTACATATGTACTAACTTTATACTTATGTATTTATACTTCTTATGTATATGTTATATGTATATATATACTTCTAACATACTCATATATATATATATATATACTTATATATATCCCCATATTTATACCCATACATATATCTATACATATACCTATATTTACATAAGGTGGTATACATATTTTTATATGTATTTTCGTATGTCTTCCATACTCCTTTTAGAAACTTCATAGAATTCATAATTTTGCATCTTATGGGTTCAATTAGTAGGTTATAGGTATGTACACTTAGTATACTCTTTATTTTAGGTTATGTATAATTACACTATGTATTTTATTGAAATCCATACACAAATACTTCACATGGATCTACATAGTATATGTACTTATGTGTTTTTACTCCTATACCTAAGTATTTCTACACCTCTAAGTATGGGTATAGAGAATCCTATCTTCAATAACATACATGTACATATTACACGTAAATTCCAAAACTAACATAACATATAAAACTAATTACTAATTAAGATGATAAGGATCATATGACAACATACCTTTTGCTCTTTGTAATATATATATGTGTTAATTTTCATACTGTATAAAGAGTTGTTGAAATATGGGAGTAGATTTAGAAAGTTAAAAGAGAGGAAAGGGAAATGGAGGTGACGGTTGGGAATGGGGAAGAAAAGGGCTTGTTTGTATCTTAGTTTTATGTTTTATAAATGAAGCATGTGGGGTTTTGAGTGTTCTTTAAAGTGGATGGCAAGGAAGTGGTTAAGAAGAAAAAAAGTGCATGTGAAAAATGAGAAGAAACTTTAGAAAAGAGAAGGATTTTCTAGTTGAAAGCAACATTTGTTGAGTTAGTCAACTCTCCTAAATTTGTATGAAATTAATTTACATAATAAGAAAGTCAAGGATAATTAGGGGAAAATTTAAGGAAATGAAAGGAGATATGGAGTTAAATGAAATAATTAGTAAAAATAGCTATTGGAATCTTTTTAGAGATATTTATATCCCTAAATAAAATTTAGTATTATACTTAATGTAATTAGCATGAAAAACATAATTTATAATATGAACATTGCTTATATGTAATGTAAACATTAACTAAACAATTAAATCTATATAATATTAACTTAGTTATATACCTATGAGACTAATATGATTTATAATACAATAGCTTAGTTTCTAGTAAATTAACTTGGTATTGTATACATTTATGAACAATTGAAAGTTATCTTTGATCATTTGTTAATGATTTTATATGATTTGGCATGTTACTAAGGATATATTATCAATTAGGGTTTTAGAGTAGATTATAGTGCATTGGTGCTTTTATATCCTCAAAGTTATAGTTTTAGGGTTTTTATTACTTTTAAGAGTAATCTCTACTGTTTACATATATTTAGGGTCTAAAAATTTTATACATGATTAAATTTTCGATTGTTATCTTAGGGTTATTCTTAGAGTATTCTAGCACACTAAGGTCTGCTTTAGGTATTATATTGAAAATTTTCGGAGTTTACATTGACCCTCAACTAGGGTTTAAAAAAAAACTGATATTTTAATTTAAAAATTGTTTGGAGTTACCATTCGGCTATAGTTAGGAAAAAGAGTTAAGTTATAACCAATTGGGTAGATTGATTATAACTTAGCTACTAATTTTTCGATAAAACTGATTGTGGTAAAGTGATTTTTAAAAACCAAATATCTGGATCTGGGGGCTAATTTTTTAAACCCAAAACAAGTACCACTTTTAATCTTTTTGAATTTAAATTTACCTTTCAATATACCCTTATAATGAAATCTATTTACATTTTAATTCTGAAAGAAAAAAAGAAAGCAAATAATTATTTACAGAATATGGAAAAAGAAAAAGGAAATCCCAAATTTTAAGTCACCTCGTACATACAGGTGCATGCATATCCACTATTCAAGATTAGACTTTTGCAGTTCGTTCTGAAAATATTGGTGAATTGGTTAATTTTAACTTTCGAAATAAAGGTCAATTTTAGGTTCTTACCCGATTCAATTTATATAAGGAAATTATTCTAAAGAGCCCTAATCGATATTTATTTTTTGAAATTTTAAATAGGATCCTAATTTTGAAAAAGGGTTCATTTATTTTATTTATTAAAAAAATAGTTTTTTATAAGTGATTTATTTATTCATCTATTATTTACTTATGTTATTTCTAAAAAAAAATAAAAATGGACTTTTTTTTTTTAATTTCTTCCTTTCTTTTTTCTTCTTCTTCTTCTTTTGTACTTTCCCCCCTTTTTTCTTTCTTTTTTTTTTCATTTATTATTACATTTACAAATAAACAAGTAAATAAATAAATAAAGTTTAATTTAAAAAAAAGAGAGGTAGCAAACTAGGGTGGCTCGAGGTTGGCTTGGGGGTGGCTCGGTCCAGCTCAATTAGGCTCTGTCGGCTTGGTTAGCTTATGTTGGTTTCAATCGGCTTTGATTAGCTCTGGTGGGCTCGGATTAACTTGGAAAATCAGATTTGGAGTGTTGAATCTAGGGTTCTTGGGTGTAAGGAATTTGATTATAGTGGTGATTTTCGTTGAAAAACACCATAGGGGATATTATCCTAGAGAGAGAGAGGAAGCATGCTAGAGAGAGGAAGCTCTAATTCTTGTTTTTCTTAAGTGTTTCGAAGCTTTGTTTTGTATTGAAAATGAAGAGAAGACCCCTATTTATAGGTATCATGGTTAAGTTAAGGATGGAAAATATTAAATGCAATATGATTTTCTTCCATGTTTAGGTTAAGCAAACTTGGACAATATGTGATGCTAAATATAAAGCTGCACGTGTAGGAGTGTGTCCAATGTATGTAGGAATGTGCTTACCATACTTAGAAGTGAGTTGCTAAATGATGTGGTCCGTAACGTGACAATGACATGGCGATGAAATAAGAAAAGAAAATAAAAGATGCATTTTGCACTTTTCATGGATTGAACCTAGGATTTTAAAGTCATATGCAATATTAAGTCCGAGTACTTATTCAGTTAGGCTGTTGGTTTTTCCTTAGTCATATATGCAACTATACATATGGATTAAGTAAACATAGGCTAGATTCAAATCTGAGCCTAAGCTCAATGACCCTCTTTTTATTTTATTATATTTTACTAAACTATTTAAAAGATTTATTTTTTTTCTAAATCTTCTATTTTTTTTGTATTTTTCTAAATTTTATGTTTTTGTGATTTTTTCTAAATTTCTTCTTCTTATTATTATTATTATTATTTTTCTTTTCTTAAATCTTCTATTTTTTGTATTTTTCTAAATTTCTTATTTTTTGGCTTTCTTTGTCAAATTTTCTACTTTTTTTATTTTTCTAAATTTCTAATTTTTTTTGTTATTTTTTGTTATTTTTCTAATTTTTTTTTTGTATTTTTCCTAGTTAGGACCCTTTACCTTATTGAAAAAATAAAATGGGAGCAAAATTGGGTATCTATAACTACTCATTTTTGTCTTGAAGTTTGAATAAAACTTTGCCATGAAGACAAAAGAGATACCATTTTTGCCCCGGGGCTGACTTTGACCTAAGAAGTGCAACAAATTGCTCATTATCTTGAACTTGATTTGTTAGGGATTTGGTGAAAAGGTTAAAGAGAGAGGGGGTTCTCTAAGGGCTAAAAAGAAGAAATAAAGCCTGGTCATGCCCTTTTGGGCTCATTAACCTAGGCGAGCGCATCTCTTAAGGACTAACAACCTTAAGCTAGAATCGATTTGGAAGACTTGGTGATGCCTTTCTAGGTTCACTAACCTAGGTGGGTTTATAAAGAGTGACAAGAAATTAGGATAGCGATTTGAGAGCATGCGATCTGAAAGTTGCAACTTGGGTCAGGTTAGTGCTTTGAGGGCATGCGATTCGAGAGTTTTAACTTGGGTTAGGATAGCACTTTGAGAGCATATGATATGAGATTTTGGCTTAAGATAGTGCTTCAAGAGCATGTGATTTGGGGACTTTAGCTTAGGTTAGGATAGCACTTTGAGAGCATACGATCTAACGGTTTCAAGGTCAGCATAATACTTTGAGAGCATATGATTTGATGGTTTCAAGGTTAAGATAATGCTCTAAGAGCATGCAATCCAAGGGTTTCAAGGTCAGGATAATGCTTTGAAAGCATGCGATCCAATGGTTTCAAGGCTAAGATAGTGTTCTGAGAGCACGGGATTTGATGATTTCAAGGTCAGGATAGCATTCCAAGAGCATGTGATCCAATGGTTTCAAGGTCAAGATGGCGCCTCAAGAGCATGCGATCCGATGATTTCAAGGTCAGGATAGCGCTCCGAAAGCATGCGATCTGACATTTCAAGGTTGGGATAACACTCCGAGAACATGTGATTTGACGTTTTTACTACATGGATAGTACTCTAAAGAGCAAACGATCCATAGGGACCAAAGCAAAAGGAGTTTATGTAAAAATTATTGAAAAAGATAGATTTGTTGATTGGAAATCGTAAAGGACGAAGTAGACACTAGGGATAACGTCCCTAGATAGAAAGAGAGGTAAGTGATATCAGCCATGAGGGCAATCATGTCAAAGAGGATGATTTTGGCCTCTAAGGCTACTTAGGAGTGATTTTTATATGGGAGTAGATCCCTGAACTTTGGATGGTAGGAAGTGAACTTATTTGAAAACAAATGTTGCCAAGGTAATGATAGAATCTTACTGCTAGGGTTGAATCTAGAGAAGACGGCTTTCAAAAGAAATGAGGATTATTGTCTAAGAACTAAAATGAGAAGGAATTGAATTTATTCCAATTTTTTGACTTACTGACAAGTTTAGATTCTCCTAGTAGTGTGTAGGCTTTTCAGCGACATAACAACATGATCTTTTGAACCACCTTGGTATAAGAGAACCTTTTCTTTCCTTCAAGGGTAAATAACTTTCCATGTCTTCTTCAAATTTCTTCTTATAAGAGGATATCTCATTAAAGTTAGGTTTAGTCTAAAAGGACTTCCTTACACTCTTGGCTTAAACTCCTCTCCTTTGACTTCAATTCCAAAAATTATGGCCCACTTTGTAAGTAATACCCTTTTAATCAATCTGTTAGGTTTTTTTTTGGACTGTAATGTAATAAAGGCTTTTGGTCTTTGGTTTTAAATGGATATTACTAAAATGGCTTTTTATGAAAGGATTGCTCTTTAAAATGGATATTACTACAATTATGCTTGCACCAGTTTCAAATGTTACTTTTACTAAGGATAAGTTATCTCCTTTATTGAGAAGGAAGGGTGGAATTATGGGTAGGCCATGAGCCATATATCAATTGTAATTTCTTTGGGGATCATAATTTTTTTTCTTTTCTTGGTAGGTGGGGAAGTAGGGGTTGGGATGGGGGAGGGAAATCTTTGGTATTTACCCTGGCTCCTTTTAAGCTTAATTGCTTTGAATGTGTTTTTAGGGCTCCTTTCTTTCTTTCTTTCTTTTTTTTTTTTTTTTTGAAATGTAGGTCTTAATTCAAGAATGGGTTTCTATACCTCTTGTCCTTTTGAGTTCTAGGGCTTTGGACTTAATTACCATGTTTGTGTCAAGTACGCTTTTCCTTTTTTCATTTCATACTTACTCATTTTTCCTCTTTTTTCCTACTTCTCTCTTTTCTCTTTCTTATTTTCTTTTCAATTTAAGACAAAATGATTATTCTTTCTTTTGGCTTGTTACTGAAAGCGTATGTGGTTTTAGTGTTTATAATGGATGCTTTTCTTCATTTTAGAGGAAATTAGTTATCAATGGTAACAATTACTTTTGAATTGATGTGACTAAAGCAAGCACAAATTAATTTTAACTTTTCTTCTTATAGATGCTCCTAACCTCCTTTTTGCCTCATTGTGGGGGTGGTTCTTGATAGAGTTTAATTTTTGAAAATACCCCAATGAAAGGTCCAATGGAGTTGACAAAGGACTTTATGTTTAGGATATTGAAAAGATTGCCTAACTTCATTTTGATTTGGGTATTAAATGTAAGATGGATTTCCTTTAAAGAATGGGCCCAATAGTCTCATAATGATGCCACTCGACTCTCAAAGTGTCTTAAGGTTAGTGTTTGGGATTCATCTTGCCTTTCTTCATTCTAAACCTTTTAACTAATGAGATATCTTAAAATAGGAGAAATGTGAACAAAACACTTTATTTGAATCACTTGTCTTTCACAAACATCATGAAATCTAACCCTATCCTTGAATTGAGTCCAATTAGGTTGCCCCTACATCAATTAAGTCTTGAGCTCTGATTTTTAATTCCTAATAGTTGTTAGTAAAGTACCCCTGCTGACCCATATGATATTCACATTGTGTATTCGGATCATATTTCCTTGGCTTGTATCTTAGCATTGGGACTTTCTGTTGCAATAAGCCCTCGTTTCTTAGTTGATCAAAGACTTAAGATAATGAGGTAGGGATTTAAGTGAACTTTCTTTTAGGTATTTTTGGGCCTTTTTTTCTTATTGTACTATTTATATATGCTCTTGAATCTAGTGGGGCTGGTCTTTTTCCAATCAGCTACCCTGTTCTTATGGCTTCTTCAATTAAGCTCCTAGTAAGTACAATATCCCTAAAACTAGCCATTGTATTACCTAATAAGTGCCCATATATAATTCCACCAATGAGTCACTAAAGATAGATATTAATTCTTTTTTAGGGAGAAGAGGGATGATTGTAGCTGCCATGTCCCTCCATCTTTGGGCATATTCCTTAAATGACTCATTTTTCTTTTTTCTCATTGTGCACAAGTCTTAAATTGAAGGAGCTGTCTCAATGTTGAACTTATATTTCTCATAGAATGCTTAAGGCAACTTCTCCCAAGTATTAATTTGGCTAAGATCGAGTTGGGCATACCAAGTTAATGTAGGCCTTATCAGACTATCTTGAAAAGTTTGTATCATGAGTTGATTACTTTGAACATATTTGCCCATCTTGTGGATGTATAATCTAGTGTGTAGCTTTGGGCATTTGGTTCTATTGTACTTTTCAAATTCTGGTATTTTGAATTTTTCTAGGTATGCAGTCACATTAGATGTAGAAAGGTTAATGATCCCAACTTGCTCGAATCTATCATAGCCCTTGATTACCCTCATTTTCTTAGTGATTTGTTAGGTCAACTTCCTTTCCAATTCTTTTAAACTATCCTAGTTGGCCCTAGAGTTAACTGGCCTTTTATTGATTGGGAATGAATATGTATTAGGTGTAAGACCCACAATCAACTATCCAAAGTTTGACTCGTAGAATTTAGAGTGATCGGTTAAATGATCCGATCATGTCTAAATTATCAAATAAAGTTAGAAATATTAGTAAAAGTGATCCTATAAGTTCGAATTTAAGAAAATAAGTAATAAATAAAAAAATATAAAATTTCTAAAATTTTAAGTATATAACTTGTTATTTATCGAAAATGCGTAAAATGCATTCCGATAATATTTAGAATGACCTAAATAATATTTATGAATATTTATTTATACTATATATGAATTTATATGTACACAGAAATACACGTAATTACTTAAAATACGTGAAATGTCCTAAAATAATACTAAATAATTAAAGAAAATTCATAATTAATTAAGAATAAAATAAATAAAAATCATAAAAATAAGGAATGATCTAGATTTGGGTCGTGGCAATTAGGGAAAATAAGAAAAAATTTAGTCAATTAAATTAGAACAACACAAAAGGCAAATTGGAATAAGATAAGGCAATTGTCTAATCAAATTAATTCACAATAATTCCCCAAGACCTCTATAAATACCAAAAATTTTAAAAAGCTCATTTTGGATGTTAGAAACTTTAGAAAATTAGAGAGAGGCAAAATTGAGAGTAAATTAGGGTTTTAGAAAAAATCATAAAAAAAGTGTGTAGTTAGGGCTTTTAAAGAGAACCCCGACCCGACGAGCAATTGGGAGTAGACGGTCACTACCACCACATGGTGGTGGCAATGCCTAAGTGAGCTAACATACTTATGGCCACCCAAACTGGTGAGTTTGATTTCCAACTCGATTTTGTGTAATTTTATAAAAATAGTAAATATTCTTAAAAAATTATGAATTTTGTTATTCTGGAATATTTTAGTATTTATTTTATATGAAAAATATTATTTTGATGAAAATATATCCTGTGATATATGGTCCTTAAGAAATCATACAAAACCGAGCATGTTTTGGTTTAAAAATAAATGACTTGAGGAGTGTAGTTTTTATCCCAAAATATTTATATAGACTATTTAGGTGATATAGAATAGTACCACAAAGTCCTTTTTCAAAAATGAATTTTAAAAAATTTTAAGCAATTTTTAGGCTTTAAAATGAGGCATAAAATAGGTAATTTAGGGTTAATTAAGTAATTAAATCGTTAATTACTGATTTAGTGGATAATTATACGTTTTAGGATGTTGAAATCTAATGAAGTATGATATTGTAACATTTAGGGTGTTAGATGTAATTATTAGGCTAATTATGTAGTAAATAAATAATAGGGAAAAATAGTTAATTTTAAGTTAATTTTTAGACATTTTGAAATGATAATTGATGTTGGGAGATGGTAATTAGAATGATAGAAATATTAGATATGTATTATGTACATAAAAAGTGATAGTACATAATATGCAGTTATTGAAAATATAATAAATAGAAGATATTAGAATAAAAATTGATATTATATAAATAATAGGGATACATAATAAATCTGATAGAAATCTTAAATTTATGTAATTATATGAAAAGTATAAAAATTTCTCACATTAGAAGTAAATTTGGTACACTAATAGGGATTTAAGTATATTGGGTGGAATAAAATACTGACTAGGGGAAATTATGGTAATGAGGATATCGGAAAGTAATGTGATTAATTTCACATTATGAGTTGAAACGAGTTTCTAGGGTTTATGTATAAAATAGTACTTACAAATTGAATTAGAACCTAATTTAGAAATTGATGCGAAAACTGAACCTGGACCTAGCCCCCAAACCCTGAATAATTCTGAAAGATTTGACAACCTAGATAATTGGACATATTAAACCCTAAGCTAAAGATAATAATATGTGTTATAGGATAATAACTAATCTATAATAGTTATATGAAAACTGAGACAATATTGGTATTATAGGGATGATCAGCAATGGCCTGAGTAAGTCGGATCTCGAGTGAGCAAGCGAAGAGTCTAAGTAAGTTGAGATTAATACGTTGCTGTATTTTGAAGGTTTGAGATTATACTTGGTTGTACTTGTTAGATGGTTGGTTGTGTATATGTGCTTGATTATGAGTGATGCTATGATTTTGTTTGTTGATCTGGCTTGTATTGTATGAAGTGATTGATCATTCTAAATTGAACTTAATAAAGATATAACTTGTAAACATAAATCGTACTTGCATAGTAACCCATTGGGGAAACCTAGGATTCTTTGGCCAAATACTGACTCCTTCGAAAGGGATAGCGCTAGATAGCATAATGGGTCCCTTTTTCATCTTTAGTCGAACTAAGTGACAGGTGAGGAGGTTGTGGTAAGGGTGAAGTCAATGGTTCGAAGGTAGTTGTGGGAGGATCGATGTCTCTATTGCATAAGCTTGGGTTTGGTTGTGAGTTGCATTAATGGCAACTCCTCAACTTGGATTAAAGCGGATGCAATTTCTCTAATCTCACAACGGGTTGGACAATATTGTGTGATGGCATTTGCTTGAATATGTATTGCACCTAATACTTTGGTTGATAACCTTGTTTGTGTTTGTGGTATAATTTTAAGTCTCTGTCTTAACTTATTGAGTGGTAATTGCTCACATCCCTATAGCCGTTGTTGCAGGTGCTAGCGATGAAGCGGTCTATAATCACCTTGATGCTAGCAACTGCGGTATCCTAGGGAGTAAGGATGTAAACAGAAGACCAAATTCATTCTCTAATTAGATTTATTTTAAAGCTTTTAGCATTAGTTTATAAATTACTTGATTAGATCGTGATTAGATTGCTAGATCTTGTAAATACACTTAGATTAATTTAATGTGCATATTTATTTTTCTTAAATTCATAAGTAAGCAATTTATTTAATTTATGAACTGTTTACTTCAAAGCAGGTTAGTTGTGGACGCCTTATGTAGATTAAGTCTAGGATAGTGATTGTAAGGCCAACTTCTATCTTAGAATGGTTTGTACAGCGGGGCTATTATGACTCTACTGCTTCAGGGCATGACATTGGCTCAAAAGTTAGGTTGACTTTTGGATAGATCTCTTCTGTTTCAAAAGTTTCAAAAGTTGGATTAGTCTTTAGATAGTTCTCTTTTGCTTCCATAGGTACAGTCTTAATATTCTTTTCATAGTGGCCCCTAGCGTGCTCTTTGTTTGATCTGGCTTTAAGTAAAGCAATACTATTAGTAAGGAAACTCAACTAATCTACAATTTTTTCCACAGTTTGCTCCAATGAACAAAACCTAACTTCCGCAGGGTTGGTGCCATTAAGTTTATTGTTATTTCTGTTGTTGGTCATTACTCCAAATAGGAATCCTTACTTGTTAGCAATTCTTCATTTTAATTTCTTTTTTGAAAAAATACTCTTCTTTTTAGGAGAGAAAAAAAGAAATCAATATAAGGATAAGACTTATTTACAAGTTGTGAGAAATGAGTAGAAAAACATTTCTAAGGGAACGGGAGCTTAAATATTTACAATCCTATAAGAAAAAAGATCTTAGGGATGTATAAGAGAGGATATTGGAAAGAGTTAGAGTACAAGTTATAGAAGAAAGGACTTATAAAGAGATCAAATATTTAGAAACTTAAGAATACGTCTCTTATGATGTTACATGTAACATAAAAAAATGCAATATGAGGATATGTGGATGCAGAAAGGGAAGCTAGTAAACTAACTACGATGTAGCATAACAAAAATTTTTATTGCATCTTTGAAGTTTCCATTACATTAAAAAATTTATTAAAAATAATCCCTTAAGTTTAGATCTTCTTTTTCTTGTGGTGTCTTGGCTCCTCTTCAATCTTCTCTCTTTAGCTCAGTTGCCTTGATCCATCTAGCAACCTAGGAGATATTTTCAGTGTAGAACTTTTGGAAAGCTTTGACCCAGTAATAGGTAGCAATATCTTTGGGGAGTTTAATGACAGCAAAAAACGCATCAATGGGATTTATCTTTTGGACTCTTTGTCTATGAAGGAAATCAAGTTTATGGCTTCGAGTATGGCTAATAAACCAAATCATATGTTAGGCCATATTGGTCTTTAATTCTCCATTCTTCTCTTCTTGTAGACAACTGAGCGATCTGGCTTATACTGCTAGTGGTGTTAGGACATAATATTTCTCTTTTAAAAATTGGGTCACTAGCTCTACAGTCCTATAATGTATGTGAAATATCCTATTAGGAAATAAAATAGTTCCAAATGCTACCAAGATATAGCCATTGATCCTATATTGCTGCCAATTTTCAAAGTTACTACAAAAGAGTTTTTGGTTGTAGCTGGACGTGGTTGTGAACTAAGTAAAAAGATCGTCCATCTTAATGATTCTCTTATGGGGATTTGCCAAAATTTTGTATATTTCAAATTCTCAAAGTCCTAAAATTTTTCTAAAAATCTTTGTAGGGTTAGCCATGATATTTGAGACATATTTTCCATTTCCAATAAAGGGGACTCTTAAAAGATAGGAGTATACTTCAACTGTTAGGCTTAGTCAGCATGGGCCAAAACGAAAATACTAACTTTGAGGGTCCTAGAAGTGGACCAAGGCCTGTACCATAGCGATATTAGTCTGGACTTTGAGTAATGAGAGGACAGGCCTAATCTTGTCTTTAATGAATTTTTGCTGGTTTGGATTGAAAAATCTAAACCATCTTTTGAGTATTCCCTTGGGGTCTAAAGGCTCGTGAATATAGACTTTTTTGAAAACGGCTAATATGAAAGAGGACCTAACCATTTTCTATAAAAAGGATGAAAAGAAAATTATATAAGAACTATCTTATTTACATAGGAATTACATCGTTATTTTAAAGATAAGAAAGAATTTACAGGGAAAAGACTAGGAAACTTCACAATTATTTCTTTTTTTTTTTTTTTTGGTCTTGCTACATCATGTCAATATGCTAATTTTGGAAAAAAAGTTCGCGAATGCAGTTAGGGTAGATTCTAAAAGTCCTTAAGCTTTGTAATCTTACATACTTTTAGAAAAGTAGTTCATTGATTATATTGAAGCTTAAGTAGGGTGGCCTAATCAACTGTGAGTGGTGGCTACACCATTATGCCTAGAGTGTACACAATGGTCTCCCTCTTAAGGTCTTAAGATAGCTTGGGATCTACTTATGCATCTTTGATGCAACGAATGAACCCCCTATGTCCTAATGTATGCGATATGCAAAATAAATAATTAAAACAAAGTATATACATGAAGTTAATAACAAACAATTAAATATACAAAAAAAAAAAAATGAATAAACAAATAAATAAATGACATTGGTATTTTGAAAAGAAATTTTAATTTCGGAAAGTATTTAAGTGGTTATCCTTCTTGACGTTCTTAGTGGAGTTGCTAAGCTTCGAGTCTGGTTTTTTCCTTTCGATTTTTTTATATTAGTTTTCTTTAAACCGATCAATATTAAGCTCTACATGTTTAATATTGACCTTGAACTAAGGTTTAAAAAAATTGATTTTTCAATTTAAAAATTGTTTGGAGTCGTTACCTGATTGTAGTTGGGAAAAAGAGTTAAGTTATAACCAATTTGGTAGATTGATTATAATTTACCTACCGATCTTTTGATAAAATTGATTTTCTTAAAATGATTTTTTAAAACCAAATATTTGGATCTGGAGGCTAATTTTTTAAACCTTAAACGGGTACTACTTTTAATCTTTGCAAATTTAAATTCACCTTTCAATATATCCTTATAATGAAATCTATTTACGTTTTAATTCTGAAAAAAAAAGCAATCAATTATTTATAGAAGATGGAAAAATAAAAAAAAAATCTATATTTTAAGTCACTTTGTACGTACAAGTGCCTACGTACTTGCTATTCAGGATCAAACATCGGTACTTTGTTTCGAAAATATTAGCGGGTTGGCTTATTTTAACTTCAAAATAAATATTAAGTTTACGTTTTTACTTGATTCAATTTATTTAGGGAAATTATTCTAAAGTACCTTAATTGATGTTTATTTTTGGAAATTTTAAGTAGGATCTTAATTTTGAAAAGGCTTTATTTTTTTATTTATTAAAAAAATAATTTTTTTCTAAGTGATTTATTTATTCATCTTTTACTTACTTATTTTATTTCTAAAAAAAAATAAAAATGGACTTTCTTTTTTTTCTTCTCTATTTTTTTATTTCTTCCTTTCTTTTTTCTTCTTTTTTTTTCTTTTCTCCCTTTTTTTTCTTTTTCTCATTAATTATTACATTTACAAATAAATAAGTAAATAAATAAATAAAATTTAATTAAAAAAAAGAGAAGTAGTAGACCATGTCGACTTGGAGTCGGCTCGGTTTAGCTTAGATCTGCTTGACTTGGGTAGGCTTAGATGGCTTAGGTCGGTTCGAATCTGTTTAGTTAGGCTTAATCGGCTTGGTCAGCTATGTTGGCCCTAGTTAGCTTTAGTCAACTTCAGTTAGCTTCGGTCAGCTTTGGTTAGCTATTGAATCAAGGGTTCTTAGGTGTAAAGAATTCGATGGTGGTAGTAGTTTTCATTGAAAAACACTATAGGGATTATTATCCTAGAGAGAGAGAAGAATAGTGCTAGAGAGAGAAAGCTTCGATTATTGTTTTTCTTAAGTGTTTCAAAGCTTTGTTGTGTGTTGGAAATGAAAAGCAAAACCCTATTTATAGGTATCATGGTCGAATTAAGGATGTAAAATGTTAAATGCAATGTGATTTTCTTACATGTCTGGGTTAGGCGAACTTGGACAATATATGATGCCAAATACAAAGCTGTGTGTGTAGGAGTATGTTTAGCGCATATAGGAGTGTATCCAACGTGCTTAGATGTGTGCCTACTACACTTAGAAGTGAGTTGGTAAATAATGTAGCCCGTAACATGGCGATGAAATAAGAAAAGAAAATAAAAAATGCATTTTGCACATTCCATGGATTGAATTTAGGATCTCTAAATCATACGCAATATCAAGTTTGAATGGTTATCTAGCTAGGCTATTGGTTTTTCCTTATCTATATGTGTAATATTGCACATATGAA
This sequence comes from Lumnitzera racemosa, assembly GCA_024138005.1. Classification (NCBI taxonomy): domain Eukaryota; kingdom Viridiplantae; phylum Streptophyta; class Magnoliopsida; order Myrtales; family Combretaceae; genus Lumnitzera; species Lumnitzera racemosa. The sequence goes on from JAMXBC010000007.1 coordinate 40,343,180, forward strand.
CTAAGTCAATTTGGGCTAGATTCAAATCTAAGCTCAAACTTAATGACCTTCTCTTTATTTTATTATATTCTACTAAACTATCTAAAGATTTATTCATTTTTTTCTAAATTTCTTCTTCTTCTTCTTCTTCTTCTTATTATTATTATTATTATTATTATTATTATTATTATTATTATTTGCTTTTCTTAAATCTCCCTTTTTTTTGTATTTTTCTAAATTTCATATTTTTTGGCTTTCTTTCTTAAATTATCTATTTTTTTATTTTTCTAAATTTCTTATTTTTTGGGTTTTTTCTTATTTTTCTATTTTTTATTTTGCATTTTTCTTAATTTAGGACTTTTTTATTTTATTGAAAAAATAAAATGAGACAAAAATTAGGTGTCTACAATTAGCATAATTTACTTTACATTTTATAGGCTTATTTACCAATAAATTGGTCATAATTGCGTTTATTTCTCAAGTTCTTGGTACTTAATTGTGTAATATATCAATTTCAATTGATTTAAGAGTAAGGAGATGATATTTATTTAAGACAAAGTGAAAAGGAGATGAAATTCTACAAGAACAAGGAGATTTAGAGCAATTACGATTGTGATAAGTAAATAATGCTCAAGGAAGATCAACTGATACTCATTATGGGACTGATAAAAGAGGATTTGAGTGATCAGCACTCGTCATTCCGTCCATGATGGGTTTGACTAAGAATAGGGTTAAAATCCACTTGTTCATTATGGCTGTGATATCACATCAGAAGGGTAATCACTCCCTCGATCATAGGCATGATGAGATGGAGTATTTGCAACGAGGAGCTCACGTCTATGATCACGATCATGATAAGTGGAGATTGTTATTTTCTATGACTATCACCCCTCAAATCACAAGCATCATGGGAGTGGATATGATTGTTCCTATTTAACTTTTTCGCTCGAACTAGTATTTGGATTGGGTCTTAATACCAGGGAGTGCCTTGAAAGAGTGTATTTCGAGCATTTTGTCAAGAATAATATAAATACACCACAATTTTTAGAAGAAGGAGATTACATTAGATCATATCATATTACATCACATTACTGTAGATTAGATCAGATTCATTAGACATCTTAGACCTTAGTTTTAGGGATTAACCACAAACACATATGTTCATTCAAAAGTTATACCCATCATGTTTTATATTTTCAATATAGTTTCTGAGTGCTGTACCTTACTTTTTCTAGAATTACTCGAAAGAGACAATGGGAATTCATCGTTTGTAAGTTGCAAGGATTTCTATAGTGGAATTCAAAATAGGGTGGTATTCTTTCACTTGTCTTATGTTTATTTACTTGTTATTTCTGTATTTTGTTGATACGTTTTGTTTCTTTGTTATGTATGAGTAGTAATTTAGGACTTGCTACATCTACTTACTATGATCAAGTGTATGGAATGGTAATTTCTTAATATTTGTTTCTTCTGATGAATTGAACTTGATGAATCTAAGTGGGTGTAGTGCATGACATTGACTTAAGCCAGATTTTAATAGAATATATTGAGAGACAATTCTATTGAATAGATCATTCATTGAAACTCCTTACTCTTGATAACAGAGATGTTATTATGAAAGTTGTTGCATCTTTAGGGAATTTGATCAATTAACATGACATTAATGCGATCTAAGTTGGTTGTCAACTCATAAGAGATTTTAATAGAAACAATTAGGATTAAGAGTGAGTAATTATGAGAGGAATGCTTGCAAACTAGTAATTTCCCGTAGATAACAAATATTAGGACAAAAAGTATTTTAGTAGTATTATACTTGTTTGTGTAACCTTTGTGTTAGTTGGCATTACTTGTAGATTAGTGTAGCTAACAGTTTAGATTTTTAATCATTAATCACTTCATAAATTGATTTGTAGATAATAGGAAGATTAATTATTATTAATGTTTGTAATCATCCCAGTGGAGATGACCTTATACTCATCTGTGTTATAAAATGATAGATACATATGTTTGTTGAATTGAGTTAATGATAGAATATAGGTTTATAAATTATAAAACTCAAAAGCTCTAAATTAGAGGCAAACAAGAATCCTCTAGCACTATGCTGCACTTAACAAGTTCAAGCTGTTTCAATCTATCGACCTTTTGCCTTGTCTGAGCTGAACCTTCCTACACCTATCAATTGTCTCTAACTACTAACTTGAGTAATGCTTAGACAATAGCGCTGCTCAACCAGTCACCTACTTAGCCAAGTTGAACCTAAGCTGTCTGGAGCATATTTGAGTAGAATTTATCTTGGAAGAGTCTTTAGCCTAGCTCGGTAATAACTTAACTAGCTGTACAGTTTTTTTTTTTTTTTTTTTTTTAATTCTAAAAGCATTGCCATTGACCATTAGCCATGTGTCCAGCCACCGTGTAATGGAATTTACCATATAGACCAAACACCTTCTTAAATTTTCATTTATACCTTTTTACATTCCTTGTACCTTATTTATTTAAGATATTACCCTTTTTTGTCTTTTCCACTTTGGGCAAGTTGCCTTAGAATATCATATATAAATACCCTTTTGTATATTGTAGACACGACATCTTTAACATTATTACAAAATATTCTAAGTCTTTCTTGCTTGCTTATAAACATCTCTTTCGTTTGCTTACTTACTTTTATCACTCCTATTTGAACCCTTAAGTAAGGTTAGGTGGTGAATATCCTTATTAAACCAACTTGTACATCATATTGAGTTAATTCATGAGTCCTTGATAGTTTCTTGGTATGTCGCATCTTTAGAGCTGATCGTGAGTTTTGCTTATTCATTCCTCTTTTCGCGTATTCCCATCTTTGTTTCAAGATTTCGACAAGCATGGACCCATCTTTGATATGGCTTACATAGTCCATCCTTAGTGCAACCCTATCACTTAGTCTTCATTATACTCTTACTCTTATTTAGATATCTTAATATCTTGCTCAATCATGGAATTTGCCGTATTTGATACTCTATTGTAAACTTGTTGAGGTGCTAGAAATTGGTCCTCTTAATTGGGTTCTTAGGATTATGGGACCAAAAGGAAATTGATCATAAGAATCCTTTGAGGGTTGAATGGATTCGCATGATTATGAGACTTGATGAGATTTGTTGTGTAAATTCTAACTTGTGTCAATGAGCTTGTATAGTGTTAATGAACAACTTTTAACAACCATGAGACTGAGAGGAAATTGAGAGTAAAGAGCTCGTTGAATTCACATTGCTTTATGCGGTTTTAGTGGATTATGATAAGTTATGAGACTGAGAGGAGATTAACCCTCTAATTTCTAAAACTAGAATACTTAATTTGTGATATGAACTAAGCATTTAGCTGATTGAATGGGAAAATGAGAACAAGGGGAGATTTTCCACTACATAGTTAAGTGAGATGCCTTATTAAGAATTGAACTTAAGTCAATTCCATCAAAACCCACTTAAAATTTGTGATACCCCGATCTTATACATACATACATACATATAGATATAGCATTTCATCCTGTAAGAATATGATACCTCCATATCTAACCAAGTGGTTTGGACTCATAACGATATATTATTTTTAACTAAAGATGGGACATAGAAGGTCTTAGTAAGAAGTAAGAAATTAACCAGTTATCAGAAAATCAAAATTCAAAATTTAAAATATTATGAAGCGAAATTAGTTGAGACAAACTACCTAACTACATAACTAACGGTGAACATCAAATAGATAGCATAAATATATATGTATTATAATTATTTAGTTAATACATGAGATAACTTATTTCACAAACTTGAAACAAGGAGATGATAAATTAAATACAATTAGTTTTAACTTATATGGAGGTATGTATGAGCAATTTGTAGGAGATAGCTACGAGATTTATGTCGTGAGATACTATTACTATATTTATAAACAATTTGCAAACACGAATAGGTAGGATAATGCATCAAGTAGCAAATTGAAGTATTAAAATCAAATATCAAATGCCTTCAGTTATTCCCTTGTACTTTTTCCTTTGGAGCTATATGTCAGACAGGGATCAAATTGACTTCAACGTAAAATATTAGCCAAATTGGACTGATGACACGTAGCAAAATAAACCACATTAGAACTAGATAATGGACACTTGTATCTATATTAAAAATAAATAAATAAATAAAAATATGGTATCATTGGCAGCTTGGGCGTGGCAATAATAAACCCTATCATTAGGACACCTCATTGCTAAATACATATGGGAGGAAATTAATAGTGAGCCACGTGTCCTAACATATGCAACCACCGCCCGGAACCACTATAAATCCATCGTCCCACTTCCATTTTGAGTTTACACAAATTGACAACTAAAGAACAAAGTGTAAGAACGCTTAAGAACCTTATATAATATAGGAGAAATTAGAAAATAAATGGTAGAGCAAGGGACGAAACCAGCTCATGATGGTTGGGCTCTTAAACGTAGTACTACCATCACCCTTGACGTCCGAAGTCCGATTACAAAAGAAGAATTTCCGATACGGTCACCACTGTCGACAGTTGCTGGAGCTTCGTGTGTCGGTGAGCTCGACTTCTCCTCCAATTTTCAATTATTTATTAAAAGTACCAAATGTTATTAGAAGATTATAGAAAAATGTTTTCATAAGTAATTTTGCATGTAGATTTCATAAAAAAGTTATTTCGTTGAAATTAAATAGCTAAACATACCACTGTTAGGAAGTGGCTCAACTCCGATAAGTTTTGCTTCAATTTTCAAAATACTATTTTACATTAATTGCTTAATTGCTCATAAACTCGATCGTGATTTTACGAAATGGATTCACATTTCAACGCGATTGAAATGATATACCACAAACAATGTCTAGCTAGCTATATTTAAAGTTGATTGATAAAGTGTGTTTGTTATATATATATATATATATATATATATAAATATTCACATATATATGTATGATCAATGTTAATACAATATTGAAAGTAGACAAATAAATATAACTTTCCTACTCAATGTTGATATGTAGCTATGAAATAATATATGTTGTAAGCTTTTATATGATAATAATTGTAGACACTATTTTTATTTAAATTTTTTTTTTTTAGAATAAGGTAAGGGGTTTTAATTTAAAAAAAAAGAGCAAAACAAAAAAAAAATCGTTTTATTTTAGGTTAGTGTAGCATGTTTCAATTTATTTGTTTATTTATTAATTATTATAAAGTAAAAAAAAAAAAGTATTGTATCAAGTTGTGTAATACCTCAAGATTTCGAACCTATACGATTATCTTAGGATCTAGCCCCTAAATTTAGGGTGCCGGGTTATGTTATTTACTTAATTTTAAACATTGCAGTATGGTTAAAAAAGTTAAACGAAGTAATTTAAGTAAAGTTAATTTCTCAAAATAAGTTATATAAAAATATTAATTTAAGAAAATATCAATTTATCGTTAAACTCGATAAATGTTGAAAACGTGAAATTCAAGTATTTAGATATAACAAGATATTAGAGATAAGTTATTTAACTTATAAAAATAATGAATGAAATTGAATTATATGTAATATATACGTATTAACATAGAATATGAATCATTTGTATTACATACATATATAATAATAATCAATTATTATTAAAATAAGGTAAATTAAACATAAAAAATTAAAAGGATGAGTTATCCCATGATGTGGCAACCAAGGATTAATTTGAATGGATGAGTCAAAAGGACAAAAAAAAAATTAGAAAATGACACTTTATTCATTAAAAAAGCAAGAAAATGACATGTGTAAGCCATATGTTTAATTTTTATTAATCCTAATCCATTTGGAAAATATAAATAAGGCATGCAGACTTAAAAAAAAAATTTGGAAGTCTAAATATATAAGAAAAGCAATCAAGAAAATTTTGAAAAACCTTAAAAGAAAATAAGAAAATTAGAGCAAAAATAGGGTACATATCTGATCTAGGGCAGTTTAATAGGTTATTGGTATCTGGTTATGGTAGCCATTTGGGATCAAAGAAATCACTACTAGAGGAGGTGTTCCAACAAGCCTGGGTGCCCAGAAGGTGGCTGGAGATGGCCGGTTCAGGTGAATAAAAATTCTAATCGAAATTTTGTAAATTTTTTAAAAATAGCAAATGATGTTATTTAATTATGAAACTTGGTTTTTTGGAGTTATTTTACGTGTAAATTAATGTAATAATTTTATTTTAGTGAAATAATTATAATATAAAGTACTTAAGAAATGGCTCTGATTGTATGAAAATTAGATTAAATTTTAGAAATATTAAATAATGTCCTTTCAAGCTAAAAATTTGTATGTAAAATACTTAATATATGTATTTAATTGTAGTAACAAGAATTCTTGAAAATAGTCGTGTTTACTATTTACTGTAATTATTTTGGATAAAACAGGCAATTTTGTTGTTTTATTGAATTAATTATTTTTTAATAAAATCAAAGTATGAGCCCTATGTATTATGATTTATGGAAGTTTCTAATGATGTTTGGGACACTTGAATTTTATCTTGTGACTAAATTCACTTATTTGCTTAATTTTCACTAATTTTGAGTCAAAATTGCTATTTTCGTAAAAATAGATAATAGCTAGTTTAGTATAATTCATGGTCAATAATTAAATTGCATATTTTTGTGTATCTATAGGATTTTTCATGGAATTAGTCGAGCTAATATACTATTTATTATGTATTTTCAAGATATAAACCTACATATTAGCTTAATATATGATATAGTAACTAGTGTTAATGTGATATTTGTTAAGTATGTAAAGAAATATTATTTTGGGTACATAATGAATAATAACTAGCTCAGGAAATGGGGAATTTTGGGGTTTAAATTTAGGTTTAGGGTTTATTTGGGTTAATTACGAAGTTAAATAACGTATGATCGAATTGGAAATACGAAAGCGTATTTTTGGACTTTTGACAAAATTGATTAGTCTTGATTCTTAAGATATCCTAATAGTACTCAAAATAATAACTGTGACGATATAAAGTTTATTAAAATTGGATAAGAAATGAATAAGATATAATCAAAATAAGCTTAAAAACACAATAGTGAAAATACATAAGAACTTAGTATCAACTCATAGTTGACTTAGGGTTTGTGTATATTTTCCTAAGTGTAATAGGTAGGGAAGGATCACATCATGATGCTTATGATTTTATGCTATTATTAAGCTCAAGTAAGTGGATATTTCTGTTTCCATGCAAGTAGACCTATGTCTACTTGACTTGGAGTTAGTTGTGCTGTGAATTGTAATGACGTATTGGATTGGTTGGATACATGATGTTGTTGCATATATGCTAACTAAGTGAAATGTTTCCTTGTGTATAATTGATTCATTGATATGTATTTCTATTAGGGAAACTTGGAAACTGAATTGTTGTTTAAGGTATTCACCCAAGTGAACCCTATATGAAAAAATGTAATATAAAGCTGAGAAACAAAATAATTGAATTATTTATAATGTGGAACTTGAGATTCGTGCTTAATATTAGGTTATTATACTGGCTATTACATTCATGGCATGGCATGACATGAAAAGATCTATAGGTTAAGTTTCTGAAAGCTTAAATGCTTCTAAGTTATCTTTTAAGCTAGCTTTTAAGCATATAGAATTACATTGCTCAATTTATTCCGGCCATATTGTGTAATAGGCTTAAAAATTGATTGGGTCAAATTCAGGATTAAAAATTGAAAAAATTTTAATGCACAACATTGAACCAAGCTTAATTCAAGCTCCATTGATGAGAATCAAAGCTTCTAATTGTTGTTTTAAGCAAGTTTGAAGACTCTTTACTATGTGTTGACCATTTATTTTGTTCGAAATCATGAATTTACATTGAAATTCATCAACATATGTTAATTGGAGGAAATGAAAATTTACTCCAATTCTCAACTTTCCAAGCTTAACAAAGGCTAAAGGAGTATAGAAGGGGGTTCGAGTGTTCTTCCCAATCACCAAGAAACAATCAAATCACTCCCATTTGAGCTTAATGTCTAGTTTCTCTCTCTAGCATGGATTCTCTCTCTCTTTATAATAGTACCACTATGGTGGCTTTCAATGAGAATCATCACCACTATCCACTTCCCTATCCTCAAAAACACTTAACTGCAACATCCTTGCACACCTAACAATCACCACTAAGCTTTAACTAACATCAATGCCACCGCCCAACCCCGATAAACCATTGAATCACCACTACTCATTGAGGCATTGATACTACCCCCCTAATCTCATGCACACAAAAGTTACATCACTAGCTTGATTTGGTAACCGCATCGTCCTAAAGAAACTTGCACTATTGTTAGCTTCATTCGAACAACTTGTGACTCTAACCTAACCCAAGTCTAATCGACCCGAAGTCCGACTGTAGTTTGCATGAATTGCTCCAGTTAACCCAACTTGATTGTTGTCCTTAGTTCGACCTTCTCTTTTATATTTCAGCTATATATATATATATATATATATATATTCACATTGTGCTTGTAACTCAATAAAAAAAAAGAAAAAGAAAATAATAAAAAAAGGAAAAAGAGGATGGAGTAGTTTGTTTTTCTTTTATTATGTTTTATTTCTATCCCCAATCAAAACTTAAACAATAAAATAGAATAAAATAAAAAAAGAAGAAGAAAAATGAAAACTATTTTATCACTTAGAAATTAATTTTTTAATAAAAACAAAAGTAAAACGAGCCTTTTTAAAGTTAGGACTTTTTAGAATTTTCCACAAATAAATATTTCAAAATTTAGGATACTTTTGAGGACCTTTTCTAAAATGAAAATAAAATGGCTAAAAAACTTATAGTTGACTATTTTTAGAGTTAAAATCAATCAACAAATTAAAATTTTATAAGAAAGAACTAAGTATGTTTGATTTTGAATAGGGGGTATGTAAGCATTTCTAAGGTAATGTAAAAAATGAAAAAAAATTAGCTTTTCCACTTTTAGCTCAAATTACTCAATTTAGTTAAAATTAAAAAAGTATAATTTATTTAATGTTAATTTTTTAAAAGGTGATTTTAAGAAATTAAATCTAAATTAGGAAAGTTTATGATATCCATAAGGGTTTAAATAACTTAGCCCCTAGACTCGAATATTTGGTTTTTTCAAAACCCTTTTTTTATTTTTTTAAAAATTGATTTTCCTACATAAAGCAATGTTTAAATCAAAACTAAATCCACCTATTTGGTTTTGACCTAAACTATTTTTTCACACTAACCGGATGGCTACTTTAAAAGTTTATAAAATTCTTTTAAATAAACTAGTGTTTATTTTTTTTTAACTCTTAGTTGATGATCAATGTTAAATAGGTTAAGGTTTAATATTGATTGAGTTAAGGAAAATAATAAAAATCGAGAAAAAATTAGGCTTGATAGTTTGGTAACTCTAATAGGAAAGGTCAAGAAGGTTATCTATCTAACTTTTCAAATTTAGAATTAATTTTTGAAATCACCTTACTAAATATAATTTATTTATTTGTTCTTTTTTTTTATATGTAGTTGCACTAATGTTTCTTGTCGAGTTAAATTTATTTATGTTTTTTATTATGGGGGGGATTTACCTTATGTACCATAATTGTATGGTAGAAATGGTCAAACTTGGACCGTATTAGGACCTTAGGATAGGGAGGCTATTATGTAGGCTTTGGGTGTTGTGGTGTAAGTATTGCTTGGGGTTGGTTAAGTTACCCCCACTTAAGCTTAATGTGACTAATGAAAGTGTTTTTTAAAAACAAGTGAGGTCACATAAGCTTAAGGACCTTTAAAATCTACCATTTATGCATACACTACATTTAGAACTGATAAATAATCAAGCGAGTTGAAAATGAAAGAAAGAAAAGAAATGATAGCTCAGAGATTCTTTAATTTCCCTTATAATTTCACCATGTTGTAAATATAGAGTTGATGTAAATAGCTTTCATTTTTGTTTAATACTTCATGGTGAATAGTGGTTTTTTAACTTTGTAACAACATTTTCTTTGTAATTTAACCCAAAAAATGGCCTACTTATCTAACTCCATCCATTTTAGAGAAACGTTCGTCAATAAGCTCGCCAACCTCAAGCTTGCTCCAGACTAGTGGCTTTAACACTTTAACCTAAGGGAGTAGGAGATCATCACTAGCAAGATCAGGCCCATTTTATCACTTCTCAAGGTAAAGATTGAGATTAACTTGATTAAGGCCTTCACTAACTTTTGGGAACCAGAGGAGATAGCTTTTCTAGTTGGGCATCATTTAATTAGTCCAACACTTGAAGAGTACACCTAATTACTTTAATCCCCTTTCCTTAGAGGATATATACACTCCAAATTTGGAAATCGACCTAGTAAATGCATTTTCAAGATTCTTAGGGGTTAAAAAGGCTAAAGTAAATAAGGCCTTGAGGAGTTGCAATGGAAATTGCATCAAATTGGAAGACTTGAAATCCTTGTTTACCATTAAGCCTAGTTCCAGCAAATAGGCCGTCTTCTGCGGCAATCCCAAAGACTGAGGATAGAACAGAATGAAGGCTTTCATCCTAGATGCATTTGGGACTCTCTTATTCTCTAATGGAAAGCTCCTCATTTACTTTAAGGTCACAAGTTAGTAGGCCATTTCCTTGAAGGTAAATCTTACATCTTGACCCTCCTTATAGAGTAAATTAGAAGCCTAAACATCTTGAAAAAGAAGAATGATGGTCAATTAAAGACTACCATGGCATTATTAAATGTCTGGTTCATGAGCCACATGAAGTGTTTTGGGCTAGACCTAATTTGAGGAGAATTCACCTGTAGGATTGATCTGATTAATTCCTTTGTTAGCAAAGTCCATTTACCAAAAGAGAAGTCCACTTACTTCTAAGTGGAGGTCTTGTGAAATTTATAAGTTACTCAAATCTTATGGATAGTTAGGTAGAGTAACTTCAAAAGGGTAATCTTAGTTTATTAAAATTATTAAGCAATCCCCCTAGTTGGGATGAAGTGGTACATAAGCTATTACCCTAACAATATGACCAAGTAATTTAGGACAATTCAAGACATAGTCTATGGGCCTCTACTGGATATTACGACCCTAGATTACAAAGACCTTCGGCTTCTAATGCTATAAAAGATATCCAAATTCTAGGTAATCAAATAATTATGGGAAACAAGGACTGTTAGCCCTAACATTGATTTGGGAGAATGGCTACGAGAAGTGGACAAGTACAAGGTCACCAAGGAGTATTTGTATGATCAACTCCATATGGTAGAGGAGATCTAGTATTAACCACTAGAAGTTATATAGCCTACACCAACAAAAACAAACTCTAAAGTTAAGACCTACATGGACCAAGTATAAGTTATCTATGTAGAGCGTAACATGTGGGAGAAGCACTAGTGGGATCCAACAATTAGCAAAAAGGAGCACTAACCAAGTGCTAAAGAAATGTTTAGAAATAGGAGTACTTTTTGAAGTAATGTATTTTTCTTTTTAGTAATGTAAAGGAAACTCTTAAAGCTGCAAAATAATAAATAAAATTACCATCTTGCTGGTTAATTGTTGGTTCTATTTCTCTCCATCCATGTGCAATACATTCTTTTCATTCCAACTATACATTTATTCATTTATTTATTCATTTCATTTCTTTATATGTTTGCTAACTTGTTAGGAAGTAATCTAGAACCAGGTCGTAATGATAGCTTCCAAACGTCAAACCTTTTAGAGGATTCCTATTTGAAATTATTCTCAAACCAAGAAGGCTAATTAGGGAAATGATAGCACTAAGAATGACAATAGTAGTGTCAACCCTAAAGTCACTGATCTTACTAAGCTATGGTTTCACTCCTCAGAATGAATAGTGGGAAAGATTACTGATAAGTTAAGCTTCCTTGCTGATAGCATTGCTTTGTTCAGATCTATAGCACCATTGAATGAGAAAAGCTCGAAGGTTCGATATGGAAAGAATGTCGAAGCCCTACCTCTTGAAGCAGAAGAGGCTTATCCTAAAGTCAAATTAGTCTTTGAATCTTTTGAGATAGAACGGGTCTATCTAAAGGTCAACCCAACTTTTGAGCCTAACAATTATTCATTCCTAGGCAACCTAAAGCCATAAGCTGACTAAGATAGGTAGGAAGAGTTAGAGAGGTGATTGACCCAATAGATTACTGAAAAAATGAAGATGCTTAAAGGTTTTGATGGTTTTGAGTAGGTTAGTATTACAGACTTCTCTTCTTATGAATATGGAAGCTTTCCTGAAAAGTTCAAGGTATTTGACTTTGAGAAATACAAAGGGACTGGTTACCCCAAATTATACACCATCTTGTACGTACGAAAGATGGACCAGTATGTATAATATGACTAGCTCATGGTGAAAACCTTTCAGAACAGCTTGATGGGTCTTGCTTTAGCCTAGTATGCCTAACTTGATCTGAATTAGGTGAACAAATAGGAGAAGCTAGCTAGGGCATTCTTTGAATAATACAAGTTTAATGTTGAAGTGGCACCAACTATGATAGACTTAGTTACCCTTTGAAAGAGGAAAAATGAATTATTCTAGGAATATGCCCAAAGGTGGAGATCCTTAGCTGTAAGGTTATCCATTACCATGACCAAGGAAGAGTTGACTTTAGCTTTCATTTATACTCTTGAAAGGCCCTATTTTTCTCACCCGATTGGGCAAGCCCCTTTAGCTCCGCAGAAGTGGCAATCATAGGATATTAGATCGAAAATAATATCACTTTTGGTAAATTATAAGAGCCATTGGATAGAAGACAGCTTGTTGTAAAGCTTTTACTAGCAAGCCCAAAGACGCAATTGTCGGCATAGTGAATTAAAACACCAAGCCCAATACCTGGTTTTTTTTTTAGAACAAATCCTCCACCAGTTCAATAATAGTTCCAAAGCCAACCTCAAGTTAATAAGGCCCCAAAATAGTTCACTAAGATATTAGTTCCCCTAAGCTAAGTCCTTAAAAAGTTGAAGAAAGATAATTTGATCCATTTGAGCTTCTTAGTAAAAGATATAAGGTAAAGGTTTTTTTTTTATTTTTTTTATCTTAATGCAGAATATTAGTATGGGGCATTCAACAAACTTATGATAGAGATTTAAAAATAAAATTCAAGACATAATTGATGAAGGCTCAATCTAGCTTAACTTTATGGAAGCCTCAGTTCCAAATGTTAACAACAACCTTCTGCCTAATCATAGCCCCATCATTAATATGATATTTTCAGACCCAGCCATTAACATGATTGGTTCCAAATGAGAGCCCAAGGTCTATAGATTCTATAAATAGGAAGAGAAGCAAGCTTTAAAGACCAAAAGGTAGATCTTCCATGTACCCTTAGCCCCTGAAAGTTATAAAATTGCCCCTCTTAACTACCAAGTAGTAAATCAAGGGCAATTTAGTGCATTTGTAGGAGGGATTACTTGCTTTAGTAGATTCTATGATCCAAGAGAAGACCTTAATAAGAAGAGTGTACCGGAAGAATTAAGCAACAAACTAGCTGAAAACGAGGAAGGATTATTTACCTTAATTAAGATGATTAAGTCAAGTGAGTACAAAATAATGGACCAGTTCAGTAAGATTTTAGCACGAATATCTCTTATGAGTCTGTTGATGACATCTAAGTCACATCGGGAAGCTCTATTCCGAACTCTGAGGGAGGTTAAGGTCCTTTATGAAATGTCAGTTGAAAAGATGGGATCAATGACTAATTTTATCCTTACTATGGATCAGATTTCCTTCTCCATTAAAGAACTAGGTAAGGAAGGTAATCAACACATTAAGCCTCTCTTCATAATGGTGAGGGTGAACAATATAATCATAACTATAGTCCTTATTGACAATGGGTCACCATTAAATGTTAGCCCTCTTGCAACCTTAGATTTATTGGGTATCGAGTAATTAAACTAAGTTTAGAAACAATTACCACTTTTGATGGATCCAGGAGAGAAATTATTGGGGAGATCGACTTACCAATTGACATTAGCCTACAGACTTTCAACATTCGATTCTAAGTCCTTTACATCTCGAGCACTTTTAACCTCTTATTGGGAAGACCTTGTATTCATTTAGTAAGGGCCATACCTTCAAGTTTACATCAGAAGGTCAAGTTCATCTCAAATAGCCATGTCATAACAATTCTGAGTGACTGGGATTATGAAATATATAAAGAAATGGCCATATTCTACATTAGCATTGAGGAGCAAGAAGACTTCAAGCTTTAGATGTTTGAGGAGGTATACATGATTACTAATCAAAGGACGGATGAGAGGCCAAAATTTAAAGAAGGATAGGTTAGTACTTATGGGCTTGGTTACATTCCAATTCTGATGGAAGAGTTGTGAAACGAGCAAGTGAGGGGCAAGAGAGGTGATAACACCTGAATAACTAGTTCTCCATTCCTATGAATAATGATAAGTCTTCTCTAAAGTAAAGGGTAAATCATGGTTTAGTATTTTCTTGAGTTTTGTAACGATTACCTTTTCTTTACAATATTATGTTTGAGAGAACTTTCTAATCTAACAAAAGATCAGTTTCCATTCTCTTCATTATACTTCACTCTTTCTTTACTTACACTTTTTCTTTGCACACTTTTGACCTAGATTCTGAATAAAGGCCAGGGATACCTTGTGTAGATAAGTGATGAAAATATTGATATTACTTCTAGCCTTACTGGGTTAGTCAGTAGGGGTGATGTTAATGACTACAGTGATATACAAGAGAGCTGGAAAAGACATGAAATGAGTAGAATTTCCGTTGATCAGCCAACTAAGACAATTAACGTTGGGACTGATGACAGCCCCAAGAATTTGAAGATTGGAGGGAACTTGAGAGAAGAGTAGAAGGCGGAAATAATCGAACTATTGCATGAATATTAGGACGTGTTTGCATGCTCTTATGAAGATATTCTCGGGTTAGATCCATCGATTGTGGTCCATTGCTTACTCATACATGAAGATATCAAATCTAAGAAGCATAAGCTAAGGATGTCACAAACTGAGGACGGCCTAGTCGTGGCAGACGTCGTATACTGTACGAAAAACCCCTGATTGGTTACTGATATCAGGCAAATGCACCTATTAGTTTTAATATAGCGGATGTGAGTCCGAGTCGATCCCTCAGAGATTTCGAGTACTAATATTAACCTTATCTTTATTATCTAACCAGAAAATTATGAAAGTTTGAATTAATTAAAAATACTAAAATTAACAAACTAACTTAATTAAGCAATTGAAAAAAGCGATAACATTAAGAACGACTTCAAGAAAGTAATAACGTATTTAGGAATTATTTCCCCTAGAGTTAATCATGTGATCGCTTAAAATATATTCAATTCGGTTTCTATTATTCTTGACTGGAGGGATTCACAACTAAAGTTAATACCTTTCTCAAGCATATTAACCCTAACTCTAAATTATTTACCGGAATCTCTTCACTTAGTAATATAACTTAGAATTGCATTAATGTATAATGAATTCCCATACAAATAATTAACTTTCCGGAAGAAACATGTATCTTATCTCTAAGTATACATGTAATTCTCTCCAATTATGTAAAGATTTAATTACACATGCAATTTGTTAATCAACATGCATAATATCATATATTGATTTTCTAGAAATATCAATTAACAATTAAACAACATAATTGAATCAAGCAAAGATAGAAACTTAATTGAAAATTCTAAATCAATCCAAGAATCACATGAAACCCTAGGTTCCATAATCTTAAATATACGAATTCTAAGCCATCATACTGAATCTAAAAACGAGTTCCATAAAAAACGTAAAATAAAACATGGAAAACCCCTTTAATTGATGAACAATCTCTCTAATCTTGAAGTCGGTGTTGTTCTCGCCTTCTCCTTCTCCTTCTCCTCAAGTCTCTTGTCTTCTCTAATGTCTCTTATGTCTTGTGAAAACCTAATCTGTCCTTTTATAGTGTATCAAAAGGTTTTCGTTTTCTTTACCAGACACGACCTGGGACATGACCGTGTCCCCAGGTCGTGTAACTTTCTGCCCCTGGCCAATTTTTTCTACATGGACTGTGTAACTTCAAAACTTCATAACTTCTTCATTTGAACTCTAAATTGAGTAAAATTTGATTCCTTTTCTTCATTTTCGATCCTAGAACGCGTTCAAACCTAGAAATCAAAATTTTACTCAATTAAGTATCAATTTATTTAAAGAAAACCAAAAATGTGAGGAAAATACTATAAGATCACCATATGAAATATGTTTAAAATCAGAGTTATCAGTTACCTTTCTAATCAAGAACTCTTCACACAATATATGAGGCTCTATAACTATTAGTTTTTCAAGAACATACAAATTCACATGATATCATCACACTAACATATTTATATAAAATTTGAACTACAAAGCTTATAGTATATAGTAATTGAGTACATCTAAGTCTATAATACTAGTAAAACAAAAGTACATGAGTAAGAGTTTATATAAATTGTTCTCTCTCAATACACAAGACAGCTCGCTCTTGCCCAGGTCCCCAAGCTAACCTATGGCATCTATCAGCCAGCCTCTACGAACAGGCTATCCTGCAGCAAAAGTTTAAAGGGGTGTAAGCCTAAGCTTAGTGAGCAAAACCCTCAGCCCCACCACATGCAAGTTATAAATACATTATATTTATGCATATGAATGAATGATCAAACAGAATGCCAAACAATACATATAATTAATTAGTTCATATACATAACTCGGATTTAACGCCCTCCGAAGTTAGGGTTAGAGTATATACAACACCAATCAGATCTAGGTATTATATTAGAACTTACTTTACTATGCAACTTTATGCTCCATACTTAAATCAAATAATTATTTTATTTTTATAAAAACTGAGTTCTAGTATAATCATCAGTAGGCCCCCGCAGTCTATACTTACCCCTAAACGGAGGTCTCTAGACTTGACCTTTAACCAAGCGGTTGGCGCCTCTAACGCCTCGTATTCTCGCGAGCTAGGGTAAGGTCATTTTGTACGAGTGCACTGTACAGAACCAATAAATTAATAATAGCAACCCTCGAATGGCCTCTCTTTACCTCCGTATGATGTGATGGTCGAAATTGTATCTATGCGATGCATGTTAATGTATGTTCCAGTTTTTATTTATAAGTTGAGCATAGTTAAGTTCAAATTATGCTGTGACCATCCAATAGTACACACAATCATTTTTTATACTACCATGCAACAAACAAAGCATTATCTGTACTTAAGATAATTTTACAACTCAATACACAATATCATACACAAGCGTTTTCCCAAACCCCACACAGTAGTCAATTAACAATAACATCTAAGTTTACTATCTACAATCACAAACAAGCATGGAATCATAGGGTAAATACTTATTCGGCCATGGTGACTCGCCCTAATCGTAGTAATTGATCAGAAGATCTTTGCTCACCTCGAGATCACCTGATTATTATGATATGATAATGCTAGTAAATAATTAATTAACTAATAATTTTAAATATCTATTTACCTAATTCTACTTAAATTACTATCAATTTTTTTTATCCGGTTAGATTTTATTATTAATCGTATATAATTTTTTCGCTTTATTTATGATATTTATGAATTTATAGTTGTTTTTCATAGTTTTTAGACGTATGTTCACATGGTGATATCCATTTTGGATGTTAAGACCCGTGTCTTATGATATGAACTAAATGTATAGAAATTTTAACTATGGAAACTTAATTACTCTTATTACTTATATTTATATCTTTTGTTTATACTTAATGATTTAGTTAACCTTTAAATTCTTATGCTTAGAGAATTTTACTTTGCTATTACTAATTCATGTACTTAATTAAGTATAATCCAATTTAGAAAGTGTATTAGGGTTTACTAATTTAGGTACCTAATTATTATACAGTCTTCTTATTTCTTATTTTATAAACCTATGCTTATGTCATTGCTTACATTATCAATTTTTTATATCATTGCTTATGTCATGGCTTATGTTATCATGTGATTATATCATTACTTGCATCATCCTTTGCTTACCTAAGCCTTATCTCATGATTATGTGTTTTATGTACACTTATACATAATGTACATATACTTATTCTTTTCCTCTACTTATATGTATACTAGTATATTTAAACATATACTTATACTTATATCATATTTGTACTTGTACATATACCCATATACCTATACGGTCATATACGTATTTTTATACAAATTTCATATGCCTAATTTTTCTCTTAAGAAAATCTTCCTAGTTTCATTCTTTTATGTTTTTAAGTGTGTATCTAGTATAGTACATGTATGTATAGTTAGGATTTGTCTTAATTTAGGTTATGTACATGGTAAATACTCATGTACAAAGATCCCCATACTTGTATTCTTTTAATTTATCCTTATGTACACATACTTAAGAGCATATACACATGTATTTCTTTCCTCTTCTTCATGATTCCTATTTTCTTATACTTAAAGATGGGAACGTTATGTCCTATTCTTCAAGATCACATATCACATATATCTACTTATCTAATTTACCTAATTACCTAACTAATGAGTAATATAAAGCAACATAAAGTAACTTAATTACATACCTTAGTTTGTGTTGGAATTATAGAAACAAGGAGGAAAGTGTTGAAAGTCAAAGGGAAGAAGAAGGGTCACAGCATGGAGAGGGCTTTTGCTTTGTTTCTTTTTGTTTTGTTTTGATTATGGAAGAAAGGAAATGGTGGGGTCTAGAAGAGGAAATGAATGAAGGAAATGGTGGGGTCTAGAAGAGGAAATGAATGAACAGCAATTAAGAGGAGGGAGAAAAGAAAAACCAATAGAAAAGAAAAGAAATCATTAGATGCTAAGATATTTTTCTTATGCATTAGTGTCTTTTGTTGACTTTTCTAATTGTTGACTTTAGTCAATATGTGTTGACTTAGTCAACTTTCCTTAAGCACATGCCATTTGTACACATAATGTAGTAATTAAGGAAAATTAAGGGAAAAATTAAGGAAATGAGGTATTTGGTGAATTGATTAGTAAAAATAGATGATGAGGTCTTACTTTAGGTATTTATAACCTATATACATCATTTGGTAAACTACTTAGTGTAACTAGTATGAAAAGTACTAATTAGGGTATTAAGGTTCACTACATTTAGCCTGATCTTCAACTATACCCCTAACTCTATATAATAATATCTTAATCATATACTTAAGAGATAAATGTAATCTATGACTTATTATCTTAGTTTCTAAAGGACTACTTGAGGATTCAAAACATATATGCATGAGTGAAAGTCATCTCTAACCTTTTACTAATGATTTAGCAAAAATGAGGGTTATATTATCAATTAAGGTTTTATGGTATATTACAATGAATTAGTGCACATATGTCTTTAAGGTAATCATTTTAAGGTTTCTATCACTTTTGAATGAAATATTTAGTGTTTACATACATTTAGGGTAGAATAGTTTCTTACACGATTGATTAGTTCTTTTAGGGTTTGACTTTCATTAATCTTGTCAACTCTTAAATTGTCTAACATAATTGAGTCTATTTCAAAAGCTGAATAAAAAATTTTAGGGCTTTACAAAGGAGATTCTGACCAAATATCTTGTTGAAAATTAAAGAAGTCAAAAAGCTACTGGAGGTTGGTTTTATTAAAGTGTTTGATTATCTTGAGTAGGTAGCCAACATCATTCCAGCGATGAAGAAGAATGAAAATGTTAGAGTGTACATAGATTTTCGAGACCTTAATCTAGCAACACCTAAAGATAACTTCCCTTTGCCCTATATTAATGTCTTGGTGCATAATAAAACTCAGAACCATCTCTTCTCCTTCATGGATGGACTCTTTAGATATAATCAGATCCGAATGTCTGAAGGAGATAAAGCTAAAACAACTTTCATTATAACTTGGAGCATATTTTGCTACAAAGTAATGCCTTTTGGGTTGAAAAAATGTTGGGGCAACTTACCAAAAAGAAATGGTCGCAATCTTTCACGACATGATGTACAAAGAGCTTGATATATATATTGATGATATGATTGCAAAATCCAAAGAGGGGGGAAATCATATGGATAACTTAAGGAGATTATTTGATAGGTTGAGAAATTCCAATTGAAGCTAAACCCAAAGAAGTATACCTTTAGCATAACTTTAAGGAAATTATTAGGTTTCATAATCAACCAAAGGGGCATCGAAGTGGATCTTAATAAAGTTAAAGCAATAGTTGACTTACCCCCTCCATACACACTTAAAGAAATCAAAGGCTTATTGGGTTACTTAAACTACTTAGCCTGGTTCATATCTCAACTTATAGATAAATGCCATCCCTTGTTTAAGTTGTTGAAAAAGAATGCCAAGATAAATTGGGATGAAGAATGTAAGGAAGCTTTCATAAAAATCAAGGTATACCTTATGAACCCTCCAATTTTGGTACCTCCTAAACCTGTGAAGCCATTGTTTCTGTACCTTACAATATTATTAGAAACTATGGGGTGTATGCTTGGTTAAAAAGATAAGAAAAGAAAAGAGTGGGCCACATACTACCTGAGTAAAAAGTTTATAGAAGGGGATAAGAAGTACTTAGAAATTGAAAGAATGTGTTGTGCTTTAGTCCAGGTAATGCATTGTCTTAGACAATACACGCTCTATTACTAGATTGAATTGCTGACACAACATGTCCCCTTGAAGTACTTAGTGAAAAAGCTGACCTTGATTGGTAGAATATTAAGGTGGCAAATGTTACTATCAGAGTTCAACATTATGTATGTGAACTAGAATTCAGTTAAGGGTTAAGTCCTAGTAGAGAATCCCTCCGAAGATACCCCTCAAGAGCTATAAGTTAGGTTCCCTAATGAAGATATCTTAATAGCTGAAGGAAGTTTTGATGAATAAAAAGACAATAAGCCCCCAAAATGGAAGATGTTCTTTGATGGAATTAGGGCAATTTTAATATCCCCTAAAGGTACGTAGTTCCCTATAGTTGTAAGGCTTGTTTTCTGATACACTAACAATATCACTGAATATGAGACATGCATCATGGGACTCAAAATGGCCTTAGATAAGGACATACAGGAATTAGAAGTGTATGGGGATTCTTCACTCATTATTAGCTAAGCTAGGAGGGAATACAAAACAAAGGATCCTAAACCAGTACCTTATCATTGACACTTGATTGAATTAATGGAGAAGTTTGAAGAAATGACTTTCACTCACATACCGAGGACACAAAATCAACTTGCTGATGCATTAGTCACTCTAGCATCTATGATCCAATTATCTAGTGGAGTCAAAATTCAACTGCTTACAATTGAAGTTAAAGAAAAGCTTACCTTCTGTTTAATAATTGAAGGTGCATATGATGAAAAGCCTTGGTACCATGACATTAATATGTTCCTACAACAAGGTACATACCCTAAGGAAGCTAAGAAAAATGATAGAAAGATGACAAGAGATTAGCTACCCAATTCTTAGTAAGTGAGTCCATCTTGTATTGACAATCTTCTGATGGAACACTTCTAAGGTGTGTGGATGACAAAGAGGCCAAGGTTTTGACGAAAAAAGTACATGAAAGAATATGTGGACCCTATATGAATGGTTACATGCTTGGCAAGAAAATTGTGAGGCTTAGATATTACTGGTCAACAATGGAAGGAGATTACATCAAACATGTCAAGCATTATCACTTATGCCAAGTTTATGCAAACAAAATAAATGCCTCGCTCTAAGGATTGCATGCACTCTTTATGCCATGGCCATTTTCAATATGGGGTATAGACATCATTGGCCTGGTTATTCCAAAGGCATCTAATAGGCATTGCTTCATACTGGTTGCCATTGACTATTTCAGTAAGTGGGTTGAAGCTTCATCCTATTCAAGTATTACTAAAGGGGTAGTGGTTAAGTTCATCAAGAGAGATATCTTAGCTCAATATAGGGCTCCGAAAACTATCATCACCAACAATGACACAAATCTCAACAACAAGCTTATGCTAGAGTTGTGCTAACAGTTCATGATCATCCACATAAACTCTACACCTTATCGACCCTAAATGAATGGGGCTGTTGAAGCAGCTAACAAAAATCTCTAAGGATAATTGAAAAGATGGTAGTTACATATAAGGATTGGAATGAGATGTTTCTGTTTGTACTCATAGCTTATCAAACTTCCATCAAAACATCGATAGGGGCAACACTTTACTCCTTAGTATACGGTACTAAAGTGGTATTACCAGTGGAAGTTGAGATCTTGTCTCTCAGAGTGTTATCAAAAACTCAGTTGGATGAGGCTGATTAGGTAAAGAAATGCATCTATTAGTTGGACTAGATTAATGAGAAAAGATTGATAGCCCTGTATCATAATCAATCTTGCCAATAAAGAATGGCTTGAGCTTTTGACAAAAGAGTACAGCCTTCAAACTTCAAAGAGGATCATATGGTGTTGAGAAAAGCTCTCCTTAACACACAAGAATCTAGAGGAAAATTTGCTCCCAATTATGGGGGCTCTTATATTGTGAAGTAAGTATTACTAAGAAGGGATTTACTTTTGTCTTAGATGGATGGTTTAAAATTGAGAGACCCTGTAAATGCTAATGTTGTAAAGTTGTATTACCTATGAAAGTTAACCAAAATTATTAGTCAAAACATGAAATTGCTAGTTGTCTTAAATGTTATTATGGTCTAATTTTCATCTTCTACAAGCAAAGTTGGTATCCTTGGTAGTTGTTGGTATTGGAATCACCTCCATCCCTTTTTTTACTCCATCAAACAGTCTAATTCCTTTACTCCATTTAAATGAACCCATACACTAAAAATTCAGGAAAATATGAAAGTGAGATATAGAACATGGGTAAATAACAAAACTCTTTTAAATACTTTATTACAAGGTGATACTCCTTGATGGATAGTTTTATTGTCTATTTTTCATGGAAAGAAATCCAGGTAGGTAAATACTTCATGGAAAACTCAATTTAGAAAAGTCTAAAATGCAACCGATGGATGAAGAAAAATAGTGGATGGCATTCTGTATCAGGCTAATTCTTGTGACTTCTCAAAAGGGCCAATAGAGTTTTAGGTTTCGTGCTCAGACTGGTTAGGTTAATGATAGAAAACAAGAGTAGAACCCATTTCAAAGAATGATTTAGCTGGTTTTGATAGGACTTTTTCAAAGAAAGGTTTGATGGTTTGGGTGCTATCAATAGAACTAGGTAAGTACTTTTATACAATGTTAGCATACTGGTTTCAAATGTTGCATTTGCATCTAACCTTTGGTAGTGACTAGTGTTCGGGATATTTTCCTTCTTCTTAACAACCTTTTGGTGTTTCTAATTGATTCATAGGACTTTGTCTTAAGTCTCTATATAAGGTTCTTAGCTAACCTATTGGGCGCTTACTCGTTGTTCCATCTTTAGGGTCTTAGTCAGCTCGAGGAGTGCTTTTCCCATTTAAGTAGGATAGTTAACTTAGTGGGGCATTACTAGGTTTTAACCTTTCATCTAGAGTCTTAACCAGTTTAAGGAGCGCTTTGCCTATTCACTTAGGATAGTTAGCTCAGTAGGGCATTACTAGGTTTCAACCTTTTAATTTAAGGGTCTTAGCCAATTCAATGAGTGCTTTGCCAGTTCACCTAAGATAGTCAACTTAGAGGAATACTTCCAGGTTATTCTCAAATTGATTCCAATTTAAGGTTATTAGTCCATCAAAGATGCTCTTGCCTAGGTCAGTCTGCTCATAAGGGTAGGACTAGGTTTTCATGTAGGGTCTTAGCTAGCTTAAGGAGTGCTTCACTAGTTCACCTAGGATAGTAATCTCAACAGGGTACTAATAGGTTTTAACCTTTCAATTTAGGGCCTTAGCCAACTCAAGAAGCGCTTCACTTGTTCACTTAGGTTAGTTAGCTTAGTGGAGTACTAACAGGTTTGATCTCTCACCTAAGGTCTTAGCCAGTTCAAGGAGTGCTTTTTCCATTTTCCTAGGTTAGTTAGTTTAGAAGAGTATGAATAAGCCTTAACTTATTATTTATAGTCTTAGCCAACTCAATGAGCAATTCGCCCACTCACCTAATTTAGTTGCTACAATGGGGGCAATACTAGGTTTTTAAATTCATTTAGGTTCTTATCCAGCTCGAGGGGCATTTTGCCCACTCACGTAGGTTAGTTAGCTCAGTGGGGCACTTCCAGATTCATTTAGGGCCTTAGTTACCTTAATGAATGCTTTTCCCACTAACCTAAGTTAGTCAACTCAAAGGAGTACAACTAGGTTTACAATTTAGGGTCATAGCTAACTCAAGGAGTTCTTTATTCACTTACCTAAGTTAATCAACTCAGAGGATCACAATCGGGTTTCCAATTTAAGGTCTTAGCTAGCTCTAGGAATGCTTTGCCAATTTACCTAAGGTAGGACTGGGTTTTTAAATTCTTTTAAGGTTCTTGCCAACCTATAGAGGCATTACCCCCTTTTAGTTTCTTTGCTAGGTCTTAGAATACCTCCTTTCTCTTTTATCTTTCTATTGTTCATCAAATCTCTAGTGGACTAAGCTTAACTAAGATAACTATCTAGTTGTAGCGCTTTTTAGGACAAATCCATCCCTTGGGCAAAAACAGTGTTTTTTTTTTTGTGACAAAGTTTTACTGAAACTCCACCATAAAGAGGGATAGCTGTAGATACCTTAATGCTACCCACCCTACCACTCCTTGTGCCCCACCCTATCCCCAACCTTTTATTTTTATTTTTATTTACAAAAAAAAATTAAATAAGGTAAGGGGTTCAAATTTTTTTTTAAAGAGCAAAACAAAAAAAAAAGTTATTTCTATTTTAGGTTAGCATAGCATGTTTTCATTTATTTGATTTATTTATTAATTATTATAAAGTAAAAAAAAAAAAAGAATTGTATTGGGTTAGACCGGGTTTAAACCGGGTCTATACATTTAGGAATTAAGGTCGAAGCCCTGAACTTGGAGCCCACGTGCTTACCTTATTTTTTTTAACACAACGTATGTAGCTCATTAGGTAAGCAAGTAAGTCATGTGACTGGTACATGACGCACCTATTTCCATTGCTTTTTGTCATTTTCTCCTCAACTAGTGCATTTTCCCTAGTTAGCCCCTTTAGAAAAAGACTTAATGGCTCATGTTTGAGCTACCTTTCTGAGTATTTACTATGTGATTCCATCTAAATTAATGATGGAATTGTGTAGAACGCATAGCCTATCTTGTATTTGACCTAAGATTTTGTCCAAAAAACATTCATTTGGTGGGTTAAATTCGAGATAAAAAATTGAAAAAAATTTAATGTACAACATTGATACGAGCTTAATTCATGTTCCATTGACGAGAATCGAAGCTTTTGATTGTTGTTTTAAGCAAGTTTGAAGACTCTTAACTATTTCTCGACCATCCATTTCATTCAAAATTATCGATTTGCATTGAAATTCATCAATACCCATTAATTGGAGAAAATGAAAATTTACTCTATTTCTCAACTTTCTAAGCTTAACAAAGGTTAAAGGAGTATAAAAAGGGGTTGAAGTATCCTTCTCAATAACCAAGAAATAATCAAATCACTCATATTTAAGCTCAATCTCTAATTTCTCTCTCTAGCATAAATTATCTCTCTCTCTCTCTCTCTACTGTAGCACCCTTCATAGTGTTTTTCGACGAGAATCACGCCTACCTTCCACTTTTCTTTTCTCGAAAACACCTATCCTTACCATCCTTGCACACCCATCAATCATCATTGAGCTTCAACCAACACCACTACTGCTGCCTAACTTAAACGAACCACTAAACCACCACCATTCACTAAGGCATTGAAACTACTCCCCCCTAGTCTAATCCAATACACATAAAACTTACATCACCTTCTCGGTTTGGTGCTCATTTAGTCCTAAAGAACCCTACACTACTATTGGCCTCATTCAACGACCCATAACTCTAGCTTGACCTAAGTCTAATTGACCTTAAGTTTGACTAAAGTCTGCTTGAACCACTTCAGTCGACCCGACTCAATTACTGTCCTTGGTTTGACCCTTTCTTTTCTTATTTGGCTTTATATATATATATATATATTTTTTTTTCACATTATACTTGTAATAAAAAAAAAAAGAAAAAGAAAAGAAGAAAAGAAAAAGGAAAAAAAGAATGGATTAGTTTGTTTTTTTTTTATTATCATTATGTTTTATTTCTATCCCCATTCAAAAGTTAAATAATAAAATAGAATAAAATAAAATAAAAAGAAAAAAAAATGAAAACACTTTTATCACTTAGAAAATCATTTTTCAATAAAAAAAATGATATGAACCTTTTTAAAGTTAGGACTTCTTAAAATTTTCCACAAATAAATATTTGAAAATTTAAGACACTTTATAGCACCTTTTCTATAATGAAAATAAAATGGAAAAAGAACTTATAGTTGATTGTTTCTAGAATTAAAATCAACCAACAAATCAAAATTTTATAAGAAAGAATTGCGTATGTTTGATCTTAAATAGCGGCTGTGTAGGTACCTCTCAGGCGACTAAAAAATGAAAAAAAAATTAGTTTTTTTCACTTTTAGCTCAAATTACTCAATTTAGTAAAAATAAAAAAAATGTAATTTATTTAATGTCAATTTTTAATAGGTGATTTCAAGAAATTAAATATAAATTGGGAAAGTTTATAGTACCTATAAAGGTTTAAAGAACTTAACTCTCACACTTGAATCCTTGGTTTTTTCGAAACTCTTTTTTTCCCAAAAAATTAGTTTTCCCACATAAACTGGTGTCTAAATCAAAACTAAGAATTTAGTTTTGACTTAAACCATTTCCCAACCCTGATCAAATGGTGATGCCAAAATTTTGTAAAATTCTTTAAAAAAGAAACATTTTCTTTAACTATTAGTCGATGATCAATATTAAACGAGTTAAGGTTTAATATTGATTGGGTTGAAGAAAGTTATAAAAATGGGGAAAAAATCAGACTTGGCAATGACGGTATAAACTGTATCTTATATATATATATATACATGCACACATACATATACACATACATGCATATATGTTTCTAATATTAGAATGTACATGTACTACATAAATATAGTAAAACAATATTAAACTATATTCCATAACATGTTATTATGTATATTATACGATTATGCGAATGCATTAGTCATCCACATGAATATACAAACAACCATGTACGATATATGTTCTATAAATATATAGATAGCTGGTCCATGTAAATATGTATACATCCACATGTTAACATACGATTAAAGTATGTAATTATTATTATAAGCTATAAATGTCTCTTAATGTATGGTATCTCATAACAAACTTATAAGCCTATTCTTTTATAAAAACTTGTGACATGTCTATCTTTCTTAACATTTGACGACAATCGAATTCTTTGGACTATGATATATATATATATATATATATCAAACTTATCATAATTAAATAAGTATAATGATCAATTTTATGAAGTTATTGTAAATTAGAATGAATAAGATAGATTAATATTTTCACAAGTTTTATGAATCATAAAACTTTGTTGCATCTTGTAGGAAGTTTGTTATGATGTGAACTGTAACAATATAAGGAACACTAAAAACAAACAAGTGATGAAAAGGATATGGCTACCGGAAGTTAATGGTGTACCAAGCTTATTGGCTTAAGAGACAACTAAGGTAGGTGACAATCCTTTACTTTGTTGTTCAATGTTTACAAGGTAGCAAAAAATATAGACCACTTGCCTATTTGTTGTGTGTAGCCATAAGATACACTTAAGTGTATCATATGGATTGGAGTTATTATGCTTCGAATCAATATGGTTTATGATAAACCTTTACGTAGCATGTAATAGTTCTTGACTTTCTTACTTCTAATAATGGATTGGGATTTGTCAAAAAATGTAACTCGATTGACCATGGTGATGCGATTGTACTAGGTTGATGAGAGTGTTTGCTTTATATGATGATTGACTGTATTATGCATGTGATTTGGTAAATCTTGTATGATAATGAGTAAATTCTGAAATGACTTGGCTTTGTACAAAAGTTTTGATTTCTATATTATGACATATGTACAATTGTAATATGTGACTATTGGGCTAAAAGCTAGGCTTGGTTAACCTGGAAACTATACTTAGTAGAAATTGTACGTAGCTTGGTTGATTTAAAGCCCATACTTAGTTAGGCTAAATATGTTGTTTGAATGCATTCATGGTATAACACGAAATGGACCTACGGGCCAAGCTTTCTTAACTTGAGATATTGCTAGGCTAGGTTTTGAGCATATAGATTTGCATTTTTTAATCTATTCTAACCATAAAGTGTGGTTCAACTAGGCCAGCTAGATACTGGGTTCTGGCACCTCCTTATTGCCCTAAGTTCCTGGTTATTGCATTGCTCAATTTATTTTAGCCATGAACTATGGTTCAATTAGGCTAGCTAAATGCTGGGTTATGGCAGCTCCTTGTTACCTTAGGTTCCTGAACAATATATCCATATGCTTAGTTATGTCAACTAACCGGATGAGTAAATTGGAAGGGCATAGGATATCGGTACCAATGCAAGTCATGTGCATTAGTATGGCATCCGTATGAGGCATGAATCATTATGCATGTGCTTGATAATAGTTTGATAACTTGAATGTATTATAATGTTGACGATGTTGGAATTATCAAATATAAGATATGTATGACTTGTTATGATTTACAATATTCTATTGCTATGCTTTCCGCATTTAGTTTTATACTCACTTGGCTTAAAACTTGAGCTAAGGGGTTAGCTTATCAAACCTTAGGTATTGAAGATAAAAAAAAAAAAAAGGCTAGGACTTTGAGGTTAGGCTAGGTAAAAGAGAAAGTGACTAGCTACAAAGTTTTAGCTCAAGTGCTTAGAAGCAAGTTTGCAAGAAGGTCGTTGTGCTACTTTTAGGTTTCAAATGTTAGGGTTTTGAATGTAAAAGTTTATTATCCTAGTTGGATTTTGAGTTGAAAAGTGAAGTGAAATGTCATAATTTTAATGAGACCCATATTTTATGAAGTTTCACTGTGTTATTTTACATTAATTGAAAGAAATTTTATTGGAAATTCGCATAATAGAGTTTGGGTTAATAGATTTGTTGTTGTTTTAGCCTTATCCGTAAATTGGGGATGACATAATGAACCATCTCTTAAGCATCGAGTGTTAAGAAAAGGCATAAGTAGGTGCCTTGAGAGATAAGGCATTACAAAGACCATACTCAATATCTTAACAACATGATCTCACTACTTCATTAGAAGCACATCAGAAGCCTACGCCTTTATTATTAGTGTTAATTGTTATATGTTTTTTTCTTACATTTACTTTTAATTGCATTGACCTAGCACATTGGTCGGTTAGCATAATACATTTTGAAAATTCGTCATTTTCATTAATGTTCCATATTGTGGTTGGTTTTTGGTGCCATTGCTAGGGAGAAGGCAATTGCTTTAATATTAGATACACCAAAGATTTTGAGACTAAGCCTTGCTCATAGTTATAGTTGTTAGTTATAGTCGGTAGCTTAGTGCAGTTTTTGTTAATTTTAGGTAGTTTAGTCGTTAAAGTTCTGATCTTTATTTACTTTCTTGTGCAGTAGAGCTAATTTTGCCATTTACTTTTTAATTTGAGTTACTTTGAATATAAAGTTTGAAACTTTATTGCTAAATTTATTGGTTAAAAGTTGAATTGTCCCTTGTCGATCTATTGTCCATCTAAGAGAGGTGTTGTTTAGATATTTTCATTAATATCTATAGGTTGTAGTTTGGTGGTTCGATTGGAATTAAAAGGAGTAGAATTTAAGAAAATAGATATGGGTGACTATAGAACATTATGGGACCATTTGATTTCATCTAATTGAGATGTAAACCAATTCTTAATCTACCTAAAATTCAATTAGAGAACTTTAAGCTTAACCTTGAGCTACTTAGGTTCGTATAAGATAGACAATTCGAGGGACAAACATATAATAATCCTAATGAGCACATTTAATACTTTCTTTAGTTATGCTTTACTATAGAATATCAAGGAGTTTTGGAGGATGCATTGATGTTATAGTTTTTCCCATTTAACCTACAAAGTGGTGCAAGGAGTTCATATCATGGATTAAAGGGATAAGGTATCAATACTTGGGAGGACTTGGCTTCTTGGTTTGTAGCATACATTTTTCCACTAGCGAAAGTCACTATTCTTAGGATGTGAATATTGACATTTGCACAAAAGGAAGGAGAACCCTTTAGTGAAGCTTGAGAAAGATTTAGAGGGTTGTTGTGGTAACATCCTTGTCGTAGATACCTTAAATGGCATCGACTCTAGATATTTTATCATGGTTTAAATCCCCAAGATGGATTACTAGTAGACACTAAAATTGGAGGTAGCCTATTGGGGAAAACAAAGGATGAAGTATATGATCTAATAGAAGTAATGGCATATAATGATAGGAATTGAAGAGTTCATGCTCATGTAAGGGAAATTGGTAAGGAGCCAACTGAAAGTGAAGTAGAATGACTAAAGGAGCTAGTGGCGAGATTATTTGAGCAACTCAACGAGCATAAGAGAATTGCTTATGTATATACACAAGAAGTTGAGCTGATTAGGGTTTGTACTGAATGTAAGATCACTTGTGACCGGTAAAAGTGTCTTAAACCATGACAAATAAGGACATTATGGTATAACCCAAATACTTCACCTAGGAAATCACTAAAGTGCTTAAGTAGACAATCACCAAGGTCATCTTTAGACAAGTCTGAAGGTAACTTATCAGTGAATAAATCAAGTGGTTCATTTAAGGAGCTCCTAAAGAGCAATTATAATTATGGGGTTGAACGTCGAGAGTGTGTGATTTCTTCATAAACACAATGGGGGATGTTATTGGTTAGGAAAACAACTTAAGGAGCTTATTGAAGCATTAAACTCATTTAAGGAGAATACCTTAAGAGCAAAGAACAAATAACAATCACCTGATGAAGTTGAAGGTTAAGAAGTGGAAAAGAAGTCAAATGAGCATGTTCGGAAAGAGATTATGAACCTATAGTCGAGAGTGAAAGAGAAATAGTGAGTAAAGAAAAGGAAAGGCATAGGGATGGCTCTCTTCTTAGGAATGAATCTAAAGTAAGAGTCTATACCCCATTAGTGCCCTTTTTGACTAAGTTAAAGCAACAAAAATTGGATCAATAGTGATACGGATCCATAGATGAACACATGGCTATCAATATCACATAATTAGGTGTGGGTCTAAATAGTGAGATGGTCCAAATAATAAATGGTAGTCAAAGGTTGAACAAGGGTTCTTATGCATCAATCATGGATATGACGCACCAATACCTCACATGAGCTTAAGTCGCACTTGATATTATGTACAAGTGTGGCCAGAGGTCTCTCACTATTCATCTACGCTCACAATAGACTAAATAAATGTAAACGAGAGTAAGTAAAGGATACTTAGCTTACGAAAGAAAGAAGTGTCTAAAATTCAATTGTCACTAACTAATGCGGCTATTACACTCAATAAGTATTTACATGACCCAATTAGGTAAGTCACAGGTTTACATAAATTATAAAAAGATTCCTATTAGAAAGGAAAGATATGTAATTTACAAGGGTAAAGTTGTAATTGGACAAAAGGATATTCTATTATAAAAGGATAGTACAGATGTTAGAAAATAAGGCTTATGTTAATTGTCCATTCTATGGTCCTAATGATGTTATTTGTTGAGTAGAACAAGTTTTAGGTAAATCAAGTCGGGGTTAGGTGCTTGGTAGCTTGGATATTCTAACCCGAAGAAGGATTAGTTTAAGAGGTGGCCCATTATTTGGTTGGCCTTAGTTGGTTGACTCGTAATCAAGGAAAGCTTGACCTTAGCAATATATCAAGTCGGTAATAGGCGGGTTTGGTGCTTGACCTTAGACTAATGTATTGTGAAGGGGTCAGGTTAGCACAGGTTAGTTACCTTGAGAGTCTCTTTGATGAGACATAGTGTAGAGGAATGTGGTAGGTTAAACTGGAGAAAGGATCATTCAACTCCCCTTGGATAGCTTGGCAAACCGTATGGTAAGTCCTCAAGCTTAGGTAAGTGATTGGTTTGTGACCCTTATTATCCCCTTCTGGTTGTTTGAGATTTGGAATTAAATCTAGCTTGGTAGCTCATTGCTCTTCGTTGGGAACATACAGATGGAGGTTAGCAATGTTGAAGGAGTCCATAACTCCATAATCTTTAAGTAGTTAAATCCTATAGGCATTAGGATTAATCTTTTCAAACACTTTAAATAGCTCACTGGCTTAGGGAGACAACTTGCTCTTTTTCAAACTTAGGAATCGGTCTTTAATGAGGTAGATCTAGACCAAATCACTAGGTTGAAATTCTTTATCCTTCCATCCTTGGCCTTATCTCTCGAGCTTGGTAATAGCTCAACTTAGATGTTCTATGACCTTCTGGTGCATTGCCTTGATGGCTTCGAATCTTTTTATAGCTGGTTGATCTTCATCCTAACTTATAAGGGGTATCTAGTCTAATGGGAGCTCAAGGTTGAATTAGTAGGAAACCTTAAATGGCAACATGCTTGTGGCATTATAGGTGGTCTTATTATAGGTGAACTCATTTACGAGTAGGATTAGATCCCAATCGGCCATATTCTGACCAACAACAACCTAGTGTAAAGTTGCTATAGTTCTATGACAACCTTAGTCTATCTGTTTGTTCGTGGATGGTAGGATGTACCGAATAACGATTTGGTTCCCATTCACTTCCATAATATCCTTTAGAAGTAACTCATGAATTTTAGGTCTTGATCTGAAACAATGATCCTGGGCACTTTATGAAGTTTGACAAACTCTTGTAAGAAAAGAAAAGAGATAGCCGAAGCATCATTAGTCATAGAATAGGGCACAAAGTGTACCATCTTGCTAAATTGGTCCACGACTACCATGATGGAGTCCTTCCTTTAAGACATTCTCGGCAATCATAACATAAAATCCATGCTTAGCTTAGACTATGATTTGGTTGGGATTAACAAAGGTAAATAAAGCCCTTGCTTAGCTTAGTTCTTTGCCCTTTTGCAGGTAGCACATCTTTCTAATATGTCTTGAACATCTCTCATCATCTTTGGCCAAAAGAATCTAAAGGCTAGTACCTTGTGAGTTCAATGCTTGCCAAAATGTCTAGATAATCCTCTACCATGTGCTTCATGAACCAACAATTTTTGCATTGAGCAGGTTAGGATACATGATCACTTCTTTCTAAACAAGTATTCATCTTCCTTATGATAGTCATCAAGTGTTTGACCTTCTTCACATCTAGCATAGATCAGTCCCAAGTATGGATCCTCAGTATACAAATCCCTTATCATAACAAATCCAAGTAATCTAGTCTGTAACTTGGTCAAGAACGAATGTTGTCTCTATAGGGCATTGGCCATTACACTGTTATTGTTGTTCTTATACTTTACGACATAAGAAAATCCCTCCATAAATTCTACTCACTTGGCTTATCTTTAGGACAATTTAAGCTGGCTCTTTAGATATCATAAATATTTATGATTAGTATAAATCACAAATTCTTTGGGTAATAAATAATGTTGCCAAACAGTTAGAGCTTAGAATAAGGAGTAGAACTCCTTATCATACATGGAGTAGTTGAGTGTGGCTCTCCTGAGTTTTTCACTGAAATAGACAATAGGTTGGCCCTCCTACATTAGCACAATACCTATACCTAGTCTGGAAACGTTATACTCCACTTTAAATACTTTGTCAAAGCTTGGTAGAGTTAAGATAGGGGCGGTAGTGAGCTTCTACTTACCTCTTCAAAACTCCTTCGTTCCTTCTCTCCCTACTTGAACTCCACATTTTTCTTTGATAACTTGGTGAGTGGTGCTACAATAGTATTGGAATTCTTTATAAATCAGCAATAGATTGATACTAACCCGTGAAAGCTTTGCATGTCGATTGAACAAGTTAGTATAAACCATTTGGTAGTTACTCTTATCTTTTCGTCATTAACTCTTATACCACTATTGCTCACAACAAATCCCAGAAATATCACTTCATGTTGGTAGAAGTGACATTTCTTCAAGTTAGCATAAAGCTTCTCAACTAGGAGTTATGAAAAGACAACTCAGAGGTGCTCACAGTAAGTTTCCAAATCAGGACGATAGATAAGAATATTATCGAAATACACAACAACAAACATTTCAATGAATTCTCGGAGTACATGGTTCATCAATTGTATAAATGTGCTCGAGGCATTTGATGCGCCAAATGGCATCATAAACTATTCATACAATCTATGGTGGGTTTTAAACGCGGTTTTTCACTCATTTCCTTCTTATATTCGAATTTAATGGTATCCAAATTTAAGATCAATCTTGGAGAATGCTCTTGCTCCATTCAATTCATTGAGTATCTCATCGAGCCTTAGTATAGGGTACTTGTACTTGATGGTAATGTGATTGACTGCTTGGTTATCCACACACATCCTTTATGTTCTATCTTTCTTTAGTACTAATAGAGTTGGTATAATACATGGGCTTAGAGACTTTTGCACATGCCTTTTCTTAATCAGCTCATCTACTTATCTTTGCAGCTCGATAGTTTGCTTAGGATTTAGCTTATAGGTAAGCTTGTTTGGTAGGGTAGCTCCTGGCTGTAAGTTTATTGCATGTTCAATGCCTTAGTTTAGAGGCAAACCTTTTAGTAGTTCACTTAGGAACAAGTTGGCAAACTCAATCAGTAAGGTTTTCACCTCGGTAAGTAACAATTCCTCTTTTGATCCTCTAGTCTTAAGAAACCTTTTGACTAGTAGATAGGTTGGCTACTTAAGCTCCATTTCTCTCTTCAACTTAGCTTAGGTCATTACCAAATCCTCTTTCTTTAGAAGTTGGCTCAATTGAGTCTGCATGCTTTTAACTTGTTTGGATACCATAAGGCTTAACTTTACCTTCTTGTCCTCGTGATCTAGGGAACATGTATTCTTCCTTCCATCACATATCACATTTTAGTCAAACATCTATGGCCATCCAAGAAGAACATGGGATGTACTTATGGGTAACACATCATATAGCACTTCATTTTGATAGTTTCCAATACCGATCGGCACAGTCACTTGTTTATTTACTTGTAGGGTTCCCTTGTTACTGAGTTAGTGTAATTATAAGGCATGGGGTGAGGTTTGGTTAGCAACTTCAATTATTGGACCATGAAAGCAAATGATGCATTAGTGCAGTTGCCATTATCAATAATCAATGCACATAATGACCCATTCATCTTGCAACCGATATGGAACAAATTCTCTTGCTGTTTGTCTTTTGGTGCTAAGCTCATACTCATCACTTACCTCAGTACTATGGTTGTAGGAATAAAATTACCCTCCTCACTATAGATAGTCTCTTCCTCCTCAAATAGCTTGCTTTATTCGGTATTTTTTGGCTGTTTCACTTCCTTATTAGTATTATCTACCTCAATGGTTGGCACTTCTTTACAAATCACCATGGTTCTATTTGGATATTGAGCAACCATATGTCCAAATCATTGACATTAAAAGAACTTAATCTCACTCGTCTTTCTTCCTGAGCTTCAGTCTTTCTTAAACTTCCTTAAAATCTCTTTTTCCTTTACTCAAGTAGTTCGAGCAGGTCGAACTTCAACAACTTTGCTAAGTTCTGATCGTATAGGTTCGCTTGGAACAAGTTGGCTAGTGGTAGGTTGGTTGATAAGAACTTGGAATCTTCTTATTTGGCACCTCTTGATTCTTTAGGCAGCTCGAATAGCTTCATTAAGTGAATCAATATCCATAATCTCTAAAATATTTCCAATCTTGCACTTCAACCTACTAATGAATTAGGACATAGTTTGGTCTTTAGGCTCAACAACTTCACAATGGTTCCTTAACATATGGAACTGCTTCACATAGGCGTCAACACTTGATCCTCTTTGCCTCAACTCTTGTAACCTTTTGAATGTGTCTTGCAAATAATACTTCAAAACAAATCTTCATCTCATGACTCTTTTTATTTCATCCTAATGTCTAAATTCACATTTTCGTTCTCTTCTGTAGGTAGCTTATAGATTCTTCCACTACAGGGCAATATAAACAGTAAACTCTAAAACAGTAAGTTTAAACATAGTGTTCTCAAGTACCTCATGACATTCAAACTGCTTCTCAATCTTATCTACCTAGTCTAGAAAAATTAGGGATACATCCTTAACCCTTCCACTCTAATAGCTTGAACATTCCCCTCCTTCAGCTCATAACACTCTTCTGCTTCATCACCTATTTCCTCATCGTCTTCTTCAATCTCTTCTAATGCTAGTCTACATCTAGCAACTCTACCTACTCCAATTTAGTGTAGTGGAATCTGGGCATTAGCTAGGACCTAGCGGTCATTGCCTCTCTTACGTTGTTCATTCACTCATTCTCTATAGGGATCATTTTTGGCTTATTGCCTATCTTCGTTTATGGCAGTCACTAGATTAGTTACTAAGTCAGTAAGTGTATCTAGTCAGTCATCTACAAATTGGGATGTGGAACTTTCTTATTGACCTTGGTCATTTTAAGCGTTGCTTTCTTGGTTACCTAAAGTTCCTTGAACTTTAGAATCGAACATTGTTTTCTATTACAAGAAATTAATAGTTGAAAAATAATTCAAAGTTCTTCCTACAAATTACAATGATAGAACAACACTTAACACTCCTATAGCTATTATAACCACATATGATAAATCAATCTAATACACATTTTATTTCGCGAACAAGAAATAAGGGAAAAGAGGGTATTAAATTTCTTTAGTATTAAACACTCTTCAAACACTTACAACAACTATAGATGAATTTTAGAACACACTTATAGCAATAGTAAGCTACTCATAGCACAAGGTAATATAAATTTGCTCAAACGTAACCAAACTTTGATACCAAGATGATACGGATCAGTGGATGAACACATGGCTACTAATATCACGTAACTAGGGGTGGGTCCAAATCACGAGATGGTCTGAAGAATAAATGGTAGTTGAAGGTTGAGCTAGGGTTCTTGTGTATCTATGGTGGATATGACGCACCAATGCCTCATATGAGATATTATGCACAAGTTGCACTTGATATTATGCATAAGTGTGGCTAAAAGACACTTGCTACTATTCTAGGCTCATAATGGACTAGATAAGAGTAAATGATACTTAGCTCATGAAAGAGAGAAGTGTCTAAAATTCAATTGTCACTAACTAATGTAACTATTATATTCTACAAGTATTTATATGACCCAATTAGGATAAGCCCTAGGTTTACATAAATTACAAAAAAGATTCATATTAGAAAAGAAAAGATACATAATCTATAAGGATAAAGTTATAATCGGATAAAAGGATATTCTCTCATAGAAGGATAATACGGATATTAGAAATTGGGGCACGTATCAACTATCCATTATGTGGTCCTAATGATGCTGTTTGCTAAGCAAAATAGGTTCTGGGTAGATCAAGTCAGGGTCAGGTGCTTGGTAGCTTGGATGTTCTGGATTGAAGAAGGATTGGTTCAAGAGGTGGCCCATTTTTTGGTCGGCCTCCATTGTTCAGCTCAAGATTGGGGGAAGCTCGACCTTAACAATATATCAAGTCAGTAATTTGTAAGTTTGGTGCTTGACTTTGGATTGATGTATTGTGAAGGGGTTAGGTCGACAATAGGTTGGTCACCTCAAGAGTCTCTTAATGAGATGGAGAGTAGAGTAATATGGCAGGTTAGACTAGAGAAACGATCACTCTTTAAAGTTCAACTCCTCCTAAACAACTTGATGAACTATATGAGCAAGTCTTTGAGCTTAGAAGTGAGTGATTGGTTTGTGATCCCTGTCAAACAATTTGCTAAAGTTTTAGAAGCATTCAAGCAATTACACATTAATGTACCTCTCCTTAAGGCTCTTATACAAATGTCTTCATATGCGAAATTTATGAAGGAAATCCTAACCAAGAAAAGAAAATAGTGATGCTTTATGAGGAATTCTTTGTCATCTTGCAAGTTACTTTACCAAGAAAGTTAAAGGACCTTAGAAGATTGATCATTCCCTGCATAGCAAGGGAGTTACGTAAAAGCAAGGCATCATGTGATTTAAGTGCAGGCATTAACTTAAGGCCTTTTTTCCATATTTAAAACACTTGGAATAGAAGAATGTAAGTTGACTAAAATGTCCTTCTAGCTTGTAGATCGAAGTGTGAAATACCATTGAGGGATAGCTAAAGATGTGCACATAACTGTGGGTAAATTTGTTTTCCTAGTAGATTTTGTCATGTTAGATATGGAAGCTAATAAGGATGTTTCATCAATCTTAGGGAGACCTTTTCTAACCATTGCTTAAGCAATAATTAATGTAAAGGAGGGAAAGCTTACTTTCAGTACCCTTTGATGAGGAAGTTATAATCAAAGTGCCTTAAGTAATGAAGTTACCGAAGGGGCTAGTTATTGCTATACAATGGAATTGATTGAGGTTTTGATGGAGGAATCACAAGAAGATGAATAAGGGAAGTATGATTTGGCAAATGGAGGGAGAATTTTAAATGAAGTGATAGTACAAGTGGCATTGAGGAATGCCTTGATTAGAAAGAAGACATGGTCAATGAGATAGTTGGGATTTGGTCAAGATCAATTGAACCATAGGATATTGACCTTAGGATGGACAAATTGTGACCATCCATTGAGGTTCTGCCTTAGTTGAAGTTAAATCAATCATTGAACAATCTAAAGCATGCCTTTTTAGGAAAAAAAAAACACTTTGCTTATGATAGTAGCTTTTGATTTAATAAAAGAAA
Source organism: Lumnitzera racemosa (assembly GCA_024138005.1). Classification (NCBI taxonomy): domain Eukaryota; kingdom Viridiplantae; phylum Streptophyta; class Magnoliopsida; order Myrtales; family Combretaceae; genus Lumnitzera; species Lumnitzera racemosa. The sequence continues at coordinate 40,381,914 of JAMXBC010000007.1, forward strand.
AGGAAGAGAGGTTGTTAGAGATATTAAAGGGAAAAAATGAAGCTATTGGTTGGACAATAGCAAACATACATAGCATCCACTCATTGCTATGCATACATAAGATTCTCCTCAAAGTAGAGTGTAAGCCTACTGTTTAGCTATAGAGGCAATTTAAACTTACTTTACATGAAGCAGTAAAAAATGAAGTGGTAAAACTTTTGGATGTAGGGATAATCTACCTAATTTAAATAGTAAATGGGTCAGTCCTATTGAAGTGGTCCTAAAGAAGGGAGGAATGATTATGGTGACAAATGAAAAGAATAAGTTAATCTTAATAAGGATTGTGACATGATGATGAGTATGCATTGATTACCGTAAGTTAAACAGTACCACCTAAAAGGATCACTTCCCTTTACTCTTCTTAGATAAGACGATTGAATGACTAGTAGGGTGTGAGTATTACGGTTTTTTTATATGGATATTTTGGATACAATCTAATCCCTATGGCTTCTATGGATCAAGAAAAGACTACTTTCACATGTCAATACGAGACTTTTGCATTTAGGAGAATATCATTTAGACTTTGTAATGCTCCAATAACTTTTCAATAATGCATTATGTCAATATTATTGGATATGATTGATAAGGGGATTGAGGTATTTATGAATGATATCTTTGTGTAGGGAGGTACATTTGAGAAGTGCCTTAAGAATTTAGTAGCCGTTTTGAGGTAGTGCATGGAGACTCACTTAGTGCTTAATTGGGAGAAATGTCATTTTATGGTACAAGAGGGGATTATGTTAGGATTTAAGATCTCCAAAAAAGGGAATAGAAGTGGATAAGGTGAAGGTTAAGGTCATTATTGAGCTATCCCTACCTACTAATATGAAAGGCATTTGAAGTTTCCTTGGATATGTTGGCTTATATTGCCAATTCATAAAGGATTTCCCTAAGATCTCAAAACTACTTTGTGCTTTTATTAGGAATAGATGTGTACTTTGAATTTGATTACGATTGCACAACAACATTCGAGACAATAAAGGGGGAGTTGGTAACTACACTAATTATTGTAGTTCTTGATTGGACATTACCGTTTGAACTCATGTACGATGCTAGTGATACAGCAATGGGAGTAGTCCTAGGATTTTTCAAACAATTTACTATGCAAATAGAATGCTTAATGATGCTTAGAGAAATTATGCAACCACATAAGAGGAATTGCCATGGTGTTTACATGTGATAAGTTTCAATCTTACTTGATAGGGTCTAAGGTGGTAATTTATATTGGACATGTAACCTTGCAATATCTATTGAATAAGCCAACTGTATAGCTAAGGCTCATCCATTAGGTTCTCTTAATGCAAGAATTTGATATATACATAAAAAATAGGAGGGGTAGTGAGGACCTAGTGGTAAACCATTTGTCATGAATCACGAATGGTGAAAGTGATTAGCTAATCTAAGTAAGTTTTCTAGAGCTTTATGTAGCTAGTTTGACTAAATGGCCTTGGTATTGAAACATTGTCAACTACTTCATCAGAGGGGTTGTACCATATGATATTAATTACAATCAGCAATGAAGATTTCTAAAAGATGTGTAGAATTACTCTTGGGAAGATCTATATTTGTTCAAATGTTGTGCTAATTAGGTAATCAAGTGTTGTCACAAGATATTATCACCTATACTACATGGAGCTTAGGGTAGGGTTGGGGGGTTTGTTGCATTTTGCTACATATTGCACAACTACAAAGACCTTGTAAAGCAGATTTTACAAGCTTACTATATTTGCTAACTGCAAAGCATATGTGATGAAATGTCCTAACTATTAGCAAATCGAAAATATTTCAAGGCAAAATGAAATGCTACAAGAAGGAATTTTTATTGTTGATATTTTCGATGTTTGGAGGATAGAATTTATGGAACCATTTCCCACATCTTTGTTAAACATGTTCATCTTGGTGGCAATTGATTATGTCTCAAAATGGGTGGAAGTCGTTGCTTTATCTACTGTTGAGCTTGAAATTTTCAGTTTTCTTTTATTTTCCTCAATTCAATTTATATTAAACCTTATATCCATTGGATATAAATCTTCGATTAAGAATTAAGGAAAATCTAGTTTTTTTTTTTTTTAATTTTGAAAAATTTTTAGAGTTGCTACCAAATTAGAGTTGAGTAATGGGTAGGTTAGGATCAATTAGGTGGATTGATTCTAACTTAACCACTAGTTCACGAGAAAATAATTTTATAAAAAATCGACTTTTGAAAACTAGAGATTCTTAGATTTGGGGGCTATCCTATTAAACACAAATAAATACTACTCTAACCTTCCAAATTTAAATTTACTTTTTAATATACCTTTATAGTTTGAAATAACAATTTCTATTTTACAAGTAAAGAAAAAAAAATTATGTTATTTGCAAAAAAGAATAAATAGAAAAAAACTAATTATTTACAAAGGGAGGAAAAATAATTTTTTTCGTATTTTAAGTCATTTCGTAATTGCATACAGGTACATATGTATCGGCTATATGGAATCAAATTTTTGTAATTCATTTCATGAAAATTTAAAGGTATTGATCAATTTTAATTTGGAAAAATTGTTGGATTTATGTTTTCTTTTATTACTTTATTTTTATTTAGGAAAAAAATTCTAAAAAGATCATGATCTTTTTAAGTGTTATTTATTTAAAAAATTCTAAAGGAATCCTAAAAACAGACTAAGTGCATAAGCATTTCACATTTCTTTATTTATTATTTAATTATTTTGAAGAAACAAAAAAGAAAAATAAAGAAAAAAATTGAAAAATAAAAAGAAAGTTCAAATAAATTAAAGAAAATTTTTTATTATTATTTAAGTCTCATTTTTTTTTTCTCTTTTTATGTTTTCTTATTATAAAATAAGAAATAGAAAAAAAAGGGTTGAACTAGTAGTAAGCATGAGTTTGGAGTAAGATGGAGCGTAGGTTTGGATTTGAGTTGGGATTATGTGACTCGCATATGCTTAGGCGAGAGAGGGGGGAGGGGGTGGAGGTGTGGTGTAGGGGAGGAAGATGAAGGAGGTGAAGGTGAGGGTCGATGCAAGTCATTTAAAGCATCGAAACGAAGGGGAAATAGTGGATTTGTGAGTTTTTGATTGGAGAATAGGGGTAAGTGAAGTGCTACCATGTTTAGTAGCCGTTCAAAGGCTTTTTGACGTTAAGAAGTTGGTGATGATGGTGCATGACGTTTATGGTGGTTGTTGGAGTTGAATGAGTGATGGGGTCTTACGTTTTCGAGAGTGGAGAGTTATCTGGTGGTGTTATTTTCAAGTACGGAAGCGTGGATGGGGTTTTTAAGTGGTAGCCATCGTTAGCTTAGGTTTGGGTGGTTATGGAGTTTTAGAGTGCGACGGTCGACGGGGCTTGTGGCATTGGAGAGCTTAGGCTATAGGGAGTCTAATGGTACTACTGGCTTGGTCCGAAAATAACTGGGAAGGAAGTATTTTTAAAGAGAGAAGTAGAGTTCACGGTCAAGAGAGAGAAAGCTTCAATGAGGGATTTTGCATTGTGTTTGATGCTCAAAATGAATCCTAGAATCCTTATTTATACTAATGGGACCTTGAACATGCTTGGAAAGGATTGAAAAGCATTAAATTCGAAAATCATAATAATTGGGTTTTGGCCAAATTTGATTTCGAATTCAATGCATTTTGAAGAAAATTGATGGTCAAATGCGTATCCCCATTGTTCATTTTACCTAGAAACAAACTTTTAGAAGCTTGAAATTGCATTAATGAGCTTAAGTCATGGAAGTTAGTTTTACATGAAAAATGAGTTTGTCTAATCTTTAAGTGTAAATTTGACCCAATAAATAGAGTACTACATGTTCTTTGTAATTTTACCATTAATTTGGTGAAATTGCAACGTAAAATAGATCAAAACTAGCCAAGAAGTGAGCACATTGAGTTGGGAGTTATGCAGGAAACCAAAGGGAGAAAGAAAGAGAGAGAGGGTGAAAAAAAAAAATAGAAATTTTGATGTGGTGCCAAATTGACCATGTGGCCTAATGAGTGTTTACTACCGGTCAAAGGTAGTTGAGAAATATATAAAATTACGCATTTATCTCTATTTAATTAGTGTACAATTATGTATTTCATAGTGTTTCTATTGTGAATTTTGCTTAAAAATCAAGCAAAATACATTTTTCTTGATTAATTGCATGAATAATGAGAAAAATGATCAAAATAGTACTTAAATGGCATGTATATGCTTATAGCTTTCTATTTTAACGATGTGCCATTCATTTTAATCTGAGACATGAATTGACTTCCTTCTAGGGAAAGAAATGCGTGATCTTTACTGGGACAACTGTTGTGAAATGGAAATTGCATTTGCTTGGTTACTCAAATGGAATGAACATGGAAATGGGGAAGGTGCATGAACAGATACAAGAAGCATTTCAGAGTGAGGAAGATACGCTCAACCAGAATTAATAGTAGCCCGTACACTTTCCTTGTAACAGCAACAGTAGATTTCAGCAGCAGCAGCTCCTCAGTCCAAACTCCACTTCAAGATCCTTGCAGCAGTGGCTGGCCATGGAGTTGGTATTTCAGCAGCCAAACTGACCGGATTTGAGTTTCAAATGTGATGACGAAAAGGAGCCAAGTTGAGCGCAACTAGCTTCCAACACGCCAATTGACAGCTGCATCTAAAACAGAACAGCCCCTGCAACACCCAGCCAAGCATATTTGAAGTGGCCTAACGTCATTGAAGTACAGCAGCAGCTACCTTTTTGAACAACTAAACAAGACTCGACAACAGCTGTAGCAGCTTCTCGAGCTGCAATTTTCAGCAGCAAATTCTTCAAGAACCAAGCTATGTTGAATAGCAGTTCCTTGTATCCAAGCACGAGTCAGAGGATCTGTGAGCTGCAAATTTCTACTCAATTGTAGCCGCAGTTGAGACTTCATGCCAAGCTCCAAAGTGTATCAACTTCTATACGAACCAAACCAAGACGAATCAGGCCAAGAACCAAACCAACCAGCAGAACACGACAGCCTCTACTTAAATAAGCTACCAAAAATCAACTGAGGATAGCAGTTCATTGCTCAGTTCAATTCAGGGCCGTAAAATTGAAGTTGCAGCAGTTCTAGAGCAAAAACACCTGATTGGCGCTCTCCAAACTCCACGGCAGCTCCTCATGTTCAGCAGCTTGAATCGATAACAACTCCAAACACCCGAGTTCCAAGCTATCAACACCAGTAATTTCTAGCGCCAAGCAACATTCCAAGGTTGAACAAACAACAGCAGCGCCTAAAGCATGTTCTATCATGACAGCTACTTAGTTGCAGCGGGGACTTTAAACCAAACCGACCAGCAGCTAAACCATGTTACCATTCAACTAATTCAGTTGCAGGCCGAACGATTAAAAGCTTTCCAAATGATTCGGCAGCAAGGATTGGAGCCCATCTACTTCACAAGCCAGATCATTACATGATGTGCCATGGATTTCCATAATGGACAGCAATCGAGAGCTCCATCAAAGCATAACAACTGCTGAACTTCACTCCACATGATAGTTGAAATGAACTATAGAAGAGCGCGTGAGCTTCTGTGTAACTGCTGATTTAAAAACAACCGCAGCTGAATTGGGCTACTCCACTGAACAACGGCAGCTATGTCCCAACTTCGGCAGCTTACACCAACTGAGAACAAGCAAACAACAACTTCTAAAGCTCGTAACAACAGCATGGTGTAATTCCAAGTGTAGCAGGCCGCGAGTTTTAATTGACAACTCCAATTAATTGAACATTGGCCGAACCGAGCAATTAGCAGCAGCAACACCATGCAAATAGCTAAGAATAGAGCAGCTGTACTTCTTCTCAAGTTAAGACCGAGACGGAGCTGAGCTACTGATGTTTAAATGCAGTAGACGTGACCAAGCTATGGATTTCTCTTGTGAAGCGCAATCCAACTGAGCTGTCCAAGTCCAAATGCGCAAACGCGTAAGGGCCTTATTTTGGATTTGCATAACAGAAGCAAACCTTCAGGCCCACCTCTTGTTTATCGCAAGGATGATCATAATTTTAGTTCTTACTTTCCACTATAAAGGCCAGCAGCAAGTGACAAGTTTTTCCTTTTCTTAAATTACACACGTGGAGGGCCATAAGTTTGCGATAGTTAAACTTTATTTTCGGCGACGTGAAAGGGAGTTTGAATCAAAAAATAGAGTGGGAAAAAAGGGACAGACAGCAGCTGAAGTTGACGAGGAGGATAGCGGAGGAGCTTAGAAACACAGTAGCAAAGCACAGGAGAAACGATAGAAATAGAAGGTAGTAGCATAGTAGAACAGAGTTTTATAGAGAGAAACTTTTTATTTTTTAATTTTATTATGTTTTCTTTAATTTTAAAGCACTAAAACCTGTGCTCTATTACATTTGAGGACCATCCTAGATTGTGAGATATTTTAACATATACCAATTTAAAATCGAAAGATAAAATAAAAAATACCGATGAAGTTGAATATGGATATTTTTATTCCTTCATGATTTTTACTATTTTATATCTTGATATATTCATATTGTGATATATGGTTGAGTTTATATATGTTGGTTTTGCATTGATGAATTCGATGATTTGATGTATTTTATGTATTGTTTCGATATTGATATTGAGTATTAAGGTATTTTTTTTTATTGCGTTTATCGTCTATCTAGTTAGTACTTAGCCAACATTTTTTAGTGAGATAGAGTTAAAAGGATATTTGAGAGGTTTCCAATAACTTGAATTTTTGAAAAGGCTCATTATAGATATATGCGGGTTTTAATTAAATTCATGAACTTCTACACTTAATATAGTTGGAAATATATCTCGAGTTATAAAGATATGCTTAAACCATATTTCTAATTACAATAGCAATTCTAGTGTGAGCGAATTAATATTTACCTAATAATTATAGATAAATCGTTTTGGCTGGTAGATTTATGCTATAATTAAATATAGCTACTCTGGAAAGTAGGTAAATTCTAGTAAATTTAGTTAAATTTTATTTAGTCAATTTTGAATATTGCATTAAGACATCACACCGATTCAAATGAGAATAGATTTGAAATCCCGATTTGATCCTTTTTATCTCCTAAGCTCAAAACCCTCATAGTATAGCTAGGAGATCTGGTTTAGTGCTCAATTTGTTAATTAGCATTTTTTAATTTAATTATTAATAGCTTAGTTTATGGAAAAACTTGATTAATTGAGTACCTATCACCTAGCTCCCTGTGGAATACAGCCTTGACTTGATGACCATATTACCTCTTATGACTAGATACACTTATTGGTTCTCCTTCACAACGAGTCAGAAGCACGTGCTCTAATCTGTCCTTAACACGTAGCAATAGGTTAGTAAAAGAATAAAAAAGGCACTAAGTACTTGTCATGAGAATCGAACTCAAGACCTTTCTATCCTTCTAAACTCAAGACTAATTGTTACACCAATTACATTATACCTTGAAAGTACTTCAAACAAAATGTACTTAAAAATCAAAACTAACTAGAATTTAAATTTTTCTAAGCCAAAACCAAACAAACCTTATTATTTCTAAAACCTATCTTATTTTATTAATACTTTAACTCTAAAAAATATTGTATATTTTATTATTTATATATATATTTTACTTTTCAATTTTTTCATATTTTTAATTGTTTTTTATTTTTTTTCTAGATTTTCTAATTTTTTATATTTTTCCAATTAGGACCTTTTTATTACAAAAAAAGTATATATATATATATATAACTTTTTTTTGGAGGTGGGGGGAAGGCAAAAATGGGTTATTTACGATTATTCCTCTTTATAGTGAAGTTTGAGTGTAACTTTATCATAAAAAAAAAAGAGACATCATTTTTGCCCTAAGGATAAATTTGCCTTAAAAAGAAATACAACTATTTTGCTATCCTTAACCTAATCCATTGGGGATATGTGAAGGTAAATAATAGAGACTTGAATGGAGTTAAGTTAAGAAATGGTTTTGCCTTGAAAAGTAGGTTCAATACTTAAAGATCTAAAGGTTTGATTGAGATAGGAAAATCTAGTATGCTCTAAGAGCAGGCTTATACTAGGTAGGCATGCTTTGAGTGCAACTAAAATTTAAAGAGAGCAAAAGTATTAAGATAGTGCTTTGAGAGCATGCAATTGTAAGGTTTCAAGTGAAGATAACACTTCAAGAGTATATGATTTGAAAGCTTCAAATTAAGATAGCGCTCTAAGAGCATGTGATCCTAATGTAGGGTAGCACTCTAATAAGCAAGTGACCCAAAGGTTTTAAATTAGAATAGCACTCTTAGAGCATGCAATTTGAAGGTTTTAAATCATGATGTCACTCCTAGAGTATGTGATCTAAAGATAGGGTAGTCCTTTAACAAGTAGGCAACTCGAAGGTTTTAAAATTTAGGATAGTGCTTATAGAGTAGGCAATTCGAATGTCTTCTATTAGGATAGCAACCCTCCCTTCGGGTCCCATGCTTGTAGCATTACCCTATTTTAGATCGCATGCTCTTGGAGCGTTATCTTAATATAAGACCTTCATATTGTATGCTTTAGGAATGTCATCTTAAGTTTTAAAACCTTTAAGTCGCTTGCTCGTTAGAGTACTACCATATCTTCGGATCGCATGCTCTAAGAACGCTATCCTGATTTAAAACTTCAGATTGCATGCTCTAAGAGCACTATCCTGATTTAAAACTTCGGATTGCATGATCTAAGAGCATTGTCTTAATTTAAAACCTTTGGATCGCTTGCTCATTAGAGCACTACCTTACCTTAGGATAGCATACCCTCGGAGTGCTATCTCAATTGAGGCATTCGGATCACATGTTCTTGGAGCATTATCCTGACTTAAGACCTTTGAATCGCATGCTCTTAGAGCGCTACCCTAATACTTTTCCTCTCTTTAAATTCTAGTTGCACTCAAAACATGATAGTAGGTTTTCTTATCTCGGAGCACAGTAGGTTTTCTTATCTCAATCAAACCTTTAGGTTTTTGGGTACAAAACCTGCTTTCTAAGCATAACCATTTCTTCAACGAAGGGTCATAGGCACACTTCCCTTTTTAAGGTAGCTTAACTTTGTTTAAGTTTCCATTATTTACCTTCACAAATTTACAGTAGATTAGGCCAAGGATAGATAGTTAGTTGTAGCACTTTTTATAGAAAATTTATCCTCAAAGGAAAAATGGTGTCTTTTTTTATCTTTGTGATCAGGTTTTACTCAAATTTCACCATAAAGAGGAGTAACTATAGAAATCTCATTTTTGCCCTCTCTTGTAAGGTATGTGTGTGTATGTCTATAAATATATATAAACCCCAAACAATACAAAAATACAAACAATTAGAAAATATAGGGAAAAAAAGCAATTAAAAAACAAAATATTAAAAAATAAAAGAGAGAAAAAGTGAAAAAACTGAAAGCAAAAAAAAAAATATATATACAATATTTTTTAAAGTTAGAATATTAATAAAATGGGATAGGTTTTAGAAATAATAAGGTTTAGTTGGTTTTGGCCTAAAAAAATTTAAATTCTAGTCAGTTTTGATTGTTAAGTACATTTTGTTTGCAATACTTTTAGGGCACTAGCCAAAACCTAATTAGTATAGCACTTGGTCTTGAGTTTAGAGGGAGAGAAAGGTCTTGAGTTCAATTCTCATGAGAGAAACTTAGTGCCTTTTTTATTCTTTTACTAACCTACTACTACGTGTCAAGGATAGATTGGAGCACATATTGCCTTTGACATGTGGCAGGCACTTATTGGGTTGCATGGTTAACATGGCACCACATCAGAATTTCTTTTCTTTTTTATTTCTTTCTTCTTTTCTTTTTCATTTTGACCTAAGACAAAGGTGATCATTCCTTTTTTTGGCTTACATCTCAAAGTGTATGTGGTTTATGTATAATGCTTTGGATGTAGGCACTTCTTCATTTTAAAGGAAATAATTTACTATTGTAATAATTACACTTGAATTGATGTGACTGGAGTAAGCACACATCGGTTTTAACTTTTTCTCCTGATTAATACCCTTAACCTCTTATTTACCCCGTTATAGAGTGGTTTTTGATAGGGCTTAATTTTTTAAAATACTCCATTTGAAAGGCTTAATGGGGTTGGCAGAGGATTATGTGTTTAGGACATTGAAAGGAATGGCTAACTTCATTTTGATTCATGTATCAAATGTAAGATGAACTTCCTTTAGGGAATAAGTCCGATAGCCTCATAATGATTACATTTAACTCTCAAAGTGTTTTAGGGTTAGTCTTTTTAGGATTCAACTTGCATCTCTTCATTCTAAATCTTTTAATTAATGGGATATAAAGATTTATAGGTCATGTGCCTCTACAAGCATATTGCAAACAAAGTACTTTATTTAAATCACTTATCTTTTACAAAAGGTCGTTGTGAAATTTGCACCTATTCTTTAAAGAAGTCTAGTTGGATTGCCCTTGTATGTATTAGGTCTTGAACTCTATTTTTTAGCTTCCAGTAGTTATTAGAAGAATATCCTTACAGACCCATGTGGTATTCACATTGTGCATTTGAGTTATATTTCCTTGGTTTATATCCTGGCATCGGGACTTTTTGTTGCAATAAGCCTTCCTTTCTCAATTAGTCAAAGACTTGAGATAATGAGATAAGGATTAAAGTGAACTTTCTTCTACTTGGTGGTGTTATGTACCTTTCGGTTGTAAGTGAACTCAACCACTAGTAAGTAAACATCCCAGTTAATCAAGTTTTTGTCCATTGTAGTTCGGAGCAATGATCCCAAAGTGCGATTAACCACTTCTATTTAGCCGTCAGTTTGAGGGTGATAAGAAGTACTATACAGTAGTTTAGTCCCTATCCGACACTATAAGATCCTTTAAAAATGGCTCAAGAACTTTAAGTCTCTATCAAAGACTATACTTCTTAACACGCCATGTATCTGCATAATCTCTTACAAGAAAAGAAAAGCAATAGTCGAAGCATCGTTAGTTTTGGAGTAGGGCATGAAGTGTGTCATTTCACTAAATTGATCCACAATGACCATTATAGAGTCTTTGCTTCAGATAGTTCATGGTAGTCTGAGAACAAAGTTCATGCTCAATTTAGTCTATGGTTTCATCGGGATAGACAAAGGCATTACTTTCTCTTATTCGGCTTGGCACTTGGCCTTCTTGCATATGGTACAGTTTTCAACAACTCGGTGTACATCTCTCTTCATTCTTGGCCAAAAGAATTTATCATTCAACACCTCATAGGTCCTCCTTTCTCTAAAATGTTTGCAGAGTTCTCTATAATAGGTTTCCCTAATTAGCAGCTCCCTTAGGGAATAAGTTGGCACATATAATTCTCCTCCTCAAAATAAGTAGCCATCCTCCATATAAGACTCGTCCATTATTCTTCCATCGATGCATCATGAAATTATGGGTTTGAAATGTAAATCCTCATAATATTCTTCTTTGATACTTACAAACCAAAACAGTCTGGTCTACAGTTCAGATAAAAGCTCATGTCTTCTTGAAAGAGCATCTGCAACGATATTGTTCTTTCCTTGCTTATGTTTTATTACAAGATTGAATCCATCAAGGAATTCAACCTATCTTACCTGACACCTTGATAACTTGACCTGACTTTGGAGGTATCTTAATGACTCATAGTCAGTATATATAACAAATTCTCTCGACAGTAAATAGTGCTGCCATACTTATAGTTCTTAGATCGATGCCAAGAGTACTTGTTATCATATATGGAATAGTTCAACTTTGGTCCTCTGAGCTTTTTGTTGTAGAAGACAATCGATCGGCATTCCTACGTCAGGACATTGCCTATTCTAACGCCTGATGTGTCACACTCTAGCTCAAATGCTTTCTTGAAGTCAAGCAGAACTAATACTGGGGCAGTAGTTAATTTTTCTTTTATCTTGGTAAAGCTGCTCTCCTCCCTTTCTCCCCATTAGAAGTTGGTGTTTTTCTTCATTATCTTAGTAAGTAATGTAGTGAGGGTATTGAAATTCTTGATTGATTGTCCATAGAATGAAGCCAATCCATAGAAACCTTTTACTTTAACATAAGTAACAGGAGTTAGTCACTTAACAATTGCTTAGATCTTCTCATCATTCACTTGTAAGCCTCCTCTACTGACTACATAGCCGAAGAATACCACTTCTTCTTGGTAAAAGTAACATTTCTTTAGATTTTCGAATAGTCTCTCGTCATGGAGGATATCCAAAACGACATGTAAGTGTTCATAGTGACTCGGCATGTCAGCATTGTAGACTAAGATGTCGTCAAAGTACACTATGACACACTTTCCTATAAGATGTCTCAACACATGGTTCATTAGTCTTATAAGAGTGCTCGGGGCATTCGACAAGCCAAATGGTATGACCACCTATTCATACAATCTATGTTGAGTCTTGAATGCCATTTTCCACTCATCGCTTGGCCTCATGTGGATCTCATGGTAGTCAGATTTAAGGTCAATTTTGCTAAAAATCTTGGCTCTACTCAATTCATCCAACATATTTGTTAGCCTTGGGATTGGATACCTGTAGTTGATTGTAATCTTGTTCATGGCTCAGGTGTCTACTTCGACCTATGAGCAAGTTTCATCTGTAATTTATTAACTTCTCTTAGTGGCATCGGGTTCAGTATGACCTTCTAGTCATCTTTCTTGAACATGTATGTATTCTTGAACATGTATGTATTCTTGTAACTGTTATGGATAACTCTTTTATCAAATAATCATGGTTTACCTAGTAACACGTGAGGAGCATACATGGGCAATATGTCGTAGAGAATCTGGTCAGAATAATTCCTTATAGTGATCGGCAGTAGTATTTGCCAAGTAACGGACAATGCTCCTTTCTTACTCAACTAGTGCAATTTGTACGGCCTTAGATGAGCAACAGTCATCAACTTCAGTTTTGAAATGAGATTGGCTAATGCTACATTGGTGCAATGATTGCCTCTTTTTAGAGCTTTCAAGTTTTACAATTTATAAACTTATATTCTATCCTTAGCTCTATTCAACAGGAAAGTGCACCTATCGTTTTATAGCATGGATGAGTATAAGGTCATCTCTATTGGGAAAATGGCTCAAACATTAGTACTAAATAAACTTCCTATTATCTAGCAATCCAATTTATCAAGTAATCGATTATTAAGACTCTAACTTGTTAACTAAACTACACTAAACCACAAACTAATGCAGTTAACACCATGGTTGCCAAATAATTACTAACGACACAATTAACATGCAGACTTGCTTCATCACTTAGAATAATACTACAAAATATATTTTTTTTTTATCCCAATACTTGTTATCTACGAGAAATAACAGTATGCAAGCATTCTTTTCAGAACTACTTACTTCTAATGCTAATTATGTCTATTGGAACCTCTTCCTAATCAATGGCCAACTAAGATTGCATTAATGTCTTGTTAATGTATCGATTCTCCTAAAGATGCAGCAACTTTCTTAACAATATCTCTATTGTCAAGAGTAAGTTGTCTTAATAAACTAGATTTATTCAATAGAATTATCTCTCAACATATTTTATTGAAATCTATCTTAAGTCAATGTCGTGCACTACACCTTACTTAGATCCATTCAGTGCCATTCATTAGAATTAACAACATCAAGAAATTACTTTTCCATGCACTTGATCATACTAAGTGATGTAACAAGCCCTAACAGACTACTTACACATGATAAAAGAACAAAATGTATAAACACAATACAGTAATGACAATGAATTCCTATCATCCCTCTCAATTTGTTCTAGGAAATGTATGATACAATTTCTAGAAAACTCTACTTGTAATTGAAACACACGTGTATATACACGGATGATTTGGTCTTTCTTATGAATTGATATTCCGAAATGATGTATGATCTGATCTATGTTCTACTGTAAAAAAAAATTGATGTCTGAAAATGATGATGATGTCCTTTCTCCATAAGTTGCGATATTTTTATATTCTTCTCATCAAAGGACTTGAATCTACCCCTTCAATACACCACCTAACATTTTCTACATACTGATTCGTGTGAAAAAGGTTGAAAAGAACAGTTATGATCCTTCCACCAGGCCTGTAACTCAAGGTGTAATAGTTTCAAAAAGAAATATTTTTAACCAATTACGTCTGTGATGAATGCTATGAACTCCTCGTCGCATTATTAGATTTCATCATGCCCGTGACAATAGCCATGATCATCCTACTACTATTCAACTATGGGCATGATTGACAGGGGGATCATCAATACTTCCTCGATCACGGTCATGATTAAGGGTGTGACTAGGGTTGGATTCTTCATTATTTCGTTATTACGCCCATGATTGATACTACTTCATTGATTTCTTCTCCTTATGGCCGTGACTAACTAAAAAGTTATTGTTCTTATGTATAATTCCTCCCCTTACTTGTGATTTGCTTGAAATCAATGTTTTATACAATTAAGTACCCAAAACTTAAGAATTAAATCACAATTATGATCAATTCTATACTTAAACATGACTTGAAAGTATAAAATAATTTACACTTATCATACAACTTCCACTATCCATAATGAGGGCACATACCTGATCATTCACCTTATAAGTGGCATGAAAAAAGTTCTCTCTCTACTCCTCCTCTCGTAAAGGTTCTATGTTTATAGCATGTCGAACAACCATGAGTAATTGGTCCAAGTCTTCAACAAACACGTCTTCCTCAATTAGTTCTTTCTCGGTAAGGACTTTTTCTTCTTTAGGTTCCTTATCAATTCTGTTTACTTTTAACTACGAGATATCTCTCTTGATGATCATCATTCATCGTTTTATGCACTGAGCAACCATGTATCTAAACTCTTGGCACTTAAAGTACTTGATTTGGCTAGTCTTCTTATTAGACCCTTGACCCTTCTTATAAGTTTCATTTTGTACTTCAGCATTAGGTTGGCCTTTCTGCTCTGCACGGACATTCATCTTCCTATTAGGCTCGGTGCTTGACTAAGCTCAATGACTTGCTTGTCTAGGTTGGCTAGTCGGCATGCTGGTCGGTACTTGGCTTCTTTTTTGCCTCTCTACTCGCTAGGCTATTTTGATGGCCTCATCTATTGTGGTAAATCGTTAGAGTTCTAGAATGTCTTGAATGTCACCTCTTAACCCAGTAATGAATCTTAAAACTGTTCAAGCTGGCGGTTCCTCCACTTCACAATGGATCATAAACATTTGAAATTCTTGAACATACTAGTTAACAGTCCAGCCTCCTTATCTCAGCTCTTGAAGCTGAGTGAATGTATCTTGAAGGTTAGTTTCTAGCATGAACCTGTTTCTAAGTATTCTCTTTATCTCTGGCTAAGTATTAATCTCTTGGTAGTCCTCTCGTCTCCTCATCATCTAAAAATTCTTCCACCACATGGCAGCATATCCAGAGAACTCAATAACAGTAGTTCTCACTCTCTTGTAATCCCTGTATAGATAATAATTAAATATACGCTCTACCTTCTCTTCCTACTTTAAGTATTCATAAGCATTCCAAGATCTATTGAAACTCGAAATCCAAAGCTTCACATAGTTGGATGCTTTGGAAAGTCGTATACACTCTTCTTCAAAATACTCGTCTTCTTCCTTATCTCCTATGTTTACTAAATCAATCATTCTCCTCATTTATTTGCTTACTCCTCCACCTCAAACGGGTCGAGTTGGGTTTTGACCTCTAACAGGTTAAGCAACTTGTGCATTATTTTTTGTAGCCTCAGTGGGTCGGCAAGACAATGCATGAATTGCTCGGGTCAAATTCACTGAGAGTTTAGCCATCTCATTAAGTCTCTCGTTAGTGCTTCTAGGGGTCCCCTGAAACTGTCGTCCATGGTGGATAACTCCATTGTCATCTCCAATATTGATGTTTATACCTTGGATAGTCATTTTCTTCATTGATTCAAGGCATAAACAAGCACTTCCACAAACCAGAAAAATTAGCAATAAGTAAACACAACAATAAATATGAATGTAGTACTCTATCCTACATATGTAAAACAGAGTACAACAGAATTTCAAAAACCAACTACAGTTCACACGAAACCTCTACTCTGATATCAAGATGTTGCAAACCGTCACTAAGGATAGATAAGGCCAGTCGTTGGGTGGGTCTAAGCTTATAGAAAGCTTGAAAAGGAATAATGGGGAATGCCGTAAGAAAGGGCGAACGCGAATGAAAGGTAAGAAAAAACCTACGAGCAGCTTCCATGGATATGATGCACCGAGGAAACTTCTAAGGACTTATGGCATAACTCGATATGACGCATGAATTAGTCCAAAGAGGTTACTTACCATCTAACCTTGTTCAAGGGTTAGGATAAGAGTGATGCTGAGAGTAAAGTAGTGTTTACGTAAGGAAAGAAGAATACTCAAATGTGTATATTAATGATGATCCTACATCTACATTTATAAGGATATTTATACCCATAAGTTAAGGCAACTTGCCAAAAAAAAAGGAAAAGACAAAAAGGGTATCACCCTAAAGTAATGTATAAGAATACAAAAGGGTCAAAATGAATATTAAAGAAAAACAATGATTAATGTAACGGATTTTACACATGGTTCTGTATACGTGGTGATACTTAATTGGTGAGGTTGTTGGAAGATATGAACAAAAAGTATGGTCAGCTAGCTTGTTTAAGTAGGAGTGGCCATGTCAGTCCGGAGCATCTCTTTCATCATATTGGTAATGATGATTCCGAGTGAGTATTTGGTCAAGTATAAGTGAGGGTTGGCTATTATCATGGCCTTCTACTTCTTGGCACTTTATTTATGAGAAATAGGGAGTCATTTGGCTTGGTATGTAGAATGGGTCGATGAAGAGATGCTCGACCTCAGTAAGAGTCGGTTGGAATAAGAGAATCCACCGTACCAAACCTTCCAGTCCTTAGGCTCAACTTCGGGTCAATGGTTTAATAGTTGGATTCCCATTAGGGTGGTTATTATTGTTTCCACTATTAGCCATCGTTTATAAGATATCTTGGTAAGAATCCATCCTTATTAGCAATTCTCATTTTTTTTTTCTTTTCTAAATTTTGAAAACCTTTATTTTGAAATGAATTAGATCGACCATGATGAAAAAGACTTTGGTGAGGTACTTGATATTTACAAATTATTTTGCAGAGAAATGAAGAAGTGGAATCACAAGGATGAGGTTTATTTATATGAAGGATAACAAGAAGACCTTTAGTGTAGAAAATATTTTCAAATGAGAGGGAACCTAAAGAAGACTAGATATGACAACTAAAGAAGAATACCTCAACTTGTAGGTATTAAAAGGTTGCATACAACAAGTATAATCTAAGATACTTGTTCCATCAAGAGAGAAGAAAATTTACATAAGGATATAACTATCAAAGTGATTAATTTTCAAGAAAAGAAGGTAGGAGAATTTACTAAGAATTCCTAATGACTATTTTGAAATGGAGATAAAAACTATTTACAAACTCATAAAATTTTCTAAGATGATACAAGTAACTACCTAAAAGGAGCGAAAAGAAGGAGACTATTTCACATTTGATGATTGATAAGTGGAATGGTAAATATTTACAGCTTATGGAGAAATATTTTTTCACAAAATTGGGAGAAAAGAGATAATTATTTTAGTAAGGAAAATGGAATTCTAAGATCTATAGATTATTTTATGAGGGAAGAGAAAAGGATGAAGAAGTCACTAAGTTACAACGTCAAGATTAATTGAGATAATTAACAAGAGGAGATAAATCTAAGATTGAGTTATGGAGACAAGAAAATTCTAAAGACCATAGTGATAAGGTTAAAATGTGGCTTTTTTATACAAACCTATGAAAGCTTCAAAAGGAATGTAGATAATAAAAGAAAAATGTATTTCAACTTACTTAAAAAAAAAAAGAGGAATATTTTATTGGAAGACAACAAGAGTTACATGGGATAATGGAAAAGAACTTTTTTTTTTCCTTGAATACTTACTTAAAAAACTAATTATTTTGCAAAGTGTTTAGAGAAAGGAAGTGATTTGTAGCTCTATGTTTTTTTTTTCTTCTTTTCCTTTTTTAAATTGAAAGTAGGATTGAAATGGGATTTACTTATAGGGGTAACAATCAAGGAAAATAATAAGAGTCCTAAAAAGATGTAAGGACCGAAAAATAATGGAAAACATGGCATGCAGATGTAGATGTAAAGACCCAATGATAAATTAGTAATGTGGCAATTTGAAAAACTTAAAGTTATGACTTCATCAGAATCTACTATTACAACAACCATTTTACATGCGGTAGAATTGTTACGTAGAAATACAATTTACAAGGAAATTTTGTATTTACAAAAAGAAATGTATAGGGAAATACTAAGTATGGGGAAATCACAATTTTACAACTAAATTACAAAGAATTTACATGGGTAGCATAAGGAAAATATATCAGAACATTTTTATGATACAAACAAATTTCAATAAGGTTATGACCTTTGGTTACTAGCATGCCATATAGCTACGTATCCATTGATCTAAGGATTTGTGTACGAAAAAAGGTAGGTTCTAAAAGTTATTAAGTTTTATGAGCTTACATGTTTCAAAGAAACTGTTTATTGGTTACATCGAAACTTAAGTAGGATAGCATAATTAATCTTGAACAATGGCTACACCATTAACTTGAAGCCTATACAATGGGCTCGTATCCTAGGGTCCTAAGATGACTTAGGTCTAACCATATTTACCTTATATCTATGATGCAACAAAGCACCACCATCCCCCCTAAATATGCTTTAGAGAAACCTGCATAGGTTAGTACAAGCATATAGAAATAAATAATTAAAAAATAGAAGTTATAACGTAGAAGGGGTATTTTAAAGAAAAAAAATTCTAATTTCGGAAAGTTTTAAGTAGCTAGCTTTCTTAACATCCCTCGTAGAGTCTTAAGTTGTTAAGGTTGAAATTTTTGGTTTTCTTTTGTTATCCTTAATCTAATTTACATCAAACTTTATATCCATTCGATATAAATCCTCAACTTAGAATTAAGAAAAATTTAGTTCTTTTTAATTTTTAAAACTTTTTGGAGTTGCTTACATGACTAGAGTTGAGAAAGGGGTAGGCTAAGTTCAACTAGGTGGATTGATATTAACTAAGCCACTAGTACACAAGAAAAACAATTTTATAAAAAACTGACTTTTGAAGACCAAAGATTATTAGATTCAGGAGTTATCCTATTAAACCATAATGAGTTCTACTTTAACCTTCTAAATTTACATTTATTTTTCGATGTATTCTTGCAATTTTAAATCATAATTTCTATTTTACAAGTAAAGAAATAAAGAAATTATGTTATTTACAAAAAGAATAAATAAAAAACTAGTTATTTACAAAGGGAAATGTTTTTTTTTTCCTGTATTTTAAGTCATCTTGTAATTGTGTATGGGTGCTTATACATTTACTATTTGGGATCAGACTCTAGTAATTCATTTCACAAAAATCTAAAGAAATAAACAAATTATGTTATTTACAAAAAGAATAAATAAAAAAATAATTATTTACAAAAGGGGAAGAAAACAATTTTTTCTGTATTTTAAGTAACCTTGCAATTGCATATGGGTACTTACATACTTACTATTTGGGATCAAACTTCTATAATTCATTTTACAAAAATTTAAAGGTGTTGATCAATTTTAATTTCAAAAATCTATTGGGTTTATGTTTTCTTTTATTAATTTATTTTTATTTAGGAAAAAATTCTAAAAGGGTCATGATCTTTTTAAGTGTTTATTTATTTGAGAAATTCTAAAGGAGTCCTAAAAATAGATTAAGCGCCAAAGCCTTTCACATTTTTTTATTTATCATCTATTTATTTTGAAGAAACTCAAAAGAAAACAAATAAAAAGTTTTGAAAAATAAAAGGAAAGTTTAAATATATTATTGAAACCATTTTATTATTATTCCTTTTTATGTTTCATTTTTTGCTTTTTCTCTTTTTATGTTTTCTTTTTTATAAAATTAGAAATAAGAAAAATAAAGGGACAAACCAGTATTGAGCATAGGTTAGATCCAAATTAGGTTTATGTGACCTGTACGTGGCTGGGAAAGAGTGAGGGAAAGAGAAGAAGAAGAAGAAGAAGGAGGTGGAGGAGGAGGAGGAGGAGGAGTTAAAGGTAGGGGTTAATGTAGGCTATTTGAAGCACCAAAATAAAGGGGAAATAGTAGATTTAAAAGTTTTTTATTGGAAAATAAGGGGGTAAGCAAAGTGCTACTATGTTTGGTGGCTATTTGAAGGCTTTTTGATGTTGTGTGGTTGGTGATAACATCGTATGACATTAGTGGTGGCTATTAGAGTTGAATGGATGATGGGGTCTTATGTTTTCGAGAGTGATGAATCACGTGGTGGTATTATTTTCAAGTGGGGAAGCATGGATGGGGTTTTTTGAGTGGTGGCCGTCGTTGGCCTAGGGTTTAGGTGTTATCGAATTTAGAAGCGTAATAGTTGATGGGGCTTATTACATTGGAAAGCTTAGGCCATGGGAAGTCTAATGGTAGCATTAACTTGGTTTGAAAATAATTGAGATGGAATTACTTTTAAAGAGAGAAGTAGAGCTCGTAGCTTAGAGAGAGAAGGCATCAATATAAGCTTTAATGGGGGATTTTAGATTGTGTTTGATGCTCAAAATGAATCCCATAAACCCATTTATGAACATGCTTAGAAAAGATTGAAAAACATTAAATTTGAAAATTACAATAATTAGGATTTGGTCAAATTTGATTTTGCATTTAATGCATTTTCAAGAAGATTGATGGTTAAATGTGTGATCCCCAATGTTCATTTCTTCCACAAACAAACATTAGAAGCTTTAAATGGCATTAACGAGCTTGAATCATGGAAGTTAGTTTTGGGTGAAGAATGAGTTTTTCTAATCTTTAAGTACAGATTCAACCTAATAAATGATTGAATTTGAATGATTTCTTAGGTTCAATTTGGAGTAAGCCACGTGTTCTTTGCAATTTTTCCATTAATTTGGTGAAATTTCAAAGTAAAATCGATCAAAATTGGCCAAGAAGTAAGCACGTTGAGCTAGAGTTGTGTAGGAAACTAAGGGAAAAGATGGGAAAAAGAAAGAGAAAAGGGGAAAGAAAAATTATGACATGGTAGTGCTATGTCAACCATGTGATCCGTGTTTGCCATGTATCAAAGGCAATATGTGCTCCAATCTATCCTTGACATGTGGTAGTGGGTTGGTAAAAGAATAAAAAAGGCATTAAGTGCCTGTCATGAGAATCGAACTCAAAACCTTTCTCTCCTTCTAAACTCAAGACCAAGTGTTATACCAATTGGGCTATTAGCCTATGCCTTGAAAGTACTAACAACAAAAAGTACTTAACAATCAAAATTGATTAGAATTTAAATTTATCTAACCTAAAACCAACCAAACATTGTTATATTAAAATCTATTGACCAGTTCTTATTTGCATATATTTTACATGGTGATTTTTTATGATTTTCCTTTGAAATTTGAATTTTTTTTAAGAAAATGATACTTAATTGAGTAAAATCTTGTTTTCTAGGTCTTGAAACGATTTATGTAAGAAAACAAGAAGAGAGAAATAAGTTTCACTCAATTCAGAGTTAAAATAAGCAAGTTATGAAGATTTGAAGATTAATATACCTGAACGACAAGATTTTGTTGTTTCTTAGTGATTTTGGACAAATTTTTTACTAATCATTGCTAGTTACATGACCTAAGGACATGACCATGTCCTTAGATAATTTGTTTCCAGTTTTGTAAATAAGAAAAAAAAAAGAGGATGTGAAGAAATTTGGTAATAAGTTACACAATTAGGGATATGGTCTAATCTTCAATCATGTCGTTTGTAACCTCTATTTTTCTATTTCCTATGTGAAGCTTCTTTAGGGTTTTTTGGAGATATTTTTTAATGGACCTTTAGAGAGTTTTTCAAGATAGGAGCACTCAAGAAATCAAACAAAGAAGACTTCAAGATTCAATTTTTCTTAGATTTTATGATTTACTCTTTTACAATTCCTTATTCTTTGATTCAAGATTATTACTTTATGATATGTAGAGAGTAGATCTTTGGTATCTAGGTCTTGTGGAACTTAGATCTACTTATGTGACATGGATTTTTATTAGATCTAATTAATTCTTTGTTGTTTTCTTAATTTAACTATGTATGCTTTATGATTTATATTGCTATTTCATCGAGTAGTGATCTAAAATTTGATATCTAATAAGAAAATCGAGAGATTTCTTATAAGATTAGATTTAGATATAGTTAATAGACATTATCACAAAATTTTAGATAATTTGTAAGATCTTTCTAGAATCTTGATTTATATCGATAAAGAATTCATTGTACAATAATGTAATCATAGGTCATACTATTAAGAAGAGATTCTAATAGGTAATTTTAAGATTAGGGTTAATTGAGTTAACAAAGTGATTAACTTTTATAAAAAATTCTCCCAATCAGGAAAGATTAAAGAAGATATTAGATTATCTTTAAGAAAAATCACATGTTAGAACTAGGTGAAGCAAAGGTCTAGATATAGTTTTCGAATCTTGAATTAATTTATATTTTTATTGTTTTCTTGTCTAAGTTCTTTAATATTCATTAATTAGTTGCTAATTTAATAGTTGCTGCCATTTAATTTAGATTTTTTATGTTTTTTGAACTTGAACTTGCCGATTAGATAATAAAGATCTAGTGAGTATTAGTAGTCAAAGTCCTTAACGGATCAATATTTAGATTTAATCTACTTACTACAATTTGATAGTTACACTTGCTTAATATCACCTATCCTATATTATTAGCACTATAACTCTAAAAGATATTGTATATATTTATTTATTTATATATATATATTTTTTAATTTTTACTTTTTTCACTTTTTTAATATTTTTTAATTGCTTTTTTTGTTGTGTATATTTTTTTTAGATTTTCTAAGTTTTTGTATTTTTCTAATGAGGCCCTTTTATTACCTAATATATATATATATATATATATATATGACTTACAAGGGGGCAAAAATAGGATATCTACACCCTCCAATGATTCCAAGAGTGTCCTTAAATTTCTCAAGACTAACATCTTCACACATTTTGGTATACCAAGAGCTATAATAAAAGATGGAGGAACACATTTCTATAATAAACACTTTAAGAATTTATTGGCTTGGTATGGGGTTAAATACAAAGTTGCATCACTCCATCATCCTTAGATAAGTGGATAGGTTGAACTATCAAACAGAGAATTAAAGTAGTCTCTAGAGAAAGCTGTTAATGCTTTAAGGAAGGATTGGGCATCTAAGCTCGATGATGCATTATAAGCCTATAGAATCACTTACAAGAATCCCATAGGAATGTTCCCCTATCGAATAATTTATAGAAAAGCTTGTCACCTCCTAGTCAAAATGGAGCATAAAGCATATTGGCTTATAAAATTCTCGAATTTTGATAGAAGCTTAGTAAGAGATCATCAAATGCTTTAATTGAATGAATTTTGAAAATGCTCAAATCTACAAAGAAGACAAAGAGGTAGCATGATAAGAAAATACTCTCAAAGAATTTCAAGGTACGATAAAATGTTCCTTGTAGACACCTCATTTTTACCGTTTTATTTTAGTATTTTTGTTAAGCTATGTTAAAGAAAAAGAAAAAATAAAAAAAGTGAAAATTGAAAAAAAAAAAGACATAAAAACAAAGTGTCAAGTTGTATCGAGTCCAGTTGTATTGAGTTAAGTTGAGTTGAGTCGAGTCGAGTCAAGCCAAATCGTTTGGGATTGAATTGGATAATGGTGAGTGTCTAATTTAATAAATTCTTAAGTCATTAAAGAATCGAACTTCATTAAAATAATTTTGTTCCAGTTTAATATAAAGTAAATTTTTATCTAAAATAGACTTAGGGTTTATTAAGAGGGTTACCAAGCTAAGTCAAATTGGACTGAATCGAGCCCGGAAAATAGAAAGTCCAAATTAAAATAAGGTTTCTAGAAACTAGGTTGAATCTTCAAAGAATTATTATCGTATCTTTTGATCAAATCTATATCTTTTGATATAGAAGATTCAAATATGAGTATTATAAACAGGATTTCGGTGATGAACTTAAGGATGATTTTTTTACAATCCCACAACATACATTCGCCTATTGCACTTGCACATCAACACTGCATACATGAAGACCTACATAGCAAGCCATTGATAGCCCCTAACATACATACAATCCTATATGCCTTGATACTGCCATCTACTATAGCACCCAACAAACCATACTACATAACATTGCGCATATGAAGACACATACAATCGCAAACACGAAATCATGCTGCACATACGATCCATACGCATGTTGGACACACGATTACACATAGATTACAACACACATATGTTGTTTGTTGCCTACTATCCATACATGAGCCATTATACGTGATTCATTACAACGTACAGATTGGCCACTCAACATACATTGCACATGATCACGTGCATCTTGATTTTTTTAGGAAAAAAAATTATTATTATTTATTTATTAGTTAATTTAATTATCTTTCACTAAATTATTTTTTTAGTGCAGGTTTTTTTCTATTATTATTATTATTTTTATTGTTTGTAATACTCTAGGATTTTAAGCCCATATGATTACCTTAGGATCCGAGTCTCTAAATTTAGAGCACTAAGCTATAATATTTGTTTAATTTCAAACTTCATAGTATGGTCAGAAAAGTTAGATAAAATAATTTAAGTGAAGTTAATTTCTCAAAATAAGCTATATAAAAATATTAATTTAAGAAAATGTCAATTTATCACTAAAGTCCATAAATATCGAAAACATAAAATTTGAGCATTTAGATATAATGAGATATTAGAGATAAGTTATTTAACTTATTAAAATAATAATTGAATTATACTTGTATTAACATAAAACATGTATTATTTGTATTAAATACACATATATAATAAGAAATTATTATTTAAATAAGGAAAATTAATAAAAAAAATAAAAAGATGAATCATCCCATGATGTGGTAGTCAATGATTAAATTGGATTGATAAGTTAAAAGGCAAATAATAAGAAAATGACTCCTCATGCTTTGGAAAAATAAGAAAATAACATGTATAAGCTACATATCTAATTTTTATAAATCCTAATCCATTTGGAAAATATAAATAGGGGGTATACACTTCAAAAACAACATTTTAGAAGTTTGAAACAAAAAAAAAAATAGAAAATCACTTAAGAAAATATTGAAAAAAATTAGAAAAAAATAAGAAAATTAGAGCAAAAACAAGGTATAGAATTTGATTAGGCCTGTTAAATAGGCTATTGGTGCTTAGTTGTGGTGGCCATTTAGGGTCAAGGAAAGTAACACTAAAGGAGGTGTTACAACAAGGTTAGGTAGTCGGAGGTAGCCGATTTAGGTGAACAAAATTTTCGGCTAAAAATTCGTAAATTTTCTAAAAATATCAAATAATGTTATTTAATTATGAAACTTTGTTTTTTGGAGTTATTTTATGTGTAGATTAATCTAGTAATTTTATTTTTTATAAATAATTATTGAAAATATAAGGTCCTTAAGAAATGTCTTTATTTAGACGAAAATTGAATTAAATTCTAGAAATAGTAAATAATATCCTTTCAAGTTGAAAATTTGTACGTGATACAATCAATACATGTATTTAATTGCTATAACAATAATTTTTGGAAATAATTATGTTTGCTATTTATTGTAATTATTTTGGATAAAATTGTTAATTTCGCTATTTTAGTGAATTAATTAGTTTTTAACCAAATCAAAGCATGAGCCCTATGTATTATCATTTCTAGAAGCTCATAATGATGATTGGGACACTTGAATTTTATCTTGTGATTAAATTCACTTGTTTACTTAATTTTTACTAATTCTGAGTTAAAATTGCTATTTTCATAAAAATATATAATAGCTATTTTAGTATAATTAATGATCAATAATTAAAATACGTATTTTTGTGGGTCATAGGATTTTTCGTGGAATGGATCAGGCTCATATACTATTTATTATGTATTTTCATAATATAAACCTATATATTAGCTTAATATATGATATAGTAATTAGTACTAATGTGATATTTGTTAAATATGCAAAGGATTAGTATTTTGGAGTACATAATGACTATTGACCAACTTAGGACATAAGGAATTTTAGGATTTATTTGAGTTAATTACAAAGTTATAATCACATATGGTTGAATTTATAACACGAAAGAGTATTTTTGGAATTTTGACAAAAAATGATATGTCTTGATTCTTAAGATATCCTAATAGGACTCAAAATAACAATCATGGTGATAGAAAGTTTATCAAAATCCGATAAGAAATTGGTAAGATACAATCAAATTAAGCTCAGAAATGTAATAGCGAAAATACATAAGAACTTAGTATTAACCCGTAGTTGACTCGGAGTGTGTGTGTATTTTTCTAGGTGTGATAGGTGAGGAACGACCACATCGTGAAGCTTAAGATTTTACGCTATTGTCGAGCTTAGGTAAGTGGATATTTTTGCTTTTATGCGAGTAGACCTATGTTTCCTTGACTTAGAGTCAGTTGTGCTATGAATTGTAATGACATATTGGATTGATTGGATACTTGATTCCGTTGAATATGTGTTGAAAAAGTGAAATGTTTCATTATGTATGATTGATTCATCAAAATGTAATTTTGTTTGGGAACCTTAGAAACTAAACTGTTCTTTAAGGTATTCACCCAAGTGAGCCTTATGTAAAGGAATGTAATATAAAGCTGAGAAATGAATCTGAAGGTGAGATAGTTGAATTGTTTATAATCTGGTACTTGAGATTCATACCTAATATTGGGTTATTGTATTATTTACTACATTCATGGCATGGCATAAGAGAACCCATGGGTTAAGTTTCTAAAAGCTTCAAAATTGTTGAGTTAGTTTTTGAGCATATGGAACTGCATTGCTCAACTTATTCTGGCCACGATATGTGATCAATTACGTATTGGATTTTCAAACCACAGTAGATGGTTTTTGTTGGGGCTCCTACTCCTAGGTAGCTCCATATTGTCGTAGGTTCCCAGACATAGTATCTAAATGCCCGGGTATGTTGACTAACTAGATGAAGAATTGGAAAAGTATAGGATATCGGTACCGATGCATGACACGTACATGAGCATGGCACTAACTTCTTGCATACACAGTTTGTATTGGTAATTTAGATTATGAAATTGAATATCTTATGGTATTGATCTAGGTGAGTATGTATTGTGCTTGTTCTATGTTTTTTTTTTTTATCTACTCTTACTTAGTTCATAGAGAGCTGAGTGGTTACTTGTATATTCTCAAGTTATGAAGAGAATTGATAAGGCAACACTAGTTGGGGGGAAAAGTCTTTTGATAGCACGTAAGACTGGATCAGTCACTTTTAAAGAAGTCTTGTTATAATTTATTCTTAGTTTTATAAAGGATCTATACACATGAAAAAAAAAGGTACTGTATTTTAGGTTTGGTTATGTTGACAGATATAAACTTTTATATAAACAGGTTTTAAGTTGAACTCCATTGTAGTACATTTTGTTATAAATAGAACTTTTGTTTAGTATAAATAAGTATTCTTGTGTGATGGTACATCCTATACTATGCCAAGATGTGAAATTGTTATATTGCTCGATATTTTTTTAGATAATTTGAAATTTTGGATAACTTTAGTTAGTTAAAAATTGCATTTTTTTAAATCACGTATCTTTTCTCTGAGATTTATATCTAATGTATTTTTTGAAAAGATACGTATCTAGATCATATCTTCAACGTATCTTCCATATAGGATTTAGAGTAAATACATATTTAGATCGTATCTTGAACATATCTTGCATATAGGATTTAGAGGAGATACATATTTAGATTGTATTTTTAACATATCTTGCATATTAGATTTCGAGCAAATATGTATCTAGATTGTATTTTAACGTATCTTACATATAGGATTTAGAAAAGATATCTTCTGACACATAGTGAGTTTTTTTTTAAATTAAAAAAAAATTAATTAGGATTTTTAAAAAGATTTAGTTAGTTAGGTTTTTATAAATAGATTTGTGAAATTAGATTTTCTAGGTTTTATTTAAAAGAAAAGAAATAATAAAAGGTTAAATAAATATAAATCTAACTCGATTTTCAAAAATAAAAAAATTCACCCACTAAATGTTTTATAAAAAAGAACTACAATGGTTTGATTTCGACTAGCGTATATATAAGCACTTTCTAGGTAATCGTATAAAAAAAAAACCATTTTCTCCTTATTTCTTTCTTGAAAAATTCATAATAAAAAATTCATTTTAGTTATGTTTTACATATTTGTATATAGCTTAGTATTTTTAGAAAATAAAAAATAAAAAATGAGGCAAATTAAATTTTTTTATTTTTATACGGTGACTTAGTCTTAATAGGTTAACCTTTGAACTCAATTTTTCTAGTTATTTTTTTAAAAATTATTTTTAAGAAAATTCATAAATTAGTATTCAAATTAAGGTTTTCCCATCCCAAAACCCTAATTTTATTTTTTACTAGTTGAATTGGCTGATAAGTCTAATTTTTCAAAAATTTTTTTAAATATTTCCTTAATTTTTTGTCAAAGAATCTATACCAAGCGGGCTGGACTTTATATGCATTAAATTAGGGAAAACCGAAGTAAGGCTCAATAGAATTAGCGATTCCACTAGGGAAGCTTAGTGGGTTAGTTATGTAAAAATTAAAAACTAATTGATGGTTTTTGTATTATTTTTATTTTATTGTATTATAGTTATACTAACTGATTTTTAGTGATGTCGATCTTAAGAGAAAACCTGACCCAATGGGCACTTATTAGGGATTTAGGAGGCTTCTTATTTATTTTAATAACCATTTGCATGCTTAGATGTAGTTGGACTCTAGCCACTTTAAGAATTTAAGACGAGTCTGCATTGTGTAACCCTTAGGTCATTGGAGTCTTTTACCTTTACTTGGTGGTGATAGGTAAGCCCACTCAAGCTTTGATGTTTTTCACTAGGTTTTTCTCCAAAAATATTTTAGGCCACTAAGTTTGAAACTTATAGACCTTATCCTCTTACATCTTTAGGAAAACCCTGATTAATCAGCAGTCAATTCGGCCTTTTTTTTTCCAAAAAAAGGGGAAAATTAAAAAATTAGTAACTCTTATATATAAGTATTCATGAGCTTCATTTCTTTTTAAATCTTATATTGGATTTACTTATATAAGTGTATTCTTGACCATAGGCTCATAATAATTCCTATAATTTATTAATGACCAACCTTATTGCATTGCATGCGTGTGTAGTATATTGCATCACATTTATTTTGCATATTTGTCTCTATATGCTATTTTTTGTAATATAGATGAGTTTTGTAGATTTTTTATTTTATTTTACGAGTAATAGGTACAAAATCATTAGTGTTCTTATACCCTAATGTGCTAATGTTAAGAAAAGAAAGAAAAATTTAGTATTAACTTGTAATTTTTTTTTTTGGTATGTAATTATGAAAGTTAGCTATGGTAAATATTATTATGGAACTGTCATTTTTCTTAAGCTTTAAATATTTTTTTTTTAAAAAATAAATTTCAAAAAGATGTTTTATGATAATTATTTACTTACTCGATTTCTATTGCAATACCACATATGTACCATACTATTAAGAATTAACAAAATAACAAATAAAAAAATAAAAAAGACTTAACCATTAGATTCTCATTGTAGAGTATTTCCTACTTCAAAGTCATCAATCTTAAGTTCTTGTTCTTTATGTTTATCCATTAAGTTGTCATGGTCCCAATAAAGTTTTCTACATTAGTCATCATTCTTATGTCATTTGTTCAATAAACTTCTCATTGTAAAATTATTTTCACTTCTCTATGTTACCTTTTATAATATAATCATCATCCTATGTCTTCAATTGTCAATCCCAATAGTTCTATTTTTTATTTAACCTTTTATCTAAAGAATAAGTTTAGATTTGTTAATGTCAATAATAGGTTGTCTGTAACATAAAATCAACATTGATATTTTTTTTAAATAAAAGTTTCCAAAAAAAAAGAGAGAGGAAAGAATGGTTTTCAAAACTAAAAACTCGATGTATTATTATTAATAAGAAGGGATTCTTATGGGTTTTGAATGATTACTTTTTAAGTAACCTAGCCTAACTTGAAGCCCATAATCACTTGTTGTCAAAACTAAGATGTTGAAAGCTCTTGAACAGA
This sequence comes from Lumnitzera racemosa, assembly GCA_024138005.1. Taxonomy (NCBI): domain Eukaryota; kingdom Viridiplantae; phylum Streptophyta; class Magnoliopsida; order Myrtales; family Combretaceae; genus Lumnitzera; species Lumnitzera racemosa. Next base: position 40,412,133 of record JAMXBC010000007.1, read on the forward strand.
GAATAGCTACAGCCAAAGGGGTTTTGAGCAAGCATGCAAGTTGAGACCATGGCCCATACTCAAGCCTAGTAGCCTATTGAAGTACCATCTAGGGCAGACAAGTCTAAAGAGTTGTCAGTTCATGAGCCCAACAACATTACCAAAGGCTTGAGGAAGGAATTATTGAAAATGAAAGAAGAAATCTTCCAAAAAATTGAAAAGAAAATGGGAGTTCTCAAGGATCACAATGTATAGAGTAATTTGGGCTTAAGCAATGTTAGTGCTTTTGAAGATCATGAGTTACCTAAGAAGTTTAAGGTACCGAATTTTGCAAGGTATGATGGAATAAGTTGTCCTAAACTTCAACTTAGGCTTTATGTCCACAAGATAGCACAACTCTCTAAACACAAGCAATTGATGATTCAAACTTTCTAACCTAATGGGCTAGCGTTGATTTGGTATGCCTAACGAGACTTAGTTAAGCATAATACTTAGGATGAGCTAGATTGAGCCATTTATGAACAATACAAGTTTAATGAAGAAGTAGCTCCTTCCTTGATGGATTTGAATAACATGAAAATGATGCTGACCGAGTCCTTTAAGGAGTATGCCCAAAGATGGAGATCTACAGCCACATAAGCTATAGTATAATTGCCAGAAAATGAATTGATCAACATATTTATTTGCACATTAAGTGAACCTTATTATAGTCACCTCTTAGGCCATACCACTTCTATGTTTATAGATGTAGTTGGAGCCAATAGTTGCATTGAAGATGCTATTGTAGTGGGGAGATTGATAGGGAGTGGATCAATCTTGTTGGATTTAGAGGCTACTGTGAATATTACTAAGTCTTATCTGATGATAAATGAGCTTAGTACCCGAAGCACTAGTCTAAAGCTTAAGGAAAAAAAGCTAAGCCAGAAATCACTTAGAAGGAGGTTCACGCATATCCCGATTCCTATGTCTTAGGTTTATTGCTGCCTAAAAAAAGAGGGTTTGCTGCATCCTAAGACTCCAACACCAGGGTATATACCTTAAAAATACGATCCCAATGCACAATGCTAGTACCATATGGGTCAATAGGGGTGTGCTATTAACCATTACTGGGAATTGAAGAACAAAGTCTAAGATTTGATTGATGAAAAATTGGTCCAGTTGGACTTCGTTAGGGATCCAAGACCCAAATTTTACATAAAGCCTACTATCAATATGATATAAAGTTTGGAAAAGTTGCCAAAAATTGATTTGAATGGTCATGTCCAGAGGGTATGTCACTACTATGATTTGAAAAATAGGGTTACAGCCCTAGAAGAAAAGTTAGTGATATTAGAAGAAAGGCTTACGAGCATAGAAATAGCAATAGGTTATATGCTCAAGTAGCTTGAAAACCTACATCCTAGTACAGATAGGACATCACAGCCAAAGTATGAGGATGATTCAACAAAAGAGAAGTCTGGAGCCAATGTGCCAATTGGGAAAGCCCATCAATAAGACAAACTGGTCCACAACAAGAGAAGGTGACTTATACAATTTAAGATTCCAATGGCCTAAGTACTCAAGTAATTGAGAGATGTAGGATTACTGGCATGTGAAAACCCAATAAAGAAATACAAGCCAGGGGATCATGACCCCAACAAATGGTGTTAATATCATGTGGGCTAGGTGGGGCATACCATAAAAGACTACTAGAAACTGAAGCATAAGGTGCAAGATTTTATAAATGCTAAGGTTTTCTAACTAAATTTTCTAGAGACTGATAGGTTTATGGGCAGCGATATCCTTAACCTGGGGGCATCAAATAGTCAACCTCTAATATTGGGTATTGAGGGTTTATTAGTACCATCTGACCAAGTGGATTACCATTTAAAGCAATTAGGCATACCTCCATAAGATCAATTTAACTAAATGGGCTAAGTTCGAAGAAGTGACAAAAATGGAGGCAAGAAGTGGAAAAGAGTTTTAGTTCTTGTATTTATTTCTTTTTATAATAATCTTTCACTTTGGAGATAAGATTTATTTAAATAAAGTGTTTCTCTTGTGTATTTCGTTTTTCTATGATGTGCACTTAGCTAAGCTGGATAGAGGCATGTCATTGGCCCTCATTAATGAAATACTTCATGTAAGACTTGGAACAAGTGAAAATGGATAATGTAAATGTAATCTCAAACCTAAAAATTTTCCACTTAAGGAAGGGAATAGTAATACATTACTTGAAAGGTTTAGGATGAAAAGAGAAAACCATATCTTAAACACTAACCCTAAACACATGTGAGAGAAGAGTGTCAAAATGTGAGTACTTAAGCTCTTTCCTTAAAGGAAGCTTATCTTAAACTTGGTACATGTGTCAAAATGATATTAGGCATTCATTTCATCATCCTTAAACACAATTATCCCTTGTAAAACCCATATGAGCCTTTTGAGGATTTTTCTTAAAATTAACCCTGCCAAGAACCACCCTACACTAAGGTAACTAGGACGTTAGGGTCATTAATCTAGAGAAAGGGAGTAAATTAACTTGTGCTTGCTTTAGTTTTGCCAATTCATGAGCAAATATTGTCATAAATAATTCAATTTCTTTAGGATGAAGAAGAGTTTCAAACCATATACACCTCGTTCAGGCTTATACACTCATTTAAACACCTTAAGATTATGGAGTTTTTCTAAACACTCTATGCCATATAGAATTCTCTTAAGCTTATACTCTTTGAACCCATGGTTTTAAGGCTTCGAATCCCATTAAGCAAAAACTTAATAAGAGAAGATGATCACCTTGACCAAAAGGGGGGGGAGAGAGAGAGAGAGAGAGAGAGAAGAAAAAAGGAGAAGAGAGAGAAGAGTGAAGAAAGAAAAAAGAGAAAAATTGAAAAATATTAGCAAGGTTATTACCTTCAAAGATGAGTCAAATTGCCAATAAGCTTAAGGTTTAAACTTGTGAAGGATATATAAGGACCATACACTTTAAATTCCTAAGCCTAAAAGCAAAGCCATCATTATATGATCCTACCTACCATGCCACCCTTGATGAAGTTCTTTTGAGTAAAGAAATCAACTTATGTTCAACAAAATTTGCTCATGAAACTATGATAAGCTCATGTTTAGCTTCTCTTAGGTTCTTGGCTTGTAAGCCTATGATAAATTATGTATGATTTCTTCAAATTTGGTTAAGTACATTGATATCCATTTGCTCAAATTACTAACCAAAAGCCTTACATTGTAAACTTTGAAAAGACCTATTGATTGACTAGAATGTATCATTTACAAGATAGGCTATAATTTTTAGAATTGATGCCAAAAGTGAAAAAAAAAAATTTGTGAGAGTGTAAGGAAGTCCACTTGGAATAAACATTTCAAGTAATGATATCTACCCCCTTAGTGAAATATAAAAGAACAGTTGAGTGCTTTCTCAAGAACATGAAAAGTCTTAACCCTAAGTTTAAAATTGGTATTTTTGACCAGTTTAGAGATTACAAATTGTTCTCCAGGAAACAATATTAAAGGAATGAGTGATCAACAGAAAAGGGGCAAGTCAACTCCTTATTTGTGATCTTTAGAGTCTTAGAGACTTTCTTATTTGTTAGCAAAACAATTTTCCATTAAAGAGTATATTTTTGAATTTCTTAAAGAAAGAAGAAAACTGCAAAAAAAAAAAAAAAAAAACTTTTCAAAAGAGAAATCAAACCTTTTTAAAAAATTTTCAACAAAGATTTCTTAAAAAGAAAAGTCACTATTTTCAAAGAATCATCAGAATCTCTCAAACTTAAGTCTTAGATCATTTTGTCAAAACTCATCAAAGTCCTTGAAATTCATGGATTTCTTACCTTCTAGTACGTTGTTCATTTCATATAGTAATCTTGAATTGCTTACTCATAGGAGCGCTATTCAAACTTTTTAGGATCGCTTGCTCAAAAGAGCGCTGTCGTATCCTTAGTTGGATTGCCTTCTCATGGAGCGCTATCTAGTCCTTTTTAGGATCGCTTGCTCAAAAGAGTAATGTCCTATTCCATAGTTGGATTGCTTGCTCATAAGGGCACTATTTTTTCCTTAGTTGGGTTGCTTGCTCAATAGAGCACCATCCAATCCATTCTAGGATCGCTTGCTTAAATGAGCACTATCCTATTTCTTAGTTGGATTGCCTTCTCATAGGAGTATCATTCATTCCTTTTTAGAATCGCTTGCTCAAAGGAGCACTATTTATTCCTTTTTAGATTACTTACTCAAAGCAGTGCTATCCTAGTTAGTCTTTTGCTAGGATCGCTTACTCAAAGGAATACTGTCTTATCTATTCCTTTTTGGATTGTTTGCTCAAAAGGAGCACTATCCTATTCTTCCTTTTTGGATTACTTGCTCAAAAGAGCGCCATCCAGTCATTTAAGAGATCGTCTGCTCATGAGAGCACTATTTCATTTTATATCATCTTATCTTTGAAAGATCTATCCTTTTGAGCAACTCATCTTAAAACAGATCTATCTTCTTCAGATCATCCACCAAATCAAAACAAGTTTTTTTTTTTTGAAATCTTGAAGAAATCTATTCTCTTTAGATTATCCACCAAATCAAAACAAGTTTTTTTTTGAAATCTTGAAGAGATCTATCCTCTTCGGATTATCTACCAAATTAAAACAAGAAATTTCGAAGAGATCTATCCTCTTCGGATCATCCATCAAACCAAAAAAAGTTCTTTTGAAATCTCGAAGAGATTTATCTTATTCGAATCATCCATTAAACCAAAAAAAGTTTTTTTTTTTTCAAATCTCGAAGAGATTTATCCTTTTCGGATAATCTACTAAACTAAAACAAGTTAATTTGAGCCTTAGTGGTTAGGTACCCTAAACTTTTTTCCTTATTCTTCCAAGATAGGCTTCTTTAAAACTTTTGCCCTATCCTTCCAAGATAGATACCTTAAATCTTTGGCCCTATCCTTTCAAGATAGGCTCCTTATCTTTTACTTAGTTCTTTCGAAATAGGTGTCGAGCCTAGTTTTTTACCTTCCCAATTCTTTTTATAAAATTAAGTCTTTTCTAAATCAATCAGTATTAAACCTTACCCGTTTAATACTAATCCTCAACTGGGGTTTAAAGAAAACCATTTTTATTTTCAATTTGAAATATATTGGAGTCACCACTTGATCGCAGTCGAGAAAAAGGGTTAAGTTATAACTAATTGGGTGGATTAGTTATAACTTAACGACCGATCTATTGATTAAAAAAACTTATTTATAATTATGGCTTTTTGAAAACTAGAGATCTAGATCCGATGGCTAATTTATTAAACCTTCAATGAGTACCATTTTTTAACTTTTCAAATCTAACTTCGCTTTTCAAATATATCCTTTTTAATTTCTAAAAAAAAAAACAGCTAATTATGATACATATGACTAAATTGATTAATTTACATAAATATCTAAAAATGGAAAAAATAAAAATTTCCATATTTTAAGTCACCCCGTACTAACGTACGGGTGCCTACGTACTCACTTTTCGATATCAGACTTCTATAGTTCGTTCACCGAAAACATAGCGGGTTAACTAATTTTAACTTTGGAAAAATTGTCATGTTTGCTTTTTTACCCATTTTGAGTTTATTTGAGAAAATTTCCTAAGGGTCCTAAATTTATTTATTTTTGGAAAATCTAAAATGCCTTAGTTTGGAAAATGGTTGATTTATTTTTTTATTTTATTTTTGGAAAATTAATTTTCTAAGTGATAAAACAATATTATTATTTTTATCTATTTATTATTCATCTACCTTTTATTTTTTGTTATTCTTTTAGTTTTTTTAGCTAAAACGTGAAAATAAATAAATAAAACTAAACTAAGTATTACTTCCTTTTTTTTTCCTTTTTCCTTTTCTCTTTTTTATTTTTTTTCCGTTTCCTTCTCCTTCTTTTTTTTTCTTTCTTTACATTTATATTTACAAATAATAATAAAAAATTAACTAACAATATAAAAAGAAAAGAAATTAAATAAAACAAAGAAAAAAAAAGGAAACTAAAAACAAAACAAAAATGAAAGGAGCTAGACTAAATGAAGATGTGGGTCAGGAGCGGTTTGGATTTAGGGCTTCGGTTTAGGTTGGTCAAGTCGGGTTAGTTCAACCTTGGGTCAAATTAGGGCTCCATGTGGGTTAAAATAGGAGTGCCAGGAATGGTGTTTTTAAGGCCGTTTCAATGGTTAAAACAATCAGGAAAAAGCTATTTTGTGAGTTTTATATTAGGGAATGGAGGTTTAGAGGAATGCAGTAGCTAATGGCGGTAGTTTAGGTGGTGGTCGGAGCTTAAAGCGGTAGTATGTGTAGGTTCATGACTAAGTTTGGTTTGTTATAGTAGCTGTGGGTTTAGGATGAAGGCCGAGAGAGGGTCAACAATAGGTTGGTAGCCGTGCGAGTGGGTGAGGGTCAAGGGGTGTGTTGGTCATGGCATTAGTGAATGGTCAAGAGTTATAGTGTGGGGGCTTTGGTTATAATAGTGGTTATGGTGAAGAGGTGATGGTGGTTGTGGTGAGGGAGGCTTGATTAGTGCATTTAGGTTATGTAGGGCGGTTGGAGATGGATGGAGAAGATGATATCTGGTTCTTTGGTTTTTGGTCTAAGAGAGAGGGAGTAGAGAGAAAGAAACAGTAGGGGGAGAGGTTTGAATCGAGTGAGAGAGAGAGTAGATCTAGAGAGAGAGAGATGTTGAGAGTGAGTGAAGTCTGTGTATTTGTGTGGAGGGTGATCATGTAACAATGGTGCAGTTATAGGGTCAAGAGTAGGGTGTTGTGTTGGTTGGAGTAGACGTATGATAATGGGTTGTGGCGTAAGATGGGAGAGAGATGGTCGTGGAGAGGGAAAGGGATCGGACGGTGGAGAGAGAGAGATTAAGGGTTAGGAGTAAACCAAAAGAGAGGGAGATAGTGAGAGAGTATAGATAGAAAGAGAGTCCCCCCCCCCCCCCTTTTTGTGTTCTGTGCATGTGAATGTTCCCCTTTCTTTTTTCAAAATCCAAAACCCCTCTTATGTTTTGAATATTTCCCTTTGTTTCTTATGTATACTCCCACTGCTTTCCTCCTTTCCTGTGTATTGTGTTTTTGTTTTTTAAAGAAAGAAAGAGAGGGAAATAATAAGGAAAGGGGAGGAAAAAATGGGGGGAAAGAATGTATGTTGTCCAAGCGAATCACAACACGCCACGTGTCACAATTAGACACATGGTTCAGTGATGTTTTGACAAGTGGCAATATGTAGATTTTAAAAAGAAAAAAAAAGAAAAAATCATCTTCATGGATCTAGTGAGCTTTGAACCTTTAATCTCTAATTAATCTAATTGTAATGTCCATGTGTTTTACCGTTAAGCCATTGGCTTATGCCTTATCCATATGTGAAATTATGTATATATGGAATAGGTCAACTTAGGTTAGATTTAAATCTAAGCCTAGGTCCAATAGTCCTTTATTCAAATTTATTTAAATTAAAATCCTATTCTATTTAAATGACTTAAAAAATTTATTATATTCGAAATTCCTTATTTTTTTTAAATTTTCTATAACTTTTCAAATTTCTTATATATTTTCCTAAATTTTTCATTTTTTTTTATTTTTTTCTAAATTTCTATTTTTTTCCTATTTTCTTATTTTTTTGTATTTATCTAGAATTCGTTTTTTTTTTTTTTAAATTTCATCATTTTTTGGGGTTTTCTTTAATTTCCTATATTTTTTCGAAAATTTTCTAATTTAGGACCCTATAACTTAAACTAAAAAATAAAAGGGGGAAAAAATTCGGTATCTACAATTGCTCCTCTTTATGGTAAAGTTTGTGTAAAACTTTGCCACAAAGATAAAACAGACACTATTTTTGCTCCAAGAGTGGATTTTATTCTAAGAAGCGCTATAGCTAGCTAGCTATTTTAGGTCTAATCCATTAGAGATTTGGAGATGAGAAGGGAGGCGCTCTAAGAGCTACTCGAAAGATAGAGAGAAGAATTGAAGTCTGGTCATGCTCTTATGAACTGATGTAGCAAAGTGAAATGGGCGAAGTGCTCCTTGAGTGGGCGAAGTGCTCCTTGAGCTAGCGAAGTACTCCTTGAGCTAGCGAAGTACTCCTTGAGCTAGCGAAGTACTCCTTGAGCTAACTAAGACCCTAAGAAGAATGAGCAAACTTAGTCATGCTCTGATGAGTTGACTAACCAAAGTGGGCAAAGTGTTCCTGGAGTTAGTTAAGATCTTAAACTAGATGAGATGGATGAGCACTCCTAAGGTTGGCCAAAACCCTAAATTGATAGACGAAAGTTGGTTGTGCCTTAATGAGCTGACTAACTAAGGCAGGTAAAGCGCTTTTAAAGCTGGCTAAGATCCTAAACTAATAGAGGAAACTTGGTTATGCCTTAATGGACTGACTAACCAAGGCTGACTAATCAAGATTGGGTGAGTTGTAAGTGTGAACTTGTATAATCAAATTTATGTATGTGTATGTGTAGCTCTTAGAGCTTGGATTGAGAAATTAATAGTGGTGTGAAGTCCTCAATTAGAGGTATTGTGTGTCCATGGAGAGTAGATGGTAGCTTGAACTCTACGTTAAATCTGGACTTAGTTTCTCTATCCCTATCTCTTTTATTTTCCGTACTTATTATTGTTTTATCACTATCTTGATTACACTCATTGTAGTTTTATTATTTTAATATTTCATTCATTTAGTTATTTTAATCAAGAAATTGGTATTAAATTAAAATTTGAGCAATTCAACCCCCTTCTTAAGTTCTTAGGGTAGTTTTTCACCTCTTTACTTGAATCACTTCTTAATAGAATGTTGCAGGATCGCGTTAAGAACTTGGATCCTACTATTGGTTAGCTATCTAGGTTACCTCAATCCAAAGGAATAGGTACCCAATCTCCTTTCATACTTAATTCCTTCTAATTATACTTATCTATTCAATAATAAGACTCATACTTTAAAGCAAAACATACACATCAATTTAGTAACTTAGGAAAATACTAATTGATGACAATAAAATTTGTATAATTAGATCTTCAAAGAACGAAATTGTAGATTGAATAATAAGTTGTTGCAAGAAGAACTAATATTCAATATTGATTTACTAAGAATAATTCAAGAGAACTACATGAAATAAAAAGAAGAATCAGTAAACTTAAAGACCCCCACCAATATTCTAGCCTATAACTCTTCCTAAGGAGGCTCTCCTTGCAAAAATTAAGCTTAAGCATCTATATATAGGGAGTAGACATAGGTTTACAAAGAAAACCTAATAAAAATAAAAGATTTGCACATCAGAGCATTAGAGTGTGAGCGTAAACTTGCACTTTATTTGAAATCTTAAAAACTCAATGAAATTGGTTGATGAAGGGAACATGCTTGGGATGACGGTCATGGTTCTCAACCATGGTCTATTAATGGACTTCTTTCTTGTGCATAATTCTTCTACTTCAATCCTCAATTGATGCTTTAACTCCGAAATACTTCAAAATTTAATAAAAACCTTCAAAACTTCATAAAGTGCTTAAGAAGTCTCAGAAAATGGAATTTAAACTAATTAAACTTAAGATAATATAAAATTGACTAGATTAATATCTAAAATAGCACAAATTAACCTTAGAAAATGCATGTTATATTCATGTTATCAAAAGTGTCCACGCTTAAACTTTTGTTTGTTCTCAAGAAAAATAATAAAAACCAAAGTAAATAATATCTAAAGGACAAGATGATTATAACCAATCTCAAAATGGTGCACCCTCAAATTTTGAATAGCTTGGCAAAAATTTCCTGAATCACCCTTTTCCTTAACTCTATAATGCCTTTAAAACACTTTAGATAATAACACCTAAGGACTATTGAATTTCAATGACCAATCCAAATAACTCAAAGTTAGTTGTATCACTCAAACAAAAACTAAACTAGAGATTACAACAAACATAAATTAATTTAAAAAAATTTATAAAGGTTTCCTCACTTTAACTCAAGAGGAGAGAAATCTTCCCTAAATTTTTATTTGGAAAGACTAGGTTGGATGTATATTACATCAATTTATCCTCTAACTATCCCTCTACTTCTATCAATATTTGTTAGGAGGTTTTTCAAACTTAAATCAATTTTCTTCATTGAATCTTGATTACTATTGGGAACATAACTTGCTCTTTTGATAAACTAAGTCCAATCCTTACTAATTGATATGGATCGAAGTACGTAGTAGACATGAAATACGAATGGGTATTTGAAGTTCAATGGAACTGAGGAATTAATAAGTGGATTGGGGTTTTGAATGTGAATGTATATGGATATTACGCACCAAAACATAAACACAATCAGGAAGATAAGCTTGAAATAAGGTTTGATATGACTCATGAACACTAAATCAACACTTGAGTTTGAAATGGGAGTTAGATACATCTCACTAGCTCACTCAAATGAGAGGATCACCATAATCTTAAGAAGAAGATCGATAAGAATACAGGTAGATTAAAGAGGAGTAGCATGCTCAATGATTACTCAAAAAGGAGACAAGCTTAAAGCAAGATTTGAGAGAAATTCGTTGAGAAATGTTTTGAATAATTGATGATAATTTATTGTTTGCTACTTACAAAAGTTACTATTTATAGTACATCTTAAAACCCTTGTGGCAAAAATGTAAAGAGTGTATAAGGCCTTATACCTAGAAGATTAGGCCCACAATTAAAATAAAAAAAATATATACAAGCATACAAAACTATGCATTTAATAGGGATGTTAGCATGTAGGTCATCCAAGCTGTCTTGAAATGAGTAGGATCCAACTAGATGAGGTCGGTAGTTGGATGTCCTGGTTCGAGTAGGAGTCACTGAAGTCTTACAATACTTAGCTAAGCTGCCTGTGAGGTTAACCTACAGTTATTGAGCTTTAGGATTGCTCGACACTAGATTCCTCATGCCATACTGAGCTGGTCTTTAGACTTAGGACCTTGACTGTTTGGTCCTTCATCTTCTTAGTAGCTGACAAAGATGTTGTTGAGCTATTTCTCTTTCCCTTCTCTACTTTCTAGTATCAAGTCGGCCTTAAGTAGGGTAGGTGAGCCCCAGCTTAGAGCAAGTCGGCTATGACTTAGAGATGGTTGTAGGCTGATTCCTATTATCACTATAGAGCTGAAAAGAAGTCATCCTCGACTTAAAGCAATGAGCCTGGGCTTGGATGCCAAACGTACTCCTTTTCTCTTTTCTTTTCACCATAGGTATTAGGCTACTCTAAATTTGTTCAACACTTATAGGGGTTAAGCATTAGCTCTTCCCATCCTTTTAAACTGTGTAAGAGTTGAAGAAGCCATCATGGATTACTTTCTGGTCATACTCCTAAGGTCAGTCAAGAATTTAGTTGGTGACATTCATAGTTTCTATGTTGAAGTTGATCCCATCTTCATACTGTCTTGCTTTGAATGCTATTTGAGCTCTCTTATACACATAGACTATACCCTTGTCATTAAATAACTTCAGTCCATAAGATTAGGGATGTAGGTAAGTTGGTAGTTTCATCTTTATCACCAACTTGGTAGAAACGATGTTAGTACAACTATCTTCATCAATAACCAAGGAACATGTCTTTCTATTCACTAAACATCGGATATGGAATAAGTTCTCCCTTTAACCTAAGTCTTCTTTTAAGTAGGTTTGTTATGGCTAAGAATTCTCCCATCTCAGGATAGATGTTTATCATTCCCTCACTCTCCGAGTTCTTATGGCTCTCTACTTCAGCATCCGATCCTTCGCCTTTTAAAATAATCACCCTCTTGTTTGGACATTAGGAGGCAATATGTCCATACCCTAAACACTTGAAACACTTAATAAGCCTTATTGTTGGGTATTCTCTCCTTCTCTACTTTCTTTGTCTTAACTTGGTGAGGTTGGTTAGACTTTCCTTTCTCTATCTTCTTCTTTGACCTTTTCTTCTTGTCTTGCTTATGAGGTTCAAGGCTGCCTTAATGAGTTCAGCAGTCTTTAGTGCTTCCTCCTCCTGTGATGTTCTATTCCTAATGCCAAATTGATCAACTCGTTTAATGAGTTGAATGGTTGTAGCTTGACTACGTTAGCAATGTCATCTTGGAGTCTACTTAAGAACCTAGCAATAGGGTAGTCCTGTGGCTTAGCAATCTCACATTTGTTCATCAAGGTTTTAAACTCTTGCAAGTACTTCTCAATAGTATCTTAACCTTACCTCAAGTGCTTAAAAGCATGGAGCATCTCTTGCTTGAAGTAGGTCAACACAAAGTATTGATTCATTAATCTCTTCATAAGCCTTCAAGTTTTGATTGGCTCTTCTCCTTCGGCATCTCTCTTAGCAAGTAACTTGTCCCACCAAAGACTTACATATTCAACAAGGGACAGTAAGCTAACTTAACTTTTGTCTAATCATTGCACTCATAACACTCATATAACTTCTCTACTCAGGGAACCTAGTTAAGGAACTCTTCATGTCAGCTACTATGATTGAAGGTTGACAACTTAAGCTTGATGTTGTTACGTCCTAGGCTATTTGTTCGAGGCTCATCCCTTGCATTCTGAGTTAGTTGTTTCACTTCAGATTGGCCACTTCTATTAGAGCTCTGCTCAACTAGATCTCTTCTCGACTCCGTCTTTCATCTTCGGGTTCCTTGGTTCACCTTGGAGTCAATACTCTTATCAATGCTTCTCTTTTGCTCAGGTTAGTCTCTTCTTCTCCTCGACTTGGTAACTCTACCGGGCTATCATTCATCATTAATAGGTTTATTGGGGTCACTTCTACTAGTTGATGCTTAGTCTCTTCTTTTACCTCGGCCAATACGTTAATGGCTTCTAACTAAACCGGTAAGCTCTTGGATAAAATCAATGAGATTCTAAATCTAATATTTAATATTATCAACATGTCGCCTCAAACTTCTATGGGGACTATTACCATCGATATTTACACTATCTTCATACATTCTTGTCCGTATAGTAATTCCTACTAGGAGATTTTAACAAACACGTAATATACTCAATTTGACTTAAAGTCACTACAACTTCAATTTCTATAGCTACCCACGGCTTCCAAATACTACTTTAGCTATTATAACACTACTAAGGACAAATTACAATTAGAAAGAGCAACTAAAATCACTACTACTAACCAAAATACAGCTGATAGCAACTAAAAAATTATCACTACTTGATATAGTATACTTCGAGAACTTAAGTACCATTATTACTATTACATATAGTATAGTAAACCACAACTTAATTAGTAGTTTACAGAAGAGTAAGAATTTACCAATCAAACTTTGAAGAACATTAACTCATGTATCCCCCCAAAGCTCTAATAGCAAGATGATACGGATTGAAGTATATAGCAAACACAAACCATGAATAGGTATTCGAAGTTCAATGGAAATGAGGAATTAGTAAGTGTATGAATATATATGGATATTATGCATCATAACACAAACACAATTAGGAAGACGAGCTTGAAATAGGGTTTGATATGACTTACGAACACTAAATCAATACTCAAGTTCTGAATGGGAGTTAGTTATGACTCACTAACTCATTCAAATGAGAGGTTCACCACAACTCAAGCAAGAGATTGATAAGAACATGGGTAGATTAAAGAGGAATAGGACGCTCAATAATCACTCAAAAAGAAGATAAGCTTAAAGTAACCTTTGAGAGAAATTCTCTGAGAAATATTCTGAATAATTGATGATAATTTGTTGTTTGCTACTTACAAAAGTTACTATTTATAGTAAATCCTAAGCCCTAGTAGTAAAAATGTAAATAGTGTACAAGTCCTTAAACCTTAAAAATTAGGCCCACGATTAAAATATAGAAAATATTTACAAGTGTACAAAATTGTATGTTTAATAAGGATGTCGACATGTGAGTCATCCAAACTGTCCCCAGAATGAGTAGGATCCGAATTGGGTAAGGTTGACAGTAGGATGTCTTGGTTTAAGTAGAAGTTGCTGAAGTCCTGCAACAGTTAGTTGAGCTTCTTATGAGGTTGGCCCATGGTTGCTAAGCTCTAGGTTTGGTTAGCACTAGATTCTTCAAGCCGTACAAAGTTAGTCTTTGGAATTGGGACCTCGACTGTTTAGTCCCTCGTCTTCTTGGCAACTAACAGACTTTTTGTCGAGTAGTTTCTCTTTCTCTTCTTGGCCTTTTAGTATCAACTAGGCCTTGAGTAGGGTAAGCCGGCCTCAGCTTGGAATAAGTCAGCCATAACTTAAAGGTAGTCATAGGCTGATTCCTATCATTAATTTAGCTTGCTTATTTACTGTGGTAGTTGTTAGAAGGAAGGCATCTTGCTCTTTTGAGGGATTGACGTCGATTCTTAACAACTTTAATTGATTTCACCTTTGTAATTAACAGCGAAAAAGAGTTTTGCTCTTCTGAGGGACCAAGATTGATCCTTACCATTCTTTAGCAATTATTTTATCAATTCAATTATTCAAATTAATACCTCTAACTACTTTGACTTTTTGACACATTTTCTGGGTCATATATTCATATCATAACGATCTGAAAGAAGGGAAACAAAAGAGTTTTAACAAAACTTGAGCAGCTACCAACTAGATACGATACACCAATTTATCTTACTTAGCCTAAACCCACTTGATATGACATATGAGTAAGGATTAGGGTCATTCGCCATTACTCATTACGAAAGAGAATAGATTGTTGAACCAAAGGTTCATTAATTGATTTTGACGAGAAAAAAAAAGTGGATGATTAAACTAAGTTTTATTTGACAATATTGAATTAATTGAATAAGATCGATTAATTTGCTTAATAATTAAATAAATCAAGTGACTCTACAACATATTTAATCTTTTGAGTAATGATCAAAAGATCTTGAAAAAAGGTTGCAAAAGTGTATTTTTTTGTTGTGTGTTAAAAGTATTTTTAGGTGATACTTAGCCTACTAGCTTGACCACATAAGGAAGAACTAGTTTGATGATGTAAAGCCTTAGATTGTGAGAAGAAAGGCTTTTTGATCCTTAAGAGCCAACATGTCGGTATACTTATTGGTGTTCATGTCGACAATACATTTGCTTATTGTCATGTCGATAAGCGTTAGGTACCTGCATGCTAGTAAGCTTGTTTTAACTAGCCATTAAAGCGTTTAATGCACAATAATGGGAAGAATTGAATGAGATAATATAAATGCTTAACAACCTGACCAAGGACAAGAGAGAGCTGATCCTTTACTACAATATTTCAACATTATCTCATATTCTTATTGTTTATTATTCTCATTGTCTCTTATACCCTAGTTTACTAATATTTAGAGAGATTTGAAGTGTGCTGGTTGTATGTGTTTAGTTGCAAAGCACTATACCAATAATCCTTGAGATTGAGTTTTGTATTATGAGTTTAGATTGTGATTTGTGTTAAGAGCTGTGAGTGTGAAACTTGTATAGTCAAGCTTGTGTTTATATAGCACTTAGAGCTTAGATTGAGAAATCAATAAAGTGGTGCAAAGTCCTTGGTTATAGGTGTTGTGTGTTCCTAGAGAGTAAGGGATGATCCAAACTCTACGTTATATCCGAGCTTAATCTTTTCATCTCTATCTCTTCTTGATCATACTTGTTATTGTATTTAATTGGTAATCTAAAAAATAATTGCAATTTATCCATAAAACTCAATTCACTACCCTTCCCTCTCTTGAGTTTAGCCAAGTGTTTTTCATAGATAAGAGTTAAGGAAAGCGATGACATGGTGAGGTGCTTTCAAAGGATAAAATTTTGTATTCACTAATGAAGTAATGATGTTTGTATATAAAGTAAGTGAAGTATTTATATGACCTCAATTATGGTTACAATAACTATGGAAAAGATAAGGATAAGATGTAAAAATTCCTTAAACATTCTTATTGTATTAAAAAAGAAAGAATCCTTTTGGAATGTTGTGCTAGAAGATACATGTCAAGCTGGCACTGGTGATCAGATGTTTGACAGCTACTGTACACGAAGGTTCTCTAGCAGCTTGGTACTTACTGCGGTTAGCTCGAAAGAGGTTGGAAAGAAGGTGGTAGTCTTATTTGACCTAATCTGGGTTAAGTTTGAGCTCAGATATTGTGTATTGTTTGAAGCCTCTTCAAGTTGGATATCTAATCAGCTTGGCTCAAAAGGGAATTTGGTGTTCATTAGTTTGGGAACTTTCCTCATTATAGTTAGAGCTTGGTACTCAGGTCAGGTAAGAGAAAGTAGGCCTAGGTTGGTGATTGAATCCTCATCCTTGAATGGCTCTTGAGTTAGTATACGTCAAGTGAGTCCATACAATCCTCTAGTTTGACTTCAAGTAATGGGTCTGAGGGGTTGATTCCAATCATCTTCCTAGGGGTTGAAAAGATTTGGCCTCAAATCTATAGGCTCTCCTCTAGTTAGGTTTTCTTCATCTAGATGGTGAGGAATTAAGTCGAATACGTAGAATCTGGAAGAGATATAATAGTCCTCAGGTGGCTCGATTTGTCGGGCTTCGTGGTTAGTTGTCTTTAGGATCTTGAATAGACCATCAGCCTTGGGTGATAACATGCTCTTCCTAAGGTAATAAATCTTTCTTAGTTATGGGGGATCTAGACTAAGTCTCCTGGGTTGAAGGAAATAGCTTGACAACCTCAACTGTTGATCTCATGCTACCCATCATTGAATTGGGCAATCTTTCTAGTCACTTGCTAGTGTAGTTTGTTTAGTTTATGAGCTCAATCAACTTTAGATTGGCTTTCTTGGGTAGTTGTGTAGGTATCAATAATGTCTAATGAGACAGTTGGGTTGAGATCATAGATTACCTCAAAAGGGAGCATGTCTGGTCGTATGGTGGACAATTTATTTGTAAGCAAACTCTACAATAAGAAAGCATAGATCCCGATCCTTTAAATTCTTCCTAACTACAACTTAGACCAATGTGCCTAGCATGCTATTCATTACATCGGTTTTCCCATCAATCTAAGGATGGTTGCTTGAGTTGAACACAAGTTTGTTCCCAAGTCTCTTCTACAAAGTCTTCCAAGAGTAGCTTAGAAATTTAGTATCTTGATTTGAAACAATGGTCTTTAGAACTCTATATAGGTGGATGATTTCTTGCAAAAACAAATCAGTAATATATAAAGCATTGTTAGTTTGGTGGTATTGAATTAAGTGTGCTATTTTGCTCAATCAATCCACAACTACAAGGATTGAGTCCTTCCTTTTGGATGTTTGGGGAAACCATAGGATAAATTCTATGTTGAGGTTAGCTTAAGGCGAGGTTGGCATGGGTAAGGGCTTGTATTCTCTACGTAACCCCTTCACGCCTTTATATACGTCGTAGCTGCTGATGGCTATAGACATCTCATTTGCCAATTTTTTCAAATTGAGTCAGGTTAATAAATAAACAAAAATAGAAAATAAAAATAAAAAAACGAAAATTATAAGAAAAAATGAAAAAAAAGGAAAAGAAAAAAGAGAAAAAAAAATCAAGGTAAGTCATAGGAAGAGCCAAGTCAAGTTGTATTGGATTGAGTTGAGTCATTGGATCAAATAACAAGACGGGTTGAATTACTTAATTTTGGGCCTAACCAATATAGAATAAGTATTTATCTAATTTAGGAGCTTAAAATCAAGATTTATTAAGTTATTGGGCCTGACTTGATCTAATATAGATTGGTCAAGCTTAGAAAGAAAAGCCCAAACTAGTTAGGGTTTCTAGAAACTAGGGTAAATCGTGGAAGACTTGCAATTAAATCTTTCATATCCTTAATACGAAAGAATCGATTTTGGGCTTATAAAAAGCACATTGGGTAGGGACTTAGGTTTTTTATTTTATTTTTTTATCTTATCTTAATCACATTCTTATACACACCACTATGTACCACTACCCACACTACACGCGCTACCATTATGCTACACCACTTACACACATACGCTATCGTCACATACCACCATAACTACCGCTACACACAAATACTACAATCACCACCATTGAAGTACACAACCACCACCATTAACAGCCAAAGTACTGCCTATTATAGTCGAGTCACTACCCATGTCTCGCCACTGCACACCTAAGCCATTGCCTGTAGTGCCTAGAGCACCGCCATTGTCGCCCACATCGCCCTTGCCTAGGCTTAGTGGTGCCTAAGCCAACGCCCGTGCTCACTCGTAATCATCCATTGCATGCCCCTTGCTCGACCAATGTTACCTTTGCTCACCCAGTCATGATCGTGCTTACCTACTATTGCCCGTAGTCGCTCACGGTTCACCCAAGCATCGCCCAGTTTCATTTGTGCTCGCCTTGAGTCACCATCCAATCACCCCAACGTACACCTACTGTAGCTTATGACTTGCCCTTACACGCCTGTTGTTGCCCTTCACACACCCCTCACTCGCCTACTATTGCCCATGACTCACCTAATGTATGCCTGCTATCACCCAATGTACGCCTACACTTACCCATCGTACGCTTACCGTTGCTTAACGTACGCCCACTCTTACCCTAGCATCACTTAGCTTTGTCCACATGCTCAATTAACTCTGATGATTAGACGCTAAGTGAAATTTTCAGTAATTTTTTTTATTATTTTATTTAATTTTTATTAATTTTCTTTATTGGTTATTTATTATTTTTCTTTTCCTTAATTAATTAATTTTTTTAAGTGCAGTTGTTTTTCTTTCATTATTATTTATTTTGCAATTTTTTTAATAAATTAGGTTTTTCTTGAAAAATCCTTTTTTAATAAAAAATATATATTTTTGACATATAGGTTTTTTCTTAAATATAAATTGAGTTTTTTTTTCTTAAATAATGTTAGTTAGAGTTTTTGTTTAATATAGAAAAATTAGATTTTTTTGGGTTTTTTCTAAAAAATAATAAATTGATAAAAATGTAAACATAGGTGATTTTCAAAATAAAAATAAACCACTTACTAAAAATTTTATAAAAAAAAAGAAGAACTATAGTCGGTTTGATCCTGATTAGCACGTATGCAGGTACCTTTGGGGTAATTATAAAAAATAAAAAAGAATTCCTTTCTTTTAGAAATTCATAATAAAAATCATTTTTAGTTATTTTTGTGAATTTAGATGTATTTTTAATATTTTTAGGAAAAATTACAAAAAAGCCAATTAATTTCTTTTAATTTTTACATGGTGACTTGGTCTTAAATTATTTATAGACTAGTAGTCAAATTAGAGTTTTATCGCCCAAAAACCTAATTTTATTTTTTTATTAATTAAATTAGTTGGCGACTCTAATTTTTAAAATTTTTTAAGAAAAGTATTTCCTTAGTTTAATGTTGAGTAATTTAAATTAGGCGGGTTAGTCTTAATATAAGTTAAATTAAGGTAATCGAATTAGGGCTTGACAGAATTGGTGACTCCACTAGGGAAGCCTGGTGGGCTAGCTATGTGAAAATTAAAAAAATTATTCATAGGCTTTTGTATTATTATTTTCTTTTCGTTTTGTATTATAGTTATACTACTTGTTTTTTAGTAATGCAGGCCTAAAGAAAAAAAAAAAAAAAAACCTGACCTAATGGGCCTTATGGGGTTAGAAGGTTTTTATTTTTCAAGTAACCATCTATGTATTTGGATGTGATCAGACTTAGGCTACCTTATAAACTTAGGATGGGCTGCTGTTGTATAACCCTCAGGTTGTTGGGGTCTTTACCCCCTGCCTGGCGATGATAGGTGAGCCCACTCAAATTTCAATATAGCCCACTAGGTTTCTCTTCAGAAAACCTTGAAGCTATAGAGCTTAGGACCCGTAAACTCCACCCTTTTGCATCATCTTTTTTTCCAAAAAGGGATAGTTATTCTTAAATTATAGGAAAAACCCAATCAATCCATAGTTGGCTTGATCTTATTCTTCAAAAAAAGGGGAAAATTTAAAGAAAAACTAGTAATCCTTATATATAAGTATTCACGAACTTCCTTTTTTTTTTAAAAAAAAAAATCTTATTTCGAATCTACTTATATATAAGGGTGCTCCTTAACCGCGGATTTGTCCTACTTCTTATAATTTATTAATTACTGACCCTATTGCATCGCATTTATGTCTATTATCAACAAAATGTAGCCAGTAGACTTTATGTGGACAACTAAATGGAGCCACTACACTTAAGCCGTCTTGGGGTGCATTGACTATGCAAAATTCCCCTTTATCAGTATTACTGGTTGTACAAGATACTTCTCAACTTGTGTCACTAGACAGTTGGGTCCACTTCAAGAGATAGCCTATAGAGACTCCTTGGACATCGTCACGACAAATTATCAAGATCCTTGTCTACCCATGGCTACTCTAATTCAATACCTAGTAAAACTAGTATTGCTATGGGAATAAAGAGAAGTCAGATAGATAATCAATGTGGGAACTTTGAGGGGTAAAGTTGGAGAGTAACGAGCCACCAAGTAGTACATTTATGATCAGTTAGAGAAGATTGGAAAGATATGGTATGAAGCTCCAAACATATTCAGACATAGGCTAGAACTAGCACGTCTTTCACCTACCTAGCAGGCCTACCGAAATACCATTCGGGCTAGAGTTGAAGCCTAATTCCAAGAAAGTAAGAGACTTGTTGAAAAGATAAAGTTGGAAAATGAGAGGCTGTTAGAAGAAAATCAATTCTTGAGAAATAAGATCTGAGAAAGGAATGTTATGGTATGAAGGCTTATGAGGGAAGTTTATGAAGCTCGTCCTAACCAGATCTATTAACTCTTGTAGATATAGGATTTAAGTTTTTAGGAAGATTAGTTAAAAGTTTTTCTTTTAGTCTATTGTATAAGTTGGATCTTATGATTAATAAATTTGTAGCTTTACGAAATAAAATTTTCATTAATTGTATAGTCTCTTACTCATTATTTTTATTATCATTTATTTATTTATTTAGTTGACTTTTTTTTTAAAAAAGAAAATATGGAACAAAAAAAAGGAAAGAAAAAAAAATAAAAAAGAGGCAAACAATAGAGTAACAAAAGTTATAAAAAAGAGAAAAACAAAAACAAAAAAAAAATATTTAATGTACCAAAATATCTAAAACTTAGGTTTTCATATAGGATTTCAACGATAGTATCTAAGTTAACAAACTCAACTAGAAGCCCGATTTTCACTCGTTCTAGGGCCAGAATGTTAACTCAAGGCACTATAAACATCAATCAAACTGAGCTCAACCTGAAAGTAGCAACTTTGGAAGAAAACATGAATAAGATGGCCGAACAGATTCAGGCTCTCACTTAGGCTATTGGGATTCTTAACGACAAACAAGGATCTTAAGTCAACCCAAATCGAAATGCAAAAATGACCCTTCCCCCTGAACTGAAGATGAAGAATCAACCCCTAATGTTGAGGTATGGAGGAAGGAGATTGAAGAGAAACACCAAGAGATGGAAAGCAAGTTCATGTAGAAGTTAATGGGTTTGAATAGATGAGGATGATTAATTTGCTGACATATGAAGATGATGACTTCTTGGAAAGATTTAAAGTGCTAGAATTTGAGAAATACGATGGGATTAGCTACTCGAAGCTCCATACTAGGTTGTACATCAAGAAAATGGGAAAATACATGAAGTATGACAAGGTGATGGTCTAGACTTTTCAAGATAGCTCGATTGGGCCCGCCTTATCCTGGTATGTCCAACTTGATTTGAATGAGATCAATACTTGGGATAAGTTAGCACGGGCTTTCTACAACCAGCATAAATTCAAAATCGAAGTAGCCCCATCAATGTAGGATTTGAATAATCAACAAAAGAAGACCAACAAAAACTTTAAAGAATATGCTCAGAGATGGAGAGGCATGACAGCTAGGGTGACTCCACCCTTAATAGAAAAGGACTTGACTTTCGCCTTCATCAATACTCTTGGAAGCCTATATTACCAACATCTGGTCAAGTACCCTACCTCCAACTTTGCAGAAATTATAGCTTCAGGGTGTCGAAATGAGGAAGCTATTGCAACTGAAAGGCTTCCAAATCCTGAAGTAGTTGAGAAGAAGATACCTTCCGCAAGGTTTTCTAATAAAGCTAAAGAAGCCACCATAAGTGTTATCAATACAGGCAACCTTATTAAACTCGTAGCCTTAGTAGCTATGACTAAAGGATCTAATCCCCTGTTGAATCTGAATCAAAACAACTGCTCATAAAGAAGACAGTTTACCTGTATTCCTATTCCTTTAAGTCAAGTTCTTGCACGACTAAGGAAAGAGAACCTTTTGACGTTTGAAATACCAAAGGAAGGACAAGGACCAAGAGATTATAACCTAAAGCTTCATTATGATTATCATTTGGAGCAAGTGGGGCACTCTATAGATCAGCATTGGACACTCAAACATAAGATCCAGGATCTTATTGATGCCATATTGGTTTAATTGGATTTCATCCAGACTCCTATTCCTAATGTAGGTAACAACCCTCTACTAAATCATGGAAACTCAATCAATATGATTATTACTAAAGTTTTTGAAATGAAGATTGATCTATACAGTCTCCCTATCACTATTAAGGAGATAGGTTGGAATTTAAGGCAAATCGAGTATTTACAGAATATGAATTTCAGAGATAGAACTCAAACTAGACTGGAAATATATTAGCTGCTGAAGGATGGGAAGATAAAGAAAGCTGATATCATAGCTATGATGATTCCAAAACCGCGAAAGAGAAGCACTCAGAAGGAGCTTAGAAAAAGATATAAAGCCGACGATCTGACAGTTGATACCTTAGGAGAATTGTCAGGGAAGTTTGAGTATTTGGTGGATTAGGCTAGTTCACCTATTGTTTATGCTGATGCATTACCCACTGGATGGGGTTTAGAATTTTTGGAAGAAGACAGACTTATTGCAAAAGCCAAGAAGACGATTATGATGGTTGGAATGATTGAAGATGGGCCTAAGCCATTGATTTTTGAGTATGATGGGAAGACTAAGAAGGTTGAAGAATTGGGAAAGCCCAAGAAGATTGCTTCCAATGTCTCCAGAGCCTTGGAGAATTATAAGGTAGCACCTCTAGATTACCATGCAGTGAATCAGATAACCAAGGCCTCATCACCCATGGTTGGTGGGCTTACGGGATCGAGATGAGTTTATGATCAGAATGAGGAAGGCAAGAGGAAGTATACTATAAAGGAGGCTTCTCGAAAGATCTTTGAGGATACGGATGGTAAAGATTATAATGATGTCAAGAAATTAGTAAAAGCCAGTAAGTATAAGATAATGGACCAGTTAGCCAAAGTGCCAACCCAGTTGTCATCAAGTACTCATTGGGAAGCTTTAACTAAAATTCTAAAAGATGTCAAAGTACTTGAAGGGATTTCCCCTGAGAAGCTATGGTTGGTAGTGAACTAAGTATTTGCGATGGATTAAATTTCATTCTCACTAGCTGAGCTAGGTAAAGAAAGAGACCAGCACAGGGAAAACCCCCTTCATAGTGGTTAAGTATGCAGGGAGAGTGGTTGCTTGAGTTCTAATAAATAATGGGTCTTCATTAAATGTATGTCCCTTGGCGACACTAAATTTACTTAAAGTCAATGCAACTGAGATAAAGCCCAACTTGATTTTAGTAAGAGCTTTTGATGGGTTAAAAAGATAGATAATTGGAGAAATTAGGTTGCAAGTCGAGATCGGTCCACAAATGTTTATTATTCCTTTTCAAGTTCTGGATATACCACGAACTTTTAACCTTCTATTAAGAAGTCTATGGATTCATTTAGCAGGGGCAATTCCATCCAGTCTACATTAGTAAGTGAAATTCTAGCCAACGAATAGTTGGTTACTATTCTCAGGGAGTAAGATTATGAAATTTACAGAGGGATGACTATTCCCTATGTCAAGGATGAAGAATTAGAAGAGCTAGAGTTACAGATTTTCGACGAAGTTAATATGATTGAATAAGCAAGACAAAGGGCACGGGGTCGTTTGAAATAGCCTAAGCAACAGATTGAAACATTTGGACTTGGGTATGAGCCGATTGAAGAGAAGATTTAAGAAATGAAGGCTAAAATCAAAAGCAAGAGAAGAGATTAGCTATACCATGCTCACATGGAATTTTTGCACATCCATTAGATGTTGCTAGTACTAGTTGGTGTTCAAGAACCCGAAGTTGCCAATCTATCCAAGAATGTTTCTTACACTCTTGAGTATAAGAAACATTCTTGGTCGTTTGATGGTCATTGACTAACAAACACTTTACCGATAAACCCTTGAGTATCATGCCTCTTACACTTAAACAGCAAAACCTTACCAATGAATCAGAATCACTAAATAAATTGAATTTGAATGTTCTTAATTATTTAATTTTATTTCTTTCAAAAAGAGATTTGTTGTTTGGAAGTTATGAAGAGTGGAAACTGAAATTCAGTGTCAAACAAAGAAAATTCAAGGCATGAGCATGGTCTAATTACAAGACTTAAAAGTTTAGGACATTTTAGAGAATGAAAAAAAAAAAAAGAAAAAGGAGAAAGGAGAAAAAAAGGGAAAAAGAAGAAAAGAGAAAAAAAAGGAAGAGAAAGCAATCACAGTCCCTTAATGAAATTCTGCTGATTGAATAAGTGACTATCAAGATTTGATTTAAGCATGCCAATCAGTTGTTATCTACGAAATCCTTCAATCTTAGAAAAAATAATCTTAAAAGTTTTTGGAAAGAGATATTTAGAAGAATTAAACTAGTTTTTGAAATAAATCTCAAAGAGATCTATCTTGTTCAGATTAACCAAAACCTATCTCAAAGAGATCTATCCTCTTTAGATTAGCCAAGACCAAATCAAATCTTAAAGAGATCTATCCTCTTCAGATCAACCAAGACAATCTTAAAGAAATCTATCTTCTTCGGAATAGCTAAAGACCAATCTTGAAGAGATCTATCCTCTTCGGAATAACCAAAAAAAAAAAATCCTAAAGAGATTTATCCTCTTCGGATTAACCAAAAGGAATCTAAAAGAAATCTATCTTCTTCGGATTAGTCAAAATGAATTTGAAAGAGATCTATCCTCTTCGGGGTAACCAAAGTGAAAATTAGTTTTTGAAGAGATTTATCTTCTTCAAATCACAAATCAAAACAAATTTCGAAGAGATCTATCCTCTTTGGATTAAACCAAAAGGAATCTTGAAGATATCTATCCTCTTTAGATTATCTGCCAAAAAAAAGTTTTAATCTTGAAGAGATATATCATCTTTAGATTATCCAAATCGGGTCTAGCAAAAATGGGTATTTCTTTTATCTTTGTAGCAAAGCTTTCATTAAACTTTACTACAAAGTGGGGCAGCTATAGACACTTCATTTTTGCAAATTTTTTTCAAATTTATCTAGGTTAATAAATAAATATAAAAATTAAATAATAATAATAATAAATTTTAAAAACCGAAAATTAAATGAAAAAATGAAAAAAAGAAAAGAAAAAAGATAAAAAAAATCAAGTTAGGTCATAGGAAGGGTCAAGTCGAGCCGTGTTGGATTGAGTTGAGTTATTAGATTAAGTAATGAGATGGGTTAAATTAATTAATTTAGGCTTGACTAATATAGAATAAGTATTTATCTAATTTAGAGGCTTAAAATCAAAATTTATTAAGTTATTGGGATCGATCCGATCTAATATAGATCGGGTTGGGCTTAGAAAGAAAAGCCTAAACTAGTTAAGATTTCTAGAAGCTACGGTAAATCATGGAAGAATCACAATCAAATCTTTCATATTTTTGCTACGAAATATTCGGTTTTGGGCTTATAAATAGCACATTGGCTAAGGACTTACGTTTTTTTTTTTTTTTTATCTTATCTTAATCACACTCTTATATGTGTTACCATACGCCACCACCTACACCAAGCGTGCCATCGTCACATGCCACCATCCACGCCACACGCGCCACAGTTACGCGCCACTGCCCATATACGCATGCCATTGTCACATACTACCATAACGACCGCTGTATATACATACTACAATCATCATTATTGAAGTCCATAACCATTGCTACTGATGGCTAAAGCAGCGCCTACTGTCATTGAATCACCGCTTACATCTTGCTACTGTATGCTTGAGCCATTACTTGTAGCTCCTATAGCACCACCATCGTCACTCGCATTACCCTTGCCTATGCCCAGTAGTACCCAAGCAAGCACTTGCACTCGCTCGTAGTTGCCTACGCCTCCCCCAAGCATCACCTGGTCTCATTTGTACTCGCCTTGAGTCACCGTCCAGTTACCTCAGCACACACCCACTATTGCTCATGACTCACTTGTTCATGCCCACTATTGCCCATCATAAGCCCTTTGCTCGCCTACTATCGCTTGTGAGTCACCTAACGTACACCCGTTGTTGTTTAGTACATGCCCTTACTCGCTTAACGTACGCCCACTCTAACCCTAGCGTCGCCTAGCTTTGCTCATAGGCTCAACGAACTCCGACGATTAGGTGGTAGGTAAAATTTTCAGTAATTTTTTCATTATTTTATTTTATTTATTTAATTTTTATTAATTTTATTTATTGGTTATTTATTTATTTTTCTTTTTCCTTTGTTAATTAATTTATTAGTTAAGTGCAGGTGTTTTTTTTGTTATTATTTATTTTTCAATTTTTTTAGTTAGATTAAGTTTTTCTTGAAGGATCATTTTTTAATAAAAAAAAATATATATTTCTAACATCTAGGTTTTTTCTTAAAAGAAAATCTAAATTGATTTTTTTAAAAATAATGGTTAGTTAGGGTTTTTGTTTAATTTAGAAAAATTAGATTTTTTTGGGTTTTTTCCTCAAAATAATAAATTGATAAAAACCTAAACACGGATAGGTTTTCAAAATAAAAATAACCCATCTACTAATAATTTTATAAAAAAAATAGAACTATGGCCAGTTTAATCTTAATTAGTGCGTACGTAGGCATTTTCAAAGCAACTATTAAAAATAAAAAAAATTTCCTTTTTTTTTTTAAAAAATTTCTAACAATAATAATAATAATAACTTTTTTAGTTATTTTTGTGAATTTAGATATATTTTTAATCTTTTTAGAAAAAATTACAAAAAAGCCCATTAATTTCTTTTAATTTTCACATGGTAAATTGGTCTTAATAGGTTAACTCCCAAACCCGGTTTTTTGGTTCAATTTTCTAGAACTTAATTTTTTTTAGAATATTTACAAACTAGTGGTCAAATTAGGGTTTTTTAGCTGAAAGCACTAATTTTATTTTATTTTTTTCCTGTTAAACTAGTTAACGACTCCAATTTTAAAAAATTTTTAAGAAAAGTATTCCCTTAGTTTAATGTCGAGTAATTTATATTAAGTGGGTTGGATTTAATATAAGTTAAATGAAGGAAATCGAAATATGACTCAATAGAATTAGTTACTCTACTAGGGACACTTGGTGGGTTAGGCATATGAAAATTAAAAAAATTATCCATAGGCTTTTGTATTATTATTTTCTTTTTCGTTTTGTATTATAATTATACTAATTGTTTTTTAGTGATGCAGGCTTAAAGAAAAAACAAAAAACCTAGCCCAATGGGCCTTCATGAGGTTTAGGGGGTTTTATTTTTCAAGTAACCATCTATGTGTTTGGATGTGATTGGACCTAGCCTGCCTTAGAAACTTAGGACGGGTCGTTGTTATGTAACCTTCAGGTCGTTGGGGACTATACCCCTGCCTGGTGGTAATAGGCAAGCCCATTTAGGCTTCGATGTAGCCTACTAGGCTTTTCTTCAAAAAGCCTTGAAGCTACAAAGCTTGAGACTTGTAGACTCTACCCTTTTGCATCATCCTTTTGAAAAAGAGGTAATTATTCTTATATTATAGGAAAAGCCCAATCAATCCATAGTTGACTTAATCTTATTTTTAAAAAAAATGAGGGAAAATTTAAAGAAAAACTAGTAACCATTATATATAAGTATTCGTGAGCTTCGTTTTTTTTTTTTAAATCTTATTTTGACCCTACTTATATATAAGGGTGCTCTTTAACCGCATATTTGCCATACTTCCTATAATTTATTAATTACCAACCCATTGCATCGCATTTGTGTGTAACATATTGCATTTTTTTTATGTGTTAGATTATGCTCATTTCTCTATAAATATTTTATTTCCCTATGTTATTAACATCATATTCGTCATACTTCCTATAATTTATTAATTACCAACCCCATTGCATCGCATTTGTGTGTAACATATTGCATTTTTTTTATATGTTAGATCATTCTTGTTTCTTTGTAAATATTTTATTTCCTTATGTTATATGTGTTTTTTTTTTTATTGCTCCTTAGTCAGTGAAAGGCTATGTGATTTTTAAGAAAACTGTTAAAAAAGCTGCAAAATTATTAACATCATATCTAACTTTATTCTAAATTTAGTAGTCTTGTTGTAAATAACGTTGCCTTCTATTTTGTTTTTTTTTTTAATATAGATATGGAAAGTCAAGGTAGTGTCAGTTTAAAGCTCGTCCATGAAGTCCAGTTAGATAAGTATTCCTTGCTCGAGGCCATCTTGAGAGGTTGGTTAAGTCAACTCTTGCCTGCCAAGCAAGACTACATTCGTAAGAAGATCAGGCTAATCATATATCTCATGCGAGTCTAACTTCACTGGCCTCTAATTCAGGCCCTTATCTATTATTGGGACCTTAAATCTGTAGCTTTTAACTTTAGCCTGCACGTACCATAGAAGAATACTCACAGCTACTTACTACCCTATCCCTCGAAGCAGGCATAGCTATCCTAGATCTTAAAGTCCAACCTGAGAAAGCTTTCATGACATTGTTGGGAGTTAAGAGGTCTGCCTTAGCCCCATTCTTATCTTTAGAAGGCCAGAAATGTCTTAACATCCTAAGATTGGTGGAGTGGTTCTCAAACCCAAATGCCCACTAGAGGTATCGCCAAATCTTCTGTGGAGGATATGAATCATGGGCCGAAGAGAGGGTCAATGCATTTATTGTAGCAATGTTTAGAACAGTGCCATTTCCTTTTAGATATGGTCAAGTCTATTATAAAGTTGCTTAGTTAGTAACTTAATTCCTAGCCGTTAAATCTTATACCCACATTACTAGCAGAACAGTTCAGGATACTTACCTACTTAAAGAAGCAAGGGTACAGTTATTTTATGGCAAACCTTACAATCCTTACCATGTGGTTTTTTAATCACATATAAGGATATGGAGGGAATCTTCTCAGAAAGTCCCTGACTAAAAATATGAATCTAATTGATGACTTTACCCACTACCTTAAGGTACCAGATGAAACTCAGTTTAATAGATCGGTGTCAGTTATCAACAAAATGTAGCCAGTAGACTTTATGTGGATAGCTAGATGGAGCTATTACACTTAAGCCATCTTGGGGTGCTCTGACTATACAGGAGTCCCCCCTTATCAGTATTGCTAACTGTACAAGATACTTCCCAGCTTGTGTCACCAGATAATTGGGTCTACTTCAAGAGATAGCCTATAGAGACTCCTTGGACATTGTCACGATAAATTATCAAGATCCTTGTCTACCTACGACTACTTTGATTTAACTACTAGTAGAACTCGTAAAGATGTGGGAGTGGAGAGAAGTAAAAAAGATAGTTAATGTGGGAACTTTAAGTAGAAAAGTCAGAGAATACCGAGCCACTAAGCAGTTCCTTTATGATCAGTTAGAGAAGATTGGAAAGATACGGTATGAAGCTCCATACGTATTCAGATACAGGCCAGAACCAGCACGTCTTTTAGTTACTGAGTAAGCCTAGCGAGATACCATACGGGCTAGATTTGAAGCCTAATTCCAAGAAAGTAAGAGAACCGTTGAAGAGTTAAAGCTAAAAAATGAGAGGTTATTAGAGGCAAATTAATTCTTGAGGGGGCAAGATCCAAGAAAGGGATGTTACAGTACGAAGACTTACGAGGGAAGTTAATGAAGCTCATCCTAGCTAGATCCGTCGGCTTTTGTAGATATAAGATTTAAGTTTTTAGGAAGATTAGTTAGGAGTTTGTCTTTTAGTCCATTGTATAAGTTGCATCTTATGATTAATAAATTTTCAGCTTTAGTAAATAAAATTTTCATTAATTATGCAGTATCTTACTCATTATTATTATCATTTATTTATTAGTTTAGTTGACCTTTTTTTTAGAAAAGAAAATTTGGAAAAAAAAGGAAGAAAAAGAAAACACAAAAAGGCAAACAATAGAGCAACAAAAGTCATAAAAAAGAGAAAAAAACAATAAAAAATATATTTAATGTACTGAAAAGTTTAAAACTTGGGCTTTGTGTAGGATTTCGAAGATAGTGTTTAAGTAAGCAAACTCAGCTAAAAGCCCGATATTCACTCTGTCTAAGGCTAGAATGTCAACTCAAGGCACTAAAAACACCAATCAAACCGAGCCTGACTCGAGAGAAGCAACTTTAGAAGAAAACATAAATAATATGGTCGAATAGATTTAGGCTTTCACTCTGGCTATTAAGATTCTTAACGATGGACAAAGATCTTAAGTCAACCCAAATATGCAAAAATGAACCCTCCCCCTAAATTGGAAGATGAAGAATCAACCCTTAATGATGAGGTATGGAAGAAGGAGATTGAAGAGAAATATCATAAGATGAAAGCAAGTTCATATAGAAGGTGACTGAGAAAATGAAAACACTGGAAATGGTTAACGAGTTTGAATAGATGGGGATGATTAATTTGCCAGCATATGAAGACGATGACTTCCCGAAAAGATTTAAAGTGCTAGAATTTGAGAAATGCAACGGGATTGGCTACCCAAATCTCTACACTAAGGTGTACATCAAGAAAATAGGAAAATACATGAAGTATGACAAGGGGATGGTTTAGACATTTCAAGACAACTTAATTGGGCCTACCTTAACCTTGTATGCCCAATTGGATTTGGTTAGGATCGATACTTAAGATAAGTTAGCACAAGCTTTCTACAACCAATATAAATTCAACATCTAAGTGGCCCCATCCATGTGGGATTTGAATAATCTACGAAAGAAAACCAACGAAACATTTAAAGAATATGCTCAAAGATGGAGAGGCATGGCAACTAGATTATTCCACCCTTAATAGAAAAGGACTTGACTTTCGCCTTCATCAACACTCTTGGAAGCCCATATTACCAACATCTAGTCGAGCATCCCACCTCTAACTTCGTAGAAATTATGGCCTCAAGGTTCTAAATTGGGGAAGCTATTGTTACTGGAAGGCTTCTAAATCCTGAAGCAGTTGAGAAGAAGATACATCCCGCGAGGTTTTCCAACAAAGCCAAAGAAGCCACCATTAGCGTTGTCAATACTAGCAACCTTGTCAGACTCGCAACCTTAGTAGCCATGACTGGAGGATCTAATCCCCCACCAAATCCGAATCAAAACAATCGCCTATAAAGAAAACAATTTACTTGTATTCTCATTCCTTTAAGTCAAGTTCTTGCACAACTAAGGAAAGAGAACCTTTTGATGTTTAAAATACGAAGGGAGGGATAAAGACTAAGAGATTTTAACCTAGAGCTTCCTTGTGATTATCAATTAGGGCAAGTGGGGCACTCTATAGATTAGTGTTGGAGACTCAGACATAAGATCCAGGATCTTATTGATGCAAAATTGGTTCAATTGGATTTCATCTGGACTCCCACTCCCAATGTAGGTAACAACCCTCTGTCGAATCATGGAAACTCAATTAGTATGACCATTACTGAAGTTTCTGAGCCAGAGATTGATCTAGACAGTCTCCCCATCACTATTAAGGAGATAGCTTGGAATCTAAGGTAAGTTGGGTATTTATAGAATATGAATCTCAGAGATAGGACTTGAACTAGACTGGCAATAAATCAGTTGCTAAAGGATGGGAAGATAAAGAAAGTTGATATCATGGATATGACGATTCCAAAATTACGAAAGAGAAGTACTTAGAAGGAGCTTAGAAAAAGATATAAAGCTTATGATTCGACGGTTGATACCCTAGGAGAACTATTAAGGAACTTTGAGTATTTAGTGGATTATGCTAGTTTACCTATTGTATATGCTGACGCACCACCTACTGGATAGGGTCCATAATTTGAGGAAGAAGACAAACTTATTACAGAAGCCAAGAAGATGGTTATAATGGTTTGAATGATCAAGGACGAGCCCAAGCCATTGATTTTTTAGTATGATGGGAAGACTAAGAAGGTTAAGGAATTAGGAAAGCCCAAGAAGATTGCTTCCAATGTCCCGATAGCCTTAGAGAATTATAAAGTAGCACCTCTGGATTACAAAGCAATGAATCAGATAACCAAGGCTTCATCACCCATGGTTAGTGGGCTTACACACTTGGGATTAGTTTATGATTAGAATGAAGAAGCCAAGAGGAAGTCTACTATAGAAAAGGCTTCTCAAAAGATCTTTGAGGATACGGATGATAAAGATCAAAATATTGTCAAGAAAATAGTGAAAGCTAGCAAGTATAAGATAATCGACCAGCTAGCCAACGTACCAGCCCAAATGTCCTTAATGGGCCTACTGTTGTCATCAGATTCTCTGGGAAGCTTTAATTAAAATTCTAAAAGATGTCAAAGTACCCAAAGGGATTTCCATTGAGAAGTTGAGGTTGGTAGTGAACTCGATATTTGCAATGGATCAGATTTCATTTTCGCTAGATGAGCTAGGTAAAGAAGGAGACCAGCATACGAAACCTCTCTTCATAGTGGTTAAGTGTGCAGGAAGAGTAGTTGCTTGAGTTCTAATAGATAGTGGGTCTTCATTGAATGTATGTCCCTTGGCGACACTAAATTTACTTAGAGTTGATGTAACTTAGATAAAACCTAGCTCAATTTCAGTAAGAACTTTTGATGGGTCAAAAAGAGAGATAATTGGAGAAATTGGGTTTCAAGTTGAGATCAGTCCGCAATTGTTCACCATTCCTTTTCAAGTTCTGGATATACCGCGAACTTTCAACCTTCTGTTAGGAAAACCATAGATTTATTAAGTAGGGGCAATTTCGTCCGGTCTACATCAGAAAGTGAAATTCATAGCGAACAAGCAGTTGGTTACTATTTTCAGGGAGTAAGATTACGAGATTTACAAAGAGATGACTATTCCTTATGTTAGGAATGAAGAATTGGAAGAGCTAGGGTTACATATTTCTGATAAAGTTAGTATGATTAAAGAAGCAAGACAGGGGGTACGGGGTCATTTGAAACAGCCTAAGCAATAGATTGGAACATTTGGGCTTGGGTATGAGCCGACTGGAGAGGAGATTTAAGAAATGAAGGCTAAAATCAGAAGCAAGAGAGGAGATCAGCTGTACCATGCTTACATGGAATTTCCGAACATCCACTAAATGTTCCTAGTATTAGCTAGTGTTCAAGAACCTAAAGTAGCCAGTCTATCCATAGCCTTGAATTAACAATGCAGCATCGGTACAGACGAAAAAGGAAGATATTAGCATACTGGTTTCCTATGCAACTAGTTTTCCATTCCTGTTAATAGGTCTCTTTAGAAACGTAAAATTAGATTAATTAGGAACATTTGATTTCGATAATTAGTTTGATTAGTTAGGCCTTTTCTTTTAGACAATTTGGATTCATCCATTCAATAAATTTCATTCCTTTCTTTCTATCAATTCTTCTTTATTTATTTGTTGTCCTTTTTCTTTATTCTTCAGATCCAATAAAAATAATGAACGTAATAGATATCTCGTGCATGTAAATGATGAAAGTACCAATATTACCTTCGGCCCCGCTGGATTAGATGTCGGAGATGATATAGAGACTCCAAACGAAATTCAGCAGAGTTAGCATCGATATGAACGGGGTAGAGTGATTATTGACGAACCGATGGATGAGATTAATTTAGGGACAAAGGAAAATCCACGAAACTTGAAAATTGTGATAATCTAACGGATAATCAGAAATAGGAGTTGTCTCGATTATTATTAGAATACTTGGATATATTTTCTTTCTCTTATGAAGATATGCTCGGTTTAGATTAGTCTATTGTAATTCATAAATTGCTAACTAAGGAGGAAATAAAACCAAAAAGACAAAAGCTTAGACGATTTAGGCCGGATATACTCCTCAAAATAAAAGAAGAAGTGAAGAAGTTGTTAGAAGTTGGGTTCTTAGAAGTGTCGAATCACAAATCAAAATGAATCTCGAAGAGATCTATCCATTTTGGATTAAACCAAAAGGAATCTTGAAGAGATCTATTCTCTTTGGATTGTGCACCAAAACAAAGTTTTAATCTTAAAGAGATCTATTTTCTTCATATTAGCTAAGTTGGGTCTGGCAAAAATAGGTATCTCTTTTGTCTTTGTAGCAAAGTTTCAATTGAGCTAGGTTAATAAATAAATGGAAGAATAAAAAATAATGATAATAAATAAATAAACGAAAATTAGAATAAAAAAAAGAAAAATAAAAAAAATGAAGAAAAGAAAACAAAAAAGAGAAAAAAAAATGAAGTTAGCTCATAGGAAGAGTTAAGTCGAGTCGTGTTGGATTGAGTTAAGTTATTGGATCAGATAACGAGATAGGTTGAATTAATTAATTTAAAGCCTGACCAATATAGAATAAGTATTTATCTAATTTAAGGACTTAAAATCAAGATTTATTAAGTTATTGGGCCCAATTGATTTGATATAGATCGGGTCGAGCCTAAAAAGAAAAGCCTGAACTAGTTAGGGTTTTTAGAAGTTAGGGTAAATCATAGAAGAATCGCAATCAAATCTTTCGTATCTTGGATATGAAAGACTTCGTTTTGGGCTTATAAATAGCATATTAGCCAGGGACTTAGGTGGTTTTTTATATCTTATCTTAATCACATTCTTACACGTGCCGCCATGCGCCACTACCCACACTACGCATGCTACCTTCACACGCCACCACCTAAGCCACATGTGCTACCGTTATGTGCCACCACCCACACACATACGCTACCGTCACATACTACCGCAATCATTACAGCATCACCAGTGTACATACATACCACAATCATGGCCATTGAAGTCTATAACTACCGCTACTAATGGCTAAAGCATCGCCACTACATGCGTAAGCCATTGCTTGTAGTGCCTATAACACTGCCATCGTTGCCTTTGCCTACGCTTAGTATCACCCAAGCTAGTTCCCGTACTCGCTGGTAGTTACCTATTGTCTGCCTCTCACTTACACAGTCATACCTTTGCTCGCCTATTATCGCCTATAGTCGCCTATGCTTCACCAAGCATTGCCTAGTCTTACCCATGCTTGCCCTAAGTCACCGCCCAATCACCCCAACGTAAACCTATTGTTGCCCATGACTTGCCTGTGCACACCCGTTGTTGCCTATCGTACACCCCTTGCTTATCCATTGTTGCCTACGACTTGCCTTACGCATGCCCATTATTGCCTAATGCACGCCTTTGCTTGGTCAATACATGCCCTTGCTCAGCCAGCGTATGCCTATTGTCACCTAACATACGCCCACTTACGCCTCAGCGTTGCCCATACGCTCGACTAACTCCAATGATCAGACGTTGGGTAAAATTTTCTGTAATTTTTTATTATTATTTAATTTTATTTATTTTAGTTTTATTAATTTGCTTTATTAGTTTTTTTTCTTTTCCTTTATTAATTAATTTTTTGTTTAAGTGTAGGTTTTTTGTTATTATTTATTTTGTAATTTTTTTAGTTAAATTAATTTTTTCTTGAAAAATCATTTTTTAATAAAAAATATATATTTTTGGCATATAGGTTTTCTTTTAAAAAAATATAAATTAAGATTTTTTTTAAATAATAGTTATTTAGGGTTTTTGTTTAATTTAGAAAAAATAGATTTTTTTTTGGGTTTTTATCTTAAAATAATAAATTGATAAAAACGCAAACATGGCTTGGTTCTTAAAATAAAAATAACTTACCTACTAAAAATTTATAAAGAAAAATGAACTATCACTAGGTTAATCTCGATTAGCAAGTACGTAGTTACCTTTGGGGCAATCGTTAAAAATAAATTATTTTTTCCTTTTTTTGTAGAAACTCGTAATAAGAAAAGTAAAACTCATTTTTAGTTATTTTTGTGAAATTAGATGTATTTTAAATATTTTTAGCAAAAATTACAAAAAATCTCATCAATTTTTTTTTTAATTTTCACATGGTGACTTAGTTTTAATAGGTTAGCCCTCGAACCCGGTTTTTTGGTTCAATTTTCTAAAAATTAATTTTTTTTAGAATATTTGCAAACTAGTGATCAAATTAGGGTTTTCTTGCTTGAAAATTCTAATTTTATTTTTTTTTACTAATTAAACTGGTTAGCGACTCCAATTTTTAAAATTTTTTAAGGAAAGTATTTTCTTAATTTAATGTTGCATAATTTATATGAAGCACATTGGGTTTAATATAAGTTAAATGAAGGAAATTAAAAGAGGGCTCAACAATGGCCTTATAGATATCCTTGACCATACTAGGCTAATAAAAATTTTCTTCCAATAGATCGTCAATTTTGGTCTCACCAAAATGCCATAATAATCCTCTACTATGAGCTTCTATAACTAATAACTTACATGTAGAACAATTAGGTATATACAGTCTTTTCTACTAATTTCACTCGATTTGACTCGATTCAACTCTTTTTTTTATTTAATATTTTTTCTTTTAATTTTTATTTATTTTATTATTTATTTATTATTATTATTTTTTTTTTTTTTTCTTATTATCTATAGTTGCCCCTCTTTGTAGTGAAGTTCGATTAAAACTTCACTAAAAAGACAAAAGAGATACCTATTGTTGCCAAACCTTACTTTAAACTGACTAACTAAGCAATGTTTTATGAAAGAATTTAAGGGGGCCTAATTGACTCGTTTTGGTGGATAATTTGAAGATGATAAATCTTTTTGAGATATTACAAATGTTTTGGTCTAGTGGATAATTCAAAGAAGATAGATCCCTTCGAGATTTCAAGAAAACTTTCTTTTGGTGGATGATCCGAAGACAATATATCTCTTCAAGATCTCAAGAAAACTTATTTTGGTAGATGATCTAAAGAGAATAGATCTCTTTGAGATTCTAAGAAAACTTGCTTTGGTGGATAACTCAAAGAGGATAGATACCTTCGACAGTAAAAAAAGAAAACTTACTTTGGTTTGATAATCCAAAGATGATAGATCTTTTCAAGATTTCAAAAAAACTTTCTTTGGTTTGATAATCTAAAGAGCATAGATATCTTCAAGATTTTTTTTAAAAAAAACTTGTTTTGGTTTAGTGGAGATCCGAAGAGGATAGATCTCTTCAAGATTCGTTTTGGTGAATGGTCTAAAGAAGATACATCTTTTCAAGGTTTGTTTTCATTTAGTGGATCATCTAAAGAGGATAGATCTCTTTGAGATTCATTTTGACTTGGTGGATAATCTAAAGAGAATAGATTTCTTCTAGATTTTAAGAAAACTTTGTTTTGGTAAACAATTTAAAGAGGATAGATTCTTTGAGATTTCAAAAAAACTTGTTTTAGTAGACGATTTGAAGAGGATAGATCTCTTTAGGATTTAAAAAAAAAAAAAACTTATTTTAGTGAATAATTTGAAGAGGATAGATCCCTTCGAGATTTCTTTTGGTTTGGTAAATAATTTGAAGAGGATAGATCACTTCGAGATTTCTTTTTATCTGGTGAAAAATCTAAAGAGGATAGATCTCTTCAAAATTCATTTTGGTTAATTCGAAGAGGATAGATCTCTTTGAGATTCATTTTGGTTAATCTGAAGATGATAGATCTCTTTGAGATTTGTTTTGATTTGGTGAATAATCAAAAAAGGATAGATTTCTTTTGATTTGGTGAATAATCCGAAGAGGATAGATCTCTTTGAGATTTGTTTTAATTTGGTGAATAATCAAAAAAGGATAGATTTCTTATTGGTAAATAATCCGAAGAGAATAGATCTCTTTGAGATTCATTTTGACTTGATGGATAATTCAAAGAGGATAGATCTCTTCGTGATTCATTTTGACGTGGTGGATAATCTGAAGATGATAGATCATTTCGAGATTCATTTTGATTTGGTAGATAATCCGAAAAGGATAGATCTCTTTGAGATTTCTTTTGGTTTGGTAAACAATTTGAAGAGGATAGATCTCTTCGAGATTTCTTGTTTTAGTGAATAATCCGAAAATGATAAATCTCTTCAAGATTTCATTTTAATTTGGTGAATAATTCGAAGATGATAGATCTCTTTGAGATTTCTTGTTTTTGGTGAATAATCCGAAGAGGATAGATCTCTTCGACATTTCGTTTTGATTTGATGAATAATCCAAAGAGGATAGATCTCTTCGAGATTTCGTTTTGATTTGATGAATAATCCAAAGAGGATAGATCTCTTAGAGATTTCATTTTTTGGTAGATAATTCCAAGATGATAGATCTCTTCGAGATTTCTTGTTTTGGTGAATAATCCGAAGAGGATAGATCTCTTCAAGATTCATTTTACTCGAAAGGATAGATCTTTCGAAGACAAGATAAGATGACATTCTATTAAAGACAAAATGAGATAGTGCTCTCATGAGCAAGTGATCTTTTAAATGACTAGATGACGCTCCTTTAAGCAAGCGATCCAACTAAGGAATAGAACATCGTTTCCTTTGAGCAAGCGATCCTAGCAAAAGATTAGATAGGATAGGGCTCCTATGAGCAGGCGATGAATAAGACTAAATAGGATAGGTTTCCTTTGAGCAAGTGATCCTAAAAAGGACTAGATAACGCTTCATTGAGCAGGCGATCTAACTAAGGAATAGAACAACGCTCCTTTGAGCAAGCGATCCAAGAAAGAAGAAAACTTTCATGAGTTTTGACAAATTAATCTGTGACCTGAGTTTGAGAGATTTTGATGATTCCTTGAAAATTTTAACCATTTTTTTTAAAGAAATCTCTCTTGATAATTTTTGAAAAAAAAAATTCATTTCTCTTTTGAAATTTTTTTTTCTTTTTTCTTCTCTTCTTTTTAAGAAATTAAAAAAAATTCTTTACTGGAAAATTGTGTTGCTAACAAGTAAAAAAGTCTCGAAAACTTTAAAGATCACAAATAAAGGGTTGGCTTACTCCTTGCCTATTGATCACTCATTGTTTCAGTTTTATTTCCTAGAGCATTATTCATGATCTCTAAACTTTTTAGAAGCACTAATTTTAATCTTGGGATAAATAACCATTCATGTTTTTGAGAAAACACTCAACTCCTCAATTTTTCGCTAAGGAGATAGATATCATTACTTGAAATGTTTAGTCAAACTGAACCTCCTTATAATCTCATAGGTCTATTTTACTCTTGGCATCAATTCCAAAAATTGTAGTTCATCTTCTAAATGGTATACTCTGGTCAATCAATCAAGTCTTTTTTAGGTTTGCAATGTAAGGCTTTTGGTTAATAGTTTAAGCAAATGGACATCAATATACTTGCCTAATTTTGAAGAAATCATATGTAATCTATCCTAGGTTTACAAGCTAAGAACCTAAGAGAAACTAAACATGGGTTTGCCTTAGTTTCATAAGCAAATTTTGTTGAAGATAAGTCCATTTCTTTAGTCAAAAGAGTTTTATCATGGGTAATATAGTGGGCGTAACCATAAAGTGATGGCTTTGCTTTTAGGCTTAGGAATTTAAAGTGTTTGGCCTTTGTATACCCTCCAATTTCATTAAGTTCGGACTTTAGGCTTATTGGTGATTTGGCTCATGCTTAAAGGTGACCACCTTGCTAATATTTTCAATCTTTTTTTCACTCGTTTTTCTCTCTCTCTCTCTCTCTCTTTTTTTTTCCTTCTTGCTTGTTAAGGAAGTCAGCTTCTCTTGTTTGAGTTTTTGCTTGATGGGATTCAAAGTCCTAAAACCGTCGGTTCAAAGAGTATAAGCTTAAGTGAAGTGTATATGGAATGGAGTGTATAGGAAAAATTTATGGATTGAGGTGTTTAGAAAAGTGTCTAGGCTTGAGTAAGGTATATATGGTCTAAAACTCTTCTTCATCTTAAAGAAATTGAATTATCCATGATAATTTTACTCATGAATTGGTATGACCAAGGCAAGCACAATTTAGTCTCCTCCTTTTCTTTAGATTAATGACCCTAACCTCTTGACTACCTTAGTATGTAGTGGTTCTTAACGATGTTAATTTTAAGATAAATCCCTTAAAGGCTCAAATGGATTTGCAAGGGATAACTATATTTAAGGATAATGAAATGAATGCCCAATATCATTTTGATACGTATACTAAGTTCAAGACAAACCTCTTTTAAGGAATGGGCCCTATTACTCACCTTGATGGCACTCTTCTCTCATGTGTGTTTAGGGTTAGTGTTTAGGACATCATTTGCCTCTTTTCATCCTAAACCATTCAAGTAACATCTTATCATTCCCTCAGGTGGAAAGTTTTAAGTTTCGAATTTACATTTTCTTTATCCATTTTCACTCATTTGAAATACCCCTATTTAAATTGAGCTAGCTTCATAACATACAAAGACAAAAATGCACATGAAAACTGCTTTATTCAATAACTTGTATCCATTTCAAACTCCAAAATGAAAGATTATTTAAAACATTATAGAAACTAAAATTCTTTTCTACTTCTTGCCCCTATTTCTATCACTTTTTGACCTATTCAATTAAATTGATCTCTTGGAGATATACCCAGTTGCTTTAAATGGTAACCTACCTAATCAGATGGTAGTAATAAACCTTCATGACTTAATGTTGGAGGTTGTTTGTTTGATGCCCCTAGGTTGGGGATACCATTACCCATAGACCCATCAGTCTCTAGAAAATTTTGTTAAATAACCATAGCATCAATCAAATCTTACAACTTATGCTTCAGTTTCCAATAATCTTCTATGGTATGCCCTACCTAGCCCGTATGATATTAACACCATTTGTTGGGCTCATGATCTCTTAGCTTGTATTTCTTTGTTGGGTTTTCATATGCCAGTAGTTTTACATCTCCCAATTGCTTTAATACTTAGGCCATTGGAATCTTCAACTGTGTAAGTCGCCTCTTCTTATTGTAGATGGGTTTGTCTTGATTTTACGCTTTCCCAATCGGTACATTCGTTCCTAACTTCTCTTTCGTTTTATCATATTCATGCTTAGGTTGTGGTGTCTTATCCGTATTAAGATCTAAGTTTTTGAGTTATTTGAGCACATAACCTATTGCCATTTTCATGCTAGTGAGCCTTTCTTCTAATATCACCAACTTTTTCTCCTAGGGTTCCAACCCTATTTGTGAAATCATAGAAGTAATATACCTTATGGACTTGACCATTCAAATCTATTTCTAGCAACTTTTCCAAACTTTGTATCATGTTGATAGTGAGCTTGTAAACTTGCAACTCTTTAGATTCATCTACTTAAGATGAGGTGCTAATAAACACTTGGGCTTGGGTATGAGCTATGGCCTTGACTTGCTTCTCGTGTTTACTCAAAGGTCCTTCTACTATGGGTATTCTTTGTCTAAGAGTTTTAGATATCTTGATTTTTTTAAAATGAGTGATTATGGAATATAAGTTAGGCCAAATTACTTAAAAAACAATCTTTTAATACCTATAAGAATCCCTTTGTAGATACCTAATTTTTATCCCCTTTATTTTATTTTTTAAGGGTCCTAAATCAAGGAAAACACAAAAAATAGAAAATTAAAGAAAATCCAAAAATTAAGAGAAACTAAGAAGTTTAGAAAGATACCAAAAAAAAAAATAGAAAAGTAGGAAAAAAGCCAAAAAAAAAAGAGAGAAATCTAGGAAAAACATAAAAAATATTAAATTATAAAGAAAACATAAAAAACAAGAAATTCAGAAAATAAAAAATTTGAAAAAAAAATTAAAAGTAAAAAAATATTGAAAAAAATAGAAGATTTTAGGGAATTTGGAAAATAACAATTTAAAAGGGTATATTTTTTAATTTTAAAATAAGTTTAGAAGTTAAGCCGTTAAGCTTAGACTTACATTTAAATCTAACCCAAGTTGACTTAGTTCGTAAATGCAATTTAATTACACATATTGACAAGGCATAGGCCAACGGCTTAATGCATAATCATTCAAGTTTGATTTCTGATTTCCTTGTTTGCTAAGTGAATTCATGTATAAATAGAGGGCTTAAGGACATAGATGATCATCCACAACCAATCACGAGTAGCTAATTCATTCATAATCATTCCATCACCACTCTTCCTTTCTCCTCGGCTCTCTCTCTCTCTCTACTACATTTAAACCGGACCATCACCCTAGGATTACTCCCTACAGCTCAAGCTTCCAAACCTAACCACTCTCTCCCCTAGTCATGCCTTTAAACTGCTTCATCGAACCACTGCCACCAAACCCTAACCACCAAACTCCCCCTTCTCGAACCACCACCTCTGACCTTCTTCAACCTAAACTAAGCCCATGGATAAGCTCCCTACACTTCAAAACCCAACCTCAACCGCTCACTCAAACCCAGTAGCCTACTACCTGAACACCCCCATCAATGACTACCGACTGCCACACACCAACACCACTTAAACCACCCCTAACAGCTACAACAACCTCCCTACCCCCAATATCTC
The DNA here is from genome assembly GCA_024138005.1 of Lumnitzera racemosa. Lineage (NCBI taxonomy): Eukaryota > Viridiplantae > Streptophyta > Magnoliopsida > Myrtales > Combretaceae > Lumnitzera > Lumnitzera racemosa. The sequence continues at coordinate 40,454,502 of JAMXBC010000007.1, forward strand.
CAATAAAATGCATACAAAACACTCTTCACCTGTGAAAAATTCTACCTGAATTGCCTTGAACTGCCCCTTATTGATGTTTAAGTTGAAGACATTAGAAGCTCAACCCGAATACAATGGAGCTCAATCCGAACCTTACCTAAATGAAACTTGAGATCCAACCTAGTGCTCGAGCTGACCCATACCTCTCCTAGGTTTGAACCAATTTCAATCTACATATATATATTATATTTATTTATTTTACTTACTCACGTTACTTTCCAATTGCAAATGTAAAGAAAAAAAAATGGAAAAGAGAAGAAAAAAAAAGAAAAACAAAAAAAGAAGAAAAAATAGTTATTTATTTAGTATAATGAAAATAGATAAAAAAATAAGCAAATAAGAAAAAAAAAAGGATAAAAAGTAAATAAATAAGGAAAAATAAATAAAATAAAAATAGTTAGATTGGTGAATGAATAATTTTCTTTTCACTTAGAAAAGTGTTTTTCCAAATAAGAAAAATAAACCAATCCGTATTCAAATTTAAGACGTTCTAGAATCTTTCAAAAATAAAGAATTCCAATTTAGGACCCTTTTTAGAAATTTTTCTCAAAAAAATAAAATTGAATTAAAAACGTAAATCTAGAATATTTTTAGAATTAAAACAAAACTAACTAGCTAAAGTTTTACAAAAAGAACTATGTACGTTTGATCCCAAGTAGTGGCTATATAGGTACCTGCAAGGCAACTATAAAAAATAAAAAAGGAAAAAAATGATAAAAAATATAAAAAATGATTTTCCCTTTTTAGTTTAGATTGTTTGAATTATCTCATTTAAGTAAAGAATAGAGTTTTGTCTTATAAATTAAAAGGTGAATTTTAAGGTTAAGGATAAAATTGGAAAGTTAATGGTACCCATAAGGGTTTGAAATTCCTAACCTTCAAATCCTGATCTCTTATTATAAAACCATTTTAAAAATCGGTTTTTATTGAAAGACTAGTAGTTAAGTTATAACCAATCCACCTAATTGGTTATAACTTAACTCTTTTTCCCGACTCTGGTTAGGTGGTGACTCTAAAGTGTTTTCAAATTACAAAAAGAATTGGTTTTCTCTAAATCCTAATAAAGGGCTAGTATTAAATAAGTAAGGGTTTAATATTGGTCAATTTAAAGATGACTTAATTTAAAAAACTAAAAGATGAAAAACCAAGCTCAACAACTTGGTGACTGCACTGAGGACGTCAAAAAGGTTGGCCATTTAACTTTCCAAAATTAAAATTAATCTCTAAAAATCACCTTAGTGTAATTTATTTATTTTCTTTCATTCTTTGTCATTTATCATAATTGTACTAACATCTTTACAAGTTTAGTTTTATTTATTTAATTTTTTTGAGGGGAGGGAATTTATTTATTTTTACCATGAATGCATGATAGATACAATCGAACCCGGGCCATCTTAAGGCCTTAAGATAAGGAGTCATTGTGTAAATTCTAGACATAGTAGGGCAACCACCATTTGAGGTCGATGAGGCTACTCCATTTAAACCTTGATGTGACCAAGGAATCATTTTTTCATTAACATGTGAGGTCACAAAATTTAAGGACCTTTAGAACTTACCCTTTTTGGATACATTTTATAGGGTCGATGAATAACTAACAAGGTGGCAATGTTATAAGAAAAGAAAAGAAAAAGACAAAATGACAAAATTCGGAGTTTCTTTCCTTGCATTTGTTCCTAGAAATCATGTACATAGTGAATCTTTTGCAATTTCTTTTCTTGTAAATAGTATTTCCTTTGTAATTTATGCTTTCCTTGTAATATTTTAGAAATAGCTAGATCCTCCAACATCAAGGTCTTCACTAAGGAAATTCATATCCACAAACCCAAAGCCCATGCTCAACCAATGGTTTAAAACCTTTAACCTAAGAGAACAATAGTTCATTACTAACAAGATTAGACCCATACTCTTACTAACAAAAATAGATGTTAACATCACACTAGTAAGGGCCTTAGTTTATTTTTGGGAGCCTAAAGAAGTGACATTTTGATTTGGGCCACACCTAATCAATCTAACTTTAGAAGAGTATAATTAACTGCTTTAAGCTCCTCCTTTGGATAAAATATACGTTCTAGAGCTCAGCTTCAGTCTAGCCTACATTTTTTCAAACTTCTTAGGGATTCATAAGATTAAGATAAATGAGGCCTTGAATGATTGTAACAAACACACTATCAAGATATGGGATTTAGTACATTAGTTCTAGAACGAACCTAGCTCTAACAAACAGGCTTTATTTCTTGGAAATTGGAGGGGAAATTGAATCAAGGCCTATGTACTGGCAATATTCACCACCATCTTATTTTCGAGTGGATCTTATCTCATACACTTTAGGGTGGTAGAATTAGTGGCTCAGTTCTAGGAAGGGAAGTCTTGCATTCCTGCCTTACTCACTAAACAAATAAAGAACCTTAATTTCCTTAAGAAATGAGGCTATGGAGATCTTAGGTCAAGCATAGCATTGTTAATGGTATGGTTTGTTAGTCAAATCAAATGTTTTGGGTTGGATTTGATTAGGGGTGTATTCACCAATAAGATTAGTCTTATTAACTCTTTCATTGATAAGATCAAATTGCTAGAAGATATCCCAACCTTATTCTAGATAGAAGTTTTGCAAGATTTTCAAGTTGAAGAGATACTGTGGATCGTTAGATGGAGCAATTACATTAAAGGGATACTAGTTTGTAAAAGTTATCATGCCATACCTTTGATCGGAATGAGTTGGTGTATGGGCTACTATCTAAACAACATGGTAAGGTAATTTGGGGGGATCCAAGACATAGTTCACAAGCCTTCATTAGAGTGATTCACCTTTAACCTCAAAGAGCCTTACTCAATAGAAAAGGTATCCAAGTTTCATAAGATCAAAGCTTAGTAGGATACTAGGATTGTAAGCCTTAACATCGATTTGAGTTAATTCATAGGAAAAGTGGATAAGCATTGAATCACCAAAGAGTACTTACACAATCAACTTCACAAGGCACGTATGATGCAATATCGGGCACCAAAAGTCCCTTAACCTTCCCCTATATATCCTAGCTCTAAAATGGTAACCTATATGGACCAAGTAAAAGCTCGTATGGAAGTCCTCTACAATGAGATAGACAGGTGGGAAAACCTATTTCGAGAGTCTAAGAAAAGGTTGCATGCCTTAGAACACTAGTTGAAGATGGCCCAAAAGAAGATTCAAGAGTTTGAGGAAGAAACTAAACATGATCAAAAGGAGAAGAAAATGTTATCTAGCCCACTGGAGAAATGAAGACTAGTATAGATTAATTTGTATCTTTCCTTTTCCTTTATGTAATAAAACTCCAGGACTTCAAGAATAATAAATAACTTGCCATTTTGTTAATCATTGATTCCCTCCTTTTCATCCGTATAGCTCATGTACATTTCATTTATTTATTTTAGTTACATTTCTTCTAAAAATTGAGATATTCATGTGCTAACTTGTTGGGAAGTAATCCTAAAATCAAGTTGCTAAGATAGCTCCCAAATGTCAAACCTTCCAGAGAAGTCCTATTAAAACCTGCTCTCAAACCAGAATGGCCAGCCAAGGAAATGACAACATAAACACCAATACTGGTAATGCCAATCATCCCACTGAGCTGAGATTCTAATCTTTGGAACGAACAATTGAAAACATTGTAGATTAGTTGAGCTTTCTTACTCAAGCACGCTGGTATAACAAACTTCTCTACCTATGATTATGCAAGCTTCCTAGAAAAGTTCAAAGTACTTAACTTCGAAAAATACAATGGGACTGGATGCCTTAAGCTGTACAATTGGCTATATGTATGCAAGATGGGTAAGTATGTATAATATGATTATCTCATGGTCCAAACCTTTCAAGACAACCTAATCGGCCTTGCTTTGACCCGGTATACCTAATTGGATCTAAATTAGGTGAACACATGGAAAAAGCTAGCTAGAGCATCCTATGAGCAATATATATTCAATGATTGAAGTGGTGCCAACCATAATGGATTTGGTTGCCCTAAGGAAAGGTACGATGAATCTTTCAAAGAGTATGACCAAAGGTAGAGGTCCTTAGCTATGAAGGTATCCACCTTTGTGACTAAGAAAGAGCTAACTACAACTTTTATCAACGCTCTTAAGAGACCTTACTTCGCTCACCTAATTGGATAAGCCTCTTTTAGCTTTACAGAAGTAGTGCCAATAAGGTATCGAATTGAAAGTGCCGTCTCCTTAGGCAAATTACAAGAGACATCAGATGGAAGACTACCTTTACTAAACCCTCTTCCAATAAGCTTAGGGAAGCTACTATCAACATGGTCAATTTGAATACCAAGCCTAATGCCTGGGTCTCTTTTAAGGTAAATCCTTTACCAGGTTGACAATAGTATAGAAGTTGACCACAGGTTAGTAGGGACCCAAGGTAATTCACCAAAAAACCTGTTCTACTTACTCAAGTGCTTGAAAAACTAAGAAGAGATAATCTGCTCCATTCTAAGGCTCCTAGTGAAATGTACAAGCCAAGATTTTTTTATCCCATGCAAGATGTTAATATCATCTAAGGTAAGTAAGTCATTTAATCGACTAGTGCTAGAGGTTAAAGAGAAAAATTCAAGACTTAATTGATGAAGGTATAGTATAACTAGATTTTGTGGAGGCTCATACTCCAAACGTTAACAACAACCCTATGTAGATATTTGATGACTTAGAGCTTGCCATCAATACGATCGGTTCCAACTGTAAGCCCAAGGTTTATAGATTCTACAAACAAGAAGAGAAGAAAATTCCACAAACTAAACGATATACCTTCTATGGCCTTATAGCCCCTGAAAATTATAAAATCACCCCTCTCAACTACCAAGCATTAAATCAAAGGCAGTCAAGCTCACTTATAGGAGGGATTATCCACTTTGGTAAAATTTATGATCCTAAGGAAGACTTAAAAAAGAAGACTGTATTGGAAAGGCCAAACAATGAACAAATTGAGCATAAAGAAGGATTATTTGCCTTTACTAAGATGATTAAGTCTAGCGAGTATAAAATAATGGATCAAATCACTAAGACTCTAACATAAATATCCCTCATGAGTTTATTGATGGTATTAGATCCACATTAGGAAGCTTTGTTCAAAATATTTACGGAAATTAGATTCCCTCATGAAATACCAATTGAAAGGATTGGATCTATCACCAATTCTATCCTCACTGTGGATCAAATTTCTTTCTCCATCAAAGAACTAGGTGAAGAAGGTAACCAGCACACTAAGCCTCTATTCATAATAGTGAGGATAAATAACATCATCACAACAAGATTCCTCATCGAAAATGGGTTATCCCTAAATGTCTGCCCTCTAGCTACCTTGGATCTATTAGGCATTGGTACGACTACTATCAAGCCGAGTTTGATAATAGTAAGATTTATTAATGGATCTAAGAGAGAAATAATAAGGGAGATCGACTTACTAGTTAATCTCTGCTTATAGACATTCAACATCCCATTCCAAGTTTTAGACATTCCAAGGACCTTTAATCTGTTATTAGGAAAGCCTTAGATACATTTAGTAGGAGCCTTATCACCAAGTCTTCATAAAAAAGTTAAGTTCATCTCCAATGGCCAAGTCATCACGATTCTAGGTGACCAAGATTATGAAATTTACAAAGAGACAACTATACCCTATATTAGTACTAAGGAGCAAGAGGACTTTGGGCTCCAAATGTTCAAAGAGGTATGCATGATAACTAGTTGGGGGAAATATAAGAGGCTAAAGTTCAAAGAAAACCAGTTTGGAACCTATGGGCTAGGGTATAATCCAACCCCAATAGAGGAGTTGCAAAGAATGCAAGCTAGGGCTAGGGACAAAAAAGGTGATAGGTTGTATCATGTCCCGATGTCCTTCCTACCATTGTCAAAACCTTTCATTCGAGTCAAAGTCCAAAACTTAAAGCCTACTAAAGAGGACATCTCCAATGTAAAAGAAAGTGGCTGGTCCATCTAACAAGTCCTAGCAATTGAATAATTGGTTCTCCATCCTTATGAATGGAAAAAAGTCTTCCCTAGGGTAAAGGATGAATCACAGTACAATATTTTATAGAGTTTTGTAATAAATTACCTTTGTTTTACAAATAATTGTACTTAAAAGAAGATTGCTCTAAATAAGAATTAGTCTCTTTTCTCTTCGCTTCTTCTTTACTTATACTTTTTCATCTTGATACTTTTCTTTTTCCTAGATCTAATGATCTAAATAAAAGGCTATGGATACTTCGTGTAGATAGGTGATGAAAATATTGATATCACCTTTAGCCCTATTGGGTTAATCATAAGGAGTGATGTCAATTACCATAATGACGTACAAGAAAGTTAGCAAAAACATGAAATGAGTAGAATTTCCATTAACAAGCCACTTGAAATAATTGATGTTGGGACCAATGGCAACCTTAAGGTGTTGAAGATTGGAGGAAAATTGAAAGAAGACCAAAAGGTAGAAATAAATACATTACTGTTTGAATACTAAGATGTATTCGCATGGTCTTATGAAGATATGCTTGGATTAAATTCATCGATCATGGTCCATCGTTTACCCACAAGAGAGGATATCAAACCTAAGAGACAAAAGTTAAAAAGGTTCTGACCAGATGTTCTATTGAAGATCAAGAAAGAAGTCAGAAAATTACTAGAGGTTGGTTTTATTGAGGTATTTGATTATCTTAAGTAGGTAGCTAACATCATGCCTGTAATGAAGAAGAATAGAAAAGTTAAAGTGTACGTAAACTTTCGAGACCTTAATCAAACAACCCCTAAAGATAATGTTCCCTTGCCCCATATCGATGTCTTGGTCGATAACACTGCTAGAAACCATCTTTTCTCTTTCATGGTGGATTTTTCGAGTATAATCAAATTCAAATGTCTGAAGAAGATAAAGCCAAGACAACATTCATTACAACTCAGGGCACATTTTGCTGCAAAGTAATGGCTTTTGGACTTAAAAATGTCAAGGTAACTTATCAAAGGGCCATGGTAGCAATCTTTCATAACATGATGCATAAAGAAGTTGAAGTATATGTTGATGATATGATTACAAAGTCTAAGGAAAAAGAAAATCATGTGGATAATATGAGAAGATTGTTTGATAGGTTGAGAAAATTCTAATTGAAGCTAAACCCAAAGAAGTGTACCTTTGGAGTGAATTCAGGGAAATTGTTGGGTTTTATCATTAGCTAAAGGGGCATTGAATTGGACCTTGATAAAATCAAAGCAATAGTTAACTTACCCTTCGCCATGCATACTTAAAGAAATCAGAGGCTTGCTAGGTTGCTTAAACTATATAGCTTAGTTCATATCTTAACTCACAGACAAGTACTATCCCTTGTTTAAGTTATTGAAAAAGAATGCCAAGATTAATTAGGATAAGGAGTATGAGCAGGCCTTTACAACAATCAAGGAATACTTCATGAACCTTCTAATTTTGGTAACTCTAAAACTTAGGAAGCCTTTATTTCTATACTTGACAATATTACTGGAATCCATGGGATACATGCTTAGCTAGAAGGACGAGGAAGGAAAAGAACAAGTTATATACTACTTAAGCCAGAAATTCACTAAAGGGGAATAGAAATATTCAGAAATTGAAAGAACTTGCTATGCTTTGGTTTGGGTAATGCATCGGCTCAAACAATATACACTTTACTACCAGGTTAAATTGCTAACTCAGCATGATCCTCTAAAGTATTTGGTAGACAAACCGGCTGTGATTGGCAGAATCTCTAAGTAGCAAATGTTACTATTAGAGTTCAACATTATGTACGTAAATCAGAATTCAGTCAAAAGGTAAGCTCTAGCAAATCAGTTAGCAGTAAATCCCTCCAATAGTACCCCTCAAGAGGTACAAGTCAATTTCCTTAATGAGGATATCTTAGCAATTAAGGGAAGCACGATAAAGGAGAAGATGATGAGCCACCGAAATGGAAGATGTTCTTCGATGGGGTAGCCAGTGTACCTAGGTGTGGAATTGGGTCAATACTAATATCTTCGGAAGGTATTCAATACCCTATGGCTATAAGGCTCGTTTTCCCACATACTAATAATATTGCCAAGTATGAAGCATACATCATGGGACTTAAAATGGCCCTAAATAAAGACATTCAAGAATTATAAGTGTATGGGGACTCTTTACTCATTATTGGCCAAGGTCAAGGGGAGTACAAGACTAAAGATCCTAAATTGGTACCTTATCACAAGCATTTAACTAAATTAATGGGAAAATTCAAAGAAATTACTTTCAATTACGTACTAAGAACTCATATTCAATTTCTCGATGCCTTAGCTACTTTAGCATCTATGATCCAGAGATTCGGTGGAGTCAAGATTTGGCCCGTTATTATTGAAATTGAAGACAAGCCTGTCTTCTGTCTAACAATTAAGGGTACGAATGACCAAAAGCCGTTGTACCATGATGTTAAAATATTCCTACAACAAGGCACATACCTTGGAGGGGCTGAGAAAAAGGATACAAGGGTAATTAGGAGATTAGCCACTCAATTCTTAATAAGCGAGTCTACTTTATATCAACACTCTTTTGATAGTATACTCTTAAGGTGTGTGGATGACAAGGAGGCTGAGAAGTTAATGAGAGAAGTTTACGAAGGAGTATGTGGCCCTCAAATTAACGGTTACGTGCTAGCTAAGAAAATTATAAGGCTAAAGTATTATTGGTCAACAATGGAAAGTGATTGCATCAAATATATCAAGCATTGTCACTTATACCAAGTTTATGCAAATAAGATAAACGTCTTGCCTTAAGAACTGCATACACTTCAGTACCATGGCCTTCTTCATTGTAGGGTATAGATATCATCGGCTCGATTACTCTAAAAGCATCCAATAGGCCTCACTTCATACTAGTCACCATTGACTACTTCAACAAATGGATCAAGGCCTTGTCTTAGTCAAGCATTACTAAAGGGGTCGTAGTTAAGTTCATTAGGATAGACATCTTAGCCCGATATGGGACTCCAGAAATGATCATCATTGACAATGGCACTATTCTCAATAATAAGTTTATGTCAGAATTGTGTCGACAATTTCAAATCATTCATAGAAACTCTACTCCTTATCAACCCCAAATGAATGGAGTTATTGAAGCAACCCACATAAACCTCAAAGAATCATTAAAAAAATGGCTATTATGTATAAGGACTGGCATAAGATGTTACCATTCGTATTCATGGCCTATTGAATTTCCATCAGAACATCGATTAAGACAACATGTTACTCTTTGGTATATGGTACTAAAGTAGTGTTACTAGTAGAGGTTGAAATCCCATCGCTCAAGGTATTATCAAAGGCTCAATTAGATGGAGCCAATTGAATAAGGAAGTGCATCGAGCGATTAAATTTGATTAATAAGGGGAGATTGATAGCCTTGTGTCATAATCAGTGTTATTAACAAAGAATACTTGGGGCTTTTAACAAAAGGGCACAACCTTGGAACTTCAATGAGGGTGATTTGGTGTTAAGAAAGACTTTCCCTATTGCACAAGACTCTAAAGGGAAATTTGCTCCCAATTATAGAGGCCCTTACATTGTGAAGTGAGTATTACCAAGAGGGCCTTTGATTTTGTCCCAAATGGATGGTATATATTTGAGAGACCCTATAAATGGTGATGTTGTAAAATTGTATAACCCATAAGAAGTCAATAGGAATTTTTGGTCAAAACATGAAAATGCTAGTCTTTTTGAATGTTATTGTGGTCTAATTTTTATTATATACAAGCAAAGTTGTTATCCTTGGCCATTGTCAACATTGGAATAATCACCCCCTCTATTGAAAGGACCAACTCCCTTCCCTTTAATTGAACCCATACATTGAAAACATAAGAGAAGTTAAGGAGTGAGATTTAAGACAATGGTAATTGACAAAACTCTTTAATATACTTTATTATGAATTAATCTCCCTCAGTGGGGAGTTTTATTGTCTATTTTTTTAAGAAAATGTAGAATCTAAGTAAGTAGTCACCCTAAAGTAGAAGTTTATTAGTTGAGGATGAGGGTTTTGGTTTGTAAAAGTTCCAAAAAGACGAAAACAATGGGTGGTATTCTACATCGACTTAACTTCCATGATTTCTCAAAAAGAGTCGATGGAGTCTCAAATGTTCTGTATCAAGAACATCTGGGTTGATAACAAAGGACCAAAATGTGAGCTAATCAGTTCTGACGGGGCTATATTTTTTAATTTTAAAATAAGTTTGGAAGTTAAGCCATTGGGCCTAGGCTTAAAGTTGAATTTAGCTTAGGCTGAATTAGTCTATATTTGTAATTTAATTGTATGTATGGATAAGGTACAAGCCAATGACTTAACGAATAAGCACATAGATCAAGCATAGGGTATCAGCATGAGGTCAGGGGTTCGAATCAGGGCAAAGAATTGCTAACACCACAACATTAAGAATTGCTACGTATTAGGATCTCATTATGCTATGTATCTTAACACGTGATAGCATCGAATTGGTCAATGTTGCGTAGCACTACGTGGCATGCTACATCAGTTGACATGTGCTATGTGATGACACACAGCACGTGACCATTAGACCATATGGCTGATGTGGCTCTATGTCAACCCTTTTTCCTTCCCTTTCCTTCTCTTTCTCTCTTTTTCCTTCTTTTTCTCTAGGTTTTCCACGCTTTCCTAGTCAAGAACAAAATCGGCCCCTTCACTTTAGCTCCAATTTTTGTATAAATTTCACACATATACGTATAATTTCTTGCTTTGATTTTGTTTACCACATAGCTTACTCTAAATTGAATCCAATAGCATGTCCAAATTCAGTAAAATGAGCATTCAAATCAAGCTCCGAAATTCGAAAAAAAAAAAAAGAAAACTAAAACTTTGGACATTTTCATTCAAGTCTGATTTATGATTACCTTGTTCACTAAGTGAATTCATGTATAAATAAAGGGCTTAGGGACATAAACGATCATCCACAACCAACTACGAGTAACTAATTCATTCATAATTGCTCCTTCACCACTCTTTCTCTCTCTAGCTCAACTGCAATTCTTTCTCTCTCCTTCCACTCTATTTCGAGCTACACCACCACCTTAGGATCACTCCCTACAGTTCAAGCGTCCAAACTCGACCATTATCTCCCCTGGCATGCCTCTAAACTGCTTCGCTGAACCACCACTGCCAAATCCTAACCAATGAACTCCCTTTTCTCGAACCACCACCTTTGACCCTCTTTAACTTGAACTAAGCCCATAACCAAGCTCCCTACACTTCAAAACCCAACCTCAACCGCTCACTAGAACCCAGTATGCCACCACCTGAACACCCTCATCAACCATCGCTAACCGCCACTCACCAACACCACCTAAACCACCCTTAATGGCTACGGCAACCTCCCTATCCCCACTATCTCCAATAAAATATGCACAAAACACTCCTTACTTACAAAAAATTCTACCTCAATTTCAATCTGTATATATATATATATATATATATTATATTTATTTATTTTATTTACTTACGTTACTTTCCAATTATAAATGTAAAGAAAAAAAATAAAAAGAGAAGAAAAAATAGTTCATTTATTTAGTATAACAAAAATAGATAAAAAAATAAGCAAATAAAAAAATTATATAGGATAAAAAAAATAAAATAAAAATAGTTAGATTGGTGAATGAATAATTGTCTTATCACTTAAAAAAGCATTTTTCCAAATAAGAAAAATAAACTAATCCGTATTCAAATTTAGGAAGTTTTAGAATTTTTCAAAAATAAAGAATTCCAATTTAAGACCTTTTTAGAAATTTTTCTTGAAAAAAATAAATTGAATTAAAAGCATAAATCAGGTATATCTTTAGAATTAAAACAAAACCCACTAAGTAAAGTTTTACAAAAAGAACTATGTACGTTTGATCCCAAATAGCGGGTACATGTGCACTTGCGAGGCGATTGTAAAAAAGAAAAAAGGAAAAAAAAATGATTTTCCCTTTTTAGTTTAGATTATTCGAATTATCCCATTTAGGTAAAGAATAGAGTTTTGTTTTATAAATTAAAGGTAATTTTTAAGGTTAAGGATAAAATTGGAAATTTAATGGTACTTGTAAGGGTTTAACATTCTTAACCACTGAATCCTGATCTTTTTTTATAAAACTGTTTTCAAAATCGGTTATTATCAAAAAACGAGTGGCAAGGTTATAACGAATTCACTTAATTCATTATAATTTAATTTTTTTTTTCCCAATTCTAGTTGGGTGTGGACTCCAAAGTGTTTTCAAAATACAAAAAGAACTAGTTTTCTCTAAACCCTAGTTGAAGGCTTGTATTAAACGAGTAAGTATTTAATACTGATTGGTTTAAAGAAAACTTAATTTTAAAAATTGGGAGATGAAAAACCAAGCTCGACACTCTTTTTGTTAGCAATGCTGCATTCTTTTAAAAAAAAAATCAAGTATTTAATTTTGAAAACATTTCTTTTTTTTTTGAAACTTTTATTGAAAAAAAAATCAATATTAATTTTATGTTACATAAGTTTAATACTGACATCAACAAATCTAAAAAAAAAATGGAAATATTAGAATTGACAATTAAGGACATAGGATGACAATTATATTTCAGGGGTGATATAGAAAAACGGAAATTAATTTACAATGAGAGACACATTAAAAGATAACATAAGGATTACAGCTCATAGAGAAAGCTCTATTAAAAGTGTGACAACTTAATGGATGAATGCAAAGAGCAAGAACATAGATGTTTACAAAATTAATGACTTTTAGATGAGAAATAATTTACAACAAGAATATGATAGTTAACTCTTTTTTTTTTCTTTTTGATTTTTTATTTTGTTAGTTCTTAACAGTACGGTACATGTGGGGAATTGTAATAGAAATCAACTAAGTAAAAAATTATCATGAAACTGTTTTTTTTTATCACAAAATATATTTTGAAACTTCCTCTTTTTAAAATAAAAAATTTGTTGGAAATTCTTTAAAAAAATGATAATTCCATAATAATCTCTATTATAGTTAACTTCGATAATTACATACTTTAAAAAAAAATTTATAAGTTGATATAGAAGTTTTTTTTTTTTTTAACATTAGCATATCATGGTATAGGGAGAATACTAAAGATTTTGAGCATTTTATGTTAAATGTTATGTTATATAACCTATTACTGATGAAATAAAACAAAATCTATAAGACCCACATATATTATAAAAGATAGCATATATCAACAAATATGGAAGATAAATATGATGTAATATGCTATACATGCATGCAATGTAATGGGGTTAGTCATTAATAAACTATAAAAATTATTATAAACTCATGGTCGGAAAATATCCTTATATATAGGTAGGTTCGAAATAGGATTTTTTTTAAATGAAGCTTGTGAATACTAATATATAAGAGTTACTGGTTTTTTTTTTAATTTCCTTTTTTTTTAAAGAATAAAAGCCAAAGAAACTACGGATTAAATTAGGTTTTTCACATAATTTAAAAATGACTACCCCATTTTTTGAAAAATATAATGCAAGAAGGTAGGGTCTACAGGTCTAAAGCTTTGTAGCTTTATGGCTTTCTAGAGAGAAACCTAGTGAGCTATATTGAAACTTGAGTGAGCTCACTTATCACCACTAGGCGGGGGTAAAGACCCTAATAACCTAAAAGTTATATAGTGGTGGCTCGTTCTAAGTTCCTAAAGTAGCTTAAGCCTAACAATATCTAAGTATGCAAATGATTACTAAAAATAAAAAGAGCCCAACCCCCTACCCCTTAGATTCCCAATAGCGCCCATTTGGCCGAGCTTTTTTCTTAAGGTCTGCATCACTAAAAAAGCAATTAATAAAACTATAATACGATAAAAGAAAATAATACAAAAAACCTATCAATTAATTTTTAAATTTTACATGACTAGCCTACCAGACGTCTTTAGTAGAGTTGCCAATTTTTTCAAGCCTTATTTTGGTTTTTCTTAATTTAATTCATATCAAGCCTAGTTTGTTTAATATAGATTACCCGACATAAAATTAAGAAAATATTTTTCTAAAAAAAATTTAAAAAATTGGAGTCGCCAACCAGTTTGACTTGTAAAAAAATGAAATTATAGTTTTCGAGTGAGAAATCCCTAATTTGGCCACTAATTTACATATTTTCTAAAAAATAATTTTTATAAAATTAAACTAAAAAGAATTAAGTTTAGGGGCTAACTTATTAAAACTAAGTCATTATGTAAAAGCTCAAGAAAAATTAAGGGGTTTTATTTTCATAATTTTCTAAAAATACTAAAATATATGCAAAAGATAACTAAAGTAAATTTTTATTATTTTTTTATTAAGAATTTCTAAGGAAAAGGAAAAAGTTTTTTTTTTTATACGGTTGCTCCGAAAGTGCCTATGTTCCTGCTAGTGGAGATCAAACTAACGTAGTTCCTTTCTTGTATAAAATATTTAATGGGTAAATTCTTTTTTTTGAAAATCGAGCCACGCTTATATTTATTTAACCATTTATTAAAGAAAAAAACTAAGAAAGCTAATTCCACGAATCTAAGAAAACCTTATCTAATTAAATCTTTTTGAAAATCCCAATTATGACTATTTTATTTTTTAAAAAAAATCACCACGTATTAAAAGATATCTTTCCTAAATCCTAAATACAAAATTTATTAAGATAAGCTCTAGATACGTATCTTCATACGTATATTTTCTAAATCCCAACTACAAGATACATATCTCGTACATATTTTTTTTTTTTTAATTCTCAACCATAAGATATATATCTCATAGATATGCTCATTTAAAAAAAAAACATGATTTGACTAAAAAATGCAAGCTAACTAAATTTTATTAGAAACTGAGATTATCTAAAAAAACACGTAATATGAAAATAATAATAAAAAAATCTATGCTTAAAAAATAAATAAATTAGTAAAAATAATTAAACTAACTAATAAAATAAATAAATAACAAAATAACAATTTTTACCTATGCGTTAAGTTATGTGTGATCTTGCATGTCAGTGATGGGTCGTGATCGTGTGTAGTAGATCTCGTATGATCGCGAAGTAGGTCGTGCGTTTGTATTGTGTCTTTGTATATTATGTTAGTGTAGTGCAAGTGTTAGGCTACTATCTAGTGACATGAGGACGAAGGATAGAGCTTCAATGGCTATAGACATGTTGGCATGTTGCTATTCGTTAGGTTTCCATTCAAGGGAATCGATTGAACGCGCTGTGGCTTTTGTTGGTCGTAGCTTGATCAAGTAGTGGGTTTGTGTTGTGTTGTTGGTCAAGTATGAAGGGTTAATGGTCAGAGTGTCGCGTATGTCCAAGCATTGTCCAGCGTGTGTGGGTTGGGGAATTACGTATTGTAGGCATAGGAGTATGAAGATTTTACAAGGGATTGGGGCTTGGACGTGCGAGTGTGAAGTGGCATATAGCTGATTTGTTGGATTTTGGCTGTTGCGATGTGTTTGGTTTGCATGGGCTTCGGTCAACGTATTAGACAAGAGATTGTGGATTCGATCAGGATGTTGGTAAATTGTGTTTGGCAATATGTGTTGGTGTTGTGGTAACGTGAACGTTCGGCTTTATGGGATTCGGCTGCATTTTGTTTATTTCGGTCAAAGGCTATCAATGTGAAATTAGACTTCGATGATCAAATGTTGTGGATGGTTGGTTACGTCAAGGAGCTATGGGTTCAGATTGTAGCATGTTAGCGTTAAGGGGTCAACATGAGTCGGTATTATTAGCTGTCAGATTTATGGACATCAGGGACTTCATTGGTTGGGGTATTAGTGTTGTGAGGAGTTGTGGGGCTTCAAGGGAGTCGGTTTTGTACAATTAAGGGAGGGACATGGCTGCTTTGTTTCGGTGTTTAGGTGTTTAGGTGTGTTAGATTGCGCGTGGCATGCGTGGGAGAGGGCAGCTATTAATTGATTGAATATGGAATTTGTGTAATGAAAAAATGTCTGATCGTATAGGCTGTAGAATTCGGCTTATGTTTGGTGAATTGTAGCGGTGCAGGTGAATTGTATTTGATCGAATATGTGGCTTCTAAAAAATGTACAAACTCCATCATCAATTTCCTTTTTATAAACTTAAAACTAAATTTCCTTTTTATAAACTTACAACTAAATTTTTCGTATTGAAGTTATGGAAGATTTGATAATAATTCTTTGAAAATTTACCTTATCTTCTAGAAATACTATTTAATTTGGGCTTTTTATTTTTTATACTCAACCCAATCCAATTTGATTTA
The DNA here is from genome assembly GCA_024138005.1 of Lumnitzera racemosa. Taxonomy (NCBI): domain Eukaryota; kingdom Viridiplantae; phylum Streptophyta; class Magnoliopsida; order Myrtales; family Combretaceae; genus Lumnitzera; species Lumnitzera racemosa. Next base: position 40,470,769 of record JAMXBC010000007.1, read on the forward strand.
GCCCAATAATCTACTTAATAAATCCTAAGTTTATTTTAGCCCAATATAAATTAGAAAAAATTTACTTTATATCGGACTGGACCAAAATTATTTTAATAAAGCTCAATTCTTAAATAACTTAATGATTTATTAAGTTGATCGTACACTATTATCCGATTTGATACTAAACAATCCAACTCAACTTGACTCGACTCGATACTACTTGACTTGATATGTTTTGATTTGACTTGATACAATACGATTCGACTCGACTCGATTTGATACAATTCGATTCGACTCGATTTGATACAATTCGATTCGACTCGATATGATTCGATTTAACTTAACTTAATATGATTTGATTTGATTTGACTTGACTCAATATGATTAGACTCGACAAGATTTGACTCGACTCAACTCTCTTTTTTTATTTATTCTTTTTTTTAATTTTCATTTATTTATTTTTTTTATTATTTTCTTATTTCTTTTGTTTGTTTATTTATTTTTAACTTAGCTCAACTAAAATAAAACGAAAATGACAAATATGAGGTGTCTACACGTGCACTACATCGTACTTAGATTAATTAAGTTCAATTCATCAAGAATAACAATATCAGGAAACTACTATTCTATGCACTTGATCATATTAAGTGGATATAGTAAGTCCTAAATTTCTACTCACACATAGCAAAAAAACAAAACGTATTAACAAAATGCAAAATTAACAAAGAAATTAACATAAGACAATTAGAAGAATACAACATCGTTTTGAATTCTACTTTAGAAATCTTTACAACACATGAATGAAGATTTCTCGTTGCCTCTCTCTCGTAATTCTGGGAAAAGTATGGTACAACACTTAGACACTATACTAAAAATGAAGACACAATGGGTACAAAGATGGATGAATAGATATGATGTAGGTTGGTGATGTGATGTAATGTTCTTGATGATGTTGATTATGATTGTCACGACTCGAGGGGGGCTAGTCGTGGCAGTCGCTGTGTATCGTTCAAAAACTATAGATTGAATTTCCTTACAATCGATAACCCTTTATGCGATATATAAAGCTATATCTACGACTAACAACCAAGAGTTCCATAGGTAAAAGCAATATTAGTTCATGATAAAAATAACAAATTAAAGAAATATAAAACATGATTTATTTATATAGAAATTTACAGATAAGAATTCCATAATACTTCTTAACTCAAATTGATAACATTTCATTACATAGAAAGATTCATAATCTAAATAAACTATCACGGGTACACTCTGATCACGTCTTGCTCCCATATTAACCTCCTGATGTATAACTAACCTCGGGCATGTAGTGGCCCAACTCCATGAATAACTTACCTTGGGAAAGTAAACTATAAGGGTATAAACTAACTAGCTTAATGAGATAATCCTCTCAACCATACAAGAATCAAGTTATGCATTAATTAAATTCAATCAAATAAACACATGTCAATCAGTATGCCAAACAAATACATGCAGATGATCAGGTACTGCATGCAACTTAGATTTAATGCCCTTCAAAGTCAAGGTTGGAGATACTTCAATACAGTCAAATCTAGGTATCATATTAGAACTTATCTCATAATGAAACTCTGTGTTTCGTATTTAAAATGTAATAGTATATCCATTCTCAGTTTTATCAAAATGAGTTCTACATATGATTGTGAGTAGGTTTACGCAGCCCTCACTCACCTTTAAACGAAGACGTCCCGACTCGACTCTTAACTAGGCGATTGGCGCCTCCAACGCCTAGTAATCTCGTGAGCCAGGGTAAGGTTATATCGCACGTGTGCATTGTACGAAATTTATAATAATCAAATAATCAACCCATATATCGCCTCTTGCTACCTCCATGTAATATGATGGTCGGAATTAATTATGCGGTATATGATTATGTGTATTTCAAGTTAATTTTTTTAGTCAAGTAATATTAAGTCTTATTATTCAGTGATCAACAAGGTTATAAATAATCAATTCCTAGTGAATCTATTATGTAATAATCAATATATTGTCGTACTTTAAAGTAAATTCACCATTAACAAACAATTATCATACACAAGCATAACCTAGACCCATACAACATTTACTTGTTAATCATAATTTATATTCACTAATTACAAACATAAGTAAGTATAGGATCATTAGGAAAAACTCACTTCACCATAATCGACTCAAAGGTCATAATAATCTAATGGCAATTTAGGGTCAAGGTCGAGATCACTTGAAAATAAGGAATATAGAAAATTATAAGTTTAGGAATTTAAAGATAAACTAGCATTGTAATTTGAAATGTTTACTTCACTTAGTTACTTGAAATTGTCAATTCGAGTTTTTTATTGAATTGCGTATAACTTTTTTGTTTTAGTTTGCATCGTTATGAACTTATAGTTCATTTTGATCGTTTTCGAGCGTATTCTCTCATAGCGAGATCCATTTTAGACGTTATGACTCGCAGTTTGAACAGTAATATAAAAATACAATAAAATTTATTATTTTAATTTAAAAAGTTATAAAATATTAAGTTAAGCTTTTTCTTAGTATATTTACGATTTAATAATTACTTAAATTGTATAAGTGATAATTTTATTATTTTAAGCTTATTTTTCCTTAATTACTTATTTTTACCTATTTTTGAGATTTTATAATTATTAATTCAAATTTTTATACTTTATTATTATTTTATTTTTTCTACTTAATTAATTAATTATTATTATTGAAAATTAATTAATTAATAACAAATGGTGACGTAGTAACATGTATGAGTGCTACGTGTTAAGTTTACACATTTTGTAGAAATTTTCCATTATTTCCTATTTTACGGTATAAATATGTATATATAAAAACACTTAAGATTCTATTTTATTAAATTTGCCAATTTACCTAATTATTAAGTTTTTCTTTAAGTTTACAATATTTATGCATATATATACTTACTAATTTACTTTATTTATTAATTTATTATTATAGTATATTGTATACACTACTTAATTATATTCATATTTTTATGTATATGTTACTATTTATATATGTATGTTTATATGTATACTATATGCTATATATTAAATTATTCTAACTTTACTTATACATTATGTACAAGTATATTAATACTTATTTATACTTTATATGCTTATGTACATATATGGTCATACTAGAGACGTATATATACACATTAAAATACAGATATTACTAATAATATGTACACTTATTATTTTATACATACACACATATATATATATATATGTGAAAAATACGCAATAAGTATATATACATATGTACACACATAATTATACGGAATTGTATAATACATATATATACATTTTACATACTAAAATAATTATTATGTACAGATGCACCTCTATATATATATCCACGCATATATATACATAATTAATTAAGTAAAATGCTAAATATATATACATGTACATAAAAGAAATATTTAGTATACATACATATACTATAAGAGAATTCATACATATGTTATATACCAAATACTAATTAGACATACATATATAATATACACACATACACATTTACAAGAATACATGTGCAGAAAAAAATACATATTATATGTACTACTATTTATACTTATATACATATATCGTATATACCTACTCTTAAATACATATGTATATACATAAATAAAAATACATACCTAATACATATGTGTATACATAAATAAGTAGAATACATAATACACATATATATTTATCTACTCATACACACATATATGTACATGTAACTAAATATATAACAAAATACTTAATATATACATGTACATACTATATGATATACATATGTACAAGTAAAATAAATACACTTACCTAAATATTTTGGTAATATATCCTTAGTTTTCTTCTTTTTCTTCTTCTTCTTCTTCTTAGTCTTTTTTTTTTCCTTTGTTTCCTTAATCCAATTTTATGTGTGTATGCTTTAGATTTTCTTTTTTTTTTTTTAATTTGTGAACCCAATTCCAGATGTGAATGAGCAGCAAATATGCATAGAAGAGAAGTGAACAAATCGTAATAAATTAAGCATTAATGAGGATAAGACACTTGCTTTAGGAAATTTGTCCTTGTTCTATAATTTTGATGACACTTGTAATTTATAATTTACTCACATGGGCTACTGAAATCTACAACTAAGAATCACATGGAGGAGGAAAAAAATAAGAAGAAGAAAAAAGGAAAGAAAATAAAAATAAAAATAACTATATGTAAATTTTTCAAACATAAAAATAATATTTATAAATAAATTTTCGAATTTTATGAAAATTTATCAATTTAATTGATATCCGTTACAATTATAACTGTTACAAGTTATCTTAGTAGTAAGGTCAACCTTTACTCTTCTAAGGGACCAAAGCGCTCCCTTTACTAATTTAGTCCTTAAACACTTCAATTTACTCTATTTTGAAGAGATTCTCAAGAAGCATAAACAAGTGAATCATTTCATTTACCCTTTTTAATGAAGATTAAATAAATTCCAAAAGTAATTGAAAAGTAGATATACTCCTTAGTAAGTTTAGAAACATAACCAATTAACCTTACACTAAAGACCTAGATTCACTTCTAACCTCTAAATTCATTAATTAAATAGCAAGTTTCCTTTACTTAGTTTTTATCTCATAATTTTGATCAAGTAAACTAAATCCACAAGAGGTGAGAGGCACAAAATTAATACACAAAATTGACTGTTATTTTGTCAAATTTGGAATCTATTAAGTCCATTCATAACTTGAAACAAACAAACTTAAGTAAGGTCTAATAAGTGAGGTTAACTCTTCTCTACACCTAGGAGAGAGACATTATCCTTAATGTTTGAGGAGGGTAAACACAAAACATGCATAAGAAAAGGGAAACTACAAAATAAACAAAAAATAAGAACAGGACTCCCTTGTGTAAAGTTCAATCAATGTGTTGGGTCTTAAACCATCGAACAGTACATCCTTCAAACACCACAAAAAAAAAATGGAACAATAAAAGAGACCTAGCCATTAAGATAAAACGAAAACAAAACATAACAAACACTTGATATGACAGTTTCCATTAAAAATACATCATTAAGGCTTAGCTCTCAACTAGTTAGTAAGTTTGAAAAGAAAACAAACAAAAGAAAAGAAAAGAAAAGAAAGAAAACAAGTCAATCATCATCGGCTTTAGTTTCCTCATCTAAGCCATCCTTTTCATCCCCTTCTTTATTGTCATTCCCGGCCTTTGGTCCTCTAACTTCTGATTGGGTTCCTTAGGTCTCCTCCACATCGTTACTATCTTCATCCTCTAACCCATCGTATTCTTCTTGTTGGGAACATGTTGGTGGAGGAACTGGAGGTTGTTTGGGACCCACCCATATCCTCTTGAGTTAGAGGGCGAGAAAAATAGGAAGGGATGGCTACTCCTACAACTATGGCAATAGTCTTCAAGAATTCGATGAAAGCTTGAGTAGAAATATTTAAATCAAATCAACTTGAGTACAAAATTTTTGAAAAAAAAAACAATAATAGACATAAGTTAGATGTATAGGAATTTTAAATTTCCTAATGATGTTGTTCCTTGACAATGGTGCCAAAAACTTGATCGCCTCTAAATATAGCTTCTGAGTTTTATAATTTATAAATCTACATTCTATCCTTAACTTGGTTCAACAAGCAAATGCACCTATCATTTTATAGCACATATGAGTATAAGGTCGTCTTTACTAGGAACATATACAAGAACTAGTACTAATTAATCTTTTTATGATCTAATAAACAAATTTATCAAGTGATGAAAATAATAAACTGTCTATTTTACTAGTTAAACTACACTAATCCACAAATTATTCTTGACTAACACAATGGTTACAAAACAATTACTAACACCACACTTAACATGTAGACTTGCTTTATCATTTATCATAATATCACCATTAATCATATCCTAATGATTATTATTTGAGGGAATCATTAGCGTATGAGCATTCTTCTCAGAATTACTAACCTCTAATCTTAATTGTATCTATTATAATCTCTTCTAAATTAATAACCAACTTGGATCACATTAATGCTATGTTAATTTGTCAACTTCCCTAAGAATGCAGAAACTTTCCTAATAATATCTCTACAATCGGGAGTAAGGTATCCCAATGAATTAGCTCTATTCAATAGAATTGTCTCTGAACATATTCTACTAAAATCTGGCTTAAGTCAATGTTGTGCACTACATCATACTTAGATTAATTAAGCTCAATTCATCAGGAATAACAACATCAAGAAACTACTATTCTATGCACTTAATCATATTAAGTGAATGTAGTAAGTTCAAAATTACTACTCACACATGATGAGAAGAAAAAATGTATCAACAAAATGGAAAATTAACAAAGAAATTAACATAAGAGAAGTAGAAGAATACAACCCTATTTTGAATTCCACTTTAAAAATCTTTACAATACACGAATGATGATTTTTCATCACCTCTCTCGAGTAATTCCGAGAAAAGTATGGTATAACACTTAGAAACAATACTGAAAATGGAAACAAAATGAGTATAAAGATAGATGAATAGATGTGTTGTAGGTTGGTGATGTGATGTGATGTACTTAATGATGTTGATTATGATCCTCCCCATTTGTTTGAAAACTGTGGTATTTATGTATTCTTCTCATTAAAGGGCTCGAAATACACCACTTTAAGATACCTCCTAGTGTTAAGACCTATTTCACACATCAGTTCATAAGATAACATTAAAGAAGAATAGTCATGTATACTCTCATGACACTTGTGACTCGAGGAGTGATCTTCTCCTCGTAAACATTCTACCTCATCACAGTTGTAATGGAAGCCATGATCATCCTTCTAAGATGGAGTCATGGCCATGATAAAAAGGTGGAAAAATAGATTCAAACTTGGTCACTCCCTTGATTACGGTCATGATGGAAGGAGTGACAAGCGTTGGGCACTTAAATCTTCTTTTATTACACTCGTGATTGCTCCAAATCTCCTTATTCTTATGTAATTTTATTGCCTCTTCACTTTATCTTGAATAAATATCATCTCCTTGCCCTTGAATCATTTGAAATTGATACATCACATAATTTAGTACCAAGAATTTGAGAAATAAACACAATTATGGTCAATTATGCCTAAATGTGCCTAAAAATAGTAGAGTGATTTATACTTATCATATCTGTCCTTTAAGTAGTATCTTCCTACAAAAACTCCATCTTCACATTTCTATAGTATAGGAGAGAAGTGTGGCTCCTAAGCATACTGCTTGGTAATATGGGAAAATCCTAACAACTTTGTTTGCAAGGTAATTAGTAAGACATGTTGACATTACAAAGTGTTAGCAACCACATTAGCACTACCCTTCTTATGTTTGATCACGTTGGAGAATCCTTCCATAAACTTTAATCATCTAGCTTATCTCTTCAAAAGTTTGTTCTAATTTCCTAAATGCTTCAAGGACTCATGGTTCATGTAAATGACAAACTCTCAAGGAAGTAAGTAATGTTGCCATACTATATGGGCTTAAAAAAGAGAATATAGGTCTATTTCATACATAAAATAATTTAAGGTAACACCACTAATCTTCTCATTGTAGTACGTGATAAGTCATCATTCTTGTATCAATACTGCTATAGTGCCAATGCTTAATGCATCACATTTTGGCTCAAATGGCTTATCAAAGTCGGCTAGAGTTAAAACAAGTTTAGGAGTAAGTTTCTCCTTGGTCTCTTTAAAATCCTTAAAACTCTTCTCGATTTGATTTGTCTACTAGAATTCATCACTCTTCTTTGTCAGTTTAGTCAAGGGGGTTGCCATGGTACTAAAATTCTTGATGAATTTTTTGTAAAAAGAAGCAAGACCATGAAAACTTTTGACTTTAGTAACATTCTTGGGTGTAGGCTACTCCAAGATAGTTGGGACCTTCTCTTCATTAGTTGAAATTTTTTCTCCAAACACTGCATATCCTAAAAAGACAACTTCATATTGATAGAATGTACATCTCTCCAAATTTTCGAAAAATTTCTCGGCTTGAAGCATGTCAAAAACAGCTAGAGATGTTTTAGGTGACCAACTAGGTCTGTACTATACATTAGGATATCATCAAAGTCTATGACCACAGATCTCCAATCAAAGGGTATAGTAGAAGGTTCATGAGCCTTATTAAAGTGCTTGGTGCATTGGTAAGTCCAAATGGCATCACTAGCCATGTGTAGAGACCATGCCTTATCTTAAATGCATTCTTCCATTTGTCACTAGGTCTCATACGAACCTAATGGTAGCCACTTTGCAAGTCAATCTTCGAAAAAAATTTGGTGCCATGAAGCTCATCTAACATATCATTAAGCCTCAATATGGGATATCTATATTTGATAGTTATTTAATTTATAGCTCGACTATTGATGCACATCTGCTATGAACTATCCTTCTTTAGGATGAGCAGATTTGGTATAATATATGGGCTCACGCTTTCTCTCACATAACCTTGCCCAATGAGCTTATCCACTTGTCTCTTGAACTCGATAGCCTACTTAAGGTTCATTTATAAGCAGGTCTGTTCGATAGGGCTTTGCCTAGCTATGGATCATTGCAATGTTCAATGCCTTAAACTGGAGGTAGTCCTTTAGGCAACTCTTAGGGGAACGGGTTGGAAAACTCATCTATTAATTATCAAAGCTCTTCTGGTATTCTTCTAAGTCTCTCAACTCCAATAACCTTTAAATCAATAGAAAACATCAGCTCTTCAACTTTCTCAATAGCTTAGAGCTATCTGTGGCTAAGTATTAGGGTCTTCTTTTTACTAGGTTAAGTGAGCTAATTGTGAGTTTTGTTTACTTGGCTTAATATCATGGGCTATAGCACAATTTTCTTACCTTCCTTTGTAAAGGAATATGTGTTCTTAAATCCATCATAGATGATATGTCAATCAAATAACCAAAGTCTTCCAACAATAGATGTGAAGCTCCTTTGGGGACAACATTGCACATTACTTCATCTCTATGCACATTTCACATATAGAATGGTACAATTACCTATTCAGTTGATAAGAGTAAATTCCTCTATACTTTTGAGACATATTTAGTTCATTTCTTAAGTTCTTAGTACTTAATTGTGTACTATATTGATTTTAGATGATTTAAGACCAAGGAGATGAAGTTTACACAAAAATAATGCAATTTAAGGAAATCACTGCCGTAAGGAAAGGTAAACTTTGAAGGAAAATCAAGATATATTTAATTACGGGTGTGATAATGAAATATTTGAATATCTAGCATTGGTTACATCCTTTATCATAAGCGTGACTAAGCGAAGTATTGCGATCCCTCTATTAGTTACAGCCGTGATTGTTTATCAAGAGGATAATCATCCCCTCACTTATTGGCATGAGGAAATAAATAAGTTTAATGAGGAGTTCATGTTTATTATTACGACCGAGATTAGTGTAGATTTTTGTTTTTCGAGACTATGATCACCCCTTTAATCATAGGCATGAAGGGAGTGGATATGATTGTTCTTCTTTAACTTTTTCACACGAACTGGTGTATAGAACAGTTCTTAACACTAGAGGGTATCATGAAATGGTGTATTTCGAGCCCTTTGATGAGAAGAATATAAATATAATACAATTTTTAAACAAAAGAAGAGGATCATCATAATCAACATCATTAAGAACAACATACCATAACACTTCATCTCACATCACCAACCCTTAACACATCCATTCATCCATCTTTGTACCGTTTTGTGTTTTTTATTTCTCTTCTATATCATCATTATTGTATACTATACTCTTCTTAGAACTACTTGAGAGAGCTGATTAGACTTCATCGTTAGTATATTTGTGAGACTTCTATAATAGAATAAAAAGGGTTTTTACTTTTCACTTTATCCATGTTTTATTTATTTATTTTATTGTGATTTCTATTAGTTTATGTTATTGTTTTATCATGCGTGAGTAGTACATTAAGACTTGCTATATCCACTTAGTATGATTAAGTGCATAGAGTAGTAGTTTCTTTGATGTTGTTATTCATGATGAATAGAACTTAATTAATCTAAGTACGTTATAGTACATAACATTGACTTAGGATAGATTTTAATAAAATATGTTGAGAGACAATTCTATTGAATAGATATAATTCATTGGAACACCTTACTCCTGATAGTAGAGACATTAATAGGAAAGTTACTACATTCTTAAGGAAATTAACAAATTAACATATCATTAATGCAATCTGAGTTAGCTATTCATTCAGAAGAGATTCTAATAGACACAATTAGGATTAGCACTGAGTAATTATGAGAAGAATGCTTACACGCTGGTGATTCCCTGTAGATAACAATCATCAGGATAAGATTAATGGTGATATTATGCTATGTGGTGAAGTAAGTCTGCATGTTAAGTGTGTTGTTAGTATTTTTTTTTTTTTTGTAACCATTGTGTTAGTTGGCATTAGCTTATAGATTAGAGTAGTTTAGGTAGTAATTTAGAGTTTTAATAATTACTCACTTTATAAATTAGATTGCTAGATAATAGGAAGGTTAATTAGTACTAATGTTTATATTGGTTCCTAGTAGAAACAACCCTATACTCATTCGTGCTATAAAACGATAGGTCTACTTACCTATTGAATTGAGTTAATGATAAAATATAGGTTTATAGATTTAAAAACTTGAAAGCTCTATTTTAGAAGTGATTAAGTTTTTAGCACCATTGCCGAGGAATGGCATTGTTAGGAAAATTAAAATTTCTATGCATCTAGCTTGTATTTTTGTTGTTTTGTTATTTTCAAGAAAATTGTTTGTGCTCAAATTGAATTAGACTACTGGTTTTTGTAGTTTATGATCTGAAGCAACATGACTGATCTAGTTGACTTTGATCCTAAACCTGAGAGAATACTCATAAGCAACTTAAAGAAAATTCGAGAATATTTTGAGAAGCATGCATATGGTAGTAAGGAAATAAGAGCTCGTAAAACATTGAGAATTAGAATAAAGACATCAGAGTCATCTAGAATGAATAATCAAAACCAAAATGTTGAGCCACTATTGGAAAACTAATTCTTAAATTCAAAGGATGGTATCCAAAGAATTCTGCCATTGAATTTGGACCTACCTTTTGATGGAAATCGGAATGTAGTACAGTTAAGGAACAAGCCAAGGGTAAATTTGCCTATGGCTCCAAGAACAATGTTGGATTATTGTAGGCCTAACCTGAATGGGGCCAGCATTAGCATCGGTTAGCCTTATGTTCAAGTGAATACTGTCAAGATAAAGTCGAGTGTTATTCGAATGATTCAATAGTGTGTCTAGTTTGACAAATTTAGTGAGGAAGACCTTAATAATCACTTGTAGCAATTTCTATAAATATGTGATACATTTATGATAGGTGGTTTATTAGAGAATGCTATCCATCTAAGATTGTTCTCATTCTCATTGAGGAATAATGCTAAATAGTGGCTGAACTCTATGCTAAGAAACTCCATTAGTACTTGGTAAGATATTGCAAATTTGTTTATGGGAAAACATTTCCCACCATTAAGAACATCTAAGCTGAGAGTAGATATCTTTGCATTTAGACAGTTAGAGATGGAAACATTATATGAGGCATGGGAGAGATGGAAGGATCTACTTAGGAAATGTCCTCATCATGAGCTTCTAGAATAGCATCGGGTATAGACTTTCTATAATGGGTTGAACTACATAACCAAGCAGCTTGTTGATGTAGCTGCTGGTGGAAGCTTAAATCATAACTCACTAGTACAATGCATCCAGTTATTTGAAGATATGGCCAATAACCCACCATTAGTGGTCATTTGTGAGAGCTAAAGAGAAAAGACAAGTAGGAAAGTATGAATTTGATGCTATTTCCTCCTTAGCTAATAAGATGGAATTGTTAACAAGAAAGTTGGACAGCATAACTACGGGTTGGAACAAAGCTTTAGTGATAGCAGATTTTGACTTCAAAAGTTCATCTAAATCGGATCAATTAGAGTAAGTTGACTACTTGGGAAATTTTATCAAGCCCCGTAATGATTCGTTTAGCAACACATATAACCTAGGGTAGAGGAACCGTCTAAATTTTTGATAGAGTAATAACAATAGACAAAGTTCGAACATGTAACCTCCTGGATTTAAAAGACAAGTTCCTCCTTCTTAAGCTAAACCATGATCATTGGAAGAAATGTTGGTACAATTTATCAAGTCTTCTGAAACACTTCATCAGGCTACTAAAACCGCTTTTAGAAATCAAGGTACATCCATTCAGAACTTGGAAAACTAAGTTGATTAGATTATAAAAGCACTTTCAAAAGGGACTTCAAGATCTCTTCTAAGAAATACTGAGGAAGATAAGAAGGAACAAGTTAAGGCTGTGATTTTAAGTAATGGGAAAGAGTTACAAGCTCCTAAGAGAGTTAAAAAGAAAGAAAGTGAGGATGATGGAGTGGCAAGGCAATCAAAGAAAATCAATCAACTAGAAGAAAAGGGGCTTTTTATCCTAGTTAAGGAATATAAGCCATCACTACCATATCTAACCTAATTGAGAAAGGTGAAGGATGATGAGTAACATAGCAAATTCTTGGAATTATTTAAACAATTGCACATTAATCTACCCATAGTGGAAGTATTGGGACAAATGCCTAAATATGCTAAGTTTCTCAAGGAATTGTTATCTAACAAGAGGAAGTTAGAAGAACTGTCTATTATCACTCTTAGGGGAAAGTGTTTTGTTGTAATTCTAAATAAGCTACCTACTAAGCTCAAGGACCCAAGTAATTTTACCATACCATGTTTGGTAGACCTTAGAGCAAGCATCAATCTTAAGCCATATAGCCTATTCAAAAGATTGGATTTAGGTGAAACCGAGGCCACAAGAATGAGTCTGTAATTAGATGACAAGTCTATGAGGTTTCCAAGAGGTATAGTGGAAGACGTATTGGTGAAAGTTCAAGCTTTCATCTTCCCAATAGATTTCATAGCCTTTGATATGGATGAGGATGGAAATGTTCCATTCATATTAGGAAGACCATTTTTGGCGATAACAGGAGTAGTAATTGATGTTAAGGATGGTAGACTTATCCTTAGAGTAGGAAGAGAGGAGATGGTGATTCGGATGCTAGATGTTTTCAAGTAATCTAAGACAATTGACAATGAATGTTTTGCAATTGACTCTTTTGATTTCACTGTTTCTAATTTTGTGTAGGAATTTCTAAGCAAGGACCCATTAGAGTTATTTCTAACTAAGGAGGAACACTTTAATGAAACAGGAGAGATACGTGAGGTGGTTGCCCATTTGGAAGCTCATGATGTGCAAAAGAAAGATGTGGGGGTAAAAGAGATCAATAAGAACAACATTGCTCAATTGAAGCCTTTAGTGGAGGAACCACTTGAGCTAGAACTGAAGCAATTACCCTCTTACCTAGAGTATGCATTTTTGGTAGACAATGCAAGACTCTCGGTTATCATTTCATCAGAACTTACTTCAATGCAGAAGAAGCTTATATCATTTTTGAAAGAGCTTAAAAAGGGCAATAGTATGGAAGAAATCAAATATTAAGGGGATAAGCCCATCCTTTTGTACTCATAAAACATTGATGGAGGAAGATTATAAGTCTATGGTATAGCCATAAAGGAGACTCAACCCAAACATGAAGGAAGTAGTAAAGAAAGAAGTGGTAAAATTACTGGATACAGGACTCGTCTACCCAATTTCAAATAGCTTATATATGAGTCCGATTCAAGTAGTTCCCAAGAAGGGTTGTACTGAACAAAAATAATGAACTAATTTCGATGTACACAGTCACTGGTTGGAGAGTATGCATTGATTATAGGAAACTCAATGATGCTAGTAAGAAGGACCACTTTCTATTACATTCATAAATCAAATGTTGGATAGGTTAGTAGGTCATGAGTACTACTACTTACTTGATGGAATGTTAGGGTATTTCTAGATTTTGATTGCATATGATGATTAGAGAAGACCACTTTTATTTGCCCTTATGGGACTTTTGCATATTGTAGGAAGCGGTTCCGACTTTGTAATGCACCAACCACCTTTTTAACGTTTTATGTCAGCTCTCTTTGGTGAATTCCTAGAGGATGGAATGGAAGTCTTCATGAATGATTTTTCAGTATTTGAGGACACATTCGAGGGATGTCTTGCTAACATAAAGAAGGTACTTCAAAGATGTGGGTAGACAAGTCTAGTTCTCAGTTAGGAGAAGCACCATTTTATAATACAATAAGGCATTGTCTTGGGTTATAAGGTATCAAATAAGAGGATTGAGGTTGTTATGGCTAAGGTTGAAGTGATCTTGAAGCTACCGCTTCCATCATTGGTTAAGGCTGTGTGTAACTTCTTAGGGCATGTGGGATTTATAAGTCTATTAAGGATTTCTTCAATGTAGCTAGACCTTTAACCAAAATTTTGGAAAAGGATGCACCATTTGAATTCAATACTAGTTGTTTGGAGGCCTTTAAGGTATTAAAAGAGAAATTGACAAATGCTCCTATAATGATAGTTTTGGATTAGATCCTACCTTTTGAGTTGATGTGTGATTTAAGTAATTCTACAGTAGGCGTAGTATTAGAATAGAGAAAAGATAGATACTTTTAGGCTATATATTATGCCAGTAAGACACTCACTCAGGCCTAAGAGAATTACACCACAATTGAGAAAGAATCGTTGGCTATAGTCTTCACTTTTGATAATTTTCAATCATATATCATTCTTTCAAAAGTGATTATATACATAGATCATTTAACTCTGAGATATCTTTTAACCAAGCTTAATGCAAAACCAAGGTTGATGAGATGGGTGTTGTTACTATAAGAGTTTGATTTAGAGATAATGGACAAGAATGGAGCTGAAAATTTGGCTACTAATCATTTAGCTAGATTGGATAACCTACATTTGAAGTAACTGCAAGAGGAAGATATCAATGAAAAGTTTCCAAAAGAGAGTTTATTTGTTGTTCATTTAACCAAGGACCACGAAACTCTGTAGTTTGCTGATATAGCAAATTACTTGATAAGAAAGATTGTACCACAAGACTTAGACTATTACAAGAAGAAGAAGTTCTTCTTAGATTTAAAATATTACTTTTGGGAGGATCCATTTCTATTTAAAGTATGCGTTGGCTAGATCATTCGACATTGTATTTCACATCAAGAGGGACAAAGTATCATGTTCCATTATCATAGCAGGCTAATAGGAGGCCATTACAGCGCTAATAGGACAGCTCAAACGATGTTGGAGGCTGGTTTTTATTGGCCAAGCATTTTTCAGGATGCTTATGAGTATGTGATGGCTTGCAATAGATGCCAAAGGATAAGGAATGTCTCTAAGAGGGATGAAATGTCACAAAATTATATCTTGGAGTGTGAAGTCTTTGACATTCAGGGAATAGACTTCATGGGGTCGTTCTTTAGTTCTTTAGGAAACAAGTGTATATTGCTAGCAGTAGATTACATGTCGAAGTGGGTTGAAGCTTAAGCATTGCTAACAAATGATGCTAGAGTGGTGGAGAAATTCTTGAAGAAGTTATTTACCAGATTTGGAGCATCTCAGGTAATGATAAGTGATGAGGGGGCCACTTTTGCAATACTCAAATTGAGCAAGTTCTTAAGAAATATGAAGTACATCATAGGATGGCTAATACATATCACCCATAAACCAATGGCCAAGTAGAGGTGTCTAATAGGGATTTGAAAAGAATATTGGAAAGGAGGGTACCTCACAGCAGAAAGGATTAGGCTAAAAAGTTAGATGATGCTTTCTGGTCATACATGTCTACTTAACATACTTCCTTAGGTACTATACCTTACAGATTGGTTTATGGAAAAGCTTGTCATTTACCTATAGAAATTAAGCATAAGGCTTATTGGGTTGTCAAAATAACCAATTTTGATCTTGGAATAGCTAGTAGATGAAGAAATCTCTAAATCAATGAATTAGATGAATGGCGTTGGATGGCTTATGAGAACAACATAGTATATAAGGATTGTGCTAAACAATTGCATGATTCAAGAATAAAACATCCTAAGCAATTCAGAGAAGGTGACGTAGTACTCTTATATAATCCTAGGCTTAAGCTATTCCTTAGGAACTTAAGTCCAGGTGGTCAAGTCCGTTTGTAGTAAAGAGAGTATACCCTTATAGAGTAGTGGAGGTAACACATCTAGAAAAGGGAACATTTAAGGTCAATGGATAACGGTTGAAGTTATACCATGGAGAAGTTTATTGGAATGATGGTATGGAGGAGTCAAAACTCCTTGAATTCAAGGAATGAAGTTGCATCCTCTAGAAATGTCAAGCTTTAGATGCTAAACAAGCATGTATCCTTTAATTAGATATGCTTACTCGTGTTTATTTTATCACTTTGATATTTGTTTAAGTTTAAATTAGTTGTTGTTATTATTGTTATTTGTTTTTTTTTTTTTAGTGTATTTGTATGTTGTTTGATGCAACAAGAAAGTAAACATTAAGTGGAAGTCATGGCAATTCAAAGGGAAGAGAAGAATTTCATTAAGTATAGGGACGTAAATGGAGGATAGAAGGCCAATATGCATTACGGTTGTGATCAAAGGTCAGTATTTAATTTTTTTAAGCATAGCATCGATGATAGATTTATTCATGGTTGTGATCAATTAATAAGGTTGATCCATCTTGTCCATTATGGCCATGATCACTAACTTAGGAGATTTCACATCTTTATTCATAGCCGTGATCAAGAGGGCTATACTTAAAATTCTTTGCACAGTAGTAGTCATGCGTTTATTTACGCTTGTGACTAGTGAAGGTTGTAGGCCGTGATTGTCTAATTTTAACCACAATGCTAATTACTAGAGTCATCATTCCTATAATCAAGCTTAAAAGAGGCATCACACCTTGTGTCATAGACATGATCATCTCCTTGACACACTACTATATGAGAAATTTCCCTCTTTCTCTCCTTATTTCTTATGCATTTTAAAACTTCACTCCATGCTAACACTTATACATTAGTTTCCAAAGAAACTTTACCCCCATTTTCTCAACATGAATCATTTTTCCAACCATTTCTAACACTTGCACATTTATTTTCATCTTTGCTATGCTCTTCTAAGGTATGATCTTCCCCTTTTTCTTTAATTTTTAAACATTTACATAGATTTAGTTCATGTAATTTTAGGGTTTTTATATATGTGTTCATTATGATTTGTAAGTGTATTGTGATCATACTTGTAGTTGTGTTTGTGTAGTAATTAAACTTTGATTTGCATGACTTTATGCTGAAATTTGGAATGCATAGCTTAAACCCTAATTTCCATTGACAATTAACGAATTAGGGATTTCTGCAAATTAACCCTAATTTGATGATTTAGTCTCGTTGTTAATAATTAAGTGTAAGTAAGATTGTGCTGCCAACTGGTTTTGTATATGTTAAAGTATTGTATGGTAATTGGGAATTGGATTGTGTTTATGTATTGTTGTGAAATTAGAATGTTGTATAGTTAAGGGGAGATAATAATCCCTAGTTGAAGTTTGGATTATAAGTTGAGTTCACAAAGAATTCACTTGTGTAAATCGTGCTTGACAATAAGCTAAATTTGATCATGTTTTGTTTCTTAATGCTTTATATTTAGAATTAGAGGGAGTTGGAATGGCTATGATTTGGTTTGAATTGCCATTAAATTATATATGATCTTTGATTTTCTGGAACTAATGCGTATGTTTGCAGATGGCACCTAAAAAATTATCAACAACTTCTCAAAATAAGAGGCATAGAGTAGATTATTCTCTTTCTCCTCCTTTCAGATGATTCAATGTAGTGAGTTCAAGTAGCATAGTCGCTCCACCAGCTAGTATGATTATGGAATAGATAGAAAGAGTTAAGGAGTTTACTACCAAGAAGATAATCAAGAGACATTGTGTTTTTAACTAGGACGTATTGGGAGAGTATGGGTTGAAGGTGGCTATGTAGAGGTTGTTAGGGAGTAGTCTATGGTTGAAGTTATTTACCATTCAAGAGAAAACTTATAAGCAAACAACATTAACCTTCCTCTCATCATTAAAAATCAAATATGAGTACATAGGCTAAAAAATGGAAAATGAGGTGGAGTTCTTTGCCTTTAGAAGAACTCACTCCTTTGATATGATAGTTTTTGTATGTGTTATGGTATTATATACCCAGGTAGAGTTGTAGGATGATTAGTTTGAAGATTTACCAATGAATCTTCCTTAAGGTACATTTGTGAATGAATTCTGGAAAGAAATCTCTAATGAGAGTAGTTTCTGGATAAGCAAGTCAAAAGCCTTAACTTTGAAGAAAACTAGTGCTCAGATTGTCCACTACATCTTGTAAGGATAATGTATGGGAAGCATGAGAGTCTTAGGACAGTGGGGGAACATGACCTACTACCCTTGTATAGGGTACTTAAGGGATATCCAATGAATGTGAGAATCCTCACTACATTTAGAATTTGCCAGCAAATATTTGATAAGAGTAATGGTATTTTTGTTAGAGGTTTGATTATGGGAATTCTAATGAATTTGAGGTTATAGCCTATTAGTGATAGGATAAGAAACTCTTGTATTGATCTAGAACTGCTTCCAAGAAGCCCTTTCAATTAGTAGGGTATTGCAAGAGTCACTGACCCCAACTTAGACATTGAAGACCTTAGTGCTCTAGATTTCATGCCAACCACATCAAGTTTCTAGGTCAGCAATTTGAAGCGCTTGGAAATTGAAGTGACTGAGATCAATGAAAATCAAAAGGGGATTTTTGAATTCTTGAAAAAAATTGCTACAGTAATGGGTATATCCATTCCCTCTTGTTTTTCTCATCCTCAAACCTAAGAGGATGCGGGTTTGAGTCAACCTCTAATTCCCCTACAGGAAGTGCTCAACAAGAAGAAGGTGATGGGTCGAAAGAAGAAGACTATAGTAATGAGGAGGAAGGGTCTAAAGAAGAAGATAGTGATGGTGATGAGGAAACCTAAGGAACCCAGTAAGAAGCAATAGGACAAGGGGATAGGAATGAGAGTGAAGAAGAGTCATCCGAGGAAGACGATGATGGCTCGAATGAGGAGACCGAGGTCAATGATGACTGACTACTTTCTTTTGTTTTGTTTATTTTTAGAATTACTAACTATTTGAGAGCTTAACCCCAATGATGTATTTTTTAATGAAGACTCTCATATCATGTGTTTATTATGTTTTGTTTTCATTTTGTCGTAATGGTCAGGTTTCTTTTGTTGTTCCATTTTCTTGGTGTTGGAGGATGTACTGCCTAATGGTTTCAGACCAAACATATTAATCAAACTTCAAATAGGGGAGTCTTGTTCTTATTGTTATTGTCTTTCATTTTTTTTTTTAACTTGTTTTTCTTTTTATGCTTGTTCTATGTTTACTTTTCTTAGGCATTGAAGACAATGTCTTTCTTTAAGTGTAGGGAAGATTACCTCGCTTATCAAAAGTCTTATACTTAAGCTTATGTGTTTTAAGTTATGAATTGACTTAATAAGATTGTGGATTTGACAAAATAGTAGTCAATTTTGTGAGTTAATTTTGTGCCTTACTTACTTCTTGTGGACTCAGTGTACATGATCAAAATTGTGGGATAGAATCCAAGTGAAACACACTTACTTACCATTTAATGAATGAATTTAAAGGTTAGAAGTGAATCATAGTCTTTAGTTCAAAGTTAATTGGTTGTATTTCTAAACTCACTTCTTGTTTTACTTTGATTAGTTTTAGAATATTGATTTATGTATTCTAAGAGCACAATGTGGTAGGCACAAAGTTAATCCATTAGGAATGCTTTATTGAATATGCAACGAAAAAAGTTGCTGAGTTCATTGATTGTTTTTAAGTATTTGCTTGATTATTAGCAAAGCTTAAGTGTGGAGAAGTTTGATAAGAGTAAATTACTCTACACTTTTGAGATTGTTTATAATTGTGTTCATTTCTTAAGTTCTTAGTACTTAATTATGCAACATATTGAATTTAGATAATTCAAGAGCAAGGAGATGATAACAATACAATTTAAGGCAATCACAACCGTAAGGAAAAGAAAACTTTGAAGGAAAACCAAGATACATTCAATCATGAGCGTGATAATGAAAATTTTTAATATCTAGCATTAGTCATGCCCTCCATCATAGGCATAACTAAGCGAAGTATTGCGATCCTTCTATTAATCATGATCTTGATCGTATGTCAGGAGGATGATCACTCTCTTAATCATGGGTGTAAGGAGATAAATAAGTTTGATAAGGAGTTCACATCCATGATCACGACCATGATTAGCGTAGATTTTTGTTTCTAAGACTATGATCACCCCCTTAATCCCAAGCATGATGGGAGAGGACATGATTATTCTTCTTTAACTTTTTCACGCGAACTGGTGCATATAATAGGTCCTAACACTATGGGGTGTCTTAAAGTGGTATATTTTGAGCCATTTGATGAAAAGAATATAAATATACCACAATTTTTAGACAAAAGAAGAGGATCATCATAATCAACATCATAAAGAACATCACACCATCACACCATCACACCATAACACATCACTAACCCACAACACATCCATTCATCTATCTTTGTACCATTTTGTATCTTCCATTTCTCTTCTGTATAATCATTATTGTATACCATAATCTTGAAATTACTTAAGAGTACCAATGAAACTTCATCGTTGATGTGTTTCTGGGACTTCTATAGTGGAATAAAAAAGGGTTTTTACTTTTTACTTATTCTTTGTTTTTTTTTTCTTTTTAATTATGATTTCTATTAGTTTATGTTATTTTTTTATCATGCATGAGTATTACGTTAGGACTTGCTATATCCACTTAGTATGATTAAGTGCATAGAGTAGCAGTTTTTTGATGTTGTTATTTATAATGAAACGAACTAAATTAACCTAAGTACATTATAGTTCATGACATTGACTTAGGCTAGATTTTAATAGCATATGTTGAGAGACAATTCTATTGAATAGATATAATTCATTGAAACACCTTACTCTTAATAGTAGAGACATTATTAGGAAAGTTACTACATTCTTAAGGAAATTGACAAATTAACGTATCATTAATGTGATCTGAGTTGGCTGTTAATTCAGAAGAGATTCTAATAGACATAATTAGGATTATAAGAGAGTAAATCTAAGAAGAATACTTACATGCTAGTGATTCCCTGCAGATAACAATCATTAGGATAAGATTAATGATGATATTATGCTAAGTGGTGAAGCAAGTCTACATGTTAAGTGTATTGTTAGTAATTGTTTTTGTAACCATTATGTTAGTTCGCATTAGCTTGTGGATCAGTGTAGTTTAGTTAGTAATTTAGAGTTTTAATAATTAATCACTTGATAAATTGGATTGCTAGATAATAGGAAGGTTAATTAGTATTAGAGTTTGCATTTGTTCCTAGTGGAAACAACCTTATACTCATTCGTGCTATGAAACGATAGATATACTTGCCTATTGAACGGAGTTAAGGATAGAATATAGGTTTATAAATTTAAAAAGTTAAAAGCTCTATTTTAAAGGTAATCATCGATCATGTGTAGAGCATCCTTATCATGTAATCAATGCACTTTATAAGGTCAGGGGTACTTAGAGGTTGGTTGACCTAACTTTTGCACATGGGACTAAGCAACAACATTAGTACAACTGCCTCCATCTACTATGATAGTGCATAATTATGCCTTGATAGTACACTTGGTGTAGGACAAATTTTCCTTTTTGTCTTCCTCATAACTCTACATTGAGTTCAATACTCGTCTCAATACTAAGGTCATCACTTCTCCCTAGTCAACATAGATACAAGTCTCTTCCTAATCCTTCTCTACTTCAACTCCTTTAACATTCTAATCTTCCTTCTTAGGTTCACTATCACTACTATCCACATCATCTCCTCAAAGGATCATAATATGTTGGTTAAGACACTTAGCAGCCATATGCCCTTAACCTAATCACTTGAAACATTTTATCTCACTTATCTTGTGACATGAAGTTTGTCTCTTGTCATATGTCTTCAAAGCTACCCTATCATTAGCTTAGCTCTTCAGGCCAGCTCGGCTATCATCAAGTTGGTCATTCTTCTCTTCTACTCTAGAAAGTCTCCTTAGCTCATTATCGGTGTGGAACTAGTGTTCATGAAAAGCTTGGACTAAGTCGGATTAGGTTATTTCTTTACTACTTCTTGACCCTCTATGCTATTTTAATGGCTTTCTAAAGTATGTGAAGCCTCTACACTTCAAAAATATTCTAGATCTCATATTGGAGCTCTAAAATAAACCTTGATATAATGTTTGCTTCAGGCTTGTCCATGTTAACTTGGACCATCACCATTTGGAATTCCTTAACATAGTCATCAACAGCTTAGCTCCCTTAGTGGGGGTTCTTTCAACTTTACAAAGATATCTTGCAAATAGGTCTCTAGTATAAATCTTCCTCTCAATGGCCTCTTCATATCATCTCACGTATGTACTCCTCATCATCCATCCCTTGCTTTGGCCACATTTAGGTTCTTCTACCATATAGTAGCCTACCCAAAGAGCTCAAGGGTTGAAATTTAGACTTTATTGGCCTTAGCATATCTATAATAAACAAACACTCATTCAATCTTGTCCTCCCACTCTAGGTATTCATTAGCATTTCCACTTCTAATGAAGGTCAACATTTGGGCCTTGACATTTTCAAGTCCATATAGAGGTCGGTGTCTTTGTTCTTCTACTTCATCAAACCCTTCACCCTCTTCTTCCTATCCATCAACTTCTTCTTCAATCTCTTCTACTTCAATCCTTCGTCCAGTAGGTCGGTATACTACTCCTCTAGCTTTATGGGGTTGGACTGGTCAATGAGCTTAGCCAGCATGGCCATATCTCCCCTTTCGCATTTCTTTTGCTCAGCGTTGGTTAAGCACTACTTGGGGTTTGTCATCTACTGACACTGTTTTATTACTGCCATTATGACCATGGCCAACATGAGCACTACTGTCTTGGTCACCAATAGTGCCTTGTACATTCGAATCGAACATTACATATCACTACTCGTTACTTCATTCTTCAACAAGAACAATTTCAACAGCATAAACTCAATAAGGCCCTGCTACTCTTTACTACTTAGAAACACTTTTAAACTATTACTCACATAACCAATTACTACTCACTACCAAAAATCATACTAACACACTCTAACCATTTCGTCACCTAGCACAATACAATATAGTATAGAAATCAATTTTGTAGTAGGAAAACAAACTATAACAAAGCAACACAAGTTACTACACTTACCTCTTACAAACTAATATTCCATAGCTCATAACTTCAAAACCTATTTCTACAACTTAACTACAAGTCCAATACATTCAAGAACAGTATAGTAGCAGCTACGAAAGAGCATAGCAGTTACTAATAGCAATACAAACAAAACTTTATTGCAACTTTACACACTCCCTCAAGGAACTGTACTCTGATACCAATAAATTTGATGCATCTCTAGGGCCATACATACAAAGGTTACACCATAACTAACTAAAATAAGGGAAACAAAAGGGCTTTTAGCAAAACCTAAGTAGCCTCTAACTACATATGACGCATCAATTAATGCTCCTCGACCTAACCTCTACTTGATATGATACACAAGTAAGGATTAGAGTCAATTGCCACTAGTCTTTACTAAAGTGAATTGATAAAAGTTAAGGAAAGAGATGATACAGCTAGGCGCTTTCAAAGGTTATAATTTTACATTCAATAATGACGTAATGATGTTTGTGTATAAGGTAGGTGATGTATTTATATGACCATAACTAGGGTTACAATATATAAAGAAAAGATAAAAATGATAAGATACAAAGATTCCTTAAACATAATAAAAGGGCTAAAAATGACAAAAGTATATTATAAGGAAAAAGAAAGAATCCATGTAGAATGTTGTGCTAGAAGATAAGTGTCAAGCTAGCAGTAGTGATCAGATGCCTAATAGGTATTGTAGGCATAGGTTCTCTAGCAGCTCTGCACTTACTAAGTTTAGCTCGAAAGATGTCAGAAAAAAGGTGGTAGTTTTCGATGACTTAATCTAGTTTAAGTTTGAGCTAGAATATTATATATTGTCAAAGGCCTCTTTAGGTCAGATATTTGAACTACTTAGCTTAGAAGGGAATACGGTGCTCATCTGTTCAAGAATTGTCTTGATCATAGTTAAAGCTTGACACTCAGGTTGGGTAAGATAAAGGAGGCCTAGGTTGGTTATTGAATCTTCGTCCTTGAATGGCTCTTGAGCTAGTATCTATTGGGTAAGTCCATGCAATCCTCTAGCTTAACTTTCGGTAATGAGTTTGAGGGGTTGATTCTTATAATTTTTTAGGTGCTTTTAAAGGATAAATCTCCTTTGTTCATTCAATCTAAAGAATTTTTGGAAAAGAAGGATATGTAACTATCCTTTAAAATTAAGCTTAGAAATCAAAATAACTAGTCCTTAACCCATTCATATTAATCTTAATCTTGATTCTAAGTTTAAGCTTAAACAATAGGGAGCTTTGAATCATAAAGATTTAAACACCTAAATTTAGCAAGTGTTTGAATTCATAAAGGAATAGGCAAATTTGAAAAAATTTTGTGCTTGCTCAATGAATATAGGCGATGAAAATTTCTAATATTTTTATATAAAAAATTGTCAAAAGCTTAAGTGACTAAATATTAATAAACATAATCTATTGTCCCACCCCATCCTCGTTGTACCCCACCCACCCCCCAAAAAAACACACTTAAGTTTTACATTATCCTTAATGTACATAATATAATGAAAATCAAAATTCAAATGGGAGAAAGTAACAATAAAAATAATAAAGGAAAAGGAGATGGGACTTTCCTAATTTTAGCATTGATCTTAGAAAAATGTGAAGTTTAGAGTCTAAATTCCATTAACCAACTGAGTGCATGGTTTTTTTGCTACTAACAAAATGAACTAACTAGAAAATAAAAGAAGAAGTTAAACTAAACAAAATAAATTAAAAACTGCTAACATTTCAAGTACCAAAGTGTTAGTACCTTACTGAACTTACAAATCATCAAAAGTAAAAACATTTATCTAAGAAGTACAATGGAAAATAAATTAGGAATACAGTCATCCAAAATAAAAAAAAAAAAATTCAAGCCGAGTCTTTAAAGAAATAAATTACAAAGCAATAGTCACTCCTCATCCTCATCTTCATCTTCATCTTTCTCCTTAATCTTCTCTCCTTCTAACTCCTGGTCTAAGTCAGGCTTTAGCATAGGTGGTAGTGGTAGCTCGATTCTTAGTTCGGTAAGGATTATGCTTCATTTAACCTTATCCCTTTCCATCTTGTGATTCAAGATCTACTAATTTTTCAATATCTTCCTCATCATCCTCTTAAGTTTGATAAATATCGAAGATGATGATGATCTTAATCGCTATTGTGATGATGATGAAGTAGCCTCACCAATTGGCTCAAGGGGTGGACCTTTAGGTGCTAGTGGGAGCTTCATAGCTTTGATAGCATCATATGTCCAATGGCATGGTTACTTTAGTGCCATTACTCCAAAAATAAAAGGTTATCACCCTTAAAGTGCTTAATATCTCTAGTTTCAACTCCTTATATATTGGCTCATTAATGGTCAGGAGCTTATTCTAACCTCCAAACTCTATTAGTTGCTTAACATTGGCATCATAGCCTGCTTAAGCAAGTGCTTCCCAATTCAGGTGCTTAGTTTAGTTGAATTCTTTCTTTAACAAGGTGAGGTATCTCTTCCATTACCATGTTTGGTGGAATGTTAGAAGTGGATATGTAGTGATGGCACTTGATTTCTTATGTACAGTGTGGTTTTCTCTAGGCATATTCTACGAAAAAACAAAGAATTCAAATTTGATAAAAAGAGACAATCCATGTTATATAGACAATAGCTAATTCAAGAATCTAGTAAAAGTCAAAGTGTCATTTTTTGTGTTGCTAGTTTATCTAACCAGACAACATAAGAAAAAATTTGCATTAATGGATTGCTAATTTTGCTAAAGTCATGGATTAATGCAATTACAAGATTAATTTCATGATTAAATCCTATTTTCATGGATGATCTCTACAGCATGAGCATTAGCATTAAATATGCATATTCTTGAAACTTTGTTCAATACAAGAAACTCTTGAAATAACGACATACCATATATTGAAATACTAATTTCTCAAGACATAGATTAGTGAAATCAATAAGCTAATGAGATACTAATTTTCAATCTTTAATTAAACTTATAATTTGATAATCTCGATTGCCAATGAACATTAGCATTTGTTACACCCCAAAATGGTTAAGTTATAATAGTCTTACTATGTAAATAAACCAAGGATATAAGCTAGTTGCTAAGTCGTTATCATAGATGGGTTTACACAAGGCGTACATGGATAAACAGTGCAAAAGAGACCATTTCATTACAAATATAATCATAATAGGTAAGTTTTAACAAAAGTCGTTAAGTCATTCATATAGAAAATATTTACACCAATTATTTACATCAAAAGTAGTGTAGGTAAATACTTACAAAAGTTGTTTACTCTAAGAGTATGTAAGTAGTCCAAATAAATATTTATAGCCCATAGCAATATTCTATTTGGGTTATCTAAATGGCCCTTAGAATCAGCCCACAAGAAAAATACACAAAACACTAAAAAAGATCTATACTCGTCTTCATTCCTTCACAATCTTAGTCTTGAAAACACAATTGAGCTGTGGATAAAAATAGTGTTGCATATCTATGGAGTATCTACGAAATAATCTATGGGGTTGTGAGAAAACAACCTCTTAGTAAGATTGGACGAAGATAGAAGGATATGTGAGACAAAATCACAATCACGGTTTTCAAGTAATCAGTTAATGTAATGCATCATAACATATGCCATCCACACAACATTGTTTGGTTCGTTGCCAAGTTAAAGAAATTGATGCCCACTCTAACCCCAGTTAAGGAGCTTTTGCATATTAGAGGCATGCTCTAATCAAGATGCCTTTTAACAAAACTAAGGTTTGTGTAATGGAAGCATGTTCCTCTTAAGACCTTCTTTGAACCTAACGCCCCCAACCTTTTTGCAACCCCCTCTCCTATCACTTAGTTTGGCCTTAAAGGTAAGGGAAGGCCCATTTCAATTGCTTGGTTGAAGGGTCGGTATTTGGTCGGAAATCTTAACCGTTCACCTAATGGGTTGAAATGCGTATCTACTTAAGGTCTTAATCTAAGTTCAATTTAGTCCATTTATAAGGTGGTTAAACAATTTTAGACATTTAGATACAAAACAAAGTATAGAAAGCAAAGAACATAAGTAGTAGAGTTATCACATCAGCACCATTGATTCCAATCACATACACTGCACGCACATAAACAACTACTCTACAAGCACAAACAACATATACCTCATCCTCTAAGTACTTATAATAGAGTACCCCAAAATGCCATTAAGCATGGATCCCACTTACTTGGACTTACTACTACTCTTATAGTTCTGAGACATTAGCTCCCCCTTCTTCAATAACCTCTATATTATACTTTATATTTCAGTATTATATAATTCAATATAAAGGTGGCTTAAACATTATGCTTTTAAAATTAGTCTTGACATGCTTTTGATGTTGATTAGATGCTTGTTATGAGTGTTAAGGTTTTATTTTTTCTTATATAGGTTAGAGAAACCTTCTACTTAACCTTCTAGATGCTTGTTATGAGTATTAAGCTTTTATTTCTTCTTATAGGTTAAAGAAACCTTCTACCTAACCTTCTACAAGAGTATCCTAGGTTCTTCATACATTTTACTCAACTTTCTACAAGAGGATCTTAGGGTCTTGGTACCTTTTACTCAACCTTCTACTGGTATCTCTATTTATACTTAATACCTAGGTGATCTTCTATATGACTTTCTACAACAACTTAAGGTTTAGTTATACTTTGGTGAACCTTCTATTAGAGTTTCTACTAAGGTTTTAGGTATAGCTCTTCTTTAAGAAACTTTCTATTAAAGTTTCTACCATGAGCTTCTATAGGACCTTCTATAATTGCTAGATTTACTTCAAATCACCAAAAACTCCATAATTCACACTTCCTTTTACCTCAATTAGATTTAATGAAATTATTACTTCACTCCTAACAAGTTGCAAGGTTTAACTTTCTACATAAACATACATGATCCTGAACTTCACTAAATGGGGTGGTTTCCATATCTAGTTAACCTAAACACTTAAATTTCATAAATTTGGCCTAGAAAATATAGTTTTATGACAAAAACAAAACATGTACAATAGTTTATACACTATATTTACTATTGATTATTTGGATTTTTAGCCAAAAATAACTAACTTACTCACCTAACAAAGATTAATATTTGTAATTTTAGGCCAAAATCACCAAATCTAGCTTTGTAAAGCCCATCTTTTTAATATTTTCAACATTTCCCTTTAAAATCAAGATCAACATGTTGCATGTAACAATTATTCACTTAAATAGTTTTTGGTGGTCAGTTTTAAACAAAATATGTTGAAAAATAGTAATTTTTTTGTAGATTTTAACTTATCTATTTTTCATAAATTAAAAATAAACCAAATAAAACAAAACAATAAGTTTTAGTGAAACTATATATGTAGCAGTTTTATACATGAAATAAGGTATTTCCAAAAAAAAAAAAAATTGGTAAAGAAATTATGTCGTTTAGGTTTCTAAAAATCAAAGTGAAATTTGGCTCCAAAGGCCCCGTTTCTTAAGAGCGATATAGTAGATGAATGAATTTTAAAAAAATAACAATTTTAATTAAAGGTACACCTAAAATAAGGCTAGAATAAATTTTTCCATTATTTTTAGACAAAATTTAATAACTTTTATAGATTTTTGAAAATCAAGTTGAACTCACTTGTGGCAGAAGCTCCAACCACCGGCGGCTAGAAGGTATTTGTTGGCTAAGGAGGGCATTGCTTAGGAGTCCTAGTGGTGTTGGCTGCTTGTGGTGAATTTACACTTGAGTTTAGGAACCCTAACTTTGTAGAGCACCACTTGCTTTTTCTTAATTTTCTAAAAATTTACAAAAGATCTAAAATAAATCTCACGAATTTTGCTCACCTTTCAGAGTATCTGAAGAGTCTAAAATAGCTAAGGAGAGGGGTATTTATATCTTGAAGGTTAGTTAGAGTGATAAGATGTATGTAAGATAAGCGTAGGACAATTTAACCTTCTTATGCCAATTGGCATGCATGTTCCTTAAACCATAGGTGGTTGATGGTTTTCTTTTCAAAACCAATAGCTAAAACCCCTTGTTTTCATAATAAACTAGGTTTTTTCTTCTTTTAACTTTTTAGGAAGTTGTCCATCTTACTTTATTATATTTAGTTACTTAGGTTAGTTTTCTTTACAAGTAGGAACTTCTACTGTAGCTTCTATAGCCCATATTAATCAAATATACTTCGTTATTATTATTTTATTTTATTATACAAAATATATATTTATTATTTTTTTTTCATTTTATTTATTATTATTCTTATTTATTTAACTTATTTCTAAGCTCTTCTTGCATTTTTGGACCATTCTTCAAAAATTTTACTAACAAGTGAGTTAGTTTTATTATTTTAACCTATAGTAATGTTCTAATATTCTATTTCAAAAATTAAATTTACAAGGTTACTTTAACCAATTTTGGGTTGCTATAGCTAAATCTAAGCCTATGCAGACCGATTTCGTAGATGACTTAAATTTCTAAGCATTACATCTAAGTTATTGACTTATAGGACTCATATTTCCATCCCTCTTAAAAAAAAAGTTTTGTCCTCAAAACTTCCATGAATAGATTTTGTATAGTTAAGTGATCACTCATACGATAACTAACTTTTGGGTATAGAAGGTACTAACCTACGATCTAGAAGAGCCATGGGTACCACTACTCCATTATAGCCTTTGGCCTCTAAGTTGCTTCACATACTCAACTTCTCTATTTCTCAATTTTTGAACCTGATTACCTACTATCTTGATGGGATGCTTTTCTACAATATAGCTCTTTCGTAATTCTGTAGGTTCCAACTCCATATTTGTATTGGGATTCTTCACAAACTTTTGTAGCATGGAAACATGAAACACATTATGATAACCTAATAGGCTTAAGGGTATTCAACACGATATGATAAATTTCTTACTTCCCCTAATATCTCAAAAGGCTTAACATATCTAGGACTTAGCTTTCCTCTAGATCCAAAATGTTTAAGCCCTTTGAATGGACTAATCTTAATAGAAATATGATCTCTTACTTTAAATTCTTCAGATTATCTTTTTAGGTCTACCTAACTTTTATACCAATCTTAAGCTTCCTTAAACCTTTGTCGAACAACCTTTACCTTTTCGCTCATTTTAGCAAATAAATCGAGTCCATACATTGCATGCTCTTCATTATCCTAATATAAGTGTGATCAATACTTGTGTCCATGTAAAGCTTCATTAGGTGCCATCTTGATGCACTGTCAATCAACAATCTTATTACTTACATGCGCCTTTGAGGCCTTTAATCCCTCTCTTGAAGAATTCTCTCTCGATAACCTGCTAATGATGAGAAACTGCACATTGAAGAAAGGTGGTTGAACTCCCTGAACTCCCTAAGCTCCCTACATTGTCATACATTGATTTGTACACTCAGTTGTGATGATGCTGACCATTCCCTTATCAAAGACCCTGTGTCAAGTACTCTGACCAATTGCAACCAAGAATCATTTGCTGAGTGACAAGAGACTCACTTAAACGGTCGAGTAGTTTTCTCTCGGCAAACCACCATCTCTCTTATCTCGGCCCCTTTAGTGCCGCAACATTTTGACCCTACCCGCCTACTATGCTTAGAAAATATTCGTACGGGACCAATGCTGCGCTGCCAATTATCCACCTCATTTGACATTTAGATACTTTTCCATTTTTGGTTTGTTATCCTTTTTACCCTTTTTGTATGTACTAGGAATCTCCTTTATGTAAATACTTTCTTGTAATTTCTTTATTTATAATGCTGCCCTACGGACTTAATATGGGTATAGAAACACCTAAATGTTTCAAAAAGAAGAGAAGAAAGTTATATTGATGCCAATGAGTCTTAAGGAAGTGCAAGAAGCTTAGGAAAAGGTTGCGGGATCTTTGCAGTAGAAGTCTTTAGTGATTTCCCAAGCTTAGTTTACATGAGAGGTCAAACCCGAGGACTATGTACTCCTCTTGGTCAAGAAACTCCTAGAGGTTAGAGAGGCCAAGAACTTACCTACCAAAGTGCCGCAGCTACTTTAGGAATTTGCTAACCTATTTCCATCCAAGATGCTGAAAGGATTACCTCCTTTGAGAAGAATTGAGCATTGCATCGACCTTCAACGTGGAGCAGCCCTACCAAATTGACCCGCCTATAGGCTCAATCCTAAACAAGTAGCTAAGTTGAAAAAGCATCTTGATGAGTTGGTAAATCGCGAATATGTCCATGACAACATGAGCCTATGTGCAGTCCCAACTGTGCTAGTACCAAAGAAAGATGGATTATGAAAGATGTGCATTAATAGCCATACAATCAACCAGATTACTGTTAAGTACTAATACCTGATCCCGCAGTTAGATGACATGCTCGATGAGTTGCATGATGCACGCATCTTTTCGAAAATAGATCTAAAGAGTAGCTATCCTCAAATACAAATAAGATCAGGAAATGAATGGAAAACAGCCTTTAAGACTCGGGAAGGTCTATTTGAGTGGATGGTTATGCCATTTGGTTTAACTAATGTGCCGAGTACATTTATGAGGCTCATAAATCATGTGCTCAGAACATTGATAGAAAAATGCATTGTGGTCTATTTCGAGGATATTCTGATTTACAATGCTAACCTTCTAGTTCATATTGAACATTTGAGATTGGTGTTTAACATACTCCATGTCGAGCAACCTGAAGAAATGCGTGTTTTATTAGAGTGAGGTTTTATTCTTTGGATATGTCATTTCAAGGAGTAGAGTTCACGTTGATGAGGAAAAGGTCTAGGCTATTAATGAGTGGCCTACGCTAACAAGTGCAACTAAAGTCAGGAGCTTCCATAGCCTAGCCATGTTCTATTAAAGACTTATTTGAAACTTCAGCTCCATAACTGCACCATTGACTGAATTGACCAAGAAGAATGTTGAGTTTAAATGGACAGAAAAGGCTTAAAGGAGTTTTGAAGATGTGAAGTGTAAGCTGATGTCTGCTCCAGTACTTGCCCTACTCGATTTTGAGAAGGGTTTTGAGGTTGAATGTGATGTGTCTGGTGTTGGCATTGGTGCTGTACTTATGTAGGAGTGCCGACCCATTGCCTTCTTCAGTGAAAAACTTCCAAGTGCTACCTTGAATTACTTAGCCTACGATAAGGAGTTTTATGCCCTTGTCTGTACACTTTATAACTAGTAGCATTACCTAGTGCTAAGAGAATTCATCATCTATTCTGATCATGAATCTCTTAAGCATCTTTGAAAGTAATAGAAGCTTTCTCGACCTTACGCCAAGTGGGTCAAATTCCTAGAGACCTTTTGCTATGTCATTAGGTATAAGAAGGGAAGCACCAATACAATAGCTGATGCACTTTCTCATCATCATACCTTCATCACAACGTTATAAGCTAAAGTGCTTAAGTTTGGCACTCTACCTAATCGATATGAGCATGACCCAAATTTTAGGCCTTTAGTAGCCAAGTAGAGTAATAGAGGAGCTATGGATAGATTCTACTTGAGTGAGGAGTTCTTAATGAAGGGCAAGTAGATGTGCATATCGAGTGGTTCTACAAAGGAGCTACTGGTTCAAGAAGCTCATGCTAGGGGTTTGGTTGGCCATTTTAAGGAAAAGTGAACTATTGAGATATTAAAGGAGCATTTTTACTAGCCTAGGATAATCAGGGATGTGTACTGAATACTTAAGAAATGCAAGGTGTGTAAGTTTGCTAAAGGGAGCAGAAAGCCCTATAGAGAATACATACCCCTACCAATTCTTGAGCAGCCATGGATCGATATAAACATGGATTTCATGCTCGGCCTTCCCCACATGCTGAGAAGATACGATTCGATCATGGTGGTGGTCTATCGATTCAACAAGATAGGCCACTTCATTCCCTACCATAGGACTAATGATGCTTTATTTATCACTAACCTCTTTTTATAGGAAATTATGCGACTACATGGAGTGTCAAGAAGTATTATGTTTGAACATGATTTGAAACTCATGAGCTTCTTTTGGAAAACCCTATGGAGGAAACTCGGCACTAAGCTCTTATTCAGTACCTCTAGCTACCCTTAGACAAATGGCCAAATTGAAGTAGTTAACAGAATCGTTAGTAGTCTCCTGCATGCCATTGTTGGAAAGAACTCTCGTAATTGGGATTTATGCCTAACCATCATTGAATCTACCTACAATCACTCAACTCACAGCTCTACTAGAACATCACCATTTGAGGTTTTTTATGGGCTTAACTTAAACCTACCCTTGGACTTAGTTAACAGTCCATCTACATAAGGATATAATCAATCCAGCCTATAGTGTATTGAGGAATTTCACAAGTTACGCCAAAGAATTATTGTGCAATTGACCAAAACTATGGCTCGATAGAAGGAAATGGGAAGCTACGGAAGGAAATGAATCATTTATGCTCCTAGGGACCTTATCTTAATCCATCTCAGCAAAGAACGTTTCCCTAGCAAAAGGATGAACACACTATAACCCAAAGCGGATGCCCCCTAGAGGATCTTGAGGTACCTTAATGATAATTCCTACAAGATTGAACTACCCAAAGGTTTCGGCGTATCCACCACATTCAACATCACTGCCTTAACTCCATATGTGTTCAATGATGAAGAAGGCCAAGATTTGAGGGTAAATCTTCAATAACCCCAAGAAACAGATGCACTGCCGATCAGTGGTCCTATTATTTACGCAAGCCTCTACGGCCTCTAATCACTCTCCCAAAGAATTCTCTTTCAGCAACCTACTAATGACGAGAAACTATACATTGAAGAAAGGTGGTTGAACTCCCTAAGCTTCCCACATTGTCATATGTTAATCTATACACTCAGTAGTGATGATGTCGACCATTCCCTTATTGAGGACCCTGTGCTTAGTACTCTGACCAACTACTATCGAGAATCACTTACCGAGTGATAAGAGACTCACTTAAATGGCCGGGTAGTTTTCTATTAGGATATCACCATCTCTCTCATCCCAGCCCCTTTAGTCCTGCAACATTTTAACCCTACTTGCCTGCTGTGCTTATAGAATATTCATATGGGACCAATGTTGTATTGCCAACTGTCCACCTTGTCTAACATTTAACTAATTTTCCATTTTTGGTTAGTTATCCTTTTTACCCTTTTCGTATGTACTAGGAATCCCCTTTTTGTAAATAATTTCTTGTAGTTTCTTTATTTATAATGCTATCCTAGGGACTTACTATAAATAGTCATTTTCTCTTGTAAGCCGGAGATAACTTACATCTTAATACTGAATACTCTGTTCTTGTAGGAAAATCCTCTTTAAGTCTATACCCCTTACACTCTTATCTAATCTTGTCGAATAGCTCAGGATTAGTGGCGAGTAAACCTTAATATCAACTTATGTGTCATATTAAGTAAGGTGTCAAGTCATGTTGTGTTTGTTGGTGAGTTACATCCTCCGAGTAGCTTCACAACAGCTACTCTTATTCGATTGTAGACCGTTTCCCTCTAATTTTCTTCGATATCTTAAAGGACCCATTTTAATTCAATTCTGCCCCTGATAAGTCCTAGTGATAACTAAGCTCCTAAGCATACCATATATTCCAAATGATAAGCTTCAGGATACCGATCTAACCCAATTGCCAAAGCTGAGATCATCTACTTGCTGACTCAATTTATCTATTAAGACACTATTTCTTGCAGATAGAGTACCAAGAAGCATAAGGCTAAGACAACAACCGTTCCCCACTTATGCTTAAGCAATCACTTACATAGCATCATGCTTACCGATAGGCTAAGGCATCATGTTTCCGAGTGTTGCATCCACTCAGCTAAAGCCTAACATCGACTTATCGATCGAAAGATCACCTTGAGTGTTGGACCCACTTGATACCCCATGGAGAACTATTACCGAATGATTTCAGAACTTAGCAATTATGGGCCGACCTTTTTGGTTACTCGACCAGGCACTGCGAGACTACCTCCAAGGCATGTTAAATGACCACATGCTGACTTCTCCGTACAAAACGGATAGTTTAATATTTTTATACACATTTATCTTTATTTTATTTATGGCCCCAATTCTTTAGAGTTTAAGGCCTTGTATAGTATTTTCAATTTTGCCACTAGGGTTTAGGACGTACTATAAATAATAACATTTGTAACAATATAGGATATAATAGAATTATTAAAAAAAAAAACATTTTAAGTCCTTTTCTCTCAAAAAGCTCTCTCCCTTTGCTAACTCTTATCAATCCCTTTAGCAAGGATTGTAGTAAGCAAACCTATCACTCGAACCGGTGTGTCACATCCAGCGAATCTTAGGTTCGTATGTGGTTCTACAATGTGTCATATCTATAGAGTTAGTGCGTAGGATTTGCTAAACCATCGACTCCCATTTATCTTTTGTTCCTTCGACAGGATTGGAGCCACCACCACCCCTACCGATCTGCCTTGTCTGTCTATGGCCTCCTCGGATTCATATTAGAGCTCTATTATTGTGTTATAGTTATCATATGCCTATACATCTGTATATTCGTATGATAACTATTATTGTAAGCAATTCGAGCAATGGAAAATACTTATCCTAGTGTCCATTAAAACCCAGTACACATGCCCTTAACATGTCTTATAGAGTTTGAATTGTTCTCTTAGATTGACCATCTGACTGAAGGTGATAAGCAATGATGAACTAAAAATTAGTACCTAAAGCTCAATGTAAACTCTCTAAAAAACTTCGATACAAATCAATTATTTTGATCAAACATGATACTTACTAGTAATCCATTTAATCGGATAATCTTTCTAATATAAAGTCTAGCCATCTTTTTCGTAGGATCTTAAGTTCAGAAAGGCAAGAAATGTGCACATTTAGTTAACCGGTCCACAATAACCCATATTGAATCATGCCTAGACCAAGTTCTTAAAAGTGTTACCAAAAAATACATGGTAATATAGTCCCCATTCCATTATAGAACCTTTAGTGATTGCAAAGGACTTATTGGACGCTGATGTTTAGCCTTAAGTTGTTGACAGGTAGTGCACTCTACTGCATATTGATCTATATCCTTTTTCATGCCACTCCACTAATAATGTGATTTCACATCCTGATACATCTTATTTCCCTTTAGGTGTATTATATACCTAATAACATAAGCTTCATCTATTATTTCTCTTCTCAGGTTGGTATCTCAGGGTACACATATTCTTCCTTTGAATCTCAACATCCCAATATCATCTATTTAGAAATTATGCACTTCTTTAGATGTTATCTTCCCTTTAATCTCTTTGAGATCCTCATCTTTATCTTGTTGCTGTCTAATTCTCTCCAATAAAGAGGGTTATACTACTATTTTCATCAACTGGTCTTCAGATTCGTACTACTTAAATCCAATCTCTAGTCTTTCAAATTCTTGTATCAACTCCTGTTGGGTTGTAAGTAGTGACGCAACTTCTTCATAATTCTTATGACTAAGGGCATCAGGCACAACATTCGCCTTCTCAAGGTGATAATTAATTGTTAGATCATAATCTTTATTTAATTCTGGCCATCATCTTTGTCATCAGCTCAACTCCTTTTACATAAAGAAATACTTCAAACTCTTATGATTCATATATATTTCGTAATGTTGTTCAAGCAAATAATGCCTCTAAATCTTCAATGCAAAGACTAGTATAACTAACTCTAAAACATGAGTCAGATAATTTCCTTCATGTTGTTGCAACTGTCTTGATGCATTTGTTATAACCTTCCTATCTTGCATTAGAACACATCTCAATTCGTTCTGTGAGGCATCATTAAATATGCTATAAGGCTTACGAGGAATAGGTAATACAAGTACTAGAACTATAACCAATTGGTTCTTAATTTCCTTAAATCTCTGTTCATACTCTTTACTCTATTCAGACCTCACATTCTTCTACATCAATTAGGTTAAGGCTTTGCTATCTTCAAAAAATCCTTTATGAATCACTTGTAATAACCAGCTAACTTTAGAAAACTCAAATCTTTTTTACATTGGTTGCTAGTTAGTTTTTTCCATTTAGTGATAGCCTTAACCTTTTCAACATCAATGAAAATCCCCTTTCTAGATACTACATGTCACGCCCCAAACTCTAGAGAGTTGTAACAGCCCTATTGTAGAAGCTAGTCTAAGCTAGAAGCTAACCCCTTTAGTTGCTAACATAGGTATAGCTTACACTAGACCTCTACCACTCCATAGCTTTGAGTCATCTAATTCATTACCTATTTGGTATCAACTTATGGTATAGCTTTGTAGAATAACTTTTAAAAGAAATATTGTGACGTAAAAGTTTAAGAAGAAAACAAATTGTATAAATAAATTTAGAAAAAGATACAATAAGCATTTATAAAAAGTTCATAGATTTACAGAACATAGTGTCGGTAATATATAAATGAAATATAGAGGGCCATTAATAACGGCCCTATTAGTTTTCGTATAAGTTAGTAAATTTGATAAATATTAAGAACACTATTAATTAATCTTGAATCTTACTCCCTAACCCCCACTCATTAGTCTTTCTAGGACTTGGTATAATTCTGGTGATCCTATTAAGAAACTTGCAAAACAATTATAAGGAAGTGAGCAACAACTTGCTTACTAAGTGGGATGGAGACAAAATCACATATTAGTGATCAAGTAGCCAGGGTTTTCAAGTAAGGTTAATTAGATGCTATGCATGTTCAAGCAAATTCCATTACACGACATTAACTAATCATAGTGAGATAAGATAAATTATGTCCACTCTAATCTATGTTTTGAGGAGTTTCACACCACATACTTCATGGATTAGACACCAAATTGAGGCTTATACAATGGAGAAATATGCTTCACTCTAGACTACTTTCAAACCATGGTGCCCAACCTTACCGTGACCTCCTCTCCAATCGCTTAGTTGGACTAAGGATAGGGAAAAAACTATTTCTGCTATCCTCATCTAAGGGTCCAAGTTTAAGCCAAGAATCCTGATTGTTTCTCTTAATGGGTTGTGATGCAAATCAAGTTAGTAGTTAGGTCAAGTTTATGTTAGATTGCTTTTGGAGTGATTAACCAATTTCATACAAATCAAAGTAAGTAATAACATCACATGACTAATATATATAATCTATCACTCTATAACAAAAGTTTAATTCTTAAACACATATATTGCCTACATACAGACTAATAACTTACAATCACAAACAAGATACATACTAAGGTCTCTAAGTATGCTCAAGCAATACTTCAAAGAATGACAAAGTATCGATCCCACTTACTTGGACTCAATGACTCACTAACTTGGTTGTTCAACAATCCCTGTGGGTGATCCTTTGATGTTTATCTTGATGTAGTACTATGCTTTGCATATAATTTAGGAAATATTGCTAATTTACTCATTTATCATAGAATTAGGTTGATTAATTGTGGGTTCATTAGCCTACGCCTAAGTATTAGAAACTTAAAATAGTAATATAAGTTTATGTTACCTTCTATGTTGTCCCTAAGTTAAGGTGTCCTTAAAATATTTGTTGAAAAAGCTTCTAAGATATCCTCTACACTACTTAGATATTGAAGTCTACTACAAATTCTTCCTCTACCTCAATCTGTGAGGTTAGTAAATCCCTAAGATTTTCTATAAACACCTTTTGAGCTAAATCAATCGTGAAGTTCCAAAACTGAAAAGCATCTGAATAATTCTCTAAGCCATATTAGAGGTATATTTTTAACAAGATTATCCTTTGAATCATTCTTTGAGTTTGATAACTACTCAAGATTTCTTACAAATTACCTTCTAAAACAACTTCTAAGTGCTCATACCTATGTATTTTACATTTTACTTCAAGTATCCTCTAAGGCATCTTTTGAACCAACCATGTA
This sequence comes from Lumnitzera racemosa, assembly GCA_024138005.1. Taxonomy (NCBI): domain Eukaryota; kingdom Viridiplantae; phylum Streptophyta; class Magnoliopsida; order Myrtales; family Combretaceae; genus Lumnitzera; species Lumnitzera racemosa. The sequence goes on from JAMXBC010000007.1 coordinate 40,509,844, forward strand.
GTTGATTCAACTTTTAGATCTCTTGGTGTAATATCTTCTAAGCCCAATCAACTTAAAATTCCTTAAGATTTCATCCTCTAAGCCTCCCTTGTATATATTTCTATTCAAATTTTACCTCTGACTAAACCTTTAAATCAGTATCTAGTAGAACATTTACCTTCATTTTCTCTAAAATATCCTTTGACTCTGTGATTTTATAGAGTTTTTTTATGAAAATTATCCTTTAACCAAGCTTCTGAATCCCCTCTTTTCACATTTTGTTCATAGGTTTTTACTTTTGACTCACCCTCTGAATATCAAACTAGTTCAAAACTCCTTTCCAAAATTCTCAAAGTTATTATCTACCGTCACCTAATTCACCTTATAATCGCTTCATTGGTCACTTCATTGATCCATTTACCTCTAAAGTCAATCAAAACTAACCAGAACAACATTCCAATCCATACTTCTTAGCAACATTACATTCAAATTCCTAATATATCACATCATCATTCTCTAATTTCTCAAATTCCCAAATCACCAAATGAGTCATATAGGCAATATATACTTGATTTTATCTACTTCTCTCAATAGAACCTCTTCCAACAATACCCAAACACCACAAAATACTTTAACAACCAATAGAGCTCAGAATTTATCTGAGGTCATTAAGAGAAATATATTGATTTTACCCAAAAGGCGATTTTTAATCATAATTTAGGGCTAAAAATTCATAAAAATTATACAAAATGATTTTATTAAAAATCTCTTCATAGCATTTTAGTATAAACATAAGATAGTCCATAGAAAAATTTCGAGATCAAAACTACGTCATTAAACTTATTTATTTCAGCATCAAAAAGTGTTCGGTTTCATCGATTTCTTAAGCACATATATTATAACTACTAAATTTATACAAAACAATATTTTTCATAGGTTCTATACATGAAAATATGTAGAAATAATTTTTTTTCAAATTTTTTTAGGTAATTTTTATATTTTTTTTATAAAATTATCTAAAATCAAATGAATTTGGAGCTACACCAGAACTAGCTGCTCCATCCATTGTCAAGGGTTACCCTATTGTTGAGCAACCTAGCCACTAGGTGCTTTGTTTCCTAGTAGTAGAGGTTGACTTCCAGCTTCTCCCTAGACATTAGTACTTCTCTAAGCTCATATTACATGCTAATTTTTTAATTTTTGCTTGATTTTCCTTTTTAATTAATTTGATTCACTAAAACTTTTCCTAGATCCCAAATTTCATGTACAAACTAGTAGTGTTTCAAATTTTTTAAAACTTGTAACTCACAAAAATGAAATTCTCTCTCTCTCTCTCTCTCTCTCTCTCTCTCTCTCTCTCTCTCTCTCTCTCTCTCTCTCTCTCTCTCTCTCTCTCTCTCTCTCTCTCTATTCTAAATTTGAGGCTTACATAGTGTCAACTTGCATATTTAACCAAGTTCCACTTACCAACATCTATCCATAAGCAATACATGCCTAATTCTACTTAATCCAACTACCCCATTAATTCTAGTGAATTTTTTTATTGATTTTCTTGTTTATGTTACCTTAGTTTGCTCTTAATCGAGTGTTTTAGATAATTACGGGGATATATTATAATATAAAAATTACATATAGGGAATACAAAATTACTATAAATGTTATTTTATGTTACATAATATTTTTATTACATAAATGATTTATCTCTAAGTATTTAGTAGTTATTAGAGCCTATTCTACACAATTTCGATAGATAATCTATAATATAGTTAAATTTTCGCTATTTTGCCCATATTATTTTTTATTTTTATTATATTTCTAATATTCGAGTTTATAAGGTAACTTCAACTAATATCTTGAGCCTACTCGTACATTTCTAGATTGATTGGATTAGTTTTATTAATGCATTAAATTACCCACTTAAATAACTACGTGAAACTACAGGGCTTACACTATATGTCCTAAAAACGATATCTCATCCAACCAGAATTCACTTTTACTTAATTTATCGTATAACTTATTATCTCTCAACTTTTGTAATGCTAAGCGCAAATGATTAACATGTTCTTTCTTACTTTTAGAATAAATCAATATGTCATGAATAAACTTATATAAGTATTGCTGATAAATCCAATTCATTAAATCTATAAACATAGCTGGTGCATTAGTCAACCCAAAGGGCATCACTATGAACTTATAATGTTTGAACCGCATTCTAAAGGCAATTTTTGGTACATCTTTAGGCTTCACTTATAGCTAATGGTACCCAGATCTCAAATCAGTTCATGAAAATACTCTTGCTCCTTACAACTGGTCAAACAGATCGTCTATTCAAGGCAATGGATACTTATTCTTGATAGTAACTTTGTTCAACTCCCTGTAATATATACATAGTCTTATGGTACCATCCTTCTTTTTCGTGAATAATACTAGGGCTCCTCATGGCAACATACATGGTTGAATAAAACCTTAATCTAGAAGTTCTTAAAGTTACTTTTTCAACTCTTGTAGTTTAATCCTCTCAAAATATGTATATAAAAATGTAACGAATACTCTAGCAAGTATATTGGGTCAGAATTAAGTAATAAAGAGTAAGTAAGGTAGTTGATTTCTCGAGGACTACGAAATTACTAAACCTATGATAGCTCTTATCAATATTTAGGCAATTGAAATTTGAATTATAAATTAACTATTATAATAATTACCCTAAAACTGTCAAAGAGAAAATCACAAGAATATTTATAAAATGAAGCAATCAATTGAAAATGTGGGAAAAAAAAATTAACCTTTGTTGTGAAAATCAAATTATCATCATGATATATAGATTAATAGCTATACAGTCATTCAAGTGAAATTATCATGCCTTAAAATTAAAGATTTAAACCTCTAATTAATTAGTTAGCTCCCGCATCTCCAATTAATGGTGGACTCTAAATTACCATCATACAACTCCTGATGCTATGATTGATTGATGCTATAAATTAGTTATCCCTAATGTCTTAGCAAATAGTTAACTTGAGACATTGCATTAATTCCTAGATAATTTCTAACTAATGTAATTAACACTGCTCCCGTATTAGCTAATCAGTTTAATCAAGAATTTCTAACAAACCCTATATCAACTCCTATATCCATAGTGTTTTCAACAATTATAACCAATAAAGAATCATAATTAAAATCATAGAAATTACAATCATGAATTATCCATACATCTATTAACCCTATAGCATGACTACAATTATCATCTTAGTTATCTAAGGTTTCATCAATTTCCCATAATTAAAGCCTAGCCAACCATGGAAATTAAAATAAAAGCACATATAACAATCGAATTTGCAAAGAAGTTCAAGATTAGAAATAAGAACAAATTACAGAATTCCATAAATAGAAATAGGATAGACATCACCAATTCCATAATTATGATGAAGAAAACGTTAGTTGCAAACTCTAAGGATGATCTCCATAGGAATAGCAAAGTCTTCTCAATGATCCACAAAATATTAAAAGAAAAACTCTTCAAAACTATCTCCTAACTACATCTAAAACTCTTTAGGTCAAAAGAAGATGTAAAATGTCCTCTCAAATATCAATCACATGCCTATTTATAAAGAAAACAAGGCTGGCTCTCAAATAGATTTTTTTTTTTTCCTGAAGGTTGGTCATAAAGGCTGGCGGTGTAAAATTGTAAGCCAGCGGTATAGAAGTATAAGCTGGCGATCTTGAATGTAGGCTGACCTAAGGTCGACTGCCTTCAATTCCCAAGTGCTATGTGTTGACTCTGGCTTCCTTCGTTTACGTAAAACTCTTCCAAATTGCTCATATTTCCACTCTAAATCCTCTGAGACCTGAAATATCCGAATAAAAATACTTAAGTACCATTTCTTAATGATTTCTATAAAATCAATAATAATTCAACCTAATTCACACTCTAAAATATGAGTGAAATATGCCTTTATTATAGTTCTATAGGGAACATTATATGTGGTGCGTTTAAAATAGGTTCTATTCCAGGTACCAAAACAATAGAGAAATCTAATTCCTAATGTGGAGCTAAACCTGGTAACTCATCAGGGAAAACATCCAAGAACATACATACTACAAGTATTTGTAATCTTAGGTAATTCCTTCTTCCCTTCCATTGCAAACACCCAATCATCAACATACTCATCTCCTTCACAAACTTCAATAACAACAATCATCTTTCCTTTGCCTACCCATCCTTGAAACACAATATTTCCTAATCCAAAACTATCTTCTTACGTTGACATTCCATGTTAGATTTGTATTTGGACAACCATTCAATTCCAACAGTAATTTCATAACCTTTTAGAGGCAAAACTATTAAGGTAATTGGGAAATCCTTTCCCTCAATTTTAATTTGGCCAATTTTCACTACTTTTCTAATTGATACTTTCTTTCTAGTAGGGGTCTTAATCTTACAAGTTGTATTTATTTCGGTTATTACAATTCCATTTCTTTTGACAAATCCCTAACTCACAAAGGAATGTGAAGCTCTAGTATCAAAAAATGCATAAGCAATTTGCACATTTATCATAATCTCTTCTGAAAAATTTACTATTAGAATTACTTATCGATTTACTAGGTATTATTAATTCGAACTTAATTACTAAACACTCTACAAAACACAAAGTCTTTAGTTTAGTAACATGGATCACATCTTTAATTAATAATCTATAGATTGAAATAGCTTACATACCTATTATTAATCCTTCATCAGTGCTTTTTACTGCTCCAAGATCTTCTTATGAATCATCCTAATAGTATTCTTCCATCCAGTCATTAAAATTTTCCATATCATCTTCTATACTTTCCATGGCAAAGACACATGTTAGGGTAGTTGTTTTATATAATCCTCTAACGTTTCTTACTTTCTATCCATATTGAGGGCATTATCTTAAGAAGTATCCTTTCTTACCACATCGATTACACCTAATTGTATCCATCTTTGGATAATTTTGAACCACATGATTATTAACTCCAAAGAGATAGAACTTGCCAACTAATTATTAGCATTATCGAGGATAGTGACTTGCCCTACACTTCCAGCACCTGATGCTACCATCCTTATTGTAAAACTTCTTTCCAGATTAAGACTGCATAGATTTACTTGCTATGGTAGCTAACTTCTTCCCCTTTTGTCTGGACCTACTTGAACATAGATAAGATCTTGATCTAAGCGTAAACTCATTACTTAGCTTTTTGCTCCATTGAGCTTGCATCCTTAACGGTTATTTTCCAACTAGCATCAACTATCTCATTATACATTATAAGACCATAGTCTTGTAACTTACATTGCATGGTGGGATCAAAACCATTGAGAAATAAATTTTTCTTAAGCTCCTGATTATCTATTTAAGAAAGTGAAGCATACTACAATAATCTATTAAATTCCATTTCATACTGGGTTACATTTTTATTCCCCTTTTTTCATAGTAAATAGATCTCTAACCATCTCCGTTTGAACACTCTTTAAGAAGTACTTCCATTTGAACTCCTCCTTAAACATTTGCTAAGTGATAGGTTCACCTAGCTGTCTTCCTTTAGAATCTCACAAAAAACGTACACCTAAGTTTAGCACAAAAGTCCCATAAGACAATTTATAATGTTTTGGGATTCTAAAAGCCTTGAAAATCCTCTAAATCTAAGCCATCCAATCATCTACTGCAATTGGTTTTCTCATTTCTCCCTAGAAATACCAAGTAGCTTTTATAAACTCTGTAATGTTATTCATATCCTAAGGTCTATTTCCCCTTTAGTCTCCTTCTTGGGGTCTCTTGTCCCTTATATTTCCCCTTGTTAGCAAATGATGTATCAATGTTCCTTATTGCTATATCATAATATGCATATTAGCTAAAAGATGCCCATAGTCAATAAGGCTCAAGGCTTGTGGAAGAGGAGGTAGAGGTGGTAATTCTCCTTTACATCATTCTTACAGCTTTAAAGGGTTATGTACAGGCAATGTAGGAGTGTCTCCCTATTGTCTATTACAGTTCCCATCTCCTTCATCAGCTATTACTAACTATTTGTGCTAACTTACTCTTATCGTCCTTGCATTTACAGTTGTCCATACATTTAGATAATAGAGTGATAAGCCTTAACCATAATTCCTAAGCTGAAGGCATCTTGCTACAAAAAAAATATAATCTATGGAAATAAAATATGTCTATCGTCAAATAATAAAATATATCACCAATAATTCCATAATATAAACTTTCATTGAGTACATTAAATTAGAAAAGAAAATACACTATTTGATATTTACATGCTTCTTACTTACATCCTTAAGCACAATAATACTTATGTAACAAAAAGATGATTACATACTTAACATTTACATTGAACCCTTAACACATATCTTCTATTTACATCATAAGATAGATACATGACTCCTAAAAATATTTGTTCTACTTACATTTTCCTTCTAACTCAAAATACATGTAGAAATTTACATCATATGTACATATGGAATCACAAGTACATAGAAAAGCCTCGTAATACATAAAAAGATTTCAAGAGTACATCAAAATGATTCAAAAGTACATCTAGATGTGTCAAAAGTATACTACAAAATATATATACATCAAAAGTTTATATAGTCTCCACTTTATGGATAGAGCAGTTATGATCCAAGCAAATAAACATGTTATCCATCCTAAAAGTCATCCTGTATATCTAAACTATTAGAAGCTAACATCTACTCTAAACGAACCTAATTCACCTCTCTTATGAACCTCATCATCATGAGCCTCTATCATCACTTGATCCTCATTCTCATCACTCTCTATAACTATCACATTATGAACTAACTCCTTATTCTCGTGCCTTCGACCTTTTACAACAGCTTCTACAGGATCCCCATTAAGGTCTTCCCCACCTTCTACATGAGCTTCTACAAAGTCTTCATCAAGGTCTTCTTTACCTTCTACATAAGCTTCTATAAGGTTCTCCTTCATAAAATCCATTTAATCTTCTACATCTTCCCCATCCTTTACCTGAGCTATAGCTACACTAAGATCATCACCTGGGTCCTCCTTGGGATCCTCCTCAATCTCACATTCCTCATCATTTCCTGGACTAATTGGTGGATCATCTGCTTGAACTCCCTACATCTTTGGTACATCTTCAATCGACTCACCTGCTAAAGGGGTACCTTAATCCCATCATTTACTAAACAAGGAAACTAATCTATGATGCCTGGTGGGTAATCTCTCTCAATATGTGGAATACCTATAAAATGTGATCAATACCTACTTGATACAACCTACCATCCTCTAATCTAGTAAGAAAAGACATAATAGAAATCATCATAACAATAGCCCTAATACTCTACAAATATCTTCTCTCAAAAGTCGCTATCATAACATATCGATCATACCATAGCCCTAAATCCATCTCCTTGATATGCTAACCATCTTTGCAACTATAATGAAGGCCTCTATAATAGGGATAGTAATTTCATCCATTGTCAGGAATATCCCCTAATCAGTTAATTCCAACAACAAATGCTTTAGTCGAACCCTATACTCAATCACAAATGTTTTTCTATACCATCTAGAATATAGTCAAGATACAATAAGCTCCCTTCTATGACCCTGTAAATTAATTAAGAAAAATAATTAATATATTACATATTATTTTTTTGCAATTAGTTTACCCTAAGGTTCTTTTATTATTATAGTTTAATTATATATTCATAACTCTAAAACTTTTTAACTACTCATTTACTACTCACACTCACTTTCACCTATGACGTTTACTTGATTTTAATTAGGATGCTTTAAAGCTGGCTCTTAAAAATCATGCTCTAATACTAGCCTAGAATTGTTACTCTCTAGAATGATTGAGTTGTAACAATCTTACTATGTAAATCAACCTACGATAGAGGCTAGTCACTAAACCGCTATCATAGATAAGTTTACACAAGGCATAAATGACCAAACAGTTTAGAAGAGTCTAACTCATTACAAATATAATCATAATAGGTAAGTTTTAGCAGAAATCGTTAAGTCATTTATATATAAAATATTTACACCGATTATTTACATCAAAAGTACTGTAGTTAAATATTTCAAAAAGTTGTTTGCTCTAAGAGTAAGTCAATAATCTAAATAAATATTTATAGCCTATAGTAAGAATCTATTTGGGTCACCTAAATGGCCCATTAGATTTATCCCACAAGAAAAATACACAAAAGACTCAAAAAGATCCAAATCTGTCTTCATTCCTTCACAATCCTAGCCCACAAAACGCAATTGACTTGTTGATAAAAATAGTACTACATACCTATAAGGTACCTACAAAACAATCTATAGAGGTGTAACCAAACAACCACTTAGTAAGATGGGACAGAGATAAAAGGTTATGTAAGACATAATCAAAATCAGGGATTTTAAGAAATTAGTTAAAGCAAGGTATCTATTCATATACCATTCACACAACGTTGTCCAGTCCATTATGAAGTTAGAGAAATTGATCCTTGCTCTAACCTGAGTTGAAGGGCTTTTATATATTGGAGGTATACTCTAGCCATGCCACCTTCCAACCAAACCCAGGCATATATAATGGAGGCATGATCTTCTCAAGACCTTCTTCAAACCTAATGCCCCCTACCTTACCGTAACCCCCCTCTCTTGTCACTTATTTCGGCCTTAAGCGTAGGAGGGAAAGCTCATTTCAACTATCTTGTTGAAAGGTCAATACTCGGTTAAAAAACCTAACCGTTCCCTTAATGGGTTGAAATGCATGTCTGATTAAGGTTTTAATCTGAGTTTGGGTTATTCCATTTATAAGGTAGCTAAACAATTTCATACATTCAAGTACAAAACAAAATACAGAAAGCAAACAACATAAGTAGCAGACCTATCACATTAGCACCATTGACTCGATTCATATATGTTGCATGTGCATACTACTCTACAAGCACAAACAACATATACTTCATCCTCTAAGTACTTATAACAAAGTACCCTAAGATGTCATTAAACATCAATCTTACTTACATGGATTTACTATTGCCCTTATGGTTCCAAGACATTATCTCTTCCTTCTTCAGTAACCTCTATATTAAAATTTATATTTCAGTATTATATAATTTAGTATAAAGGTGGCTTAAACATTATACTTTTAAAATTAGTCTTAAAATGCTATTAATGTTGATTAGATGCTTGTTATGATTATTAAGATTTTATTTCTTCTTATAGGTTAAGGAAACCTCCTACAAAAGCATCCTAAGGTTTTGGTACCTTCTACTCGACTTTCTACAAGAGGATCTTTAGTTCTTGGTACCATCTACTTAACTTTATATTGGTATCTCCATTTACACTTTATGCTTAGGTGATTTTGCTCAATGAATTTCTACAATAACTTATGGTTTAGTTATGCTTTAGTGAACCTTCTATTGGAGTTTTTACTAAGGTTTTGGGCATAGCTCTTCTTTAGGGAACCTTCTCTTAAAGTTCTACAATGATGGCCTAAGGTTAGCTTAGTCAAGAAAGCTTCTACCAAACTTTCTACAATTGCTAAATTCACTTTGAATCAATAAGAACTCCATAATTCACACTTCCTTTTACTTCAATTAGATTTAATGAAATTATGACTTCACTCGTAACAACTTGCAAGGCTTGGGAAACTTTCTGCATAAACTCACATGTTCCCAAACTTCACTAAATGGGGTGGTTTTCTCATCAAGTCAACCTAAACACTTAAATTTCATAAATTAGCTAAGAAAATATAGTTTTATGACAAAAACTAAGCATGTACAGCAATTTATACTTTGTATTTACTATTGATTATTTGGATTTTAAAGCAAAAATAGCTAACTTACTTACTTAACAAAGATTAACACTTGTAATTTTAAGTGAAAATCATCGAATCTAGCTTTGAAAAGACCTTCTTTTCCATATATTCAACATTTCCCTTTCAAATTAAGATCAACATGTTGCATGCAAAAATTATTCACTTATATATTGTTTGGTGGTCAAATTTAAGCAAAATATGTTCAAAAGCACTATTTTCTTTTTTCTTTTTTTTTGTAAATTCCAACTTATTAGTTTTTCATAAATGAAAAATTAACCCAAATAAAACAATAAGTTTTAGTGAAACTTTCTACATAGCAATTTTATACATGTTATAAGGTATTTATAGAAAAATTTTCATAGAGAAACTACATCATTTGGGTTTTTTAAAATCAAAGCAAAGTTCGGTTTTAAATGTCTCACTTCTTAAGAGTGATATAGTAGATGAATGAATTATACGATAAATAACAATTTTACATGAAAGTATACTCAAAATAATGCTAGAATAATTTTTTCTAAAATTTTTAGACACAATTTAATAATTTTTATCAATTTTTGAAAATTAGGTTGAAAAATAGACTCAATGGCAATAGAAGCTCTGATCACCAGTGGTTGGAGGGTGTTTGTCGACTAAGGAGGGCATTGCTTAAGGGTCTTAATAGTGTTGATTGCTTGTGGTTAAGTTGCACTTAAGTCTAGGAACCCAAACTTCGCATATCAATGCTTACTTTTTCTTAATTTTCTAAAAATTCATTGAAAATCCAAAGTAAATCTCATGAATTTTGCTCACATGCCAAAGTATCTAAAGAGTCTAAATTGGATAAGGGGAGGGCTATTTATAGCTTGTAGGTTAGTTGAAGTGACTAAGTGCATGTAGGACAAGTGTAAGGCAATTTAGGCTTCTTATGCCAAGTAGCATGCATGTTCCCTAAACCATGGGTGGTTAATGGTTTTCTTTTCAAAACCGATGACTAATATCCCTTGTTTTTGTAGTAAACTAGGTTCTTTAACTTTCTAGGGAAGTTGTCCATCTTATTTTATTATATTTAGTTATTTAGGTTTGTTTTCTTTACAAGTAAGAGCTTCTATTGTAGCTTCTACAACCTCTATTAATCAAATATACTTTGATATTATTATTTTATTTTATTATATAAAAAATATATTTATTATTTTTTTATTAAATCCAGTAGCTAACACCACTTCCGTGAAGCTATTTGTCGAATGTGACATACTAACAGACATGACATGACTTATTAACTTACTTTATATGATTCAAAAGCTAATATTAAGGTCTACTCGTCACTAATCTCGAGCTACAGACAAAATTAGATAAGAATGTGAAAGGATGTGCTTGGAAATGGCGTCTTGCCAAAACAACGAAAAGGGAATACTCATTAACTATGTGGAATAATATGGTTTCGGCTATAAAAGACAAGAGACTATTTATAGTAATTCTCTAGGGTAATAAGGAAATGTGTACAACTATAATAAAGGGTAATACAAGAATAATAACCTAATATATTGCTAAAAATGGTAAATGGGATAATTACTGTGAAGAGAATATGGTATGTGTAGAGGTGTGCAAGTAGGCTAAATGGCCCAACGCAACCCATCCTAGCTTACTTTTGCCCCCTGGTTAAATGGTTAGGCTCATTTGGTTCGCTTTTCAAATGGGCAAAAAAACCTTAGCCCTAATCCATTTAAAAAGTGGGTTAAACGGGCCAACCCAGGAGCCAAAAGTGTAAATATGTTAAGTGGGCTGACCCAAATCGGCCCACTTTAGCTCGCAGGTTAAATGAGTAAAAAAATCTTAACCTAAACCCATTTAAAAAGCCAGTAATATGGGTCGGCTTGCGGGTGAAAGTCCACTTACACACCTCTAGTAATGCGACTATTACATTTGTGTTATGGACCCTTAGGTGCTATAATTGAGTTGGTTTGGTGTTGTGATAGGTTTGCAATAGAAGGTTCATTAGTTTAGCAAGGTAAGTCTTGTCGATAAGAGTGAAGGACCTTAGCTTCAGAGATTAATAGGTCGGCAACTAGGTAAAAGTCTAAGCAGAGTAAAGTATGTCCAAGTTGGGGCTTTAGAGAGTTCATCTACATCTCTTCTACGTATTAGAGCTCGCCTTCAGCAGGTTGACAAGATAGAATCCTCCTTATGAGAGATTGTAAGCCTTAGAGGCAAGCACAAGTGAGAGGTCCAAAGGTTGGCAATCCATTAGCTCCCTAGGGGTCTTGAAGATTTGCCCTGAAATCATGGTAGGCTTCTTCCTTAGGCACTAAGGCATCAGGTCGGCAATATTGAAAGTTGGAGATACATTGTATCATTCGGGTAGCTCTAGCTCATAAGCATTGTCATTGATGTATTGACAAATCTTGAAAAAGGCTATCCGACTTGAGGGATAACTTGTTTATTCTCTTCCTTAAGAACCGCTCCTTATTGAGGTGAATCCAAATAAGGTCTCTTAGGTTGTAGATAATTCACCTTATTCCTTAGCTTCCTTACTCTCTTTGTTAGGCTATTATCTTGGCTAATTGCTTGGCAACCTTTTTATGCGATTTCTAAAATTTCTTAGCATGTTAGAGGCTAGTCTAATTGTCTCCTCTAAGAATTGAGTTATTAACTATGTCCAATTTTAAATTGGGGTTAATGCTGTAGATAATCTCAAAGGGAGATTTTCCTATAGAGTTGTGGGTCGAGTGATTGTAAGCGAATTCGATGACTCATAGACATAAATCCCAATCATGAAGATTCTTCTCAATTGTGGCTCAAAGTAAACTTCTAATTATTCTATTCATGACTTTAGTTTGACCATCTATTTGATGATGATAAGAAGTATTGAGCATTAGCTTAATGTTGAACTTCTTCTATAGAGGTTGCCAAAAGAAGCTCATAAACTTTAGGTGTGATCAAATACAATGCTTCTTGAATCTCTTGTAGTCGTACAATCTCCTACAAAAAGAATTTAGCAACATATAAATCACCATCAGTTTTTTGGCATGGAATGGAGTAGCTCATCTTTTTGAACCAGTTGACCACCAACATGATTAAGTCATTCTTCCAAGGTGTTTGGGGTAAGTTGAGCATGAAATATATGCTAAGGTAAGTCTAAGGCCGATCTGGTATAGGTAATGGTTTATATTCCCTATATGGATTCCTTTTTTCCTTTAGCTCACTTGTACACCTCATAATGTTCAAGAACCTTGAGTACATCTTTCATCATTCTTGGTTAATAGAAATGCTCCCTTAGTAGTTTGGCTGTCCTCTTTCTATCAAAATGGCTAGCTAAGCCTTCAACATGGGCTTCTCAAACAAGTAATTCTTTGGTTGATCTACTAAGTACTTGTACTTGTCAGCCCTTCATCATAAATCCTTGACTCAAGTAAAACCCATCCACTACTCCTCCAATATTACACTTACAACTAAGGCTTTGAAGTACAGGTCATAATCATATTGATTAGGTAGGGTACCAAATATAAGTACTCTAGCCTTAATGATGTAATAAGGACATGTTGATGAGAAAGGACATTGGCTATAGTGTTTGTGCTTCCCTTCTTATATTTGATGACATAGCAAAAGGTTTTCAGAAATTCTACCCAATTAGCTTGACTACAGGAGAGTTTTTGTTGGCCTTAGGGGTGTTTAAGGGACTTATGGTTCATGTAGATAATAAACTCTCTCAGCAGCAAGTAATGTTGCTAGCTTTGGGGAGCTTGGATAAGCGCATTGAACTCCTTGTCATATGCCAAGTAATTTAAAGTGGCACCTTTGAGCTTCTCATTAAAAAATGTAATAGGTTGGTGTTCTTACATGAGGACAGCTCTAATGCCGACTCCGGATGTATCATTTCTAGTTCAAAAACCTTGCTAAAGTCAAGCAATACAAGTACTAGGGTAGATGTCCACTTGGACTTGATTTCTCCAAAACCCTTTTAAGCTTTCTTAAACCATTTAAATTTAGAGTTCCTCTTGGTCCGCTTAGTCAATGGGGTAGCTATGGAACTAAAGTTCTGATTGAATCTTTGATAAAACGAAGCTAAAACATGAAAATTCCTCACTTTAGTAGCACTGGGTACGCATCGGCCATTCGAGAATAGCTCTAACCTTTTCATCATTAACCCTTATTCCTCTTCTAGAGACAACATATATCGAAGGAATATTACCTCACTATGACAAATCATGCATTTCTTCAAATTGTCAAATAGTCATTTACCTCAAAGGATATCAAATACTAATTTTAAGTGCTCAACATGAGAGTTGAGGTTAGCACTATATACTAAGACGTCGTCAAAATAGACCACAACACACTTTCCTATCAAGGGCCTCAAAACATGATTCATAAGGCACATAAAGGTGCTCAGTACATTTGTAAGTCCAAATAGCATCACCAATCACTTGAATAGACCGTCCTTTGTTTTGAAAGCAATCTTCCATTCATCTCCCAATCTTATTCTAATCTGGTGGTACCCACTCTTTAGATCAACCTTCAAGAATATCTGTGTACCTTCCAATTCATCGAACATATCATCCAATCATAGGATTGGATATTGGTATTTAACAATGATCGTGTTATTGGCTCGGTTATCAATGTGCATTTTCCATAGGCCATATTTCTTTAGCATTGGGGCAGCTGACTCAGCACAGGGGCTCATGCTCTCTTTAACATATCTATGCTTGATTAACTTATCAACTTATTTCTTCAACTCGATTGCCTACTTAGGATTGAGTCCATAGGAAGGTTAGTCAAGTAAGTTAACTACTAGTTAGAGGTCAATGCAATGCTCTATTCCTCTAACCAAGGGTAAACCTCTTAGTATCTTAATAGGAAATAGGTTAGCATAATCTTAGAGCAAGGTCTATACCTCAATAGGTAATGCTCCATTCTCTTTCAATTCTAACAGTCTCCTAAGCAATAGAAATATAAATTCTTCCATTTTAACATCCTTGAAAAATTGGGCTCGAGAAATCGCAAAGGATTTCCTCTATAAAGATCTAGAAATCCCTTCTTGCAACTCATGGACCTCTTCAGGGCTCATTGGGGTCAATATGACCCTCTTCCCATCCTTTTGGAACATATAAATGTTCCTATACCCATCATTGAGCACCTTAAGATCAAAGAGCCAAGGTCGACTTAACAGTATGTGTGAAGCAAACATAGGTAAGATATTGTACAACACCATGTCTTTGTATCTATTGCTAATAGTGATCGATACTCTAACTTATTCTATAACAGGTGGTCCTCTCTTCTCATTAAGCTAGTGAATCTTGTATGGTCTAGTATGACAACAGGTCAGTAATTTCAGAGCCTTTACTACGCCTGGCGCTATTACATGGGTACAACTCCCTCCATCGATGATTACAGTGATAAGTTGTCATTTGCTTGATAGTTCATGTGAAAGAGGTCCTCTCTCTATCCATTCTCATCGACGATAAAGGTACTAAGTGACCATCACACAACTATGCAGTATTCTTTGGATTCAAGTTGAATTTAGGTGTTAGAATCTTCCTGAGACTCCTCAAACAAATGATTAACATCCATTTCTCCTTCCTCTCCTTTGCTAGCACTTTCCACTTCTAATTAAGGCTTCTTTCCTTTAATGGTCTTGACATGCTGATTTACACATTGACTAGCCACATGTCTAAACCAAAGCATTTGAAACACTTTATCTCTCTAGTCTTCCTACTAAAGCTCTAACCTTGATCTTTTTTTACCTTAAGCTCTTCAACCTTAGTCTTCCTTGGCTATCATTAGGTCTGCTCGGCATTCGACCTCAATGGTTAACCTTAGAGCAATATTAAGCTCGGTCATATCTAGGTCGGCTTAGCATACTTGCTCTGTTCGGTAAGCTAGGTTAGCTACTTTGTACTTAGCTAAGCAAATTTTGCTTCTACCTTTCAACCCTTTATGATACTTAAATGGTCTCATCTAAATTTACCAATCTTAAGTCTTAGTCTAGAAATGAACCTAGCTATTGTCTATGCTTCCAACTCATCAATCATAGTAGACCATCATTAGTTGGAACTCTTGAACATACTCATCCATAAATCCATTGCCCTACTTAAGTTCTTAAAGACATCAGAAGTTGTCTTGCTCATAGTGTTTTAGCACAAATTTACTCTTTAGAACTCCCTTAATCTCATTCTAGGTTTAAATTTCACATTAGGCTTGTTGACGTACATTTTGTAATTTCTTCCACCATATTGTTGCATACCCAAAAATTTTTAAAGTTGTTACTTGAATACGCACTAAGTCTTCATAATTGTAAAAGTAAAGTATCTTCTCAATTTTCTCCCCCTGGTCTAGGTAGTCATCAACACTACCAGACTCGTTAAAGCTCAAGATCTGCACTTTAAGATGCCCGGTTCCCCTTAGTGGGTAAAGTTCATACTTGTCAAACTCAAGGAACTGTTCATCCTCATCTCTAACATCTTCCTCATCCTTAACTTAGCCTAACTTAAGCCTCCTCCTTACAAATCCCTTAACACGTTGGGGTAGAGCAAGGTTCACAATAACAGCTTCTATTGTCCTAAGTTCTACCACTTGCCTTCTTAAACTATCTCTCACATGTTAGTCTCATTCTTCAGCTCTCTCTTAAGGCCTAATCTCTATTACCCTCTGCTCAAATATAGCCAAGTTGGCTATAATAGTTGCAAAGTCTTACAATTGCTTGTTAGTAGTTCATAGAGTCTATTGAGTAATGCATTTGCAACCATGAGCATCACTTTCAACATTATTAATCTCTAATTGAACAATAGGGTTCAGCATTCTTATAGTAAAGCTCGATGAGTGCTTCTGTCAATACAAAACCTAGCTACACTACTCAACAATATGCAACACAACACTTCAATAACTTGCTCTGCTTTTGAAATAGAGAAATAGAGTATAATAGAGAATGAAAATGACTTCAAGAAATAGCTAATACAGCACTTAGTATTCAGTTGTTACCTCAGGCTCTGATACTAGGATGATATGAGTGTACCTAAGAGCTGAGTTAATCACTAGGGCATACTAGAGGGAAGCTAATAAGTAGGTCCTTCGAGTTATTGAAGAAAGAAGTAATGGGTCAACAATCATTGTAGCTTCCATGAAGCTATTCGTCGAATGTGACAAACCAATAGATATACTATGACTTAGTACCTTGTTTGACATGACTCATAAGCTAATCTTAAGGTCCACTCGTGACTAATCTTAAGCTATAGACAAGATTAGATAAGAATGTAAAAGGGTGTACTTGAATAATGGTGTCTCAAAAAAATAACAAAAAAGGAATATTCATTAACTATTTGGAACAATATGATTTAGGCTAGAAAGGACAAGGGACTATTTATAGTAAGTCCTTAGGGTAATAAGGAAATATGTACGATTATAATAAAGGGTAACACAAGAATAATAACCTAGTATATTGCTAAAAAGGGTAAATGAAACAATTACTATAAAGAGAATATAGTACAATTGTTAAGAAAAGTGTAGAAAAATTGCAATTAAAAGTAAATGTCAAAACAAAAATATAACAATTAACACTAATAGCAATGGTATGGACTTGTGACATGCTTCTGATGAAGCGATGAGGTCATGTTGTTAAGATATCGGGTGATAGGTTACCTACTATCGACCTAATCACTCGTACATGCCTCAGAAGCCTCCAGTCCCTCACCAAAAGGATTATTTCTCATCAACTCGCCAATGACAAGAAATAGGATGCTAAAGGAGGATAGCTAAATTCCCTGGGAGCTCCAAGTGGTTATACTACGCTTTGTTTGTTATCTTATGCCAATGCTGACCTTCCTCTAGTTGAGAGCTCTATATCAAGTGACCAAGCTTTCAACTACCGAGAGTCTTTTGCCAAGTAAATGCAACTAGCTCCTGGCTAGGTACTTATCTTCCAACTCTCACGGCATCCTTTCACTTCTCGGGTTCCTTATTGCCTTAACACCTCGGTTCCTCTCACCTGCAATGCTTAGAAAACCTTTGTATGGATCCAATGTCGCACTACCACTTGTCCTCTTCGTTAAACATTGTACTATTTTTCCGTTTTTTTCTTTTGTCCTTTTTACCCCTTTTCGTATGGACAAGGAATCCCCCTCTGTATATACCTTCTTGTAATTTCTTTATTTGTAATGTTGCCTTAGGGACTTATTATAAATAATCCCTTCCCCTTGTAAGCCAGGATCATCTGACTTTACACATAAGCATTAAATATATTGTTCTTATGAGACAACCCTCTCTAAGTTTACTTTCATATCCCCTTATCTAATCTTATCATGTAGTTCAAGATTAGTGGCAAGTGAACCTTGGCATTAACTTATGATGCGTCATATTAAGTGGAGCGTCAAGTCATGTTGTGTTTGTTAGTATGTCATATCCTTCAAATAGCTCCATGTTAGTTACCCTACCTAATTCATAGACTTACTCATTTTGTTTTCTTCGATATCTCGAAGGACGCATTGGTTCATATCTGCAAATGTAAGTCATAGTAATAACTAAACTCCTATAAGCATCATATAATCCTAGTATCAGAGCTTGAGGTTGAGATTGAAAGCTATGTGGTATTTGTGTATGTATGTATAAGGATTTCTTACGTGGAGAGTACTTTTAGAACCTCATTGTGGGAATGTGGAATCCTAGTGTTCAAGGAGAAATTAACGATGCCGAGAGTGATGCTCATGGTTACAATCATATAACCTAACGAAACACCGTGTACTACTGATGAGTAGATACAAGACCTTACTGCTATTTTGGCTAAATTCGACTACTACGGTACCGAGAGTTCTAGAGATTAGGCTACATGAGAGAGTTGTTGAATAGGGTTAAGAGATGAGAGATAAGCCAAGAAGGCAGATGAATGAATGAGCACTAGAAACCTTTCTTATGAACTAAGCACCACCTCGACGTGTTGATAGAGTTGTGAGAAGAAGGTTAGACTTAGGAAGTGGAAGAGTATAAACAAGATAAATACCAATACTTTGAGATTGATGAGCATGAGTTCAAAGCACCAAGAGGTGCCGAATATCTCAAGGTACAAATTCCAACCTCAACGAGTCTGGTAATATTGATGACTACCATAATTGGAAGGAGAAAATAAGAAAGATATTCGACTTTTACAATTACGAAAATGCTATTCATATACAAGTAGCTGCTTTAGAATTTTTTAAATATGTAGCAATATAGTAGAAGAAGTTGCAAAATGTTCGCCTAACGTGAAGTCCGAGCATGGAACGAAATGAAGAGAGTTTTGAGAAGTAGGTTTGTTCTCAAGCATTATGAGTAGGATACTTTTCGACATCTATAAGATTTGAGATAGGGTAACTGAATGGTGGAAGACTATGTCCAAGAATTTTAGCTACTTATGACCTTATGTAATGTCAATGAACTCAAGACTCAAACTATTGCAAGGTTTATTTCTATAGTAAGAACTGAAGTTGGTAACATAATTACACTGTAGAGTCTTATGACACTAGATGAAGCCATCCAAGTGGTATAGAGAGTCGAAAGGCAGAGGTAAAACTAAGCTAACTGGATGTCGAGTAGTCGACCTATGCCACCGAATAGAAGTAGCATGCCGAACCGACTAGTAAATGATCGAGCATCCAACAATTCCAAGGTAGAGCATCGAGGGTAAGCGTTGAGTCGACCAGAAGAAGGCCAAGGAAAGAGCAAGGCTGAGGAACCTGAGATCCAAAGAGACTAAGGTCAAAGCTTAGGAAGAAAGACCCAAGAAATTAAATGTTTTAAATGTCTCGATTATAGACACGTAGCTAGTAAATGTCCGAACTACCGAGTCATGACTATAAAGGGAGATAAGACCCAATTTGAAGTGGAAAGTGCCAACGAAGGAGAGGAAGAGATAGGAGTTGAACATATGCTGGAAGAGTTTTGGGAAGACCTCGATGCTGAGATACCTCCTGAGGGCGGTGCTGAGAACTATTTGTCATCAGATAGTCTCTTAATGCATTTGTGGCAAAAGAGAATGAAAAAAGGGAGAACCTCTTCCATACGAATTGCCAAGTGAATGACAAACTATGTACCCTAATCATTGATGGAGGGAGGTGTACCAATGTCATTGCACAAGGGGTAGTTAAAGACATGAAATTGCTGACCCTCCCATACCCTAAGCCATACAAGCTTCACTAGCTAAATGAGAAAGGAGGCTTACATGTTACCAAGCAAGTTAAAATACCAATTACCATTGGTGATAGGTACAGGGATGAGGTGTTGTATGATGTCCTTCCCATGTGCGATTCTCACATATTAGTTGGCTAACCATAACTATTTGACATGAAGGTATTGCATGATGGGTATAAAAACACCTACATGTTCTAAAAGGATGAGAAGAAAATAAAATTGACACCCATGAGTCCTAAGGAAGTATAAGAAGCCTAAGAAAAGGTTGCTAGATCTCTACTGTAAAAGTCCTTGGTGATTTCCCAAGCTCAGTTTGCACGAGAAATCAAGACTGAGGATTATGTGCTTCTTTTAGTCAGGAGACTCTTGGAGGATAGAGAAGCTGAGAACTTACCCACCGAAGTGCAGCAGCTACTTCAAGACTTTGTCGACCTGTTCCCTATCGAGATGCCAAAAGGCTTACCTCCCATGAGAGGTATTGAACATTGTACAACCTATAACCAAGAGCTGCCTTACCGAATCGACTAGCTTATAGGCTCAATCTCAAATAGGTAATTGAACTGAAGAAACAGTTGGATGAGTTGGTAGATTATAGATATATCTATGAGAGCATGAGCCTTTGTGCCATACCAGCTATGCTTGTGCCAAAAAAGGATGGAAAGTAGTGAATGTACATTGACAACTGAGCCATTAATAAGATTAATATTAAATACTGATACCTAATCCTACAACTTGATGATATGCTTCACGAGTTACATGGCACCTCCATTTTTTCTAAGATTAACTTGAAGAGTGGCTACTACCAAATACGAATGAGACCTAAGGATGTGTTATGCTTTATTTCGATGATATTTTGGTCTACAGTACTAACCTCATCACTCATGTCAAGCATTTAAGATTAGTGTTCAACATACTTCATGTTGAGAGATTATTTGGTAACCTGAAGAAATGCGTATTCTGTCCAAGCAAGGTTATATTCCTCGG
Source organism: Lumnitzera racemosa (assembly GCA_024138005.1). Classification (NCBI taxonomy): domain Eukaryota; kingdom Viridiplantae; phylum Streptophyta; class Magnoliopsida; order Myrtales; family Combretaceae; genus Lumnitzera; species Lumnitzera racemosa. Next base: position 40,530,745 of record JAMXBC010000007.1, read on the forward strand.
ATATGCTGTTTCAGGGAAGGGAGTTCGAGTTAATGAAAAAAAGGTTAAAGCTATTCATGAGTGGCCTACACCAACTAGTGCTACTGAAGTTAAGAGCTTCCATAGTTAAGCTTCGTTCTATTGAAGATTTCTTTAGAACTTTAGTTCCATAACTATGCCATTGATTAAATTAACCAAGAAGAACACTGAGTTTAAGTGGTTAAAGAAAGCTTAAAATATTTTTTAAGATGTGAAGTCTAAGCTGACGTCTACTCCATTACTTACCTTACCAGATTTCGAGAAAGTTTTTGAGGTTGAATGCAATGTGTTTGGTGTCTATATTGGTGATGTCCTTATGCAGGAGCACTAACCCATGGCCTACTTCGATGAAAAAATCTGAGGTACTGTCCTAAATTACTCAGCCTATAATAAGGAGTTTCATGCCTTTGTTTGAACACTCTAAAACTAGCAGCATTATCAATTGTCGAGAGAATTCATCATCTATTCGGATCATGAATCTCTCAAGCATCTTCGCGGGCAATGGAAACTTTCTCAGCGTCATACCAAATGAGTCGAGTTCTTAGAGACCTTTTGCTATGTCATTGGATATAAAAAAGGGAGCACCAACACAGTGGCTAATGCACTTTCTTGCTGTCATACCCTCATCACAACGTTGCAAGCTAAGGTGCTTGGATTTGGTACTTTACCTAACCCACATTTTGGACCCTTAGTAGCCAGGTATAGTGCTAAATGAGTTGCGGAAGGGTTCTACTTAAGTCAAGGGTTTTTTATGAAGGGCAAGCAAGTATGTGTGCTGAATGGTTCAACAAGGGAGCTGCTTGTTCGATAAGCTCATGCTGGGGGTTTAGTAGGCCATTTTAGGGAAAAGAGGACGACTGAAATATTGAAGGAGCATTTTTACTGGCTTAGGATGATAAAGGATATGCACCAAATACTTGAGAGGTGTGAAGTATGTAAATATGCAAAGGGGAAGGGAGAACCCTATGGAGAATACACACCCTTACCAATTCCAAAGCAACCATAGACCAATCTAAGCATGAATTTCATGCTTGGCCTTCCCCAAACATCAAGAAGATATGACTCAATCATGTAGTGATACATCAGTTTAATAAGATGGCCCACTTCATTCCTTAATATAGAACTAATGATGCTTCATTTGTCACTAACCACTTTTTGCAGGAAATTGTGTAACTACATGGAGTGCTAAGGAGTATTGTGTCCGACCATGACTCGAAGTTCACAAGCTTCTTTTGGAAGACCCTATAGAGGAAGCTTAGCACTAAGCTCCTGTTTAGCACTTCTTGTTAGCCTCAAATAGACGGCCAAACTGAAGTTGTGAACAAAATTGTCGGTAGCCTCCTATATGTAATTGTTGGGAAGAATTCTTATGATTAGGATTAATGCCTACCCATTATTGAATTTTCTTACAACCGTTCGACTCACTGCTCAATTGGAACATCACCATTTAAGGTTATTTATGGACTTAACTCGAACCTACCCTTGGAAGGGGAAAGTCAATCCAGCCTACAATACGCCAAGAAATTCCAAAGGTTACATCGGAAGATTGTAAAGCAATTGGTTAAAACTGTAACTTAATAGAAGGAAGCGAGAAGCCAGGGAAGGAGACAAGTTGTTTATACCCGTAGGGATCTTGTCTGAATCCATCTTAGTAAGGACCACTTCCCTAGTAAGACGATGAATAAAATATCTCCTAAAAAGGATGGACCTTATAAGATCCTTAGGTACATTAATGATAACGCCTATGAGGTTGAACTACTCGAGGATTTCGGTGTGTCTACCACATTCAACATCACCAATCTCACTCCTTATGTACCCGATGATGACAAGGATTGTGATTTAAGGGCAGATCTCCAGTAACCTTAGGGAGTTAATGGGTTATCAACTACCGACCTAATCACTTATGTACACCTTAGAGGCCTCTAGTCCCTTACCCAAAGGATTCTTTCTCATTAACCTGCCAATGATGAGAAATAGTATGCTAAAGAAGGATGGTTGAATTCCCTAGGAGCTCTAGGTGGTTATACCATGCACTATTCATTATCTTATGTAAATGCCAACCTTCCTCTGGCCGTAAGCTCTATGCCAAGTGACCAAACTTTCAATTGGCGAGAGTCTTCTGTAAAGTAAATGCAGCTATCTCCTGGCTAAATACTTCTCTTCCGGCCTCCTTCCAACTCCCATGGCATCCCTTTACTTCTCGACTTCCTTATCGCCATAAAACTACGGTTCCTCTCACTTATAGTGCTTAGAGAACCCTTATATGGATCCAATGTTACACCACAACCTATCCTTTTCATCTGACATTATACTATTTTTCTCTTTTTGTCTTTTATCCTTTTTACCCCTTTTTGTATGAACAAGGAATCTGCTTTTGTATATATCTTCTTATAATTTCTTTATTTGTAATATTACCCTAGTGACTTACTATAAATAGTCCCTTCTCCTTGTAAGCTGGGGTCTTTTGACTTTACACATAAGCATCGAATATACTATTCTTATGAAACAACCTTCTCCAAGTCCACTTTCATATACCCTTATCTAATCTTACCGAGTAGCTCAGGATTAATGGTGGGTAAACCTGGACATTAACTTGTGCATTGTATCAAGTGAAGTGTCAAGTCATGTTGTGTTCGTTAGTATATCATATCCTCTGAGTAGCTCCACGTTTGCTACCCTACCTATTTCATAAACCTACTCATTCTATTTTTTTCGATTTCTCGAAGGACCTACTAGCTCAAATCTACAACAGTAAGTCCTAATGATAACTTAGCTCATAAATGCATCATTAGGTATGGTCTTTAAGTGGGTTTTAATGGAATTCACTTAACTTTAATCTTGAGTAAGGCATCTCACTTAATTATATAGTGAAAAATCTCCTCATCTCATTTTCCTAGACGATTGGCTAAACTCTTAGTTCCTATCATGAATTAAGTGTTCTAGTTTCATAAATTAGAGGGATAATCTTCTATCACTCTCATGACCTATGATAATCTACTAGAACTACATAAATTAATGTGAATTCAATGAGGTCACTAGGATTAACATCCTCTAGGTCTCATGGTTATAAAAATTGTCCATTAACAATCTCTAAGCTCATTAAAACTAGTTGAAATTTAAGTAATCTCATCTTACTCTCAGAATCATGCAAATCTATTCAACTCTCAAAGGATTTCTATGACTAATCTTCTCTCGGTCTCATAATTATAAAACACCAATTAAGAGGATCAATTTCTATCACCTCAACAAGCTTACAATAGAGTACCAAACACTAAATCCTAATTAAACATGCAAATCTATATCAAAACTACAAAGGTTCAATAACTAAATTTTCTACGATATCCAAAACCCACAAAAACAAGCTTAGCTATACATGATTCCACAATATCAATAAGAATAATTGAAGATATTGCAATAAATTCCATGATTGAGCAAGATATTGAGTTATCTAAATAAGAACAAGAGTATAATGATAAGAGGAAAAACCAACTTAAAACCACTATAAATTTAACACAAAGTACATAAAACTCTCAAGAACAAGTGTTAAATATCATAAAAATAGCATAAACATAGAAAACATAGTAATGAGCTTGCAAAACTATACTAAGCCCTAAAGAAGTCTTAATTATGGCTCCTCATTTTTATAGGAACTGAGAATATTTATAATTTTGAGGCACCAATTGATAGGTAAGATGAGCTACCAATCGATCGGTAGACAAGTCCCAACGTTGCTTCTGTGTTTTATGAAGCATAGTATTTTAGATTAAGGTTCTTGTTCTACTAAACCCTAACACTAATTTCTTCTACTGATAGACTGGTAAGGAAGGTACTAATCTATTGGTGTAGTTGATTCCCTTTTAGATGCTTCAATTTGATTACCATCTTCTAGTCCTAATCAATCACCTGTTTGGTTAGCATAACCTTAACACTTCAGGGCATATCAATTAGTTGGTGTCATCAGTCAATAATATGGTTGCCAATCAATCGATATGCTCAATTCCTACACTTCTTCATTTTTAGCTCCCTGATCAACTGGTAGGGGGCCTACTAATATTATGGTAGCCCCCTATACCTATAAGCATAAAATGGAATTAATAAAATTCAATTAAAAATGAATTCTTTTCATGTATTTTTATCAATTTTGTTCAAGTTGGTCTATTTATGTGCATAAACTTTATTTTTATATAAAATTCACTAATTTCTCCCAAATTTTTCACAAATGTAGGTTTTAAAGTAGTGAAAATTTGTGTATTTTGAACATTGATTACAACTTTAGAACCTTGCTTATCCTTAAGTAAGCATTAAAATCGATTTGTAGAAAAGAGGACAAGCACGTATGTCCTTTATAGTCAACCATAATTAGGAGTATGTCATTCCAGTGAAATAGTAGAGTTTGCATGCATCTGATTCGACATAAAGCTTTCTAGAAGTGATGTCAAATTTGTTCCATTTACAGTCAAAAGTACACAGATAAAAAACCATGTAGTTAATTCAAGAACCACTACCTAGAGAAAAGTTAACATTCCCATTTAGGTTAAGCTTAGGAAATTTGAAGTCAAGTCTAACATTCTAATGGCATGCAAAAAGAGCTACCACTAAATCATACCTTACTTTGCCTCCTTGACATTGGTATAAATTTCATTTCTTCTCTACTATTTTCTCCTTATATTTTCAATTTCTTAACTTTTTCCAAACTATACCTAAATTAAGCATAACAAACAAAGCAAAGATGCCATAAATTGATTACAAAGTATTAAAAAGCATTCGCGGCTAAATTACAAGGGAATTGATTCAAAATTTCAAGTGCTAATCACTTCACCCTACTTTCATTCACATAAACTTTTTAAGAATAATGACACACATAGGGTGAAAAAACATTGAGTGTAAGGGAAGATAGATCCAACTTTTAGAAAAGATAATCATTTTAGGTACTTAGAAGGGAAATTTTACATAAATAAATTCAATCATCAAAGCTTGATCAGAACCACATAGACTCATATTTCATGTTTAACCTTCCTTAGCCCCAACTTTAAGTTTAAGAATATATTTAGCAATTCAGTGCGTACATGCTTGAAAAGTAAAAGTGGAAAAGTTAGAGCAAAATACCTTAGTTTTATGGTGTGTTCTAAGTCATTGATTTCCTTCTAAAATTCCCTTAATAGTGTCTTAAGGTGATAGACTCGACCTTCATTTATTTATTCGCAAGCGTTTGTGATAATATGAATTTAGCATACATTTTCTAAAGTTAGTTTATTCTATTTTAGATATTGGTCTATTCAATTTTATATTATTTTAAGCATAATTAGTTTAAATTTCATTTTTAGGGGCTTTTGGAACACTTTATGAAGTTTTGAAGGTCTTTATTAAATTTTGAAGTATTCTACAGTAAAAGCATTTAATGAGGATTGAAGTAGAAGACTTATGAACAAGAATGAAGACCACTAATAAACTACGATTGAGGACCATGACCATGTTCTCTTCATCGACCAATTTCATTGAATTTTCAAGATTTTGAACAAAGTGCAAGTACATGCCTACACTTATGGCCATGTACGATCCACTCCCTATATATAAATGCTTAGGCTTAGCTTTGCAAGGAGGGCTCCCTTGGAAAGAGTTGTAGGCTAGAATATTGGTGAGGGTTTCTCAATTTACTGATTCTTCTCTTAATTCCATGTTGTTCTCTTGAATTATTCTTAGTAAATTGTTATTAAATCTTAGTTCTTCTTGCAACAACTTATTGTTCAATCTTTGATTTCATTCTTTGAAGATCTAATTACACTGATTTTACTATTGTCAATTAGTATTCACTCAAGTTACTAAATTGATGTATGAGTTTCTTATAGAGACGCGAATCTTGCAGTTGAATAGACAAGTGTAATTCGAAAGAATTGAGTATGTTAAGAGATTAGGTATTGATTTCTCAAGATTAGAGTAATTTATGTTACCAACCTAAGAGCAAAATCTAGGTTCTTAACGTGATCCTGTAATGCTCTGTTTAGAAGTGATTAAGGTAGAGAAGGTTTTAAGATTAGGAAGAGGCTAGATATGTGAGTCCTATCAATTTAGATTAGGCATCCTTATAGTCTAAGGAATAATTTAAATCAAATGATTACATAAAACTAGGTAGTAGATAACAACAATTTATTAAGAAATCATGTGCTATTTCTCTTAATTGATTCATGTTTGATTGTTTTAATTAGTTTTGCTTAATTAAGTTTAGTTTATTTTATTGTTCTTGTTTTGTTTACTATTCTTTATTCAACCTGCTTGTTTAATCATAATTATCTCCATATTATTAAGTTAGATAATTGGAGACTTAGGGCAAATTGCTAGTAACTTATGTTCTTATACACTTGGTTTCTCCTGGGATCAACACTTTAATCTATACTATAACTTAACCAAGTATACTTGCTTGATGCTTGCAACCTAATCAAGTTTTTTATGCCATTATCAGGGAGCTAAAAGAGTAACCTAGTTAGGATATTAGCAAAAAAAACCTTAATTTTCCAATTATTTAACATTCCCATGATAAATCATCCTTACAATTCTTTTGGTGATTTTTCTTTATTAGCATGCTTTTAACTACTTAAGTGCACAAATATTAGCTAAGGAATTATATTGAGGGAAGGATTCAACTATAGAACCAATCATGTAAAACAATAAGACTTATTAGGAAGTAGCCTAAATTTGGTTTTATTTTAATTTCAATTTTTTTTTTGTTTGTTAGTTTGGTATTTATCTTGTCATATTGTCATGATTTAGTTCAAGTGTCAAGTATTGAATATTGTTTAGTGTTTTCTTTGCTATAAACAATTTATTGCATTAAGAGTAGTTATTGAACTTGTTATTACAATAGTAAAATTGAAGTAGTCATCCAATTGAAGTGTTATTTGATCTATTTTAGTGTTTCAATTCATTCTAATTTTGAGTTTTTATAAGGCAATTGCAAGACTTGAGCCACGAGAATCAAATTCACATAAATTCAAAGAATTGGAAAAGATCATGGTAAGACTTTATGCCCATGGATTTCACTTGTGCTCTCCTCAAAATTATTTTGAATGGAAATTGCAAAAAAAAATTGAGGATGAGAGGTCCATTGTTGAGGATCAGGCTCGTAGCCCTTGACTATAGTCTTACTAAATGCGTGGAAATCATAAAAATCAAGGACCATAGCCACACTAAATGGCCTAGACCTCGGCTAATGGATTGCCAACCTCCAGACTTTTTACTCATGCCTACCTCCAAGGCTTACAATCTCTCATAAGGAGGATCTTGTCTTCTTAACTTGCTAAGGATAAGCTCAGTACATGGAAGAGCTATGGATGATCCTACATAGTTGTTAACCTACGAATCCCTAAGGATAAAGTCCTCGACTCTTGCTGACATGACCTACCTTGCTGAACTGAAGAAATCTTTTGCTATAAACCTATCATAATACTAAACCAACTCAATTATAGCATCCAAGGGTCCAAAACATGAATGTAATGACCTGGCGAATACTTACCAATTTTATTATTACTGCAACCTAAATTAGAGTAGTAGGTAAAATCTGGTACTTAGACAAGCCTTCCTCCTTATAGAAATGACCCAGTGAATACTCACCAGCTTTATTACTACACGTAGCCTGGTATACTGGTCAATTAGCACAATACATTTCAAAATCCATTATTTTTACTAGTGTTCCCTGTCATGGTTACTTAGCAAGGCATTATATGGATTAAAGTAAGCACCCTATGCTCATTATGAAAGGCTAAGTGATTTCTAACTTATGAATGAGTTTCAAAGAGGTAAAGTTGATAGAATTCTGTTTCTTAAGTGTTATGTTTCTCACATTATGGTTGTGCAATTTATGTAGATGACATAATCTTTAGTTCAACTAATGAAAAATATTACAAAGAGTTTTCTAAGTTGAAATAGGTTAAAATTGATGTGTCTTTAATAAGAAAACTCAACCTCTTTCTTGGATTACAAATAAGGAAGACTAATGATGGCATCTTTTTACATTAAGAGAAACAAATTAAATAAATGCTTAAGAAATTTAGTTTGGAAGGTATGAAAGGTAGTGTAACTCTTATGTCAACATTTATAAGACTAGATATAGATGTATCTAGTAAGAAAATTAATGAGAAATTATATAGAAGTTTAATAGGCTCGGTATTATATCTTAAATGACAAGTTATTTAGATGCTGACTATGTGTGGTGTAAAGTAGATAGAAAAAGTACTTTTTGTACTTATCAGTTTCTTGGAAACATTAATTTCATGATCATTCAAGAAATAAAATTCAGTTGCACTGTGAAACTAAATACATTTCTATTGGAAATTGTTTTGCATAAATTCTCTAGAACAAATAATAATTAATGTTATTTGGCCAAAAAAAAAGTAACAATTAATGGATTATGGTTTAGTATTTAAGAGTACTCCTATTAAATGTAATAACACTAGTGTTATTAATCTAACAAAAAATTAAATTCACAATTCAAGTTGTAAAAATATTAAGATTAGACATTATTTTATTAGAGATTATGTAATTAATGGTGATACAAGTATTTAGTTTATGCCTATAAAATTACAACTTGCTAATATCTTTACCAAGCCTTTTGACAAAAATAGGTCTGAATTTATTTGAAATGATATAGGCTTGTGTGATCTAGTTGCATGAAATATTGAATGGCAAATTGCCTCGCAATATTTTATATTAATTGGTATCTTCAATTTATACTCATCTCATTTGTATAATATCTGAGTTATATTACAAAATATTTATTTTACTTTTCCCAATTTTGTTACATATCCTTAAGTTAGTTTTTTATATTTATCTAAACCGGTTTGAAAAACAACATCATGTCATCATGTCACAAATAAATTCTGTAGCATGTCCCCTATTTACACCTTCTAACTCCATGTTCTTTCCTTCTATTTATTTCATAGTTTTTCTTCTATGTTATACAATGCCTCTCTCTCTCTCCTTCGTATTCAAAATTTTACTTTTTCTATTAATCTCACAACGTGAAGCCATTCTCTAGGAGATCACACAAAACAAAAAAACTCCAAAATTCCTTCCAATGTTAATCATCCAATTGAAGTAGATTCCAAAGTACCCATGGAAAATCAACCCCGAATCTCAACCTAAACCTCAATTATTTCATGTTTAACCTAAGAACAATCTTCAGCTTAAAAATGTTCAAAACCCTAATACTTTAGAAGACTAACAAGAACCCTTACATGATGCTTAACCCAACTTACCTTTAGATCCCTTAAGACCTCCTAAGTTCAATCAAAATCTAGCTCTTTTGTTTATTGAATAAAAGAAAGTGACTTAAACTTATAAGCTTCTTTTATTGAAGTTTCCCCAAAAAGTTTTCTACTTAGAAAGAAATCTCTAAAGAGTAGTGTCAAATTTAGTTTTGAAGCTCTTAAGTTGAGTACCTAACCTAGAGTAATTGGGAGTATTACTTGAAAAGATGACAAAGGTAAGGGAAAAGCAAAGGAACAAACGAAGAAACATAAGAAAGGAGGAAGTGCATAATGAAAGGTAACCCTAACTTATGGAAATTATTAAAAGATGATTAGTCTTGCAACAGTTTTTATATAGATTTTCAATTCTTCAATAAGAATGGATTTTTCTATGATGAATATTCGAAAGTCATTGGTGCTAAGAGTTTGTGTTACATTAATGATAAAGTAATAGCTGATTTCTATAGGAATTTTGGGTGACTCAAATAAGAATGTTATGAGGATTATAGTATGTAGACCAGATGTGTTAATCACTAGAGAGGATATATTTAGGTTAGTTATTGTAGAGAAGGATAGAAAAGAGATGTATTTAGGAATCAATAATGGCATTCTTGTTCCCTACTTAGAAAATCCGTAGATAATAAATTTTCAATTATTGATTAGAATGCTTATGGTTTTTAGTTGCTTGTTACCAAAGAAAGAAAGCTTTACCTCCTTGATTAGTGAAGATGCCTATTTGGTGTATGTCATGTTGAATTGTTGACTTGGTAGGGCAATTATTTATATATATTATATAATATTTATATATACATTAATATTAGAATAGAATTTATTTTAATATAATTCTATAAAATTTTAATAAATATTGTAATCAAGCATGTGTTTAGAAATAAGAGAAGAATGCCTTATGATTTTCTCATTATGAAAGTAATAGCGTTTAAAAATATCAAACCATTAGAAAAGAATGGATATCTTTTAGATGTTAAAACAGTAGGGAAGGTAGTTATGAAACACATGGGAATTCATGTCATGGAGAACATCTAGTATGCTAATGATGGGGCTCACTTTGTTCACCCATCATCGAGAAAAGGAAATTTCATAGTTGGCTATTAGCACTTGCTTAGGGGTGGAGAAAGAAGAAGACTGTGAATAAGAAGAAGATCTACAAGGTACTAATGTTGCTATACAAGAAGAATTCCGAACTATGAATGAAGAAGCAACTCTTGAACGTGAAGAAGTCTAACCTTCTACTAATGAGGATTCAAAAATGAGGAAAAGGAAAGGTACAATGAAGATTGCAGAAAATGTCGTAAAGAGAGCAAAACTAGATCCTTTGAATCTGGGCTAGACATTTTGACTCAAGTTGCTTATAAGTTTACAGCTAATCTAGTTCCCAATGTAGGTAAGAATTCTCAAGTTCCAATTACTATAAATGGTTCATAAGAACAAATTTCAACTGTTCTCAAACAATTTAATGAATCATTATATGAGAATAAAGAACTCTCAAAGAATGTTATATGTGATTGATATGAGACATGTCAGCTATGCTTACAAAGCATCAAGATTAAAAGTTCATTGATTTAGTTAATTCCTAGGATGGAGAAGGGGTAAAAGTTAAGAATCATGAAGGCCTAAACTTATTTTTTGAATTGAAGATCATGATAGATTTTATCAAAGTCTTAGGTAAAAAAAGTAGATATTTTGGATGATAATGTTCAATGGATCCATAATGTCATAACTAAGCCTATTAATCTAGATACTTAGTCCTCCATACCACCTCCTTATGGTGCATTTTCTTCTTAGTCACTTCCAATCAAATTATCAAAAGTTTACTTTAGTTTCTATCAAAACTATTTTATTTCTGTTCTGTTTCTTGTGTTTCCACATCTAGTTTGTACTCATATATTGATGATTAATGTCAATTTATTTCTTTTATCTACCTCTATTTCTTGTTCATTTTCTATCTTTATTGATAACAAAATGGGACAAAAGTGGTAAAGAAAAATATTTTGATCTAATATGGACTTAAATCTATTGATTTAAAAAAAAATTAGATTGAATATCTAAGCAGATGTATTTTTGCTCCAAATACTTTTCATTTAGTGGTTTATTATCATAAAAAAGGGAGAGCATGTTGGATCCCTTGATGGCATGTTTTGATAATAATAAATATAAAAGGTTCAATAATAAATGTTTTAAGTATTGACCGTAATGATAGACTTAGAAGTAAAGATAGAAGTAAGCGATTAGAAAACATGAATCATGAGTAATGTTTGAAGACTAAGAAGTTAGAAGTACAATTAGAAGCTTTGTTGTATATTATTGAACTTTGAAGAAAAGATAGTTCTGACAAACCTAGATACTAACTTAAAAGTAATCTTGTTAAGAATAGAAACTATTCTAAAGAGTTTAGAAGACTTAGAAGCAAACTTAGAAGCAACTTGGAAGAACTTAATTTTATCAAACCTTATTTATAGGTTAAGGTCCATCTCTACTAATTAAGTGCATTTAGATAATTTATTTAATACATTCCACTATTTAATGAGGATTTTCTTATAAATTCTTATGATGCCTAATATCAAGGTTAAGTTGGTTAGCACATAGAGATAAAGATAAGGATTAGAAGTTTCAAATATTTTGAATTTAAGCTGTGAGAATATCATGGAAGGCAAATTATTTAGAGATTCAAAGTTGTAAAGATTTTATTCAACTAAGTCTATCTACAAGATTACTCAAAAATCAAGAAGAGAAGGCAATTCATATTGAATATTTTGAATTCTATAGATTTTATGGAGATATTTCAGCAACAACAAACTTGATATTTTAAATCTACTTAGAGTTAAGGACCAATCAACATATAAGTTATTTAAGCTCAACCAAAGAAGATCAGGCTCATCCAACATCTAAAGAATTCATTAGCTATTATTATTAAATTTTAAAAAGGAAGGAGTCGTGAAATATATATATATATATAGTTCTCTGATATTCATTGTACAAAGCACTTAAAAGATCAATCGTAGGCATTCTTTGTTATCTCAATTGTTTACAAGTCCTTGATGCAATGCTTTAGAAAGTTATATTTATTTTCGTACCTAAACTTATTTGAACCAAATTGTATTGTAATCAAAAGAGAAAGTAGACCATAGTAGTTTTGTTATATCTAGAGACAAGCTAAGGAGGATTGAGCTATGTTGATTATAGCCGTGAAGGCTATACTTATGATCTTTCTTCTTTTTTATTTAATTATTGAAAATAGTAGAACAACCAAATCCTTAGTAGGTGATTTTAGAAGAGATGACTGACCCATAACGAAAAACTTCTATTAAACTTCTAGCTAATTTTCTTAAACCTTCTCTTTTTTACTGAGTTGTTTTTAGTTCTCTATTTGCACATATTTTGTTAAACTCTAAGCCATTTATGTCGGTAATCAAAAGGGGTTCTTTATTTCGCAAAAGTTTTAAAATTTTATTAAGCATGCATATTTTTGGAAGTTTGATGTACTTAATGAATTTTTCTCAACCCGTACTACTTATGTAGGTATATAGGTTGAGTAGATATACACATAACCTTAATTGTGATCATTGCATTGTATTAGTCAAAGTAATGAAGCATTTAAAATGAACCGATATAGGAAAACTTATAAAACACAATTAATGTCAGTAAATATATTAGGTTACAGATTTATTAATGGAAAAATTAGGTTGAATGCATAGAGATTAGATATTAACTACGAGCTATGTCAATTCCACTTTTAGTTGTAAAACAAATCGTAGTTCTTTTTTCTTTAGAAAGTCAATTAAACTAAAATTAATCTAGATCTAATTTTACCAACAACTCATAAGATGAAATATTAATGAATCAAACTCGTAACATATCAATTAAGCTATTTGTAAAATTTACATGCGCATCTTGTATTTATTAAAATTAATTATTTGAGTTTTTATTAGATTCATAAGAATCCCATTCCATTTCTACTTGTGATAATCTCATTTATAATATAGACTTCTCGTTATAATTGTCCAATTCATATTTATTAGCAAGTAAATAGATTCTTTTCATAAATTTGTATACCCTAATTAATCTTAAGTAACTTACTTATGTCTATGTAAAGTTGTGCAAATGGGTCATGGCCTGTAAGTAACCTTGTTTAACTAGGTTAGGATTGAATTTTTCAACCCGCTTCAAAAGTAAGCCAAACAAGCCTAATCCATTTCACTCATAAGCCAACTTGCTAACTCAAAAAACAAATTAAAAAGAAAAAATAAAAAATTCGGTATAACTTCACCTAGTTGCATATTACATTCACAACTCCTATATACACTAATGCATGGAAGAGAACTAAACACATATTATTTGATTTAAGCTTTAATAGTCTTTTAATCTATATTTATTGAGTGTTATTATAATTTCTTGAATCCTTAAGTAACTTACGAAAGCCCAATGACATATAAAGAATAAGAAATAAAAAAGAAAAAAGAAAGATATATAAAATAAACTCTTAGTTGTTATTACTGTTGTTGTATTGTTTTCCTTGTTCTTTTCTTTTTCTTCTCTCTCTTTTTCCTAAATTTATTATAATATATAATTTTAGAAATAGAGAAAAAGATGTCTTAATTTGGACAAGATTTGGTCAAATCAATTTTTGTTACAAATGCATTTATAATCTCACATATCATGTATCTTTAATCTCATGTAAGATATCTTAAATAATATCACCTTTATATATTCCTTATATGAATTTACTCTTGTCCAACTTTAGCATTTGAATAATAATATCATTTTTTTAATGATAGACTTTCATTTTCAATTGTCTCTTGATTATAGTTTATGTTCGTTTTTCATTATTATCTACAATGTTTGGCTTGTTTTCTTTTTCTTTACATGTACCATTCATAGAAGCCATGGATGATAATAATATTATTGTATTGTACTACTTTTCTTTTATACTTTTCTTTTATACTATTCTTTTTAACCTTTTGATTTTTTTTAATAGGAAATATCTTTTTTTCCCTAATTATGGCATTAGGTAACCATCTGCTCTCTCTATCTCTTTTTTGAAATTTAGTTTTCTCTATCGAATTTGATAGGTAATGAAATTTTTTATCCTTCTTAAGATTTCTCAATCATTTATTTTTTATGAAATTTTATAGCAACTTTTTTTGTCATTGAGAATTTATTCAAAAGTATAGATAATTTACTTATTAACTATAAATTCTTCAAACTCAACTTCTTTTGTCCTATGGTATTTTTGTATAATATATCAAAAAAATGTTTTCTAAAAACAAAGGCATTTTAGCATTTTAATATTTCATAAAACCTTACTCTCTTAACTTGCCTTCAGTCTCTAAAAACCTAGTTTTTATTAAATAAAGACTAATTTCTTCCTCTTATAGCAGCAAACTAAGACATCATTGTTAAACCCTACTATAAGAGAAAAACAATTGTGATTAAGGTAAGACTCTTGGAGATTTAACTTAAGAAATTTGTAACAAAGCTCATAACACACTATATCTCCTTATTTCTTGTTGTTTCTAGCTTATTCATAGGTACTTTCAAGAGGAGATTCATAGGCCTCATGTCTAGCAACCATTCTAAGCATTAAAGGTGAGTTTCATAGAAGAATTCTCAAGGTGAGCTTGATTTATAATTAAAAATCTAATTTTAGAAGAGTTACACATAGGTTTAGATAAGGTTTAAATCTAAAGTTTGAGATTTTGTGCAACTATTGGTGATTTAAAGCTCCACTAATCTATATTCATTAAGTGTTCATTGTTTTGTCATGTAAGTCATTGAACTACAACTCGTAGTTTTGATTTTTGTGTTGGAAAATTATCATTTAGAGTTGGAAATTGAGGATTAAGCTAAGTTTTAGTGTAATGGATCATTGGTTTAACATGCCTTAAGTTGGGATTGGAAGAAGTATAGGTTTACACAAGGAAGTAGAAGAAATTAATTTTTGGTTCAAAATGTTATGTTCTATAGAATTGCAGAATAAAAGCAAGGTATCTAGATAAACCCAACCGACTCCTTACTTAGCCTTTTTACTTCCAAAAAAACTTGATCTTTATCTTGAGATTGGAGTTTAAGTTAGATTAAATTGAGGAATTCAATCAAGGATCTAAGGACTTAATGATGGAGATAAAGATAAGTTACGTTTGGTTGATTAGTATTATCCAAGTGTCTATTTTGAACTGGAGTATGGGGACTAAGATGAGTATGTTGCCTTTGGATCAAGTACTTAGACTTTCTTCTATTGCGTTCCCTTGCCACATCGCTTACTTGTTAAGAATTCAGGTATGAGGTGCTTGATTGTCGACTTGTACTTATTAAGGCTTAGTAAATAATCTGGACTAAATTATATTCAACCCAATTAAACTTAGTTGCTTATTGTGCTTCACTACTCATTCTAAGGGTCTATAGTGGCAAATCCTTAAATGAGTAGCTGCTAATTATATGCAATGTTTTCATAGTGAATTTCATATGGGACGATGCAGTTAGAATTCTAAGATTTGTGGTCTTTAGACTACAGACTCGAACGTAAAGAACTTAAAGGAAAAGCTTATATTTATATCTATTTATGTATATAGACAAGATCATGGTATGACAGGAACATAGGTATCCTTTTGTTAGTTGTTAGCCTAAATAAAGATAATTAATTTATTGTTTGCTTGATGATTATTATAATTTGCATTATATGCATGTGTATCACTTGGCTTAGCACTTGTATGTGCTTGTGCATTGTATACTAAGTTTTGACTCATTCTTTTATTCTTTTTTAGGCATAGGGATTGATGATTATCTTAGATATGAAGAGCCTTTTGTGGATTATATACAAGATGAGGAGAGCTTTGAGTATTTATACTTTTATGATGATTAGGATCGAGATTACTTATGTATTATTAGAGTTATGTTATATTTAGGAGAGACTTGATATCGTTAAGGAGATAAATTCCTTCCTTGTTTTGTTTGTGGTTTTGTGTTTTACCAAGGAGATTAGATTCTCTTAGATCTATTTTTATGTTACTTATGATCTTTGAGTCAGTAAAACTTTATGGATTACTATGTTGGTATGCTACCAGTTTATCATGATGTGAGTGAATGATGTTCCCTACTCCTTTTAAGGAATTTCATATATATATATAAATGTGTATGTATATGTGTGTGCGGTAAAGTTATACTAAAGTTAAATGCTTGTGGTGTTTTTTTTTTCTTTTAAGTAGCCATCGCATATTTTTAATTAGTAGGAATGTGTGGTGGGTTGTAATGCTCAAATAGAATCTTGAGTCGTTAGATGTTGGTTTTGGACTAAATTGAAAACGAAGTATAAAATTTAGGATTTGAATTATATTTAGTTTTTTATTTTATTTTATTTTTTTCCATCAAATTGTGTTTATAAAGTTCTATTTTGGTTTTCTTGTTTGTGGAAATTTCTTGAGGTACAGGACAACAAGACATTAAGTTTCTACATCTCAATTAATGAATTTTTTTGCCTTCGTTTGATTTATTTTATTTTGTTTATTTTTCATTTGTTGACTATTATTTTATAGTTTTGAATGTTCTGTTATTAATTTAATGTAAATTTTTACTTGTAATTGTGAGTGTGTTTGAAGCTAGTCTTTGTTGCTTTGTTTATTTATATTATTTAAAGTAGAGTAAGTTTCAGTAACTGTCCCCTTTAATATTACTATTAAGTCTTCAATTCAAAGTTATATAAAAAGAACTCTAACAGTAGAGATAACTTATTAAAATTATAAATGTTTTATAGTATGGGTAAAATTTGCATTTTTCTTTAACATCTTTTTCTCTCTTCTCTTTATCTTCTTTATCCTGCATCAATCTTTCCTCATTATCTTCTCTTTTCTACTAAAAGATCAATTTCTACAGATATTTGCGTCCAAATCCACTTTTTTTTTGCCAATTCTTGTATACAACAAAAGAGGAAGAGAGAATTGAACCTAATCCATCTCATATTGAAGATCAATGATTATATCGCTCTGCCATAACGACATTGGCCATCCAAATCTATTTTATTATCAAGTTTCAAAACATCATGTAGAAATATTAAAAAGGTCATTTATCGCTTTCCATATTTATCAATATTGATCACTTTCTAACTTTAAATCTTAGCTTTAGTTGCTAATATTTTCTCTTTTATTTTTTTACTAATTTTTTTTATAATTCATTAGTACTTACTTATCAATTTTTTTATTAATTCATAGGTACTTATTTATACGTATAATTATCTACGTTGTTCTATAATTTTTATTTCATATTTAAATTTGTTTATACTACTTAATAAATTTTTTCACACACATGGCAAGTGTTTCACTCATTAGTGATGCACAGCTCTAAAAGTGCTTTTTTCTTTTTAGTTATAATATTTCTTCTAAATTACTTTTTTTATAATATTTCATTGATATTAACTTTTTCTCATTAGTAACACCTTATAACTATTTAAATTTTTCTTTTATCACGTAAACTTTTTTACTAATTGAAATCGCTTTCTTTTGCTTGTATATTCTACATACATATTCTTTATATAAAATAGCACTTACACAATTCTTGGTATATATAACAAGGGAATTAGATTTAGAAGTTCGTATTGAGGCTATTGTAAATGGTTCCGGTTGACTTCTTACTATATTTTAATTAGCATTAGAATTTAAAAATATAAAAAGAAAAGAAAAATTTAGAAAATAGAAAATATAGAAAAAAAAAAGAATATAGAATATAGAATATCATGTGTCAATGCATAGTTGACATGCGCTAGACAATTGTAGAATGTTCAACCAGGGTCTTGGTGCTAATAGAAAAGGAAAAAAGAAGAAAAATGCATATGTATGAATATGGTAGTAACACTATTTTGAAAACAAAAATTGAAATATACTTAGTGCTTGTAAGAGTAACGAAGCATAATGTAATGAATAAATTGGATTGCTACGAATACAGAGCTTAAAGTATGAATCCAACACTTCAACAATGGCCGAATGCAAATATTTTTGGGATTTTTCATTCATAATTTTTTTTTATGGAAAATGTACAGGATATATAATGGCCTTCCGTAAGCCTAAAAGTCTAGAACATTCTAAAATTTTCTAGCACACGCCAACATATGCATTGGCACATGATATTTTATATCCTATATTTTTTTTTCTATATTTTCTAATTTCTATATTTTTCTTTTCCTTTAATATTTTTAAATTCTGATGCTAATTAAAATATAGTAAGAAGCCAATCGAACCCATTTGCAATAGCCTAAATACCAACTTCTAAATCTAATTCCCTTGTTACAGCATATAAATTACACTTGTATAATTTGATAGATTATGCTTTTAATAGCATAATATGTCATATTGAAACATATACATATATGGAGAGAGAGAGATTATATAATATGATAGAATTTATTATAATATGATAAAATTTATTCTAATATAATCATATGGAATTAAGTATGAAAAAGGCTATTGATAGTCATGTAGATGAACATATGATATTTAATCATATAATTAAATAATAGTATTCATACTATTCTAAGTATTATTTGCAATAATCTATTTTGGAATTTTGGAATTTTCTTAATATTTCTATGTTTACTTTTTAGGTATCTTTTCATTGTTAACACCTTTTGGTCATTTATATACTTCATTTTATATTAGGATTTTTTTTATTGATAATATCTTTTGATCATTTATAACTTTTTGTTTTTATTATTTATCCCTTTTCAACTTGTGCCTTTTCACAATTAACCGTTTTTTAGTTATAAGCCCAAAAGGTATATTGCTTGAAAATGACAACAATTGAGGAAACTACAAGTTGCATTGCTTAATATAGAGTACGATTATTGATATGCAGCATTCCATCCTCATAATTTCAACAATCGTATACAAAACTATAATATGCATATATGTTTATATGAAATTATATTATCAACACTATAATGAAAATAATTGATAAATATACATTATTAATACATTTATTGCAATAATCTTTTAACTAAATTATTATTTAGATTAATATAAGTTTATTTTGTACTAAAGTCCGCACATTGTGTAGAGTATTAGCTAGTTGTATTTATTGGGAATGCTGCGCCGTTGCGTATCATTTCCTATGTAAGCTTCAAATAAAATATGCTTTCTCTACAACTTATGGAGTTAGACATGAAGGGATCTACTTGGCTGATTTGATTTGGAATGTAAGGTTTCTAATTCCAAATTATTGCCGTTGAGGCGTTGTGGATTTTAGGAAGGCTCATTCTGGTTGGACCTTGCTGCTGGGCTTTTGGATCTTCTGGATGGGCTAAAACTTTATGAACAGCTGCATGGTCCTCACGTACTCATGGGCTTCTAGCAATTGAGGCTACGAATGGCTGCATGCTGATATGGGTAAACTCGCACTTATGAGAGACACCACTTCAGGTGAAAAGAGACATTCTTACCTTTGGGCACACAGAAAACGTTGAAAGGAAAGAAAGGAAAATTTAAAGAAGAAATTATACGTGTGTGTATATACCATAAGACTAGACCTAAGCTAACTTTTAGCTCATATACGTAAATAGAGCAACACTAAACTAAATAAATAATAGTTTCACCCAGATGTGTCCTTTTATTTTAATTTCTTTGAGCTGCTGGATTCCTCCTTTATTTATTTATTTTTTTTATGCTTTAGGTAGTTGTATGTGTATCTTCCAATTCTCTATACTATTCCTGTTACGAGCTTAAAAAGGTACATGAAATAAAAGAAAAGCTAAAAAAGGATAATGAATAAAAAAGAAGAAAACCTGAGCGTGACGAGATTTCAACCCAGTTAGATTTTCTATTATATATATTTCTTCTTTAAGTTTTAGGGGCCTAGGATGGCTGCTTACCGCCATGCATATGGCATGGCGCAACCTGATTTCCTTTTTTCTTTTTAATTTTCAGTTTTTTCAATTTTTTTTTAATTTTATAATTTTTGAATTATTTACTTATATAATATGCACATGTGATATTATTATATTATTTTTTATTTATATTTTAGATTTTTTTAAATTTTTGTTTATTTTCTTATTTTTATTTGATTGTTTAATTTTTTATATTTTTAATAATTTAATTAATTAATATATACTTTCAATTAAATTAATTATACCCACACCCACGAATCTCACACCTATGAGCTCTACAATTGTGAATCTCACTTCCATTAACCTTACCCTTGTTATGTCTGATGAAAAATTTAATACCATCATCAAAAGGAAGAATCTAAAAATGAAATCAAATTTTTGAAATTCAAATCAGTTATATGAGTTCTCTAAAAAATCATTGTTAAAAAGGATTCTATCCCTTTTTCAATAGGCTAAACAATATTGTTTTGATTTCAAAATTTTTGTATAAGTCATTAAAAGGGTATTGATGTGTAAAAAGTTTTGCAAAATTAAGAATTTAAATCTTGGATAATTTTAATGTAATATGGAGTAATGAGTCAAAAGTGCTTTTAGGTGTTGTTTCCTTAAGGAACTCTGCTTGCATGTGTTATATCACGATTGTAATTAGGCTTGGAAGTGATCAATTAGTCTAGTCGAGTATGAAAATGGTGGAGTTGGTGTCAAAGTGAAGTGATTTGGTGAATTGTGAAGCTGAAGCATAATGGGGGAATCATATGTTGAGATAGAACCTTAGTTAGTTGGAAATTCATATCTAGAAGAAGATGGTGATGTAGAGGTTTGGTAATTTATGTATTTCAAAGAGATTTTCTATAATTTTCTAGTTGACACTATGTATTCATGGATTGAGGCTAAATTGGGGCTTGTGTAATAAAAACTCCACCCTCTCAAGGCTACCTCTAAACAAAGGTCCTCAACCTTACTGCGACTTTTTATCCTATTATTTAGTTTGACTAAAGGTAAGGAGAGAACTGTTTTAGCTATCGTTGTTGAAGAATCCATGTTTGGCCTGATGATTCTACCCCATCCCTTAGTGTTGCAAGTTAAGGACTTGAATGCAAAAAATGAAAGGTAAAGGACTCAAATAGAGAAAAGGTAGCAAACATTAAGTTTAAATCTGCTCACCTCACCTACACTAGCCCTTACCTCCCTACCCTACCCTCTTCTAAAATAATAATAATAATAATAATAATAATAATAATAAAATATAAATATATAAATAAATAAACACATATTGCAATGGATTGGTATAAGAACATGTAAATTACATTTAAATAATTTGACCTATAGGATATGCTCTTAGTGCTTCTACTTAAGTTTAAAATAAAAATCATTTTAGTAATTGTCTTAATCATCAAAACCACACTTACAATCTCACATCGAACTAATATATACTTATATGAATATATCTATATGTACATGTATGAGCTGTATAGGTGTTTGTGATGGGAATACTAGTTAAATGATACAAATTATGATTGTATTGCAAAGATTATGGATTCCACCTTATGATTAAGGACTATAGTACATTATTGAATGTTTATTATTCTATTTGTGGTTATTCTTTTATTTGGTTGGTCCATTACAATTGTGTTTTATTTTCTTAGAACACATTGTTCTTGGTATTATGAATGGTATCTAATCCCATAAGTATTGGCTAGAGTTGGATTGAATTATGACTCCTTAACTAGGTTTTATGATATTTGGCAAAAGAATTATTTATGAAATAAAACTTAACATACATGAAATAATCTCTTTGTTGCATTAGAAGACCATACTTTTATATGGTAGTGTAGAGAGGTCTAAAAGGTTGTTTGTTATACGATGTACATTATATGTGATTTACGAGAGTATCATGCATATGATGTGGCTAGTGTCTAACTATTGTTGAGTCTATTAGTTGCATGAATCCATAAGGAGGTTTCCATTAAAGGCATCATAAGTTGTTTTGGGTGATACAGGAACTTATAGAGGAGTTTATTCCCTAACCCTCATTAAGGAGGGTTTTATATCCTTAAGTCTATGTTGGTTACTGAAAGACTAACGTGCAATAGTACATCATCCATGCTTGTTCATACATAGCCTATGATTGATAATTTGCTTGACTTCTTATGCGTGTATGTATGTAAACTTAGCATTAAGAGATATTTCCCTTACTGAGCAATGATATGTGCACATGCTCAATAGATGACTTTTGTAAGATAATATCCAAGAAGCTTAGGATGGATTAAGATTCATTGTAAGTGAAAACTACCTTACACAAGGCTACAATTTATGGCTCTAAACCATAATAATGGAAATGTATTGGTCATAAAGTTATAGATGTTAATTGTTACCTTTGGAAATTAAAATAAAAATAGGAATAATAGATCCCTTTTCGTTTCATGAAACCTAAGTATGTTTTATCAACTATTTGTTTCCTGCTTGGTAAGGGATTCTAATATCCTATTGCTTCAGATGATCATAGGATGTTGGACCGCATAGTTATTTTGTTAAGTGTAACGTCAGATGATGTGATTTGATGCAAAGATGAAATAATTAAGTAGAGTCTTGTATTCTCTAATTTGTAAGCCTATTATTACATGACAAATGCACACATGACATCACAACATTAAAATCTTTTTTAACAGGCTCCCTTATAAGGCCATTACATGCAAGACAACAATTTAATGTAGAAATAGAATGGAAACCCCAAAATTAGTTAGCTTAGATCTTCCATATTACTTTTATCTAGCTTTATATACTAATTATTTACCATTCTCCCTTTTCTTGTGAATCAATTTATAATCTCTTTATTTTAAGTGGTTTGCTATGTAGTTTGATATGTTTAATTCTTTATATTTTAATTTGAAATAATTAGGTATTAATTGATATTACTAATTTCAACATAAGCATATCTTTTAGTGAAAAATATATGAAAACTAAGATTTGTATGCAGGCCCTTTTGTAATCAACTAATATGGATTTTTTCCTTTAATAAGCTCATGAGCTATGTTATTTTCAATTGTGTAATTGTCATATGCTCTATGAAAATCTTAAATGATATGAAAGTCGCCTCCATCTCCTTCTCTTTCTTCCTTATGCATGAATATGCAAACTCTTTCCAAACCCTTGACTAGATGACCTAAATCATTCCCATCACTTTCAAACTCTAGATGAAGAAGCCCCAACTTATATTAAAGAAAGGAATTTGAGGTTTGATATTCTAGTTATTTTATTTAGCTATTCGATTAAGGCGTTTCTTAGGTGACATGTACATCATGTAGGATTTCAATGAAACATCTAATGGCTGCATAATGGGGTAGAACACAAATCATGCATTTGTTAAAAGGATAAGCATAAGTTAGTTGATTGCAATTTCTTGTTTTTTAGGTAAACGCTTGATTGCAAATTTGTGAAACCAGAAGACATGTTATTGTAATTTGTGCCATCCTTTATTTAAGCATCACTACCTTAGAGTATATGTAGATTGCACAATTATTGATAAATTCAAATACACTCTTAATAGACTTTATACATTCTCAACAAAAATAATGCTCCTTTATGAGATATAAATTTCTGTTTAGTGCTTTCTTTAAAAATAAATTATTGATGAACAGTAACGAAACAAATTTTTAGAAAAGAAAGAAAGAGATTATAAAGAAATTAAGAAACTATCATGAAACTAGGGATGCAATCAAAGTAGGTTAGAGAAAGTCTTACAATAACTAAACTCGCTGCTCTAAGGTCTAGCATTTCCTATAATCATATGAAAACCTTATACTCTAGGATATTTGACTCTATAAGAATGAGTTTTTATAGGATTCAAACGAGATAAAAGAGAAAGTAGAGTAAAAAGCAGTTAAATAAGGCTATAATTATACTTATTCACTTATATACAATTTGAAAATTAAATTTTTATACAATGCAAGATTAATATGGGATCTACTTAGTGCATAAGTTAAGAGTAAATATTTTAATTAATATATTTTTTTTATTGAGTTAATTGGTTAGATTTTTCATTGGGTTCTTTTAATAACTCCAAATCCCAATGTTAAACCTTATAGGTTTTTAAATCATGATTCAAAACCCTATATGGATCTTTTAGGATATTACCTTATGGGGTTCGTTATCAGATTTTTTATGAATAGATTTTACTCATAGTATATAATGAAAGCTTATTGAGATTGCTAGGAATTTGGCGCAAGGCAAAAAAAAAAAAAAAAAAAGAAAAAAAGTCATTCCCATCCCTAAAATCCCACTAATTTTTGTGCATAAAATTAGTAAAGTAATGTGGAGAACAACCTTTGAAGACGAACCCTAGCCACATATATTTGAGAAAATTTACATGATAGAGTAAAATTAAAATTGGACCCTCCACATTATTACCCTAGCTCAAGCCTATCCCTATGTAATCCAGCAGGCCTAACTATCTATTGGTTTTCCCATCAAGCAAGCCAAAGTATAATATTCGCTAGAGTCGATTGCATCAAATCCAACCAGAGCAGGTGCATAATGTACTACTTCAATATCTTTATTAGTAAAAGGTAGGACAGATGGTATTAAAGTCTAAATATAACATATGATCCATTAAAGTTGCTGATGATGCTGCAAAATTTTGTCTTATGTGAAAGAAACCATAGTAATGATAGCATGTCTGCTTCATATTGGGGAAAGGATATCGAGCATAATAATTTCCTCTCTTTTGTTTAACGTAATAGTAGGGTATGATCGTCGGAGGCAAAACGGCATCCTCCTTTAATCGTGATGATTTCCCTGCGCACGTATGGTAAATAGACCACATGCATGTGAAAGAAGATTATGAATGGCATCTAAAGGTGCGATGCTTAAATAAGACTCGCCTCCATAATTAT
The DNA here is from genome assembly GCA_024138005.1 of Lumnitzera racemosa. Taxonomy (NCBI): domain Eukaryota; kingdom Viridiplantae; phylum Streptophyta; class Magnoliopsida; order Myrtales; family Combretaceae; genus Lumnitzera; species Lumnitzera racemosa. The sequence goes on from JAMXBC010000007.1 coordinate 40,555,776, forward strand.
CGCATCTTAACTAGTTCTTAGGGAAGGTTTCTCGATGAGATATTTAAAGCATCATTTAAAGTGATTCTTTTTTTTTCTAAACAACTATTTACTTAATTAAAGTTGCTTCACCAGAATTACATAGTAATTTAAAATTTTTTCTTATAGGTCCTACTATTCTTTACTTTTTAAACAAATATGTAAAATGGTTTTTGAAAGTAGGTATTTGGCATAGGAATATATGTCAAGTGGGACTTCGCAAAATGATTGACTCGCATCGACCAAACCTAAACATAAGTTAGGTTTGAAAAAATTTCAATCCAAACCAAATCGAACTATTTTTTAAATGTTCAAAAAGTTACCTATTAAATTGCACTATAAAAGGTAAAAGTAGAAAAAAAAAATTATGTTTTTGCATGAAGCATAAAACATAGCTTCACCAACTTAATAATGTCAAAATCTCTCTTAGTTCAATCACTTTATGTGCATTTATTTAATTTAAAACCCTTATATTAAATGTCACCACCTCAATTTCCAATTTTCTAAACTCTAATTGTATACTTATGTTCAATTTTGCATTCTAAAATATAAGCATTAGGCTTTAATTTTTTTATTTTCATCGATCCACTTTTATTTCTCTAAAACACTTTGATATTTGGTTTGAACCATAAATTGAACCTTTTTTAGATTTGAAAAAATATGAGTCAAACCATAACGTTATGTTTGGAGTAAAAAGAATCGAATCATAATATTAAGTTCCGTTTGACTTATGAGAACTGGACCACACTTCTAATGCCAAACATGATATATATTTTAGTAGTCCAATGCAATAAACTTAAGCACGGCACCATGCTTATGCTTTATCAATCAAAGTTGAATACTTAATACGAGAACTTTCACATCATCTCTAGCAGCAATATCAGCATCCTCTTAAGTATCTGAATGCTCCACATTGTCACCATCATCAAGGTTCCCCGTCCTATTGACGTTGCTCGATTTTTGGTGTCTAACAAGTTCATAATATCCACAAATCTGTCCATTCTTAAAAGAAAAAGAAAACAAACATAATCTCTTAATAATGTCACAGAATTATAAATTTATATAGAAATATAAGAAATTAAACAATTAATATCTCATTTTGTAGTCTTTTTTTTTTGTGCATTTGCTATATTTTTAGTGAAAAATCATAAATGGTTTATGACATGTGCTATTTTTTAAAAAAAAAATTACATAAAATTATCGAAAATTGAAAAAATGTAGCAAAAATTAAAAATCAAATTCATTGGATTGTAGAAATTTTAAATCATAAGAGAAAACTTATTTGATTTTTTTTTCTTTTTTATGGAAAATTTACAAATTAAAAATACAAAGAATACTAAAATGCACACAAACACACCAATCCTTAGGAAAGTATTCCAAGAAAGAAATAAACGTATATATTTATTATGATTGGATCCCAACCAGTTGATCTAAATGTTTAAGTTTGTAGATTTAGTGTGAACCATTATATTTATCATATAATTCTACTCTTCACTTGTGGATTAAACTTTGATTGAAATCTAATAAGTGAATAAGTTATTTAGGTAAGAGATTAATTGATGATGCGGGGGTTCAAACTTAGAACCTCCTACTATGATATTATGTTAAGACCGATACTATGACCATTTATATTAAATAGTCATAGTATTAGTCTTAACATAGTATTAGAGTAGAAAGTGACAAGTTCGAACCCCTGTATTATTAATTAACCCATCCCCCACCCATTAAATATAATTAGGTCATCTACTTGTCGGATTTTGGTCAAAATCTAGCCAATAGGTGAAAGGAAGTGTTATATAATAAATATAACATTCCACTATATCCATAAGTTTAAGTTTTTAGTTTAGTTTATTGTGGTCTAGTCATAATATGGTATCAAAGCAAGAGATTTCATATTCAAACTTTTGCGTCATTAATCAATCCTTGATTTGATTAAGATGTCCACTTGTTGGGCCTTAGTCAAAGCTTAACCTACAAGTGACGGGGAGAGTAATATAATAAATATAATAGTCTACACTATATCTATAAACTTAAACTTTTTAGATTAAATGAATGTAGTACTAATCATAACATGAAAACAGAAAAATGCAAACTAAATTAAGGAATTTTGTGAGCATATCCCCCTCATGGTAGACTAATCCCATATATATTGATGTAAATTTTGAAATTGGATAAAAGCAAAATATCTAATACTTTTGCATTAAAAAAAAAAAGCAATATCTAACACTTGTCTTTATAGTTTTGTAAATAATTGATATTAGTGGACGCCTATTGAATGATTGTAGAATGCCCTTATAAAAAATTTAGTACATTAGTGGCATGAGCTGTAATTGTTCTCTGATGATCTCCCTACCAAGGGGGTTATAAAATGGTGCTGAATAAGAAAGGGTCATATGTTTTGTCCTAGTTTTACATTGTAATCAAGGTTTAAGTATCTCAATAACAACATTAACTAACCAAGAAGTGCAAGAAACATTCTTCATAGAAGGGGTGCTTGGATTCTTGATCAAAGACAAAAGCTATAGGTGATGGTGCTTTTGTGATATCAGTAACATACCCTTTATCTACGAAGCTTCAACTCCAATTTCTTTAATTATTACTCTGCAATCTATTTCTATAAGCTTCATTTCCTTTCTATATCTCTCACAACCTCTACTATGGCTACCAAAAATCTCCTTCTTAGGTATCTTTGCTTTTTCCCACTTTCCTAAGGAAAGAGCAATGAAGATTTATATTCATGTACTCCTAGTCTTTTGGATATTATTTATGTATCTAGAACAAATTGCTTTTAAGGAAATTACTCTAAGGGTAAAGGCGTGCTCTGGTTAATGAAATCCCCAGCACCTCTAATTCTTCACCCATTGAACCTAACTTTTTCCCTTCTGTAGTGATCCTCCTTCCTCATCACCTCTACCTTGATTTAGTACAACTGTCAATATAACGGATCATTGATTAGTTTTAAAAGTTTATTAAATGGTGCTAATGTAAGATTAGCCATTATATATATATAATATATGTATGATTTTATAGATGAAGTTTATCTTTCTCGCTTTGATACCATATCATGAATGAATAGTACTACAACCATTAGCTTTTAGATAAACAATTGTGATACTAGTCACAATAGTTTTGTATGAAAAAAAAATTTAAAAATTACAACATTATTTTTTCCATTTTTTCTTCCCATTTTTCCATTGAAAAATCATAAATTTCATGAACTAAATCAAACACTTAGGGAAATTAAGTAACTATGGAAATATTTTGTATGATAGTCTTCATTTTTAAGTATTTATAGAATTACCTTACCCATTTTGTAATCTTATGGAGAAAACATGAACTAAAAGAAAATAAATGCACACAATTTCAACTAATAAAGAAATTCTAAAAGACCTTTAAACTATTTTTGTTATGACCTTAATGGGGGCCTAGTAGGATTGCCTAAAATTTTCATATCATGTGTGCATCCATGATTTGAAAATTATCTTGCAAGTCAGAGATTGCAAGATTCTAAACAATTAGTCACTAAATTTTTTTTTATTTAATTAACTTACGACCACATATATGTGATTATAGATATCCAATAAGCCACAGTCCAACAGAACCGCAGAAAGTTGGTATCTCCTACCAAATAATAAGATTAGGTAATAAAGTTCTAAAACTCAAATTTACTAAAGTCACAAAATTGAAGTGTAGTATACAATAATTTCAATGAACCATATAGTCTACCCTAAAAGTCTAACTTGTATGCATCTTGACGTTGGCACTCAACTCTCAGTTCTTAACCCATGCACGATCATCTAACAACCTACAAGAGAAAACTATTGGGGAGTAAGCTACAAGAGCTTAGTAAGTTAACTTCCTTCAACCACACAGCAATCAAGTCATATAACAGTTAGGTTCAATCGAATGAATGCATGGCAAACAATATGCCAAACAAATACATGCAAGTGACCAAGTACTGCATGTAACTCAGATTTAATACCCTTTGAAGTCAAGGTTGGAGATTCATCGGTACAGTTAGATCCGGGTATCATATTAGAACTTATTTCATAACGAAACTCTGCGTTTCATATTTAAAATGTAATGGTACATCCATTACTAGCTTTATCAAAACGAGTTCTACATATGATTGCGAGTAGGTTCACGCAGCCCTCACTCACCCCCTAAATGAAGGCCTTTGGACTCGACCCATAGTCAGGTAGTTGGCGCCTCCAACGCCTAGTCATCCCGCGGGCCGGGGTAAGGTCATATCACATATATGCACCGTACGAAATCAATAATCAACATATGTATGGCCCCTTGCTACCTCCGTGTAATGTGACTGCCCGGAATTAATTATGCAGTGCATGATTTATGTATGATCTAAGTTAACTCTTCTAGTCGAATAAAATTTAGTCTTATTTATTCAGTAATCATTCCAAGCCACAATCAATCAATCAATCTAGTGAATCTACTATGCAACAAACATTATATTATTGCAATTTAAGGTAAATTCATCATTAACAATAATTATGATACACAAGCATAACCCAACCCCATACACATTCATTTATAATTCATAATTTATATTCATTAACTACAAGCACATACAAGTATGGAATCATTAGGAAAAACTCACTTGGCCATGGCTAGCTCAGGGGTCGTAATAGTCTGGTGGCAACTCAGGGTTGATATCAAAATCACTTGAGAATAATGAAAATTTTATAAAGTAGGGAATTTAAAGCTAACTAGTGTTCTAATTTGTAAGGTTTATTTCACTTAGTTGTGTGAAATTGCTGATTCGAGCTTTATCTTGAATCGCGTGTAACCTTTTCGTTTTAGCTCGGATTGTTATAAACTAATAGTTCATTTTGATCGTTTTGGAGCGTATTTTCTCGTAATGAGGTTCATTTTGGACGTTGAGACTTGTAGTTTTAAATTGTGATATAAAAATATCACAAAAATTATTATTTAAGTTTAAAAATTATAAAATATTAATTTTCACTTTTTCTTAATATATTTATCATTTAATAATTATTTAAATCATATATTTGATATTTTATTATTTTGAGTATATTTTCCTATTTTTAAGATTTTTACTTTATGATTATTATTATTATTATTGTCTTTATTATTTTTTTATTATTTATCATTTTCCCATTATTTATATATTTTACGTTATATATATATATACTTATAATATATGTTATAATTTGTTTTTATAAAAATCCTTAATTGCGGTATTATATATATATATATATACATATACACCTTACATATTTACAAATTTAGTAAATATATTATATTTGCTAATATATATTCAGTATACTATTTATATATATATATATATACTATACATTATACATATTATATATGTATATGTATTTATTGAAAATAAACATACTCTTATATATATATATTCATGTATTTGTATTTATATATATATAAGTGTTACATATGTACATAAATATAAATACATACATATATATTTAGTATATACATATAATTATCACTCATAGAAGTATTCTACTATATATATATACCATACGATTATATATATAGGTATACTAAAGTAATTATACATGGATGCACATATACATATTTATGGTATACACATATACATAGATATACTATAGTTATTTATTGAAATACACAATACTAGTTATATGTATTCCAAAAAAAAAATACATAATACATATTCTTACTTATAATATATCTATGTATATACATGTATAAATACCTAGCCTTATACATATATACACTATTCAATTCATGTATTTGTGTATATATACATGTATTAGTAATGTTATATTTATAAGAAAATATTATATAAATACTATATTTATACATGTATATACTATATACATCTAAATAAAAATAAAAATAAATACTTACCTTTTTCTTTTAATTCTTTCCTTCTTCTTTTCCTTCTACTTTCCTTCTTCTTTTCTTCTTTCTTTTTCCTTTCTTCTATTCATGTTTTGTTTCCAGGTTTGGTTTGTTTAAAATGAAATTTTCCAGAATTTTAGTTGCTTCAATTTTACGTCCACTTTCAGCTAGAAGAAGTGTATATATATATATATATATATATTTGATTTAGTAATTATGGAGAAAGGACAATCTAATCCCTTTGTATCTAATTTGTCTTTCCTAATTGCAACACTTGTAAATCCTAATTCCTCCGTGGGCTACTGATTTTTGGATTTTTTTGCTTTGGTTTCCAGATGTGGCAAGTGGAGAAAAAGAAAGGAAAGGAAGAGAAGGGATAAATTGGAAATGGAAGACAAGGAAAATAAAAATTAATAATAAATATATGTAATTTTTTGAAACATAAAAATTATAACAAATCTCATCATAAATTTATTTTTAAATTTTTATGAAATTTTACCAATTTAATTGGTACCCAGTACAACTATAATTTTTAAAAGTTATTATAGTGATTTCGTTATAATTTCATATGAATAGGCTATTTAGTCGAAAATTGCATTTGACTATAATTTTATTACTATTGAGTAATATTTAATTATTTTATAGGTTTATATTTATAATTTTAGGGTTTTGAACAAATTTGGATTCAATTTTAGTTAATGATGTGTAAATTTGTGGGGTTTACAATTTTCTCACATACTATTGCGTTTAATATTTGAACTTCACAATTTTCATCAATGGAAAAACAAAGAAAGTATATTATCTTAATAATTACTTAATACAAAAATGGTGATATACATAACAATATTGAAAAAAGATTCATCTAAATGTTAGGTAAAAAACAAGAGGAAAAAAAAAGGGCTAAACTTACAATCATTAGGGTTTATGTGTAAGGTTGTCAAAATCAATATAGTATATAGAATTGATGAAGTCATATAAAATTGGTAAAATTATATGCTTATAGAATCATATACTTAAACTCATAATTTTACCAAAAGTCTATAACTATATGATTTTGCACTCATTTTACTTAAGAAAATTCTCATAAAATCAGAAACTTATAGAATTGTATAATTCATTGATGATTTTAATAATTGTACTCAAGTAAAAAACTATCATTTGGAAAAAATAGTATACAAAAAAGAAGTCATGTAAACAAATTAGCTAAAGAAAATGATGCATAAACTTGGGAGAGTAGAGGAGCGAAGCGTATGTGAGCAAAGTATATCTCTTACATGTGCTTGCATATGCGTGAGAGAGAGAGAGAGAGAGAGAGAGAGAGAGAGAGAGAGAGAGAGAGAGAGAAGGGGATAAGAAGGGAAGTATACAATGTTTTAGTTGGATGGGAAAATTAGGTTATGAGGAGCATGAGAAATAGTAGCAAGCTCTTCATGTAATGCTTTACTGACGTAGTGTATAGTGTGAAAGATAATATGTTTGAGGAAATAGACATATACTATTTGGTAAGATATTGAATACGACAAATTCATAGGGTATTTGTAATTCTAAAAACTAAGAATTATTATGGAAATATAACAAAATCCAAACTACACGACTTGGGAATAAATAAAACTAAGATAAGCTTTCCTAAATTAACACAAAATCTTTGCTAGCTTAGAATCATGTTAAAATGTAAAAATCTATCTACCTAAATGGCTTTAACGATGAAGTGATTTACCTTATGCCAAAGTAAACTCAAAATAAGTTTTTATTGATATATTATGAGCTCAATAACTTTTTATGTGATAGTCTCTAAAGGACTTCTGATCAGCTTCTAGCATTTTTTTTTTTAATTTTAACTATTGCTGCTTTTAACCTAAATCTTCTATTTCCAAAGATCCAAGTGTTCCATGTATTTGTAACCTCAACTCATCTATGGTATTTGTAGTGAGCTATACGATATGACAAACACTTCTTCTAGCAAGAAGTTTGCTATGACATGTAGCATATAAGGCTACCATACTTATGTTCTTTTTGGTTAGTATTGGTTTATGATACCTAATGGAAGTTGTCGCATGAAGATTTTTGTTGGTAGAGATTAGATCTGATGGGCCTAAACCTACAAAAGAAAACATAATGAGGGGTATTGATGGGTTGTTTGGCATGGTCACTCTATATTTAGGTCCAAACAATGAAGCAGCAACAAGGATGTAGGAACTTAGGAGATTGTGAAGGTACCTTTTTCAATGAAGGTTAGCTTCTATTTATAATGATTGGTGGTAAATATAATTAGAATGTGGATATATTTGGACCTTGCCTAGATTAGGAAGTGTGTCTTCCTATTATGGGCAAGATCCTAAGATATATAGAGATGACATGGCATGTGGTTGTCTACTAGGCATGAGTATGTCAGCGTATATAGCAGGAACCCTTCTTTATTTGAGTTATCTTGATAGATATTTGGTTCCTTAAGGAGGCTCGAGCATAAATGCCATGAGAGGAGAAAAACATTTTAAGGTGAGAGTTTGGTTATAGATAGGAGAATGAAGCGAATAGAATGGCCAAGGACTTATGTAGGTTGGTCTTCCATTTAAATAGGTTAGAAAGAGTCTTGGGAACTTAATGCCCAAATAACCTATTATAGAAATCATGGTTTTAATATTATACAATAGATGCTTGTTGTGAAAAGTCTAGCTCTTAACTTCAATAGAGTCTTGGTTATTGATATTGCATTACTAGATATATATATATATATATATGTTTTATTGCGTAAGGTTTGTTGCGTGCATATAAATGCATGCTTTAGAAAATTACTAATATATCCTTCTCAATGAAACTTTCTCTACATTTAAAAAAATAATTAGAAAATAATACTAGTTGCAAAAGGCTTCTTCATTGCAATTTGTTCACTATGAGAGCTTCGGAGTATTGGTACGATTTACGAAAAGGTAGGACATGTGGATTCTAACTATTAAGCACTCCATATGTTGTTCTGGTATATCATGCTCCGCTATGATGTGCTTAAGAAGTATATATGTTGAAATCACATACTGAACGAAATTACTTAAAATTGAAAAATAAATATTGTAGATGTTATTTAAATTATTTGTTTCTTTGCAAGTCATATTGGTGAGACAATAGGAAGTCTTGGTTGAGAAAAAAAAATACAGAGTACGGATTAATGGGATAAACAACAGTTTGTAGAAGCAAATTGTAAAGATAGTTTTATTTTAGTCATCATCTAAACTAATAATAAAAATGAACTATATCAGTACTTAAGGTACTAAGAATTTTTTTTTCTTAAATATTGTAAATAATATTTATTTGTTTATCTATTTTCCTATCTTTAACTCTTTATACTCTTACGCTCCGAAACGGCAGAGTCGTAACAGCCTTGTCATGTAAACCATTCTAAGATAGAAGTTGGCCTTACAATCGCTATCTTAGACCTGATCTATACAAGACGTCTACGACTAACCCGCTTTGAAATAAACAGTTTGAAATTTAAATAAATCATTTACCTAATAAAGTGAGGAAATATATATATATATATACACTATAATTCAGTTATTACAATTAAAGTTTAGAATATTTCTACGTAATATATTTCTAGTTATTACATTATTCAAAAATGAGAAATTTTAAAGTAAAAGCTTAGACCTTAAAAAATATATGTTTATTCTTCAAATGTTTTCCCTCACTCCCTAGGATTCAGCAGTTGCTAGTTTCAAAGTAGTTGTTTGCCACTTTTTAGCCAGTATCTGTACGATGTCTATAGAGATGTGAGCAACCACAGCTCAGTAAATTAAGATGGAGAACTTAAAACTATACCATAAACACAACAAGGTTATCAATCAACTTATTAGGTGTAATGCATGTTCAAGCAAATGCCATCGCATGACGTTGTCCGGCCCGTCGTGAGATTAGACAAATTGTGCCGGCTTTAATCTGGGTTGAGGAGTTGCTATTAATGCAACAGCTCATGACCAAACCCAAGCTTGTGCTATGGAGACATGGCTCCTCCCGCAACTACCTTCAAACCATTGACATCACCCTCGCCACGACCTCCTCTCCTATTACTTAGTTCGACTAAGGATGAAGAAGGGATCATTTTGCAATCTTGCGCCATCCCTTTCGAAGGAGTCGGTATTTGGCTGGAGAGTCCTAAGTTTCCCTAATGGGTTGCCATGTAGATCCGATTATGATTATAGGTCGTATATTTGATTAGGTCCAGTTTAAGGTGATCAATCATTTCATAAAAATCATATAATATAAGCCAGAACAACAGATAGAATTATAGCATTACTCATAATCAAGCACATACACACAACCAACTATCTAACAAGCACAACCAAGCATAATCTCAAGCCTCCAAAATACAGCAAGGTATTAATCCCAACTTACCTCGACTCTTTGCTCACTCACTCGAGGTCTGACTTGCTTAGGCGATCGTCGATCATCCCTATAACACAAACGTGGTTTCAGTTTTTCATATAATTATTATATGTTTGTTTTATCCTATAACGCTTATTGTTATATTTTGTTTAGGGTTTAATATACCTAATTATCGAGGTCTTAAGTCTTTTACAATTATTCTAGGTTTGGGGTTAGGTTCGAGTTTGGTTTTCGCATCAATTTATAAATTAGGTTTTAGTTCGATTTCTCAGTATTATTTTATACTCGAACCCTAAAAATTCGTTTTAACTCATAATGTGAAATTAATCACATTACTTCCCGATCTCCTAAATACCATCATTATCTCTAATTAGTATTTTATTTCACCTGGTATATTAAATCCTTATTAGTATACTGAATTTACTCTTGATGTAAGAAATTTTTACATGTTTCATATAATTACATAAATTCAACTTTCCTATCAGATTTATTGTATATTTTTATTATTATCATAATATCAATTTTTATTCTAATATTTTCTATTTATTATATTTCTAATAATTATGTATTATGTATTATCACCTATTATGTATATAATACACATCTAATATTTCTAATACTCTAATTACCATCTCCCAACATCAATTATCATTTCAAAATGTCTAAATTCATCCTAAATCAGATTTTACTCTTAATTATCCTAATTTAGAAAATTAACTTAAAATTTACTATTTTTCCCTATTACTTATTTACTACATAATTAACCTAATAATTACATCTAACACCCTAAATACTACAAGTATCATACTTCATCAGATTTCAACATCCTAAAACATATAGTTATTCACTAAATCAGTAATTAACTATTTAATTACTTAATTAACCCTAAATTACCCATTTTATGTCTCATTTTAAGGCCTAAAAATTATTTAAAATTTTCGAAAATTAATTTTTGAACGGACTTCATAACACTATTCTATATCATCCAAGTAGTCTACAAAAAAATTTTGGATTCAAAACTACACTCTTAAGGTCATTTATTTCTAAACCGAAATATACTCGGTTTTGCGTGATTTCTTAAGGACCATATATCACGGGGCATATTTTCATCAAAATAATATTTTTTCTAAAAACTAAATACAAAAATATTTCAGAATAACAAGTTTCATAATTTTCTAAGAATATTTACTATTTTTACAAAATTACACAAATCAGGCTAGAAATTGAACTCACGATTTGGATGGCTCTGACCACCATCTATAGCCATGGGTGTGTTGACCCACCTGGACGCTGCCACCACCATGTGGTGGTGGCCGCCGTCTACTCTCAACTGCTCGTCGGATCTAGGTTCTCCTTTATGGCCCTAACTACATAGTTTTCCTTTCCTTTTTTTTATCTCTTTGGTTTTTCTCTTGAATTTTCAAAGTTCTCTATTTTTCTTACTCTCTAAACTGCCCAAATGAGCTTCTGAAAAATTTGGAATATTTATAGAGTTTTGTGGTAATTAATGTGTATTAAATTGGACAAGACATTGTCCAAATTCCTTAATTTTTGGCTTTTGTGTTGCTCTAATTTAATTGGCTGATTTTTTTCTTATTTTCCCTAGCTTCCATGACCCAATTTTGGATCATTCCATATTTTTTTATATTTTCCTTGATTTTTTCTTAATTAATTATGAATTTTTTTAATTATTTCTTATTATTTTAGTACATTTCATGTATTTTAAGTAATTATGCGTATTTGTACATACATGTAAATTCATATATAATACAAATAAATATTCCTAAATATTATTTAGGTCATTTTATGATTTTTAATATACATATAATTTATCTCTAGCAATTCGTTAATTATTGAAATGTATTTTACGTATTTTCGATAAATAACGAGTTATATACTTAAAATTTAAAATTTTTATATTCTTTTATTTTATTGCTTATTTTCTTAAATTCAAATTTACGGGATCATTTTATTAATATTTTTAGTTTTACTTATAATTTATGCTCGATCGGATCTTTCAACCTATCGAACCCTTGAGTGACTGGTTGTGAGGTTTACATATACCACTTGCTAGCATAAGCCATAAAATAACTCTCATGCTCTAGTCTTAGAGACAAAGCAAGTGAAAAACACTTTCGAAAAAGATAAACAAGAATAAGAAAATGTGCACAACTTCTTTAACTACAAATTTGAGATTTTAGGTAAACGACAAGATTTATATAAGAAAATATGATACTTTGCTCTATGAACTTTTATGATGGATCAAATCACTATAGGAGTTGATATAATAAGATATTCAATAATTAAATCATGGAACAAATTAGTCTCATTAAAAAGTGGACTAATCATAAAATTTTTTCTTTTTTCTTGAGAACATTAACAAAGACAATACAAAATGATGCTTATTGACGAGAGAACCTTACGATATGATACCTCCTTTGAATTTAGAATTTAGTTTTGGCAGTCTCCTTTACCGTAATAATCGTATTGCAAATAATGCAGTTTGCTTTGAAAATTTTCGCATAAGACCAAATTCAAAGGATTCTGTAACCTGCCATGTAATAACGAGTAGCAAATGTCAACGAGCAAACGATGTCGGAGATACTAAGAAGATTTGGATTTGTGCGCAGGACTTTGATTCTGAGTGGAGCGAATCTATAAAAATATGGTTTTATCACACGTCTTCTCAACATCGATTCGAATCATGAATAGGATATCAGAAACGTTACTTCATGTAAACATAGGAGGATCGACCAGTTTGTCGTATTTGAACTGTGTAACCTTCGTTGCGAATCAAAATAAGCCACCCTTCTCGACGTCAAGTATTCACAAGACCTGTATTATCACCACCAACAAAAGGCTGATCTCAGCCAGATGCTTCGTTGCAGTCTTGTCATCGTCAACATATTTGACCTCTTCACCTCCTCTTACATATGCGCATACGGACGCGGGTGCAGTTCAGACAAGCCAATCCTCGCGAGGATGATGATTAACCATTGGAAAATTTGTACTGTCCTTGAAAAAGGAAAAATCTATTGCAGGTTTATCAACTTTGTAAGGATGGAATGGTGTGATTATTCATCATATACCAATTTATTCCCGTATTTACTTTGAATAATATCTATTATACGCATATTTATTAAAATCGTAATTTTGTTTATATGATTTTACAAAATTTATTATTTTAGAATGGTTTTTTGAGTTAACTCAAATATAAAATTTATTCTTATAAAAACTTACATCTTTAATGGATTTTGTATAACAAACTTGTAAAAATTTATATTTTTAATCAAGTTTATTAATTCAACATATACAAGTTTAATGAGCAAAATATAGAAAAATATAACTAGATTTTTACTTACTCATTGACTATTAAGGTATTAAATTATCTTTCCTATCTTATTTCAAAATTTTCTCTCTTTCTCTTTCTCCTAGTCCCTTTTTTAACATTCATAAATTTCATTTGAGTTCGAACTTCAATAAAATAGTTTATAAGGAAAGCTATACATTTATGTTTATATCATTAATAATTCAAAATAAGTTGAAATATTTAGTCATCTTCAATTTATCGTTTTTTAAAACAAAATAATAATAAAAAAATCTTTGACTTTGCCTATTAATGTTTTATAAATGTTGGATTATAGATTTTTTTTTTTAATGAAAAAAGAACTCAATTACTTCGTTTTTTTTTATTTCAATTGCGTATTTCGAGCTTTATTTTTAATATAACTACTATAAATACATCTATAATTTTTTTAAAAGTATTGTACATAGATAGTATAAACTTACGTTTTTACGTTTCAATTTTACGTTTTGATTTTACATACCCTATAATGATTTTAGATAGAATCGCAAATTTAATAACCTTGATTATACTGAATTCCTATTATTGTTTTATTTGTTGGAAAAATGGTTATTTTATGGAATTAATATTACTGAAAAACGAAAAATTGCAATTCTTTTGTAAGACTAAGGGGATTAACTGTTCCTTAATTTTTTACTACGTATTTTCATATCTATTTATGAAATCTCAAAATAACTATAAGGAAAGGTTATTAGTTCTCTATTATATTCTTATAGAATCGCATTCTCATTCCCACCTTATCTCATTCCACAAACCAAATGTTGATAAAAAATTTTTCAATAGAACTAACATGTTTTGTAAATAAATTAATAGTATATAAGCATTAATAAATTTTCAATACCTAAAAACATGAATACTAATTTTTATAAAAACCACTCGCTATCATTAGTATGCATCTAAATATTATTGGTGTTTGTTTATAATATCATCAAATATATAGCGTATTAGTATCCATGAATATTTCTTTAACTTAGATGGTTGGACTTGTGACAAATGTTTCAAACTCCTTTGTTATGTGTTTATTACCTATCACATATTGTGGTGTTTGTAGATATTAGAGAAATATTTTTCTAATTATTGAGAAAACCTATGATTGTGCAAAATTTTGGTAAAGTTCATGACCATGACCTATTGGATTTTGGAACTTGTTGAATCCATCTCATTGGGTAGGTTAGATGTCACAAGGTAAATTATGGTTACAAATTTCAAAAAATTTCTCCCACATGACGAGGTTTAGATCGTAGCTTGTTACATTAAAATTCGTGGGAACCTTATATCATAGTAGTTCAAACTATAAGCACCTAAAAGTTCAATCTTAAATTATATCCCAGTGGCCTTATTAACGATGACTGATTCAATCCAAATTTATAACCCATAATTCTTTTTCTCATGTTATAGTTTGATAGTCAAATGAACAAAAGATTAAAAATCTATCTCACACACTTAACTCAATTTGCAGCAAGGTTTAAGCTTATCAGGCTTTTATCGAAAAAAGAAAAAGATATTCCTTTATGCATAGAGATTACAACCTTTGTATCCTGTAGTATGAAATGACACAACTTTGCCCATTCATAATAGGGTTTTCCTAGATTTTAATGGACTAGAATTCTTTCAAAGTCACACCTCATTTCATATGTGTCTACATATATATATTGTTTAAAACTATATCAATATTATTGAAATTACTTTCCTCACGATGTTCATAACGATTTATAATTAGTATATTAATCATGATAACATTTTTAATAAACTTATTACTTTTATAAATATGAGTATTTATTTCAAATCAATATGCATGTATAATATGGGCTTTTATCTAGTTACATTATTGATATCCAAATATCATCTCATGATAATCCCTTCGTGTGAATGTGCTTTTCTTTTCTTTAAGAAATGATTGTGTCGAGTTGAATTTTGGGTGTTCCCATCTTTACTATTAGTGGTTGATGAGAGCTATATAGGTGCCATTATATATAATACATACAGATACGAAATGCTAAATAGCTGCTAGCTAGCTCTTCCATTTTCACGACTAAAAGCGAAGGAATAATGAAACGTTTGTGCCGGTGCCGGCTTTTGAGTGATTCTTTGGACAGCTATAATGTTGTGTTTCTTGTGTTTGTGTTACTTTTGTTGCTCTTTTCTTCTTATTTTCATTATGAATGCATCTGCTGCTTTTTTTTTTTTTTTAATAATGAATGTGTACATCTGTTGCAATCTTTGGAGGAGTTATCTTCTGAGGAGCTAATGAAATGATGGTTGTACAGATTTTCGTATCCATGGGTCTAAAAGGTCAAAACGACATACGAGCCTCTGGTTTCTGATCAGCTCGCATATGCCCGCGGAAGGCCGGCATGGGCTATTAATGTAGGCATTTTGGCGGCTTTTATGATAATTGTTAAGATTTTAACTTCTGGTTAAAACATTGTACCACCATCAAATTTATAGAAAGATTGATATCACATATACGGTCCTTAAAAAAATAAATGTTTAAAAAAATTTTCTTCTATATGTTTCTAAATCGATCTTTTATATTATTCTATAATTTTATAGTTATTTTTTAAAATGAATTCATCAATCCATTCATACCTTATTAGAAGATAGCATTGAAAATAAGTAAAGAAAATGGTCTAATCAGAAGATCAATAAGCCTAAAGCAAAATGGCAAGTGTATGTTTATGTCAAAGATTGGTAGGTATTGCGTTTATGAAGCAATTTCCCAATGTTGATATTTTACATGTATTGCACATAGAAATGAAAGAATTCGGGTTCTTATAATTTTGAAATTTTAAAGGGAAATGTCTTTACAATTTACCTCAAATTGTTCTTGCCCATGCTCTAATGGTTGTAATCAATTTAAAAAAAAAAACGAGGAAATAATTTTTGTTAATATCTAATTTTCAATTATAATAGACACATAGCCCAAGACCTAGCAATTTGCTACGTTCTCACACCTCAACATGTATGTGTTAAGACTCAAAACTACAAATCCATGATAAAGATAATATAACATATTTCACTTTCTCATAAGATCAATGTTGTTAGCAATAATTTACATCTCTTTAATTCATAATAACTAGACAAGAATCACCTAAACTTATACTACCCTAAATATGACTATATTTTAATTTCTCAAATGCATTATGTGAGACACAAGTCTTTGACTAACTATTAAGGACTTGGAAAAAAAAAAAAAATGACTTGCGAAGTAAAGAAATAAAGTGGTTGTGAGTAGCATGAGTTACAAGTACTATTACGTAAAGTAATTGTAGTTGCTCAAAGTCAATAGATTAGGGGATCCAAAAAATATTCTCAAAATCAAATGAATTTTTAATATAGGATCACAAAAGTTATAAGAAAGACTTTGGGAAAGTTTATTTGGCAAAATAAAAAATATATAATATTTAATTCAATGAAAGTGTAATTTTATTGGCATTGTTTATTTTTATTGGAAATGTGTGAATTGGGTTTCGGTAAGTGACAAATCCTTAGAGATAAATTATTTAGGCAAGGAAGTAAATAAAGACATGAAATAATGTTTTAAAAGTATGTATACATATTAAATATACTTGGAGTATAATGTATGCCCTAATAATTAACTAAAATTTATGATACATAACACATACAACTTCTAAGCATAACATAATAAGTAAAGGAAAAAAATAATAAACATAATTGGAGGTAGCTTAGTTAAGAAGTCAAGGGCATGTTAAGTAGCAAGATGAAAGTTGGAAATTATAGTGTTGAGGTGAGGACAAATTATAGATGATTTAAGAAGTATTTTACGCATATTAGAATGTGAGTCAATATGTTAAGTAGGTGAAAATATGGAATAATTTAATACATAGAACTTAGGTTAGAAGTTGATGTAGGGAGCCTGCTAATTTCTAGATATGTATATGTGTTTTTACAATAATTCGTTATGTTCTTTACACTTATTTAGCTATATAGTTAACTTAAATGATATGTTAATAATACTATAATTGGGCGTTCAACATGTATTTTATTAAAAATCTTTTATTTAAGAATCAGAAGAGTGGTAAGGAAATGGGATAAAATAATATCTGTATAATGTTGAGGAGGTCATAAACTCTCCTAGAAAGTATGCTAGAGAGATTTTGTATATAGAGGGTAAGTTAGAAATTGAGTCAAAAAGTATATGGAACCAAAATTCTCTTAAAAAGAATAACACCAAGACTTGGACCTTAAAGTATAAGTAAATTAATAACCTTACTTATACTTAACCTATATTGATTTGAGTGCTCAACACATTTTGTTTAAGTAAAGCAGAATTATGAAGTGCTTTGAATGCAATAGTAAGCTTTAAGAATTTACTAAGTAGCCTCGATAAGTGGATTGCCTATGTTCTAGAGTAGATTTTATCTACTCTTAACTTATTTAACTATGGTAAATGTAATTGATCTTATGTGCATGAATGTGACATGATTGATTAATGAGTTATGAAATGCCTTTTGAACTCTTTTGTTATATTTTGTTGGATGAGTCATGCTTGGCTATTGATTGTAATGGCTTTAGATGTGCTATTGTTAGTATGATTGATGATGTAGATTTATATAAAACTTGAACAAGAAACTAAGTGTTAGCTAATAACCCTACCTCCTAAGTGTTCATTTAAGTGAACTTGATATCAAAGTTTTAGAGATGAAAACATAAATGACATTAAGTGAAAGCTTAGCAAATAAATTGATGAATAAGCTTACTTGTATTGTTAATAGTAGCTTGATCTTCCTTGGTATGCAAAAAATGCATTCATAGCATGGCACGAAATAGACCTACGAGTTAAGTTTTCTAAAATTGGGATTTCACTTGGTTAAGTTTTCTTATGTTGAAAACCAAGTTTTTAGTTAAGCAAACAATTTAGTTTCTAGGAACTTGTTTTTGTAATGCAAATATCTTGGTTTACAAAACTAGTTTTCAAGCATATAGAATTGCATAGCTTAGGCTAGGTAGAATTTGATAAGCTCTATTCTAGGTTCCAAAATTAGATAATTCAGATGCCTAGTAATATCGACTACCTAGATGTTTAGGACTAGGGCTGGACTAGGATATCGGTACTAATGCTTGTCAAATGCATTAGCATGCATGTGGTTGTTGCATTTGCATTTCTTAGTTAGTCTAAAAGTATCCCAATTCAATTGATGAATTGCTTCTATGTTTGTGATATGATTCTATTGGTATTGTTATCTATCTATCCACACTTGCTCAACTTACAGTAAGTTAAGGGGATAAGTTTTCTTATCCTCTAATTCTGAAAAAAAGTAAGTCAAGATCTCACATAGCAAGGAGACTTTATCTTACATAACAGGGTATAACTTTCTTCAAGAGACAAATAGTTAGAAACTTAGATTCAAGCACTAGGGAGGAGCTCTATAGCAAAATTGCAAGTTATGTTGCAAATGCCTGAACAGGAGATTATAAAGTGATGTGTAGATCTTTTGATGAAATTATATAATATAAAGATATCTTAACGAGTGCTATGTATTGTACTAGATTCTACAGTTATGATACTCTAAGTATAGCCTATTGATGCAAAGCTTTCTGTAGCTATTTGTTATATTGAATAAGAAGAGTGTTAGAAGTATGAGTTCCATGTTGTTGTGTCATAGGTAGATTACAGGTTTTTCCTTATCCCTAACTCAAGGATGATAGTAATGAACTATCTTTAGGCATCAAAAGTTAAGAAAAAATTTTAAGCAAACACCTACAAACTAGAACATTGCATACTATCATTGATCGAAAACTCTAAGTCCATAGTTAAAATGCATAAACATTTGCTATACTTGAAAAAAACCCTAGTGCATAATCACCACAAGCAAATGTGAATGCCACATAAATGGACATATATGTATATGTAAAATATCTAGTGCATAAACAACACTTTATTATCTTATGCTTAGGTATCTTAACATAAGATAGTCTTGGCATTCCAAGACTAGAGGTAACTCATGATCCTGTAGTATACATATATAATAATACATATATACAATTGTAGGTCCCTAACAACCATGAGCTCATAAGTCAATCTAAATTTATCTAGATTATTTTAGTACGTGATTTCACTTAAAATAGTGTCATACATTGATTGTCGGGATGTCACCTTAAGATCATTCTAGTCTCTTAAGCCTAGCCAAGTATAATTAGCATAACGTTCATAAGTTGGATATTTATAAGTTTGTTTGTTGCTATCCTAACTCATACACTTGTTATGTGTGGAGTAGATAGCCCATCTCACATGTACAACACTTAGACTCTTCGAGGCCTTTAAACAAAAACTAAGTTAGCCTTCCCACTAAGTACAAAAGAATTTCTAAAAAGAGAAAGAAAGTATTTTTAGAGAGAAAAGCTCTGGAACTCAAATGATGCTTACTCAAAATGACTAATGAATACAATTATGTAAAATGAACGGCATAGATTAATTTAATCTAATGGTCTACACTACATTTACAATTCCATTGTTACTTATCATCTACTTACTAAGATACAAAGATCTAAGGCATTTTGGGACCTTTCGAAAACTTTCGCCTTCTATAAGCCTATATGGACTTAGGTTTTAGCCTTCTTCTTGCATGGCCTTTAAGGAACCTCATACATTTGAGCCTTTATTGGAGGTCTATGACGTTCTCCCCTACTCAAATCTGGTGAAGCCATCATTACTGTCTTCCAGCACTTATTAATAAATGACTCAAATTGCCAATAATTCAGTTACTTCCTAACTATTCTCACTTTTGAGCAATTTCTTCAACTTAATTAAGTACTTGACACAATTAGGATAGGTCTTGCTTAATTATTATCCGGTCTCTCACTTCTTTTTCGTCCTCCTTGTCATGAGAATTCCATATTCATATTTGCTCTGAATCTCCCTCATCTTCATAATATGGCTTTAACATGCTAAGATGAAATATTAGGTGAATCTTTAACCATGGTAGTAACTCCAACTTATAAGCTACCTTTCTAACTTTCTTCATCACCTAATGGGGTCCCTCATATCTCCTCATCAAGCCCTTATAAAGCACTCCCTTAGTTTATTGTGTTAAGTGCAATCAGACCATAAAGAGGTCCCTTACTAGATTGATAAGTATAAATCACTCTATATCTTTTAGGCACATTTATGCATAAATTAGTCATAATTGTGTTTATTTCTCAAGTTTTTGGTATTGAATTATGTAATTATCAATTTTAGATGATTCAAGAGCAATAAAATGGTATTTTTTCAAGATAAAGTGAAGAGGGGATGAAATTACACAAGAACTAGGAAATTTGGAGTAATCATAGGCATGATAATAGAAGATTTGAGTGCCTAGTACTTATTACTCCCTCCATCACAACCATGATCAAGGGAGTAACCCAAGGTTGAAGCTATTTTTCTACTTGTTCATCATGGTTGTGACTCTACCTTAGAAGGATGATCATGCTCTCAATCACGGTTGTAATAAGGTGGAATGTTTACGACGAGAAGATCACTTCTCGAGTCGTAGGTGTGATGGGAATGGACACAATTATTCTTCTTTAACTTTACCATATGAACTAGTGTATCGAACAGGTCTTAACACTAAGAGGTATCATAAAGCGATGTATTTCAAGTGCTTTGACGAGAAGAATATAAATGCACTACAATTTTTATCAAGACATCATCATAACCAACATCATCAAGAACTTTTCATCATATCATGTTACATCACATCAAATCATATCACCAACCCACAACATACCTATTCATCTATCTTATACCATTTTTTTGTTTTGTTCAATTGTTCTACAAGACAATAGTTAGTGTAAATCATATTCCACTCAAAATTACTTGAAAGAACCGACAAGACTTCGCTGCTTGTGTATTCGTGAGACTTCTATAGCAGAATAAAAAGAAATTTTTACTTTTTACTTACTTTATGTTTTATTTCTATTTAATTATGATTCCTATTAGTGTATGTTATTATTTTATCATTTATGAGTAGTATGTTAGACTTGCTACATCTACTTAGTATGATTGAGTACATGGAATAGTAGTTTCTTGATATTGTAATTCTTGATGAGTTAAACTTAATTAATCTAAGTACGATATAGTATACGATATTGACTTAGGCTAGATTTCAATGGAATATGTTAAGAGACAATTATATTGATTAGATCTAATTTATTGGAACACCTTACTCTTGATAGGAGAGATATTATTAGGAAAGTTGCTACATTCTTACAAAAATTGATAAATTAACATAACATTAATATAATCTGAGTTGGTTGTTAATTTAGAAGAGATTCTAGTAGATACAATTAGGATTTAAAGTAAGTAATTTCGAGAAGAATGCTTGCATACCTATAATTTCTAATAGATAACAAATATTAGGATAAAAAAAATATATTGGTAGTATTACACTAAGTAGTGAAGCAAGTCTGTATGTTAATATTGTAGTGTTAATAGGTTTTATAGTATTTATGTTGGATAAAGGTTGTTGTGGATTAGTGTAGTTTAGCTAATAAATTAGATATTTTAATTTTTTTTATCATTTGATAAATTTGGTTGCTAGATCATAGGAAGATTTATTAGTACTAGTGCTTGTATCCATTCCCAGTAGAGACAACCCTATACTCATCCATACTATAAAATGATAGTTACACTTGTTTGTTGAACTGAGTTGAGGATAGAATATAGGTTTATAAATTGTAAAACTCGAAAGCTTTATTTAGAGGCAATCATAGATGCTCAGTGTCCTTCCTTTTCTACTCAACAAATTTCTTCATCCTTTTAGCAGCTTCACAGAAATGAGCCAAAGCCAAGTCTGCTTCTTCCTACCAAGTCTGCTTCTTCCTACCAATTCTTGGCAATGTCATGCGTTGTTGGGTTGCTACCTTTATACTCTATAACAACTATATTTGGGGTAGATGGTTAAAATCCCAACACAGCCTCATAGGGGCTTTTTCCTATAGCGTCATTATATTGTGGATTGAAGGAGAGTTAAGTAATATCCAATAATGTTACCTAGTTCTTCTTATTAGAGCTCACATAATATCTTAGACACAACTCTAATAAGGAATACATCCTTTCATTTGCCTATTAGTCTATAGGTACAAATTGGTAGAGAAATTGAAGTTTGAGCCCATCATTTGAATAGTTTGGTCTAAAATCTCCTTGTAAACTGCCTATCTTTATGGCTTATAATAGATGAGGGTGTACCCATATACTTTATTCCATGTTTCATAAATAGATGAGTAGCTTCTTCGACTATGCATTGCTTTGTAGTTGGTATAAAACTCACATAATTAAAGAAGAGTTCTGCTATTACCATTATAGTTCTATATTCCTCAAACTTTGGGAGTTCATGATGAAGTCTATAGTGACACTCTCATGAGGTCTCTCAAGTATAGGAAAGAGTAATATAAGACCTACTAGGGCTCGGTTCTCTACTTTATCTTATTAACATATAGGGCATGTCTTTACATATGCTTTCACATCATTCCTTATGTCAAATCAACAATACTAATCTTTTGTCAAGGGTAGGGTCCAATGAACTCTTAGATGTCTTGTCTATGGTGAGCCATGATATTCCTTAAGAATTTTCCTCTTGAGCCTCGGACATTCTCTACCCAAAATCTTTGACTCCTTCTCTATTGGATGTTATCTACTAAAGTCTTTGCTTGAAGGTCATGATTTAGTCTCTTGTTAGTCTTTTTTGGCACGTTACCTATTGGTCTACTAGCCTTGGATGCTAAAATTGACCTCTAACTAAATACATCCACCACTAAACCTATACACTTTTTTAAACCTGGCTTGAAACCAACCTTGAACCGCTAGTTTATGAGCTAATTAGAAGGTAAATCGAGCCTGGCCCTTAAAGGGGTGAGCTTGGGCCAATTCAACTAAACTGGCAGTTCAAGGAATGGTTCCGTAGACCTTGAACCAAAGGTCATGTTTTTTTTTTTTTTTCGAATTTTCCCTAGTTAGTATAAATAATTTTTTTTCTTTTTATGAATTTCCATCAATTATTATAAATCATTTGTGGCCTCTTCATTCATTTCTTTTTTTTCTTTCCAACTAAATCTAAAACTTGATATTGATATGTTGACTATTTTTGCTCATGAATCGAATTTTCCTCAATACATAATATATGTTAGTATTATATATAGTTAAATATATATAGTATAGTATATTTATATTATATGTATAGCATATTATATATAGTTTATTATATATTCTATATAGTATATATATAATATGTTTGCATTATATATATAGTATATATGTATAGTATATTATATTTTACATCTATGTCTATGTACTTTTTTTTTTTTATTTTGAGGTTGGCTTGGCTACAAACTAGCAAGTTGAACCACCAATTCAGCTTGCCGATTTGAGGTCGCCCAACCTATCAAGTTCTCCATGTTGAATTGCTTGTGCTTCAGTGCTCGATAGTTTAATGGTTGGGTTAAGCTTACTTATTATTAGGTCAAACCAATTCATCGTTTAGAATCGGCTTTCATATAGGTCTACTAGCCACTATGTTAATGCTTTTAGGTTAATGTTCCTGCACGTAGTCCAATTTTACTAGGAAGATCTACCATCTAGATTGTTTAGTCGACATCCTCTTCTAAGTCTAGAAGTAATTAGCAGCTACATTATCGGTCTTTACCATAAACTAGTTCCTTAGCAAATAATACCTCCATACTCTAAGACAATGGACTATTGTTATCATCTCTTTTTCATGGATGATGTATCTCCTCTCCGTGTCATTTTGCTTATGACTTTCATAAGCCAAGGGATTTCTCTCCCACATAAGAACCATGCCAATAGCAAAGTCACTCATATTTGTATGTACTTCATATGACTTAGTAAAGTTGGGTGAGATTAGGACCGACTCCTCCATGACTAACCTCTTCAACTGATCAAAAGCCTCTTGGCATCTTATATCCCTATGCCATTCTCTATCCTTCTTAAGTATATTTGTTAATGGGGTTGAGATTCTAAAGTACCCATGAATGAACTTATAGTAGTAATTGGCTAATTTCAAGAACGACCTTAGCTTTATTGGCTTAGATGTTTTCTCCCATTCATAAATCGCTCGAACTTTGGCTTCGTTCATTTTGATCTTCCCTTGACCATCTAATGGCCTAAGAAAGCTACGTTTTCCTAGGCAAAGGAATACTTTTCTAGCTTCACATATAGCTAATTCCCTCTTAGAGCTAAGAAAACTTGTCTCAAGTGTTGTACATGATCCTTAATGGTCTTGTTATATACTATAATATCGTTTAAGTATACTGCTACAAATTGGTCTAAGAACGACACTATTACTTAGTTCATCAAAGTACAGAATGTAGTTAAGGCATTTGTTAACCCAAATGGCCTAATAAGAAAATCAAAAGCTGTATATCTTGTGACACAAGTCGCCTTTGGTTCATCATGTTCCATAATTTGAATTGTTGATGACCAAATCTAAAGTCTAGTTTACAGAAGTATCTTGCTCCACTTAGTTGATCAAACAAGTCAGCTATCACTAGCATAGGGTAATTGTTTTGGATCATGACCTCATTGAGGACCCTGTAGTTTATGCATAACTTAAGAACTCCTTTAATTACTATTGAAGTTCTTTTGATTCAAGACTTGACATTTGGTATGGCTATTGTTGATGGGGGCTTAATACCATGCTCAAACTCAATTACATTATCTACCTCCCTCTTAGGTGCAAGTTGTTTGGGGAGTTCTTTTAGAATCACATTGCTAAACCCCTTGAGTACCTCCTAGATCACCTCAAGTATCTCTTGTTTCTACGAGCCTCATCTTTTACTTTTGGTGGCTAGGAATATGGGCTCATTTCACTCCATTCCCTTAGATAAATGCATTCTCAAGTCTTTTCCATGATAAAGATACAATTTGAGGATGGCATAATGCAAGCTATGACCCTATTAAGAAAGTTCATACTGAACAGCAATTCATAATTTTCTAAGGGGATTACTTCAAGTATTTCTTTCCCGTTCTAGTATCTCACTTGGAAATCTACTTCTCAAGCTACCTTAGTATTAGGTATCTCTTTAGAGTTCATTGTTTTATGCCTTCCTCAACCCTTCTCTACCTTCAACCCAATTATGGCAGTTGCTTCTTTAGAAATGAAGATGTTAAAAGTGCCTGTATTAATTAAAGTGCTCATTTTATGACTTGTGACTTAGGCTTCTACATACATCAAGCCCTTCGGCTCATTGGTAAGTTTGCTCTATATAGCATTCAATAACTCTGGGGCTCTCAATTTAGTGTCATTCTAGGTTATTTCTTCTTTTTTAGCACATCATGCTGCTAACTTAGTTCAATTCAAGTACTCCTTATCCTTATGGGAGCCCGTATAAAGGATGTAAGAAAACCTTCGCTAGGAAAAATCCCTAAGACTCTTAAAGGTCTTATCTTTCCATGCTTGAGTTTAACCTTCTCTTCTTTAGTCGACCTTGGTCCTTTTAACATCTTCCCTATCTCTTATCATGCTTTGAAGAAATAGAATCATAACAATCTCACCATATAAACCATCTTAAGATAGAAGCTAACCTCATAGGCATTATGGTAGGCTTGATTCATACAAGGTATCTATAACTAAATTGCTTTAAAATAAACAATTCACATAG
Organism: Lumnitzera racemosa; assembly: GCA_024138005.1. Taxonomy (NCBI): domain Eukaryota; kingdom Viridiplantae; phylum Streptophyta; class Magnoliopsida; order Myrtales; family Combretaceae; genus Lumnitzera; species Lumnitzera racemosa. The sequence goes on from JAMXBC010000007.1 coordinate 40,582,018, forward strand.
TATTAATATTTAACATGTAGAAGTCTAAGAGCATATATTTATAACCCAGTATATTGGAGTGCGATTTACATAATTTTGTAACGTAGTTTACTTAGATATATACATATTCTTAACATTAAAATAACAAAAGATAAAACACCAAATGCTTTAAAACTCCACCTAGTCTCTAGTTTCCTATCTTTACACCTAATTTTTAACAGCCACTAACCTTAAGATAGTTATAGCATGGTATCTAATCTACACTCACAAAAAGATCTATAAGGATGTGAGTAATCAATCACTCAGTAAATAGGGATGAAGACATAAGAATATACAATAAGAACAAATAGGGCTATTAAGCAATTAATTAAATGCAATGCAATAAAACAAATGCTCAAGAAATTACAACCACTTAAATTTAGGTTTGAAGAGTTTCAGCATGAATGTAACAACTTATGACAAAAACCAAGCTTGTGCAATGAAGACATCTTTATTTCCTATGACTACTTTTGAACCAACTCCTTCAACCTTGCCACAACCTCCTCTCTCATCACTTAGTTTGACTAAGGGTGAAAAAGAAATGATTTCAACTATCTCTTTCAAAAGGGTTAGCATTTGATCAAAGAAGCCTAGTCGTTCTCTATTAGGTTGCAATGCATGTCTCGTAAAATCTTAAGTCTCATATAGTTTAGTATTGATTAACGGTGATAACTTATTCTATGCAATTCAACAAGTTACAATCAAGTAGGGCAAATCACAAAATAGTTCATTTAAGTTCGAAGACTCATAAGTATGTGCACAATCAAGAACAATCTTAAGCCTCTAAGTACTATGAAGCAGTACTCAGAAATACAATTATGTATTGATCCCAAACTTACCTAGACTCCTAATTGCTTACTCAAGTCTAGGTTGATATGTATCTCTATTATAAGTTCCTATAATATAAATAATATTTTAGTAGTTATACAAGTGTATTATGTATATTACTATTCTATATTTTGGTCCATGAATCTAAGTTTAGTGTGTTATTTTAATATATTTTAGTATATTTTGAGTACTTTAGGTAATTATGGGTATGATTTTACTTCGTAAAATTACATGTAATATAAATAGACACCTCTAAATATTACTTCATGTCATTTCAAAATTTTTAGTATCAATATAGTTTACCTTTTGTGTTAATCTCTTCATTATGTTTTGATGATAACAAAATTTGATAATATTAAAATATTTACATGTGTGTTTACCTTGATTAAATATTGTTATATATGTTTATCAGTTTCTGGGGTATATTAAACAAAGTCTTCTAAGGTCTATCAAAAGATTAGTCAAAGGAATAATCATAAGGTACAAGAATTGGAAATAGGGAATATGCTTAAAATATAAGACTCACTGATTAAGACCTTAAGAAAACCCAACTTTATTTACTTAATATATTTAGGAAATATGTTCGACATGTTCCATTAAGTAGGATTAAAATCTACAGGGAAAAGATCAAATTTTTCTTATTATAAAAATTTGTCTAAGATTGGAAAGTCTTGCTTAAATGAGCAACGAGCTTGGTTTTTTCCTGGTTTTTATAAATTAGTCTTTTTTAAATCAACTAATATTAAACCCCACCTATTTAATACTAACATTCAAATAAGGTTTAAAGAAAATCGATTCTTTTAACTTTCAAAACATTTTGGAGTCGCTACTCAATTATAGTTAGGAAAGAAAGTTAAATTATAACCAATTGAGTAAATCGATTATAATTTAGCTATTGGTCTTTCAATAAAGCCAATTTTATAAACCGTTTTAATAACTAGAAAAATGTGTCCAAGGGTAAAAGTTTTTAAACTCTTACGAGTACTATTAACTTTTCAATTTTAGACTTAACTTCTTAAAATCACCTTTTAAAAACTATCTCATGAAATAAAGTTTAATTATTAATTGGATTAAATTGAGTAAAACTACACTAAAACGCAAAAAATGGGTTATTTTGTTTTTTACCATCACCCTATAGGTACCTCTATACTTGGTACCTATGTACTTAGTATCTATGTACCTACTAGTTAAGATCAAATATAGGTAGTTTTTTTTCTATAAAAATTTATTGTGTTGGATTCATTTTCATTTTGAAAACACATTAAGTTTACATTTTTAAGTGGATTTGATTTTATTAGGAAAAATTTGAAAGGTTCTAAGTTTGGGTTTTATTTTTAGAAAGTTCTAGAAAAGGTCTTAATTTGAAAAAAGGATCATTTACTTTTTATTTTAGAAAATCGATTTTCTAAGTGGTAAGAATTTTTTTTTTATCTACTAATCCATTTATGTATTTTTATTATTATAGTATTACTTTATTTATTTATTATTTATTATATTTGATTTGATTTGATTTTATCTATTTCTTTTACGCTTTAAAAAAAACTATGTTTTTTCTTCTTTTTTTTATCTTGCCTTTTCAATTTTCTCTTTCTTTTTTATTTTTCTTTTCCTTTTTGTCATGATTACATTTACAAATACATGAAAAATAAATCTATAAATAAAAAAAAATATCGAAATACAAACTAAAAGGAGGACTTCGGATGAAGGAGGAATGAGCAGGTTTGACTAGGGCTTTTGGTTGGGTTAGACTTCTGGTCGGGTTGCATGCAAGATGAATAGTAGCCACTCTAGGACACATCTGAGGTAGATCTAAGCGCCAATTCGTCTGGGAAATCACGTTTTCATGTGATTTAGATTGGAAAATATAGCGATAAGGAAAAATTCTATAGCCAAAAGATGGTGTTTAGGTGATTTTCAAACTTAGCCGTTGGTGGTGGAAGTCGAGCAGTGATCATGGTGGTAATTAGGGTATGTAGGGATGGTTGGGGTGAGGTTTGTAAGGGTCCTAAGTTCGATCATTGTGACCATTTTGGTCGAAGAGGGTCGATGGATGGCGTTTAGGAGTGGTGGCTACCACAAGTTAGGGTTTGCAAAACTCTTATTTGGCGAAGGAGTTAAGGGTTACGGTTCACCCTCCTGATTATTTTTATAAAATTAGGTCTCCCTTAAATTGATCAATACTAAACCCTACCCATTTAATATTGACCCTCGATTAGGGTTTAAAGAAGATTATTTTTTCCAACTTGAAAAAATTTAGAGTTACCACCCAACTAGAGTCAGGAAAAGGGGTTAAGTTATAACCAATTGGGTAGATTGGTTATAACTTAGTTACGTCTATCGATTAAAAAATCAATTTGTAAAACAGCTTTTTTGAAAACTAAAGATTTAGGTCCGGGGGCTAATTTATTAAACCCTAAATGAGTACCACTTTTTAACTTTCCGAATTTAACTTCGCTTTTCAAATATACCCTTTTTAATTTCTAAAAAACATCTCATTATGATACACGTAACTAAATTGATTAATTTACATAAATATCTAAAAATGGAAAAAATAAAACCTTCCATATTTTAAGTCACCCTATACTCTCGTACGGGTGCCTATGTACCCGCTATTCGGAGTCAGAATTATATAGTTCGTTTATGAAAAACTTTAGTGAGTGGTTTGATTTTAATTTTGGAAAAATTGTCGGGTTTATGTTTTTACCCATTTAAAGTTTATTTGAGAAAAGATTATAAGGGGTCCTAAGTTGGATTTTATATTTAAAAATTCTAAATGATTTTAATTTGAAAATTGATCGATTTATTTTCATTTATTTTTAGAAAACTCAATTTTTCTAATTGTGAAAATGATTTTTGTTTACTAACCTATTTATTTATTTTTATTTTTATTATATTATTTATTTTATACTTATTCTATCTATTTCTATTAAAATAAATAAATAGACTACTTTCTTTCTTCTTCTTCTTTTTGTTTTTCTTCTCTTTCTTTTTTCTTTTTCTTTTCTTTTTCTCATTTATAACATTTATAAATAAACAAATGAATAAATAAATAAAAAAAGAAAAGAAAAACCAAGTCGGTTCAGATTGACTCGAATGACTCAGATCGGCTCACTTTAGCTTGGATCGACTTGGTTGGCTTACTTCAGCTTGAATTGGCTCACTTCGGCTTGGATTGGCTCGGTTAGCGTACTTTGGCTTGGATCGGCTCACTTTGGCTTAGATCGGCTTGGAGTTGGCTCAGTCGGCTCGACAAATCCGTAGTAGTGGTTTTCATAAAAACACCATAGGGAATGCTATCTTAGAGAGAGAAGAACCGTGCTAGAGAGAGAAAACTTCGATTTTTGCTTTTCTAAAGTGTTTCGAAGATTTTTTTACGTTTTGAAAATGAAGAGTAAACTCCTATTTATAGGTGTCATGATGGTGTTAAGGATAGAAACAATTAAATGCAATATGATTTTCTTCAAATTTTAGATTGGGCGAACCTGGACAATATGTGATGCCAAATACATAGCTACGCGTATATGAATGTGCCAGAGTATGTCGGAGTGTGTTGGAATGTGTCTACCATACCTAGAATCAAAATGTGTCTACCATACTTAGAAGTGAGTTGGCAAATGACGTGGCGATGACGTAGCCCGTGACGTAGCGATGACGTGGCGATGACATGAGAAAAGAAAATAAAAGATACATTTTGCACCTTCCATGGATTGAACCTAGGATTTCTAAGTCATATGCAATATCAAGTCTAGATGCTTATCCAGCTGAGCTATTAGTTTTTCTTTATTCATATATGTAATTAACTGCACATATAGACCAAATTAGCCTGAGTTAGATTCAAAACTAAGCCTAGACCTAACAACTTTTTTAAAACTATTAAAATTGAAATTAAAATTATATTCTATTTAAACAACCTAAAAATTTATTATTTTCTAAATACCCTATTTTATTTCTTATTTTTTTGAACTTTTCCTATTTTCCTATATTTTTATATTTTTCTAGAATTCCTATTTTTTTTTCTAAATTTCTTCATTCTTGGGGGCTTTCTTTAATTTTCTATTTTTTTAACTTTTTCTAATTTAGTACCCTATAACCTAATTTGAAAAATAAAACGGGGCAAAAATTAGGTGTCTACAGTAGGAAAGTTAACAAAAGTGCTAAACTGACTCGATGAGCTTGGGTCTAAAGTTCATGCTAGAGAGAGAGAGAGAAACGGACCAAGTAGATGGAGAAAAGGGAGTAGCAATGTGTTTGTGTGCATGGAGATGAAAAATTGGTGTTGAGGAAAGCTCTTACGAATTCTTATTTATACTTACCAAGTTTGAATCAAACTTAGCAAGCAATTTAATGGTTGAATCACCTATAGTCGTAGAGCGCAATCAATCTTTGATTTTGAAGAAAATTATGCGATTCTAGTTAATTTATAGGTTAAATGGGCCTCTAATATCCAATAGAAGCTTCAATTTTTCCTTAAAAAAGCTTGAATCTTGCTTGAATTAGTTTAAAGCTACAATCGTGGTGCTAGTTTTCTTCTCTTTTCTAGCTCAGTTTGACTTGCTTAATGTATGAATCGAGACTAGATTTTGGGTTCAATTCATGGTAAGCCACATCTAAATTGCAATTTCTCTACTAATAGGGTGAAATTGCAACATAAAGTGGCTTGAAAATGGAGTTAAAGTAAGCTAGTTGGGTAGATGTTACACTAGAAAATGATGGAAATAGGGAGAAAGAGACGGAAAGAAATTGTATTGACTAATAGCAGGCTGACTCGTATCCAATTCAGGAAAAATAAAGAAAATGGTGCTAAGTGCCTATCCTAAGGATCAAACTTAGATCTGCTTTGTATGTATATGTAGTTTTTCCATCAAGTTATTGGGCTGTACCTTATCCACATATGTAATCAACTTGTATATATGAACTAAGCTGGCTTAGGCTAGGTTTAAATTTAAGCCTAAATTTAAAAATTCCTCTTTATTAAAATAAAAACTATATTATTATTATTATTCCTGTGCTTTTTTTTTTCCTAATTTTTTCATTTTTTGTATTTTTTCTAAATTTGTTAATTTTATTATTATTTATTATTTTTTTCTTTATAAATTAGAACATTTTACCTTATCCTAAAAGAAAAATCTATAAATAAATAAGAGTAGGGGGCAAAAATAGTGTCTATAATTACTTCTCTTTGTAGTGATATTTGAGTAAGACTTTACCATAAAGATAAAATAGACATTATTTTTACCCTAAAGGTAGAATTTGTTCTAAGAAGTGCTACAATTAGCCAGCTATTTTAGGCTTGATCCACTGGGGATTTGATAAAAAGTGAAAGAGAGAGGAGGTGCTCTAAGAGTTAGCCAAGACACTTTAGAAAGATTTAACACCTTAAGAGTTGACTAGAAATATTGGTTTGAAAAAAAATAGCCATACCCTTTTGAGCTAATTAACCTAGGTAAGGGTACCTCTAAGGGATTAGGAAACCTGAATTTGAATCAATTGGTCATGCTACTTCGAGCTAACTAACCTAGCCAGGACCATCTTTAGGAGACTAGAAACCGTTAATTAGAATCAATTTAGAAAACCTAATGTGTTACTTTGAGCTAACTAACCTAAGCAGGAGTGTCTTTAAGGGACTAGCAACCCTCAATTGTAAATCAATTTTTGAAAACCTGATCGTACTCTTCTAAGCTCACTAACTAAGGCGAGAGCATCTCTAAGAGACTAGTAACCCTAAATTGGAATCAATTTTTGAAAACTTGGTTATGTTCTTTTGAGTTAACTAACTTAGGCGAGAGCGTCTTTAAGGGACTAGCAACCCTAAAAATTGGAATCAATTTTTGAAAACTTGATCGTGCTCTTTTGAGCTAACTAACCTAGGTAAGAGCATCTTTAGGGGATTAGCAACCTTAAATGGAATTGATTTTGAAAACTTAGTTATGCTGCTTTGAGCTAACTAACCTAGGTAGGAGCATTTCTAGGGGATTAACAATCTTAAATGGGATTAGATTTTGAAAACTTGGTTGTGTTGCTTTGAGCTAATTAACTTAGGCAAACGGGTAAAGTGTTCCTTGAGTTGGCTAAAAGGAATTGATGAAGATTAGTACCCATGAGCTCGTTAGGGGGGATTAGTGATGAAAGGAAGTATCCTATGGGCTCACTATGACAAATTGGTTAAGAAAAGTGCCCTATAGGCTCATTAAAAGAAATTAACGAAGAGAAGTACCCTATGGGCTTACTATAAGAAATTGGTGAAGAGAAGTGCCTTATGGGCTCACTAAAAGAATTGAAAAGAGACTGAGTCAAGATAGCACCTTCAAAGCCTGGCTAAGTATTGAAAAATAGTGCAGAAGGCAAGTGCCTTATAGGCCACCTCAAAAGATTATTAGGAAAAAGAACTATAAATGCAATGTTGAAAAACCATTGTACTAGCATTGTATAGAAGTACCTACTTAACCTTGTCGATAGTACCTAAATTGCCAAACCTTTCTTTGAAAAGTCCTATTAAAACCAGCTAACTCATTCTTTGAAATGGGCTTAACTCCAAACTCCTATCGGATCTTATCATCGAGCCTCTAAGGCTTTGCTGATCTTTTAGAGAGATTAACCCAATACAAAATGCCCTCTACTTGCTCTTCAATTGATTTGTCTTGATTAGTAAATATTTGTTGTTGGCTGATTGCCCATTCGGGTCTTGTCTATCCCTGAAAAATAGTTAATAAAACTCCCCATTGAGGGGGATCAATCTGTAATAAGGCATTTTAAAGGGTTTTGTTAATTACTAATGTTTTATATCTGATGTTTCAACTTCTCTTATATTTTTAGTTTATGGGTTCAATTAAATGGAATAAGGGAACTAAACCTTTTGATGGAGCAAGAGAAAGGGATGGTGATGATTCTAAAGTCAACAATTGCCAAGGATACCAACTTTGCTTATAGAGAATGAAAATTAAACCACAATAACATTCAAAATAGTTGGCATTTTCATTTTTAGAGAAAAAATTTCGATTGACTTTTTGCGAGTAGTATAACTTTATAATGTTAGCATTGACAGGGTCTCTCAATTCTGAACTATCTATTTAAGACAAAATTAAAGCCCCTCCTAGTAATACTCGCTTTACGACACAAGGGCCTCCGTAATTGAGAGCAAATTTTCCTCTAGAGTCATGTGCATTAGGGAAAGCCTTTCTTAATGCCATATCACACTAAAAGCTCAAGCCATTCTTTATTGGTAACATTAATTATGACATAAGGCTATCAGTCTTCTCTCATCAATCAGATTCAGCTGCTTGGTGCATTTCTCTATCTAATCAGCTTTATCTAACTGGGTTTCTAATAATACTCTAAGAGACAGGATCCCCACCTTTACTGGTAACATTGCTTTAGTGCTGAAAACCAAAAAGTAAGGTATAACCTTAGTCAACATTCTGATGGAAGTTTAGTAGGCCCTAAGTGTAAATGGCAAAGTCCTTATATGTGATAGCTATTTTTTTTTTTTTATAATTCTTTCGAGGTTTTTATTAGCAGCTTCAATGACTCCATTCATTAGGGGTCGACAAGGCACGGAGTTTCTATGAATGGTCATGAACTACTAACATAACTCTGACATAAGCTTAATGTTGAGATTAGTGTCATTGTTAGTGATGACTATTTCCAGAGTCCTGTATAGAGCCAATATATCTCTTTTGATGAACTTAACTACGAAATGCTTGAATAGGATGAGGCCTTAACCTACTTATTAAAGTAGTTAATAGCAACCACTATTAAGTGATGCTCATTAGATGCTTTTGGAGTAATCAAGCCGATGATATCTATTTCCCACATTAAAAAAGGCTATGGCACTGAGAGTGTGTATAATTCTTAACGCGAGGCATTTATCTTATTTGCATAAACTTAGCATAAGTAACAGTGCCTCACGTATTGATGCAATTGCATTCCATTGTTTACTAGTAATATTTGAGCCTCATAATTTCTTTAGCGAGCATGTAACCATTTATATGAGGGCTACATACTCCTTTGTGTACTTCTTTAATCAAAATCTTAGCTTCTTTGTTGTCTACATACCTTAAGAGAATACTGTCATAAGATCTTTGGTACAAGGTAAACTCGTTTACTAAGAATTGGGTAGCCAATCTCCTGATCATCCTTCTGTCCTTTTTCTCGGCCTCTTTAGGGTATGTGCCTTATTATTGGAATATTTTAATATCATGGTACCAAGGCTTTTTGCCATTTGTACTTTCAATTGCTAGATAGAAGGTAAGCTTGTTTTCAATTTCAATAGTGGGGGGCTGAATCTTAATGCCATAAGATATCTAGACCAAAAATGCTAAAGTGGCTAAGGCATTGGCAAATTGATTTTGAGTCATCGGTACGTAATTGAAAGTGATTTCTTTAAATTTCTCCATCAATTCAATCAAGTACTGGTCATAAGGTATTAGTTTAGAATCTTTTGTGTTGTATTCTCCTCGAGCTTAGTCGATAATGAGTGAAGAATCCCCGTACACTTCCAATTCTTGAATATGTTTATCTAGGGCCATTTTGAGTCCCATGATGTATGCTTTGTACCTAGCAATATTATTGGTGTATAGGAAAATGAGCCTTAAGCTATAGGGTGCTATATACCTTCAAGGGATATCAGTATTGCCCCAATTCCACGCTTGGACATTCTAGCTACCTCATTGAAGAACATCTTCCATTTCAGTGGTTCACTATCTTTTCCTTTATCGAAACATTCTTCAGTTGCTAAGATATCTTCATCGAGAATATTGGCTTATACCTCTTGGGGGTGTCATTAGAGGGATTTTCTGCTAACTAATTTGCTAGAGCTTGCCCCTTAAATAAATTTCGATTCATGAACATAATGTTAAACTTTTGTAGCAACATTTGCTATTTTGAGATTCTGTCGATTAGGATCAGTTTATCTACCAAGTACTTCAGGGGATCATATTGAGTCGACAATTCAACCTAGTAATAGAATGTGTATTGTATGAGCCAATACATTACCTAAACCAAAGCATAGTAGGTTCTTTCAATTTTCGAATACTTATATTCTCCTTTGGTTAAATTCTTACTTAAGTAATATATAGCCCATTCTTTTCCTTCCTTATCCTTCTAGTCGAACATATATCCCATGGATTCTGGTAAAATTGTAAGGTATAAAAATAAAGGTTTCCCAAATTTATAAGCTACCAAAATTAGAGGGTTCATGAGGTACTCCTTAATTGTTGTGAAGGCTTGCTCGCATTCTTCGTCCCAATTTATTGTGGCGTTCTTTTTTTATAACTTAAACAAGGGATGACATTTACCTGTAAGTTGAGATATGAACTGAGCTATGTAGTTTAAATGGCCCAACAAGCCTCTAATTTCTTTAAGTGTACATAGAGGTTGTAAGTAGACTATTGCTTTTACTCTTTCAAGGTCCACTTCAATGCTCCTTTAGCTGATTATGAAACCCATTAATTTCCCTAAAGTTACTCTGAAGGTATATTTCTCTAGGTTCAACTTCAATTGGAATTTCCTCAACCTATCAAACAATTTCCTCAAGTTATCCACATGACTTTCTCCTTCTTTGGACCTTGCAATCATATCATCAACATATACTTCAACTTCTTTGTGCATCATGTCGTAAAAGATTGCAACCATGGCTCTTTGATAAGTTGCCCTTATGTTTTTGAGTCCATAAGGCATTACTTTATAGCAAAATGTGCCCTAAGTTAGGATGAATGTTATCTTAGCTTTATCTTCTTCGGACATTCGGATATGATTATATTTAGAGAACCCATCCATGAAGGAGAAAAGATGGTTCCCAACTGTATTATCGACCAAGACATCAATATGGGGCAAGGGGAAATTATCTTCAGGGGTTTCTTGATGGAGGTCTTGAAAATCTACGCACATTCTAATTTTTCCATTCTTCTTCATTACTAGCACAATATTGGTTACCTACTTAGGATAATTAGATACCTTAATGAAATTGACCTTTAGCAAATTTTGACTTCTTCCTTACTTTTTAACAAGACATCCAGTCAGAACCTTCTTAGCTTCTGCTTCTTAGGTTTGATATCTTCCCTTATGGGTAAGTAATGAACCATGATTGATGGATCTAATTTGGGCATATCTTCATAAGACCATGCAAATACATCTTGGTATTCAAATAGTAGTGCGGTCATTTCTACCTTCTATTCTTCTTTTAAGTTCCCTCCAATTTTCAATGTTTTAAGGTTGTCATCAGTCCTAACATGAATTGTCTCAATTGGCTCGTCAATAGAAATTCTACTCATTTAATGTCTTTGCCAACTTTCTTGCATGTCACTGTAGTCATTGACGTCACTCTTGACGAATAACCTACTAAGGCTAGAGGTGATATCAATATTTTCATCATTTATCTATGCTAGGTATCCATGGATGTTATTCAAAGCATTAGATCTGGGTAATGTGAAGAGAAGAGTGCAAGTAACGAAGGAGTGAAAAGAAAGAAGACCAATTCTTATTAAGTTAGAAAAAATTCTTTCAAGTATAATATTGTAGAACAAAGGTAATTATCACAAAACTCTGTAAAATACTAAACCGTGATTTATCCTTTACCCTAGAGAAGACTTATTGCTATACATAGGGATAAAGAACCAATTATTTTGGTGTTAGGACTTGTAGGATGGGCTAGCTATTTTATTCCTGTCGGAGGTATCCTCTTTGGTAGGCTTTAAAGTTTGGACATCAATTGAGATGAAAGTTTCAAACAACGGTGGGAAGGTCATTGGGATGTGATGCAATCTATCACTTCTTTTGCCTTTCGCTTACATATTTTGCATCTCATCCATTGGAGTTGGTATGTAACCATGCCTATAGGAACCAACCTGGCCTTCTTTGAATTTTGACCTCTCATCTTTCTTTCAATTGGTAATCATACACACTTCTTGAAACATTTGGGGCCCAAAGTCACCATACTCCTCAATACCAATGTATGGTATGGCCGTCTCCTTATATATTTCGTAATCATAGTCACTTAAAATCATGATGACTTGGCCATTTGAGATGAACTCAAACTTTTGGTTCAAGCTTGAAGGTATGGCCCCTATTGAATTTGTCCAAGGTTTGCTTAATAGTAAGTTGAAGGTCCTTGGGATGTCTAGTATTTGGAATTGGATGTTGACAATCTATGGGCCAATGTCAACTAGCAAGACAATCTCCCTAATAATTTCTCTCCTGGATCCATTAAAAGCCTTGATTGTTGTCAAACATGGCTTGATTGCCATCGTATCAATGCCCAATAGATATAGGGTAGCAAGAGGGCAGACATTCAATGATGATCTATTGTCAATGAGGACTCTTACTATAATAATGTTGTTCACTCTTACTATTATGAAGAGAGGTTTGGTGTGTTGATTACCTTCTTCACCCAATTCCTCAGTGTAGAAAGAAATCTGATCTATGGTGATGATGGAGTTGGTGATACACCCCATTTGTTCGGCTGGTATTTCACAAAGGACTTTAACCTCCCTTAAAGTTTGAATATAGCTTCCCAATGTGGTTTTGATGCCATTAACAAACCCATGAGTGATATCTATGCTAAAGTGTTCATGAGTTGATCCATTATTTTGTACTCACTTGATTTAATCATTTTAGTAAAGGTAAACAACCCTTCTTCACATTCAGTTGGTTCATTGCTTGACCTTTCTAGCACATCCTTCTTTTTCAAGTCTTCTTTTAGGCCATAAATTCTACCAGAGCAAGTAATCCCTCTCACAAGTAAGCTTGATTGCCCTTGATTTACTACTTGGTTCAGGGGCTAAAGGCACATGGAAGGTATACCTTTTGGTCTTTGGCATTTACTTCTCCTCTTATTTATAGAATTTATAGACCATGGGCTCTCAGTTGTAATCGATCATGTTGACGGTGAGATCTGAGTCATCAAATATCTTGTTGATGATGGGCTTGTGATTAGGTAAGGGATTTTTGTTGACGTTTGGAGTTGGAGCCTCCACATAGTCTAGTTGGACTATGCCTTCGTTGATTAAGTCTTGAATCTTATGTTTTAATCTCCAGCATGAGTTTATTAAATGGCCCACTTGCCCGAGATGATATTGACACCATGCATTGGGATAAAAAACTCTTGGCCTATACCTTTCATTAGGAGGCTCAAAATGGAGTAGATTATCTTTTCTTAGTTTTTTAAGTATATAACTAAGAGGAACGAGTATTTTGGTGAAATACCTTAGGGCCTTATTGACTTGTGATTAGCTCCTAAATTGTTGCTAAGTTGGTAGAGGATTTTCCCTAAAAGAGACCCAAGCATTAGGCTTAGTATTTAAATTGACCATGCCGATAGTTGCTTCTCTAAGCTTATTGGTGGTGAGCTTAGTAGAGGGTGGTCTTTTGTCTAATGGTTTTTGTAATTTGCTGAAGGAGATGGTACTTTCAATTTGATACCCTATTGCTACTACCTTTGCAAAACTAGAAGAAGCTTGCTCGAGCAAGTGTAAGAAGTAGGGTCTCTTAAGAGTATTGATGAAAGTTGAAGTTATCTCTTTCTCAATCATGGGGGTAGATACCCTTGTAGTTAGGGATCTCTACCTTTAGGAATATTCTTTAAAAGATTTATTGTACCTCTTCCTCAAGGTGACCAAATCCATAATGGTCGGTGTCCCTTCAACATTGAACTTATATTGTTCATAAAATACCCTAGCTAGCTTCTCCCTTGTGTTTACCTAATTTAGATCCAATTGGGCTTACTAAGTCAAAGCATGGTCCATTAGGCTATCCTAAAAAGTCTAGACCATTAGCTAGTCATATTGCACATATTTTCCCATCTTTTGTACGTATAGTTTGGTGTATAGTTGAGGGTACCCAATTCCACTTTACTTCTCAAATTCATGTACTTTAAATTTCTTAAGGATTTTTCCATAGTCATAAGCAAGGAAGTCTATTATACCAACCTACTCTAATCTATCATACCCTTTAAGAATTTTCATCTTCTCAACGATTTGTCAGGTTAATCATTTCTCAATCCCTTTTGATCTATCCTGATTAGCTTTAAGCTTTGGGTTGAATGGGAATCAGTAAATGTTTGGCTGGAAAGTCAAGTTGACCTTCAAATAGATCCCTTTTATCTCAAAAGATTCAAAGGTCTAGTTGACTTGCTTCTTTTACTTTGAGAGGTGGGGCTTTTCCATTCTTTCCATACCAAGCGTTGGAGCTTTCTTCATTTGATGGTGCTATAGACCTGAGTAAGGTAATGCTATCAACAATGAAGCTCAATTGATCTACAATCTTCCTTACTATTCATTTTAGAGAGTTAAACCTTAATTTAGTGGGATCAACAACTTTGGATTTGACACTGTTGCTGTTGGTGTTGATGTTGTCGTTTCCTTGGCTAGCCATTTTAGTTTGAAAGCGGGTTTAGATAGGACTTCTTTAGAAGGTTTGATACTTGGGAGCTATCTTAGTGACCTAGTTTAAGATCACTTCTCAAAAAGTTAGCACATAAATATTTTTTAAATGAGATGAATGAAAAACAAAGAGATATATAGGAATATGAAGATGTATGGCATATAGATGCAAAGAAATAGAACCAACAAATAACCAGCAAAATGGTAATTTTTATTATTTTGTAGTTTTTGAAGTTCCCTTTCACATTATTTATAGAAAAAAAAAATACATTGTTTCATAAGAAGAAAAATGCTCCTATCTCTAGATGTTCTTTTAACACTCAGCTAGTGTTCCCTTTTTCTATTTATTAGGTCCTACTGGTTCTTCCTTCCTCTTTTCTGGGCTAGGCTCTTGTTTCTTCAAGTTCTTTAAGCCTTTTTTGGGTCATCCTTAATTGATGTTTTAAGCCCTAGGAACGCTATCTTGATTCTTAAAAGAGAACCTCCCACATGTCCAACTCTTCATATATCACCTCTACATGGGCTAGCACTTAGTTCATGTAGCTCTTGATTTTAGGATTTGGTTCAACTGGTGCAAGTTAGATAATCTCTAGTGCTTGAAACTATATCTCCCCTACCTTATGGAGCTTATCGCATAGATATTCTTTAGTGGCCCTATACTTATCTACTTCTCCTAGCCATTCTCCTAAATCGATGTTAAGGTTGATAATCCTTGTTTTGCATAATTGTTTGATTGCCTGGAGTTTGGATATCTGTTGTGGCTATAGAATCTAAAGATCCTCATAATCCAAGGTTGTGATATCTAGTGGGGGCTTATAAACTATATCTTTTATTCCCCTAAATTGTTTGATCATATTGTTAGGGTATTAACCTGTGCATAATTTCATCTTCATTAGGGGTATTGCTTGATAGTTTTTGCAAGCTAAGATTACCTTCCTAAAGTTGCTCCATCTTGCTATCTATAAGATATCAAAGACTTAGAAATTTTGCAACACTTCTACCCCAACAGTAAGTGGATTTTTATTTTGGGAGATGGACCTTGTTGATGAGAGAATCGATTAGATCAATATTATGGGTGAATTCTCCTGGAATCAGATCAAGCCCATAACATTTCATGTGGCTTACAAACCATACTGTCAGTAGTGCCATGGTGGTCTTCAGTGCACCATCGTTTTTCTCCTTTAAAATGTTGAAGCTTCTAATTTGTTCTACAAGAAAGGCTGGGACATATGATTTGCCTTAAAAAATCGGTCCACTAATTTAATGACCTTAAAATGGATGAGGGACTTTCTATTAGAGAATAGGAGAGTCCTAAATGTAGCTAAGACAAAGGCTTTTCTTTTGTTCTGTCCCCAGTCTTTAGGATTGCCATAGAAGATGCCCCGTTTGTTGGATTTAAGGTCAATGGTAAACAAAGCTTTTAGGTCTTCTAATTTGATGCAATTTCCATTACAGCTTTTGAGGGCATTGTTCACTTTAGCTTTTTTGATCCTTAGGAATCTTGAAAAGACATTCACTGAGTAAACTTCCAAATTTATAGTGTATATATTTTCTAAGGAAGGGGCTTGAAGAAGTTGTGTATACTCTTTAAATGTTAGACTAATCAGGTGAGACCTAACTCGAAAAGCCACTTCCTCAAGCTCCCAAAGGTTAGTCAAGCCCCTAATTAAATTAATCTCTATTTTCACCCTGGGAAGTGATAGGATAGGCCTGATTTTACTGGTGATGGACTCTTTTTCCCTTAGATTAAAATGTTGAATCTAATGATCTAGGATAGGCTTGGGGTTTATTGGCTTATCGACGTACTTTTCTTTAAAGTGGATGAAGTTGGATGAACAGGTCATGTCTTAATTTGAATTACAAAGAAAAATATGTTATAAGATTGAAAGCTTGTTATTTATAGTAAACAAAACCTATTTACAACAATTCTATGTTTACAACATGTTAAAATTACGATAGAGATCAACGAAACTCCAAGCTATTATATCTTTATATATATATATGTAAATATATATATATATACATATTTTCTCGTCTTGTTTGGTTATTTATCGATTATGGATGTCATGAATGCATAAAGTGTGCATTTTAAAGGTCGTTAAGTTTGTGTGACCTCACTTGTTAATGAACACTTTCATTGGTCACATCAAGCTTAAGTGGGAATAGCTTAATCAACCTTGAGTGGAGATTAGACCATAGCACCTGAAGCCTACATAATGGCCCTTTCGTCTTAAGTTCCTAATACGGTCTGGGTTTGACTATTTCTATCGTACGCTTGTGGTACATAACATAAATCCACCTACCTACCAAACAGTTAAACAATTAAAACTAAACTTATAGAAACATTAGTAAAGTTATGGTACAAATACTAATGAATGAATAATTAAATAAATTACACTTAGTAAGGTGAATTTTAGAGATGAAATTTAATTTTGGAAAGTTGAATGGCTAACCCTCTTGAGGTCCCCAATAGAGTCACCAAGCTTTTCTCGATTTTTATAAATTACTTTTTTTTTTAACCGATCAATATTAAACATTATCTGTTTTATACTAACCTTTGATTAGGGTTTAAAGAAAACTGATTCTTTTAATTTTGAAAACATTTTGGAGTCACCACCTAATTGGAGTTAGAAAGAGAGTTAATTGGTTATAATTTAGTTACTAGTTTTTCAATAAAACTAATTTTATAAACGGTTTTAAGAACCAAAAACAGGGGTCTGGGGATTAAGATTTTTAAACCCTTATAAGTACCCTTAACTTTCTAATTTTGGACTTAACTTGTTAAAATCATCTTTTTAAGACTATCATATGAAACAAAGTTTAATTATTGATTGGATTAAATCGAGTGAAACTACACTAAAATGGAAAAAAATGGGGTTTTTCTTTTTTTTTTACTGTCATCCCATAGGTGCTTACATTCCACCTATTCAAGATTAGACGTACGTAGTTCTTTTTGTAAAATTTTACTGTGTTGGATTCAATTTATTTTTGAAAAGACGTGGAGTTTACATTTTTAAGTGGATTTGATTTTATTAGGAAAAATTTTAAAGGCCTTAAGTTCAGGTTTTATATTTGAAAAGTTCTAGAAAAGGTTTTCATTCGAAAAAAGGATCATCTACTTTCTATTTTAGAAAATCGATTTTCTAAGTGGTAAGGCTATTTTTTTTTATCTACTAATCCATTTATTTGTTCTATTTTTATTGTTATAGCATTTCTTTATTTATTTTTTTTGGTTTTATTTGATTTTATTTTACCTATTTCTATCATGCTTTATGAAAAGAAAAAACCATTTTTTTTTCTCCTTTTCTTTCTTTCTTTTTTCTTGCTTTTTCATTTTTCTTTTCTTTTTCTCTTTCTTTTTATTTTCGTATTTACATTTAAAAATATATAAAAAAATTTCAAAAAAATGTCAAAATATAAATTAGAAGGAAGACTTCAAACCAAGGAGGAATGTACAAGTCAAACCATGGCTTCCAGTTGAGTCGAGTTGGACTTTGGGTTGGGTTGTACATAAGAGGAACAGCAACCACTTGAGGATGCATCTATGGTAGATCTAAGTGCCAATTCATCTAGGAAATCATGTTTTCAATTGATTCAAACTGGGAAATATAAGGGTTAGGAAAATGCCACAGCTGAAAGACGGTGTATGGGTGGTTTTCAAGCTTAGCTACTAGTAGAAGTCGACGGCAATTGTGGTGGTAGTTGGGGTGAGGTTTTTAAGGGTCCTGAGTTTGGTCGTTGTGGTCATTTTAGTTAAGGACATTTAGTAGATGGCGTTTAGGAGTAGTGGCCACTATGGGTTAGGGTTTGCGACAATCTTATTTAGTGAGGGAGTTAAGTGTCATGGCAGTGAGTGAAGATGACTGGATTGGGAAGCTCATACTGTAGGGAAGTTAGTAAAAGTGTTAGATCGACTTAAGGAGCTTCGATCCAATGTTTACACTAAAGAGAGAGAAACGAATTGAATAAAGAGAGAAAAAGGATTGGTAGTAAGTTTGTTAGTACGGGGATGAAAAATTGGTGTCGAAGAAAGCTCTTAGGAATTACTGTTTATACTTACCAAGTTTGAATTAAACTTAGAAAGCAATTTAATGGTCAAATCAACCATAGCTATAGAGCTCGATCAATCTTCGATTTTGAAGAAAATTGTATGATTCTATTTAATTCATAGGTTAAATGCTATGTTTCTTACTTGCAATATCTAATGGAAGCTTCGATTTTTCCTTAAAAAATCTTGAATCGTGCTTGAATTGGTATGAAACTGCAATAGTGGAGCTGGTTTTCTTTTCTTCTCTAGCTTAGATTTAACTTACTTTATGGATGAATAGAGACCAGATTTTGGTTCAATTCAAACTAGGCCACATCTAAATTGTAATTTTGCTAGTAATTGAGCAAAATTGCAACACGAAGTGGCTTGAAAATGGAGTTGAAGTAGGTTAGTTGGGTAAATGTTGCATGAGAAAATGAAGAAATGAGGAGAAAGAGATAGAAAGAAATTGTGTTGGCCAATAGCAGGCCAATATGCATCTAATTCAAGGAAAAAAAAAGGCACTAAATGCTTGTCCTCAGGATCGAACTTAGGTTTGCTTTGTAAGTGTATGTGCTCTTTCTATCAGATTGTTAACTTGTGCCTTATCCACACATGTAATCAAATTTTGCTTGAGCTAGGTTTAAATTTTAGGCCAAGCCCAAAAATTCCTCTTTATTATTTTAGGCCTTAATAAAAATCCTATTCTATTTAAAAAAAAAAATTTTTTATTATTATTTTTCCTATAATTTTTAGTTGTTTTTCCTAAATTTTTCATTTTTTTAAATTTCTTAATTTTATTATTATTTTTTATTTCTAAATTAAGACCCTTTACCTTATCCTAAAAAAATTTTCTAAAAATAAATAAATAAGGTACGTAAGGGGTAGGGTGGTGGTGTTGCGAAAATAACGTGTCTACAAAGAGGATTTTGATTAAGCCATTCGAATTTAAAGAAGTCTCACATATTAATAGCAAAGTTTACCTTATATATATGTTTGAAGTATTTAGAGTAAGAAAAGGATATCTCACCACTTTTGTAGCTCTTATATTATGAAAAGGATCTCACATATATAGAAGGTCAACAAAAAAATACTACACAAGATATTTAGTCGAAGTGAGGGTTCGAAATAAATTCTCTAAGGACTTACCTTAAAACAAGTTTCTAGTCATTGCAACTTTAAATATATAAAGAAGGCAAGGTCTTCTTAGAAAGGACACAAAAAACAAGAGACAAAGAGATGAAAATTTTTCTACTATTATTCTAAAGAGTTGCAAACAATCTAATTTTGAGAACATAAGATTGATTAGAAGCTTACATACTTATCTTCATACTAGTTTTTATTTGTCAAGGAACCATTTCTTTTATTTTCCTTATTGTCTTTTTAATTCTAATATAAGTTTTGCTTTAGATAGATTTTGAATCTTTATAGTTTTGAGTGTTAGCTTAAGAGTAAGGCTAAGTGAATTAGAGCAGAGAATATTGTTTTCAACCTCTTTAGGTGTTTGAATATTATGGATAATGAAATAACTCTAGAAAGTGAACTGGGTCCTTGACAATGAAGTTGGAAGAATGTAGTAAGTATAAGGTTGAATCACTATAATTCATTTGCTTGCTTTTCTTACTCTCATCTCTTTACTTTTTGCACTTTTTTTTATATTTGCTTATCCATTTATCTTCTAGCCAATATCTTAACTAATCAAGGGGATAAGTTTGTTTAAGTATCACATTTGTTTAAAATTTGATATATAACCAATTTACACCACCCCCACCCCCTTCTTGGTTACTTAATTGAGACCTATATTTAGTATCTTATTTATTATCAAAACTTATTTCACGCAATTTCGAAAAATAACAAATAATATATTTCTATTCAATAAATGTATTATTTTATTTTCTTAGATCCTATTTTACTAATTTTTCTTACTTCATCATAATATTTGGGCTTAATTAGAGAACTTTCGTGATCATATTGAATTCTAAATGCCATTTTGAAATTGTCCAACAATGATTGTTACATTTTCATCACCCTTAAAAAAAGCTTTGTCTTCAAAACTTCAATATATAATGTTCGTACTTTATTCACTAATACTAACTTTCTACAAGTATATCTTACTAACCTAGTAATTAGAAGAGCTATAGATATTGTTCCATCATGGCTATTTTAGTCTCCTAGGTAGCCTAAACTTCTAAACCTTTCCCCCATTGTGCCTTTACATCTTCTACATCTTGATTCCTTAGCTTTAGAACTTGATTACCCAACACTTTTATGTGTTACTTCTTAAACTTGAAATTCTTCTATAGTTCTACTAGTTTTATATCTATTATTGCATTTTGATTCTTTACAAATTTCCTTAACATTTAGACATGGAGCAAGTGATGGTAGCTTGATAAACTTGAAGGTAAGGCAATTCTATAGGATAAGTGATGCATTTCCAAGGTTAAACATACAAAGAGGCACTATAATGAAGTAAACCAAAAGGAACAAAAGAAAAAGTAAGCAAGGCTTAAGCAGCTACTGAATGGATATGACGCATCACTCGATCTTACTTAACCTATAATTCGCTAGATATGAGACACCAATTCAAATTGAAGGGCCACTTGCCATTTCTCTTTTCTAAAGGAAATAGATAAGAGTTAAAAGATAATGAGAACACTAAGGTTGCTCAAAGGAGACATGAATAATTTCTCTATTGATGATCAATTGTCTGTGTACGAGTAAGTAGGGTTTTATATACCCATCCACTAGGGTTACTTTGCTTGTATGAAAAGATAAAAGGGTATTCTTATAATTAAGTTACCTAAAATATACTAAAAGGGTAAAAGAGACAAAGAATATTTAGTACAGAAATGTGGAATATTGTGTCAAAAGACATGCGTCGCTTAGTGATTGGACATTAGAAATATGATACAAAATAGGTGAAACAGAAAAGTGTTTGCAGTTAGGGGTTGACTTGATCTGGATTAAGTTGAGAGCCAGCTAGTCTTACTGTAGAGTAATCAGCTTGAGTTAGGGTCAAATACTGGGGCATGATTTGAGAAACCGAGGGGCAAAGTCAGTCATCACCTTAGGAAAACAGACTCCTCCTTAAGAAATCATTAACTTACTTTTTGAAAAGTTTAGGATGAGAAGAGGCAAGCTGTATCCTATACACTAACCTGAAACACTTTGAGAGTGAAGTTACATAAGGGTGACGATACTTTGGGCTCGTTTCTTAAAGGAGGTCCACTTTGAATGTAATACGTAAATTAAAATGAAGTTAGGAATTCATTTTCAAATCCCAAACAAGATTACCCTTTGTTAACCCTATTGGACCAATTCGGAGAATTTTCAAATTTAAACCCTATCAAGAACTACCCCATAATGGGACAATTTAGTGGTTATGGGCATTTGATTAAGAGATAAGGGTAAGATTGGTTTATGCCTGCTTAAGTGACATTAATATAAAAATGACTTTTATTTTTTATAAATTATTTTTCTTTGAGATGAAGAAAAGCCAATTTTCTTTTCAAACATCTCAAGCCGATACATTAGAAATCCATGGATTTAAGGGCTTTGAAGCATTTAAAAAGAAAAAACTAGGCAATAGAGATAATCACTCTTGGGACCAAAGGAAAGAAAAGAATAGCAAGAGATAGTAAGGTAAAGTAAAGAGAAGATGAAAGAAAAAAAAGGTTGAAGAATTGGGTTTAGGTGTAAGACAAAAGTCCCAAGAGATATATCATATCCTAATAGGGGTAGCAAACTGAATCAAAAGGCAAGGAACTCCAGCCCAAAAAGCCTTAAGAAACACAAGACCCTAAATCATGCTCCAAAGCCCAAAAACCCAAATCTCCATAACCACTTTAACACTTTGAAGCCTCTCTTTCTTACTGAATTCCACAAGGCATCCCTACCCATAATACCGCCCTTACATAAGTAAAAGTTCTTCCGATCTCAAAAGATAATTTACCTTTAATAAAAATTGTTTTTTAAATTAGGACAAGCATACTTCTAATTTTTTCCTTAAGGTTCTTGACTTGTACAGTCGAGATTAATAAAGTATTTCTTTTAAAATAAGCCTCTTCATTAATCCTTTTTGAAACCCTTAGACCAAAAGCCTAAATTTATAATTTGAGCCAAAAAGACCTAACATATTGATCAAGACGTATTACTTACAAACTGGACTATAATTTTTGGAACTAAAGTCAAGAGCGAAATCTAAACTGAGACCTAATGAGCTCTTTGACCTAACTCATTATGAGTTACCTTTTTCTTAAGAAAGAAATGTCTTGAAATCACAAAAGCCCTATGAGAAGACCTAGGGTCAGGGGCATTAAGTAACTTCACATAATTACCAATAATAGAAGTGGTTATAAGGTAGTTCCTTAAATAAGAATTTATACCCATTGGCAAAACTTTCAAAAAAAAAAAAAAAAAAAGAGAGAAAGAGAAAATGAAAAGAGAGAAGAGAGAGAAAGTAAAGGCTTATCACAAAATTCTTATCCAATCCATGTCGGTTCGAGTAGCTAAGCTTTCAATCCATGTCATCTATCTCCTTTCGAGGGTAGTCATTTTTTAAATTAACCATAGTAGTTTAGATCTTTTTTCCTTGTTGCAGTTTCTTAACTTTTTTTCAAATCAAGAGGCCTATCCCTAATGCATTTTTCCATAAATGGTTTTTTAACAATCTTCCTATAAATACTTTTCTAAGTTAAGAAGTCTTTTAAAACTGGTTATTTTCCTTACCTTACTTCTTCTATCCTTCATCAAAACTCCTCTTAGGGTTCTAGCTAGCCTTTAGAGCATTGAACCCTCTTTTATTCTTTTTTAATGTTCCAGCTAGCCTTTAGTGCACTATCCCATCTTTCTAGGGTTTTAGCTAGCTCTTAAAGCACTAATCCCTCTTTTATTTCTTTTTAGCATTCTAGCCAGCCTTTAGGGCACTATCCAATCTTTCTAGGGTTCTAGCCAGCTCTTAGAGTGCTGATCCCTCTTATTTCTTTTTAGCATTCTAGCCAACTTTCAAAACATTACCTCTTCGTTCATCCTCTAACGAGCCCATAGGGTACTTTTCCTCACCAAGTTCTTTAAGCGAGCACATAAGGCACTCTCTTTTACCAATTTGTCTCAAGTGAGCCCATAGGGTGCTTCTCCTCTTAGCAAGCTCATTAAGCACTTTCTTTCACCAATTTCTTTTAAGCGAGCCCATAGGGCAATTCTCCTCTTAATAAGCCTATTGGGCACTTTCTTTCACCAATTTCTCTTAAGCGAGCCCATAGATCACTTCTCTTCATCAAATCCTCTTAGCAAACCCAAAGGGCACTTCCTTTCATCGTCAATTTCTTTTAGTAAGCCCATAGGGTACTTTTCTTCACCCAGTTCTTAGCAAACCCAATTTTTGTTAAGATCATAGCTAGGCCATAAGGCACTTCTATCTATAACTTTTGTTTAGGACCTAGGTTAGTTAGCCTAGTTAGGGCACTACCAAATTTTAGTAAAGGGTCTTAGTCAGCTCTAAGAGCGCTTCACCCATCCCACCTAGGATAGTTAGTTTAAAGGAGGACTACTAAGTTTCATTTTAGGGGTTTTAGCTAGCTCTACGAGCGCTTTACCCATTTCACTTAGGTCAATCAGCTCAAAGGAGCATTACCAGGTTCATCTCAAATCAATTCAAAAGGTTATGGTTACTAGTCCTTGAGAGACGCTCTTACCTAGGTTAGTGAGCCTAGTGAGGTACAACCAAGTTCCAGATCGATCCAATTTTAGGGTTATTAGTCTCCGAGAAACGCTCCCACCTAGGTTAATCAGCTCAAAGGAGCATTACCAGGTTTATCTTGAATTGATTCCAAAAGTTAGGGTTGTTGGTCCGCGAGAGATGCTCTTGCCTAGGATAGTCAACTCAGAGGAGCATTACTAAGTTTATCTTGAATCGATTCCAAAAGTTAGGGTTGCTAGTCCCCAAGAGATGCTGCGCTTAGGTTAGTTAGCTCAAAGGAGCACTACCAGGTTTATCTTGAATCAATTGCAAAAGTTAGGATTACTAATCCCCAAAAGATGCTCCCACCTAGGATAATTAGCTCAAAGGAACACTACCAGGTTATTTAGATCTATCCAAAAGTTAGGGTTGCTAGTCCTCAAAAGATGCTCCCACCTAAGTTAGTTAGCTCAAAAGAGCAATACCAAGTTTTCCAAATCAATCCAATTTTAAGGTTGGTAGTCCTCAAAAGACACTCTTACCTATATTAAAAAGCCTAAAAAGGCACGACCAAGCTCTTTAGATCTATCCAAATTTAGGGTTACTGGTTTACTAGAGATGCTTTTGCCTTAGTTAGTCAAATCATTGAGGCACAACCAAATTTCCTCATCCAGTTTAGGGTCTTAGCCAACTTTAGGAGTGCTTTATCCACCTTGGTTAGTCAGCTCATTGGGGTACGACAAAATTTTCTCATTTTAATTTACGATCTTAGCTAACTCTAGGAATGCTTTGCTTACCTTAGTTAGTCAGCTCATTGGGGTAAGACCAGGCTTTCTCTTTCTTTTTAGGGTCGTAGCTAGTTCTAGGAGTACTTTAGCCTCCTTAGTTAGTTAGCTCATTGGCATACAACCAAGTTTTCTCATTCTTTTTAGGGTCTTAATCAGCTCAAGGAGCACTTTGCCCACTTTAGTCAGTCAGCTCATTAGGATACGACTAAGTTTTCTCTTCTAATTTATGGTTTTAGCCAACTCTAAGAGCGCTTCACCCGCCTTAGTCAGTTAGCTCATTAGGGTATAACCAAGTTTCCAATTCTAATTAAGGGTTTTAGCTAGCTCTAGGAGCACTTCACCCGTTTTGGTTAGTCAACTCATTAGGGTACGACCAAGTTTCCTCATTCAGTTTAGCATTTTAGCTAGCTTTAGGAGTGCTTCACTCGCCTTGGTTAGTTAGCTCATTAAAGTATAACTAAGTTTTCTTATTTCAATTTAGGGTCTTAGCCAGCCTTAAGAGCGATTTGCTTACCTTGGTTAGTTAGCTCATTAGGACATAACTAAGTTTCGTCTTTCAGTTTAGGGTTTTAGCTAGCTTTAGGAGTGCTTCACCCAACTTGGTTAGTTAACTCATTAGGGCACGGTCAAGTTTTCTCATTTAGTTTAGGGTTTTAGCCAACTGTAGGATTGCTTTCCCCGCTTTGGTTAGTCAGCTTATTAGGGTACAACCAAGTTTCCTCATTCCAATTTAGGGCTTTAGCTAGCTCTAGGAGCGCTTTGCTCACCTTGGTTAGTCAGCTCATTGGGGCATGACTAAGTTTCTCATTCCTCTTAGGGCCTTAGCTAACTCAAAGAGCGCTTCGCCCATTTCACCACGATTTGTCAGCTCATAAGAGCATGACCAAACTTCAAATTCATCTTTCAATCTTTTGGCCAACTCTTAGAGCATCACTCCTCTCTTCATCAAATCCCTAGTATACTAGGCCTAAGATAGCTAGCTAATTATAGCACTTCTTAGGATTAAATCCATTTGTGGGGAAAAAATACTGTCTTCTTTGTCTTTGTTGTAAAATTTTACTCAAAATTCATTATAAAGAGAGATAGCTGTAGATACCTAATTTTTGCCCCCTTTTTTATTTTTAAAATAGGTCAAAGGGTCTTAAATTAAGAAAAATATATATATATAAAAAAAAGAAAATTAAAGAAAACCCTAAAAATAAGAGATTTAGGAAAAACACTGAAAAATAAGAAATTAAAGAAAACCTAAAAAAATAAAGAAATTTAGAAAAATACAAAAAGAAAAAGCACAAAAAAATGAGAAATTTGAAAAGATAAAAAATAGAAAAAATTGAAATTTAGAAAGTAATAAAATTATTTTTTAGGTAGTTTAATAGGATAGATTTTTTAATTTAAATAAAAGAACCGTTGGACTTAGGCTTTGATTTGAATCTAGCTCAAGCTAACCTAGTCTATATGTACAATTTAATTATACACATAAATAAAGCATCAGCCAATGGCCTAACGGTAAAACACTTGGACTAAGTGCTTAAACTTAGCTAGAGTTCACAAGTTCAAAACTCACTAGAGGCATGAGGGTAGTTTTTTATCTTTTCCTTTTTTCAAGCTCTACGCGTTGCTACATATCAAGGCCTCATTAAGATACGTATGTAATTGCGACACATGGCACTTTATGATTGGCCGTACCAATAAATTTTCTTCTCCTCTTTCCTTTTCTTCCCTTCACTTTCCCATTTTAAAAAAGATCATACTGTCAAACAAAGGTAGGGGTAGGGGGTTTTGGGGTAGTGGAATTCATTTTCAAAAATATATACATACTCACATGTAGGTGGAAGGGGTCTATGAGGAAAAAAAAAGCACAAACTACACATTCTCTCTCTCTCTTGAAACCGACCCCCTCTAGCTCCCCATTGCCACTCTCCCTCTAGCCTACTCTCTTGGATCCTCATCTTCTCTTTTCAAACCCTCTTTCCCTGATTGGCTGAACCCATACATCTATAGGCCATAAACAAACCTCACCTTCTCTCTTGGCAGTTACTTTCTCTCTAGACTCTCTCTCTCTCTTTCACATAATACCCCTTGAGACCCACACCTATTGTTCATTCTCGAATTTGCCACACCCTGATCGACCTCTCTGTACCATCCTTCTCTCACATAAAACGAACCAAGGTTGCATGACCTACAGACCAAGCTCTACCCTCAACCCTAATTTTCTAACTAAACCTAAACACTGCTACTCACTCCACTACCACACGATCCATGACACAAGCTACTAGCAACGACAATCCTACGCTCCCCTCGTGACACCACACCAAACATACATCTGCAGTTGCAAAAACAAAACCAAATAATTGACCACTACTACATCCTTCCCAAACACCACAACACATGTCGCCACCTATGCCTACTATACCCCTGACAACCATAAACACTCCCTGACCTCACCCTCTCGCATGAACCCAACTTCGATGCAACCAGACACCCTTATCATGAACCCACACACATTACCACTCCAAGCATCGATCACTACCACCAATCAAACTAGGCTACAGCACCACTCCTAAACCCCCTAAGTCCATTTCAAAAACTATGAATCCATCCTTACCCTCATAAAAATCATCTTAAAACACTTTGGATTTACCCACTACAGTTGCTACTGCATATTCCACTATACATGTGCATTGCAAGTGTTAAGTTGGTTTGACCTATGTCCAACCCAATCGACCGATCAACCCAAAGACCTCATATCTGACCCATACTTCTCCTATGGTTCAAAGCCCCCTGTTTTGGTTTTGCTATGTTTCATTTTTCCTTTTATTTATTTATTTATTTTTGGTTTTTTGTTATTTTTTTATTCATGTAACTCATTGTAATATAAAAAAATAAAGAAAATGGAAAAGAACAAAAAATAAAAAAGAGAAGAAAAAAACGAAAAAAGAAAAAAAAAGAAGAAAGGAAAAGAAGAGGAAGTATAAGTTATTCATTTATTTTTGTATGTTTTATTAAGAACATAAAAAATAATAAAATAAGGAAAGTAAAATAAAAAACCATTTGATTACTTAGGAAAAACCTATTTTCCAAATAAATAAAATAAAATCAACCCTTTCCAAATTAGAGAACTTTAGAATTTTTCATAAAACTTGATTTATGATCCCTTAGGAGATTTCCTCAAATTAATCAAAATGGCTAAAAATGTAAGCCTAACTGGTTTTCAAAAATTAAAATCTATTTAACCCGCTATGCTTTCGTGAATGAGCTACGGAAGTCTAATTCCAAATAGTAAGTACATAAGCACCCATACGTCAACACAGGGCGACTTAAAATATGAAAAGTTTTATTTTCTCCATTTTTAGATATTCAGGTAAATTGATTAATTTTAGTTGCATGTAATATGATAAGTCGTTTAGTAATTAAAAAAAAGGGTATATTTGAAAAATGAAGTCAAAAAGTGGTACCTATTTAGGTTTTAATAAAATAGCTCCTAGATCTAGATCTCTAGTTTTCAAAAAAAGCGTTTTATAAAATGGTTTAATCAATAGACCTGTAGCTAAGTTATGACCAATCTACCCAATTGGTTGTAGCTTAACTCTTTGTCTCAACTCCGGTTAGGTAGCGACTCTACAGTACTTTCAAAAATGTAAAAAGAATTGGGTTCATTGAAACCTTAGTCGAGGTCAGTACTAAACAGGTAAGGGTTTAGTATTGATCAATTTAAAAAATACCTATTTTGAAAAGAACCGAGAGGGTAAAAAACTAAGTTCGGTAGTAATCTGTACCTAGTCTTCAAGGCAGTCTTCCACTCATCTCTCAATCTCATATGAATTTGGTGGTAGCCACTTTGTAAATCAATCTTTGAAAACATTTTAGCACCATGGTGCTCATCCAACATGTCGTCAAGATGTCATCGAGCCTTGATATCGGATATCTGTACTTGATAGTAATTCGGTTGATTGCTCAGTTGTTGATGCACATTCACCATGAACCATCTTTGTTCGAGACGAGTAGAGCTGGTACTGTACAAGGGCTCATTCTCTCTCACATACTCTTGCTTTATGAGTCCGTTTACCTATCTTCAACTTACCTAAGGTTCATTTTGTATACAGGTCAGTTTGATAAGGCAACGCTTAGTTGTTGATCAATGCAGTACTCTATGCTTCAAATTAGAGGTAGTTCTTTTGGCAATTCTTTAGGAAACAAATTGGAAAACTCATTTGGCAAGCTTCAGAATTCATTAGGAACATCCTCCAAATCTCTCATCTCCAATAATCTTTAGACCAATAGAAACATATGCTTATTAGCCTTTTTAGCATCTCAAAGCTTTCTTTAGCTCATTACTAAGGTTTTCTTCTTATTGGCTCGGGTGAGCTAATTATAAGTCTCATTCACTTGGAATGGGTTCATAAGCTGTAACATAATTTTCTTTCTATCCTTAACAAAGGCATTTGTGTTCTTATACCCATCGTGAGGAATACGTTAGTCGAATAACCAAGTTCATCCCAGTAACAGATGTGTAGCTTCCATGGGAACGACATTATAAACTACTTCATCCTTGTATATGTTTCCAATGCTAAACAATACAATTACTTGTTCTATCATGTGTAAGGTACCTTTATCATGACGCCATTGTAACTCATAAGGTTAGGGATGCTTAGAGGTCAACAGTCTTAATCTCTACACAAAGGATTATGCACAAATGATTGTGCATAATTGGTCCTTGATAGTATACTTTGTATGGAATAAATTCTCTCTTTGATCTTTATCGGAGCTTGATAGGGAACTCAATACTTGTCTCAGGACTAGGGTTATCACTTCTCCTTAGTCGGCATAGATATAAGTCTCTTGTCCCTCTTCGGCTTCAGCTTTTCTAACAATGTTTTCCTCCTTAGGCTCGCTTTTGTTGGTGCTATCGATTATATTTCCTCAAACTACCATAATAGATTGGTTCGAACACTTAGGTGCCATATGTTCAAAGCTAAAGCATTTAAAGCACTTCACTTCATTGGTCTTCTATCTGGAGGTCTGTCCTTTCTCATATATTTTCGGGGTTGACCTAGCCTTGGTTCAGCCTGGCTAACCTGCTCAACCTTGCTAGCTTAATTAGCAATCATTAGGTTGGTCATTCTTGTGCTTGACTTAGCTTCAACGGGTTGGTATAGAGTAGGGACTTAGGAGAATGTTTGTTTAGGTCGGCTTAAGCACTTTTCCTCTGCTTTTTGACTCTTTATGCTATTTTTATTGCCTCTTCCAAGGTATAAAAACTTAGCATTTCCATAATGTTATGAATCTTAAATCTAAGTCTAGAAATAAACCTTGATACTGTATGAGCCTCAAGTTCTTCTACATAAACCTAGATCATAAGCATTTGGAACTCTCTTACATAATCACAACTGATTAACCTCCTTGACGAAGTTCTTATAGCTTTGTAAACGTATCTTACAGGTAAGTCTTAGGCATAAATCTACCCCTTAGCAATCTTTTCATCCCATCCTAAGTCCTTACATCTTGTCTTCCATCACTTGCTTTAGTTGTATTCAGATTTTTCTATCATATAGTAGCATACCTAAAGAACTCAAGTCTAGTAAGTCAAAATTTTATAGCTTCTATATATTCATAACAATTAAACACCTTCTCCACCTTCTCTTCTCACTCAAAATATTCATGTATATCTCTACTTTCACTAAAGGGTAGGATTTAGGCCTTGACATTGTATAGTCCTCATGGAGCTTAGGATCCTCGCTCTAATGCTCAGTAATAACCAACCTCTTCTTTCTCTTCTCCATACTCTTAGGCATCATCCTCCTCATCATCTTCCTTAATTTCCTCTAACTCTAATCTTTGTCCAGTAGCTTGGTTAGCAACTCCTCCAACTCAAGGGGGTTGAATTAGGTGATAGGCTCGACTACCTTAGTCATAAGCTCTCTCTTAGATATTTTTTGGTAGGTTATGTAGTGGTATACCTTGAGGTTATTGCCTATTAACTTGTATTGCTGTGACTTGGGTAACTCTATGAAGTTTGTCACCAACTAACCTTAGGATGTTATCACCATTATGACCACAACCAACTTATGCACCACTACTCTAGTTACTAACAATACCTTGGATACTATAATCCGAAATGATAGATCATCTCTGAAATAGACTAACAACACAATAGAGAGGAAGCAACACTTTTGTAATTCCTAAAACCTCGGCTTGTACACCAACAATCTTAATACCCAATAAAAACTTGAACAAAATACAAATGAACTTACTCTGCTTTTGTGGTGAAAAATAGGGAAAGAATAGAGAAATAATGAAATTAGACTTAATAACACATAAATCCTTACTATGCAGCTCATAATCCTAAACTTACTCCATGCAAACACACTACAATAGCTACAAAAGGAGCATAACAGCCAATAACAGCAAAATGAACTAATAACTTCATTGTAACTTTTGCATACTCCCTCTCAGCACCATATTTTAATACTAATGAAGCTGATATGTCTTTAGGGTTAGAGATATGAA
Organism: Lumnitzera racemosa; assembly: GCA_024138005.1. Taxonomy (NCBI): domain Eukaryota; kingdom Viridiplantae; phylum Streptophyta; class Magnoliopsida; order Myrtales; family Combretaceae; genus Lumnitzera; species Lumnitzera racemosa. The sequence goes on from JAMXBC010000007.1 coordinate 40,613,236, forward strand.
GAGGTACGACAACGAAGTGAACTAAAAGGAGCAAAAGAAAAGCTAGCAAAATCTAGGTAGCTACCAAATGGATACAATGTACCACTCAATCCTACTCAGCCTACAATTCTCCAAATATGACACACCAGTCATAATTGAAAGGTTACTTGCCACTACTCCTTACTAAAAGGAATAAATAAGAGTTAAAGGATAATGAGAACACTAAGGTTGCTCAAAGGAGACATGAATAATTTCTTTATTGATGATCAATTGTCTATGGATAAGTAAGTGGAGGTTTATATACCCATCCACTAGGGTTACTTTACATGTATGAAAAGAAAATAAAGGATATTCTTACAATCAAGTTACATAAAATATACGAAAGGGGTAAAAGACAAAGAATATTTAGTATGGAAAAGTGGAATTTTGTCTCAGAAGATACACATTGCTTAGTAGTTGGACATTAGAAATATGATATAAAGTAGATGAAATAGAAAAGTGCTTGCAGTCAGGAGTCGACCTAATCTAGATTAAGTCAGGAGCTAGCCAGCCTTACTATAAAGTAGTCACCTTAAGTTAGGGTCAAATGCTTGTAGTTGACTCGAGATGTCAGTTTAGACGGTCCTAGAGTTGTACTCTTAGATGTCCTACCAAAGAAAAATTGCTCGATAGGAGCAAGTCTGGTACACGTAAGGTTATAACAGTTAGGTTGGCAGGAGATCAATTTGATATAGGAATCTCCATCTTGAATATGGCTTTGAGCCATTGTTATCTATGCAAGTCCTTAAAGTCATTTAGCTCGGCTAAGTGTGATTAATCCAGGGGGCTAATTCCAATCAATAAGTTATCCACTTTCTCTAATACCTCAAATGGATTACTATATTGAGGAGAGATTGTTCATACATAAAAGGTTTTTCCATATTGATAAACATGAACATGATCTCCTACTTCAATCTACATTGACTTTCTTTTCAAATCTACCTAACTCTTATAATGATCTTAAGCTTCCTTCATCCGCTATCATATAATCTTTACATTCTCACTCATTTGATTAATCAGATCTGGTCCAACCATTGCATATTCCTTACTGTCCTAATATGGTGGGTGTTGTCAAGTGATTTTAGGGTAAGATCTTGTTCTTGCAAAAATACAAGAGGTTAAGTCATATTAAGGTTAGTCCAATGTAGCCATTCTAATGCCTAAGTTAGTAATTGTTTTAGAAAGAGACAAGCGAATGAATATAGAGTTAAAGGTTGTTTGAGAGTTCTTACAATGCTTTCTCTTCGTATTTATAAGCTAACATCAGGTATTTGAAACAATAGTTAATCATTGATCACAGGCTACGTAGAGATCTTATAATCAAGCGCATGCCTGAAATATAAGAGTAGTAGGTGGTTATGTAATGAGATTATCCTAGATCATAACCGTTCATGCCACTTTCTAAAAGTTTAAACCAAACATATTATCAAGTTGGGCTTCAAGGCCCATCAAGTGGATTGAGTCTAAGTTAGAATTAATCAAGAGCAGTATTATTCATCTTCTTAGAAACCAAATGGCCGGTTAATACTTTTAGAGTGAAATCCAATTATCAACATTTGCCTCTCAACTCCCGTAGTTGAGAATTCAACTATGGGAGTAAATAAAGCTTAATGCTCAGTTTAAGTAGTTGGATAGTTAGGACTAAAATGAGTTTCCTAAATGCCAAGTGATGTGGGAAGGTTTGATTTTTGATTTTGAACTACAATGAATCGTATCTTAAGTGAAAGGTCACAATCTTTTAAGTTTCTCACCCATTCACTTTTTTGTGGTAGCAAGTGTGATAATCATCATCTTAGCCATCATTACGTTATAGGGGATAATAATTGTTGTAAACACAATGACTATTAGATTCCTTATACATAATACATATTATCAATCCATACTTGACCATCTAATCAAAACTGCATTCCTATTAGAATCGTGTTAGGGTTACGAGGAGAGATTGTTCATATATAAAGGGTTTTTCCATATTGATAAAGATTTCTCGCTCTTTTCTCATTTGTATTCACTTTTAGAATTTCCATTTGCTTTTGACATTTTGTTTTGCAAGTTTTCATCTAGCTTGTGATTTCCTCATATAACTTCTATTAGGTATGGTTTAAAGTGTCATTTGTCAACTTATACTTTCAGAATCTAAAGCAACTGTGTCTAAGGCTACTTTTGCCCCCCCAAAAAGGAACGATTCGAGAAGTTCTTCAAGTAGTTCAACAAATAGCACAATGGAGCAATGGGAAAAACTCACTTGCATCAACGCTCTTTTAGTAGATAACTATTTAGATGATAGGGAAGGAAGATTTGTAGCTAGGTATTTATCTAGTGATGTTTCTTATAATAGTGATTCCTTAATGGAGTAGTGAGTGGTGTTATTAAGACACTCATCTCGAAGTATAATAAATAATGGCAAGATCTTCCTAAGACATGAAATCTGTATAAGCTAAGGGAGGATGAAAGGGTATTTTTTCCAAGAGACCATGAGTTTCATATATATATATATATATATATTTGAAATACCTAGATTTTAGATTGTGCTTCCTATTTTATGCTTTTATTATACAATTGTTTAATTATTTCCAAGTTGTGCTAAGTATGTTTTCACTGAAAACTTATAGATTTCTTGCAGCATCAGGAAAATCTGTGAAGAGATTGAGGTTAGGGCCATGCCTTAGTTATTTAGATACTTCAAAATAAGGGGGTAACCTGACAGTTGGTATTTCGTGGCCCCTTGACATGGGTAAAAATTTACTTATAAGTTGGAGTCCAAAATCCATAAGTAGCGTGATAAGTTTATGTCTATCATATTAGATGAAGCTTTGGATTTTTTGGCCAAATGGACTAAGCCCATCCATACCAAAGACATTGGCTTGATGTCGAACGAAGTTGCTACAACCAAAAAAATTCAAGAAAGAAGAAAGAATAAAACGTTTTTCAGGGATGCTAAAAGGATAATAAAACGATATGAGAATGGGGATCTAATCTTTTCTGAAAAAGAAGTTAGGTGTTAGAGTAATTGCCATGCTGAGTAGAGCTACAAGAGGAAAGTCATTCTTATGATTTAAGGGAAGAATAGTTTCCTTTAAGCTTCACTCAACATAGATCTTGTAAGTTCTTGATTTTTCTCTCTATCCAATTTATAACACTTGTATCCTTTATCATAGACATTGGTGAAGGTGATGTAGATCTTGCTAAATTGTTGGACTAAGCAAACGCTAAGAAGCTAAAACTTGATAAATGTACAGCCATCGAAGCACCTGTCACTTGATCACTCATACCAAAAAAGATTACCTAAGAGAACGCCATGAAGCAAGCTATTGCTCCAAAAAAGGGTACTCGTCTCATCGATAACTGTCAAGGGACTAAATAGATTGAAGTTGTTGAGGATACACAACTTATGATGATCCTTCCTCTAAAAACATTCCTTAAGAGGAAAAATCGGATGAATCCTGCTAAGAGATCAGTGGTATTAGTGGTGTTGAAGTCAATCCTTAAGAGACAACAGAAGGTTAGTTATGTTAAAAAAAAAAAAGCCGAGTCCCAATAAAAGAAGTAGGGAAGAGCTTATCAATCAACTTCCATCTAAAAAAGGCAAAGGTCTAGATGAGAGAATGAAGGAAGCTCTAAGAAATAAAGCACTCGACATCAATTCAGCCAAGTTCTTCCCTAACCCAACCACAAAGTGGGTGAATACTTTATGCCATACTGGAGTCAGAATGTACTACTTACCGATTTAGCCATGGGTGATAGGACGAAGCCTTTAATGCTAATGGAAGGAGTTATTCTACCTAGGGATAGCGAGATCGTAAAAATAGATGTTAGAGTAGGTAGTTACAATAAGAGTCATATTGTCACCAAGTTGGATGATGTAAGTAATAAACAACTTTTCGTTTACAACTCATGTTCTATCATTAACATAATTTTTCCTATGTATAGATTAGCAACAATGATTCGATAGCTCTTAATGAAACTGAGTGAGAAATGGGGAAGATAATATTTACATATTGCTACTTTACTAAGAAGCAAATGATTGATTCATCTTGGTTAATTTGTTGCAGAAGATTGAGGAGGAGTATAACTCCTTAAAGGCTCAAACTATTGTGGTTGAGAGCATGAGAATTTAAGCTAAGACTAGGAAATTACAAGAAGTGCTTTTAATGGAGAAGCTAACACATTCCTTGCTGGCCAATAAAGTCTCAAGCCTCAAGGCCAAGAATGAAGAGCTATATAAGGAGATTGAGGACCTAAAGGAGGAGCTTTGCAAGATGTGAGATGAACATTAGGGGTTAAGATGAAAAATCACCTCAATGGGTGACTAGGAGGACAAGTTAAGGATGTAAATAAAGGAATCGGAGATAAATGGCTCCAAGCTCAAGTCTTATGTTGTCAAATTAGAGGAGGTGATAAGAAAGAAGCCCTCTGTAAAAGAAACATTAGAAATCGTGAATCCTAGTTTATAATAGAAGAAATTGCTCCAAAAGAAGCTTCTATAGGAGGTCCAACAGGCAAGAAAAGAGAATTTAAATGTTCACCCTAACTATGATTTATCATGCTTGGACTTTGCTGATGTTAATGACAATGACGGCACTAGTGGGAACAAAGAAGTTGGCAAAGAAGCAAAGACAAAGGTTTAAGGGAAGGGTGATAATGATGAAGCCAATATTGAAGCTCCTATTGATAATGAAGAACCATGATCTAAGGAGACCCCTTATGCTCATAAAGAGACATCTACTTGCTCTAAACTCCTAGCTCTAGAAAAGAAGTAAGCTTCCGGAAGGTCCCATCTTCTTTTGATTAGGACAATACTTCCACCTATTCAAAGAACAAGAATGTCTCAAATTCTTAAGAAGATCTGTTAATTCGTACTTTATTTTCATAATTGTTGTATGGACTTAATATGGTCAGGACACCAACCATTTATTTTAATGGGATATTCAACCTTTATGCCCTTTATTTCTAGCACGTTTCATTTCATGTACAAGTTATTAGTTTTCGACACATTTTATTTCACGCGCATGCTCTTTCTTTTAGGCATGTTTTATTTCATACGTATGTTAGATGTCTTTTCTTTGACATAGCATTCATTAGTCACATAAGATGTAAACTAGTATTTTTTTCTTAGCCATTACATCACCTGTTAAAATGTATAATATAGTTCATTCTCTTATATCTTGACATATTATTAAAGAAGAATTGATGTTACTCATCAATAATTAGTAACCTCATTAACCGTTATAGGTTTGAACTTATTAAATATTGGTTCATTCGCTATATAGTTGGAACTTCATTAATCTATTAATCATGCATTGATTGGGAATGAAAGTAACAGGAAGTAGATATACTCATATAAACTTGAAAGGAACATTTCATACTTGAAAAAAGATGTAGGCCATCACCTTACAATGTTTAGAATAGAAACAAACCATAACATTAAAGGAACTAAGCAAAGTATAACTTCAAATTCTTAGCATTCCATGCCCGAGGGATGATTGCCTCATCTAACCTTTCTATGAGATAAGCCCCCTTGCCTATGACTTCTTGGGTCATAATAGGATCTTCCCAATTTGCTCTGAGTCTTCCTTGATTATCTTACATGCTAGTTGCCCTTAATTTTTTGTCAACCAAATCTCCAAGTCGATACACCTTATGTTTTACCTTTTGATTATAATATAAGGTTGCTCTATGCTGATATAGAACAACTCTCATCCTTGTAACACCTCTTATCTCCTCAATTGTGTCCAAATTGGTAGTAAGGGCAACCTAATTGGCAATTACATCGAAGTTCTACATATGAAGATTGGGTAGATCTATCTCAATTAACATGATGAATTTCTACCCATATGCCTGTTGGAAGGGTATTTCTCTAGTTGAAGTCCTGTGGGTAATCCTATAACCCCATAAAACACTTGGAAGTTCATCAGCCCACTTACTCTTGACTTAATCAACTTTTCTATTCAAACTATACAAGATTGGGTAGGTCTATCTTAATTCATAGGATAGCTTTTGACCTATATGCGAGTCTAAAGGGTGTTTCTTGACTGAAGTCCTATAGGTAGTCCTATAACCCCATAAAACACTCAATAGCTCATCAACCTACCTACTCTTAACTTGATGAACTTTCTCTTCAAAATATATAAGATGATCTTATTAATAGCTTCCACTTACCCATTGGTTTGAGGATGAGCCAATGAAGTGTAATTTAGATGAATGTCATGTTTCTCACAAAATGTTTGGAACTTATCACAATTGAACTATGGCCATTGTTGGTGGTTATCATAAATGGAACCTTAAATCTCAATATGATGAAGTTGAAAACAAAAGCTTTGACCTTCTGCTTGGTCATTCTAGCCACTACTTCAACCTCCGCTCACTTGGTAAAATAATCCATAGCAACTATGACTAATTGACGCTGTATTGTAGACCTTGGAAATGGTTCGAGTATATCCAATACCCATTAAGCGAAAGGTTAAAGACTGATAAGGCTATGGAGTTCAGTAGAAGGAGTATGGGTTAATGCCTTAGGTTTTTTACATTATGGACATTGTTGAATAGAAGATTTTGCGACTTCTCTCATAGTTAGCCAAAAATAGTTGAGTCATAGTATGCGGAAACATAGGGTTTGGCCTTTCAAATGGTTGCTACAAATACCACCACATAATTTGGAGAGTATTAGTTATGCATCCTTTAGCTTTAGACATCGAGGATAAGGTTAAGAAATCCCAAGCTTGTATAATTGATTGTCAATTAGTATATAACTTATAGCTTGATAAATCAACCTATGAGCTTCTTTGAGGACACTATCCTTCAAATAGCTTGTAGTTGGATCCATCCAAGACTTCTCCTTTTTGCAGGGAGCCAACTCAGAGCTCTACTCAATAGTTTGTAAGCTCTTGTTAGGGAGATACTCAATAAAGAGCTTGTCATTCAAATCAGGGAGTGCGATAGTAGCTAACTTCAACAACTTATCAGCGGCAATGTTTCTACTTCTTGGTGTTTTTTCAATTGAAAAGGATCGAAACTCTTCCTTAAGTGTTTGTAATATTAGAAAGTACTTGCTCATCACTTCTTCTTTTGCCATATAACTCCCTTTGACTTAATTCGCAACTAGTTGTGAGTCGAAAAAAACTTGAACTTTCTTGACACCAACATCTTTCACTAATTTGAGTCCAACTACTCGGCCTCATTATTACTGGTTAGAAACCTAAACTTCAAAGTATAATTACTTTCAAATTATGGGGTCCTTACATAATGAGGCCCATACCACATCCTTCTTTAGTAGAGGAGCCATTAACATATAGATTCCATATTGGCTTCACAACCATCTCTATACTATCCTTTTCACCAGTGAACTCGACAACAAAATCCGCAAATATTTGAGCTTTTAATGTCATTCTAGATTTGTACTATACACTACAAATACTAAGTTCTAGAGCATACTTCATCATCTTCCTTGAGGAGTTTGGTCATTGTAAAGCTTGTCATAAAGGCCGATCAGTAAGGACAATAATTTGACGTGCCTCGAAGTATGGCTTTAACTTTCTTGTCAAGAGAACTACAGCCAATACAAATTTTTCAATCTTTGTATATCGATGTTCTAGCCCTTGTAGAATATGGCTTATGTAATATATCAACCGATGTTCTCTACCTTCTATTTGAACCAAGATAAAGGAAAGAGCTTGGCTACTAACTAACAAATACAGGTACAAATTTTCTTTTGGAATGGGTATCGAGCATTGATGGTGATGCAAGAAACTCTTGCAGCTAGTTGAATGCTCTTTCATACTTGTTAGTCTACTGGAATTCTTTAAGATTTTAAAAAACTATGCATATCTATCTACACTTTTCAACACAAATCTATTTAAGGTGGCTATCCATCTAGTTAGCTCCTGAACTTCCTTGGCTATGATGTTCCAAATAGCATTGATCTTCCTTAGTTTTGCTTCAGTATCACGCCAAGTGACTATATAACCTAAAAATTTTCTTAAAGTAGCCCAAAAACACGTTTTTGAGGGTTTATTATCATATTATACCTTCTCAAAGTGCCAAATTTCTCCTTAAGATTGGTAAGATGTCGATTTTCTGTTGTGCTTTTCACAATCTTGTTGTTGACGTAAGCTTCAATGTTACAATGAATCTAAGGCTTGAACATCTTGACAACAAGCTTTCAATAGGTCACGCCAATGTTTAGGAGCCTAAAGGGCATTATTGTGTAACAGTACATCCCAAAATTAGTGATTAAGGGCATGTGGAATTCATCTTCCTTCTCCATTTTAATTTGATTATAGTTGGAAAACACATCTATGAAAGATAGTAAGGTATGCTTGGTAGTTGTCAACCTTCTAGTCTATTCTCAGCAAGGAGAAACAATCTTTAAGACATGCCCTACTTAAATCTATAAAGTCTATGCACATGCTCTATTTGCCATTAGACTTTTCAACTAGTACATAGTTGGTTAACTAAGTCGGATAAGGCTCTTCACTTATGAACCCTACCTTCAATAATTTCTGAACTTCTTCTTTAATGGTTGCTTGTTGCTCAAGAGTGAAATGCCTTTTCCTCTGTTGGATTGTCTTCGCATTGGGATCAATTTGAAGTTTGTAAGTCATTACTTCCATAAGGATGCTTGGCATATCTAAGGGAGACCATGTAAACAAATTGGTGTTGTCCCATAAAAAGTTGATCAAACTTTGTCGGATCTCTACCAATAATGGTTTCCTATGCTTGCTGTCTTCTTAGGATCATTTCCTAATGGGATCTCTTCTATCTCTTCCCCAGTATTTTCTATGCTAACTAATTTTTGCTCTAAATAAGTTTCAACTTGAAAATTTTCCTTACGCTATAGTACCCTTAGATATAAGGATCTTGCTAATTATTGGTCCCCTTTACATATACTAACTTTAGTAGGAGTGGGAAATTAACCTTAAGATGCGTAGTTAAAGAGACTATGCTAAATAAATGTTGACATGGTCGACCCATGATCAAATTATATGGGGACAAATATTTGACAACAAGGAAATCCACGTTGTCTTTTGTAATGTGCTCATCATCTCCAATCTGATTGGGAAAGAAATTACTCCATTGACCCGAGCAGGTTGATTATTGAAATCATATAAATTATAGTCATAAGATCTCAACTAGCTTTAATCTTTGGCCTCATCTAATCAAAAGCATGTTGAAAAATAACATCTATCGAACTTCTAGTGTCAACAAGAATCCTTTTGACTACAAAGTTAGCAATTCTTGCACTAATTGTGAGTGCATCATTGTGGGGCCTTTAAATACTCTCAAAATCTTGTTTAGTGAAATAAATTGAATTGTTGACCTTAACCATCTTACCTTGCACATTATATACATAATGTATGGCAATAGTTGAGTTAAAACAGCTTGATTGGCCTGAGGCAGAAGGTCCATCAATAATAGTATTTATTACACCATTCAATGCCCTATTGCTACTTCATCTCTTGTATCTTTCCTAACCTTAGAAGGCCACATGGCATTCTCCTACTCATTACATCACCTCTAAGCTGGTTGCTCAATACTCTCGGCATCATGGGTCAAAAACTTACTTAGATACCCTCATTAGATTACATCCTCAATTGCATTCTTAAGCTATATACATTCACAATAGATTGAATCACTACTATTCTCACACCGTTATTGCCATGTTCTTGGTTTTGATTTAGGTGGACATTTTTATGGAGAAGGTTAAAGATCTCATCATGTTTTTTTGTTAAGTAATTGGTTTCTTTGGCCAATTTGAGGCAAAGTTGCTCCAACTTAACCAAATGTTGTTCGTTTGTATGCCTATTTCCCCTTACCTAGTGTTGGGGTGAAGAACTAGTACTTGTACTTTTTTCATCCTTGTCTTTGCCATGTGGGTGAGTTGCAAAAAGCAAATGGTTCCAAATGCAAAGGTGATTTTAGGATAAGATCTTGTTCCTGCAAAAATATAAGAGGCTAAGTGGTACCAAGGCTAGTCTGCTACAGCTACTCTATTGCTTAGTTAGTAATTGTTTTAGAAAGAGGAAAGAGAATGAATGTAGAGTTAAAGGTTGTTCAAGGGTTCTTACAATGCTTTCTCCCTATAATTATAGGTGAACATCCAGTGTCTAAAATAATAGTTTATTGTTGGTCGTGGGCCATGTAGAGATCTTACAATCAAATACATGCCTAAAATATAAGAGTAGTGAGTGGCTATATAATGAGATCGTACCAAATTATAACCATTGACACTATCTTCCTAAGTTTAAACTAGACATATTATCAAGCAAGGCCTTAAGGCCCATCAAGTAGATTGAGTCTAAGTCAGAATTAGATAAGAGTGGTATTATTCATCTTCTCAGCAGCTAAATGGCTAAGTGATATTTTTAGAGTGAAATCCGATAATCAACAATAGGAATCTGCATTTGCTTCTATCTAAGGCCTCATAGGATGCCATCTGATTAGCCGACTGGTAACTATTATTATAAGTAAACTCCACCAAGGGTAAATACTTATCCTAGTAACTACCAAACTCCAATAGATAAGCTCTCAACATAACGTCCAAAGTTTATATAGTCGACTTAGATTGACCATTTGTCTATAAATGATAAGACAAAACTGTAACTTAGTACACAATCTATGTAATCTTACCTAGAATTTGGATACAATCTAACTATCTTGATCAAAGACAATCCTCTAAGTTACTCTGTGTAACCCTAAAATCTTTCTAATATATAATCTAGCAATCTTCTCCATTGTATCCCCTATTCGGTAAGGTAGGAAATATGCACACTTTGTTAGTCTATCTACAATCACCCAAATCGATTCATGTCTTACTTTAATCTTTAGAAGTGTTACAAAAAAATCCATCATAATATGGTCCCATTTCTACTTCGGTATTTCTAAATGTTGTAACTATCTGCCTAACCTTTGATGTTCTACTTTGACCTATTAACATGATGCGCATTTTATTAGGTATCAAGCAACATTTCTTTGCATATCATTCCACCATAATGTAGATCCAAAGTCATGATACATCTTATTTTTGCTTAGGTGTATTGTATAACTTGTATTATGTGCCTCATCTTAGATTTCTGTTCTCAAGTTAGAGTTTTACAGTACATAGATTTTGCCCCTAAATCTTAATATACCACTTCCATTAACCTTGTAATCAAAAGTGTTTTCATTTGTTAAGTCTTCTTTTATTTTCTTCTAGTTCTTATCTTCATCTTGTTGCTACTTGATTCTTTCAAATAAAGTTGGTTACACTACCAGATTCATTAATTGGTTATTAGATTCATACTAATCAAATTCTATCCCCATTTTCTCTAATTCTTGTATTCACTCTTGCTATGTAGTTAAAAAATATGCAACTTGCTCATAATTCTTAAAACTTAACGTATCGACTACAACACTAGCCTTCCTATGATGATAGTTTATTTTCATATCATAATCCTTAATCAACTTTAGCCTTCTCTTTTGTCACATGTTTAACTGTTTTTGGTAAAGAAATACTAAATGCTCTTATGATCTCTCTCTCTCTCTCTCTCTCTCTCTCTATATATATATATATATATATATATATCTTACATTGTTGCCCATATAAATAGTGTCTCTAAATTTCCAAAGCAAAAACTATAGCTGTAGTTGTAAATCCTAAGTTAGATGATTCTTCTCATGCAGCCTCAATTGGCTTGACACGTAAGTATTGACTTTTTCTCTTGCATCAACATACAACTCAATTCGTTTTAAGAAGTATCCCTATATACATTATACGACTTGTTTAGATCTAATAGTATCAATACCACTACCATAATGAGTTGTTCTTTTGACTCTTGAAAACTTCGTTCACATTCTTTACTCAACTTAAACTTGACATCTTTTTGAGTCAATCAAGTCAAAGGTCTTGCAATCCTAGAGAAATTCTTTACAAACAGCCTATAGTATCTCACCATGACTAAATAACTTCGTACTTCCAAAATAGTTGTCAACTATTTCCATTCCATCACTATCTTAACCTTTTTAAGATTTACAAAAATTCCTTCTCCCAATACAATGTATCTAAGGAAAGAAATCTTATCCAACTAAAAATCACACTTGCTTAACCTAGCATATTACTTATTATCTCTTAGCTTCTATAGTGCCAATGGAAAAGTTCTTTGCATGCTCTTCCATAGTCTTTGAATAAATTCAGATATTGTCAATAAACACAACAATGAATTTATTTAGATACGGCTGGTATATTTGATTCATTGTATACATAAACACAGTTGGTGCATTGGTTGATCCAAGAGGCATCATAAGAAATTCATAATGGTCATATCAAGTCTTAAACGAAGTTTTGGGTACATCTTCTGGCTTAACACATAATTGGTAGTATCCCAACTGATACGGTCTAGGGCCAAGGACAGATTAGGCTAGTCATGGGGTTGGGTTCGATCCAATCGAAGGAATGAAAAGTAAATGGGAGTTGATGGTTTAGCAATCCCGCATACTGGCTCTACAGATATGATACATCGTATAACCACACACGGACTTAAGACTCACCAGATGCGACACACCGATTTAAGTAATAGGGTTACCTACTACAATCTTTGCTAAAGGGATTGATAAGAGCACACTGACTCTATAGATATGACACACCATATAACCACACACAGACCTAAGACTCACCAGATGTGATACACCGATTTGAGTAATAGGGTTGCCTACCATAATCCTTGCTAAAGGGATTGATAAGAGCTAGTAAGGGAGAGAGAACTTTCTGAAAGAAAAGGCTCCAAAGGGGGGTTTTCATTAATCTTCTATCTATATATGCATTATTACACAAGTTGCTATTTATAGTACATCCTAAACCCTAATGGCACAACTATAAATAATGTATAAGGCCTTAAACCCTAAAGAATTAGGCTCATAAATAACATAAAGACAAACATGTACAAAAATATAAAACTATGTGTTTTACAAGGAGAAGTGGCCATGTGGTCATTCGGCGTGCCTTGGAGGTAGTCTCACAATACTTAGCTGAGACACCAGAGAGGTCAGCCCATAATTGTCGAGTTTTGAGGTTAGTTAGCAATAGTTTCTTTGAGGTGTGCTAAGTGGATCAAACACTCAAAGTAATCTCTTAGCCATTAAGTTGATGACAGACTTTAGCCAAGTGAATGTAACTCTCGAAAACATGATGCCGAGTAGGTGATTGCTCAGGCATATGTGAAGATTAGTTGTCGTCTCGGGATTATGCTTCTCGACACTCTATTTGCAGGAAATAGTATTATTTAGCTCGGTAAACAAAATGAGTCGGCAAGTAGAAGACTTCAACTTTAGTAGTCGGCTTGGGTTAACACCCCGAAGCCTATCACTAACCTTAAGTCAATTCTGGAAAACACAATTTCCCTATGTAATTGATTAAACAAACCACTAATTCGGGGTTAAGGATTCTTTTTTATAAGAATATGCCACCTAAACCCTTCACCAAATCAAGAGCAAGAGGTATGGTTTACTTAACCTCTCGAATCCTCAATTACTAAACAAGTTCTGTAGACGTTGAACTAAAGAACGACATTGACCTGCATGATCTCCCCAACTTTTAAGTCTTTTAGTATGTTACCCTAATTAGTTTAGATCTAGTTAAGTTGTCCAAGACTCAAGAACCAGGTCTTTCAACATGTCATGAAGGTCACTTCCTATTATAAGCCCCTTATCTTAAGTTTTTAGAGGATCCTACTAATGCTAACCTAATCTTAGAATGCTAGAAACAATTACTAACAAATGCCCCAACTTTTCCCATGATGATATGTGTCCCATTACCCACAGGTACACACCTAATAGTAGAATCTTCTCTTTTTAGAAGAATTACCTAATTATCCTTCTCGTCTTTTATTACTATTAGTGTATAATCTTTTGCCCTTTTTAGTAAATTTATATGATTGTAACCCTAAAGATTACTGAATATATGTACCCTTTTATAGTAGTTGCTATAATTAGAATCCTTCAATATTGTTAATAAATTTTCCAAAGTTTTCCTTCTCTATATGAGAACCTCATTGCTTTAGCTCACAGCAACTCCTAAACAAGGTTGTGCTAGTAAGCAATGCTATATCTTAGATAGGTAAGTCATATCCACAAGTAGCTCACGAGACTTAACCTTTTTCTTTTGCGTTTTCCATCCTAACCTAGCTCTTTCTTTTCTTTGGTACTTGTTCTTCAAAGGCCCATCTACACGTAGGTAAGAGCTCTTCCAAGGCATGTCATCTTGGTATCATAGCTCGAATATCTAAATAGGGTTAAGAGTGAGTAGTATTGTGTAGTGTATACTAAGTAACATTGTAGTGGTGAGTGGCAATTGAAGTTGAGTATTCTTCTTAGCTGTAGTTATGCCCAATGGTGAATGTTCTATTGTGCTCTATTTTTAGACAAAGAAATAAGGTAGTGGTTGATTTAAGTCAAACTTTAGTAATAGTGCAATAAGTAGAGTGTTGTTGAGTAAGGATTTGAAGCTCATGCTATGAAGGTTGAACTGATGTATGAATTAGTGTGGGGGTGTTGAGAGGACAGTTTAGTAGTAGTGGTAGCATATTGATTATCTAAGTCAAAGAAATGATGGATCTAAGTGTTAATGCATTTATTGGAGATAATGAGAGTGATACTTAAGGGCAAGTCTGCCATTTAGGGATCAAAAGTATCAAATTGTACAACGGTTAAAAATTGGACTTGATTTGAAAATTAATCCTGAATGCATATATACAACACTTAATTTTAACTTGGACCCAAACTGAGTGTTACCTACTCTAGGTTTTCAACTTGGACCCAAACTGAGTTCAATGCAAAGTATACCAATCTAACATGCGAGCAATTTAGGATAGTTTTTTTTTTTCTTTATTTTATTTTTTCTATTTGTTGGCTATCTTTTTTTTAAAAAAAAAAAAAACTTCCTTTTCTTTTTTCACTATGGTTTTCCTTTCCTTAGTAATTTTTTTCTTTCAAAAAGCTAGTTTTAATATAATTTTATTTTATTTTCTTAAAAAACCACATTTTCTAAAAGAAGAAAAGAAATTTCTTTCTTCCCACTTAGAAAATCTATTTTCTTAAATAAAAAATAAATAATAAACCGCTTTTCCAAAATTAAGACTATTAGAAATTTCATAAAAATATTATAATGGCTCTAAATTAGGAACTTTTTTTAATTTTTCTTAAAATAAAATATAAGAGTAAAAAATGTAAACCCTATCAATTTAAGAAATAAAATAAGCTAATACACTCAAGTTTTAGGAAACAAATTATGAAAGTCTGATCCTGAATAGCAAGTACTAAGTACTTTCGGGGCGACTTAAAACTTTTAAAAAAAAAAAAGAGTTCCTTTTTTCCTCTTCATTTGTATATAATTAAATTTCATTGTCTTTTCTTTCTCCTTTGATGTGAAGTAGAATTATTTTGAAATAGATAGGTTATCTTAGTAAATAAAGTTAAATTCAGAATCTTATAGTGGTAATCATATAGGGTTTAATAGGATAGCTTCCAAACTTGTGAATTTGGTTTCTTGAAAAATTTTCAAAAAGTTTTCAAACATGTAGTCTAGTGGCTAAATTACGACCAATCTGCCTAGTTGGTTCCAATTTAATCACCTTTCCCATTTCTATTAGGTGACGACTCCAAAGTATTTTCAAAAATGAAGAAACTAGGTTTCTCTTAATTTTAGTTGATGGTTTAAACTAAATAGGCATATGGTTTAGTTTAAATTAAGTTAAGGAAAACAAAAAAAAAAACTAAAAAATCAGGCTCGATAGCTTAAGGACTCTACTAGAGATGTTAAGAGGGCTAGCTACTTAAACCTTTTGAAATTAAATTTATTTTCTAAAACTTCCCAAGTTATCTTTGTAAATATTTTAATTTATTTTGTAAGGGGTAAGTAGGAGGCATGAGTTAGGGAGGGGGGTAGCATAGATTTATTATTTAAATCATATATTTATGGTAGATATGATTAGAATCTAGTCATCCTAAGAGCTTAAGATGAGAACCATTATCTGAGATTAAGATGTTGTGGGGTAACCAGCTTTTAAGGTTAATTAAGCTACCCTACTTAAGTTTCGATATGACCAAGGAACCATTTCTTAGAAAACGTATGAGGTCACAGAGCTTGAGGACCTTTAGAACCTACTATTATATATATATATGGAACTTTTTTCAAAGGATTGACGAGAATCCACAACGTGGCAATCCCAAATAAAGAACATACAACTCTAGAGCCGTTATAATTTCCTAGTAATTATCTTTGTAACATACCCATTATAAGTTTCCTTATAAATATTATTGTAAAGAGTACATGTAAGATTAGAATATGCTTTTAATGTAACATTTTCCTTTATAGAAATGGCTAGCTTTGCTCAAGCTGCTTTCAAAGAGATCAACATCCACCAGCATCTTGGATGCAAGACATTACTTGAAAACTAGCTTTAACCCTTAGCTCAAATAGATAGCATTTTATTAAAAGTAAGATTAGGCCTATCTTATCCTTACAAACTATTACACCTAACATTACTTTCATACTAGCCTTGGTATGTTTTTATGAGCTCAAAGCTATTACTTTATGTTTTGGCCTACATAAACTGAGCCCAACAATAGACGTATACGCCCAATTTCTTTGGGCTTCAGTTATCATTGATGATATCTATATGCCAGATGTTGAGGTTGCTATACCAAAAACTTTTATCGAGTTATTGGGAGTAAGGAAAATTGAAATATATCAGGTTTTGGTGAATGGGAAAGTTGTTCGGATGGATGACATCATTACAAGGATCTCTACTGAATTGAAATATAAGGATAAACAAGATATCTTTAGTGTGAAACTAGAAACTTGACACCAGCTTCGAGTAAATGCTTATATTTTAGTAATCTTCAATGCCATCTTATTTCCTAATAGAGTACGTCGCATTCACTTAAAGTAGCAGAGTTGGTATCTCAATTTTTGGAAGGTAAGTTATACATACCAACTCTCCTGGCTGAATAGATTCGCTCATGGAACCACCTCAAGAGCAAAAAATTTGGGGATTTAAAGGCTAATGTGGATTTATCTAAGTCTAGTTCATGAATCACATGAGAAGCTACCAGCTAGATTTTAATTAGGCCAAATTTACACAATGATATGATCTCATAAAATTCTTAGAGGAACAAATCCAATTACCTAAAAATATTGCTACCTATCATTAGGTTTAATATTTTCAAAATAGGTAAGATGAGGAGATAATTTTGGCAGCTAGATGCTATTCAAGTAGTTAAATGATCAAAGGATGCAAGGGCTTTGAAGCAATTCCTCTAATTAGATTTAACATTTGTACTATGTATTATTCAGCTATAGTAATTCGATAAGTTAGGCCCCTTCAAGCTTTGGTTCAAACACCAACACTTGAGTCTCTATGACCCTCATATCTAGATAGCTAAAAAGGTATCTAAGTGTTTGGATGTCAAGAAACCAAGGAGTTTGGCTAATGCCAACTTCAAAAACTAAGGGAAGGGGTAGAGATGAAGGAAAAAGAAGAAAGTTAAGTTTAAGTCACTCTAGAGAAAGCAGGAGATACAGAGCGGGATCTGAAAGTCAAATGTAAAGAGTATCACTAGAAAATAAAGGTCTCGGAAGCATAACTCAAGAAGGCTAAGGGTAAAATCTAGGAGCTAAAGGATCTTAAAGTTCAGAAGAGGAAGCAGGATGAACCCATACAAAATCATTGCTAGAAAAAGAGAGTTCAAGTTTTAGGAATGTACTTTAAATGTAAGAAAGTGTCGAATAATGTGAGCTCCACAAATTAGGAGAATTAATAAAAAAAAAAAGTATTTTGATACATTATGAGTTTCTTGCTAACTTAAATTTCTTTACTTCTGCTTGCCATGCACTCTTCCATTTGTAAATTTATTTCTTTCCTTTCTTGCATTTAACAATTTATATATACTCTATGCTAATTTGTTGTGAAGTATTCCTACTCTAGATTGCAAAGATAGCTCCCAAATATCGAGTTTTTCAAAGAAATCCAATCAAAACCCACTCTCTATCCAAGATGGCTAATCTGGGAAATGACAACATCAACACCAATGATGATAACAACAACCATTTTATTCTTAAAAGCATTGATCTTATTGAGTTGAGGATTGACTCTTTAGAGTGAACTATAGGAAAATTGTTTAGTAGATGAATTTCCATATTGATAGCATTTTCTTACATAAAGCTACAACACCATCAATTAAGGAACACTGTAAGCCTATTGTTGAAACAATGTTAAGGCTCTACCCCTTGAAATAGAAGAAAGTTATCTAAAAGTTAATGCAACTTTTAAGTCTTTTGAATCAAAAGGGGTTTATCCAAATATCAACCTAACTTTTGAGCCCAATACATATTCTTTCCTTGTCAACATAAGGTTAGTTAACTTAGGGCCTTACCAAGGTAGTTTGAAGGAGTTGGAAAGGAAGCTAACCCAACAAATCACTAAAAGATGAAAGCACTTGGATGTTGTGGGAGTTTTGAGTAACCTGGTCTCATAGATCTATCTACGTATGATATTGGAAGCTACCTTGAAAAGTTTGAAGTATTGAAATTTGAGAAGTACAATGGGTCCAGATGCCCCAAGCTATACACCAAGTTGTATGTGTGAAAGATGGGGAAGTACTTTCATTGTAACTAACTCATTGTATAGACATTTCCAAGTATTCTAACAAGTCAAGCTCTGACTTAGTATGCCCAACTTAACCTGAACTAGGTGAAGATATGGGAGAAACTTGCCCGGGCATTTTATAAACAATATAAATTCAATGTTGAAGTAGCACCAACCGTAATGAAATCAGATGCCTTACGAAAAAAGAATAATGAATCATTTAAAGATTATGTACAAAGATAGACATCCCTGGTTACAAAGGTATCTACCGTGTTGACTTAAATACACTTGACAAGCCTTATTTTTCCCATTTGCTTAGGTAGGCCTCTTCTAATTTCATAGAGATGGTAGTAGCAAGGTAGAGGATTGAAAGTGCTATCCCCTCTAGTAACTTCAAGAATTGTCAAATAGAAGACTACCTTCTTCATCTTCAAAACTAGCTATAAGCAAGGCCAAAGAAGCCACTATCAGCATGGTAAATTCAAACACTAGGACTAATGCCAAAGTTTCTTTTAAAACAAATCCTTCGTAAGTTAGTAGATATTCAAAAACTAACCTTAGGCCAACAAGGCCTCAAGATAGTTCACTAGAATACCGGTTCCTCTCAGTTAAGTCTTTGAGAAGCTAAGGAAGGAAAACTTGATCTAGTTTAAGTTCCCTAATGAAGGGTACAGGCCAAGGGTTTTTTTTTATCATAATGCAAAGTGTGAATATCATTTGGGATAGGTGGGTTAGTTTACTGACACATGTTAGACACTAAGAAACAAAAGCTTAGATTTGATTGATGAGAGCTCAGTCTAACTAAACTTTGTGGAAGCTCTAGTTCCAAATTTCAACAATGAACCTCTACTTAACCATGGCCTTAATATCAACATGATTTTTGATGACTCAAATTTCTCCTTCAACATGATTGGTTCAGACGAGAGGTACAACTTCCATGCATCCGTAGTACCTAAGAATTACAAAGTTACCCCATTCAATTACCAAGTAGTTAACTAGGGGCAATCAAGCTCTCTTGTTGGTGGGATTACCCACTCTAGTAGGGCCTATGACCCAAAATAAGACCCTAAAAAGAACAATGTATTAGGGGACACAAGTAACAAACCGACTAAATATGAAAAAGGGCTATTTGCCATTACTAAAACAATTAAGTAGAGTGAATATAAAATAATGGATCAGCTCACTAAGACTCCATGATATATATCCTTAATGGGTTTGTTGATCGCATTTAGACCACACTAAGAAGCATTATTTTTAACCTTAAGAGAGGTAAAGGACCCTCATGAAATGTTGACTGAAAGAATGGGACTAATTACCAACTCTATCCTTACTATGGATGGGATACCTTTTTAGTAGAATAATTAGATGAGGAAGGTAATTAGCATACTAAGCCACTTTTCATAGTGGTAAGAATCAACGATATAATCATAACTAGAGTCCTCATTGACAATGGGCCATTATTAAATGTTTACCTTCTTACTAACCTAAACTTGTTGGGTGTCAACATAACTGCGATCAAACCAAGTTCAACAACAGTCAGGGCTTTTTGACAAATCTCAAAGAGAGATCATCAGGGACATTAACTTGCTAGTTGACTTGGCCCTCAAACTTTCAACAATCAATTCTGAGTTCTTGACATGCTAAGGTCCTTTAAGTTACTCTTAGGAAGTCCTTGGATCTATGCAATAGGGGCTATTCCTTCAAGTTTACATCAGAAGGTCAAGTTTATCTTAAATGGCTAGGTGATAACAATTCTAGTAGATCAATATTATGATATTTATAAGGAAACAACCATACCCTATATAGGCATTGAGGAGTAGGAGGATTATGGTCTCCGAATGTTTGATGAAGTATTCATGGTTACCAGTCCCAACAAGAGAAAGATCGAGAAGCTAAAGTTCAAGGAAGGCTAGATTAGATCTTATCCTTAGTTACATCCCAACTCTGATGGAAGAGTCCTATAATAAGTAAGCTAGGGGTAATAGAGGTGACAGATTGTATCAAGCCCCAATAACCTTTCCACCACTGATCAAGATATTCATCTAGATTGATGTTCAACCTATAGAATTTGCCAAAGAAGACTCCCTTAGTAAAATTGAATCAATATACCCATCCTATAAGTTCCATCCAAATTCGAATAATTGGTTCTTTGTTCTTATAAATAGCAACGGGTCCACTGTGGGGTAAAGGGTGAACCATAATTTAATATTTTAATGAGTTCTACAATAATTATTGTTATTCTTCAAATGTACCTATGGAAACCTCTGACAAGTAAAATATTAATATTATCTCTATTATTCTTCATTTCTCTTTTTTCTTATGCTCTCTTCCTTTATACCCTTTTTGCCCAGATCTAATGTACTGGATGAAAACCAAGGATACCTTGAGCAAATAGATAATGAAAATATTAATATCACTTCCAACCATATTAGGTTGAATGATGTTGATGACCATGGTAAAATATAAGAGAGTTGAAAAAAACATGAATTAACTAGAATTTACGTTGATGAGCCAATTGAAACGATCAATATAGGGGCCTATGATAACTCGAAGAATTTAAAGATTAGAGGGAACTTAAAAGAAGAGTAGAAGATAGAATTAACCATGCTGTTGTCTAAGTATCAAGACTTGTTCATGTAGTCTTATGAAGATATGCTCGGGTTAGATCTCTCAATTGTAGTCCATCTCCTACCTACACATGAAGATATCAAACCTAAGATGCAAAATTTAAGAAGATTATGACCAAACATCTTATTGAAGATCAAAGAAGTTAAGAAGCTACTTGAGGTTGGTTTCATCAAAGCCTCTAATTATCCTGAATGGTTACCTATGCCTATGATGAAGAAAGATAGGAAAGTCAAAGTGTGCATGGAGTTTTAGGACCTTAATCAGGCAATACCTAAAGATTATTTTCCCTTACCCCACATAGATTTCTTCATAGATAATACAACTATAAACCATCTCTTCTGATTTATCGATGGCTTTTTAACGTATAGTCAAATTAGAATGTCAAAAGAAGATAAGACCAAGATAACCTTTTTCACAAGTTAGGGTATGTTCTGCTACAAGGTAATGCCTTCCAAACTTAATGCCAAGGTAACCTATCAAAGCGTAATAGTTGTGATCTTTCATGGCATGATGTACAATGAAGTAGAATATAAGTTGATACATGATTATAAAATCCAAAGAAGGGGAAAGTCACTTAGATAATTTAAGGAAGTTGTTTAATAGATTGAGGAAGTTTTAGTTGAATGATCCAAACACCAAATGATAATCTAACATTAGCAAGATATTATAAATCTTCATTAATCACAAGAAGAATATAAGATGTACCACCATCCTAAATAACAAGAAATTAGGTAGAGAGAGAAACTAACTCACTAGACAAGTACTAATCTTCAATCCATGTTAGAATGATGTTCTTCTTGCATCTTAGGCTTGAAATCCACTAAAACTAACTTAATCTAAGTTTAATCTAACCTACAATAACCTAGGAAAGTGAAACCCGAAAAACCCTAATAAGAGAAGGAGAAAGGAAGTTGAAAAAGAAAAAAAAAATTGTGTCCCTAAAATGAGTTAAACATCGCAGCTTTTTATATCAAGAAGGTACTACCTTGCCAGTACTATCCGCTTGATGGTAATACTGTCACGTCGATATACGCAATTTTTTGTGACACTTCAAAAATTTTTACTCAAAACGCCTGCTTGGCAGTAGCTCATATTACCGTTATGATGGTAGTTCCTACTTCATGTCTTTATCTTTTGTTTCCTTATGGCTTCTTAAGCAAGAGCTACCATTACATGATAGCCTTGGGACCTACAAGAATAAGCACAAAAAGCTTAAATTCTTCAAATAAACATATCTTTTGAATGCTAAAATACAAAAATATGAGTTACACTTATGTTGAGAAATTGCATGTGATTTTAATGAAAATTCATACACTTTGGTTGAAAAATATATTAAGTCACTTTTAGAGAGTGGGTCTCCACCATTACTATGTCTAAACATAATCCTATCACTACATCAAAACATCATAACATAGTTTAGAGTATAAAGTCAAGATAAGTACATCCCAAAATCCGGTGACCTCATATAAAAGCACATATACATCTACTATATCTATGGGTTGGTAGTTGAACCCATCTTAAACTCTACAAAATCAACATAAGTAATAGCATCCATGGAACCTGACTCATCCCAATCATTGGAGCTATCTCTGTTAGAATCTACATTAGAGTAAGTCAATAACTCGATCTAGTCCTCCTCTTCTAGATCCTAGACTACAAGTGTACGAGGCTTAAGGACAGGCTCCCTAATCTTTATCTCATCTCCTTCATCCATTAGCTCTATAGGGTGATCGGGGTCATCACTCAGTGTTACCAAAGGTATAGCCTCCTTTAGAACATCACCTTTGAGTAACTCCTACTTGGATCTGTCTATGTCCATCATGTCCAAAGCAAGTTCTCTAGTATTAGCTCTCCCTAATGCAAACCGGAGCTAAGGGTAGATAGGCTAGTCATAAGAATGGGTCTAAGTTTTCCAAAATATTAAAAAGGGTAATGGGAAATGCATGAAAGAGTAGGAATGAAATGAGAGGTAAGCAAATCCATGAACAACTCGAAAAGATGTGACACACCAGTAGAACTTCCAAGGACTCATGGCATAGCTCAATAGGACGTATAAGTTGGTCCAATGAGATTACTCACCACCTAACCTTACTTAGGTGTTAAGATAAGAGTGAAATGAGAGTAAACAAATCATGCTTACAAAAGGAAAACATCTAGTATATTAATGATAATCTGATTAATTACGGCTACATGTACAATGCGTATTTATACTAGAAAAATTATGGCAACTTGCCTAAAAATGGAAAAGACAATGATTATAGTAGCAGATCCTACAAGTGGTCTCGGATACATAGCAGCAATGTATTAGTGGTGCTATTGGAGGATGCAGATAAAATAGTATGATTGGGTCAAGCATAGACTCATCTAAATAGGAGTGGCTAAGGATTTTTACAAGACAAGACTCTTGACCTCTTGGCAATAAGGATGCCGAGCAAGTGGTTAGTTCAAACAAGATTAAGCAAGGGTGTAGAGTATGGCTATTGTCAGGGCTTTCTTCTACTCGGCACATAACTTTCGAAAGATGGGCAATCATTTAGTATGATGTAGAGAGTTAGTTAACAGTAAGGAATAACTCAACTTCGACAGGAGTTGGCTAGAGTAGGAAGATTCGCCTCATTAGTCCCTCCAGTCCTCAAGTTCGGCTGCAGGTTAAAGGCGTAGTAGCCTAATTCTTATCATTCCTTGTAGGTTGATTTGGATTTAAGATCAAATCCAATTGTTCTTCATTCAATTCTTTGTTAAAGTAATATGGACTGAGGTCGACAATGTTGAAGGTATCCAAAACCCCATAATCTTCAAGAAGCTCTACTATATAGGAATTGTTGTTGACCTTCTAAAAGATTTTAAAAGGTCCTTTAGCTGGTGCAAATAGCTTATTCTTCCTCTTACTCGGGAACCTTTCCTTACTTAAGTGTAGCCATTCCAAGTCTCTAGGCTAAAGCTACCTCGTTATCCTACCATTAGCCTTCTCGCATTCTTATGGCAGCTTGGTTGATCTACCAAGTAACTTTGTCATAAATATGTTGTAGGGATTAAACTCAGGCTCTTGCATCAGGGTCTTCTTACTCGAATGTAGGTAAAGGGGTATGATCGAGGGGAAACTTAAGATTAAAACCATAGATAACTTCAAAGGGGGTTTGCTTGGTAGCGTCATGTATTATTTGGTTCTAAGTGAATTTGACCATGGCTAAATAGACATCCCAATCAACTAAGTTCTTACCTATTGCAGCTCAGAGCAGTGACCCCAAAGTATGAATGACTACCTATATTTAGCCATCAATTTGGGGGTGACAAGAAGTATTAAATAGTAGTTTGGTCCCTATTCGACACCATAAGGTTCTCTAGAAATGGTTTGAGAACATTGGGTCTCTATCTGATACTACACTTTTCGGTATGCTGTGTGATCGAACAATCTCCTATAAGAAAAGAGAAGCAATAGTCAAAGCATCATTAGTTTTAGAGTAAAGTACAAAGTATGCCATCTTACTAAATCTATCCACAATGACCATTATAGTATCCTTCCTTCGAGCTATGCTTAGTAATCCAAGGACAAAGTCCATGCTCAACTCAGTCTATGGTCTTGTCGAGATAACCAAAGGTATTGATTTCCCTTATTCGACCCGGCATTTATCCATCTTACATATAACACAGCCCTCAACAATTTAATACATGTCTTGCCTCGTCCTTAGCCAAAAGAAACGTCTACTCAATAGCTCATGTGTTCTCTTTTCCCTAAAATATCCAAACAATCCTCTACTGTGGGCTTCCTTAATGAGTAACTCTAATAATAAACAAGTCGTTACGTACAATTTCCTACTTTGGAACAAGTACCACCTTTCATTTAATACTCATATACTATTCTTCCACTGATTCAATACCTAATTATAAGGCTAAAGTATGAGTCTTGAGAATATTGCTCTTTAATACTTGCAAACCTAAACAGTCTGGTTTGCAATTCAGTTAATAGCACATGTCTTCTTGAAAGAGCATCGGCAACGATGTTACTCTTTCCTTGTTTATATCTTATCACAAAATTGAATCCATCAACAAATTTAACCCATCTCGCTTGCCACTTTGACAACTTAGTCTGACTTCTAAGATACCTCAAGGACTCATGGTCAATATAGATGACGAACTCACTTAGCAATAGATAATGCTACCATATTTGGAGAGCTCAGATAAGAACTAAGAGTTCTTTGTCATATATGGAATAGTTCAATTAAGGTCCCTTGAGCTTCTCATCGTAGTAGGTGATTAGTCAACTTTCCTACATTAGGAAGGAAGCTATACCAATGCCTAATGTGTCATATTCTAACTTAAATATTTTCTCGAAATCAAGTAAAGCTAGTACAGGTATGGAGGTCAATCTTTCCTTTACCTCAGCAAGACTTCTCTCCTCCTTTTCTCCCTATCTAAAGTCGATGCTCTTCTTCATCAGCTTGGTAAGGGGTGTAGCTAAGGTGTTGAAATTCCTTATGAACCTCCGATAAAAGGATGCCAATCTATGGAAACTTCTCACCTCAGCACAGATGGTTAGAGTCGACCATTCAATGATTACTCGAATCTTCTCATCATCCACTCATAAGCCTCTTCCACCTACTACTTAGTCAAGGAACACCACTTGCTCCTGGCACAAACAACATTTCTTAAGATTGCTAAATAACCTCTTGATTCGAAGGACATTCAATATGGCACGAAGATACTTACAGTGACTCAGCATGTTAGCTACTATAAACTAGGATATCGTCAAAGTACACTATGACACACTTCCCTATTAGATAGTACACTAGGCATTTAACAACTACAACTTCTTCCTAGTAAATAGCATTAAGTAATAGTTGAGCATATAGTTAAAAATCATAACATTCATTTAAAGCTAACCTTAAAATAAATTTAAAGAGAATATATGGTTTTTCCTTAAGATAATCATATAGTATTAAAATAAGATATCAATAGTAGTGCAAGTTACTTAACAAACTAAAGATGCTTAATAATTGAAAATATAGAGGGTTCAAATATAGGCAAATTGTTCACTCGAGCCCTTATCTTCTTCACAGCAATCAACTGTAAGCTAATGCAACTGACCTCAAGCATCTTGGAGCTTAGCTCTAACTAAAGATCCTATTGCAATAACAAACTATATAAGGCTAAGCTTAACTGCTTAATGAGTAACCATCTTACTTTATTAACAAACAATATCAAACAAGTTATTAATCAAGCGCATGAATGCATGGACAAACATATGCAATGCAACAATATATACAGTCAGCTGATAACTGTATACAGCATGGTTTTAACACCCAACGTTGCTTGGGTTAGGAAGTATTTAAACACATCAGGACTTAGGTATCCACGTCCAATTCGGGGCCTCTTGTCAATAACATCAACTTCAGTAGTAGACATGGCATGACCTGACCTCAAGCAGAAGATGGTACTCCTCAGAGCCGAGTAGTTCCCAAAGGTTGAAGCATAACAACCTCAATATACATTATACAACATGGATCCAACTAGGCATGATCCCTCGCTCTACTAAGTAATGCTAATGCCCATAATTTCATGTTATAAGATGTAATACATGTCTAGTTTAATTAAGGGTTAAATATTTATTAGCTCATATTTCTAGGTAACTAATCAATTATCTTCAAACACTCCAAGATCTTAAATTCTAATGCAACAAGCATATATGTTCGTACTAACTTAACATATTTCGCAAGCAAGATCAATCATAACAAGCACATACAATAGCTCATATGCCCTAAACATGCAACAAATTTAGTTATTTGTTATAAAGAAATAATTCATTATCTACAACCATAAAACAAGCAAAGTTAGGAGTAGTATACTCACTCAACCATGATACTCAACAGTCCTTAACTACATCCAAGTCAGTATCCTCATCACCTAAAGAATATAATCAAGGTTTATAAGTATTATATTTGCATTAGCTAACTAAACTTATTATTCACTAACCTAAATTTAGTTGTTTTCATATTTCAAATGTATTTTCTTCTTTTTTGGTGATTTTATAGTCATTTTAACCGTTTTCGAATGTTCTTTCATTTGGTGACTGGGTTTATAGGTTAGCAAGATTTCGATTTGAGCCTTACAATGTTGTGGGCCTAAATGGTGAATTGGTTCACTTTAAGATTTGGGCCTAGTTTTAGGTCACTTTAGGATATGGGCCTAGTTTTGGGTCTTAGGCTTGTTTTTTTACCTTAGGCCTTATACTTAATAACTTAGGCCTTCCTTTAAGTATTTTAAATGAGTTTTTTCTACTTAACACCTTAAAATTTTAAAGTGGGCCTTAGTAATACACTTGTGGATCTAAATGGCCCTTTTCACTAAGTTTAAAGCACTAAATCCCTACAAGGCCTATGGTGGGTATCTTAGATGCCTTTGGATTAAGTTGGCCTTTTAATTAACTCATTATAAGCCTTTTAACCTAAGGTTCAAGTCTAGCTACTTACCTACTGGGCTGTAAAGTCAATTCTTTTGGGCTTTATGAGTCTAAATCACCATTCATAGCCTTAGGCTCAAGTTCACTTGTCTTTTTAGGCATAAGCCCAATATTGAACTTAATTTTAGCCCACTTTTATTAGGTTTAGAGATCTAGATAAAGGTCTTCATGGTCATTATTACCATTATTAAGCTTATAATCACTAACTAAGCTATTTTAAGGCCTTAACTATACTTTAGCCTACTTAACTTGGTTAATTATGTCATAAATCATACTAAACACCAAATAAACATATCATTAAGCTAATAAACCAATTTTTACAAATCTAGTGGGTTCATGGAAGTGGCGGCCTCTTAGTGTTCTCAGGGTCATTTCCTCCATTTTCATGCAACACTTGATTTTATGATGATCCTATTTAAGTCTCCTATATATTTACTCATCTAGAACTATAATCATCACAAATGATTAGGAATGTAGGGTAAGGGACATGTGAGTTGTGGTATGAAGAAGGAAGTAGGGTTTCATCATGTGTCTTAATGATCAAGATTCAAAATCAATACGACTTTACAATATTTTAGCTACTAGTGTTATGTCACTTATTAAAGTGTGTTTTCTTCCTATTAACCTTTACTTGTTCTTCATAAATCATCTTAAAACACTTAAGGAATTGCTAAAAAGTAAGGTTCACTTATAAAAATGTAAGTTCCCAATACTATTCTACATGAAAACTAAGGAAAAACTTACCTAACCACTTACCAAAGCAAGATTGAGGATGGCTTTCTTGAGTCGGTGTACCTTGAGCTTAGAGTGTGTGTATGTGTCAATGGGCTCAAGAAATATGTGTAGGTTGCATGAGGCTTGGTGGTGGAGGATTTGGTGTGGTGGTAGCGGTGGTGTAATAGCTGACAATGTGGTGTGTATGTGTGGCTGAAGGAAGGAGATGAAGGGGGTTTAGTGTTTGATGTTTGAGAAAGTGTTTTAGGGTTTTTTAAAATAAACAAAATGAGTGAGGGAGAGGGGGTAGCTGGTCATGAGGGAGAGAGAGCGTGGGGAAAAATTATGTGTGATTTGGGAAATCAAGGACATGACATAAAAAGAGACCATGTACTCCCTCACTTTATTGCCACTTAAGGAAAGATCTTGTCTCTTAAGGGTACAAGATCCATTAAGTGTAATTAAGGGATTCTCTTATAGTTCTTAATCAAATTTAACTAACTTGTAGTTAATTAAGATATAATGATAGTTGGTTATAGATTAGGGCTTGATTAGGGTGATAACAGTAATTAAGCATGATTAAGCTAATTAAGTGTAATTAAGATACATTTAGGGTTTTATTGAACTTTGATACTATACTTTAGTTAATCTAAGTACCCTAAAAATGTACCAAGTGTTTCCCTAAGGTTTAGTGTTTGTTTATAGTAATTTGATTCGCGTATGAGCTCAAAAGTTAGGGTTTCAATCATTTAATGATATCGATCACTTTTATTGATCGGTTTAACCATACTATTAGTGTTTATTTGTGGTGTTAAGATATTTGATCACTTAACTTAGGTTTGATGGTCATTTTAAGGTTTCATTATCGTCCTAAGGTAATCTAAGTATTAAGGTTCCTAAGGTTCTTACTCATTTAGTTAGGGTTTTAGGGCTTATTTCATTTAGGGATGTTGGTTGAACATTTAAGGTATGTTTCCTTTACCTAGGTTTTATTATTATGTTTGGGTGGTTCTAAGGATTGTTTGAGGACTCTTTCGCCCAATTTTGCTTTTAGGTTTTCAAAATTTAGTAAGGTTTACAAGATGAAATCAAATTAGGTAATGGAAAATATTAAAAGTACCAGTGTAGGATTTTGAAGATGTAATTTTATTTCTTTTTATAGATTGATAATCAATAAATGGGTTTATGTTAAAAGCTATAGCTTTAGGTACTCTATTTTTTGTTGAAATAGTAATATCATTTTATTTTTCATTGATGTAACATCTAGTTAAAATGAGTATCATTTGGTCTCCTTTATGTCTCTTTATCTATGATCAATTTATCTTAGATATATATTTTTAAAAATTTCTCTTATAAAAAAATCCACAAGATATGCTCTTTTTTCTCAAATTATACTTTAATTTTTTTATGAATATAAAATCATTTGAAAGTGATTATAGTATTGTCTCTTGATTAAAGAAAATAAACGTATCTTACATATCTATGTATACTTTAATGAATTTTCTCAATTGATGAAAGAGTCCTTTGGTGTCTTTTTGCATGTTTATTTATTGTATTAAAATATAATTATTATGTAAATAAGTGAAGATATTAAAGGATGATAATCCAATAAATATGTACATTTAATAGTATAGAAAATTTCTCTCTCTCTCTCTCTTTCAATAAAGTAACACAACATTTCATAGTTAGATTTATCTTGATTTATTCTAGAGTTCCATTCAAATTTTTCAAGGTTTATTATTGCTTTATATTCAGCTTTAAAACTATTAATTCACTATAACAAAAAAATAGAGAAAACAAAGTCAGCTATCATTTATCCATATATATATTATTAAAGCCAAAACGGAGGGTCCTTTAGTGTCTTTTTGCAATTCCTTAAAATACTTTTGAAATATATTAGAAATAACCATTAAAACATATAGTACTTTAATCTAGCTTAATAATATAAAAGGTAAATCAAGTAATTCTCTGATTTTTTTTTTCTTTCTCCTTTAATTGTTCAAATATCTTCTCTCTTTTAGGCTAAGACCAAATTTATAAAATGTTGATTACCATTTTAATTTTTCACTAGTTAAGATTTTTCCTTTTTTTTTTTCCTCAACATAATTGGTTTTCATTACAATATATTAATACCAGCAAAGTGAATTACCTCTCTTTGCATTTATTTTTCTTCTTTTTGATGCTTATGAAATTTTAGTTTGGCATATTTCATGGATCTACAACCTTTCTTCTACCACTTTTCTTTTTCTCTTTTTTTATCTTTTCAAATTTTTTATGATGGCATTAAGTTAGTTTTATTTATGCATTTGGTTTATTAATTCAGTCACTAAAAAAGAGTATATCTTTTATCTTATAATTTCTTTCTAAAAGCATTCATATAACTTAATTTTAGTTATGCTTGAATATTAACACAATTATATACCAAATTTTTCAATTAATATTTTTATTATTTTCATAGGTATTGGTGCCTTTATGATAAAAGAAATTAATATGATTAACATATTGTTTGACTATTTTAAGTAATATATTTGCAATATATTAGTTGTTTATTAGTTCTTATTTATATACATATTAGAAACAACTTATATATAATTTTTTCACTCTAAATAATCACATGTACATATTGATTTAATAATTCTTTTATTTATTGAATTTATTATAACACTCTACATAAATTTAGCACACACATTGCAGGTACTCTTTTTACTAGCATATATATATATGTATATGTTTATATATATCATTTTTAGGGTATGATTAATGTATTACCATTATTTTTTTGTCATATCATATTATAATATATAATTTTAAAAGTTTTTTCAACATATAGTTTTTGAATCATAATATCTCGTCATTATTAATTTTCATAAAATTACTATTTAAAAATGCCATTTAATTTTTTTAAATTAATATTTTCTTCTATTCTCATTATGATACATTAATTTATCATTTAATATAAATATATATTTAATTTGCTATGTTCTTCTTAAATTTGTTTTAACATTCCAGATATATGTACAAACTTTCTCTTATATAATTCACAACATGTACAAGAACGTTAATACACTATGGGCACTACTCTCCTAAAATATGCATAAGTTACAGTCTAATCCATTCACTGCATTTGATTTAATTTATTTTATTTTTATATAGTATAAAAGTCCATTGGTTATTTATATTATGATACTTCATTCTTATAAGTATAGTATTATTTACATTTACACTTCTTTTTCAAAAAAGATTAATTAATTGTTCATGTACATAAGATCCATGAGCTTCAAGGCATTTGTTATCAAACTCACTAAACAACGTCATTACCTCACCAACCTCACCTTAAATAGCACTGTTAAAACCTATTGCTAGAGTTAGCTTTCTTAGGTACCATTGTGATAGTGCTTCTGAG
Source organism: Lumnitzera racemosa (assembly GCA_024138005.1). Lineage (NCBI taxonomy): Eukaryota > Viridiplantae > Streptophyta > Magnoliopsida > Myrtales > Combretaceae > Lumnitzera > Lumnitzera racemosa. The sequence continues at coordinate 40,645,067 of JAMXBC010000007.1, forward strand.
AATACAATTAATCAATAGAATTTTTTTTTCTTTTCTCAATAGCAATATACTCTTATATTTTCTTTTTTTTATATATATATTAAAGTTTATAAATGTGAAATTTGGTACATTTGATGTTTTAAATTTGTAAAATTTAAACTTTCTTTATAATTCCACTCATCATTCTATATATGATTATATATGGTTGGTTAAAGCTTTTCATCTATTAAAGAATAGTAATAATTGATTGAGTATTTACTTCATACTTATAAGGAAAACCATGACTAAAAGGATTGCAAGTATAAGCCATATAAAGGAACTTCACATGAAAGATAGCTCGTATATATAATATAGTAATTAAGGAGATCACAAACCTAAACCAAATAATAATGAAGACCATCAACAGCTAAAGGAGGGCTATAACTTTGGGAATTTAACTGATGTGCTAAGACTTTTGAGTAGCCATCATGGATGCCTTCCATGATCATCACATTATAATCTTAGCTGACAAGGCAATTCTAATATAGTGTTTACATTTTGTTACCACTCAATTAAAAGCATTATCAAAGTTCCATTTCATATATATTGTAGAGCCACTACTTACTATTATTAATTATTATATATTGTAGTATGATTCGTCTAATCTTATTTTATTTTTCCTCAAAGCATTTTACTCTTCTATTTCCTTTAGTTCCTTCATTGTTCAAATCATATTTGTTGACTATATTTAGATAACAAAAAATTCCATATATATTACTATTTGTAGACAATACAACAAAATCGTCAAATAAGATTATGAGTAGAACTCTTGATGGATATTGTTAAATCTTACATAGAAATATAATGGTTCAACAATTAATAGTTAGCTTTAGAGTATAATTCTTATTTTGTCTTTTTCTATAGAAGTTCAACAATTTCTTTTTTCAATTTTCATTTATTATCATTGACACTAAATATATGCTTTGTAATATGTTGCAAACAATAATACCAAAACAAAAAGTTAATTAGTGCCTTCAAATTTGTGTTCTTGATATAATTTATTTATGGAAAATCCTTTAGCTAAATTCTTTTATGTGAACATGTGATTCATGGAAAATTCTTTGACTAAGTTAAAGGATAATTTTTTCTTTCTTTCTTTTTTTTCTTTTTGGTCCTTACACGAGTTAATGGAATTAGCAGATTTGAAATTTTAATCCTTAATGAAGTAAAAATCACTAATATAATCACAATCTTATTTTATGACAAATAATATTGTGCATTTGATTACATTAGTTTTATTTCCATTTAACCATGCTATGTTAAGCGATGGTATGATCTTTAGTTGTTATGCATTTTATGGCTTTAAACTTCTTGAACTATTTTATTGAGCCAATAATGGCTTAGTTAATTCTATACCCTTTCAAAGTAATAATCAATCTACAAAGTTACCTATTTGTCCTCCATATATATCTTATTTATCTCTTAGTTAACTCTCTTCATAAAATATAAAGAAATAGAAAAGAACAAATTTAACTTCTCACTCTCTTGTATATAGTATAGTTTCAATAATAATCTTTAAAACCATTTGTCTCTTCCTCTCACTTCTATATTCTCTCTCTTTGCATCATTTATTTTTTTTTTTCAATTTATTATTTACTCAATTTACTTCATATATTAATGGATTTTTTTTTATCATTTATGTTATGTTATGTTATTATTTAATCCATATAGTTATATATTATTATCTTCAATATATTATATATATATTGTATTATACTAATAATTTTTGGTTTATTTAATCCTTTTTAATCTATTTTTTCATATTAAACTAATAGTCTATTTTGGTTGTAGACCTTTAAAAATTATACTTTTATTGATAATATTCTTTAATTTGTCCCTATAATAATTACTGCCTATTCTCTTTTTTTCCTTTTTACTCATGATTACTTGAAGATTTCCAAATAATTTTCTAAACCTCTATCTCTACAATCAAACTACAGTAACATGCATCAATACATTAATGATGGTAAGGTAAAATGACTATTACATTTTATATAGTTAAACCATAACAACATATATTGATATATCATTGTATATCTAGTATTATAAAGGAAATAAAGATTATTTGACTCCAATTTTTCATCATATTAAAGTTTTAAAACTTATCTCTACTATTATTAAGGGAATACAAATTATTCAACTCCAATTTTTCATTATATTAAAGTTTTAGGGCTTATCTTGACAATGCCATCTTCTCTCTCCTAAAATCTTTCTTTCAAATTCTTTCTCATTAAATCTTAAATGCCTTTATTATAACCTAATTTATTTGCCAAAACAATATTCTCTTTTCTCTCTCCTAAAATCTCTCTCGCATATTTCTCTCATAAAATCAAACTTTTCTATAACCAACTTATTTTTTGCTTAATAGTTGTACATGACAATTGCTTATTCTTTTTCAATTTTTCTCTCCCATATACTCCATATTTCTTAATGTTCCTTCCTTCATCTATCAAAGAAATTGTTGACAATCTATGGTACAAAAGATGTCCATGTGAAAGAATGCATGAAATCAATGCAAAAAAAAAAAAAGCACATACGTCAAAGGGAAAAGGGGAAGGAAAAAGAGAAGAAAAGAAACCTCAAAACCTTGGACACCTTAGAAGTCCTAGTGATATGATGCAACTAGTACCTTGATTGTGGTAGATAATCATACTCCATACAAAGTTTGAGGAATGACCCTCTTGTCAATCATCACCTTTCTCTGTGACATACCAGGCTATTTTCACTTCTAGTTACTCCAAGTCATTCAGATAAGTAATATCATAGCAAAGCAATTAATTTTACCATTCACTTAAGTCCATAAACATATTCAAGTTCATAGGACATTAAATCCCCAAAGCATAAGCGAGATAGAACAAGTAGTATAGAAAACTACAAAAAATCAAAATATGTCTTTAGAGAAAATGCTAAACACTAGCTATCTGTCTCAATAGTCCACTCCCTCATCTTATCCTTCCCATAGACCCTCCCAAGCCTATAACTAAACCTCAACATACCCCGACTCGACTTAACGAAGAGTTGTCCATACATCAAAAGAAATCTAGGAGCTTTATGCAACTTAGAATTTCACTCTCTATTGTTAAGGTTGGAGATTATTAACTGATACAAACCATTAACCAATTCTAGCATTTGGGTTTTTATCCATAATTACATCAATTTGCCCGTATGTTCATATATAACTTATATACTTTACTTTGAAAAAAATATGAACCTTTCAAATCCCAAAAACTCCTAGGTCTAGAGATGTGGTAATCCTTATAGTTCACGTCACATGCCCTAAACAAAAGTCACAACACACAACCTTTAACCATACAGTTAGTATCTCTTAATTCCTAGTAAGCCCATAAGCTAAGATAAGGACTCAATAAATATAGCACTATTTTATGCCCAAAATGATCACTTTAAGAGCTCCTACTCTTGCTCTTGTGAAACCCTTCCCATCTTATGTATAAGGTAGCAATTGATATAAGTATAATATAATGTCATATGGTACATGACCCATTTTTAATGACTAGCTAAGTAGATATTAGGTTGATTTATTTAAGTAATCAAACAATCAACACTTGCAAGCACCGATTCTATAGATATCAATCATGCAAGTACTTCCAATTCTTATAACATCATTAGGTTAACTAATAACGAAGTAACATCATACATCCATATCCCCAACCCCATATGCAACGATTTATCATAAATAAGATATTTAGTACCACTAGCAACAAGTAAAACAAAACATGGAGTCACCAAGAGTTACTCACTCAGCTATAGCTACTAACTGTAGTAGTCTATTGGCAAAATTTCCTCAAAATTGGTGTCACTTGATAAATTAAATGAGGAAAATAAGAATTTTTTATTTTACTGTTTTGCCCTAATGAGCTTAGTAAATTTATTTCCTCAGTATTGTTACTTATCTTTATTTTTTTTCGGTTAAGCTAAATTCTTTAATCGTGTATAACTTTCTCATTTTAAACTCAATTTTTATGATTTCTTAGTTGATTTCCATTGTTTTCAAGTGTTCTTTCACATGGTGTGGTCAATTTGGAGAGCAAGACCCACATTTTGGCATTTGAACTAGAACAATAGTGAGTGCTTCATTTGTGCTGCTTCTTGACCTTAGTTTGTATTATCGAGCTTTCATTTTATGGGATTGATCAATTCTCAAGCCTTGAATTATTATTTATGCCTTATAATTCATTTGTAGTAAATTTCTTAAAGTTTTATCTTCATTCTTGGCTTTGGTTCTATCCTTTACTCTACAAGCTTCTAAGTAAGTCTTTAGGTCATGTGTAGGAAGGGTTTTTGCCATAGGCTTACTAAGTATCTTAGTAAGCTTAGAGACTTGTAGACTCTTTTTAAATATTTGAAACATCTTTTGGTATTGCCTAAGGTGGCTCTTTTCAAATTTGGTGCTATTTTGGTGCCTGATTATGGTCTTTTAGCTCAATTTAGTGTTCTAAGCCTTTTATCTCCATCTTACTAACAATGTTTGGGCCTTTTACTCAACTTACCCTATTTTTAAGTGCGCTTTATCTTTTTTTCTAGATCTAGTAGGTCAAATCTTAGGGCCTTTATATTCATTTCTAAGTTCAATTCCTTATTTTCCAAGTCTATATACCAACTTAGGGCCCTGTCCCAACTTGTTGCTTAACTTTACACTTGTTTGGCCTTTGTTTTGTTCACTATTTGTTAATTTATTTCATAAAATACTTGTAAGAAATTTGAAACTTATAGGGTTCAAGGGAATAAAGGGTTTATTTTAGGTTTGTTGCATTTTCCCATCATTAAGGCTTCTTATCTTTGCTAGACTACTACTTAGGGGTACTTTGAAGCATGAACATCTCATGGTAAGTTAAGAAAACATCCTTAAGGCTTTCATGTACCTCACGTCCAACTCTTAAAGGGGATATTCTTGGTTTTGTTTCAACATTTCTTAAAAGTCACAAGCTTCTCTTACATTATTTCAAGTGTACATTTAGGTAATATACATGACATAACTTTTAAGACTTACAACCTTACAATATAACTCTAAGAAACTACCACTTGCTTAGCACAAATGACTCCTAATATGCTAGGAAACATTTCAAGAAAAGGAAAGAAATAATTTATGCATGAAGTCCCTAAGGTTGCTTAAGGATAAAGGAGACCTCACTATGTTCGAGTGAAGGTAGATGGTACCCCAACTAGATGTCCTCTTGCTCCTAGACCTTACTCCCTTTACTTATCATTTCATTGGCTTCTTGGACCCTTGTTGAGCTAAGAGTTCATAAAGTGATGATGCCTTGGTATTCCTCAAATATGTTAAACTTGGATGGTGTTTAGGTGAGGGACTCTTGAGGGAAATCAATGGAGGAAATAAGGGTAGAATATGTGAGCGTACGGTTAGGTGGCTTCAAGGGACGGTGAAGGTGGTTGTTAGGTGTGATGCTAAATGGCACTAGGTGAGACTTGGGGTTGTTTATGCCTTATCTTTTCCTTTAATTTGATAATCAAATGGAAGAGTGTAGTTATATGTTTTCTTTTGAGTTTCAATGGTTAGTTATTAAGTTAGCTTTTCATTGAAAAGAAATGTAAAGGAATGACCTCCATAGGAGGCTCTCAAACCGGTCCCTAAGGTGGTAGGGGGATGGCTTATTAAGTTTCCTTTCTTTCCTCTTTTAGGTTAAAGGAAACAGTGATTAGTGACTTTTATCTATAAATGGCATAGATTGTTTAGGGTTTTGAAATGGTTTTATCAAGTCATTTCTAAGGACTTGTTAAAGTCTTACACTATCTAGAGATCACATCTCAGGGTTTGATTAAGTTCAAAAATGAAAATGAGAGGGAAAGGAGGTAGGATGTGGCCGACTCCCTATCCATCACATGTGGCATCCAAACTTTCCACCTAACTAAATTGTTAAGACTTGTTCATTTAATTTGAATGATAAAGCTTGAACTTAGCTTTCAATCATACCATTTTTCAATCTTATCTTAAGATAGGTCATAGGATTTTTTAGTCTAATTAGAGTCTCATTAGGTTTAGGGCCTTTGATTTAAGGTTTTGAGTGCTCACTTTAAGATTAAGGTTTTTGAATCTTTGTTTTAAGGATTCAATAAGTTTAAGATTCTTACAATGTATTAGTGTTTATGTTTTTGCTAAGTTAGAGATCTTTATTAAGTTTTAAGGTTTTCATGCCCATTAAAGATTGAGAAGTTAGCTGTTGTATTCACGATATATAATTAGTTTGATTATTTAGGTTGGTTGATCCTTGGAAATGTCTAAAGAAGGCTTATGCTATACTTTACCTTTACCCAAAAATTATAAGGCATATGTAAACCCTACTTTTAATGGGCCTAATATTGAATTAAGAGTACTTTCCGAATGTTTCCAAGGATCAACTAAACTAAAAACTTAAGTTTACATTTAGAAAAGAATTAAATTTTTCCAATTCAAAAACCATTTATCGATAAAACTCGAGCTTGAAGAACTGCGAGCTCTAAAGTCACTTAAAAACCCTAAACCCTAAAACCATTAAGGAATTTTAACCCTAAGTAATTAATCGATAATTTAATTTGAATAATTTTATTCAACTTTAGAAAATTTCACAATTTTATAAAAATCAAATCATAAATTACAAAATAATGCAAGATGAAAACTCTAAAACAATTTTCTATAAAACCATACCCTTATTTTAATGTCTAAGCCTTACAAATCAATAAGTAGACCAACCAATCAGTTTAGATAACTTATCAATTGAGAGTTGGAATCATTTATCAATTGATAACTTATCAAAATCTAGTGATAAGACATTTTCCTTATCACCCCTTCACTTATACTACATATGGACAATTCTTCACAAGATTTCACATGCTTAACTTCATTAAATGAGACAAGACCATTCCATGACCCCAAAGGACATTAAATGGCAGATTTGGGCAAGGAGAAAAGGGGGGCCATGCTCTTTTCTTTCAACCATCAATCACTTTTTCTTACACACCACTATTCACTCCTTAATGCTTCCATCATTAATAGTTGCAATTATTGACTTTTGTGTAAGCTACAAGACAACACTTTCAAGACATTTTAAACACTCAGTCTCTCTCATTTCCAACTGACCACTCTTCTCCTCATTTGTCTCACTTTCAATTTTATGTTCACTTCTTCTTTCTCTCATTTGAAACAAACATAAGAGGAGAAACAACCTTACCCCACAAAATCAAGTTTGCCACCATTTTTCCACACTTCACTCACGTCATTTCCTTCCCCTTTTCTTATGTCATTTTCTTCCGACATCTGAGCTCTTTTAGAACCATTAAACCTTCCACAAACCCCATTCCAAAGGATCAAACAACTCGGGTTTCCAAAAGGTGGCAAAAGGAGGAAGCAAAGTTAAGAGCTTAAGTGGAACCTTAGTGTACAATCACCGTATTTTGCTTTAAGGACAACTAAGTGTTTCTTGTGATTAGTAGGTTAGTATTTATGTTAGGAGACTTTTATTTTTTAAAGATATAAGTAAGTTTTAAGTTGTTATAACACCAAAAACCATTTTAAGAAACAAACTCATGAAACCCTTACATGAAGTTGAAACATGAGCATGTAAAGTCGGTGTTTTATAAAGATACTTGTTGAATACTTTGAATGGAAGATTTTAAGTTGAGAAAATCTTGAAACAAGAACTTGAATGGAAGATAAACATGCTGGACATGAGGATTCAAAAGTCCTTGGAATGTTGATTTTATTTCCGTTAAGTTAAACATGCTCAAATCTAAACTTAAGTTAAGGAAAAATTCATTACATGAAGTTTTATGAAGAAACCAACTTTGTACGACATGAGCTATGATATGGAAGTTGTATTAAGTATAAGATCTTCTATTTCTTTGTGTGGAGCATGAGTTAAAGAATCATCTTATGGAAGAAAAGTTAAGTTAAGATTTAGATACAAGTAGTTTAAGTGCATAATCTAACACCTAAACTTAAGAAAATGATGAAACAAGTTGAAAAACCAAGAGAGAACCCGTTGGAATCATCATGACTAAATCTGGAACATGGGTAAGAAACACTTAAAAATATGATAAAAGTAAATGAACAAAGTGAAAAGATCAACCAAAGCAAGCATGGTAAGTATATAAAGCATAAAACTCAAAACCGAGCCTAAAACTCTCAAAACAAGCCTAGAACTCTAAGTTAGGCCTTCAATAAAATTCTGACCAGCACTTTAAAACGTTAAGAGAGGTTTTTTTGAAGCCATAAGAAATCCACCTAAGACTCCATAGGCTCAACAAAATCACTAACTTTAATTTGAACAAAAAACAAGCCCATTTGACAACTTGAGCCCATTAAAGGGCCCATGAAGTGGTTATTAGCCTTAGGAATATAAATTAATGTTGTAAATCTGACCTCAGGAGTATTTTAAGCTTAGGATAAAATCTTAGGACCAAGCTCAAAGGATTTCTCAAGTTATCAGAAAGCCCATTTACCATACAAGGCCCAAAAGCAATCTAATACATGAAGAACGATACTGTTCTGACTCATGAATAGATTTGCATACCGCATTTCGAAAATCTAACCACACTATGTTAAAGTACACTCGAAAATGATGAAGATTGACTATAAGATCATAAAAATCGGATTTAAAACGAAAAAGTTATACGCAATTGAACTTTAAGTAAAAACTAGGAAAAATTACAAAAACTAATCAAGAGTATAACTTAAGAAAAATTAACTTAGTTTCCTAAGTTTATTTCAATCCCTTATAAATATTATTTCGATGACTAGGGGACACTGTATACGGAGACAACTTGCCTCTGAATTACTTTGATTGATCCACATGGTAGAGTGAGTAAATTCCCGATGACTCTTTACTTGATTTTGTTTGTAGAATAGATTCACCTAAACTTATATATATAAATTTGGATGCTTGTGGGATATGGGAAGTGCATGTATATGAATTTGTGAATGAATGCGATGACTTATTAATTATATATAATAATAGGAATTTTTTATACTAATATATACATGTGAATTGTATGGAATGAAATTGTCTGATCAAATCATACATTCTCTATATTGCATACGGATAACACCGACTGCTGCTTTACGCAAAAGATGGGAAGGGACTTAAGGGAGGATGTGCCTTCTACAGGATTGGGCAGTAGCTATGTTATCATATATATTAAGTCTTTGTCCTAAGCTGATGGGCTTACTAGGCGCCGGAAGACGCTAACCATCGACGAGGGGCCGAATCCTATGGCTTCTGCTTAGGGTGTATGTTTGTGGATTGCGGAGGCCACCATACCACTAGACTTGGGATTTTAAAAATAAGATTTGTTATTCGGTAAAGAAAGTATACATATATATATATATATATATATAGTTTTGTTTTGGTTTAAGCACAATAGCGCAAATGAAATAAAACCCAAGGCCTAGAACCCGGATTTCGATTTAGGTCAGTTAATTATCTCTAAACCCCGACTTCAGGGGCCGTAATTTTGAGTCGTATGTATTTCCTAGGTCACTGCATGCGTTGTTTAGCATACTAATTGTTCATGCATTCATATGATTATGCATCTAATAAATTTCTACCATGTGGTACTGATGAAGGTATTTATCTCACTAAGCTTAAGCTTATACCCCTATAGATTTTTGTTGTTGCAAGAAAACCTCTTTACTAATCTAGGCCAAGGCATGCCCTTGGTAAGTCTCATGTAGGGATGGGTTTGAGCAATTAGAGAGCAAAGAGGACATTTTGTAATAGATTTATAGATATTTAATTACTTTTATGTTTTTGCTCATAACACAGATTTAAAATCTCTAATGTAATTCTGTTATGAACTACATTTGTTTGTAATATTCTTTTGGTGTGGGTCTCACGAGCCCACACAATTAGCTAATTTATACCATGGAAGTAATTTTAGTTAAATTGCTTTATATTACTTATTTATGGGCCTAGTGGTAACGTAGAGTGGAAGGAGCCTTGTGTGTCGTATGAAAGGCCTATGATCAGCAAGGGGGTTGATAATAGACCTTTATATGGTACACAGCGACCTACCACGACAACGATACTATTAAGTCGTGATAACATACATTATTCCCCCTTTAAAATAAGTTTTGTCCTCAAAACTTAAGGGTATACCTATCTCCTTATGTAACTAAGGGTATTTGTGCTTCACCTCTTCCTTGGCTTCCCAAGTAGCCTCTTCTCTTTCATGGTTCCTCCAAAGTACCAATACGTACCTGATTTCTTTATTCCTCAACTTCTAGACCTTCCAATCCATGATTTGGATAAGGTGCTCTTCATACATCAGATTCTCCTTAAGTTGCATTGATTCCTACTCCATGATATGATCTGGGTCATGGATGTGTTTCCTCAATACCAATACATGAAACACATTATGTATCCCTACCGTATTTGGGGGTAACATAAACTTATACATAAGATTCCTTACTCTCTAAAGGATCTCGAATTGTCCTGTATATCTTAGACTCAATTTACCTTAGATTCTCACTCAATGTATGCTCTTAATTGGGCTTACCCTCAAATATACATGTTCTCCAACTTCAAACTCCAAATCTTGTCTCTTTAGATCAGCCTAACTTTTCTACTTGTCTTGGGATTCCTTCATCTTCCATTTAATGACAGTCACCTTATCTATCACTTCTTAAACTAAATTCGGTCCTCTAGCTACTTTCTCCACATCATCCCAAAATAATGAAAACCGACACTTCCTCTTATATAAGGCCTCATAAGGTAGCATCTAGATAATAGAATGAAAATTATTGTTGTATGTGAACTCAACCAAGGCTAAGTAAGCATCCCAATTCCTTTTAAACTCAATGACGCAAGGCCAAAGCATGTCCTCCAACTCTTTCTATAGGCTTCCCTAAAACTTAAATATGATCCTAAGGTCTTTGTTTGACAATATTCCTACTGGCACTCTGTGTAATCACACTATCTCCCTCAAACATACTCGAACCAGTTTTTCTAGGGAATACATCATGTTGATGGGTAAGAAACGTGATAATTTTGTGAGTCAATCTACTACAACCCATATGACATCGTGTTCTACTACTATCCTTAGTAACTTACACATGAAATCCATAGTGATTTGATCTCACTGCTACTCAGGTATGGGTAAAGGCTGCATCAACCCTCTCAGTTGCCGATGATCTACTTCAACCCTTCAACAAATGTCACATTTATGTACATAGTTCGCTACATATTGCTTCATTCTACTCCACCAAAAGTTCTTTCTAAGGTCTTAGTACATCTTAGTTCCTCTTATGTGTACTATATATCTATAATAGTAGGCTTCTATTAAGATCTCCTTTTGGAGCTTAAGATTCACTTGGCATACATATTCGTCATTTCATTCAAATCATCTTGTCCTCATCATGGCTAAAATCTACGTACTTTCCAATTGCAACTTGTTCGTTCCCTTATCTCAAAGTGAAGTCATCTAATTGTGCCTCTCTTATCCTTTCTTGCAACATGGGCTCAAGAACCAAGTTCAACAATTCCATGATGACTTCATGCTTAGAGAACTCTAAATTTATCCTTTCAAATACTCTTATCAATTCCCTATGATCGGTGAGGAGAGATGCAACCTCAGCATAGTTCTTCCCACTTGAAGCATTCACGATGGCATTTACCTTCCATAGGCAATAATTAATGCTGAGGTCATAATCCTTTATTAATTCCAACCATCGTCACTATCTCATATTTAGCTCCTTTGTGTAAATAGATATTTTAAGCTCTTTTGGTCATTGTAGATTTCACTCCTCGCACCATACAAGTAATGTCTCCATAACTTCAGGGCAAATATTATGGCAGCTAACTACAATTAATGAGCAGGGTAATTTCGCTAATGAGGCCTCAATTATCACGATGCATAAGCGATTACCTTCCCATTATACATCAATGCACATCCAAGACCATTCTTTAAAGCATTACTATATACCAAAAAGGGCTCTTTGTTATTAAGAAGGACTAAAACCAATGCTAACACCAATCTCTTTTTCAATTCCTAAAAGCTCTCTTACCTTTTCTTGTTCCACTTAAACTTTTCGTTCTTCTATGTCAATAGTGTGAATGGTCATACTATTTTTAAGAAGTCCCTCACTAACTTCTTATAGTACCTAGCCAATCCAAGAAAGCTTCGAACCTTAGTAACAGTTTCAGGCCACTTCCAATCAACTATGGCCTTAATCTTTTATGGGTTTATTGATATCCCATTAATTGAAATTACATGCCTAAGAAAAGATATCTCTTTAACCAAAGTCACATTTCAATAGCTTAGCATAAAGCTCATTATCCTTCAAAGTTTGTAATACTAGCCTTAAGTGTCCTTTATGCTGTTCCAAGGATGTAGAGTATACTAAAATATCATCAATGAATACAATCACACACTTATCCAAGTACAATCTAAACACCCTATTCATTAAGTCCATGAATACTGTAGGAGCATTCACTAATCCAAATGGAATCACTAGGAACTCATAATGCCCATAACCTATTCTAAAAGTCGACTTAGGAACATTCTCTAGCTTAATCCTCAACTAATGATACCTAAATCTCAAATTGATGTGAGAGAACACACTAGCACCATGTAGTTGATTAAAAAAATCATCAATACATGGTAAAGGGTACTTATTCTTTATGGTGACCCTATTTAGATCTATGTAATCGATACAAAGTCTGAGAGAATCATCTTTCTTCTTCACAAATAACATAAGTGCTCCCCATGATGAGACGCTATGTCTAATAAATCAAATCCCTAATCTAGTAATTCTTACAATTCTTTCTTTAATTCCTTTAATTCTACTATGGCCATCCTGTAAGGTACCTTCAAGATCTGCTCAATGCTTAGTATGAGATCGCTAGCAAAGTCTATCTCTCTCTTTGGTGGCAACCCTAGTAGCTCGTTTCGAAATACATTCAAGAATTCATTCATCACTTAAATGTCCTATATTCTAAACTTCTTAAATTTAGCTTCAGTGACAATCAACCAACTTGTCCCCAATACAAATTCGAAGAAGCTTAGCTCATATGCTTCGTCTATTGTTGAGTTACCTTAGAACTCCATATACAATATGCTTATGTCTTTAAAGTACACCTTTTATCTTTACATTCAATTGTGGCTCCAACCGTTATCATCCAATTCATTCCTAATATCACCTCATACTTACTCAACTCGATTAAGCGTTAAATCCACAATACTACTATGGCCTTAAATATTGAATTGGTAGTTCTTTACCATCTTCCTTGTCATTACTACACTTCCCATTGGGGTTTTCACACCGAAACTTGTTTATGAGATAGTCATGGACAATTCTACTTTCTTTGCCACTTTACGGGCAACAAAAGAATGAGTGGCTCCAGTATCGAATAAGGTATACATTAAATGCCCCTTTATATCAACATTCCTTAAATCAAGAGTTCAAATTAAGTTTTAGAAGCTTATGACCATTGACTCTTATGTTTCACATTTCATGTTAAGATACATTAGATCTACATTATCCAAGTAAATTTAATTATGTAAACTAATCCAAGGAAAGTAAGAGGACATAGACATTAGTTTAGTATTAGGGGTATCTTCGACCTCCTAATAATAAATCATGTCTTCTTCAAGATAGTCCTCGAAGTCCCATCCTCTTTCTAAGTTATATACTAGGGATTTAAAGCTCTTAGGCAATGGCATACCCCTCCAACTAGCTTCCCCATTATAAGGCATCCTATAGTCTATGTAGTAGGCCTTAACATTGGAGGCATGTAATGGAGAAGTGCCCAACTTGCTTGCAAATGAAGCAAGTGTTAGTGGCCTTCTTCAAACAATCTGCCACTAGGTGACTACCATTTCTACAAAAATAGAATTTGTTTTTGAGCTAATTGTAATCTTTGGGGTAATGGCTTCCTTGACATTTCCAATAAGTGGGTTTTCCTTTTCCATTCCCATTTTTCTTATGAACCACCTTATGGGATTTCAAAGCCATCCTTATCTTCATACTTGAACTCCTTAGCCTATCATACAGTCTTTTCCCAAATAAAGACACTATGGGTTTGATTGACTCTTCCCCTTATCTTTTTACATTGTCTAAACCCTTTACCGTTTCTACATTAAAACTCTTATACTTTCCTTTTCATCTTTGAGTCAAGTCCCCTCACAAAGATTTGCCTTTTCATCCAATCACTATTGTGGTACTCTTATGGGGTGAACTAAAAGAGTTAGGTGAATTTAGCCTCAAATTGCTCAAGGGTGAAGGTATCTTTTTTTATCCTAAATAACTTGTCACTATACCTTACCCATAAGTTCTCTGGATAACAGTGCTCTAAAAATTATTCTCTAAAAGTTCCCCAAGTAATGGGATGTCTTAAGTTACCTCTCCTAGTCTCCTATCAAGCCCATGCTCTCAACCTCAACAAATATGTGCCATAAGTCAACCTCAGATGGTGCAGAACCTCAAAAGCCTAGAATGACCTCTCTACTTACAATAGCCAATCCTTAGCCTCTTCTGTATGAGGTGGCAATCAATATAGGTATAATGTAATGTCTTGTAGTGAATGATTCGTTTTTATTGATTAGCTAAGTAGATATTAGGTTGATTTATTTAAGAGATCACGTAATCAACACTTGCAAGCACCAATTCTATAAATATTTATCATGTAAGCACTTCCGATTGTTATATCATCATTAGGTCATCCAATAACCAATTAATATCACACATGGATATCCCCAACCCTACATGCAATGATTTATGATAAATAAGATATTTAGTGCCACTAACTACAAGCAAAACCAAACATAGAGTCATTGAGAGTTACCCGCTCAGCCATAACTGCTAATCATAGTAGTCTGATATCAGGCAAGCGCGCCTATCAGTTTTAATATAGTGGATGTGAGTTCGAGTCGATCCCTCAGAGATTTTGAGTACTAATATTAACTTTAGCTTTATTATCTAACCGAAAAATTGTGATAAATTGAATGAATTAAAAATACTGAAATTAACAACTAAACTACTTATGAGACTTAATTACGCAAATTAGGAAGCAATAAACTACGAACGACTTCAAGTATGCAATAATATATTTAGGAATTATTTCCCTTAGTGTTTAACATATAACTTTTTTAAAATATATTCAATTCAGTTTCTATTATTCTTGACTGGAGGGATTCACAATTAAAGCTAATATCTTTCTCAAGCATATTAACCCTAATCCTAAATTATTTACCGGAATCTCTTCACTTAGTAATATAATTTAGAATCGCATTAACGTGTAATGAATTCCAACACAAACAATCAACTTTCCGGAAGAAACATGTATCTTATCTCTAAGTATACATGTAATTCTCTTCAATTATGTAAAGATCTAATTATACATGTAATTTCTCAATTAACATGCATAATATTATATATTGATATTCTAGAAATATCAATCAATAATTAACGACATAATTGAATCAAGAAAAGATAGAAACTTTATTGAAATTATAATTCAAGCCAAGGGTTACATGAAACCCTAGGTTCCAAATCCTAAATACTCGAATTCTAAGCTATCATAAAGAATCTAAAAACAAGTTTCATCAAAAACGTAAAATAAAGCATAAAAACCCCTCTTGATTTGATGAACAATCTCTCTAATCTTGAAGTCGATGTCGTTCTCGCTTCTTGATTAATGTTCTTCTCCAATCTCCTCTCGTCTCTTGTGTCTTTTGTTTCTGTAATATCTCTCCAATCTCTTGAAACCCTAAGATATCATTTTATATGTGTATTTCAAAGATTCTGTTTTCGTCACCCGACACGGCCTGAGACATGACAGTGTCCCCAGGTCATGTAACTTTCTGCACTTAGGCAAATTTTCTGCACAACTTCAAAACTTCATAACTTCTTCGTTTGAACTCGAAATTGAGTGAAACTTGATTCCTTTTCTTTGTTTTAGAGCCTAGAACGCATTTAAACCCTGAAATCAACATTTTACTCAATTAAGTATCAATTTCTTTAAAGAAAACCAAAAATATAAGGGAAACACTATAAAATCACCATATGAAATATGTTTAAAATCAAAGTTATCATAGTCCATCAGCAAATCATCCTCCAAATTAGTGTTACCTGATCAATTAAATGAGGAAAATAAGAATTTGTTATTTTACAGTTTCACCCTATTGAACTTACAAAAGTTATTCCCATGATATTATTACTTATCTTCATTTTTTTCCGAGTTAAGCTAAATTTTTCAATCATACATAACTTTCTCATTTGAAACATGATTTTTATGATCTTATAGTTGATTTCCATTATTTTCAAGTGTTCTTTCATATGATGTGGTCAATTTGGAGAGTGGAACCCTCATTTTGGTGTTTTAACCAGTACAGTTGCAAGTCCTCCATTTATGCTCCTTCCAAACCTTAGTTTACATTGTCATGCTTCCATTTTTTAGGTTTAAGGAATTCTCAAGCCTTGAATTATTATTTGAGCCTTATTATTTATCTATGGTCGATTTCTTAAAGTTCTATGTTTGTTCTTGGCTTTGGTTCTATCATTTACTCTGTAAGCTTTTAAGTAGGTCTTTAGGTCATCTATGGGATCAATTTTTGAAATGGGCTTACTAAGTATCTTGGTGAGCTTAAGGGATTCTTAAATGGGTTCTTTTTGAATATTTGAAACATATTTTGGTACTACTTAAGGTGGTTCTTTTTGGATTTGGGTGGGTTCCGGTGCCCTATTATGGTCTTTAGCTCAATTTACTGCTAAGCCTTCTATCTCCATCCTACTAGCATTGTTTTGACCTTTTACTTTACTTACCATATTTTTAGGTATGATTTATCTTTTGTTCTACATGAGGTAAGTCAAAGCTTGGGGCCTTTAGATTCATTTCTAAGGTCAATTCCTTGTTTTCTTAGTCTATTTACCATCATAAGGTCTTATCTTAAATTGTTGCTCAACCTTACACTTATTTAGCCTTCATTTTGTTCCTTATTGGTTGATTTATTTCATACAATACTTGTAAAAAATTTGGAACCTATTGAGTTCAAGGGAATAAGGGGTTTAGTTTAGGTTTTGTTGTGTTCTCCCTTCATCAAAACTTCTTATCTTTGTTATACTAATACTTAGGGGTACTTTCAAGCATGAATATCTTACGGTAAGTTGAGAAAACATCCTTAAGACCTTCACATACCTCATGTCCATCAAGGGGATAGTCTTGGTGTTGTTTCAAGATTTCTCACAAGTTACAAGCCTCTCCTACATTATTTCAATTGTACATTTAGATAATAAATATGAACATAGCTTCTAAGACTTACAACTTTAGAAGATAACTCCAAGAAACTACTACTTACTTGGGATAAATGACTTCCAATATGCTAGGAAACATTTCAAGGAAAGGAAAGAAATAATTTGCACATGAAGTCCTTAAAGTTGCTCAAGGATGAAGGAGACTTTACTATGCTTGAGTGAAGGTAAATGGCTCCCCAACCAAATGTCCTCTTGCTCTTAGACCTTATGCTTGTTACTTGTTGTTTCCTTAGCTTCTTAGTCCTTTGTTGAGGTAAGAATTCACAAAGTGATGATGCCTTAATTTTCCTCAAATAAACTAAGCTTGGATAGAGTTTAGGTGAGGGGCTCTTGAGGGAAATCAATGGAGGAAATGAGGGGAGAATATGTGAGCACAATGTTAGGTGGCTTCAAGGGACATTGAGGGTGGTTGTTAGAGGTGTGTTTGCTCTAAGAGTGTAAGTGTTGAGTAGTGTGGAATGAAGGAAATATACGTAGACTTGGTGAGATGCTAAATGGCCGCTTTAGGGTTGTGGTTAGGATGGGGGCTTAGGTGGGGTGTAGATGGGGTTAGATGGATGATGTGTTTTGTTTGCTCCTTATCTTTGCCTTTAACTTAATGATCAAATGGAACAAATGGAGTAATGTAGTGAGTGCTTTTTTTGGGGTTTCAGTGTCTATTTATTAAGTTAAGTTTTCATTGAAAAGAAAGGTAAAGGAATAGCCTCCATGAAGGCTCTCAAATTGGCTCTTAAGGTGGTAGGGTGATGGCTTTTCAAGCTTCCTTTCTTTTTGGGTCAATGGAAAAAGTGATAAGTGACCTTTATCTATAAATGTCATAGCTTGTTTGGGGTTTTGAAATGGTTTTTTTCAAGTCAACTCTAGGGATATGTTAAAGTCTTAAACTATCTAGGGATCACATCTTAGGGTTTGATTAAGTTTACAAATGAAAATGAGAGGGAAAAGAGATAAGATGTGGTCAGTTCCCTATCCATCATGTGTAACTTCCAATTTTTCTACCTATCAAAATTGTCGAGGCTTGATCAATTAATTTAAGTGATAAAGCTTGAACTTAGCTTTCAATTATTCCATTTTTCAAGCTTGTTTTAAGATAAATTATAGGATTTTTGACTTTGATTAGAGTCTCATTAGTTTAGGGCCTTTGGTTTAGGGTTTTAAGTACTTGCTTTAGGATAAGGGTTTTTGAATTTTTGTTTTAGAATTTCAATAAGTTTGGGAATCTTACAATATTTTAAGGTTTATGATTTTACTAAGTTGGAGATCTTATTAAGTTTTATGGTTCCTGTGTTCATTTATGATGGAGAAGTTGTTTGGTGTATTCATGATATATAATTAGTTTGATTATTTAGGTTAGTTGATCCTTGAAAATGTCTCAAGAGGGCTTATGCTCTACTTAACCTTTGCACAAAATTTATATGCCTTGTACCTAGAATTAGGAAAAAGTAAAATGAAGTATGGAAAAAAGAACTAGTAATAGGGAAAGAAAAGAAAAAGAGAGTGTCTTCGAAGCTATGGTGCTATTAGTGCAATAGAGAATTTGACGAAGTCTTCTTTCTGTCTTATTCATTATTATGCATCTTGCTTTTAATTAAACTTAAAATTGTTGTTAGGTTTCCTAATGCCAAACATGGTTATGAATCCATTGGATTGAAATTTATGGAATGTAAGGGATTCCACTAGACATTTTAGCCACTCATTATGGAGAGCAAGGTTGGCTTTTTATTTTTATTTTTTTCTTGTTCATTTAGATTAGAATGCTAATAAAGAAAAAAAGGAAAAGAAAAGAAAAGATAGAATGAAGGACTTAAATGGAGTCCAATTTTTATTTTTTCTTAGAAAATAATTGTTCTCATTAAAGCTGTTCTTTTTTTAACTACTCGTAAAAGCTATTACAAGATCCATTGACAACACCTCAATGGTAGTTTTGGCTTTAGGTTCTATTGAGTCCCTAAAGTCATTGTAGAGCACCATTGGCATTGTTAAAAGTAAAGTTTTGATTGTTTTTCATCCTATAGAGATAGTGTAGATTATTTTTAATCCTATGGTGATGGTGCATAATTATATTTTTCATATGTGCATTTTAATAATTGAGTGAGGTTTTTATCTTGATTGGAATTCAAAATTCCTAGATGATTTCCATTCATCTTCTTCTATTGTAGATAACATGTATGATTGTATGGTGCTGATGTCATTTTGAAAAGAGACATCCTTACCTTAGTCTCTACCTTAGGTTTTTTCTTTTTTTAACAAATAGAATTCAATTATAAGAAAACATCAAGACACTAAGACTATCAATCGTGAGTAAATAGACCAATTATGATGGGGGATTGAATCCTAGAAACTACAACCCATCTTAAAGTTTTCCTGGGTTGCTACCTAATTTGTACATTCATTAGCACATCTACTAGTAAAAGAAAAGGAACAACTACCTTTGACACAATTTAACAAATTAGATTCAAAAACAAGATATCATAGATAACTCCAACTAGTCGCGGTGAAGGATCTACGACTACCTTTGATACAATTTAACAAATTAGATTCAACTTGAACTTACCGTCAACCTTTATCTCTCACAATAGATAATCTTTCATGTACAGCCAATGCTATGTTTAAATCCACATCCATATGAGATATAGGATTAGCTATAGCTTATTATAAGAAACATTAGAATCACATCAAACAACACCTAATCCTACCTTGGTTTGATATGAATCCTCTCCCTCTAATTGATAGTAATAATATAATGAAGACAAATTATTCATATGATTACTCCTTTATTTAATTTTGATTTGCAATATTAAATTTAATTTTATACAAATTAAATTTCATTTCTTTTAAGTTTTTTTTTTTTTTAAACTTGTTAATTATTACATAAGAGGAAGGAGGGATAGAAGAAGAAGGAGTAGATAAAGAAGAAATGAGCATAAAGTTTGCTACTCTATAGTTGATGAACACAAAGAGCATATCTATTTGGTAGAGTTTATCATCATCATTATGGTAATGTTGTTATGAAATAAGGGGTATTTTATTTTGAAAAAGAACTTCATGTGTTTATATGTTAAGAAGTTTCTAATTCCAAAAATATTGGAACTTTATAGAGGAAAACCAATAGGGTCTCTCCGGTGCTTAAATGTTCCCAGCAACCATCTTCCTGATATATATATATATATATTATCCTTTGAAGTAAAAAGACTAATTACACAAATGCAAATCACATACTTTTAATTATATAAATACCGATGCAAAAATGTATTTGAAAGATGCAATTTTAAAACTATACAAATATATCTCATGTATTTATTCAATTTATAAATTCACTACATTACAAAATCAAATGTAGATGTTTTGTATTTATGTCACATGTTCAACATGCAATTATACAATTTTAAAAACATGTAAATTACATATTGAATATGTGACATATATACAAAACAAAAATGGTAATTATGTAATTGTTTTCATGTAATTGGTATTTGTATGACTAAATTAATGATAAATTGGTAAACATATAAAAATCTCTCATTTACTATGTGAAAGTTTTATATTTGATTGATTTAAGGCCATAAGTTACATAGAAGTAGCTTACGTTATAATACCTTCTTCTAAGTTATTACATAATAAAAAAGTGGATTCTTAAAACCTCACATAGTAACATTGCATGTAGTTTTTATCTTTAAAACCAAACTTTAGAATTCATCCAATATAAAATTTTAAAAAAGATCTAATCATCAAATTTAATATATATCAATTGCTTTAAAAAAATAATTTGTGACATATTAATAGTGCATTGTAAATTAGAGTACAATTATTCTTTTTGTCTATTTTAACAAATATATTTATTATTTATTTTTGTTGTTATACATCTTTTTCACATTTTTAAAACTGCTTATACATAATCTTTTTTCTTTATTTCACCATACATAACAAATATGATTCAATTAGTTAATTTTTTATGCTTTAAATTAATTTAATTGTAATGTTGTATTTTAAGCATTTACGGATTATATCCTAAAATTTAAAATCAAAGTTATATGCAAATAAATAGACCATTAAAGTCCATTCTTCCCCTTCAATATTAATAGAAGATTAATGTTTACTATAAATTGATGTACATATTAATACATATTTACAATTGTTTGATATAACAAATTATTATGCATTAATGTATAATTTGACTACACATGAATATAATTATTACTATACATTAATACATATTTACTATATTATTGGATTATCAATATTCAATGATAATAACAATCATTATTACTTTACATTAATATGCATTTACAATAGTTTGGATGTATGGGAATATAATTATAATAATTATTAAATATTCTTAAAATGTGTTAAATTTTATTATGTACAATTTTTTGAGAAGTTACATAATATGTGTAATTAAAAAAGGAATATTTGCTTAACTTAATAGATAACTCTTTACATTACTAACATTGACCTAATAATGATTTGTAAGAATTATTAAGTAAGGGCATCTAGGGATTGCTTGATAAAATTAAAAATCAAAGTTTATGAAAATATCTAAAACACTAAAAGTCAATTCCCTACTTTAATATTATGGATATCAAGCTAATATTAACATTAAATTCTTAAATTTCAAAATGAATATTGTTTTTTCTTTTTCTTCATAACTCGGCTAAATCTTTTTCTTCTTATATATCATCAACTCAAGTTCATAGATAGCAATTCAATATGAGATTCATTAAAATAAATATGATTGTTAAGTAATAGTTTATAAACTTAAAAATTCAAATGACAAAAATAATATGTACAATACTAAATAATAACACTCTTCTACTATCTTATGTAAATTTGATCGTTTTTCTTTTAACTCGAATTGATTTGCTAGATCATTCTTCTAAAATTAACATATCATTATCTTTAACAATATTTCTTTTTTCCACTTATGCAAGAATTCAAGATTTTGTTGATTTCTTTTAAGGTTTTTCTATGATTAACTTTGTACTTTCCATATTGGTAAATTACTATTTACAAAATCCTAGAATCCTATGGTTAAAATTATGTTTTATAAGACCCAATTTCTATAAAATGCCTTATTTAGTTTTTACACATACATTGCGAGTATGTTGTCGATCAGTATATTATTAAACTGATAATCATAAATGAAGGCAAAGTATTTTGCCCTTTTTCTATTAAATAAACTAATTTTTAGGTAGTTGGCCTAGTATTGTTCTTCCTTTTGGTGACAACTAAAGATATCCTTTTTTTTTTCCTTTTCATATTGTGTTTTTGTTGATAGGAAAATTTAAACTACAACTATTTTCTCCTCTTACATGCATATTCTGTTAATAATATAGTATGTGAACTAACTATATTACAACTTGAGGAGAAAGGGATTTGAACGTCCATCCCAAGGGAAACCAGTAGTGATACTACTATTGTAATGGCCTTGGCCATAATGTTACTTTACCCAAACCTCCTCCCCCCTTCCCTCTTACTTTTGAGTTTTTACATGCATAACAAGTTATGGAATGAACTTATTGTTTCTCTAAATGGATTTATCATTGTTATTACTTTTTATTTTTTGTTTTTGCAATTAATTAATTTGTGTTAATTTTAAAATTGTATTGATGCATTTCCGTAATTTTTATCATATTAAATATAATTCGGGAAACTCTTGCTTTTATATTTATTTATATCAAATTATTATTTAGTACACTTTAAGTCATTATTTATAATGTATTATAATGTCCAATAGTAAATGAATTAAATATTTTATTGGATAATGTTTTTTTAGGAATACATAAAAATATTAAATTATTTTGACATTTGTAATTTCAAAAATGAAAAAATTATAATCATAACTCAGACTTTTTTGTACTCATAGCATGGGCTCCTGATTAGTTATAATATATAATTTTAGAAAATTTTTACATATATAGTTTTATAATCATAATGCATTTCATTATTAGACTTCTTGAAATAACTCTTTGACAATGCCAACTAACTTTTACAAATTAATATTTTCTTCTATTTTTATTATGATACATTAATTTTTCAAATAATAAAGTAAATAGATAATTTATTTATATTATTATTCTTGAATTTATTTTAATATACCAAACATATCTACTTACTTCCGCCTTATATAATCCACAATTGAGGTTAAGACACCAGCAATAATTGAGATCACAAAAGTGATCAAAGACGGCATGAGACTAGGAAGCGTTAAAGGTGGTAATGAGATCAAAGATCATATCTTAAGAGATTTAAATCAAGTTTTGAAAGGAAAAAAGGGAAAATATTATGATTTGTATGCCAACACCTCAGTTTGCCTTTTAGAAGCCATTTAGTGGTGACTTCTCTTTCTAGCTAAAAGAAAAAAGAAAAAAAAAAAGCACTACCTCTTATATGCATTTTATGTATAATATACAATTCTTTTATATGTAGTCTACTTATCAATAGAAGAGAAGTTATGATAATATTTTTATTATATTCAAGCCAATAAAAAAAAAAAACCATTTTCCTATTATAAATTTGTGATGGAGATATTATAAAATATGTCTCTACATTGGTGTTGGAGAACAGTTATATTTAAACAGGAGATGATTCCAAAAAATGAGAATTTGAAAGACTATGTTGAGTTGAAAATAGTACACTATTGCAAATTGTAATAATGAGTATTAAACAAGTTAAAAAGCCTTTTTTTTTTTTTTGGAAAGTTAATAAGTGTATTATACCTAACAAGATTCACTCAAAGAGCAAGTTTAATTTTTGTTTTTTTAAGTATTCCTTTTCGAAGTAACCATATGAATTTGGCAAATGCAATTTTTTTATATTTTCTTCTTTTACCAATGTTAAAGCCAAACAAATTTTTTATCAATACAATGTATATAAAGCCCGCAAATTTTCCATTTTAGACTTAGAATCAAATTCAAAGAACTAATGGTATTCCTTAGACATAATTAGATCAAAGAAATTAAAATAAGAAAATTTTAAATTGGAACTTTAAAAACAAACTTGAAAAACCCGACAGATAAAATTCTATGAACCCTAATAGAGTATAAAGACTCTAAACCTAAGTACGCATGACTGTAAATTAAAAATCCGAATTAAATAAAAGCTCTAAATCCTAAACCCTAGATGATATATTTTCTCCTAAAGTAACACTAAAGCAGTAAGCATATCTTCAAAGCCCTCAAACCCTCATAAAACCCTAAAACGAGAGAAGTCCTAAAACAAATTAGAAACTATAATTTAGTTTCAAAAGCCCTATGTTAATTAATAAACTCAAATTATATAGTCACATTATTAAGTAATTACTAATAATTTACTCAATTTGCCTTCTAAAACCATAATTGATTAACGATAATTGATTTAAACCCTTATAAACCCTAAATTAATTAGATAAAATGATCCAATGGGCTTGATTAACTTAATTAAATATGAAAAACTCTAAATAATGTCTAACTATGGTCATCTACACTAATAATTAGAGTAAGCTTAAATTACATTCTAATCATCTACATACATTCATGCATCATAATTAGTTAAAGACAATCACAACAAACTATATATGACAAGATAATTAGTTGGGAAAACAAGGGACCACTCACCTATAGTAGGCAAATCATTTCCTCAATTAGCAAAAATCATAAAAAGAAAATTGGTCCCTACTTGTACTTGTACTTGTACCATGCAACCAAGAAAGGAAGGGATTTGTTCCCTACCAAACCTACTCATAATCAACCCCTTTTTGACCCCTCAATCTACATTTTACTCCATCTTCTTCCCTTAAATAAACCCTAAAAAAACTCTCTAAACACATAATTAAGAAAAAAAAAAACAAAAATAAGAAGGAAAGAAATAAGAGTAAACTTCTCAGACCTGGTTGCGTACCTGAACATCCTAAGTTATAACTCTCTTCTACCACCTCTAAACAACACAAAACCACTTGCATTATAACCCCCTTTCATCCCCCTTTCTTGATGACAAATATATTTCACCAAAGGAGTTTGTTTCATTTTTCACAAATGAAGTGAAATGAGACCTTTTAAATTTCCAACCTTACACATGTTCAACTTTCCTTTTAGTTTGAATTTATAAGCATGATTCCTAGGCTTAAAAACTAAGGAAAAATTATTAAAATACCACCTTTGTGTACAATGTTTACATGCCCATACATGTACATTTTCGTAGATTTTTAGTATAGTAAATATATTATATGTAACTTTAGAAGCACATTAGTTATAGTAAGATGATAACTTAAAGAAAGTAAAAGAATCATCTTCACATCTTCATTCCCATGTTAGGGCCAAAACATCTGTATGTATATCCCCACCATATTTTTTATTTCTCATGTTTATTTTGGTAAGAAATGGTTTTAGGTGCATTTTAGTGGTAATTTGATGTATGTTCTAGTAAGTTGAGTACGTAATACTTAGAAAGCCTTAAGAAATCATCTTAAACCACCCAAAACATTTTGAATAACATGCTGTAAAATTTTTATTAATGGGCTAATGACACGATTAATTAAAGATAATTAGGATTTAGGACTTAATCTTACAAGATAAGAGGTTAAAGAAGGTCTATAGTAAGTAGCTAAGCCTAAAATGGACATTAGGTTTAGAAAAACCCACATGAGACATAATGAATCATTAGTATCAAATTTGAAATTCATGATAAAATGGGTTATTTAATCATTTTTGTAAATTATTAGACCCGTTGAATTAGGATAAAGACGAGATATGAGCCCTAGAACATGAACTAGGCCTAAATTCAACTAAAGGGCCCAAAAACCAAGCCTTGAGCCCACTTAATCACTCATGACCATATTTGTAACTTTGTGAAAAGTGGACTAAATTTAGAGCCAATGATGGGCTTAAGTCCACAAAGTCAAGTAGGATTAGGCCTAAGGCCTTAAATTGCAAAATGAGCCCAAAAAGCCTTAAGAAAACCAAAATGCGAGCCCAAATAATACATAACCAGATTTAAACCTAACTTAAAATAACTCAAAAGAAGATATTCAAAAGGCCTACTAAACCCTAAGGCCCATCCAAGATATCCACTATAGCCTCCTTAATAAGTTGAATCCTTAAACTTAAGAAAGAGCTCATTTAGGCCCATAAAAGCAACACTAAGGCTCAAGATAAAAATTTAAAGTGTTGGATAGGAAAAGTTCACTAAAAATATTTAAAAGGAAGTCTAAAATATCAAGTACGAGGCCTAAGATCAAAAACTAAGCCTAAAGCCCAAAACCAGGCCCAAACCCTAAAGTGACTAAACTTACCTTTAGGTAAACAAACTTACAAGGCCCAAATCGAAAACTTACTAACCCTAAAGCCAAAAATGATCTTTTCAAATGAAAGAACACTAAAAAATGATTAAATCAACTATAAGAACTCAAAAAATGAACTTAAAATAAAGAAGTTAGAATGAAAACAAGTTTTAATCGTACTTAAGGATTAAGGTAAACTTCAGTAATTAGGTAGAATTTTAGGTTCTTGAAGAAACTCTCTTCCAATTAATTACATATATATTATTATTATGTTTTAGGTGGCGTAATTTCTAATTCAAGAACCCTAAAGTTCAAGATAAGGCTAGGTGAGGGAGTTTCGATGAACTGCTACTTACTTATGTTTGATAATTACTTAATGTTCTATTGCTTACCCTTAGTTGTCTATTGAGTGACCGGTTGTTTTGTATGCCAACATCCGTATAATCTCCTTGTTAAAATTGGTAAGTTTAAATATTTAGCCAAAATAACCAAATATACCCATCGCATGTTTATAATCCATTAGTTACGGACCATAACGTCTATAACTTCGTTGAGTTTTCTGAAAATTTTGCTAAAATACATTTTTGAAATACTTTACAATTCAAAGAAAGACTTATCAACTTAGTGAGTACTCAAAGTAGTCCATCGTGACATTTTACCTATTGAAGCAAAGTTAGTAGACCATCTTTAGTTGATTGATAGCGAGTAGCCTGAGTTGGGACTCGCATGATTTAACCCGTGAGGCATTCTATGGATTTGTTGATAGTAAGCCAGTAGGGTGTTATGTTGATTGTTGATAGTGGATAGCCCTAGATGGGGTTTACCTAATTGATTAGTATGGTATTCTCGACTAAGGTAATAGTTTAGTTCCATCTATTAGGATGATACCCACAGACAGCTTCATGCAGATAAGTTGAGATGCCTCATATGGTTAAGTATAGAGGATAATCGACGTATAGATGATGCAAATCTATACCTTCCACAATTCTGGACCTTCATGGATGTGTTGCTTACATTTATTGTGTAGCATTCATTTCACATGTAGCTAAACTGCATATTTGTTAATGACACTTGTTAACTTACTTAAACAGTAGTAGTGAGACACAAACTCACCAAGCCATAGAATGCTTACCCCCCAACAATTCCTTTTTGCAAGTAACCAAAAGTTGGGAATAGGCTGAGATAAGAGTTCAAAAAAGTTGGGAATAGGCTGAGATAAGAGTTCAAAGTGTTCATATAGCAACTGGATTAGACAAATGAGATTAATTTAGTAGGTTGTATTAGTTAAGCTAGATCTTTATAATATTTAGTAACTCTTGATGCAGTAGAAGTTTAATTATCCTGTCTTATTACTTATATAATATGTAAATGTAAGTAAAATGAATAAACACCCTTAGAAACGTAATAGTTAGAGTCTTGCAACCTTTAACATGCAAGGTGTTCTTTATATCATGAGTATACAAGTTATATGAAGATTTTAAGAAAAGCTACTATTACAATAAACCTTATGTATTGCATTGTTTTCTTTTAAATCTAACTCACATAATTTGTTTTATTTTTTTAATGATATTTCAAACAATTTGTTATAGAGTTATGATTATATATATCACTTATTAGATCAATACTTAAGACATATTATATAAAATGTATCACACATATACACTTCAAGAAACTAATGATAATGAATATGACTATTTTTTTTTCTTTTACCAATATGATGATTGGTGTTCTCTATATGAAAAGTAAGAGATTGTAAAATTATAGAGGGGAAAAAACTAGATAAATATTTTATCACCACAATATATACAAGAATATATCCTTATAGATTTAATGTATTGCATTGTTTTCTTTTAAATCTAATTTACATAAATTATTTTATTTTTTTATAATATTTAAAATAATTTGTTATAGAGTTATGATTTTATATATATCACATATTACATATTATATATATATATTGTATTACATTAGTACACTTTGAGAAATTAGTGATAATAAATATGATTTTACACTTATTCACCAATTTAAAATTCCTTTCTAAACCATTTTACTACCCTTAACTATTCAATATTGCTATAAGTAACCCCTATATATGTAAAGTATCCTAGCATTATTTCTTTTCCCGTTTCAAAATTCGGATTGTCTAAATTATGTGTTTTTTTATTCATTTTAGCTTTATTTCGTGATTAATTAAATACATTTATGGTAGAAAGAACAAGGCAACTACATATTTCCTATATATAATGTGATGTTATTTATTAATTAATTCATTAATTGCTCCTACAATTATATCAAGTAATTGGGTTCATATTTCAAAAGTTAAACCTAAAAGGAATTAAACATGCATGCTTTCTACTCTATAATAAAATAGAAAAAAGAATTATATTTTATCAAAACTAGAGTTTCGTCAAAATTTCCTAGTTGGAAGTTAGTATTATCTTTTTCTTTCTTTTTTATGGAAATCCAACCTTACAATTTTATATTCATTTCATTCCATTCCTAATATGTTTAAATCAAATAAATTATTGGAATGAAACTATGATTGTTACCAAATAGAGAAATAGAATTGCATTTCAATTATTGATTCTAATTCATTTATAATTCATAACCAAACCAATTTACTCTTCTCAATTGTTCCTACATATAAAATGCGATACCAAAACTTTTAAATAGTAATTTTAACATTTTTTGATATTCCTCCATTAAAGTTTTCACTTTGAGTAAACATTATATATACAAAATATCTCAACACTATCTTTCTTTTATTTTTCCTATTTTCGAAATCCTAACATCATTTGAAATGTGCATTTCTTTGCCATTTTACTTTTCCATACAATTAATAAAATCCATTTAATGTAGAAAGAAAATAAGGAAGCTACATATTAATCAATTCATTAATTAGTCATGAAATTATCTCATGTACTAAGATTCCAAAAGTGAAACATAAAAAGAATTAGATATGTATGTCTTCTACTTTATAACTAGAAAAAGAGTTATATTTAATCAAAATTAGATATGCATGTCTTCTACTCTATAACTAGAAAAAGAGTTATATTTAATAAAAATTAGAGTTTCATCAAAGTTTTTAAATTTGAAATTTATCGTAGTTTATATAAAAGGTTTTTACCTTTTTTTTTTCTTTGGTCATAAAAATAAGAACTTTTTCAATATATACTATATCAAAAAATAGATTATATATATAATAAGAATTTTAAAGAAATTTACTTTATTAATTGGTCATTAAATAATTTATATTGACTACAATATTTATAATACAAATATTTTTACCAACTTTGAGTTTATTTTAAAATTGAACCCTTATCATTAACAAAATAAGAAACAATGACAATTGAAACATATTAATGATACCAAAAATTAATGATTTAAATTTTAAATTTACATGTGAATTTATATTAATAAAAATTTCCTTGTTAAGATATTAATGAAAATTGAGATACATTACTAACTACAAAAATTTAAAGAAAAGGAAGTAATAAAATATATATTAGGAATTTATCAATGTTTCATTATTATTAATAGATTAATGTTGAGAATCGAGTTTAACATGAATCAAAATAATTTTTTAATTGAAAATTCAACGATACCATTCGAATTTTAAATTTTTTTGGAAAGAGATTTTAAATTTTAAATTTTTATTCATCCAGTTGTACTTGTCACGAACTGAGGATGGCCTAGTCGTGGCAGATGCCGTATACTGTATGAAGAACCTCTAATTGGTTACCCTTCCAATCAAAAACTCTTCACACAATATATAAGGCTTTACAACCACTAGTTTCCAAAGTACATCCAGATTCACATGATATCATCACACAACATATTTATATAAAAGTTAAGTTATAAAGCTTACATTACACAGTATTTAAGTATGTCTAAGTTCATAATAATAAGATAAACGTAAGTACATGAGAAGGAATCTACATAAACTACTTTCTCTCATCACACTGGACACCTCGCTCTTGCCTAAGTCCCCAGGCTAACCTGTGGCATCCCTCGTCCTGTCTCTACGAACAGGCTATCCTGCAACAAAAGTCTAAAGGGGTGTAAGCCTAAACTTAGTAAGCAAAACCCTCAGCCACACAACAAGCAAATTATAAGTACATTATAGTCACGCATATGAATGAATGATCAAACAGAATTCCAAACAATACGCATACTTAACTAGTTCATATACGTAACTCAGATTTAACGCCCTCCGAAGTAAAGGTTGGAGTTTACACGGCATCAATCAGATCCGGGTATTATACTAGAACTTACTTTACTACGGAACTCCATGTTCCGTACTTATATCAAAAATTATTTTATTTCAAAAAAAAAAAACCCAAGTTCTAGTATAATTGTGAGTGGGCCCCCGCAGTCCACACCCACCCCTAAACGGAGGCCTCTAGACTCGACCCTTAGCTAGGCGATTGGTGCCTCTAACGCCTAGTGTTCCCGCGGGCTAGGGTAAGGTCATTTTGTACGAGTGCACTATACATAACCAAATAAATCAATAATATCAACCCCTGAATGGCCTCTTTTTACCTCCGTGTGATGTGACGGCCGGAATAATATTCATGCTATGCATGTTAATGCATGTTCCAGTTTCTTTTTATAGGCCGAGTATAATTTAGTTCAAATTATGCTATGACCATCCACTAATACATACAATCATTTTCTATACTACTATGCAACAAACAAGGCATTCTCTATCAAGCATTTCCCAAACCCCATACAGTAGTTAATTAACAATAATATTTAAGTCCACTATCTACAATCACAATCAAGCATGGAATCACAGGGTAAATACTCACTCGGCCATAGCGGTTCGCCCTAATCATTGTAATCAATCGGGAGGTCCTCGCTCACCTCAGGGTCACCTGATCATTATGTGATAATAACACTAGTAAGTACTTGAATTAACTACTAATTCTAAACATCTAATTACCTAATTCTACTTAAATTACTATCAACTTTTACCCGGTAAGACTTTAATTTTAATCGTATGTAACTTTTTCGTTTTATTTTTTATATTTATGAATTTATAATCATTTTTCATCGTTTTCAAACATATATTCACATGGTAATATTTGTTTTGGATATTAAGACCTCTATTTTACGTTATGAGCTAAATTTATAGAAATTTTTAGTTATGAATACCTAAGTAGTTTTATTACTTATGTTTATATCTTTTATTCCTTAAATTCTTATAATGAAAGGATTTTACTTTACTATTACTAATTTATGTACTGAATTAGATATAATCTAATTTAGAAGGTGTATTAGGATTTACTAATTTAGTTACCTAATTGCCTACACTTTTCTTAGTTTTCTTATTTTCTAAACTTATGCTTATGTCATTGCTTACATCATCCTTTGCTTATGTCATTGCTTACATCATCCTTTGCTTATGTCATTGCTTATGTCATCACTTGCTTATGTCATCACTTGCTTATGTCATGGCTTATATCATCATGTGCTTATGTCATCACTTACCTCATTATATGCTTACATAAGCCTTTTCTCATGCTTATGTCATATGCATATGTATGCTTATGTCATATGCATATGTATTATGTACATGTTATCCCTTTCTCTTATACTTATGTACATATACTTTATACATACTTATACTCATACCTATACTTAGACTTATACCGTATTTATACGTGTATACATACCCATATACCTATACGGTTGGATACGTATTTTATACTAAAATTCGTATGCCTAAGCTTTTCCTTAAGAAAAGCTTTCTAATTCCATGTTTTTGTGTTCTTATGTATATATTTAGTGTAGTATAGGTATTTATAGTTAGATTTGATCTTAAATTAGGTTATGTACATGATAAATACTCATGTACGAAGGTTCATATACTTATACTCTTTTGGTATTTCCTTATGTATACATACATAGAAGCATATCCTCATGTCTTCCTTTCTTCTTTTTCAAAAGTTCAAGTTTCTACACTTAAAGATGGAAACTTTGTTTTCTCTTCTTCAAGACAATACTAACCACATAACTACTTATCTAATCTACCTAATTAACTAATTAATGAATAATAGAAAGTAACATAAAGCAACTTAAAGACATACCTTTAATGATGTTGAAGTTATGGAGACAAAAGTGAAGAAATGAAAGGGAAAGAAGAAGAAAGAGGTCACAGCATGAAAAAGGGGTTTTGATTTGCTTCTTTTGTTTGTTTCTTTTAATGGAAGACAACATGTAGTGGGGTTTAGAAGGACAATTGTAGAAGGCAACAATAAGGAAAAAGAGAGAAAGAAAAATAAAAAAGAAAAGAAAAGAAAGACATCATTAAGTATGAGATATTTTCCTTATCTCTTAGCTTTTGTTGACTTTTCAAAATGTTGACCAAGTCAACACGATTTTAGTCAACATGTGTTGACTTGGTCAACATTTGAACTTTGGTCAACATGTATTATCTTAGTCAACATTCCTTAAGTATGTGCAATTTTGTGCACATAATGTAGTAATTAAGGGAAATTAGGGGAGAAATGAAGGAAATGAGAAGAAATGAAGGAAATGAGAAGAAATGAGGTATATGATGCATTGATGTGTAAATATGGTTGATGAGATCTTACTTTAGGTCTTTAGAGTCCATATATCTCATTTGATAAACTACTTTGGATAACAAGTGCAAAAAGTACTAATTTGAGTAAGAAAATTCACTATATGTAACCTAATCTTCAACTATAACCCTAACTCTAAGTAAGACTATCTTAATCATATATTTAAGGAATAAATATAATCTATGACTATTTATCTTAGTTCCTAATGGATTACTTGAGAATTCGAATCATATAAGCAAGAATGAGGGTTATCTCTAACCTTTTACTAACGATTTATCAAAATATAAGCATTATATTTTCAATTAAGGTTTTAGGGTATATCATATTGGATTGGTGTACATATATTCTTAATGTAATCATTTTTAAGGTTTTTATCACTTTCGAATGAAATCTTTAGCTTTTAGAAATATTTAAGGTAGAAAAATTCTTTACGCGATTGATTAATTCTTTTAGGGTTTTCACTTTACTTAGCCTTGTCGACTCCTAAATTGCCTAATATAGTTGAGTCTATTTCAAAAATTAGATCGAAACTTTTAGGGGTTTACAATACTGGTTACTTCTAATTGATTTAATTTCTTTCACACGTACACTATAAAATGATTACACATTAATGTCAATATTTTTCGTATTAACTTAACATTAATAAGTTAAATATAGTATCTATCTATATTATTAAAGCTCTAAGAAGCTTATGTAACAGTCACTAATATCTTCCCCTTAAAAGTACTATTTAATCCTTCAATATAATTCTATATAATAAAAATACTAACATTAAACTAACTTTTAAAAACTGTAAAAATATTGTAATATGAATACATTTGTCAACCAGATTAATTTCTCTTTCATCTCAAATTCTTACTTCTTAATTTCTCTTTAGCCATTAATATCACCACTAACCCATCAACATCCCTCATGTACCTACTCTCTTTCTCTAATCCCACTCCCATACCCCACTTTCTATGCATGCAAACCCCTACTTTCAAACAGATAATTTGAATTTTTATTTTTAATCACATATTACATAGAGATATATTTCTTTAATATAAGTATTTATCTATGTAATTTTGGAATTTCATTAAAATGTGCATACATAAAAACATGTTTCTTAAATATATGTATCTAATTGTTTAATTTTGGAATTTCATTAAATGCCAAAATGATCAGTATTGTAAAATTAATATTTTTCAAGATTTGTATTTAAAGCATTGATAGAGGAGTTAAAAAAATACTTTAAATCTTTATATAAACTATACTTATCGACTAACATTGAGTTTAATGTAGAAATAAATTAAAAGACAAAAATATTTCAACTGTTTTTCTTTATTTTGGAATAACTTTTTTCAAAAGAATGTACACAATTGATCTTTTATTTTTCATTATTTTGTTAAAAATTTGTATAGAGATTGATTTACCTATGTATGTAATTCCTTCTTATTGAAATTTTGAATTAAGATATTATAATTATTTTATACCCACAATGCAGGTATGTTGTCTACTAATAATATATAATTTCAAAAGTTCTTTCCTTTTTTATATTCATTATTTTTATTTCGTCATTTATGTATTTTCATAATTTCATTTGCTAAATCATATTATAATATATTTTTTCAATAATTCATTCTTTATATATATATATATATATCATTTTTATAATATCATTAATTTATTTCCATAGTTTTATTTCATTTCATATTATACCATATAGTTTTAAAAGTTTTCTTTTTTCTTTTTAAATCTCATCTCTTCATGTTATCATTGGTGTTTTGCTATAATTTTTTATCATATCATGTTGTAATATATAATTTTAAAACTCTTAGTTGATGACATCCAAGGAAAACCCTAACAATGACCATAGCCCCATGTCAAAAAGACGTCAACAACAACTAGGCATAGAGAAGTTGGAAAAGGATGGCCATAGGAAGCCTAAATTCTTATGTAGATCTTGATCTGCCTAACCAAGGTGAGACTAATGGAGAGAAGACATCTAAACTCTCTTATAAGCATACAATTCTTACAAATATATTAAGAGCTTATGAAAGGTTTTGTTTCTCTATGGATCCCATATCGTTTGAATCAGGAGAGATGGAAAGCAACCTTGAATTAGTTGCTAAAGAGGAGAAGAGATTAAATGAAGAAGCAATGCTGGGGTGTTGCTATGTAAAATTCTCAATAAAAAAAAGACATCATAGGCGCACCATGGCAATATACCCTTATAGCTAAGGTCATGGGGATAAACTTAAGGTATAAAATCATAATGGATAGAATGAAGAGAATGTGGAAATCCCTAAGTTCATTTAAGTTAATTTATGTAGGATTTGGGGACTTATTTTGTCACATTAGAAAATTCTTAAGATTTCCAATAGATAATAAAGAATGGCCTTTGCTTTATTAATGGCCATTACTTGGCTTTAAAGAGATACGAACCAAATTTTAGATTGGATAATGTCTCTTTTAACTTGATAACAGTATGGGTTAAAATTGGTGTTCTACCATCGCATACTTTTCTCCCCTAGCAATCCAAAGAATCAGAGAAAAAATAGGACCGGTATACATTTTTGTGTACAAATTGATGTAAACAGTCCCTTGAAACACACTTTAGTCTTAGATAACCAAATGTTCTACATCCAATACGAAGGCCTCCTACGTATGTGTGAGACTTGTGGTCGAGTAAACCACAATAAATTGAAGTACCCTTTTGGAAAGAAGAACAAAGAGAGAAAGGTGGAGAATCGTAAGGATCTTCCCCTACAAAGTAATACTCACGTATACTAACTACTGCACCAATGCATTGATGGTAAAGGAACTAGTTCTTTAGAAGAAGGGAATGAAGTTAATGAAGTGAGATAAAGTGAGGGTACAATGGAGATGCATACTAAGAATAAGACATCTGATCCAATTATTACTAAGGAGGAGAAAAAAGAGCTACACAGTGAGTGGATTAAAGTACAATACAAAAAGTTGGCACACAAAAAGAAAGATGTTAAAATATTTAGTACCTTAAAACAATATCTAAAAGGGAAAGACAAGGGATTTAAAAATTTTAATAATGACGCATTTTAGAAAAAGGGAACACTATGTTTATAAGGCGAAAAGGCATGAATGGAAGAAGTACCTAAAAGAGATATGAAAGCATCAGTTAGAATATCAACTGATCTTAATACTCTTGTTATTAATGCTGATAATAAAGAGAACTAGCCACCCTTTGTCCTAAAGAATAATCTTAGGAAAGAAGGCAAGAAGTCCTCCTTAGTGACTTCAATCAAAAGGGAAGCAAGAAAACATGTTGCCCATGCTAGAAATAGAGATCACCCTGCAACTTCTTCACAAGGATTCAAAACTCCTAGCAATGTCCTTAGATTGAATGGTTTAGGAAGTAAAGAAGGGTTCAAATCCAAGACAAGTGGTTGCTAAGATGCTAACAATTGTGCTCAACCAATTAAAGTGGAGAAAAAAATCAAGTCCTAGAAGTGCTCCTGCATCCCATAGTTCTAAGACCAAGAACGATGATATAAGACCAGCCTTTAGTTGATGTAATGGAAGAGTGCAATTTGTTGGTAATAATGCCAATGCTCCTGTAAGCTATTCTAGCAAAGGACATTATGAGAATCTTAGAATAGACGTGCTAGGTGATGCTTGAGAGTATCTACCTAAGTTTGGAAATCCTAATGGATGTCCAAAGAGTACCTTTTATGTTGTCTCTTATGGAGGAGAACACCAAATGAGTAGAGATGAAAGCAAAGGAAATGTAGATGTTCATCTTATACACCTACTTCATGCCATGTCAATGTAATGTGGAAATTGAATATTTCTATCAAATCTACACTCTTGAGTTTTTGTATAAAATGTCTACGAGAATGGTTTCTTTAGAGTTCATGACACTTTATCTTCAAACATACAACACTTACCTTTTAAAGCACTGGCGTGGGATGTACGGTGGGCAAACTTAGAGGTGAGGAAGCATATAATACGTAACTTATCAATGCAATATAAACCTAATGTCTTGATTCTCATTGAGACTAAGATGAATAGGTAAGCAATGCAAGAGTTGCAAGATTTTCTTAGATATGACAAAATGCTTTGTTCGAAGGCTAAGGGGCTAAGTGGAGGCATCATGATTTTCTAGAAGCACGAACAAGTGGCCATTATATCATGTCTCTTGTCAACAAATCATTATGCAAATCTAAGTATGTAATTCTAATCTTTCTTTCTTTCTTTCAACTATTTATGCACACCTAAATAGAGAGATTAGAAACATACTTTAGGAAGAGTTATGTGAGTAGGCAAACAAAGTGGTTGGTCCTTAGGCTTTGATAGGGGATTTTAATGAGATTCTGAATAGAAGTGAAAAGTGGGGAGAAGTGTAGATTAGCTAAAGTATAGTGAAAGCCTACCAAGATTGTATGAATACATGTGGAATATCTGATCTTGGGTTTGTTGGGTCGTGATTTACTTAGTCCAGAAGATCAAAGAATATTGTTGATTTGATATAGTCTAGGATCAATAAAGCATTGGAAAATATGCAATGGAGGACTTTGTATTCAAAGGCTAAAGTGTATCATATTTCTAATTTTGCTTCAAACCACTTACATATCTTGTTGAAGTCTCATCCATGCTTTATTAAAGGGCCTAGACACCTTAGGACCTTTTAGTTTTAGCCTATGTGGCTATCCTACCCAAACTTCAAACTACTAGTGAAAGCTTTCTGGAGTAGCCAAACATTCAACTATGAGGTAGATCTACCAGTGTTTGCTCAATCAATACGAACTTAGAATAAAGAAGTATTTGGGTTTATATAGGTGAAGAAAAGGGACATTGCTAAGATGCTTAACTAAGTGATGGGAGAACTCCATAACAATCCAACTCAACATTCTATTGATAGAGAGAGATCCTTACAATAGGAACTGAGTTGGGTTCTTCAACAAGAAGAATTGCTTTAGGCTACAAAAGCTTAAACAAGTTGGATATTAAAAGGGGAGAGAAACACATCTTTTTTCCATGCTAGTGTGGTAGCTCAAAGATAAAAAACTCAAGTATGCGGGCTTTTTGACTCTATAGGAAACTAAACTAAAGATTAGAATAGAGTTAAATCACCATGGAAGTTTTGAGCAGAATTATACACATTATGACAAAGGAGGGGCTACAGACACCTTTAGGGAACGAATTTATCTTTGTTGCATCTTTTCTTTGCTGATGATTTTCTCTGATAAGAGAAGCATTGGAGGAGAATGTGAAGGTAATGAAGGAAGTCATGGATGGTTTTGGTAATCTTTTTGGCTAAAAGATAAATTACCAAAAGTTTTCCATTATTTTCTCTCGTAATATTAGTTCAAACCTAAAAGAGGATATCAATAAGGTGTTTGGCATTGAAAACTCCTCAGATTTATGGAAATACTGTAGGATTCCTATAAAAAAGGGTGGTAAGATATCATCTGGTGATATTTCCTTCATTTTGGAAAAGATGGACAGGAAACTTTTAGGATGGAAGGCTAGAATGTTGAGCATGATAGGTAGGAAAGTTCTAGCATCCTTAGTCCTTCATAGCATATCAATTATTACTCACGAGCAATACCTCTACCGAAAGCTTTAGTTGAAAAAGATTACTCGAAACTTCATTTGGAGGAGCATACAAGAGTCAAGGAAAATCCATTAAGTGGTGTCAAGCTTGGTTTTTTTCCAGATTTTTATAAATAAGTCTTCATTAACCTAATTAATATTAAACCTTACCCGTTTAATATTGACCTCCAACTAGAATTTAAAGAAAACTAATTATTTTAACTTTGAAAACATTTTTGGAGTCATCACTTGACTGTAGTCAAGAAAGAGAGTTAAGTTATAACCAATTAGGTGAATTGATTATAACTTAGTTACCGATTTATCGATAAAACTAATTTTTTAAACAGTTTTCTAAGACAAGAGATTTGGATCCAAGAGCTATCTTATTAAACTCTAAATGAGTACCACTTTCAACTTCTCGAATTTAATTTTACTTTTCATATACCCTTCCAATAAAATTTATTTACAAGCAATAACTGAAATTATGCCTAGTTATAAAAAATAAGAATTTGAAGAATTAACTACTACAGGGAGAAAATAAATTTTTTCCATATTTTAAGTTGCCTTGTGCATACTCGCTATTCATGTTAGGACTTACATAGTTCGCCACTGAAAATATTAGCAGATTAATTAATTTTAATTTTTGAAAAAGACTCAGGTTTACATTTTTACCCAATACAATTTATTTAAGGAAATTTCTTAAAGAGTCCTAAAATAGATTTTATTTATGGAAAGTCTTAAGAAAATGGTCCTAATTTGGAAAGAGGATGGGTCATTTTTATTTATTCTTTGGAAAAACCAATTTTTCTAAGCATCAAAATGATCTTCAATCACTATTATTTTTTATTTTATTTTATCAATTTCTATTATGCTTTAATAAAATAAACTATATTTTTCTTCTCTATTTTTTTCTTTCTTCTTCTTTTTCTTTTACTTCTTTTTCTTTTTTCGAATTTTTTTATTACAATACAATAATAAACAAACAATATATATATATATATAAGTAACAAAACCAAATCAAATTACAAAAGAAGGTCAGACCAAATATATCAATTAAGCACACGAGGTTGGACTAAGGCTTCTGTTTGGCTCATCCAAGTTAGGTCAATTTGGACTAGGTTGGACTAGGGCTCCACGCGGGTTAAGAAGGCAAGGGTTGAGGAACACGTCTAAGGTAGATCTGAGTGCCAAATTGAGTAGGAAAAGGCTTTTTATGAGTTTCAAATTAGTTTTGGGGGGATTGGCGAAGGTGCTGTAGCCCAACTTAATCATTAGTTATGGTTAAAACTTAAGCTAATAGTGGTGGTGGTGGTTATGGTTTCTAGTAACATATAGGCTACTATGGAGTGTGCATTTTGCTATCATATATAGGCAATAAGTTGGTGCAATTAGGGGTTTCTTAGTTACACAATTGGGTGGCTGCAGATAGGGGTATCAACCGTAAGCTACTATTAATAGTGTTATGGTATTTAGGTAAGGGTCGAGAGAAACAGGGAGAGTATTGTAGATTATCACGGGAGTAGGTCATTAGCTTGCTATGGTGTCATGGATTTGAATGTGTCACATAGGAGAGGACTAACGTGGTGAGATTGAGAAAAAAGGAATTGGTTTTGGGTTACAGTGTTGGTGGAGGATGGTTAGAGAGAGAGAGGGGTTGTGGGCAAGAGAGAGGTACCTGTTTGTGGCGTAGTGGTACAAGCATTAATGTAGGGATAAGCAAGTAGACAGTTGGTTCGGCAGTAAGTTTATGTTGCCTGCTTATGTCAAATCTAAGAGAGTAAGGCTCATAGATAGAGATTGAGAGGGATCAACGGTTATACTATGCATAGTCTAGTGTTGTGTGTGTATAGTTGCCGTATGTTAGTGTAAGGGAGAGAGGGTAGGCTATTAGTTGTATGAGGTGTATAAGAGAGAGATGTTAGGGATTAGTCCAAAGTTATGTGTGGTTCGATGAGAGAGAGAGAGAGAGAGGTCAGGGATGGGTCTGTACATATATGGTTCAGTGTCACGGTTCTAGGTTTGGGGTGAAGGCAGAAAGAGGGTGTATGGTATGGTAAAGGTTACTACACTGGAGTAAGGCATGGTGAAGCAACGACAACGGTAGTGGAGTAGCTAGGTATTTTTATGATTGATGAGTAAGAGAGAGAGAGTTGACTGTATGTGTGTTGTCGATGTTGAAGTAAGAGAGAGAGCCCCCCATTACTTTATGTGTATGTTGTTTTTGAGGAAAGAAAAGGAAAGAGGAGAAGAATAAGGGAAAATGTGTTGTCAAAGCCAATCATGAAGCACCACATGTTACGACCAGACACGTAGTCTAGTGATCTCTTGATATGTGGCAATGCATTGAATGTGGAAAAAATAAAAGCAAAAGGCATTCTCTGCCTTTGATGAGAGTCAAATCTCTAATCTTTAAGCTAAGTCGAAATGCAATGTATAAGTACTTATCCATTGAGCTGTTAACTTATACATTATTTATACGTATAATTAAATTGCACATATGGATAAGGTCAACCTAGGCTACACTCAAATCTAAGCACAGGCCTAAAAATCCTTTCCTTATTTTTTATAAATTCTATTTTATTAAACTTATTTAAAAATTTATCATTTTCTAAATTTCCTAAATTCTCTATTTTTTCTACTATTTTATGGCTTTTCCTAAATTTTCTACTTTTTTATTTTTCTAATTTTTTTTTTGCTTGTCCTAGATTTTGTATTTTCTAAATTTCCTATTTTTTGGGGTTTTCTTATTTTTCTATTTTTTTATATTTTCCCAATTTAAGACCCTTTATCCTATTCCAAAAATTTTGGAAAAATAAAAAAGAAAGAAAAAATGAGGTGTCTACAGTTGGGTTAAAATAAAATAAAGAAATCAAAAGAAGTTGGAGGATTGGCCTTAAGAGATATTTGGAATGAGAGGAACATGAGAATTTTTAAACTACAACAAAGCTCAAGAGACTTAACAGAAGTGGTACACAGTGAAATATATGAATTTTGGGCACCCACTAAGAAAGAAAAGTTGTAGCATAAGCCTCTCTCTTTATAGGAAGAAGAACAACCTCCACCAATTAATCGGGTAAAGATTAAGAGTGATGGGGCAATACCTGAAGGAGAAACTAAGGCTACTATTAGAACTCTCTACCTAGATTATAATGACACTATCCTTTAGGCTAGTCATAAGCAAGTCTCCATTCCCAATCCCACACACCCTACCTTAAAAACTAAGCTTTTAGCCATAAAGGAAAGTCTTGTTCTTACTCAACAGTATGAAGTGAAGAATATTATATGTGAAACCAACTCTAAACAAATTGTAGCTTGGCTTCTAAATTCCAATTTAGATCCGAATAGGAGTCATAAGATCCTTAAGGATTGTAAATATTTACTTGATCACTTTGATAATGTTCATATTTGTAAGGTCACCGATTTGAAGGTTGAATCTGCTAACTTTTGGGCTAAAAGAGGCTTGGAAAACTCGAATCATGTGTGTTTTGTGAACTTTCTTCCTTTGTTTTTAGCTGATTTCACTTCAAGAACAAATGTTAGTGTGTATAAAGATCCATTGATTTTGCACTAGAGTAGGCTTAATGTCAACTAGGTGTTTTTTTTTTTTTTTTCTTTTTGGTTGAGCTTGACTCTTTGTGTTAGTTTTGTTTTCTACCAAAAAAATATATATAGTTTTTGAAACTATTTCCTCATATATGTATATATTATTTTTTTATGGTATCATTAATGCATTTCTATAACTTTTAGTCATACCAAGTATAATTTTGGAAGTACTTATTTTTTATATCTTATTGTAGCAAATTATTATTTAGTAATTGACTTTTAAGTATTCTTGACATGAAAATTATGTATCATATTATAGTATGCTGTAATGTCCATTAGTCAATGAATTAAATATTTTATTGGATAATAACTTTTAGATAATACATAAAACATTAAAATGCCTTTACATGTTATTTTCAAACTTATGAAATTTACAATTATAATTCAGATTATTATTTATGCATAGTACGAACATTTAACTAGTTTGATATAATTTCGAAAGCACTTACCTTTATATTCCATCATTTCAAATTACTATTTAATAATTCACTTTAAGTCATTATTTATATGAAAATCATACATCATGTTATAATATGTTATAATGTCCATTAGTAAATGAAATAAATATTTTATTCAATAATGTTCTTTGATAATACATAAGATATTAAATTTATCTTTACATTTTTTACTTTCAAAAATAAGAAATTTATAATCATATTTTTTACTTTTATTCACAAGTAGTGTGTTTTCTTAATTAGTTTATTGTGTACATTATTTCATTATTTAAGAGTAGTTGGGAAACATTTTCCGACAACACACACAACCCAAATTAATAACCGATGACCATGAAATGCCTGCATGGAGATAAAGATGAAGGTACAGTTCTCGATAGTTGAAAGCAAAGGGAAAATTACTCGCTAGTCGCTAGAAAATAAATATATAGAGTCAAGTTTATGTAGATGATGAAATTTTTAAATATTAAAATAAACGTTCAACATTATATTACATGGTCCAAGTAAAGAATAACGTAGTAGATCCATCATCATAACGCCATTCGTTTAACCCAATATGGTACATTAAAGGGGCATTGGATGACTAATACGGCTGAATGCATTAATTGGTACCTGACACGTGATACCATCCATCGTCATCTCCTTCTTCTCTCATTTAGATTGGGTTTTGTTCCTTCTTTTTCTTTGAATGATTTTAATTCATTTTGGTCTAAAAGTTGCATCCACATGGCGAATGGATTAATAGTAAACTAATTAATCTTAGTCAAATTTATCAATATCAAGTTTAGAAATTGAGTAGTTTTAGAATGGCAATCAATGAGGAGAAATCTAATCTGATGTGGTTTAGAGTGTTGTCTTAATGTCTTCTAATTGTACTTCTATAAATTAGAGACTCTGAGGAACAAAAGGCATGTATCGATTTCAATTAACATACATTCATACAAATCAAAATTCTATATCTACTAAACACATTGAATCAAAACCCTAATTGTTTCTCTTTAGGAATTGATTTTATTTGAGTAAAGTCAAGCAGTATTGACTTCTCGAATTGATACTCCATACCTCAATTATAAGAAACCTAAGGTGATATTAAAAAACCACTTCGAATTCAGCTCGAATTAAGTTGATTTTACTTTGCACACGTTAGGCCGAATCGAGCCCACTCAACCACAATCCTCGTGATGCCAATTGCCACAAACTGGCAACTCCACTAGCAACATACAACCCCACGGAGTTGTATGACGAGAAACCAAGCACTGCCAAAGCCATCCCTTACACGCATATTGTCCTTGTTCCCTTTTTCCCTTTTTTTTTTTTTATTTTGTTTATTATTCACATATCATGTCAGATATAATCAATAGCATTATAATTGGATCCATCATAGTATTATTTATTTAAATAATTTAATATAACGTTAATTCTCTATTTTATTTTATTAAGAGCTTCATCTTTTATTTAAATTTAATCGAAATGTCTATCTTTTGGTATGTAATTTTCTTAATATAATATTAAGGATGAAGAAATTAATCAGGAAAATGGAAAAAAAGTAAAATTTTTAGAATACTTTTCCTTCTTTAGGAAATGAGGAAGAATGGATTTAGGAAGGAAAATTCTACATGAACCCCACCTACTTTTATTCCACTCCTAATTAGAGAAATATGGAATGCTATGTTTCTTATTATTCATTATGAGCACATCGACTAATACTCTTTCCATATCTTTTCCCAAATGGTAATAAATTAAATACCCTTATAATCCTTTTCTTTATATTTTTCCTTCCTAATTCCTACCTTCGTACCAAATTAGGCGGAAGAGAAAATATGCCAATATTTTTACCTGTATAAGAGGAGAAAATTCTGTTAACCGGAGAAAATGTTGGAATGGAAATATGGTAGGGAGAGCGCCTAGAGTATCTTGTAAGTACTTGATCGGAAAGATTATTTTCCATGAGCGTCGGGATGCAATAATATTACATATAG
The DNA here is from genome assembly GCA_024138005.1 of Lumnitzera racemosa. Classification (NCBI taxonomy): domain Eukaryota; kingdom Viridiplantae; phylum Streptophyta; class Magnoliopsida; order Myrtales; family Combretaceae; genus Lumnitzera; species Lumnitzera racemosa. The sequence goes on from JAMXBC010000007.1 coordinate 40,689,775, forward strand.
TATAAATCATAGTCCCACTGAACCAGACTATATTGTCTGATTGATTGACTTTATATTAGTATGTCACATCCACCTGTGATATCATACAGATGAAACATATTTACATCAGTGAAATTCAAATTCGACACTCACACATGTTCACAAGTTGAACCAGGAAATGTTTGATGAGTGCTTCCTGGAAAAGAAGAAAAAGTCTCATTTAAGAGCTGTTTGATCTGGACGTTTTGTCCCTAATGGAAATTAAACATAATAACATAATAATAATAATAATCGATGGAAAACCACGAATTAGAAAATGTGAATGTTGTTGATTCTTCATCATTTAAATCTAGATTCGCATATGTCCTTTCTATTTGTTGCATAAAACTTCCCCTTTTTCCCTTGAATCACTCAAGTGCTTCTCTACTTCTATAATTTACCTTTAGGAGAACCATCTCTAATATTTCATAATTTATCTCTCGCCAAATTTCATTTTCCCCAATAACAGTCCTGTACTTGGTACACATATTGTAAGTTCTGCAATTTTCCACATAGTGGTGATTGCCCATAATTTTTTTTTAAGTTGTGACTAAAACAAAATAATGTTTGTGTTTCTCATCGAATTTCCTACACTTGGTGATATACCTATACAATCATAATTTCTCCTAAAGATTTGTCATGTAAAATTTTTTACTAATCTTTATTGGAAATTACTTTGTTTCACCGTCCCAAAGATAGAGCAATTATCCTTACACTCATAATTTACTTGTTTGTATTTCGATTATATCGTCACAACTGAAAGCTTGCAAACAATATACGTGCAACATATTCAAATTACAACATGAGTATGTAGAGGTTCAAAAACTCGTTAAATATACACATGAATATAATGCCTCCAAACTCTCTTAATAAGAATTATTATGATACAGTTACAGTATTTCATGACATCTCATAAGAGCCTAACTCCTGAATAATGCATCTACAAATGGACTAAAATTAAGAAATACAAACTAACATAAGGCCTCTTAAAAAGTCAACATAGATTATAATTAAATTCTATCATCCATAAAAATCTTGATCAATTTTTCATTTGATCATCATAAGAGTCAAAGTCGCTATAATCTTGTCCAATACCATAATACAAATCACATGTGAGGTCATCATAAGGATCCAAATCATCATAGACACTGCACTTAAAGAATATGCCACATGAGGGGTGAGCCAAAACCCCATACGTAATCACCACATACACATTACACATGCCATGCAAATAATCACATACATTTTAACACCAAAGCACAAGCAACCAATAGTTATCTCATATATAAGCATGACACACAACCCAATCTTGGAATCCTATGGCTTAAAGTAACTTATAACTCCCCGACACGTACATAATACATATGTGTGTATGTATAACTATAGTGTGGTTACTCCCAACAATGCAAATCTAATACTAAATATCATGTCGATACACCCCAAAAACGTCTTATTCCATAACTATCACTAGACTAGCAAATACAACTAATCTACACTAACCATATTAATGACATCCTACAGCACTAATATAACACAATTACAGCTTCCTTTCAAAAAAGTAACCTATGTTATAACAACCCTCTAATCAATAATTCCAATTTTAGAATGTGCAAACGTCCCTATAGTAGCACCCAAACTATACACATCACATCATCCTAGATTATTGTCCTTATAGGACAACTACGTAACCCCTACTTTTAGTACATTGATATTCTTAGCCTAGGTGCAAGTATAAAAATTTAAGCTTACAAGTGCATGCATCAAACAAGGCAACTACATGCCTGGAGTATGCTTAACCAATTTAGAATACTCAGTAGTAGAATCAGCTCCTAAGAACCAAACATATCGCAAGTAATCGAACTTTTATTCATATTGACAGTTCATGTATCTGACATCTATAAGCTGATTCTTAGCTCAAGTATACCACTATAACAAAAAACAACTTAACTAAGATCTCTTATTAGCTTATTTGATGTGCATGAAAGTCGATCAACATGCTATAGAAGTGGGTGTTCAATAGGTTTAGGGGAGATGGTCAATTGGCATCATGAAAAGGCTAACAATTGATCAATTAAAGGGGTCTAAACAATTAGCAGATACTAAGGTTGAGCCCTCCTTTAAAGAGTGGCCCAATTAACATGGGAGGGCTAATGTTAAAGGTATATGTAACCTTGGTCAACCTCCTACTCAAGAAACAACCCTAAACACTTCCAAATGCAATCATTTATTAATATTAACCTTAATTCAACTAACTAGCCGAAAAGGTCAACAACTTACATGAAATTTACTATATTCAACATGAATTTATAACTTTAATTCCAATATTAAACAAATTAAACATTAAGAATTTTATAGAATTTCCTCAAATAATAGCTTATAACTTAATCTATCCAAATTATAATTGTGATCAAATCTTAAAGTGAAAGTAAAAATAATAAGATTAGCAAGTTTATTTAGTATTCATCACAATCATATCCTATAATACAAGACGACCAACTTCCACATTTTCACTTTATTTATAAATTTCCTTCAAAAACTAATAAATTTTAATTAGAGATCTCCTTCAATACATGATAGTTATTTCAATGACAAGTTAACTTGTATAATTTTATAAGTTTATAATTTTATGAGACCTTTTCTAGTAAAAACAAATGCAAAATCACTTATTTTAGACTATTGGTAAATAATGAGTTTAAATGCATTTTTTTACAAATATATGACTCTATAGATTGTATTCATTCCAAGTTTAAGTAATTTGTAAGTTTGATAACCTTAAAATATACAACAAAAATTTAATTGAAACCACCACTTATTGAACCTTATACGACTACTCTTTCGCCCACCATAGTATACTATTCTTAAATAACAAGAATCTTAATTAGGCTTCACCACTTGAAAATAAAAAGAGTTAGGACTAAAGCAAGAAGAGACAACTTACCTTCAATTAAGAGAAAAGAAGCTTTTCCTAAGCATAGAGAGAAAGGGCACTCATAAGGGACAAAAAAGAAAACTAGTCGTCTTCTTTTGACCAATTATGCAAAGGAAAGGAGAGGTACGTTTAGTTTTAAATGGCGCATTTTTGTTTTAAAGTCGGTTTTATAAACATATAAAGTGTTCAATTACAATGACTTAATAGAGAACTGGATAAAGGAGAATGGCTAAAGTGACCTCACTTTTAATATATTTTCTAAGGTATTTTATCCTCGTCCCTAAGGTAAAAGTTCATTCAAGAAGCTTACATAGTGTAAATATAAGGTTCTAATTAGTACTGTTACGTAGAAGCTATGTGAAAGTTATGCTAACCTCAGAAGAGTAACATGTAAATGGAAATTACAAGGAGAACTTAGAGAAAAATGGTTAGGAGGAGAAACTGACAATCTTAGTAGCTCAAGCATACTTATGACGAGGTGAGAAAGCTACTGAGCATCAACCTTACTATTCTTGAGTGTTGAATTGTTCTTCACTTGAGAGTGGTTTTGATCTTTGAGAGCAAAGAATCCGTAAGATAATGTTGTTTCTCTGATCTCTAGAGCTTTTAAAGTGACTATTGAAAAAAGCATAGCAAAGTATTTATAGACTCTTAGGTTTAATAACAACAATCAGATTATACTAATAATCAATAGCTAAGATTAAACTTGATCGTTCAAGGTTATCCTAATGAGTTTACTATGGACCCAAGGCTAATAGCCTATCTTGTTGAGTGTGTGAGCCTACTCAAGAGAGGTTAAGAGCGGTTAGACCAATTAAACAGTCCCTACATTAAGCCTACTAAGCTAAATCTCCCTAAATTATCCCAAATAGGAATTAGACTCTAAATAATGAATTGACAATTTGCTTAGCTTAATTCAAAATTAGCTCTCTACATTTGCCCTCTACCCAAAATTCTTGGACAAAATCTAAGTATTTTAGGCATCAATTACTATTTGAATAGCTTGGTTGCTACTTAGCGCTCGGGCATCATAAAGAGTCGTACTGCTACTAAGTGTGCTCACATGATTGAAGACTTCGTTTAGTTTAGCACTAGCATTACAAATTTATTTATTTTATATCACAATGCACAAGTTTGCAGCATAATTCAATTACACATCGTTTTAGGCATTTCGACACAATGTTGCCCATATGGTGACATTATTAAATAAATCTAATATACCATATGGTTTTCCATAAGTTGAATCTTGTTCAAATATGTACATTATCTGTCTCATTGGGTAGACTCCCATATAGCATTGCAATCTTGATCTTTATTGATTTTTTTTTTCTGAATCTTGCTCCTTTGAAAAAAAAAAAAACAACCAAGCCTAAAAACATTCTAAAATGAACCTCTAAATGGATATATATACATATATATATATATATTTTTAATCCTTAAGTCGACTAAATGAGGAATCTTATGTAATGCCCACATTTTGTTCTTCTAATGCATATACATATATGCCTTTGCAACCAATGATAATATTTTCCAAACTTTACTCTCTATCCTTTGACCTCAAACTTCAATGACCAAATATAATTTACTTCTAAGATTTAAATAATCCGAGCATGTTTACAAGATTTAGGAACCTAATCATACTTTACTTAAGAAAAACATAATTTGATATTGAAAGATTTAAAGTTAAGACTTAAACTCTAAGAGTATGACCAATTCACAGTTTTATATCCTTACTTTCTAAGATTTAGTAATTACTAGCTTTAAAGTAATTATAAGCCACTTCCTAGCTAAATCTTGCAATAACATCTAGAGAGATGTGAGCAACCAACTACTTAAAAAGTTGGGATGAAAACTTAAAAATATACATCAAGAGCAAATAGGGTTATTAACTAAATTAGTTAGATGCAATGCATATACAAGCAAATACCATCACACGACATTATCTAGTCTATCATGAGGTTAGAGATATTACACCTACTTTAATTTGGGTTAAGGAGTTTAGCATACATTTCAATAACTCATGACCAAATTTAGGCTTATGCAATGGAGACACTGCTTCTTCTATGACTACTTTAGAACCATTAACTTTACCCTTACCGCGATCTCCTTCTCTTGTCACTTAATTCAATTAATGATAAAAAAGGAACCAATTATACTGTCTAGTGCTATCCCTTTCACCAGGGTCGATATTTGGCTAGAGAACTCCAAATGTTTCCCTTAATGGGTTGCTATGCAAATCCATTTAAACTTACAAGTCATCTATTTAGTTAGGTCCTGCATAAAATGTTCAATCATTTTACACAAATTTCAATACTAAACATTAAACCACAATCATATAATCAAACCTAGAAATATGCATACAAAAGCATGTGCACAATTAACTATCTAGCAAACATACTCAAGTGTAATCTCGAGCCTCTGAATACTATACAATAGTACTCTAAAATACAATAAAGTATCAATCCAAACTTACTTGGACTTCTTACTTGCTCACTTAAGGTGCGACTTACAAAGGCAATTGTCGATTATCTCTACAATACAAATATTGTTTTAATCCTCATAATACTATCTTATATAAGTTTTATTCTATAATCCTTTATGTTATCTTATTATACCTAATTATTCAAGTTTCTAAGTCTCTTACAATTACTCTTAATTTAAGCTAGATTCTAATTCAGTTTTCAAATCGGTTTCTAAATTAGGTTTTAATTCAGTTTCTAATTATAGGTTTTATACATAAACCTCAGGAACTCATTCTGAACCACTATGTGAAATTAATCACATTATACTTAAGTATCCTAAATCTCGTATGTAGCCTCTAACTAGTATTCTAATTCAAACAATACACTCAATTCTTAATTTAACTACTAAATTAGCTCCTCATGTAAGAAAAATTTATATTTTTCATATAATCATCTAAATTTATATTTCATATCAGATTCTTATTATACTCCTAATATTATAATACTATAAATTTTTACCTAATATTTTCCATCCATTTAATTTCTATATACACATATTATGTATTATTACATATTATACACTTACATCATCTATCTAATGCTACATATATCATCTTTCACTACCAATAATAAATCAAAATGCTTAATTGTTCTCTAAATCAAAATTTATACCTAATTAATTCCCAAATCACAAAATTAGATTATTTATGCCATTTTACCCATTATTCATCAAATAATACATACTTTGAACACTCCAAATACTACCAATCCATACTACATTAGAAATTAATATCCTAAAACACCAAATTTCAAGAATTTTCACCAAATTAACATTAAATTTCATAATTAAACCCAAATATTACCTTTTGTGCATGGTTTTAGAGCCCAAAAATTAAGTAAAAATTTAGAAAATTAAATTTAAGAAAAACTCTTCATAACACTATAATGTATATCCTAAATAGTCTATTTAAAAATTTTGAAGTCAAAACGACATTATGAAGGTCATTTAAATCTAAACAAAAAACTAGCTCGGATTTAATCATTTCTTAAGAGTAGTATATCCCGAGACCTAAATTTAAATTGACACTTTTTCCTAAATCTACATACTATAATATCTCATAATGCCAAATTTTATAATTTTCTAAACATATTTGATATTTTTAAGAAATTAAATAAATTCGGAAGGAAAATAGAAACTCACCTATTGAAGGGCTTCTAGCCACCAATGGTGGCTCCACCCTTTTTTGGCAATTCTAGGCATAGGGTCCACCATCTGGTGGTAGGGCTGTTCCTCTCTAGGTAGTGTCGAATGTAGGTTCCCTTTATAAGCTCTAAATATACACTATTTTGTTAGTTTTTTTAGAAAAATACACTCTCCTCTCTTCTTAAGCTCTCTTAAATTTTTCTAGTTTTCAAACTAACCAAAGTGAGTTTTGATAAAGATTTTCTAAATTTATAGAGGGTGTTAGGGTTTTTCTTACCAAGTATCCCTTATCTCTTCCTTTTTCACTTTCTATTTAACCTATTTTTATTGGTTAATTTCCATCCTTTTACTTTTAACATAACACACCACTTTTATGGATATTTCTACACTTCCTACGAATTTTCTTAATATTTTTTCTTTATTTTTTTTATAAATTTTCCTTAATTAATTAGTATTATTTTGATATATTTCAAATATTTTAAGTAATTTCATGTGTTTTTACTTATACGTAAATAAATATGTAATATAAATAAATACTCATAAATATTATTAAAGTTATATTATAATTTTTAGTACACATACAATTTATCTTTATCATCTCATTAGTTATCAAAACTCATTTTACACATTTCTAATAAATAACAGGTAATATTTATATAACTTAATATTATAATATTTATTTTATTTTATTATTTATTTACCTAAATCTAAACTCACAGGGATCACTTTTACTAATATTCTAACCTTCGTCGTAAAATTTGAGTTCAATCAAACAACTTACCCGATCGCCCTAAATTTTACAAACTAAACTCCAAATACCTAATTGTAGGGCTTATAAGTATAGTAGCAGGTCCAAGTAAAGTTGTACCTTATTGCATAGCCACGGTAGCCATTCTTAGCATGGGATTAGTGATCGTAGCCATAAATTAGTCTAATGCTACTTTTGTAGCCTCTTGCATAACCCACATCATTTGTGTAAGGTTTTGCGGGTTCTCCACTATTGGGTTATTTTGGTTAGTAGGGTTATTATGGTTGACAAGTTTCCCTGGTCGATAAGGTTGTCCTAGTTGGCATCTTTAAGTGGTGGAGGCAAATCTTGCTTAGCAACGTCAGCATGAGTCTCTTGTTCTTAGGAGGTGGTGTCAGGTATACTAGTGTTCCTTTTTTGAAGTGGTGCCATCCTTAAGTAGTTGACTCTCTCTATCCCTAGTAGAGTCATCGAAAATGTAAATGGAAGGTTCTATATAGTATTGTTACATGAAAGTCGCATTGTACATGAACTCTAAAAGGTAACACATGAATGGCACTTACAAGGAGAACTTAGAGAAAAATGGTTGAGAGGTGAAACAAGCAATCTTATTAGCTAAAGTACGCTTGTGACAACTGAAGGAGCTACTAAGCATCAACCTTACTATTCTTAAGTATTGAATCGTTCTTCACTTAAGAGCCATTTTGATCTTTAAGAGCAAAGAATCCATTAGATAGTGTTGTTTCTCTGATCTCTAGAGCTTTTGAAGTGACTATTGAAAAAAGCACGGCTAAGATAGACTCTAATGTTCGATAGCAATCGTTAGATCATACTAACAATCAATGGCCGAGATTAAACTTACTCATTCAAGGTTATCCTGATGAGCTTACCATAGGCCCAAGACTAGTAGCCTACCTTATTAAGTGTACAAACCTGCTTAAAAGAGGTTGAGAGTGGATAAACTAGTCTAATAATTCTTGTTTTGAGCCCACCAAGTTAAATTTCTCTAGGTCATCTCAATTAAGAATTGGACTCTATGGGCCCTATCACTTAATCTAAAGAGTCAGGCCCAAATAAATAATGAATAGGCTTAGCTAATTATAAATTAGCCTCTACATACCTTCCTCAAGTTCCTATATGGTGTCTCTTTTTGAGTGGTTCCTCCTATAAACCTTTACATACCTTATGTCTCATCTTAATATTTGCTCCATAGTATCTACAATCATAATGGGATACTTTACTTTAGTCAAATTAGATTAGGCATCTAGAACTCTAAAACAACTACATGATGTAGATTCTATACAAACTTCCTTAGCCTAAAGACATGGAAAACATCACATATTCTAAGTAACTCATAGGTCTAACCTGTCAAGATTTCAAAGGGCTTAATGTACTTAGGGCTTAGCTTTGTTTTCATTTTAAATCATACCAGTACCTTATAGGTGTTTTTTGTAAAAACATATGGTCTTCTACCTCAAAATCCAAAGGATATTCCCTCTCATTAGCATAACTATTCTAATGACTCTAAGTTGTAAGCATCTTCTGCTTATTGTCCTCTATTTCACTAGTGATGTTCGCAACCAACTCAAGACCTAAACCCATCTATCTACTACCTTATCCAAATATACTAGTGATTTGGACTTCTAGCCATACAAGGCCTCATGGTGTGTTATCTAAATAGTCACTTAGTAATTATTGTACGAAAACTCCATAAGTGATAGTATTTTTTCCCAATTCCCCTTAAAGTTCAAAGACCCATAATATATCTTCTAGAATATAGATTGTGCTCTTAAACAAGTCACTTGTCTATGAATGGAATGCTGTACTAAATTGCACCTTTATGCCTAAGGTATTATGCAATTTCTTCCAAAACATTCCAACAAAGTGAATGTTCCCTTTTAAGCACAACGGTCACAAGTAATCCGTGTAACCTCATTATATTTGACTATGCTAACTTCAGCAATGAATATCCAGTCTTTATGCCTATAACATGGACTAATTTGGTCATATTCTTAAGTACCTTTAATGTTGAATTTTGCCTTATAACCATGTGTAACGCTACAAAACTGGCGAACACTATAACCCACTACGTGTTCCCACCAATCAAGAACTCATTAAGACTCTAGAACCAACTACAATCTCTATAATCACTTATAATAATTCCTCATCACATACAAAATAATAATTCTCTAAATACATCAGATCGAGTGATTGATAGACGAGTCACTTCAACCCCAAATATACTAAATAACTAGATATTGATCTTCTATAACATATGAAACTAACAACCTCTCTTTCCCAACTCGATGATAACAATTTCCATACTTGTTGCAAACTTATTAAATCAACCTACAAATGTAAAAATAGAAGAGTTAGCTACGGGTGTACAAAGACATACAAATACTAAGACTAGAACATCCACATGCATATAACATAATAATAACATAATATAAGCAAACAATAATTTGATTATCTTCAATTTAGGCCAGCATATAACACATGGGTACTCATGACCTCACTATACCTTGATTTTATCTACATACATAGGTAAATATAATATAAGTTTTTCTTTAAGTCTTTTATGCCCAGAGTCTAAAGTTTGGAGACTAGAAACCTAATATTCTAGGTGCATCATCCCATATGAAAGTCCACTAGGTAAACTTCGCAAATGATTAGCAGTTACTTATCTGAGGAACTACCACTACAAACCCCTAAAGCAAGTGAGTCAAGCAAAATCAACAAACCAAATTAATTAGGCCTAATACAAATTTAGTCCTATCAAGCACAAGCAACAACCAAGCACCATGTACCTAAAATCACTCTATAAACAAAAACAGAAGTACAATCCCATAATCTGAAATAAAAGCTCAAACCTCAACCAGGACAATCAACCACCACCATAAATCTAAATGAAAATTAAGTAACACATTAACTTTTAAGCACTCTAAGACTAAGCTCTACTTAGGAGTTATCTATGAACCTATAAACAAGGTCCTGAAAGAAAATAGTTGAATTAAATAATAAGTTGGAATAGAAATAGAATGTAATATGATTAAGCAAAAAGTTGGTATAATTATATAAGATTACTTATTTCTTGTAAATCATAAAGTATGTTTTACATGTATATGTATACATATATATATATATATATAATATAAGATATAAAGTGAACACATGTAGAGATATCAAAATATATAGATTAATGAATCAATATGGTAATAAAATAATATGTACTTAATTAGATATAATGTGATGATTCATAGGCTTTTGTAAGGAAAGACATAACAATAATCGAATTGTAAAACAGGCATACTATACAAATAATACAATATACTATACAATCATGATACTATCGTGATAAAAAAAAATACTTAGATCATAATACCATCAATATAAATAATAATGCATACTAATAATAAAATAGTATCGTCATAAATAAAATCAACACTCGAGACTTATGCATAAAATACGAGTATTAATATAACTCTATAATTAGACAAAAAATAATGACCCAACTTTGAATACAACGAAAAATAGAAATTTGGCCCCAAACATATATACCTATATCCATTACTCCGAAATACAATAAAATGTTTAACGGTAACTTTTATATAAAATAATACTATATAATATGATAATTGAACAACTTATTAGCAAGAATCAGACATTAACAAATACTTGTTTCCACACCAATAATGGAAAATAATAAATAAAAATAATACTCTATGTGGACGGTACTGAACAAGAAATCGGAATGACTCGCAAAATACAATCAAGATGAAAACGCCGGATGGGAACCTATCAATTATAATCCATAAAAGAATATACGCAAATAATTATTTAATAACATTTACCGAATTAACTTGAAATGCAAGGAAACAAAGAATAATCAACCTAATCGAGAATGAAATCCAAAATGAATTCGGATGAGCTGATTGTTTAATGAATTCGAAGCTTTTTTGGTGGAAATTGACTTGGGAAAGGAATAAGAGTCTTTTGGAAATCTGGGGAAAACACAAGATTGAGAGAGTAAGGGTGGGGTTTGGTTGTCTTAGTAAGGAACAGGGAAGGAAATTGAATTTACAAGAGGGAATAAGGGGATTAAAGGGTGGAATGGCAGCTAAAATAAGTGAAAGCAGGGGGGTAGGTCTAGTTTGTAATTAATAAGGGGTAAGTTGAAAAAGAAAAGGAATGCCGAGATAGGGGATTAATTAATCAAGGGAAAAGAAAATGAAGGGACTGAGAAAGATTGAAATGGAGGAGAAGGGAAACAAAAAAGAAAAAGAAACAAAGGACATGAAGATTACAATTCAAGCAAGAGAGAGAAAGTGAAATGATGAGGTGAGAGAGAGAGCCAAGAGAGAAAATGGGAAATAAATTACAACTAAAAAAGAAAAGATGAATTAGGATTTAGTATAAGGTTTTAGGGTAAATCATTTGAGGATTTTTTAGAATGTAGGGTAGATTTATATAGAAAAGGAAAAATAAAAATAAATAATTAGTTAAAATAAGAATATATATAATATTTAGGATAATGAATCATATATATAAAAATATCGTAATGTAAAGTACAAATAAAATCCTTATACCTTATACATAAAATAAAATTTAATATACTTATTGAGTACGTAAAATAGGGATTTTAATTTAGACTTCAATTCTAGAGAAAATACTTACAATGAAATTGAAATTGCTTGAAGTTTACTAAAATGAATAATTAGCTACTAAGAAACGATTTCTAACGATACTAGTTTAAAGGATTCTACGATTTAATTAATTTACTAACCTAACTAGGGTGTTTTACCATGGAAGTGCAGTTACAAAATCTAGGGTGATATGCTCTCATTTCAAATCTAGTATCGATAAAGGTTGTAACTCATTATATGGTCTCCAGTACTCAACCCTAATCTACTAACAAGTAAGGAAACGTAACACATACTTGCTATCTCCATCTTCATATTATTAAACCAATAACATGCCTTTAGATCCTTGTATTATACATATTGGTGCCTCCAAGTTGTATTAAATACCCTAAAAGTAAGCTTCTTTTAGTATTTCCTACTTTAATTTAGACTTCTCTTATATATACACTCAGCATCCATGTCCTACTACCTTTGACAATCCATTCAAAACCTATCATTTTCCTTATCCATCTTGTTGCTAATCTTCTATATTCTAACACCTTCTACGTATGCAACTTTCATTTATTCTATTAAGGAAGGCTACACTGAGATTAGCTAAACTAAGTACCACCCGATGGGTCAATTTCTAAGTTCATCCAAGTTATTTAGCGGGTTAGATGAACAGAGCAAGGGAAAGCAACTAAATCGACAAAAAAAAAAAGAAGAAGAAGAAGAAGAAGAAGAAGAAGATCAACCCCCTTAAAAAAGTAAAAAGAGAAACCCATGAGCCTATCAATTGTATCAACCATGTTCATGAATCTAAAATAAAATGAAAAGTCATACTTCCATATCAATCACCCCTCTTACTGCGTAAGGGGCCTTACCATTGAATGGTGTTGAAACCAAGCCTTAGATAGGAGTTTTAGACCTATAGAGCTTTAGTTATAAGAGTAAGCATCTATTTGTGTTTGTCTAAGCAAGCCTTGTTATACACACTAAGCTATATTATCATTCAATATAAGTATATAATCCCCTAAACTTTCAAAAGCATGTTGTTTGTTAGATCATCAAATGACCAATTCTTTTAAATTTAAAATAAAGAAACAAATGTGATTTGAAAACTTATAAAAATATTTTTAGAATTAAACGACATAAAAATTTTGAAAATGAATTTAACATAAAATATCTAAAATATACTAATCAAGACATAATATTGCATTTAAAGAAAAAACTAAAAATTAGAAAAAGATAAATCCCTCAATATTATCTAATTTGAGGTGTAGTTTCATATTTACTATTTTACAACGCGTTTTCTAATTTTATAACTTTTTGCATTTAGCTTTTAATTCTTATTTGTTCTCTAATTTTTGTTGCTCTTTTCTTATTTTTTCTAATTATATAATATTTACCTAAAAGCAAATTTGGTAAAGTAGGAACTAATTGCACAAATTCTACAAGGGTGTAAATGCTCATTTAGGAAAAAAAAAAAGATGATAATATATTAAGCAAAGATAATAGGGTCATTTTACAAATTATCATTTATTTTACAATAACTATATTTGATGCAACACGATATTCAGTAGACCTTTTTTAATCAATATAAACTTATAATTCCTTTTTGAAGCATATTCATCTCTTAATTTGTTTTTTTTTTCTTATTCAATATTTTATCAGTTGATAAGGATCAAATTATGTCATGAACATTTGTATATAATAATCACAATAGTGTAGTTCTAAGAAAGATTAAGTTGAGATCATATTGGTAGAAAAGTTTTGAAACATGGACATTTCTCAATGAATGTAATTATATTATTGTAAAAATTCTAAGTATTAATTTTGATAGGTTTTCAAGAGGAATATCTACAAGTAAAGTCGTTGTTGATGACCAGTCACATCTGATGCATGTGTCCATGCATCTTAGATGTCACTAAATTTAATGGAACGTATACAAATGTGATAAGAATATATGTGTGAAGAGGAATCAATAAGCTTGATGTCTCTTGATGTATGTGTAACAAAAATAATATAGTTGATTGAAATGTCTTTGATTCATTTTTCATTGAGTAGTTGTTTGATACTCTCTAGAGAAAATGTTAGCAAAGCTTTTGCATTTGTTTCTAATCTTGCAAAAGGTGGAATGACCCCTAAACAAGAGAATTGGACTAATATTAATAGATTCTAGTGGCTAATCATGTTCGTTGGATCAGATTCAAATGGATGGTTGAGATCTACTATTGCTGGTAGCCATTCGATCACTTCTGATGATTTAAGGACTCCTATCGATCTCTTCTTTTATATGGACTAAGGCTTTAGTAAGTGGGCTTTGATTAAGTAATGTAAACCAATCGTTCGTATCTTAGATTTAATTGGATTCGAAAAGAGACTTGGCCTTGAAGAAGCCCAACTTCTTAATAGATGGTTAAATCTTTGAAGTCTCATTTTAGCCATTTAAAGGCACACAAAGGACAAACAATACTTAAACAAGCTCCAAAATGTTTTCTTTGAACTCATTTTTCACACACAAGATAATTTAGTAAGGCTAAAACAAGAAAAATAAAGATTTAATAGTCCTTGTATTCAAACCTATCAAGTTTATCTTCTTAAAACATTAAGAATGCCTAATTTTTTTGGACCATGTCTCTAGCTCCCTAAATAGATTTATGACATCAAATTGGATTAAAAGTTGAATTATCAAAATCACCCTCCACGATATGGAGTCATTCTCACATTTCATAATTCAAGCTATCCATAAGGCAGTGATGGAAGTGAATAGGGACAAACGATTTTAGGACGTGTGTGCTGGTCCCTGTTGGACTAAAAGGAAATATTCTACCAATAAATTCCACGGTGGCCAAACCACCCTCATACATCTTTTCCCATGGGATTTTCCTATAGTCTGTCGTCTTCTGAAGAATCCTCGTCTTGTCAGGACTTATGCCCATATAAAAAGCTCCCTATAGTACAGACAGGACCTAAGCATGAGTCATTATGTACGACGAGCAATTGCACCTTGCGGGGTCGACTTGACATGAAACCCCAATCTGTTTCTCACACATAAAAATTTCTTCTTTTTGTTAGCACTTATACCGTGTTTGGCAGAATGGGTAGAAGCTTTCATAATTTTATCATTGCTAGGCATGTAAAAGAGTGTGGCTCGGATCAATTCAAGCTTAACTTGTATATAATTAGATTTGATTTACTTCTTGTTGAACTAAACTCAACCTTGAACCCAATAATTTGACTTGCTCATCAGAGTTCATGTGCCTTAAGAAACTTGAATTAAGATCATGTAGAGATGCAACTAAAGCTAGTTTAGGATGAGTTTTATAAAAATTCAAATCCACTCTTATAGATTTATCATTTCTCAAAACCCTTAATATTTAAACCATATTAAATCTACCATTATAGAGTTTTAGATTTCTCCCAAAACTCTATTAAATCCTTCCTCATATTACTAAAATCCACTACTAAAGTTGTTATAGACTTGATACTCAAAATATCCTACTTTAATTAGATATAATATTTTATTTTATTTTTTTATTTTTTAAGTTGTTATTAATCTATTCTTAAAGGATTTTTATATATAAATGCCTAATATACTCGTTAATATACTCGTTAATCTTTTTAATAAAAATTTTAAGATAAAATCAATAAAATAATTTATTATTTATTATCAAGTTAAGTTTCTCATCGTTTCTTTTAGTCTCAAAACTCAACTTTAAACCTTACAAGGTTTTTAATCATATTCAAACATCCGATCTAAACCCTATAAAATATTACCTTATGGGTTTTTATAAGATTAGGTGAATCGCGTGGTTTATAACAACTCAACCACTCATATCCTCGAAGTTAAAGTATAAATTTCAATATGAATTTAATTGAAAGAAATATACCTTGGGCATATGGACATGTTTTTCTAAATAGTCCAACCTAAACTTGGTTGATGGAGTTAAACTCAAATTTGTTAAGTAGCAATTTAAAATAATTTTCAAGTTAGGGTTTCGACCTTTAGCTCAACATTATCCGGCATGATTTGGTCCATGTGCACCCTACTATTACCATTAATTGTGAGGACATTGAACTCCCATGTAAAATATTTATCATCCTGAGTACTAGAATGCAAATAAACAGAAAAATAAGATTCCAACACTTTTTCCCAAATCAAGCATTAGGGACAAAAAAAGATTTTTGACAAAATTTGGAATGGGTCCTTTGGCATGCTGGATGCCATTCATCTCATCCCACCTCTCTCTCTCTCTCTCTCTCTCTCTCTACGCGTGATGCCAAGAATTTGAATAGAATCAATAAGACAAGTCTTAATTAAGTTCCTCTAGGAAGGTGACTCTGGAGTGTCTTTAGGTCAGGAAGTACCCACTTAGCATATTTTCCAGACATCGTCACTGACAAGGAAGAAGATACTAAGGAGACAAGAATATAAGAACAACACCTTAGAAGATCTGTCACTTTATGGTGATCAAATGACTTGGTTATCTTCAACATCAATCTCTTTCCACTGCACCAAACCCCAATGTTTATCTGAATCGAAACATGCAAACAGCTATCATGTGTGGTTACCGGTGTTCACATGCTGGTCCTGTAATTGAACCTGACCCAACCGGCTTGGTTTGAGGCGCCAGATGCTCAGATCCACTTTGTTACTATCTATATTATTTAAGCCGGAAAGAGTTTATATAAACAATATCCCTTTAATTACAAATTAATTCTCTAAAATATATTTTAATTACTATTTTCAGTTATGATAATATTTTTATTTAAAAAATATATGTATATATTATTGTCATTTCATTAGTTTTTACTATCATTCGATATTGTTTGCCTTGCCTAGTTTCCGCTTCCTATTGTTTTCACACTTCCGAGTAAGTAATACATCTTCTCCTTTCTCCACGTTCCACGTACAAATCTCTACCTAATTCTACAAACGAGTCAAATCAAAAGGTGAATTTAAAAATTATTAAACTCAAACTAAAATCCAAATTTTTATTAAACTTAAAATCAAGACTTAAACTTGATTTAGATAAACAAGTTTTATATTAAAATCAAGTTTAATTTATTTACTAATCAAATTAGAATCGAATAGAATTTTAAGCAAACCGGTCTCGAACCTTTATAAGTATAAAAAATAAATAAATATACGAATGAATAATAAATAAATATTATATTATATATTATTTTATAACATATTATATATTTTAAATACATTCTTCGGTGAAAAACTGCTGCAACATGTCCGGTATCTCCAGTTGCATAAACTGTCTGTTGCTGTGTTAAATACATTTTCCATTTATAACTGTAACCCACTTTCCAACACATTTTCCATCTATTAAATAACTATATCCCACTTTCCTCCACGATCTCCACTTTCCCATATATATCTATAGGTTTTTTAGGATTTTTCTACAGTTCCATGTATATTTTTTACAAAACTAGTCCATATATATTTAACCAGGAGGAGCAAGTCATTTTTTAAATTTCCGGTGAAGGTTAAAGAATGTGGCGAAGTCCACATTCCAATCTATGTTTTTATTAACCGGTTACATCACGTTTTGCAAACATATCACAAAATGAGTGTTTTTTTTATTATTCTTTCTATATGGTGTTGAAATTGACAGAAAGTAATGTATGCTATTTGTGTTATATTAAAAATAAATTTAGATTTATATTTAATTATATTGATATAAGTAATATAATTGGATAATCATAAAGTAATTATTAGAGCTCTCTCTTGAAAGTGAATTCACCATCTTTTATGTAAAAAAAATTATACCTACGAAAAAAAAAAATAAAAGTATGAAGGCACCAAAAAAGTATATATGTAATCTCATTCAAATATATGTTATTATACACATATAATTAATCATCCATCCAGTCAATGATTTATAAAATATCCTTGATAGTTATTTACATGAAATTTATTAATCAATTTTATTTTGTATATGTCTTAATAAGTAGTCTTTTTTTTTCTTTTTACACCTTAATTTGCATACTATCGCTATCATTTTTAATTCTCTAAATTTTACCAAAATAATTATTAAATTTCTCTAAAAGGCTATAGAAAAATCATCAACAAAGTGTAAAAAGCAATATTACCAAGTGTTTTATAAAGTTTGAGGGATTTATAAGGTATTGAATTTAAAAGATAAATATATATATGTAATTTCTATTTTTTTTAGTGCTTCATGCATCATACATATAAAATATCTTATGAAGCCAATCAATGTATTCATGCTCATTTCTCCATAGCCTTGTTCTAGCAATTCATTTTAAAATGATGAAAACAAATATTAATATAGTGAAATGAACCTTAATTTGTGAAAATGAACCTTAAAATGGTGAAATGATGCTAATGTCATGAAATAAACCTTGTATTAATGAAATGAACTCTAGAATGGTGAATTAGTAAAACTCATGAGAAAATAATAATAATAATAATAATAATTAAATTATTATTATTATTATTATTATTATTATTATTATTATTATTATTATTATTATTATTATTATTATTATTATTATTTTGGCAAAATAAGCTTTAATTTCCACAAAAATAAGCACAAAGATAGAGATAACAATATTTTTATAGCAAAATGAGCCTTAGTTAGAAGAATTAAATATTTATATAATGAAACAACAAACTTTCTGTCTCTAGTGAAAAAGGTTGATAGTTTGGTGAAGAAATAAGTCTTATTTGAAGGAAATAAGTCTTCAAATTAGGAAAATGGAATTACTATAGTGAAATGAGTTATACTTTAAAGAAATAAGTCTTGAAACAGTGAAAACAGTATTAATTTGGTGAAATAATCCCTAAGGAAATGAACTCTAAAATATTGAAAACACTTTTATGGTGAAATAGGTATTACTATGGTGAAATGAGTCTTACGTTAAAGATATGAATCTTGAATTGGTGAAAATGGTGTTAATATATTGAAATGAGCCTTCTTTTAATAAAATATGCCTTGAAATGGTGAAACTATAGAAACCCTCCATATAGTGAAAAGAGTGTTGGTGCAGTGAAATGAGTCTTACTTAGAGGAAATGAGTCTTGAAAAAGTAAATAAAGCTATTAGTGCAGTGAAATAAGCTTTGCACCCAAGAAATGAGCCCCAAATTGGCGAAATAGTAAAAACCGCTCATATGGTAAAAATATGGTTTACATAGTGAAATAAGCATTCTATCAAGAAATTAAGCCTTTATTTAGTGAAATTATAAAATCACTCCTTACGGTGAAAAGGGTAGTAGTACGATGAAAACCTTAAGCATTGAAAGAAAAGTTTTCAAATTGTAAAAACAGCATTAGTATGGTGAAATAAGTTTTAATTTGAGGAAATAAGCCATATATTTGTGATAATATGTTATTGTAATCAAAGAAGCCTTTCTTTAAGGAAATGAGCATTGAAATGGAGAAAACAGTATTGGTATGGTTAAATATGCCTTAATTGAAGGAAATGGGCCATGAAATGGCAAAATAATAAAGCCTATTCTTTGGTAAAAAAGAAGTATAGTGAAATGTCTTAGTTATTTTTTAAGACACATTGAAAAAAAAAATTAATTAACACATGTTACAAAAATGTAATTCCATGTTAGATTATATAATTTTATAAAACCCATTAAAGAATCAATTAATCTTACTAATGTGTACATTTTTCATCAAAACTTATAAATACGAGTAATGCATTTCAAAGTTTGTTAAATTAAACTTCCACTAATGTGTAGTATCCATTTTATTTTTTCTTTCTCCTTTATGTTTTATTAAATACTAGCGTGTACTCATTCACATTATGTGTACAAAAAATAAAATCAACGATTCAATGAAGTTTAAAACATAAAAGAAAATTAGTTTACCCAAAAAAAATGGCAACAAAGATATCAAAGTATGGCTCCCATTTCAGTATTATAGATACAATAGATATAGATATTAATTTAATATATATTCAAATGTTGAGAAAGTATCGAATTGATTTAATATTCCTTTTTGCTAAATGAAAATAACTAATATATTACTAAATGCAACGTACTTAGTTAGGGTAAATACTTAGTAGTAAAAGCCCTCTTATGATGAAACTCCTATAATGAAAATAAAGTTAGCTCAATAAATACTTAAAAATGAATGTTAGTATAGTGAAAATCATTATTAGTACGATGAAATAAGCCTTACATTAAGGAAATGAGCCCTGTAATGATGAAACAATTAAAATCGTCTCTATCGTAAAAAGGTGTTTATGTGGTGGATTGTAGTAAGGATTTAAGTCTTCATATAATGAAACGGCATAATTCTTCCCTATGGTGAGGACAATGATTGTATGGTGAAATAAGCAGTACTTATTAGAAATAAGCTGTGATATTGCAAAATTGATGTTAGTACTGTGGATGACCCATATTTTGAGGAAATAAGCCATAAATTGGTGAAAATGTGTTATTATAGTGAAATAAGCTTTTCTTCAAGAGATTGAGCATTAAAATGCTAAAAACGATGTTGATATAGTTAAATAAGCTTTAATTGAAGGGAATATGCCATGAAATAGTGAAATGGTAGAAGCCTTATCTTTGGTGAAAAAAATGCTGAAGATGATGAAATGAGCCTTCTATAGAGGAAATAAGCTATCAAATGGTAAAACAAGTGTTGTATTGAGGAAATAAGTCTTGAAATAGTGAAAATGGTGATAATTTAGTGAAATAAACCTTGCTTTGAAGAAATGAGCTATAAAATGGTAAAAGTGATGTTAGTATGATGAAAAAATATATTCCTATAGTAAAATAAGCTTTATTTTAAGAAAATGAGCTTAAAAATAATGATAATGATACTAGTATAGTAAAATAAGTTTTCATATGATGAAATAGTAAAATCTCTCCTTATAATAAAAAAAGGTGATAGTGTAATGATTATGGTCTTATTTCGAAAAAAATAGGCCTTCAAATAGCAAAAACGCATTACTATAGTGAAATAACCTAAGCTATAAGGACATGAGCCTTAAATAGTGAAAACAGTATTTGTTTAATGAAATGACCCTAGATTTGAGGAAATAAGTTTCGCAATGATCCTAAAAACTAACTCATTTCACCATATTAGATCATTTTAACTATTAAGAGATTGTTATCACCTTTTTAAGGGTTATTTCTCCAACGAATGGCTTATTTCACCATAGAAATATCAGTTTACGATTATAATACACATTATTCTAAAAGAAGGCCCATTACAATACAATAAAAGCAACCTGATTTTAATGAAATATATTTGTAATAGTACAACTATAAACTCTCCCTATGTTGATAAAAGTGTTGGTTTAATGAAATGAGTTTTACGTAAAAGAAATAAATCTTCACAAAGTTAATAATGTTGTTAGTATAGTGAAATAAGCTTTGCATAGAGGAAATGAGATTGAAATTATTAAAATCATAAAAACTGTTCTTAAGTAAAAATAGTGTCCATGTAGTCAAATAAGCATTACATCAATGAATCAAGCCTTTATATGGTGAAATCGTAAAATCGGTCTTTATGGTGAAAAGGGTGATAACTAGGTAAATAAACTTCACTTATTGAAAGAAGTCTTCAAGTAGTGAAAACGATATTTATATGGTAAAATAAGCATTATTTTGAGGAAATAAGTTATAAAATAGTTAAAATGTTTTATTACAGTGAAATAGCTTTCTTCGTTGGAATGAGCGTTAAATGATGAAAAATGGTGTTAGTGTGGTTCAATAAACCTTAATTGAAGGAAATGAGCCATTATTTGGTGAAATAATAAGTCATATATATATATATATATATATATTTTGGAAAAGGTATAAATATGGTGGAATGAGCCTTACATAGAAAAATGAATCAGTAAATGATAGAAACAAATGTTAATATGATGTAACAAGTCTTACATTGAGGAAGGAAGTCTTGAAATGATGAAAATGATAATAATGGGGTGAGACAAAATTTTGTTGAACGAAATATATTATAAAATGGTGAAAACCATGCTAATATGCAAAAAAAAAAAAAAAAAAGTGTTTGTATGGTGAAATAAGCTTTGCTCGAAGAAAATGAACTTAGAAATGATAATAATAAAATTATCCTAGTAACATAAGTTTGAATGTGAAGAACTTAACCTTCATTTGGTGAAATAGTGAAATCCCTCTCTATGGTGAAAAGGATGATAATGTTTCATTTGGTGAAATAGTGAAATCCCTCCCTATGGTGAAAAGGATGATAATATGGTGATTTTGGCGAAGTTTCAGGGAATTAGGTCCTTAAACAATAAAAACAACATTAAGGTTTGTTGAAATGAGCCTTGAATAGTGAAGATATGTTTGTTTGATGAAGTAATACTAAATTCAAGGAAATAGGTTTTCAGTTAATTTTCGAAATAGGGTTCATTTCACCATAATAGATGCATTTTTCCCATTAAGAGGTCAATTTTCACTATTTTAAAAGTAATTTCCCCAATGGATGACTCATTTCATTGTATAAGTATTGATTTCATCATTTTAATGCTTATAACTTTACAACAAGATTTATTTCCACATAGTTGCATATTGATGAAGTAAAAGCTTATTTCTTCAAAGTAAGCCTCATCTTACCAAAGTAATGTAATTTTCATTATTTTAAGATTCATTTACCTAGTGAAAGAGTCATTTCAGCATAAAAAATGCCAATTTCTCCATTTAAACCTTCAAATGCTAAAAACAAGAGTAATTTCACCATAATAACCGTATTTTCATTATTTAGAGGCTAATTTATTTAAAGTAAGCATTATTTCTCCAACATAATGTGGTTTTCTTCACTTAAATAGTCATTTTCCCTATGAAAGGCTAATTTTACTAAGTTAATGTCAATTTTATCATATCAACACTTATTTTCTAGAATCAAGTCGCATTTTATTATTATAGGCGCATTTTCACCATTGAAAAATTTTATCTCTTCAAAGCAAGTCTTATTTTACCATACCATTAAATTTTTCATCATTTCAAGCTTATTTCCACAATGGATAATTCATTTCACCATGTTAAAGCCAATGTCACAATTTCAATGCTCATTTCTTTCAAATATGTTTTATTTTACCATATTAGATACATTTCTACCATTCTAAGGCTTATTTTACCATAATAATTTTTATAACAACAAGTCTTAATTTTTTCCAAATATTAAAGCAATTCCAATATCTTATCAAATTCTTGTTAAGTATACATAATTAATCGTTTTATGTTCATTTTTTTTTTCTATATATATATATAAGATATGAAAATGAGAAAAAAAAAAGAACTATAAAAGGCTCATTTCCTAAAATACAATGTTCAAAATTCTTCTTGCTCTTCATATTCAATTTTTTCCATCTTTATATTTGAATACTATGACATTATTATTAAAATTCCACAATTCTCATTCAAACCTTATTTTTCATCTATATATTGAAATAATTCCAATATCCTATTAAATTGTTATTAGGTATAAATTATCAATTAGTCTCGTAAATCTATTTTACATTATTGTTAATAAATATCAATCCTTTTATATCCTTAATTTTCTTTATACATAATATTAAAAAATGAGAAAGCAACTTCAGATTTAGTAGAGTTGTCCATATATTCCATCCATAAAATTCTAAACCTATTATAATTTTTATATAGTCATTTAACCTATTTATTATAATTGAGTTTTTTCTAATAATTTCTACTTTATGCAATTTTTTTTATGTTTAATGAAAATTTATTAATCAAATTTGTCTAAAAAATCGCATTAGATTCATTACTAATGTTTAATAAACATCATTGTATTTATGTATTTATATGAAACATTCATTTAATACTAATTTTCTTGTCTAATCAGTGTTTCCTACCAAATAATTGTTATTTTACATAAACATTTTAAATCTAAAATATTAAGTGAATAATATCTTTATATGTATATGTTAGAATGTTTGGTTAATTTAGATTCACAATTGATATTGATGATGATTGAAATATTAACTATTTAATTCAAGCATACATATCCTATGCATCATCAACTAGTTTTTATTAGGACGAACTTTTCATCTGTCTTTAGATCCTCATAAAAAATAAAAGTATTAGGCAAATTTCAATAAGCCCTCAAAACCATTTAACTTTATCAATCACTAATATTCCAATTAATCATTAAAGGTTATTGGTGTAGATAGATAGTATTTAATACACTTAAATTTGAAAATAGTCCATAATCCATAAGATTTTATCTATGATTAATGTAGTACTATTATTATCTATTATAATTATTACCAGTATCTACATTAGTTTATTATTTTCTCCATATTGTTAAAAAAAAAACATTTGTACAATTATATGTATAATTTGTCTCATTAGTTTATTGATTGGAAATTAATTAAAAGTAAAATATATGTACTATTTGGTTTTGAACTTACTAAAAACGTAAATTATGTAATTTTTAACTTTTCATAGTACTTTTCGTTTATTGTGGTGTTTCTACTTTTTTTTTTTTGGTTCACGCATTGTGTGAGAGTTTCATATATATAAACAACTTTGTTGTTTTTATATTAATACAAATTCATCACGGTAATTTAAAATTTATTTTATTTATCAAAATATATCCAACAATAAATCTAGCAAATTTTCCACATACTAATTCACTTTTATCTCAATTTAATTTAAATATATCCTTAATTCATGGATTGAAGAAGAATTTGGCTTTATTTATACATCAATGTAGTAATATTGTTTTCTTCTATTATTAAATCACTAATTATTAATCATCTCTATTAATTTTTTTTTCTAAGTTGTTAAAAAATATTACTATATTTGTACCTATTATTTATCTCATTAGTTTAGTGATTGGAAATTAATTCTAAGCAAAATTTTTGCACCATTTGGTTCTTGATATACTACAACTATGCATTTTGCAATTATGAACTTTTTGCACTAATTGTTGTTTCAATGTGGAGTTTATATTTTTTTTAATTTCTTTTGCATATTGTATGAGAGTTTAGGATATACAATCAATTTTATAATTTTTATATCAATCAAAATTTATGAGAGTAATATAAATTTTATTTTATTAATCAAGGTATATCCAACAGAAAGTTCACCAAATCTTGTACGAACTAATTAATTTTTACGCCAATTTAATTTACATCTATGCTTAAGTCATGGATTCAGTTGTTAAAGAAATTAATATAAAGATAGCATGAATCAGATGAAGAAGAAGAATTCAATTTTATCTCTTGATAAATGTCACACTATTATTTTCATCTTTTATTATTATACTACTAATTATTAATCATCTCCATATTAGTTTATTATTTTATCAATGTTGTAAAAAAATTACTATATATGTACCTATTGTTTATCTCATTAAATTATTAATTGGAAACTAGTTGCAAGCAAAATTTTTGTACCTTTCTGTTTTTCATGTACTACAACCATATATTTTATAATTATGAAATTTTTACACTAATTTTTGTTTCATTGTGATTTTTTTTTTAATTTTTCACACATTATTTAGGAGTTGATATACTAAGAAAACTATTGTTAAACTATAGAATACACAATAAGACCTTTACATGGTTCTTATTCCTTCATTCATTTCCTACTGAAAAACCAAGCTACTTTGGCATTTTTTTACTATTTCACAAATTAAAAAATGGAAATATTATCTTTAATGCAAACTAATTGGTAAAAATACTATTTTATATCCTGTATTGTCTAATAACACACCATATTAGCCTAAAAAAATGTAATTTTATAATTGTACTATCATTATATATATTTATGTCTTATAGAAATTGATTTTTTTTTAATGATAAAGGTAAAAGCTAGTAGCCTTGCACAACTTTCTGATAATTTATAACTAAAAAACGTCAATCTAAAAAAAGGGAGAAAACGCAAATTTTTTCTTGACAATACTAAAGAAATGGGTTACAATACCATCTATGATGGAGGGTATCAAACGAATGCTACACCAACTCTAATTATTTGGTAACAAATAAATTAAACTTTATGAAAATTTTGAAATTTATAACCGACTTGTCAAGTGAATCAAAATCATTAAAATCTAAATCCTATTAGAATTAAATAGACGATAGGATTAAATCAACTCACCAAATAAAAATTATGAAATAGGTACAACACTACATTTAATTTTCTTGATAAGAATAGTTTTTTTTTCCCCTAAGAACTTGATAGGAATTGTTGAATTTTATAAAAAAATGACAAATTTTTAATGATTTGGTAAATAAAGTTAATCAAGTTTAATGATTTCAAAGGCATGATCATAGATAAAAAGAAGGGGAAAAAAAAGCTAAAGGATGAGAGAAAATGAGATACTTATTAATGATGAAAACATTATCATAACATTGGACGGTAAGGAAGAGTAGATCGACAGTAAACAAGAAGATGAACAACAATATATAAAGGACGAAGATAGAAGACGTTAAACAAAGTAATGAAAAAAAAAAAAACATTTGAAATAGGAGAGAAATAACATAAAAAATTAAAAATGTTTTATCTGCAAACCAGATGCTAGGTTAATTCATATAATAAAATTAAATGGTTAGGATCCACCCTTAAAAACATAAAAAAATTGAACAATTAAAAATTGATGAGACCGATTCTATTGTTTCAATAGATAAGACCATAAAAGTCTCCACGTTTCTTAATATGATGGTTTTCCTTTTTTCATTATTATTATTATCCTTTCCTTTCCTCTTTCTAAGAAAACCAACTCCATGGAAACCGTCTTCATTAAAATCATGGTTGCCTCGCTTCGATTGTATTTTTAAAGAATTAAGTAGTTATCTGCAAAATTATAAAAACAAAAAGAAAAAAATTTAATATCGTTATTTAAATTTAAATTTTATATATACAATTCAGATATACTGGTTGCTAATATAAAATAAAATGACTTTGTACAATTTTATTGAGATATTTTTTTTGTAAAATATGTGTAATCAGACATCTTTTCGGTAACGTTTACATTCTTTTTTCCTCAGAGGATCATCACCTTAAAACCCCTAAAAAGACATTCTTAACTTGCGATCATGTGCACGTACAGGCGAATAACGTGGCAAGGAGAAAATGTGAATTCGTACGTTCGCATTAAAAATAAAAAGGAGATTATTGATAATTGATTTCACTTTGGCGGTGGAAAGCTTGAGAGTGTCTTCGCGAGAAAGGAAATGGACCACACGTGATCTTGGCATGGGTACTTGTTTAGATCCCCATGAAGATTTGGAGGATCTTGCAATTAGTCGTATGCTCCTTTTCCCCACGAGATTTCTTACTCGAGGTTTTTCCAATGCCAGCTAGATGGATGCCCTTTTGTTTGGTCTTTTTCTGCCTTCCAAGAAAAGCCTAAGGATATACTTATTAAAAAGTTATTTAGTGAAAGTGTTTAGATCTATCACATCAATTTTTTAGATAATTAATCCTTATAAATAACCTTCTATTTTATAAAAAAATACTCAATGGAAATTACTTATCGATTTTTTTTTATTTTTTTATGAGTTCCTATTATCATTATCTTTCAAACAATACATAATAATATATTTAAGATAAATATTAAATAGTGTCAATTTTTTTCATTAATATTTCATATTGTAATTATTATTACATAAAAATAAAAAAAGAACTTAATAATTCCAAATAAAAAAAGTGTTGTCCTTGCATGTATGTTGCACCCAAACAACAAATTAGTAGGAAAATTAAAAAAAAAAAAGTTTACTACATTAGGAGCACATAAGTGAACAAATAAAGTACATCAATTTTTTAAGGACAATTGGTTATAACAAACAAAATTCCAATTATTGACGACAACGATTAACTTTAGACTCACACAAGTTGAAAAAAAAAAAAAATAGAAACCACATAAGTTAGAAAACATAATCGCATACAAATATGAAAACCATCATTTTCTACTTGTTCATTACTTGCAGTATGTAAACCCCGCGAATTTAGCTTTCTAAGTATAGAAACAAACGTCCAAACTGTAGATGATTTCTTAAACTCAAAAGAGCCAATGAGATTTAAAACCGATTAAAATCTCACTCCAAAACCTAAAGTGGATACGAAAAACCTTAAATCATCAATTGAACCCCTAACCGCATACGAAGACCCTAAAACCTCGAACCACATCAAAACCCTAAGATAACAATCGAAGATTTTATCGCGCAAGAATATATAAAACCCTAAATGTGGAAAAATATTAGAGATTGTGCCCTAAAGTAATAAAAATCCTAAAATTATAACTTTAAGGATACAAAAGCACTAATTCATCATAATTTATCTTAAAACCCTAATTGATAATATAATGCTCATATTTTGCCAAATCATTAGTAAAAGGTTAGAGATGATTTTATTCATGCTTATATGATTCGAATCCTCAAGTAATCCATTAGAAACTAAGATAATAAGTCATAGATTATATTTATCCCTTAAGTATATGATTAAGGTAGTCTTACTTAGAGTTAGAGTTATAGTTGAAGATTATGTTACATGTAGTGAACTTTAATGCTCAAATTAGTACTTTTTGCATTTGTTATCCAAAGTAATTTATCAAATGAGATATATAAGCTATAAAGACCTAAAGTAAGACCTCAACAACAATACTTACTAATCAATTCATCATATACCTCATTTCTTCTCATTTCCTTCATTTTTCCCCTAATTTCCCTTAATTACTACATTATGTGCACAAAATTACACATACTTAAGGAATCTTGACTAAGATAACACATGTTGACCAAAGTCCAAAAGTTGACCAAGGCAACACATGTTGACTTGAAAAGTCAACAAAAGACTAAAGAGATAAAAGAAAATATCTCTTCCTTAATGATGGCTTTTCTTTTCTTTCTTTTTGATTTTTTTTCGTCTCCTTTTCTTCTCAATTGCCGTCCACATCTTCTCCCTTCTAGACCCTACCATTCTCCTTCTTCCATAAGCAAAACTAATCAAAAGAAACAAACCAAAAATCCTCCTCCATTGCCGTGAGCTTCCATCTCCATTTTACCTTCAACATCTTCCTTTTTGTCTCCTTAATTCCAGCATAAGCAAAGGTATGTATATAAGTTACTTTATCTTGTTTTATCTTCTTCATTAGTTAGTTAATTAAGTATATTAGATAAGTAGTTATGTGTTTAGTATTGTCTTGAAGAAGAGGAAACAAAGTTTCCATCTTTAAGTGTAGAAATTAAAACTTTTGAAGAAGAAGAAAGGAAGACATGAGTATATGTTTATAAGTGTGTACACATAAGAAAATACCAAAAGAGTACAAGTATGTGAACCTTTGTACATGAGTATTTATCATGTACATAACCTAACTTAAGATCATATCTAACTATACATACCTATATTACACTAAATATATGCATAAAAACACAAAAGTATGAGTATGTATACACATATAAATATGGCATAAGTCTAAGTATAGGTATAAGTATATGTATGTATAAGGTATATGTACATAAGTATAAGGGAAGAAGTGAAATGTACATAAGACATGTACATATGACACAAGCATGAGATGAGGTTTATGTAAGCAAATGATGAAGTAAGTGATGAGGTAAGCAAATGATGACATAAGCCATGACATAAGTAAATGATGACATAAGCAATGATACAAGTGATTGATGACATAAGCAATGATATAAGCATAAGCTTATAAAAGAAGAAAATAAGTATGTACATGTACTTAGGATCTAAAACCTTAAACCCTAATACCCTTCCTAAATTGAATCAAACTTAATCAAGGACATAGATTAGTAATACCAATGTAAAAGTCCCTAAGTATAAGAATAAATGGCTAATTAAATCATTAACTACTAAAATGAAACATAAAACTAGCCAATAGGAATAATTAAACTTTAATAAGATAAAATGTCAATAAATTTAGCCCATATCATAAAACACAGGTCCTAACGTCCAAAACGGACATCACCGTGTGAACGTGCGTTCGAAAAGGATGAAAAACGAATATAAGTTCACAAATATCGGAATCAGAACGAAAAAGTTACAAAATACATAAAGGAAGCCTCATACCTTACTAATATAAGAAAATAGTTACTATTAATCTCATGGGTTATGGTAAACATATACACACTATACCCGGGTTATATTGGAGGAAACTAGATAAACTACAATAGACTTTTAGTTAACTAAGGAGTCTGAATTCTTAGAACACTTATAAGTTTTACCATTTTGATTTAGGCGTTCAATATCGAGTCCTGGAAACCCTAAAGGCTTGGAGAATGAGTAATAATCCAGGTGAGGGAGTTCTGATGACCTGCTACTTGCTTGTGCATGTTACTTGTATGATGTTTTGCTGTTTACTATTGCTTGTATGTTTGAATGACTGTTCTGCTTGTATACTATCATCCGTATGATCACCTTTTTAAATTGATAAATATAAATATCTGCCTAAATAACCGGTTCTACTCGTCGCATGTCTATGACTTGGTAAAGGTATAAATTGAGAGTGCTAACCTTGCAAAAAAAAAAAAAAAAAAATCTTAAGAAAAGTATTTTTAGAAAAAGCCTTTCTATCCGTAAACAAATTTTTACATGATCACTGTAAGGGCTTGAGGAGCCATAAAGAGTATTTTTAACATTAAGGCAAAGCTAGCATGGGTTCTCCACTTGATAGCGAGAGGACTTGCTTTATTGTACCTGTAACGCCTTGGTTAAATTTTGGTTGCGAGAGGACTCGCATGTTTATGCCCGAGGGAACTTGGAGGGTGGATAGTCCTAGTTTAGACTCCCCTTATTTGGATTGAAACTCTTTTCTCGGCTAGGGTAATAGTCGAGTTTTGCCTAGTGGGGTGGTGCCCCTAAGTAGCCTCATGCGGGTAAGCTAAGGTGCCCCGTGCAGGTAAGTACAGGGGATAATCGAAGTGTAGACGACGTAATTCTACACCTTCCATAGTTCCGGACTCCTATGGATGTGTTGCTTGCATTCATCACGCCTGCATACATTATGTATGTGGATAGCTTGCTTGCATGTGTGATAATAATGTGTGAAAACTTGCTTGACCGGTAGTGGTGAGGAATGAACTCACTGAGCTGTTTTATGCTCATTCCCCCTTAGTTTCCTTTTGCAGGTTTACATACGATGGGATTGGGATGTGTCTCGAGTGTTGAGTACGAGATGAAGATATGTACATTAGTATTAGAAATAGTTGAGTACTTTTTAGATGATACATAGACATCCTTTGTAGAAAATATTTATTTATTAAACCTTACTATAATGTTAGTATATCTTGTCTTATTATTTGGTAGGGGATACCGATTCTCTACAGTTCTAAGGAACTGTGGGATATCGGATACCCATAGTTATTTATATATTTGTATTCTACAGTAAATTAATTACTTAAAAATCAGTAACCTTAGTGATTAATCATTTAAAGTCTTGCAATCTCTGATTTGCAAGGCGGTTATCATAGCATGGGTGCACACATGTTGTGGAAATTTCAGGTAATCCTACTAGGCCCCCTTTAAGGTCCTGACACAGTAAGTCCAAATCGCTACTACACATGTTCAATTAGATCGCACTGTAATTAACAATGTTTAACCCTATCTTATAACCTATTGTAATTTATACATAATATACTAAAATACTTTTGATGTATCCATGAATATTATTTATAAAAGGTAAGTATTTATTGTATTTATATATATTTTTTGTTAGCATATATTTTACAATAAAATCTTATAGATAATTAGAGTATGTATAAAATTATAATAAAAATGTATTATCAGTGAGATTACATGATATCGTATTATTTAAGAGTTATCCTTGGTTGAATAAATATTTAGAGAGGACATAGATATTTAAACCAACACATTGTATAATTAAGATCATTCTCACCAGATCAAGATAAAAATAACTGAGTTATACAAATGGGCACTCAAAATTAAGTTAACACACTAGATACAACTCGCTAATACAATATACAACATATTTAATATCATTGGTCCCTCCTCTATATAAATGTATATAAATAATCCTCAGACTTGAAACCTTCATGTATCCTATATGTAGAATATTGTGCTTTGATACCACTAAATACAGTTTTTATTTAGATTATAAATAATATGGTTATTAAGTACAACATAAAATGTAGAGACAATAGTATCGAGTTAAGATTAAATTCATCACTCTCTTAGATTAGACAGTTGATATCTATGACCGTTTGGTTAAGATAATAATAACTTGTAAGACTTGCCTATGAAAAGTATTATTAAGTCTGTTTTATCTTACAAACCAAGTAAAACGATTAAACATTGATGACATGACATTTAAAGATTTAATCGAGATATCATTTGATAAACAAATTTAATTACGTAGTAATCAACTCATAGTGGTTTCTCATTAACTCATTTTCTATTACATTCGATGACCAATAACTGTTGTGACATGATTACCTCGATTTCTGTTTAAATAGACATTATCTTCATATATAGAAACTTAAAAGGTCTATACTATAGCAAAATTAACGGAAACAAAGTTTTTGACAATATACTAAAAATTTTCAATATTTACTTTGGAGCTACAATAAATTGATTTTAAATAATAAATTAGAAGCAATTTATTTTACCACATAGAATATATTTGTGGTTAAGTACCTTTTAAAGGTTAGGTATTTTATTATATAAATGTAGATGAAATTTATTAATTCCATATTCAATTACTATTAAATAGTTGCAATTGAAAAGTTGTTTCCTAGTAATTTCATGTTTAATTGTTATGCAATTAAATGGTAGCAATTGAAAAGTTCATGGAATAAAAGGTCTCTCTCATTAATTTTAGTTAATATTTAAAAAGCGATGGGGTATAGAAAAAGTGCTATAATGATTTCCTATTTAGAGAAACACCCAACAAAAAAGCAAAAGAGTGAATATAACATTTTGCTTCCTAATTTTTCTAATTCTAATCCGAGTTATCTAGTAATATAAAGGATTAGAATTTGTTCTTGTTAACGTGTGTATGGATATCGCTAGAAGGACTACATTTGGAGTTCTTATGGTGAACACATTTTGAAAATAACAAATCGAATTCAAATCACAATTGAACTCCATCCTAGGAAAAGATGGTACTTCTCATTAAGAAAAAGGTAATTTATAATCTTTATTGGTATATATTTTATTGCATGATACACGTGGATCTTAAAATAAGTTTTATAGTGGTTTTTTTTTTTCCCACTACTTTATTTTCTAATCTATAAAACCTAACAGTGGTATCAAAGCAACTTGTATAACATATAAAATATATGTTGGTATTAGCCTAGATTTGATTTATAGAATAATTGCTATGATCTTGATGGGATTATTTTATTCATGTTTACATTATGGATTTGATGTGAAACATGGGATCTTTTGCTTTCAGATAAAAAACATATATATCTTTTATAAGTATAAACCACTATTTGTTAACGATAGTGTCTTGTAATCCACGGACCGATAAATTCCATAAATAAAGTTTTTTGTTTATGAGAACTTTGTCGTAGTAATCCTAAGTGTATATATCTAGATTATAATAATTATTTTAGAATTAATTAGTTAATATGGTTTATGTTATTATGGAGTTGTTATTGTTTACACATGATCATGTCCTAGGCATGAATAGATTTTGCATTAATATTTATTGATTTATTAAATAGGGCCTACGTATTCTTCAGACTAGTTAAGTTTGAAAAATGAATGTAATTTTATTTTATTTTAGTCTACATACCCATAGATAAAATATAAATTAAGTGTATGTGAGTTTGTAAACCCAAATTTAAATTCCATTTGTACTTTGTTTTCTAAATAGTTTTTTTTTATTATTTTTAGTATTAGAAATGGAAGATTAGAGGTCCATATTTATTCAAAGCATAGAAAAGTCTAGAAAGCCAAAGAGAAGCTGCACCTAAATTAATGAATTTTGGTCTCATGACCCTCAAGTATGGGCCTAGCCTTAGCCTATTTTTTTCAACTGACTCGTGATCATTTTATTATTGTTTCATTATAGTTGATTTATTTATTTTATGTATGCAAGTATTGTTGATGATCGACAATAGTATACATGATTGGTGAGACATAATGAAATCCTCTAAATGTGTAAAGTCAAGGTTCGATAATGTTGCCCTCCAGTTATAAATTATAAAATAGTCAGGATTTCATGTAAATTGGTACAGCTCAGTTGTTTGCTCACATTAAATAACTGTACTTTTTATAATTTATTACTAGGTTGACTTAAATTAAATTATTGATTTGTTAGGTCAACTAAGGTTAATAATTTAATGAGTAAGTATTGGGTTTTAAAGTTATACTTTAAAAGAGTAGCCTAATAAGAAATCCAAAAGTTGTATCAATTTATGATTCGTGAGTTAATTAAGGCCTATCTAAAATAATGTAATATGTAGGTACAACTTAGCTGTATGCATATTAATTTTATTTAGGATTTTAGATTCAATAGTAAAACTTCCAATGGGTTTTTTCCAAATCTAATAAAGGGGACTATTAGATTTGAGTAAAATAATAGGAGATAATTTAAAAGTCCTATAAAATAAATTCATAAACACTAAACTTTGCATTTATTTTGTAGATCTAAAATGGCAAATAGCAGCAATAACATTTTGTTGCAATTTATTCTTGACAAAGACAATATCCTCATAGGACCAAATTTCCTTGACTGGCTGAGGAAATTGAAAATTATTCTTAGGCATGAAAGGAAATTGTATGTCTTAGAATAGGAAACAATTCAATAACCGAGTGAAGATGCCACCATAGAAGAATATAAGCAATATAAAAAATACCCGAAGGACTCTATTAATATCTAATGTCTTATGATATCTACAATATCATCCAAATTATAGAAGTAGCATGAAAATATATTTACAAGAGCGATATATGCTCACTTATAGGAGCTATATCCAGGAAAGTGCTAGTCTCGAATGGTATAATATCTCTCGAGCCTTATTTAACTGTAACGTGACTAAAGGAAGCCAAGTTAGGCCCCACGTACTTAAGATGATGGGTTAAATAGAGAGGCTTGAGAGCTTAGGCTCTAAGTTAGATGATAACTTGGCTATCAATCTAATATTAGCTTCTCTACTAGATTCCTTCTCCTAATTTATCATGAATATAACATGAACGAAATGGAGAGGTCTCTAACAGATTTTCTTGCCATGTTAAGGATAGTTGAAAAGGACATGAAGTCCAAGTCAAAGATGCCACAAGAGGTTCTCACTATTGGTAAGTCTAAAAGAGAGGAAAGGCTAATGGAACTAACAGTTCTAAAGGCAAGCAAGTAACGAAAAGTAAGCAATCTAAGCTTAAGAAGAGGCAACAAAAGCCAAATTCTGATGAGAGGGAAGCAATATATTTCTATTATAGTAAGAAGGGTCATTAGAAGAGGAATTGTATTTAATTTAAGAAGAAAATGTCAAGTGAAGATAACACCTCAAGTATCTTTATGATTGAATGCAATCTTTTTGTTTCTTCTACATAGGTGATAGATATAGAATGTATTTCTCACATCTATATTGACTTGCAGGGTCTAAATGAGAGTAGAAAGTTGTCCAATGGAGAAATGGACCTACAAGTAGCTAATGGAGAGAGAGTTGCTACTTTAGCTATAGGAATCTATATCATTTCATTACCTAGTAGACTTGTATTAGAATTAGAGAATTATTATTATGTTCTTAGTTTCACCAAAAACATAATTTTAGTATCATATTTAGAAGTGCTTGAGCTACAAGAGTTGCTTTTTGACATAATGATTATTGAGGCAAAGAATACTAAAAGTGAATAGAAATGAGAAATATGAGATTGTAGTTTAAAATCTTTCCTTGTTAGATATATAAAGAACCTAGGACAAGGGCTAATTTATAACGGCTAGTTTACACTAGCTAGTTTTTAAAATCTCCAACTACATTAAGAGTAATATTCATATTAGACAGATACAATAAGTAATATTAAATTCTCTCACTACATCAACTTAAACTCATACATAGCATTAAATAAATCAAAATTATGATGTCCTTCTTTTGTTAAGGATCTGACGATGCATCTCTTTAAATCATTACTTTTGCTGCTCTTACATCTTCAAAAGATCAATAATCATTATTAATATTCCCTTCCATATACTTCTCATGTTCCTTTTTTATCTTAAGGCGTTCCTTCTTCTTAATCATTTCAACTTCGTTTTCCCTCTACTCAATTGTCTTACGAAGCAACTCCACTCTATCACGATCTATTCCATTTAAGTGTTGTTGCTCTTGCACCAATCCATCAAAAGTCTCCTCCATTCCCATCTTCTTCTTTCCTTTCCTCTTTGCCACTGATTTACCAAGTGGATGAGTGACTTGCTCGCTTTCTTCATAGATGATTGGAAAATCATGATTAGAGGATGAGTAAGTATATATATCGAACGTACTAATCTTAGTCCACTTACTATGAAAGTTCTCTGCATTATGGATTTGAGACAATCATTTGGGTTCATTTTTTAATATTACCCAACAATGTTCAACCACACATGGTCTTTCTCATTTTCTCTATAAAGATCATGATCATCCTTTATGTCATGCTTGTTCCTTCCATTGTGTGCTTGCTTTTTTATTTGGTCATAATATGCACCAAATTTGATCAAGTCACCTAATATTTTTGCCCATCAAGCTTTGCATTGCTGCTATGTATGTTTCTCTTGGTTTGTTCCTTTCTCTAAGGCTTATCACTCTTTGAAACTTTCATGGACCCATCGCCAAAAAGTTTATAGTGGCAAATTGTTTCTAACAGTAAGATCTTTGCTAACCTTCAACCATGATTAGATAAGAAGTTCATCATCATTTCCATCCTATTTTTTTCCTACGACCTTCAACCAATTCAATTACCTCCACCTCATCATCACTATTTTTATCTATGGGAAATTGTCAATGATGCAAATTTGTATTGTTTAGTGTTTATAGTGCTTCATTGAATTGAGGAGTTAACCCAAGTAGCATAAATTGTTGGGTATAGTCGTAAGTAAGGTGTGGAATATATTGGAATTATGGTAGTGCCATGCTCATCAACTTAGAGTGGAAATTTTGCAGATTTGGTTCATTAGTGGAAAATTAGGAGGAAAATGGTAATTTGGTATGACTTGAAAATATATGCTAAATGGAAAATATGAACCACCTTGTAAATTTGAAGCATTTAGGTGTTTTGTAAGTTTGGAGAGTGCTCAAAATGTAGAAAATTAGAAGACTTATTGGAATCTACTGCTAATATCAAATTGGAAGTAGAGAGATCTATAAAATGATGTAGAATTGTAGTTAAATATTTAGAGTGTAAAGCTCATCCAATTTTACTACTATCTATAAGCAAATTTTATAGAAAAAAAATCAAAAAATCTAAAACGTGGTCGTTCTAAAACTTTTACCATTGTTCAACGAATTTGTTCAATTGAATTAGCAAAAGAAACTAAGCTTTATCAAATTTGTAGGTAGTTAAGTAGGATACAATGGCCATTTTCATTTTCATTCAATTGAATTTTAAAATATATATATATAAAGCCAGCTTATAATGTAAGCATAATGCTTTCAAACTTATCACTAGGCACCAATACCATACTTAATACCGTGACACGTATAAGCATCAATATGTGCTTTCAAATAATAAGGACGAAGAAGGTGCTAGGCATTGGAATAAGGACAGGCCCAATATAAAATGACTGGGGAGCTAGAGATATCTTAATTAAATCAACATTGAAATTATCGTTAGGAAAATATCTAATTATTATCATAATTATATTGCATCTTACATATGTTAAATGATCTTGTTAATATTTTAACTTACAATAATTCCTAAGACCTAATAGGATAGAAAAATTCTTTTCAAAAATAATTATGGGTGATTGGTCCACTTCATAAGAATTTTTCTTTCTTGACCAATTAGACTTCATAAGAAGTAAAAAAGAAAAAAAAAATTAACCTTTTTATTATGCTTATATACTAAATAAAATTTGACAATTAATTTATAAAAAATTACATTACTATAAAAAAAAAAAAACTTATGTAACTTTTGTTTTTAACAAAAATAGATAAAAAAATATTTAAATGAGAAATTAATAAAGAAAAGAAAAAAGAAAATTGATATACATATAAGTATTATATTATCTTTTTTCATGATAACTTTGTTTAATTGTTTCATCAGCAATGCTAAAAACAAAAAAAAATATCATTTTAAATATAAGTTATTAACCAATCAATCATTCAATAATCCACATTTATTTTCATAACATTAATTAAAAAAAATATTCACTAAACTAAATCATATAATTAGTATTATTTATCAATAGTTTATCTAATAAAACTGAAATATTTGTAATATGGACAATGTAATTATTATTAATGGTGTATAACTAAAAAAAAATTTAAAAAATTGAATAAATGTAAAAGGACAAATGTCTTTTAAGTAATAAATGCATATAGAAAAAGTAAAATAACAAATATAAGAATTAAACTTAGGACCTCGTGTTTGTAAAATTAAATGCTTGACCACTAAGTTATACCTAACTTTATGTTATATTTTATTCTTTAAAATATATATTTAATTTATATATCTAAAAAATATTAAAAATTGAATTTTTTTGAGCTTAGGGTGCACCTAAAAAAAAAAAAGGTCCTTGACCCCATATGGATATAGTTCCATATGAACTTTGAGAGAAGGTATGTATTAATATACAAGGCTAATGTAGTAAATATTATATTAACACTAATTAGAAACTTTCGTATAAAGTGGTTAAAACTAGCTCATTATTATTTATTAGCATTGCTACAAGAAACTTTTAACTTAGGCCATTACAAATAGTATCAAAGTCGACTCCTTACCAGTAGGTAGACAATCTAAAGACTATTTTAGCTCTGTTTAGAGGAGAAGCCTGAAGAGAATAGGGAATGTCACTAGAGTATGACTCATGACATGCTTACAAGATGACATACAAGTTGAGGGTAACAATAATGAACTGAGTAGTACACTAAAAAGGGAAAGGACTTAGGTCTAATTTTAACATCTCGCCACGAAGATTCCATATGCTTAAGAGTGGTGATTGTGATACCCCATGTGATTACAGTTCCACATGAATTATGGGAAAGGATATCTATTGGTTTATAAGACTAATGTAGTGAATATTTTGTTAACATTAGTTAAAAACTTTTGAGTCAAATAGATGAAATTGGATTATTAGTGTATGTTGGCATGACTATTAGCTACTTTTAGATGGGCCATTAAACTAAATTGAAATGGGAGTTAGTTCAAACAAAGTATAAGATGATGTACCTAATGTTATAGTTATATGTTCTTTCATAACTAACATATAAGAGTGATGGCAATGAAAATATATATATATATATATATAGATGTAGAAAAAGAAAGCAATATAACTGCATTTGCTTTACTCAATCCCTATTATACTATGTATAATGCATATAAACAATTTTTTTTTCCAATTTATAGTAAATAATTAGGATGTGAAAGAGTTAATTAATTCTTAGTTATTTTATGTTCCACTTGACTCTTAAAAAATATTAATTGTTAAGGGAAAAAGTACTAGTTAATGACAAAAATATTACTTGTCTATTACCTTCTCTTTAGGGTTTTTGGTTTAATTATATAAGTTTGAGGGGCAACCATCATATTTTGGCTTATCATACACAAATGATCTAGTGTCACTACAATTTTTGCTATATAGCTACTATAATTAGAGGCTATCTCAATTCAAATATAAAAATCTACACTGTCCTTCCATCAACAAATATGAATAACCTTGAAGTTTCATTTTCAAATCTAGGTATTTTTAGTAATTCTTCTTTTTATTTTTTTTTTCATCCCTATATGAGATTTTTCCTCACTAGAGTCTTGGATTTCATTTCATAATGGCATAGGAGTCTCTTTTAGGTTTATCAAACATATATTTATGTAAGAGATGTATCTATTTTCAAGTTGGGTCTTTGAATCACCATGGCTTATAGTTTGCTTGTCATGTTTTGTAACTAAAAAAAATAAGTGTTTTTGCTACCATGTTGGCTAGTAGACTTCCAAGGTAGCTTGAACAAGGCATGTGGTACATGTACTACAAGAAAAATTGCAAAGGACTGAGCTTTTGCCCAATTGGTATGTCGGAAGAGGGAAGAGCTGAAAGATTGGTTTGAAGATCCTACTACTTTAAGCGCTTCATCTTGTAGGTATTCCCCTTTTATCCCCAATAAACGGGGTCATAAATTTACCCATAAATGGAATGTATATGTTACAGATAAGGGTCTCAATAGTAGTAATGTGAATTGCTACCTTTTTAAGGGGCATGATTCTAACCAAGGATATGCATTCCTTAGAAGAGAATGACATACAATTGATTGCTGAGAGACTAGAGAATATACTTTAAGATAAGCTCTATGATGTAAACATCATCTTCCTAAACCTTAGTAGATGAACCTCAATCCTTGGCCTACTAATCACTATCATTTTTCACATTAGATGAGTTTATCACTCACAATAACCCTTGATGTCTTGAGGCAGGACAGAAAGATGGTAAATCAAGTTAGATCTAACATGACACTCTATTAGATAGGTACTTGAAGAGTCTAGCCTACCTAGCTCTAATCCTCCAATAGTCCTTAAGCCTTCTAAAGAGCATAAGCCATAGTTTAACATTTGCTTTAGCAAAGAAGAAAGCACTACTTAGGATCTTAAAGAAAAAGCTGAAGTTAGCCAGGCATCTAAAGCCATTGACATTCTTCTTATGACAACCTGATTTTACAAATCCTTTTGTAGCCTTCCCTCTTTTTCTTTTTCTTTTTTTTTTTATAGACTAAGTCAGTATGTTAACCTTAAAGATGTATATGCCTCTAAGCTGCTTAAATAATGAATTGATTTTCTCCAAAGTGTATGCTTTCCTCCTTTGTTCCTTCCTCTTTGCTCTTAGTATTTTTGTTTGTTTTTCCTTGTAATCATAATGTACGTAGCAAGTTTATTGACCAAAGCCAAGCTTAATCAAACACCTCTTTAAGACCATGGTGACCAAGGATCCTTATATTTATCAAATTCTTATGATATTCAAACTTAGGTTTGGTCTACAAGGTATCCTACTCTATTGTTAGGGGTTGCTTACCAATGTAGCCT
The DNA here is from genome assembly GCA_024138005.1 of Lumnitzera racemosa. Lineage (NCBI taxonomy): Eukaryota > Viridiplantae > Streptophyta > Magnoliopsida > Myrtales > Combretaceae > Lumnitzera > Lumnitzera racemosa. The sequence goes on from JAMXBC010000007.1 coordinate 40,730,876, forward strand.
AAAAAGGCCAATCCCATTCATTATGTGGGAATAACTCGTTCACTTTTGATGAGGTTGGGATATAGGGGTCCATTCACCTTGAATGAAGTGGGGACTTACAAGTCTACTCACCTTGAATGAGGTTAAGATTGGGAATCCATTAATGTTGGATGGCGTAGGGACTTAGGGGTCTTTTCACATTGGAAGAGGCTGGGACTTAGGAGTCCGTTCACCTAAAATAAGGCTAGGAGTTGAGAGTCCATTCACTTCATATGAGGTTGGGACTTAAGACTCTGTTTACCTCGGATGAGGTGGGACTTGAGAGTCCATTCACCTAGAATAAGACTGGGACTTAAAGCTTGTTAATTATGTCAATACAACTAAACTAATTATACTAAAGTAGTAAAATGACAAACACGAATTGAAAGAATATAATTTGTCTCAAAAAGTGAACCTTCATTAGTTATACTTGTATTATAAGAACAGGATCTCAAATGCTAATAGATAATGCCATTACGAGCCCATGTTATCATTGTTGCCTGAGATAACACTTATTAATATATCTTAGTTCACCTTCTTTATGTTAGCTGGTTAGCTTCTTCAACTCATTTGATAATGTGCTCCTTGAGGTATCCACATTAGATAGCCTACTAAAAGGTATTCTTCAACTGGAAACACTCGTTTGTATTATACCATTTATCTTTTTTGAACTCATAGCACCAGTTTGAGCTTCTTCATAAGGGATTACTCTTTATCTTTTCTAGCCATGCTAGATACTTCTTATCTTACTTTTTATGCGATCTATGTTGCTAAGTTTCTCATCAAGCCTTGATGTTATCCTCCATGATTATGAACTTAGAAACCTATTAGCGAAACTCTTCAAAGTTATCCAATTTGTTCTTAGCCAAGGATAAGTATAAGTTATTGAAGATCTTTACACCATAAGTTGTAGCATTTAAGGCTATGCTTATGTCAATGTTAGGGATTTCAAGCATAATTGAGTTGAAGCAAGACAATTAATCTTTGATTGACTTGCAAAGTCATTCCCTAATATGGTTGAGGGTAAATGAGTCTTTTGTTGGCATCTTACTTGACATGAAATATTGATGAAATTGGTAACCAATCTCTTGAAAATTAGAGATGGAGTTCAACTTTAGATTGTTGAACCGAGTTTGAGTTACCATCTTTAAAGTTCTTGAAAAAGCTTTTGAAGGTAATCACATCATTATATCCATGTAACTCATCATAGATTTCAAGTAGGTCAAGAAGTCTGTTTGATCATAGAACTCCATGACTGGGATTTGCATCTAGGGAGGCAACACTTGGTCTTGGATTTCCTAGGTGAATAGACAGAAACTAAAAGAAATAAAATTGAAGAGGTCATTCTTCGTTGATTCCTTAAGCTCAGAGAGCATTTTCATATACTCCTCAAGCCCAACAATGTTCTTGTCAACCAAGGAATGATGGAAGTTAGCCTTAGATTGCTCAAGCCAATAGCTCCAACTTGGAGATTGGCTTCATGAATTAATAGGCAAATTAGGCTAAACAATTGTAAGGTTACTATTATGAGCAGGAGGTGGTAGGTTGTTTGTGGTGAATGGCTGGAACCATTATTAATGTCCTACTCCACCATTAGTAGAGCATTTTGCTACTACTCTAACTCATGGGTTGCACTATGGAATTGTATGTTCTCTGCATTGATGACATTAAACATCTACTTTAGGCTTTATCTTCCTATTGCCCTACTTGTGGCTGTGTTAGAGATGAAGAGGTAGAAGTATTTACAGCTTAGGAATTGACCAATTTCTTAGTTTTGGTTATGTTTTGATTTTCCTTTAAGCAAGTTATTATGCAATTTTCATGCCATGATGGTTAAGGGACTAAACATTTTATTAAAAGAATATGCCAATTATTGATGTGCAATTCTTATTTAATAGTGAGACACTTACAAAAGCAAGAAATAAGCTACGGGGGTACCGAAGTTGTTTTTGACAGGGCTACTTTGATGCTTAATTTAGATAGAGGATTGAGAGAATTAGTAAGGGAAACTATTTAAATCAATGGAGTGTCAATCCTTTACTAAGGAGGTTTGATGTGGTATTTGTAAAGGGATGAATGAACTAGATAACGAAGGTAGTTAATTGCAAGATTTCCATTTTAACTTTAGATTTTATGGAGAGAATCGTAAGAAGTCATGAGCATTTGACTTGCCTTATCTATTATAATTTTCCCACCTATCTTTATTTAGATAATTAGCTTAGCTTAGCCAACTTGAGTCAAGTTTAGACAAACTAAGGCTAGGTCAAATGACCTGATGCCAAGTTAGGTGACTTGGGCTAAGGCTAATTAATTTATGCTTAAAGGCCTACATTATGGATAGGTCATCAAGGTCAATCTTGTAAGCCTAGGCTTGGAAGCCCACTTATAAAAGAACCTATCAACACTTGTCCCCCACTTTGATCAGTGAATGGTTGACAAGATTTATAATTATCCATACCATACTTCTTTAGAACTTACAAGGCATATTCTTGATGAATAAAAGCTCCTAGTCAAGTATGCTTATGTTGTATTCTAAGGTAGAATGTTAATTTTCCCATTAAACTCATTTGAATTCATATTGCACAATTTCAAAAAAATTCTTCACAAAGGCATTTGTCACTTGTTTCTCTTATCTAATTTGTTGGATGATAATTGACATATTTATTATTTTGAATAATTCCAACTATCTATAGGTTTAGAGATACTTCCTAATATTAAAGAGAGAATTATTTTTGTTATCTTGTATTTCTAGAGAATCTTTGCTTGTCTACATACTTCTTTTTAAATTATCATGAGAATCTCTATAATTCCCTTAATTCTCCTCTATTTATCCATACATCTAAATGATCATCTTCTTCTCTTGTTTGATGCTCCAATTGCCTATTAAAGGATTGAATTTCATTAAATTACAAGGGATTTCTTGACTTCTTTAATTCTTATCTTCTTCTTTTTGGAACTTGGTCTTAACGCCATCATCAAACCATACCTTTATAAACTCTTTATTAAAAAATTGCATGTCTTATTAAAGGATGAGTAGCTAAGGAATATAGCTTTATCTACTCTAGATTCAAACTTACCTAGGTTTTCATCATACTTTTTAAGTATGAAACATTTACATCTAGAAAAATTAAAGACACATTAAGCTTCAATTTTTATATAATTTCTATAAAGTTTTCTATAAGAAAGGTATGATAAACATACGATTGTTATTGTACAAAAAATATTCATTGCTTCAGCTAAAAGTACTCGATAATCCAACTTTCATTTAACATGGCTCGAGTCATTTCTTGAAATGCTTAATTCATTATTTGAACTATATGATTCTATTGTAATGCATAAGGAATTAAAAGGTTATCAATAATTCCATTCTCTTTAGAATATAACATAAATTCAATGTTGTTCAATCTCTCTCATGACCCTTGCAAATGACTTTAATACTTCTCCTATTCTCCATTCTTTCTTTAATAGCAAAATTTAAAAAAAACTTTGGATTGTTTCATTTTTAAGTGGTAAAATTCTAACCACATAAATCGAGAGAAGTCATCATGATTACTAAACCATATTTCTTTCCTTCTAGACTTCGAGTCTTAGTAAGTTCAAGAAATCCATATGCTTTTAAGTCTTAAGGCTCACTTATACTCGCATGTACTTTTGTCTTTAAAAATGGTCTTATTTGTATATTTAAGGAAAAGTTATAGTAAAACATATTTTTATTAATTGTTAAACTGTATAGTCCTTTTATCAAGTGATTATGTTACAAACTTTTTTAATTATGGAAAGTTCATGTGACCTTATCTTCTATACCAAATGACAACATCATGATTGAACATTATAAATCAGTTCCCATAATTGAGATCTAAAATAACAAAAAAATAATGTAAAATTTCCTAATCTTATGTCTTTAAATATTTTAAAATCTAAATTAAAGTAAACTCAATAAGATCTTTCAAAGGGAATATTTTACTTTTGCCATATAATTGACTAACACTAAAAAGAGATTATGTTTTTAACCACCAACTAAGAATATATTATCTATAAAGAAAATGGAGTTATAAACTTATGGTACCACTTATTTTGTCTTTCTTATTGTTATCATAAGTAATGTATGCTTCACTTATTTCTTTTAAAGAAATGAATGTTGACATAATGCCAATCTTATATCTTAAACAACCAATTTTTAGACACTTGCAATTTTTGTTTCTTATTTTAGATTCCTACATTACAAACAAGTACATTGTTTTTATTTTGGAACGTAAATCTGTTTAATTTCTTTAGATAAGAGTTCATATTATTTTTGTTCTTTCCTTATAACAATTGAACTCTCAGTTATATCAACATATAGAGACAATATCTCCATAAATACTATAGTAATAGCACTTTATTTTTTAAACTTTGATATTGACGTTGTTATTGCATTTTCTAAAAAGTCTTTATTATGAATATGCGAGCTTCTAATTCAAGTTTTATACAAACTATTTCTTTGTTTTCTTTTCCTCTTGAGTTTATGACCTTTTTCTCAACTCTTATATGTACATTTCAATGATTCTTTAAATTTTCTATATTATCTTTTTTTAGTCTTTATTGATTTATCTACTTTATCTATATTTTCATTAATCTTTTTTTAGTGATAAAGAAACTTTTATTACCAAAAAAATACAAAACCTAAGATGAAAAGAAACTTATACCATTAAAATAAAGTACAAGTCCAAAAATATAATGTATTACTAAAACTGGTTAAGACACAAAGATTAAAAAAGCTTTGCTACTCATATTACCTAACTCGTACAATGAACAAGAAGATGCTTAACTAATTCAGCCTTAACACCTTTTTATCTATATTGCTCTATTCTACTTGATACTATTTTTTGTCACTTTCATCTTTTTCAAATATTTTGTAAAGTGATGATATAGTGATGAGAGAATCAAAGATTTCCAATCATCTTCATCCTCATCATAATTTTATTGTCGAAAGCATTCCTAGATAACTTAATAGTTTCCTTTATAAGAAAGCCTTCCTTAATTGGTCTACAATTTATTGTAGTAATAGAGGTTATAACCTTGTCTTCCTTGATATTTTTCATGATATCAATTGTTCCAATATTATTTACCTTAAGAGAGAAAGTAGTTTTTGCTTTCTTGATGATATCATTTTCATTTTCCTTTGAAAAAGGAGGAATAACATGATTAACGTTTACATCAACTCTCAATATATGTTGAATCTTTATTCTTCATGGTCTCAACATCAACGATTTTAACACCAGATAGGCTACAATCATTGAAGATATTCACAATATTCCTAAAAATGGAAGCATCAACAAAAGTAGTATAATCAATATGTATTACCTTACCTTTATCTTCTTTGAGACCTACTTTTTCAAAATAATGTTAGGTTCCATTTTCATTATTATATGAATAGGTAAACTTTAAACTTTTTCTAGTTAGATTCTTTCATATTGGGTGTTTTAACATAATATTCTTTTATAGACCTATTTCAAAATAACTAGACCAATATTTTAGCATATTTTAAGAAGCAACAAATTGATAAAAACCAAGTTTTTTAATCCCAATCCAAATGTGTTCTTTGTAAATTCTTGAGACATCAACCTTAACAAGAACATCAACAACTGAAGGTTGTGACAAATTAACCGAAAGTTCATCAAGCTTTATTGGTATTTTAAAAGCTAATGCTAAGGTGAAGAGCATAGATTTCTAAAACAATGTTGTTCAAAACAATGCATAGGAGATAAGGAAAGCAAATTCTTGTTGGTACAATCACAATTTTTCTTATTCTAATTTTTTTTCCCATATGCAAATATTATCTTCTTCAAACACAAGATGACTGATGTTGATTAAAAAGCACAATATAAACTAAACTCTTGAATATTAGCCATTGTTGGTCATGAATAAGTGCAAAAACCAGTCAAAGCAAGTTTTAGAGAAGAGCAAATTTTTTTAAAAGTGAAAACACACCCCCCCCCCCCCCCACCCCACCCCCACCCCCACCCCCCTTCCCCCTTTAAAAGTGAAAACTTTTTCCCCTTTATAAGATAAGTTACAAGGATGATGATGAACCCAAAATAGTTGAAAACAAATTTTCTGAAATGCTGAGGATAAGACTTATACATGTACCAAGTTACCCTCGGCTGTAACATTTAACATATGCACCAAAATGGTGTAAAGGAGTAATCGACTTAAATTTTGAAAAAAGGGGAATGAACAACAATATTGATTGGTGCCTAAGGAAAAGATTAGTAACAAAATGAAAGAAGAGATATGGTTATGATCAATACGACAATCTATGGAAATTAAATAAGGTAAGAAAAAAAATGCATTATGCACAAAAGATTATACTTGTAGGACCTAATTCAACAATAACCAAACCCATAAGATAGACTTACATGTGGAGCCTCACATGTGATTCCTAGTAAGGCACAACCCAAACTAAAAAGAACAAACAATAAGGTAAAATATAACTTTAGAAACCCCCTTATAAGCTAAAAAGGAAGAATTCCAACACCACCATAGTAAAATGTATCAGATTCAGAACAAGAAATAATACAAGAAGGATTCAAACTTTGAGTAAAATAAGAATAAGGTAAACTTAACTCATGAATACTCAAAGAAATAAATGAAAAGGTAAAGATTTCTCAAATCTATGTAAAAAAAAAAAAAAGGAACTAAAATTGAGGGATTCAAAGTATGACGTTAAGACTAATTTTCACTAGATCCTAAAAACCCAATAAAACGAAAATATTAAGAAACAGCTTGAAATGGTTTGTTTTAATTGAAGACAATGGATTTTGTTATTAAAAGTTTGTTGAATGATCGAATAAGGGTCATAAAGGAGATAGCTACCACCATGGAAAGGTAAGCCACCCCTCTAAAGGAGAAAAACCTTAAGAGTTTTAGGGTTAAGTAGTTTTAAAGAAAAGGTAAAGCGTCTTAGAATTGCACAAAGATATTCATCTTTTAACATATGTTATACTCAAAGAACGGTAAAGTCATAACAATCTCACTATATATACCATCCTATAACAAAAGAAAACTATTCACCTACTATTGTAGACTTGAAATACATTAGGTACCTACGATTAGACTATTTTGAAACATCTCTAGTTCTACAACTATAGTCATGTAGCTATATAGATAACACTTTATATAAGAAAATATAGATTTACATTAGATTTAATACAAAAAATTATAATGAAAATTCAAATTTCAATATAGATTATGTTATAAATCACCTAGGAAGCTTAGATAACTTCCCAACACAAAAGAAAATAGAGTGCTCCAACTTCCATTTATCCTCACATAAAACTCTATGCCCATCTCCTATATGCTTAGTGTTTAGTTATCTATGCTATAGCTTCTAGCATAAGAAGTCTAACCGCCACTCATAAGAAGGATGGAGACAAAACTATCCATACATAACAAAGCAAGTAAGGTTGTCAATTAATTTAGTTAAATAAAACCCACAATCAAATGCCTTCTCACAATGTTGTTAAGTATGTCTTAAGATTACAAAAATCATACTTGCTTTAATCCTAGTTCGAGGAGTTTCTAATGTTTGACACAATGCCTCCATTCATGGCTAAACCCAAGTTTGCACAACGGAAACAACACTCTCTAACATCTACCTCCAAACCAACATCCCCAACCTTACCATAATGTTCTCTCATATCACTTAGTTTGACTAAAGATGGGGAAGAGACTATTTCTTCTATCTATTTCGAAGCGGTTGATTTTTGTTAGAGAATCCTCCCATCTACAGTGGGTTGTAATGTTTTTAGGTTAAGAGTTAAGTTAAGTTTAGGTGAATCCATTTTTAGAGTGATCGATCAATTGCAACCAATCTAATCAAAGAGCATAACATTGCAAGATAGACCATAACAAGAAAATTAATCATTATTACAACACAGTAATGTTCATAAACACATATTGTATGTGCACAATCAACTACTTTTGAGCATAAGTAGGGACATACTTAAGTCTCTAAGAACCTTGAAACAATACTTAGAAATGCAGTAAAACATTGAACCCAAACAACCTGAAGTCTGGTTACTTACGCTATCTACTATTGTAAAGCTTTCGTTCATAAAAAACCCTTATATTATAAATGATATCTTTAGTGCTTATATGAGTTATGAAATATCAGAAGTCTACTCATTATTCCTAGAATTAAGTTTGTTAACCTTTGAGTGAATAGGTTATTTATGCATAAGTGTCTTAAGTTTTAAGGTCCCTTTAGGTGAGCTCTTATCTAAAATATCCTCTGAATTACTCTCAATTGCATTTTAAATTATCCTCTAAGTTAGATTAACTTTAAGGTTTTAGTAAGGTATCCTCTGACTTATTTTCTAATTCCATTCTAGTTTAGAACTCTCATTTAATTTAATCTCTAAGAAAGTTCTAATATGAAATTTTAATTATCAAAACTTCCAATATCTCCTTTAAGTTAGGTTCGTAATAATTATAACTAAATTACCCTCTTAATTATTCTCTAAAGGACTCCAACTTATATTTTTATCTTACAAATCCTTTAGTTTACCCTCTAATTCCATTCTATACATTGCAATCTTGCTTATTCATCCACTTTATCACTAATGTTCCATCATTTTCCACCAGGATAACTCAGTATACAATCCCATACTTTTTTCTTATTCAATTTAACACAATTAGTTACAGTTTTGGTCATTTATCTAAGGAATCATCTAAATTAGTATGCTAGCCAATTATTACTTAACTCTCCATCAAATTACATTATACCTAGTCACCATACATACTTCTTAAGTGCTTATCCTTTTATGCTCTTTATAAAATGAATTCTACTTACCAACTTTAGTATATATAGTAAAGTCTAGTTAAGAAATAATGGTTCGAACCTCATAAATTCATTCGGACCTTATAAACTCATTTGTTTATGAGATCGTGCACTCATGATTACATGAATTACTTCAAATCTTTTATAAATCATCAAAATAGTTCATTGCTAATCTAAGGTTGGAAGCTTCATCAACTTATATAATTCACTAAATTTCTAAAATTCCAACATATACTATTCTCTAAAACCCAAAATTTATCAAAAATTAGTTGCTTTCAGTATTCTTATATTTTGTAATTGTAAAACTTATTGAATTTTCTTGTTACTAGAGTTAATACATCATTGTCATCATCTTCTTTCAAACTCGTCTCGGTTGATTTTAAAGATTGATTTTTATTTCTATCCTTAGAAGCTCTCATCTAAATTTTATAGGAAATTAATGAAGATATCAATTTTTTTAGGGGGAAAATGCTTAAATGGCTAGCCCTTTTTTTACATCCGATGAACTAAGAAGAGTTTAGAGAAATCTCCTTGCAATCTCAATATATCTTTTCTACTTTTTTCCAAAGGTTTTAACTCATTAGCTATGTCATTTAGCCTATCTTATATCTATTCTACTTTTCTTATCAAAATTTGATTCAAACAACATATAATCTTGCATTAGATAAGCTACCTTCAAATAAATATACACCATTGGTTACCAAATCTTTGGTTAAAAAAGTAGAAGCACTTTCTTATGAAATCAAGATCTTAATCTCTATATCATAGTCACCTCAATTCTTTGCCCTCCATGAGGTTTTCTTTGAGTAACTGACTCATCAATTATGCAAGGAGTCATATAGGACCCAACATACTTAACAATAGAGTTAGAAAAATTCTTTTCCCTTACTTTTGATCAAAAGATTGCTTAGATAGCACTTATCATGTATTGAATGCTCTTATTACCACCATGGCAAATGCTAAATCTTCTTAACAATTGTTGAGAAATTAAGTCATCTTTTCTTCTAAGATAATTAAAACTTTACCAGAATAAGAATTATCGTCAAATGTATTGGATGATTAAAAATGAAGAACTACTCCCTTATATATAAGAGGCTTCCATAGGTGAATGATAAAGATCCAATCAATATAAGGCTACTGCCTATTCCTACATATTATTTTAACTACCCCTAGCAACCAAGGCTGAAATTGGAGAGCTATAAAGCTTAACAAGCAAGCAACACCTTCAAGCATAAAAAGATTAAAAAGAAAAAGCAAGCACCATCATATACCCAAATGTATGCTACAACACAATCACAATAGTTATATAATATATTCATAAATATAAGTAAATAGCAACTAAAATTGCAATGACTTATCTTATTTATTTCTCAACTTCCCCAACATTCTAGCCAACAATAATGTCATATAAAATACTAACATTAATTGTCTCATATTGGCTTCTCCATCTATATTAGCCATTAGAGTTTAGTTCAATATCTCCATACGTATAACTATAACCAAGACTACATCCCTTTATTAGCACTTCATACATGTCCTACCTCATATTAGTTTCAGATCTATTGTATAAAAAACCTGCTTATTTACAAACAAGTGTCATCTTTGTCTAAATACAAGCCATTTTATCCTATATATCTAACATACGGTTGATGATACGTACCTAGTTCGTAACCCTTTTATGTCAAATGATTATAGGCTTAAGGTCAAGCAAAACATGCAAAGAAATTATAGTTAAATATAAAAATATGCTCATTAGGTTTCTAAACCATCAAACATACCTATGCACACAGTAGTCAACTAACCTTGTTTATATTTTTAGCTACATGACGTATCTGGCATTTGTAAGATGAATTCAAGATCACTTAATGTTTTATTTTGAATCTACTTAAAAACGAGTAAAGCTTATATTTTTATGGGACTCTTGAATTCAAATGAAGTGAAAATATAAATAAAAAACATATAGATGAATAATATATTGGATATAATGCACCAATCTATAAAACAAACTAGGTTTTTATCGCCACATAAATTGATAGGACCCATGATTTATGCAACAATCGCATTATAGAGAATACAATATGTTGCATAGATCTTTTGTTCGTCACAATCTGAGCAAGAGTAAGAAGAAGAACAATTTCAAGAGAAATCCATCTCATAAAATTTACCTAAGCAACTAAATTTTCAAGCTTGTTATTATTGAAAATACAGTTCGTAATAGCCTTTGATAGCTTAGAAATACTTTCAACATTTTTTTTTTCTAAGTTGTCACCTATAGCTCATGTAGATTGATATCTAGATCTACATTTTGGTGTTAGAAGTCCTTTTCAACCAACTTTAAGACCTTTAGTAAGTAATCACAATCCCAACTAGAGTCACATGTTCGATCTCGTAATTATGTAGGAATTTTTTCAAGATTATTATCATCCATTTTTATTTGTGGAATATATCCATTCTCAAATTAAATTTTTCGGTCCATATTTCTTTTGACGTATTTTATCAATACCTTATGTACTTGCATTTCACAATGTTTTAATGAATGAAATTTAGTTTTTCACTAAAAGAAAAAAAAATAGTAATCAGATTTGTTTGTCTCATTTTAAACTTAGATTGATTTTTTTATCAAAAATTTTTATGGTTGTACTAAAATTTGGAAATTTAGATTTCGAATTGGTGTTTTCTATTCTCTAATCAAGTTTTATAATCAACGTTCTAAATTAGAATTTTTTTCCTAAAATGTTGTATGGCTAGAAAAATTAATTTAATTTTCCTAACAATTAATTTAATAACGAAAGAGTTAGTTAATTTTAGATATATACACCTAGTCAAAGATTTGATATAGGATTAGTATAAGCCCCTAAGATCACCTTTAAGGCAACCATACTCGGATTTAGGGTCTTCGGGAAAACTTATCTAATTAAACTTGAACTTTATAGCTAGGTTATGAAAGTTAGTTAAGGTGACATAATAAAGTTACATTTTAAAAATAATATCATAAAAACCTAATTTTAGTCTTAGAAATACAATTATCCAATATAACGTAAGACTCATTAGAACCTTTAAAACCGAACCTAAAACATAACGAGGGCTTAGAAATAATTTATTTAAGTAATAAAAGGAGATAATACAGTATAATATAATATATGAATATATGCGTATTTTTAGGAATATAGTCGATATATATAATAAATATACTCATAAATTAACCTAAAATTAAATAATTATATATAAAATAAGCAATAAATTCACAAAAATAAATAGAAAATATATCTTAAAAATAGGGGACATGCTAGAAACATGATTATATGTATATAATTATTGATTACGTATATGATATATAAAGGATATATACTCGTATATAAACAAAAATCATTAAACATTAATATATTAAATATAAATTATCAATATTCATCAAAATGGCCCTTAAACTCATCCAAAACTAAGTTGGAATCCTAACAACAGCTTAGATGGATGACTCAAAAGCCAAATTCATTAAGGGTTGCCACCTCCTACTATTTTCTTCCCAATAAAAATAATTAAATAATTACTTAGTTATAAGAAAAAAATTCTTGCCAACCTCAACTAATATATATAAGACCTCAAGACCTTCATTTACACATTTTAGAAACATAGAATGCTCCAAGAAAAATAAAAGGAAATTAGAAGAAAATAAGAAAAACATAAGAAAATTAGGGGAGAAAGCTACACCCATAGCATTCCCAACCCAAACCACCACCTGACAACAAACCCATCGCCCTGCTTTATCGACGGACCTACACTACCGTCCAATCGCTAGAGCTACAACGAGCATAAAGTTTGAAAATCTACCATGTTTTTCATGAAATTTCTAAAATTATCAAATCATTTCAAAAAATTATGAAAAAAATTCATTCCTAATTTATTTTAAATTTAATTTAATTTGTAATTTTATTTTTCAAAATTATGAATATTTTAATACTTGCTTGATAAAAGTTCTATTCACTCGAATTTTGAATTTTAAAATAAATATAGATAATGATGTTGTTTCAAGCTCAAAAATTTTCTATAGAATACATATTACATCTAGTTTATTGCTATGTATCTCGAGTTTAATTATACATATATTTAGTATTTGTTGCATTTTTAGGCCCTAAAAATGGAATAATTTGTAAAAGAAATTGATTTTAGGGGGAAAATTAATAAATCAGGAGCCAATTAATTTTAGATGTTTGAAATGATGTTAGGATAGGTTGGAACTAATTTGGTGTAAAAATCATATTATTTGCTTAATTAATTGTGATTTAAGGGTAAATTTGTAATTTTACATATATACGTAATAAACCCAATTGCATGAAATAAGTTGTTAGTTGAATTTTATATATTTTTTTGAATCCATAGAAATTTTTATGGAAGTATTTGGTAATCCTAGCTATTTATTATAAACTTTCCTAGTTAAATAACCTAAATTAGGAACTATGACATGTATTTAGTAATAATATGTTAAAATATGTTAATTTTTTATTAAATTACAATTAAAACAAACCATCAAGTAGGTGCACTTATTATTTTGTTAAATATTTTTCAATATTATTTGGCTTAGGTTATGAATATATATATATACTAACCTTATTAAAATTGAATATCTTTGGATAATAGCCTATATAGTAAAATATGATACTTAAAGTATATAAGTACGTGTGCGTGTGTATAAGTATGTGTGTGTATGTGTAATGCACTGTCTTCTAGGTGTCTACTTAATAATATTTCTCAAACTCTTGATACCTAAAGGCAATTTGTTACTGCTACCTTGGAGTTAAGGATAAGACAAAACCTATACTTAACCTAATGCTTTGTTCTATTAACAATTACATCCGAGTCATTTCTCATTTAATGTGACAAACATAAGTTTTCACATTAGTGAGCCATAATTTGAGTATCACCATTATACACTTCTTATATAACATAGCAACTCTTTTACAAATACACTAAACGTTTGGTATAGTAACTCCTACTGCTTTCCTGAAAAGCTTTCTTCATATACTCAAGCCATAACCTGTGATCAACAAATTCTCTTAAGAGTCCATCTTCAACAAGAGTATTAAAGTCTCCTTTCCACTCTAATACCTTCTTCTATCTATTCATCTGTAACTTGAGAATAAGAGAAATTTACCCCCTTAACTACTACGAGCTAAGTGAGAGTGGACAAACATACAACAATAAGCATAATAAAATAAGTACATCATTCAAATACTTAGTCCAATTACATTATCTTATGGTTTCCCAACCAAGTAATGCAAATGCAACAAGAGTGTGCCATACTCATGTACGTGACATACATCAGAACCAATATCCTAGCCCAACCTAACAACTCATCCAGTTCAGTCAACTCAAACCAAGCATCTAAATAATATATCTAGGAACCTAGTAAATATTTCAATTTAGCAAAAACTACATAGAGTGGTTGGAAAATCTAACATATAACTGGCCTAATAGATGCAATGCAATCTCTATATGCTCAAAAACCCAACTTCTACAAATCAAGTATTTCACTTGATAAAACCAGCTTTTCATATGGAAACCAACTTAGCAACATCTTAGTTTTTAGAAAACTTAACCCATAGGTCTTTTTCATTCCATGCCGTGAATAAATTAAATCACATGCTTAGCAAAACTTAGCAAATCCAAGTAGACATATTCATCACTTGTTACCCAGCCTTTACTTTATAGTTTTGTCAGCTCTAAGATCACGGTATCGAGTTCACTTAGGTGAACACCTTAGAAGATAAAGTAAATCCCTAAATTCTTTTCCAACGTAACATAGATCCTAGCAAATGTTACGTATGCATTTATTGGCATCAACATAACAACTAAGTTTAATATCATGTCACTATTCAATGAGCAACAATTATAATAGGTATCTCTAAATGGTACATTGAACAATACATTAACTTACAATCAATGTTCAACCAAGCCAAAACATCATAGAGAATTCAAAGTTAGGAGTAAATATAAGTCTACTCAAGCGCATACAAATATCTACTTACCTAACTAGCGACACATTCCCAATCTTACTCATTAACATAAACTTTCTCTTCCATGAATTCATCTAGCAAGAGTAAGTACTTCTAAGGTCAATTACAAGTCATGAGTATGTATGTATATATATATATACACACACACATACATATACTAATTAAATACTCTATTGTTGGTAATTAGTTTGTTATAAATTGGTTCCGATTCAATATTTAAGTTTGAGTCTGAGTTAGCTTCTGAAATAGCTTCTTATTGCACTATACTCTTTTACAAATAATAACTTCTTGACAAATCAATGATTTTTATAAGTTACCTAAAATTACCAAATCCTCTAAGTCAGGTTCTGAGTGATTTTATAGTAATTTTCTCTAGTAAAAAATCCTCTGATTTACTATCTAAGCTACATAAGGGTCATTCATAATATCAGTTTTATCCTCTAACACAGCTTCTAAGTCTCTTCAATTTAAGGCCCTTACTAAATTATCCTCTAAGTTACTCTCTGACTCTATTACCTATAGGATTTTTAATAAAATTATCCTCTAACCAACCTTCTGTTTCCATTGCTTTTACATTTTACTCATCATTTTTGCTTCAGACCTACCATCTAACTATCAATCTAATGAGAATTTCATCACTAAAATCCTCTAAATCATCATCTACCTTTAATAAATGCCTTATAAGTATCTAATTTACCAACTTCCTTTCAAGTTATAATTGTGGAATCAATTTAAAACTACAATTAATACTTCAAACAACCTTCCTTAGCTTCATTACTTCTCAACTCCTTATTTATTACATTACAATTCATCAATTGTTTCAAGTTCACTAAATTAGTCAAATACTAACTTCACTAATTAAGGCCAATTCACCATTTTTCATAACTTCTCACTTTATCAATCACTCCAAAATGATACAAACACTTCATTAACTAATCTAACTTAAGATCCAAGTAAGATTATTAAGAAAATAAGTTGTTTTTCCACTAAAACACAATTTAATACCTAATTTAAGGCACAAAAATCACAAAACAAAATTTAGGAAATAGTTTTGTAAGAAATTTATTCATAGAAATTCAATATTAATATAGATTAGTTTATAAAGAAATTTCAAAGGTGAAACTACATTATTAGCCCTATTTATTTCAATATCGAAAATTGTCCAATTTCTCTAATTTCTTAAAGAAGTATACGATAACTACCAAATTCATACAAAATGATATTTTTCCTAAATTCTATATATGAAAATATGCAGGAATAATCTTTTTTTTTTCATAATTTTCTGTGTACTTTTTATATTTTTACAAAATCAGACAAGAAATTAACCTTAACAAAAAAAATAGGGCTTCGGCTACTAATGGTGGCTACCACCTTATTGGCACAACTAGGCGTGGGCCACTCCTTGTGGTGGTAGGGTCGATTCATGCCCAACAACTCCTTGTTCTCGTAAACTACTGAACTACCCAAGTTGCACATTGATTTTGCTATTTTTCCCTAAATTTCCTTCTTTGACCCTTTTAACCTACTCTAATTTTTTCTAGATCCTGATTTGTATGTATGATTTTCTAAAGAACTACACTTAAGATTGCATGATTTTTAAATCTAATTTCTAAACACTTGTGCTATAATGCTCCACATGGCCAATTGATCTACATCCAGCTGTCCTATTTGTTTTAAACATTTTTTATTAATTTTTATGATTTTCTTTACTCATTTTAGCTTAACATATAAGTAATTAGGTAGTTTATTTAATTATGGGTATTTATTTACATATAATATTTACACGTAGGGTATATACATATATTCTATATATTATTTTGTATCATTTAATATTTTTATTATATATATAATTTATCTCTAAGGTTTTGTAATTATCTAGAACTCTAACTTCAAGTTTCCGATAATTACCAATTATACCTAATAAAAATATGTTTTATTGAAATTAAATATTATAAATACTTTTATTTTAAGAAATTGATATTACCAAGGCTAGTTGTTTAACTTTTATGAACTTCTATTAAGATTTAGCTCAATTCAGATAAAATTATCCGAAGGCCCTAAATTGCATCGATATCAAATAGTTTAGGTACGGCCATTTAACTTACCTATTTCTTAAGTTTCTCTTAACTACTTTTCCTTATTATTTTCCTTTGCTATACTTCCTATGTCAAGTAGTCCGCTGCGATAAGTCTTGGGTAGTAGGTCAAAGGTTGGTCTCATAGTATGTCTATATATACTGTAGAAGTTTATATATATATATATATATATATATGTAATATGTATGCACATTCCAAAAAAGATAAGACACTAGTATAATAAAATAGTGATAATAAGCCTATAAGATACTTGAAGTACATATATATAATGTGTCTATATATGTATATATAAGAAATTCTATTAAATGACTATATAAATAGTATTTCGATTCAATTATATAATAATATAAGGAACTAGGTAAAACCCTTACATTTTCATAAATTTTATGAAAACTAAATCTAAACTTTAAAAATATATAGGATTTTCAAGTGAGTAGAACACTAATGTTCTAGACCTATTAGAGTAAGCTTCGGTATAGGTAAGTGGGATTATGGAGACTATAGTATATGCTCGCTTGCGGTTGTAAGTAGTTATTTGTGTGCATACTATGCCTATGCTTGGTTACTAAAATCTTGATTGGTAGTTAAGCTATATGATTTACTGTATTGATTGACCTTATTTCATATGTTATTAATTGATTGATCTCCCTTGACTAGACTAATTGAAATTGGAACTAAAACTATAAATTTTGATGCCTTTGATGAGGTTGCAATGATTTAGCCTTTTCCTACCCTTAGTTGAACTAAGTAACAAGAGAGGAGATTGCAGTAAAGTTAGGGGTATTAGGTTCAAAGGTAGTCATAGGCGAAGTAAAAGCCTCTATTGCACAAGCTTGGAATTAGCCATGGGAAGTCCTCATAGCCTTTATGATTGGCATTATTGCCATCATATTGCAACTCCTCAACCTAGGTTTGAGTGGGTAAAATTTCTCTCACCTCTCAATAGAATAATAATGTCATGTGAATGACACATTGCTTGTTCATTCATTGCACGTAATAATTGCTTAATAACTTAGTTGTACTACTCGACTTGTATATGCCTTTTTCCTCTTACTCCTTATTGAGTTATGGTTTACTTACTCTCCTATAGATTTGCTTATAAGATCTGAGTAATCATGTTGCAAGACAATCACCTCCAGTTGTGCAAAGAGAATGTATTTAGGCCTAAGGTAGAACTATTAAGAACTATGTTTTAGAGCTTTTGGTTTCTGTAGGATTAACTAGGTTATCTGGGTGATCTTGTTAGGTTCCTTCTTTTGAGTCGTATCACATACTTATATACTCTTATAAATACTCTATACTCAATCTTATTGTAAATATAAGTTTGTTATGAATATAAATGCTAGTATATTTATGGAATTGTAAACATTTCAAAGAGGTTTATCATATGAACCTTGTGTACATCAAGGTTATGCTAGCAACTAAGTAGACAGTTTCTAGCATAAAATTGATATACACAGCAGACTATTACAACTTGACAACATTCAGGGTGTTACAATTGGTTTGAACTTATTTGTAAGAGTTCTTATTTCATGTTTAATCTAGATCTTAATCATACTGATTTTGGGTTTTGATAATCATATTTGTAATTAAGAAATTGTGACTAGGTTTAGTAATCTAATATAAAATTTGACATAGCCAAGAGGCAATGCTCCTCTCTTTACTCGCAGCAAGTGGTCTTTCACTGATGTAAGTTGTGAGAGAGGATTTAACATCCTATTTATAGAGTTTATTATGGATTTAGAATTTGTTCCATCTTCTAATTGGTATTTAATATCACGCATGCCATTAGATCATTTCATAATAATATTATCACATAAATTGAAATTCCAAATAAAATTTAAATTAGATTTTCTAAATTAACATAATGTGTAAACAAATTAAATGTGCTCCATAATAGTATCTTCATATGCACATTCTACAACTATTTCTTCAAGTTTAATTCTTCAAACCTTTTTGTAAGTTAGGACTAGCAATTTGGGATCCAAACATTATGGACTCGAACACGACACAACACAATTTAAATAGGTTAGTGTATAGAAAATTTTGACATAAGAAATAAACAAGTCAGACTCATTTAAATGCAATTAAATTTGTATCTAGGTACGAATTACGCTTTTAGACTTAGACATGAAACACTAGACACATTATATATTCTTTTATAGTTGTGTTTTATTACACAAATCATTTCTTTCTAAGTTAGATATGTCAGTTAAATATATGAGATATTTTTAGCTATATATTCTTCTTGCTACATTTTTACTTAAATCAGCAAAAAAATTACGAACTCATGCATATTCTTTTGCTGTCTTCCTTAAAAATCCTATAGATAATGTGATAAATTTCAAAATTAACACCAATAGTAATACTAATATTCATTTAAGAATGATTCTACATAATTTAATGAAGTTATATAACTTAAATTTAGTAATGTTATATACTCTTATTCCTACATTGTAATTTAAATGGGTAAAAAATTACAAACCTATGTGTCAATCCTTTCACTATCTCCCTTAAAAATTTAAGAAATAATATGATAATTTGGAAATTAATACTAATAATAATATTATATCCATTTAATCCATGATTTTACTTAATTTAGTGATGTTATATAACTTAAATTTTTGGATTTTCTATATTTGATAAGATTTTATTTTACTAAAAACTTTTATTTATATTGTAATTTTTTATTAAGTATGAAGATATTATATCATTTGTCTTTGTAAAATTTATGTATTCTTATAATTTTTTTCCCTTTGTATCTATAAATATTTTATAGATTTATTATAACTTTTTAATCTATAAATGATATCAAACTTAAGATAAATGAGATATGAAATAGTAGCATGATTTATCAGCCCTGATATAAATAGGTCTAACCTAGACACAAGACAAGTTAGGTCACGGGTTTAAGTTCTCATACATAATTAATAAACAAAACGAGTCACCAGTTTAGATTTTCCGGACATAGAAACAAAACTCGATACGATAACACAAATCAACATCCCTACCGTAAGTTTATAGAACTAATTTGATACATTGATGCATAAGTGATGAAGTTAAGGTTTGGAGAGTGTTTGGAACATGTTACAGAGAATGTCGATGAAGTTTGCTAAATCAAAAATAAGATTTGGGTCATATATGTATGGGCTAAAACAAATAAGCTAGAGGCCATTCACTTTATTTTAGCTTAAGTCCATATGATAAATATCGGTGCAATAAAATTGTAACTATAGAAGAATGTAGAAGCTAATATGGCTAGTAGTCACATGCCATGGGAATATTCTAACGGTTATTTGTTATGGAAGACTATTATTTATTGTATGCATTCTATAGATGAAATTATAGAGAAAAAAAAATACTTTTCCTCTAAGCTTGTATCTGAGCTTTTCTACTATATTCGGTAAAGAATTATTGCAACACTTCATTTTGTAATTGCTACTTGCATCATACATCCTCCTTCCACTTCTACAAAATGTGCAAAGTTTTCAAACACATGATTTGTGCTTTTTATAGGTACTATGAGCATGTATTTGTTATTCATCTATCTAAAAGAAAACTATCTAATATAATGCATTTTAAGACTTAAAACTGTCCTAAGAGCTAAAAATATTTCTAATTCGCATACGTTGATTTAATATGGGTTAGTTTCCTTACTAAAGTGGAGAACTTATTAATTATAATAATGAAAACGATTAAAGTAGACAGAATTTATTGAATTAATGGTACTAATCTTCAAGATTATAAGATAAGAGATATATTTTTAATTTAAAGAACACTCAAAGGAATTAATTGCTAAAATATTAATTTCTAAAAGATGTAACATCAGAACCAATCCTTTTCACTTTATTACAAAAGAAGTACTCTTGGTTTTTCATACGTTATTTAAGTGCCCTATTTATGTAAAAAATTCAATCATGTTCTTCATATTTTAAATTAATATTTGATTCCTTTATATATGTGTTATTGTAGCAATTAAGTTCCTAATTGGTACTTCTCATGTGATATTTGTTGATCGTGGTTAGACCAACTAAGATATGCTAACTCACATAAAGCCCGATGAGAGTAGGCTTAAGCTTTACCTCTTACCCCTCGATACCAGCAAAAATCCCTTGTGGGCGTAACTACAGAGCCCTTCGATACTTAGGTTAGCAAGGAAGATCGAGAAAAGGGGAGACAAGCACTAAGGACCTAGTGGATTATGATAACCTAGTGTATGTGTAGTGTGTCAAACTTCTATTCTAGAGAGAAAGGGAAAAGAAAAGTCCATAGATAGTAAGAAGTGTCCCTCCTTACTTTTTAGCACTTAGCTCCTTTTATGTAGGTTACATGGACACATGGCGATCAAGGATTCGCTCGTACTGGCTGCTGGTAGACAATGCACTCCATGGTAGAGACTAAATTTCACTATAGGTAGCATGATAAGGATCGATCCAGAACAGCAAGATGATAAGGATCGATCCAGAACAGCAACGGGTCGGATAAATGGGAATGGTAAGTATTCAAGATTCCAAAAGAAAAATGGGCATGAAGAACAGGAAGGTTTTTTATGGTGAATGTGAATGGATATAACTCACCAAGGCGCAAATACAATCAAGGGTTTGAGCTCAAAATAGAGTTCAATACAACTTATGAACACTAAATGTCGCTCGAGATTTAAATGAGGGTTAGATATAACTTACTAACCGGTTCAAATGAAGCGGTTCACCATAATCCTAAGAATAAGATTAATAAGAACATAGGAGAGATTGAAGAGAGTAATTGACACTCAATAATCTGGAAAGTACAATCTCTACTAGCTCAAGTACAGCCTTGCTCGAAAGAGGAAAGTTTCACTCTTCTGTATGTAGGGGAATATTCTTCATTATCTATATATCTCTTATATATATCTTCTCTTTTAGTACAAATGTTGCTATTTATAGTAAGTCCTAAACCCTAGTGTAAAAACTATAAATAATGTACAAGGCCTTAAACCTTAAAGAATCGGGCCCATAAATAAAATAAGGGAAAACATATATAAGAATACAAAACTGTGCATTTTACAGAAGTCGGCATGCAATCACTCAACATGTCCTAAGAGTAATAGTTTCTAAACCGGACAAGGTAGGCAATTTGATGTATGAGTTTGAAAAGGAGTCCCTAAACTCTCATGTGGCTTAGTCGAGACCTAGAGAGGTCGGCCCACAATTTTCGAGTCCTAGATTCAGTTGGCACGAGTCTCTTAATGCTTTGCCAAGTGATTCTTTGATCTCGCATCCTCGGTCTTATAGTATCTCGGCACCTCAGTTAACGATAGACTTAGTGTTGAGTGTTTCCTTTTCTTCCCTTTAGTCTTCTGTAATCAACTTGACATCGGCAAGCATTAATAGGCCTTGGCTTTGGACAGGTTTACCTTAGCTTAGATATGGTTAGAGGCTAATTCCCATCATAACATGACAGATGTGCCGATTGTACTACGGATGTCAGATGCTTATCAATGAGCTGCAATGGAATGTAGTCACTAAAGATAAAAGCTAGGCTAGGATGCTAAGGAAGAGATCGGTTGATGTTTGATTAAGGGTGAATTAAACTTTCAGTCATTGATAGATGATCATTGCATGTCAACTTGACATTCAGGGATGACCTACTTAGATGGATACTATTTAGCTTGTCAAGCGAGTCATGTTGTAGAAGATGAGCTCATCAATAGCTCGCCTGTTTCTTGAGCGTGCACACGGTCTCAAGAAGAGGTCGTAAGATGACTGACTAGCTTACAACTTGTACACATGATTGTCTTTTCTCGTTGAGCCTTGGTCTAGGAAAAAATCGATTATCAATACTTATCCCCCCAGTCTCCTTAGCATTTAAAGCATAAGGAGAGTAACCCATGTAAGGCAAACAGGCTAAGGCCAAGCTATCCATTCTTTCGATTAGGGGACTAGTTGGTGTGCTTAGGAGCTTAGTTATCGAAGAAAATTAGATGGAAACGGTCCACAATCGAATAACAGTAGCCAATGTGAAGCTGCTTAGAGGATGTGACTCACCAACGAACACAATATGACTTGACACCTCACTTGATATGATGCACAAGTTGATGTTAAGGCTCACCCATCATTAATCCTGAGCTACTCAATAAGATTAGATAAAAGTGTAAGGGGTATGGACTTAGAGAGGGTTGTCTCATAAGAACAGAGTATTCAGTATTAAGATGTAAGTCATCTCCAGCTTACAAGAGAAAAAGACTATTTCTAGTAAGTCCTTAGGGCAGCATTACAAATAAAGAAATTACAAGAAAGTAGTTACAAAAAGGAGATTCCTAGTACATACAAAAAGGGTAAAAAGAACAATAAACCAAAAATGGAAAAGCAATTAAATGTCAAATGAGGTAGACAGTTGGCAGTGCAGCATTAGACCCATACGAATATTCTCTAAGCACATTGGGCAGGAAAGGTCAAAATGTTATGGCATTAAAGGGGCCGGGATGAGAGAGATTGTGGTATGTCGAGAGAAAACTACTCAGCCATTTAAATAAGTCTCTTATCACTCAACAAGTGATTCTTGATAGCAATTGGTTGGAGTACTTGGCACAGGGTCCTTAGCAAGGGAATGATCGGCATCATCATTACCGAGTGTACAAATCAATGTATGACAATGTGGGGAGCTCAGGGAGTTCAACTACCTTTCTTCGATGTACAATTTCTTATCATTAGCAAGTTGCCAAGAGAGAATTCTTCAAGAGAGGAATTGGAGGCCTTGAAGGCACGCGTGAGTAATGGGACCGCTGACCTGCAGTGCATCAGTTTCTTGGGGTTTTTGAAGATTTACCTTCAAATTTTGGCTTTCGCCATCACCGAGCATATATGGAGTTAAGTAGGCAACATTGAATGTAGTGGATACGCCAAAACCTTCAGGTAGCTCAATATAGTAGGCATTATCGTTAAGGCACCTTAAGATCTTATAGGGTCCATCTGCTCTGGGTGATAGTTTGTTCATTCTCTTGCTAAGGAAGCGTTCTTTGCTAAGATGGATCCAGACAATGTCCCTAGAGGCATAAATGATTCGTTTCCTTTCGCGGCTTCCCATTTCCCTTTCTTAAGCTACAGCTTTGGTCAATTGCTTCGCAATTCTTTGGTGTAACTTGTAAAACTCCTCGGTACGCTATAGGCCAGATTAACTCTCCCCTCGTGTAGATGAATTTTTAATTAAGTCTAAGGGTAAGTTCAGGTTAAGTCCATAAACAACCTTGAATGGTGATGTTCCAGTGGAGCTATAAATTGAGCGATTGTTAGCAAATTCAATGATGGATAGGCATAAATCCCAGTCATAAGAGTTCTTTCCAATAGTGGCGCACAGGAGACTACCGACAATTATATTAACTACTTCAATTTAACCGCCTATCTAAGTGTGGTAAGAGGTACTAAATAGGAGCTTAGTGCTGAGTTTCCTCCATAGGGTTTTCCAAAAGAAGCTCGTGAATTTTGAATCACGGTCAGGTACAATACTTCTTAACACTCCATATAGTCGTACAGTTTTCTGTAAAAAGAGTTTAACGATGAATAAAGCATCATTAGTCCTGTGGCAGGAAATGAAGTAGCCTATCTTGCTAAACCAATTGACCACTACCATGATCGAATCATATCTTCTCGGCACGTGGGGAAGGCCAAGCATGAAATCCATGCTTATATTGATCTATGGCCACTCAAGAATTGGTAGGGCCATATATTCTCCATAGGTCTCTCTCTTTCCTTTAGCATGCTTACACACCTTGCACCCCTCAAGTATTCAATGCACATCCCTCATCATCCTAGGCTAGTAAAAATGCTCCTGCAATATTTTAATCGATCTCTTTTCCCCAAAATGGCTAAGCAAACTGCCAGCATGAACTTCTCAAACTAATAGCTCCCTTGCAAAACTACTCGGTACACACATCTGCGTACCCTTCATCAAGAACCCCTCACTCAAGTAGAATCCATCTACAACTCCTTTATCACTACACTTAGCTACTAAAGGCTCAAAATGTAGCTTATGCTCATATTAATTAGGTAGAGTGCCAAATCCAAGCACTTTAGCTTGCAATGTTGTGATAAGGGTATGACGATGAGAAAGTGCATCAGCCACTACATTAGTGTTTCCCTTCTCATACTTGATGACATAGCAAAAGGTCTCTAAGAACTCAACCCACTTGGCATAACACCAAGAAAACTTCTTCTGCCCATAAAAATGCTTGAGAGATTCATGATTAGAATAGATGATGAATTCTCTCACCAACAAGTAATGCTGCCAGTTCTGGAGTGTACGAACAAGGGCATAGAACTCTTTGTCATAGGCTAAGTAATTCAGGGTAGTACCTCAAAGTTTTTCGTTGAAGTAGGCAATAGGTTGGCGCTCTTGCATAAGTATAGCACCAATGGCAACACCAAACGCATCACATTTAACCTCGAAAACCTTCTCAAAATCTAGTAAGGCAAGTACTGGAGTAGACGTCAGCTTACACTTCACATCTTCAAAGCTCCTCTAAGCCTTTTCTATCCATTTAAACTTAATGTTCTTCTTAGTAAATTCAGTCAACGGTAACGTTATGGAGCTGAAGTTTCAAATAAATCTTCTATAGAAAGAGGCTAAGCCATGGAAGCTCCTGACTTCGGCAGCACTTGTCGGTGTAGGCCAATCATTAATAGCCTTGACCTTTTCCTCATCAATATGAACTCCACTCCCTGAAACAACATATCTAAGGAATACAACCTCTCTCTAATAGAACGCGCATTTGTTCAAGTTGCTAAATAATTTCTCGATATAGAGTATGTCAAACACCAATCTCAAATGTTCGATATGAACAAGAAGGTCAGCATTGTAAACCAGAATATCATCAAAATAAATGACAACACATTTGCTTATCAATGTTTTGAGTACATGATTTATGAGCGTCATGAATGTACTCGACACATTAGTTAAACCAAACAGTATAAATATCCACTCAAATAGACCATCCCAATTCTTAAAGGTTGCTTTCCATTAATTTCCTGATCTCATTCGTATTTGATGATAACCACTCTTTAGATCTATTTTCAAAAAGATACATGCACCATGCAACTCATCGAGCATGTCATCTAACCGTAAGATCAGGTATCGGTACTTAACAGTAATCTTGTTGATGGTACGGTTGACAATGCACATCCTCCATGATCTATCTTTCTTTGGTACTAGCATGGCTAGGATGACACATAGGCTCATGCTCTCACGGACATATCTACGATCCACCAACTCATCAACTTACTTTTTCAGCTCGGCTGCCTATTTAAGATTGAGTCTATAGGCAGGTCAATTTAGTAGGGCTACTCCAAGTTAAAGATCGATGCAATGCTCAATTCCTCGCAAGGGAGGTAATCCTTTTAAGATCTCAAATGGAAATAGGTCAGCAAAGTCCTGAAGTAGTTGCAACACTTCGGTAGGTAAGTTCTCAGCCTCTCTAACCTCTAGGAGTCTCCTAACCAAAAGGAGTACATAGCACTTGGGTTTGACCTCTCGTATAAACTGAATTCGGGAAATCACTAAGGACTTCCACTATAGAGATCTCACTACCTTTTCCTAGGCTTCTTGAACTTCCCTAGGACTCATCGGCGTCAATATAACTTTCCTCCCATCCTTTTGAAACATGTAGGTATTTCTATACCCATCATATAACACCCTTAAGTCAAATAGCTACGGTCGGTCAAATAATATATAGGATGCACACATAGGTAGGACGTCATACAGCACCTCGTCCTTATATCTATCACCAATAGTAATCGACACTCTGACTTCCTTGGAAATGTGTAATCCTCTTCTCTCATTCAACCAGTGAATCTTGTACAGCTTGGGGTATGGAAGAGTTGGTAATTTCATGGCCTTAACTACCCCTTGTGTGATAATGTTGGTACAACTCCCTCCGTCAATGATCACAACGCATAGCTTGCCATTTACCCGGCAATTTTTATGAAAAAGGTTCTCTCTCTGCTCGTTCTCATTAGCCACTAAAGTAAAGGATTGCCGAACAACAAAGGAATATTCGGTACCACCCTCAGGAGGTATCTTAGCTCCCATATCTTCCTCAAATTCTTCTAGCATCTAATCAATTGCCACTTCTTCTTCTCCTTCACTCACACTTTTTACTTCAAATTTGGGCTTATCCCCCTTGTTGGTCATGACTCGGCGGTTTGAACAATGACTAGCCACGTGTCCATAGCCAAGACACTTAAAACATTTGATTTCTCAGGATTCCCGTCCTGACCTCTGACCCTAGTTTCTTCAAATCTCAGGTTTCTCAGTCTTGCTCTTACCTCAGCCCTCGTCCAGTTGGTTCGACATGTGACCTTGGTGTTCAACATCCGATCTGTTTGATGCCCTGTCACTCCCTGCTAGACTCAACAGGCCATTCTTACTAGGCATCATGGTTCTACTACTCGGCATTCGGCTAGCCTTGTTCTGCCGTTGCCTTTCAACTCTCTGGGCTATACAGATGGTTTCATTTAAAGTTGTAAGGCTCTGCAATTCTGCAATGTGACCAATCTTGGCTCAGAGTTCCAAGATGAACCATGCTATAGTTCAAGTCTTAAGCTCAATGACATCACATCGTATCATGAGCAATTAAAACTCTCAGACATAGTCATCTACGGATCTATTACCTTGCCTTAAGTCTTGGAGTCGTCAGAAGGTTTCTTGCTCGTAGTGTTCGGGAATAAACTTACTTCTCATAACTCTCTTCATCTCATTCCATGTTCGAACTTTGTGTCGGGCCCTCAGACGAACATCTGTAGCTTCTTCCACCACATTGCCACATACCTAGAAAATTCGAATGCAGCCACCCTAATGCGGACAGCATCTTCATTATCATAGAAGTTGAATATCTTTTTTATCTTCAGCCTATCTCTAGTTTCTCAACCCTGCTTAGTTACTCTTTCGTACAGTCCAGCCTCTAATACCCTATTTACTAAGATAGCTAAGTTGGCCACAATAGCAGTAAGATTTTGTATCTGCCCATCAGTAATACGTGGTGTTTGTTAGCTAACTCGACTACGACCATGAGCATCACTCTTGACATCATGAATCTCTCCCTGTACACTAAGGTTTGACATTCTTAATATAAGCTTCAACAAGGACACTTCACGCAAATGCTTCCTACATACAAATATCTCAAACAACAAATACAGCAGACTAACACTACATAGCTCTCGGTCTCAACCTCAAGCTTTGATACTAGGAATATATGGTGTGCCTAAGAGCTTAGTTATCACTAGGACTTATTGAGGCAAAATTGAACAAAAATGGGTCCTTCAAGATATCAAAGAAAATTAGAGGGAAACGGTCCACAATCGAACAAGAGTAGCTAACGTAAAGCTACTCGAAGGATGTAACTCACCAACAAACACACCACAACTTGACACCTCACTTAATATGACGCATAAGTTGATGTCAAGATCTACTCGCCATTAATCCTGAGCTACTCGATACGATTAGATAAGAATGTAAGGGGTATGGACTTGGAGAGTGTTATCTCACAAGAATAGAGTATTTAGTATTAAGATGTAAGTTATCTCTAGCTTACAAGAGAAAAAGACTATTTATAATAAGTCCTTAGGGCACCATTACAAATAAAGAAATTACAAGAAAGTAGTTACAAAAAGGGGATTCCTAGTACATACGAAAAGGGTAAAAAGGACAACAAACCAAAAATGGAAAAGCAGTTAAATGTTAGATGAGGTGGACAGCTGGCAGTGCAACATTGGAGTCGTACGGATATTCTTTGAGCACAGCAGGTGGGAAGGGTCAAAATGTTACGGCACTAAAGGGGCCAGGATGAGAGAGATCATGGTATGCCTAGAGAAAACTACTCGGCCTTTTAAGTGAGTCTCTCATCACTCAACAAGTGATTCTTCACAGCAGCTGGTCGGAGTACTCGGCATAGGGTCCTTGGTAAGGGAATGGTTAGCATTATCACTACTGAGTGTATAGATCAATGTATGACAATGTAGGGAGCTCAGGGAGTTCAACCACCTTTCTTCGATGTGCAGTTTCTTGTCATTAGCAGGTTACCGAGAGAGAATTCTTCGGAAGAGGGATTGGAGGCCTCAGAGGCCCATGCAAGTAATGGGACCACTAACCGGTAGTGTATCACCAATTCTGCTACATGGAGTCATTGTAGATAATTCCTCTCTTTGGGTTCATTTTTCTATACATCAGGTTATTCCATCATTGAGGTGATCAGTGGACTACTCGATGTGTCATGATGGTTGTCCTTAGAAAATGTAAAGCATATTGATGGCCTACAAAGAGCAGCTACGTATGTAAGGTGATCGGTTGTCATGCTACGTAATGGATCCATGTGTAGACATCAATCAAGGCCTTTGGCTAAGGGAGTAGGGTATGTAGAGAGCTGAGGTTTAACGTACATCCTTTTGTAGGTTCGTACTTTGGGAGTGGGAGAAACCATCCACTTTCTCCCTTTATTTATCTATATAATGAGGGGCTTAGGTCCTCATTTTTCACTTTTCTTTTTTCATTCAGAGGAGACTCTACCAAAATTTCTACTTGCGAGCTAACTACCTTTTTTTATGTGCTTCCATTCCTTGTAATCATCCATAATGGCTGGTCAAAGTACAACAAAAAATTAGAGTGAGTCTTCCTATCCTTCAACTTCAAGGGAGGTAGATGAAGGTTGTAAGGGTTTGTCTTGAGAAGGAGGTGATAGCCTTATTCTCCCTAAAATGACCATGGTGGCAAGGGAAGAAGAACAAGTGATACTGTCTTAGGAGGATAAGAGGGAATGCGTACAGTGATGCCCTCATGATGTGTACCCCTTACATGGAGAAGAGGAAAACATTAGGCTATTGTTGCGAACAACTAAAGCAAACAAGCATACATGTTATCGGGTTCCTTATATTATGAGTGAGGAGTAGTTGAGGATAGTTAGTCGAGCAGTAAGGATAAATAATGCCTAGGTGGCGAGTAAAGGTGCTTATAGGTAGGGCTGATTGTTCAGCATTTAAGTAAAGGCATTAAAGGTTGGTCTTCAGTACCCCTTTTCATAATTCCTTTTAGAGTTTTTTTAGTACTTTAAGTTGTGCCAGGAAATCTTAATTCAAACGTGTAGATTCAGTTGCTTGCATTTGAGGAGCTATGCATCTGGGAGTTGTGATGACCAACTACACAACTATTTAAGCACTTCTTCCATGTGAAGAAGGTGGTTGATGGATGGGTATATGTTCCCACTCGAGGCAAAGAGCTAAATATTTTCGATAAGCTATTGAATAAGGTTGAAGGATGGAAGGAGTTCTTCTATTGTATTCACACTCCCAAACCACTAAATTTCCTAACTAAGTAGAGATAGCCTATTCATAAAAGGTAGTTAAAGTCTTCAGGAGATGAGGATGTAATGACGAATATCGAGCTATTGAATCTAGCAAGATAGAGAAAATTGAATCCATTATCAATATGCTAGGAATATAAGGATGGTGTACCATTGTTCATAATGGAGACAGGTATTGGCTATGTTTAGCCATAGAGGGCTACTTAGCTATCTACTACGTTGTGTTGCCTTTGTCATTGGAGTAAGGGGCATCAAGTTACTCATCCTCAACTTAGTAAGTACCTTATATTTTCTTTGTTCCTTTTTCCTAATAAATT
Organism: Lumnitzera racemosa; assembly: GCA_024138005.1. Taxonomy (NCBI): domain Eukaryota; kingdom Viridiplantae; phylum Streptophyta; class Magnoliopsida; order Myrtales; family Combretaceae; genus Lumnitzera; species Lumnitzera racemosa. The sequence continues at coordinate 40,761,457 of JAMXBC010000007.1, forward strand.
TGCTTGTTGCTTTATAGCTTCAGAATTGGCAATAGAGAGAGTGAGTGCAAAGTTATTTGCTATGCAAACAAGGTGGCTCAAGAGTGTATCAAAACATGAGAAGATGAAACTGATGGGAATCAGCCTTCAACCATATCCAAGTCAAGGCAAAACTATCTGAAGCTAAGGCTTATCAATGCTTACCAAGGCTGAGCTCATTACATAAGACTAAGGGGAAGAAAAGGAGACACTCAACACCAAGTCTGTCATTAACCAAGGTGCTGAGATACTACAAGGCCGTAGATGCTAGATCAAAGAACCACTCAGCATAGCACCGTGAGACTCATACAGACTGAATCTAGGACTCGGCATTTTTGGGCTGACCTCTCTAATGTCTCAGCTAAGCCACGTAAGAATTCAAGGACTCCTTCCCAAACCCGAACATCAAATTTCCAACCCCGTCAAGTTCAAAAACTACTACTCCTAAGACATGCTAAATGATTGCATGACGATTTCTATAAAACGCATAGTTTTGTATTTTATGTATGTTTTCCCTTATTTTATTTATGGGCCTGATTCTTTAGGGTTTAAGGCCTTCTACATTATTCACAATTTTGCCACTAGGGTTTAGCACTTGCTATAAATAACAACATTTGTACTAAAAGAGAAGACATATATAAGAGATATATAGATAGTAAAGAATATTCCCCTACATGTAGAAGAGTGAAATTTTCCTCTTTTGAGTAAGGTTGTACATGAGCTAGTAGAGCTTGCATTTGCCAAATTATTGAGTGTCAATTACTCTCTTTAATCTCTCCTATGTTCTTATCAATCTTGTTCTTAAGATTGTGGTGAACCCCTTCATTTGAACTAGTCAGTGAGTTATATCTAACCCTCATTTGAATCCCGAGCAACATTTAGTGTTCGTGAGTTATATCGAACTCTATTTCGAGCTAAAACCTTTGATTATATTTATGTCCTGGTGAGTTATATCCATATACATTCACCATAAAAAATCTTCTTATTCTTTGTACCCATTTTTCTTTTGGAATCCTAAATACCTACCCATTCCCATTCATCCAACCCACTGCTATTCTGGATTGTTCCTTATCATCTTACTATTCTGGATCAATCCTTATCACAAAACAACCTGCACTAAAAGGGGAGGCGGAGACCTCGCATCACCCCTCCAAAAAGTCGAGGAAGAAGAGTGGGAGGCAGCAAACACTTCCCAAGGTTATTCAACAAGGTGGTCATGATGTGCCAACAGGAGTACCATTTGGGACTTTAAAGATGGACAAGAGGGAATTTGGTGGGGGTTTGTTTAGGAAGTTCAAGTTGGGGCTGCAATTACTATATAGGGGCCCCTAACAGGAGGTATTCAGGTAAATATGGAGTGAACCCTTAAAGATGCTATTATGCATGCCATCGAAATTCTTGATGATGAGGACATTCAACCTCTGGTCTGTCATCACAGGCAAATGGTTCTTATGTAGCTTGTTGGTTAGAATGATGTAAAGGCTTCAATGGAGTTGCTAAGAAGGCATAATGAGGTAAGTAGCTCATATGTTTCTATCTAAGTGCCTAGTTTTAGTTTTATTATTAACTCTATGTTATACTCACAACTATATGACTTAGTGGACTTCATTCTTGTATATAACCAGTCATTCCTTCCATTAGAGGGAAATCAAGCTAGGGCCAAGGTTAAGAGGCTTTAAAAGGCGTTAAAAGAGGAGAAGAAGGTGTGTGATGACTTAGCCATCACATTTAGCAACCTAAAACACCAACATAGGGAGTTCCTCAGTTAATTGGGTAAGCTAAAGGATGACCTAAAGATAGTTGAGAAATTTGGTAAAAGTATTAAGGATAAGTTGATTACCAAACTTAAGGCAAGGGAGGAAGAGCTAGAGAAAGTAGAGGTTGAGTTTGCTAAGAGAGAGTCCAAGCTCTTAAAAGGTAAAGGGTTGTTAGTTGAGGTTAAACAAGATATCTTTATGGAAACCTTGGACAACCCCTTGATCGAGAAGGCCACCCTATAGCTAGATATATAATGGTGGAAGAGGTGTAGAAACAAGTTCAACAGAACATGTTTGATGCAAACTTATCCTTCTTACATTAGTGAGATGAACCCAAGGTTACTGTTGGAGGTGAGCCAGGTAGTAAGTCATATGGTGACTCATTAAGAGCTTCCAGTACTGGCTCGACTGTAGGCCTTGAGAAGGGGGGTAGTGACGAGCAGGGTGGGTAAGAGAAATAACAGCCAGCATAGTAAGTCGAGGATGCTTAGGGACATCTTTGAATTTTTCTTTTTTTCCTGTAGCTAATGTGGGTAATGTGTGCCCATTTTTTATTTCACTTTTTGTAATGTTTTTCTTGCAAGGGTCAAAGTACGAACCCCCCTTCATGTAATTGTGGTGGACTTCAATCAATGAAATCTCTTCATAATTGTGTCCAATATTCTTTCTATTTTCCTTTATTGCTGCTTCTCATGTTTTTACTATTGTCATGTGCTTGAACTCTACTCATTTTTTGTTTAAATCTTTTGTATCGAAGAAGATTTATTCTAAGCAGACCTATATACCCTGTCTCCTCATGAGATTAGCTGAATTCTTTATCCTCAAGTAGGTGTTCTATGTCTACTTGTTGACATTTCCTCGTAGGGTTACTCGTTTTCTTGTGTCGTTGCTTTGTGCTTATCCTTGATTTTTGTCTAAGTGTTTTACATTTGCGACAATGCTTTCTTGTAGGTTGACATACCCTATCTCCCCGAGCAAATTGTGATTCCATAAGTCATTATAAGGGCTTAGCATCATAGGGCAACGAGCTTACCAGAGTGGATCTTGTAATAATGTAACAGGATCTCCTTTGCAAGGAAATTTTAACAGGGTAAATGTTTACTAACATAGAATATTTTCTCAGTAAAGGTTATTTCAGGTAATATATGTTCTTGGTAAGTGGAGTGCCATGGTTAAAGCACCTTCCGGAAGATATTTAATGCACATACAACACATCATTAATTCCTTAACCATCACTTGGGTTCCCAATGAGTTAAGCTCACTCAATGGCTAATACGTGTACAACTGGGGTTGTCTCATGGCTTATATATAAAGGGTGCGTGAGTCCTTACTTTACTATGCCAAACATCCAAATAACTTAGTAGGGTATAGACAAGAGTTGACATGAGCATATCCAAGGTGATGATGTTGAGGGATGAAGTGTTGGAACAGGATAGGGGGTTACCTTCGATCGCTTTCTTCGAGTTGTGATCGTATGACATAGACAACTATTGGGTAATGGTAGGTAGATCTCGAGCTATGATCAAGAGGAGTACATAGCCTTTAGGTCCTCCTATCATTGTATCCCAATAATGCTAGGCTAAAGAGGGGGGCTCAAGAGCAGCTTACAGCTTGTTCATAGCGGTTTCACTATAAGGATACTCATCTGTACAAGGTTCTAGGTAACTTTTACATACATTGTCATAGATGACCCCAAGTAGACGGGGCAACTGTGGTGACTATGATGGCAAAGGGGGTCTCTTCTCTACCCTGACCTGTAGATCGAGGCACTTGTGAGAATCCTTTACTTCGTGAGTCCTCTAGTTCACTTTGGATGAAGCACCGACCTTCCTTTATTGCAGTAATGATAGGAATTATGAATCAATCATGTGCTCCCAAACTCAAAGACTTACTCAAATGGTTCACTAAGCTCTTCGAGGTGATCTAAATGACGAAGAGTAGTGCATCCCTTAGTCCAACCTGGCAAGTTACTTTTCTCTCCACATCATCCAAAAAGCTGCTGAGGAGACCAGCTAACATGTTGAGTCAACCTCTCCAAAACACACATGTCCAAGCATTGAATCGAAATACTACCGACCTAATTCGTACCAAAGCCAAGTTGAAAACTACCAAGAGTCGACCTCCTGAGGCCGACCCGACAATAAGTCGCCCCTGAACCAACCCCTTTTTCAATCCCAACTATTCGAGCTGCCAATGCTAACTTAACCTAATCAAAACTTGCCCTTACTTGGCCAGTAATGTCATTAGGACTACAGAATGAGCAAATGACGTATGCATTGCCTTTTTTGACATCTGTACCAGTCATTTCTACCACTAGATATTCTTTTTGCCTGATTACAATGTTACCCCTTTAAATTATTCCCTTTCCTTTAGTAGTAGGAATCCTTTTTTTGTAATTTACTTTAACCTATGATTTACCCTAATTGGGACTTATAAATTCTTGTATATTATAATTGCTACAACATTCAATATAGACAAACTAATATTTAGACATACTTCTGTAAGCAAAGTATTTCTTACTCTCAACTACTCTTATCTAGGCCATTGAGTGTAGACTAATAGCAAGTAACCTTCAGTCGCACTTATGCCTCATATCAAATGCAACTCGAACTCATGTAAGTCATCGATGCATCATATCCATTATCAGTATACAAAGACCCTTACTCAACCTTTGACTTTCATTTAACTTTTAGACCATCTCAAGGCCCAAACCTACCCCTTTGGTTCATGTGATACTAGATGTCATGTGTTCATCCCCATCGAACTGTATCAAGCAAGGCCTTAGTAACTCAACACTCTAAGTATAGTAATTAGATCAACTATCCCTACTGCTACTTCTATAGAAGAGAGGCTCTAAAAGGTGGAGCGTAGACCTTCACTTAGAGGTTGAATGTCACTAAGAGCCTTGGAACTCGAAGCTCGGCTCTCTAGTAACATAGGGATATAGTTACAATTGTCCCTTCGGAGGTCACGAGCCAAGTTGAAGTTAAGATGAGTAACTCATAGACAAGAGCTTTGAGAGAGAGGACAAGTTAGAGTTGAGAGTTGCCGTTCAAGTCAAGCAAATTAGCATAGTATATAAAGTAGCTACATGATTTTGTATCACTTAGTTTTCTTTATGGATGTAATTGGTGTTGATATGCTAACATGTCGAACCTTATACTCATTTGTTGTTTACTTGTTGTATTTCTCTTCAATTCTCGTCATTCAATTTAACTTAGAGTTGTATTTAATAACATTATAACAATGCCTTACATAGAAAAGTATTCGGGGATGAAAATCAACTCGATGTTTAGGGGATCAATGTAAATCAATGCTTAAGAAGGGTATTACTAGTAGAGGGACTAACTTGGGCAAAACTAAGGGATGAAAATTGACCCAAGGTTAAGGGCTTGATTTAAATCAATGCCCAAGAAGGGTACTCGCAGCATTAATGTAGGGAATAACTAGGGCAAAGCTTAGGGATAAAAATCAACCTAAAGTTAGGGGCTTGATGTAGATTGATGCTAAAGAAGGGTGCCCACAGGTTTAATGTAAGGACTAACTTAGGCAAAGCTTAAAGATAAAAATTGACCTAAGGTTAGGGGCTTAATGTAGATCAATGCTTTAGTACGTTTCCACCATGTTAGTGTGAAGACTAACTAAGGAAAGTGTGTTATAAGATGGAAATCAACCTGAAGCTATGTCATAGTACGGGTAGACGTTACGCAAACGCATGAGAAATGGGAAAATAAGAGAGACATGTCACACCCCAAACTTGAGGAGTCGTAACAACCTACTATGTAAACCAACCTGAGGTAGAAGTTACCTTCCTTAGCTGCTAATATATGTATAGTCCACACAAGGTGAACAATGACTCAACTACCTTTGAAGCAATCAGATTGGCACCTATAGTAAATAAGACTCATGGAGTAACACTTTACAAGATACATTTTCCCATATCTACAAATAGTTCAGTTCTTTTACATAACTTCATATAAATTAAAAGTACCAAAGTTTTCATAAGAAACCATAGATCTCCACAGGAAGACTATATTACATATAGTATATATAACAACGAGCCAAAGAAGACTATAAGGCCTCTCAAGAAGACCTTATAATCCTCCCACCAAAGAAAAACACAAGTAACATGAGATTAGATCTATTCACTAGACTTCAAAACTTCATTCCCCAACCTTTGGAACTAACCTGCAAACAACTGTAACAAAGCATCTTTAAATACTATTCCATACCTTCAAAATAATCTATTTAGATCTGTGCTCAACTAGCTCAGTAAGAGTACATTAACAAACATGGTTGTTCCATCATTAGTTAAATGCAAATGAAACAAAGAAATGATAAATCATTACACAATGTTTAACCAATTTATTGTGAAGTTAGAGTAATTCTATCCACTCTAACCTAGATTCCAAAGAGTTTCATGTGACACTATTAGACTAAATCTGGGCTTGTATAGTGCAAAATAGCCTCCTCTCTAGAAAATATTCGAACCATGGTTTATATCCTTACCGCAACCTCCTCTCCTGTCACTTAGTTCAACTAAGGGTAGGAAAAGGACCATTTCTGCTATCCTTATTGAAGTGTTGGTAATTAATCTAACAACCTATTTGTTACCCCTATTGGGTTCGTAAATGTCAAATTATATATTTAGTCAACTCAAGATTAGTCCAAATTATCAGGTAAGCAACCAAGTTCATACACACAAGACATGATATATTCAAGCAAAAAATAATACTCAAAGTTCAACTCCTAATCATCAATTAATATCATAGGTACCTACATAAAACACGTACAAATAGTCTAACTACAACCACAAACAAACATTCTTAACTCTCCAAGTATCCTGATATGATACTTTAATATGCCACAAATCATCGATCCCAACTTACCTGTGCTTACTATTAATTAATCTTGATCGTAGTCTCCTTGATCTTCAATTATCCCTAAAAATATACAATAGATTAGTTTTAAAGATTTGATTCATTAGTCATTACTTTGTTTTATATGTTTTTGGTCATTTAGTCATAAATTTCATGAGTTATTTCCACTTAAAAATGATGATTTCTTGACCAATTAATGATTTTTACAAATTACCCTAGTCGGCTAAATCCTCTTAGTTATGATATGAGTGATTTATAGTAGTTTTCTTTAGTCCAAAAATCCTTTGAGTTAGGTTTTGAGTGGATTTATAGTAATTTCCTTATGCTAGAAATCCCCTTAGTTACTCTCTGAGCATACAGGGGTTAAACCCTAAAGAAATCCCCTTAGTTACTCTCTTGATCATACTAGTTTTATCCTCTAAGATAATCTCTGAACTTCTCTAGGTTAAGCTACCTATTCGACAATCCTCTGAGCTACCGTCTAACTTGTTATCTATAGGATTTTTAACAAAATCATCCCCTAACCAACCTTCTACTTCCCCTGTTTTTACTTTTTATTCATCACTTTTGTTTCTAACCTACTATCTGAGTATCAATCTGGTGTAAAATTCATCCTCAAAATCCTCTAAGTTATCATCCACTCTTAACAAAGGTCCTAAGTTTAACTAATTTACTAACTTCCCTTTTAAATTATAATTATAGAATCAAATTAAAAACAACAATAACACTTCAAACAAACCTTTCTCAATTTCATTACTTCCCAATTCCTCATATATTACATCATAATTCATATATTATTTCAAGTCTAATAAAATAATCAAATACCAACTTCACTATTTAAGGCCAACTTCTAACTTCTCATAACCTCTCACTTTATCAATCAATCTAACCACTCCAGAACAGTAATTATACTCTAAATATGATTTAAACTTAGTATCTAAGTGAGATTATGGAAAGAAATATATTTTTTTTTACTAAATACACTATTTTAGGCTAAAAAATAAAATAAAAATGTGGAAAATAATAAAACCAAAAAATTTAACATAGCAAATTAATATTAACTTAGGATAGTTTGTAGAAAAATTTTGAAGTGGAAACTATGCCGTTTACTCAATTTATTTAACTTTGAAAATCGTCCAATTTCTTAAGGACACATATATTAGCTACTAAATTTATATAAAATAATATTTTCCCTAAATTCTATACATGAAATCATGTAGGGATAATTTTTTCCATAATTTTGTAGGCATTTTAGGTATTTTACAAAATTAGGTAGAAATTGGACCTCACTGGAATATTGGCCTCCAACCACCCATGGCTGCTCTAAGTTTATTGACTACTCTAAGCGATGGGTGTAGCTTCGGGTGGTAGTAATGGTTAAGCTCTAGTAACCTCTTAAGCTAATGTGCCCTTAGTTACTTAGATTGCATCAATTTTTTGTATTTTTTCTTATTTATCTTTCTTAAATCTCCAATTTCCACTCTTAATTTTCTTAGACCCTACTCTATTTGCAGCGTCCTAGTAGAGAGTGTTTCAGGTTTTTAGGATTGATCTTCTTATGCAATTTGATTTTCTTTCTCTCTCCTTAATGTTCCTAGCTTAAATACCTTGCTCAATTTGCATGATCACTAACCATTTTCCATTAATACCTATCCTTAGTGCTTACATATGCCTAAACTACTTTGTTCCGGCTGCCCGCGATTTTTTTATTATTTTTAGTGATTTTTTATTAATTTTATTAAGTTATTTTAGCCTAAAATTTATATATTAAGGTATTTTAGCTAATTACAAATATATATATATACTTAAAAATTACAAATGACGCATACATATATATTATATATGTTATTTTATGCCCCATATTAATTTAATTACATATATAATTTATCTTTAAGAGTTTACAAACTAACAAAACTTATTTTACATGATTATGATAATTCATAAGTAATATAGTTAAATTATACTATTTTAACTATATTATTATTTTATTATATTTTTAATATCTAGGTTCACGAGGTCTCTTCGTCTAATGTCTTAAGCTTATACACAAATTTTCAGGTTAATCGGATTAATTTCATCAATATCATAAATTTACTCGTTTAATTCCTATTTGCCAAATACAAAGCTCACATTTCTACCCTCCCTTCAAAAATAAGTTTTGTCCTCAAAACTTTAATTATCACTTTACCAAATATAATATCTGAGTACTTGAACATTTGTACAATTATCAATTATCAAATAAAAATGATTTATTAACCTGATTTCTAAAACAATGAGTATCTTTTCTACATCAACATCTTTGGTTCCTATGTCAATTCTGTTTAAGGGCCACTTCTCCAACAAACCTTTACGTATTCTACTGTATAATCTTTTTGTAAATCTACTGCCCTTATTTCCACTATTGAGTTTGAATTCTTCATAAATTTTCTTATCATACACACGTAGAATACATCATGGTATCTTGATAGTCGATATGTTACATTCCCAAATCTTTCTAGTACTTCAAAGCGTCCAATGTAATGTGGACTTAACTTTCCCGTCATTCCAAATTGCTTAATCCTCGAAATAGACTTATCTTCACATAAACATGGTCTCAAACTTGAAAATCCAATAATCTCAGCTTCATATATGCCCATCTCATATAACAATCTTAGTCTGCTTTCATCTTTTATTGAATAAGTTTCACTTTTTCATGAGTTTGTTGAATCATTTCAGGTCCTATTACTGCATGTTCCTCACTATGCCAATATAGTGGTGATTGGCACATCCTTCCATACAACGTTTTGAATGGTGCCATTTGTATAGTTACTTGATAACTGTTATTATAGGATAATTCTACTAGTGATAAATATTGATCCAATCTCCTCCAAAGTCTAATATATAGCCTCCAAGCTTATCTTCCAACATTTGAATTGTTCTCTCTAATTAACCATTCAATTATAGATGATAGGTTATACTAAGGTGCAACTTCATTCCCAAAGTTCAATGTAAGCTCTCCTACAACTTTCATACAAACCGACTATCTCTATTAAAAATGAAACTCTCTGGTGCACCATGCAACCAAATAATTTCTTGCACATATAACTTAGTGAATTTCTCCATCAAATTACTAGTTCGATAAGCTAAAAAGTGCGTACTTTTTGTTAACCTATCAATAATTACCCAAATAAAATCATGTCTAGCCCTAGTTCTGGGAATTCCTATCATAAAATCCATTATGACATTATCCCATTTCTACTGGGGTACTTCTAATGGTTACAATAGTCTGCTAAGTCTTTCAAGCTCAGCTTTCACTTGTTGACACGAAGTACAACTTGCAACATATTAAATCACATCCTTTTTCATTCCCTTCCATCAGTACATGGTTTTCAAGTCTCTATACACCTTTTTTCCTCCAAAGTGTAATGTATATCCAGTAACATGTACTTCATCCATGATTTCTTACTTCAGTCCTACATCATTAGGTATACAAACTTGACTTTTAAATCTCAATAACCGATTTTCATCTCAATGAAAATCCAATACTTCCTCCAACTTCAACTTTTCTTTCATCAATTTTAAACTTAGATCTTAATCTTGTTACATCTTAATTTTCTCCAATAGAGTTGATTGATTGATTAAGTTCATCAATTGTGCTTCATCATCATACCACTTAAATACGATCCTTAATTTCTCAAATTCTCGAATCAAATCCTTTTAGGTAGTCAATAAAGAAGCTACTTGCTCATGATTTCTACAGCTTAAAGCATCGACCACCACATTTGCTTTGTCGGGTTGATGGTTAATAGTCAAATTATAGTCCTTAATTAGTTCCAACGAGCGACTTTGTCTCAAATTAAATTTTTTCTAAGTGAAGAAATACTTCAAACTCTTATGTTTAATGTAAATCTCATAATGCTAACCATACAAGTAATATCTCCATATTTTCAAAGCAAACATAACAGCCACCAATTCCAAATCATGTGTTGGGTTATTTCTCTCATAAGGCCTTAATTGCTTAGAAGTATAAGCAATTACTTTGTTATCCGACATCAAAACACATCCCAACCCCTTTCAAGAGGCATCACTATAAACATAATAGGACCTATTTGGATCAAGCAAGGTAAGTGTTGGAGTTGAGATCAAACAATCTTTTAACTCTTGAAAACTTCGCTCACATTCCTCAATCCATTCATACTTAACATCTTTCTGAGTTTACTGAGTCAAAGGTCATGCTATCTTCGAGAAATCCTATATAAAACTTTTATAATATCCTACCATTCCTACAAAACTTCTTACTTCAATAACTGTAGTAGGTTGTTTCCAATCTACTATAGCTTTAACCTTTTTTAGATCTACCAAAATTTCTTCACTTGATATTATATGACCTAAGAACACTATCTTCTCTAACCAAAAATCACATTTGCATAGTTCTCCATATAACTTATTGTCCCTCAACTTCTACAATGCTAGCCTCAAATGATTAGCACGTTCCTTTTTCATCTTCGAATAGATTAAAATATCATCAGTAAACACCACCAAAAATTTATCCAAGTAAGGCTAATAAATGCAATTCATTAAATCCATGAAAACTGTAAGTGCATTCATCAATCCAAAAGGTTTTACCACAAATTCATAATGTCCACACTATGGACGAACATTATCTTATGTATATCTTCTAATTTAATCATTGATTGATGATATCTTCATCTTAAGTTAATCCTTGAGAATACTATAAGTCCATGTAATTAATCAAACAAATCATCAATTCTTAGTAATGGGTACTTGTTATTAATTATCACTTTGTTAAGCTCTCTATAATTAATACATAGTGATACAATTCAACTTAGATGAACACATAATGTCCGATATCATACAAACTAAGGGGATAAGTCCGAACCTCGAGATAATCTGAAGGATAAATGATAGTCAAAGGTTGAGCTAGTGTCCTTGTATACTAATGGTGGATATGACGCACCAAAGCCTCACACGAGCTCAAGTTGCACTTGATATAACACACAAGTGCGGCCAAAGGTATGTCTGAACATCATGAAAATGTATTCAATGTTCCAGTTATTACAATACACAATTATTTGTATGACCCAATTAGTGTAAGTCCTAGGTTAGTGTAAACTACAAAAAAGATTCCTACTAGTACAGGAAATAGAATAATTTATAAGGGTAATGTTGTAAATAAGCATAAAGAATATCCAGCTACAAAAAAGAGCAGTATGAATGTCAAGAAAATCAAGGCGTATGTCAACTATCCATTCTGTAATCCTAATGACACTACTGGCTGAGCAAAGTAGGTTTTGAACAAATTAGGTTGGGCTCAACAATTTAACAACTCAAATGTTTGGGCTGAGGAAGGGTTGGTTTAGAAGGTGGCTCATTGTTAGGTTGACCTCGAGTGTTCAACTCCGGATAGGTGTCAGCTCGACCTCGGCATGTATTAGGTTAACAGTATACCGATTCAATACTTAGCCTTAGGCAGATGTGTTGTAGAGAGGTCAACTCGACACATAGTTCGGTTACCTCGACAGCTTCTTAGATGAGGTGTAAAGAAAAGTAACTTGACAGGACGGACTAGGGAATGCACCATTCTTCTGAGTCTAACTCTCCTTAGATAGCTTGGCAAACAATATGAGCAAGTCCTTACGCTCGAGAGTCTGTAATTGATCCGTGATCCCTATCATCCTCTCCAAGCTATTTGAGATTTGGGATCAAACCTAATTCAACTCTATAAAAGTATCAATACTCCAAATATGATTCAAACTCAATATTTAAGCGAGATTATGCAAAGAAATATATCATAAATTTTACTAAATACACTATTTAGGCTAAAAAATCAAATAAAAATATGGAAAATGGTATCACGAAGAACTTTAACATAGCAAATTAACATTAACTTAGGATAGTTGTAGAAAAATTTTGAAGTGGAACCCAATTTATTTCAACTTTGAAAATCATTCGATTTCTGAAGGACACATATATTAGCTACTAAATTTATAAAAAAATAATATTTTTCCTAAATTATATATGTAAAAATATGTAAGGATAATTTTTTCCACAATTTTCTAAGCATTTTACAAAATTTTACAAAAATAGGTAAAAATTTGACCTCACCAAAACGTTGGCCTCCTACTACTTATGGTGGCTCCAGGTTTACCAACCACTCCAGGAGGTAGGTGTGGCTTTTGGTAGTGGTAGTGGTTAAGTTCTAGTAACATCCTAAGCTAATGTACCCTCAGTTGCTTAGATTGCGCCAATTTTTAATATTTTTCCTAGTTTAGCTTTGTTGAATCTCCAATTTCTACTCTTAATTTTCTTATATCCTACTTTGCATGCAGCATCCCAATAGAGAGTGTTTTAGATTTTTAGGATTGATCTTCTTGTGCAATTTGATTTTCTTTCTCTTTTCTTAATGTTCTAAGCTTAAATACCTTGCTCAATTTACATGATCACTAACTATTTTCATAAATACCTATCCTTAGTGCTTACGCATGCCTAAACCACTTCGTTCCAGCTGCCCATGATTTTTTTATTAATTTTCTTAAGTTATTTTAGCCTAAAATTTATATAATAAGGTATTTTAACTAATTATGAATATACGTATATACTTAAAAATTACACACAACGTGTATGTATATATTATATATGTTATTTTATGTCCTATATCAATTTTATTACATATATAATTTATCTTTAAGAGTTTACGAACTAACAAAATCTATTTCACGTGATTATGATAATTCATAAGTAATATAGTTAAAATATAATAGTTTAGCCATATTCTTATTATTTTATTATATTTTTAGTATGGGTCCATGAAGACTCCTCATCTAACGTGTCGAGCTTATACGTAAATTTTTAAGTTAATTGAGTTAGTGTCATCGGAACCCTAAATTTATCTGTTTGATTCCTATTTGCCAAATATGGGACTCACAAGATGCATATAGGAATCTTCATCAGTTCTTTACATTCAACCATCTTTACATGTGATTTCGATTCTTGCCATTGTAACTTAAGGGAAGTAACGTCTTACATTCTAATCATTCCATGCCCTAAGGATAAGCTATCCTTCCAATGTCTCAAGTTTGTAAGCACCTTTTCTTGGATTATTGACCACTTGTATAGGATCTTCCCAGTTAAGGACAAGCTTACTCCAACCTTCTTCTGAGCCAATTGCCTCTAAATTTCTACACACTAAGTCTCTAAGGTGGAAAACCTTGTGTTGGATACCATAGATGTAGTATCAAGTAACTCACTACTAATAGGCCACTATACATACTCGTATAGCATCGCGAACCTCATCAATGCTGTTAAGGCTTGCCTGTAGGGCAATGTTATTAGTATTCACATCAAAGTGTTATATTCTATTAGTAGGTAATTCTAACCCAATAGGGACGATAACTTTTGCTCCGAATGTGAGACAGAATGGGGTTCTTTTAATTGAGATCTTGTGCATCGTGTGGTATCCCTAAAGTATGTTGTAAATCTCATCAACCCATATACCTCCTACCCATTCCACCCTCTTCTTCAAACTTTTGAGGATTATCTTATTGATAGCCTCAACTTGGTTGTTTGTCTAAGGATGAGCTACCAAGGTGTAGTGTAAACTGATGCTATGCTTGTTGCAGAAGTCCTTGAATCGATCACTGTCAAATTGCCTCCCATTGTTGGTAATCAACATATACGATACTTTGAAGCAGGACAATATGTAGGTGAGCACAAACCCTTCAACAGCTTAGGATGTGATGGTTAGAACAACCGATGCATCTACTACTTGGTGAAGTAATCCACTACCACTAGGATGAATTGTCAACTTGTTGATGCTTTTAGGAAGGGGCCAATGACATCTAATCCTCACTACACAAATGGCCATAATCTCGTCAAGGGGTGTAACTCCAAACTAGGGGCATGAGTGATCAACGCATGCTTCTGGCACGAGTGGCATCTCTGGACCATGGTCTTGGCATCTTCCTTCATCATGTACCAATAATAACCTAACCTAAGCACTTAAAGGTATAGTACCTATGACTGGATATGGTTGCTACAAATCCCTACATGCAACTCCTTGAAGACTCGGAGTGCCTTCTTCTGTCTGGAGGCATTTAAGGAGCGAGGTACTATGTTCTCTTCTATAGATTACATCATTTATCAATGTATAGCTGGCTACGACATAGGTTATCTTCTTTGCCTCAGCTCATTCCTCGAGTAATCCACCATCTGAAGGTATTACGTAAAGGGGTCCATCCAAGAGGGCTCGAGGACTACTTCTGTCATTTCGATAACCTGTTGCTATTGTACCTCTATACTTCTCTTAGCGAGATACTATATAAAGAATAGCTTATTGCAGTCATGTGATGTCAAGATGGTAGATGAAGCTATCCTGAATAGTTTGTCAACTTCTACATTTTCTACTCAAGGGATCTTGTTAACTCTTAAAAAGCAAATTCCATAAGAAGACCCTACATTAAATGTAGATACTTGGCTATTATTTCACCCTTGGTATCTTATTTTCCCTTAACCTACTGTCCAATAAGCATGGAGTCTAAGTATATACTAAGCTTTTCTACTCCAATGTCGTTGGCAATTTTCAAGTTGACAATAACTACCCCCATATTCGACTTTGTTGTTACTCACTGGAAAACCAAACTTCAAGGCATATATTGTAATAGCAGCCACACACCTACTCCCCCCCCCCCCCCCCCCCCCCCCCCAAACTTAGTAGGGGAGTTATTGATGTAGAATGTCTAGATGGGCATGGTGAGCTCCAGTCGAGGCTTGTCCACTCTAATGTCTTTTGATATGAAGTCTTTGAAGACCTGTGCTTTGATTACCTGTCTTAGGTGGAATTGGACTCCATGGGCACTAAGCTCAAGGGAGTACTTCATCATTAGGACTAAAGTATTAGGCCTTTGTAGAATAGTTCTAAGTGGTACATCTGTTATTATGACGATTGGATGTGATTAGAGGAAAGGCTTGAGTTACGAGTTGCGATGACAATTGCAAGGGCAAACTTTTCTATTTTGGTATATCTAAGCTCGAGCCCTTGGAGGATGTAGTTGACATAGTAGACTGGTCAGTAGCTATGGCCATCAACTCGAACGAGTACTGAGGATAATGCTTTATCACCAACTATGAGGTATAAGTACAATTCTTCTCCAAGTATTAGTTTAGATAGTATAGGTAAAGTTACCAAGAAGTTCTTTAACTCTTAGAAGGCTCACTAGCATGCTGCTATCTACTTAAACTTAGCAAGTGTTTAACTAGATTGAAAAATTTTGTGCACTTATCGGCACTTCGGGATTCAAAATGGTTGAAGGCAACTATCCTTTCTGTTAATCACTAGACCTCTTTGATCTTGGTCGGGCTTTATATGTCCTAGACTGCTTTGATTTTATCAAGGTTGGCTTCTATCCCTCTCTCTATGACCATGAAAACAAGAAACTTGCCTTATGCAACTCTAAAGATGTACTTTTAAGGGTTAAGTTTCATTTAGAATTAGTAGAGCATCTAAAAGATCTCTTAGAGGTCTTCGATGCGATCTTTTCTAATTTTGCTCTTGACGATCATATCATTGGCATAGACTTCGATGTTCCTACCAATTTGTGGGTTAAAGATGTAGGTGACCAACCTTTGATATGTGGCTCTGACTTTTTTAAGGTCTAACGGCATTACTTTGTAACAATAGGTCCCAAAGTTTATAACAAAGGACGTATGGACTTCGTCTATGGGGGGGAGGGGGAGGGGGTGCGCATTCAGATCTGGTTGTATGCAGAATAAGCATCTATGAAACTGTAAAGCATGTGACTAGATGCTAAATCGACAAGCCAATCTATACGTAGTAAAGGGAAGCAGTCCTTTGGGCATGCCTCGTTGAGGTTAGTATAGTCAACACACATGCACCACTCTCCATTTGCTTTCTTAACAAGTACTGTGTTGGCGAGCCAGGTGGGGTATTTCTCATTTTGAATGAAGCCCACTCAAAGCAGCTTTTATTCTTCCTCCTCAAGTGTAGCTTGATGTTCAAGGGAGTCACATATTGTTTCTTTTTCTTAACAAGTCAGATGGTGACTTGACATTGAAGTGGTGAGTAGCTGTTATGCCCCCGAAGTCGCAAAGTCACAACAGTCCCGCCGTGTAAACCATTTTATGATAATAACTGGCCTCACAGTGCCTACCACAGACATGATCTACACAAGGCGTCAACAACTCCTTGCTTTGAAGTAAACAGTCCAATTAAAAGTTGAACTACAATTATGATAAATATTACAAATTCTCATAAACATGTATAATTATATATAAGTCCACAGAACTTCCCAGGTAATTCTATATATTCACAACTGTTCACTAATTTACATAATAATTATCAGTCTTTTATCCTTAACTACAAGGTCACTCTAGTTACACATTATACTAAGTAACTTGATCCTCACACCCCTGGCTTCAAAACGGACTAACCTTTAGGTAATTGTAGGGTGGCATAGTACTTGAAGTGTTCAGAAATTAGGACCTACAAAAGGATCTATAAAGGTATGAGCAACTACAGCTCAGTAAGTTGAATTAGAGACTCATGAATGCATATAAGCACAAACAGGATTATCAAGTAATTATTTTTATGCAATGCAACAATCAAGTGTCATCGTACAATGTAGTCCAGTCCGTTGAGAAATTAGAGAAATTTCACCCGCTCTAATCCGGGTTGAGGAGTTTCTATGTTATGCAGCAGCTCACAACCAAACCCAGGCTTGTGTAATGAAGACCTCGCTCCTCCCGCGACCACCTTCAAACCATTGACTTCACCCTCGCCGCGACCTCCTTTCCTGTCACTTAGTTCGACTAAGGATGAAGAAGGGACCATTTTGCAATTATGCGCTATCCCTTTCGAAGGGGTCAATATTTGGTTGAAGAATCCTATGATCCCCTAACGGGTTGCAATGCATGACATTTTCAGTTATTAGGGTCAAATAAGATTAAATTTCATTTAGGGTGTTCAAACAATTTCACACCAATTTAATTAATCACAAAATCACCACATTACAAATTCAGGATGAATTCAGATACATCAAACACATGCGTAAACTACTTACAATCACAATCATATACAAGCCTAAGTCTCCGAGTACCATAAAACTAGTACTCTATTACAATAAGTAATAACCCAACTTACTTGGAATTTCTCAATCGCTCGATCACTTAGTTGCAAGCCGATTCATCTTTGGGTGTCCTATAATACAAAGAGGTCTTTTTAGTACTTATATTTTACGAATTCATATTCTAAGTTAAAATTTAACTCTATTTTCCATGTATACCTATTATATTCTAATAATTCTTTCTACTCTATTTCGAGGTTCAAACCATAAATTTAATTCTAGTTTTGAATCCTAAGTCCTAAATATACTCGAATCCTAATGTGAACTTCATCACATTAAGCTCAAGTATTCAAATATCCTATTGGGTCTTAATTCAATATTCTAAACTATTCGGTACACGTTATTCCTAATTAGGGTATCGGATTTATCCCCGATGTGAGAAAATCTTACTTTTTTATATAATTACCTAAAATTCAATCTTAATTCAGATTTACTATTATTCTGATTTTTATTCTAATATTATCTAAATAACCCTAATTTTTTAGATTTATTAATTTCCAATTCCATATATTGCTAATTTCTTACAATAACTACCTAATTTCCTAAATTAACTATACTTAATACTCCAAAGGCTAGGATTAGGGTTTTACATCAAAGATTAACATCCCTAAACATCTAATTGCTATCTAAATCAGTAATTAGTATCTTAATCACCTAATTAACCCAAAATTACCCAATTTTTCCATTATTTTAGGGCTAAAAATTAACTTAAAAATTTCGAAAATTAATTTTAAAAAATGGCTTCATAGCACTATTCTATATCATATAAGTATTCTATAGAAAAAAATTGAGCTCCAAACTACACTCCTAAGCCTATTTATTTTCCGTTCTAATCATGTCCGGTTTTGAATAATTTGTTAAGAACCCTATATTTTCAGATGTAATTAAACTAAATCACTATTTTTTCCTAAATCTACATACAATAAAACCTCAAAATAACAAGTTTCATAATTTTCTAGGTAAAATAACTAATTTTACAAAAGTATTCAAAATCAGGGAAATTAAGGGACTCACTAGCTCGATGCTTTTTGGCCATCCAAATCCGGTCCAAGTGCGTCGATCGGCCTAGACGGTGGGGCTAGAGTGGTGTGGTGGTGGTAGCTTGGTCCCAGATGGTGGTGAGGTGTGGATTTTGCTCACTAACCGAACCTGCATAATTTCCTTTTCTTTTTTTTTCTGGATTTTCTCTCAAAATTTTGAAGTTTCCTAATTTTCTCTGATTCTAAATTTTCCAAAGGGGTTCTCTGAAATTTTTCCCTATTTGTAGACATTTTGGGTAATTAATATGCATTAATTAGACATGACATTGCCCCAATTCCTTGATTTTTGGCTTTTGTGTTGTTTAATTCTAATTGGTTAATTTTTCTTTTTCAGATTCTGATCTGCCACGACCATATTTGTATAAATCCACACTTTTCTGATTTTTCTTAATTAATTTAATGATTTTCTTTAATTATTTACTAAGTTTTTGGCCAATTTAAGTAATTTCGCGTATTTTTATTTACACGTAAATATATGTGGGATACATATGAACATTCCTAATTATTATTTAGATCATTATATGATTTTTAGTATACATATAATCTATCTCTAGTAATTTATTAGGTATTAACTTACACTTTTCACCTTTTCGATAATTAGCAATTATTATACTAAAAATTTGCAAATTTTGTAGTCTCCTATTTTATTACTTATTTTCTTAAATTCAAGTTTATGGGATCATTTTTACTAATATTTCTCTCCATAGTTTATAATTCGGGTTTGATCAGATCCTTTAACCGATCACTCTAAACCTTGTGCTTTAAATTCAATCCTACAGTCTCTTGACTTAACTTTAAAGCTTACAGTAGCCTCCAGTATGTTGATGATCCCTAGGATGTCTTCCAAGGTAGATGCAAAAATGTCTTAGTTTTACTTATGGAACTCTGTTAGTTCGGCCTTGTTGTTGTCGAGCAAATTGGCCCATGTTTTGGTTATCATTCCATGGGTATTAGATATCTAGACTTCTAGGGTCTTTTCAGTGAGTTCGCTTTACATTATTGAAGCAAGGGAGTTGGTTAACTCAATGTTCATAATGTTGTTCTTGGATTAGGCTTTGAGGTAAAGTATCTTAAATAAAGCCCAATCGCCTCTAGCCTCGCCTACTCCAGTAGGGGTCATGAACTACACTTTAAGGCATTTTTTGCTGATAAGCATGTCGAACTTTATTATGCTTGGCTACCGAAGATGGCACTGTATAGTGACCATATGTCAACAACAATGAATTCTATAAACTAAGTGGCGACATGTTCGCTGCCAACTAGTCAAACCAGAAAGGTAATAGGTCCTTTAGTAGGCACTAGTCTACCACCTCTAAAACCTATGAAGCCATATTTGTAAGGTTAAAGTGACTTGTCGAGCCATTCTCTCATTTGCTTGAAGGCACTATAGAAAAGTATGTCTGTTGAACACCTATTATCAAAAAACTTCTTGGGAACATCGAGGTACCCGATTTTAGCATTTATGATAAGTGCATCACTGTAAGGTAAGTTAATCCCTACTCGTCTGTGTTAGTAAATGTGATTACTGTATCAATCTTTAGCTTCTTATTTTTTACGATTTGCACCTCATGTTTAGGTATAATGATGATATTGCCGAAGAAGAGGCCGAGTCCACTAAATATAATGTTGACCTGACTGCATTGTCCCTTACGGTTCTGTTTGTCTGTAGGGGAATTAGCTTATTGATTATGGTATTGTTGTTGGTTATCTATTTAGCGATGTTGAGTTGGCTATTGGATTTGGTTTTTTTTTTTTCTACAACAAAGTAGTCAATGTAACCTTTGCAAGCAAGGCCTTCAACTACATTCTTGAGATGGCAACACTAGTCAGCATCGTGTCCATATGCTATGTGATAGTTACAGTATTTTCCTGAGTTTGTCGCTTTTGGCACCTTACGAGTACAGGGTGGTCTCAAGAGTTGCTTTCAAAGCTCACACATGATTTCACCAAGTGGACATCTTAAGGGTGTATACAAGGTATAGTCTTAGAATATGTGCTTTTTCTTTTCAAGCTTTTTTCATGCAGGGAGTATGGTTTAGGATTATGAGGTCCTATGCAGTCCTATGCTAAGATGTGGGTGTTATTTTCCACTTCAAAGAGAGCTCTAATGGCATCTTCTTGAGCTATGTATTTCTTAGCGAGTTTCATGAATTTTTCCAAGGATTCATTGGAGCACTCAAGGTATGCTCATAAGGTTTCATTAGTACATTGCCTAACATTATAGACAATGGAGGAGTCTCTTTGTAGGACTCGGAAATTGAGGAAGTGTTGTTGGAACCTACTTCCTAAGTCATCTAATGAAGTAATAGATGCCTCGAGGAGGGTATTAAACCAGAGCGAGGCGACTTGCACTAGTATACTAGGGAAGGCCTTACATATGATGGCATTTGAGAAGTTATAGTAGCTCATCATTATTCAAAAGCAGACAAGGTGGCCATATGGATCAATAATGCCATCATAAGTATTAAGATATGGTAGCCTTACGCGTATAGGGAATGTTTCCTTAAGGATTAAAGAGATGAATGGGCTCTTTGTCGGCATAAAGCATAACACTCGTACGAATGATTCAACTTTATTCTAATTGTACACATTGGAGGCACAGCGGATGTGTTCATTAAGCTCATCCATATTCATGTCTTCATAGCCTTTTAACGATGGCCTTACTGATAGGCTATCGACCAACTTACTTATCATTGTACACTCTCCTTCTACGTGCGTTTTGCTACAGTTGCGATTTAGCCGTTCATGAAAGTCTTCATGCAATTGGTAATCGTACTGAATCTAATCGAGCAAATGCGTAAGGTGTGTGTTATGTAAGTAGTCATTTTTGCTTGGCTATGAGGAGTAATCGATGGTTGCCTCCTGCTTGGGTGTTTTTTAGATACATTTTTTAGTAATGTCATATCTTTGTTCAAAGTTACAGTAGATTCATGGTATTTTCTATTTTCTTCCACCATCTACTAGACAAATGACTTAAGCTGTTGGGCTTAGTCACTTTCGTTTTAAGGTGGAAGTGTTTGATCACCTTCGCTTTGTTAACAGGTATTGGTATCCTTCACATGGGAAGTTTGTGGGTAATTGTTTTTACTTTTAGCCATTATTGTTGTAGTAGCCTAAAATGGTAGGCACCAAAATGTTAATCGTAACCAACTAAGATATTCTAACTCGCATAGAGCCCAATGAGAGTAGGCTTAGGCTTTACCTATTGACTTAAGCCCAAGCCCAAAGGATGAAAAGTATGGAAAGGCAAATTCCTTCCTTATAATCTACCACTAAAAAGTCCAAGCTGCTACAATCTACCAACCTAATGCCTTGGCCGAACTGAACCTCTAGTACTTATTGATTGTCTCTAGCTACTGACTAAAGTTACATTCAAGCAATAGCTCGGTAAATCCAATCAACCACCTCGCTGACTTAAATCTATGTCATACTTAATGTGTCTAAGGTAAATTCACCTAAAAAGAATTATCTTATTAGCTCGACACAGCTAACCTACTACCTTTGCTTGGCTCCTCGACTCGATAGATACCAAATTGATTGTAAAAAATTGTCTTTTTTGCCAGAAAGTCATCCATCGACAAGGAACCACGTGTTCAAGCAACTATGTGATAGAATCCTTCGTATAAGATACCTACTTTTGTTGTATTTTCAACCCTTTTAAACTTTTCCATTTGGGATAGGATGCCTAAATATTTCGAGTATAAATACCTCATTGTAATGTAGCCGCATCATTACATATTAGAATATTGAATATACACTTCTCCTTTTTCATGAGCATTGTTCTCTATTGCTTACTTCAATCTTATCCTAACCCTTAAGTAAGGCTAGGTGGTAAATACCCTCACCAAACCATCTCGTGCTTCATATCAAGTGATGCCATAAGTCCTTGAAAGTTCCTTGGTATGTCATATCCTTCAAGTTGTGCATGGGTTTGCTTGTTTTACTTTTCCCGCTTTTATGCATTTCCCCTTCTATTCTTTAAGCTTTCTGCAAGCTTAAACCTACCTTCGTGATCGACTATGTCAGTTCTTCACTTCAATTCACATCATCTTAGTATCAAAGCAAAGGTTTCCCTTGGATAAGTTGTGTTTGAGCTTTCTTGTGAGCAATGATTGTTGTGATAGCATGTTGTAGTTGCTTGGAAGTTAGCTACAAGAGTTCGAGTAAGTAGAAGGAGTAGTAGTTCATTTTGGTTATATACTCCATTTTGCCCTATTTTATGTATATGAAAGCAAGGTAAGTTTTAGTTAGGTTATTGATCTTGGAAGTGGCTGTTGTGTCTACAATAAAACTAAACTTTCACGTGAAGAAGTGTTTGAGTGTATGTGACTATTTGGTTTAGAGAAGCAGTGTCTGTTGTTTCTTACATTCTAAGTTTTCTTACTGAGTTTTTGTTAAAGAAAATGATGAATCCTAATGTCAACACCAAAATTAGAGATAACAATAGTGGTGTTATCCATCATGGAGGACATCCCTAAGGCACCCCTAGGAGTACAAATGAACAACTTAATGAGGTAGCTAACCTTATAGCCGAGTTGACTAAAACTGTTTATGCAATGGCTTATCAACCTGTCGAGGTCATGTAGAATACTCCATAAGTTGCACAACCCATTAGAGGACAAAACCTTACTTGACAAGTTCGAGGTAATGGAGTAGGACGAGTATGACAAAGGATTAACATAGGAGATATAGATGATGAAGGGAAAGAAGAGTATGGAGAAGAAGAGGTGCAAGCTCGAGCATCCTGAACTACAACCATGTGAAGCTTCAAATCCCAAGCTTCATTGGTTTTGGAAGTGATGATGACTACCTAAACTGAGAGGAAAAGGTAGAGCGAGTTTTTTATTATTACCAATATGAAGACCATGAGAATGTGAGGACTGTTGTTGTAGAGTTCTTAGGTTATGTTGCGATGTGATAGAAGAACTTTCAAATCGTGAGAAGGCGAGAAGGATACAGAGAGGTGAATACTTGGCCTGAAATGAAGAGGATAATTAGAAGTAGGTTCGTACTAGACTTATTTGCAAAACACTTTTGCTTAGCTATAAGAGTTGAGACAAAGAAGTCAAATTGTTGATGAATACGTTTAGCAATTCCAAATACTCATGATTCGTTGTGAAGTAGAAGAGCCATTAGCATGAACAATGTATAGGTTTCTCACTGGATTAAGGAGTGACCTATAAGATATTGTGGAACTTCAGCAGTTCACTACGTTAGATAAGGATATAAGAATAGCCTAGTGAATGAAGAGATAGAGAAGAAATAAGCTGACCCAACCCTTAATGAGCCAACCTGGTCAATCAAGCTGACTTGTTCAGGGAAATTGCCAAGCTCAATCAAGTATTGAGCCAACCAGAAGGGTAGATGCCAAGGCCGAATAGAAAGGCTGACTTGATAGTGACATACCAATGAGAATATATGAGAAGGGAGAAGGATCTAGGAAGAAGACAAGCCAGATCAAGTGCTTCAAGTATCAAAGGTTTAGGTACATGGCTACTTAGTGTTCGAACCGATGAACTATGATCATCAAAGGGGATATTTCGAAGCTCAAAGTGGATAATATTGATGAGGAACCCAAAGAACAAGTTATTCCCGAGAAGGAAACCACTCAAGAGGATGAATTGGTTGAGGAAGATGTATTTGCTAAGGACTTAGACAAGCTAACTTTAGTTATCTACCGTGCAATGAGTATAGAACCACCTACTGAAGAGGAGTATAGAAAGAATTTGTTCCATATTACTTACAAGCTGAATGAGTAGGTTTGTGTACTCATAGTGGATAGTGGGAGTTGCACTAATGTTATGTTTGCCAACCTGGTTAAGAAATTGAAGTTGTAAATTATCCTACATATGAAACCGTACACGTTGCATTAACTAAATGAAAAAGGAACACTACATGTCACTTAGTAAGTATTGCTGTTGATCTCTATTGAAAATTATTTTGATGAAATTCTCTATGACGTGCTACCATATGTATGTCTCATATTCTACTAGGTAAACCATAGCTTTTTAACAGGAGAGTTATACATGATGGGTTCAAAAACACCTATGTGTTTGAGAAAGATGGGCGGAAGTTCACTTTAAACCCTATAACACAAAGTTAAGTTAGCAAGCTACAAGCTAAACTTACTCAAGAATCCAAGAAGACTTTAGTTATGAGTAGGGTCGAGCTATGAGAGGCAGTTAAGGCCGATGTGCCAACTTTTCTGTTGATCAGGAGATTACTAGAGATAAAAGAGCTAGGTGAACTGCCCTTAGAAGTCAAAGAACTACTAGATGAATATGCCGACCTATTTCCAGAACAGTTGCTTGAGGGATTACCCCCTTTTAGATGCATTAAACACTACATTGATTTGATACACAGCACTACCTTGCCGAATAAGCCAGCTTATCAAATGAATCCTAAATAAGCTGATGAACTCCAAAGACAAGTCAATGAACTATTGGAAAAATATATGTAAAGGAGAGCCTTAGCCCCTGTGCTATACCTGCGCTGCTTATGCCGAAGAGGGATGGAACTTAGCATATGTGTGTACATAGCAAATTTGTCAACAAGATTACAATGAAGTACAAATAACCCCATCCTAAGGCTAGAGGATGTATTGGATGAGCTGAGTGGTGCAAGAGTGTTCAATAAGATTGATTTGAAGTCTATATACCACCAGTTTTGAATGAGGTAAATGGATAAATGGAAAACTACATTTAAGACCTGACATGGCCTGTATGAATGGATGGTCATCCCTTTCAGGCTATTAGACACCCTAAGCACTTTCATGAGACCAATGAATCATGTATTGAGAGATCTGATCAAAATTTTGTTGTCGTCTCCTTTGATGACATCCTTATTTATAATACTGACCTGGCAATGCACACTGAACATCTTAAAGCTATTATCAATATCCTCCAAGTAGAAAGGTTGTTTGGAAACTTGAAGAAACAATGTTTCTATCAAGTAGAAGTGATCTTTTTAGGATATGTGGTTAGAGGAAGAGGATTAAGAGTAGATAAAGAGAAGGTATGAGCTATTGTCAAGTAGCTAACCCTAATGTCCTATACCAAGTTGAGAAGTTTTCATGGAGTGGCATCATTCTAACGATGCTTTATCTAAGAATTCAATACAATCGTAGCAACTTTGACTAAGCTAACAAAGAAGAATGTAAAGTTTAAGTAGGGAAAGAAAGAAGAGAGGAGTTTTACTGAGGTGAAAGTAAGATTGAACTCTACCGTAGTCTTAGCTCTACCTGACATCAACCAAGTGTTTGAGCTTGAATGAGAAGCATCAGGAGTTGGCATCAGAGCTGTGTCAATGTAAGAAGGCCGACTTATCACTTATCATATCAAGAAGCTTGGAGGAACATAGTTCAACTATTTTGTATGTGACATAGAGATTTTGACCTTGATTTGAGCTCTTCATGTGTAGTAACATTATCTTTTGTCAAAAGAGTTTGTCATATACATGAATCATGAGTCCTTTAGATATTTACGAAGACAATCCAAGCTTTCCAAACGCCAGGTTCGATGGATTGAATTTTTGGAGGGATTTAACTTTGTCATTAAGTATAGGTGAAGCAAGAATAATATAATTACTAATACTCTATCGACGAGACATATTCTACTCATTGAGTTGCAGACCATGATATTAGGGTCTACAAGCATTAAATAGCAAGATCTGAATGATACTCATTTTAGCCCTATATACAAGCATTGTGGAGAAGGAAGAGTAGTAGATGAGTACCATGTAAAGGAAGGATATCTATTTCTAGGTAGTAAGTTGTGTATGCCAACCTATTCTATAGGGGAGCTACTAGTGAGAGAAGCCAACAGTAGAGGACTTTTCAAACACTTTAGGGAATGGAGAATGTATGAACTACAAAATGATAGGTACTTTTAGCCTAGAATGAGGCATGATATACGTCGCATGATTGAGGAATGTCCCATTTCTAAGAAAGCAAAGAGCCAAGCAAAGCAAGGGAAAGCAATGCCTCTACCTATTAACCAAACCACAGGCCAAATTGAGTATAGATTTTGTCCTCAGACTATCCTGAATTACTCGAAGCAAAGATTCAATGATGGTTGTCCTTGATAGGTTTAGCAAAATGACACATTTTATACCCTGCACCAAAACCAATGATACTTCGGCTATTGCTTCTTTATTTTTGTAAGAAGTAGTTTGCTTGCATAGAGTACCTAAGAGTGTGATGTCTAATAAGGACCTAAAATTTCTAAGTCATTTCTAGAGAACCCTCTAGAATTAGATGGGAATC
The DNA here is from genome assembly GCA_024138005.1 of Lumnitzera racemosa. NCBI lineage: Eukaryota > Viridiplantae > Streptophyta > Magnoliopsida > Myrtales > Combretaceae > Lumnitzera > Lumnitzera racemosa. Next base: position 40,788,553 of record JAMXBC010000007.1, read on the forward strand.
AAACTACTATTCAGTATCTCTTGCCATCCCTAAATTAACAACCAGACAAAAGTAGTCAATCGTACCCTAGTATCACTGCTCCGAGTTATAATGGGGAAGAACGTAATTGATTGGGATGTCTACCTATTTGTAGTCAAATTTTCTTACAATAGGACAGTATATGCCACCACTAAGCACGCCCCATTTAAGGTCGTCTATGGTTTCAACCCCGAACTACCTTTTGATCATACCTCTATGCTATCCATTGACTAAGAAGATCCTGAGCAAGAACTAGAGCCTAGTCCATCTAGTAGATCTATCAACAAGTCACCTAGAAAATTGACAAAGCTGCCAAAAAGCTAAGAGAGAAAGGAAAACGAAGGAAGACCAAGTAGTTTCAACTCGAAGACTAAGTGTGGTAACACCTAAGTAAGGAAAGATTCCCTAATAAAGGGAAGAACAAGCTATCTACTAAAGCTAGAGGACCATTTAGGATACTCCAAAAGAGTAATGACAATACATAGCAACTTAAGCTTCCATAAGACTTTAGAGTATCATACATGTTTAATGTTGCCAACCTCAGCCCTTACCAACCTAGGGGGAACATAGGCAAAGACTAACTAGATTTGATCCCAAATTCCAATCAACTTCAATGGGGATGATAAGAATCTGACCACTGGACCCTTAACCTAAGCTCGAGCCCGAGGGTTAGGGGGAACATAGGCGAAGACTAACTAGATTTGATCCCAAATTCCAATCAACTTCAATGGGGATGATAAGAATCTGACCACTGGACCCTTAACCTAAGCTCGAGCCCGAGGGTTGGAAAGTATGGCTAGGCAAATTCTTTCCTTACAACCTATCACTGAGAAGTTTAAATTGCTACAATCTGCTAACCTAATTCCTTAGCTAAGTCGAACCTTCTCATACTCATCGATTGTCTCCAACTACCGACCAGAGCTACACTCAAGCAACAATTCGGAAAATCCAACCTGCTACCCAGCCATACTGAATGTGTCTGAGGTAAATTCATGTCAAAAGAATTATCTGATCAGCTCGGCCCAATCGACCTACTACCTCTACTCGACACCTCGGCTCAACAAATACCAAACTAATCGTACAAAATTGTCTTTTATACCAGAAAGCCATCCATCCACAAGGAGCCATGTGTTTGAGAAACCATGTAACAGAATTCTCCGTACAAGATACCCACTTTTATTCTATTTTTAGTTATACCTTTTATTATTCATTGTACACTACCACTTTTAGGTATTACCACTTTTAGGTATTACCCTTTTAGTCTTTTTCATTTTAGGTAGGATGCCCAAATATTTTGGGTATAAATACCCCATAGTAATGTAGCTACATCATCACATCTCAAAATATTGAATATGCACTTCTCCTTTTTTATAAGCATTGTTCTTCATTGCTTACTTCACTCTTATCTTAATTCTTAAGTAAGGCTAGGTGGCGAGTACTCTCACTAGATCATCTCATGTATCATATCAAGTTGTGCCAAAAGTACTTAAAAGTTCATTGGTGCGTCACATCCTTAGACTTATTTGTAGGTTTGTTTGTTTTACTTTTCCTATTTTCATGCATTCCCTTTTTGTTCTTCAAGTTTTCTACAAGCTTAGACTTACTCTCGCAACCAGCCTTATCAATCCTTAGCTTTGGTTCCCATTACCTTAATATCTACAAAAAGCCCCTTGTGAGCATGATCATGAAGGCCTTCCAATGCTCAAGTTAGCAAGGAAGATCGAGAAAAGGGAAGACGAGCACTAAGGACCTAGTAGACCGTGCTCTCCTAGTATGTGTGCAGTATGTGGTACTTCTATTCTAGAGATAAAGGGAAGAGAAAAGTTCTTAATGAGCGAAAGGTGTCTCTCCTTACTTCCTGGTTCCTAGCGCCTGGCTACTTTTATATGGGTTACCTAGATACGTGGCGATTAAAGATTCACTCATACTAGTTACCGGAAGACAATGTGCTCCATGATAGAGACTAAGCTTCACTATGAGTAACATGCCATAGCTGACCAAGCCACCAAATCTGCAGCTCAATGATCTAATAGGAGCAAGGGTGCTAAGTTTATTGACTATACTACAGATGTCAAATGCTCGTTAATGAGCTATCATGGAGTATAGGCACTAAAGACAAAAGTCAGGCCGAAATGCCAAGGAAGGGATTGGTTGATGGCTGGTCAAGGATAAGTTGAGCTTCAAGTCAACAACAGACAATCGATACATGCCGACTCAATGATCGGGGGCAACCTACTTAGATAGTGTTGCTCAACTCATCAAGCAGGTTGAGTTGAAGAGAACAAGCTTGCAGATAGCTTGCATGTTTCTTAAGCGAGCATACTGTCTCAAGAGGAGGTCACTAGGTGATTTATTAGCTCGCAGGCTGTCCGCAAGATAAGCATTGCTCGTTGGGCCTTAGTCCAAGCGAAAATCGGGTATCAACAATATTGCTATTAACATAAATGATTTCTTAACATGATGACATTATAATGAAGACTTAAAGTAACCCATTTTAAAAATGATAAACTACAAATGGACATCCCAAGTTTATTAAAAAATTAATTCCATATAAATAATGAAACAACATTGATAATTTCTATTTGTAGAGAAAAGCTGGATAATTGTAATTTTCATTTCATTATTATTGTGTGATTTTCGCAATTGCTATTACATTAGATCTACGATATAAACCTGATTCTGTTGAATGGAGTTATAAGAAGATTTATAGTGATTACTCAAATGAATTTTGAAAGTTAAAGAAAGTGTTATTTTCTCTTCAAATGAATATGCTAAGAAGGATAGCACAGGTTCAAGTTTTAATATTGGTAGCAGTAAGTCGAGGAGTCAAAGTTCTATTAATTGGAAGACAACTTCCAAATAGCTTTACATTTTGCAAATATGTAAGCTGAATTTGAATTTATTTCATTTGACATGATGCTTATAAATTATTTTTTTTATCTTATTACGAAAGTTCAATCCTTTAAAAGTATATGATCACTTAAGGGTGTCAAGAAATTTGAATTAGAGCTTAATTTGGATAAGGAGTGGGATATGATGGTTGAATTAGACATATTTAATAATTAAAAAATAATTAATTTCGATTTCTCAAGTTGCAAAAATGGCCTATGATATCTTAAGCATACCAATATTATAATTGTTTTGGAATCCACATTTAGTAATTAGTGCCGGAGGTCTGATCCTTAATCAATATTGTAGCTCTTTAAAACCAAAACTGTAAAAGCTCTTTTTTTATAAAGAACTAGCTTCATATAAAATGTAATAAACTAGATTGCTTTATAAATATTTCAACATTATTTATCGTTATTAATATAATTTTTTATATGCGAATTCTTTGATTGTCTTTGTAGAATAACTTATGGAGAATGTGATTGATTTGGAAGATACCACTAATATTAATATCTTATTGGGTCATCATTTAACCTAATATGATAATGTTATCGTGCCAATCAAGGCTTAGATTTGCCATATTTAATTTTATTTCACTTTATTAAACTTTTAATGTATTGTAATTTGTGTTTAAGTTATGACTATGACATTTTCATTCGTAAATGTTAATTTGATGATGACCATTTTCTCTACAACTTTTTAATCGATACAAGAGTTCAATCAGGATATGAACAAATTAATAATTGAGTTGTATTATAAGTTAAAGTTTTCTAGATTCAGGGCGGGTCAGCCACAGGCACGAGATACAATCGTTAATATGAATTATCCTCTCTACAACCTAAAAAGCACATGTTTTAAAATGTGGGAACCTAAATATTCAACTGAAGAAGAATGAATCTAAATGCATCTGAAATAAATATAAAAAGGTTTACTGAAGATTGAGGAATCCTTTTTACAACGGTATTACGGAAAACTCTTTCCCTGTACATTCGCCGAGTTAACATGGAGATGCCACATTAACACATCTTCATTTCGAATTTTAGAGCTCTTCCACCAAAGAAACAAGCGTGACGAGGAATGAATTTGTCCCGAATTTGATTGAGACAAGGTATATCAGGTTGTCTCGAGCATGAGAAAAACTTCACCAGACATTACATTCTACGTGTGTATGAGATAAATAAATATTAATTAAGTTCAAAATATTGTACTAATAATATATAATATCTATTATATATTTTTCCTCAGGAACTGTGTATTCTACAAATTATATGAACTTGTGCCATTGAGATTTGCACTCTACACAAACTCATATTTAGTAGATCATCACCCTTTCCAAGAATTAATCGTACCCTCCCCGAAAACATAGATGTTTAGCCTTATCATAGTGCCTTTCTTTCCTGTTTCCTCTAAAATTCTACAGAAGCTGCATTTTCAAAGTTTTAGACACATTGTTTAACCTTCCCAAACCCGGGAAGCCTTCTACCATCGGATGGCACTACTTTTTTGGGGACGACGCCCAATGCTAATGTCTCTCATTTCGCCACGTTAGATTATCAAAATGTTGTTCGACTCATTTAGATAAGATGTAATAGATCAGTCAAAATTACTTTCCACGTACTCTCATACTAATGGTGATGTACTCGCGACATGGACACCTAAACATACAAATTAATCATACGATGAAAGGCCAAATATTCGATTTCTCAATATCTTTTCTTTATTCAAATTTTAATATGTTTAATCTACGAGTTAGTGTTAGAAACTCCAACATAGATTTCGACATTACATACGAAAGGATATCATGTGTAAAATTACTATACAAGCAATATTTAATCTAAACATACGGAGAAGCATACTTGAATTTATAAAAATAGTTTTTCTTCAAGAGTTATAACCTTCCTATTTATAATAGTGCCTACTTTTGATTTTCTTATTGATAGGACATAGAAAAAAGTAAAGAAGAAATCCTAAAGACACACTACTAGATTAAGGACCTCAACCCTATATATATAAACTTTATTATTTTCTTTTACTATAGCCAATCATAATAGGTTAAATAAAATATTTAGATTTTTATACACTGACAAAAGTCTATAAAGATGAGTTTATAAGTAATATATTTATTTATTTATTAACTAAATGATCATTTTTGTTTATCAGTTTAACTCCTTAATTTAATTAAACAGTCAATAATATACAATTAATTAATATAATTACCCACAAAATTATAATAGTTAAAACCATTATAATTTAGTGATATAAATAGAAATATCCCAATAAGATGGATTAGGTTTGAATCCTCCTCTCTAAGTTATAATGAAGTTGGCGAAAAATAAAATAAAACAATATGTGAAATTGCTAAAAAAAAATTTCTAAATTCAAATTAGAGAAAACTACAAATAACCTTCCTTAAACTTTTTCACCTAGGTGCGAATAACCCATAAACCTTAAATTATTACAAATCACTCCCTTAAAATTTGATAAATTGATAATATAAAGAATATTTTCATTTTTTTTTTTAAAAAAAGTCATATATTATAATCAATGTTTGGAATGTTATAAATTACATTTTGATAAGTTAAGGGATATTTTCATACTAAGATCAAAATTTATAGAGGTAAATTTGAGGATGTAGCCCATTGTTACATCCTCAAATTAGAAGCGAGATAGGGTAATTAAGAGCGATTAGCTTACCTAATCTTCATAACTACATCCTCAAATTTAATTCAAAATTTTACAGCTGATCGCTCTCAATTACCTTATCCCACTTCTAATTTTTAGTTTACTTTGTCTTTAATACCTAAGATTAGATAAGCTAACCCCTTAGCTCAAGTTTTGAGCTAAGTGAACACAAACTAAAATATAAGAAAGCTGTAAAAACATGACAGCTAAATATACGTAGGTATATGATCATATATCCAATTATCTTTGTATCATCCTTAACCCAGCATATCCAGGTATCAAACTGATATCAAGTACAGGTGCAATGATTCATGCATCACATCAATACCATGCTAACGTACTTAACATATATCAGTACTGATATTCTAGCCTAACCTAGCTTCCCATTTGGTTAATCAATACTCTCGAGCAACTGGATATAAAATGTAGGAACCTATGGAAGTAAGGAGCTATCAAAACCCAGCCTAACTAAAACAAAATAGTCAAAGAAACCCAACATGTAGCTAGTATAGCTAAAACTACGCGAAGTAGTTAGAATAATTGAGCAGTTTCAATCTATATGCTAAAAACCCAACCTAACAATATCTCAAGTTAAAAAAGTTTAACCTGTGGATCCATTTTGTGCTATGCCATAAATGCATTCAAACAACATATTTAGCTTAATCAAGTCTAAGTTTTGAATTAACTTGCTAAGTACGATTTCTAACTTAACCAAGCTAACTATGAAATTTGGTGAAATAACAAGAACCAAGAAAATGGTAACCAAGCCTAACTTTTAACCCAACTATAAAAGACAATTGTATGCATGGCACAATATTAAAATCGCAACTTTTGCTCAAAGCCAAGTCATTTCGGTATTCACTCAATATCATCTAAGATTTACCAAGTTACAAACATCTTAAGACCAATCATCATGTAAGGGCAAATGCTACTATTGGCTAGGTGCAATTGCATCACTAAGGTTAACTAAATTATATTTCCAATGAATCTCAATATGTTATAAAAAAACACAAAACATAAAAACTATTATATACAAAGTAAAGGTTTACATAAACTATACCAATTCAGAGGATAAATATTCTAAGCCATGAAATACATTTAAGTAATTCTTACAACTACATGCAACAAGCAATCGAGCGTTTATGTTTTCCGTCATCGCATAACTCAAAACAACCAAATAGAGGGTATTCATCTAGGTCAACACTTATTCCACCATTTGATGTGGCTATTTTCAGCTATTTACATTTATGCATAAAACTCATCATTAGTGATCCTATTTTAAGTATATTAGTATATATCGCTATCAATTTGTATTCATAACTTCAAATATCTATAACTTCTTCTCTTCAACCGTTAGCTTTAGGTTTAGTAAACTTTTTCTCCAAACATAGTGAACTATTACCATAGTTGTTGTAACATAGTGAATACTCCACATAAAAGTCATAGCTATTGCCATAGTTGTTGGAATATTTCTAAAATGTGGTACTTTGAGGGGTGAATCTCTAAATCTTGAAGAATAAGAATTTCCCTACAAGAGATATAAGGATTATAGAGTACATTTTTAACATTCCACAAATACATGTTGTCGTATAATGAATTTACCAATAAATGTATTGGTATTAGTTTCCGTGCAAGCATGTTTTAAACTATGTATACTGTACTAATTATATTCTAAAGCATTTATTCACATTGATTTTTCCCAATTGGCGATACAATAACTAGTACCAATGAATTATGCTTGATCAGGCTACGCGAAGGAAGTTTATATCTTATTTAATTTAATTTCTTTCTTTCTTTCTTTTTTTAAGACTTCACATTTTTCTAAACAAGCTCTCTTCTCTTCTTAAAGCTTTGATAAGTAAAACTAGTATCTCCAACATAAAATATCTATATCAACATAGCGTAGTTGTCATTTTCCCATTAAACTTTAGGAAATATATACATATATGCATATATTTATGTCACAAGCTTTTTAACAGAATAGACTTATAAGTATGTCACAAAATATCATACTTTGGAAGAACACACTTAGGTTATAATAATATATGCGTACATTTAATTGTATATCGATATATGAACGTATATACATACATATATATATACATGTGCTAGCCACTTCTATATTTATATGACATATTAAGTTGTTTTTATGTTGTATATTCATGGCATCAGCTCATTTATATTTGCTTATCACCGAATGGAATATGTATATATGTAATGACTATCTGTATTTGATATGCTGGTGTTATATTTATACATATACATACATACATACATATAGTAAAAGTCACTAAATCATATTTACGATGCATCACTTGGACCATTTCTTCATCCTATTAACTAAATCACGTTCAAGTTTCAGAACAGCCGTCATAAACCTGCATATTTTCTGTAAATAATATGAATTATCTATTTTATAACATATTTATCCAAAATTAGCCATTTTACATATTATATGCATAATAAACCATATACAATGCCAAATAACTTCATTAATATTTCTATAGTAAACTAAACATAAAATAGCACTTACCTTATGGTCCAATTACAGCATGACATCCAAAAAGCTTTTAGTGTTTATGATAACTTGAGACCAAAAGTATTTTAACAACTAAGATCACCATGAGATGCCCATCGGTTATAAGGTATTTAGATACTCTTCATGGAATCGTGTCACGTCTACGTTATGCATGAAATTTTCTTAGTTTTTTTATTATTTAGCATATATTAATATAATTTATCTTGCGTACATATTACTTATAATTTGTCCTATATGTGCAAAACAAGCCTCTATATTTGTGCCCGCATAATTTTAATCTCATATATATATACACACATATACATATATACACACACATTTGTAAAATAATATTTTCTTGATGCTGTCATGGTATATGTACTTAGAACGCTTTTATAGATAGTTTGCATTAGATCAATTGTACTAATGGTCGATCTAGTGAAAAAACTAAAACGAAAGTATTTGTATTGGTTTTGGGGTGATAAGGGCTACCCCTACAATGGCTATATAAGTATTATAATTTTTATGTTAGAGGTTTGGGCTACTTTAAGTCTTCGGATGTCGAGATAATGCCATGCTTAAATAAGAAAATAATCTATTGTTATTGCATTGCCATTAAGTGTGTATGTAAATGACATTTGCATAGCATGGGTATGGATATGTATATGCAGTGATTATGTACTAAGTCTCAGCTCACCCCATTTAGGTTCAATGTCTGATTTAGACTTGTATAATGATGTTGGCTATGATTTATATTATAGGAGTAAGCAAGATGATAACAACTTCGACTATCATGATGACTGGCTGAAGAACAATATAAGATTGCTATGAAGGATGAATTTAGTTACAATTTGTGATAAGTTTTGAGCATCTTTACGCTAGTTTATGTTTCCAAGTTTTATTTGGTTTATGGATGTATTTGTTATTTAAAGTTTAGCTCGTATGAGCTATTAGTGAATGCTATGACTATGTGAATCAACTTGTTGGGAGAGTTCGGTAGACAATGTATTCATTTGTAGATTTTAATACTTTTCCATGCCCTTACATATTCATGCTGTGGTGGAAATTTGTGTTAAGGTTTTGCCATTGCAAGTTATGGGGCATAGTAGATTCCAAATATCATATTTAAAACAAAAAAATATAATATGCAAATCAAATAACTTTAAAAACAATAGATTTTATATAAATACAGATTAGATATAGAATAAATATAGATAAGAAAAAGATAAAAATAGCAATTTAACATATAATTGAAAAAGAAAAAAAAATTGAGCTGTATATCTCCATTAGTTATAGGTTTTTATGCAATTGAAGGGTTTGATTTCATACAAGCATACTTTAGTGAAGAGAGTATTTATAAGGGTGTTTCAATATATCTTGTTCATGGTAGGAGCTTGGATGGGCCATGTCATATTCAAACATGACAAATTATGTTGCTATATAGTCAAAACAGTTTTAAATTACACATCAACTTTAATTCTAACATTTGATGTAGCAATAAGCACTCACATCATGTACATGGAAAATCCAAATCAATAATAAGTGTATCATGTGCGTAAAAAAAAGTCAAGCACATAACTAAAATAGTTAATAGTGCCAATCCGATGTTGTAGCTAAATTTGGAGGGAAGGATCTTAAATGAGACATATGAATTCTTGTGTCCAACTATATTTAATTCTAGATTTCACGCTTCTGCTAGCTAGCTAGTTCTTCATAACTAACGTTTTTTCTATATCTAGTTATGTATTGGGTTTTAGGTGAAAATAACCTAACTATCACTATTCGTTTACATGTAAAGAGTATAAGCTGAGTTGTTTTTTTTTTCATGAATCTATTCCTTTCAAAGTTAACTATTAATATGCCAAAATCTAATGCAATGTTGCCACTAAAGACTATAGCGGTCTAAAAGGGTTATATAATTTTAGGCTAAAAGGTCAACAATAATTAGAGTTTGATTCCTCAAGCCTAGTGATAGGATCTACATAGTTAAAACCATAAATAAGAAATGTCTTATGGAGATTTGCCTTTGTGGATCACCAGACCAATCCGACCAATTTCTGCTCTTTAGGTAAGCTTGTGCAATAAGTAGGCCTATTAGTCAGCATAAATCAAAAGAAGCTTAGGAGAAAGGATTCACACTATAGAGGTTACATCTCGTTTGTCTTACATTAAAGTCTTTTATCAAATAAAGATTGAGCTCTAAAAAATCATAAATAAGCACATCCTTCTTTTCATTTTATATGATTCAAATAATCATATAAATGTGGTTGTGGCATTGAAGTTCTACTACAAATCAAACATCTGATCAAATGAAAAATGTCTAGCATCTATTGAAAAATAGTAAGGTTTGTCCCTCACTCGTCACATATGCTAGTTAGCTACTAAGATGACATATTCCTCCTCCCATGCTTCACTCTAATCACATCTCTCTATAATTTACCAATTTTAATGAAGTGCAACTTTATACAGTATGCATGTAAGCGAACTAGACAACTTTCATTCCCATGCATAGACTATTTTATCCTCTAATTTATGTGAAGTTTCATTCAGTAATCAACAAATATTCTTCACAACTCTAAACAGAGAAGTAGCAATGGAAGTTCAAGAGAGAGAGAGAGAGAATAGAGAGAAATATTGAATGATGTAAAACTATTTTCTATTTCACTAACTACTGTTGAACAATGGTTTGAGCATATATACATATATATATTTGTACAAATGCCAAGTCATATGCTAATGTGTAATAAACAGAAATATACAAGTAATACTTCGATACTAGTGCCTTCCCCCCTTTAGTAGGAGCTATGCAAAGCCTTAACTTAGAAACAACATCAAAAAATCAGTAACCAAAGTGAGCTTAGTAAAGGATTCAGCTAATTGTTTTGAAGAACTAATATAAACTGGTGAAATAAAGCCACTAGCAACATAGTCTTCGATGAAGTGAACATCAACATCAATATGTTTCATCCGATTATGTAAACAAGGATTCTTGGCAATCAAATTGCTAGACCTATTGTCATAAAATAGATTGATAGGATAAGGAATAGAACCATGAAGGTCACATAAAATATAAGAAGTCCAAAGGAGATCCTTTACAGCAACAATCATGCTTTGGTATTCCGCCTCAGTAGAAGAAGTACTAACCGTGGACTGTTTTTTAGATTTCTAAAGAACTAATGCATTACCCAAGATGATGCAATAACCGGAAATAGACTTGCGATCAAAGGAAGAAGATGCCCAATCAACATCAGTATTATAATGTAAAGTAAGAGGATTATTCTAATGATAATAAAACCAAGACCAAAACTACCCTTGAGATATTTAAGTAAATGAATTGCAACTTGTATATGAAGCCGACATGGGGTGGAAACAAACTAACGAAGTTTGTTAACAGAAAAACTAATATCAGGCCTTATCAAGGTTAAATACAAAAGGCACCCAACAATGTGACAATATAAAAGAGGATCATCCAAGACATCAACTTGATCCTTATGTGAAAATAGCCTAGATGGCAAAGGTAAAGTAACTGGACGGTACCTAGTAAGACCAACATCATCCAAGAGATTAACAGTAAATTCTCATTGATTAAGAAACATTCCAATATCAGTTTGATGCAATTCAAGACTAAGAAAAAACCGAGCTACTCCAAGATCTTTGATGGTAAACTAATTAAGTAAAGCTTACTTCAAATTGTTAATGGAATCAACACGAGTACCATATATAAGCATATCATCAACATACAATAGTACAACTAGAAAAACTCTATCAAATTGAAAAGTAAAAAGAGAAAGATCACTGACTAATTGAAGAAAGCCAAAGTTGAGCAAAAATTAAAAGATCTCGTAACTCTATTGCCTAAAAGCTTATTTTAAGCCATATAAAGAACGCTTAAGACAACAAACCTTACTAAGACTCGCCTTAGAATAACCTGGAGGTGGCAGCATGTATATTTCCTCATCCAAAAAACCATACAAAAATGCATTATTAATATTTACTTGAAAAAGAGGCCAATTACATGTAGTTGCTAAAGCTATTAGAATTCTTATAGTGCTTGGCTTACCAACAGGAGAGAACATCCATGATAGTCAATCCCTTCTAATTGTGTGTAACCTTTGGCCATGAAACGAGCCTTAAATTATTCAACAGTACCATCTAGTCTATATTTAATTTTATAGACCCATTTAGAGCTAATGGCTTTCTTATCTTTAAGCAAATCAATGATTTCCCAAGTATCATTCAACTTTAATACCTCAATCTCTTTATTCATAACATCAAGCCATTCGGGTATTTTAGATGCTTGAGAATAAGAAAGGGGATTTTTTATTGCTAAAACTTGTGCCAATGATGTAGTATAATCTGGTAGAAAAGAGGAAAGTATGTGTGTCAAAAAGCAGATATGGTATGGTGTGTGTAATGGGAGATACCTCAATTGAGTATGACTGAAAAGAATGAATGTACTCCTCTAACCAAGCAAGCTATTTTTGAATATGAGTGGATCTACACAAAGGTGATGAAGGAAGGACATATGGAACCAAAGGAAAAGTATCAAATGTAGGACAATCATGAACATTGTTATCAAAACACGATGAGAACAACTCGTCAATAGCTAAGGAAAGATGCAAGGAATCTATAGATGAATGATGAGGAATAGAGTTATCAACAGAAGGAGCAATTTCCTTAAAAGGAAAAGTATTCTCACAAAATACAACATCTCTACTTAATTTTATTTGCCTTGATTCCATATCATACACTTTACAACCTTTTTTAACAAAAGTGTATCCTAGGAAGACACATCTAATTCCCTTTGGATTAAATTTGTGCCTTTGTTTAGAATGATCAACAATGTAACATAAGCATCCCATGGTTCTCAAATGAGTGAGATTAGGCTTTTGTTTATGTAAAAGCTCATAAGGAGACTTCCACGCTAGTTTGGATATGGGCATCAAATTGATAAGGTAAGTGATAGTGAGTATACACTCCCCTCAAAAAATTTTAGGTAAGTTAGCATGTAAACAAAGGGCTCTGGTTGTTTCAATAAGATGATGGTGTTTTCATTCCACTCGATCATTTTGTTGAGGAATGTAAGCCATAGATGTTTGGTGTACTATCCCTAAACGTTGGAAAAGTGTTTTACAGCTAAAAGAAAGGGATTCTATTCCATTATCAGATTTGACAGTCTTTGGTCGCGTAACAAATTGATTGTCAATCATTCTAAAAAATCTATCAAGGCAAACAACCACTTGAGACTTATTGTTCATCAAGTATGTCCATACAAAACAGGTACAATCATCTAAAATTGTGAGAAAATACTTAGCTCTAAATAAAGAGGAATATGAATATGGTCTCCAAATGTCAATATGCAACAAAGCAAAAGGCTCTATTGAAAGATTATCGCTCCTTTCAAATGGCAATCAATGAAGTTTGGCTTAAAAACAAGTATCATAAAGAAATTTGGAAGAGTTCAAATGTTTACAATCAACAAGTTGTTTAAGCTTAGAGAAAAACAAGTGTCCAAGCCTAGAATGTAACATGCGTATATCTAGGCTGTTATTACAAGATTGGCTAACAAATGAACTAGAATTAGTGGAAAAACCTAAGCTATTATGTGTAAACAAAATATACAATCCACCATACGCCTCAGCTAAAGCAACTTGTTTATTGTGAAGGTCCTAGAAAATAAAATGAGCAAAATCAATCTTCGCAACTAAATGTTTGTCTTTGACAATGCGATGCACAAACAACAAATTATATTTGAAGTTTGGTACATGTAGTACATTTTGAAAGGTTAGGTCTTTATTTATGTGCACAAATCCTACAAGTTGGACAGTCTTAAATTGTCCATCCAATAAGGTTACTGAAATGGGTTGGGACAGTGTTTGTATGTTAAACAATAGAGGTTTAAATGGCGTCATATAATCAAAAGCACCAGTCTCAACAATCCAAGAACCACATTTATCATTCCCTAGACTAAAACAAATAAATGAATTATGTAATGAAAGAGACACACCTACACAAGCCAAATCTCCTTGTTGTTTATCATGTATAATCTGAAGTATTTCTTGGCACATAGACTGCACCAATCCTGCATCAAGCTGCTTCTCACTTACAAGATTAGCATTGTGATCATGATTTAAAGGAGATTTACAAGCAGTTTGAAAATTACTAGCAAAAGAATTCATGTTTTGGAATAAACTCCCTTACTATACACAGCCATTCTGTTTTGATCTCTTGCTCCTCTTTTACCCTTATACCATTCCAAATAACCATATAATTCAAAGCAATTCTCAATAGTATGCCCATCCTTCTTGCAATGCTTACAAACCAATTTAACATTGTTACCAAAACTTAATTTCCCTCTTCGCTTATCATTAAATCCCTTAGAAAACTCAACCCGTTTTGTCATAAAAACTGAAGCATCAATATCAAATAAAGGTGCAGTCAACAATTTTTGCTTCTCTACTCGTTGTACAAGATAATATGCCCTATTAACTAAAGGGAAAGGTTCCATCAAAAGGATGTAATTCCATACAGATTTATATCCTTCATTTAAACCCATCAAAAACTATATCAATCGACCATATGATTCAAATTCCTAAATTCTTTCCCTCATATGACAAGTACAATTATCTAGAACACCACAATCACAAGTAAGATAACTGTAAAGAGCACTAAATTCATCCCAGCTTCTTTTCAGCTTATTATAGTATATAGCAATAGACTGATTTGCTTATTTAATGTTACTCAACTCATATTAAATTTGGAAAACAAGCAAAGCATTAATCTGACCATATTGCTCAGTAACTTCAAGCTACAATTCTTAAGCAGATTGTGAACAAAGGTAATTCTGTACCAATTCTAAAGTCATTAAATTCAAAATCCAACAGCAAACCATATAATCATTCCTAATCCAGTTATTCACATCAAGAGAATTAGGTTCAGGCTTCGGCATACTACTGTCTATAAACCCTATTTTGATTTTGGTAACAAGACCTAACTTAATAGATCTACTCTATGTAAGAAAATTAGTGCCATTAAAAATGATATTCCCAATCACCATTCCAAGATGATCGAAGCCAAATAAAAATAATGGATCTCCAGTCACACAATCTAATTACAAACCTTACGCTAATCATAATTGATTGTTCATTTTCCTAAATGATAGAAGGAATGAAACAATTCGAGAAGGACTTACGGACGTTAATGCCACTCTGATACCATATGAAGTTTCATTCAGTAATCAAAAAATATTCTTTGAAACTCCAAACAGAGAAGTAGCAATGGAGATGAGAGAGAGAGAGAGAGGGAGAGAGAACAAAGAGAAATACTGAATGATGTAAAACTGTTTTCTATTTCACTAACTACTGCTATACAATGGTTTGAGCATATATATATATATATATATATATATTTGTACAAATGCCAAGTCATGTAATAAACAGAAATATAATATTAATACTTCAACAATTTATACCAATCTAACAATGATTTTCTTTAAGTTTTAAAAGGAAAGAATTGTTTTCTTTGTTATTTAACCATTTTCTTTATGTTGTCACTCAAATTGAGTTCATGCTTATAGTGGAGATGTATGGGTGCAGCTTTTTTTTATGACCCCTCGTGTTTCCACTATTTACATGCTATTATGCTCACTTGTTCATGAATGTATTTTTATGAGTTCGTAGGTTTAAAAATATATATATATATATATATTTTCTTTTTATTTTTTGGAGCAAATATATAGAAAATTGCAAAAAGGTTTTGTTGTTTTCTTGTTATCAATATAATTGAGAAAGTGAAAGAATGCACCTTTTTATTTTATTTTATTTTATACTGAGCGTAGGAAGGAGTAAGATGAAAGTAGTACATGTCAAATACAAGGAAACAACAATGGATATAATATATATACCTATGCTGTTGCGCATGTACACCAAAGATTACATTCTTAAGTATATATTATCAATTGAAATTATATGCATGATTTACTACAAAGTGGTTTTGCACCTGCTCTATGGTAGCTACTCCTACCTGTGAGATCTTTAGGTCAAAGATCATCCATTGAATGAGACTTCTCCATGGTCTAGTTCAATGATCTATTCTCAACAGAGCCATTTGCTTAAGACTGATCAGCAAATTCTGAATAATTATAAATATATAAAATGGAAATTAATTAAAATATTATTCAAATCATTCCTTTGTGGATATTCTCCCTGTTTATATATGTTGTATATTTTATGTGCCATACATACATACATACATACATACATACATACATATATATATATGTGTGTAAAATATATACTTCGTTGGCTAAGGTATCCAACCATATATATTTTGGGCCACACGATAAATGTATTTTAATAAATTTTTTTATTTAGATTCTTGCTCGTGCATGGCATGCTGTGTTTTTTTCCTATACACTATTTCAGCATAACCAAATTGTTAAAGCTTTTCTCTAACAATCAGTGACTATAGCATACAAAATAATTCATCTTTTCTTGTTTTTATTGGTTACTACTTTTTTTTTTCAGTGTTTTAAGCACTAAGGTACTCTCATATATAAATAATAAATTAGAAATTACATAATACCTATGCTACTAAGTTAATAACGATCCTATTCAACTCAATGTTATACTGTATTTGATTTTTAGATAAAAAATATAGAGAGCATGAATGGAAGAAAACATAATAATAGTTCTTCCGTAACTACATGTTTATACGGAATAAACATATTTAGGTATTTTTGCTACTTTAAGGCACACACATCGTTGCTATATATTTCATACTGATTATATATATATAAACCAAATCTAACGAAGCCGATTCATTTGTCATTTGCATGTCTATGACAGGCTGGACGTTTTATTTTAGTCTTCTTTTCCAGATGGACATCAAAATGTCTTGGAAACATCTTAATTACCCCTTAGAGAGAGAGAGAGAGAGACAACGTGGGCTAGCTACGTAATTATGCATCTATATTGGACTTTACCAGATCCTTTGTTGCCCTACATACGTGCAAACCAAATCTTGCAGCGAAGAAAAATCTTAACGATGTTTCCCTTCCCTTTGCCCAACTTTACATGCAAAAATAAGTTGGAAAATTATTTTTCTGAAAGCCAAATTCGATATGACAAATACAATTATTCAATGCCTTGATACACCGGTATCCATTAAATTCTAACCCGAAAACAAAACCAAATCTTGGAGATCTTCTGATAATTACCTAATTTTGACTGTCAAACCATCCAAAAAAAAGGAAAGGGACAACTAGTTGTGGTGTAGAAATTAAAAATATATATATATATGGAGAGAGAGAGAGAGAGAGAGCAGATTGACTGGAGTTGACTACGAATTGACCATAAGATCTAAATCAGACGATCAAGATTGATAGGCAGCTTTGCTCCTTTGACAAGTATAATTAACTTGAAGACCACTAGGAAAAAAAAGAAAAAGAAATCTGTGGGTAAAGTGTTGTATATGGGATTTGGAATCTTTGTTAGATGATGCAAACAAAAAAATAAGAATCACATTGAGTATGTTGTGATATTCAAAGCTATATCTTTTTGATGGGACGACTCACGAGCGAAGCTCTAGAAGGAACAGGTGAATATTCATTCATACTTTCATTTATTAGATATATAATTCTATATATACATACCTATGTGTATCATATATATCAAATCTTAAAAGTATAGTAATTAAATTTGGGACAAATTACGAATACAATCCTTACTACAGTCAAGTATGAATAAACTCCTCAAATTCTTAAATATTAACTTCGTTTATCCATAATTTCCGAAAATGTACATACGTGCCAAAACCATTATTACTAAATCCCTATGACCTTTCGGATGTATTTGTATATCTTCCAAAATTACGAAAAGCTAAATTACATTTTAACAGTTTATGAGATCTATTCTTACACACATACCTCATCAATAGTTCGAGAAGTGTATTATTTACAATCAGCCTCTATATCTATTTAAAGGAAGTTTCCAGGTGATTGGCCGTAATAATAAGGAGTAAATTTTCATGTCTTTCACATTTCTTCGAATATAGTAAGTTGATTATCCGATGATATTTTTTGGAGAAGTGGCAATATCACATGTTATCATGGCTAGTAAAAACTATTGTCGTTTTCGTACCAAAAAGCAAGATCTTGTCTCTGGAGACCCAAGATTTCATACCCTTTTACGTGCAATTTCTCAGTTCTTACTATAGGAAAAAAGGACTTATGAGGTTCTTCTTTCAGTATTGTGCCTATATAAAGATCCTATATGCGCTAACACCACCACCACCATATGAAAAACCACATCGCTCACAACACTATTCTCTCTTTATCTCTCTATAGTTTTTTTCTATTCTCAAATCACTGTGATATTACGCATAATATTCCACCAGCTATAAATCAATATGGCAGAGGGTTATGCAATCTCTACATATTTTACGATAATATTCATAGTAAGTAAATTAATCTCAACCAAGTCTAAACCATATCCCAAATTTCTCCCTCAAAAACTTGCACCCATAGGAAACTCATCTCTTAAGCTCAGTACAGATCCGGAGACCATGAAATTAGCATCCAAGGACTATGGCAACATGGTTCGAGAATACCCCGCCGCAGTCCTTAATCCCACATCGGTTCGTGACATCATTGAACTAATCAAAACCGCTTACAATTCGGCGGTTCCTTTCACGGTAGCTGCTAGGGGACATGGCCATTCCATTCGGGGTCAGGCCATGGCACGTGGCGGGGTTGTGGTGGACATGGAATATTTGAATAATTTTAGAGCTGGCAGTGGGATTAAGGTGTCTTGGAGCGAATCCTTGGGGTATTTTGCGGATGTTGGAGGTGAACAGCTTTGGATCCATGTATTGGAAAGTTGTCTAGGACATGGACTTGCACCCGTCTCGTGGACTGATTATTTGTACCTAACAGTTGGTGGGACACTTTCCAATGGTGGTATAAGTGGGCAGACATTTCGATACGGTCCTCAGATCAGCAATGTGTATGAAATTGATGTCATTACTGGTATGTGTACAAAACGACAAGAGGATTGAGGTTTCTTTTTGTTCTTCATTTTACACCTTATATAGGTTGTATGAGCTGTTGATTATTAGCATTTATTTTGCAACTTGCAAATAGATTCCTTAAAAGTACTCATCAAGCGTGATTGAACTTCTAAATTTTTAATTTAACCTCTTTTGTTACTTTTGAAAATATCCATATTTTCCCCCGAATTTTCATTGCTAATACCCATAATTCGTTGCAATTTATAATCCTTTTGAATGACGGTTTTGATACTATATCATTGAGGAGAATTTTAAAAAACTTATAAGGTTCCATACTCACCTTACTAAAAGAGGTTATTTTGACCATCGTGACTTACATCTTTATATCATCCTAAAGGGAAAAAAAAAAGAAAGAAAAAAAAAGGAAAAATGGGTCTTAATTATCCGGTTTTATATTTTACTTTCACACTTTCCTTGATGTTTCATGACAGACACAATTGCATATCATGTGGGCTTTTATGATTTCTGTTTATTATCTCATGTGTTTTAGCTGTTTACGTATATATCTTTTCATGGAGAAAAGTCACGTTTTCCCAACCATATTTGTAGACTTTAGGGTGTGGAGTCATTTTCGTCCCATTAATTGCACCAAGTCTATTAATTTAAAGACACAAAAGTTTTAGTTCCCTAACTCATGGACTTAAATAATGGGCCTTCATATTTTGCTTTTCTTTTTTTTTTTTTCCTTTTTTAATGAAATAGAAGTGGAGAAAAAATCTAAGAAAATAGTTAGATGCATACGTGTGTGTTGTGGTGTATACACACCATTTAAATATCTTATGAAACTTACAGTACTTTTTCCATATTTTTTAATATATAATACATGGAATTTTTTAGCAAAATTGCCCCACATGCACACATGCCAATCATGTTTAATTTTAAAAGAAAAATAAAATAAAAAAGAATGTGTGGATAAACTTAATACATGCATCATTTCAAAAGATAGTTGCAGTGAAATACTTGTAGTCTCGTCCTTATTTTCTTAATAATAAATGTTTAAACACTCGCTAAGAAAATCGTACCATTGTCAGTTTCATGTATTATTTCATTTGAGACTCGATTGAGATCGATTTTCCCTTCTTCAGGGACTGGAGAGTTTGTGACATGCAATCCACAGAAAAGCTCCGAACTGTTTTATGCAGCTCTAGGAGGTCTTGGCCAGTTTGGGATCATAACCAGAGCAAGAATCGGCCTAGACTGGATACCTAAAAGAGTATGTCTAGTCAAAAAAACTTGTAATTATTGCTAAGTTTTTCTTTTTATTTAGCCAATTTGGGGGATGCAACATAATTACCTAATAAAGTTTATTTAATGATGTGTGGTTGATATTATTAATTGGTGGCGTAGGTGAAATGGGTAAGGATGCTATATAGTGATTTCTCAGCATTTACGAGGGACCAAGAACGTTTGATATCGATGAATGGAAGGAGACAACAGAATGCACTTGATTATTTGGAAGGTTCACTTCTGTTGCACCAAGGCCCTCCAGATAATTGGAGATCTTCCTTTTTCCCTCCCTCGGACCACTCAAGGATTATATCCCTCGTAACCAAACATGGCATTATCTATTGTCTTGAAGTGGCCAAATATTACGATGATTATGCCCCAAATTCGGTGGACGAGGTACGGACATAACAACTTTGTTCTTGAAATTCCGCGATGTATCAATTTTTTTTTTTTTAAAAAGTAAGATGAAATTAAAATCTAAATAGAAAAATGTTAATGGTTGTATAGGAGTGATTTGTTGAGAAATCAAATATAAAATCTTTACACCATTTCACAGACTTATATTTTATAAAGTTTATATTTAGTATTTAAAAGCGTGAATTATTGTTTTTTTTAAACTCTTAACAAATGTCCATCAAATAAAGCCATTTAAAGAAATTTTTAATAAACTTTTTATGTATATATTAAAATTTTACAAGAATTTTATATAATTGTATAAATTTACGCTGATCATCTATTGCATCATATTCCAAATTCAACCAAAAGCAAGTATTATCTTTCTATTCTATATCGAAACAGTTTTTAGTTGAAATAAAATAGTTTTACCCATAGATTATAAGCATGATTATTGTTAACACTATATTTCAACATGTAAAAGTTTGCTATATATACAAACCTTGATTTGGACATAAAACGTCTTTTGTGAATCCAAATGAAACCAATTATTGTACCATCCCATAACAGGTCAACAGAAGATATTCTAAAAAGTGAACTATTACTATTTTCAAAGATTAATTACATAATTATGTAAAACAAAGCATTTGGAAAGATTTCTTTATAGATATAAATATATATATATATATATATATATTGCTCTTAACAAGTGAAACCGAGCATCTTGAATACTTTTCTTTAGTAATTGGCCTTCTAGATAAATAATTGGCTTTAAATTAAATAACGTACGATCTTTGAGTACGTACGAACGATGTCTTTATTCAAACTAAAATCCAAATACAGCCTATTACAGCATGCAAGAACATTAACATACGTTTCTTTGTAATCTTTTATGAGCAGGATCTTGAGATTTTGTTCGAGGCACTGAGCTATACTCCCGGATATATGTTCACAAAGGATGTGTCCTACGTGGACTTTCTAAATAGGGTAAGGAGTGGAGAGCTAAAGCTTCAATCACAAGGACTGTGGGACGTTCCACATCCCTGGCTCAATCTTTTTATACCAAAATCTCGTATACTGGATTTCAACGATGGTGCCTTCAGAAACATCGTTCTTAAAAGGAACATAACCACAGGACCTATCCTTGTCTACCCAATGAATCGAAGCAAGTATGTATTCGTAATTTTCCTCTCTCTCTCTCTTCAATTCTATTCTTTATTTTCAAAAGTAAATGCAAAAAAAAAAAAAAAAATGGAAATAAAAAGGAAGAAAAAAGAAAAAACCAAATTTATGAGTATATCAACAATAACATCATATACTAAAATGAAAAAAAAAAATGACAGATACTAAATACAAGAATGAGAAAATTATTTAAACGCTTGTTACGATTTTATTGCGTGATTTTCAGGTGGGATGATAGAACATCGGCTGTAATTCCAGATGAGGAAATTTTCTACACCGTAGGGTTTTTGCATGCAAGTGGGTTCGATGACTGGCACCAATTTGAGCAACAAAATAAAGAGCTATTAAACTTTTGTGATAATGCCGGCATTGAAATTAAGCAATATCTTCCTCATTATAGTACAAAGGAAGAGTGGAAGAAGCATTTTGGTTCAAAATGGAAAGTTTTTCAAAGACGAAAGGCTCAATTTGACCCAAAAAGGATATTATCTCCTGGACAGAAAATTTTCAACAACAATTAGGGGGGAAAAAGAAAAATCACATGTATGGGGGAATATTGCATAGCTAGGTTTAAGTCGACAAGCTCTGTTTACCTTATAATCTTCGAATTTGTTGTTCTTTTTTTTTTGGTAAGTTGTTATTAATTAGTTATAATAGACTAGCCATGAGCTTCAATTACTTAGTTCAAGTCGGTGGTTAATTATTGATATTTTGTACAAAGTGGTAGACCCTAATATGTAAGTGATATATAGAAGAAGATATGACGTATGCAAGAAGCCCTTTTGTCAAATGAAAATTATATTGCAAATTTTTTTTTTCTTTTAAAAGCTAGAAACTATTCCCCATTTTAGTAAATAATTTGCACTTTGTTGACTGTGAAAGCCACTCAACAGCAACTAGTATCGCCTTTTAACTATATATCATCATTAGGTGAAATTGATTATGAAAAACAACCTGCTGTAGTTATAGCATAATAAACATAATTTGATCATTGATAGCGATAAACAAACATAAGCGATGACAAAATAAAAATATAAGGAGCAAGATATGAGGGTACACGGATTAGGAAACAAATGGGGCCAAATAAATAAAAGAAGCAAGGTATCGTCGATCAACTATATACGGAAGTAATTGAATACCCACTAGTCGACCACCGCCTCTTAGATCTATTGCTTACTCTTGGGCTGTACAAGTATGTATGTGAAATATAATGTTTTATTCATGTTAACTGAGTATGATACACGATGTATTATATTGGTTTTACATATTTTATCCCTACCCATTAATACATAACAGTAAATAGAGCATAATATAGTATTACACCCCCTTAATCTCACGGTGTGAGAGTCAATGCAAGATTGGAGCAATAATCAAGAAAAGATTGAGGTAGATAAATTCTTGGTAAAGATACCAGCGCATTGATGACAAGTAGGAATATAGTGAAACAAATGCTAATCAATAGTAACAATTTCATGAACAAAGTGATATTGGGTTTTACTAATTGATAAATGGTTTCAAGATTGACACAGCATAAGTGATGAGTTTCTATTGCATATATTTTATATAGTTATTTTTTATGATTTTCCTTAATATTTAAGTTTTTTTTTAAATAATAATACTTAATTGAGTAAATTTTTTTTTTTTTAGATTTTAAAACAATCTACACAAGAAAAAGAGAAAATAGAAATAAATCTCACTCAAATTGAAGCTAAAATGAGCAAGTTATGAAGGTTTAAAAATTGATACAATTAAACGATACAACTGTATCATTTCCAAGCAAAATTAGAGTTGATTTTCTACTATTACATCCTAGGATACGATTAAAAGATATGATCATGTCATCGTTCATGTCGTTTCTTGTTTAAAAAAAAAAAAAGAAGAAGAAGAAGAAGACAAACTTAAAGCACAGTAAAGGATACGACCAAAAGATATAGCTGTATACTCGGTCATGTCTTTTCCAGCCAACCTATCTTTTTTAGCTTTTCATATATAAAGCTTTGTTAAGATTTATTTGTAGGGAGGAATTTTTTTACATGAATTTTAGAAAGTTTTTGAAGTCAAGAACAATAAAAAAAAAACGATGAGAAAAAAAGATTTGAAGATTTTGTTTTATTTAGATTTGATGATATTTTTTTCTATTCTTTTTTATACTTTATTTTTATATTCTTATTTTACGATGTATAGTGAGTAGATTTTTTATATCTAGGTTTTATGAAACCTAAATCTATTCATATGACATGGTTAGTATTTGATTAATTTAGTTCTTTATTATTTTCTTGATTCAACTATATTTGCTTCATAATTTAAGTTATTATTTCTACAGGTAGTAATCTAGAGTTTGATATCTTATAAGAGAATCAAAAGATTTCTTATAAGATTAGATCTAAGCATAGTTAATGAGGATTATTGTAAGATTAGAGATAATTTGAAAAATTCTTTCAGATTTCAAATTAAAGCATAGAGAATTTACTTTAAGAAGAGATCTCTTGGTCAAGGAGGATTAAAGTATAAATTAGATTATCTTTAGAAAAATCACATGTTAGACCTAAGGAAAGAAATATCTAAATACAACATTGAATCTTAAATTAATTTCCAATAGAATTACTTTCTTATTAATTCTTGAATTACATTTTGGTTAATCTTTAAATTAGTTTTATTAGTAATTTAGATTTACTTCTTTAAGTTTCTTGAAATTTAATTTATCGATTAGATAATAGAGACCTAGTGAATACTCGAAGTTAGAGCCTCTATAGGATCGACATTTGGATTCATATCCACTATATTATAAACTGATAGGTGCACTTACCAGCACATCAATAAGATAATAGGTCGTTGAATAGGAATGTTGATTTCTTGAGTGAAATGGTACATCTAGGTAGATTTAGCCATAGTATATGCAACAGCTTTCTATTCAACTTTAGTGAAACTATGAGACATTGTTAGCTATTTCTTAGATTATCATGAGATAAGATTGCAACCAAGATAGATAGCATAACCTACCATAGAGTGATGTTTGTCGGGACATCCAACCTAATAAGCATCAATAAAGATAGTCAAAGATGTCTTAGATGTACTAATGATTGTAAAGTCTAGGTCTGGTGGGCCCATTAAAGAACCCGTTTAGCTACTTATATGTGATGGATTGTAGAAAGATGTCTATATTGGCTCAAATGATTCACTACAAAACCGATATCTAGTCAAGTAATTATGAGGTATTATAGCACACCAATGATCCCACGAAAGGTAATGAGGTTAGATAGAAGAGGAGAACCATAAGCACTAAGATGACCCTAGGGCAACAAAGAGGTCTTAACCAGTTTAGATAGATGTGTGTGATGATGTTCAAGGAGATCGTGAGTGAACTGTGATTGACATAAATATAGACCTTAATCGATGCAAGTGACTCAAATTTCAAGGAAGAAATGCAAATGACTATGGTCTTTCATTGCAAACTTACAAAAGAGCACAAAAATATAGTAATTATGAAGTAGAGACTACTGCTAGTGAATATAATGGACATGAACCTTAATGAAAAGTGAACATAAACATATCAGCTTTATTCTGACAAAACGCTAACTATAAGAAAAAGTAGCTGAAGTAATAAAACCAAGCTTAAGGAGCTTGTTTCTTTTAGGCTATGAAGAGATTTTTGCAACTTACAAACATAAAGTGGACAACAAAATGAATAAAATCAAGGAGTTGCTTCATAAAAATGATTTTTAATGAAGTAACTATAAAAAGGCATTCTTGACATCAAGTTAGCATATCATAAGTAGAAGAGACAATATGAGACAAGATAAAATAAATAGTAGTAGACTTTATAACTCGGCTAAACGTTTTATTATAGCGAATGCATTCTTATTGAGTGAAAGCTTTGGCAACAAGTCGAGTTTTATAACTCTCAACTTACCATTTAGCATAATACTTTATTTAAAACTTCTTGGTGTTGCCAACAATTTGATTCGGATAACAAGGTATTAAAATACAGGTTTTATTCTTGAGAAGTGAGTCAAGGTCCTTTAACATGGCCATTAACCACTTAGGGTCTTGAAGATTACAGCTAAATGTTGTGGGTTAAGGAAGTAATATAGTAAAGGAAATGGTTAGGTTGATGGTATACGTTTAGGGATGGGGGAAGGGGAGGGGCGGTGTTGATTCTCAGTAGAGGTTAATTGGGAAAGAGCACGAAGACAAGTAGAAAATAAACATGTGTAACTAATAGATGGGTAAATGCTAAGGTATAGAAGGGGGGTAGAAATGTAGATGTAACTAAGGTAGAATAGTCTAGTGATATAGATGGAGAGGTAGAGGAGGCCACAAATATGGACATAGTTGAGGTAAAGGGATCAAGAGATGTAGATTAAGAAGAAGAAAGGCTTAGATATTTAGATGTACTTGAGGTATAAGAATCTAGAAATGTCGATGGAGAGGGAGATAGGTCTAGAGCTAAGGATGACAAAGGCGAAATAACATCAGGATGATCATTAGAGATAGTAGGTAAGGTTGATTGTATGTTGAAGGTAAGAAGGGGTAAGAAATTCATTTGCTTAGATGTATCACTAGAGAAAGGTCCTAGAGTAGTGTAGGGAAATATCAACTCATGAAATACAGCATGATAACAAACATGAACTTGACCTAAGTCAGGGTTTAAGTAGTGATAGCCTTTGTGTTAAGTAAAATAGCCAAGAAACATGTAAGGAGGTAGAGAGAGAGAGAGAGAGAGAGAAAGGGAAGTTTGTTTGTGGTTTAAGGTTTGTACTGGGAAAACAAAGGTACCCAAATGTGTGAAGCAAGTAATAGCTAAGAGACATGTTATGAAGAGACTTAAATGGAGATTTGTGATGAAGTATGGCAAGGGTAATCTACAAATGGTACAAACAGCAATAAGAGATGCTTTAACCTAAAATGTGAGACAAAGACTTTAGTAATGTGTCTATGTTTACTTCAATAACCTAATTTTGTTCAGGAGTGTAAAGATACGAAAGTTGAAGATGGATACCATTTTCATGCAAAAATATAGTCAAAGCCTTATTGATAAATTCATCACCACCACCATCACCATGAAAAATTTTTATATAGGTTAAGAAGTAATTTTTTACCAAAGATTTGAAGTATTGAAAATGGCAGAAGACATTACTTTTATTGTGCATTGGAAAAATTAAAGAGTATTAAGTACAATCATCACAACAAATATCACATTATAATGAAACCCAAGATTTGATCGAATTGATGATTACCACACATCCAATTAGATAATGCCAAAGGGCTTAAATTTTGATCATTAAGAAAGTGACATAATCTAGAGTGTCAAATCTTTTTAGGTAGATGAATTGAAGACAACTCAGTGCGACATAAAGGGTACCTAATAGGATACTAAAGGAAGATGTCACTTATTTATGAGTCTTTGGTAAAAGAGGATGGCTTATTAAAACTGATTATAAGGTATTATCATGACAAAGCTCAATAATAAAGGGAAGATTATATATCAAGAAAAGAACATGGAGAACATTTTTTAGATATAAGTTGTGACCACTTATACAAATGAGGAAATTGCCAATATGAGGGATATAAGTAGTGATGCAACATTTCCCATTATGATCTAATCAATACCAATGTAGTAAAGTGGAATACATCTATGTTCTAACTTTTTTTTTCCCAAAATAACTAGTAGCAATAAATTGACTCATTGCAAAATTATGTTTAACTAAATAAATTCTTGTGAATTGTTATCTTACTAGTAGTACACCGTAAATAATAATTAAATTATCCATGTTACAATTGTTTCGATTTTATGAAATAAATTATAAGTAAATAATAATACAAATTATATGATTTGATTTAGTAACATTTTTTTTTTACAATTAATATTATGAAAATAAATGTTATTTATTGAATGATTGATTGCATAATAACTTATATTCAAAATGATATTCTTTTAATATTTCTAACAAAACAAATTTGAATAGTTATCACGAAAATATATTGTAAAATGATTATTTTTATGTTAATTTGCTCTTTTTACTCTATCTACAATTTTTTATTTAATAATTCTTTATGATCTATTTTTATGGAAGATAGAACTTAGATAAGTTTCATGTCCAATTTTTTTTTTCCTTATAAACTAAATTAGATTCCAACCAATACATATATTATAATGAAAAAATAAAAAAAAAAGTTTATTTTTTAACCTCCTACATAAGTGCACTGAGCATCTTTAATCATTTCATCAAGGAATTTATCTATCCTATCAAGTTCTAGAAAATATTGCGCATACAATCATTGACAAAACCTTTTTACATATGCAAGATGCAATATGTTGCAATAGCAAATAGATATTTTCCTAAACATAATTTTAATATTCACTTAATTATTGTAAATTTGCACCTTTGGCCCAATTATATCATTTTGTGTCCATTCCTAAATTAGTTTCTAAATATTAAAAAATAGTTTCAAAAGAAAGAGAAAATGCAACTAAGGATAAGGCTAGTTTCATATGCATGAGCTTCCATGGAATCAAATCTTGCTCTGGGCCATATCTACTGTTGTGCCAATCTATCCTCTTGTGATGTGTGTACTAGCTGCTGTAACATGTCTCGTACTATATCCATTCTGTTTGTTTTATGTCAAGCTAAATAATTTAGATGCTCTTCTTACTTGGATAATAAATAAATATATATATATATTTATTCATATAAATATGAGAAGGAAAAGAAATAATTGCTTCAACTTTCAAGAAACTAATGATTGAGAAGAGACTAAGAAATTAAATGATATTCTTTTTTTTTTTTTCAAAAAGTATGAAATTTTTGTAAGATAAAAAGCAACGGCTTTTGAAATAGTAGTAGAATCGATGATTATTAAAATTGAAGGTACCGACTCCTCCTCGAAGGAAAAATGCAAAGGCTTCAATGAACAATCGTATAAATAGGTACATATTAAATAGGAAATTGATTGTTGGCATGAAAAAGTAATACGAAATTAAGTTGCGAATGAGTTGGTTAATGTCATGATTTGTCGCATCAATAATCATGGATTTCACTCAGTGAATATAAGAATTATGCGTCATTCGTGTATGTATTTGGTCGGACATTTTTCATGCTACCAATCAATGCTCTATTAAAAAAGATATAATGAGATATACCCTTTGGTAAAAATGGCCTGAACTGTTGTTCCATTAAAATGGAATAAATTTAAATCCTTCCTCTCCATTCAGTAAATCTACGGCAAAGAAAAAAAAAAGAATAGAATATAGATTTTTTGTAACCAAAAATAGAATATAGGTTAAAAGGTAGGATTCTAATATACTCCTCCATACAAATTTGGTTTAGGTTAATTAGCTTTGCTGGTTTACACATTTATAACCTAGTCTTATCCACTCTTTATCCCATTCCTAAGTTATCAAACGCCGCCGTAGGATTAACCTAATAGTAGCTAGTCTCTTTTGTATTTGTCAATTATGATTTGTTGTTGGAGGTATAACTATAAAGAGAGAGTATTCATTGATACTAACATGATACGTATTTTAATTATGATATATCTTTTAATCAGTGATAATTAAATATCGTTCATTATTTAAGTATTTATTTATGATAGTTTACTTATTAGAATTTTATTAATAATCTCTAAATTTTGTATGGTCAGAGAATCTATCTTAGTTTACTTCTTATGATTTACAGCTTCACTACTCATCTCTGACGATTCAATGGAAAAGGAAAGCCCTCCATGCATGACATGTGTATCCTTTCCTTGCCTAAATTGGGACATAAAATGTAGGGATATGTGTATTGCGTGTGATTGTTAACTGACGATGTCTAACCTTAATCTTCAAAATATGCTTTCCACGATCTAACATACCTATTGTTACCTGTATCTTCCTTGCTTAATTTATCTCGTGAAATCTTTTCTTTTTTCTTTTTAATACTTTTATTGTTAGTATTGTTGGAACACTTATTAATGATTTATATAAGGAACATTTTAGACTTTTCCTATGGTGATGCTGGGTTCCCCAAAAAAAAAAAAAAATTGTATGAAAATATTAAAATTCCCTTTTATGTAGCATTTTAATTAGTATATTGGTATCATGTTTGACATGCAAAAATTTATTAGAATAAAATCATGATTCCAAATTCTATTCCATTTTTCTATTTTTGAAAGTGTATTTAGAAATCAGAATCACGATTCTATATAATCGGCAATTCTAGTTTCAAGAAAAAATTTGATTCCACCTTTAAGAAGACGGAATTATAATTTTATTCCACTCTCATTTATTATTATTAATCAAATTACTGATTTAACATTAAATTTAATTATAATATTTAATAATTAAAGGTATTTTTTATTATTACCACTATATATACATTTAATTCAATTCAATTCTATGAACATTTCTAAATATAAAAAATGATTTATCAGTCTCATTTCACTCCAAACCATTTTGCATAACCCGGTCAACAGGCTCAAGTACCCAATGAAGCTACATTTTATACATGGTCATAATAAGTGGTTTCAGTAACATTGGTTACAGTGGAAGGTCATGAAAATCACCTGCTCGTGCGAGTTCGGACATTCATCTAAATAGCCTTAACTAATAGACTTTAATGTTGCTAGGACCAATATGTCACCTAAATTTGCAATGGGGTCACGTATATATGATCTTTGTACATTCCAGCTCCCTCAAAATTGGGATACGAAATGTGGACACACATGGAGTACGTTGAATTAGTTTACAATAATTATCATAACATCTCAAGTATCCTTTCCGTGATATTAGCATTCACTTCAACCAAAACGGACTTCATTTTTTATCATGACAAACCTTTCCCTTTTATTAATAGAGATATGTAGTTATAACTAGATCCATCATTTGGCTTTGGGATGCTCAGTCTACAATAGGATCAAGGACTAAACCATGGATCATAAAATATGGTTATTTTGTAATATGTCTCAGTTTGTAGTCCACTCGACCTTCAAAATGTTTTGATTCGATATTCCATACTAATTAACTGAACCACAATGCTTGGAAAAATGAAATTAATTTAATCTTGTATGGAAGGATCTTTATTCCACCATCTATGTTTATTTTTATTTTTGATTAATTATCCTATTTGTATTTCCATTTGAATTTAAACCATTCTAACCTCATAAAACTTGTACATCTTGATCTATAGTCATTTACCAAGTAGGTCCACATTTATTTGTTTTTCTTGCATAGAGTAGGATGAAGCAAAACCACACATTTGCCCATACCTCATTTGTAGAATTATCCCAGCAAACCATATGTATGCCTTGTCTATAATTTCGATAACATCAGCAATAAATCTACATTATAGACCTTAACAAACAGATCATAAGACTGGTCCAGTTAGCAAGTGACATAAATTTATGCAGTTGGTAATACTAAAAGCACAACTACGAGGGGAATGCATGAAGTTAGGCAAGCAATTCGACGTGGATGACGATCATCCACTCATAAAAACTCAAAAATCTCCTTTCAAGTAGGGAAGAGGTACTAAGTATGGCCAAAACAAAAATGAAGAAAAATGTAGTACAATGACTAGCTAATAGACAACCTATAATCAAGGATCTATGTCGGCAAAAATAAAATAATAATTATGAACTATAGTGCCCTCTGAACGAGCATATAAAAGAACAATGGGCTGGCTAGAGCCAAACTTTTGAGTTTTATTAGTTAAGGATGCATTAAAATGATAGTGGCAATGCCCTAGCCGTGACCCTAACCCTAGCTAACTTATTAGCACGACAAAAGAAACACAAAAAAATATGAAATGATGACAAGTAAAGAAAACCCCACGCTCGTGGGAGACCTTTTTCAATAAAAAGGGCCCTGATGGCTTCAATTTTTTCTAAGGGTACCGAATGTTTGGAACTGTTAATGCTGCTTGCAGGCATGTAGGGAACATTAAGAGCAGCCCACATACGTTCTCTTTTGACTTTCCTGTGTTCATATGTGATTATTTTGTGCTACAATAACCACTGTTTCTCTGACAGAATCCGACCATACGCTGTAATTTAGTAAAAGAATCTTGACAAAGAGGAACATTAAATCATTAAGCTGTTACGAAAATGATGGCGCTATAGTATTAGTATAGCTTGCACTTTTTTGATTGATCAGAATAAAGAGGGGGAAAAAAGAAAAAAACAAAAAAAGGCTGCTTCTAGATCTTAATGGTATCACGTTCATTGGACAACATATTTTTACCATATTATAAACATAGGATTGGGATGTGTGTCGTGAAAGCTAAGTTTGTAACTTCGTATCATTGCATCTTATTGCCAAGGTTAGGAGGCAATTCTGAGTGCACATTTTACTTGAATATAGCAATTAGATTGTGTTATAAATCGAATAAACATTCGTTGTTCTCTTTTTCTCGTTAATCAATAAACATTCCTTTGTACTTATATGTTATGTGCATACATATATCTAGGAGAATGGGCCTTGTGAAAAAAACGCACAAATGCAACGTGAAGTGTGATAAACACGAATGTGTGTGGAGAATAATGAAGATATTAAATACAACCCATTCATAGGATTTTGATAGTCCTAAAACTCTAAAATAGGAGAACCGAATAAAATCTAAATCCCATGAAATTAGGAATAAATAAATTTAAGATATTTTACTGCTTGGTATCTTGCCAAAATGTATAAATTCGAATACCAAAATGATGTCAAATGGCAAAGCGATTTGTCTCTAGCTAAATCTAATCTGTTCTACTTCTAACCTGGTTCTTCTTCAGTTCCTAAGTCACCACTACAGAGTTCTTCCTTTTACATCGGATGGCCATCCACGGAAGTGAAACCGTTGTACTCATATTATCTTATCCCAACCAAACCATCAAAACTAGTACCACTTGTTAAGTCAAGAAAGGATACATCACCTAGGAGAATGAAACTTGTAAAGAAATACATTCATGGGCTAGATACCATATCCCACCTAAATCCTTAAAATATTAGGTTATGGCTTTTATCTATATATCATTAACTTAACTCCTATTTTTCTAATGTGGGATTTCTCTACTTAAACTTATATCCCCACATAATCCTGGTATTTGTCAAATTGAAAACTGAATTTTAAAATAAGGAAAATAATTTCAAGCTTCAAAGGAGAAATTATTTTTCAATACATAATCGATAATAGGTTTGATTCTTAGCTACACATACAGCTGTAGTGACCTCCCACCACGATCGATTCTCAAAAACTAGTATATTTAATCATTAAAAAGCTTTTTATTAGGTTATATTTTTTTTTTTTTTTATTAGCACTAATAGATAGATTGTTTTTACGAAACTTATAGGGATAATTATGAATATGTCTGTTCAGGACTATTTTTAAGTATTGATAGATCTCCTCTTAAACCCTCAAAGCGCAACTATAATTCCTTATAACTCAAGAAATATATACATACACATTGAATCGTTATTGTGACTATAAATTATGGTTATTAAAATGACCTTAATAAATAGTGACATTTTGGAACCTGAGTAATAGTTTTAAAATAACGTGCATATAGTTAAAAGTTATACAACGGTGGAAATATTTTTTAGGAATTTAAAAGGTTTATCTATACAATCCACGTAATTACGAGGTGTATTTACAAAGTATAACCAAAATTTTATTCTGCACTTCTGAACAGTAGGTAGACCATATTTGTTAATTGATGGAAAGTATCTAGATGTCAAAAGAAAAGATTTCAATTAGAATGACGAGTAAAAAGATATCATTAACAATTTGGAAACAGCGTAAAATGAGAGGCTGTTTCCGATTAAATCAAGATTACAGTATGGTGTGGGGTCAAATTGCTCGACCTGCCTGTACGTGTTCGATATATATAGATCTGACGGCTCCGTAGGCTGCATCTAGCTTTCGCCTTTCGGCAAAATTATGCTTTTAGGCATTTTTGCACTATAAGATGATAATCAAATATCAAGTAGCATCGACTTAATTATCAAAATTAGTTGACATTTAGAAGTAAAACTTTTTCCTTTTTTTTCCACCATCATATTACAGTTTTCGGTAAGAAAAATTTAATTTAATTCATCCAATTTTGAAGACTTCTTTATGAAAAATTAACATTTATACAATTAGATTATAATGATTTTAACTGTTATACTATAAAATTTTGGAGGTGATACATCTAGTTAACATATCTGGTTTATTAGGAACTATGCTTAGATAATAACGGTTCATTCCTATGCCTCGTACATGCGGTTTTGGGTGCCTTTCTAGATTAACTTAAAGAAAAGTCAATAAATAAATTTTTTTATTAATTTATTTAGCATTATTCTCGACTCGCGATCTGTGAGTTGGTAAACAAGTTTTTGTGATATAAGAAGAGTAGCCACCGGGTTTTATGTAAGGCTTCACTAGACTTGAATCATATAAGCTTTTCATACCAATTAAATATTAAATTTTATAGGAAAAAGGAGAACCAAACATCTCCTATTACAATAGAAAAGTAGCCACATCGTTGTGAGGACCTCTATACTGCGTTTTAAGATGAAGGGCATGTTCATCTTTTCCTCCTCGTTTTTGTACATGAGGGTTTATATCATTTAGTTCTTTCTATGGAAGCTTAAAAGTTAAAAACTGGGGTGGAGCGAAAGGAAAATCTCTCTATAGCTTTAGATTCCTAAATCTAATGTCTCTTGAACCAATTTTTCTATCTCATTTTTTTATGATGTGGATATTATATGGTCTTGTACTTATCGGTCCATTCTCATGATTTAATTGAACCTAATGTTGCATATCTCTCAAAGGAGGCAAAGAGTTAGGTTCATCAAAGACATGGGTAATATATGATATCGCAGATTGGATAAAATTAAGAATACTGTTTGTAGTGTCAATATAAAATAAGACTATCCAAATATCAACTACTAGCAATATGCAATTGTATCTTGAACAAATTGTCTTGTTTGCCTAAGTTCTACTATTTTGAATTTCAACCCTTGGACCATCAAATACGAGTTTCTGTATGCTCATTTTAAGTTCCAACATGAAATGCTCCAAAACAAAATAATTAATTAATTAAAAAGAGGGGTAGTAGAGTAATTTTTATGTTACATATTTTAAGTGTGGACTAAGAGGTGAATTTATAGCTACAATACTTACCCTACCCTATAAAAGAAACAAAATTAAAGAAAAACCGTAACATCCCCTATTGGTGGCATATACGAGACTAGAGATAATGGCTCCTCTCTTTTCTTTATTCTATTACTAAAGTCAAGTCCTAAAGAGATATTAATTAACAAATTAAAATGGCTTTTCAGCGTTAGATCCAAATAGTAAATTATAAAATTAAGTTAATATTAAAGGTTTAAAATTGGAGAAGAGACGAGATTAAGCAAATAGTAAATTATAAAATTAAACTAGATATTAAAATCCTAATTTCAAACAAGTTCATAGAACCTGGATAAACCCTTATTGGGAACTTGTTCATTAAATGGCCTTTAAGTGTTAGATCTAAATTTGAACACATTTATAAGTGGATTTGACGCATTTATGAATTGTTTTCAATTTATGATAATATCCTATTTAGGTTCATCTTATGCAAAATTGTTAACCTTAGTCTAAGAAGCAGTTGGAAAAACACAAATATAAAAGATTACACAAAAATTTAATGGGGTTTATTTCTTCCCCATTTATTCGTTTGGAAAAAATTTATAGAAAGCTGAAAATTATTATATTAGTTACTAAGTTAAGCCCATTATTTATTTAGGCTTGAGTCATTGGACTAAGTAATAAGGTTTAAAGAATCCAGTCCATATATTGAGATAATTTAAGGAGATTTGGCTTAATAGGCTTAGAACAGAGATCATTAAACCGATCCATCCGTATCTAATGTTTTTCAAGTAAGCTCATGTACTAAGGAAGACTGCTGATCTTAAGCTCATTAGCTAACTCATTCTGGATAACTATGAATTGGGTAGGCTTCATCCCATCTGTTAATCATCTAGATAATCGAACGAATGCTATCCTGCCCAAAAGCTTATAAATACTCAACATTTTCTCCTCTCATTTGAAACTCTTAAGGAGAGAATAGAGAAACAATAACGCTCTGAAAATCTCTACTCTCTAAGATCAAATAAGCAATTCAAGCAAAGAATTAATCTCATTCGCTCAAGCTACAAGGTGAATGCTTAAGGTACCCTAGAGCTACTTTATTTGTCACTTATACATTTGAGACACTAAGGTTACTTGTTCTTTTTCCCTATCTTATTCTCACCTAATCATCCTTTCAGGCGATAGTCTCACTTCACTTCTTTGAAGTCATATGTAGCAAATTACTCACGTATCACGCACATAACTACCTTAGTCAGACCCTACATTTACATTTTTTTTTAACTAATCAAAGTTGCACCAAATCTCTCCAGCAAATCACGATAAAAAAATAAAACAAAATAAAATAAAAACTCCAAAGTGTGCTATTTAAGAAGAATCCTTACAAAATTGTTTAACATAGCTTCTCATCAATGAATTCCACTAAACATAATATAACATTCATAATGTCCCGTACTACTCCTTTCATTCATTCATTTTATATATATATATACATACATATATATATAAATTAACGTGATAAAAATAATAAGTCAAACTCATGTATGTCCATATATATTTATCCTCTTCGCACTGATTGCATTAGGAAATCAACTCAAATCCTTTCAAATCTTTTTATGACCATACTCTCCAACTACATCTCAATCTTCACATTATCCTAAGAGAAATTCATTCCAATAAATAATAGATTTAAATCTTCAATATCTTTGTAAAATCTTCTTCTACAACTAAATATCACTAACAATATCTCATTATTTCCCTTCACCAAATAATTAACAGCAACATCCAAACCAATTAAATCTCAACCTCAAACCACGACACTTATCCTCTTAACTCATACCGTGTAGGCTATAAATACTTTTATGTCATGACGTATGTTTCCACCCATAACAACGAGAAGTTTTGTTGGTAAGTCCTTCGTTATCTTTTCCTTTATTTTTTTTTTTTCCTTATTTCTTGGGAACAATAGCAATGTGACTTTGTAATTTCCATAAGCGACTTGTCACTACCAAATTGTAATATGTTCGATTATCTGTTGCCCTCTCTTTTAGGTCATTGTCTGTGAAGGTGCAATTCCTGTATAGTGGAAATTGCAATATGATATTATATGAAAATTTTTCATACAGAATTATCTATTTACAAGAAAAACAATAGTAAAAAAAAAAAAAAAAAAAAACCGAGAGGTGAGATTGGAATCAATCCAAAATTGACGAACACAAATACACGACTAAAAGAATAAAGCATTTATGCTGGTAACAAAACGAAGTGAGTGCTATACTTTAGATTTATGATAATAGCCACATGATAGAAACTAATAAATTTATCTTTGTTTTTACTAAGAAAAATCTTGTATATGAGTCGTTGCAAAAAAAAAAAACAAAAACAAAAAATAAAAAGGGAAACTATCAAAATTGAAGCAAACAAGTAAAGAAAAAAAGGAAAGGCAATGTCTATTGTGTACATATCAAGTGCTCATATTATTGGCAAGGTCAACAATTACATATATGATATGAAAAGAATAAGGAAGGGAGCAAACGTACAAGCTTCACTTTGCAAGAGGATTATCAGGTTGCAAACCAACTTTGTTGCCGTCAATATGTTCTAGAAGGCCTCAAGTTAACGCTAGAAAGTAGCCATGAAGGATGGTTATGATGTAGTATGATTTTTCTTTTGTGGAGAAACGAATTAAAAAAAAAAAAAAAGAATACAATGAAGGAGATGACAATCTTACCAATGATTATCAATGTTAAAGCCTAGCTAGATTGCTTCACAAAGAATTCATTATAGACTCAATGGAGAGTGACTCAATACTTTTCTCTGTATAACAACTCTAAGGGATTTTTAGTCGGGGGACAAAATATAAAGGGCTAAAAATCATTATATTAGTTATTAGGTTAAGCTCTTATTTAAGCTTGAGTCATTGGGCTAGGTGATAAGGCCTAAAGAGTCCTATCTATATATTAGGATGATTTAAAGAGATTTGGTTTGGTGGACTTGAAATAGAGATCGATGGATCAGTCCGTCCGCATCCAATCTTTCTCAAGCATGCTCATATACTAAGGAAAGTTGCTACCTTTAGGCCCATTTGCTAGCTCATTCTGGATAACGATGAATTAACCAGACTTCATCTTATCCGTTGATCATCTAGATGATCAGACACATACCATCTTACCCAAGAGCCTATATGTTGTGAACCGTAACCAAGAACAAACAAGTCTAATCACTGGATAGGTCTAAGCTTACAAAAAGCTCTAAAAAAGTTCATGGGGAAAGGTATGTGATGGGAATCAAGCCACAAGACCTTTGACTCACAGCCGAGCCCAAAGACTAAAAGGGCTAGCACGATAAATCCTTATGTTCCAACCAACCCCTGCCGAAGTCGAATACTTCCTTACCGAGTCACCTTTAATGCCATGACGTATGACCACCCCTTATTTTATGGTATGCTGAGTTAATGATTATGCTCTAGTGTCGAGCTGACTTATCATTCGACATCATCCTTGCTGAGAAGCTGAGAGATAGAGAATTTGGACTGACTAAACCATCCCTTCTCGGATAAGCCCATATGTCCATACATTTTATCCCCATCTCCTAACAATCTCGTTAATACAGTATTGCCATGTATACAGTATCATATATAAAATATGTAACACCAATGCTTGTTTTCCTTATAAATTCATTTTTACCCTTTTGTATTGTGTACATTCTTTTTTAGGAAATGTCCTTATTGTCTTTTCCTTTTTAGGCAAATTACCCTAACTTAACTTACAGCTGTAATAGATAAGATTATCTTCAATACACTTTTTAGGTACTTTCTTTCTTACGTAAACACTATTTGTTTACTATCGGCACTACTCTTATCCTTTCCCTTAAGCAAGGTTAGGTGGATAATAACCTTATTGAACCAATTTGTACGTTATATCAAATTATACCATGAGTTCTCAAAAGTTCCATTTGTACATCATATCCTTTAGAGCTGTTCGTGGGTTTTTGTTTACTATTTCATTCGTCGCTTTCACCCTTTCGTACCTTTCCCCCATTAACCTTTTTCAAGCTTTATGCAAGCTTGGACCCATCCAGCGACCATCCTTGTCTATTCTTAGTCACGATTCGTATTAGTACACAAGGGTAAAAATAAAGAATGAAACAGTAAGGAAAACTCACGAATAGCTCTAGAGGATATGACACACCAATGGAACTTCCAAGAACTCACGGCACAATTCGATATGACACACAAATTGATCCAATGGAATTACTTGCTACCTAATCTTGCTTAAGGGAAAGGATAAGAGCGATGCCGAAAGCAAACAAACAGTGTTTATGTAAGGAAGAAAGTACTCAAGTATATTGAAGATAATTTGATACTTCATAGCTATAAGTATAGGGGTATTTATACCCATAAGTTAAGGCAACTTGCCCAAAAGGGAAAAGACGGAAAGGACATTTCCTAAGAAAACAATGTACACGATACAAAAAGGTAAAAATGAATATATAAGGAAAACAATCATTGGTGCTACAGATTCTACATACGATACTATACATATGGTAATGCTACATTGGCGAGGTAGTTAGGAGATACGGACAAAAAGTATGGACAGATGGGCTTGTCCAAGCAAAGATAGCTTAGTCGGTCCGAACTGTAAGAAAGATGCCAATTAATTGGTTGGTTTGGCGCTAGAGAGTAATGTTCAACTCGGCATACTACAGAAAAATAGGTGGTCATATGGTACATCATTAAAGGTGACTCGATAAGGAAGTACTTAGCCTCAGTAGAAGTTGGTTGGAATAGAAGGATTTGTCATACCAACCTCTCTAGTCCTCGGGCTGGACTGCGAGTTAAAGATCTGGTAGCCTAATTACCATCACTATAAATATCTAGTATTTTTCTCCTCATTTGGAACTCTTAGGGAAAGAATAAAGGAACAATAGTGCTTTACGAAATCTCTACTTTCTAAAATCAAATAAGCAATTTAGGCAAAGAATTAATCTCATTCACTCAAGCTACTAGGTGAACACTCAAGGTCCCTTAAGACTACTTTATCTATCACTTATGCATGTAAGACACTAAGATTGCATATTCCTCATCCCTACTTTCTTCTCACCTAATCATCCCTTCAAGTAATAGTCTCACTTCACTTTTTTGAAGTTACATGTAGCACGTTACTCATGCAATACACACATGACTACCTTGGTCGGACCCTACATCTACAAGATTCTCTCCTAAAATTTAAAAAAAAAATGGAATCTAAAAATCTTAGTCATATATCATTTCATTAGTTAATCTAAAGGTAAGTACCAATCATATATTAGTACAAGTCGATGCTATAAACTTATTAGCTTAATATATTTATTACTTATTTCTCCTTCTAACACTAGATTAATATAGATTTATTTAGTATGATTGACTCTAATGCCATAAAGGAATTAGATTTACGTATTCAAAATCAAACAAAGTTGTGTTCTATGCACACTCAAGCAACTTAATTAATTTAAATTTAAACACTTACAGGTTATTTCCAAGTCATGAAATAAAAGTAGATATAAGGACCCTAGGAGGGGCCTAGTAGTATTGTCTAAAATTTTCATATCACGTATACACTCATGATAAGAAAATCGCCTTGAAAGTGAGAGATTGCAAGGCTTTAAATAGTTAATCGCTAGAGTCTTCAATTTTAGTTCATTGAATTATTGTATAATATAAATAACTATGGATATCCATCATTCCATAGTTCTTCAGAACCGCAGAGAATCGGTATTCCCTACCAAAATAGTGAAACAAAATAGACAATTTCAGAAAATTCTAAGCTTACTAAAGATACTAAACTTAATTGAGATATTAGTCGTTTTCCAAAGCATTCTGAATTAACTACATAAGCTTTTCATCATACTTATTCAATGGTAATACTCTGCGCCCGGTTCATATCTCTGTCCCAACTATCAATCAACCTGCAAAGAAAAAAACTATTGAGGTGTAAGCTTATGCTTAGTGAGATAAACACCTTCGTCAATACTACATGGTAAAAATTTATTAGATACACATTATATGAATGCATGGACAATCAATATGCTAAACAACGCATGCAATGACCTAGGATTTGCATATGACTCAAAATTATGCCCCCTGTAGGTGGGGTTTGGAGATAATTAACCAACCCAAACCAAAATCCGGGTTTTAGACCTTAAGTTTTATTTCATTTGCATTGTTGTGCTTAAGTCAAAACAAAACCATATATATTTTCTTGAACAACAAATTATATTTTCAAAATCCCAAGTCTAACAGTATAGTAACCCCTGCAATCCATAAACACATGCCCTAAGCAGAGCCATAAGAGATAGCCCCTCTCCAACAATTAGTATCTCTCAACGCCTAGTAAGCCCATTAGCTTAGAATAGAGACTCAATAAAATGATGACATAGCTAATACCCAATCCTGCAGGAGGCCCTCTTCTTATGAGTCCCTTCCTATCTTCAGCATAAAGCGGCAGTCAGTGTTATCCAAATGCAATTACAGGGAATGCATGATCCATTTAATTTCTTAACCAAATAAGTGGTTAATCCGATTTTTCAAGGTGATCAAACAATTTCATTCTATACAATCACACATATAAATTATCACAACAATTTCCGTTGTTATATGATTAACATGCCATAACATTAAATCATAAATTCATACATATGCATTTTCCATATCCTACAAGCATCTAATTTTTATATATAAGTTTAGATAAATCTATTCTACAAGCAAAATCAAGTAAAAAGTCATCAGGAATTTATTCACTCAATCATGCGGATCAGTCAAAGTAGTTTGGGGGCAGGTCATCTCTAAACGCAGGGTCCCCTGATCATTGAAATCATAATA
Source organism: Lumnitzera racemosa (assembly GCA_024138005.1). Classification (NCBI taxonomy): domain Eukaryota; kingdom Viridiplantae; phylum Streptophyta; class Magnoliopsida; order Myrtales; family Combretaceae; genus Lumnitzera; species Lumnitzera racemosa. The sequence goes on from JAMXBC010000007.1 coordinate 40,830,464, forward strand.
CTATAAGAGATTGAAATAAAACTTAAAAAACTAAGATAAAACTCCTTAAGTCATACTTTTGACTATTTTTTGTATTTTTCCTAATTTTATTTAAAAGTTCAATTGCATATAACTTTCTCGTTTTAAATCCAATTTTTATGTTCTTATAGTCAATCTTCATTATTTTAGAGTATACTTTAACATGATGAGGTTATATTTTGAAGATAAGACATGCAAATCTGCCTAAAGGTCAGAATAATAGCAATCCTCATGATTTGGAATGCTTTTAGGATTTGTTTAGTTAATAGGCTTTTTGATAACTTAGGAATTCCTTTGAGCTTGGGCTTAAGATTTCATTCTAGGCTCAAAATACTCCTTAAGGTCAGATTTACAACTTTGATTTATACTCCTAAGGCTACCAACCACTTCTTAGGCTCTTAAGCAAGCTTAAGTTGTCAAATGGACTTGTTTTTTTATTCAATTCAAAGATAGTCACTTTCTTGGGCTTAGGGAGTGTTTTGTGGGCTTCTTAAGAGTCTCAAAACAACTTTTATTGTTGTGTCAAGTTTCTGGTCAGAAACTTAAGGGTGGTTCAACTTGACATTTGAGGCCCGTTTTGGAAGTTTTTAAGCTCGGTTTTAAGTTTTAGGCTTAATACACTTATCGTACTTGCCTTGGTTGGTCTTTTCACTTTATTTACTTACTTTTATCATAATTTTTAAGTGTCTTTTAAGAATGTTCCAGATCTGGTCAGTTTGAGTATAAGGGCTTTCAACTTGGTTTTCCAACTTGTTTTATCATTTCCTTAAGTTTAGGTGTTAGATCATGAACCTAAGCTACTTGTATTCAAATCTTAACTTAACTTCTCTTCCATGAGATGATTATTTAGCTCATACTTTACATGAAAATAGTGGATCTCATATTTATAACAACTTCCATATCATTGTTCATGTCTTACAAAGTTGGTTTCCTCATAAAAACTTCATGTGATAGATTTTCCTTTACCTAAGTCTAGATTTAAGCATGTTTAACTTAATAGTTTTGAAACTAACATCTAAATGACTTACAAATCCTCACGTCCAGCATACTTCCCCTTCATTCAAGTTCCTATTTCAAGATTTTCTCAACTTAAAATCTTCCATTCTAAATGTTAAATAAGTATCTCTACAAAACACCAACTTTACATGCACATATTCCAACTTTCATATAAAGGTTTTACGAGTTTGCTTCTTAGGGTAGTCTTAGATGTTTCATCAACTTATGATCATACTCATATCCTTAAGAAATCATGGTCTCCTAACATGTGACACTACTATTAACACAAAGAAACAACTTACTCGTCCTCAAAGCGAAAACAAGGAGGTGTTGCAACTAAATATTCTCTTAACTCGTCGTCTTCCTTCATCTTCTTGTAAGTTCTTTTGGAAGCTAGGGTCTTGATCTTTGAAGTGGGTTTTTAGATATATTCTAACGTTCCTAAAAGTAGTTTTTGAAGTTAACAAATAGAGGAAACAAAATAAGCTTGGTATCGAGAGTATGGAAGCAAAATAGTGGTGGCAATGTTAAGATTTTGTGGGGTTGGGTTTCTTCTTTTGGTTTGTGTTTAAAGCAAGAGAAAAGAAAGTAAAAATGAGAGTGAAAGAAGGAGAGAGTGGCAGATTTTTAAATGAGAGGAGAAGTGTATTCAAGAAACTTTAATTAGTTGTTTTTTAGTATGGACAAATGTCAACTTTTTGACAAAACTAGATGATATAAGTATTAAGAAGTGAATAGTAGATGTGTAAGACATTTGAGTGATGGACAAATGATAAGGCACAGCCTTCTTTTCCAACTGGCCATGTAGGGAGCAAATAAGGCATGGCGTTGTCTTGTCACTTAATTAAAAGTTAAACACATAAAATAATGTAATAACTTGTCCATATGTAAAATAAGTTATGGTGTAATAAGGGAAGTGTCTTATTACTAGTCTTTGATAAATTATCAATAGATAAATTATTCCAACTCTCAATTGATAAGTTATTTAGGATGATTAGTTGGTTTACTTATTTATGTGCATAAGTCTTATGCATGAAAATAAGGAGATTATCTTATATGAAATTCTTTTAAAGTTTGTTTCTTAAATTGATTTGTAAGTTATGATTTAATTCTTATAAAATTATGAAAATTTCTAAAGTTGAATAAAATTATTTAAATTAAATTATCAATTAGTCACTTAGGGTTAAGTCCTTAATTGTTTTAAGGTTTAAGGTTTTGAGTGACTTAGAGTCTATGGTTCTCGTATTTGAGTTTTATCGATAATAAACTTTCGAATTGGAAAATTAAATTTGTTTTTAAATGCAAACTTGAATTCTTAGTTTAGTTTATCTTTGGGAACATTTGAGAAGTACTCTTAGTTAAATCACATGTCCAATAAAAATTATGGTTTACAACTTATCATGTATAACATGGCTTATAAATGAAAATAAGGGAATTGTCTTATATGAAATTCTTTTAGGGCTTGGTTCTCAAATTAATTTGTAGGTTGTGATTTGCTTCTTAAAAATTTTAGAGTTTCCTAAAGTTGAATAAAATTTACTAAAATTATATTTTCAAATTATTTATTTAGGATCATAAGTCTCTGATTATCCCAAGGTTTAGAGTTCGAGTGAGTTTAAGTATGTTTTAGGGTTTTTCACCAACTGGAGAGTAATTGACTTACACTTAAGAGCTTAAGGTTCAATTGGCTTAATTATTTAGGATCATTGCTTTATTATGCAACATATATATATCATACGATAGATTAAGAAAAGAGAAGAAAATTGCTAGTAATATATTTATATATATATATATATATACATATTGTGGGGCTACTTATGTACATAAGTAAAATAAATTTTGTAAATTTATTAATTTGTTCCTTTAACTAGCTTAGTTTTGTTATTTATTATTACTTGAAATGATCATTGATTCATTTGTTATCAGTTTTATATGATTTCACAAAATTATTGATAATTTTATTGATTTATGGCTTTTCGAGCATTAACAAAATTTTATAGAGCTTTAAAATTTTTTATAATTTGATATTTACGGTTTCTATTGAGTTTAGGTTTACATTTAAAAGTACGCATATGTAGGGATTGGGGTTTTCTTACATAAGTAAGGTTTCCAAATCATATAATAGAGTCTTTCAAGTTCATTTTAAATTTTGAGTTTAAAATTTCAGTCAGTTTTTGTTTCATGTGGTTTTGTCGACTTAGGAAAATATCTACGATACTCGAGTTCGACACCATGTTTAGAAGGTTAAATTTACGGAGTTTACAATAGACTTTTGATTGGTTTTAGAATCAAAAGATTAGAAAGACAGAAATAATCTGAAAGACGTAGGACCTCCTCCCTATGCCCCCACACTAAAGCCGAATTTCCCCGCAAGGGCCCACGTAAAATTTCCCACTTGATCCCATGTTGGGCAAACCTTATTTTCTAGGATCTTCAAGTCACTTAGTTCAGTGGGCTAGGGGGTCATGGTCCAGATTAGGATTCAGCATTATATGCTTTGCTAATGCATCTGTTGTGGTTTAGTAAGTTCAATTAAGTAATGGATGAAATGAGGTGGTGGCTAGAGCTAGGTATTAGTGGGATTTAGGATAAGGGCACTAAAAGAGAAGGGTGATTTGGCCTTTTTCTAATCCTTTACATGTAGGTATCGGGCCAGATATTCAATTTCATTTTCTTATTTCGACTAATACTAAAAGTTAACCCATTTAATACTAACTCTCAATTAAGAATTAAGGAAAATTTAGTTTTTTATAAATTTGGAAAAAAATTATAGTCACCACTTGATCGAAATTGAGAAAGAGTTAAATTAGAATCAATTAGGTGGACTGATCCTAAACTAACTACTGATCCACACAAAAAATCTTTTTTCTTAAGAAAAAGGATTTTGAAAAACTAAAAAATTTAAGTCCGAAGGCTAACCTATTAAATCCAGAATGAGTACCACTTTCACCTTTCTAGTTTAATTTTATTTTTCAAATTATCCTTTAGACTTAGAAAAATAACTCTAATTTGCAAAGAACTGAATCAAATTTCATTTACAAAAGAATTGAGAAAATAAATTTATTTACAAAAGGGAAAATAAAAAAAAATTGTTTATTTTAAGTCATCTTATAGATGTCTACGTACCCTTTAATAAAGATCAAACTTTCCTATTTCATTTCTTTTATAAAACTTTGGTTTGTTGATTTCTTTTAATTGAAAAAATAATCAAGTTTATGTTTTTCATCCATTCTATTTTTATTTGAGAAAAATTCTAAAAGAAAGAATCATAATTTGATGTTTATTTTTGAAAAATTCTAAAAAATTTTGAAGATTTTTTTTTTAAAAAAAAACTTTTTCTAAGTGATAAAACATTTCTCATCCATCATATATTTATTTATTGTTATTTATGTAAAATCATATTTTAGACTTTAAAAGAAAAGAATAAACAAACTTTTTAACAAAAGAAAACATTTTTTTTATCGATTTGTCTATTTCCCCTTTTTTTCCTTCAAAATAACTAAATTAAATTAGAAGAGTAAGAGAAAAAGAAAGGATAAGACCAAAACTAGAGTTTGCATAGGTTGAGCATAGGAACATGGCCAGGTATTCGATCGGATCTAAGTTAGCTAACCCAATCATGTGTACGGCACATGATTCTCACGAAAAAGGAGGAAAAAACAACCAATGGGGATGATTCAAGTGGTTTTGGCTACTATTTCAAGGGGAAAACACCAACTCTACGTGTTTTTTATTAGGGAACATAGGTATAAGAGTGGTGCCTTAGAGTTTGATGGTGGTTTGAGGGACGTTAAGGGTCAAGCCAATAGTAGCAATGATGGTCGAGTGTAAAGGTAGGTGTTAAAGTTCAATGGAGGGTAAAACTAAGGGTTTTGAAGGGTGGCGGTGAGGTTAGCATGGTTTGAAGTGGTGGCTAGGGTAGTGTTTCAAAAAGGACAACCGCGGTGGTTTGGGCTTCACAATAAGGGGTGCTGGGAAGTGACTCAAACAATGGGGGAATAGTTTTCAAGTGTTTAAAGTATGGGAAGTCTAATGGAATGATCAGTTTTTTTTTTTTTTAGAAAATGGCCAAAGAGGATGGAACTCTTAGAAAGAAAAAGAACTCCAAAGCTTAGAGTGAGAAGGAGTTTACAAGGCAATGTACATGTGTATGATTGATTTTTGATGGGAAATAATGATCTAAAAAGGTGTAGAGAGCTCCAATTTATAAGTTTCCCAGCTTGTGCGAACTTGGAAAGAGCAATAAACGCCAAATAGGCCATTAATGACTCAAGTTATGGAATCTTCGGTTTTAAGGAAAATAATGTGATTTGATTCTATTTTCTTTATTCAAAGCCGATACACTTGCTCGATTGATTGAAGAAGGCTTTGAATCTAACTGTTACAGCTTGAAATCAAAAATCAAAGCAAAGATTCAAGTATCAATGTAGAGTTAGAATCTCAAATAAAAAATTTTCATGATTTTTCAAGCTCGATTCGAATAAGAAAACAAGTGCATATAGACAAGATCTTGGGTTATCTAAAGCATCCTAAGTGACCTTAATGATTTCACCACTAATTTAATGAAATCGGGAAGAAATATGGGTCAAAAATGGATTGAAACTAAGGACCCTAAGTTAGATACGTGCAAGAAACTATGGGAAAGAAAAGGAAAGAGAGGAAAAAAGATTACTGATGTGGCACATCATCCACATGGACCTACGAATACATGCCACGTGTCAAGTCTTGACACATAGCCCAATAACATTACGACACGTATCAAATGGAGTCAAAAATATAAAAGGCACATAATGTCTATTGTTGGAATCGATCCCAAGACCTTCCACTTTAAGTAATGCCAAGAATAAGTGCTATACCAAATGGGATGCTGCTCCATGCCTCATTTATGTTTGCACAAAAAATACATATAAGGCTATTGGCTTGGGCTAACTTTAAATTTTATATCCATTTCATGCCTAGACCAAACCCCAAAAAATCATGCCCACCCATATCCTTATTTTTATTCTACTATAATATCTTAAGAGTTTTATTTTTCCATTTTATTCATTTTTTTATATTTTTCAATTGTATTTTTTTTTTTAATTTCCTAGTTTTGCAATGGTCTCTTTTTTTTTCTAAATTTTCCCATTTTTATTTTTTGTATTTTCTCTAAATTTTCTAATTTTTTAGGTTTTTTCCATTTTTGTTTTGGTTTTTTTGAATTTTCTTTTTTTTTTTCAATTTTTTAGTTTTTTATTAGGATTCTTTTCTTCATTCTAAAAATTCTAAAAACTACAAAGGAACAAAAATAGAATAACCATAACTACCCCTTTTTGAGTAAACTTTACCACAAAGATAAAAAAGACACCATTTTTGCTCAAAGGATAAACTATATCAAGAAGCGCTACAAACAACTAACTACCCTAAACTTAATCCACTAGGGATTTTGTGAAGAAGAGAGTAGAATTTGCTTGCTGGGAAAGAGATTCAAAGGAAATAAAATGGTTATGCTCTGCAAACAGACTAAACTTTAAAGATATCATCTTACATGGATAGTAAAATAGCTGCCTTAGAGTGGATAGAAATTTTTCAAGAATATGAAGTAGATCTTAAATGACTATCTTGCATGGATGGTTTTTTAATTCATCAAATTTAATATCATCTCAAAGGGATGGATAAGGATAATGTGACCACCATCTTGGATTGATGGATATTGAAAACTCGATATAATCTTGGATTGATGGATTTGAAGCATACTATATTAGATTGATAGATCTTAAAAATTTAATACCATCTTAAATTGATGGATTTGGCACCATCTTGGATTGATGGGTCTTTAAAAAAAGAAACTATTCACCATCTTGAATTAATGGGTCTTTTAAAATTTTGTCACCACCTTAGATTGATGGCCATCTTCAATTGATGAATTTAAAAAATATAATACCATCTTAGATTGATAGATCTTAAAAATTCAATACCAACTTAGATTGATGCATAGTAAAAATTTGAACACCATCTTGAATTGATGGGTTTAGCATTATCTTAGATTAATGGATTTTAGATATACCATCCTAGATTAATGGGTTTAGCACCATCTTAAATTGATGGATTTTGATTCAATTAGATTTCTTTGAACAACTTTCTTTATTGTGCAATTTTCTAGAACTTAGAATGGATAAAATTGACCTCAATAGTCAATTTAAAAGAAAGAGACTAAGTCACAATAGTCACTTAATCTGGTTGCTAGGTGCTAGGCCCCCTAAGTTGACATAATTAGCTACAAGGATCTAAAACAAAGAAGAACTTTAAAAACTAAGGTAAGACTCACATACAAGGACTGGACTATGAAAAATGCTTAAAAGAGACAAAACTAGGCATTAAGGCCAATATGGACAAAGCTACATAGAAAGACTAGTTTAGAATCAACTTAAAGAAAAACTTGTCCTCTCTTTGTGGAAATTTGCTAATAGGTTTAGGTTCCTCATAAGTTCCAATGCCATCAACAAATGCAAACCTTTGACAACTTGCTCTTTTTTCTAACCTTACTCAAATCACCTAACAATCTTGTTTTCAAGGAATCCTCTTTTCTTAGGCTCCTCTACTTTCTTCTTCGAGGCACTAGCTTTCAACCTTAAGGCAAGTGCTCTTTTAATGTCACCTGGGATGATTGCATGGGGTGGATCTTCCATTAAATTTTGCTTATAGAAAATCTCTTACTATTGGGACATTGATATCATAAGGATGATTTCTCAAAATTGATTACTTTAGTTTAAGAGGACTTCCTCAACTTCTCTCAATTCAAATTTTCACTCTTGACTTCAATATTTGAATATTATGATTCATTTTGCAAGTGATACGCTTTATTCAATCTGTTTTTTCTTTTCCAAACTATAATATAATATAGGTTTTAAGTTACTGGTTTCAAAAGGGCTTAATCAAAAGGTTTATTTGAAAGGACTTATGTATTGAACCTGGATTTACAAATCAAGAATCCTTAAGAAAAAACTAGCAATATGCCTACCCCAATTTTAAAAAATAATTTTTTTCTTTAAGATAAATTATTCACTAAGATTAGTGATATTGTAGGTGAAGAGGTCTTGCATTTGTGATTCAGAATGGGTATTAAGGCATTTGTGTTTGAAGGTCTTTTTAATAGGTTCATGTTTAGGGCTTCTTTATGTCTAGGCTTGAGCTTTCTTAGTGGATTATGTTCATATTTTCTCTTTGGTGTGGTAGAATGTGTCCCTAGTATTTTCAAGCCTTTCAAGCTTTTCTCTTTGCATTTGACCCCGATCACTTTTTTTTATTTTAGGCTTTTTCATTTTTTTTTCATTCTTCTAATGTTTCTTCCCCTTCTTTCGCCATCTTTTTTTTTTCACTCCAAAAGTGATTATCTCCTTTACCGAGTCTCTATGGAGAGATTCAAGGCCATAAATCCACGGATTCCAAGTGTATAGGCTTGGTGAAGTATCAATGGGTTTGACTTGTTTTGAAAAGTTCGTAGGTCTTATTGGCTCTTCTTCATCTCAAATCAAACAAATTATCAATAATAAAAATTATTCCCAAATTTGATACCATTAAAGCAAGCACAAGACAGTTTTTATCCTTTTTCCCTTGAATAATGACCCTAACCTTCAAATTGCCTCAGTGTAGAGTAGTTCTTGATGAGGTATGATTTTTAAAAATCACTTCTAACATAGGTTCAAAAGGGAAAACAAAGGATATCTTGTATTTAGAATACTAGAAATAAATACCTAACTTCATTTTGATTTACATATCAAATTTAAAATGAACTTCCTTTAAGAATTAAGTCCAATAGCCTTACAATAGTGTCACTCAACTCTTAAAGCATGTTTTAAGGTTGGTGTTTGAAAAAAAGTTTGCTTCTTTTCATTCTAAACTTTCAAAATAAAATATCCTTCCTTATATACAAAATGTGCCTTCATTTGCCCCTTGTCAAGCTTAAATTATCCGGGGAGGGGGGGGGGGGGGGGGGGTGTTCAATTTCCTTAACTTAATTTAAATTAAACCCTATGCCCATTTTGTTTAAATGTCATGCCCCAAAGGATAGTCTTAACATAACAACCTACTGTATGTGCTCAGAAACCTAAGAGAAGTTGCCCCTACATCACCTTGGATTTGCAAGACATATACCAAGCGTCTGTTGCCTTAAGTTACTCTTAAGATTTGTCAATTCTATGCAATAGTTAGATTACTAAAAGTAAATAGATAAATAATTTGAAGGTAAACATCTCGAAATAACATTTATTATTCATAACATAAAATTCCAGGTACAGTTAACCATTAGGCCTTATAAGGTCTATCAAGCTTCTACCATCATCTCTCATATCCTAAAACATCCTAAACCTAAACACTTTTGGTTTAGACTAGGTACTCACACATGATAGGTCAAGTACCGAAACCTACATAAACAAAATATAAGAGGATGAGCAAACTATAACTCCGTGAGATTCCCCTCTCATACTATGCTTTCAAGCAAGAATCAAATAAGTTATCATACAATTAAGTATAACACAATCAATCAAGCGTATGAATATAACAGCCTATACTGTAACTAGTATCCGTATTGAGTTAAGAGTTTATCCTTTCTATAACCATGAGTTGGAAAGTAAAAACAATCCTACAAGGAAAAAAACTATGCCATCCCCAGGTGCTGATATCTCTTTTAATATCAATTTTAATTGTTTTGAGAAAAATAGTATATCACCCTGGGCCCCAAATGAATGCATATAAAGTTTAAAAATAATCATGAAATTAAGAGAGATTTGATTGTGTGGTACCAACGGTGACCATACCTTAAAATACTGAATCTCTATAGCTAAACTATAATCACAAGATGACACTTCCTAGTATTAACTAGTTTCCATATGGTCAAAGCAGGCCTCCCATGGGGTTCAAAACAATCCCATTATATCCCCTTATAAAATAAACAATACATATAAGTACCCTACTTCCCCTTTGTACAAGTGTATGGTCATGACGACCTTTAACAATTTTGCCATGCATGTTGTTCTTGTCTGATTAATTATTACCCAAATATAATTAAATCCATACTAATTTACATGATCAAAAAAATATCTCAAACAATCAACAAAAAAGTAATACAAAAAATATGTCAAGCAATCAACAAAAAAGCAATACAAACAAGTAAGTCAAATAGATATGCAAGCACATGCACAAACCCATGTATTATCTCCTAAACACTTGTCAATTTATATTATGCTAAAAACTGATGCACTACACTACAACCAAAAGCAATATGGTAACCATAGAAGGTAACTCACCCAAATTCATCTATGGTCAATAGTAGTAGTCATCCAATAAAGTCTCAAAAGTAAGATTTCCAAATTGTAATTCAAGTCACCTAAATGAAATAAGTAGTTAAAATCTCAAATTAGACATACTAATCTTTACTATCCTTACGTGTCTAAGTTTTTAGTTGTATTAAAGTATTTTTCTTATCTATTTATTTTCTAGGTTAATGTAGTCTATTATTTATGTAAAAAGGGTATTAATCTACCCGTCCTTTAGTGTGTCTATATATATATATATATATATATATATATATATTGTTCTATGTACGTTCTAAAGGTATGTATGTACATACATATATAGATATATATATACTTGGAATCCATGCACCTTCATCAAAATATATGCATATGTATTTTACTACACATGTAATAAAGACATATATGCGTTAGTATTACTCGGCTGATACAAAAATTACTTTATTATTATTATTGTTATTATTTTTTTTTTAATATCCATTTTCCTTTAATTGTTGTCTATGTCCTGGTGTATGCTTCCATACTCGCACATGGAGAACACATAAATGTCCAGTTTGTATATTACGGAAGAGGTATATATATATAAATATACACGTTATAAATAGATTCTTGTAGCCATATATGTGTACGGTATCGCTCATCTACGAATTGGAAACACACATATACACATACATATATATATATATATATACATTATTCGTAGATTCCTATATAGATATATGGGAGTATAAGTATGAATATATACATATACATATACATATATTATCAAAATATATATAATAAAAGTTATGTTACGAAAACCTGGTTGAATTAAGTAGGACAAGATGTATTTATCTAACTACTTCCTACATGCTCGGCACGTCGCTATGAATATATATCTTGATATATTTATGTTTTATAGACATCTTTAGTTATATTAAAACTAGCAATGATATATCCATCCGCATTTCAAGTTTACAAGGAAATAAACTATACATTTACTCATTTTCAAATTTTTCTCGAACCGACGGAATATCTACCGTGTCCATTTTCTTCCGTCAGCTCCGAACACATACGTCCTCGTCCATATACTTGTATTATTATATATATTGTATATGCATCAAGTAATATTCGCACCATGCTAATGTGTACATGCATATATGTGCAACTAGACAAAATAAGTGGAAATTTGAGATATATCTATATATATAGGTATATACGTGTATATGTTTTTTGTCATAAGGAAAATGGGAACTTGGTCCTAGAAGAGAAGAAAAATTAAACCTTTGTGGGTGTTTTTTTCCTTTTTTTTTTTTTTTCCTTCCTGATGTGGAGTATCATGTTGGCTTATGGTTCTGTTACATACTTCAAACATGTGCAAACGTGTATGTATATGTTTATTTCGTTTTCTCATATTCTGGTTATATGTTCAAGTGTGTTGGTGAGATCATACATGCATGTAAGTGTGTTAAATGCACGTGTATTTCTTTATTACCTAGATGGAGAATTTGTTGCCCTAGTTAGCTCCTTTGCGCAAGAAGATGAAGAAAATGGCGACGATGGTTGAGTGAGATATGGGTCGATGAAAGTGTGGGGTCCGATATAAAAAAGGACGTTTTTTGTCCTTTGCCTTAAACTATTATATTAAAGGATGAGAGGGTATGTGGCCTTTCCTTCTGACAATGAAACCAAGAAGAGAAAAAATTAAATCTAACGGCAACGATTACTATCATCACAGTTAAACATATGGGCTCGTCCAGATTGGTTGCATTTACTTTAATTTGCCAAGTTGGGGCAGTTTAGTGCCCGGATGAGGAAAACATATAATTTAGTGTCAGAAAATTGAAAACGTATTCACATCAGTGCCTATAGTAACAGACGTTAAATTCCATCTGACTTGACAAACGGAAATTCCTTTTTGTTGTAAGGGTGATACGGATGTGTTTACTTGGCATGCCACAATTGGGTGACACAATGGTATCATTAAGTCCTGTCACTCTTGTCCACTACATCTTTCTTTAATTTTTTTTTTTTTCCCAACTCTTGGAAATGATATAACTAACGAGACAATCGTATCCTTTGGTGATGTAACTTACGTCGAACATTTTACGATTACTTCAAATTCTCTTAGTAACAACATAATCGTATTGTTCAATCATATCAATTTTTAAAACTTTATAACTTTTTCGTTTTAAATCCGAATTAAGTGAAACTTATTTCTATCTTCTTGTTTTCTTAGGTAAATCATTCAAAAACCTAAAAGACAAAATTTAGTCAATTTAGATCATTCAAAAGCCTAAAAAACAAAATTTATTCAATTAAATATTATTCTCTAAAAATAAACTCAAAATTTAAGAAAAAAGCATAAAAAATAAGCACATAAAATATAATCATTTTAGTGCTTATCAATTTCCCATGAAAAATTGTGAACAAAAACCCTCAACTTATACCTTGTATCCTTTGAGTTATTGTATTTCTTTTAATGCAATGGCTTCACTCACATTAGCACTTGGTTAGGAAACAAATAGGAGTGTCAAAATGAGGCATTTTTAGCATGTTCACAATCACCAGTCACTAAGTGCATGTTTCCAAAAAGCATACTTTAAAAAAAATTTAAAAAAAAAAAAACAAGACAAAGAAATTAGAGTCTTCAAATCCATGGCTTAATGCCAAATAAGGGAAATGCATTACCATTTGCTACATTCACTAATACTTCGAGAGGAAAAAAATAAAATAGCAAAACAAATAAAATAGAGAACACAAAGTACAAACCATAAACTAGCTTCACTGCCACTTGAAGGCATACAGGGCAACAACTATAATTACAAAAAAACAAATCAACAGTTTCAATTTTTCAAATTGAGCGATGTACACTTCCTATTGAAAATGTCCTGATGTACCTTCCAACTCACACATTTGAAGTAGGCTCCTTTCAAGAAGATGATTGATCCTTACCCAAGGGGGAAATGTAAGGTCAAACCATCTAAAATATCTACATCCAACCCTCGTATACATTAGGCATTTGAAAAATCATCTATCCGAGTTATCACGCATCCATGGTGTCAACAACAACATAGGTAACCCACATCTACATAATGGCTTTGTGACATTGCCATCTTCGATTGTGGTGCTAGAAGATGCAACTAGTGAAGCAAGCTACTCGCTATGACAATAACCACACATTAACCAACTAGCCATTCTCTTATTTCTCTTGCATTATGATTTTGTGAAGTAAAGATTTTTAAGGTTAAGGTTTTGAAAGGTACATAAGGGATTTAGGGAATAGGTAAGATGGGAGGGGGGGCAAGAGGGTGGGATGGAATGTTTTAGTTGTAAGTCAAAGCCCATGGCTACTCTAGTTTTTTTTTTTCCCCTTCTTGCAACCTATACATACACATCTACCTGGCAATATAAAGTTCACAACTATTATACACATCACTTATAAATAACATATGTCAGAAAGTGCCACTTATTCGAACATCAATTCAAACTTCAAACACCAAAATGCATGTTTTGATTTTTTGGGCACTAAATTGCCCAAAGTTGAAAGTTCAAGCACTGCTACATGCTTTATCCCAATGATTTATCGTAGTTTCTTTTCAATGCCGTATAAAGTAGTGAATCTAATCTTTCGTGAAAAGCTTGTCGAAGTTTAATGGATTGAACCTATGATTAATGGCTCGGGTTAAATATCATTCTAGTAATTAGTCTTGACTATTGTTGTTAGAACTAAGTTAGTAATTAAATTTTACGTATTGCTCATCTTAAATTTTGGGGATATATTAAATTTGTCCATGTGAGTTTACTTTATTTTAGTTATTTCCAATATATATATATATATATATATTTGTATGGTGCTTGTGAAAGAATAATTAGTTAGCATGTCCGTAAGGTGCAAGTCTTATATTACTTCACAAGTTTTTGGGTATGCTTGATTTCTCACCAATAGTACTAAATCAATTATTTATTTGTGTTCAAGGGTTGGAAACACCTAAACTTATTTATCAAGCTAATTGATACACTAATTACTTTATTATTGTTAAAATTTTCAAGCTTCACATTAAACCCTCTACTAAAGTTAAGAAAAATATGATTTCCTTATTTTTTAAAGTATGTTGGAGCCACCACCTAGAAGAATTAAGAAAGGTGATTAAATTAGAACTAATTATAATTTGACTAATAATCTGCGCATTTAGAAACTTTTCAAATAATTTTCAAGAAACTAAATGCATGAGTTCAGGAGCTATTCTATTAAACCCTAAATAAGTACCAATTTAACCTTCCAGATTCAACTTTATTTTTCAAAATTATCCATCTAAAAATAATTGTATTTATAAGTAAATAAATAAATAGATAAAATTATATCTACTTACAAAAATGAATAAATTGAAAAATTATTTGGAAAAGGGAAAGATAATTTTTTCCATATTTTAAGTCATCTCAAAGGTGCCTACATGCTCACTATTCGGTAACAAACTTCTATAGTTCGTTTACAAAAACTTAAGTGTATAGATTTGTTTTAATTTTGAAAATAGTCGGACGTACGTTTTCAATTCATTTAATTTATTTTAAGAAAAGTCTAAGTAAAAGTTCCTAATGTTAGGTAATGATTTCTTTGAATAAATGAATCCTAATTTTGAAAAGAAAGTTCATTAATTTTATTATTATCTTTTCCTTTCTTTCTTTATTTTAAAGATTTTTTTTTATTTTTACATGAGAATAAAAGGACAAATCTTATTTTAAATTTTTGAAGATAATAACTTTATTAAGCCCCGAACAAGAAAAGTTGCAACAGTCTTACTGTGTAAGCACACCTAAAATAGAAACTATCCTCATAACAGTTATTATAGATATAGTCTACACAAGGCATACATAGCTTAACCAATTGGAAGTATCCAATATGACACTTGTTAATAATAAAACTTGTGATATAGTTTTTCAAAATACCTACTCAAGATGACTTGATGCCCGATAATATAACAGTATTCATAAAAGCGTTTCCACATAAAGAGTTATAATTCACATTGAAAGCTTACAAAAACCAAAGGTCTTAGAGTTTATAATAAGATTAGAAATTAGTTGGCATCCTAAGGATTCCTAATTAGTTTCCTCATAGCAAAAAGAAAAGTCAAAAACCCATACTCGGTAAATTCTCCTTTCCTCACTTTCACAGCCAACTGTTCGCTACCCTAGAAGTGGTTATATCTGTGCATCTTAAAACTTTTACTTATCACTTGTAAAAAAGTTTACAAAGATGTAAACACAAGTAGCTTAGTAAGTAAGACAAAGATAGAAGAGTATCACACAAACACAAACAAGGTTATTAATTATCATAAAATACAATGCAATCAATCATTTATAACATCGCATAATGTTTTTCAGTCCATTGTGAGGTTAGAGAAATTACATCACTCAAATTCGAATTAAGGAGTTTACCACGACTTAAACCAGACCAAGCCTAAGCTTATACAATGGTAAATACCCTCCTCCTATGACCACCTTCAAAGTACAATCTCCACTATTGTAAACTATGATCAAGAACAGATAAGGTTGATCGCTAGATGGGTCTAAGCTTGCAGAAAGTTGAAAAAGAGTTAATGGGGAAAAGTACGAAAGGGAGCAAAAATGACAAATGAAACAATAAGCAATAACCGATGAACAGCTTTAAAGGATATGATGCACCAGTGGAACTTCCGAAGACTTACAACATAATTCAATATGACGTACGAATTGGTCCAATGAGGTTACTTGCCACCTAACCTTACTTAAGGAAAAGGATAAAAGTGATGCCAAGAGTAAACAATAGTGTTTATGCAAGGAAGAAAATACTCAAAAGTGTATTGAAAATAATCTGATGATTTACAGCTACAAGTATAAGGGTATTTATAGCCACAAGTTAAGGAAACTTCCCATCATTTCCTCTGGGTTGTTTTGGATTTGGAATCAAATCCAATTGGTGTTCTCTTAGTTTTCTGTCAGGGTGATATGGACTGAGGTCAGCAATGTTGAAGGCATCAGAAACCCCATAATCCTCAAGCAATTCCAACCTATAGGCATTGTTAGTAATTTTCTAGAGGATTCTAAGAGGTCCTTCCACTCTTGCAGATAATTTGCTCTTCCCCTTGTTCAGGAACCATTCCTTGCTAAGGTACAGCCATACTAAGTCTTCCGGCTGAAATTGTGTGGCCGACCTACCCTTAGTCTTTTCTCGCATTCTTTTAGCAGCTTAGTCGATATGCCGAATGACCTTGTCATAGATGTGCTAAAGAGATTGTGCTCTGGCTAAGGCATTAGGGTCCTCTTACACAAGTGCTAATACAGGGGCTTGGCCAAGAGGCAATTCAAGATTGAATCCATAGACCACCTTGAAAGGAGTTTACTTAGTGGTGTCATGTACGGTTTGATTATAGGCTAACTCGGCTACTAGCAGGTAAACATCCCAATCAGCCAAGTTCTTGCCTACTACAGCTCGAAGCAATGACCCCAAAGTACGATTAGCCACCTCTGTTTAGCTGTCAATTTAGTGGTGACATGAGGTATTGAAGAGTAGTGTGGTCCCCAATCAACACCACAGGGTTCTCCAGAAATGGTTTAAGAACTTCAAGTCTCTATCAAAGACTACACTTCTCGGCACGCTGTGTATCTGCATAATTTCCTATAAGAAAAGAGAAGTAATAGCCAAAGCGTCGTTAGTCTTAGTGCAAGGCACAAAGTGTACCATCTTACTGAACCGGTCCACGACCACCATTACAGAATCTTTACCTCGAGCGGTTCGCAACAATCCAAGAACAAAGTTCATGCTCAATTCAGTTTACAGCCTCATTGGGCTAGGTAAGGGCCTGGCTTTCCCTTGTTTGGCTTGGCACTTTGGCTTTTTTGCATACAGCATAGCTTTTGACAATTCAATGCACATCTTTTCTCATTCGCGGCTAAAAGAATTAATCATTTATGAGTTCACAAGTCCTCTCTCCAAAGTGTTTGGAGAGTCCTCCACTGTGGGCTTCCTTGATGAATAATTCCCATAAGGAACAAGTCGGCATGTACAATTTTCCCCTTCAAAATAGGTAACCATCCTCCTCATTTTACTCATCAATTGTCCTCCTATCCATGCACCACAAAATTATTGGTCCAAAGTGTAGATCCTCGGAATACTGCTCTTTGATGCATGTAAACATAAACAACCTGATCTACAGTTCTGATAAAAGTATATGTCTCCTCTAAAGAGCATCTACAACTACATTGCTTTTTCCCTACTTGTATTTAGTTACAAAATTGAATCATTCAAGGAATTCAACTCATCTTACCTGTCACTTCGACAACTTAATCTAGCTTTAGAGGTACCTCAAGTATTCATAATCAATATATATAACAAATTCTCTCGATAGTAAATAATGTTGCCATACTTGCATCGCTCAAATCAATGCCAAAGGTTCCTTTTCATATACAAAGTAGTTCAGCTACAGTCCTCGGAGTTTCTCACTATGAAAGGCAATTGGTCAGTCTTCCTACATCAGGACAATGCCTATTCCAATGCCCGATGTGTTACATTCCAGCTCAAAAATTTTGTCGAAGTCAGGTAATACTAATACTGGAGCAGAAGTCAACCTTTCTTTTATGTTGGAAAAACTCCTCTCCTCCCTTTCTTCCCATCAAAAGTCAATGTTTTTCTTCTTTAGTTCAGTAAATGGTATAGTGAAGGTGCTGAAATTCCTGACAAATCTTCTATAAAACGAATCCAATATATAGAAACTTCTTACATCGATACAAGTGGTAAGAGTCGGATAATCGATAATTGCTCGCATCTTCTCATCGTTAACTCGCAAGCCCCATCCACTAACTACATAGCCCAAGAATACCACTTCCTCCTAGAAAAAGCAACATATCTTTAGATTACCGAATAGTTTCTCAACACGAAGGATATCCAAGACTACTCTGAGATGTTCATAGTGACTCGGCATTGTAGACCAGAATATTGTTAAAGTATACCACGACACACTTTCCGATGAGATATATCAGCACATGGTTCATTAATCTTATGAAAGTGCTTAGGGAATTCAATAAGCCAAAAGGCATGACTATCTACTAATAAAGTCCATGTCAACTCTTGAACACAATCTTCCATTCATCGCCTAGCCTTATGTAGATTTGATGGTAACCAAATTTAAGATTAATCTTGCTAAAAAATCTTAGCTCCACTCAATTGATCTAACATGTCTTCTAGGCTCTAGATCAGATACTTGTATTTAATTGTAATTTTGTTCATGGCTCGACTATCTACACACATCCGCCAAGTTCTATCCTTCTTTGACACTAAAAGTGCAGGCATGGCATAAGGGCTGAGACTCTCTCTTACATAACCTCTCTCTAGCAATTTATTGACTTGTCATTGGAGTTCAAAAGCCTGCTCGGATTCATCCAATAAGCTGGCTTATTCGGCAGTGCAGCATCGAGTATTAAGTCAATGCAGTGTTCTATTCCTCGAGTTGGGAGTAACCCCCTCAAGTAACTGTTCTAAGAACAGGTCAACATATTTATCTAGTAGCTCCTTGATTTCTTGAGGAAGCTTACCCCGCTCCTTCATTTCCAATAGTCACCTGACCAACAATAGGATTGGCTCGTCAGCATTGATGGCCTCTTGGAGCTCGGCTCTGCTCATCACTAGAGCCTTCTTCGATCCACATGCAAGTTTTGTCTGTAACTTGTTAACTTCTCTCGACGACATCGAATTCAGCGTAATATTCCGGTCATCCTTATTGAACATATATGTATTCCTATAGCTGTCATGTATAACTCTCCTATTAAACAACCACGACCTACCCAGCAACCTGTGGGAAGCACACATAAGCAGTATGTTGCAAAGGATCTAGTCAAAGTAATTCCTTATGGTGATCGGTAGTAATATTTTCCAAGTGACATATAATGCTTCTTTCTCACTCAACCAATAAAACTTGTACAGCCTTAGATGTGCAACAGTCGACAGCTTCAGTTTGGAAACAAGATCAGCTAATGCTACATTGGTGCAACTTCCACTATGTACAATGAGAGCAAACATCTGATCATTTACCTTACAAGTGGTATGAAACAAATTCTCTCTCTACTCCTCCTCTTGTGAAGGTTCTACACTCATCATGCATTGAACAACCATTAGTAATTGGTCTAAGTCCTCGAGCAACACATCCTCTTCAATCAGTTCTTTCTCAACATTTTCTTTCTCTACTAGAACCTCCTCATCAGTACTCTCTACTTCTAACTTTGGGATGTCTCCCTTAATGACCATTGTTTGTCGATTTGGGCACTAAGCAAGATATGTTTGAACCCCTGACACTTAAAGCACTTGATCTAGCTCATCTCCTACTAGACCCTTGCCCCTTCTCATAAGTTTGGGTTGGCGTTTCTGCTTGGCTCAGTACTTAACTAAGCTCGGTGACTTGCTTGACCAAGTCGGCTAGTCAACATTTTGATCATTACTTGGCTCCTTCTTTGCTTCTTTACTCGCTAGACAATCCTAACAACTTCATCCATTGTGTCTAGTCATTAGAGCTCTACAATTTCTTGGATGTCTCCTCTCAATCTAGTAATAAATCTTGAGACTATTCAAGCTAGTGGTTTCTCCACTTCGCATCGTATGATAAGTATTTGGAATTCTTGAACATACCCATCAACAGTTCGGCCTCCATGTCTCAGCTCCTAAAGCTGAGTGAAAGTATTTTAGAAATATGTTTCTAGCACGAATCTGTTTCTGAGCACTCTCTTCATCTTGGGCTAAGTGTTAATCTCTCGATACCCCTCTCTTCTTCTCATGGCCTGAAAATTCTTCCACCACATGGCGACATATCCAAAGAATTCAACAATAGCAATCCTTACTTTCTTATAATCCTCAAATTGATTGTATTTAAACACACGCTCCACCTTTTCTTCCCAATCCAAATACTCGTCAACATTCCTAAATCCATTAAAACTTGGAATCCAAAGCTTCACATGGTCGGATGCTCTGGGGACTCGTACACACTCCTCTTCAAAATACTCTTCTTCTTCCTCATCAAGATCTCTCAAGTCTATCATTCATCTTATTCGCCTGTTAACTCCTCCACCACGAACCAATTAAGCTAGGTTCTAACCTCTAACAGGTTGAACAGCTTATGGAGTATTTTGTACAACCTCATTAGGTTGGCAAAACAGTGCATGAACAACTCGAGTTAGATCTACTAAGAAGTTAGCTACCTCATCTAGTCTCTCGTCAATGCTTCTAAGAGTTCCCTGAGATTATCATCCATGATAGACAACTCCATGATCATCACCAGCATTAACATTCATACTTAGGTCTATCATTTTTCCTCACAAATTCAAAACTTAAACAACACTTCAGGAAGGTAATAGTTAACAACATAATAAACAATTTAACATAGTAACATGCTCTGTTTTACACACAAAACAGAGTATAACAGAACTTTAAAAAGAACTACTACAATTCACACAAAACCTCTACTCTGATACTAAAATGTTGCAAACTGTAACCAAGAACAAACAAGGCCAGTCACTGGATAGGTCCAAGCTTACAGAAAACTTGAAAAGGGTTAATGGAGAAAGGTACAAAAGGGGGTAAAAATGAAATAGAAATAAAAACTCATGAACAGCTCCAGAGGATATGATGCACCAGTGGAACTTCCGAGGATTCACAGCACAGTTCTATATGATACACGAATTAGTCCAATGAGGTTACTTACCACCTAACCTTGCTGAAGGAAAAGGATAAAGTGATGTCGAGAGTAAACAACAGTGTTTACGCAATGAAAAAAGTACTCAAAAGTATATTAAAGATAATTTGATGATTTACAGCTATAAGTACAAGGGTATTTATACCCACAAGTTAGGGTAACTTGCCCAAAAGGGAAAAGACAAAAAGGATATCTCCTAAAGAAGTAATGTACACGATATAAAAGGGTAAAAATAAATATACGAGGGTAAAAATAAATATACAAGGAAAATAATCATTGGTGCTATAAATTCTACATATGATACTGTACACATGGCGTTGCTACATTGGCGAGGTTGTTAAGAGATGCAAACAAAAAGTATGGATAGATGGGCTTGTTCAAGCAGCGATGGCTTAGTCAGTCCGAACTCTCTCTCTTGGCTTCTCGACAAGGAAGATACCAAGTAATTGGTCAACTCAGCACTAAAGAGTAATTATCAATTCGACATACTACAAAAAAAAATGAGTAGTCATAAGACACGATATTAATGATAACTCGGTAAGGAAGTACTCGGCCTCGGTAGGGAAGTACTCAGCCTCGGTAGGGGTTGGTTAAAATAGAAAAATTTATCGTACGAACCCTTCTAGTCCTCGAGCTCGGTTGCGAGTCAGAGGTCTAATAGCCTGATTCGTATCACCCGCCCTTATTACAACCTCCTTCCTTATCACTTATTTCAACTAAAGTGGGGAAAGGACTATCATAGCTATAGTAAGCCTAGCAATCTAATATTTGGGATTCGATTCATAAAATTTAAGGCAATCAAGTAAATTGTCAGATTAAGTCTAAATTTTATAAAAAAGCTAAGAATATTAGTAAAAGTTATCCCATGAGTTTAGATTTATGAAAATAGATAATAAAATAAATAATCGTTATAATATTGAATTATATATAAATTTCCTATTATTTATTAGAAACATATAAAACGAGTTTCGATAATTAACAAATTGATAGAGATAAATCATATATACACTAAAAATCATAAAATAACTTAAATAATTTTAAAAGTATTTATTGATACCATATATGTATTTACATGTCGATAAAAATACGTAAAATTACTCAAAATAGCAAAAATATGTTAAAATAACACTAAATAATTGAAGAAAATTCATAACTAACTAAGGAAAAATCAAGAAAAATCAGAAAAAGTGCGGAAATGCCTAGAATAAGAGCATAGCATGCTGGGAATTAAAGATAAAATAACAACCAATAAAATTGAGACAAATGAAAAGTGAAAAAGATAAGGGATAAGGACACTTGTCCGTACTAAATTACAAGAAAAACCTTAAACCTCTTCTATAAATACCAAACCTTCTTCCAAAATTCATTTTAGTTAGTTTAGAGTCTATAAAAATTTAGGGAGAGATGAGAAGAGGAGAGAAAACAATTTTACAAAAAATTAACAAATTATAATGTAATTAGGGCTTATAAAGGGCACCCACACCCGACAACTACTTGGAACCAAACAGCCACCACCACTTGAAAGAAAATCTACCGCTTAGTGGTGTTAACAATGGTAAAGCTACCACCAGTAGCTGGAGGCTCGTCAATCGGTAAGTTTTTATTCCTCTTTCAAATTTGTTTAATTTACTAAAAATACCAAATATGCATGGAAAATTATTAAATTTGGTTTCCCTAGGTATTTTTGCATGTAGAATCAGAATATCAAACCGTTTTTTTTTTTTTAATAATTAGAAGTTCTTATATGAGTTCCTTAAAAATAGGCTTCATTTTAATGAATTTTATATGAATTTTCAAAAATAGTAAACAATGTTATTTTGAGCTAATTTTTGGTGCACATATTCCTTATGCCATATGTTTAATTTACATAAAAATAATTTTTGATAAACTATATGTTTAGCATTTATTAAAATTATTTTTATTAAATCTACTATGTTTTTCATATGAAAGAAATAATAGGTGTTTATTTAAATTCCTTAATGAATCTAATTTTTAATGACTTCCAAAGCTTATTTATGATTTTAGGAATATTTAATTTGAATCTTGTAATTTTATTTAGTCATTTACCTAATTTAAGCCAATTTTTAGCAAAATCAAACCTAAAATTGATATTTCAAAAAATAATATATATTAAACTATCTTAGTAATTCTCATGATTAAAATTTAAAAATTATAATTTACTATATAACATATTTCCTATAACTTTATTGGAGTTTGAGACATTAGTTGTATGTATTATGAATAATATGTACTAAATATGTAGGTAAAGGAGTATATTTAAGTTAATTTTGTAACTTAGGATAATTAGATATAAAATTATGATTTATGATATAATTAGATATTTAATATGTTATTGGATGATGAAGGATGACATATGTAGTGTTAAAAGTATTAAATAAGTGATTTAGTAGTGAATTACGTAATAACACATAAAATGTAAATGTAGGAAATTAATGAGTAGGAAATATTATGTAAAAATTGGCAATATTATAATAATATTAATATAAAATAAATCTGATATGAAATATAAATTTATATAATTATATGAAAAATGTAAATTTTTCTCACATTAGGAGTTCAATCGATAGTTAAATTAGGATTTTAGTGTACCATATGAATTAGAATGCTAGTTAGAAACTAAATATGATATTTAGGATACTCGAGCATAGTATGATTAATTTTATATTAAGGTTCAAAACAAAATCTTAAGATTACATATAACACCCATAGTTGGAACTGAATTAAAATCTAAATCAAAACAAAATTCGCCAAATGGAATCGGAACTTAACCTAAATTAGGAATGCTTGTAAAATATTTTTAAAAAAAAAACTAAATAATTAGGTATAATAAAACCATAAGTTAAAGATAACATAATGAATTACCAAATAAAGCTTATATAAGATAGTTATATGAGTATTAAAACAACATTTATATTATAAAGATTACCAGCAATAACCTGTACAGCTTACACCTTGAGTAAGCTAGTAAGGAGTTCAAGTAAGTTGACATTAATACGTTATTATATTTCGAAGTACTAATTTGTAGTACTCGGAGGCTTGAAATTATACTTGGTTATGTTTACTAGGTAGCTGACTAAGCGCATGCCTGTATGTACTTGTTTCTAAGTTTGATGATATGATTCTAATTTCTGCTCTAGATTATATTTGTGTAATTTGTTTGAAATAACTGAACACCTTAAACTGGATCTAATTAAATATATGATTTATAATTCTAGATCGAACCTGCATAACAACCCATTAAAGGAAACATTAGAGTTCTTTAGCCAAATACCGATCCCTTCAAAAGAGATAGTGCTGGATGGCATAATGAGTCCCTTATTTATCCTTAGTCCAACTAAGTGACAGGTGAAAAGGTCGTAGTAAGGATAAAGTCAATGGTTCAAAGGTAGTCGTGGAAGGAGCGATGTTCCCGTTGCTTAAGCTTGAGTTTGATCATGAGCTATTTCATTAAATGGAAACTCTTCAACCCAGATTAGAGCAAGTAAAATTTCTCTAATCTCATAACAGACCGGACAACGTCGTACGATGTCATTTGCTTATACATGTACTGTATCTAACTAATTTGGTTGATAAACTTACTTGTATTTGATGTATAGTTTTAAGTCTCCATCCTAACTTACTAAGCAGTTAGTTACTCACATCCCTATAGATGTTGCTGCAAGTGCTTGCTAAGAAGCGGCCATATAACTACCCTAAAGCTGGCAATTGCTAGATTCTAGAGAGTAAGGATATAAAACCGAGGATCCAATACACTCTTAAGTTTGGATTTTTATCTTTACAACTTTTAATATCAATTAATGTATTACTAAAGTAGATTACAATTAGGCTACTAAATCTTGTAAACATGATCAAATTATTTAGTGTAAATATATATTTTTCATAATTTCATAAGTAAATAACATGTTTAACTTATGAACCATTTACTTCAAAGCAAGTAAGTCATGGATGCCTGGTGTAAATCAAGTCTAAAGTAGTGGTTGTATGGTCAGCTTATATTTTAAAATGGTTTATACAACGGGACTGTTACAACTCTACCGTTTCGGGGCATAACAATTCTCCTCATCAAAGGAAGTCGGTATTTTCTCCAACACACCTAATCATCCTTCTAATGAGTTGCTATGAATATCTAGTTACGTTAGTAGTCAAATCATTATTAGTTCCATTTAAGAGTGGCCAAATGAGATCACACAATACAATATTATGAAATCATTCAGAACAACATACTGAAGAGTTCAACTCCTAAAATCAAATACCAATCATACTCATAGCATGTGCACAGCTAACTAAATTACAATCACAAACAAAAGTGCCCTAAAGGCACCAAAAACTTTGATATATCAATAAATGGTAAAGCTTCGATCCCAACTTACTTATATTGATGCTCACTATGGAAGGTTCGTACCATTGATGTTCTACTCGTTAGGAGATCATTATGTTTGCCAAAAACTAGAGTTAGTTTTCGTAATATTTAAGAAAACATTAGGGTTCTATTTATTCCTTATATTAAGTTATATGCATAAATATATATTTATATATATATATATATGTGTTAGAGATATAATAGTATTCCTATAAGATCGAGTATAGTTTTTATTATAGTTTGGTTATCTATGCTATATTAAGTTTGTAAACATTAACAATATACATAATTATATTATTACTTATAGTATACTGATCTAATTGTACCGAAATGTATATTTAATCAATCAAGTTATGTTTTAATTCTGATAAAGTCCTCATAGTATGTATATGTTCATAATATCATGGGGATATTTATTCTATAACATAAAATTATCCAATTTTAGTAAAAATGGTTTCATCAGATTTGTACAAACTCAGCGATACATATTACGGATCTTATCTCGAGATGTGATTTCTAAAGAGTATTTTTAGGTTCTATTATACATATATATCTTTATAACAAGTGTTATCATATTATATCCCTATTATGTAAATAAACTATATTTTATATAGTTTTCTAGCATAGCTTAGTAATATATATACATATATATATATATATAGTATCTAGTCCTAACACGCATATATCATAGCTTAGACCATATAATTATCACAAAGTATGATAAAAACCCTCTCTAATCAAACCTGATCTGTAAATGTCTCTCGGTTAGGAAATTAAGCTATTTAACTACGAAAATTCATAATAAATAGCTAAGGTTACCAATTAATTCTAATAAAATTTCTATAGACTCAAAAAAATATAGGGAATTGAATAGCAACTGGTTTCATGCTATCGGGTTTATTGCCTAAATAGGTAAAATGACATTTTTGCTTCTAAATTATGATTAATTAGGTAAATAATATAATTTTTACACCAAATTAATTCCCATCGGTACTGACATCATTATAAATCCAAAATTAATTATATCACAATTTCATCAATTATTTCTCCCAAAATTAATTTATTTCACAAATTGCCTTATCTTTTACCCTTTTCAAGTCCAAAAATGCAATAAATACTAAACATATATGAAATCAAATTCAAGCCACATAGCAATAAACTCGATGTAATGTGTATTCTATAGAATAATTTTGAGCTCAAAAAAACATCATTTAATATATTTATTTTAAATTTGAAAATTTAGATGAATAGTATGTTTATTAAGTAAGTACATAAAATATTCATAATTTTGTAAGAATAAAATTACAACATGAAAGCATTCTAAAAATAACCTAAGATAATTTTTTTCTTAATTTTATAAATTAGTTTAATATTTTTAGAAATGATGAGAAAAATAGGGTAGAAATTTGGACTAACTGTTGCCAAAGCTCCAACCACTGTTGGCCAGTGAAGGGTTATCAAAAGGGTATAGTGGTAGTGGCTCTGCTTGGTGGTGAAAAGGTTCAACAACAGGTCATCGAGGGTTTAGGGACCTAGGTTAAGTCAATAGGTTTTCCTTTTTTATTTCCTATTTTTTCTAAATTTTCTCTAAATTTTATTTTGAATGTCCTAGGTTCTAAAGTGTCTAAAATGATGTCCTAAGTCCTATTTATAATTTCTAAGGTTAGTTGGAATTTTTCTTAGTGATTAAGCAATTCTTTTTCCTAATTATATGTATAAAAATTCAAGCATGAGGTGTCAATTTTTAAGCAAATTAGTTTTGATACAGCTGTTTATCCTTTTTAAGCTACTACACATTGATCTTTTATTTTTCCAGATATTTTATCTTGTAGTTTAGATAAGGTTTGGTTGATTTTTTATGAAATTATTAATACAATATATATTATATTAATACTTAGTATATTTACTTATATACGTATATATATCCTATATATTTGATATATCTAATGTGTAATTATATTCATATCATTATGTTTCATTCATATATTTTATTTTTAAGATATATTTTCCTTTTTAATTATGCAAATTTATCGCTTATTATATATGTTTTTAGGTTTTCGAGTTAATTTATGGATATAATTATTATATATATAAGGTATATTCATAAAAATACATGTATATTCATATAGTATGTTGTATTATATTATTTTCTTTTATAGTTTAAATAACTTATCTCTAGAGCCTTGTTGCATTTCGAGCTTGATTTTAAAGGTTCTGATGAGTTTTTCACTATATTAGATAACTTTTAAGGCTAAAATTAGGGTTTTACATCATTATTTTTAATATCTAACTTTGCTGGGTTACTCAACTAACTTTTCTAACAGGTTATTCATAAAGTTTAAGCTCAATCAGATAAGTTTCCCTAAAGGCCCTATGTCTAAGTACAATTACCCTAAATTCAATTTTAAGAGCTCACTAACTTTAAATGAAATAAGAAAATGAGAGAAAAGAAAAGAAAAGGAGAAAAAGGGAAAAAAAAAGTTTCTAAAGTAAAGAGAATGTAAGTCCTTTTCTTGCGTAGCTTTTTTTTTTTAGTTATAATAAAATGAAATAAATAAAAAGAACTAAACCAAGTTTGCGAGTAAGTCAAGCTTAAGCAACAGGTATCTAGGTCACATTGAAGGAGAAGCAAAGGTCGTACAGGGCTTGTTACAACAATTTCAATCTACAAATCAAGCAAGTGAAAGTAGATGTATATGCTTTTTATTAGACAATAGGGGTTTGGTGAGGGTGTCATGGCCTAAGGTGGTCGTCTAGCGGTGGTTAAAAACCACCCTATGGTGATGGTGGCAATCACTACTTCTAGTAGCCGTTGAAGGTAAAAGGGCATTTGGGTCTTAAGTTTTAGGATGCCACAAAATCTACCATAGCATCAGTTTCAGCTAAAGAGTGGTGGCAGCAGTGTTTTTAAGGGGTAGCCTCGAGTGGTTAAGGTTTTTAAGTGTTTGGGTTAGAGTAGCTAAGAAGCACAGGTATTGATGAAAGATGGTGGAATCAAAAGCTTGGAGCTTGGGGCTTGGGAGTTCTTGTGGAGAGCCTAGTTGTACTCAAAAAGCTTTTATCACTCTCTTATTTTAAAGAGAGATGGAGGCAGCTTCTAGAGAGAAAGAGCTCGAATCTAAGTATTTAAGTAGGCATGGGAGTGAATTCATGCTTGAAACGGCATTTAAGTGCCCTATTTATAATGTCTAAAGCTTATAAGAGCTTAGAAAGCTCATTAACAGTGAATTTTTTCTATTAAAGCTTCAACTCGAGAACATGTTTTCTCTTAATTTCCATATCCGATTTGGAGCACTCGACAAATGAAGATGACTTATTCGATACAAAGTAGGTCGTACATAGAATGTTAACTTACCAAGCAATCATGTGTGTGCATGTAGCAATCTAGTGAAAAAATCATGTTGAAGTGTCAGGTGTAAGAGGAAAAAAATGAGTAAAATCCAGGTATAATAATGTTTCTAGATTTTCAAATCCAACTTAAACCCCCTAAATGATTGAACATGGACAAGTTCTTAGTATTAATTTAAAGTAGGCTATGTGAAATACACAATGTCACTGTTAATTTGGTGAAATCATGTAGAAAAATTGAACTCGACTATCTAAGCAAAGCATTCATGAGAAAAGGAAGAGAAATATGGGAAAAAGAAAGAAAACGGACATGATTAGCCACTCAAAGGCTAACACATGTCCAGTTTGGCAATAGCAAAATGAAAGGCACAATATGTCTTAAACACAATTTGAACCCTTGACTTAAAAGATGTATACACGCGCACCAATGCCTTTTTCTCGCTCAATATTGCAACCTAATTATAATTATCCTATTACTCTAACCTGGGCTAGATTAAAAATAGGAAAACCAGTTTAGGTTGAATACAAGCCCCATTCAACTAGTCTCTAATAAATTAAAAATGCACTAAGTTTCATGAACAAAAATTACCTTTCAAATTAAACTCAATTTAACGATTTTACCAACGTCGTTTTCATTGGTTACATGGTTAAATTAAAAATTATATTTCTCGTAAATCTACGAATGTAAGTTTAATTCAAGCACCATTTGAAACTACAATTAACTTAAATTAGCTTCATCTTTACGATATAAAAATAATTAACCTCAACAATCGTCTAAATATTAAACTATATAAAGAAAACCTAATATTCTCAAATAATGCTCAGAATCGCTAAATCGCATATAAACACTTTGACTTTGATCGACCTTAAAAATGAAAAGACCCTCACCAAGTAACTCAAAGATCATAAAAACAAACCCAAGACATAAATATCCCCTTTTTTATTTTTCAATTTTGTTTTGTTTTGCTGAATTTTCCATTTTTATTTTTCTAATTTTCTATTTCTTTTATTTTCTAAAATTTTTCACTTTTTTTTGTATTTTTTAATCAGGACCCTCCTATTACCTAAAGGAAAATTTTAAAATTATAAGAAGGCGAAAATGGGGTATCTACTGCCCTTTAATTGAAAATTTTACTAAGATACCTAAGAAACAAATAACTATTATTTAGATCATCTTTAACATTACAAATCACAAAATATATTTACTTCATTAATAATTGGCCCTCACCCTCTAGCCTTTGGTTCCTGTTAAAGTGCCTCAATTTCCCTTAGCCTGAACTCTTACTAGTCATTCCTCTCTTTCATTTAGATTTTCCTATCATGTTGATGCATGATCCAACATATTATGAAAGAACATTTACCTTAACCTCCAGCCCATCTAATTAAAGTAGCCCAGCATCAATTAAGTCTTGAATCTTGTATTTAATTTTCTAACATTCTCCTATAAAATGACCCATTGGAAACATGTGGCATTCATATGGTGGATTGGGATCTTGTTTTTAGAACTTGTGTCTGAGTGGAGGGTGCATGGTTTACCATTCCTATCTCCCTCAATTGCTAAAGGAACTAAGTCATTGGGATTGAGATTGGGCTAAAATGCCTCTTAAGCATCTTTGTTTCAAAGTTCATAGAATTTACAACCTTTTCAAGACTTAGTGAGATAATTTGGTTCTCAACTAACTTTCCCATCCTTATGGCCTCCTCTATGCAGCTACCTGCTAAAACAACCATTACAAAACTAGCAAATAATTACCCCAGGAGATAATTAAAATATGGCCCATTTAGTGTTTGGAGGAATGCATCAATTAGTTGCTTTTCTTAATGAAGGGGAAGTGATTTTAGCTACCATGCCTCTATATCTTTAAGCGTATTCCTTAGAGGTCTCATTGTCATTTTTCCTCAAATTAGTCAAGTCCCAAATAGATTGGGGCTATCTCCAGATAAAATTTATAATGTTTAAAGAATGTTCCAACTAACTTGTCCCATATATTAACCTACATTAAATCTAACTGGGCATATTAAGACAAAGCTGGCCTAGTGAGACTGTCTTAGAATGTTTGGATTAATAGTTGCTTGTTTTTAATGTAACAAGCCATCTTGCATAAATATAGCTTGTCGTAGAGCTTGGGGCATCTAGTCCCATTATATTTCTCAAACTCTAGTGCTTTAAATTTTTCTAGATAAGCCCCAATATCATATGCAAAAAAAATTGATGATGCCAACCTACTCAAATCCATCATAACTTCCAAATGCCTTCATATTCTCAATAATTTGTTGGGTTAGCTTTCTTTCCTACTCTTTAAAGCTATCTTGACTAGGCCCTGATTTGAATGGACTTGAATTGACAAGTCCTAAATCAACAGTTCCTAATTGACTTCAGAAGAGTTGGGATCTAATGCTGGGTTGACTTTTTGGAAAATCTCTTCCAAATCAGGAGGACTGAATTTAGCAACTTTTTTCGCATGCTGGTCTTTTAAGTGTTGCCTTAAAGTTCCTATCAACAGTTCATCTATCCAACCACTTTCCCTATAGTTTGCTCTAATGGGCAAATCCTCATATCTATGAAGTTAGCGTCATTAAGGTTGTTGTCATTGTTTCCATTGTTAACCATTGCTCCTAGTAAGAATCTATCCCCGTTAGCAATTATCAAATTTTTCTTTCTTTCTCTTCTCTTTCCTTTTTTTTTTATCTTTTAATTTTGAAAAGGTTTGTTTTAATAGAGAAAGGAGTTAGATTGACTCTTGTAAGAAATGGTAAAAGTTTCTCACTTAGAGTGGAAAAGGAACCTAATATTTACAATCAATAAATGACAACTAAAGAAAAATACTTAGAAATTGTAGGCATTTAAAAGGTTGCCTACAAAAAGCGTTATCTAAGGCATTTATTTCTTTCTAAAAGAGAAGAAATATTTTACAAAAGGAATGAAGTGGTATGGAAGTCAAATATTTGCAACTAAAAGCTTAAGGAAATAAAAGGTGAAATCTTGAGAATCCTAGGATATCCAAAATATATATATATATATATATCAAAATTTGAAGAAAAAGGTTCTAATTATTTTAGAAACTATATAGAAATGGAAAAGTGGAAAGTAATTTACAAATATGGCCCATATTTTGAAAAGATAGCTTAATAAGCGTCAAAGCAATAACTATCTAAAAACAATATTATTTTATAGGGAAATTATTTTATTTTATTTTCTTTATTTTTGAATATTAAGAATAAGTTTTCAAAGAGCAAATCAATATTTTACAAAGGTAATAAGAAAACACAATTATTTGTAAAACTATAAGAACTAGTATTTGAAGACAATTATGAATATTTATAGGTAAATAAAGAGAAGAAGAAAAATATAATACAATATGAAGGCATACGGATGCAAACAAAGGAGGGAATTTGGCAAATAGAACAGGATGTAGCAAAATTGATATTTTATTAATATTGTAACTCTGAAGTTTCGAATACATTATTTCATTATTAGAAACACCTCTTTTTCCTGCCATCTTCTTCCTCTTCTTTAGTTGGGGGTAGCTTGATCCATTTGGTAGCCTAGAAGATATAGTCGGTATGGAACTTTTGAAAAGCTCTAACCTAGTAATAGGTAACAACATCTTTAAGGAGTTCAATGGTAGCAACAAATGCATCAATGAGATTTATTGTTTGGATGCCTTTTCTATGGAAGAAATCAAGTTTGTAGCCCTATGTATGGCTGATAAACTAAACCATGAGTAAGGCTATATTGGTCTTTAAATTTTCATTTCTTTCATCTTTGAGATAGTTGAGAGATCTAGCTTGTTCAATAAGCAAAGTTCAGACATAGGACCTTCCTTTTAAAAACTGGATTACATCAATATTTTATAAAGAAAGAAAAAATATATAGGAAAAAATTCACAAAGGAGCAAATTACAAGGAAACAAGACAAGAAACTTCATGGTTGCAAAACTCTATTTTCTTTTCTTGGTCGTTTCCTCCAACTCATGCCACATTATGTTCTATTTTCCAATTTCAAGAGAAGGTTCATGAAATGCAGTTAAGGTAGGTTCTAAAGATCCTTAAGCTCAATAGCCTTCCATGTTTTCAAAGAAACGGTTCATTAGTCCCATCGAAGCTTAAGTGAGATAATCCAATTGGCCCCAAAAGGTGGTTACCCTAAAATACATGAAGCTGACACAATGGTCCTCCTCTTAGCTCTTAGGACAACTTAGTTCTGATTGTATCTATCATATATTCATGATTTAATAATTAAAACCCCTCTAAGTTAAAATCTAATCGTTAACTGTATGAAAAAGTTTGTACAAATATTTAAAAGGTATTATCTAGGAAATAGAACTTGACAACGGTATTTCAAAAGATAAACCTAAATTCAGAAGGTTTAATGACTAGCCCTCTTGATGTATCCAGTAGAGTAACCATACTATTGAACCTGAATTTTTGGCTTCATTTTCCTTAATCCGAATTAGTACTAAATCTTATCCCATTTAATACTAACCCTCAATTAGGAATTAAGGAAAATCTAAGTTTTTATAAATTTAGAAAACATTTGTAGTAGCCACTTGATCAAAGTTGAGAAAGAGTAAGGTTAGAATCAATTGGATGGATTAGTTCTAACTTAATTATTGGTCCATAAGAAAAAATCATTTCTTAAAAAAAAAAAGATTCTAAAAACAGACAATTTGAGTCCAGGGGATAACTTATTAAATCATGAACAAGCATTACTTTAATCTTCTAAGTTGAATTTTATTTTTCAAAATACCCTTTAGACTTGGAAAAATAACTATAATTTACAAACAAATAAATGAATGAATTTTCATATACAAAAGAATTGAGAAAATAAGTTTATTTACAAAAGTGAAAATAAAAAATTTCCTATTTTAAGTCGTCCTGGAGGTGCTTATGATCCTTTAATAGGGATCAGAGTTCCTATAATTCATTTCTTTTTTTAAAACTTTGGTTTAATGGTTTCTTTTAATTGAAAAAACAATTAAGTTTACATTTTTTATCTATTTTTATTTTTATTTCAAAAAAATTATAAAAGAAAGGGTCATAATTTGATGTTTTATTTTTCAAAAAATTTAAAAGAGCCCTAATTTTGAAATTTTTTTTAAAATCTTTTGTAAGTGATAAAACGTTTCTCATCCATTATTTATTTTCTTATTTTTACTTTTGTAAAAATTCTATTTTAAACTTTAAAAGAACAAAAGAAACATTTTGTTAATCAATTTATCTATTTCCCCCTTTTTTTTCTTTTTCTTCTCTTTTTTTTCCCTTTAAAATAACAAAATTAAATTTAAATAATAAGAGAAAAAGAAAAGATAGGGTTGAATCTAGAGTTTGTGTCGTTTGGACACAAGTGATGGGCTAAGTATTTGGGTTGATTTAGGTCAACCAACTCAGTCACGTGCATGGTAGGTGATTCCCACAGAGGAGGAAGAAATAATTGATGGGGGGTGATTTAAATAGTTTTAGCCACGATTTCAAGGGGGAAACACCAGTTCCATATGTTTTCTATTGGGGAATGTAAGGTAAGAGTAGAGCCACATGATTGAGGACCTTAAGTTGGATACATGTGAGAAATTGTAAGAAAAGAAAGGAAAGAGAGGGAAAAGGACTACCGATATGGTACTACATAGACCTACGAATACTTGCTACATGTCAAGCCTTAACATATGGGCCAATAGCATTATGACACATGCTCAATGGAGTCAAAAATATAAAAGGCACATAAAACCTATTGTTGGAGTCAAACTCAGGAACTTTCACTGTAAGTAATGTTAAGACCAATTGCTATACTAGATAAGCTGTTAGCCCATGCCCTATTCATGATTATATAAAAAATATATATATATATAAAGCTTTTAACTCAAACTAACTTTAAATTTTAAATCCGTCCTATGCCAAAACCAAACCTAAAAAATCATGCCTATCCAAATCCTTATTGTTATTCTACTCTAATATATTAAGAGTTTTTATTTTTCCATTTTATTCTTTTTTTTTTATTTTTCCCAACTTTTTAATTGTATTTTTCTAAATTTCCCAGTTTTTCAATGTTCCTTTCTTATTGTTTTTCCATTTTTTTAATTTTTTTTTATTTTCTCTAAATTTTCTAATGTTTTAGGTCTTTTCCAATTTTTCATTTTTCTGAATTTTCTAATTCTTTGTGTTTTTTCAATATTTTTTCTTTTTAATATTTTTTCAATTAAGACCATTTTCCTTATTCTAAAAATTATAAGGGATAAAAATAGAGTGTTTACAATAGGCATTTGTAATTCGCTCAACTAAAGTAATAGCTAATCATTGCCATTTTTATTTCTTTAGAGTAGAGGTTCTGTTCTAATCTTATTTTTCCATGTAATAAACCAAAAGTGTCACAAAAAATGAGATATCACAAGTTGAAGTAAAATGATAAAATCATTTAATCAAAGAGTAGAATGGGTAGTTCAAAATTCCCTAAAGAGGAGGAAATTTCATAATTACTGAAATTACCTTAAGCTTTACATTAGGTTACTAAGGATACTTCAGTAATTCAAATCCTAATGTCTATTTAAATGGAATTCGAATTAAACAAATCGTCCAAACATATCTAAATTTCCCTCTCTAAGTAGCACCATTCTCTTGGCACATAAGAGACTTCACTTTCTCCACTCAAATTAATTCAATATCTAATCTTTTAGTGGTTCATCTAGAGGATTCTCAAGAAAGAGACTAAGAAAATTGGAAGTTAGGGGAGTAAAGAAGATTATTTGGAGACTTAGTTGTACCTAACATTCACATGGGATTTCTTCAATGTATGTAGGAGTCAATTCAATTTCCTTTAGTTTATCTAACTAAATTTAAATTATAGAGACTAGTTTTTGTAGATCTCTTAGATTATAACTTAGATATAATCAAATCTTATGTTAATTACAAGGATCATGTTGGAAAAGCATGGATCCATTCATTTTGGAGGTTAATTCAACATTAAGAGCAAGTTAGATCCTTAATCAACATAGGCTCTTGTGATCTTTAGTTTAATTTTGCTACTATAGTGTTAAATTGTTAATATCTATAAAGATTATATGTTTAGGAGATTAATTTAGTTGATTATTGAAACTCAGTGAATTTAAGTGAGTGCCCAATGTTCATAACCACATATATGTATATATGATGGTTAATTTATGCTACCAGGTGTTACTTTGATTAATTGATTTAACTAGTGTAATAGAGCTTAAGAGATTTAGTACCTAGAGAAGGTAACACAATTAATTATCAAAGTGAAACTTTAAAGGCAAACAAATCCCTATAAGACGCAAGTATCTTCTAAACCAAATGATACTGTTAGAGATATTACATCTAATGAGAATAGAGACAATGGCTTGTTGTGGATAGAGTTAGAGTGTATAATGAAAGTTAATAAAACTGAAGAAAAAAGTAAACCTCTAATTATTATTTATCAAAGGGAAAAAGTTCTCAGGACTTTCAAGGAAAAAGTTCTTTAGGTGAAATGTTTCAACTATTTAGGATTTTGACATCTTGTAGATTTGTATCTTAACTACTCGGTGATAGTGATTAGAAGAGCAAGGTAGATAGCGAGGATGACAAAGATAGCGCTACTAGTACCAATATGGGTTTTGATGAAAATGGTTAACAAATGAATCTAAAATGTTAGTCCTGAGCATGAACAATGAGAGAATATTTTCCACATCAAATATTATGTTAATGATATTGAGACTGTTGATTATTACGTATCCTAATCCTTATGGGTAGCAACAGCTAAGAAACGGGAGATTCAAGTTGAAAAGCAAGTTAAGGTACTTATTTCTATCCCTAATCAACACATAAATGAGATAATATGTAACGCTATACTTATGAGCATGTCTCATGTTTTGTTAAGTAAGCCTTGGTTAGATTACTAATGGGTATCTTAATACTTATACATTCAAAAGGATAGGAAGGTTATGAAGTTGTATTCTATGAGCCCCACTAACATATGATCAACAAATAGCGAGATGCATGAGGAAAGAAAAAGAGCTTGTAGCTAAGGTAGAGGGATGTATAGTACGAATCTAATGAGATTAGTTATTCAAGTGCCTCAAGAGCTATTGTGAAAGTTAATGATCAGAGAGTTAATATCTTCAAGGAGTTATGGAGATTAAGATGAGATTTGTAGAGCATGTATCAATGAGTTATCAAGGTCCTTATTTAAGGAGTATGACGCTAAAGGTAGCACCAAGGCCTAGATTGCTAGGCCTTTCTACTTAACACTCCTGGATTTTGTCTTTTATAAGTTTTAGAGACATATTAGCTTTGATCCAAGAGATTGAATTCCGAATATGAAGATCTATCTTCTTAAGCCTGAAGGTGATGATGGTAGATTATGTTCCTAATTGTAGAAGATATATTTTGCTCAAAACTTAATGGAGCTTTTGCTACCTTTTAATTACATGGTTGCATGGAATGGATATCAACATACATAGCTTGGGGTGTAAATTGCATAGGGTGGGACTAGCTTGGTGCCTAAAGATGACTTATTATTATCATCATTATTATTATTGTTATTATTATTAATTTATCTTATTTTATTTGTTAACTATTAGATATAATGGTTATTTAAGATTCTGTTTTAGGTCTTTATTATTTTGCAATACTTTACAATTATGCCTCTTAGTTACCTAAGGTTTTGGGGGGGGTTGTAGTCAATTATTCTATAGACAATAATTAGTTTTAATGAATTACATAAACTTAAGAGAATTATTCTCAAACCCTTTGTCATGATCAATTCCTAATTGAGATGTAGTAAACATAACCTTTAATTTAATTGGTTATGCATCAAATCAATCAATTATCCCTATTTAGTTCTAGTTTTGTGTAGCATCAATGTGAATTAAACATAGGTTAATTTAATATGCTAGCACATCATATCTTGTAAACTAACTCTTCAAAATTATTTGTTTCTTTTAATTTGTTATTCAATCAAAAACCCTAAAATTCATAGAACCACAAAAACATAAAAGGAATGAAACAAATTTAAATTTCATCATTATTACAAGTCTCTATGCATAGTTTTGCATATGGATTTTTATCCATACAAAAAACTCAAGAGAATTGAAAGAAGGATATTTATTCTCTCAACATGAAAATTTAATAATCAATATATGTTGTTCTATTTCAATGAAAGAACCATTTATATGTTAAAGCAACTCTTGCATAATGCTAGAAACAATGAAAGAAAAAAGAAACTAAAGATACTATGAGATTAGGCAAAATAAGTGTGTAAATAAAAGAAATATAAAATAGATAGTGTCTTAATAAGCCAAAGCTGCTTAGCACATCATAGAGTGGTTCAACCTATCATGATAGTTGATCAACCTTGGCTTCTTTAACCCAAGTTACCTTACGTGCTTCATTCCACCAAGTTAACCTTATAATGTCCTAAGTCAACATGGCTTCCATCTCGGAGTGGCTTAGTCTCCTAAGTAAAAAAAAAATTATGTTTATTACTTTTTAACTTGTCTCTAAGCTCAAATTAAAATAAGCTTCGATCCTTTTACTAATTTGCACATCAACATATTGAACTCTACTTACAACTCTTTGCTTTATTCCTTGTGGTGACTCCTTGAGGTGCTTATAGCCAGCCTAATGAACTAATAAGCTTTAGTCCTCTATTACGTAATATACTGAGCTAACCTTTCTCATTATCATCTGTCTTGTCCTTTACTATTAAAACAATTAGACATTCCTTCCATGATTGTCAAAATCACAATTCCACTATTACTTTGAATGTGTAGAATCAATAAAATGGTATGGAATTATACAAAACCAATATAATTGCTTGTAAAATCATACATCAAAATTTATAATTCAACCAAAAGTTTTTATATAAAAGAATTTCCATATGTTATAATTAAGAAAAATATCCTAAAATCATAAATTCATATAATCGTACTTTTAACTTGTGATTTTATTAATTATTATTCCTTTCTCAAATACTGCTCAACAAAATATAATCTATCATAGAAGTAACATTTCAATTTTTAAGTTTTCTTCTTTTTCATTACCTTCTCCTTCACCTTGCCTTTCTTTTCAGCGAACTTAAGGATCCATTACCCTTTGATTCCTCCTATTTGTCATCTTCATTACTAGTATAACACCGCATTTCCCATCTTTTAAGCTCCATTAGTTCCTTAGCTATAGTTATTTCCTTAAAGACATTGCTTACCAACTCTAACTCAACTTAAGGTTTTAGCCCATCTAGATTCATGAGAGAACATCATTTGGTTTGAGGTTTGATATCTCTAATGTGAATTTCAAAAATTTTTATATGTAGTACTTTGTGTTGCTTTTCAAAGTAAGGTGTTATAGTCTGATATTGACATCTCTTTTAGGATTATGGGAAGAGAATTGGTCCTTGAACTCTTGTACATCCTTTGTCCTAAAGGTAATCTCATTGGCCCTTCTCTTGCACCAAATTATCACAAATTCTCTCAAGTATAATGTTACAGCTTATACTTCAATGGCTTCATTCATAAGCCTAATAGCTCCAAAGTATTTTTCACATCCCAAAGGAAACTGTCAACATCCCTTACATATCATGTTTATTAAAGTGATACAACTTGAGTACATCTACTACAAGAGTTAACTTAATTGTTATTCCATTATCCATGGCTGCCATAATACCCCTTCGTTATTAGATGGTAAAATTCTAATTATCAAGACACCTTTTAGTATAGTGGCTTGGAATAAGTTAGAACTCTAAAGTTAAGTATGCTCAAGGTAAGTCAATTCTAAGAAGGTAACCTCTTAAAAAGTTCTTGCACCATAAGACAAAACAATGTGGCATACCGTGCCAAAGGAGACAATATCTCAAAAGGAAGAGTTCCGATCAAGTTATTACAAGGTGGTATTGGAGAAGTTCACCAATAGGAAAGGCAAAGTCCTTGCCTAATGTGGTCTTGGACATGTGCAAGAAACTGTCGAGAACGCCAATTTTGTAATGAGGATGGGTTATGATACCCCTTAAATACTAGGTGACAAAGCTCTAATCATCAAAACACCTTTCAGTATGGCAACTCAAAGTATGTTAAAATTTTGAAGTTAAGTATATTAATTTAAGTCAATCTTAAGATGGTGACTTATCAGAAAGCTATTGCACCATGGGTCAAAACTATATAGTATACCACACTAAAGAGAATAATACATCGATGGAAAGAATTCTAGTCAAGTCATTATAGTTGCCCTATAAGCTACCAAGTATCATAAGTCCTTTATCGCCTTCCTCAAACTTCCCATAATTACATTTATTCATCCTTCACTTACCCATGTCAAGGCTTCCAAAAACCAATCTTAACACTCTAATCATCCTTCTTGGATTTGAGGTTGTTGTCCCATTCATTAGGCTTTCTATGGTACAACTAAACTACCCCACAACTCTCATGGATATTTGCCTTTATCTCCTTTAATCGGCCTATAACTCTTCAAACCTATCCTTTACCTCGATAATACACAACTCAACATTGTTAAGTATGGCATCAAATGCCACCAACATGTTCTTTGACCAAGTCTTATACCTAATAATGGATGTTCCACACAATTAATCTCTTCACCAACAGCTTAAACATTATTCTTCATGCTTAAAGGCATCATCACTCTCACTCTTAATAAACTTAAAACATACTCAAAGATTTAGAGAGAGATGGTAAGAGACATTCTTTCAAATAATGTAACTTCATTAAAAAACATGGATGATTTACAAACGATGAAACCCCTTTTATATATAAGAGACCTTTGAATTGAACAACCAAGATTTAGCTAATCTAAGGGTTACAATCAATTCTCTTCCTACTACCATAATAAATACACTTACATTTTCTATTTACCACACTTACTAATATACTAACCAACTATGCATCCATATTGCACATGTAAAATTATTAATAAATACAATTAATAGATCTATAATATAGGTATCTAAAATTAAAAAATAATTATAATCCCATACTTTCTGAAAATCAAAATAACTCTAAGATTTTTCCATGTTTTTAACCAAACTCAATAAAGAAATAGAACTTATCAAATAATTTATATTCTATAGAGTCAAATATTTTACAGACAGTAGAGTAAAAAGCAAAACGTTTTTCTTCTTATAGGAAAGAAAAATTGATCTTCGTAATAAGAGTTTCTAAAATATAAGAGTCTTTCAAGAAAATTTTCACAAAAGTTAATGTTGAAAAATACTATTGAGTTATTTCTTAAAAAAATATATATATATACCCCATATCGTAATGATATGATGCTTATTATTATTTTTTTTCTTTTATAGATACTTAGAAGATATTCAATCAATGGATTTAAAAGGAAAAAAAATATAAAATAAAAAAGTTTTCTTGTGAAAAATAAAGAAGAAAAGTAAATAGATTAACTTATTAAACTATCATGGACTATGGATGGTGACTACTCTATTAAATGAATAAAACTAACTCTCTTATTTTAAGACTTCACTTCATAATCTTGAATATTTTTCTTTAGTTGATTTCCATTGGCTTAGATAGGGTTTTCTAAATATATATATATATATATATATATTTAACATAAAAGAAAAATCCGTTGTGGGCAAATATCTTGCTACATAATTTAAAAGAAAAAAAAAACAGGGACCTACATAGATCGTACTTCAGAAAGTGCATCTCTGAACTGGGCATAAAATAGGATCAACAAAGACATAGGTTATGGATGATGTCAAAATTCTTTTTAAAAAGAAAAAAAAAAAAAGAAAAACGAAGAAGAAAATGACATATTATTGCATAAATGCAAAGCAAATTAAAATATACCAAGTAAACCACAAAATATATCAAACCACATTTGGTCTTTAACCAAAAGGAATATGAAAATTGATAATACAAAACAATTTATTTGACTATTATACTAAAAGGTAAAAACTTCTCCAATGTTGGACAATACCATTCTGTGTATTTAAATTCGAAGATGACAAACCCAATTGTAATGCCTATAAAAAGCACCATAATACAAACCCACATCAAATATTTTAAATAAGCTACCAATAAAATCATAGAAAACAACATCTTTACGAATAAAAAAAAAATAACATGGATAGATTTGCATAACAATGTAAAAGGCCATAAAAATTTGATATTTTGAAAATCCGTATTGCTCATCAAAGATAAAATAGGATTTAAGGAGACATAAGTTATGAATGATATCAAAAATCAAAAAGAAAAAGAAAAGGTAAAAGAAAACAACACAATATTTTATAACTTTAATAAATAAATAAAATATTAAACGGTGAGGTCATTACAGTTGGCTAATCAAGTACAACAAACATGCTAGTCATTATGTAAGACGTCTTAACATGCTAGTCATTATATAAGAAGTTTTAAGCAAATGACACATAGAGGAATGTCATTAGAAAGAGACATGAAAGGAAGAACGGACAAATTTATCATTTCAAATGCATACGCTTGACAATGAATCAAACTATATATTCTTTATCATTCCTAAATTGTTCTTGATATATTGGTTATTTGATCTTCTACTGAGTAATTTCAATATAGCTTCAATGTGAAGTTTGCAAATATACTCAAAAGTGAATCGAATGAAGATAGAAACATTATATTCATAGAATTTGAAGATCAATCTTATTTATCGGATAGCTCCAAAATAGATGCATGAGATTAAACTCTATCATTCCTTTAGTCTTTATGGGCTTAGGTATAAGCTTGAATATACTCAAACCTTATGACAACTAAAGGAAGCCTTATTATCATTATATTTAAACTTAAAGGTCAACTAAGCTGCATTAAGACTCAAAAAACCAAATGAAGCCCTCATAAGTTTAGAAAAACCATTGTCAAGTCTACTTTTCATACATAAGATAACTAAATAAGGTTGAGAATGAAAAATTTAGTTTGATGATTTTCGTTTTAAGTCTACTTAACTAGATCTTCCTAAGATATCACTAATTGGATCCGATTTCTTAAACTCTATCGCTAGCCTACAATATCGATCCATGTCATTGAATTGGGTTAAAAGCCCACTCATTCCAACAGCCATCTACAACTGTAAAATATATTAAGCAGCATCTCGTCTTAATCATGGATGAAACAAAAGGGGGCTGAAAGGGGCTTAACTGCTAAAGCTCAAAAAATATTAATTATCAAAATCTTTTAGAAAAAAGAATAAAATAGATCTTATATTTATATTCTATAAAGAAAAATTTATCATTAGGATGTACTTAATTAAGTAGTTAAGTGCATCATTTGTAAATATGAGCTCTTGGGTTCACTTCCCATCACAATATCTTTTTGTTTTCTTTAAAGTTGTTTTCATTTTTTTTTTCTTTTCATAATGACTAATAAATAAAATTCCTTTTTCAAAAATTAATCATTTTTTTTTTCAAGTTATGTTTGTTGGTTTTCTCCTAATATACGGTTTTCGTTTTCTTTTTCTTTATTTTTCCCAACAGTAATTGATAAAATTAAATTTTATTTATCAAAAAATAACAATAGATCAAAAATACAGTTACAATGACATTTAGATTTTTTTTTATGTGTGACATTATTATTAACTTAGATAAGGTGCTGTATGATTTTATCTCCGTCCCCGATCTTTAACCAAAAGGAATATGGAATTTGAAAATGCAAAACAATGTGTTTGACTACTACATTAAAAGCTCGAAACTTTACTTTTAGTTTTCACAATATAAATTTTTTCGATGTTGGGAGATACAATTACGTATATTTGAAATCCCAACATCGGCAAACCTAATTATAATGTCAACAATAGATACCATAATACAAACCCACGTCAATTTTTTTAAAGGCTAAAAATAAAAGGAAATAAAATCTTTATGAATAAATAAAAAAGAAAAACACAACATGGATAGATTTATGGTAACAATACAAAATGCCATAAAAATATGACATTTTAAAAGGCAATAATACTTCAATTAAAATCTTGCATATACTAGAAACGACCAAACCAATCTAAGTCCATTTTGCTAATTTCATTATTGATAAACTCTTCCCCAAAAATTAACATTACAAACTCACTAACCTATTAAGTTCACGTTTATAACATTTAAGAATACAAAAACCCCTACTGGTTTAATAGGGTTGGACGGGTAAACAAACATTACCCTTCCCCATCTGTTACAACCCTCGTTACCATACCCACCGGCTGCAGTTTTGTGGACACTTCCCGTGCTACAATGCATATTCTTTCCAGGTACTCTGTTTAAAAATTCTATCGAC
This sequence comes from Lumnitzera racemosa, assembly GCA_024138005.1. NCBI lineage: Eukaryota > Viridiplantae > Streptophyta > Magnoliopsida > Myrtales > Combretaceae > Lumnitzera > Lumnitzera racemosa. The sequence goes on from JAMXBC010000007.1 coordinate 40,874,430, forward strand.
TTAAAAAAATATATTCTTAAATTATTATATAGCACGTACGAATTTTAATCGGAATTCTTACAGATTAGATACTCTAAAAAGTTAAAACATTTAGATTTGAATTAATTATTTTTACCGCTACATACCTTCTAAATGTTGGCAACCATTTCTTTCCACGTTCAAGATAACTACTCATGAAATTATGATTCTTTCCTATATCTTGTCAAAATGCAAATATTGAAATCTCATTTAATTTGAATCCCTAAAGGCACCGGTTCTTAGTGTTGATAACTTGTGTAATTGGTTGCATACAAATGCCATTACCTACCAAGATGGGAAGAAAAATAATGTGAAATTATTGGAAAACGATGATTAATTATAACAACTTCTCTTGTGCAGATTATGGGATGTATTATTCAGGTGCAGTTATTGGGAAATGGTGATTAATTATGATAGCTTGTGCAGTGGTGGATGTATTATATACGTGGAAGTGGCCTAGTTGAACGGTTTTTATAAGTCTAAAAAATGAGAAGAGCAAGTTTTAGTTTAGCATTCACAAAATATATCATAATTAATTAGGAAATTCTACAATAACATTATATTACTATAACATCATATTAAATCACACATGATTTCAATGAACGAAAAAATGAAAATTGATAAAAACAAAACTATCGATAATTTTTATTTTACTATTTATGATATGATTGACTGAAATTAGGTGTAATTTATTATCACATTAGCCCTTATTAATTTACTTATGAATTATGTATGATAAACAGGTTGCAGAAAATTGAAAATTAAATTGTAATTACATATTAAATTTGGGCCATGGGATTCACAATCTCTTAAACAGTAAAAGAAAAGAAAAAGAAAAAGAAAAATCTTGGTCTCATTTATTAGTTTGTGTTTTTTTTCCACTATCCGGACAACGTATCTAAAATTGGAAAACATGTACATTCACATGGGCTCATACTTTTTTTGGACCAAATACATGGGCTCTATTTTGATTTTATCGAGGTGCTTCCAGGCCCTCCCAGCAACGTGTAGGATAAATTGCCTGAGGCCCAACACGACCAGAATTTAGGCCCAATGTAATATGTCTCACACACTTGAGTTTCTAACTAAGCAACTCTTATTTTCTCTATCCACTCTTCTCAGCTCTCAGTTGCAGTTGCAGCATCATTTGACATCTCTAGCGAATGGACTTCGACTGCGAGAGATTAAGGAGAGCGACGATAATTATTCACAACATTTGGAGTTTTCGGTTATACAAGACGTTGAATTATCATCCTTTGATGCCAATCTAATCCAATATTCATGGCTCTCTTACCATTTGCACCGAATTGCTCCACTTGTTCTCGTTACCATTTACTTTCTCCTTCTCCCTCTTTTCACTGCCTCTTACTTCACTCACGATCCCACTTACATAGACACAACTCCGATACCTTAAGTTTCAAGATTTCTTGCTCGCACCCGACAGTTCATGTGGAAACTGAACATCATGCTAACCCAAAAAGAGTGCCATTTGAATCTTTTAAGAAGAAGAGAAAGCCTCGACCAAGTTTCTCTGACCAAATTCGTGAGAGATGGTCTGTCAAGATCACTTCCTTAAGGGAGAAATTCCCATGGCAAGAGAAGCATGAAGAGAAGAATGAAGGAAAATCCCATCGTGAGCAATCAGTGGAAGAAAAAGCTTCTGGTTTTGTTGAAAATGAGGTTCTGGAGTCGGCACAGAATGACCCAATTGATAGTTTTATACCAAGTCAGAGTTCATCACCTCCGTGGGTTCATGGGCGTGTAAAAGAGGAAACCCTTTTCAATTCTGAGACTGAGAGTTGGAAAATTTATCCCGAAGTCGAGAAAAATAATGGGTTGGTATTGGAACTTAAAAATAGGGAGGTTAAAGAGGATAAAAAGGTTACGACTGGTGTTAGAAATTCAAATTTTGAGTTTGAAGGAGTGAAAAAGTCTATGTTGGGTTTATCCGACAAAGTAGAGTTAGGAAAGGATGAAAATTTAGGCGAGGTTAGGGATCATAGAGATAGTTTGTTGAGTGAACTGGATTTAGTAGAAAAGGGAGTTTCTCGAAAGGTTGAAATGACAGCTGCGAGGCAGGTTAGGTGTCATCCACCAGAAGTTAAGAATGGTGTGAGAAGTACAATGAGGTATGAGAAACGTGATGATAAAGGAGAAAAGATAGATTTGAAGATTGAAGGAGTGGAAAGTTCTTTGTTTAATATAGAGGGTTTACTTGACAACGTAGATTCTGGAACGATTGAAAATTTGGATAAGGTTAGTGTTCCCAGAGATGGTTTGTTAAGTGAAGTGGATTTAATTAAAGATGTGAAGGTTCAGGTGGATAGGAGTTTGACTATGAAAGAAGTTAGGAGTCATTCAGTGGAAGTGCCTTGGGAGAGGGGAGGGGATTTTAAATCCAAGGATGGGATTGAGAGGAAGAAGAGGAGTAATACCGAGTTGGCGGAGAAAACAATACCCGAACATGAGCTTCGGAGGCTTAGAAATATTTCCTTGAGGATGATTGAGAGGATCAAAGTTGGGGATGCAGGTGTTACGCAGGCATTGGTGGATTCAATATATGAGAAGTGGAAAGTGGATGAAGTGGTTAAATTGAAGTTCGAAGGTGCTCATTCATGTAATATGAAAAGGACTCATGAAATTTTAGAGGTTAGAGATTATATGTGCTTTGAATTATATTTTCCACTGACTAGTTTGATTAAATACCGTTGCACTTCAAGTTTGTGAGTGTTTACATTTAGGTCTGTGGCTATAGTTATTCATACCAATTTTCCTTTTTTGCCAAGCATTAAGTTGATACATATTATTTTTTGTGCCCCACTAGAGTAAAACTGGAGGTTTGGTCATATGGAGATCTGGTAGTTCCATTGTTTTGTACCGGGGTATGAGCTACAAGCTTCCTTGTGTCCAGTCCTACAGCCAAAAGGTTCAGGCTGATCCAAGTTTGCAGGCGCATCTCAATGATGCTGTTGATGGTGCTATTCATGTGAAATCATCCACAGTTAGTCATTCACATATTTCTGATTCTGTGAAATGTCTTAAAGGTCTTTCCAAGGAAGAACTCATGGACATGAATAATTTAAATAATCTATTGGAAGAATTGGGTCCAAGGTTCAAGGATTGGTCAGGCTGTGAACCATTGCCTGTTGATGCTGACTTGCTTCCGTCGTTTATTCCTGGATATAAAACACCATTTAGGCTTCTCCCCTATAAGGTTAGACATTGTTTAAAAGACAAAGAGATGACTGCTCTTCGTAGACTTGCAAGAAGGATGCCTCCACATTTTGCTCTTGGTATGAATTTACAGTAACTTATATTATATTATTAGCTGCATTCAGACACAAGCAGCATTGAGTTTTTGCTTTATCCTGATGTTTTCCTTGTTATGACATTACAGGGAGGAGTAAAAAGCTGCATGGCCTGGCAAAGGCAATGGTAAAGCTTTGGGAAAGAAGTGCTATTGCAAAAATAGCCATAAAACGTGGCATAGCAAATACTTGCAATGAAAGGATGGCAGAAGAACTCAAGGTCTGGCCTCCTTTCATTTGAAAGCCTTCTTAATCAATAAGTTGGTGTCCCTCTTTTTAGGACTCTATGCTATAGCAAACGATACAACTTGCGAAACTGGCTAGTTGAAATTCTCTATGTGCCGTTTGGGTTCTGCTAGTAAAATTGCATTATGAAGAGAATATATGTTATTATATATCCTTTATCTTTTGCTTTTTTATGGCAATTCTTCTAATTGCAACGATCTAACCACCATCAGATGGGAGCCAGTGTATTTTCTTATTGTTCTATTGTATCAGCGATGAAGCATCAATACCATTATACAGAGAACAATCCATTCAAGCATGTCATACATCCAATTTGGCAAGGTCACTCCAGATTCCTTTGTAGTAGTCACCAGTGGAGAATAACCAGTCTCTACTCTTTCTATACAACCAGCAAATGAAACAAAATTTGTTGAAATATTCCCATTGTTCTATCTTGTTTTGAGTAGTGAGGCAGCTGGGGACAGCCATCCATTTTTTTGGGTAACCTTTGAGAGCACATCCCAATTTCCTAGAAAAATATAAATTGTCTTGTACCATACACTTCTGAAAACTCAGTATCCAACCAGAGAGAAAGGTGCCATTTGTGAAGCAGTCCAAGTAAACAAATCAAGAGCAATGCCATTAGGAGTTTAGGACACCCATATAGGAATTAGAAAACATGGATGCTGGCCATTTCCACTGCTCTGCTTGCTCCAGCCAGATTCTGATCGTCTTGAATAAAGAGCAGACTTTGTCTCTCTTCCTAATCCCAGTAGATCTGTCAACTGGGATTGCCAAAACATTACTTGGCTCCATTTTCTGAAATAAGATATTAGAACTGTTTAATCTAAGCTTTTTACCTCGCATCAATATGCAAGGTGATAAATATCAGCTGTTATCTAGTTCTTCTGATTTATAAAACAGCTTTCTCCTACCCTTCTTTGTTGCCAAAGACTTACTGTTAAACTACAAAGCAAAAGATATATATTGATCCTAAATTCTGCATGCAGATGCTAACAGGTGGAACACTACTCTCCAGAAACAAGGAGTATATTGTTTTCTACAGAGGCAATGATTTCCTGCCTCCTAAGGTTGTAGAGGTACTAAAAGAAAGAGAGAAAATGAAAGATATTGAACAGAATGAAGAAGAGCAAGCACGCCAGATGGCATCAACAATGGTAGGTTCAAAACTCAGGACTTCTAAGATCCCACTCGTTGCTGGAACTCTCACTGAAACTGTTGCTGCGACCTCTCGGTGGGCAACTGAACAAAGCAGCAAAGATGTTGAAGAAATGCTGAGGGAGGAATCCCTCAATAAACGAGCTTCTCTTGTGAGATATTTGGAGAAGAAACTTGCATTGGTGAGTCACATCACTGTGCTCTACTAGTTGATTTGCACTATAGCACTCTGGATTAAGTAAATCATCTTTTACAAAATCGATATCTTGATTACCAACTATTCTTCTTGAAAGGCAAAACGTAAGGTCAGAAAGGCGGAGCATGCTCTGGCCAAGGTTCAAGAGCATTTAAAGCCTGCAGACATCCCAACTGACTTAGAAACTATAACTGATGAGGAGAGATTTCAATTTCGTAAGATTGGTCTAAGTATGAAGCCCTTCCTGCTTGTTGGTAAGAACAATCACTTTGAGCCTAGAGTCTAATAAACTTAAAAGTCTGAATTGAAGAGGCTTCTTTTACACACCTTGTTTTCTCTTTGCTTTGTAATTTAGGAAGGAGAGGGGTATTTGATGGTACAGTAGAGAATATGCACTTGCATTGGAAGTACCGAGAACTGGTAAAATTGATGGTAAGAGGAAAAAGCTTCGCACAGGTGAAGCATCTTGCAATCTCTTTGGAGGCAGAGAGTGGTGGGGTGCTTGTATCTTTAGACAAAACTCCCAAAGGCTATTGCATTACAGTCTATCGTGGGAAGAATTACCAGCGTCCACATCAGATAAGGCCCAGAAATTTGTTGACCCGTCGACAAGCATTAGCTAGGTCAATTGAACTTCAAAGACGAGAGGTAAAGTCAAAAATACCCAGATTATGTATTTCAGTTATCAATGAAGCCTGTTGTAACAATGAGATATTGGCTGCTCCTGTGTTTTTTTTGTTTTTTTTTTCTCCCCTTCCTACAGGCTCTAAAGCATCATATATTGGACTTACAGGAGAGGATCGGATTGCTTAAGTCTGACCTTGTAGGACCATTTTCTTTTCTGTTTATTGTTATATTGTATTTGTTAACTAACAAAATGTTGGAATTGGTTAGTCAATGTTTTGTTCGTATTTCCACAGGAAGAAATGAGGAATAATGACAAGGAGATTGATGACAAGAAAACTCTTGCCCTCTACAAGGCCCACTCTTCGATTGATACTATAGTCAAGGTATTTGCAGTTGCATCAATTGTTGCTTTGATGACTGCATGTCAGCCTGCATGGACAGTTCTGATTCATGCCTTGTGAATCCTGGTTCTAGGTTATGGGAATCCGTAACCTATTCATCCTAGACATAAATCTGTTGAAACTGAATCGGCTAGCTGCCATTTCTACCCAGAAACATCTCTTATATCAAACTTTAAAAGAAAAAGTGACATTGCGTGTGTGCCCCATTATAACATCTCTCTCTCATGCACAAGCGTGCACAGACACACCCTAATTCTAAATTTCTAAGTTTAATATTCTTGGAATTTCTTCCTTATATGTGATCGTGGAATTTCAATAGTAATTTCTGTTTACCTTTCTAAACCAGGATGAAGGGGAGGAGGCATATCTTGAAGTGCAAGACATTGAACCTGAGGATGTTGCTAATTATAATGACGAGAATATTGTTGAAGGGCACACTTAATTCCTGCAGGCTCGGAATATTACTCACTAACTAAAATATTCCTGAAATTGAGTTTGAAGTAGATGCCTTCTAATGCTGAATCTTCATCGCCTATTTGAACTAGATTTGCATTGGCATGGGTTTGGCAGCATTAACCCGTAATATTGGAATTGGTAATTACATGATCCATACTTGGAAAGACGCAGCTCACATGGTAATTGAAACAGATTTGCCAATTTCTCTATGCTACTCTAGATGTTCTTACTCTTGAATTTGTTATGCCCTTCTTACAGATTATCATGTGATAGTCCCAAGCTAGGAAATTCTCAATTAAGTATTGCGAGGATGCAGTTATAACCTCAGTACAGCACTACTGGCATCCTGAACGAATAATCTCGTTCTGTGATTTATGCCATTCAGATGGAATGGCATTGTCTCGCATCCCTGAAATGATCCCAAAGATGTGCAGAAAGCAGGTGTCGGTTCAACGGGAGAAAAAGTGTTGGGATGTGCATTGTAATAGTGTATAGCATTAGGAAGTTCTAAAGGAAGTAATGTACATGCAAACGGGCTGGCAAGTCTCACGTGTAATATTTTTCATTGAGGAGTCTGTCCATAAATTTTGTGTAGTCTCAATTTCTTGCAGAAATATAGTGTGAATCCGCTTGCCTTTCTCGGATGTATTTTTCCTGGAGGTCTCATCTTTCTGGAGTTAAAAAACTCTGGCATTGATCTCTTGGATTTCTGTCCTAAGGAGATGAAGAAACAGGCAAAGGAGGAAATAGCTTTTCCTCTTGACATCATGTGCAGTGAAACTTTGCTTTTACAGGATTTCAACGTTGCCAATATGGTTGCCTATGCTTATTTGCTGATATCAGTAAATTTCGCAATTTGATGGTGGCCTCTAGAAACGACCACTTTTCAAGAATGAGGGAAGTACGATTGAGATGGTTTGCTAGATGGAGCAATGCAATTTAGGTACACCCTTTAGATGGGGTAGACCTAGGGAGAGGTAAAGTTTGACCTGTGAACTAGATTAGAACTGGTTTGGTGGTTTATTGAACCAGTCCAAGTTTGTAAGTCATAGGTTTAAATCGTAGTTTAACCTAGGTGGGTAAATGTAGTTTAATGTATTAGACTCGTCAGTTTGACGAGTTTAAGTTGAGTAAAAAGAATTGATAGTTCCACTTGTCGGTTTCAATTGAAAAATTAACAACAATTAAAAAAGAAAGTTTTTTATAAATTAAATTTAAATATTCTTTTTTGTTAAAATATTAAATAAAATTAAATATATATTATTATTTATATTTAGAAGTTAATATCAAAATGAAATAATATATATAGGTTTATAAAAAAATTATTAAAATTTATATATTTTAACATTGATAAAAGTAGATAGTTATGGTATCAAATATATTACTTTAACTATCAAAAAAGTTCTTAAAAAAAAAAAGGGAAAAAACCCTCAAAAGAGTTTAAGGTATAAAATATCACAAGTTTCATACGATCTTATTTAATTTTTAAAAGAGCGATTATTCTTGTAAATAATATATTTTAATGATTTATAAAAACTTAAGTGTATTTATAATTTAATATCATTAAAAATCATAAGAAATATATTTATACTATATGTAAAATATTTAATGTATTATAAATATTAAATAGATGATATTTTTTTTATAATATCAATCTAACTCTCACATACATTATATTATTTTCTGAAGTTTCTTCTAAAGTAATAAAAGAGCATAATAAGCATTATTTATCACAAATTAAGTCTCACATTGATTATATTGATAAGTTTTTCTTAAGATATTGCTTATAAAAAGAGATTTACTTACTCAATTTACCAATTATAGGTATAAAATAATAATTATGCATTATTAAAAATATAAATTATTAATATCGTGCCCAATAATTAATAAAGTACAAATTATTAATTTTAATATTTAATAATTAATAGAGTAAAATAGTTAAAATTTTAAATTGTCATGACTTATTAATGATTTTTTTTCAAATAAACAATAAACATAAAGAATATTTCTTTTTCAATTAAAAAAAAAAATTGAGCAACTCACAAGCTGAAAACCAATCTGTTAAACCGTCAAACTGAGTAAATTAGCCTGAAATCGACCTAAGTCAAGCCAATCTCAATTCAAGGGAGACTAAACCCTTGACTTGATGAGTCCAAGCCTATTCCGAGCTAAGTTTAACCGGCCTCAATCTATATTTTGGTTTTGGGGGCAGGGGGTGGGACTAATAAACATAAATTACAACATCTATCCACGATATGATTCATTGTAAATTCCCATTCCGCAGTACAATGAGAGAGGCTGTATAGTTAATGCACATGTTAGCTCCTTTTGTTCTGTCAATTTTATCACTAAATTCTCCATCGGGGTCCTTGTAGAAATTATCGATGGATTTTTGAAAGATAGTGCGTGTTCTTTTATGAATGCATATTTACACGAGATAAACGTATCAATTTTATTTTTTTTTTTTTAACCAAAGATATTAAACATTGAGTTGATAATGTGTGTATAAGAAGGAAAAGAAGGGATGAAACAGAGTTGGAAATTCTTTGTATAAACTATTATTTTTTCTAATGGAGGAAAGGAAACAATGAGTAAATAAAAATAAAAAATAAAAAAAGGTAAGAAACTCCTAGTATAAATTAACCAATTTGAATCAGAATCATATTAAAATGGATTTTGAAACTAAGCTCAAGTTTTTTAAACTTTAGACAGTGTTTTTTACTCTTTATGTCCATACTTGACTTAATTAAACTCATTTAAGCTAGAATGTTAAAATAATCTATACTCTTTGTGAGTAAATTTATACAAAAGCTTGAATTTGACTCAGATTTAATAAAGCTCTAGGTATTCAAACTAAATTCAAGATCGATAGGTATCACCAACTCATTGAACCAAATTAGTTTAAACTCAACCTCCACTCAATAAGATGTCTTGAGTAGCTCAGAGTTGAGTTCAGCCTCAAATGTAATTAAATCGAAATCAAACTCATATTGAGTTGAAATCCGATAGTTTGCAAACGAGCTTGTTGCTTAGTTTCGATCACAGGACTAGAAGAGTGATGTGTTACAAAGGCTCATCCTAGGGGCAGCCAGGCAAAGTGCTCTCGTTCGTTGCTATATGGCATGTTAAGACCCACATTTATGATAAACTTTATTTGGAAACTTATAAGAAAGACCATAAACTACCGATCGTACAACAGTTGGCTTGTACATTTGCCAGACATTAGCAAAGGTTCAGACAGTATGTTTCTCCATATCTGCTGCCCTATATGTTATTATTATTATTTTTCTTTTTTTTTCCCCTTTTCCATTTCAAAAATAAACCACTTTCACAATGATATTATTCCCAAGCAGGATATCGAGCATCTTGTGGCTTATTGTTATGATGCTGCTATTACATGCACGGTTCATAATGCAATCTCCAATGAATATCATAAAACCGGACGAAGAGAGATCCTCAGAAATCACAGTACCTACTTGAAAAGTTCCCTGCACACGGGAACTGAATGATAGAAACTAGTCAAATGATCAGGACAGCATCAAAATCTGCAGCTGCCATTATATTAAGTTGAAATTTGTACGTGCCGACTGGATCAGAATTTACCAGGTTAGATTTATTTCTTCTCTCCAGATAGGGAAGATTTTATGAAACTAACAACTAGAGAGGCAAGCTCTGTTTGATGATCAGTGTAGCCGTGATTAGCTCCTTCAATGATATGTAGTTTGTGATTGGGAATGATCTTGGAAAACTCTATGGCATCTTCAACTGGAATGATTTCATCAGCTGATCCATGAACTGTCAAAACCCTGCATGGGATTCAGGATTGTTATTACAGCAGACAACTCAAGCTGTGATACAGGTACAAGCTTTTTTCATATGAACAGAACAGCAGCACATTGTCAAACTGAGGGACCAAATTCACGACATCTTCAGCGTAAACAATACAGTTGAATGTTATCGAGGCTCAGAATCTAAAATTTTTTGGGGAGTTTTGAGCAGTAAGATCAAAGATGTCTAGACAAATTAATTTTTTTCAGTAATGTCTCTATGGGGTTCTGGATTGTCCATAGATGCAATCCAGAGGTACCTGTGGGCATACTGATATGACTAGGATTCAATGAATAAGAAAACACAATTTCATAGCAGTTATGAACACTTACTTGTTCATCCGAATGTTCGCCAGTGAAGCGAGCACCAATTCTAGCACTTCACAGCTCGAACACAGCAGATCTCAGGGGATTCTCTTCTTCCCTGCTGCTCTCGTCCACTTTCTGACCACTTCCAATACAATATTCTTTCTAACTAACTCCTTACTGCTCTTTATACTTTTCCAACATAAGCCTACTATTCTTTATTCACAAGTACTAAATGTAACACCCAACCACAGCACATCTACACCGCCACCCATTCCGTATACGCACACACATACCACTTACAGTACACACACACACACACACCAATTACAATATACACTCACACATACACCAACACTCACCTATCTCCTTTTATAAACATGAAGTAAAGGTTTATGCACTCTTGGAGTCGAATCACATACACTAGCATAAGAGAACTGGAAAGACCAAAAAAATATATGGAAAAAAAAAATGATTTGACATGTTTAGCTAGTAATAAATAAATGGTTCATTATAAAGTGAAGCTGTGAAATATGATTCGTATAATTGACCCCACGTAGTGGGAATAAGGTTGAGTGGTGTTGCTATATTGTGTGGATGACAATAAATGGCTCTTCATCTATGCAGCAAACTGGATAATGGATTCATCAAAATTTCATGATCACATTCTCCATATCCAAGAAAAGTACAAGCAAAATTCACCTTCAACCATCACTAATCTTATAGTAACAAACTTTCTCATTTGGGGCAGCATTCATGTAAACCATCGCCATGTAAAAATTACAGTATGCATTGCATGTATGCAAGAGGAAGGAAATTTGACAATTCTTACCTGCAACTTTTGTCAATTTGGAGACAGGCCTCATGGATTTTTGTACTTAAACGATCCATCATACTTTCCCTTGTCACACAGTAAAGAACACTCCCTACGGCAAAAGAGTGAGATGAACATATATGTTCTTAGAAAGATTATTAAGATGACCTCCATATCCATTACTAAAAAGGACAGATTATCACATGATATATTTTTCATGCATGTGGTTTTGCTAGGCACTTTAAAATCGGCTAACCTTCTCTTATACATCCATAAAATTACACAACCAAGAAGACCATGAGTCACTAATTACCTCTATGATAATGTCAAGGAAACCAGATGGGAAACACATTAACTCCTACCAGAGCTGCAATAAGCTGATATCCAGTTTCCTTGGAAGTATCAAAAACCAAAAGAGATACGGTCAACCATATCAAGCTTACCTGATTTGTTTTTAATCTCAAGATAACCATCTCTGTTGATTTTTTCCATATAATCTTCTCCCAATCGTTCTGCAATGCCTCCTTTGAGATTGTAACGGCCAGAAACATTCACAACAACAGGAATGTCATCATACTTAGAAGCATATAGAAGTACCACATTGCCTCCTGCAGTGACATGATAATACAACCATGAGGAGTACGTTGCTTTTATGACCAGAAAATTCAGTAACACAAATATTATCATGCTTAGAAGAATATAGATGCAGGCAGCTTTGAGCATAGAATTGAACCAGCTGAATTCCAAAATAAGGTAATTTCACATAATAAATTTACTTAACATGATTTCCAATTCACAAAATTGCATGTAGATCCGCTCAATCATGAAATTTATCGATGCATATACAGATGCTTAGAACTAGATTGGCATAGAAATCATCAGGGAGACATGTCTTCATATAACATTGATGGTGTTAGGAAGGGGAAGAAAGTATCATATGAAAAAGGTAAAACATAAACAAAGAAATAATAACAAAAACTTGAACCAAAGATAATGTAAGGAGATTTGAAGAAGATGGTATGCGGAAGAGTGTTATTATGGCAAAAAGGAACACATGTTGGACTTAACACCTGTAATTCTAGACATTGAGGTTTGGAAAAGAAAAAGCTATAGTTTTTAGTCTTTCTTTGCTTACAGTTTATGAGAGGTATAGTGGATAGAGGAGAATTTAAATTGTTTACTGGATCAAAAGAATTTGTTTCCCATCTTACTATATGGAGTCAATTAATATATTTTTTCTTCCCCTGATTTCATGCAAAGATTTGAAAATATCTGGTGCCTTTCTTTATACAATAGGGGATTTAAGAAACATATGCTTGTGCAACAAGGAACCTTCTTTTGCATTGCGCTTTTTCTTCTGAAATATGTAGCAACAGCATTCTCTTTTCTGTTGAATTCCCAAGATATACTGTTCACTATCTAAGGACCTTGGAGGCCTTTTCCAAGGATAGGAATTCAAAACAAACTACTAGTATTTCCTCTTTTGAAGATCATTCTCATTGTATTATGTGGAGCATCTGGTAATGGCATACTTGGAGAATTGATGGGAAAAATTATGTATTACTTGTCACTTGTATTAGGGAGGGTTTACCAACAAAATATCTTTGATTGTCTTTATCTTTGTCTGCTGTGATTTTTGTTTCTTTTATAGAAGAAAATCATTCATCAAGAGGGCCTAAACCATTTTCCACCCATTCAAATGTTTAGTCGGATTAATTCTTTCTTGGTGGACTTGCAATTGGATGCAATGAAGAGAATCAATACTTGCTACACATGGAGTAGAACTATGACCATAAATGGCATTGGTGAAATGTTTCACTAACCGCTCTAGAGGCATGTGAATGTTTACTAATTTAGTCATTTTACCAGCATTGAGTTGTGTTATGAAGACAGTCATGCGTTTTAATCTAGTGTAACTCTGGCATGTCAATGGTAATGGATACTTGTTACTTCATTTAGACATGCTAGAATTCTGCATCCAAGTCAGGCCAAGTAAATGATAAGTAGACCAATTAAATCTGCAAAATTATTTCAAGAGCATGCCTCGGTTTCATAAGAGAAAAATGATCAACTGAAACTGAACATAAGGTCATGTTTTTTAACTTAAATCTTTTCCTCTTTAATGTTCAACTGAAAACAATAGCATTCAACTGAGAATGTGGACATACCTTTACTGTGCCCAAGAATTGCACTTGTCACCTTATTTGCACTTTTGAAGTGCTCGATTACAGAATGGAGATCATCAGCCTCTCTCCAGTAACTGCCATACCGAAAAGAACCTTCACTCTCTCTAAAAAGTAAAGAAAAGGATTAATATTCAAGTCTTCCCAGGTTTGATAATCGGAGCTAGACAATCAGAAAAACAAGATAGCTCTAACTATTATATGCTAGCATACATCTCTGATCAACCGTGTAGTAACCTTTTTATGGATGATTAACTTTACATAAACCTTGTTTGTCAATAGATAATGACATGTGTTCTTTCTATAGCACGGAGCAAAATTGCCCACAGAATTATGCAAAAGCTTGTGTTCTTTCTCATAAAATGGGGCGCTGAATCACACGATTATGGAAGACAGCAAGATAATGCTGCAAAACAATTACAATCACATCACCCTAGATCTAAATGCCAATGATGCATAACAATCATGTGGTGATCACAGATTTAGCAATTAGGTGCCCACATTTAGCAACTTAGGAATTTCTATCAAAATATGAGACTAATTGTAAAAGGGCCACTCTTTGGAAAAAAAATGGCATGTCGTGGACAGGTTCGGACTAGCTCTTAGCCAAGAGCCCGCTGCACTCGGTAGTTTGTCATATCACCCTATGATGCCCAACTTAATATCTCTCAAAGTAGTGCATTAAACCGTTTTCATTAATAATTATGGCTCTTGTAACTGGCTGGTGCAGTTAGAGCAGTTTTTTAAACATTCAACTAATGGAAAGCATTTTAATGCATTATAGAAGAAGATGGTTTCTCAAATCTTCAGAGTGCTTGCATACGGGACAGCATAGAGAGCCTATTTACAAGAATTTAAATTTGCACTTATCTAAAAAGGTGGTCAATATAATTACACCACCACCCCCCCCCCCCCCCCCCCCCCCCCAACCCCCCCAACCCAAAAAAAAAAAAGGGTGGTCACTATCAAGAATAAAACAGCAAAAGAGATACAGTGATCTATCTATTATTCAATCTCTAAGCACACTATCTATAGATTCAATGTCCGAATCTCCATCACAAGTTATCATAATAACAGAGGCAGAGAAAATATGGTTATGCATATATCAAAAAGATAATCTGTTTGATGGAAACCCAGCTGGTTTCAGGAAGGTAAAGTTTCTCTTGTTTTTTTAACTGATATTAGGAAAAAAGATCTGCTCGTTATGGAAATGCAATTTGTACATTAGCCTGAAGTGATTCCTGAACTAAAATAGATCCAGGACATTGAACACAAAATGAAGGTGAAATTTCCCAGGCACGGAAATCATGATACTGGTTCCCTTAATTCTAACTCTACCATGTATCATCTTGTCATTCACCATAACAAGGTCATATCAAAGATAAAGGTTTTCCTTTTCGTTTTTCTTTTTTGTTAATTGAAATGCATGCAACAATATATGAAAATATGACATATGATAGAGCAAAATGGCAAAACAAAATCCATATAACAACGCAAACAATAATTTACCCTTTCAGGTCTATTCTAAACCATCCTCTTTTCCATTCTTCAGGCACTACGTTGCATGCCTTACTTCATTTCTATTTTCTTTTGTCAGATTTCCTACTATTAGACTGAAAGTTATGCACCGAGCCTGTAAGGCTGTAACCTAAGGGTCTTGTTCAGGTGGCAAATTTCACTTGAAAAGGAAAAGCATCTATTATGAATTATTTCTTAAAAATAGTGCAAAACTCAACAAGCTCTTATTGCTAAAAGGTTCTGAAAAATTAGAAGCAATATATCAATGTGATAATAATTTATGTTTATACTTTATGATCACAGTACTGCCTAACTGTAATCATCAAAGTTTCAGAAATCACCTTCACAAAGTGTAGTCAAAAGATCAAAATCCTGGGACAAGTTCCAAAATGGCATTAAGATTAGAAACTGGTAAACATAATGCTGTAACAATAACCATTACACATTGTGACACATGTAAATTATTGCTGGGAAGGCAATATATATGGTGAAACTGCTAGATAATTTTACAGGAACTAGAGAAAACTACAGCTACATCAGAAAAAGAGAGTCAATATTCAACAGACAGTTGAGACATCAGAACCTATTAGCTTACCCATTTCCAGCAAAGTCAAAGCGAAATGCACTAATTCCTTCCTTTTCTAAAGCAGTGGCAAGGTTTTCCATAGTTGTATGTTCCTGTCAAGGCATTTGAAGATGCCAAAGAGTTTTAGA
The DNA here is from genome assembly GCA_024138005.1 of Lumnitzera racemosa. NCBI lineage: Eukaryota > Viridiplantae > Streptophyta > Magnoliopsida > Myrtales > Combretaceae > Lumnitzera > Lumnitzera racemosa. Next base: position 40,890,202 of record JAMXBC010000007.1, read on the forward strand.
TTTGTCATCATATATGTTGAAATTGGCCTCAGATCAAAATGCTAAGTGCTGTCAGGCAGAACACATATATGACCTAGATAGTATTGCTTATGGAAAAACGTGTTAACAGCAGTACTACTTATAAAAAAGTAAAATAAAATGTGATAAGTAGATTCACATAATAATCACAATGAGTAGACTTAACAAGACTTAAAAAAATATAACTGGTACAGTAATAACCAGACCAATTGGTCTTTTATGGCCTTGCATGATTGAGAGCAAACAGACAGTCAATTTTCAGTCAACAGAGATAAAAATAAAATCAGTAAAGAAATTGTGTTAGATGAAATTACTAAACCTTGTCAGACCGGAACCCATGGCACAAGATCACAACCTCTGGCGACTTAGTATCATGAAGCAAACCCACGAGTTTTTCCCCATGCTTGTTTGGTATCACAATCTTTTGTCGTGGAATCACTGCATAACTCAGTGCAAATTCATTATAAGTCTAGCAGAACTTGAGGACAATCAATCCATTGCGAGAGTTTCCAACAATTAAAACAAAGACATGTTGACAACAATGTAATCAATTACTTTTTGGGTAACTTAATTAATGTGTTAAAATGTTTATCCCACACATTAATACAATTACTGAATTTCCCGAAAATAAATTAAAACAAAGACATTTTTACAACAATCTGCTGTAGGAACAATGACATGACCAAACAACTTGAGATAACACCAATAGACACACACATGCACCTACATAAATACAGGCGGTAGGAATTTCCATAGTTAGACATGTCAAATGGAAAAATTATCAGTTATCATGCTTCCTTCAGCATTTCAATATAGGCATGTGCAGGGATTACAATATTAGAGCATCTCAAACTGTACAATCTTGTTTTAGTGCCCTAGTTCTTCGCAAGTGCATTTGAGTATTACTTTTGCTTTTAGGCCTCCATCCAAATTTTTTACAAAGGTTAATACTCCACTTCAATGTTTGCCATAAGGATCTGGATGGAAGGCCATGCATTGCAGTTGCAGACTCAAATGCAGGTTACACTAAGCGGACATAATTGTTGGGCCAGAATCTATTCTTATGGGGATATAAGCATAGGTTTAGCTAGCCCGTGATGAATTCATTTGACCTTACTCTTATAGCCACTAGTGCTTCCAAGCAGTATATAAAGATAAACTTTTGGAAATCCGTTAGCACCAATAGCAAGCCAAAAAACCCATAGAAATTTGCAGAATATTCACCCACGTAGTTCCAGCAGCTTAGCCATTTTGCATTCATTCATTAGCTCAATATTTTTACAGCAACTAGACAACATCTGGTTCTCGAGTCTGAACAGTAGGTTTGCTGCTTTGAGATTTAGAGCTATCGGTTTATGCATGAACAAATTCACGTTTATAGTAAATTGGCTTTTTAGAGTTATCAGGAGTATGCCCACAGTTGGGAGGATAATGGACTCTTTTGTAACAGCCTTTTAATCATCAGAGGTTTGGTTTAGCCAATTTGTCTATAGTTCTCTGTTTGCTTCCATATTGATTCCTTCCAGAAGAAGTACACAGAAATCCAGCTATTTTTTATGAACAAGGTGAGATCTTCCCAACAACACAAAACAAGTATGAGTAAATTCCAGTCTCCACCCACGCACAAGAGATACACAAATATCTGCAGAAGCATATATGCATTTGCTTCTCCAAAAACATAAGAACAATCCTCACAAAATTGCTCTTATAACAACATCAATACAACGTAGAGACACACAGCAATAAACTACACTCAAATTAACGAAAAAGACATTAAAACTTAACTGGGTCCTGGGCGTACAATCGAAAGAACATAAATTATCACTATAAAATGGAGAAAAACACGATTTTGATACCTGGGTTTTGGGTATTTTGAGCCATCCTCAATCTGGGTGCGCTTGAGATCTTGGGAGTGGGAAACTGTACCTGTTTAAGAGAGATCCTCGTTGAAAGGTTGTGTCTTTTGTCGCAAACTAACGAGTTTGTGAAGAATGGTTGGGGCTGTAATGTGCACATAACACTGACTATCCATCGTTGGTATATGTATTTTTAATTATAAAAAAAGAAAGAAATAAAGAAGGGACTGTTCACTGTTACGTTACCTGCGAGCAGCAGCAGTAGCAGCCTTTGCTAATTGCAATCGCTAGTCCTTTGTCTGAAATGATTTTGCTTTATGAATAAATTGTCCAAAATGATTTTCGTTTATTAATCTGTATTTTTCTTCGCATCTGATGATGGGTATATATTTAGACAGCTTTTCTTCTTCTAGTTTTCGGAAAGTGGGCCTCGCACTTAATTTACTTTTCTAAACCGCAAAACTTTCCCACCGATTTTACTTTCATCTATTACCTACCAATATTAATAAAATGAGAAGTATCATATTTTCATGGATGTATCATTCATTTTCCTTCTATCAAGTTCTAACCTCCCTCTCCCAAATTATAATAAAGTTGGCAAGAAAACCTTCCTTCTTTCAATACTCATTACATACAAATATATATATGTATATATATTATTATCATGTCCCAATAGCAGTAAAATCATGACAATTCATCATATATACCTTTCTATGATAAAAACTAGCTAATCAACTGGTACTAGAGATACATAAAACATATAGAATAATTTGAAAATGCTTTATATAAGTAAATATTTATTAGCATAAAATACTATAAGGAAACTTGTACGGAAAACTTTAGCTATAGTTACAAATTAAGTCTTAGAATAAGCAAAGTCGCCCAAGAGACCCAGCAAAATCTAGACACAAAAGCCATGTAAGAGTGCACTAGCTCCATTTATTTCTTACTCAGCACCTTATGTCCTTCTTCTTTATGCTTAAAAGTTGATAAAAGACAATATATCCACTAAAATCTACGAAAGATATATAGGGAAGGGGGAGCAACCACTATTTAGTAAGGAAGATGAAGGAAGAAGCATGTATACACAATAAAATAATCAGGATTATTACTTATCACAATTGAGTTAGATGCAATGCACAAATAAATATCATTACATAACGCCATCAGTCCATCATAAAATTAGAAAAAATTCATTAGCTCTGATTTGGGTTTAAAAAGTTCCACTTTTTTTTATGACTTAACTCATAGCTAAACACAAGTTTATTCAATGGAAACCTTACTCCTCCTACACCTTTGATTAGCATCACAAACTTTGCTACGACTTTATCTCTTATCACTTAGTTCAATTAAAAATGGATAAAAAACTGCTCTTGCTAGCTTTTTTGAATATGTCAAACCCCTAATAAATTACAATGCATGTTTGATTAAGATCAAAGCCATGTTTAGATTAGTTTAGATTTAATGGTGATCAACTGAATCTAAATAATCTAGCAACAAGAAATGTTTAAGAAAGCAATCACAACATAAAGCTTAGTTTCATAACAGTATAACATTATCCAATCACACACATTACACATGCACAATCAACCATTAATAAGCATACACTCCAGCCTAAGTAATCCAAAATAGTTCTTGATAATACTGTAAAGTATTTATCTCACTTGTTTGAAATTCGGTTACTTAAGCTAATTGCAATAGTTAAGTTCTACTCCTTCCTAGTTTCTTACATTATAATGAATACTTTAAATTTTTATACAATTTATGGAAATAACGACAATCTAATTATCATATTTTAGATTAAGTTTATTGCCTCTATACTAGTGAAGTACTTAATCTAGTATTTACGATTTGGGTTCATTTAGATAAACTCTTACCTAAGATACAATCTGAGTCACTTTCTACGTCATCCTCTAAATGGTTTTAGGTTTAACTTTCTAAGTGAGTTCAAAGTTGGTGTTCTTGTTCACAAACCATCTAACTCATCCTCTAAGTAGACTTTAATGCAAAGATCTTACCTAACAAGACTCTTAATTCACTTTCTGAATGAGTTCAAGGTTAAAGTTCTTATCTAGGAACCTTCTAATCTATTCTTTGAGTCACCTTTAGCTCTTGTTGTACACCTTATAAACCCGTCTCATCTACACATTTTGATTCATAATCCACCATTTCTTCATCAAACTAGATTTTTACATGGTTCCAACACCCATTTCCCATACCATTAATTTGTCCAAGTTGCCATTTAACCATTCCATTTGTGAATAGTCCAAACTACATAGATTTGGTCATTCACTATAGTTACTTTCATTCCATGCAAATGAATTAGTAATCACCAACAACGTGTAACTTCTAATTAGTTAGAATTTCACAAAGATACCTCTACTCGTTTGATTTAACAAAAGACCAATTTATAACTAAGTGAAAATTGAGTGGTTTCTACCTTAAAAATCCATTACCTTATTTCACACAACAACCTAAATCCATTGTACGACATTAAATAACATCTCCACTGAACTAAGATTAGAGGCTACATTATTTTATTATAAAAAATTAATATATTTTCAACCATCCCATATTACAATATCCAAAACACTAAAAAATAGTAAAATTTATGCAACTTACTATGGAACAACATTTTACATAACATCAAAATAGGTGTCATAAGGAGTCTATAGAAATTCTTTGAAGCTAAAATAATGTTGTTTAAGGTTTTGAAAATCAAATTGAAAACTTATCTAAATAGAGCAATCTCTTAAGGATCATATATATAATTAATAAATATTATTTAAATGATATTTTTCCATGAATCTACATGAAATGAAGCCTAAGAATACATTTTTCTAGAATTTTATTAACAAAATTTAGTATTTTTAGAGATAAATTGAAATTCAAAGTAGTTTTGGGCTTTTACCGACAGAGAGTTTTCCGATTACTAATTATTATAGTAAGTACATTGGAAGGTGGCTTGCAACGAGTTCCTTCGGGTTGTGATGATGACGTGATGTTAGGTCTTGATTTGATTTGGGATCTACACAACCATCTTATGTTCTTCTTTTTCCCTAAATCCCTCTTCATTCCTACATAAAATCCCTCTAACTCCAATTATTTGTCTATGATCCTAATATCTCTAAAGTTCCCAAATTAGAGAGGAAAAGGAATTATGTAGCTAATGAAGTTGGTAAGGAATTACATGTAGAGCACACTTATACTCGTTCAAAATTTTTTTATTTTTGTTACTTAAAATAAAGTTTCTTAGTGGTAAAGATTCAATCATTCATTTTTTTTCCCATAAGCTTGCTATGTCCAAAGAAAGCCCCAATCCATGAATGTGAATATTTCTCTTTATTTATTTGTTCAATAACTATTGGCTACTTCATGCATATTATTTATATACATTTAAAGTCTTAATTAATTGATATAATTTTACTTACTAAGTATGCATTATTATTAAATATTATTTATATATATACTAGTAATTATACTTTATTGTTAGATTTATTTCATATCATTATAGTATTTGTTATTCAATTAAGTTATCTCTAAGATATCATGAATTTTCAGAATTAGAATAACATGAGATCAACAATTAATGGGTCATTTTCGCTATAGTAAGCTTTATAACCATATCGTCATATTATTCCATTTCCAAACTCTAAACCTATGGGCCACTTAAATTTAATGACACTCTGATCTATGGTTTGAGCTCTAGTCCCATCATAAGAGCTTGACTTAAGGCCTATAGAGCTTATACCAAAGGATTCTCAATAGTCAACCGCCTGAGAACGAGTTATTCTACTTGCATAGCACTTTTCTACACCAACCACCAACCTATTCAAACAACCTAACCCACATCCAAGTTATTAAGCCTTTAAATGACTCAAATTGGAATAAATGACCCATTCCAATATTTCAAACATCTCGGCCGTTGCCTTAGGATACCTACATGCATTGGCCGACCAGTTTGCAGTAGTGTCAACTTCCATTAAGCTCGACGAATATCAATTTCTACATCATATCCCTATCATTCCATGCTAGTATACAACCCAGTAATCTCCAACTATATGTCCCATTATCGTGCTACTATTAAAAGATATTCCTTTTGTTTCATTATGTATTTTGGCATTTTTACCCTATTTCTACAATATTAGGTTATTATTTGTAAGCTTCGTTATTTATGATTTCTCTTTATCCTTTGTTGCCCTAAGGAGCTTACTATAAATAGCCCATTTCTTCTAAATGTAGCCACATCATCTTTTCATCATTTATTTCACTTAATATTCTTTGTAAGCTTATCCTTCAATTGTTTTAGATTCTTATCAAACCTAATGACACAAGTTTATGGCAAGTGGCCCTATATCGAAGCTTGTGAGCAATATCAAGTCAGGATTTAGATTGTGTAAGGATCTTATGGTGTGTAACATCCCCTAAAATTGCTCACAAATTGCTAAATACCTCGAATCCCCATGTTCATTTCTTTTTTTTTTTTGCAAATGATCCATTTATTCCTTAGAAAGCCTAGTAAACACTATAAGCCTTAAAGTTAAGTCAAATAATCGTAGAATTAAACTTAGAATATAAAGTTTAGAGCGATCAGTTAAAGGATCTGATCTAACCTAAATTATAAACTTTAGATAGAAATATTAGTAAAAATGACCCCATAAACTTGAATTTAAGAAAATAAGTAATAAAATAGGAGACTATAAAATTTTCAAATTTTAAGTATACTAATTGTTAATTATCGAAAAAGCGAAAAGTGTAATCTAATAACTAATAAATTACTAAAAATAAATTATATGTATACTAAAAATTACAAAATGACCTAAATAATAATTAGGAATGTTCACATGTACCCTACATATATTTACGTGTAGATAAAAATATACAAAATTACTTAAATTGTCTAAAAACTTATTAAATAATTAAAGAAAATTATTAATTAATTAAGAAAAAAATCAAAGGAATAAGGAATGGTGTGGTTTTGGTAGTAGCAAGTTAGGAAGGGAAGAAGAAAAATTAACCAATCAAAATCAAATAACATAAAAGGTAAAAATTTAGTGATTTAGACAATGTCTTGTCTAATTAAATGTACAATAATTACTACAAAACTCTATAAATAGGGAAAAAATTTACAGAGCTCCTTTAGACAATTAAAAAGTATCAAAATTGGATGAGAAAAATTAAGGTTAGAAAAAAATAAGAAAATCTATACAGTAAGAGCTAGTAAACCAAACCTACACACCACCACCACCTGGGATCGAGCCACCACCACCACTACCACCCGGGATCGAGCCACCACCACCACCCCACTTCAAACCCAATGCTTAGACCGGCCGATACACCTAAACCGATGTTGGAAGGCTAAAAGTCATTGAACCGAGTGAGTCTCTCATCTGCTCCGAATTTGTATAATTTCTTAAAAATATTTATTTTGCTTAGAAAATTATAAAATTTATTATTCTACGGTTTTATTGTATGTAGATTTAGGGGAAATAGTCATTAAGTTTAATCACATCTGAAAATATAGGGTTCTTAAGAAATTAAGTAAAACCGAACATGATTAAAATTAAAAATAAATAGACTTAGGAGTGTAGTTTGGAGCTCAAATTTTTCTTGTAAAATGCTTAAGTGATATGGAATAATGCTATGAAGCTATTTTTTAAATTTTTAAGTAAATTTTTAACCCTAAAATGATAGAAAAATTAAGTAATTTTGGGTTAATTAGGTGATTAAGTCATTAATTACTGATTTAGATAGTAATTAGATATTTAGGGATGTTAATCTCTAATGTGAAACCCTAATCCTAGCCTTTAGAGTGTTAAGTGTAATTAATGAAGGAATTATGTGGTAATTGTAGAAAATTAGGAATATATAGAATTGAAAATTTAATAAATATAAAAAATTAGGTTTATTTAGATAATATAATAATAAAAATCAATATATAATAAATCTGAAATAAAATTTAATTTTAGGTAATTGTATAAAAAATGTAAAATTTTATCACATCAGGAATAAATCCGGTACTCCAATTAGGATTAGTGTGTACTGAACAATTTAGAACACTAAATCAAGACCCAATATAATATTAGAATACTCGAGCTTAATGTGATTAATTTCACTTTAGGATTCGAGCATATTTAAGATTCCAAAATCAAAACTAGAATCTAATTTAGAAATCAAACTCTGAAATGAAGTAGAATGAATCATTAGTAAATAATAGGTATACATGGAGAAATGAGTTAAAATGCAACTTAAAATATGAATCATTAAAGTATAAGTACTAAAAAAACCTATTTGTATTATAGGATATCTAGAGACGAACTAGCTTACAATTAAATGATCGGGCGACTGAGAATTCCAAGTAAGTTAGGTTATTACTTACTGTATTAGAGTACTATTTTATGGTACTCGGAGATTTAGGATTGTATATGGTTGTGATTGTAAGTAGTTTATGCATGTATTTGATGTATCTGAATTCGTGCTGAAATTTATAATGTGATTGATTTTGTGTTATAATTGTATTGGTGTGAAATTGTTTGAACACCTTAAATGAAATTTAATCTTATTCGACTCTAATGACCTAAATTGTCATGCATTGCAACCTGTTAGGGATCATTAGGATTTTCCAATCAAATACCGACACCTTCGATAAAGATAGCGCTGGATAGCAATTGATCATTTTCTCATCTTTAACCGAACTTAGTAACAGGAGAGAGAGTCGCGATGAGGATGAAGGCATTGGTTCGAAGGATAATCTTAGGAGGAGCAGTGTCTCCATTGCACAAATCTGGATTTGATTGTGAGCTGTTGCATAACGTGAAAACTCTTCAACTTGGATTAAAGCAAGTGAAATTTCTTTGATTTTGCAACTAACCGGACTACGTGTGTTATGACACTTGCTTGTTGCATTGCATGAAAATAATTGCTTGATCTTGTATATATTCATAAGTTTTCAATTCAACTTACTAAGCTGTAGTTGTTCGTACCCATATATATCCTTTTGCAGGTCCTGATTTCTGAATACTTCAAGTATTATGTCACCTTACAATTATCCAGAGGTCAGTTCTTTTGAAGCTTGGGGTGTGAGGATCAATTCGCTTAGCAGTGGATGTGTAGCTAGAGCGTCATTTATAGTTTAAGAATGAAAAACTGATAGTCGTTATGTAAATTAGTGAACCGTTATATTTATATAGAGTTTCTGGAGAAGTTCTGTAAACTTTACAAATAATTATGTATGTTGATTAAAAATTTGTGATAATTACTATAATTTTAGCTAAACACTTAATTGGACTATTTACTTCAAAGCGAGAAGTTGTCGACGCCTTGTGTAGATCATGTTTATGGTAGGTACTGTGACGACAGTTATTATCATAAAATAGTTTACACGGTGAGATTGTTACGACTCTGTGACTTCAAGACGTAGCAAACACTTAGCTCCTAGGCACATTAAACTTTGAATATATATATATTTTATGGCTCCATTATCAATTTCAAGCTTAAATGAAGGATTTTATCATCACCCTAAATTTAGATGTTGCATATATATAAATCCAACATTACCTGCAAATAATTAAAAACTAAAATATCACATTAAATGAGGGTAGATTTATTGATTCATCCTGTTTTTACCGTCCTACCTATAAACTCCTTAAAAAACCTTAATAAGGGCGATCTACTTTCTAAACCTTTTCTCTTCACTCTAAATTTATAGATTTATCACTAATTGATCTTAATATATGTAGATTACCACTATTGATCTCTTATATTCCTACCATTTTCACTATAATTGATTCATTCGTATTACGATTTAACTACCATAAGTACACTTTTATAGCTCAACTAGTTTAAAGATTATACTGATCAAGTTAATATTACTATTTAGTATTTAGAATAAGTTTTTTTTTTATGTATCTATTATTTTCCTTTTTCTTTTTGTCTTTAATCACTTATATCAAATTATATTATTCCTTTTATGAAATTCATTATGCTCACCATTTCAATGCATTTTGTTAGTTTAGGAGAAATCATGTATTCCTTATATATAAGACATTTTCTCATTTGAAAAAAAAAAATTAGGTTTTCTTACTTTAACTCTTAATCCATCAATCTCTTGTATCAATCGATGTAATTTTTTCTATTAAATGAAATTCATCCTTTTGAGTAATAAAAATAATACCTTCCCATGTTCTTTCTCGTAAACCAACTACAACCCTCCCCACCCCAACCCCCCCCCCCCCCCCCCCCCCCCAAAAAAAAAAAAAAAGACACCTCTCTCTCTCTCTCTCTCTCTCTCTCTCTCTCTCTCTCTCTCTCTCTCTCTCTCCTCTCTCTCTCTCTCTATATATATATATATATATATATATATATCATCTTCTAACTCAAAACCAAAATAACTATTCCTATAAAAAAAATAAAAATTGCCTATCTTTATCTATTCCATTATCACTAAAACACAAGCACAGGGGACCTATTAGATGGGTATGCTTCTCTTCTTTTTAGTTTAAATTTCTCTTTTTCTTAGGTTTACAACAAATTTGCAAGTATAGGAGATGGGGAAATTACAAGTTTTTGGTGGGATGAGTTGGGTGGTCATTTTAACATGAGGCAATTAATACAACAACCGATTCATTTTAGGGCATTTAGATTTAAAAGTTTATGAATGTTGGAAGGGTCCCTCTTCTTGGGTTGAAGACAAGATAAGCCTTCAAATATCATTATTAATAACATAAGTTCAATTGTACTTTAAGAGAGAATAAATCATAAAGGCATCTCAAGTACAATTAGCTAACTTGTGCAAATGATCAAGAAAATAGGAACTGTAAGTGGATATGGGCATCAATGTTTTCTTTGAAAATCGAGTTACTTCTTTTGAGGATTCAGCATAATAACTTGCCTAAAACTTCAAATTCTAAGACCTAAAGCTTCAAATTTGAAACAAAGAAATATCAAGGACAATGCATCATGTCTTAGATGTGGGAAACATGAAGAGGATCTTTTATGTCTTTTGAGACATGCAAAGAGATGAGTCATGTTGCTAAGCTATGGCAAACAGAAAACTTTGATAGTAAATAAGTAAGTGGCGATTTCTATGCTTGGATTAGATATAATTGTCGCATTAAAAGAAAAGATACCATCCAAGGAAAACCTCCTAAACCTTTTCTTTTTGTTTTCATGTTGTGGTACTTGTGGCTAACTAGAAATCAAGCCTTATTTCAACCCGATCCCATTGACTCTAATTTCCAGGAAGTAATAAGAAAGTTAAAAGAGTCATGAGCATTGGGCATTTCTAAAGGGAAAGGAAAGAGTTAATTTGAAATCCTCCTCAAGATCCTTGGATTCGACTAAATATAGATGGCTCGGTTAATGTGCTAACAGAGCAAGCATCTGCTGGGGTTGGGAACTGCATGCATTGTGATAAGGTAAGTTTCATGATACTTGTCGAGAAGGCCAAAAAGTTCTTTTAGGGACGCTGTGGACAAAGGTCAAAGTGGGGTGGATAGCGGCAAAGGGGCTGAGCGTATGGAATATTGTAGAGTTATATTTTCATGCATGTAATGGTGGTGATGGATAGAAAATTATATATGGAATAGGTACAAATTGAAAAAAATAAAAAGGAGAGATACTGGAAAAATCTCACTTCCTTTAGCTTTGGGAAGGCCACATATGCTCTCATATTTCTTGTACCTCGTCATATCTCTTATACATTGTTACACATTAGATATATGCAAAATATTGCTTCCCCAAGCTTAGATTCTGAGCACTGTAGATGCCAGTAGATTAGCTAAATTTAGTCCTATCCTTGGTAAATGTATTATTCCCACTTTAAGAACCATTTGCTGTTGTTACGAACCATCATTAATGGTTGACCACCGTCGTCGCATATCAGATTTGATATAAAATGAATAAAATAGCAATAACTAAATAGCAGTAAAGTCTACGTAAACTTTTCACAATATAAATACCTCCAATTTGATTAAACAGCAAAATTCACGTCATCCAAGTGGCTTCTTTTCCAACGCTTCTAAACACAAGAACGCAACAGCAAAGAACAACTTGAAAGGGATGAGACGAAAGAAAATATTTCCCCTTATAAATTAGCCAAATTACAGAATACACGGTGCTGACGAGATGGAATTGAGAAATAATTCTTCAGCACACCAGCCTCTTCACGGCCCACAAAACTTTTCATAGATCACATGACCTATCAGATATAATACACCATGGAGACAAGACTTAAAAGGCCATAGGTTGAAACCTAGAGGTTAACATTAGGGCTGCCCCTCAATTGAAGGCCCTGACAAACTCCAACCAATTTGTGGTCGAGTAGAAAGAGAGCTAATTGTCAATCGATTCCAAAGCTGTTGGAGTTTCAATTGTAACGATTTTCTGTACCAACTTAGAAAAGCAGGAAAACTTCCATTACGGGGCCATACATATATATATATGTACTCATGCTTCTGCTGCTACAGGTGATTCCTCATCCGTACTATCGGCTGAGACGATTTCCTCAGAAGCTTCTCCATCAGGAGGGTCCTTTTCCTTCTGCGTCTCAGCTAGGAGCTTCTCTCTAAGTTTGGCCATAAGTTCTTCACAGGCATTCTCATCTGTTCCCAGGAATTGTTTAAACGCCTCTTTGCCTCTGAAACTCTGACCATTCATGCTATACATTGCCCCAGCCTGTGTAACAAACTTATGCTTCAATGCCAGGCTAAGGACCTCTGAGTTCCGGCATATTCCCTTACCAAACTCTAACTCGAACTGGGCAGTTCTAAATGGAGGAGCAAGCTTGTTTTTCACGATTTTCACTTGAACTTGACTTCCTATAGTCTGTAAATGCAGTTTCCATTAATAACAAACTGAAAACAAAGCACATTATGACAAAACCATTAGTCATCCATTATGAAGCAGCATAGCAACGATCAACAGAAAAGTGGATTCCAACAAACATAGGTGCTGATGTTGCATAACCAACTTGCAGAGAATAATGCAAGACCTATACTTCCTAACAAGGAAAGAACAATACTGCTCTAGTCATACTCATACTTTATGTGCAACTTCAGGACTTGTTAATTCAATTTAAATCTAAAACATTACAACTGCCTTCAAAATGCACCCTATGTCTGTTCACTTCTTTTAAGCCTTGAAACGGTTTGCTAACATTACAGAGGTAATAGCATCTCTCTAAAACAAAAAACACCAACCACAGTATACCACCTTAAATTATCTTTTAGCCCTTTAGGTGTATCATAACAAGTTGCTGTATCCTTTTAGACCAGTTAATTTCATACTCAATAGCTATCACCATTCGACACAAAAGTGATGTGCATACTCTAAAAGACAGAAAATGGATAAAAGTATACCTCTTCTCCTTTCTTAATTAACCCTATTCTTTTGATATTAAGACGCACTGAAGCATAAAACTTCAGGGCATTACCACCACAAGTAACTTCAGTTGGCCCACCAAATCCTCCAAATGTGGACAGCTTTGATCTAACCTGAATTCAATAAAACTGCTGCACTTAGACAAATCTTTCAAATATACATCATCAAATGTTGATAAAGAGAAGCAGAAAAGCAAGGAGAATAAGTTATAAACTGATTGGTTATGGGTCCATGCATTTTGCCAGGAGCCAGAGCCTGGAATCTGCACCAAACTCTTGATTCTTTTTTTTAAGGAATTACAACAAATTGCTGAATGATATTACATAACTTGTAAAAATACACATTTACAAGTCTAAACTTTCAAATTTAACAAGATGAGGATCAAAATTTATTGATAAGTATGCTACAAACATTTGAACCTTGAAAGTTAATACATGAACTTAAATGAAATGCACCATACCAGCTCAAACAATCACATCCAGGGCCTATACCTGATTCAAGAAGATTAACATCGTTTCTGATTGTGATAAGGAATGACTCAATTTGCGAAGCGCTTGACTCATTAATCTTGCTTGCATGGCCATGTGAGCATCACCCATCTCACCATCAAGTTCACCCTTTGGCACAAGGGCAGCAACCTGCCATTAGAACTTCAATCGCTCACACATATTTATTATGGCACAGATTTATTACAAATAGAAAACTGAAAGGTCTTATTTTACCCACTTGCAATTAAAGGGAAAATTGCTTGAGTAACTGATCAGAAGCATAGCTCTAGAAATGGAAAGAAAATGTCTGTAGACGAGGCCAAAAACTCACACTGTCAACTACAACAACATCCACTGCACCACTCCTTATTAGAGTATCAACAAGACTGAGGGCTTGCTCGCCACAATCTGGTTGGGATAGAAGCAAATTCTCTGTATTCACCCCAATAGCCTCAGCGAGGGCTGGATCTAGAGCATGCTCCGCATCAACAAATACACAATGACCTGCAAGTTATTTATCCACAATAACATTTCAATAACAATAAATATGCTTGGTTAAGATAGCAAGAAATAGTACAAAGACTAGTACAAAGACACTCACGTGAAATCTTCAAAATTTCACAATAATAAGTAGGAAATAAGATCACATCATTTAAAATAAGAAAAGATTAGAATGAGTGGGTATCCTATTTCATAACAACATATCAGCCAGATGATGGGAAAAAAACACTCCAAGACTATCGTATGAATAAAGAATTCACACAGAAAAATTGACAATTAATACCTCCTTGCTTCTGAGCTTCAGCAATGACATGTAATGCAAGAGTTGTTTTTCCAGAAGCCTCAGGGCCATAAATCTCCACAACGCGACCCTAGTGAATTTATTTGACATGGAACATAAGTCTATTTCACCAACAAAGCCTAATTCAGAAATCACTTTTATCAGGGAAAATAAGGAATTTCAGAGTATCTCTAACACTTGTGAACCAATCCCTCTGAATTTGGACAATACCTTTGGAAAACCACCAGTTCCAAGTGCTATATCTAATGCAAAAGAACCGGTGGAGATCACAGGACAATGTCTAGAAGCACCAGATCGACCAAGCCACATAATTGAACCCTTTCCAAAGGAAGATGTGATCTGATCCAATGCTTGCTGTAGGGCAAGTTCTTTCTTGGGCAAACTATCTTCACCAGAATCGCTTCCATCGGACCTTGATTTCCTCCTACCTTCAACAAACAATTCCACATATTTTTATTACCAAAATCAACCCAATAAAAAATACAAACTAGGGATTTCGGACCATCATCAAGCCAGTGGAATTTTTTAAATCAAAAGAAAAAAAAAATGAAACCCACCCCATTGAGCATCATATTATGTTTATTTGGTAATAGTAATTCAAAAAAAGATAAAGTCCCCTTAATGTTTCACCTAAAGAGCCATTACAAGCTTAACCTAACCATTACACATATTCTACTTGGTTCTTATTTGTCAAGGCAGCCAGCACAATCTTGGCATGCCAATGCCTTTCTTCACGCACCTTCCAGTGCTCCGTACAATCAAATCCTTGATCTTTTTGAACACTTATTTAGTGTTTAAATTCACTATAAGCTATAACTGCACTTGCAACTATCCAACAAAAAGGAAAAATAAAACATAAATCAAAACTATCTCCACCAAAACCTAATATTTTTAAATGCAAAATTCATACAGCAATGAAAAATTCATAACCAAGAAAAAGAGCCCTTGAACTATTCATATCAAGAAAAGCTCATGTGGGAAAGACAAATAAGTAAAAAAGGAGAAACCTTTGGAAGAGAAGCTGCAATATTGGGAATAAGTGCCAAGAAGACCCTTTGTACTGCCCTGCAAGTTTCAGATGAAACAAATATAAGAAACCATAAGAAAGAATCAACTTCAACATCGTGATTAAACAACAGAAGTACTAAGAGATTGACCTCTTGCTCTAAGAAATAGCGCTTGAAGCAACTCGCTTTTCTTACAAATCTCGCCATAATGTAAAAGGAGACCAAAAAAACCGTCTTTGGTTTGAAATGGAGAGAGAAAGAGAGAGAGAGAGAGGGAATAGTCCAAGGATTTAAAGCGTGTGCTATGATCGCGCCGAGAGAGAGAGAGAGGGTTTAGGGTTTTGGCGTTTGGTTTTGGTTTCCCTCCTTTTTGAACTGTTTATGGGGAACGATGGACGGAACTGAAGTAGAGCGAGGAAGAGAAAGTACGAACGAGGGTTTCGTTCCTTCACGATGTCGCGTCCGTGCAACAGCCACTCGGCGCGAGCTATCGATTCGACTCGTGTTGATTCTATTTCACCTCTGATCTAAATCAAACCGGATTCAAACGTTGTAATCTTTTTGTGACACCCAACCGTTGTTGGTTCAAAAATTTTCCACTGTTTAAATTACAATTAATCATCGAACTTTTCTTTTACAATATATGCAATGATTAAAAAAAAAACTATTTTTATTATAGAAAATTGACAGCGCCATAACTTCAAGGTCATGTTATTTGAGGTTAACATTCGTACAGGTAGACATATATGAGGTGAGAGAGTGGAGCTTCAAATTGAAAAGAAAGGAAAAGAATTAAGCTACGTTCACAGTTTACTAAATAAATTATGATAAGATATGATTTTTAATATTTCAAATGTTATAAATTGATTTTGAACCATAAGATAAATAATGCAACTATTATAAATAGTATCATCATTGTCTCATACAAAATTTTAAGTTTTTAGATATAGTGTAAATTGTTATGTTTATTATATATCGCTCCTTCTCACTAGTGAGGTGGATTTGGAATAACCCCCAACAAGTTGACCACATATTAGATAAGGTTAACTAAGAAGTAAGGGTTCAAACTCAACACCTCCTAGTACTACACATCATTGGCCTTTATCAATGAAATATCAAAAATGCTTTTATCTATGGTGATATTGAAGAAAGGTATATATACTATATAGAACAAATACCAAGTTTTGTTGTTTATGAGTATTGGATAAATTGAAAAGTAATTAAATATGCCTAACATATGGTCTATTGCACAAGAATCGATAAACCAATATTATGGTTAAGCCTAAGTAAGGTAGATAACTTGACCAAACTAGAAACGAAGACAAAGTAAATGGTTGTAATACATATTAGCAACATAAGTGTTTAACATATTTGTCTTATGATAAAGTAACAGTAGATGACTGAGTTTCCTCGACATGCAAATCTAAACTAAGTATAGATGTGGAAATAGTAGATATGAGCCTTACGAGGTATCCATGTAAACCTAACAAGTCCCTTAATTATGACCATAGGGATGACAATTATCACAAGGCCCTCTACAACCTATACAACTTATCCCTTAAACTGAAAAATCCTTAACACGATCATTACGCGTTTGACTAACCATAGTCATATATAAAGACAAAGCTCACATTATCTTCACTATGTATAATACCTCAAAACCTAAGCGTGCCACAACCCACCATGTGTCTTTAATATCTAACGATACGTTACGGCTCTGAATGCTCTATTATTGTCTCTAAAATCACTTGTAGTAATCACCTATAATATAATGATGACAATTCTTCACAATTTATACAATTCAAATGATTCATGGACAAGTCATTCCAACCATAGTCATTACTGTTGATAAGTATAAATTACTCTATACTTTGTAAGCATATTTAGACATAAATTGTTCATAAATGTGTTCATTTCTAAAGTTCTAGGTACCTAATTGTATAATATATTAGTTTTAGATGATTTAAGAGTAAGGAATTGAAGTTTACATAAAAATAATGCAATTTAAGGTAATTACAGCCATAAGGAATGGAAAACTTTGAAGGAAAACCAACATGCATTCAATCACAAGTGTAATAATGGAAGAATTGAGTACCCAATACTAGTCACGCCCTTTGTTACGGACATAGCCAAGAGAAGTATTATGATCCTCCTATCAATCATGGTTGTGATTGTATATCAAGAGAATAATCACTCTCTCGATTATGGGCATGAGAAAATGAATAAGTTTGACAAAGAGTTTACATCTAACATCACAACCATGATAGGTGAAAACTATACTTTTTCAAGATGATCATGCCTTGAGTCACAGGCGTGATTAGAGTAGATATAATGATTCTTTTCACTTGAACCGATACATGGAACGGGTCTAAACACTAGGGGATGTCTTGAAGTGGGGTATTTCAAGCCTTTTGATGAGAAGAAACAAAATACACTACAATTTTTAGAGAAGGGACAATACACATGATACATCATATCACATTACATGATAACAAATATCATCAAAAGAGAGAACACAAATTTTTTATGTTAGAACCCGAAGACCTTTTGCTCTAATTTTGAACTATAACACGTATGTAAACCTAGAGTGTATCAATTGTATCTTTATATTCTTAGCATAATTTTCTACTTATAAATCGTGTACTTTTCTCTGAACTACTCAAGAGAGCTGATGAGAATTTATTATTCATGCATTTGTGAGACTTCTACAATGAAATTAAAAAGGGTTTTTTTACTTTATATTGATTCTATGTTTTACTTCTTATTACTTATGAGTTTTATTAATTTATGTTATTACTTTATCATGTATGAGTAATAGTTTGAGACTTATTACATCCATTTAGTATGATTAAGTGCATGGAATAGCAATTTCCTAATATTTGTTAATTCTGACAAATTAAACTTAATGAATCTAACTACGGTATAATGCATGACATTGACTTAAGACAGATTTCAATAGAATATGTCAAGAGACAATTTTATTGAATAGATTTAGTTCATTGAAACAACTTACTCCTGATAATAGCGATATTATTAAGAAAGTTACTACATCTTTAAAGGAATCGATAAATGATTATGATGTTAATGCGATCTTAGTTGGTTGTTAGTTCAAGAGAGATTCTAATAAACACAGTTAGGATTATGAGTAAGTATTTCTAAGAAGAATGGTTACACGTTAGTAATTCCTTACAGATAATAAATATTAGGATAAAAATGTATTGGTAATATCATACTAAGTGGTGACACAAGTTTGCATGTTAAATGTTGTATTATTAATTGTTTCTATATGTCATTGTATTGAATAAAAGTTGTTGGTGGATTAATGCAGTTTAGTTAATAATTTAGAGTTTTTGTCATTAATCACTTGAATACTTTGGGTGCTAAATTATAGGAAAATTAGCTAGTACTAGTGCTTGAATTTGTTTCTAGTATAGATGACCCTATACTCATCCGTATTATAAAATGATAGGTACACTTGTCTATTGAATTGAGTTAAGGATAGATTATAGGTTTATAAATTTTAAAACTTGGTAACTCTAATTAGAGGTGATTAACTAATAGGATTACTAGCTTCTATAACAATAGAACATGTCAACAAATCTACTCGATATCATTTCCATAACCTTCCCCACCCCCTACCCCAAAAACCCTCAACCCTCGATCATCAACATCTTCATCACAATAGAGTTGCTAAATGCCTCTTTTGCCAACCTGATGGTAATAAGATCCCCAAACTTATTACAAGCACCTAACTATGAAAACTAACTAGAATTGTAAACATAAACGAATGAGTCAAAACTCGATATGTAATGCATAATCGCATGCCCATGCCACACCATTACCAGGCACACATAAAATGTATCAGTGAAACACATGCAGTCAATGCTTAGAAATATCAATTAATTAGCTTGGTTATCTTTATTTTAATCCATTAAGCAACATAAGGCTACTCATGATCTTACTATACTATATATAAACCTACTTACGATATATATATTATAGACATCTCATTTTTGCACCCACCCCCTCCCTCCCTTTTTATTTTTAAATTTTTTAGAATAGGGTTAAATGGTACTAAATTAGGAAAAATACAAAAAAAATAGAAAATTAAATTAAAACCTAAAAAAAAGAAATTACAGAAAAATATAAAAAATACAAAAATAAGAAAAAAAAACCCCAAAAAAATAAGAAATTTAGAAAAATACAAAAAAGTAGAAAATTTAAGAAAACAAAATAAAAATCTAAAAGATTTAAGAAAAGCAAAAAAAAAAGAAGAAATTTAGAAAAAAATCACAAAAATTTAAAATTTATAAAAATATAAAAAATAAAAGATTTATAAAATAATAAATCTTTTAGATAGTTCAGTAAAATATAATTTTTTAATTTAGGTAAAATAAAGAAAAAGGTCATTGAGCCTAGGTTTAGATTTGAATCTGGCTCAAGTTAACTTAATCCATATGTTGCACATATGAATAAGGAAAAACCAACAGCCTAACTAGATAAATACTTAAACTTGATATTGCATATGACTTATAGATCTTAGGTTTAATCCATGAAAAGTGCAAAATGTATCTTTTATTTTCTTTTCTTACTTCATTACTACATCATTTACCAATTCACTTTTAATTGTGGTAGGCACATTCTTATGCACATTATATACACTTCAATACACTTACGTGTGTTGGACACACTTTTACACACATGACTTTGTATTTGGTATCACATGTTATCCAAGTTCGCCCAACTCAAATATTAAAGAAAATAGTATTGCATTTAATATTTTATATCCTTAACTCGACCATGATAACTATAAATAGGAGTTTGCTCTTCATTTTCAGCACACAATAAAGCTTCGAAACACTTTAGAAAAATAAAAATCGAAACTTCCTCTCTTTAGCACGGTTCCTCTCTCTCTCTTTCTCTAAGATAGCATCCCCTAGGTGTTTTTTGACGAAAACCACCACCATTTGATTTTTAAAATTGATACGAGTCAAAGTGAGCCAACCGGAGCCAAAGTGAGCCGACTTCGAGCTAAAGTAAGCTAACTGAGCCGATCCAAGCCAAAGTAAGCTGACCGAACCACCCTAAGCTGATCTGAGTCATCTAAGCCGATCCAAAGCCAATTCGAGCCGACTCGGTCGATTTTTTTTTTTCTCTTTTTAATTTTATTTATTTGTTTATTTGTAAATGTAATAATAAATGAGAAAAAGAAAAAAAGAACGAAAAAGAAAAAAGGAAGAAAAGAGAAAAAAAAAGAAGTAGTCTATTTTTTTAATTTAATAGAAATAGATAGAATAAGTAATAAAATAATTAAAATAATATAATAAAAATAAAAATAAATAAATAAGCTAGTGAATAAAAATTGTTTTGACACTTAGAAAAATCGAGTTTTCTAAAAATAAATAAAAAAAATAAACCATTTCCAAATTATTAATATTTTAAAGTTTTCAAAAATAAAACATTGATTAGGACCCTTTAGGAGAATTTCCTTGAATAAATTGAACTGGATAAAAACGTAAATCCAACCTTTTAAAAAATTTAAATCAAATCACCTGCTAAAGTTTTCATGAACGAACTATGGAAGTCTAATCCGAATAACAAGTACGTAGACACCCGTATGTACAGGGCGACTTAAAATATGAAAAGTTTTATTTTTTCCACCTTTATAAATATTTGTTCAAATTAATTAATTTAGTCACATCTGATATGATTAGTTGTTTAGAAACTAAAAAATGATATGTTTGAAAAGCGAAGTTAAATTCGAAAAGTTAAAAAATGGTACTTGTTTAAGGTTTAATAGATAGCTCTCGGATCCAAATATCTAGTTTTAAAAACCATTTAAAAAATTAGTTTTCTCGTTAAACCAGTAGCTAAGTTATGATCGATCCATCAAGTGATTATAACTTAACTCTTTTTCCTTACTCCAATCAGATGGTGACTCTAAAGTATTTTCAATATATATATATATAAATAATTTTCTTTAAACCTTAGTCAAGAGTTCGTATTAAACGAGTAGAGTTTACTACTGATTGGTCTAAAAAAAACTTAATTTAAAAAGAACCAATAGGGTGAAAAACCAAGCTCAACCTATATAGTATGACGATGAGAATTGTTGCAATAGGCCCTAATACCTATGAGTCCATGAGTCATCTCTAGTTGGATAGTCTCAATATGCAACTTTACTAGTGACATTATCACTTAAGGATCAACAAATGCCCCTTAAGGATATGCCATTATGAGCTTTTAAACCTAGCCAAGCACGACCAACAATTAAAATATTATTTAGATAAAAATTAGTTTTGTTACTTTTCTACCTAGCAAGAACAAATACCAAATAAACATCATGTACTTGGAAAGACAAATTGAAACTACTATGAAACTTAAATCATGCAACCTCACATTAACAATAGCAAATTCATTTTAATCGTATATTCATCAATCCAATTAAGCATCTTAAGTAAAAATGCTAGAAACCCATAGATTATTACTACCTAAAGGTACTCTGAGGCCTTACTTAATACCATATAGGTCTTGACTTAGGTAAAGGTAAGACCTTTAGACTTGGGAAAAAGGAATAAACACTTGATTAAAGGTCTGATGCTTAGAGAAAACCAAAAAAAAAAAAAAAAAAGATGACCTTGAAACTAAGCTAATTGTCAGGATGATACCTAGGGAACTGATAAGACAGTAAGATTGCCACATGTTGAACTTTACCACATATCACCTATAGAATGGTGATAAGAAGAATCGACTTTACAAAAGAGCTATAGCACTTGGGTATCAATCATTAATCCATTTCAAACCCTTATTTCCCTTCTATTCAACTTTGAATACTCCTCAACCAATCACTTGTATATGTCTTTATTAGGAAAATTACATACAAGCGTATCCATGTTTAGGGTCAAATTGAAATAGATGATCCAACTTTCAAATAGTTCGAATAAAGGATCAAACTTTGAACTAATAGAGGATTGTCACTTGACCCCAAACCCCTTTTGTGTAATTCTCCCTATTTTGTTCCACTTCAACTACAAAATATAACTCAACTCAACCCGAATCACCTTATTTCATCGAAACCCATCAAAGGTTAAATCAAAAGAGGAAAGAAGAAGAATAATTACTTGAATGATGGATGTAATTCTATAATTGAGATTTTTAGCTATAACTAGATGAATAGCTAAAAAATAAATGAATTTTAAATTTTGTATTCCTAATAAAAGCTCTTGAAAATTCATTGAAATGAACCTATCTTATAAGTTTTGATTAGAAAAGGTGCCCTTCCCTTTCTTTCTTACCTTTGAGACTGTTGAGTTATCTCATAAGCATTTTTTGATGATAATGACAAGGGTAAAGATATTTAATAAGTTTGTTAAATATGTAGGACAATAAACAAGAAATAAGAATTTGGTCTTATTACTAATTTTAACAATTAGAACAAACTTAGAGACAAATTTAGAACCTTAAGTATAGTATCAAAAGTTGTGGAGCTAAATATATCAAGAATATTTTGGGTTTATAATTATTTAAAAGCCTAACTCCACTTGTTAGATATATTTAGGCAGTGTATCTAACACGTTCCACAAAGTTGGTTAGTTAAATTCATGGAGATTAAGTTAGAATTAATTTGATTATTTGAAGGATAAGTATAATTGGGTATGGTACCTTATGACAATGAGCAGATTTTATTAAAGGCATTTTGTCAGAAGTATCATGAGAAGTTTGAAGGATTATCATCAAGATATATGGAAATTTTTTAGGAGTTTAAAATATATCTTTGTTTAAATTCAAAATAAAATTGGATAAAGACATATATATGAAGATATGTTGAGATAAGGATGAATCTTAATTTTATTGATGTAGACTTTTATCAAATTCAAAAGGAGTTATTATACAAATATTTTCGAAGCTCTTTACTTAATTATATCAGATTTAATGGAGTACAAACAAGTAAGGTGGTAACAAAATAATTCCAGAAGTTTCAATATTTAAATTTGAAAGCATCAAGCATCAAGATTTAAGATTTGCTCCTAATTTTTAAGCGATATTTATTTTCAAAAATGATTCAATTTTTGAAAGTCATATTGGAGAATTATGACAAAAAAACAGAGCAAATATTAAAAAATGCTTATTGACTTCTATAAATACCTTATTTTTGTTCCCTTTAATTTTAGAGCTTATTATTATTTTTTTAATTGAGAAAAAGGGTCCTAATTTTAAAAAATTTAAAAAATAGAAAATTTAGAAAAAATAAAAAAGGGGTATAAAAAATAAAAAATAAAATTTTTTGATAAAGTTTTAGAATTTCTAAATCACTTAGTTGGAATCATTTCTCTTTTACAATTACAGTTTAGTTTTTTTTTTGGTTAATTATTTTTAATTTAGTCTAGTTTTAAAAATTTTATTAAAAAAAAAAGAGGAAAGCTTAAAAGGTTAAACTAAGTGCAACTTAGTCCATATGATTGAAGATAGGGTCGAAGGCCCTTGATGTGGATCAGAGTCCATAGCGACTCCATTTTATTTTTGCCTAAGCATATCCCACATGTTCGGCACATACTAAGCCCCTATGTCTCTTCCTTCTTTTCACTTGATTCCTAGCTTATTCCTAGAATGAAAACAATATTGTGGTATGGCATGTGTTTAGAAGCTATCTTCGTGTAGTTTCCACACAATTAATTAGTGGAATCATATACTACGCATAGCCTCGTTTCGATTTCATCCAAAATCACGTCTAAATTCAGATGATTACATGGCTAAAATCAAGATTTAAAGTGGAAAAAAAAAATCATTTTTCGAGTTAAAACTCATTAATATGAATCATGGATTTAATTAGAATCCTAAACCTTCTAAGCCTAATCCTTATGCCTATAGTATATTAGTTTAACCATCGAATTCACTCTCCAACCACTTGAAAACACATCCTCATGCTCTTTCTCTCTCTAGGTTACGGTTCTCTCTCTTTCTACAAAATTGGCCAAGCTCGATTCTTATTGAGTGAAACAAACTATATAGGAAGTTTCCCCACTCTAGTAGCTATTAGACCTGACCACTCTTAGTAATGGCCGTGCCTATTAGTAACTTGATGACATAACCACCATAAAACCTTCACTCAACCGCAAACCCCACCTCTTAAAACACAACATTCATCTACCCTTATGTAAAACCACTACCATGGCTAAGTTTATGGTAGTTGAAAACAAAAAACCCAACATACATTCAACACCCAGCAATTATTTCTACGATTGCTCAACATCCACTACAATTGTTGCCTTGTGCCACCATTAAAACAATGCCCAAACACTAAGGCACGACCCCTAAACTTCCTTTTACCAATGAAAACCATTGTGGTTTTCTCCACTTAAAAATCACCCCGAAATGGCCTCTAACACCCCCTCATAATCGCTAACCACTTTCTTCTTCTTTAACCTATGCAAAGTCCAGCCCTTCTTATAATTCTTTGGTTTTTGTCTTGTTTTGTTATGTTTTTTCTTCTTTTTTTTCTTCTATTTATTCTTTTAAACAAAATGTAATTCATAAATAAAAAAATCCAAAAAAAAAGAAGAAGAAAAGAACCTAAAAAACAAAATAAAAAAAAAGAATAGGGGGAGGTAGGGGGTGGGGTTAGGAAAGAAAGCTTAGTTTTGTTTAATTTTACGCTTTGGTCAAAATAAAAAAAAATAAAAGAAAAGAGAAAAAAAAAGTTTTATCACTTAGAAAAAAAAATCCATTTCCAAATAAATAAAAATAAATGCATCATATTCAAAATTAGGATACTTTAGAATTTTCCAAAAATAAACACCAATTTAAGAACTATTTAGACATTTTTCTTAAAATAAAAACAAATGGTTAAAATGTAAAATCAGATATTTTTTCAAAATTAAAAGTCACTAACAAATTAAAGTTCTTTTTTTAATGAACTATAAAAGTCTAATCCTAAATAGCAGGTACGTAGGTACTTGTAGGAAACTACGGGGCGACTTAAAATATAAAAAAAATTATTTTTCTACCTTTCGTAAATAATTATTCAATTTATTCTTTTTATAGATTCACCTGAATTTACTTAGTTGCATATGAATAGATATTATTTTTATAAGGATAATATTGAAAGATAAATTTAAATTCAAAAAGTTGAAAGTGATACCTATTAAGGGTTTAATAAAATAGCCCCTGGATCCAAATATCTGGTTTTAATAACTATTTTAAAAATTAGTTTTATTAAAAAACCGGTAGTTAAATTATAATCAATTCACTAAATTGGTTATAACTTAACTCTTTTTTCCAACTTCAGTTGGGTATGACTCTAAACAATTTTTAAAAGAAAAACAAAATTTTTCTTAACTCTTGGTCGACAATTAGTGTTAAGCAAGCTAGGGTTTAATACTAATCAGGTTAAAAATAAATAAATAAATAAACTAGAAAAAAAAATTAAGTTCGACAGTACAACCCTACTGAAGATGTCAAGAGAGCTAGCCACTTAAAAAAATTTTGAAATTAAATTTTCCTTTCAAAATACATACGTTATTTATTTATTTTTATGATTCATTTCATTTAAATATATTTAATTTCAAATTGCTATGTTCACTTGTTGTATACATCATACTTACGTATTTAGGAGAATGATTGCATCAAGGAGTAAGGGTAGATACAGTCAGATCCAAGCCATTTTAGAACCCTAGGATGAGAGGCCATTGTATAGGCTTCGGGTGTAGTGGTGTAGGTCTCGCTTAAGATTTAGATGTGACCAATGAACCGTTTCTTTGAAAACTTAGAAGGTTACCAAGCTTAAGAACTTTTAGAACCTATCCTAATTACGTACATGACTTTTAGACTAGAGAATAAATAGAAATGAGGCATATCACCAATGAAAAGTCAGAACCTTATTGGAATTCCATTATATTATAAAAATGTTATAGGATACTTTGGTTGTATGGTAATAATAGAATTTCGGTAAAAGTCCTAACCTTACACTTTTTTATTGCTACATTATTATTTAGTTGCTGACCCTTTGCAGTCACATCCATGTGCCTTCATCTTTTCTTGTATTCATGTTTGTAAATAAACTTATCTAGTACCTTTATTTTATAAAAATTGCATTGTTTTTCATATTAAAGAGTTTCTCTGTATATTGTAAAATAATATTTTTTTACCACTAGTTAAGTCATTATTTTAGAATAAGACCATTATGCTTTAAGGCATACTTATAGATTATTTTAACTAACTTATATAATGATTAAACTTGTAAATAGCCTTTGAAAAGAATTGGACTTAAATTTTTCCCTCTTTATAAAATTTCCACTCTATAGATTATCATAAGCTTTCATAGACTTTCTCAACCTTTAAATTTGTAAATATTTAATCCCCTTATCAAATTCATAAATTTAAAAAAAAAAAAACGTTCATTTTTGTAAAGTCTTACAATTGTAAGTTTTTATTCTAAACTAAATCCCTTTACCAGTCTTTTCCTTCTCATTAGATTTTTCTTATTGCTCTTGTCATTAGTTCTCATTTACCCACTCTTCTAGATGTCTATATTTTCAAATTAGAAATTATTTATAAATATCAGGTGCCTCATAAAAATTTCCTTTACAAAATAATTCTTTTTTTTTTTTAGTTACATTCCTTATAAGTATTGTAAGTAATCTTTTAAATACTTTTCTTTATTAACTACAAATTGTTAAAATGTTTCTCACTCTAATTTTTTTAAAAAAAGAGTCTATCAATTAAGTTTATAAGCTTAGATTTCTCTCATATCTTACTTGTATATTTTTTGTGTAAATCTTCTTTTCCTTGTTGTCGGCCTTTGTAAAATAATTTGTAAATTACTTTTAGTTTCTCCTTTTTCATAAAAATTCTCCTCATAAGAAGTTAAGATGATCCTTTTTTCCTTTAAAAAAAAAAGTAAAAAAGAAGGATTACTAACGAGTAAGGATTCTCCCAATTAGGTTTCCATGGATTATGATAAGATCACCTCCCTAGAAAAAATGGTATGTCAAATGGCTTAATATTTGTAGACTTTGCTTTCCATAATAGTGTCTCAAGATTCAAGCTTAGAGAAAAGACTTTCAAATCTAGAAGAAAAAGTAGCAATACTACAAAAGAGCATTATAGACTTATAAATAGCAATGGGTCCTGAACTTAGAAGAGTTCAACACTTGATGTCCAATACTGATTAAATGTCGGTAAGCCTAAATAATGAAAGTGGCCTAAAAAGAAAAGAGTTAGGGATGACTGAGAAAAGACAAGCCCAAAGGGCTTGGAAGAGACAATTCACTCAACTAAGGATCTCAATAACCCAAATCTTTCATCATCTAAAGGAGGTGAAGATCCTAGCTTGTAAAGCCCTTAATCCAAATTACAAAGCATACAATTTTGATCTAGAAGCTCGATGCAACTATCGTATGCATCAGAAGGGGCACTCTATTGAAAAATGTTAGAGGTTAAGGAACAACATTCAAGACATAATTGATGCTAAGGTCATTCAGCCAAAGCTTCAATAAGTTGGTCATTCATTAATGTCACGAAGGGAGTTTAAGTGAATTACTTAAAGCTCCAATCCTTTTGTGTTTACCATTATTTTCTGATAAGCTTACATGTCATCTTAAGTAGTTGGGTGCTTAAATGGAGCAAATTAAAGTAAAGGTAAAGAAGAATCAAGCTCTTTTCAATAAAGTTTGTAATAAACTTATAAGAGAATGTTTTGCATTGCTTTGTAACAACTAGAATAAAATTATCTTATTGGCTATCTTTTAAATTGGGTGATTTAATTAATATTGGGGCAAATAAATGTAGATTCCTCCATAAGGAATTGGTAACTTACTTTTAAAAAGTTTAGAATGAAAAGAAGTAAGCTATTTCCTATAAGCCAACCCTTAAACACTTTGAGAGTTAGGTGACATCATAGTGAGGATACTTTGGACTCATTCCTTAAAGGAACTTCATTTTGAATTTAATATGTAGATTAAAATGAAGTTAGGCATCCATTTTCAACTCCCAAAACACAATTATCTTTTGTTAACCTCGTTAGAACAACTTGGAGTATTTTTAAATCTAAATCTTGTCAAGAACCACCTTATATTCGGGCAATTTGGAGATTAAGGTCATTAATTAAGAAATGAGGATAAAACTGGTTTGTGCTTACTTTAGCAGCATCGATTCAAGAATAATTTTTATTTTTGATAATTTGTTTTCCATGAAATGAAGAAGAGCTTAAAAGAACCTTATACACACAATCTAAAAACTTTGGAGAGATAGTCACTTCTAAGCCTAAGTAAAAAGGGGTTAAAAAAAATAGTGAAAGAATGGCGGCAAAATGATAAATAAAGAAAACAAGAAAGGAAAAAAAAAGGAAAGAAAAAAAAGAAAGGCTTGAAAATGGGGCTTATATGCAAAAGAGATAAACCTTAACCTAAGAAGGCCTAGAAGATGAGGCCCAAAATCAAGACCTAACATTCCTTAGAAACACAAAACCCTTATACCCATTCTAAATCACATTTCAAGAAAACTTTCTTAACCATGTTGAATCACACAAGCCACTTACACTCGATAAAAGCTCTTTTGATCTCAAAGGAGAATTTATCTTTAATAAAAATTATTTTTGAAACTAAAGTAAGCATACTTTTAGTTTTTCCTAAAGGCTCTTGACTTTTACACCTGGGTTGAATACATGAATTTTTGAAAATAGGCCTTCTTATCAATCTTCTTAAAACCCTTTAATGAAAAGCTTAAATTCATAATGTTGGGCCCAAAAAGACTTAACAAATTGATTAAGGCATATCGCTTATAAACTGTATTATAATTTGTGGAATTGTAGTCAAGAGTGTAATTTGGACTAAGAGTTCGCAAGGAAGCTCTCTTCAACTAGATTAATCATGAGTTACCTTTTCTTTAGGAAAGGAATATTTAAAATCATAAGCCCTCACGAGGAAGCCTAACATCATGGTTAGAAGACATTTTCAAGAATATGAGATGCCCCATACGGATAATAAGGAAAGAGATGATTGTAACATTTGCTCCTTAATAAAAATTTATACCCATTAACAAACTTTAATAAAGAGAGAGAGAAAAGGTAAAGGCTTGTTACAAGTTTTTTCTATCCATTTTTAGGTCCTTATCAACTCGAGGAGCCAAGCTTTCAATTTATGTCACCTGTCTTCTTTCCAATGTGGTAACACTTTTTAAGTCGACTATAATAGTCTAGATTACTCTCACCAATGTAGTTTTTGATGTCCATTAACTCTTTTTTAGATTAAAGGACTTAGTACTTGAGGTCTTTTTTTATTATAAATGGTTTTCACCAATTTTTTTGTCTATAAAAATTTTGTAAGTCAGGAAGGATTTCAAATGGGTTTCATTCTTCAATTTGCTTTTTCAATCCATTTTTAGGGTTCTAACCAGCTCTTAAAGTGCTGTCTCAACTCATACACTCTTTTAGAGTTCTAGTCAGCTCATAGAGCATCATCCTGATTTACTGCCTCTCTTAGGGTTTTAGAGAGCCCATAGGTTATTTCCCTTCATCAATCTCTCTTAGGGTCTTAATAAGCCCGCAAGGTACTTCCCTTCATCAATCTCTCTTCAGGATCTTAGCAAGCACATAAGGTACTTCGCTTCATCAATCTATCATTATGGTCTTAGCGAACTTGTAGGGTACTTCCCTTTATTAATCTCTATTTAATTTTTTAGTGAGCCCGTAGGATGCTTCCCTTTGTCAATCTCTCTTTAGGGTTTTAGTGGGCCTACAGAGCGTTTCCCTTTATCAAGTGAGACCATAGGGTACTGTCCTTTGTCAATCTCTCTATAAGGTCTTAGCGAGCTCATAGAGCACTTCCCTTCATCAATCTCTCTTTAGGGTCTTAGTTAACTCATAGGGTACTTGCCTTCATCAATCTCTTTTTAAGGTCTTAGCGAACCCATAGGGCGCTTGCCTTCATCAATCTCTTATGGGTCTTAGTGAACTTGTAGGGCATTTCCCTTCATCAATCTCTCTTTAGAGTCTTAGTAAGCTCGTAAGGCACTTCCCTTCATCAATCTCTCTTTAGTGTTTTAACAAGCCTGTAGGATGCTTCTCTTCATTAATTTCTCTTTAGAGTTTTCGCAAACCTATAGGTTGCTTCCCTTCATTAATTTCTCTTAGGATCTTATCAAGCCTATAGGGCTCTTCCCTTTACTAATCTCTCTCTTTAGCATTTTAGCGAGCTTATAGGGCGCTTCGTTCCATCGATTCTCATTTAAGGTTGCTAGTCTCTTAGAGACGTTCTTGCCTAAGTTAGTGAGCTTAAAGGAGTATGATTAGGTTTTCTCAAATCGATTCTCATTTAGGGTTGCTAGTTCCCGAGATACGCTTCCACTTAAGATAGTGAGCTCAAAGGAGCATGACTAAGTTTTTTTACATCGATTCTCATTTAAGGTTACTGGTCCCCTAGAGACATTCCCACCTAGGTTCTTAAGCTTAAAGGAGTATGACTAAGTTTTCTCAAATCGATTTTAATTTGAGGTTGCTAGTTCTTGAGAGATGCTCTTGGCTAGGTTAGTGAGCTCAAAGGAGCACAATCAAGTTTTCTCAAATCGACTTTCATTTATGGTTGCTAGTCCCCAAGAGATGCTTTCAGTTAGGTTAGTGAACTCAAAGGAGCACGACTAAGCTTTCTCAAATCGATTCCAATTTAAGGTAGCTAGTCTTCTAAAGACACTTCCACCTAGATTAGTGAGCTAAAAAAAGCATACCTAGGTTTTCAAATTGATTCTCATTTAGGGTTGCTAGTCCCTTAGAGACACTTTCGGCTAAGTTAATAAGCTCAAAAGAGTATATGGATTCCAATTTAAGGTTACTAGTCCCTGAGAGACACTCCCGCCTAAGTTAGTAAGCTCAAAGGAATATGATCGGGTTTTCAAATCAATTCTCATTTAGGGTTCCTAATCCCTTATAGACGCTTTTACCTTAGCTAATCAGCTTAGAAACACAAGACCAGGTTTCAAATCGATTTCTTTAGCCAACTCATAAAGCGTTAGACCTTTCTTAAACCCACTTTAATGCCTTAATCAGCTTTTAGAGTGCCTTCTCTCTCTTCCATCTTTCACTAAATCCCCAATGGATCAAGCGTAGGACAACTAACTAGTTGTAGTGCTTTTTAGAGCAAATTCATCCTCAAGGCAAAAAATGGTGCCTCCTTTTTTTAATCTTTGTGGAAAAGTTTTACTCAAACTTTACTATAAAAAGAGACAGTTGTAGATACCCTATTTTTGCCTATTTTAATTTTAAAACTTATTATTTATTTATTTTTAATAAGGAAAAAGGGTCCTAATTTAGAAAAATAAAAATAATAAAAAATTTAGAAAAATAAAAAAAAGGGGTGTCAAGGCTTATTTTGGTTTCCTTAATTTCACTTATATTAAGCCCAGCTCCCTTAATATAAATTACTTGATATTAAATTAATGAAACATTTTTCTTTTAAAAAATTAGAGTCACCAACTAGTTAAATTGGTAAAAATGAAATTAAGATTTTTAGGTAGGAAAACCTTAATTTGGCCACTAATCTATGAATTTTCTTAAAAAATAATTTTAGAAAATTAACTAAAAAAAACTAAGTTCGAAAGCTAACCTATTAAAACTAAGTTATCATATAAAAAAAATTAATGGGGCTTTATTTTTATTTTTCTAAAAATACTAAGATATATACAGATATGCAAAACATAACTAAAATGAATTATTATTATTATTTTTATTACGAATTTTTTAAGAAAAGGGAATTTTTTTTAAAATCATTATGTATGAAAATTGATCTTTTTTAAATTCTAAATGCAAGATTTGCTAAGACACATATCTTAGATATGTATCTTTTCCGAAGTTACAGATCTCAGAGAAAAGATATTTGATTTTTCAAAAATATGTAATTTAACTAAATTAATTACAAAATTCAAATTATCAAAAAAATATAGTAAACAATATGATAATTAAAAAAAAATAGCACTAAAGGAAACAAATTAGTAAAAATAATTAATTTAACTAATAAGATAAAATAATTAATTAAAGAAAATAATTTTTATTACCTAAACAGGTCAAGTCACGTATGATTGGCATAGTTGAGTTAACCGTGTCGTGATCATCTAGACTATGTTCGAGTGTCCAGTGCATATATTGGTCAATGTATGTGCAGTAATGCTGATCGCACATGATAGCAGTGATTAGTGTGTAATCGCAAAGTGGCTCATGTGTGCGGTTGTGTACCTGTGTAATTAGGTAAGGCTGTACGTGCATGTGATCGAATTCAATGTATGATAATGTGGATCGTGTTTAGTATGTGGCAGTACTCGATATGTATATGTGTGATCAGGTGACGGTGTACGTATATGATTGAGTGTGTGGGTGCAAGCATGTATCGTGTGATCGGTAGAGGGGTTTGTTAATGTGTAACGGTAAGTGTAGTAGCAATGTGTTGGAGTGAAGTGAGTGTCAGTTGTGTGTGTATGACTGTAAGTGAAGAGTGCTATAATGTATGGCATACGGACGTGTGTCGTAAACTGAGTGAGGTAATTTGTGAATGTGTATAGTTTGTCGTGTCGTAGAGAGCACGTAAATGTTATTGTATGTACGGTGAAGGAGTGTTGAGTGAGTGTTATCGTATGTACAATTAGTATGTAAGTGCAGCCAAGTAAGGTGGGCATGTGGGAGACATATGGTCGTATGTGTATATTTGTGTTTGTGAATGTAGATTCTAAAAAAAAGTCCAAACTCTTTTGTCGAACTCCTATTTATAAGCCATACAATCAATTTTTTTTTTTATATTTTTAAATCTAGATTTAATCTCAACAAACCCTAGATACAAAAGATACGATAATGAATACCAGATATAGAAGATACGATTTAGATTCTTTGAAGATTCAATCTAATTTCTAGAAACCTTATATTGATCTAAGCTTTCTATTTTTCAGGCCTAACTCAATCTAACTTGATTTAACCCAATAACTCATTTAATAAATCCTAAGTCTATTTTAGCCTAATATAAATTAGATAAAAATTCACTTTATATCGAACTGGACTAAAAATTATTTCAATAGAGCCCAATCCTTTAATGACTTAAAATTCATTAAATTGAACACACACCATATCCGATTCAACCCTAAACGACTTTACTTAACTCGACTCGACTTAATACAACTTGACATTTTATTTTTATTATTTTTGTTTTTTTTTTAATTTTTTCTTTTTTTCCTATATATTTTATTATTTATTTTCTTTCTCTTTTTTTTTTAACCTAACCTAATAAAAATGTTAAAATAAAATAGCAAAAATAAGGTGTCTACAACTACCCTTCTTCATAGTAAAGTTTGTAAAAACTTTAATACAAAGAAAAAAAATATACTTATTTTTGCCCGATCCTTGCTTGAATTAGCATGGTTAGAACTTTGATTGTTAAATAAATTGGGTCTCGACTTAAAAGGTCAAGTATCCTTAAAAGGATAGATCTCTTTAAGGATTTGTTGCTCAAAACAATAGATCTTTTGAAGACAAGACAATATGGCATTCTATTAAAGACAAAATGAGACAGCGCTCTCATGACTAAACAATCTTTTAAATGACTGGACAATGTTCCTTTGAGTAAGCGATCCTAAAAAGGATTAGATAGGACAACACTCCTATAAGCAAACGATCCAAAAAGGAATAGGATAGCACTCATTTGAGTAAGCGATCATAACAAAGAACTAGATAAGATAATACTCCTATGAGCAAGCAATCCTAGAAAGGAATACGATAGCACTCTTATGAACAAACGATCTTGGAAATGAACAGGACAACAGTCTTATTAGCAAGCGATCCTAAAAAGGATTGGATAGTGCTCCTATAAGCAGATGATCCAAGATTACTATATGAAATGGATAGCGCACTAAAAAGCAAGCGATCCATGAATTTCAAGGACTTTAATGAGTTTTGATAAAATAATAAAAAACTTAAGTTTGAGGGATTTTGATGATTCTTTGAAAATTTTAACTTTTTCTTTTTAAGAAATCTCTTTTGATAATTTTTTGAAAAAGGTTCCATTTCTCTTTTGAAAAGGTTTTCTTTTTTCTCTTACAAAAAAATTCAAAAAAAATACTCTTTGGTGGAAAATTATGTTACTAATAAGTAAAAAAGTCTCGAAGACTCTAAAGATCACAAATAAGGGGTTGACTTGTCCCTTGCCCATTTATTACTCGTTCTTTTAGTCTTGTTTCTTGGAACATAATTCCTAATTTTAAACTTTTTAGAAGCATTAATTTCAAGCTTGGAATAAATGACCATTCATATTTTTGAGAAATCACTCAACTTGTCTTTAATTTTCCACTAAGGGAATAAGTATCATTACTTGAAATATTTAGTCCAAGTGGACTTCCTTGCACTCTCACAAATCTGTTTTGATTCTCACTTTAATTCCAAAATTGTAGCCTATCTTGTAAGTGGTACATTCTGATAAATCAATTAGGTCTTTTCTAGGTTTGCATTGTAAAGCTTTTGGTCAATGGTTTAAGCAAATGGATATCAATGTACTTTAGTCACTTTTGAAGAAATTATATGCAATCTATCCCGGGTTTACAAGCCAAGAGCCTAAGAGAAACTAAACTTGGGCTTACCCCAATTTCATAAGCAATTATTGTTTAAGATAATTCCATTTCTTTAGTTAAAAGAGTTTCATTAAGGGTGTCATAGTGGGTGGGATCATAAAGGAAAGGTTTTGCTTTGGGCTTAGAAATTGAAAGTGTTTAGCTTTTGGACACCAACACAAGTTTGGACTTCAGACTTATTGGCAATTTGACTTAGTTTTAAAGGTGATCAATTTTCAATTTTATTTTATGTTTGCACTTTTTCTTTTATTTCTCTCACTCTTTCTTTTTTTTTTAGTCAAAGTGGTCACCTTCCCTTATTAAGTTTTTGCTTAATGGGATTTGAAGCCCTAAAACTATGGTTCAAAGAATATAGGCTGGGGAGAAGTATATATGGCCTTGGAGTGTTTGGGAAATAATCTATGGGCTTGATGTGTTTGAATAAGTATATAAGCTTGAATGAGGTACATATGATTTGAAACTCTTCTTCATCTTAAAGAAATTAAATTATCTATGATAGTATTTGCTCATGGATTGGTACAACTAAGGAAAGCGCAAGTTAATCTAATCCTTTTCTTTAGATTAATGACCCTATCTTCCTGACTACCCTAGTTTATGATGGTTCTTAGCAGGGCTAATTTTAAGAAAAATCCCTAAAATACTCAAATGGGTTTGTAAGGAATAACTATGTTTAGGGAAGATGAAATGAATGCTAATATCATTTTGACACATGTACCAAGTTCAAGACAGACCTTCTTTAAGGAATGAGCTTAAGTACTTACATTACGACACTCCTCTCTCATGTGTCCTTAGGGTTAGTGTTTAAGACATGGTTTGCTTATTTTCATCTTAAACCCTTTAAGTAATGTGTTATCATTCCCTTAGGTAAAAAATCTTAAGTTTTGAGTTCACATTTACTTTATCCATTTTCACTCGTTCCAAGTTTTATTTGAAGTATTTCATTAATGATAGGCCAATGACATGCCCTTATCGAGCTTAGCTAAGTGCACATCATAGAAAAACAGAATGCATAAGAAAAACACTTTGTTCAAATAAATCTTATCTCTAAAGTGAAAGATTATTCTAAATAGAAATAAATATAAGAACTTAAAAATCTTTTCTGCTTCTTGCCCCCATTTTTGTCACTTCTTCGAACTTAGCCTATTTAGTTGAATTGATCTTTTGGAAATATGGCTACTTACTTCAAATGGTAAGCCACTTAATCTAATGGTAGTAGTAAATCCTCAATACCTGATGTTGGAGGTTGTCTATTTGATGCCCCTAAGTTAAGGATACTACTGTCCATAGACCCATTAGTATCTAGAAAATTTGGTTGGATGACCTTAGCATCAATTAAATCTTTCACCTTATGCTTTAGTTTCTAGCAGTCTTTTATGGTTTGCCTTACCTGGCCCATACGATATTCATATCATTTGTTGGTGTCATGATTCCTTGGCTTATATTTCTTTGTTAGGGTTTCACATGCCAATAGTCCTACATCTCTCAATTGCTTGAATACTTGGGCCATTAGAATCTTGAATTGTGTAAGTTGCCTCCTTTTGTTGGGGACAGGCTTATCTTAATTTTAGGCTCTCTTTCCTTGAACCATCCTCATGCTTTGGTTGTGATATCCTATCCGTATTAGGATGTAGGTTTTCAAGCTGCTTGAGCACATAACCTATTTCTATTTCTATACTTATGAGCTTCTCTTCTAATATCACCAACTTCTCTTCTAAGGCTGCAACCCTATTTTTCATATCATGGTAGTAACATACCCCTCGGACTTGACCATTCAAATCCATTTTTGGCAACTTTTCTAAACTTTATATCATGTTAATAATAGGCTCTATGTAGAATTTGGGCCTTAGATCCTTAATGAAGTCTAAGTGGACCAATTTTTCATCGATCAAATCTTTAACTTTATTCTTCAATTCCCAACAATGGTCAGTAGCATGCCCCTACTGACTTATGCGGTACTTGCATTACGTATTAGGATTGTATTTTCGAGGTCCATACCTTGGTATTGAAGTCTTAAGATGCAATAAACCCTCTTCTTTTAGGTGGCAATAGACTTGAGACATAGGAATTAGGATATAAGTGAACCTCCTTCTTAGTGATTTTCGGCTTAACTTATCTTCCATAAACTTTAGACTAATGTTTAAGGCACTAAGCTCGCATATCGTTAGATAAGATATTGTAGTGTTTACAGTGGCCTTTGAATCTAACGAGACTAATCCCTTTCCTATCAATCTCCCCATTTTAATAGCATCTTTAATACAACCATTAAGTGCAACTATGTCTGCAAATGTAGAAGCGGTATGGTCTAAGAGGTGATTATAATAAGGTTCACTTAATGTGTGGATGAATATGTTGATCAATTCATTTTCTAGCAATTGTACTATAGCTTAAGTGGCTGTAGATTTCCATCTATAGGCATATTTCTTAAAGGACTTGATCGGCTTTATTTTCATAAATCCATTAGGGAAGGAGCCACTTCTTCATTGAACTTGTATTGTTGATAAAAGGCTTGAGTTAGCGTATCCTAATTATTAAGCTTAAGTCTTGTTGGGTATACCAAATCAATGTCGGCCTAGTTAGGTTATCTTGGAAAGTTTAAATCATCAACTGCTCATGTTTAGAGAATCGGTCATCTTGCAGACATAAAGTCTAAGGTGAAGCTTAGGGCAACTAGTTCCATCATACTTTTCGAAATTTAGAATCTTAAACTTATTACGTAACTCGTGGTCTTCAAAAGTGCAAATATTGCTCATGCCTAGATTACTCTGCACATCATGATCCTTGAGAACTCCCATTTTCTCTTCAATTTTCTAGAAGATTTCTTCTTCTATCTTCATCAATTTCTGCTTCAATTTCATCGCTTGGCCTTTGCTACTATTGTTGAGCTCATGAATAGGCAACTTTTAGACTTGTTTGCTTAAACAGTATGTTAGTAAGCCCTTGGGCTTAGGTATGGGTTATGGTCTTGACTTGTTTTATATGCTTGCACAAAATCCCTTCGATTGTAGCTATTCTCTGTTCAAGGGCTTCAGACATCTTTGTTTTAACAACTACTGATTGGGCTTCAAGTTAGGCTAGATTACTTAAAAAGCAATCTTTTAAAACTTGTAAAAGTCCCTTCTTGTTAGCATAATTACATTCTGTATTTTTTTAAAAAAAATTAAGTTTTTAATTTTGAAAACTGTTCCTTTTTTTTTGGAAACATTTATTAAAAAATCAATACTTAATTTATGTTATAGAAGCCTACTATTGACTTTGACAAATCTAAACTTATTATATAGACAAGAGCTTAAAAGGAAAAAGGGAGCATTGAGATTGACAACTAAGGACATAGGATGACGATTATATTACAAAGATGATATAGAGAAGCTAAAATTATCTTACAATGAGAAACTTATTAAACATATGTCACAAGGGTAACAACTTACGGAGAAAGCTCTATTATTTCCGTGGCAACTTAATAAATAAACATGAAGAATGAGAACTTAAAAATTTACAAGATTGATGACGTTAAGATGAAAAATAATTTACAATGGAAATTTAATAGTTAAATCTTTTTTATTTTTTGATATATTTTGTTAGTTCCTAATAGTATGGTATACGTGGAGCATTGCAATAAAAAATAACCAAGTAAAGAAAAATTATCATAAAACTGGCTTTTGATCATAAAATATCATTTTGAAATTTCTTTTAAAAAAAATTGTTCAAAAACATTGAAAAAATGACAGTTTCATAATAATCTTTACCATAGCTAACTTCCATAATTACATGCAAAAAAAAAAAAAATTTACAAGTTAATACTGAAGGTTTCTTTTTTTTTTTTTTAATGTTAGTACATTATAGTACAGGGGGAATACTAATGATTTTGAGTCTTTTATGTTAAATGTTATGTTACATAACCCACTATTCATAAAATAAAACAAAATCTACAAGACTCACGTATATTATACAAGATAACATTAAAATAAATGTGATGCAACACGCTACACATATTTGCAATGCAATAGGATTGGTAATTAATAAATTATAGGAATATAATTATTATAAATTTGCAGTTAAAGAGTATGCTTATAAATAAGTGAATCTAAAATAGATTTAAAAAAATAAAGCTCATGATACTTATATATATAAGGGTTATTGATTTTTTTAATTTCCTCTTTTCTTTGAAAAAGAAAGCTGAACCGACCATGAATTAATCAAACTTTTCCTATAATTTAGAAATGACTACCTATTTTTCAAAAAGAATGATATATGAAGGTAGGGTCTATAAGTCCCAGGCTCTATAACTTTAAGGACTTACGGACAAAAACCTAATGAGCTTTGCCTATCACCGTTAAGCAAAGGTAAAGACCCCAGCGACCTAAGAGTTACACAATGGTGGCCCGTGCTAAGTTTCTAAAGTGGCCTAAGTCTGGTCACATCTAAGTATACAAATGGTTATTAATAAATAAAAACCTCCTCCATACTTCCCCCCCCCCCCCCCCAAATCTCTAGTACAGACCCATTAGGTCGGGTTTTTTCTTAAGACTTGCATTACTAAAAATTAGTTAGTATAACTATATTACAATATATATATATAAATGAAAAAAAAAACGAAGCCCATTAATTAAATTTATTTTTTTAACTTTTACATGGCTAGCCCATTAAGTATCCCCGGTAGAGTTGCCAATTTGTTAAGCCCTATTTCCGTTTTCTTAATTTAACTTATATTAAGCCCAGTCCGTTTAATATAAATTATTAAATATTAAATTAATGAAATATTTTTATTTTAAAAAAAAATTTAAAATTAGAGTTACCAACTAGTTAAACTGGTAAAAATGAAATTAGGGTTTTCGGATGGAAAAACCCTAATTTGGCCACTAATTCACAGATTTTCTTTAAAAATAATTTTAGAAAATTAATTAGAAAAAAAATAAGTTCAAGGACTAATCTATTAGGACTAAGTCACTATGTAAAAAATAAAAAAATTAATAGCCTTTATTTTTATTTTCTAAAAATACTAAGATATATATAGATATTAAAAATATAACTAAAATGAATTTTTAAGAAAAAGAAAATTTTTTTATTTTTTATACAATTGCCCTGAAGGTATTTATGTACTTACTAGTTAGGATATCAACATAGTTCTTTTTTAAAAAAGGTTTAGTAGGTGTATTCTTTTTTTAGATTTAAAAATCGTGTTAAATTTATGTTTACTTAACAATTTATTATTATTATTTTTTAAAAAATATAATTTCATGAATCCATTTTTAAAAAAACTTAGCTAACTAAATCTTTTTTAAAACTCTAGTTAATATTTTTTTTTATTTTTTTAGAAAAATTATTATGTGTTAAAATCAATCTTTTGTAAATCATAAATGCAAAATTTATTAAGATACAAAGATATGTATCTAAGAGAAAAGATATGCGATTTTTTTTTTAAAAAATGCAATTTTCAACTAAAAAATGTAATTTAACTAAATTAATAAAAAAAATTCAAATTATCTAAAAAATATGGCAAACAATATTAAAATTTTTAAAAACCTACTTTAAAGGAAACAAATTAGTAAAAATAATTAAATTAACTAATAAAATAAAATAACTAATTAAAGAAAATAATTTTTATTACTTAAACGGGTTAAGTCGTGCTTGATTGGTGTGTTTGGGTTGACTATGTCATGATCATCTAGACTACGTTTGTGTGCTCGGTACGTGTATTGGTTGGCGTATGCGCGATAGCAGTGAATTGTGTGTGATCGTAAAGTGGCTTGTATGTGCAGTTGCATGCTTGTGTAATCAGGTGAGGCTGTGCGTATATGTGATCGAATTTAATGTGTGATAGTATGGATTGTGTTTAGTGTGTAGCAATGCTCGGTATGTGATGTGTGATCAAGTGATGATGCGCATGTGTGATCGAGTATATATGTGTAGGCGTGTGTTGTGTGATCAGTGGAGGGGTATGTCAATGTGTGATGGTAAGTGTAGGAACAATGTGTCGGGGTAAAGTGAGTGTCAGTTGTATGTATGTGATCGTAGGTGAAGAGTGCTGCAGTATGTGGCATGTGGGCAAGTGTCGTAGATTGAGTGAGGCAATTTATGAGTGTGTGTAGTGTGTTGTGTCATGGAGAGTCAGTGAATTCTATCGTGTGTGCTGTGAAGGAGTGTTGAGTAAGTGTTGTTGTGTGTACGGTAAGCATGTGAATGCAGCCGAGTGAAGTGGGCGTGTGAGAGAGAGATGATTGTGTGTATATATTTGTGTTTGTGAATGTGGATTCTAAAAAAAAGTCTAAACTCTATCGTCAAACTCTTATTTATAAGCCACATAATCGAATTTTTTGGATATTTTTAGATATAAATTTAATCTCAATAAACTTTATATACGAAAGATACGATAACAAATCTTAGATACAGAAGATAAGATCTAGATTCTTTAAAGATTTAACCTAGTTTTTAGAAACTCTATATCAATTTGGGCTTTTTATTTTTCAGGCCTGACTCAGTCTAACTTGATTTAACTCCATAACCCATTTAATAAATCCTAAGTCTATGTTAGCTCAATATAAATTAGATAAAAATCCACTTTATATTGGATTGGACTAAAAAATATTTGAATAAAGCCTGATCCTTTGATAACTTAAAATTCATTAAATTGAACGCATACCATTATCCGATTTGACCCTAAATCACTTAACTAAACTTGATACGACTTGATACTTTATTTTTATTATTTTCATTTTTTATTTTTAGTTTTTATTTGTTCTATATATTTTTTTAATTATTTATTTTCTTTCTCTATTTTTTCCTTTTTTTTTTCAAATGTAGCCCAATAAAAATACTAAAATAAAATAGCAAAAATGAGGTGTCTACAAGAGTTACAAAAAATAAAAAATCATAAAAATAGAAAATAAAAAAATTTGATAATGTTTAGAATTTCTGAATCACTTAGTTGGAATCATTTCTTTTTTACAATCACGATTTAGTTTTTTTTTTAGGTAAGTCAGTTTTAGTATAGTGTATTTGTTAAAAATTTTATTAAAAAAAGGGGGGAAGGCTTAAAGGGTTAGACTAGGTGCAACCTGGTTTGTATGATTGGAGACAGGGTCGAAGGCTCTTTGTGTGGATCAGAGTCCATAGTAATGCTTTTTATTTTTTCCCAGCCGTATATAATGCACACGCCTGCCTTGGCATGTCCCATGTGCTTGTCAAGTGCCTAGCCCTTATGTCTCTTACTCCTTTTTATGCGATTCCTAAAGAATGAAAATAACTTCGTTATGCATTTGAAGGCCATTTTTATGTGGTTTCCACGCGATTAATTAGTGGACTTGTGTGCTATGTACGACCTAGTTTCGACTTCATCCAAAATCTTGTTCAAATCCAAATGATTACATAGCTAAAATTGAGATTTAAAGTGGAAAAATATCATTTTTTAGGTCAAAGCTCATTAATACAAATTACGGATTCAATTTGATTCCTAAACTTTTGAGCTTAATCTTTATGCCTACAGTATAAATAAGATGTTCTAAGACTAGTTTACCCATCGAATTCATTCTCCAACCACTCAAAAACGTATCCTTATGCTCCTTCTCTCTCTAAGTTGTGGTTCTCTCTCTCAACAAAATTGGCCAAGTTTGACTCTTATCAAGTGAAACTAACTATATAGGAAGCCTCCTTACTCTAGTAGCTATTGAACCTGACCACTTTTAACAATGGCCACACCTATTAGTGACTTAACGATACAACCACCACAAAACCTTCACTCAACTACAACCTCCACTTCTTAAAACACAACATCCAGCTACCTTCACACAAAACCACCACTATAGCTAAGTTTATGGTAGTTGAAAATTAAGAACCTAACACCCGTTCAATACCCAGTAACTACCACCATGGTTGCAAAACAACCACCACAATCACATAAACTACCTTTTACCAATGAAAACTACATGAAAGTGATTTTACTTACTTGAAAATCACATCGAAACGACCTCCGATGCCCTTTCATAGCTGTTAGCTACTTTCTTCTTCTTTAACCCAAGTAGAGTTTGTCCTACAACTCGACCTAACTAGAATAAGCTGACCCAATCCGTGCACCCTGATCCTACTCCAGCTCATCCAGCCCTAATTATTTTATTAGTATCTTGTTTTGTTGTTGTTTTTTCTTTATTTTATTTTATTTATTCTTTTGAGCAAAATGTAATTCATAAATAAAAAAAAATACGAAAGAAAAAAAAAGAAGAACAAAAGAAAGAAAAAAGAACGAAAGGGTGGAAAAAGAAAGCTTAGTGTTGTTTATTTTTATGCTTTGGTCAAAATAAAAAATAAAAATGAATACAAAATAAAAAATAGAAGTTTTATCACTTAGGAAAAAAATTCTTTCTCTAAATAAATAAAAATAAATGAATCCTCTTCAAAATTATGACACTTTAGAATTTTCTAAAAATAAATACAAATTTAGGACCCTTTTAGGCGTTTTTCTTAAAATAAAAATAAATGGTTAAAATATAAAGCTGGATGTTTTTTCAAAATTAAAAGTCACCAACAAATTAAAGATTTTTTTTTTAATAAACTATAAAAGTCTAATCCTAAATAGCTAGTACATAGGTATACGTAAGAAACTATGGGGTGACTTGAAATATGGAAAAAATTTATTTTTCCACCTTTTATAAATAATTATTCAATTTATCCTTTTTGTAGATTCAATTGAATTTACTTAATTTCATGTGAATAAATATTATTTTTATAAAGGTATTATTG
Source organism: Lumnitzera racemosa (assembly GCA_024138005.1). Classification (NCBI taxonomy): domain Eukaryota; kingdom Viridiplantae; phylum Streptophyta; class Magnoliopsida; order Myrtales; family Combretaceae; genus Lumnitzera; species Lumnitzera racemosa. The sequence continues at coordinate 40,934,072 of JAMXBC010000007.1, forward strand.
AAAGATAAATTTAAATTGGGAAAGTTGAAAGTGCTACCTAACCTGCTAAGTGTTTAATGAGATAGCCCTTAGATCTAAATATTTAGTTTCAAAAACCGATTTAAAAGTTGGTTTTATCGAAAGATTATTAGCTAAGTTATAATCAATTAATCCAATTGGTTATAACTTATGTAAACCCTAGGAAATCAGTAGTTGAACCTTAATTTAAGTCTGAGTGTCCTAAACTATACAATAAATCGATAAGGCTAGAACAATAAAAGATTATGGAATATTAATAAATTAAATATAACATCGATAATAAAACTTTAGGAATTGATCAAAACCCTAAATCGCGTACTAAAACCCTAAAACTGACTTACACACCATTAATTAAAATTGATCCCAAATTTATTTGAAACCCGAAAATTATAAATATAAACCTATAAAATAGTTAAATATTACTCAATAGTAATATAATTATAGTCGATTGTAATTTTTGACTAAATCGCTTACTTGCGTTCCTACTTGCGTGAAATTTTAACGAAATCGCTACAATAACATAACTTATAAAAATTATAATTGTAACAGGTACCAATTAAATTGATAAATTTTCATAAAAATTTCAAAATTAATTTATGATGAGTATTGTTATAATTTTTATGTTTAGAAAAATTACATATATTTATTATTAAATTTTTTTTCCTTCTCTTTCTTTTTCTCTTTTTCTCTTTTGCTCCTTTTCTTCTTTTCCTTGCTTGCTACGTCCTGCAAAATGGAAAACAAAAATCAGCATACAGTAGCCCATGTGATTAAATTAAATTGCCATGTGTTGAGTGTAAAATAAAAGAAGAAAAAAAATTGAAGATAATTATCTTGTCCCATCCTCATAAATGCAAAGATTAGGATAATATTTATTTTTGTTTATTTTTCCTTTCTTAAACTTGCTAATCACTGAATATAAAAGCAATAAACAAAGTCTATAAATTTTTTTTAAAAAACAAACCAAAACCTTGAAACAAAACCGTGAAAAAAAAAGAAGGAAAAAGAAGAAGAAAAGAAGAAGATGAATTAAAAGAAATAGATAAGAAATATTTTTGTAATTATAGATGTATGTTATATACTATATACATGTATAAATATAGTATTTGTATGGTATTTTTATACATATAACATTGCTTGTACATGCATATATGCATAAATACTTAAATTGAAATATATATGTATGTATAAAGATATGTATGTATACATATATGTACATAGGTATAATATATGGTAAGAGTATGTAGTATATATATATTTATTACATATAATAAATATTAAGTATTTTTATACAATAACTATAGATATATATACATATATATGAACAAGTGAAATACATATTGAGGTATATATTTAGATAGATTTATTTTCATATATATATATATATATATTTTATGAATATGTAGTCATATAGTATGTATAAGTATTTATATATATATTTATGTATTTGGTAGTTATATATATATGTACACATGTATAATTATTTTCGTAGATATATATATGTAATCGTATAGTATATATGTAGTAGTATATTTCCATAAGTAGTAATATATGTATATAGGACATATATATATAATATAGAGTATATATTGTGGTATACCATATATACCATATAATATATGTATAATATATAGTATACATATTTTATAACAAATACTATATAAATATATATATATACAGAATATATAAAACATGAATAGGTATTTGTATGTTATTTATATATATGTATGTATTTATATTTATATACACATGTAAAACTTATATGTATGAATATAAATACATGAGTATACAAATATGTACATAAGAGTATGTTTATTTTCAATAAATATATATACCTACATTTGGTGTATAACATTTAGTATATATATCTAGTATACCGAAAATACATATGTAATATAATAATATCTATAAACTAAAATAAAATTATAATTATGTAAGGAGTAGGTATATATATATATATACTATCGTAAATTAAGGATTTTTCAATAAGGTAAAATTATAAAATTTATAAAATATATTATAAGTATATATATATGTATAAATTGTGAAATATAGATATATAATAAGAAATAATAAAAAATAATAATGGCAATAATGATAATAATAATCATAATAAAGCTAAAATCTCAAAAATAGGAAAAGTATGCTCAAAATAATAAAAATCTCAAATATATGGTTTAGATAATTATTACATCGTAAATATATTAAGAAAAAAGCGGAAATTAATATTTTACAATTTTTACACTTAAAAAGTAAATTTTGTGATATTTTTATATCACAATTTAACTTACGAGTCAAAACGTCCAAAATGGATCTCGTTATGAAAAAATACGCTCGAAAACGATCAAAATGGACTATAAGTTCATAACGATCCGAGCTAAAACGAAAAAGTGATGCAATTCGATAGAAAGCGATGCAATTCGATAAAAAGCTCGAATCGACAATTTCACATAACTAAGTGAAGTAAACCTTACAAATGATAATACTAATTAGCTTTAAATTCCCAAAATTACAAAATTGCTATTATTCTCAGATGATTTTGATATAAACTCTGAGTTGCCACTAGACTACTACGACCTCTGACTTAACCATGACTAAATGAGTTTTTCCTAATGATTCCATACTTGTTTGAGTTTATAGTTAGTGAATATAAGTTATGATTAATAAATTAATGTGTATGAGGTTGGTTATACTTGTGCATGATAATTGTTGTTGATGGTGAATTTATTTTAAACTTCAATGTAATGATTGTTGCATAATAGATTCACTAAGAATTGATTGTTTATGACTTAGAATGATCACTGAATAAATAAGACTTAATTTTATTCGATCGGAAAAATTTAACTTGGAGTACGTATAATTATGCACTGCATAACTAATTCCGGCAGTCACATTATACGGAGGTAGCGAGAGGCCATACATGGGTTGATTATTAATTGTGATAGATTTCGTACGGTGCACATGTGCGATATGACCTTACCTTGGCCTGCAGGATGACTAGGCGTGGGAAGCGCCAACTGCCTGGCTAAGAGTCGAGTTCAGAGGCCTTCGTTTAGGGGTGAGTAAGGGCTATGTGAACCTACTCACAATCATTGTAGAACTCATTTTGATAAAGCTGGTAATGGATGTACCATTACATTTTAAATACTAAACGTAAAGTTTTGTTATGAAATAAGTTCTAATATGATACCCAGATCTTACTGTACCGATGAATCTCCAACCCTGACTTCGGAGGGTGTTAAATCTAAGTTATATGCAGTATCGATCACCTACATGTATTTGTTTGGCATACTGTTTGTCATACATTCATTTGGTTGTACCTGACTATTGTATGACTTGATTGCTGTATGGTTGAGTGAAATTATCTCACTAAGCTAGTTAGCTTATACCCTTGTAGTCTTCTTTCGCAGGCCGATCTTTTTGTAGAGTCGGGCCATCGTTGCTCAAGGTTAGTTTTCTACACAGGGTCAGTGTCGAAGCTGGATGTGATCAGAGAGTAATTCTGATTTTTTATAGATCTAAATATGTAATAGTTATACTGGTTTAACTTAAGACACGTTTCAAACTATGTATTTGTATACTTTTACATAAATAGACCATGTGTTATGTTTTTATAATTTTATTATTTATCATGAAATGATATTGCTTAAGCTTACTCACTCTTGGTAGTTAGTAGTAGTCGTAGCCTTGTGTATCGTATAAAAGAGTTGTCAATTGTAAGGGAATTCAATTTGTAATCCTTTGTACGATATACGTCGATTGCCATGACTAGCCCCCTCGGATCGTAACAACTTAGCTCTTTCTCTTGACTCAAGTTGAGTGGTGACTTCGAATAATTTTCAAAAGAAAAACCAAAATTTTCTTCATTCTTAGTTGATGATTAATATTAAATGGGTTAGAGTTTAACATTGATCAAGTTAAGAAAAATAAATAAAAAATCGAGAAAAAATCAGGCTCAACAACTTCATCAGATAAAAAATACAAGAAGTGTGACATTTAAATCCAATTCAAAATAAAAAAAAAGATTTAGTCTCCACAATTTATGAGATTATAACAATCAATTGCTAAATCAAGATTAGTCCAAGATTTAGTCTCCAAGATTGATCAAGAGTTATCTAACATTACATAGAGAGATGTTACACCAGAAGATATAAAAAAGGATAAGTTCAAATTTTTTATTATAGAGATCAATAGATCATAGTTGTATTCATTTACTGAAAACTTGTCATTCAAGAGAATTCAGAACCATACTCAAAATTTAATTCAGAGACAATACTGTCTACTCTACTTTTATATTATGATCTTACAATATACTTTCATTGAAAGGATCTTTATATTTATCCTCATTGTATCTATTAATGCAATTGTTTGTGTGATAATAGTAGCCTAGTAAGATAAAATAGAAAGACTTGTAATTATTTCTCTCTTATTGAAGTTAGTAGAAAGTGGATAATGGAACAATACCGGTAGGGATTACTAAGTCCTTAGTATTGGAGCTGGAAGAATACAGTAGGCAGAAAGTTGAAACATTATAAATCTCTTACCCAATCTTCTCAACGCTACTCTCTTTACTTTGTTTTATTATTATTAATTACGTATTATTCCACACCTAATCTTTCTTAAGTAATCAAAGGGGATATTTTTAATCTTATTTGTTGAAAAAGTTCAAAATTTTATTGTAACCAATTCACCTCTTACCCCCCAAGTTACTTTTGGGACCTATAGAGACTATAAGAGGTTAGATTCCTTGGACCAGAGAGAGAAAGAGGTAGGAGAATTTGAGAATGGAAAGAAAATGATAGAAATAAGGGAAATGAGTAGGTTTATAGTGGTTTAGTGTAAGTGAGGTAGGGTTTTAGGATAATAGGGTAGGGTTTTAGATGATAAGGGTTTAAGAACTCCTTGAAATTACTTTTACTACCCTTGATTTTGAAATGTTATTCCTTTATATTTTCCTTGAGCATTTCATTCCCACCTCTTCCCCCCTACTTTACCCCACAGCACAGACCTCCGTCCCTTCCCTTCCTCTTTTATTTTCAAAAGACTTTTGTTCTTGAAAGTCACCTAGTTCTTAGAATGACTCTTATTACGTTCTTCCCTTTTTCTTCCTTTAACTCCTATATCACTTTTCTTTTAGTTTTTTTTTTTTGTTCATTGAACATTCATAAAAGGAATTATCTACTATCTCAACACTTAATCTACGAGGTTTCTCTCATTTAGCTTTAATTAACACCACTTCTCTACTACTTCTTTTCCCCCATTTTAAGCTACCATCATTACATTGACTTCATAATTCTTTAATCCAAATACACCCACTCTTACCTTCAAATCATTAAGGTATTATCCTCTCATTTATTAGGCCATTTCACTTTGCATTTATTCATAATCCAATCTTAGCACTTTTATTGAAGTTTAAATGTGACAATTTGATAGTTAAAATTTACTGAACTTTGACTATGTTTATAAATAACTACCGGTTAACACATGATTTTCGCTTGGACCAAGGCTCATCATGTGAATGAGCCATAAGCTCGTCAGTAGCCCGGTGACCTCTTCCTGAAGTTGTGTGTTAGATCAAGAAACATGCAAGCAGTTGGTAAGCCTGTCCTCTACAACTTAACCCACTTGACGAGCCAAATGGCACTCATCCTAATAAGTCATTCCTGATTGTCGAATTGGCATGCATCGATTGTCTATCATTGACTTGAAGCCCAACTCATCCCTGATCAGACATCAACCGATCCCTTCCTTAGCAACCCAGCCCTGCTTTTGTCTTTAGAACCTGTTCGCTACTACAGCTCATTAATGAGTGGGTATGGCTAGCATACCCAGCAGCCCCTGCACTTATCAAGTCATTGAGCTGTAGATTTGGTGATTTAGCCAACCGTAACATGCCACCTACAGTGAAGTTCAATCTTTACCACAAAGCGCATTGTTTACTAGTAGCCAATACAAGTGAATCCCTAATTGTCATATGTTATGGTAACCCACATAAAAGGCACTAGGTGCTAGGAAGTAAAGGAATATACCTCTCATTCTAAGAACCTTTCTTTCTAGAATGGAAGTTCGACACATAAAAGGCACTAGGTGCTAGGTACTAGGTGAGCATGGTCCACTTGGTCCTTGGTGCTCATCCCCCCTTTCCTTGGTCTTCCTCACAAACTTAAGCATCGAAGGGCCCCTGTGGCTTCATCCATACAGGGCTTTTTACAAGTATCAAGGAGTAGAAGCTGAAGCACAAGTCCACTCTAACCGAGCTTTATGTAAGTCAGCATATCTTAGTTAGTCCAACCATGATTAACATTTTTGGTGCTTACCATTTTAATCTACTACGATGACTATGGTTTAAAGCAAAAACAATAATTAGCAAGCTTCCTATGTGGAGGATACCTGTACAAGGCAAAGATGATCAAACATTTCCACCTCAAAACAAAAGTACTAAAGTCCAACAACTCAGGTCACTTGTCTAGTAGATACTAGAAGAAAATAGAAAATACCATGAATCTACTACCACTTTGCATAAAGATGTTACATTAATAAAAAATGCATATAAAAAACGTCCAAATGAGGAGGTAACCATCGATGAATCCTAACAGCTAAGCAAAAATGATGACCTACACAACATATGCCTTACAAGTTCGTGCGATCAAATTTAGTATGATCACCCACCGCATGAAAACCTACGTAAATGCTTCAACCGCAACTGCAGCAAAACATATGTGAAAGGAGAGTATACAACAATGAGTAAGTTGGTTGATAGCCTATCACTAAGGCTATCGCCAAAAGACTACGAAGACATGAACATGGATGAGCTCAATGAATACATCTACCGTACCTCCAGTGTGTGTGATCAAAATAAAGTTGAATTGTTCGTACAAACATCATGTTCTATGTTGTCAAATAGCCCATTCATCTAGTCAATCCTTAAGGAAATGCTCCCCATAAGCATAAGGCTACCACATCTCAACACTTACGATGGCACTACTGATCTAAACAACTACCTTGTCCACTTTCAAACAATAATAAACCTCCATAACTTCTCAGATGCCATCATGTGCAAAGCCTTCTCTAGCACACTAGTAAAAGCTGCCTTGTTTTAGTTTAACACCCTCTCCAAGGCATCTATTACTTCATTTAATGACTTAAGAAGCAGATTAAAACAACACATTCTTAGTTTTTAAGTCCCACAAAGAGACTCCTCCATCTTCTATAATGTCAATAATGCCCCAATGAAGCCCTGCGAGCATACCTCAAGTGCTTCAACTAAGCGAAGTTGTAAGTTTCCAAGCTAAACACAAGAACGGCTTTGAAGCACTTTTAACAGGCATATACCCTAGCAGAAGTCTCTTCAATGCAGTATCATTAGATAAGCCTGAATCCTTGAATGAATTCATGAAAGTTGCTAAGAAATACATAGCACAAGAAGATGCCATCAGAGCTCACTTTAAAGTGGAAAATAACATACGCATCTCAACAAAGGATCATTTGGGACCTCACAATCTCAAACCATAACCCCGCACATGAGAAAAGTGTGAGAAGTAAAGACACAAATTCCAAGACTATACCTCATACACACCCCTAACTCAACCACTCGGTGAAATCATGCATGGGGTCCAAGAGTAACTCTTAAGACCACCAAGTATTTGTACGACTCTATAGAGTACATGGATACAACAGCAAAGAGTGTCACTATCTCAAGAATGCAGTTGAAGGCTTTGTTTGCAAAAGCTGCATCGACTACTATGTTACATATGATAAAAACCAAATCTAAAGGCCAACCCAGCATTGCTAAGTAGATAACCATCAACAACACCATAATCAACAGGCCAATGCTCCTACGAATAAACATAACAGAAGGGGGTGATGTAGTCAGGTCAATACCATATTCGACTGACCTGGCCTCTTCTCAAGTGATACAAACCTAACAACCGAACATGAGGTGCACATTGTAAGAAATAAGAAGCTAAAGACTAATACGGACAAATAGGGAATCGACCTACCCCATAACGATGTACTCATCATGAACATTAAAATTGAGTACTTTGACGTTCCCAAGATGTTCGTTGATAGTGGGAGTTTGACAAACATACTCTTTTATAATACCTTCCAACAAATGAAAGAATACCTTGATGAGCCCCTTCAACCATACAAATAAGGCCTTATAGAGTTCGGAGGTAGTAAACTAGTGCTCATTAAGGGGATCATGACCTTGCCCATTCGTCTAGGCAATGACAAATATGTTGCCACCTAGTCGATAGACTTCATTGTTGTCAACATATGGTCACCATATAGTGCCATCTTCAATAGACCAAGCACAATGAAATTCGACATGCTTATCAACCAAAAATGCTGCAAGAAAAGTTCATGATCCCTACTAAAGTAGGTAGGGCCAGAAACGATCAGGCTTTGTTCAGGACGCTTTACCTCAAAACCCATTCTAAAACAAGATCATGAACATCGAGTCAATAAACTTCCCTACTTTGGCAATACAAGGAGAATCTATAGAAAAGACCCTAAAAGTCCAAATATTTAATGCCCTTAGAATGATAACCAAAATAGGGGCCAAGTTGCTAGAAACGATAGGCCATTCAAATCCGGTTGCATCCACCCTATAAGACATGTAAGGGATTATCAACATACCAGAGGCTACTCACCACCTTAATGTCAATCTTGCCATTTGACCTATCAAGTAAAAGAAACGATACGATGTCCTTGAATGTTAAGTTGCAAATGAGGAGGAAGTGTAGAAGTTGCTCCGAGCAAGCTTTGTTTAGCATCAGAAATACCCCACGTGGCTTGCTAACACAATGTTCATCAAGAGAGCAAATGGAAAGTGGTGCATGTGTGTTTACTACACTGACCTTAACAAGGCATGCCTAGAGGACTACTTCCCCTTACCACATATAGACTAGCTTGTTGATTCAATGTCTAGTCACCCACTTCTTAGTTTCATGGGCACTTATTTCGAATACAACCGGATTTGAATGGCCCCCAAGATGAAGTCCATACATTATTTGCTATTGACTTATGGGCTTATTGTTACAAAGTAATGCCCTTTGGCCTAAAAAACACTAGAGCCACGTATCAAAGGTTAGTCACTCACATCTTCAAGTCACAAACAAGCAGGAACATTGAAGTCTAAGTTAATGACATGATCGCTAAGAGGAAAACCAAAAGAGACTGCATCAATAACCTTTAAGAGATCTTCCAAACCCTCTGCTAATTCTAAATGAAACTTAACCCCCATAAGTGTGTCTTTAGAGTCGCTTTGAGTAAGTTTCTTGGTTTCATGGTCACAGAGCGAGGGATAGAAGCCAACCTTGACAAAATCAAAGCAATCCAGGACATGCAAGTGTTGACTACGGTTAAAAAGGTCTAGTGACTAACAGGAAAGATAGTTGCCCACCATTTCATATCTTAAAGTGTTGATAAGTGCGTAGAATTTTTCAATTTGCTTAAATACCCTACTAAGTTTAAGTGGACATTAGCATGCTAGGGATCCTTCCAAGAGTTGAAGAACTTCCTAGCAACCTAACCCATACTCCCTAAACTAATACCTAGAGAAGAATTATACTTATACCTTAGTGATAAAGCATTATCCTTAGTATTCATCCGAGCTGACGACTATGACCATCGACCAGTTTACTCTATCAATCGCATCCTCTAAAGGCTCGAGCTTAGATACACCAAAATAAAAAAGTAGCTCAGGCCCTATTTCCAGTCACATCTAATTGTCATACTAACGAATGTACCACTTAGAATTGCTTTGCAAAGGCCTAATACTTCAAGCCAAATGATGAAGTACTCCCTTGTGCTTAGTGCCCATGGAGTCTAATTCCACCCAATACAAGAAATTAAAGCACAAGTCCTAGTAGACTTCATAATAAAATACACTGGAGTAAACGTACCTCAAATTGAGCTTACCATACCTGTCTAGACACTCTACGTCAATGCTTCCATTAAGTGGCGGAGTGGGGTCAGTATCATATTACAAGGCTCGTACGGAACAAAAATCCTTTATTCCTTAAAGTTTGGTTTCCCAACGAGTAAGAACAAAGCTGAATATATACCAACTAAAAATTGCCAAAGACATTAAAGTAGAAAAGCTTAGCATACACTCAAACTCCATGTTGGCTGTACAGCAGGTCAAGGGAGAATATGAGACTAAAGGCAAAACAATGGCCAAGTACCTACATTTAGTATATGGCCTTTTTATGAAATTCGCTTCATGGGAAGTCAACAAGATCTCTTGAATAGAAAATACAGATGCAGATAGACTATCTAGGACAACTTCATTCACTATCCTTACATTGCATGATTGTGATAAGCTGCTCTTTATACAATATCTCCTTGAGCGAAGTACATAGGTATTATAACAACATGTTGTAGAAACGATGGAAGTAAACACCGAGCCCTCTTACATGGACCCCCTTACACAGTACCTAAGGAAGGGGGCATTACTTGAGGAACGAGTTGAGGCGAAGAAGCTCACCTATGCTACAACTAATTATACATTAATCAATGATGTGCTTTACAGATGAGGACATAACGCTCCGCTCCTTAAATGCCTCTGGATAGAAGAGGGTGTCAGAGTCTTCGAGGAGCGCCATTTAGGCACCTGTACCAACCACATGCAGTCCCAAGCATTATACCTTTGATCACTTAGATTGGGTTATTATTAGCTAACAATGAAGGAGGATGCCAAGACCATGGTATAGAGATGCCATTCCTGCTAAAAGCATGTGCTGATTACTTGCGCCCTTAGTTTGGAGTTACACTCCTTGATAAACTCATCACCATTGGCATAGTGGAGATTAGATGTCCTTGGCCCCTTCTCGAAAGTCTCGATGGGTTGATAATTCATCCTTATGGCAATAGATTACTTCACTAAGTGGGTAGAGGCATTAGTTGTTGCAACCATCACTGCTTGAACTATAAAAGGGTTTATGCTTGCTTACGTACTGTCCCACTTTGGAGCACAATATAGGTTGATCACCAGTAATGTAAGGCAATTTGACAGCGATCATTTCAGAGACTTCTACAATAAGCATAACATCAGGTTACATTACACCTTAGTAGCCCATAATTAGACCAACGGCCATGTTGAGACTATCAATAAGATAATCCTTAATATTTTGAAGAAAAGGGTGGAACACTCAGTAGGTGTATGGCCTGATGAGCTTCCAAACATACTTTGGGGATATCGTACGACGTACATGATTTTAATTAGAGAAAACCCATTCTGTCTAGCATTTAAAGCAGAAGCTATCCTCCTTATTGAGTTGGAATTACCCACGAGTAGGACACAATACTTTGACATGGGTACCATTCACATAGCCTTATAAGTAAGCTTTAATAGCATCGATGAGGTTCACGATGCTTCACAAGCAAGTACAACGGCTTATCAGTAGTGAGCTGCTCGATACTATAACCGCAATATCCGATACTGGGTTTTCTACCTCGAAGACTTAATGTATAGAAAGTTAAAAGCTATAGCTTAGAAGAAGGTTGGGGCAAGCTTACCCTTAATTAAGAAGACCTTATACAAGTAGTCAATGGTATGGGAAAAGGAACTTATAGGCTTGAGACACTAGAAGGATGACCCAGCCCTAAGGCATGGAATGCCCATAATTTAAGACCTTACTTCCCTTAAGTTACAATGGCAAGAATCAAAAGTACATGTATACATTGTTGAATATAATAAACTGATGTAGATTCTTATATGTATATCTCTTGCTTTCCTACATCTCGTACATCTACGCAATGTCAACCTACGTTACGATGCAGCCTCAGGTTGCTTTCTATTCCCGAACATACTTTCCCCCATTAGTCTTCACATTAATGTGGTGGAAACATGTTGATATAATCAAGTTGCTAACTTTAGGTCCATTTTCATTCCCAAGCTTACCCAAGTTAGTTCTTATATTAACGCTGCGAGTACCATTCTCGAGCATTGACCTACATTGAGCCCCTAATCTTATGTTGATTTTCATCCTCAAGCTTTGCCTAATTTAGTTCCTACGCTAATGCTGTGAGCACCTTTCTTGGGCATCGATCTATATCGAGCTCCTAACCTTAGGTCGATTTTCATCCCTAAGCTTTGCCTAAGTTAGTTCTTATATTAATGCCTCGGGCACCAATCTACAATGAGCCCCTAACATCGATTTGATTTTCATCCCTAAACATATGTTTATGTAAGACATTATTATAACAATTATTAAACACAACTTTGAGTTGAATTAAACGATGAGAATTAAAGACAAATACAATGAGCATATATCAAACGATGAACAGAAAAGGAGAACTTTATTTCATTAAAATAATGAAGTATAAGGTTCAACAAGTCGGCATATCGATATTGATTACATCTAGAAAGAAAACGAAGCGATGCAAAATAATGTAGCTACTTTTGACACTATGTATTGTACTTGACCTGAATGGGCGCTCTCGAATTTGACTTGGCTTCTCACTTAGAGCTCTTCTTCATGAAGAACTCATCTTAACTTAGGCTTGGCTCATGACCTTTGACTAGACAGTTGTGACTACATCCCTATGTTCCTATATAGTCGAGCTCCAAGCTCTAAGGGTCCTAATAACACCCAACCCCCAAGTGAAGGTCCCTACTCCACTTTCTAGAGCCTCTCTTCTACAGAAGCAATAGTGGGCATAGCTGATCCAGCTAATCCCCTAAATTGTCGAATTTCTAAGGCCCTATTGACGATAAAGGAAGGTCAATGCTTTATCCAAAGGATTTATAAACTAGAGGATTTGCGAAGTAAAGGAATTCTATGAGTATCTCAGTTCATAAGTTAAGGTGGAGAAAAGACTCCCTTTATCGCCATGATCATCACAGCCACCCCTGTTTGCTCGAGGTCATCTGGAACAATATGTGTAAAAACTACCTAGAACTTCGTGTAGACAAGTGGCCCCATGGTGAAGCCATTACGGATAAGTGGTGGGTTGTGCTTGAGTTGCCCTTTTTCACTCAGCTTTATTGGAATATAAAGTAGGGAAGACCCAAAAGCCATGTACACCTCTTAATCAAAACTCGTAATCCACCTATCGATGCCGAGCAACTGTCCATATGCCTCATAATCATAACCTGAATGAAGAGGTCAAAGGTGACCCCTTCCCCAATTCCAGCACTCCATCCCTTAACATGATTACCTTAGATATGCTCATGTTAGCTCTCACCTATACCCCATTAAGTTATTTGGATATTTTGTGTAGCAAAGTAAGGACCTATGTACCCTTTATATAGAAACCATGAGACAACCATGACTGTACACGTGTCGGCCATCATATGAACCCAATGCGTTCGGAACCTAAGCAATGCTTGAGGAATTAATGATGTACAGCATGTGCATTAAATATCTTCTAGAAAGCACTTTGATCGAGGCGCTTCACCTGCCAAGAATGCATGCCACTAGAAATGAACTTTACTGAGAAGATAGCCTACATTAGCAAAGATTCACCTTGTTGAAATTACCTTATTAAGGAGATCCATGACATCATCACAAGATTTACTTTAACAGGCTCATTACCTTATGACAGTGAGCCCTTACAATGACTTAAAGAATCATAATATGCTTAAAAGGTAGGGTATGTTGACTTATGAGAAAGCATAGTTGTAAGTGAAAAATACTTACACAAAAATCAAAGATAAGCATAAAGAGATAGCATACAGGTAAGTAAGCAGGCCCATGAAAAAATATCTACAGGTAGGCACATACTACCTACTCAAAGATAAAGAATTTAGGTAGTCTCATGAGGAAACAAGGTACAAAAGACATAGATAAAAAATGAGCAAAGTTTAAGTACGTGATAACAATAAAAACACAAGAACCAGTAACAAAGGAAAAGAGAAAGAATATCAAAGACAATTATGAAGGAATTTCATTGACCTAAGTCCAATACAATTACATGAAGGGAAGTCAACACTTTGACTACCCCCCTTGGTCGCTAGAAAAGGATTATAGAAAGTGAAATTAGGAATGGTTGCACATTGCCCATGTTAATTATAAGAAAGAAAGAAAAAGTTTGAAGATGTCCCTAAGCATCTTGGACTGTTGCTCCTGCTTGCCCTGCTCATCACCACCTCCTTCCTCGAAGCTTACATTTGAGTCATTATTGGAAGCTCCTGATGAGTCAAAAACGACTAGCCACCCAACCTACCTCCAATAGTAACCTCAGGTTCATCTAGCCAATCCAAGAAGGATAAGTCTACATCAAGCATGTTCTATCGAACTTGTTTTTGTGCCTCCTCGCCAGATTCAATAATTTGATACTGATCATTACATCTTCATCTCCTAAAGACTTCAACTTCCTTCCATGAATAGGCCATCTCCATTTGATTAGGAAATTTAGTGGCTAAGGAGTACAAATATGATAGAAGAACTCCTTCCATCCTTCAACGTTATTTGGTGGCTTATAAAAAATTCTTAGTGTAATATCCCATAAATTGGCAATTCAGACATGAATATTTGAGTATTAAGATAAAGCCCTATTTTTATATGGTTAGGGTTAATAATTGATTTATGGCATTCGGGAAAATAAACTGATTAGGCTAGAAACTTACAAAAAACATCATAACCCTCATCGAGGAATTCCCATACGTTTGGAAATACATAATATAATAAGAATATCAAGAATAAAATAAAAATAATGAGAATTTACTCTATATGAGACCGTAAAGTCTAATTTAAGACTATTGTACCTAAATTTAAAGCTTTTAGGAAAAGTGATTCGATTGAGCCTAAACTTTATGACTAAGATAGAAACCTTAGTTGAAGTGAGCCGGTGAAATTAGATTTTGAAAATAATTTCCCAAAATCCCAATTTTGCCTTTAGAAGTATGATTACTCAATATTATTAAAAATTGCTTGGAACTACTAAAATTGAGCTTAGAATGTAACGAAAACTCAAAAATAAGTTGATTAAGCTATAAAATGAGATAATATAGTATAATTTACTATGTGAGTATACAATTATTTTTAGGAGTATACCTGGTATAAACAATAATTATACTTGTACATTAACCCGAAAGTCTAAAATATATATAATACGTAATGCCACATGATTCCGACTTGTTAGCTTTCAAGTAGTATATATATTTTTATAGAAAAATATATTTATAAGTTAGGTCAATAAGTATAAAATAGTATATACTAATGTTACTTGTAACTACGAAAATAAGGATCTTGATAATAGAATAATGAGTATAATAATATTACTAATAACACAAGATAATATGTAAAAGTAATTGAACTAGTATAACCTCAATTGACCGATATCACTTTTTCGTTAGATCGATTGAAAGCATTCATAAGTGGAGGAATGTCTAAATTATATCTAGACATAGATATATGATCATATAAATTAATTAAAAAATTTAATGTTTGAGAGATACTCTATAAATTATGATTTATGATAACGTTTGTAGAATTAAGTGGAATTCTTATGGCTAGGAGAAAATTTAAATGAAATAACTGTATAGCTTAATATTTCACTTTAAGCTTATTTATTTGAAATTTTCTTAGAAATATTAAGTTTATCAAATCTAATTGCTATAATATAGAGTATCATAATTTTAGATATAGTTTAGGATAAATCTTTTAGAATTAATTACGTAATCTTAATAATTAATATTGGTGAGTAAAATGTCGTATAAAACGTATATAAATAAGTCCCAAATAATTAATATAAAATTAACTATATATTATACGTTATTAATATTTTTACTAATAGTTACATTAAAACTCATTTGAAATTATGATACGCGATAAAAGAAAATTTCGACTGTAAATTATTTTTTAATAATAATGCTAATGATAAAGAAAGGGAATATTCTTTGAATACTCTAAAAGATAGGATAAATATTAAATAAAATATAATATATCTAATATAATATTAAAAAAAAGATAACTAAACCGCCATAAGCAAATGGCGGTCAAGGCACAAATTATGTGCCCATAAAACATGGCTTCAAGCCATGTAATTCATTTCCAGAGGGTGCGAGAGAAAGAGAGGAGAGGAGAAGAGAGAGAGAGAGAGAGAAATGGAGAGAAAAAAAAAAGAAAGAAAAAAAAAGAAAACAAAAAATAAAAGATAAAAGAAAAAAGGAAGAAGATGAAGAAGGAAAAAAAGGAAAAGAAGTAGAAGAAAAAATGACTCAATACTTTCAAGTAATCTTATTTCTATAATTATAAGTATTTTTTAATTAACATTTAATAGTTATAGAAAAGAGATGTTCATTATTCCATTATTTTTCTAAATTGAGTCTTTTATTTGTATCGTTTCGTTCTTTTTTCAAATTATAAATTTAGAATATTGATAGTTATAAGACTTGTATATCATTAATACTAATTTGTAAAATAAGTGGCTCTCTAGTAATAGTCATTTACAAAAACTATTAAAATTAAACTTTGTATTCTTACTAATTTAACATCATTATTTCAGTAAAATTTGAGTATATATATATAATTTATTATATTTTGTTGCAAAATTGTGTAAAAATATATTCTTCATTACATAAGACGATAGCAACCTTATAAACTCCATGATACTATCATGGTGAGACTGTTACAACTCCACCTTTTTAGGACGTGACACTTAGATCTTTGCCTTGGGTGGCAACGTATACTCATCCATCAACCACCCTCTTTACGTGGAAGAAATGTGTAAACAGTTTTGCAGTCAGCCGTTGTAGCTCTAAAATAAATAGTCCCCCAAACGTGAGCAATTGAATCCATGCTTTGAAGTATTAGAAAAACTCCAAAAGGAATTTTGAACAAGGGGAGCTGAAGACTGAGCTCCAATGCCTTCATGTAAATACTGAACGATTGGTCATCTCTTATATAATGAGCTCGTTGCTTACCTATAGGTACCTCTATTCATCACCTAAGCACTGCTTCAACTACCCGACCAACTAACTTCAACTTCTCTTCACTCGCTATATAAGGAACTCGACAACATGCTTGCGTGTTTGCGTTAGTTGTTCATAATAACCGCCTAATGTTGTCTTCCTTGCCATCTGAGGGGTATATTTCAAGAAGGTGTTGTTGTATGCATTCCCTCCTCTCCTTTTAAGACAGTATCACCTCGTCTTCTTCTCTTGCCGCTGTTGCCATTTTTAGGGAATGGGGCTATCACCCCTTGCTCAAGACTAGCCCTTATAACCTTTATCCACTTCCCTCAAATAGAAGGATATGAAGACTCATTCTGAATCTTAATCATGCTTTGAGTAGCCATCATGGATGATTAACGAAGAATGGAAGCACATAGGAAAAGGTAGTTAGCTTGTAAGTAGAAATTTTGGTAGAGTTTTAATATCAGGCAAGTGCACCTATCAGTTTTAATATAGCGGATGTGAGTCCGAGTCGATCCCTCAGAGACTTCAAGTACTAATATTAACTTTAACTTTATTATCTAACCGGAAAATTATGAAAGTTTGAATTAATTAAAAATACTAAAATTAACAAACTAACTTAATTATAAGACTTGATTGAGCAATTGAAAAAGCGATAAAATTAAGAACGACTTCAAGAAAGTAATAACGTATTTAGGAATTATTTCTCCTAGGGTTTAACATGTGACCACTTAAAATATATTCAATTCAATTTCTATTGTTCTTGACCGGAGGGATTCACAACTAAAGTTAATACCTTTCTCAAGCGTATTAACCCTAATCCTAAATTATTTACCGGAATCTCTTCACCTAGTAATATAATTGAGAAATGCATTAATATATAATGCATTCCTACACAATCAATTAACTTTCCGGAAGAAATATGTATCTTATCTCTAAGTATACATATAATTCTCTCCAATTATATAAAGATCTAATTATACATTTAATTTCTCAATCAACATGTATAATATCATATATTGATATTCTAGAAATATCATATATTGATATCAACAATTAAACGACATAATTGAATCAAGCAAAGATAGAAACTTTATTGAAATTTATAAATCAACCCAAGAGTCACATGAAACCCTAGGTTCCATAATCTTAAATACACGAATTCTAAGCTATCATAATGAGACTAAAAACGAGTTCCGTAAAAAACATAAAATAAAACATGAAAAACCCTTTTGATTGATGAAAAATCTCTCTGATCTTGAAGTTGGTGTTGTTCTCGCCTTTTTCTTCTCCTTCTCTTCAAGTCTCTTCTCTTCTCTAATGTCTGTTATGTCTTTTGAAACCTTAATATGTTTTTTTATAGTGCATCAAAAGGTTTTCGTTTTCATTACCAGACACGACCTGGGACATGACCCTGTCCCCAGGTCATGTAACTTTCTGCCCTTGGCCAATTTCCTTACATGAACACAGCCTAGGACATGGTCATGTCCCAGACTGTGTAACTTCAAAACTTCATAACTTCTTCGTTTGAACTTCGAATTGAGTGAAACTTGATTCCTTTTCTTCGTTTTCGATCCTAGAATGCATTCAAACCTAGAAATTAAAATTTTACTCAATTAAGTATCAATTTCTTTAAAGAAAACCAAAAATGTGAGGAAAATACTATAAAATCACCATATGAAATATGTTTAAAATCAGAGTTATCAAGTTTCTTCTAAGTGGACAAAGCAAAGTGAAAAATGAGGACCTAGGTCCCCCTTTATATAGATAAACAAGGGGATAAGGTAGATAGTTTCTCCCACTCTTAAGGCATGAACCTACGAAAGGAGGTACGTTAAACCTTAGCCGTCCATGTGCCCTACTCCTTCAACTAAAGGCCTTGATTGATCCCTGCATACGGATCTATGATGTAGCTTGACAACAGACCACCCCACATGCATAATCACTCCTTGTAGGCCATCAATCACATTATGTTTTCTAAAGATAGCCATCATGACACATTGAGTAGCCTGTTAGTCACATTAATGTTACAGCAACCTGATGTATGGGAAAATGAACCTAATTACAAGAATTTCTATCATAACTCCAACTAGCAAAACTGGCCCCTTGCTTAGAAGAACAGACAGCTTAGCCTTGGCTAATCACTTCGCATGGGTTACTCTCCTTACGCCTTAGACATTTAGGAGAGTGGGGGGGACAAGTATTGACACTCAATTTTCACTTGGACCAAGGCTCAATAAGTAAGGCCCATTATATGAACGGACCACAAGCTCATCAGTCATCTTGTGACCTCTTCGCAATGTCATGTGCTTGTTCAAGAAACATATAAGTTGTCTGTGCTACAATGTGACCTGCTTGATGAGTTGAATAGCATATGTCCTAGCAGGTCGCCCCTAATCATGCATCAATCAATCCCTTCCTCAGCAACTTAGCGTGACTTTTTTCTTTAATGCCTACTTGCCAGTTTAGCTCGTTAATGAGCGTATAACATCCGTAGTATAGCTAGTAGACCCGACAGCCCTTAAATCTATCGAGTCACTAGGCTGCAGATTTAGTGGTTTGGCCAATTGCAACATACTACCTACAATGAGGCTCAATCTCTACCGCGGAGTGCATTATTCGTTGGCAGCCAGTATGAGTGAATCCTTTATGGCCATGTGTCTAGGTAACCCATATAAAAGGTGCTAGGTGCCAAGAAGTAAAGGGATACACCTCTCATTCTCTAAGAACTTTTCTCTTCCCTTTCTCTTTAGAATGGAAGTTTGACACATTATAAGCACAAACACTAGGTGGGCATGGTCCACTTAGTCTTTGGTCCTCCTTACTAACTTGAGTGTTGGAGAGCGCTGGTGGCCTTGTCCATAGGGGACTTTTTGTAGGTTTCGAAGAGTAGGAGTTGAAGGTCAAGCCTACTCCAATTGGGCTTCGTACGAGTCAGCATATCCTAGTTAGTTTAACCATGATCAACACTACCTAAATGGAGTTAGTTTAGTACAATAAGTAACTTAATGATTTTGTAAGTAGTGAATTGATACTTTGAAATTTCAATAATTAATTACGAAAATGTATAAAATTTAGATATTGAATCCGATACTCGTACGATTTCAATTGTAACATTATTAAAAGTCGTATATATATTTAGTTGATGAGTTTATATATTATATTATCCAAAAGGTTCAATACATTTATATAGATTGACATTATGTCATTTATCCTCTTAAATTATTTTCCTATATTCCGCGTATGGACATCTATTTATTACAACTAAACAAATAATATAATAAAATATTAAAATAAAAAGCAAATAAAATAATACAAGACTAGAATAATGACAAATAAACCAAATGTTGATGTATTTATTTTTAATATATGAATATGAAAGGAACTTGAACTTATTTTGGAAGAATAAATTGGTATCCTTTTGGTCTAACCTCTTTTACTAGTGCCCTCAATTAGAGGTTTCGAGATATGAAGAAACCATCCCCTAGTAGGCTTTAGAGGTCTTTTTTTTTTCTTTCTTTTTTACCAACTACATTACAATTTGGAAGATAGAGATTTGAACATGATTCATCTTATTATGAGATTCGTATTTATATTATTAGGTTATAACAATCTTGATAAAGGTGATGTTATGTTTATTCACCTTAACCATAAAAACATAATTTAATTTTGAGTTTTTCCTTTCCTTTTCCTTTTTTCATGCTATATAAACAAAAAACAACAAACCTAAAAAATAAGGAAGAATTATAGCAAAATATATCAATATTTAGGGATAAGTTTAAATACGAGATCAACATTTTAAAGCCTTCAAACAAGGGATTAACATTTAGGGGAGAGATTAACATAGTAGATTGCTGTTACAACACAACTAGCTTCGTCTAATGTGGTTGTTAAGTGATACGTGGTGCTCATATAGTATATACGTGGTACTTACATATCTATTTAAATAATAAATAAGTGGAAAAAAATTAAAAAATATAAAAAGTACTAAAAAATTGAGAACTTTTTTAAAAGGAAAAAAAAGTAAATAAAAAACAAAAATAAAAACCAAAAAAGACTAAGTATTATAATTTAAGTATAATATAATTAAATTAAATTAATAAAAAATCATAAATTTATTTTAATAAAAGAAAAAAGTTGAAAAAAATAAAAAAGGGCTATCTTAAGGGCAAGGGGTGGCCGAATCAGCCTATAGATCCATCATGAGTTGCTACCAACTTAAAAAAGTGGCTTATCGACCCACCAACTAACGGTAAGATAGCTACCCAACCTTAATATTTAAAAAAAAAAAGAAAAGAAAAGAAAGAAGGTTGAAACCATCAATTGACCAAAAGAGAAAACTAGATGGGAGTTTATACCCCTACCCCCACTCTTTTCTAAACATTAAGGTGGGGAGGGGGGAGATTGTGGGGAAAAAGAAAAAATTGCAAAAAAAAAAAAAAACCTAAAATATTGATCTTAGGAAAATAATACCGATGGTGTGCTAACCATTAAACCCCTCACCCAACCCAGACTTTGAGGCTTATAGAGCCTGGTTAGGAGAATTCTTATTGATTAGCTCGACTTTGCTAAGTTCATCTATCAAGGAAGCCAAATGGCTAACACTCTTGAGTACTTTTCTCGGACATACACTAATCTGCTCAGTTTCTTACTTGAGATTGAGCATTCAGATGCCGACCTATTAGGTATCGAGAACCAAGTAATTGTATGCTAAAGAAGTGAAGGATGACATCCTTACCCTTACCTCTTACTGAGCTACTGAGCATCAATCAATTAAGCAATCTCATCTCTGCTTAGTTCGACTACAATGCCTTAAGATTCTAAAACACGAACTAAAGGATAGGTTGTTACTTGTCCTTTACTTTTCTGACGTTCATACTATATTCCTTTTTGTCCTTTGTTATATTTACCCCCTCTTTTTTTTTTACTAGAAATCTTCTTCGTACATTATCCTTTATGTAATTTTTGTTATTGTATTTTTGCCTTAAGGGACTTACTATTAATAGTCCCCCAATCGTAGTTGTAGATAGTTAATTTTTGGAAAAGCAAACATTACATATTATTCCCTGTTCTTATAAGATACGCTCTCCAAGCAACAAACCTATACTAATATCTTATCTTATTGAATAGCTCAAGATTTGTGGCGAATGGATCTTAGTATTAGCTTGTGCATCGCATTAAGTGAGGTATAAGGAGAGATAGTTGATGTTGAGAGTAATGCTCTTGGTCGATGATATGTTGAGCAATACACCCTATGAACTTCATCTGAGCAAATATAAAACCTTATTGCTATTATAGCTAACTTAGCTGTAACTATGCAATAGTTAGTGGAGGTTCGACCTCAAGAAGGAAATATTGAATATAAGCAAGGTATGCGAGATAGGTCGAGAGGACAAGGTGTGGAATCCGAGCTCTTAGTGCTATGAATGCATTACCTGTATGGCCTGTCCAAGCTGAAGGATGTGCACGATGAAGATAAGAACTGGAAGATGAGGATGAGGAATATTTTGGAGCTAAGGATGAGTAGTTCCCTAAGTATGATGAATGTGAACTCCAAGCTCTTAGAGGTACTGAGCACATTAAGGTGTAAGTTCTAAGCTTCTCTAGATCTAGTAGTGCTGATAAGTATTTAGATTGGGAAGAAAAGGTTGAAAAGATCTTTAACTTCTATGATTATGAAGACTTAATGTAAATTCGAGTTGCTAATTTAAAGTTTTCAAGGTATGCAGCAATGTAGTGGAAGAAATTACAAACCTTGCATCAACGAACTCGACGAGAAATATGGATGTCGAATGAAATGAAGAGAGTTATGAGGAGTAAATTTTCTCCAAAACACTATGAACAGGATACTTTCTGATGTCTTTAAGAGCTCAAGTAAGGTAACCGATTCGTATCCTAGTATGTTTGAGAATTCCAGTTGCTAATGATTTGTTGCTACATTAACATACCAAAAGTGTGAATAGTAGTAAGGTTCAACTTTAGTTTATGACCTGAGATTGGTAATATAGTTAAAGTACAAAGGCTTAGGAATTTTGATGAGACAATCTGAGTAGCACAGAGAGTCAAAAGGTAAAGACAAAATTAACTCAGTTGAGCACCAAACAACTAATCTAGCTTACTAAGTAAGATTGGTCTACCAAGTAGAGCTATACAAGACCAAGCTTATTATAGTCTCGAGGTAGATCTCTAAGGTAAAGTTCCGAGTAGATTTGATGAGGGTCGAGGTAAGACCAAGGCTAAGGAACCTGAAGTTAGGAAGGACTAAGGTTAAAGCTTAGGAAAGAAGACTAGAGAGATGAAGTGCTTCAAGTGTCTTAGCTTTAGACATGTTGCAAGTAAATGCCTGAACAGATATGTGATGACTATCAACATAGAGACCCCACAGATTGGAGTGCAAGTGCAGGAGAAGAAGAGGTAAGTATTGATCATTTGTTAGAACAATTTTAAGAAGATTTTGACACCTTAATTCGACCTAAAATGGGACAATACTATATGGTTGTACAGAGATCTCTCAATACCTATACTTTTGATGATAATGAATATAGAGAGAATCTCTTTCATAGAAATTGCCGAGTAAATAGCAATCTATGTACTTTGGTAATTGATGGAGGGAGTTGTACCAATGTGATAGCACAAGAAGTAGTAAAGGCCATGAAGTTACTGACTTGTTTTTACCCTAGACCTTACAAGATTCGCTGGCTTAATGAGAAGGGAAGCTTGCATGTTTCCAAGCAAGTTAGAGTACTGATTACTATTGGCCACAGATACAGGGACAAGGTATTATGTAATGTCCTATATTTGATTTGAGAGTGCTCCACAATGGATATTGGAACACTTATACGTTCTAGAAAGATGGGAAGAAGGTTGTGTTGACTCCTATGAGCTTGAGAGAAGTTCAGGAATCCCAAGTAAAGGTTTCCAAATCCTTGTAGAAGAAGTCCTTGGTACTTTCCTGAGCACATTTTTATTAGGACATTAAGAAGGTGGGGTTTGCATTCTTATTGGTAAGAAGACTTCTTGAGTTAAAGGAGGTTGGAGCATTACCTATTGAGGTGTAGATCTTACTCCAAGAATATGCCAACTTATTTCCTACTAAGCTGCTAAAAGGTTAACCCTCTATTAGAAGCATTGAGCATTGTATTAACCTTCAACCCTGCATAGCCCTACCTAACCGACTTGCTTATAGACTCAATCCTAAGCAGGCAGCTAAGTTGAAGAGAGAAATTGATGAGCTGATTAAACGTAGGTATGTCCAAGAAAGTATGAGCCCTTATGCCATGCTAGCTTTCCTAGTACAAAAAAAAATTTGGCTCATAGAAAATGTACATTGATAACTGAGCTATCAACAAGATCATCGTTAAGTACTGATATCCAATTCTACGATTAGATGATATGTTGGATGAATTACATGGTGTGTGGATATTCTTGAAAGTTGATATGAAGAGTGGTTAGTGTAAGCCCCAAAGTTAAGCTAATTGATCATAGAATTGAACTTAGAACATAAGGTTTTGGATGATCGGTTAAGGAATCCGATCAAACCCCAAATTATAAACTAACGAGAGAAATATTAGTAAAAATGACCCTATAAACTTGAATTTAAGAAAATAAGTAATAAAATAGGAGACTATAAAATTTTCAAATTTTAAGCATAATAAGTACTAATTACTGAAAATGCGAAAAGTGTAATCAAATAACTAATAAATTACTAAAGATAGATTATATGTATACTAAAAAAATTTTAGAATGACTAAAATAATAATTAGGAATGTTCACGTGTACCCCATATGTATTTACGTGTAGATAAAAATACGCGAAATTACTTAAATTGACTAAAAACTAAGTAAATAATTAAAGAAAATTATAAATTAATTATGGAAAAATCATAAAAAATCAAAAGAGGATAAGATGAGTCAAGATCAGGTCGTGGCATGTCAGGATAAGCAAAAGAAAAATTAACCAATAAAATTTGGACAACATAAAAGCCAAAAATCAAGGAAAATGGGCAAAGTCTTGTCAAATTAATGCATAATAATTACAAAAATTGTCTATAAATAGCAAGAAAAATTTAGAAGCTCATTTGGCTAGATAAAAATCAGAGAAAATTAGAGAGAGGCAAAAATTGAGAGAAAAATTCGGTTTAGAAAAAACTGTGCAATTAGGGCCGTTAACGGGAACCCCTACCAGACAAGTAGCTGGGAATGGATGGCCACCACCACCACCACATGGTGGTGGCAGCGCCTAGACCGGACGATAAGGCCACGGTGGCCGGCAGTGGCCGCAGCCACTCATATCAGTGAGTCCGATTTTCAGCCTGATTTTGTGTAATTTTATAAAAATAGTAAATGTCATTAGAAAATTATGAATTTTGTTATTCTGGGATATTTTTATATGTAGTTTGTAGGAAAAATATTATTTTGATGAACACATGGCCCATAATACATGGTCCTTAAGAAATCATGCAAAACAGAGCATGTTTCGGTTTAAAAATAAATGACCCTAGGAGTGTAGTTTCAAGCAAAAAATTTTTGTGTAGATTACTTAGATGATATAGAATAGTGCTATGAAGCCTGTTTTCAAAAATTAATTTTTGAAATTTTTAGATAATTTTTAGGCATTAAAATGAGACATAAAATGGGTAATTTAAGGTTAATTAAGTAATTAAATTATTAATTACTAACTTAGTGAATAAGTAGATGTTTAGGGATGTTGAAATCTGATGGCGAATGATACTTATAGCATTTAGGGTGTTAGATGTAATTATTAGGTTAATTATGTAGTAAATAAGTAATATGGAAAAATAGTACATTTTAAGTTAATTTTGTAAATTAGGGTAATTAGGAGTAAAATCTGATTTAGGATGAATTTAGATATTTTGAAATGATAATTGATGTTTAGAGATGATAATTAGAGTGATATAAATATTAGAAGTGTAATATATACATAAAAGGTAATAATACATAATAGGTAATTATTGGAAATATAATAAATAGGAAATATTATAATAAAAATTGATATTGTGATAATAATAAAAATGTACAATAAATTTGATAGAAATTTGAATTTATGTAATTATATGAAAAATATAAAAATTTCTTACATTAGGAGTGAATTCAGTACACTAATAAAAATATAAGTGTACCGGGTGAAATAAAATACTGACTAGGGGTAATGATGGTATTTAGGAGATCGGAAAATAATGTGATTAATTTCACATTATGGGTTGAAACGAATTTCTAGGGTTAGAATATAAAACGCTACTTAGAAAATAGAACTAGAACCAGAACCTAACTTAGAAATCGATGTTGAAACCGAACCCGAACCTAATCCTAAACCTAGAATAATTATAAAAGACTTAAAACCTAGATAATTAGGTATCTTAAACCCTAAATAAAACATAACGATAAGCGTTATAGAATAAAACGAACCTATAATAGTTATATGAAAAACTGAAACCACGTTTGTGTTATAGGGATAATCGGTGATGGCCTGAGCAAATCGGATCTCGAGTGAGTGAGCGAGGAGTCGAGGTAAGTTAGGATTAATACAATGCTGTATTTTGGGAGGCTTGAGATTATGCTTGGTTGTGCTTGTTAGATAGTTGGATGGGTGCATGTGCTTGATTATGGGTGATGCTATGATTCTGTTTGTTGCTCTAGCATGTATTGTATGAATTGTATGAAATGATTAATCACCCTAAACTGGACTTAATCAAAGATATGACCAGTAATCATAATCGGACATGCATGACAACCCATTAGGGGAACTTAGACTCTCTAGCCAAATACTGACCCCTTCGAAAGGGATAGCGCAGGATTGCAAAATGGTCCCTTCTTCATCCTTAGTCGAACTAAGTGATAGGAGAGGAGGTTGCGGCGAGGGTGAAGTTAGTGGTTCGAAGGTAGTCGCGGAGGAGCAAGGTCTCCATTGCACAAGCTTGGGTTTGGTCGTGAGCTGCTTTGCATTAATGGCAACTCCTCAACTCGGATTAGAGCGGGCGAAATTTCTCTAATCTCATGACGGGCTGGACAACGTTGTGCAATGGCATTTGTTTGCACATGCATTGCACCTAATAAGTGATTAAAAATCTTGTTGTGTGTATGATATAGTTTTAAGTCCTTCGTCCTAACTTACTGAGCTGTGGTTGCTCACATCCCTATAGACGTCGTGCAGGTGCTGGCTAAGAAGTGGCAACAACTACTCTGAAGCGGCAACAACTACTCTGAAGCTAGCAACTGCTGGATCCTGGAGAGTGAGGAAAAACATTGAAGAATCAACACATATGTTATTGCTTTTCATTTCTGAATAATGTAATAACTGAATTATAATGTATATATAAATTTTCTCACTTTCTTAGATAAATGCTTTATCTAAATTACAAACTGTTTACTTCAAAGCGGGTTAGTTGTGGACGCCTTGTGTAGATCAGGTCTAAGATAGCGGTTGTAAGGCCAACTTCTATCTTAGGATGGTTTACACGGCGGGGCTGTTATAACTCTGCCGCTTCGGGGCTTGACAGTTAGCACCAGATTAGGATGAGATCTAGAGAGTGGAAGACTGTTTTTAAGACAAAGGATGGTTTATTCGAGTGGTTGGTAATGTTGTTTGGACTTACAAACATACTAAGCACCTTCATGCGATTAATGAACCATGTTCTAAGACCTTTGATTAATAAATGTCTTGTTGTTTACTTTGATGATATTTTGCTATAGTGTTGACCTTATTTCTCATGTTGCACACTTAAGGTTTATATTTGATATACTCAATAATGAGTAATTGTATAGCAACTTGAAGAAATGTACCTTTTGTTAGAACGAAGTAGTATTCCTCGAATATGTTGTTTTAGGAGGAGGTATTAAAGTTGATAATGAGGAAGTCGGGGCTATTCTTGAATGGCCAACGCTAACCAGTACTGCTGATGTTAAGAGTTTTAATGGTCTAACATCGTTTTACTAAAGATTCATTGAGAACTTTAGTTCCATAGCAGTCTCATTAACTAAGCTAACTAGGAAGAACTCTAAATTCAAATGGTCTGAGAAGGCTCAACGTAGTTTTGAAGAGATCAAATCCAAGTTAACTTCTACCTTAGTGCTAGTATTGCCTAACTTTAATAAAGTTTTTGAGCTAGAGTGTAACATATCCAGGGTAGGAGTTGGTGCTATTCTTATGCAGGAGCACCGACTAGTTACATACTTCAGTGAAGAGCACAAATGTGCTGCTTTAAATTATTCAGCATATGACAAAGAGTTTTATACCATTATCCAAGTACTTTAGAACTAGTAACACTACTTACTGTTGAAAGTGTTCATTATCTATATTGACCATGAATCTCTTAAGCATCTTAGAGGCCAGCAAAAACTGTCTTGACATCATGGCAAGTGGATGGAGTTCCTAGAAACCTTTTGCCATATCATCAAGTACAAGAGGGGAAGTACAAACACCATTGCCAATGCCCTTTCTCATCGACATGTTCTCATTACGTCATTATAGGCTACAATACTTAGGTTTGGTACCCTACCTGATCAATATGAGCATGATTTGTACTTTGGATCCTTAGTAACCAAGTGCAATATTGGAGGAATAGTAGACAGGTTCTATGGATTTCTAACAAAGGGGAAGCAAATCTGTATGCTGAATAGTTATATTAGGGAATTACTTATGTGGGAAGCCCATGTTGGGGGCTTAGCCGGCCATTTTGGTGAAAAGAGAACTGCCGAGTAAAGGAATACTTCTATTGGCTTGGATGATGAAGGATGTATGTAAAGTTCTTGAACGTTACGAGATGTGTAAGTAAGCTAAGGGAAGAAAGGATCCATATATAGAATGCACTCCTTTAACCTATACTTGAGCCGCCATGGAATGACTTAAGCACAGTTTTCATGCTCAGCCTACCTAAAATGCCTCTGGAACACGATTTTATTATGGTTGCAATTGATCGGTTCAGCAAGATGAGCTACTTCATCTCTTACCACAAAACTAATGATGCTTTATTTATTCTTAACCTCTTTTTGTAGGATATTGTATAGCTGCATAGTGTCCCAAGGAGTCTTGTCTTAGATCACGAGTCGAAGTTCACAAGCTTCTCCTAGCGAACACTATGGAAGAAGCTTGCACTAAACTTATGTTCAATACTTCTTGTCATTTACAGATAGATGGCTAGATAGAGGTTGTAAACAGGACAGTAAGCACCTTACTTTGAGCTACCGTTGGTCAGAATCTACACGATTGGGATCTCTGTTTACTTGTCATAGAATTTGCTTACAACTACTCCACCAACAACTCAATAAGAAGGTTACCTTTTAAAGTTGTTTATGGTTTTAATCCAAATTTGCCACTAGATAAGATCACTAGTCCATTCTCTTAGGGAGAAAGCTAGTCAAGTCTGCAGAGTGCTGAGAAATTCTAGAGACTACATTAGAAGGTTGTCGAGCAGCTAGCTAAGATGGTTGCTTAATAGCAAGAGCAAGGGAATAGAGGACAAAAGGATGTCATTCATAACCTTAGAGACCTTGTATGGGTTCACTTCAGTAAGGAGCGATTCCTAGGAAGGAGGACAAAGCTATCTCCTAGGTCTGACGAAGAATAAATGACAATGCTTACATTTGAAGGCTATGGAGTATCCCTTACATTAAATGTTTTTTATTTAACACCCTATGTATTGGAGGGAGAAGTCGACCAAAATTTGAGGGCAAATCTTGAACAACCTTAGGGAGCTGATAGTGTATCGACCATTGGACTTCTCACTCGAGCCAGACTTTGAGGATTGCAAAGCCTAGCTAAAAGAATTCTTATTCCTCATTTCGGCCTTAATGAGATCATCTATTAGGGAGGCTAGATGGTGAACACTTTGAGTGCTCTATTCAATTACATACCGGTCTGCTCAATTTCTCATTTAGGTATTGAAAGTTCAAATGCCGACCTATTAGGTGCCAAGAACCCCATCACTAACCAATCCCCGACCTTTCCTCCTGCTAAGCTATTAAGCATCAGTCTCAACTCCAGCCTAACTCAACCACAATGCCCCAAGATTCCAAAATGTAAACCAAATGACAGGCCGCTACTTGTCCTTTATTTTTTCTACATTCGTATTATATTTCTTTTTGTCATTTGTGATATTTACCCCTTTTGTCATTTGTCATATTTACCCCTTTTTTTGTATTAGGAATCCTCTTCGTACATTATCTTTTATGTAATTTCCATTATTGTATTATTGCTTTGAGGGACTTACTATAAATAGTCCCTTAATTATAACCGTAGATAGTCAATTTTTAGAAAAACAAACATTACATATTATTCCTTATTCTTACGAGATACCTTCTTTGAGCAACAACCTACACTCTTATTTAATCTTATTAAGTAACTCGAGATTAATAGTGAGTAGACCTTAGTATTAGTTTGAGTATCATATCAAGTAAGGTACTAAGTTGTGTTGTGTTCTTTGGTGCGTCATATATGACGAGTAGCTTCACGGAAGTTACTATGTTTGTCAACCTATCTCCTCTTCTTTCGGTATCTTAAAGGACCCATTGGTTATCTTCCTTATGGTAAGTCCTAGTGATTAACTTAGCTCTTAGGCACATCAAATCCTAAGATTATGATAGTTGAATTCGCCTCTTTAAGAGAACATTTAATCTAACTTAAGATGAAATCACCTCTCCAAGAGGGATTTCATCTAACTTATGATGAAATTATCTCTTGATCATAAAATCCCCAAAAACCAACTTTCGTAAAACAAGTGACCTAAAATCATACAACTTAACTCAATACCTTTACCCCTTCTACAATAGGCAACATAATCTTGTTCAAAAATTTATAACACATTCTAGACTTGAGCAAAAACAAGTTAAGCACTATTAAACTTTAGAACACATATAAAGGCCAAAATCATTCGATATAGTTACTTATCAAGCATGGTAGTTGATGGATAAAAGTTTAAGAAGACATAAGTAAGTAAAGTTAAGGTTAGGAATCTATACAAAATGTGGACAATGTTAACTATAAGTCCAAATATTTAGTAAATATAAACATTCAAAATCTACTATTGCCTACATCACCTACGTGTATAGGTATGCCTCTCCCATGCATCTACTTTAGGATAGGGCTAAACCATTTGACCTACGTCTAGCTAAGTGATCTGTACTCTATTACTTGAGAGGTTTCTGGACTTAGTCTAGTGCATAATGATTAGAGTAACGTCAACTTATGTAACCCCCCTTGCCCATGTCAGCATCATGACCTCTAGGTTGCCCCTTAAATGGAACTGTAGGAGTCTGCATCTATTTATTGGAGCCCTACCTAAATAGGTTGTGAAATTGGAAATGAGCCGTTTTAAGAGACGCTGGAGGGTAAGTATTGCTAAGGAGATACATTGTCTTGAATCTATAAGTTGTCTTGTCTTCGTCCTCAGCTTCTTCCCTATCTACAAACACATCCCTAATGGCGCCCTCCCTACTATAGCCCGCGCAGTAGGGAGTCTTCATGCTTTACATCTAGATCGAGCGTGAATGGGTCACTTAGATGGATGCCTATAAGTTGTTGAATCATGTTATCCATCCTATGCTGCTCAACTGTAATGTCCTTATATGACATCTAAGGTAGCTTATGTATAAAATCTACCTATAAGCCCAGAATAATGGTATGATTAACATATAAGAAAAGAAATGAAGGGGTAATAGCAATGGGGGATGATGCATACCATATACACCTAGGAGGGTCTTAACTTGTCGATATATCGACGTGTAACTTGTTGATACTTGGGGACATAGTTTAGATGCATACCTATTGGTAATTGGATCTGTATAATTTGATTTAGTCATCCACCCATTGCTCTAGCCATATCCATGTGTAGTCGGCCAATTGATCTTGGTCCGACCCCTCAAGTTTATATCAAGTAGCACTTATCCCATATTTAGATGGATGGGGATCTTTTACATCCCACTAAACTGTAGGGTCACATGGTCAAGATAGTACAACTTTATGATATGGAAACATATCAGTAGGACCCAGGCTAACTAAATATCACTCTCATCCTGAAAATATGCTAGGAGTCTAGTCATGTCCTTGTACGTATAGGGTATTCAAACCACTTGAAAACACATTAGAATAGAATATGAAGTAAGTAACAGTTCGAGAAGCTACAAGGAACTAAGTTTGTAAAATAAGTACTTGCCTTGTACGCTGTCGATCGAATGTATCTCTGTACTAGCTTACTAAATGCGTGGCCAGCTCTATCATATCAGAAATTTCTCCCCATCAACACATAAAAATTCGCTCCCCATCAGTAGTCGATTATTAACCACTGTTATAATTCGATAGTGTAAAGGAGCGATGTGTGGGAAGTGCTTCTATACCCAAAACTGAAGTATTACCGGTAGCCCATTATTCTCTCCAGAGTCCACCTGTGAAGTGAGGTACAATTGGTGATACAACCATACCAAACATGCTGTCCCTAAGCATATTGTTTGGTTGTAGTAAGGTCTAAGCGAAGAGCAAGGAACATGAGGTGTACCCAATTGTTAGACTTATATCTAAGAAAAACATATGCTTGATCAATTGCATGATATGTAGTTGAGCATAGTGTTGTACTATAATATCATTTGCATTGTATGCTAGGTTAGTGAAATTGTCCTTCAACTAGGACAATTTTACTATAATACCCTTAATAGCATTGGTTGGTAAGTAGAGTCTTAGTAGGTGTTGGTATGCATTGCCTTAACCCGTAGACGCCGTGATGCTTATAATAGTATCGCCATTGACGGGAAGACCAAACAGTAGAGAAATATCCTATGGCATCATTGTCTTCTTGCCAGTGTAGAAGTAAAATATATGTCTCTTCCCTCCAATGTTATACTAAGGTAGTAATCAAGTGCCAGCCCAACTATATGAAGGGCACCTGCAACACTCTAATGAAACCTGATTGCTCCAAATAAAGGATCAACCTTGGATCTATATGTATCTCTTGCCCATCTTGATGCTTGAATATTGCCACAAGCCTATGACACTTGAGTCAGTAGTTCTCCTATGATTGAGAAAAAATATGCAGGAGCACTACATATGATTCCTCTTACCCTCTGTAAATCTATTTAATTACTTTATGCTTTGCTTCTTAGACTCTCTTTATGTGTACAATATAATCATATTGTTTGCAAATGGTGGTCTAGAGAAGTTTGACCTTAATACTTAGTGATTTCAATACTTCCTTTATAATAAAGCGAGACTGGGTGGTTGGCTCCAATTGGAGGTGGTCTTGGCTAATAATAGGATCCAAGCATGTATGTGGGCTCATAAACTCAATTATCATAAAACATCTAGCATACTTTTTCTCATATGCTTATAGTCTCCACTTGTATTCCTTTTCCCAATCGGCACATCTTATAAACCAAATTGTAGGGTAGACTCCTTCGCTATAAAGTCGCAGTAGTCCAAAACATTATGCATCTTCATAGCCATTTATAAATGCTCTTTCTTTTCAAACCACATACTTACCTTAAATTCATCACTGAAACTTTATTTACCATCATTTATACTCTCCTCAGACAACATAAGTCCATCATCAACACTTGCATGTAGAATGGCATGGGTTTCGATATTCCAATCGTATCTACATCCATGGTTAACCCCTGCTTCCAATCATTCCTTCTATGTGATCCTTGTGCTTCTTCTACTTCCTATAACCAACCTTCACTCAGATTAATGTTAGCATTAGAATTAATATCATTAGTCTTCATCAATATCTTTATAGGCTAGTTCATTCTCTACATCTATATTTCTATTGAACCCGTTAGTAATCAATATATTCGGTTTATGGGGCATGCAATTGCTACTTAGTACATGATTCAGTGGAATCGATTGAGATTCAAAAACCTGAGTTTTAACTTGAACTCCTAATGTTGCTGTTAATAGACTTCTGACTTCTAGACCTCCTACTCAAGCTCGCCTCCAAAGCCTTTAAGGACTTATAAGAAGATTCCTATCTTTTGAGCTCACCTTTAATGGGTTCTAATACCAAGCTGGTCCCTTATTAAATTCCCTATGAGCTCGGTTCGATTGTACTTTTCTCTACATTGCTAAGAACGATGATGGTGAGCTCTTAGCTTGGATCTCTGTAGTTGATCCCTTAGACACAATGCCCTAATCTTCAACCAAGCTTGACACCTTTGTAGCAAATTCCTCCTACCTGATCCCTACCCCAACATGTCAGCTAACTCACTCCTCGAACAATTAGGAATTTATACTCTTCACCTAGTGTACGGAGCCTATAGTAGCTTGCTACCTGTTTATCTCTTTTTCTAATATTGTACTATATTCCTTTTTGTCTTAATTTTCATATATACCCTTTTTGGCTTGCACTATGAATCTTTACTCTTGTGTTATCCTTTTTGTAATTTTATATTATTTTTTTTTACCCTAGAAACTTACTATAAATAGTCTCCCATTAGTTGTAGTCGAAATCAAATTTCTGCTATTAATGAATATTCCTCCTTTGTTTTTGCGAGAAACCCTCTCTAAGTTGAAACTTATCTAATTTTGGTAGTAGCTTAAGGTTAGTGGTGAATGGACTTTATTCTTGCTTGTGCTTCATATTGAATGGAGGCTAAGTCATGTTGTGTGCCATATCTGGTGAGCAGCTTACAAAGCTACTTGGTTTTTATGTGTTCGTTCATTCCTTTGCGCTTTCTTCGATATCTAGAAGGACCCACTGTTCACCCTACGGTAAGCCTTATTGATAACTTAGCTCTTAGACACATTAGCCATCGTGCCCTCTAAAATCATACTCTGTTGTCAAAGGCATGTTCATTTCATGAGTTTCAATATACATTTCTATTGAATCTCTTACTCCATCACGTTCTTATGAGGATGTCAATAGCTATTGCATGTCATAATTGTCGTTAATTGGAATGGCATACAATATTTTCTTACTCTTACCTACAAGGGGGCATTCGTGGATCAACTTGGCCCTTTGGTCATCATGTTAATTCGAAGTCGATCACATATCAGTTTAACCAACTGGTCATAAGTGGCTCCAACTAGAGCTTTAACTACCATTCTTGAGCGCCTATCATAATGTACGCCATCTTCTTCGCCCATAATATTTCCATTAGTAGAGCAAACCAACCCTACATTATCCATTTATGCCTATTTGTCACATCAACTTCATAAAATTCACAATCTGCAAATGAAAATAATGCCTTCTATTTTATAGGTACACTTTAGTGGATGTTACTAACATAACAACTAAATTGAGTTCACTACCACATGCTCGTAACAACACTGGATTTGATACTTACTATTATTAAACAAAAAAATGTACAGTCTCTCGTCTAGTTGATTCAACAATAATTACTTGTATTCATATCACCTAATACACATACACACACACACACATATATAATACACCAATGTAGACAAATTTATATGTAAAAAAAAAAATCAATACAATCATAATGTACTATAATATATTCAACAATAATTCATTGTACTTGTCCTCATAATGTACGCATATATAAAATACATAAACGTAGACAAATTGATGCATAAAAAAAAGAAAAATTGAAAATACCAACGGTACACTATAATATATTCAACAATAATCAATTATACTCATATCATCTTATATACGTATATATAAAATACAATAATAAGGAAACATTTATACATAAATAAAAAAAATTAACATGACTAATAATGTATTATGATAAAAAAATTTTGCATATTAAGGGTACGTATATAACACACTAACGTGGGTAATTCCGTTCATAAATAAAAGGGGTATAGACAACAATGTACTATAATATTTTGAAACAATAAAGCTATTTCTCTTAGTTAAATGTTCATAAGACAGGTCAAAACATGGAAAAAAATTTGCCTTTTTCTATGTTGTCGTTTAGAGAGAGAGTGAGGAGATTGTGCGGATCTAATCTTGTTTTTGAAAATTTTTTCCACAAATGTCTTCTATGCTATGCTATTGCTTCGAATATGCAATTAATTTACAAAAAGAGGGGTAGAAATTGAGAGATTGAAGAGAGGGCGTGCATGAGAGTTTTAAAGAGAGAGAGACTTGTTTTTGCCTAGAGAAGGATGTGTTTGCGTTTAGAGAAGAGGATGGTTAAAACCCTCCTAGAAAGAGGCGATTTCAGAATAATATGAAATTTAAACTATAACGCCCTATAGGAGAGCTTGGTATTTTTCCTAAAATCTTCATATTATGTGTGTACCCATGATATATAGAACTTCTTACAAGTTAAAAGTTGCAAGACTCTAACTATTAGGTTTTTAAAAATGCTTATTCATTTTAGTTACATTTACTTATTTATATAAGCAACTAGGATAACTGAACAATTCATAGTCCACTAAGACCGTAGAGAGTCGGAATCACCTACCAAACAATAAGATAAGATAATTAAACTTCTACAACATCAGGAGTTACTAAATATTATAAAAAATTAGCTTAACTAATATAGCTTACTAAAGTAATCTTATCTGTCTAATCTAGTTGCTATAGGAACACTTTGAACTCTGATCGTAGCCCATTCCCATCTTTTTGTTACTTCAAAAAGGAAATATTAGGGGTGAGCATACTGCGACTCAGTAAATTCGTTTATCGTCACTATCATTCAAGTAAGGTATCAAATATTATTAACAAATGTGTAGTTTAGCTACACACAAAACGAATGTAACCACGATGACTGTAAGCAACACATCCATAAGGCTCTAAAACCATGAAAGGTATAGATTTGTATCGTCTATATGTTGATTATCCCCTGTATTTAATTGTAAGGAGCACCTTACCTTACCCGCATGAGGTTGTCTATGGGTATCGTCTCAACAGATATAATTCAACTATTACCCTGGTCGAGAATACTATATTAATCAATTAGGTGGACCCTATCTAGGGCTATCTACTATCTACTATCTACTATCAACAATCAACACAACGCTCTACGGGCTCACTAGTAACAAATCCATATAATGCCCCATAGGTTAAATTATTTGAGTCCCAACTCAGGCTATTCGCTATCATTGAATTAAAGATGGTCCATCAGCTTTGCCTCAATAAGTAAAATATCACAGGAGACTACTATGAGTATTCACTAAGTTGATAAATCTTTCTTTGACTTGTAAAGCATTTCAAAAATGTATTTTAGCAAATTTTTCAGAAAACTTGGCAACACTATAGACATCACAGTCCATAACTAATGGATTGGAAACATGCGATAGGTATATCCAGTTATTTTGGCTAAATATTTAAACTTACCAATTTTAATAAGGTAATCATACAAATGTTAGCATACAAAACAACCAGTCACTTAATAGACGATCAAGGGCAAGTAATAGAACATTAAGCAATTATTAAACACAAGCAAGTAGCAGTTCATTGAAACTCCCTTACTTAGCCTACTTGCCTACTTGTCTTGAACTTTACGGTTCCTGAATTAGAAATTAAGCCACCTAAAACATAACAATAATGTATATATAAGTAATTGGAAGAGGGTTTCTTCAAGAACCTAAAAGTCTACCTAATTATTGAAGCTCGTCTTAATCTTCGAGTATGGTTAAAACTTGTTTTTGCTCTAACTTCTTTATTTTTAGTTCTTTTTTCTTGTTCTTTTAGTTGATTTAATCATTTTTAAGTGTTCTTTCATTTGATAAAGTCATTT
This sequence comes from Lumnitzera racemosa, assembly GCA_024138005.1. Lineage (NCBI taxonomy): Eukaryota > Viridiplantae > Streptophyta > Magnoliopsida > Myrtales > Combretaceae > Lumnitzera > Lumnitzera racemosa. Next base: position 40,971,611 of record JAMXBC010000007.1, read on the forward strand.
TTGGCTTTATTGTTAGCAGGTTTTCGATTTGGGTCTTATAAGTTCGTGTACCTAGAAGGTGAGTTTGGTCACTTTAGGATTTGGGCTTAGTTTTTTATCTTATGCCTTACACGTAATATTTTGGGCTTCCTTTTAAGTATTTTTAGTGAACTTTTTCTTCATAATACTTTAAATTTTTATCTTGGGCCATAGTGTTGATCTTATGGGCCTAAACGGGCTCTCTTCTTAAGTTTAAGGCTTCAACTCATCAGGGGGCTCATAGTGGATGTCTTGGATGGGCCTTAAGGTTTAGTGAGCCCTTTAAATATCTTCCTTTGAGTCTTTTTAAGTTAGGTTTAGATCTGGTTATGTATTATTTAGGCTTGTATTTTGGTTTTTTTAAGGCTCTTTGGGTTCATTTTATAATTTAGGGCTTTAGGCTCAATCCTACTTATCTTTTTGAACTTAAGCTCATCATCGGCCTAATTTTAGTCTACTTTTCATAAAGTTACAGATCTGGTCATGAGTCATTAAGTGAGCTTAAGGCTTGGTTTGTAGGCTTTTTAGTTAAATTTAGGCCTAGTTCATGTTTGAGGGCTTATATCTTGACTTTATTCTAATCTAATGGGCCTAATAGTTTACTAAAATGATTGAATGGCCCATTTTATCATGAGTTCTAGATCTAATACTAATGGTTCATTGGGTCTCAAGTGGGTTTTTCTAAACCTATTGTTTATTTTAGACCTAACTACTAACTATAAACTTTGTTTAGCTTATTATCTTATAAAATTAAATCCTAAATCCTAATTATCTTTAATTAATCATGTTATTAACCCATTAATAAACATTTTACAACAATTTTTTCAACATGTTTGGGGTGGTTTAAGATGATTTCCTATGGCTTTCTACACATCATGTATTTAACTTGCTAGAACATGCATTAAACTACCACTAAAATATACCTAAAACCATTTCTTACCAAAATAAATATGAGAAATAAAAAATATAGCGGTGATATACATACATACGTTTTGATCCGAGTATGAGAATGAAGATATGATGATGATTCTTCTATTTTTCTTGAAGTTATCATCTTACAACAACTTATGTGCTTTTAAAGTTACATGTAATATGTTTACTATACTAAAAATCTAAGAAAATGCACATGTATGGGCATGTAAACATGGTACATAATTTTAATAATTTTCCTTAGTTTTTAAGCTTAGGAACCATTCTTATAAAATTAAACTGAAAGGAAAGTTGAAAAGGTGTAAGTTTATTTCGATGGAAATTCGAAGAGTCTCATTTCACTTCGTCTTTGAAAAATGAAACAAACTCCTTTGGTGGGAGATGTTTGTTGGTAAGAAAGAAAAATGAAAGAGGGTTCAAATGCAAGTAGTTTTGTGTCATTTAGAGGTGGTAGTGGAGAGTTATAACTTAGGGCATTTGGGTGCATAGTTAAGTCCGAGAAGCTTACTTTTGTTTTCTTTCTTCTTGTTTTTGAATTGTGTGTTTAGAGAGTGTTTCTAGGGTTTATTCTAGTGAAGAAGATGGAGGGGTTAAAAAGGGGTTAATTATGAGTGGGTGTGGTGGGGAACAAATCCCTTCCATTCTTGGTTGCTTGGTATAAGCACAAGTAAGGATCAATTTGTTTTTTATGATTTTTGCCAATTAAGGGAATGATTTGTCTACTAAATGTGAGTGGTTTCTTATTTTGCCAACTAATTATTTTATTCTATATAGTTAATTGTGATTATCTTCAGTTAATTATGATATATGAATGCATATAGATGATTAAAATGCAATTTATGTTTACAACTCTAATTATTAGCATAGATGATCATGGTTAGACCTAGTTTAGGGTTTTTCATATTTAATTAAATTAATTAAGCCCATTGGATCATTTTATCTAATTAATTTAGGGTCTTTAAGGGTTAGAATCAATTATTGCTAATCAATTACGATTTCAAAAGGAAAATTAAGACTGTTCTAACAATTTAGTGAATTATTAGTAATTACTTAATAATGTGGCTATATAATTAGAATTTATTAATTAAAATAAGGCTTTTGACATTAAATTATAGTTTTTAATTCATTTTAGGGTTTTATGAGGGTATGAGAGCTTTGAAGGTACGCTTATGATTTTAGTGTTATTTTTGAGAAAATGTATCATTTAGGGTAAATTAGTAATCCCATTAATTTATTACTTTAATTGACTTAATTTAATTGGTTGTTATCATTTGCAGATATTTTCTATTGTTCGTTATCGAGCTTATGCGATTTACGTAATTCGAGTGAAATGTTTCAATTTGGGGATTTCATTACGTTTGAAGTTTAGTTTAAGGTTTTACAAACTTAGGGTTTGGGGTTTAGAGTTTTTATTCAATTTGATTTTTTAATTTATGGTCATGCTACTTAGGTTTAGAGTCTTTATACATAATTAGAGTTCATAAAACTTTATCTCTAATATTTTTCGAGTTCATTTTTAAAGTTTCGATTTAAAATTTTCTTTATTTTAATTTCTTCAATCTGATTGAGATTGGTTATTCGAATTCGACTCTAAGCCTAAAACATAAAATTTACAAGGTTTATATCAACTACCTTATTCCTAAGATTATTTCCTAAGACTCATATTTTTGAAATTTTTTTTCAAGTTTTTAACTTTTCTTAAAGAAAAGATTGTGTAAGCCCTTCTTGTGATAGGTGATCGCCCCACCATGGATCTACAGGTTGATTTGGCCACTCTGAGGTGGTTGGTTTTATTTCTTACTAAGTTTTTGAATTTTTTATTAATTTAATTATATTATTATTTATATTATATTTAAATTCATGATTTTTTTGGCATAAAATCTTAAATCAAATTATAGTATTTAGTTTTTTATTTTCTTATTTTTTCAATTTACTATTTGTTATTTTACAAAATTTTCTTAAATTTTTTAATAAATTTTTATATTTTTTAAATTTATTTATTTATTATTTAAATACACATCTAAGCAATGCCATATGTGTCAGCATGAATCACTCGAGCGCCACATATCACTTAGTGACAACGTTGGAGTTGATATGTATATTTTAACCTCTCTTTAAAACCTGATTTTGATACTCCGTGTTCATAAAGAAAGGAAAAGCAAATCGAACAACCAAAAGCAGCTAGTGCACCGCCAAACCAAGCAGTGAGCGAAAACTCCGCTGAGGTTTATTGTCTTGAGCAGAAACTCAACCGCAGAAACTTCATAGACGAGTGTTAAATCAAGTACAATAGTACTTTAGTATCCACGAAATGTCTCATCTGGATTCCCAAACCTTCAAAACCCTAATCCAAATTTTTTCTTACTGCCGCCAATTCAATCAACCTCCTAAACTCGTCAGCTTTTCCCTTCCACATCCAGGCAAGTGAAAAATTTTTAAAAATTCCATTATCTCCTTGCTATTTCAATTTATTAAGCTCGATCTAGTCCATGCAGTTTGTTTTTCGATACTGTGTTTTTGTTATTTGCTTCATTATGTTGCTATGTTTGTTTGTTCGGTTATTAAGCTTGTGTTTGCTGGGAAATTCACCCGTTGCATTGATTTATTAATGAAAAATCCTCCCTTGTCATTGATTGTCCATCTTTATTAAATGTTGTAAGGTGGCGGGTTTCGATATGTGCAGCTAAATTGTAAAGGGCTTACCCGGTGCAAAAGATGCTCCCGGTAAATGCGGAGTGGGGGAGAGAGGATTAAAAAACCTTTCTTGGCAGTGAATTTTCCCTTTCTGTAAATTTTGCAGAGATAGCATTCTTTAATATGGGCTGTGAGATTATTAAGGGCTTACTTGCGCACAAATTGCTCTGGAGCTAGTATAAGTGATTGTAGAATCTACATGATATCAGTTGCTCTCCACTTTGTAGGTCACAAAATGCATTAATAGGAGTTGCTTTTTTAGTTAAATATTATAACTCCTACTTTTCACTTATGAAGTTCGTTTTATTCTGAAATTGCTTGTTGTTGCCGAAATTGTTCATATCTATTGAAGATAGTTTTTCTCAAGATGATGCGGACAAAACGACGAGAGATAAAGAGTGTGGGAATGGCAAGTTCATTGGGCCAGTTAATGTGGATAGTGGAGAAAAGTTGGTTGAAGAACGTAGGATGGTTGAAGAGAGTTCTTCAGTCATTGGATTACAAGAACCTGATGAAACTGGGACAATGATAGATGAGATAGCACGTCTGATGAGTGTTGATGATGATGTGAATATGTTATTGCAGAGGGAAAATCTGATCAGAAGGGCTATGGAAGAGGATAATAGACCAAATACTGGGGTTGAGACAATGATGATTGATGAATTGGAGCGCATCATCAATGACAATACAGCAACGACACATGAGACAAACGCTATCCAGGAAGTGAGATTGGATTGTCATAATTGCGAGATTGCTGCACAGAGAAATGACTCGACTGACCTAGAAGGGAATCCTAATCATAAAATGCTGGATGTGAGTGAATTTGAGAAAGAGGTGCAACATGACAGTGGATGCTGCTTTCAGGAGGATGATTCAGAAGCTGTTGACTTACCTATGAAGATGGATGCTGTTGACGATCCTTCTAGACCAACTGAGAGTGAAGAAACCCATATACAGAAGTCTGATGCACCGGAAACTGAGAATGGGATGCAATGTGAGATTGGTAATAGAGAGAATTTAGTGGATTCCTGTACTGCATTGAATTTTCCTCAAACTAACATAGAGAATGGGGAAACTGAGGAGGGGGAGATTTCTGGTGGGCATGCGGTAGATGAAATATCAAGTGAAAAGTCTTTAGCAAACATTCAGAAGATTGACATTGAGCCTGTTCAGGGGGAAGTATATAAGGATGTTAAGGAGAAGAATGAAGTAAAATATACAGAAAAAAATCAGGTGGTTGAGGAGGAACCTTGGTCCTCTCATTTGCCTGTGGGGATGGGTGAAAACAGTAGTCATGGTGGAGATGTTGTAATTAAGAAGGGTGATAGGGACAAGAAAATTAGGAAGCTTAGGAGCAGTTTCAAAGGAAAATCTATATATTCGAAAGAAGAAAAAGCAGATATACCAAATCATTCAGTCAAAAATGGTATATTTCAGAAACAGGGCATGACAGACAAGGAAGCAGCTTCGGCAACACGCTCCACTAATACCATATTTTATGGAGACATTTGGAATGAAAATTCAAGTAAAGAAGTAACTGCTGCTGAGAAGGTATTATTTCAATCTGTGTTGTTATTTTCTATAGAAAATTGATGTTTTCTTTGACTCTGGTGAAAGAGGAGACACTTATTTACAGCAACATCTGTTCTTGAGTTGTGTCATTGATATTATGTCTGTCTTTGTTCTCTAACATGTTCACATTTTATGTTTGGCTACTGTGTTTTGACAAATTAGAAAATTTTACTTTATTCCATATATGATCTTGTTTGCTATCTATGCATGATAAAAAGTAATAAGAAGGATTATGGTAACTTGGATTCTTGGACTAATTCCAAATGTATAAGATGCCTTAAGTTAAAACAAAGATTAGAGGTGTAAGCTTTAGTGAGCCTTTGGTAATTATTTTCTTCTTTTCCATTTCTTATTGGTAAGACCTTATCAACATCTTTGCTTATTCTGGTCATCGTTGGAAACTGAATAGAATTCATTGACTCATATCAGGATATCCCTGGGATTACTTTTTTCCTTGGTCATTACTGTAGTGTTTCGTCCTTCTCTTTTCTGATAGTTAAGTGCAAAACTTCTGTGTGTGTGAATGCTGAAGAAATAATTGGTCGTTTTATGTGTATGCATTGGAATGACTATTTAGGTTTATTTCAGAGAAATTACGTGGTGACACTTATATTATTGCAGCAGGAATCTGAAGTCACCAAGAGAAAGCGTAAACAGCGTTCTGAAGAAAGCAAGATGAGGAAAAAGGTGCAAATATTTTTTCTGTTATATATCAATTTATGACAAGCACATTTTAGTGTGCATGTGTAGTTTGATTTCTACCGTAAGGAAAATATGTACACTCACTGGAAAAATTGATCTAGCTGCTTTTTATTCAGTTTTTTATCTTATTTTTTCCATTTGAACTGCCATGCGCAAGCAAACTTTTCTCATTATAAATGGCTGAGCTTTGCATTTCCATCTACGCAGACTCACTAACATGCGTATACTCTTGTAAATTAAAAGGCATTTTTTGCTGTGGCCATGAAAGAACTTGCCCTTGAAGTTCAAGTTGAGATTTCAGTTACGTGACTTGCGTGTGTGTGTTTTGTTGCAGAAAAAGGAGCGAATTAAAAGAGCAAAAAAGAATAGAGAACTTGGTGTAAAAAGGTTGAAGTTGTTGCCAGTAGAGAAACCAAAGCCTGTAGTTTATTGCCGTCATTATCTCCAGGGAAGATGTCATGAGGTACTTCATTTCAGTAGATTAGAATTTGTCATTTTATTTACATTTTGTTTTTACTGCCATGCACTCTAACTAGTAACTTACCTATCCTATTGACTTATATGGGCATTAGGAGGTGGTAATATTATGTATGCTTTTTCTTTAGTTAACCTCATCCTGCAGCTAGTGGAATTAAGTTTGTTCAGATTACCTAAAGCTAGAAAGAATACATGTTGTTAAGTGGCATGCATTGTTTGGCTCATTAAAAAAATTTCAATATCAACTAAACATTTTTAATGCAGCATTTTTAGTTGATAAAAGTTACATTGTGTAAAGTTGAGTAATATAGTTTTGAGACAAAATGTTCTAGATAGCAGCATATCCATGTAATATGTCTTGCCAGCAGGGCATCGCAAACTTTATGGCTATGTCCTATATTCTTGTCACCTTTATTGTATTGAAAGTCAGTTTTCTCTTCTTTAATTCCCTGCATAGACAGAAAGTTACTACAAATCCCTATCCTGATACAGCTTTCATGGTTAGTGAAGGATTTTAAAGTTCTAATGGTGCTTGGCCAAGGAGGGATTGTATTTATGGTTCTATTGATGGGTTACTTTTTCCAAGTTAATGATGTGATGGGTCTTCTCCCCACTCCTTCCTTGTCTTGTACCTTTTTTTTTTTTTTTTTTAATGTGTGTGTGTGAGTGTGTGCATGCGTGCGGCATTTCAAACAGTTTCTTCATCTCTCTCTTTTGCCCTTTGGTATACAATCTAATTTTCTTGTAACAACAGTCGGTTCTTTCTCCATGTATTCCCTTGTTATTCCGGACTTTGGGGTACAAGCTTAAAATTTATTGTATCTTGCTCATGTGCGCTGTCATAGTGGCATGTGGCTTTGCTGGTAGAAATCTTGAATTCTTTCAAATGCTTTATTCTTTGGGCCGTTTTTGACTAGTATATTCCATTGACAGCTATGTATTAAATGATTTTCATCAATGTTTTAACAGGGAGAGAAGTGTAAATTCTCGCATGATACAGTACCTTTGACAAAATCCAAGGTACAATGAATTGTTACAATTACTTGATTGTGGGTCTCTAATTCTATGGTGGTAACATTTTTTTTTTTACTGTCTTTAGATAAGTAAATCATTTTATAATCTTTATTGTGCTACTTTCATCTGGTTTCATACAAGGATCAATTGAGGTGCTTTCTAGCTTTATAAGGTACATTGAGCTCCTGTGTCAATTGGGAGCTCTTTATTCTCACCATGATAAGTATTCTGATATTAGCTAGTAAATGTTTATATAACAGCTAATTTAATCTTATTCTCCAGCCTTGTGTTCATTTTGCTCGTCAGTCATGCATGAAAGGAGATGAGTGCCCATTTGATCATGATCTCTCCAAGTATCCCTGTCACAGTTACACATCCACTGGTTCTTGTCCAAGAGGCAAGGATTGCTTATTTTCGCATAAGGTATCCTCAAGGACTCAGATGAGTATCCAGTTCCTTTCTGTTGCAAGTGATTAGTGGAATTATCTTGTCTTGACTATTTACTTGTTTTCTTCAGATGGTATCCAATGGAGACACTGTAGTTGTTCCAGCCAGTACCGATATTCAAGTGAGGACCCTACTTCATTCAGGCGGCTTAAGTTCCGTGAAGAAACCAGATATCCTGGCCCCGCAGAGAAATAGTATGCTCTTTGACACTGCAGGGATGTCTTCTAAGAATGTAGAGCTGAAGGAAACAAGCTCTTTCACTGAATTTCAGTCGCGTACACCTGAAAGAAGTGCCATTGGCAATGCTGGCAAACTCTTATTAAGTTCTTCCATGAGGTCTAAAGTGGATGGCATACCTTCAAAGAATAAAGATATTCAAGACGAGGATCAGAAAGTTGTTGCAGGCTCTAGCTCAAGACACAGCCCTAAAACTCTATCTACTGCACCTAGAGGAATAAATTTCTTATCATTTGGTAAGACTTCATTGGGAGCTCTTGCATTCACTGCAAAGTCAGATGGCAGTAGATCAACCCTTGAAAAAAGTCTGCTTGAGCAAGATGGTGCAGTTATGGCAGGTGTTGATAAAAGTGCTGGTAATAAGGCAAATCAGAGCTTTTTGGAGGTGGCATCGCATTCTATATCAAGTGAGGTGCCAACAGCAACACTGCCTGAGAAACAACAGAAGTCCGAGTCTTGTCCATTTGGAAGGAGTTCATCCAATGATGCCAGTAGTAATAAACAAGCATATCCTCCTCCAATTTGCAATATCATGGACAGTTTAGTTCAAGGGGAACAGAATGCAACAAGTAATACCCAAAGTCTAAGTTTCACTCGGCAGGTGCCCCCACCTTCTCCACCTTCTGGTCAATCTTCAGGACACTTGGTATTTGGACATTACAAGAATATTTCAAGCTCAGCTCAGAAGGCAATTTCATCAACATTAGCTTTTGCTGCAAGGTGTGAAAGGGAAATGAAGAAAAACCAGTCTACTGGAAATTTTGCTTCTGATACAAGGGAAAATAAAGAAAGTAACGTGGCAGGTCCTTCAAGTGATTCTGCAAAAGCTTTAAAAATTCTGGATTTCTTATCTGGTATTGGAAAGAAAAAATCATGAAAAATTCAAATTTAGAATTCTGATAAATAGTGTGGCTTTTCTGGTTTAGTTCATGTTGTGAGCGAAGGTTCCAACCAGAGTTAACACATGGATTCAACAGTGTAAAGATATCTATTCCTACTGCTCGAGGCATTTTTGTTCAGTGCCTGTAAAGCAGTGGCTCAGTAACTGCATGCTTTTATATTGCTTGAAGGTATATCCGAATATTCTACTTCCAATAGATGGCAAATAAATATGTGATTTGGGCATGTACCAATTTCGGCGGTCTTTATAATTGATGTTTGATTATTTGTCTTGTTAGGCAATTTGGATACCGGAAGACAATTGAAGTGCATCCGAGTTTTTGAGAACATGCAATCGTACTGCAGTAAAGGGGTAGAAAAGGTACACCCCCATTTCTACAAGGTTCGTTTTGCAAGTTTGATTTGTGAATTCTGTCATGCTTAGAATCACACTAAGATGGAAAGACAGCGTACCCAGAAATGTCTTGGTTGAATGTGGATTCAAAGATGACCGGTGAGATTATGTGCAGTATCATCCATCCGTCTTGGTCTTCTTTGAGGAATCATATCCATGCAATAATTGTTGGTGGGAGCAGCTCTCAGCCTCTCCTGTTGATCGACTATCCATCTGACACGATACAAGTACATATTAATGATAAAACGATTCCTTCATTTGTTGATGTAAATTTGATGTTGTTTGTTCTTAATCTCACTTGTGCGTTGCCCTTTTGGGGTATTAAGAAAATTGTTATAAATGAAGGATAGAAGATGTTACAATGGATGAGGAATACGTCCTCAAGAACTGGGTTTTCTTTATTTTGTTGAGCGGCAAATTGAGAGTGACGGAGGACTGAACTCATTGAGCCTTAGATCCTATGTACGAGTACTCATTTGTTGGTATAAGTAGGCGGCAAACATCATATGGTGGACAATGTTATCATTCATCTCTTATGAGAAAGGTTTTAATGGTATTTGCATGGCACATGGATTAATAGTATATAAATATCTATGTTGTAACAGATATAGCGAGCTTTTTTAGGGATAAGGGTGGTTGGCGATGCTGATTAGGGATAAGGGTGGTTGGCGATGTTGATATATGGAGTTATAAATGAGTCTGAGTTGAAATGACATAATATTAAGTTTGAGTTAGATTCGAATTTGGTCAGAGTTTAAAAATTTATTATTAAATAAGTTCGAATTTAACTTGATTAAGTTTAATTTATTTGAAAATACATTTTATTTTATTAAGTATAATAATATTAGTATTTAAAGTAATTTAAACTTGATTGATATTTATATTGGACTCAAATTCGATTAGGTTTATGAATTAATCAAGTTAAGTATTATGAAATTAGCGCTTAAGTCAATTAATTATTTGAGTAGTTTGAGTTTGAGTTTGATTTAATGTTTTTTTAATCGAACTCTCTAATTAAGCTTAAAATATAGAGTTGATCTTGAGTAGTTGGACTTGTTTATATCTTTACTTATTAAAATAAAATATGTGTTGAAAATTCTTAGTAAAATATGTGTTGAAAATTTTAAAATATTATGTGATGAGAAAGGTAAGAGAAGAACAAGGGGGTTTAAATCCTTTTGGAAAGAAAAAATTGCTCCGCAAATTATTACTCCTTGTACATCGCATCCGGACGAATTAGAAGAATATAAAAAACCAACTGTAGTAGGCATGGTAAGTTTATTTTAATTTCAAATACAGAAAACTTGCTACTAGAGAAGCGTCAAGGTGGATTTACTTTATATGAAATTGAAAAGGAATGAAGCGCAATTTGAGTTATGAAAACGATTTCAGCTATAAAAATAATCATAAAAGGTTACGAAAAAGAGAGGCTGAATTATTTGTTTATTTTTTATTGAAAAATATTTGTAATGAATTTGGTGTTAAAATCAAGATGACATACTTGGCAGATTTTGTACCTTTCTTTTTCTTCTTTCGGTGAAAACTTTTGTGGTGATTTTCCTACTCATATTTCGCAGTCTAATATAACTCGATACTTTTAGGCACTAAAACAAATTTAGCCTAAGAAGGCAACCTTTACAGGGTAGACGCAAATTGATCACCCAAAAAGATCTATTGAGGGGCGGGTAAAGGAAAAGAAAAAAAAAAAAAAACCTAGGTAGACCATAGTTTTTCTACTTTTAATAATACTCTCTATGAATGGTGTGACATATAAGATAAGTAAGATTATATGGCTTTTCATATGAGAACATGTGGTTTTATTTATTTTACTTATTTTGTGTTACACTTTCAATGAAGGGCATTGCTAAGATAGATAAACCTGTAGTCTACCTATTTATTACTCACGAATAAGTTTTAATGAAGCGGCTTGTTAAGAAATTTCAGTCTATTTTAAGTTTATTATTATCAAATTCCCTTGATATTGTTTCAAATCTAATTTGCCATGTATGTAAGGTTATTCATGATTTGGTTTTTTCAATGGACCCTTAGTAAATCGAGCCACTTATAATGGTTAGGGATTTAAAATGGAATTATTTGAAATACATTTCGATTCAATTTAGTTTGGTTTGATTGGACCTACTCTTAAAGCACTTAATTATTTTGGTCACATTTTATTGTACACAATTTACATCTATTACTATAGTTTTCACTTGTACAATTCAAAGCAATGTTTTGAGTAAAAATATCTAACAAGTACACTATAATCGCATATATGCATATAAAAAGACAAAACAATTATGGATAATCATTTCCTTAAATAAGCTTAACTTGCTACTTAAGCTTATCATGCAAATTCCTTTCTTGATCATCCACAACCACATTAAGTAATAAGCAAGTGTGAGGAGAAAAAAATTAAAGAACAAAAATACTTACTTGGCTGCTCTTTGTTGCCTAATGGTGATACCTACATACAACACATAATATTGATAATTTATTACAAAATTCAAAATCATAATACTTTTAATTGTCATAAAAAATATTATAAAATAAAATAATAAAGTTTAGACAATTGATGAAAAATGATCTTATATCCCATCTAATTTTTAAGCTCGCAACTCAACTTTGAGTATCTAACTTTATCTATACTTCCAACTCCATTTCAAATATTAAAACATTATAGTCAACCTAAAATAAAGAGGAGGAATGCCCCTCCTCCTCCTCGTTAAAAAAAAAAAAATGGAAACGATTTGGTTGGAGTTCAAATAGTTTAGTTCCATTCGAAGGGTCGAATTGAACTATGATTTATTTAGACCTTCAACAAACAAAATCATGAATGGAACCGAGAACTACATTTTGCGGTTCAGTTTGATTCCATATATGATGCTTAGAGCAAGATAAGATTTTTAAATTGGTAGTGGATAGAGGTAGTTGTGCCAACTATTGATTTTGTTCAAAGAATAGTGCTATACAGGTTACTATACATTTAGATAATAACTAATTGCACTTGTTATTAGTGAGTCATATTTAATAATAATTATGTCCATATCTTTTATTTTGGCTTTTGTATACATAAGCTCTAAACTACTAAATTCTAGCTTTGAATCAAGTTCATCACACACCATTCTTTATGTTCCATGTTGGTTTAATGATTTTAATGTCAAAACGTGTTTGTAATAAACATCAACATCATTTTAGGTGGTATGATACTACTTATATTGTTTTTTTTTTTTTTTTTAAATCTTGAGATGTTTATAGAGGTGATTGACTTAGAGTACAATGTAAGGGTCAATGATTAGAGAAATAAGGAGATAAGGATTGCTTTGATGATACATTGATTCTAGCTTTGAATCAAGTTTATCACGCACCATCCTTTATGTTTCATTTTGGTTCAATGATTTTGACGTTGATAGGTGTTTGTAATAACATCAACATCATTTTAAGTGGTATGGTACTTATATTGCTTTATTTAAAATCTTGAGATGTTTATAGAGGTGATTAACTTATAGTATAATTTAGGGGTCAACGATTAGAGAAAGAAGGAGATAGAGATTGTTTTGGTTATACATTGATTTCAATTACGATGTTATGAGGTGCTTGTAAACTTATGGTAAAATGTATAGAAAATAATCACACAATCATTCTTACTAATATTTTATAGCACTTCCTTATAGCACCCATTGTCCTTGTCTTCCATGAACTTTCTCTAACTTCCTAATCTACTTTACTTTAATCACATGCTTGAACTTCCATACCATTCAAGGACCTAACTTATGAGAACATTTGAGCAAGTCAGTGAAGGGAAGCAAATCCCTTAATGGAGAACATTAGTGGAAGCTGGGAAAAACCAAATACTTACGTTTAATTGATACAAGTAGTGTTACAAAAAGAAAAGGTAATATTGCTTGTAATACATAACTAACTTTAGTATCTATCCATGCAATATTCGATAATTTCAAGTGCTTTATTTTAAGGCTTGTGCATTGAAATCAATTTAATATCAAAGTAGTTTTATTTTTACTATTTATGAATCTTGACCTCTATGTTTACTTTTATTTAATTGATGTAGGTAGCATAAAAAAAATAAAACATGGTAGCACTTATTGTAATACATATTTATCTTTAGTATTTTTGATGCATTATTCCATAATTTCAAGCACTTTACCTTGTGGTATTGGAATTGAAATCAAGGTAATGTCAAAGTAATTTTCATTTTCATCTATCTGTGATTCCTTATCTTTACGTATTGGTTGATGTCAATAATTTGTTCTGACAGTTCAAGATGTTAATAAAATTGAAATAATAATTACTTTAATCTAGCAACTGTCATGCCCTAAACTAGGGAGTCATAGCAGTCTTACCATGTAAACTAACCTAAGTTAGAAGTTAGCTACTTGAGTTGCTAATATAGGATAATTTACACCAAGCCTTTATCACTCTACAGCTTTGAGTCATTTAATTCAACCTCTGTTTGGCATCGACTTATGGTTCTATTTTCTAAAATAACTTTTGAAAGAGAATTATCTTGATAAGAAAACAAGTTTTATAAATAACTTTAGAAATTAGCATAATAAGGATTTATAAAAGTCCATAGGTTTATAGGATATAGTATTGATAACAATAATTGAAACCTAAAGGATTACTTAAACAAATCCTATTGTTTTCTTAGGAGTTAGTAAAGTCAATAAATAAAATAGGAATCTAGCCAATTGGTTTTGAATTACACTTCCCAACCCCGTTTTCTATTCTTTTGGAACTTGGAGTAGTACCGGTATATTTATGGGAATACGTACAAAACAATTATAAGGGAATGAACAATAACTTTTTTAGTAAGTGGGGTAGAGATAGTACCACATATCTGACACGAAGTAACTAAGGTTTTCAAGTGAGGTTAATTAGATGTAATGTATGTTTAAACAAATGCTATTGTATGATGTTGACCGGTCATCATGAGATTAGAGAAATTACATTTGCTCTAATCCGGTTTTGAGGAGTTTGACACCGTGCACTTCACAGATTGAAATCAAACAAAGACTTGTGTAATGGAGAAACATCTTCGCCAGAGACTACCTTTGAACCATGGTCCCTAACCTTGCTGCGATTTCTTCTTCTGTCACTTAGTTTGACTAAGGGTTGGAAAATGACCATTTCTACTATTCTCATCTAAGGGTTCGTGTTCGACTTAAGAAACCTAATCGTTTTCTCTCTAGTGGGTTATGATGCAAGTTCGGTTAGTAGTTAAGTCGAGTTTATGTTAGATTGCTTCAAACAGTTCAATCTAGCAATATCACAAAGCAACCAATACATAAAATCTAGTACTCTAAATAGCAAAACATTATTCATGTACGTATATTGCATACATATAAGCAACTATTTGACAATCATAACCAAGATATATATTAATGTCTCTAAGTGTCATTAAATAATACTACAAAGTATGGTGAAGCGCTAATCCCACTTACTTGGACATGTGACGCTCCATATATATGCATATGGTCTCGTTTGTTGTAGTTTTCCCTAAATATTTAATGTAATTACTTTAGTATTATTAAATATCAAGTAAATGAGTTCATTTTAATAATTTAAATTTTGTATTGGTTTTGATACCAAGTTTTGATCTCAAAACCTTTTGATATTAAGTTTTGATCTCAGAACCTTTTGATTAAGTCTTTAAGATTATCCTAATTATACCTTTACTTCAATTTACCCTTTGAATAAAATTCCGAAGTCATTTCTACTAAGTTTGCACACTAACCAATCCTTAGATTAAGTCCCCAAAGCCTTTCTAGCTACATTTCCAGTATCAGACTTCTTAAACAAGTCTTTGATGGGGGTATAGTTAAGTTCCTCTTCTTGTACAATTTTCTGATTAACTTTTTAGACTAGAGATTATGTCCCCTCTTTATAGACCAACCCTTTGAAGATGTATCTGAAGTGATTTCATCTAAGCCTTCTATATTAGCCACCCCTTGAGTCAAGTCCTTGATATCAATATGATTTCACTTTTTTCACCAAATAACTTCCTAAACAAGGCTCTAAAATATTTAGAGTTAAATCCCTTCCTCCACTAGCCTTCTAAGTATGTTTCTAAAGTCATTTCAACCATTTTTATTTTCCCAATAGCTTCTCAAACAAGGTCCTAACAGGGTTATAATTATAATCCTTTAACATCTATCTCTCTAATCAAGTATCTCAAGTAAGAATCAAGTCCCCTTTCTACCAATTCAACTATCTGAAGAACTTTTAAATAGAATCAATTTATACATTTACTCTCAGTGACCTTCTCGAACATCCTACTCCAATTTACAAGCATGATAAAACATGATCATGTAATAGATTTAATATACCTATAATCACCATATCACCCTAAACTTCCAAATCCTTTCATCCTTACTTTAACACGTGTATACTATAACCAGTGATTTGTGTATATCTCAAATCCCATTCAATTTAACCAACTCTAGATCATTTCCCACAATAGAATATAGCTCTTATGAACTGTAGAATTGGTACAGCTTAATTTTCTTAAAGATAATTACATAAAAGCTCCCTAAAATAGCATTTTTCACCAAATTTAAAAGCTAAAAAATTACTAAAAATTATGAAAAAATATTTTTGGTCCAAAACTTTTCATAGGATCAAAATATGCAACGTGGGGAAATTCTAGGAAAATTTTGGTTTTGAAACAACAACAATGGGGTTGTTTAAAACAAGTTTGAAAATTAATTTATTTCATGCGATTTCTTAAGGAGGTCATAAATCCACTTAAAATTTTCACAATGTGATATTTTTTCTCATAAGCATACGCAAAAATACTTCAAAATAATTTTTTTTCATAATTTTTGAAATTAATTTATTATTTTTACAAAATTTAATAAAATAGAATCAAAATCTTGACTCACCAGAAAACCATTGTTCAACCACCATCGGATACCATCTCCTTATTAGCACCTCTAGCTATTACTCCATTTGTTAGGTAGTGGTAGTGGTTTATGCCCAGGTGCTATTTAGACCATTGTACTTGTGAATGTCTCAGTTTGCGTAACTTTCCTTAAAAATTTTCTCTAAATTTTTCTCTTGCTACTCCTTCTCTTCTAATAATTTTTTCAAAATTCTTTGCATCTTTATGAACATGAGGAGAAGGTTTGGTGACAATTTGTAGGTTGGAGATGTAAAAATGAGGATTTTCTCTTTCTTTTTTGCTTAAATATCCACTCCTTAAAGCATGCATAAGTGCCTATATGGCAATTTAGATTAATTTAACAAGTGTCCCCTACTTCTAAGCCATGTCTAAGCTATTGCCACATGTTGGTTGTAAAGTCTTTTTATTTTTTTTAATGATTTTTCCTATTAGCTTATACCCAATTATTCCTATTTTAGGGTATTTTTGGCATTTTTGGGCATATAAAATTATATATAATAATTACACTTAAGGTACACATATTATTTTTATATAATATTTTATGTCACCTTATAATTTTAGTACCCAAAATATTTATCTCTAAAGTTCGGTTAATTTTCGTTACACGTTTACGGTGGATAAATTACAATATAATATAATTTAATAAAATTGACTATTTTTAGTTATTATTATTATTTTATTATGCTTCTATCATTCGGACCTACGGAGTATCTTCATCTAACTCTTAGGACTTACTCGTGAAACATCGTCCTCATTGGCCCGCTTTCGCATATGTCTTAAATTATTAGCTCGGATTAACTATGGGGCTCACATTTCCACTCCTCTTCAGAAAAGTTTTGTCCTCAAGACTTCAATTATCTACCTTACCTACTTCACTTCTAAATACTTCAATAATTATTCTCATATCATTAATCAGAATTGAAGATGTATCATTAACTTAATCTCTAGAATAACTACGTCTTGATCTTGTAGTCTCTGAATCTATTTATCAAGTATCTGAATAAGTTGCCCTTCCATTGTATTATCCTCTTGTAGGTCTATTAGCATTCTCATTAATTAGTTCAGCTTAAGACTATTTCCTTATTATACTTTTACATACTTTACATTTTCATTTCTTGATTTTTGAGATTTGTTTATCTTGTATTTGGATAAATGATTCTGTCAGTTTATAATTCTATTGTAGGTTCCTTGGTTTATTCCTAATATTACATTTAAATTCTTCCCAAGCTTATATGCTATCACCATATAGCACATTTTATGGTATTCTACCCAACTTATGGGTAAAGAAAGTCTATAGGTTATGTTTAATTTTTCCCACCAAATATCTTTAGGTATTTTCTTCATATCACTAATTCCCATTGTCTGTGTACTGTTCATCAATCCTTATATAAATACATAATTACTATAGATCTATCTATTACTACATAGATCATGTAAGGACCCAATAGGAGGCCTAGTAGTATTGCCTAAAATTTTCATATCATGTGTGGGTCCATGATAAGAAAACCGTCTTGCAAGTTAAAGATTATAAAACTCTAAATAGTTAATTGTTAAGGTTTTAGATTTTAATTCATTAACTCATGGTATAATATATAGAATTATGGATATCCAATATTTCAAAGTTCTTCAGAACCGTAGAGAATCGGTATCCTCTACCAAAATAGTGAAATAAGATAGACAATTCCAGAAAATTCTAAACTTACTAAAGATACTAAACTTAATTGAGATATTAGTTCTTTCCCGGAGCATTCCAAATTAACTATAGAAGATTTTTATCATACTTATTCAATGGTAGCACTCCATACTCAATTCTTATCCTTGTCCTAACCATCAATCAACCTATAAGGAAAAGAACTATTGGGATGTAAGCTTACGCTTAGTGAGATAATCCCCTCATTAATATTGCATATAGATTTTATTTAATGCACAAACATATGAATGCATGAACAATCAGGAATGCCAGAACAATCAGGAATGCCAATCAATACATGCAGCAACTCAGGAACTGCACGCAACTCAGAATTACGTTACCTGTAGTCAAGGTTGGAGATGATTTAATTGACATAAACCATAACTGGGTCCTAGCAGCTGGGTTTTTATACTAATTGCACTATTGTGCTCAAGTAAAACAAAGTCATATATATATATATATAACATATACCACTTTTATATGAAAAGTACTTTGTCTCTTTTTACATCTTGTACTTTAAACCAAATTTTCCAAGTCTAGCGATATGGTGGCCTCCGTAATCTACAATCTACAATCCGCAATCATGCGCCTTAAATAGAAGCCATAAGACACGGCTTTTTGCTAACGGTTAGCATCCCCTAGCTCCTAGTAAGCCCGTTAGCTTAGGATAGAGACTTAATAATATAATGATAGCGTAGCTAATGCCTAATCCCGTAGGAGGCCCTTCTCCTGTGAATCTCTTCTCATCTTTTGCGTGAGGTGGCAGTCAGTATAGTATGATGTGATTATGAGCAATGTACAATTCATTAAATTTCTTAATCAAAAAGTACTTAATCTGGTTTTCATTCCATACAACTACACATAGATATCATCACAAAGAATTCCCATTACTATCTGATTAACAAGTTATGGCATTCAATCATAATATCATACACATGCATTTCCTATATCCCATAAGCATCTAAGTTCCTTATATAAGTTTAAATGCATCTATTCTATAAGCAAAATCAAGTATGGAGTTATCAGGAATCACTCATTCAACCATACAGATCAGTTGTAGTAATCCGAGTGTAAGTCATCTCCAAAAGCTAGATCCCTTGGATATCACAAAAATGATACTATAAGGATTAGAAATAGAACTTAAAAAACTAAGCTATAACCCTTTAAGTTATAATCTTAACTAGGTTTCGTATTTTTCTCGGTTTTACTTAAAAATTTAATAGCGTATAACTTTCTCGTTTTAGATTCAATTTTTATGATCTTATAGTCAATCTTCATCATTTTTGAGTGAACTTTAACGTAGTGATGTTAGATTTTTGAGATGAAGTACGTAAATCTGTCTATAGGTCAGAATAGTAGCAATCCTCATGATTTGGTGTACTTTTGGGTTTTGTTTAATTATTAGGCTTTTTGATATCTTAGGAAATCTTTTGGGCTTGGGCTTAGGATTTCATGCTAAGCTAAAATACTCCTTAAGGTTAGATTTTCAACTTTGATTTACACTCCTAGGGCTAACAACAACTTTTTGGGCTTTTAGGTGGGCTTAAGTTGTTAAACAAACTTGTTTTTGATCCAGATCAAGGGTAGTCACTTTGTTGGGGGGGGGGGGGGGGTGTTATGTGGGCTTCTTAAAGGTTTCAAAACAACTTCTATAGGTAGGTTAAGTTGCTGGTTATAAAATAAATGTAGGCTCATCTTTGAGTTTGAGGCTCATTTTGAAAGTTTTAGGCTTTATACACTCATCATACTTGTTTTGGTTGGTATTTTCACTTTGTTTACTAAGTTTTATCCTATTTTTAAGTGGCTTTTATTATGGTTCTAGATCTGGCCATGGTGAATCCAAGGGGCATTTACTTGATTTTTCAGCTTGTTTTATCATTTTCTTAAATTTAGGGGTTAGATTATAAACCTATGCTACTTATATTCCAATCTTAACTTAACTTCTCTTTCATGAGATGATTATTTAGCTTATACTCTACATGAAAATAATAAATTCATACTTATCATAACTTCTATGCCATAGTTAATATCTTACAAAGTTGGTTTCCTAAAAAAAGCTTCAAGTAATGGATTTTTCTTTACCTAAGGCTAGTTTTGAGCATGTTTAACTTAATAGAAGTGAGAATAACTTCCAAATGACCTACATATACTTCATGTCTAGCATGATGTCCCCTCTTTCATGTACACATTTGATGATTTTGTCAACTTAAAATTTTCCATTCTAAGTGTTAAACATGTATCCTTAATAACACCATCTTATCATGCTCATACTTCAACTTTCATGCAAGGGGTTCATAAACTTACTTCTTAAGGTGGTCTAGTTATTTTATCATTATATGATCATGTTAATATCTTCATGAGAACGTATTCTCCTAACATAACATACTAGGTCACTTAAATAAGAAAATAACTTGCTTGTCTTAAAGCGTAAACAAGGTGGTTATGCACTAAGTATTCTGTTATGCTCCTTGTTTTTCCTTCCTCTTCTTGCAAGTTATTTTGGAAACTTGAGTCTTGATCTTTAAAGTAGGGTTTTGAGGATATTCTAAAGTTCCTAAAAGTGGCTTTTGAAGTTGACAAATATAGGGTAACAAAATTAAGTTTTGAGCGATGAGTAGGGGAGAAAAAGGTGGCGGCAATGTTTGATTTTGCAGGGTTGGACTTCTTCTTTTGGTTTGTATTTAAAGTGAGAGAAAAGGAAGTGAAAATGAAAGTGAAAAGTGAGAGAATGTGGTAGGTTTTGATAGGGAATGAAGTGTGTTCAAGAAGCTTTAATTAGCTGTCTTTTAGTATGTACAAATGCTAACTTTTGTTAAGACTAGATGATGTAAGCATTAAAGGGTGAATAGTAGATGTGTAAAACAATTAAGTGATTGAAAGTTGACAAGGCATGACCTCCCTTAGGCTCTCTTCCCAACCAGCCGTAGGAAGTCCTTTTTTGGGTATTGTGTTGTCTTATCACTTGTTTGAAAATTGAATTGATAAAATAATGTGATAACTTGTCCTTATGTAGTATAAGTTATGGTATGATAAGGAAATAGTCTTATAACTAACTTTTGATAAGTTATTAGGTGATAGTTGATTCTAACTCTTAATTAATAAGTTATTTAATGTGATTGGTTGGGTTACTTATCCATATGTAACATAGTTTATAGGTGAAAATAAAGGGATTGTCTTTTATGTAATTCTTTTAGAGTTTCATTATTAAATCAATTTGTAAATTATAATTTACTTCTCATGAAATTTCGAAATTTTCTAGAGTTGAATAAAATTTGTTTAAATTATATTTTTAACTATTTATCTAGGGTCATAAGTCCTTAATTATCCTAAGGTTTAGGGTTCTAGTGAGTTTAAGTATTTTTTAGGGTTCTAGTGAGTTTAAGTATTTTTTAGGGTTTTCCACTAATTCGGGAGTAATTAACTTACACTTAGGTGCTTAAGGTTCAATTGGCTTAATTATTTAGGATTGTTACTTTATTATGTAACATATATATATATATGTATATTGTGGGGCTACTTATGTATTCAAGAAAAATTAATTTTGTAAATTTATTAATTTGTTTTTTTAAGTAGCTTAGTTTTGTTGTTTATTATTATTTGAAATTATCTTTAATTTGTTCATTATCAATTTTATATGATTTTGCACAATTAATGATAATTTTATTGATTTATGGGTTTTTAAGCATTAAAATAACTTATAGAGTTTAAAAATTTTATGATTTGATATTTATGGTTTATATTAAGTTCACATTTTTAAAAGTATGTGCATGTAGGGACTGGGGTTTTCGTATGTGATTAGGGTTTTTAATAGTATAATAGGATTTTTCACGTTCGTTTTAAGTTTCAAATTTAAAATCTTAATTGATTTTCATTTTATGTGGTTTTATTGACTTAAGGAAATATCTATGATACTCGAGTTTGACACTATGTCTAGGAGGTTAAATTTGCGGGGTTTATAGATTATCTTTGCATCAATAAGTCCCTAGAGTTTTTCTTCATTTAATGTTTATCTCCTATTTGTTCGTACCTTTTAAACTAGGTTCTTAAGTAATATACTCACTTGGTTCCTGATTTCCATCACTTTTTGAATCCTGGTTCTAAATCCTTCAAATCCACAGTTCTTAAATATAACAGTTTTGGGCCATCTTCCAATCCTTAATCTAAATAGAATCTCACTTCCTACAATCTTGCCACTCAATTTTTACCACTTATACATATCTTATCTTCCATCATTATTCCATATCGTACTCATTAACTTTACGAATTTGATTATCCCTTATGTTGATGAGTCGCCTCTTATCACGAATTCTCAATTAAGTCTATTGATCTTTTAACTTTACCGTGTTAGTCAGACGCTCATAATTTTTATATCTTTAGCAATTTAAGGTTTATATTCTTCTTGAACCTGTACATATAATTACGAAGTTGAGTTTGGAAAATCTTGACACTCATATAACATACTTAGAAAGAGATAACACTAACTCGATAGATGAATTTGACTTGAAACTAACACAATTTGGAATTACCAAAATTTTGACTAGTTTTATGATTGTCACAATATGTTTAAATTAAGTCAAAATAATGAATTCATAAAATACACTCACAGATTTGCCATCTTCATCTTGTATATTTACATATACTCAAGATATATTTGAGAGTTACAACGATTCTACCATCATATTCCAATCCAGTAATATCTTTTTACTTCCTTTCTTGTCTTCACGATCAACCAAAAAGTATATAGTCTCATTGTTTATTTCACAACTTTATCTTGTTACATCAAAGTATTACTCTTTTTATTTCCATGAATCATTTTAGTTTATTTCAAGCATCTTTTTACCCAATTTCTTATGATAACATTCTTTATCATCAACTAGTTCGCATCTCTTTAGATATGGTTCCATTCATTTCCTCTTTAATTTTCATCCTATATATTTACTAAATTTCTCACCTTATTGCATTGAAAATATAACTCTCACAATTTTCTAAGAACTCTCTTTTTACTCTCTACTTAAGTTTTATCAAGTCTCCTGAATATATTTTAATGTATCCATCCCTGATATAATCCCCTTACACCTATGTTGCTCTTTTCTATAGCTCATTTATTTTCTTAAACAATCTTGATTCCATTCCTAATCATGCTGTAGGTCTTTGCTTTTATACCTACTTTCAATCCTTAAAATCATACCAATGTTTAAGCTTTATGATCCATCATACTCTCGATCTTTATCCTTTTTGACTTATTACGGTAAACAATACCATATAATAAAGAACTTTCAACCTACTCAATCATGCTTCTACTAGAGCAAATTTAAACCTTGATTTCAAGTGAGGGGTTCATATTTTGTCATTATTGTCCAAATTATCTTGAAGGTGCTTTTTGAAGTTTTTTCTTAGATGCTGATTAGATTAGTGACATGTTTAAATCTTGGTGTCCTTAAGTCCTTGTAGAATTCAACTCCTATCTTTGTTTTAATTTCTTTATATATATTCTTTAGTACTTACAAATTCTAAATACTTCTAAGTTAACTTGATTTAGGCTATTTGATCTTTAATTGAAGTAGAATTTTTTTTATCTTATCTTGAAGGTATTAGTTCATCTGAACAAATTCAAAAGGTTCAAGATTTCTTAAAATCCATGCTCCTAATGTTCTTTTTCGTTGTACTCTAATCCAAGGAATTGTAATAAGTCAAAGTGTTGCAACAACATCTTTGATCACATAGATATCTACTTTAATTGTCATCCATTGGGTTTATCATGTTACAAAAATGGTAAAACTTAACTCTTAATAAATCCTAATGCATAAGAGCACTTAGAAATAATTAATCATTTTCCCCTCCTTTCCTTAAGTATCCCATCACTTTGTTAATTACATACCTCACCTCCGCAAATGATTGTTTGTCTTACACCTAGTTACATATGACTAACAAATAAGTATACAATTCAATTTCAATTGATTCCTTTGGGTGAGAATCTTCTGCTCTATTAATACTATGAAAATTCCACAATACGTATTTTGATTAGCTTCTCCTGATATTCATATAACAGTAGTGTTAAGTATGTTTTCCTATACAAACAATATCAATGAAGTGTACCTGAGTAGTGATAAATTCGTGTATTCAACCCTGGAACTTAACATAATATTCAAGTCTTCGAACTACCTTCTAAAAGATTTATTCTTTGTTGACCCAATATCATATAATTCCTAGCAACAATCTTCCCATGAGATTTTAGAATCCACTAATCATTAATCTCAAACATATTTGGTGTTTCAAAAAACTTGTAATGTCTAAGTCTCTACTCATTAGGAATCAAATATAAATCAACACCTATCAATACCGTATTTCCTCTAGTCATACTCATGATATAATAGCCTTCATACCCTTAAGGCATCACAATTTCTTCCTATTGTAAGATAGTAACAAAAGTTCCTTTATCAAATACCATATTTAAATTCCGTTCGCCTGTGATTACTTCTCTTAAGCTAATATCCACAAATACAAATTCTAGTATAATTAACATCACTTAAGACCATATACTTCTTACCTTTTGTATCTTTTAATTTTCTCGCTTCCTAGTGCTCAACTTGGTTATGCAAATTCTCACATATTCATCTTAAAGTGCTTTTAATTTCTTTTTAGATCATATACCTCAAATCTCAACTTATGATTCCATAATTACATGTCAGAATTTGAATTCACCTTAGAAAAATGTACTTCAGAACTTACCTTAGCACCTAAGAAAAATTACATTATCATCAACTTTCATCTGGCAAGAGTTTGCGTAGTAGCTTCCCTACATATGAAAGATCACCTATCCTCTTTTTAAGTATTGGTTTTTGACTACATCTTCAATCAATCAATTAAAGAATCATGACTAAATCATAAAAAAATGAAAATACATTAGAATCTAAACTTTGCTTCACAAATTTACATAAGATCTTAATTTCATACCTAAGAGAAATCATGTCATAATTAATCCTTCATACAAACAAAAACCATGTAGATAATTCCACATATATCTATTGAATGATTGCGTATTTGCCTTTCAAATTCTTAATTTCCAGTTATTACTACAATTAGTTACAAAGATAAGATTATATCTATGCTAATAGAAGAGGTAAACATTCTAC
This sequence comes from Lumnitzera racemosa, assembly GCA_024138005.1. Lineage (NCBI taxonomy): Eukaryota > Viridiplantae > Streptophyta > Magnoliopsida > Myrtales > Combretaceae > Lumnitzera > Lumnitzera racemosa. Next base: position 40,996,738 of record JAMXBC010000007.1, read on the forward strand.
TCAGCACAAAACTCATCAAAAAACAAGAGTTCATTATGAAAAGAATAACCACTTCATATTAAAAGTAATCAGGTTCCCAATCCATGGTTTTGTCATTAAAAATTTAATTACTATAAGTTATCTCAAAATCCTACTAATTATTAACCTACAAACTACTAGACTCTTTAGAATTTAATACATTTATCGAATAAAGGTCTATTTCTATGCTTATTCCCAAGTACACTATCCCTAAGTCGGAGTTAGAGCTGATTACGACCTATTTCAGGTTCTAAAACATTACAATTTGCTATGCTTCTCTATTGTCCTCAATATTTTAATTGAGTTCCATTTTTTAATTTAAATCTTTAGTTCTTGAATAACCTATTATTTTAAGTCTTTAGAAATAATTTTATGCCTAAGGTTCTCCTCTATTTTACACTTCTGAGTTTATATATCTAACTATTTTCATCCTTTAGTCTTCAACTCAAGTCATTGCAACATTTAAGAAATTTTCAAGGAGCATATTTAGAACCTTTATTTAACTTCGAATTAGTTGCGGTTTTCTATACCAATGTTCTCCAAGGAGAAGTTTACAAGACACCATGTAATGACATAATGAGAAAGTCTCTAAAAACGTAGAATATTTTTAGTGTCTCTTAGTTATAGCTTCTTTAATAGCTTTTATAGACATCCAATTTTTACCCCCTTTAATTTCAGAGCTTTTTTTTTTTTTTTAATTAGGGAAAAACGATCCTAATTTAGAAAAATGAAAAAAAAAATTAGAAATTTTAGAAGAATAGAAAAAGGGGTAAAAAAAAAAAATCATAAAAATAAAAAATAAAAATTTTTGATAAAGTTTTAGAATTTCTAAATCACCAGTTGGAGTCATTTCTTTTTAGAATCACAGTTTATTTATTTATTTTTTGGGTTGGTTATTATTAGTTTAGTGTAGTTTCTAAAAATTTTATTAAAAAAAAAGGGAAAGCTTAAAGGGTTGGACCACTTGTAACCTAGTTCGTATGATTGGAGATAGGGTTGAAGGCCCTTCATGTGGATCGGAGTCCACATCGATGCTTTTTTTATTTTCACTTAGGTGCGTGTAATGTACACACCAGCTTGAGCATGTCCTACATGCTTGGCATGTGCCAAGCCCCTGTGTCTCTTCCTCCTTTTTGCTTGATTCCCATAATAAAAAAAACTTCATAGCATGTGTTTGGGGCCCATTTTTGTGTGGTTTCCACATGATTCTATATGATTAATTAGTGGAATTGTGTACTATGTGTGTTATCAGGCAAGTGCACCTATCAGTTTTAATATAACGGATATGAGTCCGAGTCGATCCCTCAGAGACTTCGAGTACTATTATTAACCTTAACTTTATTATCTAATCGGAAAATTATAAAAGTTTGAATTAATTAAAAATACTAAAATTAACAAACTAACTTAAATATAAGACTTGATTAAGCAATTGAAAAAGTGATAAAATTAAGAACGACTTCAAGAAAGTAATAACGTATTTAGAAATTATTTCCCCTAGAGTTAATCATGAGATCGCTTAAAATATATTCAATTCGGTTTCTATTATTCTTGACTGGAGGGATTCACAACTAAAGTTAATACCTTTCTCAAGCATATTAACCTTAATCCTAAATTATTTACCAGAATCTCTTCACTTAGTAATATAACTTAGAATTGCATTAATGTATAACGAATTCCTTCACAATTAATTAATAGTCCGGAAGAAACATGTATCTTATCTCTAAGTATACATGTAATTCTCTCCAATTATGTAAAGATCTAATTATACATGTAATTTCTCAATCAACATGCATAATATCATATATTGATATTCTAGAAATATCAATTAACAATTAAACGACATAATTGAATCAAGCAAAGATAGAAACTTTATTGAAATTTATAAATCAACCCAAGAATCACATGAAACCCTAGGTTCCATAATCTTAAATACACGAATTCTAAGCTATCATAATGAATCTAAAAACGAGTTCCATAAAAAACGTAAAATAAAACATGGAAAACTCCTTTGATTAAAGAAAAATCTCTTCGATCTTGAAGTCGGTGTTACTTTCGCCTTTTTCTTCTTTTTCTTCTTAAGTCTCTTGTCTTCTCTAATGTCTCATCTTTCTTGTGGAAACCTAATCTGTCCTTTTATAGTGTATCAAAAGGTTTTCGTTTTCTTTACCAAACATGACCTAGGACATGACCGTATCCCCAGGTTGTGTAACTTTTTGCCCCTGGCCAATTTTTTCTACATGGATTGTGTAACTTCAAAACTTCATAACTTCTTCGTTTGAACTCCGAATTGAGTGAAATTTGATTTCTTTCTTCATTTTCGATCCTAGAACGCGTTCAAACCTAGAAATCAAAATTTTACTCAATTAAGTATCAATTTATTTAAAGAAAACAATAAATGTGAGAAAAACACTATAAAATCACCATATGAAATATGTTTAAAATCAGAGTTATCAAATTTCCCCACACTTGAGCATTTGCTTGTCCTCAAGCAAATAAATCAAAACAAAACTTTTAGGACAAGAAACGCTAAATAAAATTTATCACTATTTAGGAAACCGGTGAACGAATACACTTAACCCGTAGAAAAGTAAGAAAATCGTTCTCAACTAACTTGCAATAATAAAGTCAACCAATTTCATCTGACCATATTCGAATACCCCAACAATACTTAATACTAGAGTTCACTAGTTAATTTATGAAAATCAAAGTTTACCCAAGTTATTTAACCAAGGATTCTTAAACTAAAAATTAGATTTAACATCTCGCCAACCGAGAAAAAGTCATAAAAATTTTGTCCATTTGACTAAAGTGTATACAATTCTCTCTCCCATCTCACCAAGCACCATAATCTAAAACAAACACATTTTACATCCACTCATTTTCTGATCACCCCCCTAGTTCATGCTTTTGTTGAGAGGTCTTTCAAATTTACCTTATTTAAGCACAATTGTATTGGTAGTGGGAAAGAATCTCGCTCTTCTGACGGACCAAGACCGATCCATACCAACTTATTCCTTATATTGATAGCGGGAAAGAACCTTGCTCTTCTGATGGACCAAGGCCGATCCATATCAATTTTTTTTTTCATTTTTTTTCATTAGAATTGGTATTGGGACTCAATCTTACTCTTTTGACGGACCAAGACTAATCCTTACCAATTTTTTCTATTCTTACACTTGTTATTACTTTTGACCTCCATTCATTATGATTTTTCAAGGGTTTCTGAAAAGAAGAATTTCATTTGTTTGTTTGCTTAAAATTATAGGACTCTTAAAAATTTCTAAGAGAAAGGTATACATAAAAGTAAATTTTAAAAATAATCATGACTAACTCTCAACTAGTGATGTTGCTCCAATCTCAAGTCTTAAAGTCCTAAGCTAAATAACTCGTAACATTGCCCTCCACAAATTTGACTAATCAATTCTAGTAAAGTATAATAAAATCAATAATAATCAAGATGACACAGTTAATTTGGCTCAACACTTGTTAATCACCTATTGCAAGTTAACTTAAAAATTAATTGGGTCAAATGTGAATAATTGGTATCTTAAACAGTAATAAATTCATATATATCCCTTCTCCACACTTAATAACGTACATTGTCCTCAATGTACGACTAAGAAAGCACAATATCAAGATATCAAACAAGAAAAAAACATCATAGGGAAAAAGGAAAACATGTATTGAAAAAGAAACCAATACTTTCCTGCCTTGAAGCATAAGATACTCTAGTGGAGAAAGAGTGGCTAGTAGCTCGACAATAGTGCCCTCATGAGTAGAACATGATGTAACAGATTTGGACCTCCTTCAAATAATCTACTTTTCACGATTTTCCATTGACTACTTCGATCAAGAACGTGAGGAGAAGATGAAGAGAAGAGAAAAGGAATATGTGTTGATGTTTGGAAGTGTTTAAGAGAGTGTGTGTGTGTTTGAATAAACAAGGTGTGTGCTGAGTCGTATGGGGTTTGGGCAGACACGGGCGGGGACACGACCGTGCCCCACGCCTGTGTAACTTCCTGTGTTGGTAGTGTTAAAACTGGTCGGACACGGACTTGGATATGACCGTGTCCCACGCCTGTGTAACTTTCTATAGGCAGTCAGGAATACTGGGCACATACGGGCTGGGATACGATCGTGTCCCATGCCCGTATAACTTTCTGTTTGTGCAGAGGATATCTGGGCGGACATGGGCTGGGACATGACCGTGTCCCACGCCCGTGTAACTTTCTGTGAGCATGGCAGATTAAAGGGGCCTGGATGGACACGGGCTGGGACATGACCGTGTCCCATGCCCGTATAACTTTCTGTTTTGTTTTTTTCTTTTTTTTTTTTAAATTCATGAATTTAATTAAAAAATAAAGGAAACTTAAAGAAATAAAAGTAATTAAACTAGAAAAATAAAAAATAAAACTAAAGAGAAGAAAAAAAATGAAATTAAAATGGAAAAGCCTATGACTAAAATTGAAACAAATAAAAGAAGCAAAGCAAAGTTAGATAAAAGAAAAATAAAATGAAATAAACTTAAAGAACTAAAGTGTAAGCAAAATTAGACATGGGTTGCCTCCCAAGAAGCGCTATAGTTAACGTCGATAGCTCGACGGGATATCTCTTGTAATTCATGATTCTTCATCCAGGTGGAGATAGGACTCCTCCTGAATCTCGCTTTCGAACCCTCCATACAAGTGTAAATTTACCCTTCGGCCATCGACCTTACCAGTTCCATTTCATTGTTGCATAACTGCCATTGTTTCTCTCCTTATCATGCCACTTATCAAATTCATATAGGCTAAACTTCTTCATATTGTCCGCTTTTAGCTTAGATCCGGTTGTCATTGGGAGTTTTGAACTTTTCACTGCAAAGACATGTTCCAAATGATTTCTTGATAGTTTTGGTTCCAAAATTGGTGGCTTCTCTTTGAAAGATTTTAACCTACGATCCTTTGGCTTGTGGAGTGGATCAATCCCCTTCTTATCCACAATGGACTCATGAAATTCTATTTGAGCTGCCACTTCTACACAATTGAGATTAATCACCAAATTTTCATCTCCCTTTTGCAAGCAATAGCTTGAGGAATCATTGGCAAGCGTTTCCTGCACACATGTAGATATAACAACATTAGTGGCATTAACATTGTGACTTATGTCTTCTGAGTCAAGAAATTTGTTCGTTACCTTTGGAGTTTTAAAAACTATTTCATCATCTCCAACCCATAATATCAACTTATGCTCACTAACATAAAAAACAGCTTTAGCAGTGGCTAGGAAGGGTCGACCTAAAATGATTGACACCTCAATATTTTCATCTATATCAAGTATAACAAAATTCACGGGAAAGATGAATTTGTCTACTTGCACTAAAACATCCTCTATGATGCCTCTAGGGTATGTGATAGACCTATCGGCTAATTGAAGACTCATGCTTGTTATTTTAGGTTCTCCTAACCCTAGCTTTTTGAACAATTTATACGGCATCAAATTTATACTAGCTCCTAAGTCTGCCAAAGCATTATCTACCAACAAATTGCCAAGCATACAAGGAATAGTGAAACTCCCTGGATCTTTTAATTTTTGTGGCAGCCTTTTCTGAGAAGTGCCGAGCATTCCTCGTTCAATGTGACGGTTGTAAGCTCCTCCAACTTCCTCTTGTTCAATAGAAGATCTTTTAAAAATTTCGCATACTTTGGCATTTGCAAGATGACATCAACAAGAGGTAAGTTAATGTGTAATTGTTTGAAAACATCAAGCAATTTACCGAATTCCTTATTCTGATCAGTGTAACTTTGCTTAAGGCGCTGTGGGTAAGGGATGGGAGGCTTGTATTCCTTTACTTTCGGTGATTCCATACTTTCTTTTGATTTTAGTGGCTTTATATCTTTCTTACAGTTGATTTCCACTTCTTTCTCAACTACTTCCTCACCATCCTTCTTCTCCACTTGCAGTTTTCTACCACTTCTCAAAGTCACTACATTAACATGTTCCCTAGGATTGACCTCGGTATTCCCTAGGAGTGTCCCTTGTTGTCTCTTAGAGATCATTTTTGCAAGTTGACCAATTTGGTTCTTAAGGTTGCGATTGGAAGCCTCTTGATTTCTCAACGATGGTTCAATGTTGGATAGCCGAGCCTCATTGCCTTGAATATATTTTGTGAGAAGTTCCTCTACACTGGGCTTCTTTTGTTGAGGGAGAGGAGGTGGGAATGGTCTTTGAAATCCAGGTGGGCCAAAGTTGGTCTTCTGCTGGCCTTGGTTTTGATTTCCCCATGAGAAATTGGGGTGATTCCTCCATCCTAGATTATAAGTGTTGCTGTAGGGGTTATTTTGTTGCTTGGGTAGATTTCCTAGATAATCAACCTGTTCCAATTATTCAGGTGCTCCATACCCCTGCATACCAAAATCACTTACATTCGATTGCACTTGTTGAGGTCCAACAGAGAGTGCATCAATCTTCTTACTCAATAGGTCTACCTTGGCTGCCAGAGCAGTGGTCGAATCCACATCATAAACTCCCATAGCCTTTTGCTTGGCTCTGGTGCTTTTCCATTGATAATTGTTCATTACTATTCCTTCAATCAGGTTTTGTGCTTGCTCAGGTGTCTTTGTGTTCAAAGTACCTCCTACGGATGCATCAATCATCTGTCTCGTAGATGAAGTGAGACCATTATAGAAAGTCTGAATCTGCATCCATAGTGGGAGACCATGATGTGGGCATCTCTTGAGTAAGTCCTTGAATCGCTCCCAAGTGTCAAATAGAGTCTCCACTTCCAATTGAGCAAAACAAGAAATATCATTCCGAAGTTTAGTGGTCTTTGCAGGTGGGAAATACTTCTCCAAAAATTTCTCTACCAATTCATTCCAAGTTGTGATTGAATTTCTTGGTAGGCAGTTCAACCACTGTTTTGCTCTACCCCTCAAGGAGAAAGGAAATAGCTGCAGTCAGATGGCATCACCCGTAGCTCCGTTGATTTTAAATGTATCACAAATCTCTAGAAAGCTAGAGATGTGGGCATTAGGATCTTCATCTTGGAGACCATCAAACTGAACATATTGTTGCACCATTTGTATGATGTTAGGTGCAATTTGGAAGTTATTAGCCGCGACAGTTGGCCTTGCAATACTAGAGTCAGCTATAATAAGTGTAGGACTTGAATAATCGGACATGGTCCGATTTGCTTCATTCCCGTTGTTAGCCATATGTGGTGCATCTTCCTGTTCGATGAATTGAGTGTTGGGCTCTTCACTTTCTTCCTTGATTTCAACCATTGACTTGTCGTCAATAGTCGCCACAATTTGACTAGGTCGCGATCTCAAATTTTGAAGGACAGTTCTCTCAATTTCAGGATCAAGTTCTACCAAATCTTCCGCATTGCTTCAAGTCATGTACTACAAGGGCAAGAAATATAGAATCAATTGCAGCTCTAGCTAATGAAAATAAACAATGAAAACAAAAGAAAAAAAAATGGTTAAAGTAATAAAGCAACTAGTGTTCTTAATATCGAAAGTCCCCGGCAGCGGCGCCAAAAACTTTTTATCAGGTAAGTGCATCTATCAGTTTTAATGTAATGGATGTAAAATAAATCTAAAACTCCTTTGATTGATGAAAAATCTGAAAACGAGTTCTATAAAAAACGTAAAATAAAACATGGAAAACTCCTTTGATTGATGAAAAATCTCTTCGATGTTGAAGTCGGTGTTGCTTTTGCCTTTTTCTTCTCCTTCTCCTCAAGTCTCTTATCTTCTCTAATGTCTCATCTTTCTTGTGAAAACCTAATCTGTCCTTTTATAGTGTATCAAAAGGTTTTCGTTTTCTTTACCAGACACGACCTGGGACATGACCGTGTCCCCAGGTCGTGTAACTTTCTGCCCCTGGCCAATTTTTTCTGCATAGACTTTGTACTTCAAAACTTCTTCGTTTGAACTCCGAATTGAGTGAAATTTGATTTCTTTTCTTCATTTTCGATCTTAGAACGCGTTCAAACCTAGCAATCAAAATTTTACTCAATTAAGTATCAATTTATTTAAAGAAAACAAAAAATGTGAGGAAAATACTATAAAATCACCATATGAAATATGTTTAAATCAGAGTTATCAATGTGTCACCACCTGAAGTGGCAAAGTCGTAACAGCCCGTTGTGTAAACCATCCTAAGATAGAAGTTGGCCTTACAACCGCTATCTTAGATCTGATCTACACAAGGCATCCACGATTAACCCGTTTTGAAGTAAACAGTTTGTAATTTAAATAAATCATTTACCTAAGAAGGTGAGGAAATATATATATATATATACTATAATTTAGTTATTGCAATTAAAGTTTACAATAATTCTCCCTAATATATTTCCTAGTTATTACATTATTCAGAAATGAAAAGTAATAAAATATATGTTGATTCTTCAATGTTTTTCCTCACTCCCCAAGATCCAGCAGTTGCTAGCTTTAAAGTGTACCTGCACGACGTCTATAGGGATGTGAACAACTACAGCTCAATAAGTTAGGATGGAGGACTTAAAACTATACCATAAACACAACAAGATTTTCAATCAACTTATTAGGTGCAATGCATGTGTAAGCAAATGCCATCGTATGACGTTGTTTGGCCCGTCGTGAGATTAGAGAAATTGCGCCTGCTCTAATCCGGGTTGAGGAGTTGCCATTAACGCAACAGCTTATGACCAAACCCAGGCATGTACAATGAAGACCTCGCTCCTCCTGCGACTACCTTTGAACCATTGACTTCACCCTCGCTGCGACCTCCTCTCCTGTCACTTAGTTCGACTAAGGATGAAGAAGGGACCAATTGCAATCCTGCGCTATCCCTTTCGAAGGGGTTGGTATTTGGCCGGAGAGTCCTAAGTTCCCCTAATGGGTTGCCATGTAGGTCTGATAATGATTATAGGTCGTATATTTGATTCGGTCTAGTTTAGGGTGATCAATCATTTCATACAAACCATATAATACAAGCCAGGATAACAGACAAAATCATAGCATCACTCATAATCAATGATATGCACACATCCAACTATCTAACAAGCACAACCAAGTATAATCTTTAGCCTCCAAAATACAATATTGTATTAATCCCAACTTACCTCGACTCCTCGCTCGCTCGCTCACTCACTTGAGGTCCGATTTGCTCAGGCCATTGCCGATCATCCCTATAACACAAACGTGGTTTCAGTTTTTCATATAATTATTATAGGTTCATTTTATCCTATAACGCTTATTGTTATGTGTTGTTTAGGGTTTAATGTGCCTAATTATCTAGGTCTTAAGTCTTTTACAATTATTTTAGGTTTAGTATTAAGTTCGGGTTTGGTTTCCGCATCAATTTTTAAATTAGATTCTAATTCGATTTCTGAGTATTGTTTTATACTCGAATCCTAGAAATTCATTTCAACCCATAATGTGAAATTAATCACATTACTTCTTGATCTCCTAAATATTATCATTACCCTTAGTCAATATTTTATTTCACCTGGTACACTTAAATTCGTATTAGTGTACCAAATTCATTCTTAATGTGAGAAATTTTTTTTACATTTTTCATATCATTACATAAATTCAAGTTTCCTATCAAATTTATTTTATATTTTTATTCTTATCATAATATCAATTTTATTCTAATATTTTCTAGTTATTATATTTCTAATAATTATGTATTATGTATTATCACCTATTATGTGCATAATACACATCTAATATTTTTATTACTCTAATTACTATCTCCCAACATCAATTATCATTTCAAAATGTCTAAATTCATCTTAAATCAGATTTTATACCTAATTACCCTAATTTACAAAATTAACTTAAAATGAACTATTTTTCCATATTACTTATTTACTACATAATTAACCTAATAATTACATCCAACACCCTAAATGCTACAAGTATCATACTCCATCATATTTCAACATCCTAAAACACATACTTATTCACTAAATCAGTAATTAACCATTTAATTACTTAATTAATCCTAAATTACCCATTTTATGTCTCATTTTAGGGCATAAAAATTATCTAAAATTTTTGAAAATTAATTTTTGAAAACTGGCTTCATAGAACTATTCTATATCATCTAAGTAATCTACACAAAAATTTTGAGTTCAAAACTACACTTCTAAGGTCATTTATTTCTAAACCGAAACATGCTCGATTTTGCATGATTTCTTAAGGACCCTATATCATGAGATATATTTTCATCAAAATAATATTTTTCATAAAAACTACATACAAAAATATTCTAGAATAACAAAATTCATAATTTTCTAATAATATTTACTATATTTACAAAATTACACAAAATTGGGCTAGAAATCGAACTCATTGATTTGGGTGACTCTGGCCACCGTCGGTGGCCATGGGTGTGTCGGCCACCTGGGCATTTCCACCATTATGTGGTGGTGGTGGCTGTCCACTCCCAGCTGCCCGTCGGGTTTGGGTTCTCTTTTGTGGCCTTAATTGCACAGTTTTTCTTTTTTTTTTTCTTTGGTTTTTCTCTCAATTTTCACCTCTCCCTAATTTTTTTTATTTGTAACTATCCAGATGAGCTTCTATTTTTTTTTTTTTTGCTATTTATAGGGCTTTGTGGTAATTAATATGCATTAATTAGACATAATATTGCTCCATTTCCTTGATTTTTGGCTTTTGTGATGCTTAATTCTAATTGGATAATTTTTATTTTCCAGATTCTAACTTGCCACGACCATATTTGTATTAATACACATCCTTCTAATTTTTTTCTGATTTTTCTTAATTAATTTAATAATTTTCTTTAATTGTTTACTAAGTTTTTGGCCAATTTAAGTAATTTCGTATATTTTTATCTATACGTAAATACATGTGGGATACATGTGAACATTTCTAATTATTATTTAGGTCATCCTATGATTTTTCGTATGCATATAATCTATCTCTAGTAATTTATTAATTATTAAATTATACTTTTTGCCTTTTTGATGATCAACAAGTGTTATACTTAAAATTTGAAAATTTTGTAATCTCCTATTTTATTACTTATTTTTTTAAATTCAAATTTATGAGATCATTTTACTAATATTTTTAGCTTTACTTATAATTTAGGCTTGATCAGATCTTTTAACCGATCGAAGCCTTAAGTGACTGATTGTGGGGCTTACACTATGCATGGCCTAGTTTTGATTTCACCTAAAATCATGTTTAATTTCAGATGATTACATGGCTAAAATCGAGATTTAAAGTGAAAAAAAAATCATTTTTTATGTCAAAACTCATTAATCTGAATCATAAATTTAATTTGATTCCTAAACCTTTTGAGCTTAATCCTTGTGCCTATAATATAAATAGGATGCTTTAGGACTAGTTTACCCATTGAATTCACTTTCCAACCACTTGAAAACACATCCTTGTCCTCTTTCTCTCTCTAGGTTGTGGTTCTTTCTCTCTCCACAAAATTGGCCAAGCTTGATTCTATTGAGTAGAAACAACTATATAGGAAGCTTCCCCACTCCAACAGCTATTGGATGTGACTACTCTTAGCAATGGCTACGCCTATAAGTAACTCGATGATACAACTACCATGAAACCCTCACTTAATTGTAACTCCTACCTCTTAAGACACAACATCTAGCCACCTCACATAGAATGAATACTACGATTGAGTTTGTGGTGGTTGAAAATCAAGAACCCAACACGCGTTCAACACCTAATAGCCATTACCATGATTGCTTAACATCTACCGTGACCGTCACCATTAAAACAATGCTTAAACACCAAGGCATTACCCTTAAACTACCTTTTACCAATGAAAACCACATGAAAGCGATTTTGGTTGCTTGAAAATCACCCTGAAAATGGCCTTTGATGCCCGCTACAGCTACTAATGGAAATTAAGCTATGGGGCCCTTGACCAGCAACCGAGCTTGAGAACTAGGGGTGCTGACATGACAAATCTTTATGTTCCAACCAACCCTTGCCAAGGCCGAGTACATCCTTGCCAAGTCACCTCTAATTCCGTACTGTATGACCGCCTATTATTGTGTGGTATGCTAAGTTAACGATTACTCTCTGTTGTCGAGTTGACTAATTATTCGGCCTCTTCCTTGCTGAGAAGCTGAGAGATAAAGACAAGACTAACTAGGCCAGCCTTGTTCAGACAAACCCATCCGACCGTACTTTTTATCCACATCTACTAATAACCTCGCCAATGTAACATCGGTAAGTGTACTATATCATGTATAGAATCTATAGCACTAGTGATTATTTTCCTTTCATATTCATTTTTACCCTTTGTATGATGTAACATTGCTTCTTTAGAAAATGTCTTTTTTGTCTTTTCCCCTATGGGCAAGTTGCCCTAGTTTACTAATATAAATACCCCTGTACTTGTAGTTGTAAGAGATAAGATAATCTCGAATATACTTTTTGGAGTACCTTATTCTTTACGTAAACACTGTTGTTTACTCTTGGCATCGCTCTTATCCTTTTCCTTAAGCAAGGTGAAATTGGTACTCATTAAGGGTTTAATAAGATAGTCCTCGGATTCAAATATCTAGTTTCAAAAACTGTTTTAAAATTGGTTTTATCGAAAGACCGGTAGCTAAGTTATAACCAATGCACCCAATTAGTTATAACTTAACTTTTTTTCCCGACTTCGGTTGGGTACCAACTTTGAACAAATTTTAAAAGAAAAACCAAAATTTTCTTAACTCTTGGTCAATGATTAGTATTAAATGGGTTAAGGTTTAATATTAATTGGGTTAAGAAAAATAAATAAAAAACTCAAAAGTGCTAGTTACTTAAAAACCTTCTGAAATTAAATTTACTTTCCGAACCTATGCTATTTATTCATTTTTATGATTCGTTTTATGTAAATATAATTTGTTTCAAATTGATAAGTTCACTCGTTGCATGCATCATACTTAGGTATTTGAGGGAATGATTGCATCAAAGATTCAGGGTAACTACGATTAGACTTAAGCTGTCTTAAGACCTTAGGATGGGAGGCCATTATGTAGGCTTTAGGTGTAGTGGTATAGCCACCACTAGGGATTGATTCACCCTACTTAAGCTTCGATGTGACAAATGAACTGCTTTTTTAGAAACACGTAAAGTCATAGAACTTAAGGACATTTAAAACCTACTCTAATCACATATACGAATTTTAGACCAACGAACAAATGGTAATAGGGTATATCACTAATGAAGGTTAGAACTTTATTGGAATTCTATTATACTATAAAAATGTTGTAATATACTTTCCTTGTATGGTAATAATGGAATTTTAGTAAAAGTCCTAACCTTAAACCTTTTTATTGCTACATTATTATTTAGTTGCCAACCCTTTGCGGTTGCATCCATGTGCCTTAATCTTTTCTTATATTTATGTTTGTAAATAAACTTATCTAATACCTTTATTTTATAAAAATTGCATTGTTTTTCAAATCAAAAGGTTTCTCTATATATTGTAAAATAATTTTCTTTTACCACTAGTTAAGTCAACATTTTAGAATAAAACCATTAGGCTTTGTTAGATATCTTTCATACATTTTAATGATAACAAAAGGGTTAAAAACTAATGAATCTTTAAGAGTGCAGGCTTACAAAAGGTTTTTCAAAAACTCTATTTTCGCATATTTAAGTCACATTCAGAAGCTTCAAACTGTTTGAAAATAGACTATTTTAGAAAGTCTTCAGAAAGTATTAGAGAAGCTCTTATAAAAAGAATTTGTACATCATTTCAAAAACTTTTTCAAAGACTTCTAAGAAAAGAAGGATGATGCTCTTTAGAAGGTAGGTCTGAAAACTTACGTGGAATATTAATTTGAATAAGATTTGGATTATTCAAGACCTAGTTTAACTAGATTAAGTGTATTAGGAAAATACATTTAATCCCGTTTCACTCAAGATGAAATCATGATTTATGGGGATTTATTTTAAGAGAAAATATATTTGGATAAATTAAGATATATATAAGAATGGATAAGGATAAGGTTGATTTGGATTTTATGGGAATTCAAATCTTAAACACAAGAATTATTCGAAAATAGCTAACGAAAGCTGATATTTTCAAAATAAAAAAAAGCTTATTTGATGGTTACAGATTGAAAAATATCTGATTTAAAAAGATAAGGAGATTTTTTTTTTAATTCAAAAGATCAAGATCCTCTCCAAAAATATCTAGGGAATTATCTTAAATAAATAACGGTTAGATAAAAGATAATCTTTAGATTTTTAGTCGTTGGAACTCAACGTAAAAGGAAGAAGGATTCAAAATGTTAAGAAACATAATTCTAAAGAAAAAATTTCATTGCACAAAAAAATCATGATCAGGGTATGCCTTTTGAAAAAGTCACAGAAAGTTTTTCAGATACTTTTTCAGAAAGTTCTACCAAAGCAAATATTATAACATTCGCTGTTTTCTATTTATAGCAAAATTGTTTAAGTTTTATAATTGTGTTCTCACTTGTAATTTGTAAATCTTATTCATTGTTTAGAGTCAGTTTGTACCATGTAGATCTATATTAGTCTAGATTGTTGAGAGCCTAGATAAGCAAAGCAGAATGTTGTAAAGTCCATGTGTGAAGTACTTATAATTTTTATGATTTGATTTAGTAGATCAAGTGGAATAGTATCGGTGAAGTAGATTGGGTCTCCAGTGGTAGAGCTTAAATAGAATAGTAGGCAGAAGGTTGAATCTCTATAAAATCTTTGCCTGATTTTCTCCTTTATTACACTTTTTTAATTTTGTTTATTATCACTATTCACTATTATAAGTTGTTAAGAGAGGTAACTTCATTTGTAACGAAAAGGTTTTCAAAAATTTAAAGATATCAATTTACTCCCTTCTTGATATCTTATACGGGACCAACAAGCTTTAAGGCATACTTATAGATTATTTTAACTAGCCTTTATAATGATTAAACTTGTAAATAGCCTTTAAAAATAATTGGACTTAAATTTTCCCCTCTTTGTAAAATTTCCACTCTATAGATTATCATAGGTTTGTTAAGACTCTCTTAGCTTTTAAATTTGTAAATCCTTAGTCCTCTTATGAAATTAATAATTTTTTTTTTTAAAAAAGTTCATTTGTGTAGAGTCTTACTAACTATAAGTTTTCATTCTAAAATAGATCTCCTTACCAGCTTTTCTCCTTCCCAATAGATTTTTCTTATTGCTCTTGTCATTAGTTCTCATTTACCCACTCTTTTCGATAGATAGATTTTCTAATTAGAAATTATTTGTAAATATCAGGTGCCTTATAAATTTTCCTTTGTAAAATAATTCTTTTTTTTTTTATGTTACACTCCCTATAAGTATTGCAAGTAATCTTTTAAATACTTACAAGTTGTAAATACTTTTCTTTATTGACCATAAATTGTTAAAATGTTTCTTAATCTAAGTTTTTCTTAAAAGAGTCTATCAATTAAGTCTATAAACTTAGATTTTTCCCATAGCTCACCTGTATATTTTTTATGTAAATCTTCTTTTCCTTCTTGTCGTCCCTTATAAAATAATTTGTAAATTTTCTTTTGGTTTGTCCTTTTTAATAAAAATTCTCCTCATAAGAAGTTAAGCTGGTCCCTTTTCTCTTTCTAAAAAAAAAGAAAGATTATTAACGAGTAAGGATTCTCTCAATCAGGTTTAAATGGATGATGATAAGATTGTCTCCTTGGAAAAAACGATATGTCAAATCGCCCAATAGTAACAGATCTTGTTTCCCATAATCACCAGTCTCTAAGCGTATCAAGATTCAAGCCTGGGAAAAAGACTTTCAAATCTAGAAGAAAAAGTTCCAACACTACATTAGAGCATTACAGACTTAGAAACGGCAATGGGCTCAAGGGTAAATAGAGTTCAACACTCAACATCCAATATTGATCAAATGTTAGTAAGCCTAAATAATGAAAGTGGCCTAAAAAGAAAAGAGCCAAGGATGAGTGAGAAAGGACAAGCCTAAGGGGCTCAGAAGAGACAATTCGCTTAGCTAAGGATCCTAATAACCTAAATTTCTTCATCATCTAAAGGAGACAAAGATCTTGGCTTACGAAGCCTCTAATCCAAATTATAGTGTGTATAGTTTTCACTTAGAAGCTTGATGTGACTATCATATGGGTCAGAAGGGGCACTCCATTGAAAAATGTTGGAGGTTGAAGAACAAGATTCAAGACTTGATTGATGCTATGGTCATTCAATGAAAGATTCAAGAAGTTGGTCATTTTTTAAGTCATGAGGGGAGTTCAACTGAACCACCTAAAGCTCCAATTCTTTTGAGTCTACCAATACCTTTTGATAAGCTTACATGTCGTCTTAAGTAGTTAGGTGCTTAAATGGAGCAAGTCAAAGTAGAGGCAAAGAAAAATCAAGTTCTTTTCAATAAAGTTTGTACTAAACTCATAAGAGAATGTTTTGCATGGCTTTGTAACAATTGGGATAAAATTATCTTATTGGTTGTGTCAAGACCTTATAAGGGACCTAGTAAGATTACCTAAAATTTTCATATCATGTGTGCACCCATGATACAAAAATTGCCTTGTAAGTCATAAATTGCAAGACTTTAAATAATTAATTGCTAAGGTTTTTTATTTTAATTTGTTAAATCATTGTAAAATATAAATAACCATGGATATTCAATAATTCATAGTTTCTCAGAATCGTAGAGAATCGATATTCCTCACTAAAAGATAACATTAGGTAGTGAAGAACTAAAATTTATACTTACCGAAGTTACAAAATCAAATTATAAGAGTAGTATTTACATTTAATGTTTCAAACAAACTATACAATCTATCTTTAGCTCTAACCTTTAAAACATCTCAATACTTGCACTCAAGGCTTAACTCTTAACCCATGCCTAATTATTTACCGACCTGTAAAAGAAAATTGTTGGGAAGTAAGTTACATGAGTTTAGTGAGATTTCTTTCATACTATATCGACAAGTAGGTTATTAAATAATTAATTAATAAACATATGAATGCATGAACAAGTAGTATGCCAAACAATATATGCAATTGATCGGTGCTGCATGTAACATTAGATTGAATGACTTTTGAAGTAAGGGTTGGAGATTCATTGGCATCAATCACAATCATGTTTTAGCACTTGGGTTTTTAATCATAAACTTAAATTCCATATTTCACAAAATACGTTTTTATTTCAAAGAAATCGAGTAGTACATAAAATCTCAGGTCTAGCGGTGAGGTAGCCCTATAGTCCATACTTACATCTTATAGCGAAGGTTTCTAAACTCAACCCTCAGCTATTCGGTTGGAGTCTCTAGCGCCTAGTAAGGTCATAGGTTAGGATAAGGTTATATTGTATGAGTGCACTATACTAAAACACTTTAATTTAATATATAGAAACAACTCTTGTATAGCCTCTCTTTACCCCCACATGAGGTTATGGCCGAAATAAGTAATGCATTTTATGGTTGATGTATGATCATTTTAATTTAAGATAAACCAAATATAATTAAGTCAAATTATTGGGTGGTCAATCAATCTTAATGCCACTTAAATTGAACAACAGTCAATTATACAAGCAAATTTGTAGTTATCACATTTAACAACATTTTGTACAGTAACCAACCAATATCAGGCACATGCATAACCTGAACCTTCTATATCAAGTTATTAATATTTAATTTAGGTGTACTAGCTACAAGCACAAAATAAGTATAAAGTTATTGAGAGTACTCACTTGACCAAAGTTGATATGACTCCTAGCAATCAATAGGTAGTTTGCCTTTCTGATCGATATCTCCTGATAAATAGACATAAGAGGGACCTAATTAGTATCTAGTTGTAGAGTTAAATAGCATAACCACTTACTATTTACTTTATAATTCTCTTCTCGTTTGGGTTTTAAATTCCATATAACTTTTTAGTTTTATCTTAAATCTGTACATTTTTATAGTCAGTTCTTTAAGAGTTTGCATTGCTTTATCTTATGGGTAATAATATATAGTTTATTTAAGATTATATAAGTTCAGATTATCTGACTATTTGTAAGTTTTATATCAATATTTTGCTATAACCTAATTTAGTTATAGTATTCGTGTATAGTAGAATAAATAGTAGTATAATGACATATACATATAAGATAAAGTAATAGAGTTAGGTAAAATATCTTGAAATCATATATTTAGATAATTAAAAACTTTGGTTCTGTCATTCTTTAATATTATTCTAACTTTATATTGTGCATGTATATAAATACATATATTCAATTTATTTTCTATAAGTGTGTGATTCTATCTTATTGTTATCATTATCATCATCATCATCATTATTAGGTGTTATTATCATTACCATTTTATATTCACATATATCGTTATAATATATGAAAGCATTTCTTTTTCAAAGTGTTTTGACTTTTTAAATACGCATGTATATATATAATACTTTGATCTTTTGAAAAACTTTGTATCTTATAACTATATTTTATCTACGTTTTAAAATAAGTATTTATCAGTTTCCTTTCATAGGAAATTATATACGTATACTCGTAGATAATCATGTTTGGTTATTTTTTTATTTGGTTGAAGCTTTATCTTAATTATTTATTTATAATATTAAATTATTTAAATAATGTAATCAATTTACTCGTATCCCTTGGTTTTTTCTAAATCCTAAATCACATATAGCTTTTTCGTTCTCACTCTAATATTTATAAAGTTTTAGTTCATTTTTATAATTTTCGAACATACGTTTACTTATTGGGGTCTATTTTGAATATTAAAACCCGTATTTCTCAATATAGGTCTAAATTGCTACAAAATTGATTATTTTGAACAAAAAAATTTTACTTATCAAATTTGAGCTTTTCTAAATAATTTTATAATTTAATTAATTTCTAAATTTCATATTTTCATAATATTTAACTTTTAAGTCCAATTTACACATATTTCATTATTTCTTCATACTTAAACTTAATTACCGATTATATTAATTTTATATTTATCGAAAAATTTCCTAATTAATTATTATTATTATTATTTTCTAATTATTTTGAAATTTTTAGTTCAATTAATTATTTTAGTTAAATTGCTGACGTGGCATATTCTAATTTATCCATGTAGTAATTTGTTAATTTTTCCTTTATTTTATTTATTTTGATTTTTCTTAAATTTTAAATTATATACTTTTTAACTATACACACACATATATATACACATATATGTTATTATTATTTATTAAATATTTTTATATTTCTCAAATTTTGTATTATTATTATTATTATTATTATTATAATTGTATATTTTTATATCTTATTATAATTTATTAAAATATATGGGCCTTAATTATTCCTCATGGGTTTCGACCCACTTGAATATATGTATATATATGTATATATTCTTATTATATTTTCTTATGTACTCACTTGTATGTATATGTGCTTGTATATTTATACATATATATGCTATATATATATCGGCATATGTGTACATATACCTGATTAAATATATATAGATATACATGTACTCATATATATATGATTATGTACCTATATATTCTTACTTATGTTATTATACCTAATAGTTTATTTTATGTATTTATACTTAGTACATCATTATATACACTCATACACATACATATGTAAGTATAAGTTCTTATCTATACCATTATACTTAATATATTAATATATGTACATATATATATATATATACATGTATACATGCATGTCTATACATGTATGCATAAGTATATACATGTATTTATACTTATAACATACATTTATTATATGTATTTACGTATATATATGTGCATATACATGTAAATGTATTTATACCCAATTCTATACATACTGTTATACCTGTATTTTTATATGTATATTTATTTTTTTTGGAAGAATCTTTAATACAATACTTATTTACACACACACACACACACAAACACACACACACACACACACACACATATATATATATATATATATATATTCGATTTTACATATATATCTATAAATACTTAATATTCCTATTATGTAAGGTTATGTATATATGGGAATATGTAAGTATAATGGTGTGTAAGCATATGTATATCTTTGTTTCTGATTTTATATGCATATACATATACATATATTTATACTATATGTTTTATTATAGTTTATATATATATTTACTTCATATATGTACATATTTTATATTTACATTAACTATACAAGTATATAGTACATATACATATCTTTACATAATCTCAATATGTACATATGTTTATGTATAACCATAAAGAAGTAGATATATATATATATGTATATATTTCTCATCAAATATATATACATAACACATAAATCAATACACATATCCTTTCTAATACATATACTCTAATACATATTACACCTAAATACATATACACATAAAAGGAAATACATGACCTTAAATTAACAAACAAAAATAGAAATACATAAAGAAATACTTAATTACTTGAAGCTTGGAAGATGGAAGTTTGAGGCTCCTTATTTCTTTCTTGGTTATGGAATTTGATGGTGACATAGTGGAGAATTATGTGTAGAAATTTGGTAGAAGTGTAAATGAAGAAATTGAAGAAAATGAAAAGGTAGAAGAGGGTGAAATTTTGTTTGTATGTTGACCATTAAATGGGCATGGAAAGGGTGAAATACGTGTGTATGTTTGTGAAAAATAAAGAAGGTAGTAGAAGGATCTTGTGGGGCCATTGTACACATGGTAAGGGGAAGAAAAAGGAAAGAAAAAGAAAAGAAAGAGAAAGAAGTAAGTAGATGCTTCTTGAAGAAAATGACATGTTGACTTAGTCAACATGTTTGACTAGGTTAATATGTAATTATATAATATTATATATATTTAACGCATATAAATTAGGAAGGAAAAGGAAAATAAAAGAAAAAGATAAAGAAAAAGGTAGAATAAGGAATCAAATAAATAATTAAGTAAACTAATTTTTTGAATTTTCTATAAATATCTCTAATCTTATAAATATTATTTAAAATAATAAATAATATAATCATAAAATAAAATTGCAAAATATAAAATATAAAATTAGCATTTATTATATGTCACATAAGTAACACTTAAATAATAATATTAAGCTTAAATAGTCAAATTCATATAATACTTATTTATTTATATAATTATTAATGATTATAAAATAATATTATTAATTTTATAAATTAATATAGTACTTTTACAATTATTAGCATTTAAAAGTTATCTCTAATCGTTCGTTAGTGATTTTATATGATTTGGTGTATCGTTCAATCATTTAGCTAAATTAGCATTTTATCGCTTCTATAGTAAATTTATACATTTAAATTTTTGATTTTAGGGTTTTTATCATATTTTTTTATATATGATTAGGGGCTAAAGTTTTTATATATGATTAGGGTTTTGATTAATAAATTAGGGTTTTTCATACTTGTTTTGAGTTTCAAATTTGAAAATTTAATTGGTTTTAAACTCATTGGCTCGATTTGCTTAAAGAAACCATCCATAGTATATGAGTTCGACTCTATACTCAAAAAGTTAGATTTGCGGAGTTTATAGGTTGCTTTTTAAATTGGGTTTTTGTAGTTTAATTAATATTGGGGGTGAATAAAGGTAGATTCCTCCCTAAGGAATTGGTAACTCACTTTTAAAATGTTTGGATGAAAAGAGGCAAGTTACATCCCATACACTAATCTTTAAATACTTTAAGGGTTGAGTGACATCGTAGTGAGCATACTTTGGACTCATTCCTTAAAGGAAGTTCATTTTGAATTTCATACGCAGATCAAAATGAAGTTAGGCATTCATTTTCAAATCCCAAAACACAATTATTTTTTGTTAACCTCGTTAGACGAGCTTGGAGTATTTTCAAATTTAAATCTTGTCAAGAACCATCTCATACTAGGGCAATTAGAAGGTTAGAGTCCATGATTAGGAAAGAAGGATAAAATTGGTTTATACTTACTTTAGTAGCATCCATTCAAGAATAATTTTTATTTTTAATAATTTGTTTTACTTGAAATGAAGAAGAGCTTACAAGAACCCTATACATAGAGTCCAAACACTTTGGAGAGAATCACTTTCGGGCCTAAGTAAAAACGGGTTTAAAAAAATATGAAAGAATGGGCAAAAATGATAAATAAAGAAAACAAGAAAGAAAAAAAGAAAGGCTCGAAAATCGGGCTTCAATGCAAAAAGAGATAAGCTCCAACCAATGAAGGCCTAGAAGATGAGGCTCGGAATCAAAAACCAAACATTCCCAAGAAACACAAAACCTTTATGCCTATTTTGAATCACATTCTAAGAAAAATTTCTTACTTATGTTGAATCACATAAGGCCTCCCCACCTACAATACCTCCAACACTCGATAAAAGCTCTTCTAATCTTAAAGGATAATTTATCTTTAATAAAAATTATTTTTGAAACTGGGGTAAGCATACTTTTAGTTTTTGCCTAAAGGTACTTGACTTGTACACTTAAGTTGAATAAGTAATTTTTTCAAAATAAGCCTTCTCATTAGTCCTCTTGAAACCTTTTGACTAAAAGCCTAAATTCATAATGTTGGACCAAAAAAGACTTAACAGATTGATCAAGGCATATCACTTGCGAACTGGACTATAATTTTTGGAACCATAGTTAAGAGTATACTGTAGTCCGAGAGTTTGCAAGGAAGCCCTCTTCAACTAGACTAGCCATGAGTTACCTTTTCTTTAGGAAAGGAATGTTTAAAATTACAAGCCTCCATGAGGAAACTTGGCATCAAGGTCAGAAGACATTTTCAAGAATACGAGATGCTCTATATGGTTACTAAGGAAGGGGATGATTATAACATTTGCTCCTTAATAAGAATTTATACCCATTAGCAAACTTTCAAGAAAAAAAAAAAACGAGAGAGAGAAAAGGTAAAGGCCTGTTCTAAGTTTTTTCCATCCATTTTCAAGTCTTTGTCAACTCGAGTGGCCAAGCTTTCAATTCATGTCACGTATCTTCTTTACAATGTGGTCACACTTTTTAAGTTGACCATAATAGTCTAGATTATTCTCACTGATGTAGTTTTTTATGTCCATTTAATATTTTTTAGATTAAGGGACCTAATCCTTGATGCCTTTTTTTTTTTTTGTCATAAATGGTTTTCACCAAATTCTTTATCTATAACAATTTTCAAGTCAGGAAGTTTTTCAAATAGGTTTCATTCCTCACTTTGTTTCTTCAATCCATTTTTAAGGTTTTAGCCAGTTCTTAAAGTACTGTCCTAACTCATATTCTTTTTTAGGGTTCTAGTTAGCTTGTAGAGTATTATCCTGATTCATTGCCTCTTAGGGTCTTAGCAAGCTTATAGGGCGCTTCCCTTCATCAATTTCTCTTAAGGTCTTAGTGAGCTCATAGAGCGGTTTCCTTCATTAATCTTTCTTTAGGGTCTTAGCGAGTTCATAAGGTACTTACCTTCATCAATCTCTTTTTTGGGTTTTAGTGAGCCCGTAGAGCGCTTCTCCTCATCAATCTCTCTTTAGGGTTTTAGTGAGCCCATAGGGCGCTTCCCTTTGTTAATTTTTCTAAGGATCTTAGCGAGCCTATAAGGCTCTTCCCTTTACCAGTCTCTCTCTTTAGCATTTTAGCAAGTCTATAGGTTGCTTCCCTTTGTCAATTCTAATTTATGTTTGTTACTCCCCTAGAGACGCTCCTACCAAAGTTAGTGAGCTCAAAAGAGCAAGATCAGGTTTTCTCAAATTGATTCTTATTTAGGATTGCTAGTCCCTAAGAGACCTTCTTGTCTAGGTTAGTGAGTTGAAAGGAACATGACCAGGTTTTCTCAAATTGATTCTCATTTAAGGTTGATAGTCCTATAGACACGCTCTTGCCTAGGTTAGTAAGCTTAAAGGAGCATGACTAAGTTTTCTCATATCGATTCTAATTTAGGCCTACTAATCCTTAAGAGATGCTCCTGCCTAGGTTAGTAAGCTCAAAGGAGTATGACCAAGTTTTCTCAAATTGATTCTCATTAAGGGTTGTTAGTCCTCGAGAGATGCTCTCACCCTAGTTAGTGAGCTCAAAGAAGCATGATTGGGTTTTCTCAAATCTATTCTAATTTAGAGTTGCTAATCTACTAGAGACATTCCCACCTAAGTTAGGAGCTCAGAAGAGTACGACCAGGTTTTCAAATCTATTCCAATATAAGGTTGCTAGTCCTCGAGAGACACTCTCACCTAAGTTAGTGAGCTCAAATGAGTACGATCAAGTTTCACATTGATTCTCATTTAGGATTGTTAGTCCCTTAAAGACGCTCCCGCTTAGGTTAGATAGCTTAGATGGGCATGAACAGGTTTCAACCGATTACTTTAGCTAGCTTTTAGGGCGTTAGACCTTTCTAAAACTCACTCTAATGTCTCAATCAATTCTTAAAGTGCCTTCTCTCGCTTCCATCTTTTACTAAATTCGCAGTGGATCAAACCTAAGACAATTAGCTAGTTGTAGCACTTTTTAGGGCAAATTCATCCATAGGGCAAAAAATGGTGTCTCTTTTCTTATCTTTATAGAAAAGTTTAACTCAAACTTTACCATAAAGAGGAGTAGCTATAGATACCCTATTTTTGACCCCTTTAATTTTAGAGCTTATTATTTATTTTTGAATAAGGAAAAAGGGGTCTTAATTTAGAAAAATAAAAAAAATAGTAAATTTAGAAAAATAAAAAAATGGGTACAAAAAATAAAAAATAAAAGTTCTTGATAAAGTTTTATAATTTTTAAATCACCTAATTGGAATCATTTCTTTTTTAGAATCATGGTATAGTTTTTTTTTTTGTCCTGGGTCGATTATTTTTAGTTTAGTATAGTTTTTAAAAATTTTATTAAAAAAAAGGAAAGCTTGAAGGGTTAGACTAGTTGTAACCTAGTTTGTATGATTGGAGACAGGACAGATTCTCCTTATGTGGATTGGAGTCTACAGTGATGCCTTTTCATTTTCATCTAGGCATGTCCTATGTGCTTGCCACAAGTTGAGCCCCTATGTCTCTTTATCCTTTTTGCCTAATTCTTAACTTATTCCTAAAATGAAAAAAGCTCCATGGCATACGTTTGGAGGCCATTTTTGTGTGGTTTTCATACTATTAATTGGTGGAATTGTGTACTATGCATGGCTTAGTTTTGATTTCATCCAAAATCATGTCCAAATTCAGATGATTAATTAGCTAAAATTGAGATTTAAAGTGGAAAAAAAATCATTTTTCGGGTCAAAACTTATAAATACAAATTACCAATTTAATTTGATTCCTAAACCTTCTACGCTTAATCCTTGTGCTTACAATATAAATAGGATGCTCTAAGACTAGTTTAGCCATTGAATTCACTCTTTAACCACTCGAAAACACATCCTCATGCTCTTTCTCTCTTTAGGTTGCGGTTTTCTCTCTCTCTACAAAATTGGCTAAGCTTGATTCTAATTAAGTGAAACCAACTATATAAGAAGCTTCCTTGCTCCAGTAGCTATTATACACGACTACTTTTAGTAACGGCTATGCCTATTAGTAACTCGATGATATAACCACCATGAAACCCTCACTCAACTGTGACCCCTACCTCTCGAAACACAACATCCAACCATCATCATGTAGAATGATCACTACGATTGAGTTCGTGGTGGTTGAAAACTAAGAACTTAACATGGGTTTAAGACCCAGTAGCCACTACCACGGTTGTACAACATCCACTGCGATTGTTGCCTTATACCACCATCAAAACGACCCTTAAACACTAAGGTACCACCCCCAAATTACCTTTTACTAATGAAAACAACATGAAAGTGGTTTTGCTTGCTTGAAAATCACCTCGAGACGACCACCGATGCCCCCTAACGGTCGCTAGCTACTTTCTTCTTCTTCAACCTAAGTAGAGTCTAGCTTGCGGCCCGACTTAACCTGACTTGTGTGCCTTGATCCTACTCTAGCTAATCTGCCCCTTCTTGTAATTCTTTTGTTGTTATCCTATTTTGTTGTTGTTGTTTTCTTTTTTTTTTTAATTTATTCTTTTGAACATAATGTAATTCATAAATTAAAAAAATTCAAAAGAAAAAAGAAGAAGAAAAGAACAAAAAATAAAAAAAAGGAAAAAACAAATGGCTAAAATGTAAAGTCGGATGTTTTCAAATAGATAAAAATAAATAAATCCTCTTCAAAATTAAGACAATTTAGAATTTTTCAAAAATAAACACTAATTTAGGCGTTTTTCTTAAAATAAAAACAAATGGCTAAAATGTAAAGGCGGATGTTTTTTCAAAATTAAAAGTCACCAACAAATTAAAGTTTTTTTTTTAATGAACTATAAAAGTCTGATCTCAAATAGCAGGTCTATAGATGATAAAGACATATTTTACTCATATTTTAGTGTGTGAATTATGTAGAATTCTTATTGAGTTTATATAAATCATTAAGAAATGGTACTTAAATATTTTCATTTGGATATTTTAGGTCTTAGAGGATTTAGAGTGGAAATACGATCAATTTAGAGGAGTTTTACGCAAACGAATGAAGCTCGAATTGATTTATAGCGCTTTGGAATTGAAGGCAATCGGCCTTAGGCCGGCCTACACTCTATACTAGCAGTTTTGGAGCTTAACACTGCCGGCTTTGACTTTTATATTGTTGGCCTTCATGGCTAGCCTTGAGTGAAAGATATCCAATAAAAAGCTAGCCCTTGTTTTCTCTATAAATAGACGTATGATTGATATTTTAAGGGACTTTTCATCTTCTTTTTACTTAGAGATTCTTAGAAGCAGTTAGTAGATAGTTTTGAAGAGTTTTCCTTTAGAATTTTGTGGATCATTGCAAAGACTTTACTTTTGCTGTGGATATCATCTTTGGAGTTTGCAATTGAAGTTTTAATTCATCATAATTATGGAATTGGTGATTTTTATCCTAATTCTATTTATGCAATTATGTGATTTGTTCTTATTTCTAACCATGAACTTCTTTGTAAATTCAATTGTTATATATGTTTTTATTTTAATTTCTATGGTTGGCTAAGTTTTATTTGTGGGAATTGATAAAACTCTAGATAGCTGAGATGATAATTGTATTCATGTTATAGGATTAATAGATGTAGGGATAATTCATAATAGAAATTTCTATGATTTCAATTATAATTATCTAATAGTTATAATTGTTAGAAACACTATTGATACGGAAGTTGATATAGGGTTTGTCAGAATTTCTTGATTAAACTAATTAGTTAATGTAAGAGCGGCATTAATTAGATTAATTATAAATTATCTAGGGATTAATGTGATTTCTCAAGTTAATTATTTGCTAAGACATTAGGGATAATTGATTTACGACATTAGTTGATCATAATATTGGGAGATTTATGATTGTAATTTAGAGTCCACTATTAATTGGAGATACGAAAGTTGACCGATTAATTAGAGGTTTAAGTCCTTAATTTTAAGGTATGATAATTTCACTTGAATGATCGTATAGCTATTAATCTATATAACATGATAGCAATTTGGTTTGCATAACTAGGGTGGATTATGTTTTTCCTACGTTCTCAATTGATTACTTAGTTTTAGATATTTTATCATAATTTTCTTTTTGAAAGTTTTAGGGTAATTATTAGATTAGTTAATTCATAATTCAATTTTGATTGCCTAAATATTGATAAAAACCATCACAAGATTAGTAATTTCTTAATCCTCGAGGGATCAACTATCTTACTCACTCTTTATTACTTGATTCCGACCTAATATACTTGTTGGAGTATTCGCGATATTTTTGTATATATAATTTGAATAGATCAGTAGACACTCGTAGGAAATTACGGAGTGACTTAAAATATGGAAAAAAATTATTTTCCTACCTTTTGTAAATAATCATTCAATTTATCCTTTTTGTAGATTCAATTGAATTTACTTAGTTGTATGTAAATTGATATTTTATTTATAAGGGTATTGAAAGATAAATTTAAATTTGGAAAGTTGAAAGTAATACTCATTAGGGGTTTAATGAGATGGCTCCATAATCCAAAATTCTGGTTTCAAAAATTGTTTTAAAAATTAGTTTTATTGAAAGGTTGGTAGCTAAGTTATAACCAATCCACTCAACTGGTTATAACTTAACTGTTTTTATTAACTCTGGTTAAATGGCAACTCTAAACAATTTTCAAAAGAAAAACTAATTTTTTTTTAACTCTTAGTGGATGATTAGTATTAAATGGGTTAGGGTTTAATACTGATCAGGTTGAGAAAAATAAATAAAAATCTGGGAAAAAAATCAAGCTCAATAACCCTCCTTTCAACTCTTTAATAATTGAAAATGACATCATGATAGGAATAAACCCCCTAGACCGATTACACATAGCCAAGCTAGAGGACTCTAAGGATTCGCTTAAAGGATACTAGCTCTAAGTCATTGTCGAGACGGGGATTCCTATCCTAAGCTAGTCTGCTGCCAACCTAACTATCAAATCCTTATTTGTGTCTGATCCGCCCTTGTTTAGTGGCAATGCTTTATTCTAGAAGACTTCCCCGAAATAGCTAAGGCAAGCTCTCGATCTGACCACAGGCATTCAACCCCGAATCAAGCTGACTTCTCTTTAGAAGAACTAATTGGTCCCTGGCTTGGTCTAAATTAGGTTGGCCCTTGATTGCCAACACTTTTTGTTTTGTCTACTTTGTATCATAGTCCTAACTCCTATCCACTGCATGATACATGTCTTCTGATACGATCTTTCTAGAAGGATTCTTCACTTTTTGCACTGAATATTCTTCGTCTCTTTTGCCCTTTTTTAGTAAGTTTCATGTAACCTATTTATAAAATACCCTTTTTTTTCTTTTTATACATGTAAAGTAACCCTAGTGGATGGGTATATAAACCCCTACTTTCTTGTACCAAGACGATCGACTAATTAACACAAAATTATTCACTTAAGCAACCTTAGTGTTCCCATTATTATTTAACTCTTATCTACTCCCTTTAGTAAGGAGTAATGGCGAGTAGCCCTTTCAGTTCGGATTGGTGTGTCATATTCAGTGGATTATAGGCTGAGTACGATTGAGTGGTGTGTTATATCCACTTAGTAGCTGCTCGAACTTTGCTAACTTTTTCCTTGTTTGTTTTTTACTTGCTTCGATGTGGTGCCACTTCGTATGTTCAACCTTGGAGATACATCAGCTTTGCTAGTATTAGAGAACGGTTTTGAGAGGGAGTATATGAAGTTGTAGTGAAGTTTTGGTTGGCTTTATTATTAGTGGTTGCTGTGTTCCTTCTGTAACTACTATAGTGTATTTGTGTGATAGCAAGTGTGGTTTCAAATGTTACTCTATTTTTACCCTGTTTCTCATTGCAAAAACAAAGTAAGTTTGTTTCTAATCTATTTGAACAACTATTGGGCACTAAAGTTGTTAGTGAATTGTTAACATGTTGGGAAAATATTGTACTATGTTAAATTCAAGTGTTCAGGGAGTTATCGATGACTAGACTCACAAACCTTGTTAACACCCTAGGATTCGTCGATGACAAACTTATTAGACTCACAAACCTTGTTGAGAGTCTAGTTACAATGATGCAAGTTAACAGGTAACAACCCTAAGATATGTTGCTGTAAAATCTACCTGAAAATATTCATGAGAGGGGTAATGGCTAAGCTGGTTGAGCCCATCACCTAACTCGACCCCTTCGAGTTGGAAGTGCTACTAGACGAAGATTGGTGTTAGAGGAGATTGAGGAAGATGATGAGAAGTTAGATGTTGAAGAGTTTAGGGAGGAAGAAGAAGAAGTTGATTATTACCAAGCACAGGGACGAGGATGCTGAGCTCGTTGAGGGTTAGATAATGTCAAGATTCAAATCCTGCCCTATAATGGAAGTGGAGATGCAGATGAATACTTAGAGTGGGAAGAGAAGGTCAAGAAAGTGTTTGAATGTTATGGATATAGATATTATCAAAGTCCAACTTATTGCATTGGAGTTTACTGGGTATGCCACCATGTGGTGGAAGAATCTAAATGTAGTTAGAGCATGGGATGGAAGACAAAGTGTTAGAACCTAAGATGAGATGAAAAGGTTGTTGAGAGGTAGATTTGTACTTGAGACTTACCTACAAGATACATTTGCAAAGTTGCAGGAGCTTCACCAAGGAAGCCGATTTGTTGATGATTATGTCAGAGAGTTTTAGATGCTAATGATCTGAGCCAACATGGAAGAACTTGAGGCTCGTATAGTGTCGAGGTTCATTTCTAGGCTTAAGTATAAGATTCACAACATTGTGGAAGTACAGAGATTTTATACCTTGGAAGAGGCGATAAAGATAGCATAGAGGGTCGAAAAATAGAGGAGAAGTGCTTTGAGCTAACCTAGACCAACATTCTCCCAATCTTTAGTTCCACGCCGACCTATTGAAGTTGAGCTGAGGAGGTCATATAAGTCTGAGGATAGGAATGACCAACCTGATGACAGTTGAGTGAGCCAGCAACTAAACTGGTCAGATAGGTTAACTCGAGGTTAGGTCGACCCTGAGGATATATGAGAAATGGTAGACCTCTTGATGGAAGACCAGCGAAGTGAAGTACTTTAAATGCTTAAGCTACTAACACATAGCTACTGAGTGTTCTAATTAACTTGTTATGGTGCTTCAAGGAGATATGGTGGATAGCACTGATAAGAGTGAGCCCGAGAAATAAGAGGATGTAAGAAGGCCTAAAGTCAAAGAAGAAGAGGAGACCTATGTTTATGCTAACCAGGGAGAAGTGATGACCCTAGTCTTGAGATGAAACTGAGTTCCTTGCTGAACTCCGACGAGGATCAGAGGGAGAATCTATTCCATAC
The DNA here is from genome assembly GCA_024138005.1 of Lumnitzera racemosa. Classification (NCBI taxonomy): domain Eukaryota; kingdom Viridiplantae; phylum Streptophyta; class Magnoliopsida; order Myrtales; family Combretaceae; genus Lumnitzera; species Lumnitzera racemosa. The sequence goes on from JAMXBC010000007.1 coordinate 41,027,505, forward strand.
CAAGTGTATCGTCGAAGACTAATTGTGCACGATTATTGTGGATAGAGGAAGTTGTACTAATGTCATTGCATAGTCCTTTGTGCAGAGGTTAGGTCTACCGACCTGAAAGCATCCTCAACCTTATAAGCTGCATTAGCTTTATGATAAGGGTACTTTGCTCGTAATCGAACAAGTGATCGTACCAATCAGTATTGGGAATGTGTATAGGGATAAAGTAGTTTGCAATGTCGTCTCCATGGGAGCTTCACATCTACTATTTAGACAACCTTGGTTGTTTGACCAATGTGTTACTCATGATGGATATAAGAACACTATGCCTTTGTTAAGGATGGAAGGAAGATTGTGTTGTAACCCATGACCCCGTTTCAAGTAAATGAAACCCATAACCAACTCACCTGAACTAGTAAGAAGAAAGCCTTGGTGATGAGCCGAAGAGAGCTCCAAGTTGTTGAAAAGGCTGAAGAACCCATGTTCTTGTTGGTTAGGAGACTATTGGAGATGAGGGAATTATAGGATGTTTCGAAAGAGATTCAAAGCTTGCTAAATGAGTTTTCTAACTTGTTTTCAGAAGAACTGCCTAGAGGACTGCCTCTAGTTTGAGGAATAAAGCATTGTATTAATCTATAGCTAGGCACTGCCTATCAAACCTACCTGCATACAGGATAACCCCTGAGCAGGCTATTGACTTGAAGAAATAAGTGGACAAGCTTATAGATCGAGGTTATGTGAAGGAGAGCATGAGCCATTGCATGGTACCGACTCTACTCGTTTTGAAGAAAGATGGCTCATGGTGTATGTGTATCAATAGCTAAGTAATCAACCGGATTACTATCAAATATAGATATTCGATACCGAGGCTCGATGATATACTGGATGAGCTTCATGGTGCCAAGATATTTTCAAGGATTGATCTACGAAGTAGCTACAACCAGATTCATATGAGACCAGGAGATGAGTGGAAGACTGCCTTCAAGACTAGGTATAGACTTTATGAATGGTTGGTTATGCTATTTAGACTTACTAATGTACCGAGTACGTTCATGAGGTTAATGAACCATGTGATGTAACCTCTGATTGGAAGGTATGTGGCATGTATTTTAATGACATACTGGTGTATAGTACCGACTTGAACAATTATGTTCAACATCTCTGTGACATATTTGACATTTTGTGAACTGAGAAGTTGTATGGGAATGTGAAGAAGTGTATGTTCTACCAAAATGAGGTGGTTTTTCTAGGGTTTATAGTGTCAAGGGAAGAAATCTGAGCAGATAAGGAAAAGATCTAAGCTGTTCTAGAATGGCTGATGTCTAAGAATGCTATTGAGGTCTAAAGTTTTCATGGCTTAACTTTTTTCTATAGGTGATTTATTAAGGATTATAGTACAATAGTCGCCCTATTGACCGAGTTGACAAAGAAAAGTGAAGGATTCAGGTGGAATCACCGAGCTGAACAAAGCTTTAGAGAGATCAAGAAAAAACTCACCTCAGCCCTATCTTGTCACTATTAGATTTGACAAGCCCTTCGAATTGGAATGTGATGCATTGGGAGTTGGAATTGGTATTGTCTCAATGCAGGAGCGACGACCCATTGCCTACTACAGTGAGAAACTTAGAAGTCCTACACTGAACTATTTTATGTACAAGAAGGAGTTGTACTCCCTTTTTTGAGTTCTCACTGTTTGGCAACACTATCTGCTACCACGAGAGTATGTTATTTATATCGACTATGAATCATTAAAGCATCTTGAGAGTCAGAACAAACTCTCAAAGAGATAAACCATGCGTTTAGAATTTATGGAAGGGTTCTTGTACATCATTCGGCATAAGAGGGAAAGTGTAGATATGGTTGCCAATGATCTATCAAGGTGGCAAACTTTATTGACCAATTTGCGGACAAAACTATTGGGATTCTCACTCATCACTAAGTAGTATTCCACCGACCCTCACTTTGGTCCCATTGTTGAATAGTGCCAAGAAGGGGTAGTTGTTGGAGGATATTATCTTAAGGACGGCTATCTATTCAAGGATTGCTGGCTATGTATTCCAAACTGCTCCATACATGAGCTATTAACCAAGGAAGCTCATAGTGGAGGATTATCTGGTAATTTCGGGGAGACCAAGATAACCAATTTGTTGATAGAGAACTTTAACCAGCCAGGTTTGGCTAAGGATGTCCATAAGGTAGTTAGTAGTTGTGAAGCATGCAAGCGAGCTAAGGGGAAGAGATATTATCTTAAGGGGTAGTTGTTGACCACTTTGTAAACAAAACTATTGGAATTCTCACTTATCACTGAGTAGTATGCTGCTGACCATTACTTTAGTCCCGTTGTTGAACAATCCTGAGAAGGGGTAGTTATTGGAGGATATTATCCTAAAGATGGCTATCTTTTCATACACTGCCGGTTATGTATTCCAAATTGCTCTACATATGAGCTATTGATCAGGGAAGCTCATAGCGGAGGATTATTTGGTCATTTCAGGAAGACCAAGATAACCAATTTGTTGAGGGAGAACTTTTATTGGCTAGGTTTGGCTAAGGATGTCTATAAGGTAATTAGTAGTTATGAAGTGTGCAAGCGAGCTAAGGGGAAGAGAGAACGTAATGGAGAATACATGTCGCTGCCAACACCAACCTTACCTTGGGCCGACCTTAGTATGGACTTTGTCCTAGGTTTTCCCTAGACATATAGGGTTAAAGATTCTATCTTTGTTGTAATGGGCCGCTTTAATGAGATGGTACACTTCATTCTGTGCCATCAAACTGACGATGCTTTATATATTGTTAATTTGCTTTTACAGGAGGTTATCCGACTACATCGGGTATTGAAGACTATTGTCTCAATTGGGACACAAAATTTTTGAGCTATTTTTGGAAGACTCATTAGAGAAGACTTGGAACTAAACTTGTATTCAGCTATAGTGGCCAGCCTTAGACCAATGGCTAGATTGAAGTGGTAAGTAGGATGGTAGGTAATTTGCTCAGAGTTGTCGTGGGAAAGAATTTGAGGGATTGGGATTTGTGCCTACCAGTTTGAAGTTCGCATACAACCGAACTATCCATAGCATTACTGGGAAGACCCCATTCGAGGTTGTCTATGGCCTTAACCTTACTATTCCCTTGGATATGATCGATGCTCTAGCTGCTACCGAAGAGATTCAATCTAGAGTTGATCGAGCCCAAGAATTGCATGAACTACACCAATCTATAACTAAGAAGATTGCTAAATTCAATTAGAGATAGTATCAAATTGGTAGCCGGGGCCGTTAAACTCTTTCTTCTACCTAAGAGACTTAGTATGGATTCACCTTGGCTGAGAGTGATTATTACACTTAAGATAGAGCAAACTATCACTTCGAGTTGATGGCTCATTTAAGGTCCTGAGGAAGATCAATCGTAACACTTACTAGATTGAGTTGCTTGATAATTATGGTATTTTCTCCACCTTCAATGTATCTAATCTAATTCCTCACCAACTAACAAAAGAAGACCTTGTAAGTGCCCTGGAAGAAAGAGTAGAGACCACTCTAAATTTGAGGACAAATCTTTTCGACTCGTAGGTAGATGATAAGAATCAACCCTTTGGATCGATCATATGTAGCCGAGTTAGAGAACTCCAAGGAATCTCTCAGAGGACACTAGCTCTAGGTTATGGTCGAGACGGGGATTCCTATCCTAAGTTAGTCTCTTATCGACCTGACTATTAGATCCTTACTTGTGTCAGATCCGTCCCTGTTCAGTGGCGATGCTTTATTTTAGAAGATGGCCTAAGAATAGCCAAGGCGAGCTCTCGATCCAACCATAAGCGTTCGACCTCGAATCGAGCTGACTTCTCTTCAGAAGAACTAATTGGTCCTTAGCTTGGTTTAAATCAGGTTGACCCTTGGCTATTGGCACTTTTTGTTTCATCTACTTTGTATCATAGTCCTAACTCCCATCCACCACATGACATGTTTCTTCTAGCACGATCTTTCCAAAAGGATTCTTTACTTTTCGCAAGGAGTAGTAGCAAGTGACCCTAGTAGATCGTGCCGGAAGAATACTCTTTTTTGTCTTTTCATATATGTAAAGTAACCTAGTAGATGGGTATATAAACCGTTACTTTCTTGTACACAGATGATCAACTAATCAACACAGAATTATTCACTTCAGCAACCTTAGTGTTTTCATTATCATTTAACTCTTATCCATTTCCTTTAGTAAGGAGTAGTGGCGAGTGACCTTTCAATTCAGACCAATGTGTCACATCTGCTGGATTGTAAGTTAAGTAGGATCGAGTGGTATGCCATATCCATTTGCTAGTTGCCTAGACTTTGCTAACTTTTTCCCTATTTGTTTTTTATTTGCTTTGTTGTTCGTGTGTTCAACCCTGAAGATGCATCACATCGTTAATAGTAATGCAATTCTTTCTCCAAATAACAATAGTAGCATAAATCTCCAATTATTTTCTAATGCTTCGAATCATTCTAGTATCTATAAGATGATTCTCTCAATACATATATGCATATCATTCAATTTCACCAGAAACATAGAATAATACTCAATTGTTCTATCTCAAAACAACTCTTGCAATTAAACCTTGTAATCTCTAAACCCTTTAGCATTCATTATTGTCTCTATTCATAAATAAGTCAGTGATTCGGAATTCAAAAGGTAGTATGGCATAAGTTAGAATAGTATTACCGATTACTCATTATTGTTTTACATTTTATATGATCTTATAAATATATATATCTTACAAATAACCATACAAATCTAAATCTATTACATCCCATTTAATTTCCTTAACTCTCAATGTTCCTAAAGTGTTCCAATTCATTTTAATTTTGATGTCTCAAAGTTAATTCAAAAGAGTTACGCTTTAAGCAAGTAGCCAAGGACGATGCTTTGATATCATCTTGAACTGTTGTGCTTGAAACCAGGGAGTTATAACAGTCCCTTTGTGTAAACCAACCTATGTTAGAAGCTAGCCACTTTAGTCGCTAACATTGGTATAGTTTACACCAAGCCTTTACCACTCTATAGTTTTGAGTCATCCAATTCAACCCCTACTTGGCATCAACTTGTGATACAATTTTCTGAAATAACTTTTGAAAGAGACTTAGCTTGATAAGAAAACAAGTTTTATAAATAACTTTAGAAAATGGCATAAGAAGGATTTATAAAAGTCTACAAGTTTACGAAGCATGGTACTAGTAACAATAATTGAAAACTAGAAGATGACCTGAAGAGATCTTATTAGTTTTCTTAGGAGTTACTAAAGTCAATAAATAAAATAAGAATCTAACCAATTGGTCTTGAATCACACTGCTTAACCCCATTCTCTATTCTTTAAGAACTTGGAGTAGTACCGATATATCTATGGGAATACCTATAAAATTACGAGAGAATGAGTGACAATTTACTCAGTAAGTAGGATAAAGGCAGTAGCACATAGCTAACATAGAGTAATTAGGGTTTTCAAGCAAGGTTAATTTGATGCAATTCATGTTCAAGTAAATACCATCATATGACATTGACCGGTCATTGTGAGATCAAAGAAATTATGCCCACTCTAATCTAGGTTTTGAAGAGTTTAACTTCGTACACTTTGTGGATTAGAACCAAATTGAGGCTTGTGGAATGGAGAAACATACACCACTTGAGACTACCTTTGAACTACTGTCCTCAACCTTACCGTGACCTTCTATCCTATTACTTAGTTCGATTAAGGGTAGGGAAATGACCATTTCTACTATCCTCATGGTAGGGTTTGTGTTTAGCCTGCAAAACCTAATCATTTCCCCCCTAGTGGGTTGTGATGCAAGTTTGGTTAGTAGTTAAGTTGAGTTTGTGTTATATTGCTTTTGGGGTGATCAAGCAATTTCAAATAGTTCAATCTAGCAATATCATAAAGCAGCCAATATATAAAATCCAGTACTCAAATAGCAAGACATTATTCATGCACACACATTGCGTATACATAAGTAACGATCTTATAATCATAACCAAGACATATACTAAGGTCTCCAAGTATCATTAAATAATACTACAAAGTACGGTGAAGCTCTAATCCCACTTACCTAGATGTGTGATGCTCCATACATGTGCATATGGGTTTCGTCCGCTTTAGTTGTCCTTTAAATATGTAATGCAATCACTTTAGGATTATTAAATATCAGGTAAATGAGTTCATTTTAATAATTTAAATGTTGCTAGAACCTATCTTTGGTGAGTGATGTAAATTTTGTATTGATTTCCAACTTACTATTGAAGTTCTTGAGTAAGGTTCTGAAGGCTCGCCTGATATCAAGTTTTAATCTTAGAACCTTTTGATCAAGTCTCTGAGATTATCCTAATTATACCCTTACTCTAATTTGCTCTCTAAATAAGAGTCTAAAGTCATTTCCATTAAGTTTTCACGCCAACCAATCCTTGGATCAAGTCCCCAAAGCCTTTCCAGCTACATTTCTAGTACGAAAGGCTTCCTTAACAAGTCTTTGATGGGGGTATAGTTAAGTCCCTCTTATCCAACTTACGTCCCCTCTATGTAGACCAACCCTCTAAAGATGCATTTGAAGTGATTTCGCCTAAGCCTTCAAAACCAGTTAACCCTCGAGTCAAGTCAAGTCCCTAATATCAATATGATCTCACTTCTTTCACCAAATAACTTCCTAAACAAGGCTCCAAAATATTTAGAGTTAAATCCCTTCCTTTGCTAACCTTTTAAGATGTTTCTAAAGTCATTTCAACAATGTTTATTTTACCCAATAGCTTCTCAAACAAGGCCCCAACAGAGTTATAATTACAATGATTTAACCCCTCTCTCTCTCTCTGATCAAGTATTTGAACCAAGAAAATCCCTCTTCTACCAGTTCAACCATCTGAAGAACTCTTTGAATAGAATCAATTTATACGTTTACTCCCAATGACTCGCCCTAACATTCTATTCTAGTTTACAAGCATGATAAAACATGGTTATACAATAGGTTCAACATACTTATAATCACCCCAAACTTTCAAATCCTTATATCCTTACTTTAACACATGTATACCATAACTAGTTATTTGTGCATATCACAAATCCCATTCAATTCAACCAACTCTAGATCATTTCTTACAACAGAACATATGTCATATGAACTCCACAATTGGTACAACTTAATTTCCTTAAAGCTAATTACACAAAAGCTTTCAAAACTAGCATTTTTCACTAAATTTAAAATCTCAAAAATTATGAAAATATATTTTTGGTCAAAATCTTTTCGTAGGATCAAAACATGTATTATGGGGAAGTTCCAGAAAAATTTTGGTTTGAAACAACAATAATAGAGTTGCTTAAAACAAGTTCAAAAATTGATCGGCTTTGCACAATTTCTTAAGGAGGTCATAAAACTAAAAATTTTTACAATCTAATTTCCAACCTCCCCCTAAAAGTACATGTAAAAATACTTCAAAATAAAGTTTTTTTTTCATAATTTTTGAAATTAATGTATTATTTTTAAAAAATTTAATAAAATAGGACCAAAATCTTAACTAATCGGAAAACCACCGTTCGACCACCATCTCCTTATCAGCACCTCTAGCCGCTGCTACCTCTATTAGGTGGTAGTAGTGGTTCATGCCCAAGTGCTCTTCGAACCATTGTACTCATGAATAGCTTAGTTTGCGTAACTTTCCTTTAAAATTTTTTCTAAATTTTTCTCTTGCTACTCTTTCTCTTCTAATAATTTTCTAGAATTCTTTGCATCTTTATGAACATAAGGAGAAGGTTTGGTTTGGTGACAATTGTTAGGTTGGAGAAGTAAAAACAAGGATTATCTCTTTCTCTTTTGCTTAAATATCTACTCCTAAAGCATGCATAAGTGTCTATAAGGCAATTTAGAATAATTTAACAAGTGTCCCCTACTTCTAAGCCATGTCTAAGCTGTTGGCAAATGCTGGTTGTAAATTTCTTTTTTTTTTATGATTTTTTCTATTAGTTTAGGCCTAATAATTCCTATTTTAGGCATTTTTGGGTATATAATTATATATAATAATTACACTCAGACAATACGTACTATTTTTGTATAATATTTTATGTCACTTTATAATTTAACCTAAAATATTTATCTCTAAATTTTGGTTAATTTTCGTTATCTAATTTACACGTTTTATGGCGAATAAATTATAATACAATATAATTTAATAAAATTGACTATTTTTAGTTATATTATTATTATTTTATCATGTTTCTATCATCCGAACCCATGAAGTATCTTCATCTAACTTGTATATACCCAATTTTTTCCCCTTATTTTATTTTATTTTTCTCAATAAGTCTTAAGTTAGGAAAAATAAAAAAAATAGGAAATTAAAGAAAACCCAAAAAATAAGAAAATTTAGAAAAAAATAATAATTTTAGAAAAATACAAATAAAAAAGAAAAAGCACAAAAAATAAGAAACTTGAAAAAAGTATCAAAAATAGGAAATATAGAAACCCCCCCTCCCTAAAAAAAAAAAAGAAGTTTAGAAAATAAAAATTGAAAAAAATAGAAGATTTTAGGGTGTTTACAAAATAACAATTTAATAGGGTAGATTTTTAAAATAAGTTTACATATTAGCCCGTTGGGTTTGGGCTTATATTTGAATCTAGCTTAGGTTGACTTGGTTTATATAATTGCACATATGGATAAGGCACAGGTTAACGACATATTGGATAAACACTTAGACATATGTTCTTGGGTTCAAATCTTGGTGAAGGCATGTAAAAGCTTTTTTTATTTTTATTTTTTATCATATTAGGGACTGCCACGTATCAGAAATTGATTGTGCTACATGTCTTCACATGTGGCACCTTTGGATTAGGCAACGTGTTGACACGGTGCCACATCAACACTTTCCTTTCTTTCTCTTGGTTTTCCCTCATTTTATCTAGATTTTCCTACCCTTTCCTAATTAGGAATAGTTAACCCATTCACTTCAGCTCCAATTTTTGCACCAATCTCACATACAGAGGCATGATTTCTTACTCCAATTCTGTTCTAGACATAGCTTACTATGAATTACCTAATAATGCGTCCAAATTCATATATTAACACAGTCAAACTGAGCTCTAAAAATTGGAAAAAAATGAAATTTCGGACATCCCCATTCAAATTCAATTCCGAGTTTTCATAGTTACTAGGTTAAATTCATGTATAAATAGGAGCTTAGGGACATTAACAATCAGCCACGAGCTCTAGAATCACTCAAAAACACCTTCTCCCTCTCTTGCGATCACTTTCTCTCTCTAACTCAACTGCCGTACTCTCCTTCTCTCTTTGAATCTCTCTCGCTAGCCACTTTCAACTAAGCTCATCACTACGGCTAAGCTCCCTTAGACTTGAGGATTTGAACCCAACTACCCTCGTCCATTGTTGTGCCCTCTAAATTGCCTTGCCAAACCACTACTGCAAAACCTTAAACCACCGTAGCCACCCCCTCTTGAATTGCCATCTCCACCACTACCCAAACTAAACCTACCCTACCATAATGGTCCTTGATCTCTTTAACCCCAAAACCAATCACCCACTTACACCTAGCAACCTATGTATGGTCAAACCACCACCACCTCCTATAGTCGATTTCCAGAGCACCAAAACAAGCTCCAAACATTGTGGCATCGAAAATACCCCCATTCCCTAATAAAATATCTACAAAACCCCTCTTTCCCCTTCGATTAAGTGGTCGAGTCATGTTGAACCAATTCCAAGAATTGTTGAGCTTGAAGACGAGTTAGAGCCCGACCCGATTTGAGGTTTGACCTGAGATCCAACTCACGACCTGTGCCCAGAATTGACCTACGTCCCCTTCTTAGTTCAAGCCTTGCTTTCATTTCGGTTTTATAATTTTTAACTTAATTTAATTTATTTATCCATGTAAAATGTATCTTGTAAATATAATCAAATAAAAAAATGAGAAAAAAAGAAAAAATAAAAAGGAGAAAGTAGTTTATTTTATTTTTAATTTAATAAATAAGAATAAAAAATAAGATAACATAAAAAAATAAATAAAAATAAGTAGGTTGATGAATAAATAATTGTTTTATCACTTAGAAAAAATATTTTTCCAAAATGAGAAAAATAAATTAATCCATATTCAAATTTAGGGCATTGTTAGAATTTTTTCAAAAATAAATAAAAGAAAAAATAATTTAGGATCTTCTTTTTTGAGAAATTTTCTTAAATAAACCAAATTGAACTAAAAACGTAAACTCAGCATTTTTTCAAAAATTAAAACCAATCACTTACTAAAGTTTTCATAGTAGAACTACGTACGTTTAATTTCGAATAGTGAGTACATAGGCACCAATGGGACGACAATAAAAATAAAAAATCTAATTTTCCTTTTCTTCCTAGATTATTTAAGTTATCCAATTTGAGTAATTAACAATTGAGTTTTATGAAATTAAAAAAGGTCATTTTTAAGATTAAGGTTAAATTTAAAAAGTTAGTGATACCCGTAAGGGTTTAAAATTTCTAACCCCTAAATCCAGATCTCTAGTTTTCAAAAGCTATTTCAAAAAATAAGTTTTATCGTAGATTAATGGCTAAGTTATAACCAATCCACCAAATTAGTTATAACTTAACTATTTTTCCTAACTCTAATCGGGCGGCGACTCCAATATGTTTTCTTATTAAAAAACTGGTTAACCATAGTCGATAGTCAGTATTAAATGGGTAAGAGTTTAGTACTGGTTGATTTAGCTAATCTTATAATACTGGGAGGTGAAAAAACAAGCTCAACATAACTCTTAGGACTTACTAATAAATTATCGTCCTTATTGGCTTACTTTTGCGTATGCCCTAAATTACTAGCTTGGATTAACCGTATGAAACTTTGGGGCTTACAGCAATGTTGAAGGTGATTGTAATACAAGTTATAGAGTATCTTGTAAAATTTAATATTGTGTAGAAAATATTAACATTACATTGTTGCAACGACTTCTATATTTTAGTTACCTTTTTGTTTTCTTTTCTTATTATTACATATAAGGTAGTATTATTATTGTATTTTTTTTTTCAACATTGTAATTCCTTATGAAAAGAGCAGTATACTCATGTATGTGTTTTCTCCAAAAAAAAAAAAGAAGAAATTGCTCATTATTAAACTTGAATGAGAGAATGCCAATTAACCATTTATCAATATGTATTAGTTAAGGAAAATTAAGAAACATGTACAAAATTTTAAAATAGAATAAATTGATTTAATGAGTGAATGGGACTTGTTGGAATCATTACCTTATGTTTGGATTGGAGGAAAGAAAAGGGAAGGAAGGAATTAGAGAGGAAATACAATGTTTGGATTGGAGAAAAGAAAAGGGAGGGAAGGAATCAAAGAGGAATACTTCCTATGTTTAGAAACATAAGAGGAAAGGAAAGGGAATAATTTCTTTCATAAAATTTTCCATGTGCTTTACAAAAAATAATCCTCTCCAATTTGAAGAGAATTGGAAGGAAAGTTTGTACATTTACATAAGTTCTATCAATTTCTAATCTAGATCGTAAAAAAGTGTTGAGAGCAATAAAGATTTGTTATTCTATAATTTGTGGAAAGTATGTAAAAGCATTTAAAGAGTTCAAGTAATACAGGGGTTATAAGTCCTTTTATATGCCAGCTAACGTATTAACAACTTAACTAACTAAAAAAAAAATCTACTAACAATAAAATATATGTGGATAAATAAAATACACATCATCATCTTGAGTACACATTAGATCCCTCCCCTACCCCCCTTCAAGTTGGAGCTAATGAAAGGCTTAACTTGGAAGAAAATTTGACTAGTTGCTTCTCACCAACTGCTTTAGTCAACAAGTTTGCTAACTGTGACCGTGATGAGTTATGAACAAGTCTAAGGAACTTTGAAGCAACTAAATCACAGAGGAAATGTGTATCAATATCAATATTTTTCATGTAGCCATGCATACAAAGGTTTGTGGCAATTGATATGGTTGACTTATTATCATAGAACATTGTGATTGGAAAAGAAAGGGGAATGCCCAAATCTTGCAAGATATAAGAAATCTACTTGACTTCTTTAGTAGCATATGCAACACTTTTGTATTCTGCTTCTATTGTAGAGGTGGAGAAGGTAGCTTACTTCTCTGTTTTACAAAAGATCAATGCAAAGCCTAGCTTGACACAGTAGCCACTAAGGGATTTTTGATCCATTGCATAAGATCTTTAGTCCACATCTATAGACACATGAAGTGTAGGATCATTATTTGCAGGAAAATAAAGACTAAGACCAACTGAACCCTTGAGATAGCGTAACAAATGAAGCAAACCATGATAATGTGGCACTCGTAGAGTAGAAACAAACTGGTTGAGTCCATAGATAGCAAATGAGATGCCAGCCTTATCATTGTAACATAAAGAAGATGTCCTACCAATTGTCTATAACAAGCAGGATCAAACATCAACTCCTCTGTAATATTATCTATCTTAAGATTTGTTTGCATAAGAAACCTAGTAGGTTTATACCCTGTCAAACTAGCATCTATAAGTAAGTCTATGATTAACTTTCTCTAATTAACAAGTGTTCCTGCTGTTATACAATAAAGCTCTAATCTAAGGAAAAAAGAGCAATTCCAATATCCTTAATTGTTAGGGTAGCATCAAGCTTTACTTTAATGTCAGTAAATCAACATGTAAAAGAATTGCAACAAATCCATGTGAAGTATGTTGTGTAAAAAAAGAGTAATCATGCTATGATTGAGAAAAATCATGACTTAATAAGAAGCATCATAGCTCCAAATTCCTGTCTTTAGGCTTGTTTTAGCCCGTAGACTGATTCAGTCAATTTACAAACTTAGTTTAGCAAGGCCTTATCATATCCCTGTGAAGGAATCTTATAAATCTCTTCATCTAAATGCCTATGTAAGAAGGCATTGTTTATGTCAATTTGGTGCATAGGTCATTTGTAAGTTGTTGCAATAGCTATAAGAATATATACACTTCTTAGCTTTGCAACAAAGAAAAATTATCATGATAATCTTTCCATTCTTTTTAAGTGAATCCCTTAGCTACAAGCCTTGCTTTATACCTCTCTATTATGTTATCTTAACATTGTAGACCGTTTGCAACCAATTACTTTCTTTCCCTTAGGCAAGCCAGTCAATTCCTAAGTTTGGTTGTATTCTAAACCATTTGGCTCTTTCTTCATAACATCCTTCCACTCTTAGTATTTGATATCTTGTTTATAACAATGCGATTCTTCTATAGATAATACATTTGCTAAGGATGCTGTATAATCATAGGGAAATGAATGAAATGAGGCAAAATCAAGCAAAGGATATGGCATTGAGGATGTAAGTAACAAAGATGATTGTTTATCAGCTATATGCAACACATTGTTAGTATGGTTTGTATGCACAAAGTTAAGGAACTATTGTGGAGTTCTCCATATCTTAGTAGATCACCTGAGAACTTGATTTGGCATTGAAGGAATAGAAGGCTCTTGGCTTGAGAATTGGGAAGGCAATTGTGTTGTATCATGAGTACTTAATACATCGAGAGTCTTAAGACTAACATATAGTAATGAAGGCTTAGAGTGAGACAAGTGTTTCTTTGTATGAACAGCATCCTTAAAAGGAAAAATGTTCTCTCAAAACACTACATCTCATGAAATAACAATCTTGTGTGTGCCAAATCTTAGACCCTATATCCCTTTTGCCCATAAGCATAACTAAGGAAGACACATTTAGATCCTTTAGGCTCAAACTTATCTAAAGATCTTGGTTAAATAGCTATAACCATAAACACCCCATGACGTTGAGCCTATTGTAATCAAGAATTTTACCAAATAAATACTCATATGTGGTCTTCCAAGACAACTTCTCCATAGGCATTCAATTTATTAAGTGTGTAGTTGAAAGTATGAATTCACTTGAGAAAAACTTAGGTAAATTAGCTTGTATAGGTAAAGCCCTTGCAACTTTTGACAAATGTTGATCATTCCTTTCTACACGACCATTTTGTTGTGGTGTGTATACTATAGTCCTTTAGTGCTTTATCCCTAGCTCTTTAAACATGGCTATACACTGATGAGACGCAAGCTTAGTTTCATTGTCACTACGAAGAACCTTAGGCACAATATAAAAATGGTTGCAAACATAAGATAAGAAGTATTATATTACAGAACATGTTTATGATTTGTTTTGTAGCAAATATGTCCATGTTGTACGCGTACAATCATCAACAATAGTCAAGAAGAAATGTGCTTTAGTAATAGATTCCATAGCATATGATCCCCAAATGTCGAGATGCAATAATTGAAATAGAGTAGCAGATTCATTATCACTTCTTTGAGAAGACAATTTATGAAATTTTGATTGTTGACAAACTTGACATAGAAATTCCTTTACATTGATATCCTTACAAGGCATCAAATGTTTCAACTAAATAAGGGATATACGACCCATTCGTTTATGTAATAAACGAACATTTATTTGTGATTAATCTAAACTAGAACTTGCTAACACAACAGAATCACCTACTTGACTAATGATGGCTTTATTAACAGTAATTGACTTAAGAACATAGAATTTCCTCAACACTTGTGTAGTAACAATGATATCTTTAGTTCTCTAGTCCTGGAAAGAGCATATTTCATTATCAAAAACAGTGATCAAATTTTGGTTAGTGTTAAGTCTATAGATGGATGTCAAGTCGAATTTTTCGGTTTTCTTTTATTTCAAATTAATTTCCCATTCCTTGATTAATACTAAACCTTAACCCATTTAATATCAATCCTCGACTAAAGAAATTGAGTCGCCACCCGACCAGAGTTGGAAAAAGAAAAGAAACCGTAACCAATTGGGTGGATTGGTTACGATTTGACTACCGGTCTTTGATTTTGATTTTAATAAAGAACCAGAGGGTTCCGAATTCGGAGGTTAACCTATTAAACCCTTAACGGGTACCACTATCTATTTACCAAAATTAGGATTATTTTTCTAATTATAATTTTAAAAAATAAATAAAATTTAAAAAAAAAAAGAACCTAAGTTTAACATATTTTATCGTCGCCCCGAAGGTGCCTATGTACCCGTTAGCCGGGATCAGATGATCGTAGTTTTTTCAAAAAATCTTTAATGTGTTGATTTATTTTAATTTTGAAATTCGTCCAAGTTTACGTTTTAATTTATTCAGTCTATTTTAAAAAAACCTAAAGGGTCCTAACTCCTGAGTGTTATTATTTAAAAAAAAAATGCTCTAAAAATCCTATTTTTAAAAGATCCTTTTATTAATTTTTTATTTAAAGAAAAACAATTTCTATATGATAAATACTTAAGTAAAGCCAAATCTAAAAAGATAATTAATTTTAACAACCACTAAACTAATATATATAACGATCTAACAAAACAAAATAATTCCATATAACACACTTTATATAAAAACCAATACTAAAACTCCTAAAGTCATATCATATATTATGTTAACTAAAAAAGAAAAAAAAATCTTAATTACCCCTAAACTAATACATATATACATTTATACTCATATAACCATTCACATAAATCACTATCTAATCTATATAATAGAGAAAACTATTGTTAACATATACATACACATACATGTATATACAATGCTAAATATCTAAAGACAGGACAAAATACTAATATAGAATAATATAATAATGATAATAATAATAAAAATCTAAAGAAACCAAACCTGACGTCGAGGACTAGTCGTCGTGTTGGCACTGATCATGAAGTTGTGACTCAATCACCGCCCGTGTTCATGCGACGGAGACTGGTCGTGGACGTGAAGCCAAATGTATAATACCACGAATTATCCCACTAATTGGAAGCAATTTTCTACTAAGTGATCATTACCTTTACAGTATTTGCAAGTTACTTTTTGTTTACTCTTCTTCCTATCACTTCCTTCTTCATTCTTTCCTTGAATTTTATTCACATGTAAAGTAGAACTCTCAACTTCTAAAGTAATCATAGATGAAACTTGCCTTTGTTTCTCAATTTGTTACATAAAAAAAAAAAAATGCACAATTTACATTAGGAAGTGGTTCCATAGAGAGAATCTAATTGCACTTTAGATCATACATCTCATTTAGCCTTATTAAGAATTGCATTAAACATGTTTCAGATTCAAATTCAACTATTTCTTCTTGCAATGCACAAGTATAACTCGATTCTTCCATAAGTGCATGAAGGATATGCATGTAATTGTTGTAGTTCATCCCAACATATTTTGAGTTTATTGTAATATACACTCACACTCTGATTATACTGCTTGATATTGCTTATTTCGTATTGTAACTAGAACATGAGAAGCCTATTCCCTATTCCATACTACTTTGAAATCTTAGTCTACAACTCCTTAGCTAATTGCATGTACATAAAGCTTTACGCTATATTTGTATTCATTGAATTAATGATTTGGCACTTAATCATGTAGTCGGACCTTAACCACTTCATAAGATCAAGTGATTCATTCTTTAGCTTTACCATTGTTCCATTTATGAATCTTAGCATCAATTTAGCCCTTCATGCCATCTTAACAACTTTTCTCTAAGCTAGAAAGTTGTTTCCATTGAATGTTATAGTGCCTATTGTCATTCTAGGATTGTTTGATCCAGAAATGTAGTGAGGATCGGTGAAAGATGCATCATTATTAACCCTAGGTACCTCAGCATTGAGATTCATGACATCTTCTCTATTAAAAAAAAAATCTAATAACTAATTCAATCTATAGAGTACAATTAAGATTCTAAGCAGCAGTTTGGCATACCTGCTCTGATATTACATCAATGTTTGATCTTGGCCATGAATAAGATTTGAGAGCATTAGAGATTTGTTATTTTGTAATTTGTGGAAAGTGTGTAAAAGCATTCAAAGAGTTCCAGGTAATATAGGAGTTACAAGTCCTTTTATATGCTAGCTAACAGATTAACGACTTAACTAACTAAAACAAACTAAAAGAGAATTTACTAATGATAAAAGATACGTTGATAAATAAAATGCATGTTGATGAATAAAATACACGTCATCACCTTGAGTACATGTAAGAAATTCCCCATTATCAAAAACACATTTTGAAATTTTAGAAACGTTTTAGTAATTTACTAAGATTAAAAAATAATCTACTTAACTTTCCTTCTTCAATCATTTCTTCATGCGTCCTTTATATCCAAATAAGAAAATTTTTCTTATTTTCTTTCTTCTCCATTTATTTCCTCTCACTTTCTTTTCTTTCACTTTCTTTCTTTTTATTCCAAACATAATGTTAAGTTCTTAGGCTCAGCATGGAACCGGGCTATGATGGAACGATCCTAATCTTGTAATTTGAAGACTTAAGACCTACCAATCCTCAATAAGTCTGATCAGGTTAGGATTTAGTTCCCATTTCTAAATTCAGTTGTCTATGCAAACTTAACTGAATGCTATACACCTACCTATTGGTCCCATGCATTAAGCATATGCATATGCCAAGTGGACATACTAACTAAAATTAAATTATTAGAACGAAACGTATACCTATTTATTTTGGATTTTTCTATGATCCAGTCCATATTTTGGATGGGACTAGTCCTGTATATTTTTAACCAGCTGTAGTAGGTGAATGCATGAATTGCTAGTAGTAAAGAGTTAAGTCTACTTCAGCTCCATTTGAATTCTCATTAAAGTTGTCCCCTTTTGGTTATGAAAGCAGAATGTTCATGTCAAATTTTGTTGCATTTCTCTCCCTTTTTCCCCCCTTTTTTTCACTTTGGTCATGTTTTGCAAAGCATGGTAGGATCTTATTATTTTTTATATGTTGTAATGACATTGATAGAAAATAATGTATTGTAGTTTTATTAAATAAAAATATATTTAGATCTACATGTATTTGTGTTAATTGATAAGATAATATATATATTTTATTTATGTTTTCCATAATAAAATTACTGTCATTATTATTTAATTTTCTAATAAAATGATGAAAACAATATTAATATAGTGAAATGAACATTGATTTGTGGAAATGAGTCTTGAAATGGTGAAACAATGTTAATGTGGTGAGATGAACCCTTTTATTGATGAAATGAACTTTGAAGTAGTAAAATCCCTCATTATGGAGAGAAAATATCTTTCTTTTTTTTTTAATTGGCAAGATAAGCTTCAATTTCCACGAAAATAAGCATAAGATGGAGATAGTAGTGTTATTATGGTGAAATGAGGCTGAGTTTGAACAATTGAAAATTTATATAATAAAATAAGAAACCCTCTATCTATGATGAAAATGTTGATAGTTATTTAGAGAAAATAAGCCTTTAATTTGAGAAGATGAAATTATTACATTGAAATGACTCATGCTTTGCGGAAATAAGTATTGAAATAGTGAACACAGTATTAGTTTGGTGAAATGATCCTTGATTGAAAGAAAGGGGCTTTAAAATAGTGAAAATACTTCTTTTGGTAAAATAAGTATTAGTATGGTGAAATGAGTTTCAATTTGAGGATCTAAATCTTGAAATAGTGAAAATGGTGTTAGTATAGTGAAATAAACCTTATTTTAATGAAATATTCCTTGAAATAATGGAACTATAGAAGCCCTCTATATAGTGAAAATGGTGTCGATATAGTTAAATGAGTCTTACATAAAAGAAATGAATCTTGAAAAGGTGGATAAGGTTAACAGTGTGGTGAAATAAGTCTTGTAGTGAGGAAACAAGCCTTAAATTAATGAAATAGTAACAATTGCTCATATGGTAAAAATATTGTTTGCATAGTGAAATGACTATTCCATTAAGGAATTAGGTTTGTCATATGGTAAAACTATAAAATCACTTGTTATGATGAAGAGGGTGCTAGTACAATGAAAACTTTACACCTTAAAAGAAAGTTTTTAAAATGTGAAAATAGTATTAGTATGGTGAAATGTGCCTTAAAGTAATCTTTATTTCTCAAAATTAATATGGTTCCAACCATTTGAAGGTTCATTTCACCACAAAAATGTCATTTTCACCATTTTAACCCTTATTTCCTCAAAATAAGCCTAATTTTACGATGGTAATTGAGTTGTCATGATCCGAAGGAGAGTATGCATTATTTTGTCAACTAACATTGTTTCATTAGTTGAAGACTCATTTTCCCCATGGAAGGCTCAATTCTACAAGCTAATGCTGATTTCACCATGTCAATGCTTATTTCCTTAAATTAAGGCTCATTTCATCATTATAGGCGCATTTTCGCTATTCAAAGGCTTATTTCCTCAAGGTAAGCGTTATTTCACCATACTATTACAATTTACACCATTTTAAGCTTATTTTCTCAATAGATGGCTCATTTCTCCACAATAATGTCAGTCTGACTATTTCAATGCTTGTTTCCGTAAAAGATAGTTCATTTAACTATATTAGATGTATTTTCACCATTTAGAGGGTTAAGTCATCACAATAATACGATTTTCACAATTGTAAGGGTCTTTTCCCCATTATATAGGCCATTTGACCATAATATCGTTAACTTTACCATTTCAATTCTCGTTTCCTTAAAACATGGTTCATTTATAGGATGAAATGGTAAAGTCTTCATCTATGCTAAAAATTGTAATAGTTTAGTGAAATTAATCTTATTTTGAGGAAATAAGGCTTGAAATGGTGAAATAGTAAATAATATTGTGAATTGCTTGAAGGTTTGAGGAAATAAGTCAGGAAGTGGTGAAAATAGTGTTAGTTTAATGAAATAGTCCTTGATTCAAGGATATGATATGAGATATAGTAAAAGCTCTTCTCATGGTGAAAAAGGTATTAATATGGTGAAATGATGCTTACTTTGAGGAAACGAACCTTGAAATGTTGAAAATGTTGTGAATATAGTGAAATAAGGTTTATATCAATGAAATGTGCCTTGAAATAATGGAACTATACAACCATTCCCCATGGTTAAAAAGGTATTGAATTGGTGAAATGAGTCTTTCTTGGAGAGAAAAAAAGAGCTTGTTAACATGAACAAGGTTGTTAAAGTAGTGAAGTAAGCCTTGCATGGAGGAAGTAGGCTTTAAATTGGTCAAAAAGTGAAAAGTGGTGCTATGGTAGTGTAACACCTTATTTTTGCCACTTTTTTTTTTATTAATTGAGCTAAGTTAATGAATAAACAGAAAAAATATAGCAAAAAATAATAAAAAATAAAAAAATTTAAAAAGATAAAAATAAAATAATAGAAAAGAAGTCGAGTCATATCGAGTTGAGTTAAGTCAAGTCAAGTAGTATTGAGTCGAGTTAGATCGTTTAGTGTCGAATCGGATAGTGGTGTGTGATCAATTTAATAAATCATTAATTTATTTAAAAATTGGGCTTTATTAAAATAGTTTTGGCTTAGCTCGATTTAAAGAAGATTTTTATCTAATTTAAATTGGGCCGAAATAGACTTAGGATTAATTAAGTGATTATTAGATCATATCTAATTGGATCAGATCAGGCCTGTAAAATAGAAAGCCCACAATAAGGAAGGGTTTCTAGAAGCTAAGTCAAATCTCAAGGAATCATTATCGTATCTATTGCATCTTTCGATCAAATCTATAATTAAAATGATACAAAAGATACGATTGACGGATTTATAAATAGCTAGTCGGTATGTGACATTGGAGACATTTTTTTACACAATCCCATAATCACTTTGCAAATCTGCATAGCCCTTGAAACCTACCATAACCCACACATCGATTCGTGACCCACAATATACAGACAAACTCTACAAGCCCACTATTACACACTTTAGCTGTTACAACATAACACACCCAAAACACAAGCTACAACTACTGCAACATTCTACTGCATGCCAATCTACAGCAGCTAACATATACCACATAAACACATCACCGCTCCTTTCTATGCTGAAAGCACCAGACACACAGTTCCTTGACCGAAGATCTACAACTTGCTTGACCAAAACACAAGGTCCTAGATAGTTTCCTTCGACAGATCTAATACACACGTTAAAGTAACTTCACATCTTGAACTCTACTGCTTTGAACCCATGTACAATTTGTACATATGAAACATATGAGTACCTACACTATTTCTCACTCACATCAACATGATGAGCACACATGCAATTGCACTTTAGCCCATACGTTGTGTACAAATACACGACCACAGTAACCAATATGCCTTCAATCATGCCCGTGATCAGTAGAGACAGCAACCAACACGCTCTCAATTACGCCCGTGATTAGTGGAGACAGTAACCAACATATCTTTGATTACACCCATGATAAGAGGAACCAGCAATCAACACGCCCTCGATCATGCTTGTGACCATGTGAAAACAATGTTCGTTTATCTTCTAATTACGCGTAACTCAACTCATAAGTAAAAATTTTGTTATTTTATTTTATTAGTTAATTTAATTATTTTTCCTAACTTATTTATTTATTTTTTAGTGCATGTTTTTATTATTTTCATAATCTTAATTTTTAATAAATTTAGTTCAATTACATTTTTAGTAAAATTGTGTTTTTTTTTTGGAAAATAAGCGTATCCAGATCGTATCTTCAACGTATCTTATAGTTAAAATGTAGAAAAGATTTTTAATATGTATTGGTTTTAAAAAATAAAAAATCTTAACTAGAGTTTTTTCAAAAAGATTTAGTTAGTTAGGATTTCTTCAAATTCGGGAAAACTAGATTTCTTAGGCTTTTTTTTAAATAAATTGATAAATAAACGTAAATTTGGCTCGGTTTTTGAAATAAAAATGAACCACCCATTAAAAATTTTATAAAAAAAAGAACTACAATTAGTTTGATCCCGACTAGCGGGTACGTAGGCACCTTCGGGGCAACCATCTAAAAATAAAAAAAATTTCTCTTTTTTTTTTAAAACAAATTCGTAATAAAAAATAATAAAAAATCATTTTTAGTTACATTTTATGAATTTAGGTATATTTTTAATATTTTTAGAAAAATTACAAAAATAAAGCCCATCAGTTTTTTTTTTTTTTGAACTTTCATATCGTGACTTAGTTTTAATAGGTTAGCCCTTGAAGTTAGTTTTCTAGTTTAAATTTCTAGAAATTAATTTTTATCCGCAGACTAGTGGTCAGATTAAGGTTTTCTCACCTAAAAGCCCTAATTTTATTCTTTTACTAGTTGAAGTGGTTGGTGAGTCCATAATTTGTTTTTTCAAAAATAATTCTTTTCCTTAGTTTAATGTTGAGTATTTGTATTAAGAGGGTAGGCTTAATATAGGTTAAATTAAGGAAATTGAAATAAGGCTCGATAGAATTGGTGACTTCATTAGGGACGCCTATTGAGCTAGTCATGTGAAAATTTAAAAAATATTGATGGGCTTTTGTATTATTATTTTCTTTTTGGTATTGGTGTTGTATTAATTATTTTTTTTTAGTGTTGTGTTGTAGGCCCTAAAAAAAAAAGGCCTAGCCCAATGGGCCTTATTGGAAAATTAAGGGGAGATTATTTTATTTTGTAATAATCATCTACATGTTTAGATGTGGTGGGACCTAGGCCACCTTAGAAACTTAGGATGGATCGCCATTATGTAACCTTCAAGTCGCTAGAGTCTTTACCCCCGCCTGGAGGTGATAGGCAAGCCTATTAGGCTTCTCCTTGGAAAGTCTTGAAGTTATAGAGCCTAAGACACGTAGACCCACCCTCTTGCATTATCCTTTTTGAAAAAAGGGGTAGTTGTTCTTAAATTATAGGAAAAGCCTAATCAATCTATGGTTGACTCAATTTCATTCTTCAAAAAATGGAAAATTTAAGAAACTAGTAACTCCTATATATAAGTATTCACAAACTTCATTTTTCTAAAAAAAGAATCCTATTTCAAACCTTTGTATATATATGGGTATTTGCTAACTGTGGATTTATTATATTTCCTATAATTTATTAATTATCGATTGGGTGTATAGCATATTGCATTGCATGCTTGTTTAACATATTGTATTTTTATATATTTGATTATGCTCGTTTCTCTATGAATATTCTATTTCCTATATTATATGTGTTTTATTTTTATTGCTTCTTAGTAGGTGAAAGGCTATGTAATTTCTAAGAAATTTTTGAAAAAGCTGTAAAATTATTGATATCATATCCAACTTTATTCTAAATTTAGTGGTCCTATTGTAAATAATTGCTACATTTCATTTTATTTATATATTTTTATAATATAGATATGGAAAGTCAAGGTAGTGCTAGTCTAGAGCCTGTCCATGAAGTCTAGTTGGATAAGTATTCCTTCCCTAAGGCCATCCTAAGAGATTGGTTAAACCAGCTTCCACTCGCCATGCAAGATCACATTCGTAAGAAGATCGAGCCAGTCATATCCCTTATGCAAGTCCAGCTCTATTGGCCTCTAATTCAAGCTCTTATCCATTACTGGGACCCAAAATTAGCAGCTTTCACTTTTAGCCCACACGTGTTGACGCCTAATATAGAAGAATACTCGCAGCTACTTGGCACCCCGCCTCTCGTAGCAGGCATAACCATCTTAGATCTTAGAGTCTAGCCTGAGAAAGCTTTCACCACTTTACTAGGAGTCAAAAAGTCAGCCTTAACACCGCTCTCATCTTTAGAAGGCAAGAGGAGTCTCAGTATCTTAAGATTAGTACAGTGGTTCTCAAACCCAGATGCTTATCAGAAGTATTGTTAGATCTTTTGTAGAAGATATGAATCATGGGTCGAGAAGAGAGTAAATGCTTTTATTGTAGTAACGTTTGGAACGGTTCTATTTCCCTTCAGATATGGTCAAGTCTATTATAGTATTGCTGAGCTAGTGACTCAATTCCTAGCCAACAAATCCTATATATCGGTATTACTGGTTGAACAATTCAGGACACTTACCTACTTAAAAAAGCAGGGGCATAGTTATTTTATGGTTAACCTTACAATCCTTGTCATGTGGTTTCTTAATCACATGCAGGGGAATGGAGAGAATCTTCTCAGAGTCATTGATTGAAAATATGAACTTGATTTATGACTTTGCCCACCACCTCAAGGTACCAGAGGAAGCTTAGTTTAATGGATGGGTGTCGGTTATCAACAAAATGTAGCCAGTAGACTTTATGTGGACAACTATATGGAGTCATCGCACTCAAGCCGTCTTGGGATGCGTTGACTATGCAGGGGTCCCCCTTATCGGTATTATGGGTTGTACAAGATATTTCCTAGCTTGTTTCACCAAATAACTGGGTCCACTTCAAGAGATAGCCTACAAAGACTCCTTGGACATCATTACGATGAATTATCAAGATCATTGTCTACCCACGGCTGCCCTAATTCAACGACTGGCAAAATTCATGAAGTTGTGGGAATGGAGAGAATTCAAGTAGATAGTCAATGTGGGAACTTTGAGGGGCAAAGTCGGAGAATATCGAGCCACCAAGCAATTCATCTATGATCATTTAGAGAAGACTAGGAAGATACAGTATGAAGCTTCAAATGTATTGAAATACGAGCTAGAACCAATATGTTTTTCACCTATCGAATAGGCCTACCGAGATACCATACGAGCCAAAGTTGAAGCCCAATACCAAGAAAGTAAGAGAATCATTGAAGAGTTAAATCTGGAAAATGAGAGACTACTAGTAGAAAATCAATTCTTAAGGAGCAAGATTCGAGAAAGGGATGTTTTGGTACGAAGACTTATGAGGGAAGTTGATGAAGCTTGTCTTAACCAAATCTGTTGGCTCTTGTAGATATAGGATTTAAGAAAATTAGTTAAGAGTTTTTCTTTTCTTTTCGTTTAGTCTGTTGTATAAGTTGGATCTTGTGATTAATAAATTTGCAGCTTTAGTAAATAAAATTTTCATTAATTGCACAGTCTCTTACTTATTATTATTATTATTTATTTGTTTAGCTGAATTTTAAAAAGAAAAAAGAGAAAAAACACAAAAGAGGTAAACAATAGAACAAGAAAAGTCACAAAAAAGAGAAAATCAATAATAACAAAAAAAATCTTTAATTCACCAAAGTGTATAAAACTTGGGTTTTCGCGTAGGATTTTGAAGACAGTGTCCAAGTAAGCAGATTTAGCTAGAAGCCCGATATTTACTCATTCTAAGTCCAGAATATTAACTCAAGGCACTAGAAACATTAGTCAAACCAAGCTTGACCCAAGAGTAGCAACTTTAGAAGAAAACATGAATAAGATGGCCGAACAGATCCTGGCTATCATTTGGGCTATTAGGATTCTTAACGACAGATAAGGATCTCAAGTCAACTCGAATCAAAATGCAAAAGCGGCTCCTCCCCCAAGCTAGAAGATGAAGAATTGGTCCTTAATGTTGAGGTATGGAGGAAGGAGATTGAGGAGAAATACTGGGAGATGGAAAGAAAGTTTATGCAAAAGTTGACTGAGAAGATGAAAACCCTAGAAATGGTTAATGGGTTCCTAAAAGGATTTAAAGTTTCCAAATTTGAGAATTACAATGAGATTGGTTACTTGAAGCTCTACATTAGGTTGTACATCAGGAAAATGGGAAAAATATACGAAGTATGACAAGGTGATGATCTATAATTTTTAAGACAATTTGACTGGGCTCGCCTTAACTTGGTATGCCCAACTAGATTTAAATGAGATCGATACTTGGGATAAGTTATCACGGGCTTTCTACAATCAGTATAAGTTCTACATCGAATTGGCTTCGTCCATGTAGGATCTAAATAATCTACGAAAGAAGGCTAATGAAAACTTTAAAAAATATGCTTAGAGATGGAGGGGTATGGTAGCTAGGTTGACTCCACCCTTGACAGAAAAGGACTTGACTTTTACCTTCATCAATATTCTTAGAAGCCCATATTACCAACACCTGGTCGGGTACCCTGCCTCCAACTTTACAAAAATTATGGCCTTAGGGTGTCGAATTGAGGAAGCTATTGCTATTAGAAGACTTCCTAATCCTGAAGCAGCTGAGAAAAAGATACCTCTTGTGAGATTTTCCAACAAAACCAAAGAAGTCACCATCAGCATTGTCAATAATGGCAACCTTGTCAGACCTATAGCCCTAGTAGCCATGATGGAAGGATCTAATCCCCCGTGAAATCTGAATTAAAACAACCGCCCACAAAGAAGATAGTTTACCCATATTCCCATTCCTTTAAGCCAAGTTCTTGCAAGACTAAGGAAAGAGAATCTTCTGAAAATTGAAATAGAGAGGAAAGGACAAAGACCAAGGGATTATAACGTAGAGCTTCGTTGTGATTATCATTTAGGGCAAGTGGGACATTCCATGGACCAATGTTGGAGATTTAGACATAAGATTCAGGATCTTATTGATGCAAAATTGGTTCAATTGCATTTCATTCAGACTCCTACTCCTAACATGGGTAATAACCCTCTACCAAATCATGGAAATTCAATCAATATGATTATTGCTGAAATTTCTGAACCGGAGATTAATCTAGAGAGTATCCCCAACACTATTGAGGAGATAACTTAGAATCTAAGGTAAGCTGGGTACTTGTAGAATATGAATCTCAAGGATAGAACTTGGACTAGATAGGCAATATATTGACTGTTGAAGGATGGGAAGATAAATAAAGTGGATATTATGGCTATGATAGTTCTAATACCATGAAACAGAAGTACTCAAAAGGTGCTTAGAGTAAGGTATGAAGATGGAGATCCGATGGTTGACACCCCAGGAGAATCGTCAGGGAAATTTAAGTATTTGGTATATTACGCCGGTTCACCCGCCATATATGCTAATGAACCACCTATTGGATGGGGTCCAGAATTTGAAGAAGAAGACAAGCTTATTGCAAAAGTTAAGAACATGGTTGAGATGGTTGAAATGATTGGCGATGGGCCTAATCTGTTGGTTTTTGAGTATTACGGGAAGACTAAGAAGGTTGAAGAATTGGATAAGCCCAAGAAAATTGCTTTCAATGTCCCAATAGCCTTGGAGAATTACAAAGCAGTACCTCTAGATTACCAAATAGTAAATTAGACGACTAGGTCTTCATCACCTATGGTCGGTGGGCTCACGCGCTTGGGACAAGTCTATGATCAGAATGAGGAAACTAAGAGGAAGTCTATTGTAGAAGAGGCTTTACGAAAGATCTTTGAAGATACAAATGGTAAAGATTAAAATGTTACCAAGAAGATACTGAAAGGCAATGAATATAAGATAATGGATTAGTTATATCATGACCCAACAGTATTGTTGTCATAGTAGATCGTCATGTACCATATAAAGGTCTATTATCAACCTCCTTGTTGATCGTAGGCCTGTCATATGACATACAAGGCTCCTTCCACTCTACATTAGCACTAGGCCTATAGATAAGTAATATAGAGTAATTTAACTAAAATTAACTTCTATGATGTAAATTAATTAAATAAATGTGTAGACTCGTTAAGTTCCATACCAAAAAAAATATTACAAGCAAATGTAGTTCATAAAGCAAACTACATCGTAAAATTCAAATTATTTTATGAAAAAAAATAAAGGTAAATAGTTATCTACAAAAACTATTACAAAATCTCCTCTTCGCTCCTTGATCGCTCTAACCATCTCTACACAAGACTTACCTCGGACATTCCTCAATCTGGATGAACGAAGAGGTTTCCTTGCAACAAAAGAAATTTGTTGAGGTATAAGCTTACGCTTAGGTGAGATAAATATTCTTGTCAATACCACATGGTAGAAATTTATTTGATGCATAAACATATGAATACATAAACAATTAATATGCCAAAACAATGCATGTCGTGGCCTAAGTGGGCTTAAGTGGAGATTGACAACTTTGATTTACACTTCTAAAGCTAACAACCACTTCTTGGGCTCTTAAGTGGGCTTAAGTTGTCAAATGGGCTTATCTTTGATCCAAATCAAAGATAGTCACTTTCTTGGGCTTAGGGAGTGTTTTGTGGAATTCTTGAGAGTCTTAAAACAATTTTTATTGTTGTACTAAGTTGCTGGTCAGAAACTTAAGGTGGGTTCAACTTGGTGTTTGAGGTTCGTTTTAGAAGTTTTAAGCTTGATTGTGAGTTTTAAGCTTAATACACTTATCGTACTTGCCTTAGTTGGTCTTTTCACTTTGTTTACTTATTTTAATCATATTTTTAAGTGTCTTTTAGCGAAGTTCCAGATTTGGTCGGTTTGGGTGTAAAGGCTTCCAACTTGATTTTCCAATTTGTTTCATCATTTCCTTAAGTTTAGATGTTAGATCATGAACTTAACCTACTTGTATTCAAATCTTCACTTGACTTCTTTTCCATGAGATGATTATTTAGCTCATACTTTACATGAAAGTAGAAAATCTCATATTTATCATAACTCCCATATGATAATTCATGTCTAACAAAGTTGGTTTCCTTGTAAAACTTCATGTGATGGATTTTTTCCTTTACCTAAGTCTAGATTTGAGCATGCTTAACTTAATAAAAGTAAAAACAACATCCAAGTGACTTCTAAAACCTCATGTCCAGTATGCTTCCCTTTCACTTAAGTTCTCATTTCAAGATTTTCTTAGCTTAAAATCTTCCATTCAAAGTGTTAAACAAGTATCTCTATAAAAGACCAACTTTATATTCACATATTTCTACTTTCATATAAGGGTTTCATGAGTTTGCTTCCTATAGTAATCTTAGATGTTTTATTAACTTATGGTCATACTCATAACTTCAAGAAATCATGGTCTCCTAACATGAATACTAGACTATTAACATAAGATACACTTATTCGTCCACAGAGCAAGAATATAGTAGTTGTACGCTAAGTTTCCACTTGAGCTCTTTGTCTTATTCCTTCCTTGTATCCTTTTTGGAAACTTGAGTTGTGGTCCTTTGAAGTGGGGTTTAAGGAGTGTTCTAAGGATCCTAATAAAAGCTTTGAAAGTTAGCAAATGTAAGACACAAAGTAAAGTTGAAATGTCGTGAGTGTGGAAGCTTGGAAAATGGCGGCAAGTGTAAGATTTCATGGGGTTTTGTGTTTCTGCTTTTAAGTTATTTTCAAAGTGAGAGAAAAGGAAGTAAAAATGAAGTTGAAAGTGAGAGCAATGGGAGAAAGAGTGGCCGATTGGAAATGAGGGTGGAAGTGTGTTTAAGAAGTTTGTTCGTGTTGTTTTGTAGCATGCACAAAAGTTAACAGTTGCAACTCTAGATGATGTAAGAATTAAAGGGTGAATAATAAAGTGTAAGATAAAGTGATTGTTGGATGAAAGACAAAAGCGTACCGCCCCCGTTTCTAACTTATAAGAACCGGCCATTAGGGTCTCTTTATGGCATGGAATTGTCTTGTTTTTTTTTATCAAAGTTAAGCATGTGAAATTTTGTGATAATTTGTCCATATATAGCATAAGTTAATGGGTGATAAGGAAAGTGTCTTATCATTAGTTTTTGATAAGTTACAAATTGATAAATGACTCAAACTCTCAATTGATAAGTCATTTATGTTGATTAGTTGGTCTACTTATTCATATGTAAAGCTTAGGCATGAAGATAAGGGAATTGTTTTATAGGAAATTGTTTTATAGGAAATTGTTTTAAGATTTTCTTCTTGAATTGTTTTGTAGATAATGATTCAATTCTTACAAAATTAAAAATTTTCTAGAGTTGAATAAAATTATTCAAATTAAATTATCAATTAGTCGTTTAAGGTTAGAAGTCCTTAATTGTTTTAAGGTTTAGAGTCTTAAGTGACTTTAGAGTCTGCAATTCTTCACGTTCTGGTTTTATCAATAATCGACTTTCAAATTGGAAAAGTAAGTTCATTTTTAATTGTAAACTTGAGTTTTTAGTTTAGTTGATCCTTAGGAACGTTCAAGAAGTACTCTTAGTTGAATCATAGGCTCACTTAAAAGTAAGGTTTAGAAGTTAGCTAAAGTACTAGCCCAAATCTCCTTAATGGGCCTACTATTATGATTAGATACTTCTCGAGAAGCTCTAATCAAAATTCTAAAAGATGTCAAAGTACCTAAAGGGATTTCCATTGAGAAGCTTGGGTTGGTGGTGAACCTGATATTTGCAATGGATTAGATTTTGTTCTCACCGAATGAGCTAGGTGAAGAAGGAGACCAGCACATAAAGCCCCTTTTCATAGTGGTTAAGTGTGCAGGGAAAGTGGTTGCTTAGGTTCTAATAAATAATGGGTCTTCATTGAATGTGTGTCCCTTGGTGACACTAAATTTACTTAGAGTAGATGTAACTGAGGTAAAACCAAGCTCAATTTCAGTAAGGGCTTTTGATGGATCAAAAAGAGAGATAATTGGAGAAATTGGGTTGCAAGTTGAGATCAGTCCACAGATGTTCATTATTCCCTTTCAAGTTTTGGATATATCGTAAACTTTTAACCTTCTATTAGGAAGATCGTAGATTCATTCAATAAGGACAATTCCATCCAGTTTACATTAGAAAGTGAAATTCATAGCCAACGGGCAGTTGGTTACTATTCTCGAAGAGCAAGACTATGAGATTTATAAAAGATGACTATCCCCTATGTCAAGGATGAAGAATTGGAAGAGTCAGGGTTGCAGATGTTCAACGAAGTTAGTATGATTGAAGAAGCAAGATGGTGGGAATGGGGTCGTTTGCTTAAGTAGTAGATTGGAACATTTGGGCTTGGGTATGAGCCCACTAAAGAGGAGATTCAAGAAATGAAGGCTAAAACCAGAAGTAAGAGAGGAGATCAGTTATACCATGCTTACATGGACTTTTCAGACATCTACCAGACGTTCCCAGTACCGGTTGGTGTTTGAGAACCCGAAGTAGCCAGATTATCTAAGGCCTTAACTCAGCAATGTAGCATCGGTCCAGATGAGAAGGAAGATATTAGCGTACCAGTTTTCTTGTGTAATTGGTTTTCCGTTCCCATTAATAGGTCTCTTTAGAAATGTAAAATTAGATTAATTAGGAACATTCGATTTCGATAATTAGTCCGATTAGTTAGACTTTTCCTTTTACACAATTTGAATTCATTCATTCATTCAATAAAATTCATTCCTTTCTTTCTAATAATTCTTCTTTATTATTTATTCGTTGTCTTTTTCATTTTTTTCTTTACTCTTCAGATCAAATAAAAATGATGAACGTAATGGATATTTTGCGCATGTGAACGATGAAAGTACCAATATCACCTTCGGCCTTGCTGGGTCAAACGTTGGAGAAGATATTGAGACTCCAAATGAAATTCAGGAGAGTTGGCATCATGGTTGTGATTAATTTGGGGATAGAGGAAAATCTACGAAACTTAAAAATTAGTGGTAATCTAATGGATAATTAGAAACAGGAGTTATCGTAATTGTTATCCGAATAGTTGGACATATTCACTTGGTCTTATAAAGATATGCCCGGTTTAGATTAGTTTATTGTAGTTCACAAATTACCAACCAGGGACGAAATAAAACGGAAAAGACAAAAGCTTAGACAATTTTAAGCTAGACATACTCTCTAAAATAAAAGAAGAAGTGAAGAAGCTGCTAGAAGTTGGCTTCATAGAAGTATCGGATTACCCTAAATGGATGGCTAATGTGGTGCCAGTGTTGAAGAAAAATGGGAAAGTTAAGGTTTGTGTAGATTTCCGAGATTTAAACTAGGTAACACCAAAGGATAACTTTTCTTTGCCGCATATTGACGTATTAGTGGATAACACAACCGGGAACCATCTTTTCTTGTTTATGGATGGTTTTTCGGGGTATAATCAAATTAAAATGGCAAAAGAAGTTAAAATCAAAACAACTTTTGTTACCACTTGGGGAACGTTTTGTTATCGTATAATGCCTTTCGGGTGGGGAAACTTATCAACGTGCTATGGTTGCCTTGTTTCATGACATGATGCATCAAAAGATCAAAGTTTACGTAGATGATATGATCACCAAATCTAAGGAGGATGAAAATCATGTGGATGTTTTGTGAAAACTATTTGAATGATTGAGGAAGTTTCAACTGAAGCTGAACCCTGAAAAGTGCACCTTTAGAGTAACTTCGAGCAAATCGTTAGGCTTTGTAATTAGTAGAAAAGGAATTGAAGTAGACCCAAATAAAGTCAAGGAAATGGTAAACATGCCAGCACTTAAGACTATAAAAGAAGTTTAAGGACTGTTGGGAAGGTTGAATTACATTGCTTGGTTTGTATCATAGTTAATTGATAGATGTAAGCCGTTATTTAAAATTTTGAGGAAAAATGCATCTATTGAATGGGATGAAAAGTATGAGCGAGCATTTGCTAAAATCAAAGAATATCTCATGAATCCTCCTGTACCGGTCACTCCTACACCAAGACGGCCCTTAATCCTTTACTTAATGATTCTTCTTGAGTCAATGGGATGCATGTTGAGGCAAAAAGATGAAATGGAAAGAAAAGAGCATCCTGCATACTATTTGAGTAAGAAATTCACAAAAGGCGAGCAAAAATACTTAGAAGTGGAAAGAACATGTTGTATCTTAGTAAAGGTGATGCATAGGCTCAGGTAGTATACTCAATTATTTAATAGTGTTATTGACAAAACATGACCCTTTGAGGTATTTAGTAGAAAAGGCAGCATTGATTAGAAGAATATCAAAGTGGTAGATGCTACTCTCTGAATTTGATATTAAGTACGTAAGTCAGAGTTCAATCAAAGGGAAGGCAATGGTTAACTGATTGGCAAAATACCTATTAGAAGATGAGGATGATGGTTTAGAAGCACAATTTCCCGATGAAAATGTGATGATGGCAAATAAATTGAGGGGTAAAAAATTGAGGTGGAAAATGTATTTTGATGGAGCAGCCGACGTGTTTGGTTGAGAATATGAATATGAAGCCTACATTTTAGGGATCAAAATAGCACTAGATATGGGAATACAAGAGTTTGAAGTATATGGAGATTCTTCCCTTATAATTCTCTAGATCTTGAGAGAGTATAAGACAAAGGACAAGAAATTGGTACCTTATCATGAACATTTAGGAAGCTAATTAAAAAATTTCAGAATATTTCATTCACTTACATTCCAAGAATCTAAAATCAATTTACCGATGCATTGGCTACATTAGCATCAATGGTGAAAGTTACGGATGGGATAGAAATTCAGCCTTTAAAGATTAAAGCAAAAGAAAAACTGCTTTTTGCCTTGTAATTGAAGAGAAGGGAACAAAGGAACCTTGGTATCATGACATCAAAAGGTTACTTCAAACCGGGGAATTTCTTGAACATGCTGATCAAAAAGATAGAAAAACTTTAAAAAGGTTGGCTACTCATTTCCTATTAAGTGGAGTCACGTTATATAAGAGGTCGCCAGATGCAACACTGCTAAGGTATGTAGATGAAGAAGAAGCCGAGAATTAATGAAAGAAGTGCATGGAGGAGTTTGTGGTCCTCACATGAATGTATATATGTTAGCTAGAAAGATCATGAGAATGAGGTATTTTTGGATGACAATGGAATCGGATTTTATCAAGCATGTGAGGCATTATCACCCATGTCAGGTACACGCTAACAAAATCAACACTACTCTCCAAGAATTGCATGTGCTATTAGCTCCTTAGCCTTTCTTAATGTGAAGAATTGACATGATCGGTCCAATTTTGCCGATAGCTTGAAATGGGCACAGATTTATTTTAGTCGCAATTGACTATTTTACCAAGTGGCTAGAAGCAACGCATATGACATGGTAACCAAAGGAGTAGTGGTCAAATTCCTAAAAGAGATATTATTGCGAGATATGATGCATCCGATTCTTTTATTACAAACAACGGGATGAATTTGAATAATAAGTTGATGGATGAAGTGTGACACCAATTCAAGATAAATTAAAGAAACTTAACTCCATATCAACCTCAGATGAATGAGGCAATTGAAGTTGCTAATAAGAACATCAAAAGGATCATTAAGAATATGGTGATCACTTATAAAGACTAGCATTGGATGCTTCCCTTTGCCCTTATGGCTTACAGAACCTCAGTTAAAACCTCTACTGGTGTGATACTGTATTCATTGGTGTATGGAACTGAAGCAGTATTACCAGTGGAAGTAGAAATACCTTCATTCTGAGTATTGGTAGAAACTCAGCTCGATGAAGCAGAGTGGGGTAAAGAAGCAGATGGAACATTTGAACCTCTTAGATGAAAGGGGGCTTACAGCAATATGTCATGGTTAGTGCTACTAATAGCGGATGATTTGAGCTTTTAACAAGAAAATACACCCAAGGCACTTCAAAGAAGGAAGCTTAGTGCTAAAGAAAATATTGCCAAATGCAAAAGACACTAGGGGTAAGTTTGTTCCGAACTATAAAGGCTCTTATGTATTGAAAAGGGTATTATCAAGAGGTACATTAATGTTGACAGAGATGGATGGCCTGAAATTAAGGGGGCCAGTGAATTTAGATGCAGTCAAGTTGTATTATCCATGAAAACAAAGTTCAATAAAGATTTTGATTTTTCTTGAATAAGTTTATGGTTAATCTTTCATCGTTTACAAGTAAAGTTGATATCTATGAATGTTTTTGAATTCGGATGGTCATTGACCAACAAACACTTCACCAATAAACCCTTAAGTATGATGTTTTTCTAGCTTCATACACTTAAACACTAAACCCTCACCAATGAATCACAAGAAAAAAATGAAATCAAATGTTTTTAATAATTTAATCTTGTTTCTTTTGAAAAGAGATTTATCATTCAGAAGTCATGAAGAGGAAACTGAAATTTGGTGTTGACAAAAAGCAAATTCAAGGCATAAGTGTGGTCTAGTTATAAGACTCAAAAGTTTGGGAGATTTTAGAGGAAGAGAAGAAAGAAAAAGAAGAAAAGAGGAAAAAAGAAAGAAGAAGCAAGTGGAATTCTTTGGTGAAATTCTGCTGATTGAACAAGTGAATATTGGGAGTTGATGTAAGCATGCCAATCAGTTGCTCTCTAAGAAATGCTTTAGTCTTTGAAAAAATAATCTTAAAAGTTTTTGGAAAGAGATATTTAGAAGAATTAAACTAGTTTCTTGAAATCTCGAAGAGATCTATCCTCTTCAAAATAGCTAAAATGAATTTCAAAGAGATTTATCATCTTCATATCAACCAAAATGAATTTTGAAGAGATCTATCCTCTTTAGAATAGCCAAAATGAATCTCGAAAAGATCTATCATCTTTAGATCAACTAAAATAAATCTCGAAGAGATCTATCCTCTTCGGATCAACCAAAATGAATCTCGAAGAGATCTATCTTCTTCGGATTAACTAAAACTAATCTTGAAGAGATTTATCCTCTTTGGATTAATCAAGTTGAATCTCGAAGAGATCTATCCTCTTCGGATCAACCAAAACAAATTTCGAAGAGATCTCCTCTTTGGATTAACCAAAATGAATCTAGAAGAGATCTATCCTCTTCGGATTAACTAAAACGAATCTTGAAGAGATCTATCCTTGTCAGATTAGTCATTAAAGTTAAAGTAAATCTCGAAGAGATTTATCCTCTTGGGGTAATCCACTAACCAAAACAAAGCAAGAATCTCGAAGACATTTATCCTCTTCGGGTCACCAAAGTAAAATCGCTTTTTGAAGAGATCTATCATCTTCAGATTAAACCAAAATGAGTCTTGAAGAAATCTATCCTTTTTGGATTATCCACCAAAACAAAGAGGAATCTTAAAAAGATTTATCATCTTTGGATTATCCAAGTCGAGTCTGGCTACAATGGGTATCTCTTTTGTCTTTGTAGCAAAGTTCTAGTCGAACTTCACTATAAAGAGAGGCAATTGTAGATACCTTATTTTTGTCATTTTAATTTTTTTTTGTTAATTGAGCCAAGTTAATAAATAAACAGAAAAAATATATATATAGCAAAAAAAAAATAATAAATAAATAAAT
Organism: Lumnitzera racemosa; assembly: GCA_024138005.1. Classification (NCBI taxonomy): domain Eukaryota; kingdom Viridiplantae; phylum Streptophyta; class Magnoliopsida; order Myrtales; family Combretaceae; genus Lumnitzera; species Lumnitzera racemosa. The sequence continues at coordinate 41,063,247 of JAMXBC010000007.1, forward strand.
GAAAATTAAACGATAAAAATAAAATAATAAAAAAAAAGTCGAGTTGTAGTGAGTCTAGTTGAGTCCGGTTGAATAATATTGAGTCGAGTTGGATCATTTAGTGTTGAATTAGATAATGGTGTGTGATCAATTTAATAAATCATTAAGTTATTAAAAAATTAGGCTTTATTAAAATAGTTTTGGCCCACTCCAATTTAAAGAATATTTTTATCTAATTTATATTGGGCCGAAATAGACTTAGGATTTATTAAGTGGTTATTGGGCCATATCTAATTGGACTGGATTGAGCCCGGAAAATAGAAAGCCCACAATAAGGAAAGGTTTCTAGAAGTTAGGTTGAATCTTAAGGAATCATTATCGTTTCTTTCGATCAAATCTATAATTAAAACGATACGAAAGATACGATTGAAGGGTTTATAAATAGCTAGTTAATACATGACGTTATGGACTTTTTTTATGCAATCCCATAATCAGTTTGCAAATTTGCATAGCCCTTGAAACTTACCATCACCTATACATCAATCCATAACCAACAATATACAGACAAACTGCATAAGCCCACTATTACACACTTCATCCGTCACAACACAGTACACCCAAAACACATGTTACAGCCACTGCAACCTCTTACCGTACGCCAATCCACAGCAGTTAACACTTACTACACAAACACATCACTGCTCCTTTCCACGCTGACAACACTGCACATACAATTCCTTGACCGAAGATCTACAACTTACCCAACCAAGATACATGGTCTTGGATAGTTTCCTTGATAGATCTAACATGCACGTTGAAGTAACTCCACATCTTGAACTCCACTGCTTTGAACCCATGCACAATTTGTACACATGAAACACATGAGTACCTACACTATTTCTCACTCACATCGGCATGACGAGTATACAAGCAATCACACTTTAGCCCATATGCTGTGCATAAATATATGACAACAGCAACCAACATGCCTTCGATCACACCCATATTCAGTGGAGACAGCAATCAACACACCCTCGATCACGCTCATAATCAATGGAGACAGCAACCAACACATCCATGATAAGTGAAGATAGTAACCAACACGCCCTTTATCATGCTCGTGATAAGTGGAAACAGGAACCAACATACCCTCAATAATGCTCGTGGTCATCTGAAAATAGTGTTCGTCTAGCCTCCAATCATGCACGACTCGACTCGTAGGTAAAAATTTTGTTATTTTAGTTTATTAGTTAATTTAATTATTTTTGCTTACTTATTTATTTATTTTTTAGTATAGGTTTTTATTATTTTCATATTGGTTATTTTTAGATAATCTCAATTTTTAATAAATTTAGTTCAATTACATTTTTAGTAAAATTGTGTTTTTTTTTTTTTGGAAAATAAGCATATTTAGATCATATCTTTAGTATATCTTATAGTCAGAATTTAGAAAATATTTTTTTGACACATAGTGGTTTTAAAAAATAATAAAAAAATCTTAATCGAAGTTTTTTCAAGAAGATTTAGTTGGTTAGGATTTTTTCAAATTTAGGAAAATTAGATTTCTTAGTTTTTTTTTTTAAAAAATAAATTGATAAATAAACGTAAATCTGGCTCGGTTTTCGAAATAAAAATAACCCACCCATTAAAAATTTTATAAAGGAAGAACTACAACCAGTTTGATCCTGACTAGTGGTTATGTAGGTACCTTCAAGGAAATTGTTTAAAAAAAAAAACTTTTTCCCTTTTTCTTAAAAAATTCATAATAAAAAATAATAAAAAATCATTTCTAGTTACATTTTGTGAATTTAGGTATATTTTTAATATTTTTAGAAAAATTACAAAAATAAAGGCCATCGTTTTTTTTTTCTTTAATTTTCACATGGTGAGGTTAGCCCCCGAACCTAGTTTTCTGGTTCAACTTTCTAGAAATTAACTTTTATCTGTAGACTAGTGATCAAATTAGGGTTTTTCCACCTAAAAACCCTAATTTTATTTTTTTTATTAGTTGAATTGGTTGGCGACTCCATTTCTTTTTTTTTAAAAAAAATTCTTTTTCCTTAGTTTAATAACGAGCAATTTGTATTAAGCGAACTGAGTTTAATATAGGTTCAATTAAGGAAATCGAAATAGGGCTCAACAGATAGGAACAATGCTAACATAATGAAATGAGCATTCTATGAAGGAGCTTTAGAATGGTGAAATAGTCAACCTTGCTCTATTGTGAGAAAATGTATTTTTGTGGCAAGATAAGCTATAGTTTCAATAAAATGAGGCTAAAAATGATGAAATGAAAAACTCTATATGTAAGGTGAAAAGGGTGATAGTTTGGTGAAATTAACCTTCTTTTAGAGGAATTAAGCCTTCAAATGGTGAATTGGTATAGTGAAATGACCTACGCTTTGAGGAAGTAAGTCTTAAAATGGTGAAGAAGATGTTAGTTTGATGAAATGATTATTGATTCAAGTAAATGAATATTAAAATAGTAAAAGAACTTTTTGTGGTGAAATAGGTATTAGTGTAGTGAAATGGGTCTTACTTCGAGGTTATAAACCTTGAAATGGTGAAAATGGAATTGCTATAGTGAAAAAACATGGTGAAAAAACGTGTTTCTATGGTAAAATAAACTATGATTAAAGGAAATGAGTGTAGAAATAATGACAATAGTATTAGTATGGTAAAAGGAGCTTTACTTCAAATAGTTGAGCTTTACTACCATAACGAAGATCCATTGACTCAAAAACTAAGCGGCAGATTAGCTATCTAAGCTTGCCTCTTCAAGAATACAAAAGTCCGAGGTGAAAGATAAAAAGATCTTCATTGAGTGCTTGCTAGAGAAGAGCATAACTCAGAGCTTAGTAGAGGTCTTAGAGTTGATAGCATCAATATCAGAGCTAAGTTGGATGGATCTCATCCAGAGCTATTTGGAGTAGGGTATGCTCCCCAAAGATATGAGAGAAGCAAAGATGTTGAGGTACTATGCCTCCAACTACACGTTAGTCAATGGTGTTTTGTATCGCAAAGGGGTCAGCCTTTCCCTACTCAGATGCCTCTTAGAAAACAATGGCCTACGAATTATGGAAGAGCTGTATGTTAGAGTGTGCAGCAACTACATTCAATCCCAAGCCATCCACATCCAATCTTTACGGCTCGAATATTATTGGCTTATCATGAGGCAAGATGCGAAGGCTGTAGCCTAGAAGTGCCCTTATGGCCATGTAGGTACGTCAACCCCAGTACTATAAACACCCTTAGATCATATTGACTACAAGCTTGAGAAGCCCATCTTTCTCCTCCTTACCTCCATAACGGTAACGAGGCTGCAAGAGAGTAAGTGTTGATAGGGCTTTTTAAACATGGGCCCCTCAGGCTCGTATTGAACTAATAAAGCCCTCATCTTGGGATGCGCCTTTTGAAGACTTAACCTTTTCCCTTCAGCGAACCTCGATTTAAGCCCATCACATGGCCTACCCAACTAAAATGATCACCAATCGCTAGAAGAGTTCAGATATGGCTAAAGACTAAGTTAAACAACTAATTCTTATATTTGCGGGCTACGTCGGACATTGTCACCCCACTCTTCAACACTTATGGATGTGGCTCTACTTACTAACTCCTCTCTAACTGCTAACTTGACTTTTCTATAAATACAAGGCTAACACCTAACGGTAAACCACTTAATACTTTACACACTTAAGCTTACATATTGTTTTCAAGTATTCTTACTTTGTCCAAATGCTTACCTAACTTAAGTATCAAAATAGCTACGTTGGATAATCCTTCGGCACCCTTTCATTGTACTCTCTTTTGCAGGCTCATTTGGTCCCACGAAGCTTAATTTCTCTTAAATCTATATTAGCAAATGTTCTGAGATGACAATAAGTATTTGATTAAAAAATAAAATAAAATGGTAAGGACTTAGTTAGAAAAGTTGAGAAATATTAAGGATTAAATGTATTTTTTTCCAATTATTTTCAATAGTTATCGCCTCATGTAACTAAAATATTTAATTATATAGTTATTCTTCCTTTTGATTTAAACTTTTTAATTATGTACTAAACGCATTAGGAAATATTCTTACAATTATTAGGTTTGTTTCAATAGTGCTATTCCCACATTTGATTTTCTGTATGTATAGATATAAATCTAGATTCTAGCCACTTTTATAATGAGACACTATATGAGACACTATATGGAACCCATTTCAATTTAAAGTAAAAGGTCTAAGATATCATAAGACTTTATACAACGCTATATAAAGTTATAACAAAAATTTTGGCTAATAGATTGAATCCTATTTTAAACAATCTTATTAGTTTGATGCAGGCAAGTTTTGTTCCAAGAAGGAGTATCGTTGATAATGCAATCCTCTTAAGAGAGGTTATGCATGCATTTTCCTTGAAAAATGGCTCTAAGGGATGGGTAATCTTGAAACTTGACTTACAAAAAGCCTAACATAGGCTTGAATAGGACTTCTTAAGAGATACTCTTAAAAAGTTAAACACTCCACAAATTTAGACTAATTTAATTGGCTCTTGTTTGTCTACCTCCTCTTTCTTAGGCTTATTTAATGGAGGAATGACTGAAGAATTCCTTGCTTTGGGGGGATTAAGACAAGAAGATTGTTTGTCTCTACATCTTTTCATCATAGTAATGGAAATATTAAGTCGATGGATTCAATCGTGCGTAAAGTCTAAATGGTGGAAACCTATTAAATTAAGAGGACTAGATTTTGAATTATCTCACTTGATGTTTGCTAATGATATCCTTTTGTTTGGTGAAGCTTCGGTGCAAAATGTTAAGAATATGCTTTTGCTTTGAGATTTGTTCAAGAGTGTCGCAAGCCAAAAAGTGAATTTAGATAAATCAATAATTTCTTTCTCGAAGAATGTATCTGCACCACTTAGGCAGAAGATTAGATTAGAAACTGGTTTGAGGGAAGTTGAATGTCTTGGAATTTACCTTAGCTTCCCTATAACAAGAATTGGATACATCAAAGCAAAGGACTTGGCTTTTATTCCAGAGAAGCTAAGCAAACTTTCAAGTTGGAAATCGAAAGTTCTTAGTATGATAGGTCGTAATATTCTCATCAAATCTATAATAAAAGGAACCATGGGGTATTACAAGTAAGCTTTTAAGTTGCTTGCAAGTTTCATAAAACAAGTTAAGTTTATTATTTGAGATTTCTTTTGGGTTTCAACCAATGATGGAAAAAACTACCATAGAGTAGCATGGGAGCAAATTGCCAAACCAAAAGATTTGGTTGAAGTTGGGATTTGGAGTTTAAAGCATTGAAACCAAGCATGCAAGGTCAAACTTCTTTGGAAACTAAAATCTAAGAAACTAATTTAGGCAAAATTTCTGCAAATGAAGTGGTAGCAAAACAAATTTATTGAAGGAGGGAAGATCTTAAAAACAATGTCTCCAACCCTAAGGGATTGTTTAAAGAGTCAACATTAGCTAGAGGATTATCTTGTCTATAGGCCAAGGAATAGGAAGAAGATTAGTTTTTTGGAATATGAATTAGACTAGCTCGAGTACACCTAGAAGTTTGCTATCAGGACCTCTAACTCAAGAACATCAAAATATCTCCTTAGTAGATGTTTGGATGGATATAAATTAATAGAATGAGAACATAATTGGATATCCTATAAATAACAATATAAAAGCCCTTCTTGGATCTGTTATTTTAATTGATGACTCGAATGAGGATCAGATATTTTGGAGCTTAGAGACAAATGAAGAGGTCTTAATGAAGTTTGCATATCATAAAATTTGTGAAGTGAGTATGAGGCTTTTTTAATTGAATTAGGTATGGAAGATTCAAGCATATTGTAAGATAAAGTTTTTCCTATGTAGATGTTTACTAGATGGTCTCCCAACAAAACATAATCTATGGAATAGGAATTCGAATGTTGAACCTACATATGTCTTTTGCAAAAGCCATGATGTGACCATGTCACATATTCATGGAATGTGAAATCGTAAAAGGATTTTGGCAGAGGATGAAGCCTGATGCGACATTTTCATATTCCTTTAACCTGGATAGAGGGGATTGGATTGTGAAAAATGCTAAACTAACCAAAAACTACTCCTACCTCTTACCCCAAGCAAGTTATATTTGTGTTTTGTTTATGGAATATTTGGTTAGAAAGGAATAGAATTCTATTCCAAAATCAACAAGGACCTTCTTATATGGAATTTGCATAAGTAAAGGCAAATGAATATTAGGTGATTCAAAAGTTACAAAAGAATAAGGGAGTCTTTTGTCACAACCAAGCTGCTTGGGGTCCACCACTGAAGAATTATATTAAATTTAATTGTAATGGTGCTTTTAAGGGGAAGGGAATTTATATAGGCATTGAAATTTGAGCTTTTAATGATAGAGGAGATTGTATAGGAGGTTTTGCAAAAAGAATATCTACAATTTCACCCTTAGAAGCTGAAATTCAGGCTATCTCATAAAGGATGGGAGAATGTTATCATTGAGATTGGTTCATTACAACTATTGATTTGACCATCAAGAATGATTTACAATCTAATTTTTTACCAAATGTTGTCCAATTATGTGGGGAACAGTTTCACTTGAAGAAGTGAAGAGCTTAACTTGGACACCTCGGTTAATGAATGAAGTCACTAATAGACTTGCTAATTTTGCGATGGAAACTACACAAGATCTTGTCTTTTAAAACATTTTTTCGAATAATGTTATCAGTTGTCTTTCTAAACCTAGGATGAACACTTCCTTTTTTAGACTTGTGGGATCTATTTTGTCTGCTCTTATGTAGCAATTTTGTTACAATAAGGAAACTTGGGTTATAATTTAATCCCTTGATCAATTATGTTTACTTTGTTTCATTTATAATAATTTCCTTGTTGTTTACTGATAAGCTAACCACTACTTTTAAAATAAAAGTATATAAAATACTAATAAGTGCACTAGGTTGTGTATGTGGTAATAAAAGATTGGTGAGATTGGGTCGTTGCCATAAGGATTAAGATTATTTCTCAGTATATTAATCTTACCTATATTTAGGTATACCAAAATATTCTAAAATAAAAGAATGTAAATCTACTCCTAATTAATATAAAATATTAAATATACTTCTAATTAATAAAGAAAATATAGGAAATCAATACCTTAAAAGATTAAATTAATGAAATAGCAAATTAGAATATTAGGATATGATGTTAATGATCACGATATTAAAATATACCATAATCAACTAATGGATTCTTGATTGGTTTAGATTATTTTCTTAATTTCTCTCTTAAGTCATCAAAGTAAAAAAGTATAAAATCGCTTTCTCTCGAAGTGTAAATTACCTTAGTTATTTAATTAAGTATTTCTATCTCTAGAAAAAATTATTTAGTTAATTAACCATTTATGTTCTAAATCCTAACTCAATTATAATGCATTATCTCTAGTGTCTTACTTGTAATTTGATGTTAGTTTGCTATGAAATCGATTAAATCAATTTTATTTTATTTTATAGATTTTAACCTAATCTAACATCTATTCCATAAATAATAGAATATATGCTCAATGAGAAGAATATAAAAAATATTAATATTCAAATATTTAATATAGAAATAGCAAATATCAATCCAATATCCGAATAAAAAAAACTAATTTATAATTAAGTAAAGTATACCAATTACAAAGAAAATAAAGAAATTCATGAATAAAAGTCAAGAAAAGAATTAAAAAAACTTCTTCTTTATCTCAAAAATAGAAAATCTCGAACCTTCAATCTTTATATGAATTAACTCCTTAACTAATTGATGTGATCCCAATTAATTTACAAACTAAAACTAAAGGAATAGAACTCCTAATCTACTCTACCGTACAAGTCAAGTCGCGATTGGGAACGTTGCTTTCATGTTTTCGTCTTCGTCCGTGGGTGGAGTCTATCTTCCCATCTTCATGCTCTATATTTTTTTATGTAATATAAAATATTAAACAAAACCCTTGGCAGTGGCCTTGCAATTCATAATTGCTTTTGGACGTTGACACGTGGGCTTCTTGATTTCCGTATTTCCAATTTGAAGGCATGGCACCACTTTCCTTTCCAATTGGGCATGGCAATTTGATCAAATCTCCAGACATAGCTTGGTTATCTTCCATAATGGACTTGGACTTTCACCATATGGGTTGGACGGTGACGGCCCGATATCGTACTTCTATTTCAAATTGCCGATCATGGCGTCATCATTGCAATGCATGGTTTCCGATGCGTAATGGTTGTTGGAACATGAAGATAAGTTCAAAGCCCGAATGGTGTTTCCATATTAGTGCACGTGGACTACAATTCATTGACCGGAACATTTAAAAATAGGTACCGTTCGGTTCATCTTCTTTTATCAAATCGAAGTTAATACGATGATTCGATTTTTTTTTTTAAATCAAACTTAATTATACAATTTGATTTATAAGTTTTTTGAGCTTAATTAAAATCAGTTCAATTCAGTTTGATTCACAGCTCGAACCGTTTATATCAAATTTTTACTAAATATTTTTATCTATAACAAATATGAAATTTTAAATGTAATTTATTCAACTTAATTTTAATATTGACACAAAATTATGATAAATAATAACAAGATATGAAAAATTTGATGAAATTTATAAAGATTGATAGAAAAAAAAATATAAAAATGTACAAAATAATTGTATAAATTTTTTTTTATTTAACTAAATGGCTAGATTTGGTTCTAAATGATACGGTTTGTTTCGCTTCCTCAAATTGCACTGCGAATCATTTATACTAAATAGTTCACCAAAAAAAAAATCGATTTTTCTGTTCAGATTGATTAGATTCACGGTTTAATTCGCAGTTTATAGTTTTTTTGCCTAACCCCAGTTTCAATGGCATTTGACATTAGCAAATGGGCTCTAGAATCACATGGGATAAACCGAACATTAGATATTAGGTTAACGATTGTGAAGCAATATCATATTTGATATACCCCTAACATAGTCATGTAACTTTTTATTGTTTTATTTTATTATCAATATAGTCTTGATATGAACATGTCAAATATTCATATAATTTTCTGATCATATTTTAAATAAATCGACACAACATTCAATATGATTTCTTCAAATAATTATCAATCTTTAAAAACTTATAACTCATCCAATTAAGTCTAAATCAAGTGAACCTTGGTCCATTCTTTTCCTTTTCTTCTCAATTATTTCATCAAAGTTTGAAATCAAAATATTATCTAATTAAATATCAAATATCTACAAAATATCCATAAAAATATTAAAAATACTAATAAAAACCCATTTATAAACCTATATAATAAAGCACCTATCATTTACACACAAAAAAAAAAAAGATCGAAAATGGAAATAGGCAAGAAAAGGCAAATGGGATAGAAAAGATGGTTATAATATGCATGTATATATACATATAATATGTGAGTATCATCAATAAAATTAATATATGCTTAATAGTTTAGTGGATAGTAATTAAAACAACTGCCATTATATTACTTTGTATTGATTGTATATGTTAATTTTTTATAAGTATATGTTTATGCATTGAGTAAGCATAACATGTACCATATAATACCAATTAATTTTTTTCAAGGGAACAAAATATAGGACAAATGATTTTCCAAGCTTAGTGTTGTTTTTCATGAAGGTAGATTAAAAATATGTATATTTCTTTAAACAATTTTTAGTTTATTGGGTGTCTTTTGGCTATGGTAAATAGAAATTGGATCCTCTTAACTTTTATATTTTTATGCTAATCTCTTTATCTTTCAATTAATATCCAAAATGCTAGGTATATACATAGCAGCAAAACATAGTTAAATTTTAGCTCAGCCAACATAACAACCAGCATTTTTGTGGACTTATTTCATGGAAAAGTATATCCTTTGGACAGATTAAGTTAGATGTCAATCCTGGTGGTTTTGTTTAGATGAAGTTGATACTCTTAGTTTTATAAGTTCTTAGTTTCATTATCTATTTGACTTTCAAATTTATGTAACTTGTATTTACCCTTCATTATACATCTTATCGTCGTAGGATTTAATAGGTAGAATAAGTTGATTTGGGCCTTGTGTAGATATGTAATAAACGTGTAAGACGGAACAAAGTAGGGAGTGTTAAGATGTTGTCTGGCGTGGCCACTCCAATGTTTAAATTAGTGTTTTGTGTAAGAAAAGAGTAAGAGTGCTTAAATGTTCACAAAGAGTATTGAGTACACAAGAAGTCAAGGCAGTTTACTATTGGAATGCTTGAAGCTATTTATCAAAGAAGGTTGTCGAAAATCAAGGGAGCATGTTTGGCATGTTGACACATCCACAGGACTTAGGAAGTAGGAGCATGGAGTTTGATGCGTTTCGGATTTGTAGGGTCGTGGTGTTTAACCTAGTTTCTAAGCCTTATCCACTTTTCCAATGATCGTTATGACCATCTGAATTTAGGAAGGTCATCTTAAAAGGCTAACTTGTTTGGAGAGCTTCTATTAAGGTCAGTTAGTGAAGGAACTAGGTTAGATGCTAATGGACCGGGCCAGTTATAGGCTTAGTTAGGTCGGCTCATGGTCCATATAGGTCGATGTGGGCTTAAGGAACCTATGTTCAAAATACTCTATCAACACTTGTTGCCTCCCTCTCTTCCAAACCCCCCCTACCCCCCACCCCTTTCCCTTGGCATAGTTTCATTATCGACAAAGTGGCAAGGAGAGTGAATAGTTGGATGGGTTCCTTAGGCATACGGCTTAATTAGATTTAAAGTGACTCGGCGTGGCCACTGACCGATCTGCCACAATAGGGATTTGTCCCAGCGTTTACAAGGGAAAAGGGCTAATGTGTTGTGAATAGAGTTTGACTTGGGAGAGATACCCTATAAGGCCATCCGAGTTGATCACATCTTGATTAAGCTGAGTACTTAGAAGGTTAGGTGCCGAGATCAAGAGCAAAAGGACCGATTACCTTGAGTAAGGGGATATGTTGAGCTGAGGATACAATCTGGAGGATGCTAAATGATCACATCTATTAGAACCAAAGTCATGTTGATAGGGCTGGACTATTTTAGTCTTTCCATGTCAAGTACAGTGACTTTCCGACCTATTCTATTGAGGAAATGCTACAGTAGGTAAAGGAGCTAAAGAGACATTGGCAAAGCTTCTTAAGGAAGTTACCCTTTTTGAATCCTAAGCTTAGCACGCGTTTTTAGAGGTATATTTGATATGACATGATAGCTATCATGTCTGTGCAGTTGTATGAATAGTTTCAGCCATTTTGTCACTTTGATCTCAACTATCCCATTTAAACCATAGTCATGTGTAAACATCACAGCGTGTTGAGGAAATTGCAGCACTTGGATCTTGATAACTATCAGTGCTTTTCCCGATACTTGAGGCCTATAAATACCTATTGCATTGGTAATTTTCATACTTTATATGCTTCATACTTTAACTTCCTACTACAAATTCTCTCTCTTCTCCAACTTTCTTTGATTGTTTCTATGATTTTCTTTACTTTCTTCATCAACCAAAAATGGCGACAAACTTCGGTGCATCAAATTCACCAAAAAATAAATTAACGTCCTCTAATTTTGAAGCATCTAGGGACGCTACTCCCCCTACGACGGTGGCCAAAGAAGTTTCATTTGCATTGGCACAAGTAGAGGGGGAGTTTTTGGAAGCAATTGTGAAGATAGATAGGGTGAAACTTATCAACGCAATTCTACATGATGTAGACCATTGTGAGAGGGTAAAAGAGGCTATTGATTTATTCAAGAGGCTAGGAAGCGGTTAGGGGCCTAATGGTCGGGTGAGTAACTGATAAGTGCTTTATTATATATATTTATTTAAATTGATTTTTATTAGTGCTTTTGATATTTATATGGATATTTTGTAGATATTTGATACTTAATTAGAAAATATTTTGATTTTAGATCCTTAATGAATATTTATGAAGAAAAGAAAGAAAAAAAAAAATCAAGTTTCGTATGATTTGGATTTGAATTGAAAGAGTAGTAAGTTTTTAAAGACTAATTCGGTCAATTGACATAATCTTGTTGCATGGGTGTGTCTTAATTAATTAAACCTGAAACGTAGCCCCTGTTGAAGTAATGCCCAACTTCATGATTTTGAGATTCATGCCCAGTCCATGAATTGAAAACGAATTGCAATTGTGATCCAAATATTCGGCCATCCTAATCGATTGAATTTGGTCGTGAAGTTGTCCGCGACGTCATGAAGCAATGAATTCACATTTGGAATTGAAGATCAAGCCAGCTATATCCATGTCTAGGAAATTTAATATGAAGCCCCTTAAAGTCCAACATTTCCATGTATAAATTCCATAGTCCGGCCATGTTAATCCATGAAAAGCAAGTCAACGTCCCGAGAATTTCAATACTAGGCCACAAAATTGTTGATTTTTCAATTTGTCGAGCGATCATTGGAGATTCCAGTCATGTGTCTACAATTATGAAGCCAAGTATGTTTTATTTGTAGGGAGAATTAGAAAATTTATTTTTAAAAGATACGTAGGAAATATATTTTAAGATTCCATATTATATAAATAGATCATAAAAGACTTTGTAAATAGGAGCATTTATTTATAGAGCACTAGAGAGTCGAACTCTGTTAATCTTTCTTCTAGAGTAATTTCTTTTAGCTTTTTTCTAATTTTTTCTGTAAATAATTAGCGGGATCAACACCGATTGCAAAAGGATGAGTTAATTCATGTAAAGATTGAAGGCTAGGGATTTACTATTTTTATGATAAAGAATAAATCTTCTATGTCATTTTCTTGATTTTTATTTATGGATTTCTTTATTCGCTTTGCAATTTATGTGCTTCATATAATCATGAATTAGTCTTTATTGTTAGGATATCGGATTGATGGATTTTTGATATTTTAATACTAAATATTTGAATACTGGTATTCTTGTCATTGAGCTTATGTTTTATTAATTATGGAATACATGGTGGATTGGGTTAAAATCTAAAAAGAACAAAATTGATTCAATCGATTCCATGTAAACTAACATCGAATTATAAGTAAGATGTTAGAGATAATGTACTGCAATTGGGTTAGGGTTTAGAATGTAAAAGGTTAATTAACTAATAATCTTTTTTAGAAATAGGAAGACTTAATTAATTAATTAGGGCAATTCATATTTCGAGAGAAGGTAATTCTATGCTTCACTACTTTAATAACTCGAAAGGAAATTCAAAGAAAATAATCTAAATAGGTCAAGGATCCAATAGTCAAATGTGGTATATTTTAATATCATGATTGTTAATATTAATTCAAGATTCCAATTTGATAGTTCATTGATTTAATCTTTTACGGTGATGATTTCTTATATTTGTTTTATTAATTAGAAGTAGTTTAATATTTTATATTAATTAGGAGTAGATTTACATTCATTTATTTTTGTATATTTTGGTTTGCCTAGATATAGGTAAGATTAATATAGCTGAGAGTTAGTCTTAATCCATATGGGAACAACCTGATCTTCACCAGTATTATATTGCATATGCGACTTAATGCACTTGCTAGTATTATATAAACTTTTATTTTAAAAGAAGTGGTTAGAGTATTAGTAACTATACACTATTCGACATAAATTACTATTTAAGTAACTTTATGAGGGAGAATTGCCTTGATATGGTGTTGCAAGTACTAAGGCCAGATGAAAGGTTGACTTTGCAGTTTACAAGAAATGCTTTGAGTTTGAGATGTACCTCCCTTTCACCGAATTCAAGAAAGAGCTTTTTGATTATCATAGGTGCTTTCCTATTCAGATTGCTCCCAATGGGTGGAGGATCTTAAGGGCCTTCCAGGCCCTTTATGAATATTTGGTGGTGTGAGCTACACTAGAATTATTTGATTCTTATTATTTATGGAAGGGGTTGGGAGGATGGGTTGACATTCAAAACTTCCCTTAGAAGAAGTTGTTCTATGGCTTAGACTCATACATGAAGTACTGGAAGGACAAGTTTTTCATAGTAGAGCTACTTGAAGAGGCAAATTTTTGGACTCACTGAACGTTGTTGGTCTGAACTAGTAAGCTAAAGAAGCTTGGTCCGATTGACTTTGAGGCTGATGTGGAGATTGATGCCTTTATGGCTCTAAGGTACAGTAATCTAATAAATGCCAAGGAGATAGTGGGGAAGTACTTTTCTAGGCTGCTCTCCCAACTTTTCTTAAGCATGGAGAAGGCCATGATGAAGAAGGAGCTTGGAGGTATGGGTCTAAACTCCAATGTAAATTGACTTCTTCATTATGTCGGCGTAGGCTAGCAAGAAGCTGCTCTTTGTTTCTTGTTGTTCGAAAAATGAGGATTCCTCCTTATCCATGCAAATCATCGCGGGGTTCGTAAATATTTGTAATTACTTGTGTTTGCATTAACTTTACTCATTTTCTTTTACAGGTGAGAAGTTGGCAAAGTCTAAGGAACTACCCTAACTTGGTGGATTGGACCTCCTTAGGTGGCAGGAGGCTAAAATGAAGCTCAAGAAGAAGGCTGTTGAGCTGAAAGCCAAAGACTCCAAGTTAAAGTTAAGCATTAGGGAGATAAGTTAAAGAGAGTAGTTAATATTGTAGGGGGCAGCCTATATTGCGGGGGATCTCCCTTAGTACCCCTATTACAGAGTTGGTGGTGACTAACCCTTAAACTACAGTGGCTCTAGTATCTAAGCCCCTCACCAGTATGGAGGAGTTAGAACCTACTACCATCGAGCAAGAATGGGTGGTGTTGTCCTTACCATTTGAGGCTGCCAGGAAGAATCTTGAGGCCAACATAGAGGAAGAGCTTATAGGCCAGAAGAGGAAAGCCCTAAAGGTGGCTATGGTGAGTGTACAGCCATATAGCCTCAAAAGAAGGCTAAGGTCACTGGCAGGCCAATTGGCTAAGTCAACGTAGATCAATTTCCCTTTGTTCATCCCCATCGTGCTTTCGAGTAGATGGGAATAGCTATCCAAGATGAGCTGGATGCATGCTGGAAGATGGGGGTTATCCTGGAGGCATTCAAGAACGTTTTGTATGAGTTTTAGGACACTTGACTATATCAAGGGATGAATGAAGCTACCATTAAGCAAGTTAGGGGCAAGATCCTTTGCCCGTAATAGGGGGTTCAAGTGAGCGATGTGACGCTGTGCTATTAGGAGCCCAGCTATCAAGCCATGATGGGATCCTACACCCCCGCCGACTAAGCCATCTTGGGGAAGGAGATGGAGATGGAGACCATATATGGCTTGGTTTTTGAGATGGGGAGCTATTTCATTACCTTTTCTCACCAAGGAAGTTATGATTTTCTTGAATTGTTTTTCTTTATGACGTGTTTTGATTCTTTTGTCTCCTAACTATTTATTGTTTGACTTTGTGTAGTATAATGGTCTGGTGCTACAATGACTCAAGCAATATGTCCACATTTGCAAAGAGGTAAAGCCCCTTTGAGATGAGCTATTTAGCAAAAAAAAAAAAAAAAAAAGGGATTGTAAGGAGCTGGAATTCTGTTCCAAGCGTTCCATAAAAAACTTCGTAAGGCTAACCATCGTCTTTGTTGTGCTTCTTTGCAAAGATCAGTAATGAAGGTTGAGTTGGAGAAGGAGAGGTACGGGCATAAGAAGGCTGTTAAGGAGATTGCTGGGTTGAAGTGGCAACTAGAGGAAGAGCGAAAGTCTAAAGTTTCACTTGCCAAGAATTTGGAGGACTAACAAAAGGCTCAAACTGAGCTTGACCAATATAACCAGGAGCTTAGTGTATTAGTCTCTAAGATGCAGGCTGAGCTGACAATGAAGGATGAGTAGTGCTTCTCTACTACTAAGCTCTCCTTAGATCTAGCTAGCCAAAAGGGAGAGCTAAAGAGGAAGGTGATGGATCTTCAACGTGAGGCTAATGAAGTGAAGGAGTAGATCATCAGCCTTTAGAAGGGAGACGTTGTTTGTTCCTCAGCCAAGCAAAAAATCATTGACAATTTCCTGACAATGGATTGGTAGAAGTATCAATGTGAGGAAATTACAATGGAGTTAAGTTGAGGAATTTGGGACATAGTGCTTAAATAGCACCTTGGTCTAGACTTGAGTTTCTTGGACTTGCTCTAACACATAAGGAGGACATGGAGGCCAAGGCTAAGAGAGAGGTGGCCGTTCCTACCATCGAGGCTATCTAAGAGGAAGCCCCTCATCCTCTTCAGCCCTGAAAGCTTTGTAGGGGGTTACTCTCAAGGATACTTAGGGAGAAATTCAAGGTTAGGTGATCCTCTTACTGGCTTGGACTAAAGCAAGAAGCCTCCTTCTCTTCCTTTATTGACTCAGGATCCTCTAGCTCAAACTTTAATAGATTAGTCCTCCAAGTAAATTAGCGCTCTAGATTTTTTAGAACTATCGAAGCCGGTTGATCCAACGTAGTAAGTTAAGGTTTCTTTTTCTTTCATACCTGTTTTTCTTCTTTTTTTTAGAGTTATAAAGATTTCCTTATTTGGTCGGTATGCTGGCCTCTTGCCTTGTATATGTTCTGAATAAAGAATGGGGAATCTATCTTTATAGCCTGTTTGATTTGTACTTTGTTTTTCCTTTTTGCATTTCTTATTATTCTGCATATCTAGCTAAAGAGTTGCTGTTACTCTTTAGTAAGATCATTTAGCTATTAGCAGCTAAGGTTGTTGTATTTAATGAAGAGCTAAGGTACCCTTTCAAAGGGGTCGTTTGGCTATTAGTAGCTTAGGTCATTTCACTTAGGGAAAAGTTGGGATTGCTCTTCCATGTGGTCATTCGATTGTTAGTAGCTTAGGTCATTTTGGGGGTTAAGCTGGTGGTGTTGAAGTCGGTACAGTGGGAGTTCTTTAGTTGTATAGGGAATATTCCCTGCTACTGAAGGTACCTAATGGGGATCAGGTTGGTGGTGTTCTAACTTGTCCATGCTTAAAGAGGTACATTAGTTAAGAGTCCTTTTGAGGACTTTAATGTTTATAGGTCCATTCATTTGATGTACGCTGGGACAATTTAAGATAAAGGTAAAGTTGAACACACAATAACTTAGGGAATGAAATTTCATTAATAAATCTAGAAGATACAACAATGTTTACATCAATTTAGTCAAAAGATAGGCATAAATTATTGGCATTCCATGTGCATACGATGAGCTCTTCGTCTAATCATTCTAACTGAATCTTCTTAGCTGGGGGCTAGTTTCCCTTGTCTTTCTTGTGAGCTAGTTGCAAGAAGTCCTTTGTAGACCAAGTCTCCAACTTTAAATTCTTTATGCCGAACCTTCTTATTGTAGTATCTAGTTGCTTTGTGCCACTTGAGCTATAGCAAGGTTTGCAAAATGGATTTTCTGGTTAGGGCATTGAAAGATTATGTCCTAATGTTGGGAAGTTCCATCTCTATGGGCAGTACGATATATAATCTAAACGTAAGGTGGAAAGGGGTTTCACTTGTCAACATGCAATAGGTAGTCCTATACCTCCACAAAATGTTTAGGAGCTCATCCTCCTATCTACCTTAAGTTAGTCAACCCTTTTCTTGATGCTGACCACTAGAATGGGGGTGTACAACTGGGGTAAAGTGAGGGATGATGTGATGCTTAGTATAAAACTCCCTAAAGTTAAGGTTGTCAAATTGCCACCCATTATCCATTATAAGGGCATGAGGAACCTTAAACTTGAAGAGGATGTTGTTGTAGATGAAGGACTCCATGCTCCTCTCTGTAATCTTGGCAACGACCATGCTTCAACCTACTTGGTGAAGTAGTCAACAGCCACAATGATGAATAACTGTCCTCTAGATGCTTTTGAAAGATGCCAAGGATGTTAATGCCCCATTAAGTGAAGGGCCATGGGCTCATCAAAGGTTAAAGGTTGAAGTTGGGAGCATGAGTGACTAAAGCATGCTTTTGGCATTGAGGACATTTTTGGGTGACTGTCTTTGTATCTTGCCTCATTGTTAGCTGATAATATCAAAGTTGGAGAGCTTAAATTTAGAGGACCTGTTATTAGATGTAGTTGTTGCATACACCAGCATATAGCTCTTCCATAACGTACAACCCTTCCTCAAGATGGAGGCACCTTAGGAGAAAGAGGCTGACCCCTCTTCAGTATAAGATGCTGTTAATTGAGGTATAGTTGGTAGCGTGGTATCTTAACTTTTTTGCCTCTTTCTTGTTAGCTATAAGGTGCCTTGCTCCAAGTAATCTTTGATGGGGTCCATCCAACTCGATTTTTTTGTCATCGTATTGAGCTCAAGGACCTCAACTCTGTCTAAGTTAATACTCTTCCCTGGTAGGTACTTTGTGAATATTTTTCTATCTTTTACTTCAGGTCTTTGTATCCTTGTGGAGGTGATTTTGGATAGCCATTCAATTGTTTAGTTCTTAGTTCGAGTAATCTTAGTAATATTCCACAAAGGGAACTTAGCTAGGAGAGTATTTACCTTCTTCAGATACCTTTGCCATAGTGTCATCCTTAGCCTTGTATTCACTTTGGAATTGTTGGAGGATAAGCAAAGTTTGAGAAAACGTTTAGGTGCTTGGTGTCAATCTCTTTGGCTGGCTTGAGATCAGCTATTAGTCCCTTGTATTCAAACTCATTGTTGCTGGTATCAAACCTGAATTTGACGGTGTAGCAGACTATAGTCTTATATGGTCCAGTGAACACCAACCCTACACCTCCTCCTCTGGAGGTGGATGAATCGTTGAGATGGAGAGTTCATACTAGTTCATCATCTTCAGTTGACACTTCCTCCTCTCTAGTATATTCTATGATGAAGTCGGCTAGAACTTGTGCCTTGTAAGTCAGTATTGAATTCTGTATGCACTGAGCTCTAATACATACTTGACCATTTGACCAGATACATCGGGCTTTTATAAAACTATACATAGCGACTGGTCAGTACGCACAACGATCTAGTATGCTTGAAAATATGGCTAAAGTCGCAGTATTAAGATCACCATGGCTAAGGCAAACTTCTTCACTTTAGAATACTTAACCTTAAGCCCTTGGAGGATATGACTAACATAATATAGGGGCCTGTGCTCCCTTCCTTCCACCTGGACCAGAATGGACAAAAGTGCTTTGTTGTTAACTTCAGAAAGTAGCTCGAAATTAGGGAGTCCACTTAAAACCCTTAGGATTCTTCAGAATTTTGAAGAACTTTGTGCATTGATTCGTGCTTCTAGAGACAAATCAGCTTAGTTCAGCTACTATGCTAGTAAGCTTCTGAACCTCCTTAGCTTTGGTGGGGGGCTTCATGTCTCTAATAGTGGTGATCTTATTAGATTTGGCTTCAATCTCACTCTAAGTGACCATGAAGCCTAGAAATTTGCCAAAGAAAACCCAAAATATGCACTTTTGGGGTTTTAGCTTCATGTTATACTTTCTCATTTTGTCAAAGGCCTCCTGGAAATCTTTAATATGATCGTTGGATTGCTTGCTCTTGATAATCATATCATCCACATATACCTCCATGTTGCGCACGAGCTGGGGCTTGAATAACATGGTCACCATTTGCTGGTACATTACCCCAACATTCTTGAAGTCAAAAGGCATCATAATATAGCAGTAGATGCTAAAATATGTGATAAAGGAGGTGTCGACCTCGTCTTTTAGGTCTATCTTAATTTGATTGTAACTTGAGAAGGTGTCTATAGAGCATGTTCTAACGTGGAGTCTACTAATTGGTCTATCATCGGGAGGGGGAAATAATCCTTTGGGTAGGTTTTATTGAGATTGGTGTAATTGACATACATTTACTACTTCCCATTTTTCTTTTTGACTAACACCACATTTGCTAGCCAAGTCAAATACTTATCTTCTCTGACAAAGCTTGTCTTCAATAGCTTTTGCAATTCTTCTTCTTTTGTAGCTTGCCATTTTGGAGTGAAGTGCCTCTTCTTTTACCTAATAGGCTAGATCTTCTCATTAATTTTGAGGTTGTATGTTGCCAGGTTAGGGGACATGCCAGGCATGTTTGACTGCGACTAAGCAAACCAATCTATGTTAAACTGTAGGAGCTGAACGATAGCCTCCTTTAATTTAGAAGGCGTCTTGAACCTAACCTTGGTGGTCTGGTCAGGGCCGGTGCCAACCTATACCTCTTTTGTTTTTTCTCTTAGCTTGCTCCTTTCATTCAGTTTCTCTTATGGCCCTGTCTCCAAAATGAAAATGTTGTCACCTCGGGTTACCTTCACATAAAGATCCCTTGAGAGCTTTTGGACATATCTGCAAATTCCTACTTCAATAGGAGTAAGGAATTTAACCTTCAAGTGGAGGGACAATGTGATGACCTTAAAGTTGGTGAGGCTTGGTCGTCCTAGGATAACGTTGTAAGGGGATAGACAATCTACCACAAAAAATTCTACAAGTTTCTTAGCCATGTTATCGTTGTTGCCACACTCCATGTCCAAGGTGATGATGCCCTTAAGTTGGACAGTGCCCTTATTGAAGCTGATCTGGTTATGGTGGTACGGCTTTATTTGTATGGGTAACTTCTTTTTCATCTTGTCGTACGTATGCTTGAAAAGGGGCATCGATAGAGTTGCCGATATTCATCATAATTCTTTCCATTGGGGCTTCCCTTATCAGAGTGGTCCAGTTGTTTGCTAATGAGGCAATCTTTGACAGACCCCTTTTGATGTGAATAGTGACTAAGAACAAATAAGTTCGGTCGCTAAATGAGTCTAAGCTTGCTGAAAGCCTGAAAAGGGCGTAATGGGGAATGCGCGAAAGAACAAAAGCAAATGAAAAAGTAAGCAAACCTATGAACAACTATGATGGACATGACGCACCAAGGGAACTTCTAAAGATTTACAACAAAACTCAATATGACGCACAAGATGATCTAGTAAGGTTACACGCCACTTAGTCTTACTTAAGGGTTAGGATAAGAGTGAAATGAGAGTAAACAAAACAGTATTTATGAAAAGGGAGAATATTCAGTTATATTGATGATAATCTGATGTTTACAACAACAAATACAAGGAGTATTTATATACTTGAAAGTTTAGGGCAACTTATCCAAAAGGGAAAAGACAAAAAGGGTATTATCGTAAAGAAGTAATATACAAGAATACAAGAGGGTAAAAATGAATATTCAAGAAAGAAATGATTAGTGTGGCAGATGCTATACATGGTCCGGTATACGTGGTAGAGATACGTTAGTAAGGTCATTGGAGGATGCAGACAAAAGAGTATGATCAGATTGTTGGTCTGAGTAGGGGTGGCTGAGAATCAATCCAAGGTCTCTCTCTTGATACCTTGGCATGGATGAGGCCAAATAGTTAGTTGGCTTAGACGTAAGTGAGCATTCATGAACAATCTAGTTTTTTTCTCGGCAATCTACAATTTGGCACACTTTAAAGAGTTAGGCAATCATTTGGCTTAGCATATGGAGTGACTTGGCAAAGAGATACTTAGCTTTAGTAGGAGTCGATTGAAGCAGGAGGATTCACCTTACTAGCCCTTCTAGTCCTCGGGCTCAACCATGGGTTAAAAGCCTAGTAGCTTAATACCTATCACCTTATCCTTTTCTCTTTTCCCACCTAACCTCTCTAAGTCAGCTTCACAACTAGCATAAATATTATCCTCCTAGCCTATGTATTTTGTGAAAACTTGGCTAGGGGCTTGGGTTTGCTCTTATAGACCAAGGATGATGTTTCCTTAGATGGGAACTTGCTAGCTCGGAAATGTAAGTTCATTGAATAAAGAGATGGAGTTCTTAGGTAGATGGTTAAACTACATTCGAGTTGCCTTCCTCAAAGTGCTTAGGAAGGCCTTGCACATGATCACATCCCCATGACTGTGAAGGTTTATAAGGGTACGGAAGTGAAGTAGGTGATCTTCAGGATCTCTTATCCCATCATACTAGTCTAGGGTAGGAAGCTTTGAATTTAGAGGGGGGACCTCATTCAAGATACCCCTTGTGAAGGGGGTTTTGTTGCTGGCAATAAGACTAACACCTTCAACAACTTTACTCTCTTACTTCTTGAAGAGCCTCTTAACCATCTCATGGAGCTCATTTAGGTTAGTGTTGTCAACCAGATGAGTTTTGTACGTTGCTAATTGGGTGACCCCCTTATGGGAGTTAGATACTTGTTCATTGCTAATAAGGGTGTAACTACGATTCGCTGCAAGTTACGCCTACTGATCTTACATTGCAGTGTTGGCTTATGGTACCCTATTATTTTGCTGTAAGGGATGACGATTGTGATCATCTTGTGTATCTAAGGTATCAATAACGAGAGGTAGTTTGGTTTGCTTACTTTGCCTTTCTACCTCATTTACCTTGGCATGAAGTTCCCTATTTCAGGCCTCCATTTAAGCATTCTTGGCCATAAGCTCTTCAATCATTTCTTTTCTAACTACTCCAATTGGCGCTATTTAAGAGTGGGCTTAACCAAAGGTTGGTTATTATTTGGGTTTACTGTCCATGATATGATGAATAAGAAAAGCGAAGTGTATATGATGTTTGTAAGGGTTGAGTGACTTTTGGGTTCCTATAGATGGCCTCAAATGTCTTCAATAGGATTTAGTTGACAGAGTATGTTGATTTAGGCCTTACGCAAATGTGCAATGAGCTTATAAGGCAGAAAAAAGTGATGGGCACTGTGATGTTGTCCGATGTGGTCACTTTAATGCTTAAGTCAATGTTTTGTATAAGAAGAGAGCTAAAGTGCTCAAATGTTCACAAAGAGTATTAAGTACATAAGGTATCAGGGTTGTTTACCTTTCGGATGCCTGAAGTTATTTATTGAGGAGGGCTGCTAAGAATCAAGGGAGCATATTTGACATGTTGACATGTTTGCATGACTTAGGAGGGGAGAGTGTGGAGTTTGGAGTCTAACGTATTTTAGATTTGTAAGGTCATGGTGTTTAACTCAATTTCTAAGCTTTATCCACTTGTCTAATAACCATTATGATCATCTAAGGTCGGGTAGGTCATCTAGGAAGGTTGGCTTGTCTAGAGAGCCTCAAATAAGGTCGACCAGTATAGGAACCAAGTCAGATGCTAATGGATTAGTCTAGTCATGGGTTAAGTCAGGTTGGCCATGGTCCAAATAATTTAGTGTGGGCTTAAGGGACTTATGTCCAAAATACCTTATCAATACATCTAATTGCTTTTATTTAAAGACGTTCATTAAAATTGTTTTAATTTAATGGTACAAACACTAACTCTTCAATGGAATAGACTAAAATCAATCCCCGCTTTCCAAAAGTTATAATATAATATTAGTTGATATAGAAAGGAATACAGGAAGTTTCTCTGTTCATGGTAGTAAACATATTTTATTAAATTTTATTTGAATATTAATTGAAAATACATAAATTTGTCTAACTAACCCGTATAGATGAACTTTAGTGTTTATTATATATTATTTCCCAAGTGAATAACCTTTGGTTTAAAAGAAGCTCATGGGAATGGAGTAAATTAGTATTAATTGCTATCATGGAAAAATAATGCACAGAGATAAACCTATCTCAAGAAATATTGAGATTGCCTACATGGGACTATCTTAGTGAAACTAAGACATCTTAGAATAAATATGACGCAATGCATGAGAAAAGCTCTAATGGTATTAACATGTTATGTGGATTGATGAATGGTGTATAAGTACTAAAATAAGTGCCAATTATGTGTTCACGTATTAAAATTTTATTAACACTTACACACTATTTATCGATATGCATAGTATGTTGGTACCATTGAATCTTTTTTCGTAACTTGTAGGGTTTAATATAAATGAATATATGTAGGAATATGATACATCTATAGAGACACATCTATCGATAGTACGAAGACGTCAAAGGACAAACACTAAGCAACCAAAACATTACAAGGATTTTGTTTGTTATTGAAGCTTGTATAGACAAATGGTAGTGATAGTAGTTATAGGTAGTTACACATAATTACAACTAATATCAAAACAATTGTAATAGATCTAGATCTAAGGTTGTTATAGTTCTATTCGATGTATTGTACAAGTATAAAAAGGAAAAAGAAAGAATAACAAAGGATACTAAGATTTCCTTTTAGATCTGGCTTTTGGCTATTAGGAATGGCTAATGACTTGAATTACCAGAACCAACAAACACTTTCCTTCCTTCTTTCACTACCTTACACATAAAACACAATTAGTTAGTATAGAATATATCTTAAGAAATTAGAAACTCATTTTTATAGTTGGATTGAAAAGATATTCTAGGATATCTGAGTTTTATCAAACCTTAGTTTATAGAGAGAATAGATAGAGAGGGGGGGTGCATACTTAAAGGAAACCAATGCGCAAATTGATAAATTGGATAATACAATGGATGCAATGAATGCCAATATAATGATGATCACAGAATCTTCAAACGTAAGTGTCGAGCCTGAATTTTTTCCTGTTTTTATATATTTTTCTTAATTTGATCAATATTAAACCTTACTCATTTAATATTGACTATCAAGTAAGAACTAAGGAAATTTTGGGTTTTTAAATATGTTGTGAAAAATACTTAGAGTCGCCACCTGACTAGGGTCGGAAAAAAAAAATGGGTTAGGTTAAAACCAATTAGGTTAAGTGATTTTTAACCTAGACACTGGATCATGTAAAAACCAATTTTAAAAAAGGTTTTTAAAAACTAGAGATTTGAATTCGGGAGCTAACCCATTAAATCCTAATCAGGTACCACTTTTAACTTTCTGAATTCAAATTTACTTTTTAATTTACCCGTATAATTGAAATTGCAATTTCTATTTTATAAGTAAAGAAAACAATAGATCATGTCTACTTATAAAAAAGGATAAATGGATGACTAAAGAACTAATTATTTACAAAGGGGGAAAAATAATTTTTTCTATATTTGAGTCGCTCCATAATTATGTACGAGTGCCTATATACCTACTATTCGAAATAAACTTTCGTAGTTCATTTTCGAAAATTTTAATATGTTGATTTATTTTAATTTTGAAAGATAGTTGAGTTTACGTCTCTTAACTACTTTGTTTTATTTGGAAAAATTTTAGGGAAGGGTCTTAAATTGGTATTTTTATTTGTGGAAAGTTCTAAAATTCCCTAATTTTAAAAGGATTGATTTATTTTTATTTTGGTTGAAAAATGGATTTTCTAAGTGATAAAAATGTTTTTTTCACTTTTATTATTATTTATTATTTTTCACAAAAGCATAAAAATAAATTAGAAAAAAATTAATCTTTCCTTTAATTTTCTTTTTCTTCTTTTTTTTCTTTGTTTTTTTGTTCTTTTCTTTTTTTTTTTATTACAAAATTTTATTACAATATAACAAATTGAAAAAAAGAAAAAAGAATACAATATAATAGAATATTACTAAGACAACAAATAAATAAAAGAAAAGAAAAGAGAAAAAAATACAATAAATATATATAGGAAACAGGGAAAGGGGGTCAGACCAAATCCAAAGAAGGGGGCGTAGGTTGAGCTGGCGCATATCTGAGTCAAACTTGTCTGACCTAAACACGTACATTGTACGTGAGGACTAGGGGGGCATTTCTCAATGGCAGATGATGTCTCCTAGGTGTTTTTAGGTGGCTTTTCAAGTGGGAAACACCACTTCCAAGTAAATTTTATTGGTGAATGGGGGATAGATGAAGTGCCATGGTGTTTAAGGTTGGTTTAAGTGGTAGTTGGAAATTAGAGGGTGGTAGTGGAGTCAAGTTATGTGGTTGGTGGTCAATGGAGGAGAAAAGATATTTGGGTCTTGGTTTTTCGACCACTACGAACATGATTGTGGTGTTGGTTTAAACTGATAAGGCATGGGGAGTAGTGGTTAAGCTTAGGCCACCACGAACGAAACCCTTGGTGGTTGGTTTTATTGATTGGGGATGTTTTAACCTACGGAGGTGGTGGCTATCGACATCTGGGAGATCAAGGACTTTAACTAAGTGAGTGGTTTCATTCAAAAACCATTGGGTAACTAGCAAAAGTTAAAGAGAGGAAAAGCTTAGGTCTAGAGAGAGAGGGCTTCGAGAATAGGTGTTTTAACTAGGATTGATGATGGAAAGGGTGGTGATGAAGCTCAATTAGTGTCCTGAACAAGAATAAGGACATCTATTTACACTAGTCGAGGACTCAATAAGCTTAAAAAGCTCATTAGTGGTGGATTTGACCATTGATGGACAACTTGCATAATCTGTGATATTTAGAGAAAAACTTGATTTTTGGAGATTTTTTAAGCTGGGACATAATTTTATTGTTTAAAAAAGCAATTGCAGGCTTAAGATCTATCACATATAGTTCATATACGAGAATCATGGAGGAGCTAAAATCATGGGTATGATATTTTCTATTTTTTCTACGACTTAAAATGGAAAGGTGAATGAATGTATTGAGACTCGAATTTGGTATCTATGTGAAGAGGGCTATGCAAAGCACAAGATTTGATCATTAAATCAAGAATTTGCGTGTGCCAAATGCATGAAAATTTGAGGAGAAGTAATGGGGGGAGTTGTGTGCGTATGAGAAAGGAAAGGAAAATAAGGGAAAGGGGAAGAAAGAGATGATGACGTGGCACCATGTCATCTATGTGATCTAATGCCTTTTCACTACTTGTCAAATTGGACACATGGTCCAATTAGATCGTGACATGTAGTAGATGGAAGGGGTAAAAAAAATAGAAGGCATACTTTGCATCACGTTCGGATCAAACCCAAGATCTTCAATTCATTCCCTTTGCCAAGTCCAAGTGTTTAACCAGATGGGCTTTTAGCCCATACCCTAATTCTTTTGCAAACAAATTATATTTAACTTATGTGACCCCTAGAACCTAATTAGAAAATTAACTAAACTAGACCTATTGATCCTAACACAACTCTAAATCCTTATTTTTCTAAAAAAAAAAATTCTAAAAAATTTTTTGTTGATAGTCAAATTTCATTCATTACATTCACTCATCCATTCGGTTGATGAGAAGCCGAGTGATTCAACTCTCAATAGAGGATCAACTAAGACGGCCATATCTGGTTTAAACTTAAGTAGTGTGAACGATTATTCCTTAGTACAGTTTCATTACATAACCGCCCACTACTCCTATAATTCAGGAATGTACTTGATAAGGTCTCCATATGTCCTAATAATCATGTGACTAACTACTGTTTCAGACACCTGATATTTACCTATAAATACATTTGAGAAGCACTATAAGAACCATTTCACAGCTGATAACTACTCATCTTATTTTCTCTAAAATTGACTCATTGACTTAGGCATCGAAATGGTAGTATCAGATTAGCCTCAGTACCTTTAGTTTTTGGTACTTTACAAGAAGGAAATTATCCGAAAACTATACAACAATAATTTTTATTTGCATAAAAATCTATTGTACCTAAAAATTCTATCTTTTTATTTTTTTATTCATTCATTTTTTTTTCAAATTTTTATTGTATTTTTTAATTATTTTCTAATTTTTTTGAAATTTTTCTAAATTTTCTATTTTTGTATTTTTTTTTTCTAAATTTTCTAAATGAGGACCCTTTTCTCTATTTTTTTTTTTAAAAAAATCCTAAAACTATAGGGAGCAAAAATTGAGTGTCTATAATAAGGAAAGAGAATCAGAATGCTATATCAAATCAAAAGAATAATACAAAACAATCATCATCTTGTCAAAATGCAACACAACATCATGTTGCTTATGCTCGCAATATAAAACTGGAGTTGCTAAGGTTCGATGGAATTGATCTAAAAGGGTAGATCTTTAAAGTTACTCAATTCTTTGATTTCCATGAAGTTGCTAGTCATGAACGATTGAGGATGGCATCATTTGCAATGGAGAATGAGGCATTGAGTTGGTTTTAATGGATGACAAAGAGTAGATTCATTTCAACATGGCAACCATTTGTACAAGCACAAAAATCAAGATTTAGTCCCTTAATGTTTGAAAACTACCAACGTAAGTTGGTGAATCTTATTTAGACTATAGATGTTGAAAAGTATTACAATGAATTTGAAGCATTGTTGAATCATGTGCATTGATTATTAGAAAGTTTTGTATAAAGTTGTTTCATTTTAGGTCTTAACCAAAACATTTAAGTGGAAGTCATTACAATACAACCAAATTCATTAGCAAAAGCAATGGGTCTTGTAAGATTACATGAATCCAAATTAAACAGACTTCAATACAAAGAGCCTTTCATATATTCCAAACAAACCAATTCATCATGGAAACCCACTTTTTCATCCAAACCATTTTTTTTTTAAACCTTTCATTTCAAAACCACCAAATAGACCAAATGGTACATAATCACGATAACTAAATACATAATCTACCACACCAAAATCTTTAGCAGTAAAGAAAATGACTTCTACTAAATTAGCTATTTAAAGGGAAAAAGGTATTGTTACAATCGTGATGAAAATTTTCATAAAGGCCATGTTTGTAAATAAAAACCTTTCATGATTGTTACGCCCCAAATTCAAGGAGTCGTAACAGTCTTGCTGTATGAATCAACCTAAGCTAGAAGTTATCCCCTTGGTTGTTAACATAGGTATAATCCATACAAGGTAAATAACGACTCAACCAGCTTTGAAACAATCATATAGGCACTTGTAGTATATAAAACCTATGGAGTAACATTTTATATTATACATTTTCTTTTACTTGTGGATAGATTAGTTCATTACATAATCTTAAATACATAAAGAGTCCAATGTTTTCAAAAGAAACTTTACATCTCTACAGTATATCTATATTACATAAATATATAATAGCCTTATAATCCTCCCACAAAAGAAAAACAAAAGAGACTTGAGCTTCACTCCATTCATTAAACTTCTTCACTCCACTCCCCAACACGTCGAAACTAACTTGTAGATAAGTGTAATGAAGCATCTTCTAGTACTACTCTGCACTTGCAAAACAATCTATAGAGATGAACTCAACTAGCTTGGTAAGAAGAGATAGAGTCATAAGAATACATTACAAACATGGTTGTTCAATCATCAATTAAATACAAATGCAACAAACAAATGATATAGCATCTCATAATATCTAACCGGTTTATTGTGAAGTTAGAGTAATTTTGTCAACTTTAACCTAGATTCCCAAAAGTTTCAATGTGATACTATCAAACTAAATCTAGACTTGTACAATGGATAGCACCTTCCTCCCTAAATAACATTTGAACCATTGATCTCAACCTTGCCACGACCCCCCTTTCTTATCACCTAGTTTGACTAAGGGTGGGAAAAGGACCATTTACCATCCTTAATGAATGAATCGATATTTAGCTTGATAACCTAATCGTTACCTCTATTGGGTTATCACAAATGTTAGGTTAGACGTTTAGTTAACTAAAGATTAGTCCAGATTATTAGATGAGTAACCAAGTTCATACACGTAAGATATGATACATGTTTAAGCAAAAAGCAACACTTGGAGTTTAACTCCCAGTCAACAATTAATATGCCAAGCACACATACAGCATACGCACGAACAATCTAACTATAACCACAAACAAGCACTCTTACTCCTCTAACTATCTTGATATGATACTTCAATATGCCATTAAGTATTGATCCTAATTTACTCGGACGTAATGTCACATGCTCCTTTACGTCGTGCTTATGATCTTCGTCAATAATTCCTAGAAAGTAATACACAACTTCAATTTTAAATTCACATACGAAGCAAAAACTTATTTTTATTATTAAGTGGGTTTACATTATGATATAAGTAGGTTCTTTAGTTATTTATTTAGTTTTTAGTTGACTTGAGATAGGTTTTGACTAAATTTCTAACTTACGTTATGATTAAGGTTCTAATCTATTACCTTAAGTTAGGTTTTTACTTAAGAGATTCTCGACTTACATTCTGACTTCAATATAGTTATAAATTTCCAATATTAATCACTTTCCGACCTAAAGTCCATTTTTAGCATAATCAAGTTATTCACTCCTAAAGTACATTCTGATATTCTTTCTGACATAGTTTCTGACTTTTCAGCCATTACCATAACTTACTATTTAACTCATACACAAAATTACTTTACATTTCAAGAATTTTCCACACTTTTTAATATCGGTAATTATCAACCAAAAACCTCAATTACATACATCAATTCCCATTTCACTAACTATTCACTTATACCAATATTGTAACTTAGAAAATTAACTTTAAATACATCCAATACCAACTTTTCACTTAGAAATCATCATTTCTTAGCTCATAATAATCCACTTCAAGTTATTATAAGGTAGTAATCATAAGTCCTATTATTATTTCACAAAGAATAATAAGATTCTTTTGGCAAATATCTGTCTAGCACACCGTTTCGATGAAAACGAATTTTTCTCCAAAATCTGACAACGTGATTTTTACAATCCAACCATATAACATCAAAATTCAACATCTTAAGAGTATAAATACAAAATTTTAGGTCAAAACTATATCAATTGGTTTTTTAACTACTTGCTTAAAATTCGATGTACATGATACTTTTCTTAAGGAACCCATATCTACTCTCAAAATTTTGAAAATCTAATTGAATATTTGAATTTATCATGCAAAAATACACAAGGAAACTAAATTTCATAATTTTTGGTGGTCATTTGCTATTTTTCCCTAATTTTTTACGAAATCGGAAAAATTTAGCAACTTATCAGAAACATAAGCTCCAGCCAACTTAGGGATGGGAGGGTATGTTAGCCCAAACCACTGTCGGCCACTCTTTCAAGCCACCACTTGGTTTCACTTCCAGCTACTCATCTTCCTTAGGTACTCATAAAATCTTAGATTAACCTACTAATTTCTTAGTGTTTTTTTTTTCTTCACTTTCTCTCTCTCTATTTTCCACTTCCAAATTTTTCTAAAATAAGAAATAATAAAAATTTGTTTCAAAAAGCTATAGATAATTTTTATAATGTGTTTGAGTAGGTTTTGACTTTTTTTTTTCTTCCCATTAGCATGTGTAAACAAACATGGTTATGTATCATAAAACTAATTTCTTATCCCAAGCATTCTTAATTCCATTGCTGCGCCTCCTACAGCATTCCACATAGCTTTGATAATTTTTAATTAATTCCATTGCTATGCTTCCTACAGCATTCCACGTGGCTTTGATAATTTTTAATTAATTTTCTAATATTTTTCTTTATTTATTTGGTAATATTTATGCATTTTTGGGTATTTATAATAATTACAAGTATATATATTTATATAATAATTATACATGATGTATATACATGTCTTTTATATATTATTTTATGTCTAATATTAATTATATTATTCCTATAATATATCTCAAGGTGTTCGTTAATTTTCAAAACCTACGTCACATGTACCTGATAATATAATAACGATATAATAAATTCTTACTATTTTAGCTATATTTTTAAATTCCAAACTTAAGAAATCTCTTTGACTAATATCTCAAGTCTATACATAAGTTTTTACGTTAATCGGATTAAGTTCATCGATACCCTAAATTTACTTGCTGGATTCCTATTCACCGAGTATAGGGCTCATAATAATGATTCGATAAGATGAGATTAAGGAAGACGATAGTTGTGAGTTTGAATTTCATGTAGAGGAGATTGAAAATGAGGAGTTCAAAAACATACAAGTAGATGATAATGATACAGTGGAGATTAGTTATTATGCCTTATTTAGACTTTTAGCTCTAAGAACACTTAGATTACAGGGGACCATTAGTGGGAAAATGGTTTCTATTTTAATAGACTTAGGCAACAATTTCATGCAGTTGCAAGTAAAAGGGCATCTCAATTTACTAATCATTGCTATTAATGAGTTCTCAGTGATGATTAGCAGTAGAGACAAGTTGGTTTGCTTAGGCATGTGTAAGATAGTTCCCTTAATGTTGAACCAAGTGGAATTCCTTGTGGATTTTTATATAATGGAGATACAGGGAACAGAAATTATTTTAGGAATTCATGGTTAACAACATTAGGACCAATTACATTTGATTACACAATGTTGATAATGAGTTTTAATGTCTAAAGGATAGATATCAAACTGAATGGTCAAACGAAGTTGAAATTAAAAAAGATTGAGCATAAGAAGCTAAGAAATTGGTCCACTTGAATAATGTAGCTTATTTATATCAATTAGTGGCTTAGAGATTGATTCATCTATATGTACTACTAACAACAATTCTTTACAAGAGTTATTGGGTAGATTTTGAAATTTCTTCACAACTCCATCATCATTGCCACCATTAAGATCAGTACAGCATCACATTCATTTAAAACATAAAAAAAAAAAAAGCTACAAATGTTTGACCTTACTAATGTCTGCACTTTCAGAAGGAAGATATAGAGAATTTGGTTTAAGAGATGCTACAATCAAGTGTAATCAAACTAAGCACTAGTGCATTCTCATCACCAATGTTATTAGTAAAGAAAAAAGATAGATCATGGCGCTTCTACATTAATTATAAAGCATTGAATCAGGCTATGGTTATAGACAAATTTCCTATTCCAACAATCAATGAATTGTTGGATGAAGTAGGGGTAGTTGCGATTTTTTCAAAAATGGACTTGAGAGTGGGATATCACTAAAACATGATAAATTTTGATGATACACATAAGAGTGCTTTTAGGACACCAAGGGTAGTATAAATTTTTAGTAATGCCATTTGGCTTATCAAATACTCCATCTACTTTTCAAGTAGTGATGAATTCTATCTTCAAACCTTACTTAAGAAAGTTTATTGCAGTATTCTTTGATGACATATTAGTTTACAGCAAATCAATGGATGAACATTTGTTGCATTTGGAAAAGGCATTCACTTGCTTAAGGGAGAACACTTTTTATCTCAAAAAGAGTAAGTGCTCATTTGGTTAGAATTTTATTGAATACTTGGGTCATATTTTATCTCAACAAGGTCTATCGCCTCATCCTGTAAAGATTTTTGTAATAAGTAATTGGCAACAACCATAGAGTATGAAACAATTAAGGGGATTCTTAGGAAGTTTTATTAATGCATTATATCCACTGGAGCTATTTATGGGTTTTTGCTTACTTTTCATTCACATTCATCCTTTCGTACATTCCCCATCACTTCCTTTTCAAGTTTTCGGCAATTTTGGACCCATTCAGTAACGAGGGTTGTCTGTTCGTGGTCACGGTTTGCACCATCTTGCTATTAGAGCGGAGTTTTTGGTTTAGAGAAATGATGGATCTAAGTCTAAACATTGGTGTTGTAGATGACAACAGTGGAGTTGTCCACCATGGCCGACAGTCTCAAGAGACCCTTAGGAGTATTGACAAGAGACTTAATAAGGTGGCTAACCTCTTGATAGATTTGACCCGAGCTGCACATGTATTGGCTTGCTAACCGACTGAGGTTATACAAAACACCCCACAAGCTGCCCAACTTATTATAAGTTAAAACCCAGCTCGACCGGTTCGAGGTGGACGAGTAAGATGAAGGATAGACCTGAGGGAACTAGGGAAGAGCATTTTGAAGAAGAACGAACTCGAGTCCCTAGAACATCTAACCGTGTGAACCTTCAAATTCTGAGCTTCAATGGATCTAGGAATGTTGATGAATATCTAGAATGGGAAGAGAAAGTGGGGTATGTTTTTTATTATTATCAGTATGAAGATTATGAGAAAGTGAGAACTACTACTGTTGAGTTCTTTAGATATGTCTCCATGTGGTGAAAGAATTTCCAAGCTATGAGGAGGCGAGAAAGCTATCGAGAGATTAATACTTAGCCTGAAATGAAAAAAAAAAACTCAGAAATAGGTTCGTGCCAGATACTTACTTGCAAGATACCTTTACTCAACTTCAGGAGCTGAGATAAGGAGGCCGAATAATTAACATGTATGTTCAAGAATTCTAAATGCCCATGATCCGATGTAAAGTAGAGGAACCACCAACATGAACAATATCTAGGTTCTTTACTGGGTTGCAAGTTGACATTCAAGACATTGTAGAACTCCAACAGTTTACGCAATGGATGAAACCATTAGAATAGCCCAATGAGTATAGAGGTAAAGAAGAGGCCAAATACCGACTAGCTGCCGACCTAGACAAGGAAGTCACCGAGATC
This sequence comes from Lumnitzera racemosa, assembly GCA_024138005.1. NCBI lineage: Eukaryota > Viridiplantae > Streptophyta > Magnoliopsida > Myrtales > Combretaceae > Lumnitzera > Lumnitzera racemosa. The sequence goes on from JAMXBC010000007.1 coordinate 41,097,232, forward strand.
AGTCAAGTGCTGAGCCAACCTGAAAAGTGGATATCCAAGTCGAGCAGAAAGGCCAACCTGATGGTGATGTGCCAATATAAACTTATGAGAAAGGGCAAGGATTAGGTAGGAAGATGAGCCAAATCAAGTGCTTTAAGTACCAAGGGTTTGGACATATGGCTGCCTAGTACCCAAACCAAAGGACAATGGTCATCAAGAGAGATGCCTCAAAGCTAGAGGTATAAAGTATTAATGAGGAACCTGAGGATGAGCAGATTAATGCTAAGAAGGAAGTTATCGAAAAAGAACTGATGACAGAGGATGTGTTTGCTGAGGACTTAGACTAGTTGGCCTTAGTTGTTCGATGTGCAATGAACATAAACCCTCACAACAGGAAGAGTAGAGGGAGAACTTATTTCATACCACCTATAGGGTAAAAGAATAAGGGAGCGCGTTAATTGTAGATAATGGAAGTTGCACCAATGTAGCATCGATAGATTTGATCACAGGGTTGAAATTGCCAACTATTGCATACCCGAGGCCGTATAAGTTGTATTAACTAAGTGAGAAGGGAGCACTACATATCACTCGGTAAGTACTACTGCTAATCACTATAAAAAATTATTCCGATGAGATTCTTTGTGATGTGCTGCCTATGTATGCTTTGTACATATTGCTTAGTCGACCATGGCTATTTAACTGAAGAGTTGTCCATGATGAATATAGGAACACGTATATGTTTGAGAAGGATAGCAGGAAGATTACGTTGAACCCAATGCCACCAAGTGAAGTTAATAAATTGTAGGCCAAACTTACTTACGGATCAAAGAAAGCTCTGGGGATGAGTAGAGTAGAGCTCCAAGAGACCCTTAAAGCTGATGCGTCAACCTTCATGTTGGTCAGGCAACTATTAGAGTTAAAAGAGTGAGGTGAACTACCCCAGGAGGTAAAAGAGTTGTTAGATGAGTATGCCAACTTGTTTCCTAAGTAGTTACCCAAAGGATTGCCCCAAATTTGAGGCATAAAACAATGCATTGACTTAAAACCTGGTGTCGCACTACCGAATAATCCCACGTATCAAATGAGTCTCAAGCAGGCTTCTAAACTTCAATGTCAAGTCAATGAGTTATTAAAGGGAGGGTTTATTAGGGAAAGTCTTAGCCCTTATGTTGTATCGACACTTTTAGTGCTAAAAAAGGATAATACCTGGTAGATGTATATCGATAGTTGAGCTGTAAACAAGATAACAATTAAATATAAGTATCCAATCCTTAGGTTAGAAGATATGCTGGATGAATTGAGTAGAGCCAAGATCTCTAGCAAGATTAATTTGAGATTTAGCTACCATTAAATCCAAATGAGGTTAGGAGATGAGTGGAAAACAACTTTTTGAACTCAACATGGACTTTATGAATGGATGGTCATTCCCTTTAGCTTGTTGAATGCCCCAAGATTTTTTGTGAGACTAATGAATAATGTGATGAGACATCTGATAGGGAAGTATGCCACGGTGTACTTTGACAACATCCTAGTCTACAGTATCAACATGTCGAGTCATTGTAAATATCTTCAAGCCATACTGAATACTCTTCGTGCCGAGAGATTATTCAACAATCTTAAGAAGTATTGTTTTTGCCAAGAGGAATTGGTATTCTTAGGCTACATAATAAGTGGAGAAGGCTTACGAGTAGACAACGACAAGATCCAAGCAATTGTTAAGTGGCCAACTCTTACTACTTATGCTGATATGAGAAGTTTCCACAGATTGACTTTAATCTATAGAAGATTCATCAGGAACTTCAATACCTTCGCCGCTTTAATAGCTGAGTTAACAAAGAAGAACATCGACTTCTGTTGGGGAGAAAGGGAGGAGAGGAGTTTTGCCGAAATAAAGGAAAGGTTGACTTCCATCCCTGTACTTATTCTGCTTAACTTCGAGAAGATACTTGAGTTGGAATGTGACGTGTTAGGCCTTGGAATAGGCGTTGTCCTAATGCAAGAAAGCCAACCAATTGCCTATCCTAGTGAGAAGCTCAAAGGACCTCAACTAAATTACTCTATATATGACAAAAGAACTCTTGGCACTAATCCGAGTACTTCAAGTATGGTAGCATTATTTATTACCGAGAGGATTTGTGATCTATATTGACCATAAGTCCTTGAAGTACCTTCGAAGTTAGACTAAGGAAAGAGTAACGTAGTTGTAGATACTCTTTCGAGAAGGCATATACTTCTAAATGAATTACACACCAGATTGTTTGGGTTTACGAGTATCAAAGAATAATATTATGAGGATCTACACTTTAGGCCCATACTTACACATTGTGTCGATGGAAGGACAGTGGACGAGTATCATATGGAGGAAGGATACTTGTTCCAAGGAGGGAAATTATGTGTACCGACCTGTTCACTTCGAGAGCCACTAATTAAGGAAGCCTACAATGGAGGACTGTCCAAGCATTTTGGGGAGAAAAGAACATATGAATTGTAGAGTGGTCAATTCTTTTGGTCAAGAATGAGGCAATAGGTGCATCAAGTTGTTAAAAGCTATGTTGTGTAGAAGAGGACTAAGTATGGAGCCGAATAAGGAAAAGCAATGCCTTTGCTAACTACTCCAATGAAGCCATGGACCGAATTGAGCATAAACTTTGTTCTCAAATTACTACGAACTACCCGAGGTAAAAATTTTGTAATGGTTGCCTTGATTAGGTTCAGCAAGATGGCAGACTTCGTACCCTATTCCAAGACTAATTACGCTTTGGCTATTACTTCTCTTTTCTTATAAGAGATTGTACGGTTACATGGCACGCCGAAGAGTGTAGTCTCCAAAAGAGACTTAAAGTTCTTGACCCATTTTTAGAGGATCTTATGGCGTCGGATGGGGACTAAACTAATATTCAGTACTTCATGTCACTCTCAAACTAATGGCTAAACAGAGGTAGTTAATCACACTTTGGGATCATTACTTCGAGCTACGGTAGAAAAGAACTTGGTTGACTGGGACGTCTACTTGCCAGTGGTCAAATTTACTTACAATCAAGCAATGCATGACACCACTAACCAGACCTTCTTCAAAGTGGTCTAGGGTTTTAATCCCGAATTACCCCTCGATCACACCCCTACACCTGTAGCCGTACAAGAAGATCCTAATGCTAGAGCTAAAGTACAATCCCTTCAGCACATCTACAATAAAGTCACTTGATATATCGACCAAGCCACCAGACGTATGTAAGAGAAGACCAAGGGTTGGATGGCCAAACATTTTCAACTACAAGACTTGATGGGGTAGCACCTAAACAAAGACAGGTTTTCTACCAAGAGGAGGAATAAACTATCCCCAAGGGTTAAAGGAAATTTTAAAATCCTCCAAAAGATCAATAACGACGCCTATAGATTAGAGTTGTTCGAGGACTATAGAGTTTCTGATAACTTTAACATAACCGACCTTAATCCATATCACCCTGACGAAGAGCTAACTAGAAAACATTCAGATTTGATCCCAAATCCAAATAAAACAGGAGGGAATGATCAGGCTATTGGAACTTTGACCCATAGATAAGCCCGAGGACTGGAAGGGTTAGTAAGGTGGATCCTTCTACTCCAGCAGACTCCTACCGAAGCCAAGTATCTCTTTGCCAAATCACTCTTTATGCCAAGCTGAATGATTGCCCATCTCTCTTAAGTATACCAAATCGTAGATTACCGAGAAAATAACCAAACCATTCTCAAGTACTCACTCACGTCTGAGCAGGCTAACTACTTATCCTTACCCTTGCCGAGGTGCCAAGAGAGTAACCTTAGACTGATCCTTAGTCACCCTTGCTTGGACCAACAATCTAATCATACCCTATTGCCTGCATCCTCCAACAGCCTCGCCAACGTATCGCTGCTATGTATAAAATCTATCACAATAATCATTACTTTTCTTGAATATTCATTTTTACCCTTTTGTATTCTTATATATTACTTCTTTAGGGTAATCCCCTTTTTGTCTTTTCCTTTTTAGGAATGTTGCCCTAAATTCTCAAGTATAAATATCCCTTATATTTGTAGCTGTAATCATCAAATTGAATATTAATATACTTGACATTTTTCCTCTCGTAAACACTACTTTATTTACATTCATCTCACTTTTATCTTAACCTTTAAGTAAGGCTAGGTGGCAAGTAACCTCATTGAATCATCTCGTGCATCATAACGAGTTGTACCATGAGTTCTTAGAAGTTCTATTGGTAAGTTATATCCATTAGAGGTGTTCGCGGGTTTTTGCCTACTTTATCCTTTCGCACATTCCCTATCATTTCCTTTTCAAGCTTTCAGCAAGCTTAGACCCATTCAATAACTGGCCTTATCTGTTCTTGGTAACAGTTCGCACCACCAGAGAGTAGAAGGTAAAGGAAAAGCTCCAATTGAAAAAGCTAAACTTCATTATTTCAAAAAGTATTTACATGGTTAAGGTGGGCATCCCAACCTACTATATTCCTCACCTAAGTATAAGAAAAATGAACAAGTACAAGGAAAAAGGGAGAAGAGGGATAGCAATTTATCATTTTTTATCAGCCAACTTTAGGAGCTCTGAAAAGTCCAGTGCATTGATATGTTCAGAGGACTGATCCGCTCGTGATATTTGCTCTTAAGATGATTGGTCTTAAGCTATAATAAGAGGAGCTCAAGTATATTGATTTAGGTTAGCAGGAGGATTACTTCGACCCTAATCTTCCTTGGAAGCACTCTCAAAGGAGACTCCTTGCTATGTTGACAACGCAGAAGTGGATGGAGGAACACCTTGCCCATCCTCGATAGCAAGATGGGCGCTTGGGCTCGCATCGACTGTTTCAGCAATAGCCTTTTCTCTTGCTTGGGCTACCCTCTCCTCCTCGTATATTAGATTGTCTAACTAATCTAGGAAGCCCAAGTCGAGGTTAGGATAGTGCTTAAGTATATCCATCTTGATGCCCTGACCACATTTGATGGAGATGTCCTCTAACTCTTCAGTTTATTGGGGAGTTTTAAAGAACTTCTCTATAGCCTTCTTCTTAACTACCTTACTAAGGACCTCTTCATTCTCCAGCTTAGAGATCTCCGAGGATTTCTTTTGGAGTTCTTGGATTTTCTACTCCAACTAGACTTTTTGATTGGCTAACTTCAGTGAAGTCATTTTGGAAATCTCACATTTAACTACCTTTATTGCCAGTTCAGTCATTAATTTAGAGACCAATACCCTTAACTCAACATTCTACTAGTCAAGCTTCCTTAGCCTTCCTTTCCTCTGCTAGCTTCTAAGAGAGTAGAGCACTGGTCCTCTGCTTGTCCTCCAGCTGAATCTTGAGTTCGCTGGCTTGCTTAGCTACCTCCTCAGCATTGGCTCAACCAAGCTCCTTCTTCTACAACCTTGCCTTAAGCATAGTCATCTGCGATGCAGACACCAGTTAGCCTTAGTAAATTTTTCATAAAATTTGTTGGAGGAAGACTCTACCTCCCTTAAGGTCTTCTGCACACTTAATACCTCCTTATGAAGACCCTTTACCTCGTTGAGCAATGTGTTGCAATTAGTGAGCTAGAATAGCACTTATCCATGGTATTGCAAAGAAATACATAAATTGTTATCAAAGTAGTGTCAACAAAGAAAGACATCAATTTAAAGAGAAGAAGACTTACTTACTGAATGAGCGAGCTCAAATGACTCACCATTTTTAGAGGAAAATCCCCTTCAATCCTCAATAGGTCTTCAAGGATGGCCCAGTCAGTAAGTGTGAAGGATCCCATTGTGGCATGAAGGTTGACGTCCCTATGGCGTAATGTAATGTCATTGCCTCAAATATCCTACTTAGGTATGGGAAGCTTCCCTCTAGCCTTCTTGGTCTTGAATTTATTGCCATAAAGGCAAAGCTCCTCATTTCTAGACTTATACAATACATCCTTGAATGATTCCAATGTTATCCCTAAACATCGAAACTTATTCAGAAGCTCGTAGAAGGTACCCCTAAGGTCATTAGTACATCTATAGCGATGAACCGAGAGCCAATCATAAATGTACGACCAGTTGATGGGATCCTTCCCCTTCTTCTTCTTCAGCTCGAGGGCCTTATCCTTAATAGTCTTGAGGGCCTTTCTTTTCTACCCTACCAGCTCTACCTTAGTGTTGGTGATGTAGGAAAGTATACCTATTGATTTCTAATATAGCAAATTAAATCCAAGTGTTGATCCCATAAAGACTCTAACTACCAGTACTCACTAGATCTCTATTACCAAACCGGTAATTTAAATTTCAAGAAACTTAAAGAAGTAAATCTAAATTACTACTAAAACTAAATTAAAGATTAACTAAGACGCAATTCAAGAATTAATAAGAAAGCAATTCAATTAGAAATTAATTCAAGATTCAATGTTGTACCTAGATATTGCTTCCCTTAGATTTAACATATAATTTTTTTAAAGATAATCTAATTTGTTCTTTAATCTTTCTTAATTGAGAGAATTCTCTACTAAAGTTAATTATTTTCTCAAGTCAATTAACCTTACCCCCAAAATCACCTATTAGAATCTCTTCTCAATAACATGATCTAATATTGCATTATTGAACAATGAATTCTCTACACTTTAACTCAAAATTTTGAAAGAATCTTGCAAATTATCTCTAATTTTGGAATAATTCTCATCAACTACTTCTAGATCTAATCTTATAAGAAATCTCTCGATTCTTTTATAAGATATCAAACTCTAGATTACTATCCATTGAAATAATAACCTCAATCATGAAGCAAACATAGTTGAATCAAGAAAATAATAAAGAACTAAATTAATCAACTATTAATCATGTCACATGAATAGATTTAAGTTTCATAAGGCCTAGATACAAAGGTTATATTCTCTACACATCGCAAAATAAGAATTTAAAAACAAAGTATATAAAAGAGTAGAAAAAAGCATCATGAAATCCAAATAAAATTAAATCTTAAAATCTTCTCTTCTCTTCGCTTTCTTGATTATTCTTGGCTTCAAAAACTCTGTCTAAGTCTTATCTAAGAAGTTCTCTCTAATAAACCCTCATAAGGCTTTATATATGAAGAACTAAAAAAATAGGTCAATTGGGAAAGACACAACCGTGTCTTTTGGTCGTGTCTTTAAATGTAACAGTAGAAAATCAGCTCTAATTTTACTTGAAAACAATATAGTAGTATCATTTAGCTATATCGATATTCAAACTTTCATAACTTACTCATTTTAGCTTCGATTTGAGTAAATTTTGTTTCTATCTTCTCGTTTTCTAGCACAGGTCATTTCAAAACCTAAAAAATAAAATTTTACTCAATTAAGTATCATTATCCAAAAATAAACTCAAATATCAAAGAAAATCATAGAAAATCACTAAATAAAATATATGTAATTAGGAACTCATTAGTTGTCCTCGACCTCCTTCTCCTCACCCTTAACAGAAGAAGGGAGCATCACCACATTCGGCTCGTTAGTACTGATAGCATCATCCACCATTGTAATGGGCATATGGATGGAGGTAACAATGGTAGAGAAGATCGTACTCATTAGCTTAATAGCGAGTAGTTCTATGGGGGGATCAACAAGAGGAATCCCCTACGGCAAACCAGTTGATTCAATACTGCTAGTCTCTCTAACCCTCGATCTTGACTCTATGTCCTTATCCTTAGGGACAACAGTCTTGGTGGTCAACTTCGCTTTGAGCTGGTGTTGCCTCATTAGTTTAGGTCTGGAAGGATGGGGCACCTCTACCCTTTTAACCATCTTATCACCTACAAGGAAACAAACAAACAACATCAACACAAGGTAAGCGTATTATGCTTACTTACAAAACTCCACCATGACCAGTAAGGGCGAGGAAGACCCCTTATTCCTCAAAGACATCATGAACTAAGTATAGCTTCAATCAAATCCACATTGGTATGATGAAAGGGACAACTCACATTGAGGATGGACCTATACTTTCCAACCATTTGTCTAAGATAGCCCTTTCCATACTTAGGAACAAATCGGAGATCGGCACTCTAAAGTACCTTTGTATGGTCTCTTCAGCATTGATTTCTTCATCATGCGGCAAAGCCATGAAGACCTCAATCTCCCAACAAGCCTTCACATTATTCGAGTTGAGTTTCCTTTGTGCTTCAATCCAGTCCAATGGAGTCTACCGAGTCCAGAAATCGGCCATTTAAGGCAGCTTTACAACTACGAACTTATCCTGCTAACTCTTTATGGACAAGTCTAAGCCCGTAAACAATTTCTTACCTATATGATTTTGGAGTTAGGTCCACCCATTTAAAAACTTCCATAAATAGAAGTGGTTAAAGAGCTTGGGCGTAGCCTTCACCACTAATATTCACGTAAGGCTTGAAATGTCTTTAATAACCTCTACCCATTAAGAGGTATATGAGTAGGGCAGCATTGATGATAGTCGAATAGCTCCTTCTCAAAGTCTATAAAGGGTAAGCACATTCCATGTTGCAGAGAATCTTCATGGATCGCAAAGCGCCTTCTCGAAAGTAAAGCTACCTTCTCATTCGGTCTTGGCCGCTACATAACCAATCTAGAGAATTCACCCACTATAAAGTTCTTTAAAACCCAGTTCACGATGGTTGCCTTACTCCTTCTCACTCAACCATTTGGTTTCTTGCTAACCTTTAGTCGGTTGTATACATTGGCGGCATTTGGTAAGTATTCATGTAGGTATACATCTTGAGGGATGTCCCTTATCAACATTGCCTTATCAAGAGCTTCAATTTGCCTCCTTATCTCCCTATCCGTTTGTGTTAATGAGGACGAAAATTCTTTGCCCCCTCTCAAGGGGGCAATAGTCCTCCTTGTGGCTTTGAAGTCTGAAGATGTTATATTACACTCACCAAAACTTGTTCTTGATTGCGACATTGTATTGAAGGAAGAAAATAAATGTGAGAGTTTCGAACAAAGTTTTGTTGGTGAAGAAAGGAGTAGAAACGCTCAGGTTGTAGTAAGAAAGCAAGTTACGAGAAATTGCAAAAGAGTAATCGATACAAGTATTGAGGGTATTTATAGGTTGAATGCTTAGGAAAGTGAATCAATGGTTATGAGGATCTATATAAACATGAATCCCTTGATGTGCTGCGATACAAACACGTGGCAACAATTTTAATCAAATGGCTACGTTTAAAAGGTGAAATCTACGGATAGTACGTGAAGTCTACTAAGATATGACACTTGTCATGTTGCACTAATTATACCATGAAAGCACGCGATAAAGTAAGAATTCAAAAGGTTGGCTTCCACAAGAAGTTTTCTCGAAGCCTCATCAGCTTCCATGTCCATAACAAAGCTTCCCTAGCACCATTGCTCAACACGGATAGATTGACCCTGCTCGGCTTTGCCATCAGCTGATTGGTTCTACTAGCCCACACCATTTGATACCTCTACATTCTTAGCAACTCTACGTTAGACCCATGTTACCTGAAACGCCTAACCTACTAAATCTTTACCTCAATGGTGAACTCCCAGCTCGGCTCAAAGGGCATTCACCTCAAGCCACCCATTCCGTTTAGCACTTGAACAGTTAGCCTTACCCTAGTGTGTTCTTCTTAGATTGCCTCACTACTATTCAGCCTCACACATTATCAATTCGAGCCTCCTTATCAAGCATCTCTTTTGCTCAAGCATTTGTCATGCCATGTTTGTTAACCTCTCCAAAAGTGTTGGCATGTCAATTTCTTGCATAAGTTACCTAGCTATCATGAGCACTTTAAGTTCAACTTAGTTATGTACTTAAGAAACCCATCTATCCTTTCTCCTTACTACCACTTTAGCAATGAGATTACGAGGTAGGGGATAAGTGTTGATAGGATATTTTAGACTTAGGTCCTTCAGACTCATGCTAACTTGCCTACACTCATGACCTTGCTCCTTGACTGGATTTGACTACTTTGCTCCTCTAATTCACCTTGGTGCAAGTCTACTGGATAGCCTACCTATATAAGATGGACTCCAATAGTTTAAAGACAAGAATAAGGCTTGAAGACTTGGTCAACAACCGTCTCTTACAATTCAGGATCACGTCGACCTACACATCACCACTACCTACGACTTGTGGATGCGTCCTCCGCCCATTAACGACTCTCTAATTACAAGTGTCATTCCTCTATAAATACTAGGCTATCAGTTAATGGTAAACCACTTGATACTTTATATACTTAAGTTATATTCTACTATTTTATGTACATTCTACTTCTCTATAAACTTTACTAATTTAAATATCGAAATAATCATACCGGATAGCAATCCAATACCTTTCATTGTTTACTCTTTTGCACACAAAAACACAAATCTCAATCCTCTCTTAATCTGTACCGACAAAAATTTTAGAAACAACACATATAATCTAACAACTTTTTTTATATTTATAAGTCACTATAAAATTTAGGAATCAGATACTATTCGATTAATGTTTTTTCGAGCGGAGGCAGACGGCATGGAACGGTGGGTTTGATACAGGAAAGAAGCAAGAGGAACTGAAAACGACGTGGCACCAAAAAGTGCCATGCGAGTTCACTACAAGTGGCAGCTTCTGGAAACGGAACTGTACGTGTCTCGATTGCTCACATTTCCTTATATAGCCCAACAAAACGCTTCCACACGATACAATGACTCTCTCTCTCTCTCTCTCTCTCTCTACCCCTTTATAAAGAGACAGTGAAGCACTCTTATATTTCTGAGCGAGCCAGCGTACTGTGTTATTTATGTTAAAACCTATATCATGGCTGATTTCAATGTTATCGAGCCCCTTAATGATGGTTCCACCGATGATCATAGTCATGGTGATGCACATAAAGAGCAAGACTTTCACGTTCCGCAGCAAGAACCAAGACCTGGGTCTTCCTCTTCAAGCTCATCCATAAACAAAAACATAGTTTCTGAAGAAACTGCGGAACAAATGATAACTGTGAAACTAGAAGAAGATGTGGAAATAATTACTGTGGATGATGAAGTGGGTATTGATGGTGGTGGTAGTAATGGAGGTGGGAATTCTTCGACTTCTTCAACGGCTTCGGAGGTGCCGAAACCGATGGAAGGATTGTTTGAAACCGGTCCGGCGCCTTTCTTGAAGAAGACCTTTGAGATGGTGGAAGATCCGGAGACCGATTCGGTTGTTTCTTGGAGTGTGAATCGGAACAGCTTCATCGTTTGGGATCATCATGAGTTTGCTAAGGAGCTTTTGCCGAAATACTTCAAGCATAGTAACTTCTCTAGCTTCATTCGGCAGCTCAACACATATGTAAGTGCTTAGAATCAATTTTTTATTTGTAATTAATCCTAGTCGATGTACGATTTAATCAATTTGGTTTTCTTTTTGGCTAAAAGTTTGATTATTTAATCAATTTTATATAGCACTTTTCTTTGTTTTTTTAGTTGTTTAATAGTAGACAATTATTCTAATTGTTTGGTAGTCAATCTTAAAAAGCAAGACTTTAGTCAGAGATTGCGTTAATTTGTTATTTCCTTGTTCATGTGGAATCCAAACCGAAATTCTATGTAATGAAAGTGTATCTGAATTATCAAAATATGTTTGCAGGGATTTAGGAAGATTGATTCGGATAGATGGGAATTCGCAAATGAAGGCTTTCAATGGGGGAAAAAACATTTGCTGAAGAATATCAAAAGAAGAGGAAGATCGGCCAAACCGGTACAAGGAGTAAAAGCTTTTGGTAACAACAAAAAAATGGATACAGAATCTGAAGTTGAGATGTTAAAGAAAGATCAGGATGCCCTCAAGATGGAAGTCCTGAAGGCGAGGGAGGAAACCGACAGCACCCGAAGTGAAATCAGTGCGATAGAAGAGCGGTTACGGTTTGCAGAATGTAGGCATCAGCAGATGTTTATCTTCCTTGCGAAAGCACTGAGGATTCCGAACTTTGTTCAGCATTTAGTCCAGAGGGCTAAACGTAAGAGACAATTGGACACAAGTGAATGGAGGAAGAAAAGGAGACTCCTCTCAACTAGTTCCAAAGCTGCTAGATGTTTCCTCGATGCGGTTGATAATGTCAGTCCAGCTTGCGGAGATCAAATTGAGAAGGATGTCCCAACAATCAACTCAGGGCGAGATGAAATTTTTGCAGAAGCAGAACAGAAGCAAACGGGATATCCAGCTTCTGTGTGGAACGAAGAGTTGAGTTACATTATGGATCAGAAGTTCGATGTGATGTCTGGGGAAGAAGATCTTCCTTCTATGTGTTATAATTACCAAGTGATGAGTGACAAACTGCTTGGAGATGAAGACGGATTGATCGCCGAAGACAAGGTTGTAGGTGAGGAGGAGGAGGCTGCTGTCAATGACACTAAAATTTACCTGGAGTTGGAGGATATCATAGAGAACAAGCCCTATGATGAATGGGGCGTTTATGGAAGTGAACTGGTGGAGCAAGTTGGGTGAGTTCCTTAAGTTTAAGGACCAATATGCTCCTCTTCTCTGGTGCTGTAAAATAGTAAAAGTTGATACTAAACCTAATTCCAGGTTCCACAAAACCAGAAGGACTACATGTAATGTAGATGAGCTACTGCTAGAGTTTCAGTTATTGATTCTTGTAGCCGAGTGTCCTTTGTCCCTTTTTTTAACTCTTGCTTAGTGTTTAGGCTCCACTTGTGCGATAGGGCTTCTGTAAATACGGAAGTAATACTAAAACACTTACAGTTTGTCTCTCATTTACCTTACCTTCTTCCTGCTGTTAGGTTTTCCCAGTGGGAGGAGTAAAAATATAGTCGGTATCGAAATCGATGAGAGGATATGAATCCGAGCGACTCTATATAGGGATTTATGTTGGTTTGATCTAAAATTCCTCATTATTTCCTATGGATTGTGTTGTAGGGAAACGCGAGATATGAACCGAATAGTAATGCAAACAATTACATTTAGGATTTTCCTCGTGATCCGTACTATCATCATTTTTATTATTGATTTAATCATTTTTAAATTTAAACTATTGAATAATTTATAAATTTAATAATTCAAATTTAAAACATGGAAATGTATGCAAGTGATCCGTACTATCATCATTTTTATTATTGATTTAATCATTTTTAAATTTAAACTATTGAATAATTTATAAATTTAATAATTCAAATTTATGATATTATTGATTTAATCATTTTTAAATTTAAACTATTGAATAATTTATAAATTTAATAATTCAAATTTAAAACAATTTAAAACATGGAAATGTATGCAAGTGCATTGTTTGATTATAAATGAGACTGATCCTATCAAAATAAAGGACGAAATCGTAAAGTTTTTAAATGCATGAGTCTTAGATAAACTTAATAGAGAAGAATAATCACTATGTTATCTAAATAGAGAAGAATAATCACTATGAAAAAAATTGGGAGATAAGTTGAGAAACAACCAAAGAATTCTCAATAGTAGAATTTTAGAAAGGTTTTATTTATGTTCATAAACGTCGAGTTACATATGAAAAGGATAAAAATAACTTAAAAAAAAAAAGGAAAGAAAAAAGGTGGTAAAATCGAAGAAATTAGGGTAGATACAGATTGATTTAGTTCAGTTTTTTCTCCAAATCAAACTATAAAAATACTGTTCAATTTTTTATAGTTTTGAAACAAATTATACAGTTTAGATTGGCAATTTTTTCAAACTATAAACTTTTAGTGTAGTTTACGGGTTGAATCATATCTTCTAATGTAACAAAGCATATTTGCAAAATATATAATCTCATGTAAAAACTACATAATTAACTTTAAAATAATTAATATTATTATAATAGAGGTCGATAAAATTAATATTTAGGTGACTAAAAATTTTCAAATGTTTATTAATACTTAATGTCATTTACCAAGATAGAATATAGTGCAAACATTCGATTAAAGTACATATATAATTTATACATTATACTAATTAAAGGTTTAATACATATAGATTTTAATGAATATAAACAAAATTTTTTTCAAGTGTTATATTATAAGAAAAAAACATTCTTTAATTGAAGTAAAATATTATTATGTTTTCTATAAAACAATTTGGATCAATTTTACTGATTAATTTAGTTTATCCTTTCAAACCAATAAAAAATTTTCGGTTTAGTTTGGATTGAGAATTTTATAAACTAAATTGTAAAAAGAAAAAAAAAAACCATATTTTCGATTCGGTTTATGGATTGGTTCGATTTGATCGGTCTTTTTGACCCTTAGCAGAAATGGTTAACTAAAATTTATTAAAAAAAATTTATTAAAAAGATCTAAGTATTTCTTATTTTCCATTTCAAAAATTTTTGTATTTAAATTTTTCATTTGAAGTTTTAAGTTTGTAGAAATAAGTCAAAATGTCCTTTGATATTATGGTTATGTTTGTTTTTTTTTTTTCCTATCTTATTAGTATCTACTTAAATCTTATATTTGGTAAGAATAACACACAAAAAAGATATAAATATAATTTTATATATGCTCCTTTTATAAAGGGGAAAACTATCCTTTTATAAAAGGGAAGTCATTGAACTTTACCGTTTTTTTTTAATTGAGTCATCGAACTTTTATTTTTTCTATTTCAATCCTTCAACTATTCAAAAACTTATAAAAGAGTCCTCCGTTAGTGAATTGTTATATTTTCGATTAAGAAATGACATTTTTTGCAAATTTTTTAAAAATTTAAGGAATAAAATAGAAAAAAATAAAAGTTCGAGGACTCAATTAAAAAAAGTAGTAAAATTTAATGATTAAAAGTAGGAAAATAATTTTGGTCCTTTTGATGTACTTTTTCCTTTTTTGATTAATAAATACTTCAAATAATCAATTATTCGATTTGACATTCTTAATAAAATTAAATCACACTTAATTTTATAATTTTTTAAAATTTACATATAACAATAGTTTTTTTCCCTCACCAAGCACATTGCATATTATAATAACTTAGCGAAGAGGAATTCGAATTAGGTCTATTTCTTTAGGAGATTAGTATTAGCAAATTAATTATATAAATTTTTTTATACTTACTCTAATCATTAAATTATATCAACAATAGAGATTATAAATAATTATCATATTTAATTTAATGATATTATGTAAAGTTAGTTAGAATATCATTATATATTTATAAATAGAAAAATATAAATAATGATTATATTTATGATAAGATAAATAATTTTTCTATTAATACTTTATCTAACAACACAACTTTGATTCATTAAGTTGTAATTTTATTTTTTATTTTTTTGCTAGAAAAATTAATAAAGGATGAAAAATAAAAAAAAATAAAAATTATACTTTTAGTCTTCGAACTTTGCTACTTTTTTTAATTGAATCCTTACACTTTTATTTTTTTATTTTAGTCCTCAAACTTTTCAAAAGTTTGCAAAAAAATTCTCTATTAATAAAAAATCTAATGGTTTACTAATGAACAATTTTTTTGTAATCTTTTAGAAAGTTTAAGGACTGAAATAAGAAAAAATAAAAATTTAAGGACTCAATTAGAAAAAAGCGATAAAGTTTGAGAATTAAAAGTATAATTTTTCCTAAAATTAAATACCCAACAAATCTCAATAAAGTTAAATTTATCTATCTTTATTTTATTTATGTTTATATAAATACAAACTAAAATAATTATCTCTAATACATAAAATATATTTTTTTCAAAGCTTTTCTCTATAATGTACATAAATTTCATTTCCCAATTTTGATACTTTAATAATTATAAAATAAAAATAGATAAGATAATTTTTTAAATATTGAATTTTTAAAAAAGATACAAATAAAACACAGATCAAATATTAATAAAATACATATAGGATAAAAAAAAAATCCAAAGTGAAGCTAAATATAACATTAATGGCATGTTTACTTAGGGGATTAGACCTATTACTAAGTTTAGTTTTTTATCTTTGTAATACCCAACCATAAGTAATGCTAATTCCTTAAAAATATTGAATTACAATTCATTCCTCCTACCTCTAAATTGCCATTTCTGGTAAAAAAAGACTTTCAATACCCTTCTTTCCCTTCTTCTCAACAAATTATCCATTCCAAAACACACAACCACCTTCGTTACCTACCCAACATAGCATCGTCACCACCACCTACAATAGTTACATCATCTTCGACCACCTTCTATTTCCTCCACTACTAATGTAATACACTTGCATCTGCTTTCATCCACTAAATCTGTTGTCTTCTTCTTTTGGCAAAAACAAATCTGATCATTTTTTCTCTGCTCATCACTACTAACTACTGCACCACCATTACCATCTGTCTCCCTTCCCTTCCCCTTGACTTTCTGTCTTAAGCCAAATTAGTGTTTGCCTATTAAGGTTAGATTCGAATGATTAATTTTAAAGTTATGATTTTTCTAATGGTATTTGAACCTTAGATGCTACTAGTAACAATGGAGTTTCTTCTATTTTGTCCATAATCGATGAAATTCTAAAGAGATGGCACCATATTTTGGGTAGGTTTATGTTAGAGAGAGAAAGGTTCTTGATCGGGTCCCAAATTTTTTTTCCTTCGAATCTTGAATTGGCATCTAATGTTTTTTTATTCGAATTGATTAAATTCTAGAGAGATTATTAGAGTTTTTATTTTCATAAGAAGAAGAAGAAAACATTGATTTTAGAGAGGTGGCTGGTTTTTATTTCTTATTCTTTCCTCAATTTTGATTAGATTTTTATGTCATTTAGTACAAATTTTTTGTTATGTATTTGATGTAATATGTTTGGATGTGGAAGACGAAGATAAGAGAAAAAAAAAAAACAAAACAAAACAAAAGAAGGGCATTCTTCTTTATTTCATTCCTTAATAATTACAATTTGATTCCTCTTCTATTCAATTTAGCGAAGTGAAAGGATCATAAGTTAAGTCATAGAATGAGAAAGAATAAAAACTGTAGGTTGGAGAAAAAAAGAAAAAAAAATTGAAAGGAAATTAACGAACTTATGTCATGTTTAATATGCGAAAATACATCCGGAATAAAATCTTGAATCCAAGCTAAAATTCCTTTGTTATATAAAGTGAAATTATGATTTTGATATTAAAAGAGAATCCGGTCCTATTTTGAGAAAGCGATTCCATCCCACTCAGATTAAAATCACTTATTTAACTTTTAACTTTTAACTTAGTTATGATATGTAATAATTATTAGATTTTTGTTAAATATTATTATATATATTCAATTTCGTAACATTCTCAAATTTAAGAATAAATTTATTATTTTAGTGTTAATTCTATTTAATTCTTTTTTATTTTGTTTTCAATAATTTTTAAGTATCAAATGTGATATTAAATATTTGATACTAAATTATTTATACTGTTTTGTTTTAAAACCTATATTTTTATTTATTTATTTTTTCATTGGAAAGATGTATGTTTATTTCTTTCCCTGAGAACGTTGCTTTTGCCGACACTTATAATGGGTGGTGGTGTTTGTTGGTGTTGAACAACGAAAACATGACTTTTAAAACGAAAAAATTTAGAGACAACGAGATTACTTTTTTTCAACTTTATCTTTCATTACGCCATGACCACTATCCTTTTAACTTTTGATGAGACCCTCAAGGGCATCGTGCTCATCAGAAATTGAATGTCAGCCACAAGTATGTCCATATAGATGAGTGCTTGAAAAATAAATTTAATTATTCCATTTGATTAGATTGTAAATGATGTTTCTCCTATATGAACAAGCTTATCTCATAATATTTAAATATGTCATTTAATTATTGCATATTTTATTTTATTTTTTTTTTCTCTTTGATGGGTCCATTCATACGGTACGGGAAGCATGCATTGACAAATAGTACCAGGTGCCATCCGACTTTTTCTTAGCTTCGACACCTTTAGATAGGCCATATATACTAACTAACTGTTCCCTAACACCTGCTCTAGAGGATCCTATTCTAGGTCACCATCGTATACGTGTTTAACATAATTGTGTTCGTGTTCTTAAGCTAGAAAGTTGCTGGTTGGTTCTTACTAGAAAGTTCAGATATCTGAGATCACGGGAATGCCACGTATTAAGTTAAACTTACCGCCAATAGAAAGTAATAAAATATAGTTAGTGGGTCTTTTGGTTTTAAGTTATTAGAAGATAATGACAAAGGCAGCCTTCCAAATGAACGATTACCTTATAGAGGAATCAATTCCCTGTTGACAAAAGTGACCAAATCTCGGCGAATTACTTTTTCGTTACCAAACGTAGCTTCGCGACATTTGCCGAATGGGTGTCTTATCTTAAATTCTTAATTATATTTATGTTTATTATACCATTAAAGAAAAAAGGATGATAAAATAAGTGAGATTCTCATGTATATCGGTTTGCAATTTTAATTCTTTTCCTTGTGCTCATACCAAAATTGTTAGGTCAATTTCTTGACCATCTTGGTTTTTGGTTAGCAGGATTTACAAAAAAAAAAAAAAAAAAAAAACTTGTTCAAGTTGATATACAGAAATCTGGGCTATATACTATGCTCTAACATATGCACGAGTAATGAACATAACTTGCATAGAGTTGAATTTGGATTCTGCACTTGCTGTTAAATTAGTTTGCAGTTCAATCAAAGGAAATTACCAATGGAAATTCGGTAATGTTTCGCGCTTGTGCAGGGACTTAGCAACCCAATTTGAGGAGCCTCAGATTGTGTACCAGCCAAGGGAAGATAATAAGCTTGTAGATGCCTTGGCAAATTTTGGCTGTTTTATGGAGGATGAAAAACTTCTTGCTTTTCAGCCCTTGGAATGTTTGCTTCAGGTTTTGAGGGAGGATATCAGTCCCCTTGTACATAGTAGGAAAGCAAGTAGATCCTGGCTAATCTAGTTCTATGTTGTGTTTAGCTTATAAACCGTGTGGAAGTATCTGTATGTTTGTTATCTTTGTTAAGTAAAGAAACCGCCTTTTATTACCCGAAAAAAAAAAAACAAAAAAAATTGTAATGTTAAGATCTCTCATGGTTATTTATCACATAATTTTAGAATTTTTTTTTTTTTAATCACCGTGCTTCTTTAATATTATCTTTCCTTTTAATAGTAACCCTTCAGTGATAAATATTTTCCTTTATACAAAAATAGTTTCGATTTTAAGGTTGTAATCTTTTACATTTCCTTATATAAAGCAATGCAGCTTTTGATACATAATAATATATTCCCGCAGTTTACAGAATCATAACTCTCGACTTATCATTTCATTTAAACGTGAGATCACACTCAAATGGCTATATAAAACTACAACAATATATAACATACGTTAAAATAATTAAACTACAATATCCACACCAAATTGAGAATATACTATTATAGTAATCTCCTACATATATCTGATCAACCGAACATCCGCATAGAGCTTGGAACTTTAACTAGTACAATTAAAGTGTGAACCATTACTTCACGCTTGGGCTTTTTTTTTTTTTTTCTTCTTTTTTTCCTCTTAATCTTACACTGAAAGTTTCGTAATGTATCATACTTAATCCAACCTTTATTTGACGTAGTTTGCATTAAAGTTTGAAATTATCCAATTATATTAAGGTGAGCCAACATTATTACCTCTACATTTTTTGGAAAATATCATGACACATGGTTATTGTTCAAACAATAGGGAAAAATGGCGCAACCACTAAATTTGACAGCAAAAAGGTTGATCACGTATGGTATTTAACAGCTTCTTATTTTATGTATAAAATTGGAAAAACTTTGAAAGTTGGTGTAGTAATTTTGATATTAGCCCACCAAATATATGCACAAGTCGACAGTAATCTATCACTCGAAATTAATAAAGAATATGCAATTCAATTATATACTTTTGCCCCCATCTTAGTAGGCCTGGCCTACGGCCCACTTAAAGGAGTAACAAGAAGTATATCCTCTTTGTCAAATCTAAGATATGTGGAGAGATCCTTAAGATGAGACTTGTCATATGTATCCCTTTCTTTTAATCTTATAAATACCAATTGAAGCCCTTGACGTAAGCAAGATTGGATCCTTAGCTCTTTATACCTTTCTTTACTATTTGGTTGTTGATATTCTCATCCACCCTACTGTTTTGAGTGTCTACATGTGTGGAAGAACCTCTAGTGCTCTCAATAGCTTACGTTTGTTCCTTTTGTAAGCCTAATCACTAGCATCAATCCACTTACAAGCCCAAGCTTTCCTTTGTCAAGAATTCACAATCAATAGTCTGTTTAATGGTTAAACATGTGTTGCTGAATTACTTTACTCGTCTTGTTGTGTGTGTTTTTACAAGTGTATACAAAGTTGCATTGTCCATGGTGTCTAGGTGGGCCACTATATGTAACACATTATTGTTCATGCTTAGAAAGTTGATGAATATGGATTAGGATACTAACGCAATAACTTATAAGATAAGAGAATGTGATCATCCAATCAATCATATAGAAGTGTGTTATTAGAATTTGGAATCATAAGTGAAAGAAAAATGAATTCAATTTTTGAAGATTTACAATTAGAATCATAATGATAAGGTAAACCCAAAATTATCTAGAGAACTTAAGATATTTTCAAGTAAAGGCAACAAAGGGAGATTGTTCAAAGTAAATATTCTTGCCTTTTAATTGAAGTTCAAGTTAAGCTACTATGATATAGGTTATGAGAGGCTTGAATTCATGTTGGTTTCATCTAAGACATATTTGAGTTTGTTCAACTCATCAAAAGTTTCATTTAGGGCATTCCAATCAAAGGGGATTAACCAAAGGTTGATCAAAGGAAAAATTGGTTAAGATTTACATAGGGTGATTAACTACTAAAAAGGGATGCAATCAACCTAAGCCCATAGTAGTTGATTGGGTACTTCCTACTCAACTGTGTTTCATGAATATGGGCACCTAAGTTCCTATTATTAAGGCCTCATTTGCTTGCTAATTCGTGTATATATATATATATATATATATATATAAGTCTTATAATACTATATTCGTGTTTTCTAAGGCTTTTGAACGTATATCCCACATTATAGTGTTTAAGTTACGTCTTAAAAAGTCTCATGATGTTCATATAATCCTTTATACTTACATATTTTATATTAAAGAATTCTCTTTATCTTACTCATAGTTTTTCATCTCATATTAAGATTTTATACATACGTCTTAATGCTCTTGCTTTTCACCTTCCTCCATTTATCTTTTTGTTCTTTTTTTCTAAATGTGATTTCCTACAACTTTCACCTATTAAATTTCATACAAAAAAAAACAATATTAGAGCCAAAATCTCTTGGAAATCGATTTTGTGTTAAATTTAGTTTGGTGGTTGTGTTTACGGTAATTAACTCAATGGATTAGAGTTTTGGATAAGGTCTTCAAAATTGGTACTTAAACTTCGCCTATTTTTATAATAGACTACCTAAAGTTTAAAAGTATCATTTTACTACCTACAAACATTTTAATATAATTAATAATACTTAGATGAAGTAATTAATTACAAAAATGGGTAAAGTTTAGATAATTAATTGTGAAAAATGAGTAAGGATCAAGTGGTTATTGCAAAAATAGACAAAGTTTAGGTATCAAATTTGACACATTTAAATTTTAGATAGTTAATTGCAAAAAAGAGCAAAGTTCATGTATCGAATATGACATTTACCATTATAGATGTTAGTTTATGATTACATTGCCATAATTGACTTTGATATTGAGAATCGTAAGAGGAAAATAAATAATACTAATGTTAGTAATGTTAGTTTAAAACTCTTAAGATGAGGTGTTAATGGATAAAATCAAAGACTATGAATGATGATAATAGGAGATTATATTACAAGTAAGGAATTATTGATGATACAACTGTTTCTCTAGTAGTATTTTATAGAAGGTGTTGAGTGAAACTATAGTAGCCGGCTTATAGGTAAAGCTAGAAAAACTATATATGGTAAATTCCTTAATGAATTAGCTAGTGTTGAAATAGTAATTGTATACCTTTAAGATATTGGAGGAATGTTGATTAAAGAGCATGTTAGTGAGTTTATTTTACTTATTGAAATTTGAAATTTATTTATAGGAAAATTGATAATAAGGTATTGTTCTTTTGTTACTAAGCTTTTTACACAATTTATATAAAAATTATAAGGACACTATGATATATGATAGGATGTCTTTTACATATGATAAAGTAAAAAAGGTAATTTATTGAGGAGACATAAGTTAGATCAAGGAGTTAGCTATTAGATAACTCTAAAAGTTTTCTTGATAGAGGAAGCAGTTAAAATGGAAAGTAAAGTGGCAATAAAGGTGGATTTAAGTGGAAGTGTAAACATGAGTCAAAATGGAAAGTAGAGTGGCAATAGAGGTGGATTTAATGAAAGTTCAAACATGAGCAAAAGGTATGTAATTTTTATATAAAAAAGGCCATGTTAAAGCTAATCATTGAAAACTATTATATAAGAATAAAGGTTGCTATAATAGTGATAGGGGCAAAGCACTAGATATAGTAGATGTAGATTAGTTAAAGAAAATGATGATGTTTTATTGATTTCTTAAGAATGGAATCAGTCTAATGATGTATAAATTTTAGACTTATGGTATTCATACCATGTTTACCTTAGTAAGGACTATTTGGTTCCATATAGAACCATTGATGTTAAAGTTATTCAGATGAAGAACAACTCCTAAGAAACAATTGATATTAGTTGCATTCTCATTAAGATGCATGATCAAATGAACATTATTAAATATGGGATATGTTTCATATCTATTGAAGAACTTGGTACATTTAATAGTACTTCATAATTTAGACTGTATGTGCGATAGAGTCTAATACACAATATCATGTGAACTATTAGTTGTGATTAAGAATGTAGAGTTATTTATCTATCACTTCATGCACCATAATCCTAAAAAGGAAGCTATTGAGTAGATTTTTTTTTTTTTTTTTGGATGAGCTAATCTTGCTTCATATTAAGTTTACATCGCTAATGAGTTTTTCATGCAACTAAAAGAGCCCCATAAAAAGAAAAGGTTTTTATGTCTACCTTAGCTAAAAAGCTTGTATTCATTAGCACCTTGACTATACCCATGGATATTTCAAATTTTGCAATACATTGTTTAGACATAAAGATAGACTGAGGAGAGATATCAACCACCTCATGATTTTGATGGCATTGTAGTATATGCACTCACCAATAACAAGTGACATTAAGTGCTTTATACTTTATACTTTCTACTAGCAAATAGTCATTGTAGATAATTCTAATAATGTATCTCATTATGATACAAGGGGAAATTAAATCAATCCATAAAAATTGAGCATGAGATCTAGTGCACAAGCCAAATGCTAAGAGTATTAGGCTTGATAAGTGATAATATTAGATATATGTGGAGCCAGATTTTTTCCTAATTTTTATATATTTTACTTAACTCGATTAGTATAAACCTAACCCATTTAATACTAACCCCTAATTGAGAGTTAAGAAAAACTTTGTTTTTTATTCTTTAAAACTTGGAGTTGTCACTCGATCAAAGTCGAGAAGAGTATGGGTTAAGTTAAATCGATTTGGTAGACTAATTTAACTTAGCTATCGGTTTGCTTAGAAAACGATTTTTAAAAAAAGGTTTTGAAAAACCAAAGATTGAATCCGAAGGCTAATCTTTTAAACCCTTATGAATACCATTACTAACTTTCCAAATTTAGTTTTATTTTTAAAATACTTGTTAAAAGTGATATTCTAAATGCATGTGACTAAGTAAATTGAGATTGACCTGCAAAAAAGGATAAATTGAGTAACTATTTACAAAAGGTAGAATTTTTTTTTCATATTTTTATTCGCCTCGTATTTACATACAAATGCCTTCGTTTTTATAAAAACTTTAAGCAAAGGGGTTGATTTTAGTTTTTAAAACTGTTGGATTTACGTTTTTAACCCTGTTCAAGTTAGTTTAAAGAAAATTTCTAAAGGGTCCTAAAGTTCAATTTACTTTGAAAATTCTAATAAAGGTCTTAGTTTTGAAAAAAGTCTATTTTATTTTGTTTCTATTAAAAACGATTTTCTATTGAGAAGACATCTTTATTGTTTATTTATTTATTTTAATTTATTTTATTATTTATTATTTTTATTATATATTTTTTTTCTTTTTATTCTAACTAAAACAAAAAAATAAAAAAAATAAAAAAACTAGGCTTCCCAACCCCTACCCCCCGTTTTTTTCTTTTTCTTCCTTTTTTTTTCTTTCCCCCCCTTTTTTTGTGATAGAATACAATGGATAATTAATAAAGAAAGAAAGGAAAAAAAAAATACAATGTAACAAAAAGAAAAGAAAAAAAATGAAAAACAAAACAAAGGGAAGTAAGGGGTAAACCAAACACAGGTTGGAGAGAGGTATGTGGAGCAAATCACATATGGTTCAAATCTGATAGACAAATTCGGATCCGAGTTGAAAAGAGGAGTGTAACAACTTCAATCAACTCAATACGGCGGCTTCTAGAGTGTATTTCAAGTGGGTAACAAAAGATTTGTGAGGATCTTGTTAGAAAAAGGCAACTTAGTGATGGTGCCTCAATCCATAGCGGCCATTTGGGTAGTGGTCAAAGCTTAGGACAAGTCAACTAGAGAGAGAAAGTAATGGTGTACTCATTTGGTGGTGGTTGCGACTTAAAAGTATATTGGGACTTGGGTTTTTGGATGCCACGAGCATGAATGTAGCATCGGTTTTGGTTGTGGAGTAGTGGAGGAGTTGTTCTTGAGTTTGGAGTCGCAATGGCTAAGGGTTTGCGAAACCCTTGGTGATGCTCATGCTAGAGGCTACGACAAGGACTAGGAGTAGGTGCTTCCAAAAGCTAATAGCTTAGGCAACTTCATTATGATGGTGGTTCATGAGTTCGAATAGAAACTTAGAGAGAGAAAGGATTGTGCAATAAAGAGAGAGAGCTTTAAAATGAGAGAAAGAGAGATTACAAGTGAGAATCGATGCCCAAAAACGAATTTCATAACTCCAATTTATACTTTTGCATCAAAGATTTCAAATGGGAAACTCCTATTGCATCCAAAATTGAAGCTTTTTCTTAATAGGTTTCTTAAAACACCATGAATTTAATTGACTATGAAAATGATGTTTTTATTTGAAATTGATAGTTAAAAAGAATTAATAACCTTCTAAAATGTCGATTTTCATCATTTAGTCTCATCTATTTTCATTGATTTACCTTGAATTGATGATTTTTGAATGGTCATTGAAGAACTCTTGCAAGTTTTTTATTAACTTTGAATCCAATTTCGATTGAAATTCCATTGTTAATGGGTTAAATGAAAACTAAGCCAAGTCTTCTCCTTAATTCCAGCAATGATATGAAACAAAATGAAGGAAAAAAGGAGTAGAAAACGGTATGGAAAGGGGACTTATGCATGTACAACCTACCATGAAGAGGATGAAGTCAACATAAGTTGTTGACTAGCGCCCCAATAGGATTGTGCCACTTGGTGCTTCATAAAAAAAAAAGAAAAACAAAAGCACATCTTACACCTAAATAGATTTGAACTTGGGTCTCTTATGCTCTAATGATTCAATTCATACTTATTACCATTAGGCCATCAGTTTATACCTTATCCTTTTATGCAATTCAATTGCATACATGGATTAGGTCAGTCTGAGTTAGAATTAAATATAAGCCTAGATCTAACATTTCTCTCCTCTTTTTTATTATTTAAGGCCTAAAAGAAAGAAACTAAAGCTAAATTAAAATTCTCTATTCTATTTCTTATGTCCTTTTTTTTTTTTTTACTTTTTCTAAATTTTCTATTTTGTTTGTAATTTTTTGTAAATTTTCTATTTTTTGTGATTTTTCTAAATTTAGGACCCTTTACCTTATTGTAAAAAAATTTACAAACATAAAGAAGGCAAAAATGGAGTATTCACATCATATAGAGGAGTTAGTAGCCAAAGGTTACAATAAAGTAAAGTGAGTTAATTTTTCACAATGTTTTACCGTACATTGCAATGTACATATCTATGTATGGTTAGCTTAGTACATTGAGAGAATTGGAGCCATAGCAGCAAAATATTAAATCAATTTCTATATAGTGATCTTATGGAGCAAATTTTTATGACCTAAAGGTTTCGAGGTAAAAGGAAGAGAGGATTAGGTTTGTTTGTGGACAAAGTCTTTGCAGGTACTTTTTCTTCAATACTCCCCAAGACCATGGTGCAAGTTGTTTGATACGTTTCTATAAAGAATTAATTTTCAAAGGTGTAGCTAACTTCCTTTGTTATACATCCAAAGGTTCTATATTAATTATATTCATGCCTCTTCATATATAGATATATATAAATATAAAATGATATGTTGATAATAATAAAGGACATGTTAGAAAGGAAGCAACTCAAAGAAAGACTTGGTATTGGTATAAGGTAAGTGTACTTATCGATTCTAAAGAATAGTTTAGTGAATATGGATAACGTTCCCACAAGGACTATGAATATTGATACTAACTATTTCTTTATTATCTAATCGGTAAATTCAAATGCAGAAATCAAGATTTAATCTAAACTACAAACTACTAATTAAGACTACTAATTATAACTCAGATTAAAGAAAATAATTAAGAAAACAATTAAATTAAGAATTAACTTCAAGAATGTGATCACATATCTAAATCTTGTTTCCCTTAAAATCATACATGTGACTATTATGAAAGATAACCTAATTCCATCTTTAATTTCATTAGCTCGGAGAATTCTCTAATAAAGTTAACGATTATTTCAATCCATTAACCTTAATATTTGAATTGCCCATTAGAATCTTTTCTTAATAATAGTATAATGAAAGTTTGCATTAAAGGTCAATGAATTCTATTAAAGAAAATGATCTAAATCTAGAAAAATCATGCAACCTATCTCTAAGATTACAATTATTCTCATCACTTATGCCTATATCAAATCATACAACTAATCTCTCGATTTTCTTGCATAATATCAAATATCATATTAACACTCTAGAAATATTAATTTGATGCAATCAAAGAACACATAATTGAAACAAGAAAAATCAAAGATTTCATTAGATATAAAGAAAACTCTAGATGACATGATAATCCTTGATTCTACAAAACCTAGATACAAGGAAATTAAACTCTAATCATGACAAAAGAGAAATCTTGAATTGAAACAATAAAAAACATAAAAAGAAAAGTTATGAAAGTTATGAAATCTTTCAATTCTTGTAACTTATAGTGAGATGTTCTCTTGTGTTGTTTTGTCCCTTTAAGTCTCTTAAAAATTGTGTCAAAAAGTGTTACCAAAAACCTTAAGAAAGCCTTTTATAATAAATCTGAAAAAGTCTTCTTTCCCAAAGTGATATGAGCAACGACATGAACATGTTGTTAGTCGTATCACTTAAATCTTCCCAAATCTTTTTGAAACTTCCAAATCTTATTTGATACGATCGTGTCACTTTCTATAGATCATCCTCTTTTCTCCTTAAAATGATCCTCTCCTTTAATACGGTCATGCCACTACTCATATCACTTATAGATTTCATAACTTCTTCAGTTTAACTTTAAGTTAAGTGAAACTTGATTTTATTCTTCATTTACATTCCAAGAACTTCCAAAACCAAAAACTCAAGATTTTACTTAATTGATTGTCGTATTCTTAAAAAATAAGCAAAAATTTTGGGGAAATACTATAAAAATTACTATACTTACTATATACAATTAAAAGCTCATTTAACTTCCCCACACTTAAGTATTTGTTCGTCCTCAAGCAAATAAATAAATGAAAAATCAAGATAATAAATACTTAATTAAGTCTATCATTACTTTAGACACCAAGCAAAAATTACACTTGGAAATAATTCAAAAAATCAACCTGCAAATTCACTTAGAAGTTCCTTAACAACTTTCTTGTTTTCTTATATTTAATGTCTTTACAATGCTCAAAGCACAACAAGTACCAAAATTCATAAGCTAATCTATGTGAATTAAAGTTTACCCAAGTCATTTAATCAAGGATTTCTAAACTCAAAAATAGACTTAACCTCTCTTAACTTAGGGAAAAAGTCATACAAATTTTACCTACTTAGCTAAAATGTATACAACCCTCTCTTCAATCTTATTGAGCACCATAATCCAAAATCAACACATGTAACATCCATTTATCTTCTGATCATCTCCCTATTGCATATTTTCATTGGAAAGCTTCGATTCAATTAAATTATTTAATATGCACAACTACTTCAATCAAAGTCTATTGGTAATGGAATTCAAACCTCACTCTTTTGAATGGACCAAGACAAATCTATACCAACTTGTCCTCACATTGGCAACGGGAAAGAACCTTAATCTTCTGAGGGACTTAGGCTGATCCCTACCAACATGACCACTTTAAATACTACTTTAACTTCTTCTTTTTTTCTTTTTTATAGCCTCTAACTAAATTGTGATATTTTAGGGAAGTTTTTTAAAAGAAAAATTTTATTTGTTTGTTTACTAAGAATTGTAAGGCTCTAAAGACTCTCAAAAGAAAAATATACATTAAAGTAAATTCAAAAATAGTCACAACTAGCTCTTGACTAATGATGTTGCTCTAATCCTAAGTCCTAAAATCTTGAGCTATGTAACCTATAACTTTACTTCACATAAACTTCACTAATCAACTCTAGCATCATGCAAATCAATCATCAATGATTTAAGTACTAAATTATATTCAATACAATTCATCTGCAAGTTATCAATTATCTGCATTATTACAAGTTAACCAAAATACTAGGTTAAATGCAAAAAAAAATTGTCTTGTTGCTCATATCGGCCTACAAAAGAAGACTTTTTTAGATTTATTATAAAAGGCTTTCTCAAAGTTATTGGCTATACTTTTTGACATAATTTTTTATGAGACTCAAAGGGATAGAATAGCATGAGAGAGCATCTCACTACAAGCTTCAAAAATTAAGAGATTTGAAAACTTTCATGGCTTTTCTTTTAATTTTTTTCATCGTTTCAATTCAAGATTTCTCTTTTACCATGATTAGAGTTTAATTTCCTTATATTTAGGTAAAACCTAAGATTATCATGTGACATTAAGTTTTCTTTAGATCTAATGAAATCTTTTATTGTTGTTGGTTCAATTATGCATTCTTTGATTACATTAGATTAATATGTCTAAGGTGTTGATATTATATTTGATATTATTGAAGAAAATTGAGAGATTACTTATATGATTAGAAGTAAGCATAATTGATGATAGTAATTGCAATCTTAGAGATAATATGGTTTTAGTAGATATAATTGATACGATCCTTAATTGAACTCTTAGTGGTTTGATGGCCATTGACGATGGTGTACTTGTAAAAATCCTTCGTTAGCATAGCCAGTGAGGGTTTTATAACGCTCAAGTTAGTGAAGAGAGTAATTGGGGGTAAGAGAGTATGTGGCTAGTTGATTAAGAAGAGCTCCAAAAAAATCCCCTTACTTGGTGCCTTACTTCTTACTTTTAGGTAAGGAAATTGACCTATTCGACTATGTGGCAAGAGGGAATTAGTTGGGACAAAATTTAATAAGGTGGCATTGTTAATATAAGAAAGGACTTCCGCCTTTTTGCTAGTTGGTAGAAACTTAAGGAATGAGCATGTTACATCAACATGGGAGGCTACCATAGCTTGTTAGCTAAACCCTTAAACTATACAATAAGAGGTCACTTAACATTTAATCAAGAGAGAGAAAGAGAGGTAAGGAAGATAGCAAGTTCAATCGTATCAGGCTACACACCCTCCAAAGGTCACCTCAAGCAAGGGGTCGCGCTCCATCTTAATGGTCATAAGATGAAACATTAGATCTCTAAGGGCTTCTTGAGTGCTCAAAGCTTGACCTTGGAGTGTTTAGGGCCTTATGTCCTCCTAAGGAGCTTGTGAGCTCTCTAGTCGTCTGAGTCTAGAGGTAAGCTCGGGTAGCAGTAGGTGTTTGGGAACTACCCGAGGTCTTCACCCATGCTCCAAGGTTAGTGGGTAGTGCTAGTGCACATAATCAAGCTAAATTGTATACTTAATGAGAGGAATCATCTGGCAAAGGTGAGAGTAGCCTTCGAGTGGGTTAGTTGAGTTTGGTAATGGGCTTGAGCCTTAGAAGCCTCTGGCTAAAAGGTGACCATTAACAAGTTGCATGATTTTTCTGGATCTTGATTATTTTCTTTAAGAGAATTCATTGATCTTTAACGCAAACTTTAATTATGTTATTACAAAAGATTATAATAGGTACTTTAAATACTAGGGTTAATAGACTTAAGAAAATTAATAACTTTATTAGTGAATTTTCTCAGTCAATGAAATTAAAAATGGCATTAGGTTATTTTTCATAGAAGTCATGTGTAATTCTAGGGGAGACAAGGTCTTGATACATGATTACATTCTTGAAGTTAATTCTTAATTTAAATGCTTTCTTGATTGTTTTCTTTAATTTGAGTTTTAATTAGTAGTCTTGATTAGTGGTTAATTTGTTGTTTAGATTAAACTTGATTTCTTACATTTGAATTTATTGGTTAGATAATAAAGAAATAGTTAGTATTAATACTCGTAATCTTTATGGGAATGACATCCGTATTCACTGAACTATACTGTAGAATCAATAGGTACATTTATCTTATACTAAGTTTTTGATGTCGTTGTCGGGAGCTATGATCATCCAATAAGATGAACAAAAATCACATAAGAAATAGCATGAAAAGGGAAAGAAGAACCCATACCTCATTCTTTAGTGAAATCGAAGAAAAATCTAGTGCAAAACATGTTGAATTGTACAAGAAGTGACAAGAGATGAGATTTTGTATGGATTTCATACATGAGAGGAATAGAGAATAGTAAGAGTATTGAAGGAAAATAGAATGGAAGTGAGAAAAACTAACTTAGAGCATGGCTTATATAGTGTATGTGATACGCTAATAGACACGATCTTGTCATGTTGATCGTATCGCTTTCTGTGTGTAGGGCGTTAGTTCTATGTTAACCATGATATAGGTAGAGACATGGTTGTATCTCCTTGCCTATGTCACTTTCTTTGCATTAAGCATTTATTTTAAGTTGGTCGTAATACGAATAGAGATACAGTTGTGTCTCTTTGCCTATGTAACTTTCTATGGATGGAGCATTTATCCTTCATTGGGTTTGACAAAGGTAAAGACACAGTTGTCTCTCCTTACCAATGGAACTTTCTGTGCTTTGGCGCATTAATCCTTTGCAAATTTGACATGGCTACTAACATGGTCGTCAGTTTAGCTGTGTCAATTTTTGTACCCTTTATATGTGTATATATATATGTGTGTGTGTATGTATATGTATATGTGTGTTTATATATATAATAACGAATGTAAAGTAAAAGTAATTCAAAATTAAAATTAAAGAAGTTAAAATAATTTCCAAACTTGGGTTATCTCCTAAGAGCGCTATATTGAACGTTGATAGCTCAATAGGATACGTTGACTTAGTTAATCTTTTCTAGGAAAGAGAAGCTAAAACTCTTCCCTTTCATGACTTTCGATCCTCATATTGCTTACAACTTCATTCTCTAACTATTAACTTTAAACATACCTTTGTCAGGACATGTGACTTCTACTACTCCATAAGGAAAGACCTTATTAACCAAGAAAGGTCCTTATTACCTAGATTTGAGCTTTCAAAGAAACAATCAAAGGTGGGAATTATATAAGAGGACATGATCCTCTTCTTCAAAATGTTTGTCTCACCTTATTTTTTGATCCAAATACTTCTTAGTCCTTTCCTTATAAATGTGGGAGTTTTCATACGCAAGATCGTACCATTTGCTAAGTTCATTCAACTAAAGTTTCCTATAATTACCTACACACTCAAAGTCTAAGTTAATAGTTTTTATAGGCCAAAAAGCTTTGTGTTCTATCTCCATAGGAAGGTGGCAAGCTTTCCTATATACAAGTCTATATGGTGTGGTTCCCATCGATATATTATAAGTTGTCTTAGGTGCCCATAAAGCATCATATAATATATCAGACTAACCTTTTTAGTGATACTTTACAGTCTTTTCCAAAATTCACTACAAATCCCTATTAGCTACTTCAACTTTCCCACTAGTCTATGGGTAGTAGGGGGTAGCTATCCTATGAGTTACGCCATAGCATTTAAGTATTTTATCTAGCTTTGCATTACAAAAATACATGGCCTTATTGCTAATAATCACTTTTAAAGCGCCAAAGCAGAAAAATAACTTTTTCAGGAATTTTCTGACTACGCTAGCAATGTTGGTTGTTAAGGCTCTAGCCTTAACCTATTTAAAACATAGTCAATTACCTTTAGGATATATTTATTCTTGTTTGAATTTAGGAATGGGCCTATAAAGTTTATACCCTATACATCAAAGACTTCTCATACTAAGATAAGATTTTTTGGCATTTCATCCTCATAAGATATAATTCCAATCTTCTAACAATTCTCACAATGTTCTACAAACTTTTGGATGTCTTTGAAAAGCATGGACTAATAGAATCCTACCTCTAAGACCTTATGCATTGTATGGTTAGCATTATGGTGCCCTCTATTCTGTCCGGAACAGCAATGCCTAAGGAGTTGCCAACCTTAAGTTGTGAGACATATTTTTTGATAACATAATCTACATACACTCTAAAAAGACAACGATCCTCCTAAAAGTAATATTTCACATCAGAGAAGAATTTCTTCTTTTACTGGTGTGAAAGCCTTATGGAAAGGATATGAGCATTACGATAATTAGCAAAGTTGGCAAACCAAGGAGATTTCAGATCTAATACCTAATTAATGACATACAAACGCTCCTCGAGAAACTCATGTTGATATTGTGCTCTTCCAACTTCTCTAAATTAGGATTCTCTAGTTTGGATAGGTTGTCAGTAGCTAAGTTTTGAGCATCTTTCTTAACTTGAATCTCTACATCAAACTACTAAAGGAGTAGGATCCACCTGATTAGGCGCGGCTTGACATTCATTTTGGTTAACAGGTATTTGAGAGCAAAATGGTTAGTGTACACTATTTCCTTACAAAGAATGACATAAAAACAAAAATTATCAAAAGCAAAAACAATAGCCAAGAGTTTTTCTTAATTATAGTGTAATTCTCCTAGGCATATGTGAGAGTCTTGCTAGCATAATAAATCGGCTGAAAATGTTTGTTCTTTCTTTGCCCTAAAATGGCTAGCACTGCGTAATCACTAGCATCGCACATCAACTCAAATGGCAAACTCTAATGTTGAGCCACCGTTATGGGAACATTGGTGAGATTATGCTTGAGGATATTAAATGCCTCTAAACACTCTTAGGAAAATTCAAAGGGCAAATCTTTCTCAAGCAATTGAGTCAAAGGTTGGGCGATCTTGGAGAAATTCTTAATAAATTGCCAATAAAGATTGGCATGTCTTAGAAAAATCCTAACTTCTTTAACTAAAGTTGAGGATGTTAGCTTTGCAATTATGTCAATTTTGGTATTATCCACTTCAATGCCCCTTTTAGAAATCTCTTGTGCCCTAATACAATGCCCTCCTACACCATGAAGTGGTGTATTTTTCCCGTTAAGGACAAGATTGGTCTCCTCACACCTAATCAAAACTTTCTCCAAATTATTCAGGTAATGCTTAAATGAATCCTTAAACACTAAGAAGTCATCATAATGACTTTTATGATATCCTCCACTAAGCCTTCAAATATAGCCATCATGCACCTTTGGAAAGTGGTAGGTTCATTACAAAGACTGAATGGCATTCTCCTATACGTAAATGTACCATAGGGGTGGTGAAGGTAGTCTTCTCTTAGGACTTTAGTCCTATAAGTATTTAGAAATACCTAGACAACCTATCCAAGAAACAATGATACATGTGTCCTATCAATCATTCCAACATTTGGTCTACAAAAAAGAGGGGAAAATGATCTTTACATGTAGCAACATTTTATTTCTTGTAACCGATGTATATACGCCAACCCATCATCATTGTCATTGGAATTAATTCGTTCATTTCATTGGGCACAATGGTCATGCCACTTTTCTTTCAAACTACTTGCACCAAGCTTACCTAAGAACTATATGATATGGCATAGATCATCTCAATATCCAAAGCTTGATTACCTTTACTTTCACCACCTCCTTCATGTTTAGGTTGAGCCGCCATTGGGGTTGCACCACCAGCTTGTAATTTTCCTTTAACAGAATTTTATGGGTGCAAAATAAAGAACTTATCCCTTTGGTATCTGAGATCTTCCAAGACAAAGTTCTCTTATGCCTCTTCAAAACTTAGAACAATTTTTCCTTCTAATCTTTCTCCAAGTAAGAAGCAATAATCACCGACAACTTAGAATCCTTCTCTAAAAAGGCTACTCGAAATAACTAGGCAATTGCTTCAATTCAAGTGTTGGTTAAGTCTTTAATAGAGGCCTTCAACTGCAACTCTTTTACCCTCTAAATTAGTTCAAACCTTGGATTTTCCATAGTATCTTTATTCGTATTTAATTGAGCAACCATTTTACTACATTTGACATTGTCTAATTTCACCCTTATATAAGCAATACTCTAACGATCCTTTATCAGCACCTCTTGCACACAATTTGAAAAACTTCATTAGTAGTATTCGATTGGTAACAAGTATCATCTAAATTAGCAAACTTATTCAAAGACCTTAAAGACTATTTCTTCATTGCTTACCCTTAAAATCAATTTTCCATCACTAACATCAATTATAGTCTTAACAGTAGCTAAGAAGGGTTTTCCTAAGATAAGGGGTACATCAAGGTCTTCATGCATATCCAAAATAACAATATCTACTGAATAAACTTATCTACTTATACCAAAATATCATTAATAATTTATCAACTAATTGAACACTCATGCATGTAGATTTAGGTCCGCCTAACCTTAGCTTTTTAAATAGTTTGCCATGCATGAAATTGATGCTAACTCCTAAATCTACCAATGCTTTATCAACTAGAAAACTTCTAAAGACACTAGGTATAGTGAAATTCCTTAGGTCCTTAAGCTTATTTGGTAATTTCTTTTGAAGCAGAGCAGAAGATTCCTCATTCAAAGTAACTATTTAAATCTCTTCCAATTTCCTCATGTTTGAAACTAAGTCCTATAGGAACTTTGCGTACTTAGGCATCCACGAAAGAGAATCAACAAGGGGTGAGTTAACATGTAACTATTTAAAAACGTCAGGGAATTTACCAAATTGCTGATCATTGTAATCTTGTTTCAAACGCTGAGGATATGGAACTAAAGGGCCATATTCCTTTAGTTTAGGCTACTTTGGAGTCTCATTCTCTTAGATTGTATGTAGATTAATAGAAACTTTCTATTATCCTTCTCCTCAACTTGCAACTCCTCGTTGCTCTTGAAAGTCACTACCTTAACTTGCTCTTTAGGATTTGCTTCAGTGTTCCCAGGTAAAGACCTTTGTTGCCTCTTATTCAACATCCTTACAAGCTATCCAATTTGATTCTCTAGATTGTAGATGGAAGTTTCATGATTTCTTATGGATGTTTACATCTGCTGCATCATCACCTCATTGGTTTGAACATATTTTTTGAAGAAATTCTCTAGTTTCTTCTTCAGAGCTAGTAGAAGAGTTAACGGTTATTAGAACCTAGGTGGAAGCAAATTAGATCTTTGCTGAGGTTGTTTCTTTGTCTACCATTGCCAAGTCTTGTTCTAATTCCAATTTTCGTAAGAAAAATTAAGGTGGTCTCTCTACCTAGGATTATAGGTATTACTGTGTGGATTGATTGGGATCTTGAAGGTTTCCTTAGAAAGTCAACTTGCTCTACTTGCTCATTTCCTACATATCACTCTAGATATGCATCATTGGGGATGACCCGAAGTTGTTGTGAACCAACTAAGATTAGTCAACCTTCCTACTCAACATCTACACCTTAATGGCCAAAGTATGAACCACCTCTAACTCATATACACCTGCAACTCTTTGCCTAGCCTTAGTCTTTTCTTATTGATAATTATTCATGGCCATTCCTTTTACTAGATTCTGGACTTCTTCAAGTATCTTTGTGTTCAATGTGCCCCCTACAATTGTGTCTATCATTTGCCTTATGGAAAGATTAGGGCCATTATAGAATGTATGCATTTGCATTTGAAGGGGTAGATTATTATGTAGGTACCTTCTTAACAAGTCCTTAAAGCATTTCCATATATTAAAGAGGGTCTCATCTTCTAATTGCGCATCGGATGATATATTGTTTCTTAGCTTGGCAACTTTAGCGGGTGGAAAGTATTTCTCTAAAAACTTTTCAACTAAGTCATTCCATGTTGTGATCGAATTCCTTAGAAGAGAATTCAACTGTTGTTTAGCTTTACCTCACAAGGAAAACAACAAGAGATGTAGTCTGATGGCATCATTGGTGTCATGCCTCAGAAAGATGAAGTCATAATAGTCCCACCACTGTGTAAGTCATCCTAAGATAGAAACCGTCCTTATAGCTACTATTTTATACTTAGTTCACACTAAGCGTACTCAACTCCATCCCTTTAAAGAGTCAAATTCGATACCCGTTTGATATAAATGTATGGAGTAATCCTATAAAATAATTTATTAAAAATAAACTTGTAATTCAACTATATAAACAAATGGTAGTAAATCCCATAGGTACATATGATTTAATGTAAAAACTAGAATATTGAAAACTACCAAGCCCTGTGAGGAGTCCTATGTAGTTTTCCTTAAAAGAAAAGAAAGTCAATATTAAGGCCAATAACCAACCATTTCTTCTTGCAACTCAATCCCTATCCAAATTTTCTAGTGTTTTGGTTTTAGATAGGTACTTGTAATCAATTTGGAACCTAGAAAACAAACTATAAGAGAATAAGCAATAACTTGCTCAGTAAGTAGGATGAAGACATAAGTATGCATTATGCACATTACAAATAAAGTTTTCAACCAAGTTGGTTAGATGCAATGCATGTACAACCAAATATCATCATACAATGTTATCCGGTC
This sequence comes from Lumnitzera racemosa, assembly GCA_024138005.1. Taxonomy (NCBI): domain Eukaryota; kingdom Viridiplantae; phylum Streptophyta; class Magnoliopsida; order Myrtales; family Combretaceae; genus Lumnitzera; species Lumnitzera racemosa. Next base: position 41,134,097 of record JAMXBC010000007.1, read on the forward strand.
AATCGTAAGATTAGAGAAATTACACTTACTCTAACCCGGGTTAAGGAGATTGACGTCATATAATCATAAATTAAAACCCAACCGAAGCTTATGCAATGGAGAACACTTTCTTCTCTTGACCATCTTCGAACCACGACCCCCAACCTTACCGCGACCTCTTCTCCTATCACTTAGTTCAACTAAGGGTAAAGAAAGAACTATTTCAACTATCCTCATCGAAAGGAGTTTGTGTTTGGCTCAACAATCCTAACTGTTACTCCTAGTAGGTTACGATGCATATCAAGTTAGATGTTAAGTTAAGTTTGAGTTAGTTCATTTTTAGGGTGATCAGCCAAGTTCAAACAATTCAAGCATAATATTCACAGAACATTCATAACATGGAGCTTAGGTCCCATCACAGCACATTGGGTCTAAAACACAAGCACTGCATACTTACAAACAGTTAACTACAATCACAAACAAACACATACCAAAGTCTCCAAATATTCTGAAATAATACCCCAAAATATTTTAAAGTATTGATTCCACTTACCTATCATGACACTCACTATGGAAGACTTATGTCGTCAACGCCAGTTTTCATAACTTTTTGTAAGAGTTAGGAAAACAATAGTATTCTATCTATTTGTATTTTGCTAAATATATATATATATATATATATATAAGTATATTATTATTTTCCTTATATACTAAGATATAGTTTTATTATATAAGTTAAGTTATTAAGTATCGATAATATACATAGTTATACTATTACGTATAATATATCATTTCAATCGTATCAAAACGTACTATTAATTAGTCAATTTGTGTTTCAATTACGATCGAGTTATCATAGTTTTTAAATTCTTGTAATATTATAGAAATATAGGTTATATTATTTAGGATTGTCTGATTCTAGTAAAAATAGTGTTATTGGGTTTATACATATATAACGATACGTATTATGTGTTCTATTTCGAAAAATGACTTTTAAAGGGTATTTCGAGTGTCTAATATACTTCTACATGCCTATAATAAGTATTATCATATTATACTTATTTTATGTAATTAAACTATATTTTTATATAATTTACAAATATAACTTAATAATAAAAGTATTATTGAATCCTAATTTGTATATAACCTACCTCTATCATAAAAACTATCATTATATATATTAAAAATTCATTTTTATCAAATCTAACCAGCATGTATATATAGTTTTTATTTTAATATTTATCACATTTTAACCTATTATTACTAAAAACGACCCTTAGTTTGTAATTTAAACTATTTTACTACGTAAATTTATAATAAATAACTCGGATTACCAAATAACTCCCCAAAAATTTCTACAGACTCCTAAAAATATGGAGAACTTAGTTAGTATACAACTCTATACTATCGGGTTTATCGTCTATATGTTCATAATTACAATATTACCCCTAAATTCTAATTAATTAATCAAATATTATCCTTTTTACAAAAAAATCATTTTCAAGATATCTTATCATCATTATAAGTCACCAAAAGTCAGTATATGTCATTTTCATCAATTAATTTTATAAAAACCTATTTATTTCATCATTTCATTCTAATTATAGCTATTTTTAGGGCTAAAAATTACATGAAATACTAAAAATACCTAAATTAAAAATATGGCTAGATAATAATTAAATACATATCATATATATTCTATAAAAAAATTTTAAACTAGAAGCTACATCATTTAGTGTATTTATTTTGAATTTCAAAATTCAGGTAAATAACACATTTGTTAAGCAAGTATATTAAATATTCCTAATTTTGCAAAAAATAAATTTACAAAATGAATGTACATCTAAAATAACCTAGGAATTAATTTTTTCATATTTTTCTTAATTAATTTAATTTTTTTTTAAATAGGGAAAAATAGTGTAGAAACTTGGAATCTTTGTTCATCGGATCTCCAGTCTTGGCCAGTGAGGGGTTGTCAGTCGGCAAGGGCAGTGGGTGCTCTACTAGAGGCCAGCTAGTTGCAATAATAGACCATGGTTTGGGTTGGGAACCATGTTAGGCCAGTCCTTACTCTATTTTTCTATTAAATTTTGTAAATTTCTAACAATTTCATTGGATTTTTATGTAAGTGCTATAGGGTTCTAAAATGTGTAACTAATGTCCTAGTATCCCATTCATAGTGATTAGGGTCGGCCAAAATTTTTTCTTAATTATTAAGTAATTTATTTTAATATTTTTCTTGAAAAACAAAAAGTAAGAGGTGGCAAGTTAATGATGATTCACTTTTGAGTCATCCATTCTAGTTGTTGTTCATTCCAATTGTTGTTGAAGTGCTACGTGGATTCCAACAACTCCCAAGTCATTTGGATAACTTTTTATTTAATTTTAGTGTAATTTTAATGAAATTTAAATAATTTAAGTATATTTGATTATTGTATTAACATACGTATATATATATACTATATATGTAATACATATAATGAGTAACTATATGCATATAATCATATTTCTAGTATGTCTTGTATTTTTCAGATATTTTTCCTATTTAATTTTATGAATTTAACACTTATTATACACAATTATATAATTTCAAGTTAATTTACGGATATATTTATTATATATAATAAGTATATTAAAAAAATACACATATTCATATAGTATATTATGCTATATTATTTTCCTTTATAACCTAATTAACTTATCTCCAAGTCCCCATCGTTTTTCGAGCTTGATTTTAGGGTTTTCAACCATTTTTATTTTATATTGAATAATCATATTTTTAAGCGTAAAATTGGAATTTTTGGTCATTATTTTTTAAATCTAATTTCATTGGATCACTTTAACTAACTTTTCTATTTTAGTTATAAAGTTTGGGCTCAATCGGATAAGTTTTCTTAAAGGCCCTAAATTTAGGTACGGTTGTCCTAAATGCGATTTTAGGGGCTCATATAAAGTAAATACTTACTATTTTGATTATATTCTTGATATCTTATTATATTTTTTACTTCCAAGTATACATAAATTTTTCGATTAGGGTTATCATGTTTCTTATAAGATTTTGGCCTAATCAGTTTACTTTTCCAAAAACTATAAATCAACTATTAACCCTAATCGTACCAAGATAGGGCTTTGCCCTAATACTCAGATATTCATATCTTAATTGCTAATTTGTAGAATATCACAATTGGTTACCCCATTAATCTTAAACATGTCACAAATTTCCTGGAAGTTGGAAATGTGAACATTAGGGTCCTTATCTTGCAAGCCATAAAATTGCACAAACTGTTGCATCGTTTGAATAATATTCAACTTGATCTCAAAGTTGTTGGCCACAATAGCCAACCAATTTAAGGTAAAAAATAGTTATAGATTGTCTTTGGTTGATTCCCATCGTTGGCCATGGTGTCCTCTAGTATATCTTCTTGGTTAGATACTTGGTTGTTTACTGGTTTGTCTACTTTATCCTTGTCCCTAGTTCTTAAAGGAGATACTTAATTTAACACCTCTACTATTTCTCTCTCTATCAATTGTCTCAAATTTCTTAGGGTCATTCTTTCAATCTCTAGATCAATATCAATCAAATCTCTTAAACAACTTTTAGTCATACATTGCACAAAGGAAAACGTGGAGTTAGTTCAAATCATTAAATAAAGGAAAACAAGAAAAAAAGAAAATCAAGAAAAGGAAAGAAAGCAATGTTTAGATTAATAAAGAGACTAATATTCTTAATATCATAAGTCCTCAACAATAGTGTCAAAAACCTGGTATAAGGAAAGTGTACCTATCAATTGTATAGTAGAATATAGTAAATATAGATGTCATTACCACAAGGATTATGAGTACTCATACTAACCATTTCTTTACCATCTAATAGATAAATTCAAATGTAAGTAATCAATATTTAATCTAAACTACAAACTAACCACTAATTAAGAGTGAAGTTGAAGAAAATAATCAAGAAAGCAATTAAATTGAGAATTAAATTCAAGAATTTGATTACATATCTACATCTTGTTTCCCTTATAATTATACATACGAATTATATGAAAAACAACCTAATTCCATCTCTAATTTCATAAACTAGGAGAATTTTCTAATAAAATTAATAATTTTCTCAGGTTTATAGATATTACTATTTGAATTACCTATTAGATTCTCTTCTTAATAGCATAATTAAAGATTGTATTAAAGATTAACGAATTCTCTTAAAGAAAATAATCAAGATTCAGATAAATCATGTAATAACTCTCATCAATTATGTCTAAATCTAATCATACAAGCAATCATTCGATTTTCTTGCATAATATAAAATATCATATTAACACTATAGAAATATTAATCTAATGCAATTAAAAAGCGCATAATCAAATTAATAAAAATTAAAGATTTTATTAAATCTAAAGAAAACTTAAGGTCAAATGATAATCTTACTTTCCATAAAACCTAAATACAAGGAAATTAAACTTTGATCATGGCAAAAGAGAAATCTTGAACTGAAACAATTAAAAACATGAAAAGAAAAGCCACAAAAGTTACGAAATCTCTCAATTCTTGAAGCTTAGCTTATGGTGAGATGCTCTCGTGTTGTTCTACCCCTTGGAGTCTCTTAAAAATTCATGTCAAAAAGTGTAGCCAAAAATCCTAAGAAAGCCTTTGATAATAAATTTGAAAATGTTTTCTTTTACATGGAAATACGTACAATGATATGGTAGTATCATTGGTTGTGTTACTTAAATCTTCCCAAATATTCTCGAATCATCTTTAAAATCTTCCAAATCTTATATGACATGGAAATGTCACTTTCTATTGATTATCTTTTTTTTGCCTTAAAATGTTCTTTTGCTCATACATAGTCGTGTCACTTTTAGACTTCATAGCTTTTTTATTTTAACTCCAAATTAAGTGAAACTTGATTATATTTTTTCATTTTCATTCAAAAAACATTCTAAAACCTAGAATTCAAAATTTTACTTAATTAAGTATCCTATCCTTAAAAATTAAGCAAAAATTTCAAGGAAAAACTATAAAAATCACTACACTAAATATATATAATTGAAAGCTCATCGGTTACAAGAAAATTTTGGGAATGAAGATACATAGGAATAAACGATGTGGCAAGTTGTAGTTGACACAACAGATTTACATTTAAAAGGATATTCTAATGCTTTAGCATGCATCATGTTAGCAGGTCACTCATGCATATGTTGCACATTTCAAACTTTAACTAGGGGATAAGTTCACGAATGTATCACAAGGTCCATACTCTTGTGCAATAGACACCATCAAGTATTCCATAATCTGTACTCCTTATGTTTCTTATGTTATTAGTGTATTTAATAGAAGACATGGTAAAAAAAAACTCTATCAGGACAAGGTCAAATAGTGTATAAGATATTCAAATGGAGCTACAACATTTTGTTTAAAGTATGGTAGAGATTCCAGTGGCTTAGTAACTATGTTAATTCAGATTTTATTAAAAAGGAAAAAAAAAAAAACCTTAGTAAGAGGAGACCTCTCACATAATATGTGTTTGCAATTTGGAAGTATGTAATTAGCTTGGAAAGGCCCCACTTTATCCTACATTTGCATATAAAAAACAAAGGTTAAGTTCAAGGTGTTCATTAAAGTAGTCAAGGAGGTTATATGGTTGACAATGGTTGTTCTCAAAGTTGATGGCATTTGATTAGATAATGGCCAATTTTTGTGATACCAAAATTGCTATACATCTAACCAAGGATTTAATGCATTTTGAGAAAGCAAGGATTTAATGCATTTTGAGAAAGCAAAGATTATAGGTGTTTGTATCACTTTATTTATAGCACTATTTAAGAAGATGTTTTGAGTGTAAAAAGTCAATGCTCATGGGAATCTAACAAACATGTTAACTAAGAGCCTTTGAGTGATGAGTTCAAGCTTTGCTTAAACTCGATCAATATTGTTGAGAGACAATAGTTAGCTTAAGCTAGGACTTTGGCGAGAAGAGATAGTGATGCCCCAGGAAGCATGATAAATAATTAACCATATCTATGGAAGCCCTAACAAATAAAATTGTATTTTTATAGTTTATATACGTTTGTGAGACAAAATATATAAAGGGATAAAAATGATTTTGTGGATCACATATGGTGCATCCATCTTACATTGAACTAAGATTAAATCTAATTTTGATGCCGTACAATCCGGAAAAAATCAAGGATTAATAGAAAGTGAATATTATATATGATTCCTAATAATCAATGTTCACCACAATCTAAGTTGATTGAGGAGAATAAGAAATGGAACTAAAATCTCTTTTAGGTTTTCAATTTAATGATGTTTCAAAGGTGTTTGCAAATTCAATGAAATAATTCTTCAATAACCATAAAATTGGATTATTGGGGCTAAATGAGTAAATAATAAAAGTAATTATTTAAAATAAAATATAAAGAAGTTAAACAAAATTTTAGAGTTGGGACCTTTACCCAAGGGCATTCGAATGAAGTCGCTTCATCCAACTAGCCCATTGAGGCATTTGAATGGAGTCCTTTTTATGGACTCTTTAATTTCCTATTTTTCTCAAAAATAGAATTAAGCTATTTTTGCTCATTACTACTATGCTATGGCTGGACAAGCAATACATAGGATCCTAATGCTTATCAATACGATTTCTTGAGTCTTGATAATTATCATTTCCTTCAGGTTGCCTAGATCAGTCAATCTACATAAAACAAATGTCTTCTCTTAGCAACAATAAACCAAACATCTATCCTCCTCATAAATAACCTTAGATTTAACCATATATTATGTATCCCACTAACAAAGATTAATGGAACTAGATAATCCTTAGAAAATTGTATATGATTAAGGCAATAAGCTTTAACCATTGGTTGTAATTTTTTGATAACATTGGACTACTCTCCAGCACAAAATACTACTCTAGGAATCTCACTTATAGACATCTTGACCACACTTTTCTCGTCAATTGTTTCCTCTAAAGCCCATTCATACCTTCTCAAGCCTCCCACGCTTAATCTCGATCTCTCCTATACCCTTTAGCATTGTCACACTCAAGTTTCTTCTGTTTTAACTCCAAATGCATCCAATTACTCCTTTGGTCTTCCCATTGTTGGTGTCAAAGTTAGAAAGTAATGGTTTTAACACTTGTAGTATTAAGATTATGGGCTTTGTTTAATCAATCTAAGTTACCAATTTTTCAATCATGCTTCCAGATCTTCTTTTCTCTGCTATTCTACTTGAATAGGAAATACTATGGCATCTTCTAGAGCTATGCAAGTCCACAAGTCCGCCGTTTCATACCTAAGCTCGCTAACAAAATCCTTCATCAATTATTTTGAGGCTTCGTAATGTCATACTTCATGATATTTAAAGGTTTTGAATTGTTGGATTCAATCCTTGACACGCATACAGCATATACCTTGCCTTGGTTCTCATGTTCTCATGAATAGTTTATATCTACAGATATGAAATATACAACGTTTGTAAATAAGTCATTTCATCAACCTATATGAACGAACTTCCTCTTCTTGATCTTTTTTTTTTTTCTTTATGATAAGTTCATCTTACGAAAGTTTTATATTATCAATGAATTCATGAACGGCTATACTTGTCGACTCAAGATAACCATGATTAGGAAATTCTTTCTCAATTTTATTAATCCATCTTAAAAGTTCATACGGTGAATTCGTTCCATGAAACAAGATAAAAAGAGCTCAACCATCACGACTTTCCACGATCTTTCAACTAGTTACAATCAGAACTCATCCGATTGTCATATTCTTCAATTAATTTCAAAAATAATAAACAATCATAAATTTCCCCCAAATCTATCATAGGAGCCCCAATTTTTCTAAAATCTCAATCAATTAAATTTTTCAAATAGATTTTGTAAGCAAGGCTCAAGTTTTGATATCAATTATGGTGTGGATAGGACATATGATTAATCACCGATGTCAAATTTGACATTTTGTGAAAGCAGCTGGAACAAATAAAAATTGTATATTTGTGGTGTTTTTATGTTTATTAGATATAAATACCTAATGAGATATGGATAATTTTATGAGTTGGATATAATACACTAATCTCAATCGAATCATTATCAAATTTAAGATTGATATCACGTACAATCATCGAAATAATCAAGAATTAATAAAAAAAAGTGAATATTACGCATACATAACTAATAACTAATAATCGATGTTTGTTACAATATAAGGGGATCAATGAGGATGTGAAATAGACAATAAATTCTCTTCTAGGTTTTCAATTCAACAATAATTAGACATCTTCAAATACAAGAAAATAACTATTTAATAACTTTAAGCCCGGGGTATAAATGCTAAATAAGTAAATAACAAAAATAATTATTAGAAGAAAATGAAAAGGCATAAAAACAACTTTAAGGGGACTTTCTTACCCCACCAAAAAGGAAAAAAAAAAAAAATCCTTACCCAGGGGAACTTCATTCAAATGTCATATCAGGTTGTGTTTGAATAAAATTCTGCACTAGCAACAATTTTGTGGGCTAGGGGATGAGGTATTCAAATGAAGCAACTTCATCTAAATCTTGATGCTAATCAATTCAGTGTGTTGGGTCTTGATTCCTATCAGATGGTTTGTAGGGATTGTCGTTCAGGTTGAACCATTTTGGATTGTTGTTTAGACCGAATTATTTGGCACTAGTGAACCCGATTCGTGTAAATTGTTGTGAGCGTCATGGCTGGTCTGATGTGAGACATTCTTGAATTTGTTCAATCACAAGTACTTCATTTTAGTGGTCAAACTTTATATTTTATTTCATTTTATTACTTTAACTTTGTTAACCGAAACAAATAAATATTCCTTATAACGATAGTTATAATAAAAATACTAAAAATACTAATTTGTTTCTTTTTATTATAGAATAGAATCCCATTTAGAAATATACCGAGCAAAAAAAAAATGCATATATTTTCTTCTTTCTGGACCAAACAAATATCATTGCACGATTCACATATTCTAACCATGATCTGATCTTAAGCCGTGCCAACAATGCAACCTGAGCTTAGGTCCCCTAACCCATTGGTTCCACCCTATGCTATGTCATTATCATGAGACCTGGCTATCAAACCGGCTCAATGAATTGGTGGACATGTTGGGAATCAGAAATTGCATAACCTAGAAAAACCGGGTTCTATCGTTCACGATACACCAATCAACATGGAGGGCCCTCTACAGTCGATGATTGATAGAATCACTACGTTGGGGGTAGGCGGCCAACATGATGCCGTGTGACCCGTAGAGGCATGAGTGCTGTTTGATTTCGATTAGAATTGACAACAGGAACATACTGATGTCTACCAGCAGTAAGAGTTTATGTTTCTATTAATATTATCCTTCCCTGGTTTACTGCACCGTCCAGTGTTCAAACTAAAACTGCTGCTTCAGATTCTAGACATTCTTAGATTTCCAAATGGCAAAGTCCCACTTCCCAATCCCTACTCTGATAGCCATTATAACCTCCAAAAACTCGCATCCAATTATTTAAAATGAATGTCGCCTGTGCCGAGGAGTAATTTTACAGCACTTCTGCAGATATATGCTGTGAGGAAGAAAAAGAATGGTCCTTTTTCTGATGTGCCCATATATTGATCAACCAAACCATGGCAGTGAAACCGCTAATGTAGCTATCATCGCTCATGTTCAAGCTCCAGTATAGTTTTACAGGAAGATGCGCCAAAAGATAGCAATTACTCTCTTCTGGTATCCGCTATTATAAATATATACAGAAATTGTGGAACATTGTGCCCTCTTTATATGATTACTGCACTCAAAATATGTACCACAAAAGAACACTACTAATAGTCACCGTGAAAAGAATTGTACAGCAATATATTACAACATGAAGATGCTTAAATTTTGAACACTATTGGCTATTAAGGTTAAGATTACCATTAGGCTTCATCATCACGGTGGAAGTTGAAGATGTTGAGGACAATATACTAGACTTATCATACTCCTCTTTGTCTTCTGTATAAGCCTTGTCCAATGCTTCTTTGAGTTCCATCTGCTTTTGCTTCTTTAGAAGCTGTCCCTCTGGAGTTCCATTGCCAACCAACTGTGATATCTCATCTCTATCCATGATCTTGTCAATTACAGCTGAGCATCGAGGGAAGAAGCGTTTCCCAAGTTCCACTGCACATATAAATGAATAAATGATGCACAAGGAATGCACACTTTATTATCAATCGACCACTATAGAGTAACATCACCATGATTAAAAGAAGAGAAAAAAAATTACAGTTTCATGGAATTCAAGAGTTAACCACTCCTATAGGCAAGCATTTTGACAATAAAAAACTGCATTATCTACTCAAAGATGTTCAATTTGTCATCCATATTAAACTCATATCATAAAGTCCTCCGTTTCATCAATTGGTGTGAATTAGCATTTTTACCTGTTCTTGAAAGTGCTGTCATCCTATTCAAATGCTCCTCTTGAATTTTGAAAGGAGCCTCATTCAAGTCCACATCTGCCCCTTGTGTACCAGCCAAACTCTTGACACTGAGCAATGGGAACTCAGAAGTTTCATCCACTAGAGCAATATCCATTGCCACTCTTGCTTCAATAGGAAACAGAAGTTTTGCAAGTCCAACTGAAAAGTTGACATCACTGGGTAAAAATCATCTTTTAACTAATAAGGGAACAAAAGACATTCAACTGCTGCTGAAAAGAGAAGAATTCATTGCTATGTGTAGCACAAAGGTGAATTACAATATGGAATTAGACTGAGAACCTGGATTCAGTTTTATAATAAGTAAATAAAGTGAAGTACTACACAAAATTCCATAATAATCTAGAGAAATGAGAAAAGAGGCATCCAAGGTCATACAATTAGATGACAATTAAATTTCAGTAAGCACCTATATTTTCATCTATCCAAGAACTTTAACTTAATCAGATGAGCTCGTGTATCCACTCACTCCTCTTAACCCTTTTTCTTTTCCATTTGGAGTATCAGGAAATAATATTTAAAAACAATTGTAAAATAGCAGGTACATATGCAAAGCAATGGTATCACATTATGCTGATGCAGATCATCTTTCTTTATATATATATATACACATACACACACGCACAAGACCCATATGCCTGATTACATTTAGCTTGCTATATTTAGATACACACACACACACACACACACACAAAAGACCCATATGCCCGATGACATTTAGCTTGCTATATATAGATATCCCAAATATGGTTTCAATCACCAAAGAGACTTCTTTCCTATTATACCCAATCAGAATGTAAGCATTCTGAGTCTTTTATGATTGAATTAACGAACTAACCGTTTCTAATTTTTACATCTCTCAACTTACTGTCTTTAAATAATCTAAATAGACCTACATGGTTGGTACCTGAAATTGTTCATTACGGAGCAACATGGAATGACTGAGCCAGATTACCTTTTTGACAATTTTATATCAGCAAAAATGAAATTCTGTGGTAGTATGATTTTTTTTTTTTTTTTTTTCCCTTTTATTCCAGTAATTGTTACAATGTGATTTTGGAAAAAAGATGATTATTCCATTCAGGACATTAGGTATTCTATCCATCATTTATTTGCCCCTCTGAACTGCTGTATTAGCTCTTGGTCAGGCAGCTAACAAATATGTTCACTATCTCTCCTCTACTTTACCCACTCCCATGACCACTAAGACTTTCTCTCTCACAGCTGTCTGTTAGATGTACATACACTCTTGTGAATGCTAATAAAGAAAGTTTCATTCTTCACATTAGGTCTAATCATATGAAGCATTTTGGCCATGCTAACGTTTACACTATGTTATAAATAGAAAAATACAAGCAGAACAAAAGCTATGGACAGAAAGATGGAAAGACAGAACCGAAGCAAAGGAGATATCCTTTTCTATTTGTTACAACAGAATATAAGGCACAATTCCCCTTATATTGTATCCTTCTTATCTTCCAAAGGAGAGAATATCTCATTCCACCTTACCTCCTTTCCTGCCCTTCCCATTATCTAAACAATGCCTAAGTAGACTTGATCCTGTTTCATTCAATTCACATGATTGGACTCACAAACTTATATTTTAGAAAATGTATGCACTTTGCTGCTAAAACTGATATATCAGAAATCAAACTAAAATTTGGGATTCATAGCATGTAATTGTGAGCTAACAAGATAAATGTACAACTTAGCAGTTGAATGGGAGAAAATAAGGTTAAAGATGATAACCATAATATTTTTTATTGAGAAACTATCAGCTAACTAGCCACTTTCCAGAGAAACATCAAATTAGCATTTTAAGGCTAGATCATTCTTTTGCATTGTAAATATGAATAAGTTATATGCATAAAAAAGAATAAAGAAAAAAAGTCACCTCTATTTTCCAGATACAACAATTTCTTACGCAGATCATCGCCTGCTATAGCAAGAGACAGAGCTGCTTCTCCTAGTAATGGGTCACGCCTTTCTGCTTGTTCCAGTATCTCTACACAGAGTCCGTCTTTTGGTGCAGCTTTTCCTTCCTCGGTGGAGCCATAGTCTTTAACATCTCTAGTAAGCCTCTTAGCAATGTGAAGTGCTTTTTTACCATCCGGAGTAAGATCAGATGGCCGAGCTCCCTTTATCAATAGAGATACTATAATCTTGGGCTCCTTTCTCATCGCAGCAACATGCAACACCGTGTAGCCCCTTGCATTTCTATGATTTACATCAGCAATCCCAAGATCAAGAAGCTCGGTTGTTGTTTTAACATCACAATAGGCAACAGCATAATGAAGTGCACATGCATCATCTAAAGTAGTATGTGCCTCCTTAAGTAGCATTCTTACTAGTTCAACATCATCCGAATCCAAAGCCCTGTGTATTCTCTTAACATGTTTATCAGGAGCACTGCTACAATCAGGTCTGCTCAATCCAAGTTCGGAACGTGAATCCAAGATTTGTTTCACAGAATGCTGGGGCAAAGCTTTTTCAAGAGTTACAGTATCAACATCTGATCTGACAACAATTTCGATACAACGTGCATAGAGCCTTTCACATGCACCACCACACATATTTGCAACTGATAAAACCACCAAAACATCGTCAATTGCAACCTTGTCAAGAATGCCTAGTAGGTGTTTCTGCAATTTAGCAAGGCATATCTCTTTAACAAGCCAACACCAAGAAATGGATAAAATTTGCAGGGTTTCCAGTCAACACACACCCAAATGAAGAACAACATTCAAAGAAGAAAAGAACCTGATATCCAGAAGCAGTAATGAAGTCATTACATTGACAAATGCATATATAATAACCATGTCAAACTACACTCATACACACTAACGAAGCTGTACAGTGCATTTTACATCATTGACACAAAGAACATGAGGATTAAGCTTCAATTTTGCAACATATCCAGGATGTGTTTTTTCTGCGTAAAGCGTATCCACAATTGAAATGAAATGATTGACCTTTTAATAATGCAACAGCTAAACAATAAAATCATTTGCTACAAGATTACCACACTTAAAGAGTACAGTACTCTACCTACCATAGAAATATCAAAATACTATCTCGATCTTGTCAAATTTACAACCATCGCTAAGAGGTCCAACATCAATGGTCCTTATATTTTATTTATCTAATACAATGTGTAGATCAAGATAACCTTGTTAGGGGCTTATGTTTTTGAAAGAGTAAATATCCCATCAATAATCTCTCAACAAGTACAGATATGTAATTATTTGGAAAACCAGTAGTCAGCAAGCTAAAAAATTATAGCTTAGCTGCCTTCACAAAAGGTCTTCTTTAGTTTTTCCACAGTTGGTAAGATTCTGTAGTTCTAAACTGGATATTACAATTCAATTTTTTATTGTTCTTCGAATCCATTTCCTTACTTTTAGTGAAGGTCTCTCAAAACCCTCCCATTCAAGGAGCACCTAACAAATCAACTTCTCCGCCTATTGCAACAATAAGTTTATTACCTCTTGCGCGTTGGCAACAACACAACGCCGGATTTCCAAAAAGATTCACAACAGCAAAACATGAAAGCTAATATACACAGCAAATCCAAAGAAAAACACCAACACGAACGGATGAAATCAAATCTAGAAAAAGCCAATTCAATTACAAGATAAGTTCCTCATTAAAAATTTTCAACTCAGTTGTCACTTCCATGTGTCCAGTACAAGCTAGGACACGATTCAACCACGAATTGCTCATCAATCAAGTTCGACTAAAGAGAGAATCCCAACGTATTATTGAGCAACACAACTGAAAAATAGGGAAAAAAAGATCAGAAGTAATTTCCTACTCACCTGATAAGAAGCAACCACTTCAGAAATCTGAAATGTAAAAGCAGCATACAAGACCTCCACCAAGAAATCCACCGCAGGTCTACAAGCCACATGACTGCACTCTTCATCCACACAACAGCAACACACACCCTCCTTACCTTTTACTAAATCCTTCATTTTCCCACTATACAAGTACCCCAAAACAGACACAACAGCATCATATCCGACATCGAACTCTTTAGCCAATTCCTTCATTTCCAAATTTACCCCTCTCTCTTTCCCCACGAAAGCACTCCTAAAAAACCCACTTCTAGCGCTCAAAATGCATCTATGGACACACAATTCCCGCCCATCAGACATAACTATCTTGGCATCGGAGAAAAAGTCAAATTCTTGGGATTGGAACATGGATCCAAGGTTGTCGGATAAACGTTCAAGTGGTGATGATGATGCTTGGTTCGGTTGTTGGATTGGTATTAAACATGGGTGTGGTTCCAATGAAGAAAGCGTTTCGAGTGTATTGTTTGTGGGTGCGCAGTAGATGCTACTGCTGTTGCTAGGTTCATTTGAGTCCGAAAAACCTGATTTTGCAGTACCCATTAGGGGGAAAGGAAAGAAAGGCAGTAGCTTTCAAAGTTGAAGACAGTGAAAGATCAAAACTTCGTCGAAAAGAACATTATTAGAAGAAGAAGGGAGTGTCAGGGGGAAAAAAGAAAGACCGTGGATCTGGGAAATAATGAGAGACTGGAATACCGGAAGTGGAAGCCAAGAGACAGAGAGAGAGAGGCGAAAAGAGGGAACGGACGAAGCATCGTCCGCTTTGTTTTTTAATGTTCTCTTGCATCTGATATTTCCATATGCATATGTCATACATTAGTTTTGCATTTGTTCCATGTCCATTGTCTTTTCTATTGTTTATTTTAATCTTTGTTACCCATGATTCGGTTTAAATTAAAGTATTTATGTTATATACCTATATTATTGAAATACTATTTATTGGGCTCTTGGTGTAACAAATATGGAAATATATGATAGTTTTTTAGAGGAATAATATTATGATTTATATTGTAATTTTTCATTTTTTGTAATTATAAATTTAAAATTTTAATTTATTTAATTATACATTCAATTAAAAATTTAGTTGTTATCATCTACTTCTCAATTAATTTTCATTTCACATGATTAGTTCAATTAATATAATTAATCAATAGAACAATATCATGACCTTAAAGATGTTGTATAACCCTCTATCGTAAACGATCACCTATAGCTGCGAGTGGGTCTTACAACCCACATGTTTATATTTAAAGTGAATTGTGATCCACTATTTTACAATTTATAGTCAATAGCTACCTCGTAGGGGTTACATGATCTTTCTAAGGTTATGGACAACCATCTCGTTAACTAATTACACCGACTAGACTAATAGTGTAAATTAAAATTAACTGAAGTATAAATGATGATATTTAAATTTTTAATTAAATATATAATTAAGAAAATCAAAACTTTAAATATATAATTATAAAAGTAATAAAGTTAAGATTTTAATTCTAGCACTAACCTCTTGTTTAAAATAATCATATCTACTTTCGAGGAATAAAAAAAAGCTTAGTAGTTAGTTTGTTTAGTTGAATCATGTATCATTTAACTTTTACACTCAAGAAGTTTCGTCTAATAATATATGCACCATGCTTGCCTGTTCTCTAGTATGAAAGAAGAAAAAAAAAAAAGTAATAGTTTGTGCTCCTCAACTTATTCTTCTCTTTAATTTAATATGTATTACTTAAATTGGCACGACACATAGCCTAACACGTTTCTGTAATTTATATGCAATAATTATGTGATTTAATTAAACCTAATATATCAAATTATTAAAAAGATTGAGACATTCAAAATCTCTTTAAAATAAAATAACGATCCATAAAAATATAGATAAGTTGATGAAATTATTTTAATAATATGAAAATTAAAGTGAGATAAAAGTTTGAAGTAAAAAGTAGTTATGATGCAGGTAAAGTGAGAAAAATAAATTGTGGAGATGATACAATTTAAGAAGTACGATCAAATATTAGGATAAATTCTAAAGATTTAGTTTAGTGGATTCCAAAATAGAGATTGCTAGAAAGGTTCACCACTCTCCAATCTTTCTCAAATAAATTCATGCATTCATAAGGAAGATTATTATCCTTAAACCCTTAGTATGCACATTTAAAAAAATCATTAAATTAGAAAGCTCCATCTCTTCCATCAATTATAAAAGGTATCTAACAAATAACATTACACCAAAAGTCTCTAATTATTCTATCATTACTTCTCAATTGAATGAATACCTTTAAGAGATCGAAAAATAGTGTTTCATTATATAGCCTCTTGCCTACAAAAGTTCAAATAAGGCATTTAAGAAAATATCAATCTTAATTGCTTAAGAATTATAAGATGGGCATCTACGGTTTCCTAAGTTTTTATACTTTTACTTGTGTATTTAAACACTAAAATTAGTTATTCGCCCTTGATGATTTCTCTTCTAGCCGTACTACTAAATGTTATGTTAACATCACTACTTTAAAGTTGCATATAAGGTGAAAGTCACACGACTCAATCATGATCGCTTCTGTCTGAATCCTACTTCTATAATACCAACATCTATAACACCAAAACCACCGCCGTTTTATTGATATAAATATTACTTTTGCATTTATTCCATAAATGTAATTTTCTCTGTTTTTTTTTTTTCTTTCTTAATGCATCTTTACAATCAAAGCATTCGGTTTTACACTGACATCAAAATGATACAAAACTAAAACAATAGACCCAAACGACTAAATTTGTTATGTCACTAGAGTTGGGAAAAAATTGTTAAGTGACTCGATTTTATACGAGGGGAGAATAGGTAATCTTATGATATAAGGTACCATCCATCTCTTGTGTAATTAGATAGGTTGGTTTTAGGTAGTAATTTTCTAAAATCTATACTTACAGGATAAGAAATGGCTATGAGATCAAAGTACTAAATATCTATCCTAGAACATGTATTGTAAAGTAAATGGGGTACAAGTTCTATGGTACATCATATCTATGTTGTAAAAATAATTAAATAAAATTAATAAATAAAAAAGAATACTATTTCATTTATATAAGTTTAAAAAAATAAAAAAATGTAACTTATGGAAAACTCTAGGCTAAACTTGATATCTTTATGCTAGTATCTTCCTTCTTAGTTTTTTCTTTATTACATTTTTTTTTTACTCCATCTTTCTCATTTACTAAATCCAACTCTCCTAATGTTAAAAAAGAAAGAATTTTTATGAAGTTACCTAAATAAGGCATGTTATTAATTTATTAGTTTTTTAATGCAGTAATTTCTTTATATTAAGTTTGAAAAATATCTCGTAATAAATTTATATAATGTTGTTCAAGTTAATATTTAGTCAAAATTAGTGTTTATACTTTTTTCTCTTGTCCAAAATTAGAGTTTGTATTAAGTTTGAAAAAAATTTAGTCGATAGGCTAAAATTTAGTAATTGTAGTGCATAAAGTATTATTATAGATGCAGACTATAAATTCATAGATTATAATTTGTAATTTATGAATATTCTTATTATCAAAATAAATCTACCTCCAAATGAGTGTAATTTACAATTATTTATTTACTATTTAAAGTTGAGACTGAAATTTCACTAAAATTGATATATTTGTATAATAATGTCGATGAAGAAAATGATCAAAAAGAAAAAATAAATGAAAGAAATTGGAAAGAAAGGAAAATAAATAAAAACTACTTATATTGAAATTTATTTTAAAAAAAAAAGAATTTATAAGTTCTATAGAATACTTCATGTGGTATAAATGGTTCTAAAGTACTATAAAGTTGAGTAGGAGTAGCAAATTTTAGAATTCATACTTATGAAGTAAGGTACGGGTAGAAACTCATACCCTACATATCCTATATCCACTCACTCATATCTTGTAGGTCCTTATTAATTAATTAAAAAGAAAAAGCAATTTTCCTTTTACTTAATTATAAAATTAGTGATAAATTGCAAATATATTTTCTTATATTGTCTAGTTTTCTTTAAAGTTGAAAATGGGAAGATGGGAAGATGCAAAACAGTGTTGATGGTTTCTATCGGGGTCGAGTTGATATTTGGTATTTAAATTTTATTTATTTTTATAATTAGTTACTTAAAGTTTTTTTTTTAATAAAATATCATTACAACAAGGAAAAAAAAAAAGAAATTAAATTTGATCTATTTTATTGAGTAATTAATATTCATACTATTTGATTATTTTCACAATATTAAAAGCGTTGATTTATTACCTACGAAGTTTTTAAAGTTATTTATAATATAGATAATTCTATGATCCCGTTTTTATTTTTTATGGAATTGATCTTGCTCTTTACCCATTATTCATTCACATTATTTTAATTTGAACCATTGAATTTAGATGAGATTTAAATAAATATAAATTAAAGATAGGATGAAAGATGGTACCAATCTTATAAAAAATAAAAATTATATTGTAGAAAAATCTTTGTAATATTGGTATTAGATAGTTAATTATAAAAATAGGTAAAATTTAAATATTAAATTAATATTTTTAAATTTTTAATAATTAATTATAAAAATTGATAAAATTTAGATAATAAATGTAATATTTTCTCTGTTATTAACGTGATTGGGAGCGACGTGGGTTGGTGCGGAAATTGCTGAACGAGCCCATTACATCACGTTAGATTGTGGCCGTACATTAAAATGATATAATAACGCTATTGTAATTACAAATGACGTGTTCACGTCACATGTTGCTTGGATCAGAATCGGATGTGCTCAGCATCCGGCAATCCAAGAGGATTCATGACACGTGTATATTGTGACGTGTGATTGAGGCAGATGAGATATAAGGCTACGCCAAAACGCAAAACCCCTTCTTAATTAGGGTTTCAACTTTCAGCAATCACGGCTAGATGTCGTGTTTCATATTAGCCGCCTTGTTTTTCAAGGATCATGATAAGGTTGACCGGATATACCTTTATGCTTTATTTGGAAATATTGAAGGGATTAATAAAAAAGAAAGGTAGAAGGAAAGAATTAAAGGGAAAAAAAAAAGAAAAAAAAGGAAATTTTTACTTTTTTATTTAAAATAATGGAAAGAGAGAGAAATAAATTTGAAAAGAATACTTTTTAAGATAATATTTAAAATATTTTAAACTATGTAATTATTATATCATCCTAAAAATAAAATGATAAGATTTTAAAAAGTAAGATTATAATTGAAATTTCAATAGTTTTACTTTATGAATTACTTCAATTTAAAGGGAAAAAAAATGTGTGGCCCTAAGAAAAAACTTTTTCTCCTAAATCCATCCCTCTCACTTCATTATATTTTCAAAAATAAAAAAAAGTCCCTTGAAATTCGTATTTTCTTTTCACTTTTTTTTCCCTCTCAATTTCTTCCTCCATCCTAAAGATAATGTTACTACTATTTGTAACAAGGATAAGATTGATTGCTAGTGTACTAATCAAAGAACCAAATAAATAATTCTTATGCTCTTTTGCAAACTTTATTATTCATAAAGAATGAAATTATCATTAAAAAATATGAAAAGCTTCTTTTATTGATAAAACATACTTTAATAGTAGAAAAAAATTATGATGAGAAATTTAATACAATTCACAATAGTACAGCTATTAGGGTTAAGGGAGGCATCCCTACCCTAGCCCTCTCAATGAAATTTTATGCCTTCCTTAGAGCATAATTATAAATAAAACTTGGAATATCCTCAAAAACAAAAACACTAGATTCATCATTTGGATAAAATTTGTCCAACATGTCTACCTCCTTATTCACCAACTTGAGGACTTTAGAATCCATACATTTTTAAGGATTTCATCTAATACACGTATGAAACAATAACGTTAGAAAATGTCTTTTTCCTTGTGAGCACTTGAGAGATAATTTATAATTCATTGCAATTGGTTTCAATAATTAAATGTTTGATACTTCTTTCCCAAACTAGTTGGTTTTTCATTAATACTCGACATTATCGTAAAATAAAGAATCAATTCCCTCTTTATCTCTTACATATCCTTAGTACCTTCCTTCCTAATGATCAATCAAAAGCACCATCTAGCTTAATTTGTACCACATATTATGAAACCTATCTCATCTTGCCTTGTGCCTTCCTTCCCAAGGATCAATTAAAAGCATTATCCGATTAATTTATACCTCTCCATTATGCAACCTATCCCATCTTGCCGGTTATATAGCCTAAAAGCTCCTTAGCACTAATCATGGCCCTCTCTTCTCTATACCATCTCTTTAAAATCCTCTTAAGATATAAATCATTCCTTTGTGTTCCACAACCCTTACAACTTGAAAAGGAATGAGCAATTCCATGGCCTAATAACAACAAACTTTCTATTTTTTTTTCTGGGTTTTGCAATTTACTTTGATACATTCAATTTGTGATTTCTCCATGGAGTAGATAAAACCTAGGTTATGGTTACATTTGGACCAGTAGGATGTCAAACTTGGGGAATATGGTTACTTTTGGACCAATAAGATCTCACACTAAGTAATCCTTTAAAGTATGTATAGCCATCTCTAATACTTCAACCCATTTAAGGTAATCCATAATGCAAGACGAGAGAAATAAGACTTAACACCTTAGCACAAAAAAAGCTCTCTAAGGAGCAATGTAAAGAATAGAATATCTTTTCTCATAAGTATGATGGTATATGGGTAAAATATGCATCTATAAACATTAAAAAAAATTACATATGGATTACATAAAAAATATTACAATATTATGGATACTATATCACATGTTGCAAATGTGAGATAGTGAGCAACATATATATTGTATTTAACAAATACAATATAATGTTAATGTGATATAATGAAAAGTAGTACAAACACTATATCACATTTCATAAATGTGAGAACATCAATAACATAAAATCGCATTTAGAAAGTGCAATAGATTAGAATTCTAAAATTGCCAATACTTATATTGCACTTATGAAATGCAATATAGCTTATATCACATTTATCAAGTGTATTATCAAGCTGGCTTTAGTAAATCTAGATTGTGAAATTAGAAGTACCTAGTGCGATATATGTTATATCGCACTTATGAAATGCAATATATGTTACATCGCACTTATCAAGTGTGTTATCAAGCTGGCTTTAATAAATCTAGATTGTGAAATTAGAAGTACCTATATTACACTTATGAAATGCGATATAGTTTATATCGCCGTTATTAACTGTGACATGAAAGTGAGTGTAGTAAATTTAGCTATATTGCACTTATAAAATGCAATATGGTCACCTATATTGCACCCGATATGAAAGTGGTTGTAGTAAATTTGGCTATATCACATTTTATAGATGCGATATAAGCCTATATTGCACTTATAGAACGTGATATAATCTAAACATAATAGGTTACATGACATTTGGACACAATTATGTCAAATCAAGTGTGATATCTATATCATATTTATCAAGTACAATATAGCTAGATATCGCATTTATAAGTGCAATTATAAGGTAAATGCGACATAGCATAAATGAAGCAAAGCGTATTGCTATATCGCATTTCTTAAGTGTGATATAAGTGTAACTTCAGACATAAAACAAACTCTCTTCTCCCTTGCTCAAATTAGTATCAATATATTCTCTCTCTCTTTCACTTGATCAAACTCTCTCAAATCCATGATTCATCATCTAAATTATATACCTAATTTTTTTCAAAATTTTACTATCCCACTTTTATACTAAGTATTACTTGCTATTTCATGTTGGTTTTTTGAAATTTCTTGAAATATATGGAAGCTCACAAATTGCTTGATGAAATGCCAAATAATTCCATGAAGGAGGAATTTGAATCCCTTTCTTAAAAAGCAAAATTTGGTGTTTATCCCTCCCTATCTAAGTCAAAATGTAGTCATCATTTGCTAGAAGTATCATATCAAGTACAACTTTAAGGATCGCATTAAACACCACAAAGCATTCCTTTTAGCACAACTATCTTTAGCCCATATATCAAATCTACTATTATTTGCTTTGTTTTGTCATACTCCATCTCTTATAGTAAAATCATATATGAACATGATATTAAGAGTGCTTTCTAATATAGCTACCTTTAAGCTACTGTTTGTGAAATAAGTATATGGCTTTATCTATTTTATCGCCATTATGTATGTACTTCAAGACTCCTTTATGGACTTGATGATTCACTCAGAGCTTAGTTTCACTGATTTATCAATTGATTATTACAATTACATTCAATCAAAGTAATGCTAACGCATGATCAATATTCATATACCTTCGTGGATCGATATTCTTGTCCTACTTCTTTATGTTGAAAACATTCATTCAATCAACAACAATCCCAAACTCCTCTCTCACTTCATTTAGTTCCTCCCTCATTGGTTTATCGTAAAGGATTTCGATGACCTCCATTTCTTTCTTAAGATCCATATCATTGCATTTTATAGGGTCTCCTTCAATCTTGATGTCAATCATAGTTGGCCAAGGCCTTTCTCAATCCATATATTAAAGCCAATCTATGTACCTTTTTATCTATATGCTCTTAGCTATATGTTGATGACTTCCCTATATAATGACTTATCTATGTAATGATTCATAGTACTTTTGAATACATACTTGACCTATCATACTTGAATATTCTATACATGTGAAATTAGTCGAGCATTGTTGCTGATATGATGTTTAATAATGTTGTTTTGATGATATAAGTAGAGTATTATGATGATATGATAGTATGTATTGATTATACAAAGTCTTATTTGTTGTGAACACGTTGTAGGAACTTGACTAAGTATTCATTAAAAGGAGAACTTACTACATAGCTTAGGAAGTTTATCTCCTTAGTAGTTACTGGATTGTCAATATAGTAATTTTTGAAAGGTATAAAAACACAAAAATTTCAAATTGCTCTTTAGGATTTCAATTGATAGACTGAGCTTTTCATTATTTCCTTTTTTTATAGTATGTCTTATGTGATTCTTGAGACCCTATAATTTTTTGACATAAAGAAAGCTAGCTTTATCATTTCAATTGTAGCATACATCTATTCAAGGATTGGGGGTTCAAGTCCAAAGATATAAGCCTTTTCAAAGGTAGAGCCAAGCTTCATAGGACCTTTTTTTTTTTCCCAATTGATTAGGTTATTTGCTTAGGACATAATAATGCATTATAGATTTTGATTGATGATGTAAGGATCATGTTGTGAATGTCTTGCTTATATCTGATCAATAAATCAACTACTAAAACCCTTAAGAGTGCCTCTTGGTTAAAGCGTGTGAACTTTTGTCACAAGCTACATGTAGTCATAGGTTCATAACCATAAAAGACGCATCGTAAGCTTATATGCCTACAAATTTAGTATTATCTATATTTGACCATTGTATAAATCTTAAAGTGCGGATCACTTCTCTACTATATACATTTTAGAGCGCATTTGATTGCTAGAGGTAGGCAATTTAGTTATAACTTTTTAACCAACAGTTACTTATAGATGGGAAAATTACAAAATTTCTTTATATATCTATAGTCTTTCATACACAAACTCTGTTTAACCTAACTCTATCTCCGTGTGTTAGTGGGCATTTTGTGCTTTTCTTGGTAGAAGCTTTTATTGACTATATTTCTCAAGTTTTCAATCTAACTACATCCCAACTTTAGAGATTTATTTATGCTATCCCTCTCATTAACCCAGTAACTCTTTCTCTAGTAAAAAGCAAGTCTTAGTCATATAATCGATCAATATATGTTCATGAATACTACTACCATTATACCACTTAAATTAAAAGAAATTGATTGATATATGCTAATTTTAGGCATAAATTCACATTAAAGTTATACAGGCATGCATCTTTCTGTGAACATTTACAAGCTATTTATTTATGTTTGTTTTCACACATGAATGATGGTGCCTACACATAATGGCGTGCACCTTGTGCAGTCTCTAAAGGTGTTCCTATATGTTAAGATAGATTTGGATTCATGACAATTTTGAGATGATTTTCTCTATCTCATTGCAAGCTATTCAGTGATAAGCTATTATTGAATATTCTATTTACTTGAAAATAGAAAAGCCTTATGCTGCCTCTCATATATACATTAAAGAGATTTAAATAAGTTTGCTGAAAACATCTTGATACAGCTACTACAAATATTAAATTTGCTGTTATGTTAGGTATTTTTATTTGTTGAAGCTCACTTTAACTTTTTAATAATGTACACATGTGAACTAAAAATGGACGGTTATGGTTTGTTGCCATGGTCTTAGATCATTATCAGTTTTAAGTAAAGCGAGTAGTCTTCTTCTGAATTTTCTAAGTAAAAATTAACTCATGTACTATATGTGTAAAATCATTCATTCAAATTTATGTCAAGAGTCCAACATATCACAATGAGATGCTCCCTGGACAAGACTCTATTCATTCGCTCATTGTTTTGCCACGAAGTAGTAGAGTCATAATAGTCCTATTATATAATCCATTTTAGGATAGAAGCTGATAGTACAATTGTTATCTTACACCTGACTTATATAAGTCATCTACGATTAATTTGCTTTAAAGTTAATAGCTCATAAATTAAACATATTATTTACTTATGAAATTATGAAAAATACATATTTACACTAAAATAACTCGAATATGTTTACAAAATTTAGTAGCTTAATCATAATCTACTTAAGTAATACATAAATTGCTACTAAAAGTTTTAAAAATAAAATCCAAACTTGAGAGTGTAATTGATTATCTGTTTTACATTCTCACTCCTGAGGATCTAACAATTGCTAGATTCAAGGTAGTTATATGATCGCTTCTTAGCTAGCACCTATAACAATATCTATGGAGATATAAGCAATCAATTGTTCAATAAGTTAGGATGGGGGACTTGAAAGTATACATTAAATACAAACAGGGTTATCAACCAATTTAGTTAGATGCAATGCATGTATAAGCAAATACCATCGCAAGACGTTATTTGATCTATCATCAGATTAGAGAAATTATACTAGCTCTAATCCGAGTTGAGGAGTTTAGCACACATTTCAATAGTTCACAACCAAATTCAGGCTTATGCAATGGAGATACTATTCCTCCTGTGACTATTTTCGAACCATTGACTTCACCTTTACCATGAACTCCTATCTTGTCACTTAATTCGACTAAGGATGAAGAAGAAATCCATTATGCTATCCAGCACTATTATTTCAAAGGGGTCAGTATTTGGCCGTAGAACTTGAAACGTTTCTCCTAATGAGTGAGTTACTATGCAAATTCATTTAGACTTACAAGTCATATATTTAGTTAGGTTTAGTTTAAGGTATATAATCATTTTACACAAATCACACAAATTTCAATATAAAATATCAAACTAAAATCATACTATCAAACCTAGAAACATGCATGCTTAGCATGAGAAAGGTCAACTATCTAATAAACACACTCAAGTATAATCTCAAGCCTTTGAGTACTATAAAAAAGTACTCTAAAATACAGTAAAGTACTTTAAAAGACAGTGAAGTATCGATCTCAACTTACCTGGATTTCCCACTTACTCACTTAAGGTACGATTTGTACCGGTCATTACCAATAATCCATATAATACAAATGTTGTTTTAATACTCATATAATTATCTTATATAAGCTTTATTCTAGAATTTTTTATGTTATCTTTAGTTTAAGGTTTTATTATACTTAATTATTCAGGTTTTTAAATTTATTATTATTATTCTTAATTTAAGCTAAGTTTCAATTTAGTTTTCGAATTAGTTTTTAAATTATGTTTTTAATTCAGTTTTTGATTAGGGGTTTTATATGCAAACCCTGAGAACTCATTCCAAACCATTATATGAAATTAATCATATTACACTTGGATATTCCAAATCCTGTATTTAGCCTTAACTAATGTTCTAATTTGTACGGTATACCAAATTCTTAATTTAACTAACGAATTAGCTCCCAATGTGAGTATAACATATGTTTTTCACATAACTTCCTAAATTTACATTCCAAATCAGATTTATATAATATTTTAATATTATCTATTTTAACCTAATTTATTTTACTCATCTAATTTTCCTCTTCACATATTATCCACTATTTCTTAATTTACACATCTAACACATATCCAACCTCTCAAACATCACTAATACCATCCTTAATTAGTATTTAACTTCTCAAAATATCTAATTTCACCCTAAATCATAAAATTAACTTAAATATATCATTTTACCTATTATTCCTTTATACTTATTTATTGCATAATATGCATTTATATACGACCAATACCTTAAACTCCTCAAATATCATTCCACATCATCAATTATTATCTAAAGATACTTAATTACATACTAAATCAGTATTTTCACCAAATTAACATTAAATTACCAAATTAAGCCCACAAATTACCTTTTATGCATGATTTTGGGGTCTAAAAATTAAATAAAATTTTAGAAAATAAATTTTTAGAAAAAATGTTCATAGCACTTTATATATATCCTAAGTAGTTTACAAAAAAAATTTAAGGTCAAAACTACATCATTAAGATTATTTAAATCGAAATTGAAAACTAGCTTGGGGTTTAATAATTTCTTAAGAGTGGTATATCTCGAGATCTAATTTTATCAAATTGATAATTTTTTTTTCCTAAATCTACATACAAAATTATTCTAAAATATTTATACATATTTGATATTTTTAGTAAATTAAACAAATTTAGAAGGAAAATTAGAACTCACCGATTGAAGGGCCTTTAGCTACCAACGGTTAACTTATTAAGACTAAGTCACCATGTAAGGATAAAAAAAAAAGAAAAACTAATGACCTTTTATTTTGTATGCTTTTTCTAAAAATGCTAAAATATTTACAAATATGAAAAATTGTGATCAAGATAATTTTTTAAATAATTTTTATTACGAATTTAAAAAAAATCATTTTTTTATGATTGCCCTAGAGGTGGTTACGTATGTACTAGTCATGATTAAACTAACATAGTTCTATTTTTTTAGAAAAGATTTAGTGGGTTGATTCTTTTTAAAAGAAATCAAGCCAGATTTACGTTAATTATTAATTTATTATTTAAAAAAAACTTAACTAATTAAATCTTTTTAAAAACTTTAGTTAAGATTATTATTTTTTTTAAAAAAAACTACCATGTGTTTTTATAAATCTTAAATGTAAGATATACTAAGATATGTAGTTTCGATATATATCTTCTCCAAAGATATGAATCTTGGAGAAAAGATATGTAGCTTTTTTAAAAAAAATGCAATTTTGGTAAAAAAAAAATGTAATTTAACTAAAAAAAATGAAATTTATAAAAAAAAATTAGAATTTCTTTAAAAAATTGTATAACTGCATGACATGTAGTTTAAATTATTAAATAACTTGTTGTCGAGTCTGAATTTTCGGTTTCTTTTATTTAAAATTAATTTCCCCATTACCCGATTAATACTAAGCCCTAATCCATTTAATATTAATCCTCGACTAAAGAAATTGAGAAATTCTGGTTTCTTATTTAGAAAAAGTTTTTGGAGTCGCCACCCGACCAAAGTTGGAAAAAAAAAAAGAAATCGTAATCAATTGGCTACTGGTCTTTGATTTCAATTCAAACGAAGAACCAGAGAGTTCCGAATTCAGGGGCTAACTTATTAAACCCTAACGGGTACTACTATCTATTTACCGAAATTAGGATTATTCTTCTAATTATAATATTTAAAATAAATAAATAAATAAAAATCAAAAGCAAAAAACCTAAGTTTCTACAGATTTTATCGTCACCCCGAAGGTGCCTACGTACCCGCTAGCTGGAATTAAATGATCGTAGTTCTTTCCAAAAATCTTTAGTGTGTTGATTGATTTTAATTTTGAAAATTGGTCGGATTTACGTTTTAATTGATTCAGTTTATTAGAAAAAAAATCTAAAGAGCCTTAACTCGTAATTGATTAAAAAAACCATTTAAGATATTATAATCCTCTTGTAAAAGCTTTGTTTCGTTAATTTTCATTTTTCAAAGAAAATTTTCTATATGAGGATTTCCAAAGAAAGAACCTAAGCCTCTAAAAAAAAATCCTAAGCTCCATATCTATATTTTTACTACTAGTAACTATCTATCTAATTAAATTAGTAAAATTGCATTATCTATTAATATTAAAAATCTCCTAAACTTGCGTATATACATATATATACATATACTATGCTATGAATTTAACTAATCAACTAAAAGAATAATAACATAATGATTATAAAATAAAAATAGCTAAATAAATAATGAAACAAATTAAAAGAAACTTGAACCTGAATTTTCTTGTCCAGCTGCATGGGTCAGGGGATGTGCGTAGGATTTCATTACAGTGACTCAGATTGCGTTTTACAATTGCTTCAACGTGGTTTGTATTTCAATGTGGTTGTTCTGTTTGGGGAACTTAGTTTATGGATTTATGAAGTGTGTGGGCGATACTGTGGGCTTATGTGTATTGTGTTGAGGACGGCAATTCGGTCGCATGTTAGGGGTTATGTACTGTCACCATGTTCTGTTGAGGTACTACAGCAGTGAAGGGTAGTGGGGTGATTGCGTGGCTGTTTGCGGTGAAGTCGTGGGCGTAGAGAAAGTCAATAGCTTATGTTCATCAGGCTACGCGCAAATCTGTTGCAGCAGCGTATAACAATGAGTCGTCGAGTCCTTGTGTACTGCTTGGATAAGGAAGATGGCCGCTGACGTATCGTGCTTGTACGTCTAGAAGTGTGTATCGGTGCTGCAGCTATGCGTGGATTTGTTGCATCAACGTGCGCGGATTTAGACAGTGTGAGACAGCGTGGTCGTTGTTGTCCTTCGCGTAATTTGCAGCGTGCGTATGTTAGAAATGCAATCGTGTATGGGGGCTTGTGGCATGTAGTGTGGTCGGCTTGAGTCTATTGGACAACATAGACTAGCGAAGTGCAGCAGTAGCGGTGGCTGTATAGTCGAGTCGTGCAGCATGGTGTATGATTCGGCGTGCTTGGGCATTGCAGTTGGTGGAGGGAAAGGCTGCCATTCAGGCAAGTTGGTGTTCAGCGGTGCGAGGATGAGTTGAGCACGTGGGGGTCTTGCGTTGTGTGTCGACGGTGTGATAATGAGGAGATTGATTTGCAGATGAAGTTGCGCAAGGACGTTCTGTTGGTGGAGCGATGGCTGATCGAAAGTAATTTGTAGTGAATTGTGATCGACTTCACGTTGGACATCTGTACCAACATCCATGAGCGAGCCGATCCTTATAGTGAGGATGAAAGGACCGTAATGGAACTTCGGGTTGAGGATGCAGTAGACGTAGCTATGGCCAGTTGGGCAAGCGCGCAGAAGTGATTGTGGATGAAGAAGACTGATGTGTGGCATGCTGTAGTGTTTTTTTGAATGTTTGTGTTCGTGTATTTATAAAGTTTAAATCAAATCATATCGAATATTCTCTAATTATTCAAACGAAAATGAATAAAAAACATATAAGTATCTTACGAGATTCAAACCTATGATCTTAAACTAATTGCATATCAAATATTCTAATACTTATTCGTTAGGCCATTAACCTATATCTTAATTTTTAGTACAATTGAATTTTACTTAAAACACACAACTTCCTAAAATAATTTTTTGAACTAAGGTTAAAACTAAAACGATTGACTTTAAAATAATTTTCTTCCTAAAAAATATAAAAATATTTATATATTTTTTCTTTTCTCATTTTTTTTTTATATTTTCATCATTTGTCAATTATTATTATTATTATTATTATTACTATTATTATTATTTATTTTTCTATTTTTCTGAATTAGGACACTTTTTTTAAAAAAAAATAAAAAAATTAGGACTACAAAGAGGCAAAAATTAGATGTTTACATCTGTTAGTAAAATAAAGTTATTAAAAACAAAATTAATAGCTAAAATAATTTAACCAATTACTTAAGCAAGTCGAGTTGTGCATGCGATCGTGATTGGATTGGGAGTGGCTTATTGTATCGTGATCGGATGTGCGGTGAAGCGTGGTATGTTGTGTATACAGTGATTGATGTGTATGTTGTACTGGCATGTAGTGTGGGCTTGGTTGTTGACAATGATCGGTGCGTGTGTTGTACTAGCATGTAGTGATTGACATATAGGCATGTGTTATGTGGACGTGTAGTGAATCAGGAGTGAGCTGTGGTTTGGAGTATTATGAGTGTTGTGGACATGTGACAGTGCAACATGTGTGACATGTTTGGTTAGCATGAATTGTGTAGCCAGTTGTAGATAGTATACGATGTGATGGAGTCTATTGTGATTGGCAATGAATCAGTAGACGTGTGTGAAACTCTAGAAGTGTGAGTGCTTATGTATGAATGGTGGTGTGAGGAAATTGTGGCATATACAGGAGATTATGGTTTGATCGTAGATTAGACTATGCGAATGGAAATGTGTATGTGTTCATGTAATTATGAATTGTGAAAATCTATATTTTTTACAACCCAATATCTACTATTTATAGACCATTAATTTGAATCTTTTTAGATCTTTTTGGATAAAGATTTAATCTTAATAAATCTAATATTGATAAAATATAATAATACATGATTTGGATTTATTAAATTCATTAAAGATTTAATCCAATTTGTAGAAACCCTACATTGATTTAGGCTTTTTATCTTGAGCTTGACTTTGTCTATATTAATTTAAGCCAATATACACACTAACTGATTTAATAAATTTTAAATTTATTTAGCCCAATATAAATTAAATAAAAAATCCGCTCTATATTGGGGTGGACTAAAAAATATTTTAATGAAGCTCGACTATTTAAGACTTTGAATTTATTAAATTGAATGTACACTATTATTTGATTTGACCCTAAACAACTAGACTTGATTTGACTACACTCAACTTTTATTATTATCATTTATTTCATTTCATTTTATTTTTAAATTTTAAATTTTTATTTTTATTATTATGTTTTAACCTGGCCTAATAAGAAATGAATCCTAAGGATGGCAAAAATAAGATGTCTATAGCTACCCCTCTTTGTAGTGAAGTTTGATTAAGACTTTGCTATAAAGACAAAAGAGAAATCCATTTTTGTTGAATCCTGTCTTGAATTGATAGAATGAGGATTACTAATTATAATGGTCAGTTGAGCTATATCTCATTTTGAAAAAGGATACTGACTTGAGAGATTGATGCAAAGAACAAACTGCTTATCTTGAAAGGATAGGTCAAAGGAATAGGGGGGACTATCTTGAAAGGACGAAGCAAAAGAATAGGAGGCTTATCTTGAAAGGATAAGGCAAGAAAATTCAAGGTGTCTATTTTAAAAGGATAGGGCAAAGGAATAAGAGGGCCTATCTTAAAAGGATAGGGCAAAAGATTAGGGAAACCTATATTAAAAGGATGAGGTAAAAGATTATGGTATCTATCTTAAAAGGATATGGCAAAAATTAAGGTACCTATCTTGAAAGAATAGAGCAAGAGATTAGAGAGCTTATCTTAATCTATCTTAAAAGGATAGGGTAAGAAGATTGAGGAAGCTCGTCTTAACAGGATAGGGTAAAAAGATTAAGGAAGCCCATCTTGAAAGGATGGGGCAAAAAGAGTAAGAGGCCTATCTTGAAAGGACAGGACAAAAGATTAAGGGGCTTTTCTTGAAAAGACAAGATAAAGAGATAGGGAGCCTGTTTTGAAAAGACAGGGCAAAAGGATAGGGTCCTATTTGCCTTGTCTTGAAAGGATAAGGTAAAAAGATAGGGGCTTATCTTAAAAAGATAAGGTAAAGGAATGGGGGGCCTATCTTGAAAGTACGAGACAAAAGGAAGAGCTTTTCTTGAAAGAATAGGGCAAAACAAATAAAAGGCCCATCTTAAAAGAATGAGGCAAAAAGGATAAAAGTAAGCACTATGCCGAAAAAAAATGATGTTCTTAAAAGAAAAAATGGCTTCTCGAAGGGATAGATCTTTCGAAGAAGAAAATTTAACAAAAGGATTTGAAAGCATGGCTAATTGTTTTTTATCCTTAGATAACTGATGTTCCTTGATGTAAGACGATAAAATTTCTTATAATGAAACTTTTTATACATGGGATAACTAAAGTTCATAGAATTCTCATGATAGCCTAAGTTCTTAGTGATAGGAATCAGACTACAACTATCTCCTAGTTAAGGCCAACCTATCCCAAGTTGACGTTGAGCCCTAGAAGTAGATGCCGACCTGTTCTAACCTAAGGCTGAATAGTTCAAGGCTGATGCCAAATAGCTTTTGCCGAAGGTGAACTAATGATGGAAGGTCGAAAGGAAGAAGAGGAGACACTTAGCATTAAGTCTATCGTTTATTGAGAAGTTGAGAGATCACATAGCCAAGGACTTGAGGCCAAAGAACCATTCGGTATGGCACCAAGAGACTAGTGCCGACTCATTCTAGCACTCGGCAATTATGGGCCGACCTTTCTGGTGTTTTAGCTAAGCACTGCGAGACTTCAGAGCTCTTCCATAGACTCGAACATCCAATTGCTAACTCCGTCCAGTTTGGATCTTGCTCCTTTTAAGATAGGCTAAGTGACTGCATGCCAACTTTTATTAAACGCACAATTTTGTATTCTTGTATATGTTTTCTTTATTTTATTTATGGGCCCAATTCTTGAGGGTTTAAGGCTTTATACATTATTTACAATTTTGCCACTAAGGTTTAAGACTTGCTACAAATAGTAGCATTTGTACTAACATCAGGGGATCGAAAATATACGAATGGAGACAATCATATTTTATAGTGGAACTTTCCTCTTTTAGAGCACTTCGAGCTTGTTTTTGTCGAATTATTGAGTGTTAATTAAACTCTTTAATCTTTTCCACATTCTTATCAATCTTGCTCTTAAGATTGCTGTCAACCTTTCATTTGAGCGAGTTAGTAAGTCGCATCTAACCTCTCATTTGAATCCTGAGTAACATTTAGTGTTTGTGAGTTATATTGAACCTTATTTTAAGCTCAACTTCTAACTATGTTTGTGTCTTAGCGTGTGATATCCATACACGTTCACACTCAAAACACCCCTGTTCTCATTCTCACTCGAACTTGGATTGTATCATCTTCCTCCTGAGATCTGCTACCCCGCAACCATACACATCATACTAGTATCAAAGCTTTGGGGAAACCGCATGCTAGTACTCTTCAAAGTTGATTCGTGGTTTGAACATTTTTTATAATCATTGTTTTGTGATGTAGTGTGTCATTCATATTTTAGCAATCGTAGTATTGTGCTGTAGTTGAGTCTAGTAACATTAGTTTCAGTAGTTGATTCTAGTTGTTGTGGAAGTATTTGTGAGTAGTGGTAGCTACAGAAGCTAAGTAGTGGTTGTTTTTGGGTTACTATAATTGTGTTTTGTTGTTGTTTAATTTTGTAGAAAAGTACTGTACGAACAAGACTATTAGAAGATAGTATCAACAACACTGGTGATAGTCCTCGTGGAAGTTTGAGGAGACATGTTGATAACTTAGAATATCATATTTAGAATCTCATTGACTCCATCCAAGAACTTACTGGTTTAGTCAATGGCTGCAGACATAATACCTAAGAAGAAAGAGGGGAGAGAATACCCACCAATAGAAGTGATTCCAATGAACTTGACAACGATGAGTGATAGCCGAGAAGAGCTACTACACCAAGAAGGAGAGAAAACCAACCTATACAAAGAAGAAGAAATGAAAGGACTATTGACTCCGAAGCAAATCAAAAAGCTTGGAGAAGAGAGATAAGGCTGAGAAGGGACATAACCAAGCAGAGCTCTAATAGAAGTGGCCGATCCAAGGTGAACCGACTTGCTAAGAATGTAAGGGATGAAACTTGAGCACCTAGCTGAGGACTTAATAATATAAAGGTTAAGTTGCCGACCTTTAGTGGAAGTAGCTGACCTGAAGAATTTATTGACTAGGTTCCCTAAGTTGAGAAATTGTTCGAGTGCTATGAGTGTGATGATTAAACAAAGGTTAAGCTAGCTTCATTATCCCTTATTGAATATGTAAGCCTTTGGTGGGACAAGTTGGTTGTAAAGTACGATGTTGAAGGCGAGGATCTGACTAGAACTTGGAGGCTTATGAAGCAATTGATGAATCAGCACTTTGTGGTGACCTACTTCAAGCAAGAGATGCTCTATGACTTCCAGCACCTGAGACAAGGTCAAAATACTGTTGAAGAGTATTTACAAGAGTTTGAGACTTTGATGATGAGATGTGAGATTGTCGAGCCACAGGACTGCAGTATTTGTAAGCCCTAAAGCTTAGCCAAGTAACCGTAGGGTTGAACTTAAAACCCAAGGTTTAGGGCGATTGGTTCAAGGATCCGATCAAACCCAAATTAGAAACTATTGAGAGAAATATTAGTAAAACTGACCCCGTAAACTTGAATTTAAGAAAATAAGTAATAAAATAGGAGATCATAAAATTTTCAAATTTTAAGTATAATAGGTATTAATTACCGAAAATGCAAAAAGTGTCATGAAATAACTAATAAATTACTAGAGATAAATTATATGTATACTAAAAATTTTAGAATGACCAAAATAATATTTAGGAATGTTCACGTGTATCCTACATGTATTTACGTGTAGATAAAAATACGCGTAATTACTAAAATTGTCCGAAAACTAAGTAAATAATTAAAGAAAAATACAAAATAATTATAAAAAAAATCAGAAGAGGATAACTGCAACAAGATCAGGTCGTGGACTGAAAAGAAAAAATTTAACCAATAGGAATTGGACAAACAAAAAGCCTAAAATGAAGGAAATGGGGCAAAATCCCATCAAATTAATGCACATTAATTACTAAATTTGTTTATAAATAAAGAAAAAAATTCTTAGAAGTCATTTGACTAGTTTGTGATCTGAGAAAAATCGAAACACAAAAAAATTCGAGAGAAATTCAAGAAAATAAAAAAAAAGAAAACTGTGCAGATTAGCAAGGTGAACTAAAACCACCACTTGGGACCGAACCACCACCACCACCCTATAGTAGACCCACCGCCTGGACCGGCCGACAACATTGGACCGGGTTTGGACGGCCCAAAAGCTTCGAACCGGTTAGTCATTTATTCACCCGATTTTTGTATAATTTTGTAAAATTATTTATTTTGCCCAGAAAATTATGAAACTTGTTATTATGATGTTTTATTGTATGTAGATTTAGGAAAAAATATTTATTTAGTTTAATTATATCTGGAAATATAGGGTCCCTAACAAATTGTTTAAAACCGAGCATTTGTAAACCGGAAAATAAATAGGCTTAGGGATGTAGTTTGGAGTTCAAAATTTTTCTATAGGATGCTCATTTGATGTATAACAGTGCTATGAAGCCATTTTTTAAAAAATTAATTTTCGAAATTTTTAGGTTAATTTTTAGCCCTAAAATGATGGTAAAATTGGGTGATTAAGGGTTAATTAAGTAATTAGGATGTTAATTACTGATTTGAATCTTAATTAGAGGTTTAGGGAAGTTAATCTCTGCAGTGGAACCTTAATCCTATCCTTTATGTACTAAGTATGGTTAATTAGGGAAATTAGGTAAGTAATATAATAAATTAGTAATATGTGAAAATGTAAATTAATAAATTTAAAAAAAATAAGGTTATTTAGATAATATTATAATAGAAATTAGAAAAATAATAAATCTGAAATGACATTTAATTTTAAGTAAATATCTCAAAATGTAAGAGTTTTACACACCGGGAATAAATTCGATACCTCAATTAGGGTTAGCGTGAACCGAATAGTTTATAATACAAAAAATTACGACCTAATAGGATATTTGAATACCCGAGCATAATGTGATTAATATCACATTGGGATCCGAGCTTAATTACGACTTAGGAATTAAAACTAGAATCTAGTCTAAGAGCCGAACCCCGAAATAGAACACAACGAATCATTACTACGTTATAGGTATACATGAGGAAAATGAGTTATATTATGAATTAGAATAAGAATCCATAAAATATAAGTACTAAAAGAACCTATTTGTATTATAGGACACCCAGAAACAAATCAGCTCGCAACTAGAGGATCGAGCGATCGAGCAAATTCAAGTAAGTTGGGTTGTTGCTTATTGTAATAGAGTACTAGTTTCGTAGTACTCGGAGACTTAGGCTTGTATATGATTGTGATTGTAAATAGTTTATGCATGTGCTTGATGTATCTGAATTCGTGTTGGAATTTGTACTGTGAATGACTTTGTGACTGATTGAATTGGTATGAACTTGTTGAACACCCTAACCGGCATTTAATCTTAGTCGACCCTAATAACCGAAAACGTCATGCATTGCAACCCGTTAGGGGATCATAGGACTCTCCAACCAAATACCGACCCCTTCGAAAGGGATAGCGCAGGATTGCAAAATGGTCCCTTCTTCATCCTCAGTCGAACTAAGTGACAGGAGAGGAGGTCGTGGCGGGGGTGAAGTCAATGGTTCGAAGGTAGTCACGGGAGGAGCGAGGTCTCCATTGCACAAGCCTGGGTTTGGTTGTGAGCTGCTGCATAACATGGAACTCCTCAACCCGGATTGGAGCGGGTGAAATTTCTCTGATTTCACAACGGACCGGACTACGTTGTGCGATGACACTTGATTTTTGCATTGCATGAAAATAATTGTTTGATAACCCTGTTTGTGCGTATATGCATTCATGAGTCTCCAATTCAACTTACTGGGCTTTAGTTGCTCATACCCTTATAGATCCTTTTGCAGGTTCTGATTTGTAATCTCTTCAAGTACTATGCCGCCCTACAATTATCCAGAGGTTAGTCCTTTTGAAGCCAGGGGTATGAGAATCAAGTTATTTAGCAAATGTGTAACTAGACTGACCTTGTAGTTAAAGGTTGAAGACTGTTAGTTATTCTGCAAATTAGTAAACTGTAGTTACTATGTAAAACTTCCTGGGAAGCTCTGTAGACATTATTATAAATATCTATGTTTTATAGAACTTTGTGATAATTATCATAATTGTTATATAATCATTAATTGAACTGTTTACTTCAAAGCGAGGAGTCGTCGACGCCTTGTGTAGATTATCTCTATGGTAGGCACTGTGAGGCCAGTTACTATCATAGAATGGTTTATACGGCGGGACTGTTGCGACTTTGCGACTTCGGGGCGTAACAGTTTTCGGTTGGTATCAGAGCGTAGTTTTAGTAAACTCGCTTTGAAGCATCATACCTTAAAAGAAATAGACATTATAGGAATATTGAGAGTGGGTAAGACTAAGTGGGCAATAAAAGATTGTATAACATAAGTAACCTTAATCTTTAACATAGGAAATATTAATTGGTTTAAATATACTTACAGGGTCGAAGGGGAGATATGATTCATAGTTGGATACGATTTGGATGGAATGGAGAAGTATCTCCCATTGATTATAGGGTTAAATTACAATGGCTACTGATGGAACTAGCTGATTGGAATATAGTTAGGACAGTTGATGAGATTATCAATAAGTTTCATGATCGGATGTGCTATAGCTGGAAGGATGAGTGGGCATGGATGGAGACGAGTTTAGGCCCCCAGTATAATAGATACACCGCTATAGCAGCTTTTGAGCAGAGATGGTTGGAGAAGGAGGGAATTATAACCCTGATGATGCCCTTACGGTATTTTCCTGCTAGGTTAGAGGATGAAAGACCATACCCTGCCAGTATTACACACATCTCTGCTGATATCCCATACATTCCTAGACAGTACCCACCAGGGATCATTGATTGGTTTCCATAGTTTCCCGAGTCTGCTGGGGATGGTATAGAGATACTATTGAACTTTAATCCTGAACCTGAACCTGAGATACCAGGACCACCACCAGAAAACCCACCTCCAGTTGAACCCCAAGAGGATGGAGTTCATATAGAGGAAGACCCTGAGGAGGACCCAGAAGAAGAAGATCCAAAAGAAGACCCTGAAGAGGAGCAGGAAAACGAGGATGAACTTGGTGTAGACCTACATGCTTTGCTCATGCAGGTGATTGCAGACACCGGGATAGTTAGAGTAGGAGCTGGTAATCCAGTTGAGTCGGATGATGATGAAGTACAGGAGGTGATTGTGATCCCGGAGACTCCAGAGATAATATATATAGACTCTGCATCAGAGAGTGAGCATGAGGACCATTCAGTTGGAGGCCATATGGATTAGATCCCTTTGATGATGTAGCTGTTACGGATTCAGAGGAGGATTAGTTTAGTTGGATGACTGACATGTTTAGTTGGATGACTGACATGTTTAGTTGGATGACTGACATGTTTAGTTAGGTAGATTTTTGGATATGATCCAGTAGCGATTTTGATGGAAACTGATGTATTTTAGGATCTTTTGATGTATTTTGACTTTTGATGTATTTTTTTTTTACTTTTGATGTATTTTGTAGCTTCTGGATCAAGTTAGATGTACGCTGTAAGTAAGTTTGATGTAGTCAGTTGATGTAACCTTTTATCTTGTACAGTTGTAAAGATCGAGTCTGTACGAAGTTATGTAAAGAATGATGTAATTGAGTTGTAAATTTGGTGTATGTATTTGAAAGTTATCGAGTTGTATCTTTTGTTTTAAAGATTGTAATAGTAATGATGTAAGGTTGAATGAAATATACAGTGAAAGTTAGATTTCTAAGTACGTTGACTTTAATACTATTGTCATTACTATTTGATATGAGTACATATTGCAAGCATTTATTTATTTATAAATATTCTCTAAACAAAAGTAGGGATAACTTATAGATAGATATGAATGCAGGATTATAAGTTAAACTAGTAAGTGATTATGGCTGAAGCTGGAAATGGGCGTAGTCAAGGAGGAACTGAAGGGAATCAAAACCCTCCGCCACGAGCACCATCACCACCAAGAGAACAACATAGACAAGATTTACCTCCGCTGCCTCCACAAGAAAATATGCCTATTGGGCAAATACTTGCCAGTATGCATACAATGATGAGACAGCAAGGAATGTTGATTCAACATCTTATGACTGGTGGTAATGTGGGAAATAGAAGACCCCAAGAAGTTGAACAACGAATAGAGCGACCTCAAGACATAAATAAACTTCCTGAGTTTATAAAAGCCAACTGTTATTTTGAGGGGGAGATGGGTAGGCCAGATGTAGCTGATGACTGGTTAGCCCAAGTTGAACGGAGTTTTGAGGTTTTTAGAGTCCCTGAATCCCAAAAGTTATCTTATGGTACATTTATGTTAAAGTTAGCTACGAGAGTATGGTGGGACTAGAGAGCAAGGCAACTTGGAAATAACATTGATTGGCAACAATTTAAGGAGGAATTCAGGAAGGAGTATTTTCTCCATAGTGTTCAAAACAGAATGGTGCGAGATTTGTTTGAACTGAAGAAGGGAGGTATGAGTGTAACCCAGTATGAGACTGAATTCAATAGATTATTGCAATATGTACCTGGCTCATACCGGGATAATGTTGAGTTGAAAAAGGATTTGTTCCTTACTGGATTTGACCCCACAATGTGTTGTAAGCTATTGGATTACGGTTTTGCCACTTACAATGAAGTGGTAGATAAGGCAAGACAATTAGAAGACAATCGTGTGAGGATGCAAGCAATGTGGAGTCAAAAGATCAATAGAGGATATCGACCAGGTCCATCATTTAAGGGATCATATCCTGGTGCCTCCAGTAGCAGTTCTGGGCAGAAGAGAAGGAGACCGGTAACTCTGGCTAATAACCCAGCGCAATCAGTACCTAATTTGAGCTTTTATGACAAGGATGGAAACGTCAAGTGCTGGAAATGTGGTGCAAATCATTTTTCAAGAAATTGTTTCATATGTGGAGATTCAAACCATGTGCTGACGGCATGTCCTAAGATGAAATTAATAAAGTGTAATAAGTGTGGTAGAAGGGGACATTTCTCCAGGTATTGTCCACAGTTTATACAAGGAGCTAAGCGAACAGAAGGTGTTGATAACACTACTGCACCTGCTCGTATCTTTGCCTTGGAGGATATGGAAATTGAGGAAAATGAGGATTTCTCAGATTTTATGGAAGAGTACTACCATGATGATGTTGAGGAGCTCATGGGAGTGGAAGAAGAAAATGATGAAGGACTTGTAACTGGTATGTACTCAGACTATTTATTTTAATAATAATTCTAAGTGTGAATTAAATTGAAATCTTTGCATTTTAAGATTTATGAATGTTAGTGTAGTTGGTAACCATAGTAATAGTACATTCCAGGACATGTGCTGATAAATGGACAACCTGCTTTTGTGCTGTTTGATACTGGTGCATCTCATTCCTTTGCAAGTCAGAAATTTGTAAATGAACAAGAGATTAGTGTGGTTACTGTTAATGTAACTTATAAAGTTAGAACTCCGACTGGGGAGAAGGTAACAACACGAGAAGTAGTAGCTGATGGTAGGATAAAAATTCAAGAGAAGGAGTATCCTATAAGTCTTGTGATGTTACCTCTACAAGGGTACGATGTCATAGTAGGAATAGATTGGTTGTCAAAGAATAAAGCTATTATGGAGTGTAGGAATAAAATTATCAATCTTAATGATGGAGAAACAATATTTCAAGGAAAAGCTGGTGGAAATAGGTTGAATTTATCAGTGATGGAGATATGTGACGAACAATTTGAGACAAGAGTAAAGGAGGATGATTGGAAATTTTTTTGGGTGTTTGCTGTGGACGCAGAAAAGGAAATACCCAAGGTAGCAGACATACGAGTAGTGAATGAGTTTCCAGATGTATTTCCGGAGGATTTACCAGGGTTAGCTCCACCCCGAGAGTTGGATTTCAATGTAGAATTAGTTCCTGGAACTGAACCTATTTTGAAAGCTCCATATCGGATGTCACCCATAGAACTTCAGGAACTAAAGAAGCAACTTCAGGAACTAAAGAAGCAACTTCAGGAGCTATTGGATAAGAAGTTTATTCGATCGAGTGTTTCACCATAGGGAGCACCGGTATTGTTTGTGAAAAAGAAGGATGGTACTATGAGATTGTGTATAGACTATCAGGAGTTAAATAAGGTTACCATTAAGAATAGGTATCCGTTACCTCGCATTGATGATTTGTTTGATCAACTCCAAGGTGCTACTGTGTTTTCTAGAATAGATTTAAAATCAGGATATCATCAATTGAGAGTTAAGCCGGAAGATGTACATAAGACTGCATTTAGAACTCGATATGGTCATTATGAATTTTTGGTGATGCCATTTGGCTTAACAAATGCTCCGGCTGTATTCATGGACTTGATGAATCATATATATCAACCATACTTGGATAAGTTTGTTGTGGTGTTTATTGATGATATTTTGATTTACTCAAAAACCAAGGAGGAGCATGCAGAGCATTTACGATTGGCATTACAAAAGTTGAGAGAGAATCAATTATATGCCAAGTTAAGTAAATGTGATTTTTGGTTGGATAGAATTTCTTTTCTAGGTCATATTATATCTGGAGAAGGAATCTCTGTAGACCCGGATAAAGTGAAAGCAGTAATGGATTGGAAGCAACCAACCACAGTGACTGAGATAAGGAGTTTTCTGGGTATGGCTGGATACTATCGACGGTTCATAAAGGATTTTTCCAAAATTGCTAAACCATTGACTCGATTGACCCAGAAGGATGTAAAGTTCGAATGGAGTGAAGATTGTGAAATGAGTTTTCAGGAGTTGAAGAAACGACTGGTTACAGCACCAGTATTAACATTACCTGATCCGGATAAGCCTCATAATGTGTACAGTGATGCTTCACGGAATGGATTAGGTTGTGTATTGATGCAGGATAGAAAAGTTGTTGCATATGCATCAAGACAATTGAGGCCACATGAAAGGAATTACCCAACTCATGATTTGGAGTTAGCCGCTATAGTGTTTGCCTTGAAGATTTGGAGACATTATCTTTATGGACAACGGTGTGAGATGTATACTGGCCATAAGAGTTTGAAGTATTTCTTTACTCAGAAGGAGTTGAATTTAAGGCAAAGAAGATGGTTAGAACTGATTAAGGATTATGATCTGAATATAAATTACCACCCTCAAAAGGCCAATTTGGTGGCAGATGCATTAAGTCGAAAGAATTATGAATAGGTTGCCTTATTGTTAACACCTCAACATGAATTAGTGCATGAATTTGAGAGAATGCAAATTGGGTTTGATTGGTGTGAACCTAATAGCCAGTTAATGAACTGGGAATTGCAACCTATTCTATTAGAGAGAATCAAGTAAAAGCAAGAGGAGGACAGGGGTCTGATAGAGATAAAAGAGAAAGTGAGTAACGGACAGGACCCTTACTTTAAGGTGGATGATCGAGGTCTAATAAGGTTTAGAGGAAGAATATGTGTACCACAAGATGCAGACATAAAGAAGCAAATTTTGGACGAAGCACACATTACAGGTTATACTGTGCATCCGGGGGGAAATAAAATGTACCAAGATCTAAAACTTATGTATTGGTGGAATGGGATGAAGAGAGAAGTGGCACAATATGTATCTGAATGCATGACGTGTCAACAAGTCAAAGCAGAACACCAAAGACCAGGTGGACTATTGCAACCTTTAGAAATACCGCGATGAAAATGGGATCATATTACCATGGATTTTGTAGTAGCATTACTAAGGACTCAAGTTGGATACGATTCCATTTGGGTAGTCGTGGATAGATTA
The DNA here is from genome assembly GCA_024138005.1 of Lumnitzera racemosa. Lineage (NCBI taxonomy): Eukaryota > Viridiplantae > Streptophyta > Magnoliopsida > Myrtales > Combretaceae > Lumnitzera > Lumnitzera racemosa. The sequence goes on from JAMXBC010000007.1 coordinate 41,177,053, forward strand.
ACGAAGAGTGCACATTTCTTACCTTATCGGACGGGTGATTCAATGGAAAAAATGGGTAGACTGTATGTCCGAGAAATAATAAGGCTACATGGTGTTCCTGAGAGTATTGTTTCTGACCAAGATAGTCGGTTTGTATCCAAATTCTGGGAGAGCTTACATAGAGCTTTGGGTACAAAGTTGCAGTTTGGTACAGCCTATTACCCACAAACAGACGGGCAGTCTGAGCGAACGATTCAAACTTTAGAAGATATACTACGAGCTTGTGTGTTGGATTTTGGAGGTGATTGGAATAAATATTTACCGTTGATAGAATTTGCTTACAATAATAGTTATCATGCAACGATACAAATGGCGCCGTATGAAGTACTATATGGGAGGAAATGCAGATCGCCACTGTATTGGGATCATGAAGAGTATGCCATGATTGGACCAGACATGATCAATCAAACGAGTGAGAAGATTAAGATTGTACGACAACGGATGAAGGAAGCTCAGGACCGTTATAAAAGTTGGGCTGATTTGAAGAGAAGACCATTGGAATTTGAAATGGGTGATCATGTTTACATTAAAATAAGCCCATTCAAAGGACTCCGACGGTTTGGTTCAAGGGGAAAACTGAGCCCACGATACATTGGTCCATTTGAAGTATTGGAGAAAGTTGGCAATGTATCATACCGAGTAGCTTTACCTCCAAGTTTATCAGGCTATCATAATGTATTCCATGTGTCCATGTTGAGAAGATTCATAAAGAACCCGAATGCAATAGTGGAAATAGAGCCAGTGGAGTTAACGAGGAATTTTCAACTGGTGAGACAACCCATAAAGATCTTGGATAGCCGGGTTTAGAAGTTAAGGAACAGAGATATGGAGTACGTGAAGATTCAATGGAATGAAGGTCCAGACTTGGAGATGACTTGGGAACCAAAAGCTGCAATGATGGAGCAGTATCCATGGCTTTTCTAACTTCCAGGGTAGTAAGAGTATATCAATTATTGTATTTAGTCATTTAAGTGTAAATTAGATATACAGAAGTTTTGAGGACAAAACTTTCTTGAAGGGGTGTGGAATTGTAAGCCTTAAAGCCAAGCCAAGTAACCGTAGGGTTAAACTTAGAACCCAAGGTTTAGGGCGATCGGTTCAAGGATCCGATCAAACCCAAATTAGAAACTATTGAGAGGAATATTAGTAAAACTGACCCCGTAAACTTGAATTTAAGAAAATAAGTAATAAAATAGGAGACTATAAAATTTTCAAATTTTAAATATAATAGGTATTAATTACCGAAAATGCAAAAAGTGTCATGAAATAACTAATAAATTACTAGAGATAAATTATATGTATACTAAAAATTTTAGAATGACCAAAATAATATTTAGGAATGTTCACGTGTATCCTACATGTATTTACGTGTAGATAAAAATACGCGTAATTACTAAAATTGTCCGAAAACTAAGTAAATAATTAAAGAAAAATACAAAATAATTATAAAAAAAATCAGAAGAGGATAACTGCAACAAGATCAGGTCGTGGACTGAAAAGAAAAAATTTAACCAATAGAAATTGGACAAACAAAAAGCCTAAAATGAAGGAAATGGGGCAAAATCCCATCAAATTAATGCACATTAATTACTAAATTTGTCTATAAATAAAGAAAAAAATTCTTAGAAGTCATTTGACTAGTTTGTGATCTGAGAAAAATCGAAACACAAAAAAATTCGAGAGAAATTCAAGAAAAAAAAAAAAAAAGAAAACTGTGCAGATTAGCAAGGTGAACTAAAACCACCACCTGGGACCGAACCACCACCACCACCCTATAGTAGACCCACTGCCTGGACCGGCCGACAACATTGGACCGGGTTTGGACGGCCCAAAAGCTTCGAACCGGTTAGTCATTTATTCACCCGATTTTTGTATAATTTTGTAAAATTATTTATTTTGCCCAGAAAATTATGAAACTTGTTATTATGATGTTTTATTGTATGTAGATTTAGGAAAAAATATTTATTTAGTTTAATTATATCTGGAAATATAGGGTCCCTAACAAATTGTTTAAAACCGAGCATTTGTAAACCGGAAAATAAATAGGCTTAGGGATGTAGTTTGGAGTTCAAAATTTTTCTGTAGGATGCTCATTTGATGTATAACAGTGCTATGAAGCCATTTTTTTTAAATTAATTTTCGAAATTTTTAGGTTAATTTTTAGCCCTAAAATGATGGTAAAATTGGGTGATTAAGGGTTAATTAAGTAATTAGGATGTTAATTACTGATTTGAATCTTAATTAGAGGTTTAGGGAAGTTAATCTCTGCAGTGGAACCTTAATCCTATCCTTTATGTACTAAATATGGTTAATTAGGGAAATTAGGTAAGTAATATAATAAATTAGTAATATGTGAAAATGTAAATTAATAAATTTAAAAAAATAAGGTTATTTAGATAATATTATAATAGAAATCAGAAAAATAATAAATCTGAAATGACATTTAATTTTAAGTAAATATCTCAAAATGTAAGAGTTTTACACACCGGGAATAATTCGATACCTCAATTAGGGTTAGCGTGTACCGGATAGTTTATAATACAAAAAATTACGACCTAATAGGATATTTGAATACCCGAGCATAATGTGATTAATATCACATTGGGATCCGAGCTTAATTACGACTTAGGAATTAAAACTAGAATCTAGTCTAAGAGCCGAACCCCGAAATAGAACACAACGAATCATTACTACGTTATAGGTATACATGAGGAAAATGAGTTATATTATGAATTAGAATAAGAATCCATAAAATATAAGTACTAAAAGAACCTATTTGTATTATAGGACACCCAGAAACAAATCAGCTCGCAACTAGAGGATCGAGCGATCGAGCAAATTCAAGTAAGTTGGGTTGTTGCTTATTGTAATAGAGTACTAGTTTCGTAGTACTCGGAGACTTAGGCTTGTATATGATTGTGATTGTAAATAGTTTATGCATGTGCTTGATGTATCTGAATTCGTGCTGGAATTTGTACTGTGAATGACTTTATGACTGATTGAATTGGTATGAACTTGTTGAACACCCTAACCGGCATTTAATCTTAGTCGACCCTAATAACCGAAAACGTCATGCATTGCAACCCGTTAGGGGATCATAGGACTCTCCAACCAAATACCGACCCCTTCGAAAGGGATAGCGCGGGATTGCAAAATGGTCCTTTCTTCATCCTCAGTCGAACTAAGTGACAGGAGAGGAGGTCGTAACGGGGGTGAAGTCAATGGTTCGAAGGTAGTCACGGGAGGAGTGAGGTCTCCATTGCACAAGCCTAGGTTTGGTTGTGAGCTGCTGCATATACATGGAACTCCTTAACCCGGATTGGAGCGGGTGAAATTTCTTTGATTTCACAACGGACCGGACTACGTTGTGCGATGACACTTGATTGTTGCATTGCATGAAAATAATTGTTTGATAACCCTGTTTGTGCGTGTATGTATTCATGAGTCTCCAATTCAACTTACTGGGCTTTAGTTGCTCATACCTTTATAGATCCTTTTGCAGGTTCTGATTTGTAATCTCTTCAAGTACTATGCCGCCCTACAATTATCCAGAGGTTAGTCCTTTTGAAGCCAGGGGTGTGAGAATCAAGTTATTTAGCAAATGTGTAACTAGACTGACCTTGTAGTTAAAGGTTGAAGACTGTTAGTTATTCTGCAAATTAGTAAACTGTAGTTACTATGTAAAACTTCCTGGGAAGCTCTGTAGACATTATTATAAATATCTATGTTTTATAGAACTTTGTGATAATTATCATAATTGTTGTATAATCATTAATCGAACTGTTTACTTCAAAGCGAGGAGTCGTCGACGCCTTGTGTAGATTATCTCTATGGTAGGCACTGTGAGGCCAGTTACTATCATAAAATGGTTTATACGGCGGGACTGTTGTGACTTTGCGACTTCGGGGCGTAACACTATTGTTAGGTTCTTGAGTGGACTTTAAGATGATATTGTTAACAAAGTTGATTTGTAGTCGTTCAACCCTCTAGATGAGGTAATAAATTTAGCATTAAAAATAGAGAGACAGAGGAGAAGGAGGCATCAGAGGTTGAGTAGCCGACCTTTACAAGGCAGCCTGAGCTTAAAAGGTATGCTATGAGAAAAGGACTAAAGAAGAGGATGGAGAAAGGAGAGCCTAGCCAACCTATTCATGTTAAGAAGAAGATCGCTGAGAAAGAAAAGGCATCCGACAACAAGGCTTGAGATGTTAAATGCTTTAAATGCTTAGGCTATGGACACATTGCATCCCAATGCTAGAATAAGAAGGTCATGGTCTTGAAGGGTGAAGGGCTTGAGGCTCAAATCGAGAGTTAGAGTGACAAGAGTGTAGAAGAGTAGTTGATAGAAGAAGATGTTTATACTGAGGATCTGGATAAACTCTTAGCTATGGTGACATGAGCTTACCTAAAGGCAAATCTCGAACAAAAGGAAAATCTATTTCATATGTGGTATTTGGTGAATAAGAAGACCTATGCCCTAGTTATTAATATGGGAAGCTGCACTAACATCGTTTCTACTAAGTTTGTAAAAAATATGAAATTGTTGACCTACCTACATCCTTGACTTTATGGATTGAAGTGGTTTGATTGCAAGGGTATGGTCCATGTGCATAAGAGAGCTTGGATAACATTCAAGGTAGGAAAGTACGAGGATGAGATTGACTTTGACGTAATGCTTATGAATGTTGTAAACTTGCTCCTTAGCCGACCTTGGGAGTATGACCAGAAGGTGATCTATGATGGCTTCCTCAATACTTAAACAGTTTGAAAGAATAGGAAGAGCTATTGCTTGACCCCATTGAGCGTTGAGGAAATACAAAGACATTCGACACCCATGGTGAAGCGAAAGGGGAAGAGAAGTTTGTTCAGCATTTCAACTCGTGCCCAATGTTTAACGTCGAGGAAAACTTCCTTTCGGACCCACGGTAATGATAGGAATTAACCTACGACTATCTCCAAGCTGAGGCTAACCTATCCTAAGCCGATGCCAACGCCGACTCGTTAGAAGTAAATGTCGACCTATTTTAACCCAAGGACGAATAGTTCAAGGCTGAGGCTGAACAGCTTTTATCAAGGGCGAACTAATAACAGAAGGCCGAATGGAAGAAAAGGAGCCACTTGGCATCAAGTTTGTCGTCTGCGAAGAAGTTGAGAGATTATACAATTGAGGACTTGGGACTAAAGAATTACTTAACATAACACCGAAAGACTAGTACCGACTAATTTTAGGACTTAACAATTATGGGCCGATCTTTTTGGTATCTTAGCTAAGCACTGCGAGCCTTTAGGAGCTCCTCTATGGACTTGAACATCTAACTACCGACCTCGCCTAGTTCAGATCTTGCTCCTTTTAGGACAGACCGAGTGACTGCATGCGACTTCTATTAAATACACAATTTTGTACTTCTATTAAATACACAATTTTGTATTCTTGTACATGTTTTCTTTATTTTATTTATGGGCCTAATTCTTTAAGGTTTAAGGACTTATACATTATTTATAGTTTTGCCATTAGTGTTTAAGACTTGCTACAAATAGTAGCGTTTGTACTAACGTCAGGAGACAAAATATACCAATAGAGACAATCATAGTTTATAGTAAAACTTTCCTCTTTCGAGCAAGGTCATACTTTAAGCTCTTCAAGCTTGTTTTTGCGGGATTATTGAGTGTTGATTAAACTCTTTAATCTTTCTCACGTTCTTATCAATCTTGTTCTTAAGATTGTGGTCAACCTTTCATTTGAGTAAGTTAATGAGTCACATCTAACCTCTCATTTGAATCCCAAGTGACATTTAGTGTTCGTGAGTCATATTGAACCCTATTTCAAGCTCAACCTCTGACTGTGTTTGTGTCTTGGTATATGATATCCATACACGTTCACACTTAAAAAGCCCTTATTCTCATTCTCACTCAAACCTAGATTGTATCATCTTCCTCCTGAGATCTTTTGGCTCGTAACCATACGCATCATCTTAGTATGATGATAAAGGCTCCTGAATAATCAAGCTTTTTGACTAAGGATGATGAAGACTCCTAAATTATAAGATAATCAAAGTTCCTAAGGAAGAATAACTAAGGTTCCTAAGTCATAAGATTATCAAAGCTTCCTAAGGATAACTAAAGATTTCTAAAACATAAGATAACCAAAGTTCATATGGAAAGATAACTAAGGTTCCTAAATTATAAGATAATCAAAACTCCTTAAGGATAGCTAAAATTCCTAAATAAGATAATGAAAGTTCCTAAGATAAGGATGATTAAGGTCCCTAAGCAATAAGATGATCAAAGCTCCTTAAAGATAGCTAAGACTCTTGAAATTTTCTCACAAGATTACTGAAGTTCCTAACTTGAGGATGACTAAAGTTCACATTGCAAATTCTCAAATTTTTCACTTTTTAAAACTCAAAGGAAAAAACTAGTGCTTTTATTAAAAAAAAAATTGTTCATCATTTTCTTGCTAACAAGTAAGAAAATTATACCAACTCTGAATGTTACAACTAAACGACATTCTCATTCTTTTAGCTTGTTGGTCATTCATTTTTCATCCTTGATTGCTTGTTCGCTATGATGAAGGATTAAGGAGAAAACTTCAACTAAACACCTTGTTCTTCTTATTGTAAGGAATTCCCATTTTGATTTTAGAGCGAAGTGCTTCTCGTACCTTAAGGTATGCTTGACTTTTACATTCATAAGTTTCATATCGGGGAAAGTTTCTCAATTATTTGAATAATTTAGTCCAAGAGGACTTCCTCACAGTCTCAAATGACTTGTTTTCACTCTTGATTACGATTCCAAAAATTATTGTTAATCTTGTAAGTGATACACTTTCATTGATCTGATAGGTCTTTTCCTCAAGGTTGTAACGTAAGCTTATGGTCATGGGCTTAAACCAAATGGAATATTAATGTGCTGGCCAATTTTGAAAAATTAATATCTCAACCTAAGTCCACAAGTCAAGAACTTTAAAGGGGAAATACTAAGATGGGCTTGCTCTAGTTTTACAAGCAATGATTGCTTAAGATAAGTTAATTTCTTCAGTCAAAAGAGCTTTGTTAAGGGTGATATAATGGGTAGGACCATTGAATTAAAGTTTCATTCTTTTAGGCTTGGAATCTCTTGCTCAAGTTTGTGTTTTGAAGGATATTGAGGGAAAACTTAGATCTTTTATCTTAGGATTTGTAACCTAAACTTTTTTAAGATACTTAAGTCCTGGGCCTTTTTTGGTTGCATTTTGGGATGTGATTACCTTATTTTTTTTTCTTTTTCTTTCTCTTTTTCCTCTTTTTTCTTTTCTCTTTTTTCTTTTATGTTTTTTTTGTCTTTTGTCTTTTGTCTTTTTTTTTTCTTCAAGGTGATTGCTCTCTACATGCCTAAGTTTCTATTTGAGGAGATTCAAAGTTCTAAAACAAAAAGTTTGAAGTATATAAGCCCAATGAAGTAGGTGTAACTTTAGGGGAGTGTTTAAGAAAAATTCGTAGCCTTGCAATATTTGAATGAGTGTATAGATTTGAGAAAAGTGTACGATTTGAATCTCTTCTTCATTCTAAAGAAACAGGTTATTTGTGACAATTATTACTTATGAATTGATACGATGAAGCAAGCATAAGTTAGCCTTTCCCTTTTCCCCAAAATTAATAGCCCTAACCTCTTAATTGTCCCAATGTGGGGTAGTTTTTAATAGGGTTTATTTTTTTGAAAAACTTCCCTCAAATGAGCTCACAAGGGATAGAAATGTTGAGGGAGTGAAATGAATGCCTATCATCCTTTCAATTCATATATTATATACAAGATAGACTTCCTTAAAGGAGCGAGTTTGATACATCTCCGGAGTCATATACACGACCAAATACTACAATGAAAGAGCCAAAAAAGGAAAATAGAAAAGAAAAGTTTGGGCAATTACCGAATGGATATGACTCATCACTTGATCCTAGTTGGCTTATAATCTGCTGGATATGAGATACCGGTCCAAATTGAAGGATTACTCACTATTACTCCTTGTTAAATGAAATAGATAAGAGTAGAATGATAACGAGAACACCAAGGTGGCTCAAAGTGAGTAATTATATATTAAAAGCTGAATGTTTGCATATTAGGAAAGTAGGGGTTTATATACTTACCCACTAAGGTTGTTTTGCATATATGAAAAGACAAAAGGGTATTTTACAATTATGTTACATGAATCATACTAAAAAGGGGTAAAAAGGGTAAAGAATATCTAGTATAAAAAAGAAATAGTCATTCTACAACGTTGTGTCAACAAGCTCGTGTCGCTTAATGGCTATATGTCAAGAGTTTGATACAACATAGGTAGAAACAGAAAGTACTAGTAGTCAAGGGCCGACCTAATTTTAATAAGGTCGAGAGCTAATCAGTCTGGTTATGAAGTCAACTAAATTAGAGTCAGGCACCAGTGGTCACTTAGAGAGCTCGACTTGGCTAATCTTTCTTAAGTTACCTTCTAAGTCAGGACTTTGCAATTGGGTAAGAGCATGTTAGACACACATGAAGAGTTGATAGATAGGTTGGCTAGAAGTCGAGTCAGGATAGGAGTCCCCATCTTAGCTATGGCTTAAAGCTAGTATTTTATATGTAAGCCCTTGAAGTCCTCTAACTTGGCTTTTTGTGATCTGTTAAAGGGGTTGATTCTTATCATCTGCTTAGGGGTCGGAAAGATTTATCCTTACATCTAAAGTGGTTTCTACTTGTTAATCTAGGGGGCTCACAAGGTCTTCTATTGGTTAATGAGGAATTAGATCAGACACATTATAGGTAGAGGAGATACTACAGTCATCAGGTAACTCGATCTAGTAGGTATTGCGGTTGATCTTCTTCAGGACCTTGAATGGACCATCAACTTGAAAAGATAGTTTGCTTTGTCTTAAGTGTAGGAATCGCTCTCGACTTAGGTGAATCCATACTAAGTCTTCTGGTCGGAAAGAAACAGTTTGGCGACCTCGGCTACCAATCTCTTACTTTTTTGATTGAATTTGGCGATCTTCTTTGTTACGGATTGGTGCAATTTATGTAATTCTCGAGCTTGATCGACTCTAGATTGACTCTCTTCAATAGCTGTTGGGGTGCTGATCATATCTAGGGGGATGCTTAAGTTAAGGCCATAAACAACCTCAAATGGGGTCTTCCCTATAGTGTTGTGGATAGTTTGGTTGTATGGGAACTCTATAACTGGTAAGCATATATCCCAATCCCTCAAGTTCTTCCCTACAATAGTTTTAAGCAGATTGCCTAATATCCTATTCATCACTTCAGTTTAGCCATCAATCTGAAGGTAGTTATTGGAGCTAAAGACTAGTTTAGTCCCAAGTCTCTTCTAAAGAGTCTTCTAAAAAGAGCTCAAAAATTTTGTGTCTCAATCTAAGACAATAGTCTTTGGTACCCTATATAGTTAGACAATCTCCTAAAAAAAAAATCAGCAATTTAAAAAGCATCGTTAGTTCGATGACATAGAATGAAGTACACCATTTTGTTGAAATGATCTACTACATCAAGAATAAAATCTTTCCCTCTAGATGTCTAAGGCAACCTTAGGATAAAGTTTTTGTTGAGGTTGGCCTATGGTAAGGTAGGCGTTATTAGAGGCATGTATTCTCCATGGGGATCTCTCTTCCCCTTAGCATGCTTACACACTTCACAACGAACGATTACTTTATGGACATCCTTGGCCAGTGAAAATTATCCCCAAAGTGGCTTGAAAGTCCATCGCTATAAGCTTCCCAGACCAACAGTTCACATACGGAGTAGTTTGGAATACATAGCTTGCAGTCTTTGAATAGATAGCCATCCTTAAGATAATATCTTCCCACAACTAGTCCTTTGTGATACCGTTCAACAACGAAACCAAAATGAGGATCATTTGCAAAGTGGTCAGCAAGGTTTACTGTCGTGATAGAGCGTCGGCGACCATATTTATGCTTCCCTTCTTGTACCGAATGATATACGAGAAACTTTCTATGAACTCTAACCACTTAGTTTGTCTCTTCGAAAGCTTATTTTGACTCCCAAGATACTTTCATGATTCATGGTTAGTGTAAATAACAAACTCTTGTGGTAGCAGGTAGTGTTGCCAAACGATAAGGGCTCGAAAAAGGAAGTACAACTCCTTCTCATACATAGAATAGTTTAAGGCTGGTTCATTCAGTTTCTCATTACAGTAAGCGACAGGCCGTTATTCTTATATTTTGACAACACTAATTCCAACTTCTAATGTATCACACTTTAGTTCGAAGGGCTTGTCAAAATTTGGTAGTGAAAGGACAGGTTCCGAGGTGAGCTTCTCCTTGATCTCCCTAAAACTTCACTTAATTCTATTGTTCCACCTAAATCCTTCATTTTTTTTGTCAGCTCGGTCAATAAGGCTGTTATCTTGCTAAAGCTCTTAATAAATCACCTATAGAAAGAAGCCAGGCCATAGAAACTTCGTACTTCAGTGACATTCTTCGATGTCGACTATTCTAGAACAACTTAGATCTTCCCCGCTTTTGCTCGATTCCTTCTCCTGACACTACAAACCCTAGGAACAATACCTCTTTTTTGTAGAACATGTATTTCTTTACATTCCCATATAACTTCTCAGCGTGCAGAATACCAAATACTTCGTGAAGATGTTGAATATGGTTGTTTAGGTTGACACTATACATCAATATGTTATTGAAGTACATAACTACACATCTTCCAAGAAGAGAGTGTATCACATGGTTCAATAACCTCATGAATGTGCTTGGTACATCAGTAAGTCTAAATGACATAACCAACTATTCCTAGAGTCCATGCCTAGTCTTAAAGGCTGTCTTCTGTTCATCACCCGGCCTCATGCGAATTTGGTAGTAGCGACTTCACAGATCTATCTTTGAAAATATCTTTGCACCATGAAGCTCATCCAACATGTTATTGAGCTTTGGTATTTGGTATCTATAATTTATAGTAATTCAGTTAATCATTTGCTATCGATGTACATGTGCCATGAACCATCTTTCTTCAGAATGAGTAAAGCTGGTAGAGCACAAGCGTTTATGCTCTCCTTCACATATTCTCAATTAATGAGTTTGTCCACCTGTCTTTTCAGCTCAAGGTTTATCCTATATGTAAGTTGGTTAGGTAGGGTGGCGCCTGATTATATATCAATATAGTGCTCAATGCCTTAGATTGGCAGTAATCCTCTAGGCTGTTCTTTCAGAAACAAGTTGAGAAACTCATTTAGCAAGTTTCAGATCTCTTCTGAAACATCTTGTAATTCCCTCATCTCCATCAATCATCTAACCAACAAAAACATCAGTTCACCAACCTTCTTAATAGATTGGAGCTTCTTACGACTCATCACTAAGGCCTTTTTCTTGTTAGCTCGAGTAAAATGATTATGAGTTTCATTTACTTAAGACAAGATTAGGGGTTGCAACACTATCCTCCTTCCATCCTTAACAAAGGCATAAGTGTTCTTATATCCATCATGTATAACACATCGATCAAACAACCAAGGTCATCTAAGCAGTAGGTGTAAAGCTCCCATGGGGATGACATCGCATACTATTTCATCCTTATATACATTCCCAACACTGAATGGTACAGTCACTTGTTCAATCACGTGCAAAGTACCCTTATCATGAAGCTAATGAAGCTTGTAAGGTCGGAGGTGCTTTCAAGTTGGCAAACCTAATCTTTGCACAGAGGATTGTGCGACCATGTTAGTACAACTTCCTTCTTCTACTATGATCATATACAATTGGCCTTTCAACATCTTCTTCTTCGGGTTCACTCTTGTTGGTGCTATCCACTACATCTCCTCGGAGCACCATGACGCATCGGTTCAGACACTCAGCAGCCATGTATCTAAAGCTTAAGCACTTGAAGCATTTCACCTTGCTAGTCTTTTGTTTGGAGGTTTGTCCCTTCTCATATGTTCTTGGGGTCGGCTTAACCTCGGATTGGCTAGGCTAGCTGGCTTAACCTTACTAGGTAGCTCGACTATCATCAGGTTTGTCACTCCTGTCTTCGGTTTGGTATGGCTTCCTTGGCTCAGCTTGAATAGGTTGGTGTAGTATTAGGGCTCGGGAGAATGTTGGCCCAAGTTTACTTCGAACATTTCTCCTTTGTTTCTCGACTCTCTACACGATCTTGATTGCTTCATCTAAGGTATAAAATCTCTGTACTTCCACAATATTGTGAATCTCATACTTGAGCCCAGAAATGAACCTTAATACTATATGGGCCTCTAGTTTTTCCACATCAACTCTAATCATAAGCATCTAAAATTCTCTAACATAGTCATCGACAGATTGGCTTCCTTAGCTAAGCTCCTATAACTTGGCAAACGTATCTTGTAGTTACATTTTGAGCACAAATCCACCCCTCAATAACCTTTTCATCTTGTCCCAAGTTTTGACACCTTGTCTTTTATCCCTTGCTTGTGTTGCATTCAAATTTTTCCACCATATTGTTGCATACCTAGTAAATTCCAATGTAGCAAGTCAGACCTTGATAGTATCTGTATACCCATAACAGTTAAACACCTTCTCAACCTTCTCTTCCCACTCTAAGTATTCATCGGCATCTCCAGTTCCACTAAAGGGTGGGATTTGAACCTTGACATTATTTAGCCCTCAAGAAACTCGGTGTCCTTGTCTTTCTAATGGGTAATAGTCAAGTTCCTCTTTTTCCTCCCTAAATTCTTTAATATCCAACTCCTCATCTTCTTCCTCAATCTCCTCTAACTCTAATCTTCACCTAATAGCTCCTCTAGCCCGAGAAGGTCGAACTAGGTGATTGGTTTGATTAACTTGGCCATAGTGTCTCTTAAGGGCGCTATCTAAGGGTTTTGTTGCTGTACACCTTGGGGTTGTTGCATATTAACTTACATTGTGGTGACTAAACTCTCAACAAGGTTTGTGAGCGTATCAAGCTTGTCGTCCACAGAACTTGGGGTATTACTACCATTACGACTAGGACCAGGTTGGGCACTATTGCTCCAGTCACCAATGACACCTTGAATACTCGATTCTGACATAGTAAGATACTTTTTGAATGGATTAACAAATTATTAACAACTGTAGTACTTAGAGTTACTTAAATAGAATAGGGATAAACTTGCTCTATTTTCACAATGAAAAACAAAGTAAAAACAGAGTATCAATAAAATCACACTTACGAATACACAAGCACACTACAGGAGCTATAGAAGGAATATAGTAGCCAGTAATAGTAAGGTGAGCCAAAAAGTCATTGCAACTTCACACACTGCCTTGTGGAATTGTACTTTGATATTAGCAAAGCTAATGCGTCTCCGAGGTCGTACATATGGAGAAACACCACAACGAATGAATGAAAAAAGGAAAACAGAAAAGAAACTAGTGAAGTCTAGGCAGCTACTGAATGGATATGACTTACCACTCGATCCTACTCAGCCAACAATCCATCGGATATGATACACTAGTCCGAATTGAAGAGTTACTCGCCACTACTCCTTGCTAAAAGGAATAGATAAGAGTGGAATGATAACGAGAACATAAATGTGGCTTAAAGTGAGTAATTCTGTATTAAAAGTTGAATACTTACATATAAGGAAAGTGGGGGTTTATATACTTGCTCACTAAGGTTAGTTTACATATATGAAAAGAAAAAAAGGGTATTTTACAATTACGTTACATGAATTATACTAAAAAGGGGTAAAAAGGACAGAGAATATCTACTACTGAAAAGAAAGAATCATCTGCAACGTTGTATTAGCAGGTACGTATCATTCATTTAAGGGCTGACCTGATCTGGATCAAGTCGGGAGCCAATTAGTCTGGTTAGGAAGTTAGCCAAAGTGGAGTCAAGCATCAACGATCGGTTGGAGAGCTCGACTCGGCGAATCTTACTTAAGTTACCATTTGGGTTAAGACTTCACAACTAGGTAGGAGCATGTTGGACACACATGAGGATCTAACAGATAGGTCAGTTGGAGGTCAAGTCAGGATAGGAGTCCCCATCTCGACTATGGCTTAGAGTTAGTATTTTCCATGCGAACCCTTGAAGTCCTCTATCTCAGCTTTTTGTAATTGATCCAGAGGGTTGATTCCTATTAGAGTTTTATCCTTACTTCATATCTCTCAAATCTTAAAGTGTTTTAGGGCTAGTGTTTGGGATTGGGGCTTGCCTCTTATCATTCTAAACACTTCAGATAATGAGATACTTTCCTATCAAAAAGACTTTAAAGCATTCTATTTGTTTACCCTATTCTCCCTAATCTCATTTGATAAGTCTGGATATTTCATGATGCCCCAACCAGTTACATGCCCTTCTGCCTTTAAAAAAATTGCCCCATTTGCTACCTGCTTAGCTCAAGCTCATTAGGTTTGTTGGTGGAATAATTCATAGTGGAGACAAACTTTCTATTCTGTTTTAGGGTTAAAGCAGGTGAGCCGATTTTGTAGAGTGAGTGTTTAGGACCTTCTAGGCTTAGACGGGATTAATGTAGATGGACAAAGCTTTAGGTGAAATTAGTAGGCCATGTGTTTAAGGTTTTTTTTTTTTTTTTTGGCTCAAAGTGGGTTGAAATAGATGGGAAGATCTATGGTTTGTGTTTGGGCTTTTGTGTCTAAAGCTTTTGAAAAGGTCTGATAGTATGCTTCTCTTCAAGGATTGTGTTTGGCTTAAGCTTTTCTTAGAGATGGGTTATGTCTCCACTATTTTCATTTATCAATTTCTAATGTGCTTTCCCCTTTTACCCTTTAGTATCAAATTTAACTCATAGGCTATACAACACTTTGGGCTCAGAATGTGTGACTACTAAGATTAGGCTTAGGCCGAAGTTGTTATTGTTAGTTACCTTAGCTTTAAAAATGAATGGCTATGAGCTTCAACAATAGGCTTAACTACTCAAAAGTAATAACTCAAAGTCCATAAAACTTATACTTGTTAGTAGATTTTTTTCTTTTGAAAAATTCTATGACTTTTTAGGCAAAATTTTATTCAAAAGGCATTTGAAAACACTTATATTACAAAAAATTACGTTACAAACATGATTACCAACATCTCATAACTTATTGGAATGACTCAAAAAGTTATAAAGTGGATGAGAAGGAGTAACTATTTTACAAAGTTAACAACTAAGGGTAATGACTTAGTTACAAGCAAAAACTCTTAAAAACCTTGAAGGATGCTAAAGAGAATTTATGCTATCGGCAACTGAATTGCTAATATTGTCTAAAGAAAAGAAAAAGCTAAAAGTGACATGATGAGGATGATAAAGCTTCAAAGGAAACAACATGTAATTGAAGGGTTGTAATTTTACAGGAAGGGTGTTTAATGTTACAAAATGATGATTTGGGGACACTCTGTGGAGGACAATTACAAAACATTTACAAGTCGAAAAATTTTTTATTTATTCTTTTTTTTTTTTAATTTACATGAAAGTATGTTATTATAAAAAAAATTTCAATAGAAATAAGCAACACCAAACAATAGAGTAACAAAAAAGAACAAATAATTAACATACAATAGAAAGGCACATAAGCACATCTTAGGCTAGCAACTGTATAATAGTGCAATAATTTATTATCGTAAAAATTTTTGGGTTGTAACTTCATTATAACACCATGATTACATTACTTTGAGTACAAATGCGCTAAGCCCTTGTTGGGTATAGAATTTTTGTAGGAGTACAAATGTGGATAAAGTGTAGAGATTTTAATAGTTTATAGGGGAAAATTTTTGACATGAAAAAAAAAATTACATGGAAAAAAAATTGTACAACCAATATGCCACGTAGGAAAATAATAAAATTACAACTCCTTGCTCATGATATATTTAATTTGAAAACATTACACTAATAGTCATTTGCTTGCCCACAAAAAAATTTAATGCAATTTAGTAGGTTCGATCTTAAATCTTATTATAGCACTTTTTATTTGTAAAATGAAAAAAAAAAAGCAATACAGGATACCTATATTATAAAATAATACATGAACTACCATATAATACACAAAAAAAAATCGAAGATAACAATATATATACAATAAAGTATAGCATAAAATTAATGCAATATGCTACAAATGCATACCATGCAATAAAAGTTGGTATATATTAAATTATAGGAATGGAATCATTATGAACCTATAGTTAAGGAATACACTTATATATAAGTGGACTGAAATTAAAAAAAAAAGCTCATGGACACTTATATATAAGAGTATTGATTCTTTTAATTTCCCTTCTTTTTTTTTTTAAAAAAAAGAAAGCCTAACCAACTATAAATTATCAAATTTTCGTATAATTTAACAATGACTAACCTTTTTCTTATTAAAAAAAAAAAACAATGCAGAAGGGTAGGGTATATGGGTTTTAACCTCTATAGCTCTGGACAATTCTAAAGAAAAATCTAGTAGGCTACATTGAAACATGAATGAGCTCATTTATCATGGCCAATCAAGGGTAAAGACCCTAGTGACATAAGATTTACATAATGGCTAGCTGTCCCAAGTTTCCATGGTGGCCTAACTCAGCTTTGACCACATCTAAGTACATGAATGATTTTTCTTTCTTTTTTCTTTTAAACCCCCCCCCCCCCCCCCCCCCCCCCCCCCCACCTAAATCCCCAATAACGAGCTCATTAGGTCAAGCTTTTCTGAGAGACCAGCATCACTAAAGCCTAGTTAATACAACTATATTACAATATATAGATAAAAAGAAATAAAAAAAGGGAAGCCCATTAATTAATTTTTATTTTTACATGGCTAACCTATTAGGTTCTCCAGTGGAGTCACCAACTCTATTGAACCCTATTTTGGTTTTCTTTAATTTAACCTATACTAAACCCAACCCACTTAATAAAAATTACTCAACATTAAATTAAGCAAAAAAAAAAATTTTTTTTTTCTTTAAAATTTTTTTAAAAAAATTAGAGTTGCCAACCAGTTAAACTGGTAAAAATGAAATTAGAGCTTTTGAGTGGAAAAATTATAATTTAACTAGTAGTCTGCAAATATTCTAAAAAATTATTTTTTTAGAAAATTAAATAAAAAAACTAAGCTCGGGAGTTAACCTATTAAGACTAAATCAACATATAAGGATAAAAAAAAACTAATGGGGTTTTGTTTTTTATAAATTTTTTTCTAAAAATGCTAAAATATTTACAAATATGCAAAATTGTGATCAATATAAATTTTTTAATAATTTTTATTACGAATTTTCAAAAAATAATTACTTTTTTATGGTTGTCTTGAAGATATTTATATATTCGCTAGTTAGGATTAAACCAACGAAGTTCTATTTTTTTAGAAAAGATTTAGTGGTTTAATTCTTTTTAAAAGAAACCGAGCTAGATTTACATTAGCTATCAATTTATTATTTAGAAAAAAAAAACTAAAAAGATCTACACAAATCTACTTTAAAAAAACCTTAACTAATTAAATCTTTTAAAAAACTACAGTTAAGATTTTTATTTTTATTTTTTTTAAAAAACTACTATGCGTCAAAATTAATTTTTCTAAATCTTAAATGCAAGATATACTATAATTTAGATATATATCTTCTCTAAAGATATAAATCTTAGAGAGGAAATATGTAACTTTTTCTAAAAAATGCAATTTAATTAAAAAAACATGAAATTTATAAAAAAAATTAAAATTTATCTAAAAAATTGTATAATTGCATGACATGTAGTTTAAATTATTAAATAACCTATACTAAAAAAAAAAAAACAAGTTAGAAAAATAAAGTTATTAAAAACAAAATTAATAACTAAAATAATTTACCCAATTACCTAAGCAGGTCGGGTCGTGCATGTGATCGTAATTGGACTAAATGTAGCTTATTGTGTCATGATTGGATGTACGGTGAAGTGTAGCGTGTTGTGTGTGCAATGGTCGACGTGTGTACTGTACTAGCGTATAGTGTAGGCTTGGTCGTAGATAGCAATCTGTGTATGTGTTATGCTTGCGTATAGTGATTAGCATATGGGCATACATTGTGTAGATGTGTAGTGAATCAAGTGTAAGATGTGGTCTAGAGTATTGTGAATGTTGTGGATGTGTGACAAAGTAACATATGTGAGCTTGTGTCTGGTTGGCATGAATTGTGTAACTAGTTGTGGACAGTGAACAGCGTGATGGAGTCTGTTATGATTAGCAGTAAATTAGTAAACATAAGTGGAAAGTCCAGACGTGTGAGTGCTTGTGTATGGACAGTGAATGTGGGGAAATTGTAGCGTATACAGGAGATTGTGGTTTGATTGTGGATTGGACTATGTGAATGGAGATGTGTGTGTGTTCATGTAATTGTGAATTATGAAAACATATATTTTTTACAGCCTAATGTCCATTATTTATAGACCATTAATTTGAATCATTTTAGATTTTTTTTTTTATGAAAATTCAATCTTAACAAATCCAATATTGATAAGATACGATGATACCCGATTTGGATTCATTAACTTTATTAAAGATTTAATCCAGTTTCTAAAAATTTTATATTGATTTGAGTTTTCTATCTTGAGCCCGACTTAGTCCATCTTAATTTAGCCCAATATACACACTAACCTATTTAATAAATCCTAAGTTTATTTAGCTCAATATAAATTAGATAAAAAAATCCACTTTATATTAAAATGGACTAAAAAATATTTTAATGAAGTTCGACTATTTAAGATTTGAAATTTATTAAATTGAATATATACCATTTTCGATCTAACTCTAAACTACTTGACTTAACTCGACACTTTTGTTATTATCATTTATTTTATTTTATTTTTTAAATTTTCGTTTTATTATTTATTTATTTTTAAACCTGGCCCAAT
Organism: Lumnitzera racemosa; assembly: GCA_024138005.1. NCBI lineage: Eukaryota > Viridiplantae > Streptophyta > Magnoliopsida > Myrtales > Combretaceae > Lumnitzera > Lumnitzera racemosa. Next base: position 41,195,879 of record JAMXBC010000007.1, read on the forward strand.
AAGAAAAAAAATCTTAAGGATGACAAAAATGAGATATCTATACTGCTGTCAGGTGGTGGTGACTACTCCTCTCTAGGTGATCGCCAGGTTTGGGCTCTCCTTACATGCTCTAATTACACTAAAATTTGTTAATTTTTGGTAAAAATACTCTCCTCTTTTCCTAATTTCTCTCTAATTTTTCTAGACTCACAACTAACCAAAATGACTTATAGAAGAGGGTTTTTAAATTTATAGTAGTGTTTAGGGTTTTACTTTAATTTTCCAAATGCCACATGCTCCTTATCTCTTTTTTGTTTTCACTTTCTTATTGTCTTAATATTATTGCTTGGTATTTTTTTCTTTAATTCCTAGCATGCTACGCCTAAGATCTAGACATTTCTTCACTTTTTCATATTTTTCTTTAATTATTTAGTATTATTTTAACATATTTTAGATATTTTAAGTAATTTCAAGTATTTTTGCTTACGTGTAAATATATATATATATAGTATAACTAAATACTCTTAAATATTATGTATGTTATTTTATAATTTTTAATGTGTATATAATTTATCTTTATTGATTCATTAATTCTCAGAACTCGTTTTACATATTTTCAATAAATAACAGGTAATATACATATAATTTAATATTGTAATAATTAATTATTTTATTATTTATTTTTCAAAATCTAAACTTATGAGATTACTTTTACTAATTTTTTAACTTTGTTATAAAATTTGGGCTCGATCGGATAACTTACTCATTGCCCTAAATTTTACGGATCGAACCTTGAATACTTGATTCTAGGGCTTACATTCATGTCACAATAACATCGTCCACAATTCTATGCTAAGTAGATGCTAGAGATAGAGCATAAACAACACACATATTTGAAAAATCTAAAGAATTATGTTTGGCTTCTATTAATGATTTACCATTATTTTTTAGCTTAAGAGTTTAGAGTCAAACATTCAAAAAATAATAAAAGAGATAGAAGAACCAACTAAAGTAGAAATTAGATTGATCATTTAATTCAAAAACAAGATCAGGTTTGTTTTCTCTTTATGCTTTAGTAACACTACGGCATATATATTTGACCATTGTGTGATAGATTGGATTTAAACTAGCATGCCTATGTAAGTAGGAAAAGTGAAACTCTGATTGTTTATCCACATCTTTGTTAAATATATTTGATCATTGTGCGATTAATTTTGCTCACTAGAATTGCTTGTTTGTATCTCTTTTCATCATTTTGTTCATAGGAAAAAGGTCTTGCTCTCTTAGTTTATGAAAGATAAAGAGTAAGAGAAATGACCAAGTCTTGAGCTGGTGGTTTCCACATGATTGTCTTCTTTTTCTAAGTGTATATATTGTTATCATACCCCACAAAGAGTAGGATGGACTTAAACTTTTGAATGACCAAAGAAATAACAATTAACCAGGTTTTTCTCCTGGTTGATAGTCTTTTGGTCCTGCTATTGTGATGCTTGTCTCTCTTGGTTGATCTGTGGCTATTGCATACTTATATACATAGAGAAAGAGAGAGAGTAAGAGAGAGAGATTAAAGCTATTAAGTTGGTTCTACTTTGTTGAAATTGTGCTTCATGTTAATTTAATAAATAAAAAGATGTGATTTCCATTATCGATGAAATAAATTTGTTGCAAATTTTTTTCCCCCTTAAAAACAATAAGCTTGAAAACAATCCAAAAAGATGAAAATCCCAAAGAAAGCTTGTAGCCAAACAGACTCATAAGCCACTTTAAAATATAAGCTTTGTAAAAGCAAAGCTGTAGTAACAACATTAATTGCAACAAAAATAACAATGAGCTAACCTCAATGATTGCGCTAGGTAGGAAAAGGCTGATTGAACCCTCCTCTCCAATTCATATACTATCTAGCCTATTGCTAATTTTCAAAAGTAACAAAACTGTTGTTGGTGCCAATAACAGTGAAAATGGAGAATTATGCTAGACTCTTGATTTTTGCAAATGGAAAGATTCTGATAGGTTCATAAGGACCATATTATGATAAAGGGTTGATTAGGAACATAAAAGCAGAAGTGGATGTGAATTACTCAAGACTCCTATCTAAAATATCTAAGCCGTTGCAAGTAGATCCAAATACAAGTAACATAGAAATGTATCACAAACAAACATATGTAAATGAAAATGGATCGAAAGAATTCTTATTGAAGGATATTAGTGATGATGAAGATGTAGCGGCTCTTATAGATATGGCAAAGGCATTTAGAATGACATGCCTTCAATAACTTTACATCAAAGTCAAAAATCAACGCGCCATGATTCAAGAGCAACTAATGAAGGTTCAAATGAATACTCCTCATCTACTGCAAGTACAAAGAACTATGAATTTCTTAGAAAACATCGAAACAATAAGTGATTTCTCTATGCAGAATGAAGAAAATTTATCTATTAGTGATGATCTTGATAGGGAGATAGAGGAGGCACTTGAAGATAGTGACATAGAAGATGAATTAATATATAAAGCGAATTTAGATAACCAACAAGAGATGGATATTGAGATGGTGACATTTGAAGGGGAAGAGGAATGTCTAGATTTACCACAAAATGCCCAAACATAAACATAGTGGCTAGTAGTCCAAGAAAACAATATATAGCCGGATTATCATTTTAGGACCACATTTTGTTCCTTAGTAAGATGGATGTGGGCTATGGATATATATCGTATGAGGAAGATTTCATCTATGATGAAGACCTATGGTTAGGAAATAAGCTGAAGAAAATGATGAGATTCAAGAACAAGTTAGACTTGATTCATGTGTTGGAATTGTGGTACATAAAGAATCATTACAATTTCCTAGTGATTGAATCAGATAAGAAATTGTGGAACATTATTTGTGAGGAGAGGAATATATGTAATTGTAAATAAAAACTTTGTGAGATCTAAAAGCATTGGGATACAGATTTTCTAATTACAATTGCTAATTTACACTAGTAGGAGATTCACAAATAATCATCCATAGCTCGACCAGACATTCATGAGCCAGTGTTTTTTGGGTCAAATTAAGAATGATCCAAACGTTAAGATCACTACACTCAAATAGCAAATAGAAAACACGCATGGTTATGTGATTTTAAAAAGAAAAGTTTAGGGGGTGAAAAGGATAACTATTGAGAAAGTGCATGGAGATTAGGATGAATCATATAATGAACTGCTGAAACAGATGATGTCGATTTAGAGAACAAATCTAAGAATATGTATTGCATGGAAATTCTTATCGACTAAGAAGGAAATCGTTGTGGTATTTGATACATTATTTTGGGCATTTGGACCAAATGTAGAAGCAATCAAATACTGTAAGCTTGTAATCAATATAGATGGTATGTTTTTATAGGAGAAATATCCAGATAATTTACTTATCACATGTAGTATGCATGATGTGAATCACATACTCCCATTAGCATTTACACTAGTTGAAAAGAAATCGAGTAAAACTTAGAAATGGTTTATGAAAAAATTGAAATAGTGTCTCTATGGATCATGTGATGATGATCTCACCTTATGTATTATATCATATAGACACAAAGGTATAGCAAAAGCAATAAAAGTTGACAACATTGGATAGCAGCTACCTTATGCAAAATGGAGAGTGTGTATAAGACATGTTGTCAACAACTTCAACAAAAAATGCAAAAAGAACCATCTGAAGAACTTGGTAACTGCAGCAGCTTTCTAGGCACATGAAAGCAAATTTGAATTCTACATGGAGGAGATAAGATAGAGGGATGCAACAGCTTTAAATTATTTTCTAGACATCCCTAGTGAGATATGAACATGATCACATGATAGGGGGTTCGGGAATGGTCAAATGACAACAAATCTCAGTGAAAGTTATAATATAGTGTTGAGAGGTACAAGATCATTACTTATATTGACATTGATTCTAAAGATATTTTACAACTATGTGAGATACTTCCAAAAGAGGTGCAATAAAGTAATTAAGGTTATACGTAAGGGAAAATCTTATCTCGAATGGATTCTCAAGAAGATGGAGAGAGGGCAGCTACTCGCCACCATGTAAAAGCATTTAACATGAAAACAAGAATATTTAAGGTGTAGATGGGAACATACATGAATAAATATGGAAGAAAAGGAGACCATTATCATATAATTGCCATAAATAACAATAGATGTATTTGAAAGAAAAACCATATTTATGTATATGATATTTAATTAAATATATATAATTTAGTAAAATCTAATGTAATTGAATTTTACAGGAACCTAATCTAATCAAATGCCACAAAAAAGAAGCATTATTGAAGAATCTTCAAGAGATGAGAGATATATACGACAGGAGGACAGGCACATACTTGGAGAAGGTTAGATTCCATGGAGTCGTACACTTGCCATTCATACAATTGGATTGGGGAGTGATTATGGCATTAGTAGAGAGATGGTGACTAAAGACCCATACATTCCATATGACTTATGAAGAGGTAAGATTGACTTTTCAGCACATTGCAGTACAATTCAGTTTACCCATAAATAGGCAACTAATGATGGACACTACAATACATGGTTGGCTGGATCTATGTGAGTGTTTACTAAGAGTGAGACTAGATGCATATCAGATAGTAGAGTAGAGAGTTAGGATGCCTTGGCTCAAGAGTCTTTTATTAACGTGTCTACTAGTAGATGCAAATGACATATTGATCTAACACCATGTGAGGATTCATATTTTATATCTGATTAGAGGACTAGTATTCTTAAACACATCATCTAGTTATGTACACCTGATGTTCTTACCACTATTAGAAGATTTATAAGGAGCATGTAGCTACAGTTGGCGATCATCTTGTCTCATGTAGTTATATAGATACTTATGTAAAGTTGTAGAGGATGAGGTAATAAAGATGGGTAATGCAATAGTACTAACACAAGTGTAGGCATAGCAGAGATTTCCCCATTAGGCACCATAGAGGACACATAGACATGCAAGTTACCCCGATCCATTAGTATATCAGTGGGATGACATTTTTTATATCAGATAAACCTTGACTCACGTATTATCTTAGTATTGCAAGGTTCTAGATCGTTAGACTCCTGGACATGTATGAATCAATTATTAGTTGTATTATTAAAATTATTTTTATATAAATTATATACTGAAATAAATTTATCTTTTATAGATTTGCTGGATGCCTTATACCCTAGAGATACTGAATATACTACTTGAGATATATTAGGAGAGGAGTGATATACGATTGCCTTACATTCTTAAAATTTGCTTCCATATCATGGAGATGCACAAACTTGATAAAGTGATGAGATAGTTTGGAAGAGGACAACAGATCCTAAAAAATTGCGATATGGATCTAAACAAAGTACATATGTTGAATTTGTGAGGAAAGTCAGAAGAAGATTAGGCCAGGAAGAATGCGAGATGTATAACCTACTGGCAAGATAGGAGGCAGAGGCTAGTTCAGATCATATAAGATGATACTTTACCCGGTATGGTCTTTATCGACTACTTCGATTGGTATTGTTGAGTGACATAGAGATATATCAGTCAATTATGAGCACTTTTGGCTGCATTAGTAAGTTTTCTACTTAAAATATAATTAAAATTCAACTTTATAGATCAAAACTAACTTAATCACCTTTAAAAAAACGCAGTCTAATACATTCACGCGGATAGAGAGGAGCTTAGATATATAGGACATATATACCTTAGTTGCTACTAGTAGACATATATTGGATGGACATGGAAGTATTAGACTACGTGATTTAGCTTAGCAAGAGTGGCAACCTGAGGACCAACCAGCTAGATAGAGAGGATAAGAACATGGCTGAAGCCGAGGACGAAGACAAGGTTAAGCTTGAGATCATTAACCATAATTACAGGACAAATCTCCGAGTCTTATAATAGATGTGGATATACATGTTTCTATTGATGATATTGCAAATCCACTTGCTATTGACCCTCTTGGTGCCAATCCTCTTATAGATGATCCTTTAGTAGTAGATTGACCTACTAAAGATGCTCCTACTATAGATACTTCGATGGTTGATCTATCGACAGTAGATTTAGTGAAACAGGCTCCAATGAATTGTATTGCAGATGATATACCATCATTTGAATTGCTGACATCAGATATGACCGTCTCATCATCATCCATCATCACTTTGCTTGCCCTTATCAAATCAACACGTCTAGCACCATCAGATATGAGAGATGTAATCATTCAAATAATTATTAATTAATAAAATTTATACTTATAATAAAAAGTTTTAATTTTTATAATATTTTGATAGCTAATTCAATATATTTATATATTACAGATCGAGCCTTAGGAAATTTTAAAAGAATTACAATAATCAACAACTACATCACAAGTTAAAGGAAGGACAAAAAAAAAAAAAAATACAAGAGGAAGCATAAATATATATAGGATATTTGGTTTTGTATATGAGCAGACATAAAAACAATAGTAATTTTATTAATTACTACTAATGATATATATATATATATATATATGTTTTTGCTTTATATCACATATACTAACTAATAAATAATAAGAATCACAAATAAAATAACAAGAATAAAAAATATATAATTAAAAATGATATGTTTATTGTAAATATAAAAAAAATCCAATGCTATTTTACTTGAAATAAGATACTATTATAAAAAAAAGCGCACTTTAGTGTATGTCGCATCTTATACATATTTATTTGTAGACTATCACATTTTATAAATACGATACATATATAGTTAGATGTGATACCCTTAGTATTAGCCATATTGCATCCTTGGATGCGATATAACATTAATAATTTTCCAATTTTTTTTTCTATAATTTGTATTTTAATAATTTTTTTCAAATTTGCATGTAAATAGGTAATTTTCTCAATGGTGTGTCGTGCATTAAATATAATGTTCAAATAGAAAAGATACTCTAAAATTTTATGAGTAATCCAAATAAATGCACTTTCAAAAGGATACTCTAAAATTTTAGGAGTAATCCAAATAAATAACTGCACTTTCGCAAGTCCATGGGATAGGCCCAAAGCATGATGGGCTGATTAAGTACAGCATAGGTTGGCCTAGCACGAGCACTAAAGTGGGCTTATAGCATCCTCTATTAAATTATGAGAATGCAGCATTTTGTATGCAGAGATGTGTCATTTTGCATATAATTGTCATAATCTTCCATAGATACTACTTTTACATAAGGGACATGTATCGTGTATATGAGTAAAAAGAATAAAAATAGTCGATCACCAAAAGATATTAACAATGAAAAGATATAAATCAATAAAACCAAAAATTATTATTGACTAAAAAGTATTATTAATAGAAAGTTACAGGTTACAAGTTACAATTATAATATTATTATTGTTGATCATTCCATATTTGTAAGAAATGGTATATTATTGAGAAAGAGACACATTCTTCAACATTTGAAAATTTAACCCTTTTCTTAATAAAGGAAATTTAGTATTACCTATCAAGAGTTGTATCATTTTGCATTAACTAATGGAAAATATGCAACTTAACCTATAAAGGTATTTTTGCAGAAAGCTACCTTTACGTGGAAAACTTGTCTCTCGAACTTCGCATAAGAGTAATTTTATATAAAGACCATCTCTCTTGAATTTTACATAATTAAAAGATAAAAAATTATAACAACCAAGGTATTAGTAATAAGAAAGTGTAAAATTAAAAAAAAAAAAAAAATTGTACACTACCAAAAGTTGTCAATAATGAAAAGATGAAAATCTCAAAAGCTCTCAAAACTATATGTTAAAAAAAAAAAAAAAAAAAAATCCCCTGAAGGGCTTGATTATTGGCTTAGTCTTATCATACGCAAGTAATTAAATAAAAAGGTTAAATAAAAATGTGAGGAATCGACATGTTTAAGGTTTTCCAACTATTTTACTTCCATTGAAACGAGCTTTTGCAATCAGCAAAAATCTATCAGTTCACAATGATCCATCATCTATGAAATAACAAAAGCCAGAAAGATAATACGAGCAATCATTCTTTGATTCAATTTACACGAAAGGAAAGAACAAAAGAAATGGCTCTATACTTGTAAGGGACAAAACCATGATGATATGGAATCCACTGAACTGTGATTCCACCATCGCTTGATCAAACTAAAAGCAGAATGCAATACATCTACATTGCGATTACAGGGCATGAGTAGCATGAAGGAACCGTTTCAAAACTCCTAGAGATGGTCATAACTTAATCTCTCTTGAGACCACAGGGAGAGAATACCTTTTCTAAACCTCTTCCTATGTGAGACCCTACTCCACCTTCGTTCTTTGATGAATTAACTTTGTCATCGGATTCTTTCTTTGGGTGGATTGATACTGCAAGAGCTTCTATTTCTTCTTTTGCCCTTTCAAATACACTAGGGCCCTTGACTTCATCAATTGAGGTATTCTCATTAATGTCATCGCTAGTTCCATGCATTTCCTTGTGATGATGACGAGGTGAATCTTTAGATTTGATCATCCCTTTAATCTCTTCCTTTGCTCTTCTGAAGAAATTTGGTGACCTGGCATCATCTTCTTCTACAGAGCATGAAAAAGAAAAAGAAATGTTAAAATTACATTATATTCAGTCTTATGATAAGAGTGAAACATAATACAATGAATTCACAGGAATTCCAAATACTAATCAACCAACATCTTCCAGCTGCTGTCTCTTGATTAAGGAAACCCTCAAGATTGTGGCAATCAATTGCTACCACTCTTGAGTACAATTTCTTTTTGCAATACATCAATATCCAGGCAAAGTTGCAAAACACGAGATAGCATACTCCTACTTAGAAAAGCTTCGTCATAATTCTAAGGAGATATGATTTCCAGTTTCAGACTTAAAGAAACTAGTCTCAAGTCTCAATTGGAACAAGGGTAAATTCCAATATAGACTTGATCCGCATTGATCCTATCAGTGAAAGGTATGAGTACCTGATGCATAGTATAGTTACATTGCTCTAATAAGGACTACATAGAGCAGGATCATACAAATAATCTTCTGTCAGCAAGACATGAATCTCGAAATGCTATATTAGGACATATATAATAGACTTCTACAAAGAGATTTTACGGATAAGAAGCATACCTGATGGGGAGTTTACATCATCCTTTGCATGTTTTACTTCCACATTCTGATCACTAAAACAAATTAACATAGAAAAATGAGAATTTCAACCAAACATCAAATAACTTTGGTTTGAATGGCTGGATGAGTAAACCTTTTCTTATGTTTGCCAGACTCTTTCTTGGAATGAATTGTTTGAGCTAGAGCTTCAATCTCCTCCTTCGCCCTTTCAAATATATTAGGGGCTTTCACATCTTTCAATGGAGTGTTCTCATCAAGATCATTTCTCAATCCATGAGTTTCTTCGTGATGACGATGAGATCTCTCAATTTGCATTTCTGCATCCTCTGCTTTCATTCAATGAATTACATCAGGTAGACCATTTTCTATATAAAATCATTAAACTTATCATACAAGATGATAATACCAGTTTGCGAAGAAAGAAACCATTTTAGACATGCTTGAACACTTCCATTTACACAGAAAAAGAGGAAAAAGAAGTCATTTCAGCTTTCAGTATTTACCACTGCTAATCAATTGCTTTAATACTCTTACATTGGTAGAAACTAATTGTTTTAAGAGAATCGAGTGTGAAAATTTTGCACTAACTTGATTTCCATAAATTCTTGGTCAGAATACACACAAAAGTTCTATGCTCGAAGATGCATCAAGATCGATTTTTCTCCCTTCTCTCATAAAAAAAAAGAAAAAGAACTATTTGATTTCGGAAATGTCATCTTGTAAAATGATAGAGCTGTTCCTCAGCTCTGAGCTTTCAAGTTTTCATCAATCATCCGGACATTGAAGCATATACTAAATTCACAAATTACACTGAAACTGCACTGGCCAACAAAAGAACAACCAGGAAATTTTATTTGATAACAAATTACCGATGCTTTGTGCAATAAAGGGAATTGATATGTTAGCTTGGCTCTGGTGGTTAATCAATATTGACATCAAATTTATAATGAATTATAAAAACAGGATCATCATAAGACTAACTCAATTGATCAACATATCGTTATAGATGAAACCGACACTGCAATAATGTTACAAAATTAGAAAAATCGATCTTTTTACACATGCCATGGAAAACATAATAGCAGAGACAGTGAAAGGAATCCTCGTACCAGGTCGAACGTGAGACATAGAGTTTGATTCGGAGTCTGCCATGAAAGTGTAAAGATAGAGAAGAGAGATGGGACTTGGCGTTGTGGTGTGGTCCGTGAGTGGATTTAGGTCAGAAGAGGAGAAGAAAAGAAAAGAAAAGGAAGAGCGCGTACGAGGAATAAAATAATATGCGACGACGAGTAACCGGCTCAGAGCAATGGGAAAGGTGGGCGGGATTGTCACGAGAGCGAGAGATGGACATTCGCACCCCAACACACCCTAACTTCATTTGAGAGCAAATGTGTCGTTTGAATTTTGGGATATTCCTACGATTTCGTAATTAGTTTTTAGGGGAGGGTTCCGTGTTTTTTTTTTTTTCTTGCTTTTAATTTATATTCATTTAAGTTTATACTATTAAACCTAATGATTTAAATTTTAAAAAAATATAAATGAATAATAAAATATAAGATTAAATCGGTCCATCAAAATGGAAAACAAATATTATAGGAACTGTTTGAATTTTGCCAATAAGATAATTAAATTCTTGAAATTTAAGTTACAACTTACGAGAAATTCTTCAAATTTTTTTTAAATAACAATGTCTCTAATCTTCTTGTTTTTTTTCCCCTTAATTTATATATATATATAGAGATTCTACAATCTCATTCTTTATTTTGATAAGATTAGTCTCACCCTTTATCATACTATTTATTTCCCTTTTTTTAAAATCTAAACCATTGAATTCATAATTTATTTAATGATTCAAATTCAAAGAAGTATATATGAAGAGTGAGATGTGTTGATAGGCCTTTTGGAAATGAGTTCCTTAAGCCCATCCCGATTGAATAAAGCTCATAACCTATAACAAGCTATTCTTAACCTAAGCTCAGAACATGACTTGTCTAACTATAAAAGGCTTCTAACGGCTAAAAGACATTGAATAAGATTGAAAGACTAAGTCAACAACCACAACCTGCATATGCAGAACATGTTAGACACCATAATCCCAATCTCTAACACTTCCAAACGTGCATTACCTACTAATCCCTTTTTAATTGCTAGCACCACTCTTCTATAAATACAAGACCATCATTTAATGGTAAACAACTTGATTTTTGCACACTTAAGTCTATATGCTACTCTTAAGCATTCTCATTTTCTAAATACTTAACTAACTTAAGTATCGATATGGCTACATCAAACAACACTCCTACACCCACTCACTATGCCCTCTTTTGTAAGCTTGACCACTTGTGCGAAGCCTGATCATTTGTGTGAAGTCTAATCACTTTTAAACCAATACTAGTAAAGATCTTGAGACTATAAGATGGATAATACAATTGATCCCATAAAAAATAAGAATAAGACTATCATATCAGAGTATTTGTTAGTATGGATTTGGAAGAGATTAGGCTTTATGTAAATGAGTGAGCTTATGAAAGAGAGCATAGTGAAGGAGAGCCGAGGTGTTATTTAGTATAGCTACTTCGATATTTAAATTAATAAAGTATTTGGAGAGTATGAGTACTCAAAAGTAATATGTAGGTTCAAGTGCATAAAGTATCAAGTGGGTTATCGTTATATATTGGCCTTGTATTTATAAAAGAACAGAATCGGCAGTTAAAGGAGTTAATGGGCAGAGTTACATCTACAAGTATTGAAGAGTGAGGTCACAACGTTCAATGAGGTTCGCAAGTATAGGAGTTAGTTGTTTGACTTAGTTTTTTAACCTTATCTAAAATTTTCTAATCGTTAGAGGCCTCTTATAATTCGATAGGCTGTGTTCTAGGTTTAAATCGAGGCAACTCGTTATAGGTTATGAGCCTTATTTAGTCTGATGAGCCTATATCCAAAAGGCCCTATTAACAAAAGCTATAAAAGAAAAATCCATATATATATTATTTCAGAAATTCTTATTTAACAAACATATCATTTGGTGCATTTGATACATCTTTTTGAATAGTTATGATTTTTGTATAATTCAATATAAAACAACACAACTCTTTATATTCATAAAGTTTTACTTTTATTTAATTTTGAATTTTTCTACAATTTTATATTTATATTTTAGCATATTAATTCAGCTTTTTGTCTTATCCTTAATTTACATCCTTTAAAATTTGAATCATTAAACAAATTATAAGTTCAATGATTCAGATTTAAATGAATGTAAATTAATGGTAGGATAGGTACTAGACCGATCCCATTAAAATAGGAGATGGAATAACAGAAGCTCCCATTTATACGCATTCTAAATGATGTATCATTCTATTAAAAAATATTGGATAATTACATAAAATTTTAATATATTATACTTTGTATACAATTAAGTAATATTTTTTACCCAATTATTATAACAATATAAATATATATTGTTTAAACGTTGATTGTGATCATAAATAAATTTGTTATTTATACTCATATATATCGCATATAGTATGGACTTTCTACCTAGTGCATTCTAACCACATGGAGATGGCTGGCATAAAAAAAAAAAAAAACCACATGGAGATAATTTTCGGAACATTTTCTTAACTAAGTTTAATTAAATCTATCATATCGTATAATTTCTAAAACTTTTGCTTTTTTATATTATATATACATTTTTATTCATTACATTATGGGATGAGTAAGTTACTCAACTAATATCAAAACTTACTCTATCCAGCATGCCTGGATAAGCACCTGATGGTATTAGAGCTACAGGATCGGTTTTACTTCCAATTTTTAAACATATCTCCATAAGTTAAGTCATAGGATATAATATTGATGTACCTTACATCAACCATAAACCTGTATTTAAAGATATATCATGTGGAGGTTCCAAATTATCTTATATCCATCATGAAAAAGTAATTAATAATATTTTCCATAACAAAATATTGATACTCTTAATTTGACGCATACATAATCCAATGCCGTTGTACGAAATAGAGGCCCTATAACATATTACATATTTGATCCATTTGCCGTCTCTCATGACAAAAATATGTGATTATATTATTAAGGATTACTAGGTTAATCAATGTATCAATTATTAAAGAATGAAAAAAACTAATAGGTTGTTGGGTAATTTACCTTAAAAATTTTATATTATAAAAATATTATAATAAATTTTGTAGATTTCATAAAGTATAAGTACGCCATAAGTATTAGGTATAAGTTTCAGGTGTAGTTCTTGCATATTACTAGGTAAGTTTTGCTTTTGAAATTTTGGGAATCGATATTTATATGGAGTAGTAGACATAATTTAGTTCGATATTATTTAACCTTTTTTATCAAATTAAACATAATATTATGGTTTTGATTTTTTTTTTTCTAATTGATCTGAATCATAGGTTTGGTTTAACAATTTTTCAAATTTAGAAAAAGAAATTTGATTTGATTTGATACATGGTTTGAACCATTATCATAAATCAGTTACTGATTTATTGCTGTTTATTGTAAATTTACAATATCACTTTTGATATATGATTTGCTCCAACTGTTTAGCCTCTAGCATCACAATTGGCATTAAGGGTACAATACATGTATTGCCATCATTTTTTCTTTTCTTTTTTGTGATAAGTACTTCATTCCATGTAGCTATATTCAAAAGTCGCTTTTGTTGAAACCCAAAACAAACCAGGTGCCCTCAGTAGATGAAATGTAAGAATTTTGGTTAAAGCTTTAGCAAGGCTTCCGAAACATCAATTTGAGCTTAACCCATCTGTTAGAATTCCAAGTCCAAGAACTTGCTTAGGGTAGGGTAAAGGGAAACCAGCTTCACAAATAACTACTGGAGGGATTTCGATGTAGACCATTGGATTCTTCACCGTGTTTTCATCTGTTAGTGTTTAGATGTAAACCAGCTTCCCAAATAACTACTAGGGTGGTATGCTATTGTGTTGTGTTTGTGTTCACTATAAGGAATTAACATGAACTTAGGTTATGGTGTGTGTAATTTGATCAACTTTTCTTTTTTAATTTTTTAAATTAAACTATATAGCTGATGTACTTTAGTTCTAACAAAACAAGTTCAGTTCACTTTCCCTAACAGAACTACAAACTGCTTGCGTATGGTTGAATCAAACCGCCAATTGAAATGATTAAAAAGAAAAAAAATCGATTTTTTAATTTGATTTAAGGTAGTTCTCATTCCCAATTCACGGTTTGCTCAGGATTTTTTCCCAACCCTAAAGTAAGGTATCAAGAGAAGCTCTTTTTTTTACCCACCATATAGTCCCTATCTCATAATTACATTTACTTATGGTATCATAATTAGACATCCATAAATTTTCATCCACTACAATTATCACCATTATCTTTTTGGGATTGTTATTATTATATAATTGATACAATTAAAATATAGCCATAACTAATAATGAGCAATTAATTATCTACAATATTAAAACGTAAGAGATCGATTTTGATATGACATATCTCAAAAATTAAATTTATACTAAAGTTCCTTCAATTTCCCTTCAAATTAAAAGTATCACAATCATTTTGTCACATTGTTATGTAAATTTCCTTCCTCATAGAATTTCCACTTGATATGGAAGTGTAGAGGGCTAAAAATTGTTATATTAGTTATTGAGTAGATCAGGTGATAGGACCTAAAGAGTTTAGTCTATATTAGGATGATTTAGGGAGATTTGGCTTAGTGGGCTCGAAATAGGAATTGTCGGATCAGTTTATTTGCCTTTAACTTTTCTTAGGCAGGCTCATGCACTTATAAGGAAGACTACTAGTTTTAGGCCTATTAGCTAATTTATTCTAGATAACTATGAATTAAGTAGGCTTTATCTCATTTGTTGTTATCTAGATGATCGGATGGATGTCATTATGCCCAAGAGCCTATAAATACTTAGTATTTCCTTATCATTTAAAACTCTTAGAGAAATCAGAAAAACGGTATTCCACTATGAAAACTTTGCTCTCTAAGATCAAATGGTATTTAGGTAAAGAATTGATTTCATTTGCTTAAGTTACAAGGTGAACACTTAAGGTCCCCTAATGCTGCCTTATTTGTCACTTGTGCATTTGAGATACTAAGATTGTTTGTTTCTCCTTCTTATCTTGTTCTCACTTAATCATTCTTTCAGGTGATAGTCTCACTTCATTTCTTTGAAATCACATGCAGCGCGTCACTTATGTAATACGCACGTGATTACTCTAATCGGACCTTTACATTTACATTTTTGACGACTCCATTGAGGAAGAGTGATTGTAGAGACATAGTCCCTCCCAAGAAGATAACAACTAATATATCTGATATCACGTCCCAAGAGCTCAACATTAATGTTGAGTTTATTGAGCAGAATCCACTCTCACCGCCTGAGAATACTAGCCAGGACCATTCAGTGCATGAGGCTCCTTTAGAACATATATAGACAATGCGGACAATGCAGGAAGCTACCAAGACTTTAAATTAGTTCATGGCTATGTTTCAACCCATTTTTACCAAGATGGCTGCCACTGCTGCTGCGCAACAAAGTATGGCTTTGCCAAATGCTATAATTGCTATACAGCCAGGCATTACTACCTCAACTCAACCAATTAATCATCTAGCCATTGAGGAGGATCTCTATTAGGTGATGAAATCCCCTCGCTAGAACCTACGTGACAACTAACTCTTGTATTAGAGAATGTAAGAGTCCATATCTAATTCTACCATCCCAATCTTGGGTGGATTTACTTCTCATCCCAATTTTTCCCTTACTTCATTACTTGCATGCACAGCTTCTGTTCCAAAGACTTCCTTTATAACAAAGGAAGACTTGGACATTTATATGAGAGAAATACAAACTAAGTCGTCTATGGAAGTATCAAAATTAAAACTTGCATATCACTAATGCTTTGTAACAAAGCCATATCTTAAGGACTATGTAAGTCCAAAATTAATGCTGTTCAATGGCAAAAATGGAAGTGCGAAGGAAAAACCAACCACTATGCCGATGCCATAGCAATATTGGCTTCTAAAGTTCCCATTCAAACTATACAGAATAATTTGAATGTCCAAGTTATTATGAAATCCATCCCATGTATGGCTCTACAATTAGTGGACAAGGATGAAGAAGCATAAGGTGACTGACGTAGTCTTATCAAGGTACAATTAGCTCATCCAAATGCAATCTCTATGACAGCTTTGAAAAACTTCACCT
Source organism: Lumnitzera racemosa (assembly GCA_024138005.1). Classification (NCBI taxonomy): domain Eukaryota; kingdom Viridiplantae; phylum Streptophyta; class Magnoliopsida; order Myrtales; family Combretaceae; genus Lumnitzera; species Lumnitzera racemosa. The sequence continues at coordinate 41,212,221 of JAMXBC010000007.1, forward strand.
GTATTAATGGCGTCTTGTATTTTAAGGGACCAGAAGGTGTCCCGTCTTAATGTACTTTTGTAAAGCAAGCTTGTTTGAAGTTAGATAAATACCATAAGATCTGGTGTAGAGAAGAAGGGCTACCTTTGTATCACTGCATTCAACACATAGGGTATTTTTGGTTAACAATGTCTAAAGATGCATCCCAACTACAAATAAGTTTCCTATGGTGTGCTGAATTCCCCGACTAAGGAGAATGTAACTTTGTAGCAAGTGTAGGCGATTGGAGGTGCTCTTATATCAATTACTTGAAAAATAATGTTTTGCCTACTTACAACACAAATGCCCGATTAGTGAAGCATAAAGAAAGAAAGCATCTTATACAAGAGGGCAAGTTGTATAAGGTATTATTCATGGGAAAGCCTCTCCGATATATAGCACCTCATAAAACGGAAACTACATTGTTCGAAGTGCACTCTGGAGATGGTGGAGAACATCAAGGAGGATGGAAGCTGTACTACCACTTGCTTAGTATGGGATACTATTGGCCTACCATAGAAAATGATGCATTCAATTTTGCCAAGAAGTATGTTGCATGCCAACAACATGGTGATGCAATCCATGCTCTTGTGGTTATCTTATAGAGCTTGACCGCTTCATAACCATTTCATACTTGAGCATTTGACTTAATTGGTCTAATAAACCTACCACCTAAAGGATGTATATGGACCTTGTTGGGACTAAATGTTTCACCAAATGGGTTGAGGCGATCCCCCTCAAGAATGCAATAAGACTTGCCATAGCAAATTTCATAAAGGATCATATTATTTGCCATTTTGGGGTCCCAAACCGTGTCCTTTCACATAATGGCACTCCTTTCATCAATTCACACGTACGACAGTTGCTAGCTTCTTACAATATCGATCATATGAAATCCACACCATACTATTCAAAAGGAATTGGCTAAGAAGAGGCAACAAATAAGACTCTTCTAAAAGCCCTTAGTCGGATGGTTCAAGAAAATCATAAAGAGTGAAATGACAAATTACTATTGGCATTATGGGCTTATAGAACTTCCAAGTAAGGTTTTACTTAGGCAATACCTTTCTCTTTGGTATATGCTTTTGAGGTAGTAATGCCTATTAATATCTTAGTTTCGTTTATACGCTTGGCCCTAAATGCTGAATTGGAACTAGATAGTCTATGTATGCTAGATCTTGAAGCCTTAGAAGAAAGGTGATATACTACTAAGCGCAACCTTGCTAATTTCCATAAATTACTTAGTACTGCCTATAATCACCTAGTCAAGAAAAGATCTTTTCAACAAGGCGATGTTATACTTCACGTAATAGAGCATATGTGGCAACGTATTCCAGTGCCAAAGTCTACACCAAAGGAGGAAGACCCTTTATAATTCACAAGGTCTATGACAGTGGCTACTGTAAGCTCCTTAATCCGAAAACCAATGCAATAACCCTTCTTGTTAACTTTTAATATGTTGAAAAGTTTCATTTGTAAATCTAACAATATATTTGCAATGCATATGAACAAAACATTCAACTTTCATTACTCTAGTTCTTTTGTTCTTTTACTTTCTTTTGCCTTGTTGTTGTTGCAAAGTTAGAGATCTATCTCCTTAGGGCATAATTTTAATCGTGTATTCTATTCTTATCTTCTTATTGTTGCAAAGTTAAAGATATGTCTCCTTAGTATATAAGGCTCATACATGAATTAATAAAGAGAAAGTGATATAAGGTTAAGTATTGGGAAATACCCTCTTAACTATTGATAATATGCTTGGCACATGTTGTTATCACTGCTTAAGCATGATCGACTATTTTATCTTATGTGCTTAACTTATTGTTGCTAGCAAATGAGAGCCTACCTCCAATGCGCAACGCTGTGCTCTAGGCTTCATAAGCCATAAGGAGAAAATCTTACTATATTGGCATTTCTTTTACAATGTTTCCGCTAAGTGAGGCATTACCTCTTAAAACGCATAATGACCCCCACAGGTTTTAGTGGCATAGGCCACCTTTAGGCTAAGAAGCCTTGTTATTTGATATAACTAAGCAATTGAAATAAATAAAGAATAGAAGGATAAGAGGAAAGTAATCAAATTTCATTCAATTAGCAAGTGTTATTAGAAAGCATTGAAAATAACTTGAATACAGAAAAAAAGGGGAAGAATGAACGTTAGCAAAACAAATTAATATAGCCAAACTCCACTAAGGGTGGCAATCTAAACCTATTATGGACTCAAGGTCCGTATCGCCTAATAAGTCTTTTGCTTCATAGTCTATCTCCTTAATAGCACCTTACAAGGCTTTAATCCTTGCCACTAGCTTGCCTCGGCTTCTCATAGCGGTACGATAACTCAATAATCTCTTAGCTTTGGCAACAATGGGCTCTAAGTTACCAACCTTGAATTTGAAATGATGAGCCCCTTCAACATAGCTAATCAGTTGCTGTAGCTTATGAGACCTCCATGACTTCTTGAGTAGTGATACAACTTCCCTTAACATTTTCACCATGTTATTGGCCAACTTGGTCCCTAACATAGGAGACTTACTCCAAAAATCTTCGTCTATAGCGTAAAGTCTCTCCAATGGTTCCAATAGATGAGAAGGAATGTCAAATTCATGAAAGGATATTATCACCCTTGGGATGGCTTTTGGAGTTGGTACCATATATCTATGAGACAAGTTAGCAATTAGGAGTAGAGAGACATCAATAGATGCTACATATACTTCACCTCCATAAGTCCCTGAGCATAGCATCGCATTTGCATAAGTATCGCCATCACTTGCCTCATTGATTGACAAAATAATGTCCTACGCTTCAAAAGAATCATTCAATCTTTCAATTCCATTATCATCATCAGCATCCCTGTATTGGACTGGATACTCACCATAATCTACTAAGTCCTTATCATCATTATTTGAATCTATCATTGGTGTAGCAGGATTGTTTGGATGAACCTCAGAGCTTAAGTTAGTAGTATCGTCCTTCTTGTAAACTACAACAAGAAAGTCTGTCTTAACTTGTAAGACCAAAGAAATAAAGTAAAAAAAATAAAAAATAAAAATTATATGTATAAAATAGCATGATGCATTTAGTAAAGTTACCTCATGAATAAATGCTTGCTTGGTTTATCTTGAATCCACTAGTGAAGGCGAGGGGTGATTGTTTTTAGACTTTAAAGGAAGGTTCACCCTTGTTATCCCAATAGGACATTTTAATTGTTTAGCTAGCCCTTTATGTATCTCCATTACCTTGAAACTTAGGCCTTGGGAGTTTAAAAAATAATTCGTAATGATATATAGTAGGTGCATGAAGTGTATCACCTATTGATGCAAAGGCATGAGCCTAGAACACATCCAAGCAATTCGTCCAATGTGTCAGCCATCCAGAAGAAGCAACCTTAGAGCGATTAGTAGAAGGAAAGAATAGTTGTCGCTTTCCAGGGTGAATCTTCCTAAAGTCATTTAGATATAGTGACTGGCAGCAAGATTCAAAACTCTTAATTATGGTAATTAAGTGAGGTACTCCTTGATCAAAACCAAGTTGACCACAACCCGATGGGGAGAGTATACCATGAATCTTTACTCTAAAAAGCAACCGACTGAGTCTTTATTATCAAGAAGTGAAGGCAAGCTCCTTGGAATACAACATAAGAGGAACCTGGCTTGAGAATCAAGGATATTTTCTCGATTCTCCACTAAGGTAACCTTACAATCTAAGCTAAGAGGATAAAGTCCATTACTGTTTTCATATCCTACAATTTGCTTGACATACGGGTGGAATGTGAATTACCCCCAATGTCAATGAGCTATACGAGTACCTAATCAATTGACCCCTTAACCTAAGCCCATGCTCTAGGAAGAGCAAGGCCGGGTTGTTCTTATACAGTAGGAGGATAAAAATGTCTTTGAAACCACTTACAAAAGAAAAGTCAGAGAAATACTAGGTTAACATGTGAAGTGATCACATATCGACCTTTCAAACGTAAGGAAGCATGGTAATATAGGTCTAAGCACTGATAAAGTAAACCTAAGTAGAAGGGACCTAGAGCGAATCGCTTATCTTGGGTAATGTGAATTAGCTAAGAGGAAGAGTTGTAGACTAACACCTTTTTCGAACTCTCTAGGGAATATGAACAAGGAAAGCTAAAACACAATGAAAGTGGAAAGTTCATACCTACAAAGACGGGATGGAGAACGTATGAGATGAAGGGATGACTACAACACTTGAATTAAAAGAGAGAGAGAGAGAGAGAGAGAGAGAGAGAGAGAGAGAGAGAGAGGATATGAAGGTACTAACTCTTTCTTGTGACTTAGGCTTAGAACCTGAAGCATGCCTTTCCTTTGTTCCTTAAAGAAGTATGCGAGCTAAGCAGCAAAACATGGCTTCTTCTTCTTAGTGCGGGTAGCTTGCAAAGCACCCATTAAGATTGTCTGAAAGCTATGCTCTTTAAGAGAGGTTGTCATGGCAGCAAGGTTGGCTCATCTAAAGCTGTGATGATTCAATAGTACAGCTATGTCTTCTAATGTTGGAGTTATCTCCCCTTACAAAGTGATAAATGTGTATGTCCGAACACTTTAACAAAAGATGATTATCTACTATACTTCCATTTTACTCATTTGCAGGAATTGCAATCGAGTAGAAGTGGCAATAGCATGGAGGACTTTATCCTTTTTTTGGTAAAGTTATGTATTCCAGCTTCTTTGCAATGTATGTTACCCAATCATCTCATCTAGAGGGTGGCTCCTTTAGGAATGAGAATTGGGTATTGGAAAGAGGTGGCTCTCTCCCTTGTTTTTATAGCGCAATACTGAATCACCATTAGTGTAAGGTGTTGCACAGGCTTCTCGATGCTTGGCTTTGTCCTAAAACGTGTTTTTAGAGATAATCTCATCCAACCACTAATCTTGAGGGCACGGGATGGATGGTGGATATTTATCTTAATGCACCAATAAGCCCTTTACTTTCTCTCCTTCTATCCTTCGGCTTTGATTAGACTTCATCTCTTTTCCAGCGAGAGTGCAAAATCAATATATTCTTTAATTCAAGAAACCAATGCTCAATAACTTAAAAAAAAAAGTTTCAATAAAAAAGCAAGGTTCACGCATACGCTATATACTTAAAAGAATGCCTAAATTCCATCTTGATGAGCAAATAAGCATATTAGTGGGGCAATTTAATACATACATACATACATATACATATACATATACATATATATATATATATATATAAAGGTCTATGTGACAATTGCCTTAAGTATGGTGGTGAGGACCTAAGTTATGGTTGCTATGTCATGGATGTAATACATGGGGACCTAAGAAAGCCAGAAGCATGTACATTAGTATGGCAATTGATAATAATAGGGGGAAAAAAAAACTCTACTTGTTGGGAAGTGAGGCAATAAGCTAATGCACAAGGGGTGACAACATGAACTTTAAGAGAGAAAAAGAAAAAAGATTTATGACATCATTAGATGTATATATATAATGAACGTTCCCAAGTTGTGAACATTAATATTGAAAAAGTTTAAACTTAATAGAAGAGGAGAGTGAATAATATTTGGGGGATTTGGAATAATAACAAGTCTCTTGAGATTTTGATTTAAAAGATGCACATTCATTTGTTTAAATGGATGTGGAAGTTTGATAAGGCATGCTCTTGAGTTAAGGGTCCTGCATTATCAGTTAAGGTATAAGCTATTGCGAAAACACGTAAAAGAAAGAGAGGCTGCATGATTTGATTGTCTTATATTGAGAAGGATATCTATACTAAAGGGATGTCATATTCATTATTAAGATAAAACTATTTTCATGTTATAGGGTTCATATGGTTTCCATAATATATGATTATCGTGTAAAGAAATTGCTCTTCAATGTTACTAATATTGAGTAATATATATATAATAATAATAATGAAAGAAAAAGTGACAAAAGCCAGAGCAAGGAGACATGCAAAACCTAGTTTAAGGAAGATAGTGACTGAATGATTGAAGTCCAACTCCTAACTCAAGCATTGACTTTTGTTAAAGAAAAAAATTAAGGGGTTGATTATAGGCATGTAATTATTTGGAAATTGATGACATTATATTTAGGAGATATATTGACACATGACAGTTCGATATCTTTAAGAAAGTTAAAGCCAAATGTTATAAGAGCTAAAAATGCTTGAAGAAAAGCAAAAGGGTGGATTTACTTACTATGGCTATGTCCCAGATGCATGGAAAGAAAGTGAAGAGAAACAAGCCAGGCTTTGGTAACTTGGTTACAGTCGCCCAATGCTACCCTTCAAAAATTTTCTATCAAGTGTATGACATGAATGATAATCTTGTTGTTGTCAACAAGTTAAATCTATAGAAGAATGATGAGAAGGTTAAAAAAAATAATAAAGAATAAAAAAAGGATTGGAGAAATAAGAAACAAAGTTGGTGACAACACACTAAATAAGAGTCATACTTTAGACTAGGTTCAAGATTTGCACATGTGGAGTAATGCAATAAGAAAAGCTTAGCAATTGCAGTGAAATAATTCAGGAAAAATAAAAAAAAGGTCAAAAATGCGGTCGAAGTATTACTTAGGTAAGCATGGATAAGAATTTGAGTGAAGTTATGCTATATGCCACTTACGCAAGTCTGAAGCAGAACAATGCAAGAATAAAAAAGAAAGAAATTGATGAAAGAAACATGATAGAGTGAAAGAAGTTGATGACCTGATATATATATAAAAGTGACGGAGGCAAAAGGATAAAGATTAAAAATCTAGATTTGGCATTTTGATAGACTTTGATGATATTGTTGGATTGAAGCTAGGATTTGAAATGAGATATTGCTAGTGATATTCAATTGTGAAAGAAGATTTGACGAAAGTATTGAAGATTTAATCTATTAGAGATACGCTCTTGGAAAAGATTTGCCATTATCATTAAAGAAGGAATAAAAATATTTTTACTTGCTCGCTTAGGATATTTGAAGATTGGCTTGGAAATTATATTACGAAATATTTTAGATATAGATAATAATTAGAGAATTAGGAAAAGATTTGAGAATATATATATATATTTATTTATTTATTATCAAATGGGTTGTGGTTGAGTAAGGGTTGCATGATACACATAAGATTTAGAATAGCTATGAATAAAAAAAAATTATTTAGTTATTGAAGATATGTTGTACCAAAAAGAAGATAATGGGTAGTGTGTTTTGAAAAAAAAAAAGATTTACACATACAAGGATTAAATTCAAGATTTCTTAGATTCCAATGCTTGTCCATTGCCAACTAGGTTGTTTTTTGTCATCAACATATACTACATATATATAATTAATTAATTAATATGTACCCTAAAAAAGGTACCATATATATATGCATATAACATAGCTGGATGGGATGTTATGAAGGCTCTAAATTCCCGTGAATGCTATAATTGTTTTTTTTTTTCTATCAATGATCATAAAATGAGGAAGAAATACCGAGAAGAGCCACCACATACACATTATTTGGTGAATCAATGTAATGGGAGCAATAAATCAATAGTGCGATACAAAAACATATCAAAATATGTGTTCTATAGCAATAAAATGAATACTAGCATATCATACTTAGCTCACTAGTGATCCAAAAGAAGCATCGTCAAGTTCATAGATATTAGAAGTAATCGAGTAAGCAAAGTCAACATTCAGTGCGTCTATATAACAGTTAAAAAAAAATTTCTAGAAATGCCTAAACCCTCCTTAAATGTGTCCAAGGGACTTTTGGTCGGGGGGAAAAATATAAAGGGATAAAAATTGTTATATTACTTATTGAGATAAGCCTATTATTTGTTTAGGCTTGACTCCTTAGGTTAAGACTCCTTAGGTTAGGTGACAAGGCCTAAGGAGTCCAGTCCATATTGAGATGATTAAGAGAGATTTAGCTTAATGGGCTTAGAATAGGGATTATTAGATCAATCCTCCTGTCTCCAACCTTTCTTAGGTAGGCTCATGCACTCATAAGGAAGATTATTAGCCTTGGGCTCATTAGCTAGCTCATTTTATATAATTATGAATTAAGTAGGCTTCATTTTATTCGTTTATCATTTAGATGATCGGACAGATGTCATTATGCCCAAGAGCTTATAAATACCCAACATTTCTTCATCATTTAGAATTCTTAGAGAGATTGGAGAAACGATATTTTACTATGAAAACTCTGCTCTCTAAGATTAAATAACATTCAGGCAAATAATTGATCTCATTTGCTTAAGTTACAAGATGAACACTTAAAGTCTCCTAATGCTGTCTTCTCTATCACTTGTGCATTTGAGATATTGAAATTGCTTGTTCCTCCTCCTTACCTTACTCTCACTTAATTATCCCTTCAGGTGATAGTCTCGCTTCATTTATTTGAAATCACATGCAACGCATCACTTACACAATACATATGTGATTACTTCAATATGACCCCTACATTTACAGTAAACAATTGCTATAGCTAGTTAATCACGTACATCAGATGTGTTACTAATTTTAGAGAAATCTTGAGTTAACGATGTATGGAGGGATGTTAAAAATAAGCATTGGAAGAGAAAAAAGTAAACTTAGTTTTTGGCAACTGTATGTTACGATGGATTAAATTTGAGTGATTTTAATAGATTGACTATGTTAGTACAAAAATCACCAAACCCTTTAAATGTCCAAATAACTTGGAGGTAGAGCCATGGAGACTCTTATTCATAGAATTTGGCTACGACTCCATTACCATTTGTCATTATATGTTATTAATAAACAATTGCTACATTAGTAGTTAAGCATTGTCCATGAGAAAAGCACAGGAAACTAAGTCCTTGTATAGGTATTCTATAAACTAGGATCTAATTAACATGCCATAGCTTATGGTAATCAAGTGAACTAAGGCTAAGTTGAACACAATAGTTAGAGTGAAGAAGGGTGTTATGTATTTCCTAGAGATGTACATTAGGATTATGACCAACTCATGGGTTGCCAACATGAAAGGCCTAAATTTGCCTCGACCCATTAAGGTGAAATTTCCATTCCAACAATAATATTTCTTTCTTGATAAGGCCAAAGATTAAGGAAAAAAAAAAAGATAATGGCCATAATTTTGGACCTACTTACTATGGTATGTATTCTTTGTAAGATTACTGACCTAGACCTAGGGAAAGGCTGGATTCGACCCGTGAACCAGACTAGAACCGACCCAGATACGTGAGTCATGAGCTTGAATCATACCTTGACCCATTGGGCTTAGTGGGTCACTGTGGTTCAATGTGTTGAACTTGATATGGACTTGTGGATGAACGCATAAACCTAATATTACACGTAACCAAAGGGGTGGGTCTAAGCCATAAGATGGCTTGAAAAATAAATGATTGTCGAAGGTTGAGTAGGGGCTTCCCATGCACTGACGAAGGATATGATACACCAATACTTCCACGAGCTTAGTTTACACTTGATATGATGCATAAGTATGGCTGGAAGTCAGTAGCCACTAGTCCATGCTCAAATGGGCTAGATAAGAGTAGCTTAAGAGTAAGAGGGATGCTTAGCTTAAGAGTAAAAAGGTTTAGTGTATTCTCTGTATTCTGATATCTTCTTAACTTTTACAATATGACGGTACTTATATCATCCCGTTAGGGTAAATCTTAAGTTACAGAAATTACAAAAGAATGGTCTTTATTTGCTAAGGATAGTACGGATGTTAGTAAAGGACAATGTGTACACATTTTTACTATGATTTTGATAGTATTGTGGTTTGAGCAGGGGTGGACCTTGGTTCAGGCTTGTTCGGCATCAGAAAGGGTTGGACAGTGGTTAGTTTAGGAATGGCTCACATTAGGGTTGACCTCTGATGGTTGGCTCCTGATAGTTCTACTCAACTTCGGCATAGTAGAGATTGTTGCATTTAGATTTGGCGCTTGGACTACGGTTTAGTGGAGGATTCGGCTCAGCATGCTAGTTGATTACTTCGGCAACATCTTGGATAGTATGGAAGGCAAAGTAGTTCGGCAGATCGGATTGGAGTGAGCATTGCTTCTTAGAGCTTAACTCACCTTGGACAGCTTGGTGGACCACTTAAGAGAGCCTTTGGGCTCAGGAGCATGTAATCAGTCCTTGATCCTTATCATCACCTTCGGGTTGCTTGAGATTTGGGATCAAATCTAGTTCAGGTCCAGTTTGCTCATCATTGGGAGCGTAAGATTGGAGGTCGGCAATGTTGAAAGAGTCTGAGACTCCTTATCCTTCAGGTAATTTAATCTTATAGGCGTTACAATTGATCTTTTCAAGAACTTTGAAAGGTTCGTTGGCTCTAAGAGACAACTTGCTCTTTCTTTAGTTTGGGAATCGTTCCTTGCTAAGGTATATCTAGACCAAATCACCTAACCGAAATTCTCTCTTCTTTCATCCTCAGCTTCACTTTTTAAGCTTAATAGCAGCTGGACCCAGTTGCTCTATAACCTTTTGGTGTATGGTTTTGATGGCTTCAACTTTCTCGACAGTTGGCTAGTCATCATCATTAGTTCTCGGTTAAGGTACTTGGTCTAATGGGAGCTTGGGGTTGAACCCGTAGGTGACTTCGAATGGAGACATGCTTGTGATACTGTAGGTTATCCGATTATACACGAATTTGATGATTGTCAAGCATAAATCCCAATAGGTTATGTTTCATTTGACAATGACTTGCAACAAAGTTCCCATAGTTCGGTTAACAACTTTGGTTTACCCATCAATCTGTGGATGGCAAGACATGCTGTATAATAACTTGGTTCCCAATCACTTCTAAAGTGTCCTCTAAAAGTAACTCATGAACTTGGGGTCTCAATTCGAAACTACGGTTCTAGGCACGCCATGAAGCTTAATCACCTCTTGCAAGAAAAGAAAAGAGATAACCGAAGCATCGTTAGTCTTAAAACATAGCATGAAATGTACCATCTTGCTAAATCGATCCAAAACCACAATGATGGAGTCCTTCCCTCGGCATGTCCTTAGTAATCCTAATACGAAGTTCATACTCAGCTTGGACCATAGTTTGGTCGGGATCAACAAAGGTTGGCAGTGTCCTTACTTGGCTCGACTCTTTGTTTTTTGGTAGGTTGCACATCTTTCTAGCATGGATTGGATATCTCTCTTCATCCTTAGCCAAAAGAATCTGGAGGATAATACCTCATAAGTTCAGCGTTGGCCAAAGTGTCTTGTCAATCCCCCTTCATGTGCCTCACACACTAGCAGTTTTCGTATCGAACAGGTTGGGATATAGAGCTTCCTCTTCTTGATAAGTATCCGTCTTTCCTGTGATAGTCATCTAGCGTCCATCCTTCCTTACAATCGGCGTAGATAGGACTAAAGTATGAGTCTTCAGCATACAAATTCTTGATGGTTGAAAAACTAAGTAGCCTCGTTTGCAGTTTCGTTAGGAGGGTATGTCGTCTCAATAGGGCATCGACCACTACATTGTTCTTTTCGTTCTTGTATATTACGACAAAAGAAAAACCCTCCATGAACTCAACCCACTTTTCCTGTCTTCGGGACAACTTCGGTTGGCTCTTTAGATATCTCAAGGATTTATGATCGGTGTAAATCATGAATTCCTTAGGCAACAAGCAGTGTTGCTACACTGTTAGGGCTCGGATTAAGGAGTAGAACTCCTTGTTGTAGACATAATAGTTGAAGGTGGCTCTTTGAAGTTTTTTGTTGAAGTAAGCAATAAGTCGGCCTTTTTGCATCAGCACAACATTTATGCCTAGTTCGGACGTATCACAATTTACCTCAAATAACTTATTGAAGCTTGGAAAAGCTAAGATAAGGGTTGTAGTTAGCATTTCCTTCACGTCTTTAAAACTCCTCCTCTCTTTATCACCCCATTTGAATTCAACATTCATCTTTGAGAGTTCGGTGAGTGAGGCCATAATCGTACTAAAGTTCTTTATGAATTAAAGATAGAATGATGCTAGGTCGTGGAAACTCCTTACGTTGGTAGAACAGGTCAGCTCGGGTCATTCTATAATCGCTCTTATCTTCTCTTCATCAACTCGAATGCCACTTCCACTCACAACAAATCCCAAGAAGGTCACCTTGGATCAGTAGAAATCGCACTTCTTGAGATTGGCATAGAGTTGTTTAGCTTCTTGTTTTGCAAGCACTTGCCAGAGGTGCTTTTGGTGTGTCTTCAGGTTGGGACTGTATACTAGAATGTCATCAAAATAAACCATGACAAACCTTCCCAGTAACTCTCGGAGCACATGATTCATAAGTCGCATAAATGTACTCGATGCATTAGACAGGCCAAATGGCATTACAAGCCATTCATATAAACCATGTCGCATCTTGAAGGCAGTCTTCTACTCATCGCCTTTACACATTCGAATCTAATGGTATCCCGATTTGAGATCGATTTTGGAAAACACCCTTGCTCTACTTAACTCGTCTAGCATGTCATTAAGCCTAGGTATGGGATACCTGTTGTACTTAATGGTGATTCGATTAATGGCTTGGCTATCCACATACATCCTCTAAGACCCATCTTTCTTTAGCACTAATAAAGCTGGTACAGCGCAGGGGCTTAGGGACTCGCGCATCTACCCTTTCTCCATGAGATCATTTACTTACCTCTATAACTCTATAGCCTGTTTAGGGTTCAGCTTATAGGTAAGCTTGTTCGGTAAGGCGGTTCCTGGCTGCAGGTCAATCGTATGCTTGACACCTTGGATTAGGGGTAGACCCTCCAGTAGCTTCTTCGGAAATAGATTGGCAAAGTCCTCCAGTAGGGTTTTTACCTCAGTTAGTAGCTCTTATTCCTTGGGTCTCATCTCCAAAAGCCTCTTAACAAGCAGATAGGTAGGTACCTCTAGCACCATTTCTCTTTTTAGCTCGGCTTGGTCAGTACCAAAGCCTTCTTCTTCAGGGTTCAGTTGAGTTAGGATTGCATGACTTTTACCTATCGATAGTTATAGGACTCAATTTCACCCATCTTCCTTCATGCTCCACAGAATATGTATTCCTCTTGTCGTCATACATAATTGCTTGATCAAACATCTATGATCGTCCAAGCAAAATGTGGGGCGTACTCATGGGTAGTACATCACAGAACACTTCATTTCGATCCTTTCCAATATAGATAGGCATAGACACTTGTTTGTTGACTTATAGGGCTTCCTTATTACTAAGTCAATGAAGCTTGTAAGGTCTCAAGTGGGGCATGGTCGGCAATTTCAGCTACTAGACCATGAATGCAGAGGCTATATTGGTGTAGCTCCCACTATCAACGATCAGCGCGCATAGTGGTTTGTGTACCTTGTACCCAATATGGAAGAGATTTTCTCTCTGTCCATCTTCGGGTACAGGAATGACACTCATCATCCTCCTCAATACTAGAGTAGTCGATATGAAGTTGCCTTCATTGCTGTAGATAACTTCCTTATTGGACAGTTCGAGTTGTCTATCCTCTTTCAGCTCCTTTACCTCTTCATCTGTACTGTCGACCTCTATAGTTGGCGCCTTGCCTCTGATCACCATCATTCACTTGTTCGGACACTAAGCGCCCATGTGTTCAAAACCTTAGCATTTGAAACACTTGATCTCACTTGTCTTCTTTCTTGAACTTTGGCCCTTCTTAAACTTCTTTAGGGGTTCCTTCTCCTTTGCTTGAGTTATTTGGGTAGGTCGGGTCTCAGTGACCTTGCTCGGTTCTGTTCACATAGGTTTGCTAGGAATAGGTCGGTTATTTCTAAGACAGTTGACAGATGGTTGGAATCTTCCTATTCGGTGCCTTTCTATCCTCTAGGGGGCTTAGATTGCATCATCAACTGTTCTAACGTCCAAGGTTTCCAGGACATCCCCAACATATTTCAATCTGCCAATGAATCGCGATACAGTTCGGTCTTCTAACTCCATGACTTCGCATTGGATCATTAGCATCTAGAATTCTTTAACGTAAGTGTCTACACTAGATGCTCTTTATCTCAGTTTTTGTAGTCTCTTAAAGGAATCCTGCAAATAATAGCTTGGCATAAACCTTCTTCGCATAACTCTCTTCATGTCATCCTAACTCCTAATCTCTTGTTCTCCTTCCCTTCTTCTAGTGGCTTGCAAGTTCTTTCATCATAAGGCAGCATAACTAGTGAACTCCAACATAGCTAGCCTAACCTTTGCATTTTCGGGCACTTTGTGGTATTCAAACTACTTTTCAATCTTATCTACCCAAACTAGGTAGTCTTTGGCATCACTACTTTTAGAAAAACTAGGGATATGCATCCTGAGTCCTTTGACTCTATGGGCTCACACATTTCTTTCTTCAGCTCCTTAGTACTCTTTTGCATAATCATCTCCTTCCACTTCTTTCTCAATCTCTTTAAGCGCTAACCTGTGTCTAATATCCCTACCAACTCCTTCAGCTCAAGGTAGTTGAGGTAGGGCATTAGCTCGGCCTCGTTATTGTTGCTTATGTTCTCTAATAGGGCTATTTTTAGCTTGTTGTCTATCTTCTTGTATGATAATCACTGGATTAGCTACTAAATCAGTAAGCCTATCCAAGCAGTCACCTACTGACTATTGACTGAGGTGAAGAGCTTCCTTCTTGCCCTTGGCTATGTCGAGTATCACTTTCTTGGTTTCACAAAGTCCCTTGCATACTTGGATCTGACATTGATATTTACTTCACAATGACAATCTCTCAACAAACACACGGTCAACCACACTCTGTTTTGGCATATCGAAAATAGGGAGAAATAGAGTACAAAACACTTATCACTACTAAACTTCAAACTTAACAATAGAACTACTATCATACGAGAGTAATGACAAACTAATAAAGGAACATAGTAGTAGAATCCAACCCTAACCGTAGCTAGGCTATGATACCAAGATGATACGGAACCATGGATGAACATACAAACTCAATATCATGCGTAACCAAAGGGGTGGGTCCAAGCTGCAAGATGGCTTGAAAAATAAATGATAGTCGAAGGTTGAGTAGGGGGCTCTCATGCATTGATGAAGGATATGACATACCAACGCCTCATTCGAGTTTAGGTTACACTTGATATGATGCACGAGTATGGCTGGAGGTCACTTGCCACTAGTCTATGCTCGAATAGGTTAGATAAGAGTAGCTCAAGAGCAAGAGGGATACTTAGCTCAAGAGTAAGAGGGACACTTAGCTCAAGAGTAAGAGGGACACTTAGCTCAAGAGTGAAAAAGTTCAGTGTATTATCTGTATTTTGATATCTTCTTAACTTTTATAATATGGCAGTATTTATATTATCTTATTAGGGTAAATTCTAAGTTATAGAAATTACAAAAGAATGGTCCTTATTTACTAAAAACAAAAAAGAACAATTTACAAGGAAAATACGAAACCGTGAAAAAGAAGGAACGTGAACGTCCTTTGTTAGAAATGACAGTATGGATGTTAGTAAATGACAATACGCGTACGTTTTTACTGTGATTCTAATAGTATTATGGCTCAAGCAGGGGTGGACCTCGATTCAGGCCTGTTCGGCATTAGAAGGGATTGGATAGTGGTTGGTTTAGGGACGGCACACATAAGGGTTGACCTTTGATGGTCCGTTCTTAATAGTTCTGCTCAGCCTTAGTATAGTGGAGATTGCTACATTCAGATTTGGCGCTTGGATTACGGTTTAGTAGAGGGTTTGGCTCAACATACTGGCTGATCAGCTCGGCAACATCTTAGATAATATGGAGGGTAAAGTAGTTTGGTAGATCAGATTGGGGCAAGCATTGCTCTTTGGTACTTAACTCACCTTGGACAGCTCGACGGACCACTTGAGAGAGCCCTTGGGCTTGGGAGCGTATAATCAGTCCTTAATCCTTATCAGAACCCATCGAACTAATGGGTCTAAGCCTGGATCAAAGGAACCGGTGATTTAACTTATCGGTTCTAACATAAAAATTAAAAAAAATAAAAAAGAAAGCTTTTTATAAATTAAATTTAAATATTCTCTCTAATTAAAATATAAAATAAAATTGAATATATATTATTACTTATATTTAAAATTTGATATCAAGACCAAATGATATATATGGGTTTATAAAAAAAATTATTAAAACCTTTATATTTTAATATTGGTAAAAGTAGATAGTTACGGTATAAAATATATTACTTTAACTACAAAAAGAGTTTTTTAACAAAAAAAGAAGAAGAAAAAACTACCAAAAGAGGTCGGAGCATAAAATATCAAAAGTTTGATATGATTTTATTTGAGTTTTGAAAGAGCAACTACTTTTGTAAACGATATATTTTAATGATTTATAAAAATACAAGTGTATTTATAATTTAATGTCATTAAAAATCATAAATAGTATATTTATGCCATATATAAAATACCGAATGTATTATAAATATTTAATAGATATTATTCTCTTTACAGTATCAGTCCAACTTTCACATAAATTATATTGTTTTCTAAAGTAATAAAAGAGTATAGTGAGCGTGTTTATCACAAATTAAGTCCCACATTGATTATATTGATAAGCTTTCCTTGAGATGTTACTTTTGAAAAGATGCTTACTTACTTAATTTATTAATCGTGAGCATAAAATAATAATAATGTATTATTGAAAATGTAAATTATTAATATTGTGCCAAATAATTAATAAGGTATGAATTTTTAATTTTAGTACCCAACAATTAGTAAGGTGAAATAATCAAAATTTTAAATTCGTGTGATTTATTAGTAGTTTTTTTAAAATAAAAAATAAAGATAAAAGAATATTTTTTTTTAATTATTAAAAAATAAAATAAAAAATTGAGCGATTCATGGGCCAAAAACCGACTCGTTAAACCATCTGGTTAAGTAAACCAGTCCAAAACTTACCTAAGTTGGGCTGATCCTGATTCAAGTGAAACTAGGCCCTTGACCCGATAGGTCGGGATCGGGTTTGACCCGGCCTTAGGTGCATACCGACCTGACGGCAAAGTTGAAGTTTCAATTTCCACTTACAAATGGTTTGAAGTCAGTCAAGAAAATTGGTTACTTTGGACATAGTTTTTTCTTCTCCTAAATATTATTTCTTCGGAAATTCGTGCAATACGAAGTTTCGCCAGAAATAACTCCATTTTACCCAATCTTAGGGCAGCCATGCAACAAGAAATAACAGAACCTCTTGTCAACGAATCATAATATTGAAACAATGGATTGCATATGAATATAGGTTTGATTTTCTTTTCCCCAAATTTCAAAAATTTTGAGAGCTAAAAATTCTTGAAAAAACATTAAAATTACTACTTATCGTCAGTTTTAGGTGTAAAATTGCTAAGTGTCATATTAAAACAAACTTTTACTTATCAAATTATACACTTAAATTAGAAGTTGTAAATATCAAACATATAAATACAAATGTAAACGATAAAAATCAAAGTATATTAGATAGGTAAAGTTTCGGTCAAACATGATATTTAACAAATTTTACATGCGAAATTGAAAAGAAAAAAAATTTGAAAATTGGTATCATGATTTTAATATTATTGTTAAAAATTTTGACGAGAGGCAAAGCCAATAGTTGGAGGATGGAAAGATTTGATGCAATTTCTTTCTTTCTTTTTTTTTTTTTCTTTTTTCCAACGGAAGCACATCTTGGTTTTGTTTATCTGTTTGATCTTATCATCTACTGGATGACTCATTGACGCTTCGATCAAATCTCACTTTGGATACTCAACCTTCTCATGTTTTAATAATAATGGTCAATTCAGATAGCCAAAGACAGCACCTAACCAGGCTGGTTGGAGCTAGAAGACATTCTATGATGGTTTATTGGGAGATTATTTTATTCATACAAAATACGATTGATTTTTTAAAGGAAAATTTTCTCAACGAAGAACAATATATCAATTATCCATAGCTGCACCGACATATTAGAGTATTTTATCTGTCACCCAATCCTCTTTTATTTTATCATTGTAATTTAATAGTATCAATACAAGTCTTTTAATGAAATGAATCGGGTTTAATTTCTCTTTTAATATTGGTTGAAAAAAAAAAACCTTCATTATTTAAGAAAAAAAAAGTATGATAGTTGATCTTACATAAATCTCATATTATCCAATTTTACTATATTTACCCTCTCCTGGGGTTTTGTTGACCTAATAAGGGGAGGCTGCTATCACATTATGGCCTCTTAACCCATATATTTTTGTTGGGTAATTACTACTATATAAAGTCCTTTAGAGCTCCTTGATAATATCTGAAGATTTGTAGGTACACCCTAGCAATAAGTAAGAACCGGTTAGCATCCTCTTCTACGTATTCTTGGTATTTCAAGTACTTTAGTTTGTTGTTATTGTCTTTTAATGTGATTTTTACTTCGATAGAATCTACCTGCCGTTTTACTTTATCAAATGGAATAATGGGGAATTGAAGTGCAAGTGGAATAGAGATGTAATAACTATCACTAACTACTACATTATTTAGTTGACATTAAAAAATATTGACATTAAAAAATATGAGGAATGACATTAGAATAAAAACAAAATATCCATTGTGTTATATTGTGCTGCTAAAATCCACATAATCTTTTACCTTTCTATCTTCTCCTTCTTTCAAAAACCCTAGCTGCCACCAAAACGTCATTTCCAGACAAATTAAAGATCTGGGACTTGGTTCATACCAAAACATTATCATTTTAAGTACAAGTAAGAAAATAAATTTTTTGAAAAATGAAAATATTTGGTTGAAAGCTCATGTACGCATGTTATCCGATAAGAATTAGAACCGCTTAAGGTTGTATTTGAAAAGAATATCCTTAACCCTTGCTTTACATAGTGCTATGCTACTAGTTTAGGGTATTACTTCTGCTTCCAAATACGTTATGGGTATAGCCCTTTTCACAGTCCGCTGTCAATATCTTCTTGCCGATGACCAATTGTGTCAAACAAAAATGAAGTTAAAGAGGAAATCAAAAGTTACATAATTGAGATAGTGCAAATAAATGAATTAAAGAAGTCATGATTTTGATTCGAGATGACTTTGTGTTCTTCAATTTATTTTTTGTTGAAGAGAGAGAGAGAGAGAGAGGTGAAGTTGTCAGAAGTGGTTGACTTCGCTAGTATCCTAATCGGTGGATGATCTACCGTTCGACAGAGAATCCGGCTCTAACAAGCGATTGGAAGATCTGATCTTTCGATTAGTGGAGTAAATTGATCATCATTAGAGCTAAATTGATTTAGTGAGTTAGGTGGGTATACAAACGAATTTGTAGAAATCATAATTCGTGGAGTTAACTGATTGAGTGAATTCAATGAATTGACTTGCGAACTGATTGACTTTAATATAGGCTAATTCACTCTAATAATTGAATTGAAAAATACCGTATTTAAATGGGTCAATCAGGTTTGTTATAGTTTGGTCTGCTTTGACCTATAAGTTAAATAAGTCAAATTATGATACTTTCTTATTAAAGGGATTAAAAATAGCTACCTTTATTGGTCAGACAAATGTAATAGTCAAGCTTAGTTTATTTGTACAACTCATAAGGATAAAGCTTAGAATCATAGGAGAAGAAATATGTTGATTGTTGAGAAGCATCATTTCATTTTTTTGCTTAGGTAAAGTATTGAAATGAACATGTTTTTGAATTTTTTCATCGAAAGAGAAAAGGAACCTTAGCAAGGCTTGTAGGAGTTGAGAAAGTTTTGTTTGAAAGGCTTAACTATTTCCTCTTGAATTTGGAGAATGACTTACATAATTATCTTTCACTGACACAAATAAGAGAGGAAATCCATGTGATTGGAAAACAAAGTATTATAATGCTTTAGTAAATGAAAGATAGGCAAAAAATAGGATTATTAGTGTACAAGATTCTATAGGAAATTGGATATCTAATCCTTGCCAATTGCACCATTTGGCTAGAAATCATTTTATGTGTCTTTTCTTTAGAGCCAAGTTTGTAGTAAAAAAATTAACCCAATCCTAGCTCTGTTGCAAGGTAGATTTGCATTACATCAAAGTTAAGAACTCATAAAGGTAGTTTAAGATAAAGAAATTTTTGATGCTCTGAGCACTAAGAACTCAAGGAAAGCTCCTCATCTAGATGGACTTTATGTCATGTTTTTTAAAGAGCACTAGAAGATTGTTAAGTTTTAAGTAGTTTCACTAGTTAAGCAAATTTTCCAAACAAAAATTATGCCTAGGAATCTCAATACAACTCATTTAGTCCTAATTCCTAAATGCCTAAGGGCCAACAAAATCACATAGTAAAAACCAATAAGCTTGTATAACATAATATATAAGGTTGTCATAAAAATATTAGTTTTTCAACTTAGATCATTTCTTGATTAGCTCACTTATCCAATTTAAGGTGTACTTGTTCTTGGTAGTAAGGCCTTTGGTTACATCATTTTCTAAAGGAGGTAATGTTTAGTGTAAAGGAGACAAAAGGAACAAAAAGGGTTCATGGTCATTAATATAGACTTAGAGAAAGCATTTTATAGCTTGGAATGGAGCTTATACTTTAGTCTTTTTCTCTTGGTTTACGAAATGATTAGATCTACTTAACTAGCAATTGCATTAGTACATTGTCAATTGAAGTTTTGTTGAATGGCTTAGCACTTAAACCATTCTTTCTAAGTTAAGGAGTGAGGCAAAGTGTTACGAACCGGGCCAAGGACAGATAAGGCTGGCCCTAGGGGTTGGGTCCAATCTTGCCAAAGGAACAAAAAGTAAATGGGAGTTGATGGTTTAGCTATCCTACACACTAACTCTATGAATATAACATACCGTAGAACCATACATAGACCTAAAACTCATTGGATGTGATGTACGGGTTCGAGTAATAAAGATGCCCGCTATAATTAATACTAAAGGGATTGATAAAAATTGGTAACAGAGAGAGAACTTTCTGAGAGAAAAGACTCAAAAGGGTGTTTTTCATTAATTTTCTATATATCTCTGTATTGTTACAAATGTTGCTATTTATAGTATATCCTAAACCTTAGTGGCAAAACTGTAAATTATATATAAAGCTGTAAACCCTAAAGAATTGGGCTCATAAATAATATAAAGACAAACATGTACAAAAAAATATAAAATTGTGCATTTCATAAGGAGAAGTTGGCATGTAGTCATTCGGTATGTCTTGGAAGGAGTCTTGTAGTGCTTAGTCAAGACATCAGAGAGGTTGACTCATAATTGCCGAGTTTTGAAGTCAATCAATAATAGTTTCTTTGGGTTATGCCGAGTGGATCCAATACTCGGTAAAGTGATCTCTCAGCCTCTTGTCTGTCCTTAGCTTGATCTATATCACAAGGTGGTTTATTATTACCATATTTGGTTTGGGTAAAAGGCTTCAACCATCTAACTTTCAATGCTTAATTGATAAATTGCATAGAAGGTTGGATGGATGGAATGGAATGTTGCTTAGTAGTACAAATCAATTCACTCTTAGTAACTCCATTATCAATGCTTTACCAAAATATTATATCTAAGCTTGTTTAATGCCTACTAAAGTTCTTAACAATGTAGAGGAAATAGTAAGGAACTTCATTTGGTTAGAAAGTTTAAATTAGTAAAAAATTCAATGGAATAGTTGGGATTCATTAATGAAGCTTAAAGAGCTTGATGGTTTGGAGGTCATAGACTAATAGTTCAAAATAAGGCACATCCCATTCATCAAGTGTGTATTTACAAAATAAATATTCCTTTTGAGTTACTTTGTGCAAAACCCAAATATAATTGGAGACAATTACAAAGCCATTAGTTTATCCTCTCCTATTTAGATAGAGATTGTTGAAGCAAAGAATTAGATAGTAAAAAGGGGAATTAAGGTAATTGGAAATGAAGGAAATACGAGTTTTTGGTTTGAGAAATGGAATGGTGCATGTATGATTAAAGAACTTATTTTAAGCCCTTCAGCTCTTAATTTGGGAAAGTTAATTGTCAAGGATTGTCTCAAATCAAAACTAGGATTACGATGTCATTGGGTTTGAGCTTTTAGATATATTAAAAAAAGATAAGGCTTTGGAGATACTCTATCCCCCCTCCCCTACATAGTTTTAGATATTCTTTTAGGTAGTGAAAAAGGGAAGAACCTAAGGAAAACAAAAACTAGAAAATTAGGAAAAAATATAAAAATCTGAAATTTAAAATATATATACATATATATAAGTGAAAATTCTTAAAAAATTATAATAAACTAGAGTGAAAATAAAGTATTAAAATAATAAAGGGGCGGGTATTTAAGCTTATCTGGGCATCGGTTTCAAATTCAAAATTGACCTAAACAAGCCTACTCCATATATGCAATTAATTCAAACACATGGATGAGGCATAGGCCATTGGTTTGATGGAAGGAACATACATACATAAACTTGAAGTTTGAAGTTTGATCCTTGCTTTGAACATATTGTGCATTTTATTTTCATGAAACCCCTAAGAAACATGTTGAGCATCTATTGGGTCACATGTCTTATTGAGACATGTGGCAATCTTTTAACAGTCTACGTGGATGGTGTGCATCCATATAATGCCATGTTATCATCTTTTTCTCATCGTTTTCCTAGATTTTCTTAAGCTTTCCTCCATTTTCTATTATGAGGCTATGTGTTCTATTTCATTTTACATGTAGTTTTCAAATGATTCTGCCTAATTTCATGATGGAATCATGTGCTAAGAATGACTTACTCTCCAATCTAACCAAGTTTGCATCCAAATTCGTATGTCTATGTAGCTAAATTGAATCATTAAAGTCAGAAGAACATTAATAGCAGAAATTCCAGCTCTTACTTGATTCTTCAAATTAGATTAAATAGGGCAAGAACTGAAGCTTCCATTCGATATTGGAAATATGTATATTAATTTTTAGCTCGAAAATTCAACTTGAATCATGCAAATTTCACTAAGATTAAAGATCACTATCGATTGTTCATCAATTCTAGGATCTACTATTAATGAGTTTTCCAAGCGTGTTTAAGCCTAGAATAGTATAAATAGGCTTTGCTATTTGCATTTCGAGGATCAACTCTCACATTCCCACTTTCAATCACTCTCTCTCAGGTTCTCTCTCTTTCTTTAACTTGTGCTTTCTTTAGAATTTCTTTAACCATCGTGTTAATTGAAGAAACCTACGACTATAAGTAAGCTCCCTAAGCTTTAAGCTCACAATTCTACCTTCTCCTGCTCATGGTCATAGTCGCCAACTCGAGCACCACCAACATGGGGTTTGAAAGAAACCTTAACCATCACGAGACACAATAACCATTCTCCCTCATGCAAAAACAATCACTCTACGATGCTTGCTACACTCTAAAACCATTGAATACATTAGCACTCCATTTCGAAGTTCCCTAATCGTGATTGCCTAAATACCATCACCACCAACCATTTACCACTACCACATAAATACCCACCACAAGTCGAGGAATTTCCACCAATTTGACTTTTACTAATCAAATCATATCAAAGTGACTTCCCCCCTTGAGTTAGTGGCTGAAATGCCTTGAAGAACTCCATTTCAACTACTGTTCTTTGCCTTTGCTCGACGCACATGTTTGGCACATGCAATCCAACCTAGAGTTAGAATTTGACCCAAAATTTGATCTAAGTTTGCTCCTAACCACGCTTGACCTAAGCCTTTTACTAAAGTTTGATTTCTTTACTTATTTTACTAATTTACTATTGTTATTATTGATAATATAAAAAAAATATAAGAGATAAAAATAAAAAAAATGAAAAATAAGAAAGAAGAGATTTTTCACTTTTTACTTAAATATTCCCCTTTCTTTTTATTTTGTTTCATTTTGCAATATTCTTCAAAAACCTTTCATTTTTAATATGTATATAAAAAATCATAAAAAACGTGTTTTCTATCACTTAAAAAAACATTTTCAGAAACAAAAACTATTAATAAATCCTTTTCAAAATGAGGACTTATTTTAGAATTTTCCAAAATAAATACACTAAATTAGGACACTTTTTAGAAATTTTCTTAAATAAAATTAAATGGATAAAAATTAAAATAAACCAACATATTAAAGGTTTATAAAAATGAATTAAGGAAGTCTAATCCCAAATAGTGGATACATAGGCTCATTTAAGAAACTATGGGATGACTTAAAGTATAGAAAATTTTTATTCCTCCCTTGTATAAACAAATAGGTTTTATTTTTTCTTCTTCATAAATGAAAAAAGTATTTCTCTCTTTACTTGTGAAAAAAAGTAAAAAATTTAAAAAGTAATAAAATGGATTTATTTTATGATAAATGGGCATTTTCAAAAATAATTTCAAATTTAAAAGGTTAAAGTAATATCTGTTTAGGATTTAATAGGTTCGTCTCCAAACTTAATATCTCTAATTTTCAAAGCCCCTTTTTTTTAGACTAGTAGCTATGTTAGGAATAATCCACTTAGTTGGTTTTAACCTAACCTTTTTCCTGACCTTAGTCCAGTGGTAACTCCATCTATTATCTAACCCTTAAAGAAAACCAAATTTTCCTTAATCCCTAATTGATGGTTAACATTAAATGGGTAGGGTTTAATATTAATTAGATTAAGGAAAATAAAACAAAAATTTTAAGCTCAATAGGCTTATAGTTTTCCATCTAGTTATAAAAGATAGGTAGAAAATTACTTCAAATGCACATATTATCCCTTATGTCTTAGGTGTAAGCAATAGCTAGAGTACTTAGATCATGTATCTAGAGCGTGCCTAAAGGTTTAACAAATTTGTGAAGGGATTAATTAATTGGATTCTATTTCAGGGTACATAGAGTTAGTCTTCGATGATTAGATCTGAAAGCACTATAAATAACGTACTCCTTCACTTCACTTAACTTATCTTCCAAAATCTATGTACTTTTCTTTTGCACTTTTCATGATTTAGATTTTGTATAATGTATTGGTATGTAGAAGTGCTTTTGATCATGTTAACATTGCAAAGAACATTAGAAGCAAGAGTTATGAATTTTGGGTTTATCATAGGAAAAAGCATAAAATAAAATAAAAAAATCACTATTTCTCTTGTTAAATGGGATGTACTTGATTAACATTGGACAAAAATTAATACTAATGCTTCTAAGCAATTAATGATTTAGAAACTTCTATTAATAAAGTTTTTAGGGTTGAAAATGGAGACTAGATCATGGGATTTTATAAAAATTTGGAAATGCTGATGTATTGACAACTAAATTTAGGTATCTATTAGAGTCTTTGTTATGTTAAGGCTATGGGGTTTCGACAAGTAGAGTTAAGCATTGACTCATACATTTTAGTGAAATTACTTTCTCCTTCATCATATAATTGTACATGGAAATTGGCTGATGTGGTTCACACTTATTAGGCCATTTTGCAAGGCCATCTTAAGGATGTAAAGCTTACTTATTAGCTATACAAAATAAATCAAGTGGCAAATTATATGTCATATTTTATGCAGAAGAACAATGTTGTTGAAGTTATAGATTTTGTTTCTCCTTGATGTGCCTAGGAGCTTAGTAATTACTAGGGTTTATCGTAGGGAACAGTAACCGAATAGGTCCTTCATAATAACAAAGAAAATGAAGTCAAGAAGTTGGCAAACACAGTAGCTTCTGTGAGCTCTTTGAAGGATATTATACACTAACGAATACAAAATGACTTACACTTCGCTTAATATGTCTCATAAGTTGATGTTAAGGTCCACTTGCTACTAACCTCAAACTACTTGGCAAGATTAGATAAGAGTGTAAAGGGAATGTACGCAAAGACGGTATCTCATAAGAACAAGTATATCATTATCAGAAAGGGTATGTAATGCCTTGCAGCTACAGTAAAAGGACTATTTATAGTAAGTCTTTTAAGGCAATAAAACAAATAGGGAAAATTACATAAAAGACAATGAAGAAAAGAGATTCCTAGAATGTATAAAAAGGGTAAATAGGACAAATGACGAAAAGGGAATATAGTACAAATATTAGAAAAGTAAGGATAGGTGGTAGCCTATTAATAGGTTCTAGCCTATTAATAGGTTCATATTGGTGACTCTTAGGACGTAGTAGTTAAGCTATGATGTTGTAGCTATTGCAGATGGATGGTATTTGGAATTGCTAAGCTGGATGGTAGATGTAATTGATCAAGGGGTCGAAAGAGGAGAGCTCGATGTGTAGAGGCCTCAACTTCGACACTTAATAGGTTTAAGCCCTAAAGCCAAGCCAAGCCAAGTAACTGTAGGGTTGAACTTAGAACCCAAGGTTTAGGGTGATCGGTTAAAAGATCCGATCAAATCCAAATTATAAACTATTAAGAGGAATATTAGTAAAACTGACCCCGTAAACTTGAATTTAAGAAAATAAGTAATAAAATAGGAGATTATAAAATTTTCAAATTCTAAGCATAATAAGTATTAATTACCGAAAATGCGAAAAGTGTAATGAAATAACTAATAAATTACTAGAGATAGATTATATGTATACTAAAAATTTTAGAATGATCAAAATAATAGTTAGGAATATTCACGTGTACACCACGTGTATTTACGTGTAGATAAAAATACGTGTAATTACCTAAATTGGCCAAAAACTAAGCAAATAATTAAAGAAAATTATAAAATAATTTTAAAAAAATCAGAAAAAATCAGAGGATGATAAGCTGAACCAAGATCAAGTCGTGGCAGGTTCAAACCAGAAAAAGAAAAATTAACCAATAACATTTGGATAACCTAAAAGCCAAAAATCAAGGAATTGGGGCAAAGTCTTATCAAATTAATACAAATTAATTGCTACAATTGTCTATAAATAGGGGAAAAAAATTCTAGAAGTCATTTGGTCAGTTTAGGATCTGAGAAAAATTGAAACACTGAAAAAATCGAGAGAAAATCCAGAAAAAAAAGAAAATTCTATAGATTAAGCAAGTGAACTAAACGAACCACTCACCACCACCTAGGACCGAACCACCACCACCACCCTACACTAGAACACTGCCTGGACCGGCCGACAACCTTGGACCGGGCTTGGACGGCCAGAAAGCTTTGGATCGGTTAGTCTCTTCAATGACCCGATTTTGAATAATTTTGTAAAATTAGTTATTTTGCCCAGAAAATTATGAAACTTGTTATTCTGAGGTTTTATTGTATGTAGATTAATGGAAAAATAGTGATTTAGTTTAATTAAATATGTAATTATAGGGTCCTTAACAAATTGTTCAAAACCGAACATAACTAAACCGGAAAATAAATAGGCTTAGAAGTGTAGTTTTGAGTTCAAAATTTTTTTGTCGGATGCTCATATGATGTAGAACAGTGCTATGAAGCTATTTTTTAAAAATTAATTGTCGAAATTTTTAAGTTAATTTTTATCCTTATAATGATGGGAAAATTGAGTGATTTAGGGTTAATTAGGTGATTAGGATGTTAATTATTGATTAGGATGTTAATTATTGATTAGGATATTAATTATATGTTTAAGGATGTTAATCTCTGAAGTAGAACCCTAATCCTAGCTTTTAGGTATTAAGTGTGGTTAATTATGGAAATTAGGTAAGTAATATAAGAAATTAGTAATATGTGATATTGTAAATTAATAAATCTAAAAAAATAGAGTTATTTAGATAATATTATAATAGAAATCAGAAAAATAATAAATCTGAAAATAACAATTAATCTTAAGAAAAAGTCTCAAAATATAAGATTTTTACACATCGGGAATAAATCCGATACCGTGATTAGGGTTAGCATGTACCAAATAGATTAGGATACCAAATTATGACCCAATAGGATATTTGGACACTCGAGCTTAATGTGATTAATTTCACATTAGGATTCAAGCATATTTCAGGCTTAGAAATCAAAGTTTAAAATCTCATTTAGGATTTGAACACCGAAATAGAATACACGAATCATTAGGACGTAATGGGCATACACGGAAAAAAATGAATTAAAATATAACTTAGAATATGAAACCGTAAATTTTAAGTACTAAAAAGACCTATTTGTATTATAGGACATCTAGAGATAAAATCATCTTATGATTAAGGGATCAAGCGATCGAGTAAATCCAAGTAAGTTGGGTTATTGCTTATTGTAATAGAGTACTAGTTTTGTAGTACTCGGAGACTTAGGCTTGTATATGATTGTGATTGTAAGTAGTTTACGCATGTGTTTGATGTATCTGAATTCGTGCTAAATTTGTATTGTGAGTGATTTTGTGACTGATTGAATTGGTATAAAATTGTTTGAACACCCTAAACGGAATTTAATATTAGTCGACCCCAAATAATTAATAATGTCATGCATTGCAACCCGTTAGGGGATTATAGGATTCTCCAACCAAATACCGACCCCTTCGGAAGGGATAGCACAGGATTGCAAAATGGTCCCTTCTTCATCCTTAGTTGAACTAAGTGATAGGAGAGGAGGTCATGGCGAGGGTGAAGTTAATGGTTCGAAGGTAGTCGCGGGAGGAGCGAGGTCTCCATTGCATAAGCTTGGGTTTGGTTGTGAGCTGCTGCATAACATGGAAACTCCTCAACCCGGATTGGAGCGAGTGAAATTTCTTTGATTTCACAACGGACCGGACTACGTTATGCGATGACACTTGATTGTTGCATTTCATAAAAATAATTGTTTGATAACCCTATTTGTGCTTGTATGCATTCATGAGTCTCCAATTCAACTTACTGAGCTATAGTTGCTCATACTCTTATAGATCCTTTTGCAGGTTCTGATTTCTGAACACTCAAAGCACTATGCCGCCCTACAATTACCCAGAGGTTAGTCTATTGGAAGCCAAGGGTGTGAGGATCAAGTTACTTAGTATAGTGTTTAACTAGAGTGACCATGTAATTAAGAATGAAAGACTGGTAGTTATTCTGTAATCTAGTAAACTGTTATGTGATGTAAAACTTCTTGGAAAGTTCCGTGGACATATATATATATATATATAATATTGTACATGTTATTAGAAATTTGTACTATTTATCATAATTGTAGTTTAATTGTTAATCGGACTGTTTACTTCAAAGCGAGGAGTCGTCGATGCCTTGTGTAGGTTATGTCTATGGTAGGCACTGTGAGGCCAGTTACTATCATATAATGGTTTACACGGCGGGACTGTTGCGACTCTACGACTTCGGGACATAACAATAGGTTAGCTCCGGCACTTTCCATGTCCATAGATTGGAACAGTAGAGTTTGTTGCTTAGTGACCTTAGCTTCGGCATTCGACAGCTTGGCCTTAGCAGACGATAAGTCGGCCTTGGCACTTAAGGGGTCAATGACTAGACAAAGGTCAGAGTAGAGCAGAATTTGTCCGAGTTAGGGTCTTAGGAAGTTTGCCCATAACTCTTTACATACAAGTGTTTGTCTTTGGTATATTAAGGTAAGAGTATCTTCCTTGTGAGAGATCGTAGGCTTCAGAGGCTTGTGCGAGTGAGGGTGCCAAGGGTCGGCGGTCCTTTAATTTACTAGGGATGTAAAAGATTTGCACTCAAATCTTGGTCTTCTTCTTCTTCAAGCACATAGGGTATCAAATTGGTGACGTTAGAAGTAGGAGATACTTCATATCCTTTAGGTAGCTTAAGTCATAGGTGTTGTTATTAACACGCCAGAGGATCTTAAAAGGTCCATATAAACTAGGGGATAACTTGTTTGTCCTCTTCCTTAGAAAATACTCTTTTTTGAGGTGGACCTAGATAAGGTCTCCTAAGTTATAAATGACTTGCTTCTTCCCTCAACTTCCTTGTTCCTTTGTTGAACCACAGTTTTGGCTAGTTGCTTGACAACCTTTTGATGTAACTTTTGAAACTCCTTGGCGTACTTTAGACTCAATTGACATTCTCCTTGGGTAGTAAGGCTAATCACCATGTTTAAGGTTAAGTTCAAGTTTAGTCTATAAATGACCTCAAAAGAGGACCTTCCCATAGAACTATGAGTGGAGTGGTTGTAAGCAAATTCAATTATGGGTAGGCATAGATCCTAATCATGTAGATTCTTTCCAACAATAGCTCGAAGGAGGTTGCCTACTGTTCTATTCACAACTTTTGTCTAGCCATTTGTTTGTGGGTGGCAACAAGTACTGAACAAGAGCTTAGTATCGAGTTTCTTCCATAAGGTTCTTTGAAAGAAGCTTGTGAACTTTGAATTATAGTCAAACACAATACTTCTTAGTACTCTATGTAGCCACATGATCTCCTCCAAGAAGAGGTTACAACAAATAAAGTGTCATTGGTTTTGTGACAAGGGATGAAGTGGCTCATCTTGTTGAATCGATCCCACCATCATAATAGAATCATGTTTCCTCGATGTTCAAGGTAGGTCAAGCATGAAATCCATGCTTAGATTGGTCCATGGCTATTTAGGTATGGGTAGAGGTGTATACTCTCCATACGATTCCTTTCTTCCCTTAGTATGTTTGCATACCTCACATTGTTCAAGAACCCAGCATACATCCTTCATCATGCCAAGCTAATAGAAATGTTCTTTCAGCAACTCGACCATTCTCTTCTCACCAAAGTAGTTGAATAAGCCCCCAGCATGAGCTTTTTGGATAAGTAATTCCCTAGAAAAACCGTTCGGTACATAAACTTGCTTACTCTTCATCAGAAACCCTTGGATCAAATGGAACACATCTACTACTCCTCTTACATGACATTTAACCACTAAGGGCCCAAAATACGGATCATACTCATATTGATTGGGTAAGATGCCAAACCCAAGTATCATAGCCTATAAAATGGTAATGAGAACATGTTGATGAGAGAGTGCATCAGCTACAGTATTGGTACTTCCCTTCTTATATTAGATGATATAACGAAAAGTTTCAAGGAATTCAACTTACTTGGCATGACGTTAAGAAAGTTTTTGTTGCCCTTTAAAATGTTTAAGAGATTCATGGTCTTTATAGATTATGAACTCTCTCGACAGCAAGTAGTGTTGGTAGTTCTGAAGTGCTTAGACAAGGGTGTAAAATTCCTTGTCATATGTCGAGTAATTTATTGTGGCTCCTCTGAGTTTCCCACTAAAATAGGAAACTAGTAGGCGATCCTGCATAAGAACAGCTCCAATGTTGACTCCAAATACATCACATTTTAGGTTAAAAACCTTCTCAAAGTCAGGTAGGACAAGTACTGGGGCAAAATTCAACCTTGTCTCAATGTCATCAAAACTCCTTTGAGTTATGGAATTAATGTTTTGAATAAATCTTTGATAGAATAAAACTAATCCATGGAAACTCCTTACTTTGGCAACACTAGTTGACGTTGGCCATTTGGCAATATCTTGGACCTTCTCGTCATCAAATTTGATGCCTCTCTCAGAAACAACATAACCGATGAATACTACCTTGCTCTGACAGAATACACATTTCTTAAAGTTACCAAACAAATGCTCAGCATGGAGAACATTAAACACAGACCTTAGGTATGTAACATGAGAAATGAGGTTAGTACTATATGCCAAAATATCATCGAAGTATACTACAACGCATTTGCTAATCAATGGTCTTAGGACATGATTCATGAGTTGCATAAAAGTGCTTGGTGCATTTGTTAAACCAAATGGCATCATCTTCCATTTGAATAGACTATCCTTGGTTTTGAAAGTAGTCTTCCATTCATCTCTAGGTCCTATTAATATTTGATGGTAGCCACTCTTAAGATCAATCTTTGAAAAGACTTGGGGTACCATGTAACTCATCGAGCATATTATCTAACCATGGGATCGTATATCGGTATTTAATCGTGATTTTGTTGATTGATTGGCTATCAATGTACATTCTCCATGAGCCATCCTTCTTGGGTACTAGGACAGCTGGCATGGTATAGGGACTTATGCTCTATCAGACATATCTATGGTTAATCAACTCATCAACTTGTTTTTTCAACTTGGTAGCTTACTCGGGGTTAAGCCTATAAGCAGGTTAGTTAGGTAAAACAGCTTCGGGTTGAAGGTCAATACAATGCTCTATTCTTCTTATAGGAAGTAAGCCTTTCGATAAGTCCATAGGAAATAGGTTGGTATACTCTTGTAGTAATATCTATACCTTGATAGTTAAGCTTCCGGCTTCTCTTAATTCTAGAAGTTTCCTAATAAACAAGAGCAAACATTCTTCCATCTTAGCATCTCTAGAAAATTAGGCTTAGGAAATCACTAAGGATTTTCGCTGTAGTAATTGGGTAATCTTCTCTTGCAACTCTTGCACTTCCTTAGGGCTTATTAGAGTTAGAATAACCTTCTTCTCGTCATCTTAGAAAATATAGGTGTTCTTATATTTGTTGAGCTTGATTTTTCTCAATTTTTATTTATTTTTCTTAATCTAATCAGTGTTAAATCCTAATATGTTTAATATTAATCCTTGTCTAAGAGTTAAGAAAAATTTGGTTTTAATTTTTTTAAAACTTGAAGTTGCTTCTCAACTAGGGTTAAGAAAAAGAATAGGTTAAGTTAATTTAACCTAATCATTGGTTTACTGAAAAACTGATTTTAAGAAAAGGTTTTGAAAACTAAAAATTCGAGTTCGAGGGCTAACCTTTTAAACCTTTATAGGGTATTATTTTTATCTTTTCGAAATTAATTTTATCTTTTAAAATACCCATTTTAACTATTTCTAAATTTACAATTAAAACTAATTCTATTTGTATAAATAATAAATCAAAATTATTTACAAAAGGGAAAATAAAGAGATTTTCTTATTTTAAGCCATCTCGTAAGTACCTACATACTCTCTAATAGGGGTAAAACTTTTTGTAATTTTTTTCCAAAAATGTTAGTAAGTTTGTTCGTTTTAATCTCCAAAAATAGTTGGGTTTATGTTTTTAACTTGATTCAAGTTATTTAAGAAAATTTTCTAAAAGGGGTCTAAACTTAGTTTATTTTTTTGCAAATTCTAAGAAAAAAAGTCTTAATTTGGAAAAAGGGTTAATTTATTTTATTTATTTGAAAAGTGGATTTTTCTAATTTATAAAACGATTTTTCATTTTTTATTATTTTCTTTATTTTATTTTATTATTTTTTGTGTTTTACTGAAGAAAATAAAAACTGAACTAAAATGTTTTCCTTTTCTTTTCTTTCTTTCTTTCCTCTTTTTTTTTTCTTTTTCTTTTTTTCCATTTTTCCTTTAGTTACAATTACAAGACATTTAAAAAAAAAAAACGAAACAAAAAAAAGAGAAGGTCGGACCAAATGGAGCAAGGTAAGGGGGTTGGTTTTGGCTAATTAGGAGCGGGTTGCGAGTCGGATCTCTCTTTAACTCAGGTCATGTAACGAAGAAAGAATCATGGTAGTTGTGGGTGGCATCTCAACTTGATCCGGCTACCAAAATGAGTAGGGTAGAAGGTTTTCATTTGTTTGAGATTGAACTTTTGGGTGGGGTTGTTATGGAGCGAGGTGGTAGTTTGAACAAACACTATCAAGTTTGGTGTACGTTTAGGTAGTTTTTGATAAGTATGGGTAGTGGTGGTGGTTATGTGGCTACGGCTAACTCTTGTCGAGATGGAATAAGGGGGTTTCTAAGGGTTTTTGGTATCACAATTCTAGTAGTGGTATTAATTTTGGTTGGGGATGAGTGGAAGTAGTGGTTTAGTATGTAGTGGTGTAGTGGTTAAGGTTTGTTAGGAGTGGCGCTTACGATGCATGGTAATGAACATGGGTGGTTAGGTCTCAAACTTTGTGTTGTAGGGATTTTTGTGGTGGTGGTCTTGGGACTTGCTGGTGGTTGTAGTCATTCAATTTGTAGAAAGAGAGTGGCGTTGTGCATGGAGAGAGAGAGAGTTTGGAACCAGTGTTTGAGAGCTTATGAATGAGGATTTTTATGAAGTTTTTATGCCCCAAACAAGTTCCTTAAGCCCCTTTTTATACATTCTCTGCACAAATTACACATAGAAAGTCAGAAGAAGCAATGATTTGAGTTTTAAAAATCATGAAATTTGACTGAGCTTTGATTTCGTAATTTAATTGGAAGTTAAGTTAATCGTTGGTCAAAGAGCATTGATTCATGCATGAACTTGCTAGAACGAAGCAATGGAAGTTTCAATATTTAATGACTTACTAGAATCGAGCATTGTTAAGCTTAGAGGAAATTTCAGATTTCAAGCCTTTTCATGATTTTCATCCCATAATTTAACCCTTTGAATGAATGTATTTGGATGTGTTTTTAGGTTTAATCCAAAGTATTCCAAACGTACTTTGCGATTTTACCATTAATTTGGTGAAATCGTGAAGAAAAATAGACCAACAATGCTCTTGAAGTGAGCGATTGGAGAAGGTAAGTACGGACAAATATGGGAAAAAGGAAATAAAAGGAAAGAAAGGGAAAGAAAAGAGGAGAAAGAGATGTTGACATAGCGCCATGTCAACAAAGCGGACTAATGGTGTTGTACCTCATGTCTTGATAAGATACATAGTTGAAAACATGGTAGAGGAGTTGACGTATCACCATACTTTGTGTCAGCTCTCGGCCTAAACCATGTAGCCACGTAGCCTAGTTATATTTTGACGTATATCAAGTGTGCTTTGTAAAAAAGAAAAAGGTATAATGTACCTATTGCAAGATTTGAACCCAAGACCTTTAACTCATATGTAATGTTAAGTCCAAGTATAGTACCATTAAGCCGTTGGCTTATGCATAATTTTATCTTACAACTAAATTCCATTTAAGCTATCAAGCAATCTAATTATCCTATAAAATAAAAGTTACCCAAATAGAAAATATAAACCTAACACAACTCTAAATCCTTACTTTTCTTAAAAATTATTTTTCTAAAAATCTATTTTACTTAAAATGGTATTTTTTTTTCATTTTCACTATTTTCTAATTTTTTGAACTTTTTTCCAAATTTTATATTTTTTTTTGTGTCCTTCTTAATTTTATATTTTTTTATTTTCCCTAAATTTTCAATTTTTTGTACTTTTCTTAATTTTCTATTTTTCTAAAATTTTTATTTTTTTTGTATTTTTTTCTAAATTTTCTAAATTAGGACCTTTTTTTCTTATTATAAAAATTTCTATAAATACAAAGGAGGGAAAAAATAGGGCGTTTACGATATCCATTACACAATACTCTTAAATTGAATAGCTAAGGTCAACTAAGCAAGAAGTGTAAAGCATACACGGGTAGGATGTCACATGGCACTTCGTCCTTATATCTATCACTAACAATAATTGGTACCTTAACTTGCTTAGCAATAGGTAGACCTCTCTTCTCATTTAACTAATGAATCTTGTACGGCCTAGGGTGTAGATAGGTCGACAATTTTAGAGCTTTGATTACTCCTTGTGTTATGATATTAGTACAACTTCCTCCATTAATGATCAAAGTGTACAGCTTGCCATTCACTCAGCAGTTTGTATAGAAGAGGTTCTTTCTTTGCTTATTCTCATCAGACACAAAGGTACTAAGAGATCTTTATATGACCAAATACTTAGCTATTACTTTATAGGTGGGGTCACGACATCGGAATCTTCTTGAAACTCTTTAAACTCTTCTAGCAACCGATTAACTCTTACTTTATCTTCTCCTTTACTAGCACTCTCTACTTTGAATTGGAGCTTGTCTCCCTTGATGGTCATGACATGTCTATTCGGGAATAGCTGTGTGTCCAAAACTAAGACACTTAAAGCATTTAATCTCTTGGGTCTTCTTTCCTGAGCTCTGACCTTGGTCCTTCCTAACCTTGGGTTTCTTGGCCTTACCCTTACCTTGGCTATCATTAGATTAGTTCGACATCTGATCTTGGTGGTCTACCTCGGAACTGAATCAAGCTTGGTCATATACTGGTCAGCTCGGCATACTAATTTTACTTGGTAAGTTAAGTCGGTTGCTCAATACTCAACTAATCTGATTCTGCCTTTGCCTTTCGACCCTATGTGCTACTTAGATGGTTTCATTTAGAGTACTAAGCCTTTGCATCTCCACTATGTTACCAATTTTAGTCTTTAGCCTAGAAATGAACCATGCTATAGTCAGTGTCTCGAGCTGGTCAACATCACATCTGATCATAAGCAACTAGAATTCTCGGACATACCTGTCCATTGATCTATTACCTTGTCTCAAGTCTTAAAGACGTTAGAAAGTGTCTTGTTCGTAGTGTTTGGGAATGAACATACTTCTTAGGACTCTTTTCATCTCATTCCATGTTCAAACTTCATGTTGGGCTCTCTAATGCACATTCTATAACTTCTTCCACCACATTGTAGCATACCTAAAAAATTCTATTGTAATTACTTGAATACAAACACTGTCTTTGTAATTATAAAAGTTGAATATCTTTTCAATTTTCTCCTCCTAGTTTAAGTAATCATTGGCACTATCAGACCCATTTAAACTCAAGATCTACACCTTGAGATTCTTAACTCCTCTAGGTACTCTAAGCTCACGGTCCTCAACTCTATCTCATTATTCCTCCTCGTCCTTATACTCTTCAACTTCATGTAACTCGAGTCTCCTTTATGTAACTTTATCAACATATCGGGGTGGAGCTAGGTTTATGTTGATAGCTTCAAGTGCTTGATTCTCACCCATCTATCTTTTGGGCCTATGTCTTACTTCTCAACCCTACTTAACAAAAACTCTTTCTTGTGGCTTAGTTTATATGACCCTTTGTATAGTAATAGCTAGATTGGCCACAATAGTAGTAAGGTCTTATATATCTTTGTTAGTAGTTCGTAAGGTCAATTGAGTGACATGGCCATGACTGTGAGCATCACTTTTGGTATCATTAATCTCTCCTAGAACACTAAGATTGGACATTCTCAATACAAAACTTTAGGAAATCTACTACTACATAGAAAATTCTCACAACCTTCGTAAACATAAACTCAGTTAGTGACTTAAGGACTTGCTCTATTTTTCCATATGAAAACAGAGTACAACAAAACACTCATATACTAGAACAAGGACAACTACTTCAACACTAAACTTTCGATCGTAACCTTAAGCTTTGATACTAAGATTATATAATGTGTTTAGGAGCACGGTAATCACTAGCGCTTATCATTAGGAATAGTAATCGAATGGGTCCTTTATAATAAAAAAGAAAATGAAGTGAAGAAGTTAGCAAACACAGTAGCTTCCATGAACTGTTTGAAGGATATTACACAGCAACGAACATAACATGACTTAATACTTCACTTGATATGACTCATAAGCTAATGTTAAGGTCTATTTGCTACTAACCTCGAGCTATTCGACAATATTAGATAAGAGTGTAAAAGGAATGTACTCGGTGATGGGTACCTTACAAAAATAAATATATGCATTATTAGAAAGGGTATGCAATGCCTTACGACTACAGTAAAAGGATTATTTATAGTAAGTCCTTTAAGGCAACAACACAAATAGGGAAAATTACATAAATGACAACGAAGAAAAGAGATTCATAGAATGTATAAAAAGGGTAAATAGGACCAATGACGAAAAGGGAATATAGTACAAATGTCAAAAAGCAAGGACATGTGACCGCCTGTTAATGGGTTCATATTGGTGACTCTTGAGACTTAGTAGCTGAGCTATGATGTTGTAGCTGTTATAGATGAATGGTATTTGGATTTGCCGAGTTGAATGATGAATGTGACTGATTAGGGGGTCCAAAGAGGAAGGCTCGGTGTGTAGAGGCCTCGGCTTCGGCACTTAGCAGGTTGGCTTCGGCACTTGCCATGTCTATAGATTAGAATAGTAGAATTTTTCGTATAATGACCTTGGCTTCAACATTCGGCAGCTCAGCCTTGGCACTTAAGGGGTTGGTGACTAGATAAAGGTCAAATAAGAGCAAAATACATTTGAGTTGGGGTCTTGGGGAGTTCACCCATAACTCTTCCACATACAAGTGTTCATCCTTGGTAGGCTGACGTGAGAGTATCCTCCTAGCGAGAGGTTGTAGGCTTCAAAGGCGTATGCGAGTAAGGGGGCTAAGGGTTGGTAGTTTATCACTCTTGCACATGTTTTGCCTCTTATTTTGCAGGACAAGAGTACTATGATGTATGAAAGGGACGTAATAGACTTAAGGGTTGGCATGCCTAAGAGATGAGTTATTACTAGGGCTTGTTGTAAAAAGAGAAATGGGTCCTTCGAGATATTGAAGAAATGAAGGACGAAATCGAAAACAAGAAGTATTAGCTTCATGAAGCAGCTATTAGGATATGATTCATCGATGAACTCAACATGACTTAGTCTTCTACTTCATATGACTCATAAATTGAAGACTAAGGTCCACTTTCCATTAATCCCTAGCTACTAATGAAACTAGATAAGAGTGTACAAGACATTAAGAGAAATGTCTCACAAGAAAAAGAATATTCATATACAATGTAATAGTTGATTTCGGTTGTACAAGAGAAATGACAATTTATAATAAGTAAGACAAATGACTATTAGATCCTGGTACATACTTAAAAGGGTAAATAAAACAAATGAGACAAAAGGAATATGATACAATATCACAAAAGTAATATGTGTCAGGACGTCGTTGGTGCCATTCTTTGGTAGGGAGGTTCCTTATGGCCAAGTTGTTTTAAAGTAGGAATAAGTTGGCAAAGAGAAGCTTAGACCTTTGTAGGCAAAGGACTTGGTCGGTACATGGGAATATTGATGGATGATTTAGTTGGTACATGGAGACCTTGGGTTAGGATCTTGATATCAGATAAATTGGTTGAAGTGGCTAGGGTTCAGAGCTTGGTAGCATAGTCTTCAATAGCTTGGATCAAAGTGTATCTAAATTGACTATGCAATGAATTAAGCTATGGATTGTCCTAATACTGGGACTCGTCCTTTGTTGGCTATAAGGTCATCATATGCCTAGCTAAGCTATGAAGACCTCTAAGTTGAGCTCAGATAAGAGGTCCTAAGGTTGGCAATCCATTAGCTCCATAGGGATGTTAAAGATTTGCCCTCAAATCTTACCCAGTCTCCTCTTGAGGTACCTAGGGCATCAGGTTAGCAATGGAAGGTCGGTGACACTCCATACCCCTCAGGTAATTCAAGCTCATATACATTATCATTGATTTGCTGAAGAATCTTGAATAGATTGTTGGACTTTAGTAAAAGCTTATTCATTCTCTTGCCTAAGAACTATTTCTTACCAAAGTAAACCCAAACTAAGTCTTAGGGCCTATAGACAATATTCTTCTAACCTTTGCTGCCTTGCTCTTGTTGATGGGCTATAATCTGGACCAATTGTTTGACGACCTTCTTGTGCAACTACTAAAACTTCTCGATATGCTGCAACCTTTGCTCACTTTCTCCTCTTGAAGTCTGGCCAGTGATCATATCTAAGGGTAAACTAAGGTTGATTCCATAGATGACCTCGAAGGGGGGACTTTCATTTGAATTGTGGGTAGAGAAACTAAGCAAACTTAATTATAAGAAGACATAAACCTCAATCACTCAAATTCTATCTTACAGTAGCTTGAAGTAGGCTTCTAATTGTCTAGTTGACTACCTCAGTTTGATCATCTATTTGGGGATGGCGGGACGTGCTAAACATTAGCTTAGTGCTAAGCTTTTTCTATGAGGTCCTCCATAAGAAGCTTGTAAATCTTACATCTTGATTAGACACAATACTTTGAGGAACCTTAAGAAGTAGCATTATTTCCTACAAAAAGAGATTAACAATAGATAAAACATCCTTGGTCTT
This sequence comes from Lumnitzera racemosa, assembly GCA_024138005.1. Lineage (NCBI taxonomy): Eukaryota > Viridiplantae > Streptophyta > Magnoliopsida > Myrtales > Combretaceae > Lumnitzera > Lumnitzera racemosa. The sequence goes on from JAMXBC010000007.1 coordinate 41,251,755, forward strand.
ATAGCAAGGGATGAAGTGGCTCATCTTATTGAGCTAACTGACTACAACCATGATGGAATCATGTTTCTTTGCTGTTTTAGGTAGTTCGAGCATCAAGTTCATGCTCATGTTGGTCTAAGGCCGTTGAAGCACAGGCAAACGTATGTACTCCCCATAGAGTTCCTTCTAACTTATAATGAATGTCCTTTATTATTCCTACCCAATATAAATTCTCTTTCAATAGTTCATGCATCCTCTTTTCCCTAAAATGGCTAGCTAGGCCTCTTACATGAACTTTTCAAACTAATAATTCTTATGCTAAGTTGTTAATAAACATACCCATCCTCTTTTCATTAGGATTCCTTAGTTTAAATAAAACCCATCCATAACACTTTTGGATCCAAAGTTAGCCATAATGAGCCTAATGAAAGCATCTTGCTCATATTGGTTTAGGAGAGTACTAAAGTTGAGTATCCAAGCTTGCAAGGTTGTAATAAGTACATGCCAATATGATAAGGCATTGATTATGCTATTAGATTTACCCTTCTTATACTTAATCACATAAGAGAAGGTCTCAAGAAACTCCACCCATTTAGTATGATGAAATGAGAGCTTTTACTAACCTTATAAATACTTTAGAGATTCATGGTCTGTATGAATGATGAACTCCTGAGGTAGTAGATAAGGTTGCTAGGTTTGGAGACCTTAGATAAGGACATAGAACTCCTTGTCGTATGTTGAATAATTTAATGCGATACTATAGGTAATTGGTTGGTAGTATTGCACAAGAACTACTCCAATCCTGAGATATCATACTCTAGCTCAAAAATCTTGTCAAAATCTGGTAATGCAAGCATAGGGGTTAAAGTTAACTTAGATTTAATTTCCTTAAAATTCTTTTGAGCCTTCTTTGACCATTTGAATTTAGAGTTTTTCTTAGTTAGCTTAGTTAAAGGTGTAGCTACTGAACTAAAGTTTTGGATAAATCGTTGGTAAAAAGATGCTAGACCATGGAAACTTCAAACATTCAATACACAAGTTAGGGTTGACCTATCAAGAATAGCCTTAACCTTCTCGTTATCTACTTAGATACCGCCATCATACACAAATATCCAAGAAACACCACTTCCTTCTAATAGAACATACACTTTTTTAGATTATCAAACAAGTGTTCAGCTTAGAGGATATTGAATATGGCTCTCAAATGGTTAACATGAGAGGAAAGGTCAACATTATATACCATGCTAGGATGTCATTAAAGTAAACTACAATGCATTTGTTGATCGATGCTCTTGATACATGGTTCATTAGTAGCATGAAAGTGCTTAGTGCATTTGTAAATTGGAATGGCATAACTAGCCATTTATAGAGATCATCCTTTGTCTTAAAGGTTGTCTTTTACTCATCACTTAGTCTCATACAGATCCAGTGATAGCTACTCTTGAAATCTATCTTGGAAAAGATAGATACACCATAGAGCTCATCTAACATGTTGTCTAGTTGAGGTATTAGATATTAGTAATTGATTGTGATTTAATTAAAAGCTCAATTATCAATACAAATAAGCTAAGACCCGTCCTTCTTAAGTACTAGAACAATGAGTACAACACATGGACTCATGCTCTCATGAATATATCCGTGATCAATCAACTCATCAACTTGTTTCTTGAGCTTGGTTGTGTATTTGGGGTTGAGACTATAAACAGGTCGATTAGCCAAAGTTGCTTCTGGGTAGAGGTTTATGTATCGTTCAATGCCTCTTAAGTCATTTTGGTAGTTTTTCTAGAAACAAGTCGGCAAACTCTTAAAAGAGTTCTTAGATCTTAGTCAGTAATATTTGATCCTCTTTTAGTTCCTACAAGCTTCCAACTAATAGGAAACACATGGTCTTTTGACTTGATTGCTTAGGATAAGCCTACTTAGGATATCACTAAGGACTTCTTCTTATGGGACTTCGAGACCTAAGCTTGTGCTTCCTGAACTTCCCTTAGACTCATTGGACTTAGTCTTCTTGTTGTCCTTTTGAAACATATAGGTATTTTGGCACCTATCATGGAGTATTCTTAGATCAAAGAGCTATTGTTGCCCTAAAAGTAGGTTTGATGCATAAATTGGTATGATGTTGCACAATACCTCATCCTTATACTTATCTTCAATAAAGATTGGTAGTCTAACTTGTTTAGTAACTTAAAGTCTACCCTTCTCATTCAACGGGTGTATTTGGTAAGGTCAAGGATGAGGAGAGGTCGGTAACTTTAAAGCAACATTAGTGAAACTACCCCTATCTATGATTAGAGCACATAAGCTTCCATTCACCTTGCTATTCATATGGAAGAGGTTCTCCCTTTACTCATTCTCTTCAGCAATTGTGGCACTAAGAACCCCTCCTAATGACCCTATTTAGATATTACCCATGTTTAGGTTAAGCTAAGGCATCCGAATCTGGTTGGATCTCATGTAACAAGTACTCGACCTTGAATTTCTCTTCACCTTCACTAGTACTCTTATGTTCAAATTGCCCTGTTTCCATTTAATGGTCATCACTTTGCAATTTGGGCATTAGTTAGCCATGTAGCCAAAGACTAAGCATTTGAAACACTTAATCTCTTGGGTTTTCCGTTAGGAGCTCTAACCCATGTCTTTCTTGGTTTTAGTCTCTTCTACTATTACCTTCCCTTGATCAACATAAGGTCAATTATAGGTTAGATGACATCGGTCCATATCAAAACTGTAAGGTGGTCGACTTCCACTAGGTTAGCTTTAAGAGATAGGTATGTTAATAAGAGCTCGATTTGATTGGTTACACCTTTGCCTTTCAACTTTCTAGGTAATGTAGATAGCCTTATCTAAGGTCTCAATCCTTTGCACTTGGACTATACTCCCTATCTCCTATCATAGGTCAAATATGAATCTTACAATGGTCTTGGCCTCAAGCTCTTCCTCATCACAATAGATCATCAATGACTAAAATTCCTAAACATAGTTGTCCACAGTTCGGCCACCTTGCTTAAGTTCTTAGACACATTTGAAAGTGTCTTTCTTATAATGCGCGAGAATGAACCTATTCCCTAGGACATGCTTCATTTCATTCTAAGTCCTAATCTCTTGTCAGGCTTATTAGCATATAAGTTGCACCTTCTTCCACTACGTTGCTGTATATCCTAAAACTTTAGGATAGTTAATTAAATTCTCACAATGTCTTTGTAGTCATAGTAGTCGAATATCTTTTTAATCTTTTCATCCTAATCCAAATAATCTTTAGCATTGCTAGTGCTAGAGAAGCTCGTATCTGGACTTTAACATTATCCAATCCTTCTTGTGGCTATGCACCTTTCTCCTTAAGCTCATAAAAATGATCATTCATGTTTTCCTCCTCTTTTTTTCTTCCCTAGTAATTTGCTCTAACTCAAGTCTCCATCGTGCTCCCTTTTCAATTCAAGTGTATTGAGGTGGTAAAGCATTCATGGCAACATTCGCTTGAATTCTAGCTCTACATACTCTCTGCTTATCTCTGTCAACTTCGTCATATTCAACACCCCTTCTAATAGGTCGGACATCCAAAAATCTTTGAATTGTAAAATCAAAGTTGGCCACAATGGTGATTTGATTTTATATCTACTCATCCATAGACCATGAGGTCCATTGGTCATGACGATCACTACTTGGTGCATTACTCTCGACATCACTTATTTTACCTTGCACGCTTAGGTTCGTATCAGCATAGTACAACCCAGTAAGTAATATCGTCTAATTACTTCCAAATACAACACAACATATTTATATAGTAGTAACTTGGGTGAAACATAAGAACCTAGAAGTACAACAATCCATTATTACTTAACCTACATTATAGCAGACTTTGCTCTATTTCTAAATGCAAGAATAAAGTATAATAGAGCATGAAGCATTTCTCACTACCCACAACACCAACATGACACCTTAACGCCACTCAACCATAGAGTACCTTTAACTTTAACAATGTAGCCTACATGCTCATGGTCGGGACTAAGAGTTCTGATATCAGGAAAGCATATCGTGTACTTAAGAGTTGAGTAATCACTTGAGCCTATAGTAGAAGGAGAAATGGGTCTTTTGAGATATTGAAGAAATAGAGGATGATGCAAAAAACAACAAGCGGTAGCTTTGTGAAGCAACTCCTCGGATGTGACTCATTGATGAACTCATCACAACTTAGTCTCTTACTTGATATGACTCACAAGTAGAAGACTAAGGTCCATTTGCCACTAATTCCCAACTACTAAGGGAACTAGATCAGAGTATAGAAAACACTTGCAGAAATGTTTCACAATCACAAAAAGTAGAATATTCATATATGATGTAATAGCTTATTTGGCTATACAAGAGAAATGACTATTTATAGTAAGTCTTTAAAACAATATAGGGGTGTGAGGAAATTTCAAAAAGGGTAATATACAAATATTAGATCTTAGTACATCATCAAAAGGGTAAATAAGACAAATGAGACAAAAGGAATACAATACAATGTTAGAAAAAGTAGACACGTGTCAAGACATCATTGGTGTAAGGAAATTTCTTGTGGCCGAGCTCTTCTAGGGTAGAAATAGGTTGGCAAGGACAAACTTAGACCTTGGTAGGTGGATGACTTGATTGGTGCACGAGAATCTTAGTGGATGACTTGGGTGGTACGTGAAGACCTTGGGTTGAGATCCCTGGATTGGCTATGCAATGAATTGATCCATAGACTATCTTGATATCGAGACTCGTTCTAGGTTGATTGTAAGGTCAGCATATTTTTAGTTAAGCTCTGAAGACCTTGGAGTCAACATTGGGTAAGAGGCTTTGAGATTGGTAGTCCATGAAGGATAGTCTAAGGTTTGTTAGGATTTTGATGTAATGTTTATTAACTATGTAATTAGCTTTGTTTGATGTTTATATAATCCTCATATTACCCGAAAAAAGAGTTGGATGAAAAACAATTTTTCAGTATCAAATAAGCGGTCGTCACATTATAACAAATAATAGTAACAAAAGGTCCATCATCATCCTTACCCCGAAAGGTCCATCGTCATTTCGATACAATAAAAAGTTTCCAGTGGCAATTAGCCACCATGACAGCTGTGGACGAAAAATGACAAAAATGAACGAGACTTTTTCCAAAGACATGACATCGAAAATTATAAAATTAGAAAACTCATTAGAAAATTCATATGGACATTATCGTAAGGTATCCATGTTATACTATTTTATTATAAAGTACGATTATAGTATTGTACAAATTTAAGGCGCATAATTATGCAGATAAATGAAATGCTCCTGTACCTAATCATTTAGCTTATGCTATATAACAATTAATTAATAAGAACTATCTCATTTATATTTACCTATATTTATGTATAGTAATGTTATAAGCATTTATTTAGTGCCAAAACAATACGTGTAAACGGATATATATATATATATATAATCTTTTCCAACTATCATATTATTATAATAAGAAAGGAGAAATTAAATATAATCCATTTTTTTAAAAGATCAATATTCATAATACTAAATTATAAAGATATTAACAAATAAACATATTTGGGATTAGCAACTTGACCCTATAAGTTAATGTCATCAGCCTCCAAAGCCCGAACCCATCTTCCTTGAAAGGTCACTGCCTATTTAGTTTACTATTTATATCGTTATCTAGATTACATTCTAGAAACATAAGAACATAAAAAGATTCTAATAAATAAAACAACAATAATACGGCTTATGATAAGCCGCTTGCACCTTTCAAGATTTGTTTGCGAGATTCGTTTTGTCATCATAAACGTGATAAAATCCCTCAATTCTATATTAATCAATGAAAATTGTATGAAGCTCGCGAGTACTTTCTTCATTCACAATTAAGGTAGTGTTATTCAATTCTTTGTCCATTGTTTTTCGGTGAACTTATTTGAATTAATTATTCTTTATTTTTGCATCTTCACACTTTCTATAAAGCCTTAATGTTGTCTATATGCTATACTAGCGGAAGAGATGTACCCGTAATACGAATATCACTTATTTGTGTAAAGGAGATCTATAGATAAAATGTATAATTATTATTTAGTTTATTTTTTATTAGGCACGACCGTAGTGGGTATTGTAGGATTATAACTATGATAGTTTTCAATCAGAGAAAGATGAATTATTACTTAAACTAAGCTCAAAGTATATAATGAATTGCATTTTGAGTACTTGTACCTTATGTGTTTTTTCATTTTAGGTACCTGTGTTTTTATTTTATTTTATTTTCCACTTAGGTGCCCTGTGTTTTGTTGCAAACAGAGTTGGTTGGTTATTTGTTTTTCTTAATTTTGCAAAATACAAATCGCTTGAGTGGAAAAAAAAAATGAAAACATTAATACCTAAAGTGAAAATGTGTATAAACACAGGTATTCAAAATATTATTTACTCTAATCTAAATTACATTGAAGATCGATAAAAGTCCATCTGATTATAGTAGGACAAAAATAACATGCTGAAAATTAAATATATCGATTCTACAAGCTTGGTAGAGAGAAAGCAATGCAAGAAATCACATAGAACTGTCGCTACCTTTCCTCTGATTCCTTCTTGGCCATGGCAGGAGAGTCGCATAACCGTTTGAAAAATCGAGAGACCCAAAGAGCTATGAGAAGAAGGGTTAATTTTATTCAATAGAATATAGCCATAGGGGGGGAAAAAAAAAGGAAGAAAAAAGAAAGAAAGGAGAAAAAGAAGTTACGTGAGGCAATGAGTTGAAAAATCATGGCGAAAGACTCGTAGCTGCTTTGCCTCGATCGGGTTTTCTTCCCATGGATTACGATTCGATTACGGTTTGAGAGCTTTTAATAGAGCAGTAATATTTGAATTTCAGCTTATTTTTCAGTAGAAGGGAAGTAGGAGAACTCCCTTATGTGTCTCCTCTCCTACGGTTGATGATATATGTAGATGCAGCAGTCTTTTTCTTCTTGTAATTACCCTCTTGTAAGTCATGAGATGAATGTGTGCACGGATTGGATAACTACCTAAAGTAAAAAGGGTTTAGTCTCTGGAAATTAAATCCCCCATGTCCTTTACGTGAGCTTCTTCATAACGATAGAAGTTATGTATTTATACGTGATGTACTCTGATGTTTGCTCAGTTTGATGAGTAGAATATTTTGTTTCTTGGATGAAAGAAAAAAAAGAAAATATAAATCAAGTATAAGGTAGAGGATGTAATCGGTCCCATAAAAAGCAAGCACAGAATCGTAAAAAAATATTATTTGAGATAGCTTTGGAGAAAAATTTTAAAATCCCATACTTCAAGGAGAGTTTCGGCCAGATAGGAAAGTCGAATTCTATAAGACTTTGATTTTAATATATTTAATATTTTGTTGCATTTTATCAAAATTTATTTAAACTTGTAGTAGAAAAAAGAAAAATGTTGTTGATCATTTGATAATTTGCTATTTTGGTATTTAAATCATTTGGTTTTTAAAAATTATTTGTCATGAAAATATAAAATTTAAATTATTATAATAAAATTGTATTAGCGTATCGAAATGATTGGGGTAGTTTGGAGAACCTATAACCTATTTAGTGTGTTTCAAGCACATTTTAAGAAATCCTACGGGATTTGGAATAGGTTGCCGGACAATCAATAGATTATTGGGTGAGTTATAATTTTGAGAACTCAATTTAAAACCGTCTAAATTGCATCCGTAACTCCAGTTGTATTTTGAAAAAAAAAAAAAAAGGAAAAACAATTTTCAATTAATAGCCTTATTTAAATGATATTGTGCAAACTAAGGTCTATTCCATTGAACTAATGACGTAAGGCCCACCCATTTGTAAAAACTTTAACGTGATCATATACCTTGCAGGGTTAAATAAACTATGCCATTGTACAAGAACATTCAAAATTTAAACTAAAATTCGTGAAAAAATAATAATCAAAACATTCATAATGAGATCGTGGAAATCAAGATATTGATTTATTAATAGTGCTATAGAACAAGTGGTTCTAATTTATTTGTTTGTTAAATTTCTTTTCTTTTCTTTTTATTGTCATCCCTGCATGGAATTATGTATGGGCTTTTTTTCATAAGAGAAATCATATCAACCTCTATAATATAACAGATTTACTTTTAAAGGAATGTGCTGGTTTGTCCAATTAAATTTTCATACCCCTACTCTTCCGTTATAAATTCTTTTATATCCATTGATTCAGTTAATGAAATATTTTCTCAATGAAAGAAACTCTTTTTAACTGAAGAAAAATAAAAGAAAGTACAATAATTACGTATGTCATGCATGGCACAGGAGAAGAACAAAACGAATCAAAACATGGTGTGTGTGTGTGTGAAGGTGTGCTCGTGGACGAGACTGATGTCCGTTCAATTTCAAAGAAAGAATTTCATATTATATATTTGCACAAGTTTGTCAAAGATTTGTGTTGCTTCAAAGGGGTCAAGTTTGATCAAAACCAACTGTTTTCCACATAAAAGGGAATTGACTTCTCTAATCTCTAACTCTCTCTTTAATAATATCAAAACGCGTATGTGTGGTACGGTCTTTCTCTTTTTGGATCACTGCTATTGTTTTCTTAATTACTTTTCCTTTTTGATCACCTTCCCCCCCTTTTCTCTATTGACGCAAAGCTGCCACGTATATATTCTTTTGGAATTCGTTTCAGCTAGACTCATTCAAAATTTTGATCAAAAGAAACGGAAGGCAGCTACACTACATCATCATGGGATAATCATGTATACTGTACAAGCGTTTAAATTATATTTCCTTATAATAGAATCCTACGGTTTAAACTACTGACTTTTTTTTTTCAACATTCGATTTGCAATTGCTGAAGATAAGTTGCAACCAAATATATCATATCTCGTTTAATAACAATAATTTCATGATATTGAATTGGACAAAACTTTTTATTCTTTGTTTGGTTTGCCCAATTAGCTATGCTACTAAATAAAATAGGTCCTATAATACTGAACAAACTCTCAAAAACTTATATCATATATTTGATGATACAAAATTTTATTTTACATAATATAAACTAAATATATCTTTAAAATTTCAAAACTAACTCACACCAAATTCTCCAATCACACGATTAAAATAATATTACACATACCAAATGTATTATAATAGGGTTGTACTATTATATACTTCTTGTAGTATAGTATCCTATTTTCTTTATCCAGTTTAGTTCTAATAACTAAATACTACCTAAGTTTAACATGGGACAAAACTTTCTCCTAGTATTGATAAATATCAAGATTTTCGTTTCTTGCACCTAATACAAAAAATTTAGAATGGGATACAACAAAAATTTTTAACAAAAAATTAAACTAAAACTACTTTTCAATTAATTCCTAACTACTACTACTACTACTGTCACCATCACTACTACAATTGTTACTACTCATGGCCTAAGCTGCTCCCCTTTGAATCTAGCCTACTAGAACATATGGCCGACCTCAGCTTAGACCTATAACGTGACTTATCCAATTGTAGCAACTCACAATGGCTAGGAGACTATAAATAAGGCTGGGTGACTTGATCAACAACCACCTCGTACAATTGCAGACTACGTCGGAGTTGCATGACTCCATTATTCATAACTTACAGATGCATCTTTTGCCTACTAATAGCTCTTCAACCGTCGGTTCCGCTCTTCCATAAATACTAGGTCCCCACCCAACTGTAAATCACTTTAACACTTATACACTTGAGCTTTACCCTACTCTCTAGCATACTCGCTATCTTTCTCTAAACATTACTAACTTATGCATCAGAGTAGCTATGTAAGACAACCTCCCAGCGCCCATAATTGGTTCTTATTTTGTAGGCTCACATAGCAGGGCAAAGCATAGATTACTTCTAATCTCTACCGGCCAAAACCCAAAGACGACATTTGGTGCCGTCTATGGGAAACTAATCTTATCTATTACCTAAATACACACCTAAACACCACCTTTGTTTGCATCATAGTCGTCATGTCTTACATTATTGACCTTGAGAACAATCAATTAGTGAATAACTAACTAGTGAATAATCAGCCCCCTCGAGCTAGGAGGATACTTGAGTAATGCTTAGCTTACCTGGAGTAGTTGCTTTAAGAATTTACTTCTCATAATAGGATGCTTTAAGCCCATCTTGATGAAGCTGAAAGGTACAATAGACATACATATGTACCTAAAGCATCCTATGCCCACAAGGAACAAGACAATCTACAGTAGCAATCATAACAAAATGGCAGTACTCCATAGCCTAACCCCTAAAGGCCAAAGTAGTAAGCACAGTTTGTGACTAATCGTGATCGTACCCTTGTTGGAGATGACCAGGTGGCTAACTCTCATGGGGGAGTAGCCTTGTTAGTTGCTTGTATAGCTCATTAGGCCAATAATGCTAAGTTAAACAAAATCTAAGGAACATTTAGGAGGCTCATCGAGAAAGTAAAGAGCCAAGCAGTTGATGCTGCTGACCTCATAGCCAACGACAAAACCTCTTTCACTAGGTATGTCCAAGATGAGATTCTCCCCCTTAATTGCAAGTTACCAGCCTTAGACCATTATGATGGTACTAGGGGCCCTGATGATCACCTCCTTCACTTTTATACCCTCATGAACCTCCATGGTTTGAGGAATACCATTATGTGTAAGGCTTTCCCAAGCACATTGATGAAAGCAACTGAAACATGATTTAACCACCTATCCGAGAAGTCAGTTAGCTCTTTTGGTGAGTTGGCCTATGGATTTAGTTTCTACTTCAAGGTTAGCAAGGCCCTAACTAAGGACATTTCTTCTTTGTATCTGATCAGGTGGAGTGAAGGAGAGACTCTATGGGAGTATGTGGCCTAGTTTAACAATATTGTAGTCGAGATTCCTCAACTAGATGAAGGAGTAGTTGTTTATTCCATGCAACTTGGAATTAGACCTTTCGAGGACTTCTTTTGTTCAGTTGTGAAGAGCAAGCTAAAAACCTTATTCAAGTTTTAGAGCAAGGCCTAAAAGTACATGGACTAGGAAGATAATATCTACGCTAGGTGTGAAGTAAACTGAGAAAGGTTAGGTGAAAAAAAGGAAAAGGAGAGATTGTTCATCAAAGATCGCTTCAGTGGTAGGTTAACTAATAGAGCTTAAGGGGAAGGCTTGGGTAATAAGAAGCATTGAGTTTAGTAGAACCCATTTCCCCCTCCTATCTTCATACATCACATACCTTTGAACCAACCTATTACCTAAGTCTTTATGGAAATTCAGAGCAGAGGCCTACTATAAAAGCCCCCTAAGATGAAGGGGAACCTTAGTTGATGGAACTTAAACAACTATTACCAGTTCTATAACCACTACGGGCACACTACAAAGAATGCGTCCAAGTGAAAAATTGATGGATTGCAGCCCTTTGGACTTGATAGGGATCATAGACCAATCACGTGCTATTGAGCTCGTGGGCTTGCTTAGGTAGCACGCCAAGTTATTTGAGGTGAATTGAGTTCTAAGGAGCAGAGTATAGCCTAATCCAATTTGCTAAGTTACTTCTCTCTCTACATCATCTAAGAAATTTTCGAGTTGACTAGCCAACATACCGAGCTGACCCCTCCGGTACACATTGGTCTAAGCATCGAATCAGGATACAATCAACTTTACTAGTACCAAAGCTGAGCTAATAATTGTCAAGAGCCGATCACCTAAGGTTGACTTGAAAATGAGTCGCCCTTAAACTAAGCCCTATTTAGTCCTAACTATCTAAGCTACCAAACTATCGATGCTAACCTAATTTGATTGGTACCTTACCTTTGCTAGACCAGTAGTGTCATTAGGAACACAAAATAAGTAAACTATGTATGTGCTGTCCTTTCTATCAACAGATATTCTTTTTGTATGATTACATTAACACCTCTATAAATTATTCCCTTTTCCTTAACCAGTAGGAATCCTCTTTTGTAATTTATTGTAACTTAGGATTTATCCTAATTGGGTATTATAAAAAATTATATATTGTTATGGCCGTAACACAAAGAAAATACATCTTTTGAAATTTCTAGACAAACTCTATTAAGTTAAGTGTTTTGCTACTTACACTTGAGTTACTCTTATCTAGCCTATTGAGCATGGACCAGTAGTAAATGATCTCTGGCTTAACTTGTGCATCATATTAAGTATGACTCGAGCTTGTATAAGGCATTGGTGCATCATATCCATCGGTGATGCATGAGGACCCCTACTCAACCTTCAACTATTATTTATCTTTTAGACTATCTCATGGTTTAAACCCACCCTATTGGCTCGTGCGATACCAGATGTCATGTATACATCCATGCCAAATCATATCATCTTAGTATTAGAGCTTAGCTACGTTTAAAGCTAGATTTTGTTACTTTGTTCTTTGAATGGTTTGTTATTGTTTTTTAGTATTAGAAGTTTTGTTGTTAACATCAAAGTTTGGGTAGTAGCAAGTTGTTGAGGAAAATTTGGTGCTTTGTTTTCCCTTGTTTCTCCTCTACAAAATAGAGAGTGGTTGTTTGTTTGGTTATTGTGTATTGTCTTGGTGTTGAGAGTACTAGTTATGATCTACTGTTTTTATCATCTTGAAAGAGTTTTGAGTAATATTTTAGACATCAATTTTGTAAGGTAACCAACAATTTCGAATTCAAGTGTTCAAGGAACTTTAGGAAACAAAAAAAGTGGTGCTCGAAATGGTCAAGGACAAGAAGGAAGCTTCACACCTCAATCAATGGGTGACCAATTGGATAAGCTCACCAACTTAGTAGTTAGTTTAGTGACTGTTATCCAAGAAGATGGACAACGAGCTAGAAATAGCCCAACTAGAGGACATAAGTAATAAAAGTAAGTTAATGGTTAGTTTGGCCGAATTAATGCCCTAGCCCGACCACTTTGTATTAAAGGAATGGGTAAGGATGCTAGATGAAGACTAACACTTGAAGAAATTGAGGAAGAAGAGGAAGGGGACGGTGAAGCAAAGGAGTATTATGAGCCTGCAAAGAGGAATGTTTGAGCCCTTACAGTTAAAGGGTCAAAGATGCGTATTCCAAGCTTTTTTTGGAAGTAGTGATGCTAAGGACTACTTAGATCGAGTAGATAAGATTGAGAAACAATTGGAATGCTACAAAATACCAGATCATGCAAAGGTTAGACTTGTTGTGTTGGAATTTGCAGGTTATGTTACCCTATAGTCGAAGAACTTATAGACCACTTGAAGAAGAGAAGGAGAATGTCAAGTTAGGAGTTGAGATGAAGAGGGTCATGAGGAGGAGATTTGTATTGAGCTACTACCTCTAGGATGCCTTTAAAAGATTATAGGAGTTGAGGCAAGGATGTTTGACTATTGAAGCTTATGTCAAGAAATTCTAAATGTTAATGATTCGATGCGAAGTCAGTGAGCCAAAAGATTGAATTGTATCTCGATTCATTGGTATGCTAAAGTACGAGATCGGAGATATCCTAGAAACTATGGATATTAGGTTACTTGACGATGCAATTCGAGCAGCCTAGAAGATAGGAAGGCGTCGAATAAGAAGGTTTCGACCACTCGTTAGCTGACTTGGCAATAAGCAAATTGTTTAGAGCAAACCCATGTGAACAAAACCAAGTAAAGTTGGTGAGACTTAACCTACTCAGACTACTTGAGTAGATAAGAAGGAAATCTCAAGGAAGTTTGAGAAAAGCTAAAGTTTGGGCAGGAAGATGAATGAGATCAAGTGTTTCAAATACTAAGGATTTAGACATATGGCCGCTTAGTGTTCGAATAGAAGAACCATGGTGATCCGTAGTGAGATGTCAACTGTTGAAGTAGATAGTATTGATACGGAAGTAGAGGAGCTGAAAGAGGACAAGCAAATTGAGCTATCCGAGGAGGAAGTGATCTCTAGTAAGGAAGGTAACTTTATGCTGGCCACTCTAGTGTTGAGAAGGACAATGGGTGTTAGTCCTATGCTCGAAGACGAATAGAGGGAAAATCTTTTCCATATCGGATGTAAGCTAAGTGAGTTACTTCGTACCTTGATCGTTGATAGTGGGTGCTGCACCAGTATTGCCTCTGAATTTATCGTCTAACAATTGACATTGTTGACCATGCCCTACCCAAAACTTTATAAGCTACATTGGCTCAATGATAAAGGAGCCCTATAGGTGAACAAATTAGTGTTTGTGTCGATTTGCATTGGTAATTATCGAGATGACGTACTTTGTGATTTGTTGCCTATGGAGTGCATCCTACATTCTACTTAGACTACTGTAGATGTTCAATTGGGCATGATATATGATGGAAGGAGGAATACATGTTCCTTGGAGTATGAAGGCAAGAGGGTGAAATTGAGTCCTATGACTACTGAGTAAGTAAAGGTCATGTAGTCCTAATTAAGCTAAACTCTTAAGAAAGAAGCTTTAGTAATAACTTGAGTTGAGCTAAAAAGGGAGATGGAGCTAGAAGGATTGACCTATTTACTAATGTGAAGAATACTAGAGATGAGGTCTAAGGAGAGGGAGTAGCTCACCGAGGTGAAAACGTTATTGGAAGCATTCGCTGATTTATTCTTAGATGAGCTACCAGAAGGTCTTCCTCCCATATGGGGTGTCGAATATACAATTAACTTGTAGCCAAGAGCCATACTGCCAAACAAGCTTACTTACAGGTTGAATCCTGAATAGGCAATTGAGTTGCAAAAACAAGTAGATGAGTTGATGAAGAAGGAGTATGTGCACGAGTCCCATAGCCCCTATGCCGTATTGGCCTTGTCGGTACCAAAGAAAGATGAGTCTTGAAGAATGTGCGTAGATAGTTGAGTAATCAATCGAATCACCATTAAGTACGAGCATCCCATACCAAGACTTAATGACATGCTGGATGAGTTGAGTAGAACAAGAGTGTTCTCTAAAATTGACCTCAAATCAAGATACCATCACACTTGAATGCATGAGGGTGATGAATGGAAGACTGCATTCAAAACACGCCATGGATTACATGAATGGCTTGTTATGCTATTTGAACTGTCCAACAAGCTGAGCACATTAATGCACTCGATGAATCATGTGCATCGAGAATTAAGAGGGAAGTTTCTCATAGCTTAGTTTGATGACATCTTAGTGCATAGTCTCAACTTAGAGGCTTACCAGTAGTATCTCTAAAGCATCCTTGCAAAACTCTAAGTTGAATAGCCATCTGAAGAAGTATGACTTTTGTCGATTTGAAGTGATATTTTTGGGATTTGTTGTAAGTGGTGGTGGCATATGAGTTGATGAAGAGAAGATTAGAGCAATCATCGAATGGTTAGTGATGACTACCTTAGCCGACGTAAGGAGTTTCTATGGCCTAGCATCATTCTATCGCAAGTTTATAAGGAATTTTAGTACAATTGTGGCCTCACTAACCAAAATCTCAAAGAAAAACGTTGAATTCAGATGATGAGAGAAGAAGCGGAGAAGTTTTGAGGAAGTGAAGGAGAGGTTGTATCATGACCTAACAGTATCGTTATTGTAGTAAATCGCCATGTATCGTACAAAGGTCTACTGTCAACCCCCTTACTGATCGCAGGCCTTTCATATGATACAGAAGGCTCCTTCCACTACACATTACTACTATGCCCATAGATAAGTAATATATAGTAATTTACTAAGATTAAACTTTTAAGACATACATTAATTAAGTAAACGTGTGGACTCGTTACGTTCCACACCAAAAGAATATTATAAACAAATACAGTTCATAATAGGAACTGCATCATAAACTTTAAACTATGTTATGAATAAAATAAAGGTAAATAACTATCTATAAAAGCTTTTACAAAATCTCCCTTATGATCCTTGATCACTCTAACCCATCTCTACATGAGACTCACCATTGGCATGTCTTGGCTTGGATTAGTGAAGAGGTTCTGCTACAATAAAAGAAATCTATTGGGGTGTAAGCTTAAGTTTAGTGACATAAATACCCTCATCAATACTACATAGCAAAAATTTATTAGATGTATAATTATATGAATGCATGAATAATCAGTATACTAAACAATGCATGCAGTAGCCTAGGATCTGCATACAACTTAGAATTACGCCCCCTGTAGTCGAGGTTTGGAGATAATTAACTGCCCTAAACAAAAATCCGAGTTCTAGACCTTGGGTTTTATTTCATTTGCACTATTGTGCTTAAGCCAAAACAAAACTATATATATATATATATATGAATGTATGTATATATACTTTCTTTACCGAATAACAAATCATATTTTTAAAATTCTAGGTCTAGCGGTGTTGTGGCCTCCGTAATCCATAAACAAACGCCTTAAGTAGAAGCCATAAGATATGGCCCCTAGCCGACGGTTGGCGTCTCTCAACGTCTAGTAAGCCCATCAACTTAGGACAGAGACTTAATAAAATGATGACATAGCTAGTACCCAATCCTACGGGAGGCCCTCCTCTTGTGAGTTCCTTCCCATCTTCTACGTAAAGCAATAGTTGGTGTTATCTGAATGCAATTATGGGGAATGTACGATCCATTTAATTTCTTAATCATATAAGTGGATAACTCGATTTTCAAGGTGATTAGACAATTTCATTCCATATAATTGCACATATAAATTATCACAATAATTCTCATTATTATATAATTAACAAGTCATAACATTCAGTTCACAAATTCATACACATGCATTTCCCATATCCCATAAGCATCCAAATTTATATATATAAGTTTAGGTGCATCTATTTTACAAGCAAAATCAAGTAAAGAGTCATCGAGAATTCACTCACTTTGCCATATAGGTCAGATAAAGTAGTTCGGAGGCAGGTCATCTCCGAACGGAGGATCCCCTAGTCATTGAAATCATAATACTATAAGGGATTAAAATAAAACTTAGGAAACTAAGCTAAACCCCCTTAAGTTATATTCTTGATTAGTTTTTGTATTTTTCCTAGTTTTACTAAAAAGCTCAATCGTGTATAAGTTTTTTGTTTTAAATTTGATTTTTATGATCTTATAGTCAATCTTCATCGTTTTTTAGTGTACTTTAATGTGGTGAGGATGGATTTTTGAGATGAGGCATGTAAATCTTTCCATAGGTTAGAACAATAGTGGTCCTCATGGTTTGGAGTGCTTTTGTACTTTGTTTGGTTAATAGGCTTTTTAGTAACTTAGGAAATCCTTTGGGCTTGTCCTTAAGATTTCTTTCTAAGCTCAAAATACTCCTTGAGGTCAGATTTTCAACTTTAATTTACACTCCTAAGGGTAACAACCATTTCTTGGGCTCTTAAGTGGGCTTAAGTTATCAAATAGGCTTGTTTTTTATTTGACTCAAATTTAACTACTTTCTTGGGCTTAGGTAGTGGCTTGTGGGTTTCTTGGGAGTCTCAAAACAACTCCTATTGATGCGTTAAGTTGCTGGCCAGAAGTTTAAGGGTGGTTCAACTTAGTGTATGAGACCTGTTTTAGAAGTTTTAAGCTCGGTTTGAGTTTTAAGTTTAATACAATTACCATACTTGCCTTGGTTGGTCTTTTTACTTTGTTTACTTACTTTTATCATATTTTTAAGTCTCTTTTATGGATATTCCAGATCTGTTTGGTTTGAAAATGAGAGCTTCTAACTTGATTTTCTGACTTGTTTCATCATTTTATTAAGTTTTGGTATTAGATCATAAACTTGAGCTATTTGTATTCAAATCTTAACTTGACTTCTTTTCCATGAGAGGGTTATTTGACTTATACTTTTCATGAAAATAGTATATCTCATGCTTATTACAACTTTTACATCATAGTTTATGTCTTACAAAGTTGGTTTCCTCATAAAATTTCATGTAATGGATTTTTCATTAACCTAAGTTTAGATTTGAGCATGTTTAACTTAATAGAAGTATAATCAACACCCAAACGACCTTTGAATGCTCACTTCTAGCATGTTTCTTTTCCATTCAAGTTCTCATTTCAAGATTCTCTCAACTTAAAATCTTTCATTCAAAGTGTTAAATAGGTATCTCTACAAAACACCAACTTTACATGCTCACATTGCAACTTCTTGTAAGGGTTTCATGAGTTTGTTTCTTAAGATGGACTTTGATATTATACTAACTTATGATCATACTCATATCTTCAAGAAATCATAGTCTTCTAATATGAATACTAACCTACTAACACAAAGAAATACTTACTTATCCACAAAGCAAAAGTATGGAGGTTGTGCACTAAGGTTCCACTTATGCTCTTTATCTTACTTCCTCCTTCTTGTACCCTTTTTGAAACCCGAATTGTGGTCCTTTGAAGTGGAGTTTGGGGAGTGTTCTAAGGGTCCTAAAAATGCTTTGAATGTTGGAAAAGAAAGACACAAGAAGGAGTTAAGTATGCCGTGGGTGTGGGTGTGCTTGAAAGTGGTGGCAAAGTAAAGGATTTGTAGGGTATTTATGTTTCTACTTTTGGGTTGGTTACAAGTAAGAGAAAAAGGAAGTGAAAATAAAATTGAAAGTGAGAGAAAATGATGAAAGAGTGGCCGGTTGGGAATGGGGAGATTGTGTGTTTAAGAAGTTTTATTTTGTTGTCTTGTAGCATACACAAAAGTCAACAATTCAACTATTGATGATGTAAGTATTAAGGGGTGAATAGTAGAGTGTAAGATAAAGTGAATGATTGCCCCCCTCCCCTTTTTCGAGCTTGTACAACCGGCCATATAGTTTCCTTTTGGGCATGGAATTATCTTGTCTCATTTATTAAAGTTAAGCATGTGAAATCTTGTGATAATTTGTCCATATGTAGTATAAGTGAAGTGGTGATAAGGAAAGTGTCTTAACATTAGATTTTGATAAGTTATCAATTGATAAATGATTCCAACTTTCAAGATAAGTCATCTGAGGTGATTGGTTAGTCTACTTATTTATATGTAAGGCTTAGGAATGAAAATAAGGGCATTGTCTTATAGAGAATTGTTTTAGGATTTACTTCTTGAATTGTTTTATAGATTATGATTCGATTCTTATAAAATTATGATATTTTCTGTAGTTGAATGAAATTATTCAAATTAAATTATTGATTAGTTGCTTAGGGTTAAAAGTCCTTAATTGTTTTAGGGTTTAGGGTTTTTAGATAACTTTAGAGTTCGTAGTTTTTCAAGTTCGGGTTTTATTAATAATACTCTTTCGAATTTGGAAAGTAAGTTCATTTCTAACTGTAAATTTGAGTTCTTAGTTTAGTTGATCATTGGGAACATTTGGAAAGTACTCTTATTCAAATCCTAGGCCCACTAAAAGTAGGGTTTACAGGCTGACTACAACTTCTGTCTTAGCTCTACTAAGCTTTGATAAAGTATTTGAAGTAGAGTGTGATGTGTCCAGATTAAGCATAGGTGATGTGCTGATGTAAGAAGCCTGACTTATTGCTTACTTTAGTGAGAAACTTTGAGGAGCTACACTCAACTACTCTATTTATGATTAGGAGTTTTACCCCTTAATTTGAGCCTTAACGGTGTGGTAGTACTATCTATTACTTAAGGAATTTTTGATTTATACCAACCATGAATCCCTGAGATATTTTAAGAGCCAACCCAAGCTGTTAGATGAAACATAGCTGATTGGGATCTGTGTTTACCTATCATTGAGTTTACCTACAATAGGACTATTTACAATGTGATGAACATGTCTACCTATCATTGAGTTTACCTATAATAAGACTGTTCATAGCGTGATGAACATGTCTTCTTTTGAGGTCGCCTATAGGTTTAACCCTGAGCTCTCGATGGACTAAACACCCCTATAGAGGCTTGATGATGACATGCCTACTGTAGAGAGAGTTGAGGTGAGGTTGAGCACGAAAGAAGAGAGAATTTCAACTTAGTGATTTGGTCTGGATCTACCTCAGCAAGGAATGATTTCCGAACTTGAGGAAGAGCAAGTTATCTCCCAAAGCCGATGGACCCTATAAAGTGCTTGAAAAGACCGATCCTAATGCTATAGGATTGAACTACTAAAAGATTATGGCGTCTCGGAGTCCTTCAACATTACTGATCTCCACTCATACACTCCTAAGGATTAGCAACTTGGAGCTAAGCTAGATTTGATCTCAAATCTCAAACAACATGGAAGGGATGATAAGGATCACAAACCAATCATACGTTCTTGAGCTTGTGAGCTTACTCAGGTGGTTGTTGAGTTGTCTAAGATGAATTGAGTGCTAAAGAGTAGAGCATCCAATTCGATCTGCCGAGTTACTTTGCTCTCCATATCATCTAAGAATCTATTGAGGTAACCAGCTGGCATGTTGAGTTGACCCCTTCACTACATACTAGTCTCAGCATCGAATTAGGATACAACCGGCCTGACTAGTGCTAAAGCCAAGTTAATAGTTGTCAGAAGCTAATCACCTAAGGCTAACCTGAAAATGAGTCACCCTTGAACCAACCCCTATTAAGTCCAACTGTTTGAGCTGCCAAATTGCCAATGCTGACTTGATTTGATTGGGACCTTGCCCTTACTTATATCAAGATTCGTCACTCGTATCCATCTCCTTAGCCTATAATCTCTTGCTAGAAGGGTTTTTACTTATCAGCCTACTAAGGACGAGCACCAATACATGAAAGAACAGTAGCAAACTCTTAAAAGTCCTAGCTTGGACATACTCTACTATGTATGGACCCTTACCCAGTCACCGACTTGTCAAGTATCGAGGTCAACTTGTAAAAAGCTAAGGTTGAGGTGACTGCGCATCAGACCTTACTCTTCTAATCTATGGGCATGATAAGTATTGAGGCCAAGTTGTTGAGTACCAAGGTTGGGTACCCTAATGCTGATCTCTACTT
The DNA here is from genome assembly GCA_024138005.1 of Lumnitzera racemosa. NCBI lineage: Eukaryota > Viridiplantae > Streptophyta > Magnoliopsida > Myrtales > Combretaceae > Lumnitzera > Lumnitzera racemosa. The sequence goes on from JAMXBC010000007.1 coordinate 41,272,509, forward strand.
ATTCGTCTTATAGAGCAATAACATCCCTAACATTAGTGCAGCTCAACCCCAGTGTTCTAAGACTCTTGAACAGGCACCTAATCATGGCATGCCACTTATCATTTCTTTTTCTAACATTGCACTATATTCCTTTATTCCATTTGTCCCTTTTACCCTTTTGGTAATGTACTATGATGATATTTTTATATCACCCTTTATTGTAATTATTTAGGTTTTCTTGTTGCATCAGGGACTAGTTATAAATAGCCCTTTTATTGTAACCACAATCAACATATACCTTACATTTAATGAATATTCTTGTTCTTATGAGATATCTCCGTCCGAGTTGATTTTCCTCTATACTCTTATATAATCTTGCCGAGTAGCTCGAGATCAGCAACGGGTGGACCTTAGCATTAGCTTATGAGTCATATCAAGTGAAGTGCTAACTTGTGTCGTGTTTATTGGTATGTCATATCCTCTGAGTAGCTTTATGGAAGCTATTATGTCCATCAATCTTCACATCCTATTTTCTTTGATATCTCAAATGACCCATTGGTTACTATTCCTTATGGTAAGCCTTAGTGATTATTGAGTTCCTAAGCACATTATATAATCCTATTATTAGAGCTTAAGGTTACGATCGAAAGCTTTAGTGTTGAAGTTATTGTTCTTGTTTTGACATTTGAGTGTTTTGTTGTACTCTATTTTTGTGTAAGAAAAACAGAGCAAGTCCTTTAGTTACTATATGAGTTAATATTTACAAGGGTTATGAGAATTTGCTGTATAGTAGTGGATTCTTGAAGTTTTGTATTGATAATGTCAAATTTAGTGTTCAAGGAGAGATTAATGATGTCAAGAGTGATGCTTATGGTTGTGGCCATGTCACTTAATAGACCCCATGAACTACTGTAGAGCTAATATAAGACTTTGTTGCTATTATGCCCAATCTGGCTATTTCTGTACAAAGGGTCATAGAGACCAGGTCATAAGAGAGAGTGATTGTTGAATAAGGTCGAGAAGACAAATTTATGAGAACTAAGAACTTGAAGCTATTAACATTAACCTAGCTCCACCCTAACATATTGATAGAATTGCGAGAAGGAGACTTAAGTTGGATGAAGTTGAGGAGTATGAAGAGGAGGAGCAATATGATGAAATTGAGGAGCATAAGCTTAGAGCTTGTAGAAGACGTAAACAGCTCAAAGTATAAATCTCGAGTTTTAATGAGACGAATAGTATTGATGATTACTTAGACTAGAAGGAGAAGATTGAAAAGATATTTAACTTTTATGATTATGAAGATGTTGTTTGTATTTGACTAGTTGCATTAGAATTTTCTAGGTATGTAGTAATGTGGTGGAAGAAGTTATAGAATATGCATTAGAAAGCCTGACGAGAAATTCAAACATGGAATGAGATGAAGAGAGTTTTGAGGAGTAGGTTTACTCCCAAAAACTAAAAGCAAGACACTTTTCGATGTCTTTAAGACTTGAGACAAGCTAACGGATTGATGGATGAGTATGTCCGAGAGTTCCAGTTACTAATGATTACATGTGACGTTGATGAACTTGAGGTAAGGGCTATAACAAGATTCATTTTTGGGCTAAGGATTGAGATTGGTAATGTGGTAGAGGCATAAAGGCTAGGAAGTTTAGATGAAACCATTTGAGTAGCTTAAACAGTAGAATGACAGAGGAGAAGTCAGCTTAGATGAGTGTCGAGTAGCTAACCTAGCTTGTTGAGCAAAACTAGTATGTTGAGACTGGATATGATCAAGCTCCATATAGTTTCGAGGTAGACTACTGAGGTTAGATGCCAAGCAGACTTGATGATGGTTGATGCAAAAGTAAAGCCAAGGAGCCTAAGGTTAAGAAGGACCAAAGTCAGAGCTTAAGAAGGAAGACTCGAGAGATTAAGTGTCTCAAGTGTCTTGGTTTTGGAAATTTAGCTAGTTAGTGCCTAAGCAAACACATCATGACCATTAAGGGAGATAAGCCCCAATTTGAAGTAGAGAATGCTAATGAAGGAGAAGATGAAGTAGAAGTTGATCAGTTGCTCAAAGAATTTTAAGAAGATTTTCACATCGTTACCTTACCTAAAATGGGAGCTGAGTAATGTTTGGTCGTAAGAAGGTCCCTTAGTACGTTTGCATCTGATGAGAATGAGTAGAAGGAGAACCTCTTCCACATAAACCGTTGAGTCAATGGCAAACAGTGCGCTTTGATCATTGATGGAGGAAGTTGTACTAATGTAATAGCTTAAGGTGTAGTAAAGGCCCTAAAATTGCTAACCTACCCTTATCCTAAGCTGTACAAGATTCATTGGTTAAATGAGAAGGGAAGTCTACCTATTGCCATGTAACTTAAAGTGCCAATTACTATTGGTGATAGATACAAGGATGAGGTGTTGTGCAACATCTTACCCATGTGCGCTTTACGCATCTTACTCATTTGACCCTAGCTATTTGATATGAGAATGTTGTATGATCGATATAAGAACACCTATATGTTTTAGAAGAATGGGAAGAAGGTTATATTGACCTCAATGAGCCTCAAGGAAGTGTAGGAGTTGCAAGGGAAGATTACTCGATCACTGTAGCAAAAATCCTTAGTGATTTCTTGAGTTGAATTTTCTAGAGATGCTAAGACGGAAGAGTGTGTGTTCTTGTTAGTTAGGAAACTTCTAGAGTTAAGAGAAGCCGGAGCCTTACCTATCGAAGTACAGAGTATGCCAACCTATTTCTTACCGAGATGTTGAGAGGATTACTACCTATTAGAGATATAAAGCATTGTATTGACCTTCAACTTGGAGCTACTTTACCTAACTGACTTGCTTATGGTCTCAACCCTGAACAAGTTGTCGAGTTGAAGAAATAAGTTGATGAGTTGATTGATTACGGATATGTCTAAGAGAGCATAAGCCCTTATGCCATACCAGTTGTTCTAGTGCTGAAGAAAGATAGCACATGGAGAATCTATATTAATAGTTGAGTAATCAATAAATACTGATATCTGATCCCATGATTGGATGATATACTCGATGACTTGTACCGTACCCGAGTCTTTTTGAAGATTGATTTGAAGAGTAGCTACTACCAAATACGAAAGAGACCTAGAGATGAATGGAAAACTATTTTCAAAACAAAGGACAGTCTGTTCGAATGGATGTTGATTCCATTTGGTCTGATAAACACATTAAGCACTTTTATGTGACTCATGAATCATGTCTTAAGATTGTTGATTAGCAAATGCATCGTTGTGTACTTCTATGATATTTTAGTATATAGTATTGACCTCATTTCTCATATCGTTCACTTGAGATCTGTGTTTGACATCCTTTGACTCGAGCACCTATTCAGCAATCTAAGAAAGTGCATATTTTGTTAGAGTAAGGTAATATTCCTTGGTCATGTTGTTTATGAGGGAGGTATTAGAGCTGATGACAAGAAAGTTTGAGTTATTATCGGATGGTCGACGTTGACTAATTTTGTTGAAGTAAAGAGTTTCCATGGTCTAGCTTCATTCTACTAAATATTTATTTAGAACTTTAGTTCCCTAGCTACCTTACTGATCGAGCTGACCAGGAAGAACTTTAAATTCAAATGGTTTAAGAAGGCTCAAAGAAGCGTTGATGAGATTAAGTTTACGTTGACTTCTGCCCTAGTACTTGTCCGGCCCGACTTTGAGGAAGTTTTTAAACTAGAATGTGATGCATTTGGAGTTAACATTAGAGTTGTTATTATGTAGGAGCGTTGACCAATTACATACTTTAGCAAGAAACTCAAAGGTGCCATACTGAATTACTTAGCATATGACAGGGAGTTCTATGCCTTTATTTGATTACTTTTGAACTGGCAGCATTACTTACTACTGAGAGAGTTCATAGTCTACATGGATTATGAGTCTCTTAAACATCTCATAGGATAATAAAAACTTTCCTAACGCCATGCTAAGTAGGTTAAATACTTGAAAACTTTCTACTATGTCATCAGATACAAGAAGGGGAGTACCAACATCACAGCAAATGCACTTTCTTGTTGGCATGTTCTTATTATAACTTTGCAAGTTAGGATACTTGGATTTTCCACCCTGCCTGATCAATATGAGCATGGCCTGTATTTTGGACCTTTAGTGGCCAAATGTAACATAGGAGGAGCAGTGAATGAGTTCTATTTAAGCCAAGGGTTTTTGATGATGTATCGAATGGATCTACTAAGGAATTACTTATCTGAGTCGGCCACTTTACAGAGAAGAAGACGGTTGAATTGCTAAAAGAACATTTCTCTTAGCTAGGGATGATAAAGGATGTGCATAAAGTACTTGAGCATTGTAAGGTGTGTAAATTAGCCAAGGGAAGGAAGGAGCTATATGGAGAACATATACCTCTACCTATACTTAAACGGCCATGGACCGATTTGTGTAAGAATTTCATGCTCAGCTTACTCCGAACACCATGGAGACATGATTCTATTATGGTGTTGGTCAATTGGTTAAGTAAGATGAGCCACTTTATCCCTTGCGACAAGACCAATGATGCCTTGTTTGTTGTTAGCCTCTTTTTGCAGGAGATCGTGCAGTTGCATGGAGTAGCAAGGATCATTGGCTTTGATTGTGATTTAAAGTTCACGAACTTCTTCTAGAGAACCCTATGGAAGAAGCTTGATGCTAAGCTCATGTTTAGTATTTCTTGCCACTTACAAATAGACAACCAAATAGAAGTTGTGAATAGAATAGTAAGTAACCTCCTTCGAGCTACTATTGGAAATAATCTATATGATTGGGATTGGTGCATGCCCATCATTGAATTTGCATATAACTGCTCTATTCATAGCTTAATAGGAAGGTCACCTTTTGAGGTTATATATGGACTTAACCCGAACTTAACTTTGGATATGGTTATCAACTTGACATCCTAAGGAGAGAGTTAATCAAGCCTAAAACATGCCAAGGAGTTTTAGAGACTGCATTAGAAGGTTGTCAAGTAATTGACCAAAATTGTAGCTTGATAGAGAGAACAGAGAAGCAAATGAAGAAGGATAATCATTTATAACTCGAGAGACCTTATTTGGATCTACCTCAACAAGGAGCGATTTCCAAGGAAGAGGAAAAACAAGTTATCTCCCAGGTTGGATGGACCTTTTAGTATCCTTTGGCTCATTAATGACAACACTTATAAACTTGAGTTACTTGAAGGATATGGGATATCTTCTACTTTCAACATCACCGACCTGACACTTTATGTGCTTGAAGAAGAAGAAGACCAAGATTTGAGGGCAAATCTTCAATAATCCTAAGGAATTGATGGATTGCCCACCTTTGGACCCTTTACTTGCATCTATCTCCATAGCTTACAGTCTTTCACCAAAAGGATTCTCTCTTGTTAACCTACTAAGGATGAGCAATAGTACGTGGAAGAACAGTAGGCAAACTTTGTAAAGTCTTAGCTCAAACATACTCTACTTTGTATGGACCCTTACCCAATCACCAAGTTGTTGAGAATAGAGGTTGACCTATCGAAAGTTAAGGCCGAGGTTACTACATGTCAAACCTTACTCTTCCAATCTATAGGCATGACAAGTGCTGAGGTCAAGTTACCAAGTGTTGAGGTCGGGTACATGTTGATTTCTACATATTAGGATTTTAGAGCAGCAACATCCCCAACATTAGCACAACTCAAATCCAATGTTCCAAGACTCTAGAACATGCACCTAATTACGGCATGCCACTTGTCATTCATTTTTTTAACATTGTACTATATTTCTTTATTTTATTTGCCCTTTTACCCTTTTGGTAATGTACTATGATGGTGTTTTATTATTACCCTTTATTGTAATTATTTAGGTTATTGTATTTCCTTAGGGACTTACTATAAATAGTCCCTTTATTGTACCCATAATCAACATATACCTTACATTTAATAAATATTCTTCTTCTTGTGATATATCACTTTTTGAGTTCATTTTCCTCTACACTCTTCTCTTATCTTCATGAGTAACTTAAGATTAATGGTGATTGGACCTTAGCATTAGCTTATGAGTCATATCAAGTAAAGTACTAAGTTGTGTCATGTTCATTAGTGTTTCATATCCTTCGAGCCACTTCACAAAAGCTATTATGTTTGTTAAACTTCTCATCCTATTTTCTTCGATATCTCGAAAGACCTATCTAGTTACTATTCCCCTATGGTAAGCCTTAGTGATTACTGAGCTCTTAGGTACATTAAAAATGCAATTGAATATGTTATTCAGTGGGGTTACTTCAGTGAGTACATAGCCCAATAGAGAAATAATGACTGTTTTAATGACGAAGAAGATAGGGCACCTTAAAGGTAGAAAGCCAAGGGTGCCAGAGTAGAATAGAATGATGATTGCCGGAATGGTGTCATCAACATAATCATTGGGGAGCTATACCCAAGGAGTCAGCTGAGCACTAGTAACTTGACTAATGCCCCATTCGAGGTATTAGTTGTTAAGGAGAAGAAGTAGAAAATTGATACTTTAATCTCTTTCTACAACGAAGACATAGAGGGGGTAGATACCCTTCACCAAGATGCCCTTGTAATTGGGGCAAGAATCATGAACTTTGAGGTCCTTAAGATCATGTTGGACATTAGTAACTTTATTGACATCTACTTTAAACATCCGTACAATAGGATAAGGAAGAAGCTACTTGTTAAAATGAAGCCCTATTACCATGACCTGATAAGCTTTAATGGGGAAACTGTATCATGACCAATAGTATCGTTGTTGTGGTAGGTCACCGTGTACCGTATAAAGGTCTATTATCAACCCCCTTGCCGATCATAGGCATTTCATACGATACACAAGGCTCCTTCTACTCTAAGTTACCACTAGGCCCATAGACAAGTAATATAGAGAAATTTAACTAAAATTACTTCTATGTTATAATTTAGCTAATTGTGTGACCTTGTGGGACCCACACCAAAAAAATATTACAAACAAATGTAATTCACAACGGAACTGCATTAAATCTGTGTCATGAGCAAAAACACAAAAGTATTTAAACATCTATAATTCTATTACAAAAAGTCCTCTTCGCTCTCTAATCACTCCAACCCGTCCCTATACGAGACTTACCACGGGCATGCCTCGGCCCGGATAAGTGAAGAGGTTCTCCTGCATCAACAAAAATCTATAGGGGTATAAGCTTAAGCTTAGTGAGATAAATACCCTCGTTAGTACCACATGACAGAAATTTATTAGATGCACAATCATATGAATGTATGAATAATTAGCATACCAATCAACGCATGCAGTGACCTAGGAACTATATATGAATCAGAATTACGCCCCCTAAAGTCGGGGTTTGGAGATAATTAACCGATTCAAACCAAAATCCGGGTTCTAGACCTTGGGTTTTATTTCATTTGCACTATCGTGCTCATGCTAAAACTAAACTCTCTCTCTCTCTCTCTCTCTCTCTCTATATATATATATATATATGTATACTTCCTTTACCAAAATCAAATCATATCTTTTAAAATCTCAAGTCTAGCGGTATGGTGGCCCCCGTAGTCCACAAACACACGCCCTAAGCAGAAGCCACAAGACTCAGCCCCTCGCTGACGATTGGCGTCTCTCGGCGCCTAGTAAGCCCATCAGCTTAAGACAGAGACTCAATATATATGATGGCATAGCTAGTGCCCAATCGTGCAGGAAACTCATATTCCTATGAGTCCCTTCCCATCTTTTGCATGAAGCGGCAGTCGGTGTTATTCGTATATAATATGGGAATGCATGATTCATTTTGATTTCTTAATCGTATAAGTGATTAACTCGATTTTTAGGGTGATCAAACAATTTCATTCCATACAATTCACATGTATATAAAATGCAAACAATTCCCTTTATTAAATATAATTAACAAGTCATCACATTCATCCACAAATTCATACACATGCATCTTCCATATCCCACTAGCATCCAAATTTATATATATAAGTTTAGGTGCATCTATTCTACAAGCACAATCAAGTACAGAGTCATCGGGAATTTACTCACTCTGCCATGTTGGTCAATCAAAGTAATCCGGAGGTAAGTCGTCTCCGTAAATAGCATCCCCTGGTCATTGAAATAATTTTTATGAGGAATTGAAACAAACTTAAGAAACTAAATAAATTTTCCTTAAGTTATATTCTTTACTAGTTTTCGTAATTTTTCCCGGTTTTTACCTAAAGTTCAATCATGTATAACATTTTCGTTTTAAATTCGATTTTTGTGATCTTATAGTCAATTTTCATCATTTTTTAGTGTACTTTAATGTGGTAAGGTTATATTTTCAAAATGAGGTATACAATTCTGTCCATTCGTCAGAACAGTAGCGTTCCTCGCGTGTTAGAGTGTTTTTGGGCCTTATTTGGTAAATGGGCTTTTTAATAACTTAAGAAATTCTTTGGGCTTGGTCTTAAGATTTTATCCTAAGCTTAAAATACTCCTTGAGATCAAATTTACAACTTTGATTTATATTCCTAAGGCTAACAACCACTTCTTGGGCCCTTTAGTGGGCTTAAGTTGTCAAATGGGCTTGTTTTTGGTCCAAACTAAAGTTAGTGACTTTGGTGGGCTTATGGGGCCTTAGGTGGATTTCTTATGGGCTTCAAAACAACCTCTCTTGGTACTTTAAGGTGCTGGTCAGAATTTCCTTGAAGGCCCAACTTAGAGTTCTAGGCTTGTTTGGAGAGTTTTAGGCTCGGTTTTGAGTTTTAGGCTTTGTATACTTACCATACTTGCTTTGGTTAATCTTTTTACTTTGTTCATTCACTTTTATCATTTTTTTAGGCTTCTTTCTCCTACGTTCCAGATCTGTTCATGATGGTTTCAAGGGGTCCTTACTTGGTTTTTCAACTTGTTTCATCATTTCTTTAAGTTTAGGTAGTAGATTATGCACTTAGACTACTTGTATCCAAATCTTAACTTAACGTTTCTTCCACAAGATGATTCTTTAACTTATGTTCCACACAAAGAAATAGAAGATCTTATATTTAATACAACTCCCATATTATAGCTCATGTCATATAAAATTGGTTTCTTCATAAAACCTTATGTGATGGATTTTTTTCCTTAACTTAATTCTAGATTTGAGCATGTTTAACTTAATAAAAACAAAATCAACATCCAAATGACTATGGAACCCTTACATCCAGTATGCTCATCCTCCATTAAAGTTCTCATTTCAAGATTTTCTTAGCTTAAAATCTTCCATTCAAAGCATTAAACAAATATCTTTACAATTTCAACTTCATGTAAGGGTTTCATAGTTTGTTTCTTAAAACGATTTTTGGTATTATAATAACTTAAACCTTACTCATATCTTCAAGAAATCAAAGTCTCCTAACATAAATACTAATCCACATATCACAAGAAACACTTACTTGTCCTTAAAGCAAAGTTTGGTGGTTGTGCACTAAAGTTCCACTTAAGCTCTTAACTTTGCCCCCTCCTTTTTGCCACCTTTTGGAACTTAAATCTTTTGGTCTTTTGGAATGGGGTTTGTGGAAGGTTCTAATGGTATTAAAAGGCCTTATATGGTGAAAGAAAATGACACAAGAACAAAAAAAAAAGTTTCTGTGAGTGAAGCTTCAAAAATGGAAGAAAAGTTGATTTTGTGGGGTAAGGTTGTTTCTCCTTTTTATGTTTGTTTCAAAGGAGAGAAAGAAGATGTGAAAGTGAAATTGAAAGTGAGAGAAATGATGGAGAGAGTGGCCGGTTGGAATGGGGAGAAAATGAGTGTTTAAATGTCTTGAAAGTGTTGTCTTGTAGCTTACACAAAGTCAACAATTGTAACTATTGATGATGTAAGCATTAAGGGGTGAATAGTGATGTATAAGAAGAAGTGATTGATGGGTGAATGACAAGTGCATGGCCCCCCTTTCTTCCTTATTTAGATCTGCCATTTAAAGTCTTTTTAGGCCATGGCGTGGTCTTGTCTCATTTATTAAAGTTAAGCTTATGAAATCTTGTGAAAAATTGTCCATATGTAGTATAAGCGAAGCGGTGATAAGGAGATTGTCTTATCACTAGATTTTGATAAGTTATCAATTGATAAATGATTCCAAGTCTCAATTGATAAGTTATCTAAGGTGTTTGGTTGGTCTACTTATTTATGTGTAAAGCTTATACATGAAGATAAGGGCATAATCTTATAGGAAATTGTTTTTAGGTTTTCATCTCACATTGTTTTGCAATTTATGATTTGATTTTTATAAAACTGTGAAATTTTCTAAAGTTGAATGAAATTATTCAAATTAAACTATCAATGAATTCTTTAGGGTTAAAATTCCTTAATGGTTTTAAGGTTTAGGGCTTTTAGTAACTTTAGAGCTTGCAGTTCTTTTAGCTAGGGTTTTATCGATAATTGGCTTTTGAATTATAAAAATTTAATTCGTTTCTAAATATAAACTTAAGTTTTTAGTTTAGTTAATCTTTGGGAACGTTCGGAAGGTACTCTTGATCAAGTCTTAGGCTCACTAAAAGTAGGGTTTACAAACTGTCCAAACCAAGGGCATCATCACTTTTAACATAGAGCTCAATGACGACAAGAATGTCGCTCGATGACTAATGGAGTTCGTTGTAGTAGATTGTCCATCCCCCTATAATGCTCTATTGGGATGACCAAGATTAAATAGCTTTTGAGTTATCATCATATCCCTCCATCTTGAGGCCAAGTTCCTAACCCCCACCAGGGTGGGAATTTGTTAGTATGATCATAAGTTCTATTGGGAGATTTATGCTAAGGCTACTAGAGTTGATAGTGTCTTCACTCTAGAGATTAACTTGCATGAGAAGCTAGTTGAAAGAGGTGAGTCGGGTAAGAAGATAGAAGAGGTGCAAATTGGTACCTTTTTCGACCAGATCACCATGGTTGAGATTGAGAACCCTCTCGCGGTAAAGGAAAAGCTAGTTGCCTTCTTATGGGCCAACTTAGATAGGTTTGCCTAGTCGGCATTAGATAGGCCCGAAATATCCCGTAACTTAGCAACCCATGGCTCAACATTGATAATAACGTAGCCTTATCAAGTAAAAGAGGAGGCATTTCACGTTAGAAAAGCAAACCACTATAGAGGAAGAAGTGCAGAAGCTGCTAAAGATAACTTTTGTATCGGAAGAGAAGTATTCGACTTGGTTGGCCAATGTGGTACTAATTAAGAAGAAGTCCAGGAAGTGGCGCATATACCAACCTAAACAAAGCCTGCCCAAAGGACTACTTTCCTCTCCTTAGGATTGATCAATTAGTTAATTCAATGTCAGGACATGCTCTACTTGGCTTCATAGATGCGTCCTCGGGTTATAACCAAATCAAGATGAACTCGAAGGACGAAGTCCATACCTCTTTCATCACTAACTTTGCCACCTACTATTATATAGTCATGCTCTTTGGCCTAAAAAATGCTAAGGCAATGTATCAACGTATGGTGACCAAATTGTTCAAGCCTCAGATTAGGTGGAACATGGAGATGTATGTCGACGACATGATCGTCAGGAGCAAGCATCTCGATGAACATGTTAAGACTTACAATAAGCCTTTGATAAGATAAGAAGATATGATATGAAGTTGGACCCACAGAAGTGTATGTTTGGGGTCGGCTCTGGTAAGTTCTTGGGCTTCTTGGTTATCCAAAGAGGAATTGAGGTCAATCTTGAAAAGATATAGGCCATCAAGGACATGAAGCCCTCCTCTTCAATCAAAGATGTATAGAAACTCACCGACATGGTAATTACGTTAAGTAGAATTGTGTCAAGAAGAGTGTAGTTCTTCAAAATCCTTAAGAATCCAAAGAGTTTTGAATGAACCCCTAGAAAAGCCTTCCTTAAACACCCATCGATCCTCTTTAAGCCTACTTTAGGGGAGGACCTATATCTGTACTTAGTTGTCAGTGATCAGACACTTTCTTTGTATTGGTCAGAGTAGAAGGGAGAGAGCATAGGCCTATATACTACGTTAATCTTATTCTATAGGGACCTGAGGTTGGGTACACTAAAGTGGAAAAATATGCCCTAGTTGTTGTCATCTCCACATGTTAGCTAAGGCCTTACTTCTAAGCATGCCATTGTCCTTACAGATTAGTTGTTGTGTATATTGCTTTAAAGCCAAATGTGTCTATTCGAATGGTTAAATATGTGATAGAGTTGAGTACGTATGGAATTTAATATCAACTATGAATGGCCTATAAGGTACAAGTGTTAGCCAACTTCATAGTGGAATATATAGGAAAGGAGGAAGCACCACTCGAAGATGACAAGTCAGTGTAGACTCTTTACGTCGATGGATCATCCACCTTAGGAGGTGGAGGTATGGGCTTGCTACTCACTGGACCATATAAGATTACTATATGTCATGCCCTTAAGTTTGGGTTTGATATTAGTAATAACAAAACTGAATATAAGGCCCTAATTGCTAGTCTTAAGTTGGTTAAGGAGATCAACATTGAGCACATTCAGGTGTTCTTAGACTCAATGCTTGTTGTCCAATAAGTTTGAGGTGAGTACGAGGCTAAGAATGATACCAGGGCAAGGTACTTAGAGAAAGTTAGTAGCTTCTTAGCTGAGTTTTCCCCATAGAACATCATGAAGATCCTCTGAACTAAAAACTCAATAGCAAATTAGTTGTCTAAGCTCACCTCTACTGGGATACAAAAGCCTGAGGTAAAGGACATAAAATTTTCATAAAGTTCTTACTACAGAAGAGCATAACTTTTGGTGCGGTTAAGGTCCTTGAGCTCATAGGGGCACCATTAGAGCCGAACTGGATGGACTTAGCCAAAGTTAATTAGAGCAAGGAATGCTCCTAGATGACAGAAAATAGGCTAAGAAATTGAGTTACCTCACCACCAACTATACCCTGATCGATAGCGCTCTATACCCAAGGGGAGTTAACCTCCTACTACTCAGATTCCTTCGAGCAGACGATGGGCTACATGTCATGGAAGAGCTACACATTAGAGTTAGTCATAACTACATCTAGTCCCAAGCCCTTTGCGTCCACACTTTTTGGCTTGGATATTATTGGCCCACTATGAGGTAGAATGGCAAGGCGGCAGCTCGAAGTGCGCTTAATGGCAAAAGCATAGCCTAATCACCCACGCCCCCAACACTAATATCTAACCCCTGACTAGTCCGTGGCCATTTGCCCAATGGGGCATTGACATCCTTGGTACTTTCCCCAAGGCCTTAAGAGGATGGCAGTACATCATTTTAGTCGTCGATTACTTTACAAAGTAGGTCAAGGTTGAAGTTGTAGCCAAAATCATTGAGAGGAACATTGAGTTATTTGTACAAAGCAACATCTTCTCTAGATTCGAGGCTCCTTATACCTTTATCATGGACAATGGGCAATAGTTCGATAATCCTAAGTTTAGAGAGTTTTGTGCTAAGCATCACATCATACTTTACTTTACCTTGGTCACCCACCCTTAGTTTAACGGTTAGGTCAAAGCCACCAACCAGATCATCCTTGAAAGCTTCAACAAGAGGGTGGATCAAGCTTAAGGAGCTTAGCCAGATGAGTTACCTAACATTTTGTAGGGATATAGGACTACCTAACGTACCTCTACTAGTGAGAACCTAGCATTTGGATCAGAATTAGTCTTCCCCATCGAGTTGGAACTTCCTAATATTCAGACTTAGAGCTTCAATGCTATCTTGAACGAATCCTTACTATAAGCCAGTGTAGATACCATCAAAGAACTCAAAGGCATTGTTGTAACTTAGGTATCTAGCTATCAGCATCAAGTAGCCAAATACTATGATTAGAAGGTTAAACATAAATAATTTAAGGTCAGTGACTTTGTTTGCCGAAAGTTTGAATCAATAGGGTCATGTGAAGGATAAGGGAAGTTGCCCCCCAATTAAGAAGACTTGATCGAGGTTAAGGAAAACTTGGGGAATAGAGCATATAAATTAGAAATATTGGATGTTGAGCTCATTCTGCGCACTTAGAACACTGATAATTTTTGGCTTTATTTCAATTAATGTAAATCTTCTTGTCAATATTCTTACAAATGTTAGTGAAAATTCTGTTCTCTAAGTATAATAAACACTTTTTATCTCTTCCTCTTTCTCTTGCTCTCTCTTTTTCACTTTCATATTATGTCCCAGCCTCCAAAGGGTAAATGGACCCTTGTACACCTCCTTAGGCATGGGTAGGTCAAAACGCCATTGACATATCTCTTAATCAGTCAGGTTGGAACACCACCAACTTGACACCCCCCCCCCCCACCCCTTAAGTAACGTCAATAATGGAAAATACCCCTCGCATGACTGAAGGACTCCCATAATTAGTCAAGTTGGAATGCCACCGACCTAGCCCCCCTTTGGGTAACCTTAGCAAGGGAAAATACCACTTGCACTATTAAGGAACTCCTACAACCAGTCAGGTTAGAACTCCATTGACCTAACCCCCCTTAGGTAAACTTAGTAAAGGGAAATACACCTTGCATGACTAAGGAACTCTTATAATTAGTTAGGTTAGAATACCACCAACTTAATCCCCCTAGGTAACCTCATCAAGGGGAAACACTCCTTATATAATTGAGGAACCCCCACAATCAGTCATGTCAAAACACGATTGACCTGACCTTGCTAGGTAACTTCAATAAGGGGGAAACACCCCATGTACGACGGAGGAACCCCTACATGTCTTAAGTTATGAGTGATCGATGATCCCTGAAGAAAAGACACCCCGAAGCTCTATTCAACAAGTAATCGAGCACATATATACAACGATTACGTACTAAGTTACATTATTCAACAAGCATAAGAAGTCAAACAAAGCAGTAGAAGTATTAGCAAACTAAAAGAATAGAAAGTAAAGGAAAAATGATAGGTGAAAAGTGGAATATCATTTCCTCCAACATATTTACAAGATAAAAAGCAAGCATACAGGCCTGTTACAAGAGCTTTTTTTATATTGAAAGAGGAAAATAAACAAGTATAAGAAGGGAAAAAAGAAAAAGAAAACAAAGGGGGATAATAGCTTGTCATTTTGAATCAACGAACTCTAAAAGTTCTAAAAAATCTATCATGTTGATCTACTTGGAGGATTGATTTAATTGAACTTCCTATTCTCAAGATGCTTCATCTTAGGCTGTAGAAGGAGGAGTGGAGGTCTATTAGCTTTAGTTAGTAGGAGGGTCACCCTGATCTTGAGCTTCCTTGGAGATACTTTCATTAGTGACCTCTTACTAAGCTACCGAGGTGGAAGTAAATGGAAGAACATCTTGGGCATCCCGGTAGTAGGAGGGGTACTTTGGACTACATTGGCTACTTAAGTAGCCATCCTTTCCTCACATAGGCCACCCTCTCCTCCTTATATGTTGGATTGTCTAACTAGTCTAAGAAGCTTAAGTTGAAGTTGGGATGGTGCTTGAGAGCATCCTTCCAAATGCTCCAGCTACATTCGATAGAGATGTCCTCCAACTCTTCAGTTTACTAGGTAGTTGTGAATAAATTCTTTATAGCCTTCTTCTTTGCTGCCTTACTGAGGACCTCCCTACTCTCCAGCTTGGAGATGATCTCCTTCATCTCCTTGGCTTCCTTCTGAAGCTTTTACATCTTTTACTCTAATGAAGTTGTTGTGCATGAACCAAAGCAGCACTTGGCCATTGTATTGCAATGAAGCATAGAAACTATAATCAACCTTGAAAAATTCAAAGCTATGTCAATAAAGAAAGATATCAAATTAAAGAGATGAGGACTTACTTGTCGAATGGGTGAGCTCAAGTGACCCCCCATTTTGAGAGGTGAATCCACTTAGGCTTTAGACAAGTCTTTTAGAATAGCTTAGTTGTCGGGGTGAAGGACCCCATCAAAGCTTAAAGGCTAAGCTTTCGATGGCACAACGTAATGTTATTGCCTCGAATGTCTTACTTCAGCTTAAAGAGCCTTCCCTTGGCCTTCTTATTCTTCAATTTACTATCTTGTAAGTGTAACTTATTATTCTTGGACTCATACAACATGTCTTTGTGCAAGTTTTCGGCATTATCCCCAAACACTAGAACTTGTTTAGCATCTCATAGAAGGCATCCTTGAGTTCATCAACACTCCAGTAGGGGTGACTTGAAGGCTAGTCGTAGATGTATGTTCGATGGATAGGATCCCTTTTCTTTGATTTCTTTGGCTCGAGCGCCATGTCTCCTTCTATCTCTAGGGCCTTCCTCTTCTGCCCTCCTAACTCCTCTATGGTGTTGGCCTTAATCTCCTTCCCCTTACCTTTAACTAAAGGAGGAAGCATCACCATTTTTGGATAGTAGTATCATTTACCCCTATAATGAGTGTAGATGATAGGGATCACAGACCAATTATGCATTCTCGAGCTTATGGGCTTACTTGAGTGGCTCACTGAGTTGTTTAAGGTAAACTAAGTGTTGAGGAGTAGTGCATACCCCAATCTAACCTACCAAGTTACTTTACTCTCACATCATCCAGGAAGCTACAGATGTGACCAGCTAATAGGCAAAGCCAACCCTTCTGTTACACACTAGTCCAAGCATCAAATCAAGATACAGTTAATTACCCAAGGTTGATCCAAAAATGAGTTGCTCCTGAACCAACCATTGTCCAATCCTAATTATCTAAGTTGTTGAACTGCTGATGTCGACCTAACTTGATCGGGAACCTGCCCTACTTGGTAAGTATTGTCATTAGGACCATAGAATGAGCAAACTATGCACGTACCATCTTTTTTCTAACATTTGTACTGTCCTTTCTACCAATGGATATTCTCTTTGCACGATTGCATTGATACCCCTATAAATTATCCCCCTTTTCCATAACAAGTAGGAATCTATAACCTAGGATTTACCTTAATTAGGTACTATAAATACTTGTATATTTTAATGCCTACGAGGAGAGAATATATTGAAATTTCCATACATACTCTCTTTAGCTAAGTGTTCTACTGTTTACTCTCGAGCTACTCTTATCTATCCCATTGAGCGTGGACTATTAGTGAGTGACCTTCGACTATACTTATGCATAATATTAAGTGCAACCCAAGCTCGTATAAGGCGTTAGTGTATCATATCCATCGGTAGTGCATAAAGACCCCTACTCAACCTTCTATTATCATTTATCTTTTGGAACATCTCATGGTTCAAACCTACTCCATTGGTTTGTGTGATATTGGACATCATGTGTTCATCCACACCGAACTATATCATCTTAGTATTAGAGCTTGGCTATGTTTGAAGTTGAATGCTAAGGATTTGGACATATGGCTTCTCAGTCTCCAAACAAAAGAACTATGGTAATCCAAGGCGAGGTGCTGATAATTTAAGTAGACAGTATTGACAAGGAAGTGGAGGAACTGAAAGAGGATAGGCGGACCGAGTTATTTGAGGAAGAAGTTATCTACAATGAGGAAGGTAACTTTATGCTCGCTACGTTAGTGTTGAGGACAATGAGTATCAATCTTACGGCCAAAGATGAATAGAGGGAAAATCTCTTTCATATCGGATGTAAGGTGAATGAGTCACTCTGTGCCTTAATCGTTGATAATGGGAGCTGCACCAATGTAGCCTTTGCATTTATGGTCCAACAATTGAAATATCGACTAAGCCCCACCCAAAACCTTATAAGCTATATTGGCTTAATGATAGAGGAGCCTTATAGGTGAACAAATATGTATTCATACTGATTTGCATTGGCAATTATTGAGATGAAATACTCTGTATGTGTTGCCCATGAATACATCCCACATTCTACTTAGATGACCGTGGATGTTTGATTGAGTAGTGATATATGATCAAAGGAGGAATATATGTTCCCTGAAGCATGATGTCAGGAGAGTGAAATTGAGTCTTATGATTATTGAGCAAGTAAAGGTCATGTAGTCCCAATTGAGTTGAACCCTGAAGAAAGAGGCTTTAGTGATAACCTGAGCTGAGCTAAAAAGAGAGATGGAGCTCGCAGGACTGACCTATTTTTTGGTCTAAAGAATATTGGGGATGAGGTCTAAAGAGAGGGAGCAACCTGCCGAGATGAAAACATTATTGGAAGAGTTTTCCAATTTATTCCCAAATGAACTACTGGAAGGTCTGTCTCCCATCTAAGGTGTTAAACATGTAATTGACTAGTAATTAGGAGTTATATTGTTGAGCAAGCCTGCTTACAGGTTGAATCCTGAACAGGCTGTTGAGCTACAAAAGCATATAGATGAGCTAATGAAGATGGGGTAAAAGCATGAGTCCCTTAGCCTTAGTACTGTATCGGCCTTATTGATGCTAAAGAAAGATAGGTCTTGGAGAACATGTATAGATAGCCAAGCAATCAATCGAATCACCATCAAGTACAGGTACCTCATACTAAGACTTGATGACATGCTAGATGAGTTGAGTGGAGTAAAAGTGTTCTCTAAGATTAACCTCAAATCTAGATACCATCAGATTCAAATGCGCGAAGATGATGAGTGGAAGACTACATTCAAAACACACCATAGATTATAATGCTATTTGGATAGTCTAACGTATCGAACACATTTATGTGCTCGATGAATCATATGCTCTAAGAATTAATAGAGAAGTTTATCGTGGTTTATTAAGATGACATCTTGGTGTATAATCTTAACTTAAAGGCTCACCAATAGCATCTTCGAAGCGTCTTTACAAAACTCTAAGCTGATTAGCTCTACGCCAATCTAAAGAAGTGTGACTTTTATTGATCTGAAGTGATATTCTTAGGATTTGTTGTAAGTAGTAGTAGCATATGAGTTGATGCAGAGAAGATTAGAGTGATCACCGAATGGCTAGTAACGACCACTTCGATCGATGTAAAAAGTTTCCATAGCCTAGTATCATTCTATCGTAGGTTTATAAGGAATTTTAGTACAATAGTGGCCTTACTCATTGAACTTTCAAAGAAGAATGTTGAATTTAGATGGGGAGAGAAAGAGTCAAGGAGTTTTGAGGAAGTAAAGGAGAGGTTGACTAAAGCCCTTGTCTTAGCTTTGTCTAGCTTTGACAAAGTGTTTAAAGTAAAGTGTGATGCGTCTGGACTAAGCATAGGTACTGTACTGATGTAAGAAGGTCTACCTATTACTTACTTTAGCAAGAAACTTTGAAGAGCTGCATTCAACTATCCTGTCTATGATAAGGAGTTTTACTCCTTAATTCAAGCCTTAACGATGTGGCAACGCTATTTGTTACCTAAGGAATTTGTGATCTACACCAATCATGAATCCTTGACATATTCGAAGAGCTAACTAAAATTGTCCTGGAGGTAAGCCAAGTTAATGGAAGGTTTTTCTTATGTCATAAAATATAAGAATAGAAAGAACAATGTAGTGGCCGATGCCCAATCAAGACGACATTCTCTCCTGATCGAGCTACAGACTAGGCAGCTTAGCTTCTTAACAATAAAGAAAGACAAACATTGGATGACTAGTGTGTGAGGCTCATGGAGGAGGATTAACAAGACACTTTAGCTAGTGTTGAACCCAGTAGTACTATCTACGAGATTCTTTTAGCCAAGAATGATGAGAGATGTACAATTCGTGTTAGAAAAGTGTGCGACCTATCTAAAAGAAAAGAGCTAAGCTTAGTAAGGACACTATCTACCCTTGCCAATCTCAACTAAACCATAGTTTGAGCTAAATATAGACTTCATGCTAGGATTATTGAGGACATCTCGAGGGAAGGACTCTATCATGGTGGTTGTTGATTGATTTAGTAAGATGGCACATTTTGTGCCTTGTTCAAAAACTAATGACACTTCAACTATCTCTTTTCTTTTCTTATAGAAACTAATCAAGCTTTACGGAGTGCCAAGAATCATTTGTTTCAATTAAGATCTAAAGTTCATGAGCCACTTTTGGAGGATACTATGAAGATGAATGGGAACTAAGCTATTGTATAACATGTCTTACCATTTTTAAGCTGATGGATAGATTGAGGTTATCAATAGAATAATGGGAACTTCACTATAGGTTGCTGTTAGATGAAACACAGCTAATTGGGATTTGTGTTTTCCTATCATTAAGTTTGCCTACAATAGGACCGCTTACAGCATGATGAACATCTACCCCTTTGAAGTCACCAATGAGTTTAATCTCGAGCTCCTAATGGAACAAGTACCCCTATTGAGGCTCGATGACAATTTAGCTGCTATAGAAAGAGTCGAGGCCCTCAAGCCATGCACCGAAAAGCGGTATAGCAATTAAGCCAAGCTACTACTAGGCTTAAGAGGCGAGGCTAAGGATGGAAGAAGAGAGAATTTCATCCAGGTGATCTACTCTGGATCTACCTCAATAAGGAATGATTTCAAAACTTGAGGAAGAGCAAGTTATCTCTCAGAGTTGATAGACCCTACAAAGTGCTTGAAAAGATTAATCCTAAATCTAATGCTTATAGGATTGAACCACCAAAGGAGTACGATGTCTCGAACTCCTTCAACATTGTCAATCTCTACTTGTACACTCCTAAGGACTGATAACCTGGAGCCGAGCCAAATTTGATCCTAAATCTCAAATAGCCTAGAAGGCATGATAGGGATTACTGACCAAACACGTGCTCCTGAACTCATGGGCTTACTTAAGTGGCTTGCTGAGCTGTTTGAGGTGAATTGATTGCCACAAAACAATGCATAACCTAGTTTGACTTGCTGAGTTACTTTGCTTTCTACATCATCCAGGAAGTTACTAAGGTGATCGGCCGATATGTTGAGTCAACCCTTCCACTACACACCAGTCTATGCATTAAATCAAGATGCAGCTGACCTTACTATTGCCTAAGTTGACCTGACAGTTGTTAGGAGCTGATTACCCAAGGCTAACCTGAAAATGAGTTACCCTTGAACTAACACCTGTCTAGTCCCAACAGTTTAATTTGTTGAATTGCCGACGCCAACCTGACCTGATTAGGACCCTACCCTACTTGGCCAGTAGTGTCATTGGGAACATAGAATGAGCAAATTACGCATGTACTGTCCTTTTTTCTAACATCTATATTGTCCTTTCTGCCAATGGATATTTTTTTTGCACGATTACATTAATACCCTTATAAATTATCCCGCTTTTTCTTAATGAGTAGGAATCATTTTCTATAATTTACTATGGCCTAGGATTGACCTTAATTGAGTACGATAAATACTTGTATATTATAATGGTTGCGATGAGAGAATAGATTGAAATTTCCAAACATATTCTCTTGAGCTATGTGCTCTACTGCTTACTCTTGAGCTACTCTTATTTAGCCCATTGAGCATGGACTAGTGGCGAGTGACTTCCGGGCACGATTATGCTTCATATCAAGTGTAACTCGAGCTTGTGTAAGGTGTTGGTGTGTCTTATCTATCGTAATGCATCTTTGAGGGTTGGATATACGAAGAAACACCACAACAAGGTGAACCAAAACAAATAAGGAAAAACTAGCAAAGTCCAGGTAGTTACTAAATGGATATGATATACTACTTGATCTTATTCGGCCAACAATCCGCTGGATATGACATACTGGTCCAAACTGAAGGAATACTCACCACTACTCCTTGCTAAAGGGAATAGATAAAAGTTAAATGAGAACACTAAGGTTGCTTAAAGGAAATGGGAATAATTTCTGTATTGATTCGTTGGTTGTCTACATATAAGAAAGTAGGGGTTTATATACGCATCTACTAGGTTACTTTACATATATGATAAGATGAAAGGGTATTCTATAATTTGGTTACATAAAATATACTAAAAAGGTTAAAAGAGATGAAGAATATTTAGAACAAAAAAAAGAAAGAATCATTCTAGAAGGTTATGTTTAGAAGACACGTCTCGCTTGGTAGCTAAACATTAGAAATATGATACAAAGTAGGAGGAAGCAGAAAAGCATTGCAGTCAGGGGTGACTTGATCTAGATTAAGTCAGGAGCTAATCAGTCCAGTAAAGAAGTCAGCTTATTTGGAGTCAGATGTTTGTGGTCGGTTTGGGAGCTTGGCTTGGCTAATCCTAGGTTATCTTTTGAATAAAGCATTGCTACTAGGCAAGGGTAAGTCTGATAGTAGGAGATTAGTTCAGAATAGGAATCCCCATCTCGGATATGATTTAGAGCTAGCATTCTTTGTGCGAGTCCTTAAAGTCCTCTAACTCTGCTAAGTGTGATTGGCCTAAAGGGTTGATTCCTATTACCTGCCTATGGCTTGGAAAGATTTTCCTTCAAATCTAGAGTGATTTCTACTTCTTCTTTTAGGGTACACACAAGGTTTTTTTCTGCTGGTTGGTAAGGGATTAGATTGGATACATTGAAGGTGGAGGAAACACCATAGTCATCAGGTAACTCGATTTGGTAAGTGTTACAGTTGATCTTCTTTAAGACTATGAACAAACCATCGGCTTGAAGAGATAGCTTGTTCTGCCTTAAGTGTGGAAATCATTCTCGATTGAAGTATATCCATACCAAGTCTCTTAGGTGTAAAGAAACAATTTGATGGCCTTGGTTACTAATTTCTTGCTATCTTTGATTGAATTTGGAGATCTTCCTGGTTACATATTAGTGTAGTTTATGGAATTCTTGGGCTTAGTTAACTCCGGATTGACTCTCTTCAGTAGTTGCTGGGGTATCAATCATATCTAAGGGAATAGTAGTGATAAGAATCAGCTTATGACGACCCCCTTATTGAGGCTGAACTGTCAAAAGTCGAGATCGACCAACCAAAAGCCAAAGCTGACCTGTCTTAACCCAAGGATGACCTACTCTTGCTAAGGCTAGACTAATGACTGAAGGCTAAAGAGAGGAAAAGGAACCATCCGGCATTAAGCTTGTTGTCTATTGAGATGACAAGAAACCAAACGACTAAAGCCCCCTAAGCTAAAGAACAACTTGACATAGCTCGGTAAAGCTAGTGCCAAGCAATCCACGAGTGCAATAATTATGGGCCGACCTCACTGGTAGCTTGGGCAACCATAATAAAACTTCCAAACATCCTACCCCTGCTCAAGCATTTGTTTGCCAATTGGCCTTTATTGGGTTCCGACCTTACAAACAGCTCGGATGATTGCATTTCGACCACTTTGTTAAATGCATAATTTTGTATACTTTGTAAATGTTTTTCTTATTTCAATTGTGGGCCATTCTTTAAGGTTTAAGGCCTTATCTATTATTTACAGTTTTGCTACTAGGGTTTTAGGACTTGCTATAAATAGCAACAATTGTAATTATTGAGACAGGAAGAGTATTCAAATAGAAAATTTACGCTTGAACATTCCTTCTAGAAGTAAGGACATTCTTGAGCCCTTTGAGTTGGCTTTTTGGATTATCGAGTGTACTTTACTCCTTAATCTCTTGTGTTCTTATCAATCTTACCTTTAAGATTGTGGTGAACTCTTCATTTGAGTGAATTAGTGAGTCATATCTAACCTCTCATTTGAAACCTTGAGCAACATTTATTGTTTGTGAATCATATTGAATCCTATTTCGAGCTCAAACCCCATGATTGTGTTTGTGCCTTAGTGCATGGTATCCATACACATTTACTATCAAAACCCCCTTCTCACTCCCTATTCAGCATACTCCCTTGAACCCGAATACCCATTCTTGGTTTGAGACCCGCTGCATCCATACACATCAAGTAGGGTTACGGCTATAGATGACCTTAAATGGGGTCTTCCCTGTAGTGCTATGGATAGTTCGGTTATATGTGAACTCCACAAGTAGTAGGCACATATCCTAATCCCTTATGTTCTTTCCTACAATAGCTCTAAGAAGATTGCCTAGCATCTTGTTTATTACTTTAGTCTAGCCATCAATTAAAGGGTGGTTACTGGAGCTGAATATAAGTTTAGTGCTAAGTCTTCTTCGAAGAGTCTTCTAAAAATAGCTCAAAAATTTTGTGTCCTAGTCTAAGACAATAGTTTTTGATACTCCATGTAGTTAGAAAACCTCTTGTAAAAAAAAATCAGTAATACATAGAGCATTGTTAATCTAATGGCATGGAATGAAGTGTGCCATCTTGCTAAGGGAATCCACTACAACAAAAATAAAATCTTTCCCTTTAGATGTCCAAGGTAACCTTAGGACAAAGTCTATGTTGAGATTAGCCCAAAGTAAGGTTGGTGTTGGCAGCAGCATATTTTCTTCATGGGGTTCTCTCTTCTCCTTAGCACATTTGCATACTTTATAACTACTAACTACCTCATAGACATTCTTGGCTAAACCTATTTTGAAAAAATTTTGCTTCAACAAAATTGGTTATCTTGGTCTCGCCAAAGTGACTTGATAATCTACAACTATGAGCTTCCCTATCAATAGCTCATACGTGGAATAGTTTGGTATGCATAGCCATCGATCCTTGAACAAATAGCCTTTCTTAAGATAATATCCCTTAATAGCAATTACATCCTTGCACTATTCTATGATAGGGCCAAGATGAGGATCATGAGCGTATTGCTCTATAATGAGTGAGAACCCCAATAATTTTTTCTACAAAGTGGTTAGCAAGATTTGCTAATGTGATAGAGCATCGGTAACTATGTTCACGCTTCCTTTATTGTGTCGAATGATGTACAAGAACCCTTCCATAAACTCTAACCACTTAGCTTGCCTTTTTGAAAGTTTATTCTGACTCCCTAAATGCTTCAGAGACTCATGGTTTATATAAATAACAAACTCTTGTGGCAGTAAATAGCGTTGCTAAATAGTAAGGGCTTGGTAAAGAGAGTATAACTCTTTCTCATACATAGAATAGTTTAAGGCAAGACTACAAAGTTTCTCACTATGGTAGGTGAAGGGCCATTACTCCTGCATTAGGATAGTGCAAGTTCCTACTCTCGATGCATCATATTCTAATTTAAAGGGTTTGTCAAAATCTGGTAGTAAAAGGATAGGTACTAAGTGAGCTTCTCCTTGATCTCCCTAAAGCTTTGCTTAGCTCAATCGTTCCACCTGAATCCTTCATTTTTCTTTGTTAGCTTGGTCAAGGGGGTGGCTATGGTACTGAAGTTATTAATAAATTGCCTATAGAAAGAAGCTAGGCCATGAAAGCTTTGAACCTTAGTGACATTTTTTTGCTTCAACTACTCAAGAACAAGTCGGATCTTCTCCTCATCTACTTGAATTCCTTCCCTTGACGCCACAAACCCTATTACCTCATTCTGGCAAAATGTACACTTCTTCACATTCTCATACAACTTCGTAGAGACATTGAACATGTTCATTCAGGTCGACACTATATGCCAATATATTATCGAAGTACACGATTACACATCTTCCAATTCGAGGGCACATCACATGGTTCATAAACCTTATGAATGTACTCGGTGCATTAGTAAGTCTGAAAGGCATAATCAACCATTCGTAAAGTCCATGTCTAATCTTGAAGGTAGTTTTTCACTCATCGCCCTGTCTCATGCAAATTTGGTGGTAGCCACTTGGCAGATCAATATTTGAACATATCTTAGCACAATGAAGCTCATTTAACATGTCATTAAGTCTCGGTATCAAGTATCTATACTTGACAGTAATTCGGTTGATTGCTTAGCTGTTGATGCACATGCATCATGTTCCATCCTTCTTAGGGACGGACAGAGTTAGTACAACATAAGGGCTCATTCTTTCCCTTATGTATCTTTATTCTATGAGTTTGTTTACCTATCTTTTTAGTTTAGTAACTTACTCAAGGTTCATTCTATATGTAGGTCGGTTTGGTAGGGTGGTGCTTGGCTATAGATCAATACAGTACTCAATGCTTTAGATTGAGGGTAGTCCTTTAGGTAGTTTTTTAAGAAATAGATTGGAAAACTTATTTAGCAGGCTTTGGATTTCATCAGGAATATCTTCCAAATCTCTCATTTCTAACAATCTTTTGATCAACAGGAACATAGGTTCTTTAGCCTTTTTAGCAGTTAGGGGCTCTCTTTGGCTCATCACTAAGGTATTCTTCTTATTAGCTCGAGTAAGTTGATTATGGGTTTCATTTACTTAAGATGGGGTCATAAGTTACAATACAATCTTCCTTCCATCTTTAATAAAGTCATAGGTATTCCTATACTTGTTGTGAGTATCACGTCAATAGAACAACTAAGGTCGTCTAAGCAGCAAATGTGAAGCTCTCATGGGGATGACATTGCACATCACTTTGTCCTTATAGACACTCTTAATACTGAACAATACAGTCACTCATTTAGTTATGTGCAAAGCACCCTTATTATGAAGCCAATATAGCTTGTAAAATTAGGAATACTTTGAGGTCAGTAGACTCAATCTCTACACAAAGGATTGTGTAACGACATTAATACAACTTCCCCTATCCATAATGATCATGCATAATTGGCCTTTGATGGTACACTTAGTATGGAACAGACTCTCCCTCTAGTCATCCTTAAAGTTCCACAAGGAACTCAAACTAGTCTTAAGACTAGAGTCATCACTGCTCCTTGGTTGGCATAGACACAAGTCTCCTCTTCCTCTTCTACTTTGGGTTTTTTAACATCCTTTTCCTTTTCGGGCTTACTCTCGTCGTTGCTATCTACTATATCCCCTTAGGGCACCATGACACTTCGGTTCGAATACTCAATAGCCATATCTCCGAAAACTAAGCATTTAAAGCATTTCACCTCATTAATCTTTTGTCCGGAGGTCTGCTCCTTCTCATATGTCCTTTGGGTCAGCCTAACCTTGACTTGGCCTGGCTGATTGGCTCAGCTCTTCTGGCTTGCATGGCTATCATCAGATTGGTCATTCTTAACCTTGGCCCTATATGGCCTCCTCGGCTTGGCTTAAGCATGCAAAACTAAGGGTTGGGAGAATGTTTGTCCAAGTTAGCTTGGAGCACATCTCCTTTGCCTTTTGACCCTCTATGATATCTTTATCACCTCTTTTAAGGTATAAAATCTCTTCTGCTCCACAATGTAGTGAATTTCATATTAAAGTCCAAAGATGAACCTCGATACAGTGTGGGCCTTAAGTTCTTCTGTGTTGGCTCGGATCACAAGCTTCTAGAACTCTGTAACATAGTCATCAACAGATCGACTTCTTTGGCGAAGCTCCTACAACTTTGCAAATGTATCTTATAGCTAGGTCTCGGGCATAAATCTACTTCTTAACAACCTTTGCATCTCATCCTAGGTTCTAACACCTTGCGTTCCATCTCTTGTTCTAGTTGTATTTAGATTTTTTCACCACATAGTAGCATACCTAGTAAACTCCAATGCAGCAAGTCAGACTTTGACAACATCTATATACCCACAACATTCAAATACCTTCTCGACCTTCTCTTCCCACTCTAAGTATTCATCTACATCTCCACTTCTGCTGAAGGGTAAGATTTGAACCTTAACATTATTGGCATCTTCGTCCTTGTGCTTGGTAATAGTCAATTTCTTCTTCTTCCTCTCCAAACTCTCCAACATCCAGCTCCTCATCATCTTTCTCAATCTCCTCTAACTCTAGTCTTTATCTAGTAGCTTGATTTGCTACTTTTCCAGCTCGATAGGGTTAAACTAAGAAATTGGTTTCATTACATTGGCCATAGCGTCTCTTAGGGGCATTTTCTTGTAGGTTATGGTGTTGTAAAACTTAGGGTTGTTGTCTATTAATTTGCATTGTTGTGACTAGATTCTCAACAAGGTTAGTCAGTTTGTCAAGTTTGTCATCAACTAACCTTGGGGTATTACTACCATTATGACCATAACCAGTTTGAGCACCACTATTCTGGTCACTAATAACATGTTGAACACTCAAGTTTAACATGGTGCAATACTTTTCAAATGGATTAACAACTTGTTAATAACTTTAATACCTTGCATACAAGCACACTACGGTAGCTATGGAGGGAACACAGTAGCCAATAATAGCAAAATGATCCAAAACTTCAGTACAACCTCACAGATTTCCTCATGGAACCATGTTCTGATACCAGTGAAGCTGATGCATCTCTAAGGGTTGGATATACAGAGAAACACCACAACGAGGTGAGCAAAGTTTAGGTAGCTACCATATAGATATAATGCACCACTCGATCCTACTTGATCTACAATTCGCTGAATATATCACATCAGTCCAAACTGTCACTCATCACTACTCCTTGCTAAAGAGAATAGATAAGAGTTGAATGAGAACACTAAGGTTGCTCAAAGGAAACATGAATAATTTTTGCATTGATTTATTGGTTGTCTACATACAAGAAAGTGGGGTTTACATACTCGTCCATTAGGGTTACTTTACATATATGAAAAAACAAAAGGGTTTTCTATAATTAGGTTACATAAAACATACTAAAAGAGATAAAAGAGATAAAGAATATTCAGTACAGAAAAGAAAGAATCATTCTAGAAGGTTTTGTTTAGAAGACATGTGTCGCTTAGTGGCTGGACATTAGAAATATGATACAAATTAGGTAAAAGTAGAAAAGCGTTGCAGTCAAGGGTTAACCTAATCTGGATTAGGTCAGGAGCCAATTAGTCCAGTAAAGAAGTTAACTGAATTAGAGTTAGATGTTTGTAGTTGGTTTGGGAGCTTGGCTCAACTAGTCTTGGGCTATTTTCTTAAATAAAGCATACTTGCTGGGCAAGGGCAGGTCTAACACATGTGAAGATCTGATAGCTAGGTCGGTAGGAGATCAGTTTGGAATAGGAATCCCCGTCTCAGATATGGTTTAAAGCTAGCATTCTCCATGTGAGTTCTTAGAGTCCTTTAGCCCCGGTTATGTGTGATTGGCTTAGGGGGTTGATTCCTATCACACTTTGATTATTATTTATCTTTTGAATCATCTCCCAATTCAGACCCATCCTATTAATTTGTATAATATCGGATGTCGTGTGTTTTTCTACGCTGGATCATATTAGTAAAGGTAGGAGCAAAAACAGTTGTAGGAAGGACCATGCTCATACGCTTGATAGCTAGTAGCTTTATAGGAGTACCACCAAGAGGAAACCCCTGGGGCAGAGCAACTAGTTTAGTCTTACTGGTATCTCTTACCCTTGACTTTAGCTCTATATCCTTGCCCTTGGGGCCAGTAGCTTTGGTGGTTAGTTCCACCTTGTGTTGGCATCACTTCATCAATTCAGGCACATAAGGATGGGGCACCTCTCCCCTTCGGGCCAGCTTTATGCCTATAAAGAAACAAATGAACAATATTAAAACAAAGTAAATGCATTGCAAGTATTCATAGACTCTACCATGACCAGTATTAGTAAGTAAGACTCCCTAATCCTCATAAACACCACAGATGATACATAGCTTCAAGTAGGCCTAAGGTTGCATGATGAGGAGGAAAAATTCATGGCGCGGATGGACTTGTACCTTCTAACTACTTCCTTACAACAGCATTCATAAGAGTCTTCTCCATGCTTTGTAATAGTTTAGAGATCGGCGGAGTAAAGTACATCTACACTATCTCCTCAACATTAATCTCCTTGTTGTACCTCAAAACCATGAAGGCCTCTATCTCTCAAGTGGCTTCGGCATTGCTTAGGAGGAGCTTCTTTTAGGTCCCAGTCCGGACCATTGGAGTCTACTGTATCCAAAATTCTACTATCTTAAGCAGCTTTACTATGACAAAGTTATCTTGCTAGTTCTTTATTGATAAGTCCAAGCCCTCGAACAATTTCTTCCCAGCGCAGTTTTAGAGGTAGGTTCACCTATTCAGACATTTCCACATATAAAAGTGGTTGAAGAGCTCGAGCATAGCTTTCACAGCTTTCACCACCAACTATTTATGTAAGACCTCGAAGGCCTTTAGTAATCTCTACCCGTTCGAAGGTATTTGACAAGGGTAATAACAGTGTTAGTCTAACAACTCCTTAAATTCGATGAAGGGTAGGTGCATTCTATGTTGTAGAGACTCTTTGTATACTGCAAATTACTACCGATTTAACAGAGCTACTCATTCATTTGGCTGTGGTAGCTGTACCACCAAGCCAGGAAACACCCATAACAAAGTTATGAAGAATCCAATTTATTGTAGATCATTTGCTCTTACTTACTCTACCGTTCAGCTTCTTACTATTGGCTACTCTGTTATAAGTGTCAATAGTTGCCTCTAGAGGCTCTTGTGGATACATGTCTCGAGAGATGGCCCTTATCACTGCTACCTTATCAAATGCTTCTAATCGCTTCTTTGTCTCTTCATTTAGTTGTGCCAATAAGGTTGAAGCCTCCTTGTTCATTCTACAGGGGGAAAGTAACACTCCTTATAGCCTAAGAGTTTGAGGATGTTAATGAATACTCACCAAAGTTCACTCCTAAGTTCAACATCTTTGATGAATGTACGGAAAGAAAGAAAGCTTTATTAATTAAGAAGAAGAGAGTAATCAACAAAGAAGGAAACAATTGCAACAATTATGAGGGAGTACAATAGCTAAAGTTGCGAAAGAGTAATCTGTATGAACAATGAAGGTATTTATAGGCCAAATGCTTGGGAGAACGAATTGGTGGTTATAGGGATATGTATCAACACGAATCTCCTCATGCACCATAATCAGAATACGTAGCAATAGTTCTTAGGCTTCGATGTAGCTTTGCTCTATAATCATCTGCTCGTTTACCTCTACCCTGACTAGGTGAAGGCCCAATTGATCAGCATTCTTTGTCAACTAAAGAGGTCAAAGTTTAAGACATATAATCATCCCACTTCAGTGCTTAAGCATTAAGCTTGGCCCAAGTGACAAACTGCTTGGGTTGGTCAATCTTACTTAACCCCTATATTGCTCGTCTTAAACAACTCCACCTCTTGTCCCCTTAGTTCGAGCTTAGGACATGCTATATTGGCATACTAGTATGTTCATCGAATCATCAAGTTGGCATGAAGACTTTAGGATCAGATCGACCATGCACCTGAGGAATCCATCTTTCCTCTCTCCTTACCTCTACTATGGTAATAAGACTACCCCCTGGGGGGGGGGGGGCAGGGCGGGGCGGCAAGTATTGATGGGGCATTTAGGACCTAAGCCTTCCAGGCCCATACTAACCTAACTAGACTCATGGCTTAGGTTATTCTCCTCTGAATCTAGCCTACTAGAACATGTGGCCGACTTCGACCCAGACCTATGACATGGCTTACCCAACTGCGGCAACTTACAACAACTTAGACACTACAATAAGGCTGGGTGACTGGGTCAACAACCACCTCCTACAATTGTAGATTATGTTAGAGTTGTATGACTCCATTACCTATAACTTGTTGATGTGTCTTTTGCCTACTAACGTTCTTCAACTATTGGCTCTATTCCTCTATAAATACTAAGTCACCATCCAACAGTAAATCACTTGACACTTTATACACTTCAACTTTACCTTACTTTCTAGTATACTTACTACCTTTCTCTACACACTACTAACTTAAGGACCGGGGTGGCCATGTCGAATAACCCTCTAGTACCCCTTACTAGTTCTTATGTCACAAGCTCACATAGTAGTGCAAAGCCTAGATTACTTTTAATCTCTACTGACAAAAACCCAAAGACAATGGCTATCATCACCATTACTACCACCTAACCATAATTACCACCACTATCATCACCATCACAACCATTGTGATCTCCAATTCACCATCCCCAAATTATAACCAGCTACACATTTGCCATTATGAACGGGTTGTATGACCCCATTGAAATTTGTGATAGTTTTCTAGCCACCTCTTAACCTTGGGGGTGAAAATTTTTTTTTTTTTCACATTTTTAATGTCCTTTTATTCACATTTTTAATGTCTTTTTAATTTTCCTACATATTTCTAAATATTTTATTTAATAATTAAAAAAGAAAAGAAAAGAAAACACACGATTACACACCGCAGAAGTTCAAGAAACGGAAGTATAATAATCTCTTGCTACCATCAGTATTAAACTTCGACCTACCAAAATGTGGATGTGTAATCTACCTTAAAGCAACATGATTTTTACTATAATTTGCATTCACAAATGATACTTGCTCCTATGTTTATAATGTGAAAAAGAATCCTAATATTCTAAGTAAAGTTATAAAATCAATAATTAAAATTATTAAGATTTTTAATATATCTTATAACATCATGATATTATCTTTTTTTATTATAATTTTAACCATTAATTATATGTGAGGGCATCTTGAATAGATAATTTGAGAAAAATAAAAAAAATTAAATATCAGGATATCTCGTAGCTAAGCAATGCCCTATGCGGATCCAATTTCACGTAAATAGCTAGTATAGAAACACTAAAATTACTCGGAGACTGTCACACTCATTTAACTGTAAATAACAAACCACAGTTACGTGAATCGTCGTTTGTCAGACATTGTATTTCACTCTTGCTGAATCTTTTTTTTACCTATGGAGAAATCAAACGAAGTAGAAATTAGACACTTGTCAAAGTGTTTTGTGCGTTTCCGAAGAATTAATAGTTTGCACACATGAATTGAGAGGAAAACCAAAAAAAGAAAAACTTCAATATTTTAGACGTTTGTTTTGTAATCGTCTCCTTCTTTATTTTATTATCTCGACACAATAATCATAATGCATGATAATCATTTACATTAACACTAATGTATTATTCATTTGTAGATGGAGTTTCAAAAGCACTAAGTTTAAGAGGAAAATTACAAAAACTATATTTTCATGCATAACTTCTATATTAAGGTTAGCATTCAGTCTTAATTGATAAATAACTCACTTCTTGATCTTTAACTTGTTCAATCACTACTAGCGCCCTTAATTAGTTTAATGGCATATGTCTATTTACAATTCCCACCAAAGCAATTCCTCAAAAGAAATGGTAAAATCATTAATATCAAAGTGATGTTCCAAAGTGAAGAAGAGATATAAATGATCATATTTGCACCTTTAGAAAAAGGTCCTCAATAGTCAACTCGACCGCTTTCTTATCTGGTCTTACCAATTTATAGTAAAAGTGGAAATAGTGATAAAAGGAAAGCTCTAATATAAGAATTCGTAGGAACTATTGAGCTCTTTCTTTGGAAAGCTTTTACTAAGATGGGAAATTTAAGAAGCACACTAGGTGATGCATACAATTAGGAGTATACTACCGTCTAGTCTAGTCTCTTTGATGGCACTAGCTTACTCTACTCCTTAACCATGACTTGGTATAACCTTTGGCTTTGATACCACTTATCACATTCAATTCATTTTCTCTCTCCACTAAGGTTCAAAATTTGGGTGGTAGATATTATTTCTAGTTTTCTTATTCAAAAGTTTTGGTACAAATGATAATGTGATAGCTCGAGGGTAAATTGTAAATACTCTCCCTTTTATGTTTGCCTTGTGTGCACTTAATTGTCTTATCTTCAAAATTGTACATTTACACACAAATCTTTAAAAAGTGTGTATCTTAACTACTTTTGGAGGCTAAATGCATACTTATTTTAAGATTTGGAGGTCTAATGGAATGACTTTAAATCTCAATGGGCTTTGTGAATATAAAGCAAATGGAAGGGGGTGTATTTGCTTTTACTTTTTCTCTTTTAATATAGGAAGGAAAGATGTCTAAATGAAAAACTTTGGTGAATAAATAAATAAATAAATTGAATTCAAAGCTTATTATGAGATAATTGTTGTTTAAGTAATTAAAGGTCAAAAATTGATGTTGCATATTTCATATATATCAATTAAACTCAATGTAGCATGACTTTATGAAATTTGGTGATATAAGAATGGATGAAAATCCTTTTGAATTTTTTGTAGGACCATTTCACTTAGATTCTTTTCCTAATTTCTTAAATTTTGGTCACTTTCTTGAAGGGTATAATTGTGTAATATTAATTTCTACTTCTATTACTCAAACATTAATTATCTCATAACAAATTTTAAATTGACTAATATATTTTTTTATTTTTTAATTAATCAATATTTTCATTTTAGTTGTACTTTTACCTTCCTAAAATTAATTGTAGATATACGCTCTTATATTTACTTCACATGCACTTAGCACCTTGATTTATGAAATCATGCTTTTAAGCTCGTAAATCTTCTAGAATGAGCATTTTAACTACTTTTAGGGGTTTAAATGCATATTTTTTAAAAGATTTGGGGTCTAAGTACATGATTTCAAGAATAAGGGGGTTGAGTGCATATGAAACAAATATGAGAGGATATACTTGAAATTTACTTATTGGTTTAGCCTTTGGCTTTGATACCATTGATTACGTTCAATCATATCTCTCTCTTCGATGAGGTTTGAACATTAGTGGTAGATATTTTTCTAGTTTTTTTATTCAAAAGTTATGGTACAATATATAGTGTAATAGCTTAATTTACCATTTATATCCGTTAACACATTTCATCTAGTTTTAACACTATAAAGGGTTTTTCTTATCATTATTAATTAATAGACATGCACTAGTAAGATAAAAGTTTTAATGATATTAACGCATCAAGTGTTTTAGTGAGTAATGAAAAAGTACTAATAAAATTTTAATACATAAAATATGAATCCACTACTATTAATGTATCTAAATATCGTCAGTATTTACTCATTACTCATAAAAAAAACATGATGTATTAGTACAAGCGAATTTTTTTTTTCCTAATCAATGATACATATATAGCTAAAATTATTAATTACCACAGTGGCAATTTTTCAAACATGAGATATAAATGTTATTGGAGGGTGATCATAAATATAGATATAATAAAAGTAAAGAATAAATCTATTGACTTTCTCCTCCACAACACATACCCTCCACCTACCCATCTTCCAATGTGCGCAGCCCTAACTCTCTTTAAAGGGCATGCGACCTAAAACTTGTGTTCTAACTTAATAAATATATATATATATATATATTACATAATATCTATTGATGGATATTTTAGTATACAAGCTCCTAAATCCAAACCAAATAGCTTAAGATTTAGGCTTAGCCTAAACATGACCTAACTTCATCTCTTATAAATAAAAGATGAGAGATTTAAGCAAAGGATTTTTGATCAATTACTCTATCTCTCTTTTAATTAACGTTTATTATTCCCTAATTACCATTTGACTTAAATATTAAAGTGGCCGTATTTGAGTAAACTTTGGCATCCACTAACCATGTTCTGTTTTACAAAGAGCTCAAAACTGATATATTTCTATCGACAAATCAATAGAGCACTGTCAACATTGGCACCATCTGTGAGAGCTTATTCCATCTGAAATCGACAATTTCCTTTCGTTTCGAGTCCGATTCTTTCACGATTTCCCAAACTTCACATACTGATCTTTCCAGATCCGGTACTCTTGAAGCATCATGTGTCAAATTTTCCCCCAGATCCTGTTGCGATATCGCCTCTCATCTTGCTTTTTTCTCCAGATTTGGTAGATCTGATGACTATTTACTCAGTAATAATGGTTCTACGATTTTTTAGTATCAAGAGGAGGCTAAAGGGGCAAGCTTTGAAATTGTCTATGGAAAAGCAAAGAAAATACTTTCGTGCGGATTAAGGCTTTAGATTTACATCTTACAATTGAAGGGGCCACACAAAAGACGCAGTCGAACAATATTGTAAATCTGCGCGATGCCAATGCCAATGCCAATGCCAATGCCTTTGGCTTCAGATTTAGTCCCAAGGCAAGCTAGGCACTTCACAGTCGAGTTATGACTTCCCTATGGTTTTCACAAGTTGACTCCAATTCGCCAAAATCCGACTTGATTGAATACCGAGCTATTGGAGAAAAGGGACTAGCTACCAACTTCTCATAGCTGAGCTGCACATGGATGAAGCTTTCCACATTTTCGAACTCCATTCCGAGAGCACAAGCAGCTGACATTCAAGGCCGTCCACAACAGCAGACAAGCGGCTTCTTTGTTGGATTTTAATTAGTCGGAGTGACTCTGACCTAACCTATTGAAGTCCAAACTGAGCACCCGAATTGGGCACCCTTTGAAGACCGGGATGAGCTTACTCAAGCTTTATTCTTCACCATTAGTTTTTGACCTAAGCTTTTGCACAATACTCGCACCGCGCTGCACAACACAGGCTGACCTGCCATTAGTTGCTGAACTAAGATTTTCTCTTCGAAAGAATGGCTGGCCGAGCTATTCTTTGTTTATCCGAGCTCCGAGTTGATTCTTGGACAGCAGCTTATACACAAGCTTCGCCAAGCTAGACCGACCTACAGTATAAATGTGCTGAGCTGTTTCCCAACTTAGCCGAGCAGCATATGCACGAACTAAGAGCAGTTATTCGTTTAGCGCCTAGTCAAGCTCCGGTTCTGGACAAATACGAGTTAGGCTGAGAAAAGCATGACATGCCGATCTCCGATCACGCACTCCATTACCGAGCCTCATCCCAAGCTCCAACTCCTCGTACTTCGGTGAAACACAAGACCGAACTCCGACCATCTTCTAGTTAGCCAAGCTTTCTCCATGAATTGACCCACAGTAGCAACCTCGAAGTAATTCCGGGTCCTGCATGAAGTTCGAGGGGTGGCCTTAGAAGTGCTTCCTAGGATAGTCCCATAGTGCTCGTGTGAAAAAAGTCAGAATTGCACAGATAATCCCATAGCATTCATACTCATGAAAAATTTGAATTGAACCAATAATTTTGAGACACCTAAGTGTTAAGGAAACTCCATAGACAATGAAGCCTAGGGTGATCCTTGAAATCTAAGGGAATACTCCTAAGCTGGGTCCTTAAGCTCAAATTAGGAATGCTTAGCTACTTACAATTAGTGAGATCAAATTTTAGGTGCTAAGGAAACTCTGTAGGCAATGAAGCTTGCAATGATCTTGGGAGCTAGATCCCTAAGGTTGACTCAAGAACACCTAGCCACTTATCATTAGTGAAACCAAATTTTAGGTGCTATGGAAACTTTGTAGGTAATGAAGCCCAAGATGACCTTTAGGAGCTAGGTCCCCAACCGTTGCTTAGGATCACTTTACTACTTACAAATAACAAAATTAAATCTAAGGCTACAAAGTCCTAGTGATTAAAAACCTTGTGATAAAGCCTAGATAATTTAAAATGGACTCAAGGCAACAGATTCTTAGATTCTCAAGTATCATGGCAAAGGAAATTTTCGATATGTCCAAAGCTAAAAAAAAAATAACTTGGTGAAGGAGTCGAAAGCCTGCACTAGCTAATTCCTAGTAAACTTACTTATACTTGGATAATCTTATGGCACTCATGTTCGAGAAAAATCTGATTCTCACAGATAATCCTTAGTACTTTTGCCTAGGAAAAATCTACTAATCTTACTTGGATTACTATTATTGGTATATAAGCCTAGGGATAACTTTGCCTCTCTTCTTAGAGCCATTCAACTACCTTCATTAGCACATAAACCTAAGGAAGATCCGACTCTCTTCTTTAAGTCAAGACTCTATCTTAACAAATCATGTATAAGGTTGGAAAATAAGCATACAAAGCTCCCTTATATTGCAGCCGCTTGGCTTGGGACCTCAAGAGCTTATGTAAAGACTCAATCTCTTTATTGATCACATCTCCAAAGATACTAGGGTGGCAAGTGTTGATGGTATTTGAGTAAATGGACCCCTAGGTCCAAACTAACCTGCCCAAGATTTGAGCTAAGCTCGATCCAAAGCATGACCTAGCATCATGTCCTATAAATAAGAGATGAGACTCCCAAGTAAAGGACTTTTGGTCTCATACTCCTTCTCTCTTTCAATTAAGGTTTGTTGATGTTCAATTCTCACTTAAATCAAGGCCCAACAAGTGAATACCATCATAAGACACACCTAATAGGCACTTGAGTAAGTAGCGTTCCCATGAGTCGCATCATTACTCTCTCCTAAGTCCGTGAGCTCTTGCCAATGAAGAATGCCAACCAAGGGTGAACCAATTCACAGCATCACGGGGTACCTTGTAAGCTAAATAACTAATTTCCAAGCAAAAAAACCTTGACCAATGAGCCGATCCTCGCTGACTGTTTAGTGTAATCTTGAGGCTCAACTCCTTCTGTCGAGCACTAGTTATTCCTTTTGGTGAGCATCTAGACTTGGCTTTTGTCTTTAGTAGCTACAACCCACTACAACTCATTAAAGGGCATTTAGAGTTTGTAGTATGGTTGGTACGCTGAACACCTTTGCCCCTACCATTTCATTGATTGCAGATTTAGTGGCTTAGTTGGCCACAATGTGTCACTTGCAATGAAACTTTGTCATCTACTATGAAGCACATTGTCTACTAGTGACTAGTACAAACGAACTCTCGATTATCACATGTCTAGGTAAATCACATAAAAGGCACCAGGCACCAACAAGTGATGGGATGGAGCGCTTTCAGGTCCCTTTCCCTTTACTATTCTCTCTCTCCCAAAGCTCTTCTCCTACCTCTCCTTAAAGAAGAGGAGTTGAACACACACACATTAGGCGAACATAGTCCACTAAGTCTCTAGTGCTTGCCTACCCCTTTCTTGGTCCTTCTTATTGACTTGAGCGTCGGAGGGCCCTTGTGACCTTGCCCATAGGGAGCTTTATGTAGGTATCGAGACATTACACATATCTTAGTTGGTTTCTATGCAATCAATATTTTAGCGCTCATTGTTTCGGGCCACCACCACGATGATGGCTAATAGCAAAAACAGTAACCCACAAGTTTTCCATGTGGAAGACACCAATAACTCCTAATAAGGCAGAGGCAATTAATCTTTTTTACCTCAAAATGAAAACACTAAAGTCTAGGAGGTTAGGTTACTCATTTAGTAAATGCTAGAAGAAAACAGAAAATACCACAAATCTACTGCAGCTTGCTACAAAGATATAATTCTACTCAAGATTGCATCTAAAAAACATCTAAATGGGGAGGTGACAATCAAGTCCTCGTTATAGCTGAGCGAAAGTGACAAACAATGCAACATGTACTTAACATGCTCACATGAACACATTTAGCATGATCACTAACTATACAAAGACTTTTGACGAGTAGCTCAGCTGCAACCTTAGTAATAGACATGTAGAGGGTGAGCACATAGCAACAAATAAATGTTAAGTAGCATGATTAAAAGAAGGTTGAATCTTCTGCATGAGCGTTATGCTCTACATTAATAAAGAGCCCTTTCATCTACTTAATCCTTAAGGAAATGCTCTATATTGGCACAAGGTTACTACATCTCAACACCTATGATGGTACTACCAATCCAAATGACCACCTTGTCTACTTTCGGATAATGATAAGCCTTTACAACTTATTGAATGCCATCATGTACAAGGCCTTCCCTAGTACACTAGCAAAAGCTACCTTTCTCTAGTTTAACACCATTCTCGAGACATTAATCACTTCATTTAATGATCTAGGAAGCAAGTTCCAACAACACTTCCTTAACTTTTAAGTCCTATGATGAGGTTCCTCCATCCTCTATAATGTCAAGCAACGCCCCAATGAAAGCTTATGAGCGTATCTTGAGCGCTTCAACAGAATGACGCTACAAATTTCCAAGTTAGACATAAGGATGACTCTATAAGCACTCCTAAAACGTATAAATCTAAGCTCTTTAACATTTTATCCTTAGATAAGCTTGAGTCCTCAGATGAATTCATAAGAGTTGCTGAAGATTACATAGCTTAAGAGGATGCTATCAGAGCCCTATTCAAGGTAGAGAATAAAACCTACATATTGGTGGAAGATCGTCTAAGACCTCGTAACCTTAGACCATAACCCCTTGTATGAGAAGAGTGTGACAAGCAAAGGTACAAGTTCTAAGGCTTATACATACCCTTAACCTAACCATTCGGTAAAATCATGTATGAGGTCCAAGAGCAACTTCTATGACCCCTAAGCATCCGCAAGATGCTAGAAGTAGTAAACTCGAGCAAATATTGTGACTACCATAGATAGCGAACACATCATTACTTAGTCCATAGAATTCATCATTGTTAACATTTGGTCACCATATAGTGCCACTCTCGATAGATCAAGCATAACAAAATTTGACATGATGATTAGCCAAAAATGCATCAAGGTGAACTTCATGACCTCAACTGGACTTGGTGAGGCTAGAAGCGATTAGGTTCTATCTAGGATGCTTTACTTGAAAGCACAATCCGAAAACAACGTCATAAGAATGAAGTCTACCAACCCTACCCAACCCCCTTATTTATGTACTACGTGGTAAGATAATAGAGAAGATCATCAAAGTTCCAATTTCTAACATCCTAGCAATGGTAACCAAAATAAGGGCTAAACTGCCAAATAGTGATAAGCTCAAGCTAATAAAGTTCCTTAAGCAAAAATCGGACATACTTGCATCTACCCTAGAAGACATGCCTAAGATAATCTACATACGTAAGGCAACCTACCACATTAATATTAATCTTGCCATACGACCTGTCAAGTAAAAGAAACAACATGTTGCATTCGAAAGTTAGGCCATAATTGAGGGGGAAGTATAGAAATTGATCCTTGTAGGCTTCATTTGCCACGAGACGTATCCCACTTGTCTTGCTGATACGGTCCTCGTCAAGAAAGCGAATGGAAAATGGCATATGTTCATCGATTGCACTGATCTCAACAATGCATGGCTAAAGGATTGCTTCCCCCTATTGTGCATATACTAGCTCGTTAACTCAACAATAGGTCATGTACTTCTTGGTTTCATAGACGCTTACTTTGAATATAACCAAATCTAAATGCTTCCTAAAGGTGAAGTTTACACTTCTTTTGTTGTAGACTTGGGGACTTATTGTTACATAGTAATGCCCTTCGGCTTAAAGAATGTAGGAGGCACATATCAAAGGATGGTGACCTATATCTTTAGGCCACAAATAGGAAGGAACATTGAAATCTACATCAACAACATGATTGTTAAGAGAAAAACCAAAAGTGGTCATGTTGACGACCTCCAAGAAATCTTCTACACCCTTCGGTGGTTTCAAATGAAACTTAACCCCCAGAAGTATGTCTTTAAGGTTGCTTGGGATAAGTTTCTCAACTTCATGGTCACAGGGGGAGGGATAGAGGCTAACCCTGATAAAATCAAGGCAATCTAAGACATGTAAGCACTGACCAAGGTGAAGGAGGTCTAGCGACTAATAGGAAGGATAACTGTCTTCAACTACTTTGTCTCTTAGAGTGCGAACAAGTGCGTAGAGTTTTTTTCTTTGCTCAAACACCTTACTGAGTTTAAATGGATACTAGTATGCTAACAAGCCTTCTAGGACTTAAAGAGCTTCCTTGCAACCCCACCAATATGCTCCAAACCCATCTTTGGAGATGAATTGTTCTTGTACCTAACAATTAGTGACAAAGATTATCGTCGGTGCTTGTGTGATTTGATGGTCATGACCAATGCCCAGCTTACTACATAAGCCACATCCTCCAAGGACCAAAGCTTCAATATACGAAGATATGGAATTTTGGCTTTGCAGTAGTCATAGTTGCTCGTATGCTCTAACCTTACTTTCAGTTGCATTTGATCAGCATACTGATGGATGTACCTCTTAGAACGGCCTTGCAAAGGCTCGACACTTCAGGCAAAATGACAAAGCACTCCCTTAAGCTTAGCACCCATAGAGTTCAATTCCGCCCAAGACAAGCAATCAAAGTACAGGTTCATGCAAACTTCATAGTAGAATACATTAGAGTGGATGAGCCTCAACTAGAGTTCACCATACCAGTCTGGATGCTCAATGTCGATGGCTCCTCTACTAAGTGGAGGGAAGGGGAGGGGGTATTTAGGGCCGCCTGTGTCATGCTACAAGGCCTATATGAAACAAAAATCCTTTACACCCTAAAGTTTGGTTTCCTAGCAAGCAACAATGAAGCTAGATATGAGGCACTCATCATCAACTTGAAGATTGCCAAGGATATCAAAGCAAAAAAACTTATCATATACTTAGAATCCATGCTAGTTGTACAAAAGTCAAAGGAGAGTAGGAAACCAAGGGTGAAATGATGGCCTAATAATTGCATCTAGTGTAAGGCCTTCTCGAAGTCAGCAGAATCCTTCCAGCTAAAAATGTAGAAGCAAACAGATTATCTAAAATAGCTTCATCCACCATCTTTACATCACATGACTATGACAAGCCTCTCTTCATATAGTAGCTCCCTCAAAGAAGTATAAAGGTACAATAACAACTGGTTGCCAAGATGATGGAAGTAACCTTAGAGCCTTCTTAGATGAATTCCCTTATATAGTACCTCAAGATTGGATGCTACTCGACGAGCGAGCTGAGGTGAAGAGGCTAACCTATTCTGTAGCCAACTATATGCTCATTGATGATGTACTCTATAGGTAAGGACATAATACCCTGCTCTTCAAATGTCTCTGAATAGAAGAGGGTACTCGAGGAGTTGTATGTAAGAATTTACAGTAACCACTTTCAATTGTAGGCATTCTACCTTCAAGCACTCAGGTTAGATTAT
The DNA here is from genome assembly GCA_024138005.1 of Lumnitzera racemosa. Lineage (NCBI taxonomy): Eukaryota > Viridiplantae > Streptophyta > Magnoliopsida > Myrtales > Combretaceae > Lumnitzera > Lumnitzera racemosa. Next base: position 41,314,711 of record JAMXBC010000007.1, read on the forward strand.
TGTTGGTCCATAATGAAGGAAGATACTAAGTCCATGGTCTAAGGGTACCACTCCTACAAAAAGCATGCGTTGATTACTTATGCCTCCAGCTTAGAGCTACATTCATTGATCGTCCCATAGCCGTTTGTATAGTGGGGATTAGACATCTTTGGCCCTTTCCTTAAAGCCTTAGCAGGCCAATGGTTTATCTTAGTGGTAGTAGACTACTTCATCAAGTGGGCGGAAGTGTTGGCTATTACAATGGCTTAAGTTGCCGAAGGCTTCGTGCTCACTTACATACTATCTTGCTTCGGAGTACTTTATAGGTTAATCACCTATAATGAAAGGTAGTTTGATAGCAATTGCTTTAGGGACTTTTGTAACAACTACAACATTAGGCTACATTATACCTCAATTGCTCACCTTCAGACCAATGGCTAGGTAGAAGCTATCAATAAGATAATTCTCAATAGTCTTAAGAAGAGGACGAAATGGGTAAGAGTTAAGTCGGCTCACAAACTTCCTAACATGCTTTAGGGTTACCACACAACGCATAGGACATTGACTAAAGAGACTCTATTCCATCTCGCATTTGGATTTGAAGTTATCTTACCTATTGAATTAGAGGTACCCACTAGTAGGGTACAACGCTTCAACATAAAAACTAATCACATAGCCCTATAGGTAAACCTTGATACTATCAACGAATTTTGTGACATGGCGTAAGCACATATTATGGCATATTAGCGATGAGATGCTCGATACTATAATCGCAAAATTTGACATAGGGTTTTCTACCCTAATAACTTAGTGCGCAGAAAGTTGGAGGCCACTAGCTCTAAGGAAGGATGAGATAAACAACCCCCCCCCCCCCCCCCCCCAATTAGGATGATCTTATGTGAGTAGTTGATGAAGTGGGAAAAGGTGTTCATAAGCTTAAGACAATGGAAGGACGACCAATCCCTAAGGCATGGAATGCCTCAAATCTACGACCTTACTTTCTTTAGATGTAACGATGAGAATCAAAAGCACTTGCAGCTATGGTTAAATGTAATGAATTAATGAAGTTTCTAGCATTTACTCCTCTTCCTTTGCTAAGGTACCAATCTTGAGTCGATTTTCATCTCCAAGCTTTGTCCAAGTTAGTCTTTACACTAACGACATAGGCACCCTCATAGGGCATTGATTTACATTAAGCTCCCAATCTTGGGTCGATTTTTATCCCTAAGCCTCGCCTAAGTTAGCCTTTACACTAACGGTGCAAGCACCTTCATAGGCCAATGATTTGCATTGAGCACCTAATCTTAGGTTAATTTTCATCCCTAAGCCTCACTTAAGTTAGTCCTTACACTAATGATGTAGGTACCTTCATCTCAAGTTCATTCTCATCCCCAAGTTAGTCCTCATACTAATGATACGGGCATTGTCATAAGGCTTTGATCTACACTAAGTCCCCCATCTTAGGTCAATTTTCATCCCTAACCATTGCTTAAGTCAATCCTTATGCTAATGACACAAGTGCCCTTCTTTGTGTTGACTTACATCGATCCCCAACATCAGGTCAATACATCCTTGAGCTTCACTTAAGTTTGTTCTTGCACTTATGTCACAGGTACTTTGCTCGAGCGTTAATCTACCTAATGCCCTAAACACGAGTAAATATTTCATCCTTGATCATTCATTTAAGTAAAAATGCTATCATAACAATTATCAAATACAACTTGAAATGAAATCGAACAATGAAAGCTAGGGAAAAATCAATTGGTGCGAAGCAATGATTAAAAGCATGAGGACTTTATTTCATTGATCAAATGGAGTATAAAATTTAGCAGGTTGGCATAGTAAGCCTAGCTACATCAAAGAAGAAAAACGATACAATTACATCATACACTGCAGCATTTTGCTTAAACGGCTATTCTCAACTTCGACTTGACTCCTTACTTGAGAACCTTTGCCTAACAGGAACTCATCTCAACTTCAACTCAGCTAGCTCTAGCATTGTGACCACATCCTTGAAGTCCTGCTTAGCCGAGCCCTAAACTGTAGACCTTTTAGTAACATTTAACCTCCAAGTAAAGGTCCTTACCTTACCTAGTACAGCCTCTCTTCCATAAAGGCAATGGTGGGGACTATTGATCTAGCTATTCTACTTAGAGTGATAAGCTATCTATGACTGACAACAAAGTAAGGTTAATCCTTTACCTAGAAGTAAACCAAAGGACTTATGAAGTAAAGGATTTCCCATGAGCCCCCTCATCTGAAAGATTAGGGCAAAAGAAGGACCTCTTCTATTGTCATAGTCACAACAATTATCATCGCTTACTTGGTATGTTCGAGGGTAGTTTGCATGGAGACTACCCATGACCCCATACAATAAGGTGACCCCATGATGAGGCCATTATGGAAAAGCGGTGGTTGGCCCGCATGCAACCCTCTTTTTCCCAGCATTATTAGAATAGAAAGTGGATAGGACCCCAAGGTGACATACGCCTCCCAATCATAGCTTGTGACCTAATAACCGCTGCCAAGCAACTGTCTATGCCTTATGATCACAACCCAAGGGAAAAGGTCAAAGACAATTGTGTCCCCAACTTAAGCACACCATCCTACAACATGATTGCTTCAAATAAACTCATGAAGGCTCTCAAGTATACCTTACTAAAGTTGTTTGGTTAATGGATGCAGAGAAACAAGGACATATGCATCCTTTATATTAGATCCATGAGGTGCCTCAAGCCATACATGTTTTGGTCATTCCGAAGCCTCAAAGTATTAGGAACTAAAGCTACACCTCTAAGATTAATGGTAAGCCATATGGGCATTAAATATCTTTTAGAAGGTACTCTGCCTTAGGCATTCCAACTGCTATAAGAACACGACACTCGAAATAAGCTATGTGGGGTGGATAGCATGTGTTAGTAAGAGATCCACTTTGACAAAATTCCCATGCCAAGGAGATCTTATGACGCCATCACAAGATACATCCTTGCATGCTCGTTGCCGCTTGACAGGAGCCCCTACTAAAACTACAAAAGCCATTATTTGCTTTGAGAAAAGGGACGTCTAGCCTTAGTAAGCATCATTACAAGACAAGAACACTTAGGTGAAATCATAGATAAGTGTAAGGTAGTGGCACATGATAAAGCAAGCAAGTCCTTAAAGAGCAATCAACTAGCTAAATAGGAGCTAATTGCCTCCTTTGATGAACTAAATGTTTAACATCCTCATCATTGATAATCTCAATAGTTACCAGAGCGATAATCTTAAGTGTTCACTATAGCTTACTTGATCTACATACACTCGAGAAGCCATTACCATAGGGCTTAGCTAAATCATAGCATCCCCAGCTAGAAGTCCCAGACCCTCTCCTCTACCAAATGACCCTAGCGTTACCACTATAGTACTTAAAGGTACCCCCATTAGCACATTGCTTCCTGCCTATTAGACAACTTCTAGAAGGGTCTGTTGCCTTCCCCTTTTCTTCTCAAAATTTTTTGAGGGACAATACAAGTTCTCTCCCTCCCCTTCCCTCTCAGGCTACCTCTTCTTCTTGGGCTTCACAGCATTCTCCAATTGCCAACTTTATACGACTAGCATCTTAGCCATCAGCTTCTCAAATGCTAACTCCATAGTTGTAAAACAACAAATGAACTACTTAGAAACACAAACAAAAACTAAGACAAGGAACTTACAACACCGAGGAAGGGTTGCCTAATGTCCCCACTCCAACGGTAAGGTGATGTAGCGCGATAGACAACAAACTACCTTTCCTCAACAAAATAGAACAAGTACCTATCTTCTTTGCAAACAACAGTGCCTTACTCTTATACTTTTCACAAATCGACAAAGGTTTAAGTTCCTTCCAACCCACCATATTCAAGAGCTTAATGTTAGCCATTGAGTCCTCTTCCCCTAAGTCTTTCAACGTTGCACATTAAATCAGGCATCTCCATTCCATTAGGAATTTGAGAAGCTTCGAGGCACAAATATAGTAGAAAAATTCCTTCTACCCTTTCATCTTTTTTAGAGGATTATCTATGATACCTAGCCATGTACCTCAGGTAGCGATGTAAATTCAGCCATCGCCAAACCTCCTTACAAAGAAGAAGTTCTTGAAAAGCTACATAGTTAGCTACTGTAACTACCAATTAGACAACACCTCAAAAGCAAGCAGATGAACCTATACATTCGCATTTAGATTACCGGGTATGACATTAAAATACTATAAGAACTCAACTAAGAATTCAGAAGAAGGAAGTCAAAACTAAGCTAGAACAGCTTTGCATATATTATAAAAGATTGGACATCCCCTATGTCGTATGCTTATTGCCCCTCCTGTGGCTCCTCTACTTATCACCTAGGCATCGATTCTACTACTTGGTGAAGCAACCTTAGCTTCTTCTCATTCGTTACATACGAAAAATGAGCTTAGGCATGCTCATTTGCATACATCGTTTACAATAACTCTCTAACCTTAGCCTCCTTGCCATTTGGTGGGTACATGTTATGTCGATGCCCCCGTGTGCACTCTCACCTCTATTCCAAAGAGTGTTATTGCCTCATCCTCAAAATTGCTGCTACTGCCACCACCTTCGCTTCGGGGGGAGTAAGGCTACTACCCCCTATTTAGGACGAGCTCCTGTAGCCTTCATCCACCTCTCCCATTATAAAAGGATGGGATGACTTACCTTAACTATTGGTTATGCTTTGGCCAGCCATTGCAAGAAGTCAAAAACAAGTAAGAAGGAAGTATTTGGCTCATGAGAGAAAATTTTGGTAGAGTTTCCCCTAAGTTAATAAGATAAGTGAAAAGTGAAGGCCTAGACCACCCTTTATATAGATAGGTAAGAAGGCAAACGATTTTCTTTACTCTTGGAGCATAAACCCACAATAGGACGTACATTAAGCCCCAACCATCTACATATCCCACTCCTTTAGCTAAGGGCTTTGATTGATCCCTGCACATGGATCCATAACGTGGCTTAACAAAGGGTTACTTCGCTGTACAACTGTTCTTCACAAGACCATCAATGCACACTACATTTCCTAATGATGGCCATCATGGCACATCGAGTATTACAATAGTTACGTCAATGAAGCAATGACTTAAAGTTTGAAAAATTGGTTCACTACAACCCAAGTAGTAGAACTAGTCCTTTAGTCAAGGGACAGGCCATGGTTCACTTCCATTGCTAGGATTACTCTCCTCGCATACTAATGAATGAATGTTCAAACAAAATAACCCCAACCAACGAGTCGATGCTCACTAACCATCTGGTGTAATCCTAAGGCTCAGTACCTTCTATCAAGCAATTAACTATTTATTGAGCATCTCGGCCCGACTTTTGTCTTTAGCGGCTACAACCCATTATAGCTTATTAATAAGCATCTAACATTCATAGTACGGTTGGCACACCGATCACCTCTGCCCTTACCAAATCACTTAACTACAAATTTGGTAGCTTAATTAGCCGTAACGTATTGCCTATAATGAAGCTTTGTCATTTACCACAGAGCATACTTTCTAACAGTAACCAATACGAATAAACCTCTAGTAACCATGTATCTAAGTAAATCACATAAAAGGCATCGAGCACCAATAAGTAAGGGGATGAAGCATTTTTCGGTCCCTTTCCCTTTACTACTCTCCCTCTCCCAAACCTCTTCTCTTCCCCCTCCTTAAAGAAGAGGAATTGAACACACACATACCGAGTGAGTATAGTCCATTAGGTCTCTAATACTCGCCTGCTCCTTTCTTAGTCCTCCTTATTGATTTAAATGTTGGAAGATTCCCTTAACCTCTCTTGTAGGGGGCTTTTTGTAGGTATCGAAGAGTAGGAGGCAACGCACAGTTCAATTTGACATTACACATATCTTAGTTGGTCTCTACATGATCAACAAGGTTTATTACTCCTTGATCACCACATTAACTTAAGTATCAAAGTGGCCATCTTAGAGCAAAGTTTGATACGCACTAATCATATTTTCTTTTGTAGAGAGCTCAAAATTGATAAATCTCTATAAGTAAATCAATAGAGTGAAAATCAACTATTTAACAATATTTATTTCATTACTCCTAATTTTGAATGCTATCTATTGATAGGGCTTTTTTTACCTGGACCCCTCAAGCCTGTACTAACCTGATTAGGCTTACGGCTTAGGTTACACTTCCTTGGACTCAACTTTCGTACCCTCATGGCTGATCTTAGCTTAAGCTCGTTATACAGCTTATTTAACTATAACGGTCACCAATAGCTAAAAGACTATAGATAAGGCCGAGCGATTGAGTCAACAACCACCTCCTACACTTACAGACTACCTTGGGCCTTGTAACTGCACTACCCATTACTTTTGGACGTGGCTTTTGCCCACTATCTCCAATTACTGGCTCTACTCTTCTATAAATACAAGACTACCATCTATTGGTAAATCACTTAACACTTTATGTACTTCAGCTTTATTTTGCTTCTTAGCATTTCAGCTACCTCTCTCTACACATTATTAACTTAAGCATCAAAGTAGCCATGCCGGACAACCTACTGGTGCCCTTCATTAGTTCTGGCTTTGTAAGCTCAATTGATAGCCCAAAGCCCAATCTCAATTAATCTCTACTAGCCAAAAGGTCTATAGGAAACAAATCCAATTTCTTACCTGAATATATATTAAACACTCACCTAAACATCACCTCAATTGCCAATATGTCTCACATTAACAATCTTAAGAACAACTAGTCATAGACAACCAACCTATTAACAACTAGCCCCCAGCTAAAGAGATGCTTGAACAACACTTGGAGCATGACGAGTACCTACTTGAGGAGTTTGCTGCCTAAAACAAATTGCTCCACTCTTGCCTTGAGGACGTCGATAGTAGTAGCAAGAAAACCCATTTGGCTGGGGCATACGATGCCCGTACTAGGCATGACAACCAATAACTGCTATATCAAAATAGTAGCAATCAACTACTTGATCCCCTAGTTTAGGAACAACAGGCACGGTCTTTGGCCACCTGTGACAGTACCTTTGTTGGCCATGTACAGGTAGTTGACTCCTATGGAGTAGCAACACACTCTGTAGCACACTAAGCTCACTTGGTAGACAATGCTAACTTCAATGAGCTCTGTACAATCATACGAAGGCTATTTGAGCAATAGGGGAGCAAGGCAGTTGACAACGTTAAGTTGGTTGCTAATAGCAAAACCCCCTTTAGACGAAGTTTTACCTTCAAACAACAAACTTCCTATTACGGACTAGTGTGATGGCACTAGTGATCTTGATGATCACCTCCTCCATTTTTATACCCTCATGAACCTCCATGGTCATGGGGATGCTATATTGTGTAAGGCTTTCCTAGGTACTCTAAGGAAAGCAACTAGGATGTAGTTTAACTACTTATTTGATAACTCTATTGGCTCCTTTGATGAGCTGGCACGAAGGTTTATTCTACACTTCAAAGTTAGTAAGCCTCCGTCTAAGGACACATCATCCTTATACTTGATTAGGGAGAGTAAAGGGGAGACTTTGGGAGAATATGTAGCCAAGTTCAACAATGTCATGGTTATGATCCCTCAATTAGATGAAGGAACAGCAGTGCATGTCGTGCAACTCGGCATAAGACCTATGGGAGTCTTCTTTTGTTCACTTAAGAAGAGCAAGCTAAGGATTTTGGTTGAATTCTAGATTAAGGCTTAGAAATACATGGATTAAGAGGACAACATCCGTGTTAAGTGTGATGTCGACCAAGAGAGGTATGTTAAAAGGAAGGATACGGCAAAATTGTTTGCAAAAAATCATCTCAAAGGTAATTCACTAAGCATAGCTAATGAGGAAGGCTTGGGTAGTAAGAAGCACCAAGTTAAGTAGAACCTACTTCCCCTTCCCATATACACATAACATACACCTCTGAACTGACCAATGGGATCTTCATTAAGGTCCAGAATAGAGGCTTGCTATAGAAGCCCCTTAAAATGAAGGGGAATCCTAGTCGATGAAACTTAGACAAGTATTGCTAATTCCACAATGACTATGGCCATACCATAGAAGAGTGCTTCCAACTAAAGAATGCAATTGAGTATGCTATTTAACAAGGCTACTTCGGTGAGTTTGTGGTCTAATAAAGGAACGATGACCATTTTGATGATGATGAGGATAGGGTACCTTAGAGGTAGCAAAATGAAGGTGTGCCACGAACTGAGGACGGCCTAGTCGTAGCAGACGCTGTATACTATACAAAGAACCCCTGATTGGTTACCCTTTCAATCAAGAACTCTTCACACAATATACAAGGCTTTATAACCACTAGTTTCCCAAGAACACACAGATTCACATGATATCATCACATTAACATATTTATATAAAATTTGAACTACAAAGCTTACATTATACAGTAATGGTGTACATCTGAGTCTACCATACTAGTAAAACAAAAGTAAATAAGTAAAGGTTTACATCAACTATTCCCTCTCAATACACAGGACAGCTCGCTCTTACCCAAGTCCCCAAGCTAACCTGTGGCATCCTTCGGCCAGCCTCTACAAATAGGCTATCCTGCAGCAAAAGTCTAAAGGGGTGTAAGCCTAAGCTTAGTGAGAAAAACCATCAGCACAAGCAAGTTATAAGTACATTACATTTAGGCATTTGAATGAATGATCAAATAGAATGCCAAACAATACGTATAATTAACTAGTTCATATACGTAACTCGGATTTAACGCCCTCCGAAGTATACACAGCACCAATCAGATCCGGGTATTATACTAAAACTTTCCTTACTATGGAACTCCACACTCCATATTCAAATCAAATAAGTCTTTTATTTTCATAAAAATCAAATTCTAGTATAATTGTGAGTGGGCCCCCGCAGTCCACACTTACCCCTAAACGGAAGCCTCTAGACTCGACCCTTAGCTAGGCGGTTGGCACCTTCAATGCTTAGTGTTCTCGTGGGCCAGGGTAAGGTCATTTTGTATGAATGCACCATACAGAACCAATAAATGAATAATAACAACCCCCAAATGGCCTCTCTATACCTCCATGTGATGTGACGGCCAGAATTATATCTATGCAATGCATGTTAAAGCATGTTCCAATTTCTTTTTATAAGCCGAGTATACTTAAGTTCAAATTATGTTGTGACTATCCAATAGTACACACAATCATTTTCTATACTACCATGAAACAAACAAAGCATTCTCTGTACTAAAGATAATTTCACATTTCAATACACAATATCATACACAAGCATGTCCCAAACCTTACACAATAGTCAATTAACAATAATATTTAAGTCCTCTATCTACAATCACAAATAAGTATGGAATCATAGGATAAATATTCACTCGGCCATGGCGACTCACCCTAATCGTAGTAATCGATCGGGAGATCCTCGTTCACCTCGGGATCACCTGATCATTGTGATTTGATAACATTAGTAAGTAACTGAATTAACTAATAATTCTAGTAAGTAACTTAAATTACAATCAACTATTATCCGATTAGACCTTATTCTTTTTTCGTTTTATTTATGATATTTATGAATTTATAGTCGTTTTTCATCGTTTTCGAACGTACGTTCACATGGTAATGTCCGTTTTGGACGTTATGACCCGTATTTTACGATATGAACTAAATTTAGAGAAATGTTAACTATGAAAACTTAATTGCTCTTATTACTTATATTGATATCTTTTGGTTATACTTAATGCGTTAGTTAACCCTTAACTTTTTATACTTAGAGGATTTTACTTTGCTATTACTAATTCATGTACTTAATTAAGTATAATACAATTTAGAAAGTGTAGTAAGGTTTACTAGTTTAGGTACCTAATTATTATACACTTTTCTTATAATCTATGCTTATGTCATTGTTTACATCATCATTTGCTTAGGTCATTACTTATGTCATCATTTGCTTAGGTCATTGCTTATGTCATCACTTGCTTATGTCATGGCTTATGTCATCATGTGATTACGTCATCACTTACTTCATTATTTGATTACATAAGCCTCACCTCATGCTTATGTCATGTGTAAATGTCTTATGTACATTTTACTTCTTCTCTTATGTACATATACCTTATACATATATATACTTACACATATACTTAGACTTATACCGTATTTATACTTGTATACATACTCATATACCTATACGGTTAGATATGTATTTTTGTACAAAATTTTGTATGCCTAATCTTTCCCTTAAGAAAATCCTCCTAAGATCATTCCTTTGTGTTTTTAAGTGTGTAGTTAGTGCAGTATAGGTATGTATGGTTAGGTTTTGTCTTAATTTAGGTTATGTACATGGTAAATACCCATGTACAAAGATTCTCATGCTTCTCTTCTTTTAGGATTCCCTTATGTACACATACTTATGAGCACATATTCATGTTTTCCTTCCTTCTTCCTCATGATTCCTAAATTCCTATACTTAAAGATGAGAACTTTCTATCCTCTTCTTCAAGATCATACTTAACACATGCCTACTTGTCTAATCTACCTAATTATCTAACTAATGAATAAGATAAAGCAACATAAAGTAACTTAAGTACATACCTTTGTTTGTGTTGGAATTATGGAGACAAAAGAGAAGTGTTGAAAGTGAAAGGGGAAGAAGAAGCTCACGGCAATGGAGGGATGTTTTTGTTTTGTTTCTTTTCTTTTGTTTTCATAATGGAAGAAAGCAAATGGTGGGGTCTAGAAGGGGAATAAGTAGACGGCAATTGAGGGGAAAAAGAAAAAGAGAAAAATCAAAAGAAAAGGAAAGAAAAGCCATCATTAAGTGTTAAGATATTTTCTTTATCTCTTAGTGTCTTTTGTTGACTTTTCAAATTATTGACTTTAGTCAAGATATGTTGACTTGGTCAACCCTTTGACCTTGGTCAAGATGTGTTGACTTGGTCAACTTTCCTTAAGCATATATAATTTTGTACACATAATGTAGTAATTAAGGGAAATTAAGGGAAAAATTAAGGAAATGAGAGGAAAGGAGGTATTTGGTGAATTGATTAGTAAACATAATTGATGAAGTGTTACTTTAGGTATTTATAGCCTATATCCATCATTTGATAATCTACTTTGGATAACTAGTGCAAAAAGTACTAATTAGAGTATTAAGGTTCACTACATTTAACCTAATCTTCAACTATACCCCTAACTCTATGTAAGACTATCTTAATCATATACTTAAGAAATAAATGTAAGCTATGAGTCATTATCTTAGTTTCTAAAGGACTACTTGAGGATTCAATATATATATGCATGATTGAAAGTCATCTCTAACCTTTTACTAATGATTTGGCAAAATATGAGGGTTATATTAGCAATTAGGGTTTTAGGATATATTATGATGAATTAGTGCACATATATCTTTAAAGTGATCATTTTAGGGTTTCTATCATTTTTGAATGGAATCTTTACCATTTAGATGCATTTAGGGTAGTAAAGTTTCATACGCGATTGATTCATTCTTTTAGGGTTTTCTCTTTCATTAGCCTTGTTGACTCCTACATTGTCTAACATAATTGAGTCTATTTCAAAAACTAGATCGAAACTTTTAGGGGTTTACAGGGTACCTAAATAGAGTGAATTGAAGATTACCGTAATGACCGAAGACCCAATGACCTAGCTCCTAACAGCGTCACTAACATAATCATTGGCTATATTAAGGGAGCCAGCCAAGCACTAGCAGCTTGTCTAATGCCCTATCCTAGGTATTGGCTATTAAAGAGAAGAGGCAAAAGATTGACTCTTCAATCTCTATCTAACAAGGACCTATAAGGGGTAGACAGCTCTCATCAAGATGCCCTTGTCATGGAGGCGAGAATCACAAACTTCAAGATCCTCAAGATTATGGTAGACATTGGAGGCTCCACTAACATCCTCTTTCTGCACACATACAAGAAGATAAGGAGCAAGTTACCCATCAAGATGAAGCCTTACCACCATAATCTCATAAGCTTCAATAGGGAACTCTCCGAGCTAAGGGTATCATCACTTTAAACCTAAAGCTTGGCAACAACAACAATGTCATACAATGACTTATGGAGACATTAAAGTTGATTGCCTATCCCCTCATAATGCTCTCTTAGGATGACCATGTTGGAATGCCTTTGGGATCATCATCTGATACCTCTACCTAAAGGCCAAGTTCTCAACCCCCTTCGGGGTAGGAATTTATAGGTATGATTAAAAGCTCTCATGAGAGCTTTATGTTAAAGCCACTAAAGTTGATGGTGTCTTCACTCTAGAGACTGACCCATAAGAAAAGCCGATTGAGAGAGGCGAGCTGGGTAAGAAATTATAAGAGCTGTAGATTGGTACCTCTCCTAATTAAACCACCAAGGTCGAGATCGAGACCCTTCCCAAGGTATAGGAAGCGATAGTAACCCTCTTACAAGCCAACTCGAATAGGTTCACCTAGTAGGTGTCAAATATGCTTGGGATCTCCCTTGACTTAGCAACCCATAAGCTCAATATCGACACCAGTACCTGGCCTATCAAATAGAAGAAGAGGCATTTTATACTAGAAAGATAGGGCGCCATAGAGGAAGAAGTGTAGAAACTGCTTAAGGCTGGCTTCATCAAAGAGGAGAAGTATCTGACTTGGCCGGTTAATGTAGTGCTAGTCAAGAAGAAATTTGGAAAGTGGCGAATGTGTGTTGACTACATTGACTTTAATAAAGCTTACCTAAGAGACTACTTCCTTCTCCCTAAGATTGACCAGTTGGTTGATTAACATCTAAGGATGCTTTGTTTAGCTTCATTGACGCCGTCTTGAGCTACAATCAGATCAAGATGGACTTGAAGGATGAAGTTCATACATCCTTTATCACCAACTTTGGCATGTACTGTTACATTGTCATGCCCTTTGGCCTTAAAAATGCTAGGGCAAGATATCAGCGTATGGTGACTAGGTTGTTGAAGCCCCAACTCGAGTAGAACGTGGAGGTGTACATTGATGACATGATAGTCAAGAGTAAATAGTTTGGCAATCATGTCAAGGACCTATAGGAAGCCTTTGACCAAATAAGAAAATAGGATATGAAGTTGAACCCCTAGAAGTGCATATTTGGGGTCAACTTTGGGAAATTCCTAGGCTTTCTGGTCACTTAGGGAGGGATTAAGGCTAACCTTGAGAAGATATACACCATTAAGGATATGAAACCTCTCTCTATGGTCAAAGACATACAGAAGCTTATTGGCATGGTAGCCATGTTGAGCAAGTTTGTCTCTAAGAGCACGAATAGATGCGTTGAGTTCTTCAAAATCCTCATGAATCCTAAGGGTTTTAAATGGACTTCCCAGTATATGGTAGCCTTCAAGGAGCTGCTGGACTTCCTTGGATACCCTCCCATCCTCTCTAAGTTTATTTTAAGGGAGGACTTGTATTTGTACCTGATTGTCAGTAATTGAGCACTCCCCTCTATGCTAGTTAAAGTTAAAGGGAGAGAACATAGGCCCGTATATTATGTCAATCATATTCTTCAAGGGCTTGATGTTAGGTACGCTAGGGTAGAAAAATTTACCTTAGCCATCGTCATCTCAATACAATGACTTAGGTGTTACTTCCAGGTACACTAGATTATTGTACTTACAGATCAGCCATTGCGTACATTGTTGTAGAAGCCTAACACTTCTAGATGGATGATAGAGGACATGATGGAGCTGAGAGTGTATGAAATCCAATATCAACCGCAGATGGCCTATTCGTTACAAATCCTAGCCGACTTTCTGGTGTAATACATAAGAGAGGAGGAAGCATGACTAGGGGATGACAAATTAGTGTGGACTATTCATGTTGATGGGTCATCCACCTCGAGAGATAGAGGTACGGGCTTGATACTTACCAAACCCCATAAGATCACTACATGTTATGCCCTTAAGTTCAACTTTGACACTAGTAATAACAAATCTAAATATGAGGTGCTAATAGTTAGTCTCAAGTTAGCTAAAGAGATTGGAGTGAAGCATCTACAAGGTTTCTCGAAGTCAATGCTCATTGTCCAACAAGTCTGAGGTGAATATGATGCTAGGGAGAACACCATGGCAAGATGCTTAAAGAAAGTGAGGAGTTTCCTAACTGAGTTTCCCTCTTGGAGCAGTACGAAAATCCCATAAATCGAAAACTTAACAACAGAATGGCTATCAAAGCTCACCTCTATAGCGATACAAAAGCTCGAGGTGAAGGATAGGAAAATTTTTATTGAATACTTATTAGAAAAGAGCATAACTCTAGGCTTGGCTAAGGTCTTAGAACTTATGACAGCACCATCAAAGTCGAGTTAGATAGACCCCATTCGGAGTTACTTGGAGTAGGGCATGCTTGTAGAGGACAGGAGAGAAGCAAATAAGTTAAGGTACTACGTTACCAACTATACGTTGATTGATGGTGTCTTATATCGTAAGGGAGTCAGTCTTCCCTTACTTAGATGCCTCTGAGCAAATAAGGGGCTACATGTCATAGAGGAGCTATACATTTGAGTATGTAGCAACTACATCCAATCATAAGCTCTTTACATTCAGGCCCTTTGGTTCGGATACTATTGGCCTACTATGAGACAAGATGATCATGTTGGAGCTTAGAAGAGTCCCCAGTGCTAGAAGCATACACTAATCAATTGTTCCCCTAACATTAGTTTCCAGCCCTTGACCAATCCATGGTCATTCACACAGTAGGGCATCGACATTCTTGATGCCTTCCCCAAAGCCTTAGGAGGTCGGTAGTACATTGTTATAGTTGTTGATTGCTTTATAAAGTGGGCCAAGGACGAGGTTGTGGCCAAAATCATCAGAAGGGGTATTGATTCATTTGTTCAAAACAATATCCTCTATAGATTTAGGGTCCCTTATACCCTCATCATAGATTATTGGTGTTAGTTCAACAACCCTAAGTTTAGAGAATTTTATGCTAAGCACCACATCATACCTCACTTTACATCAGTCGCCTACCTCTAGTTGAGTGTTTAAGTTGAAGCCACTAATACGATCATCCTTAAGAGCCTTAAGAAGAGGGTGTGATATGATTCGTACTAAGGACAAACAAGGCCAACCGTAAGGGGTAGGTCCAAGCTTGTAGGAAGCTTGAAAACGAGGATGGAAAGTGTATGAATACTAAAAAAATACTAGTAAGCAAACCACGATCAGCTCCGAGGATATGACGTACCAAGGAACTATCGAAGACTCATTGAAGCGAACTTGATATGATGCATAAGTTAACTCTATGAGGGTACTCGCCATTTAACCTTACTTAAGAGTTAGGATAAAAGTGAATCAAGTAAGCAAAGAAAACACTCACAAAAAGGAAGTATCTTTTGTTTCAATGATATCTCCTCCTTTTTTACGACTATCTTTACAATAGGTATTTATACTCAAAATATTAAGGTAACTACTACAATGGAAAAGACTAAAAAAGGGTAAGTCCAAAATTAGTATGATATAAGGGATATTTGAAGGGTATTAATGAAAAATTAACAAAAACAGGTGCTCTGTACAAAAGATTCTATCATTTAGGATGCTTGAATATGTAACAAATGATCAATGGTCATATGTATGGCAAAATAGACAAACTGTACGGCTAGGTTGGCTAATTCTAAGTAATGATGCCAAGCTAAGCTGATAGTTCAATAGTGCCGAGCTAAGTATGTAACTCTTTTGAGGTGAATTCAACTCGAACATACTTAGGATAGCTTAGATTTAGGTCGACTAAGTAGATGGTTGGATGGTTTAAACTATTGTCTAAGTGTACCTCTAGTTGCTAGTTGGAGACTATTGATAAGAACAAGTGGGTTCAGCCCAGGTATGGTATTAAGTCGGTAGAATGTAGTAGCTTGTACTCTTCACATGTGGGGTGTAAAGAATAACTCGCCTTGCCATGCTCTCTCATCCTTAAGCTTGGGCTCTAGTCAAGGGTGCAGTGGCATGATTCCTATTGTCCTCGCTAGGTTAATTAGGATTTAGGATCAAATTTGGCTGGTCCTCTTCCAAGTTCTCCTCAGGTCAGCAAAGGCTGAGGTTAGCAACATTAAACACATTAGAAACTTTGAAGTCTTCTAGTAGCTCTAGTTGGTATGCATTGTTATTTATCTCCTAGAGTATCCGAAATGGTCTATCAACTTTGGTAGATAATTTGTTCTTCCTCTTGTTAGGAAACCTTCCCTTACTTAAGTGTAGCTACACTTAGTCATCGGGCTAAAACTATTTAGTCTTCCTTCCTTTGCCTTTCTCTTTTAGCTTTCTGGAAGCTCGTTCAATGTACTAGGTAACTTATTGGTAGATCTACTAGTTAAATTAAGCTCTAGTTCTTGCTTCTGGATCTTCTTGGTTAATCAAGGGCATTGAGGTGTAATCAAGGGGTAGCTTGAGGTTAAAACTGTAAATGACCTCAAATGGGGTACGTCTAATTGTGGCATATGTTGTTCTATTGTCTAAGATTCTACTACAAGTAGGCAAATGTCCTAGTCAGCTAAGTTCTTTCCTACTGCATCTTAAAGTAGTGATCCTAAGGTATGGTTGACAACTTTTGTTTACCCATCAGTTTAGGAGTGACAAGAAGTACAGAACAATAGTTTGGTTCCCATCTAATGCCAAAGAGTCCTCCATAAATGGCTTAAGAACTTTAGGTCTCTTTCTAACACCATACTCCTTAGTACTCCATGCAAGTGAACTATTTCTAGCAAAAACAAAGAAGCAATAGCTGAAGCATCATTAATTTGGTGCAAGGTACAAAGTGTGCCATCTTACCAAACTTATCCACGACAAACATCACAAAGTCTTTGCATTGGGCAGTTTGGGGTAATCCGAGGGCAAAATCCATACTTAGGTTAACTCATGGTTTGGTCAAAATAGGTAGGGGCATTGCCTTCCCTTGTTCAACTTAACTGTTAGCCTTCTTGTGGGTGGCACATTCATTAATCACATGATACACATCTCATTTTATTTTAGGACAGAAGAACCTATCATTTAGTAGCTCATATGTACTTCTTTCCCTAAAGTGCCGACAAAGTCGTCTACTATATGCAATGTTAGATATCTCTCATGGATTTTGATGATAACAAAAAGAGAAGAACATTAATGAATTAACAAGAGTGTAGGTATTCAAAAGGATTCTCAAGAAGTTTAATTTCACAAAATTAAGTTGTATTCAGAAGCTTAATCAAAAGGTTTAACTTGACTGAAAAAAGGGAAATCTTAAAATTCTTTTAGAAAGTATTTTAGAAGTTTTTATAAGAGGAATTGGTACAACACTTTGGAATCTTATTCAGAAACTTCAGAAACAAAAAGCTAATATTCTTTAGATGGTTGTTCAGAAAGTAAGTTTGGAAGTATGATGTTGAAAATAGCTTCAAATCAGATTTGAATTAATCAAGGCCTAGCTCCACTAGATTCGGTGTATTAAGGAACTACACTTAATCCTGTTTCACTTAAGATGGAATCAAGATCCTTGTGGATCATCTTTGAGCGAATTAATTTTTGAAAAATCAAGATATCCACAAGTATGGATAAGGATAAGGTTGAATTGGATTTTATGGAAATTCAAATCTTAAATACGAGTTTTATCCAGAAATTTCTATTAAGGCATATCATCTCGACAATTTCAAATCAGAAGCAAATCTAGTGGTTACCAATTTAAAGTTATTTGATTGAAGCAAGATAAGGAGAGATGATTTTGAAATTCAAATAATCGAGATCTTCTATAAAAATATTCAAGGAGTTATCTCAAATAACTAATGGTTGGATATTTATAAAAGTAAAGAAAATCTTTAGTTTTTAGCTGTTGGAAGATTTCTATATAAAAGAAATAGCATTCAAAACGAATAACAACTACTCCGGAAAAATCTCTGGCAAAAACAAAAGATTGAGATTAGATTATACCTTCTGAAAAGTCATCGAAAGTTCTTTAGATAGCTGCATCGAAGCAAATGATTCAACATTTGTCATTTCTCTCTTGAGCGAAATTATTTGAGATCTATACTTTTGTTCTTATTTGTAATCTATAATTGTTATTTGAGTGTTGAGACAAGTATATTTGTACTCTATAGATCTGTATTAGCCTAATCTATAGTGAAGCTAGATAGGTGATAAAGGCATATTTTTTATGTTTTAAAGTGCAAATTAAGATAGAATTATTACTGATTTTATAGAAATCATTAAGAAATGGTACTTAATTATTTTCATTTGGACATTTTAGGAATTAGAGGATTCAAGAGTAGAATTATGAACGATTTAGAGGAATTTTAAGCAAATAAACAAAGTTCTAATCAACACATGAAAATTGGAATTAAAGGTAGCTGGCTTACAACTTACAACTTACAACTTTCATCACTGGCCATTGATGTCTACACCGTCAGCCTAAATGCCAGCCTTGTACTTACACCATCGGCCTTCATGAAAAATAAATTTCACGTAAGCTAACGCTAATTTTTCATATAAATAGCTTATGTTTCATTATTTAGGGGAACTTTTTTTATACTTTTTCCTTAGACGTAGAGAGTCGCAGAATAGTGTTTAGCTTGTTCTTGAATAATTCTTTGGGAGAATCACTTTGATCATTGACAGGATTTTGCTTTTGTTGTGGAGACCAATCAAAGTAGCAATTAAAGATTATCTTTTTAAATACAGAATTGGTGACATCTATTTCAATTATTCTTATGAAATTCTGTAAATCACTTATGCTTTCAATTATGAATTTCCTTGCAATTTCAATTAGTATTTGTGTTTTTGTTTCCAAATCCATGGCTAGTTAAATTTATTTGTGGGAATTGATGAATCCCTAAATAGCTAAGATGATAATTGTGTTCATGTTGTAGGATTAAGAGATATATGAATGATTCGTGATTACAATTGCTATGATTTCAATTATAATTGTTAGAAACGCTAATGATACAAGAGTTGACATAAGGTTTGTTAGAAATTCTTAGTCGAATTGATTAATCAATATGGAAGCAAATAATTGAATTAATTAGAAATTATCTAGAGATTAATGCGATGTTCGTCGATTGATTGTTCACTAAGACATTAGGGATAATTGATTTAGGATATTAGACAATCATAGTATCAGGAGATATATGATTATAATTTAGAGTCAATTGTTAATTGGAAGATGCAGAAGCTGATTAATTAATTAGGGGTTTAAATCCTTAAACTTTAAGGTATAACAATTTCACTTGAACGACCATATAGCTACTAATCTATATAACATGATAACAATTTGATTTGCGTAATTTAGGGTGGATTCTGTTTCCCACAATTCTCAATTTATTACTTAATTTTAGATTTTTCATAGTTATTTTCTTTTCAATAGTTTTACAGTAATTATTAGATTAATTAATTTAATTTTGATTGCCTAAATATTGATAAGAACTAAGATAGGATTAGTAATTTCTTAGTCTTCGAGGGATCGATAACCTTACTCTCTTTATATTACTTAATTCCGACCTAGTATACTTACTGGAGTATTCGTGTTTTATTTATATATATATATATATATATATATATATAGTTTAAGCGAATCAATAGGCGAAGGAGAGTGTTGTAAAGTCCATATGTGGCAAGTAATTGTAATTTTAATTTTAGTTTTTGTGATTTGATTTAATGGATCAAATGGAATGGCACCAGTGAAGTAGACTGGGTCCCCAACAGTAGAGTTGGAAGAGAGCAGTAAACAAAAGGCTAAATCTCTATAAAATCTTTGCCTTATATTCTCCTTCCTTATTGTTTTAATTTGTTTTATTGATTATTGTGTGTTGAATTATTAAAATACCACTATTCACCATTATAAGTTATTATGAGGGGTAATTTTATTTTTTTTATATCGAAAAGTTTTCAAAAGTTTAAAGATATCAATTCACAACACCCACCCCCCCCCACCTCTCCTCCCAACGTCCCCATGATATCTTATACGAAACCAACACTTCTATCACCAGTAATTCCCTCATTGAATAGGTCGGCACACATAATTTGCTATCTCAAAATAGATAACCATCTTCCACATGGTATTCATCCACTATTCTTCCTTCTTCAAATTGTCTAAATATGGGACCAAAATGGTGGTCTTGAGGATATTTCTCCTTAATGCTTGCAAATACTAAGAGTCTCATCTATAGCTCAATCAAAAGAACATACTATCATGATAAGGTATCGGAAATCACGTTTGCCTTTCCTTATTTATACTTGATCACAAAGTTGAATCCCTCTAAGAATTTAATCTACTGCACTTATCACTTTGATAATTTAGCCTGACTTTTAAGGTGTCTCAAGGACTCATGATCTAAATAAATAACAAACTCCCTTAGCAGTCGATTATGTTGCTATACTTAGAGTGCTCAGATAAGAGCAAGGAGTTTCTTATCATTTATTGAGTAGTTCAACTAAGGTCCTCTCAATTTTTCACTATGGTGGGCAATTGGTTTACCTTCTTCCATTAAGATAGCTTCAATGCCAACAATAAGTGAACTACACTCAAGCGAAAAAATCTTCTTGAATTCAGGTAAAGCGAATACAGTTGTAGAGGTCAATTTTTCCTTGATCTAAGTAAAGCTTCTTTCTTCTTTCTCTCCCTACTTAGAATCTATGTTCTTCCTTGTCAACTTTGTAAGGGGTGCAACAATGTTACTTAAACCCTCGATGAATATTCAGTAAAAGGATACCAGTCCATGGAAATCGCCTTGGTACAGGTGGTTAAGGTCAGCTACTAAACAATTGTTCAAATCTTCTCATCATCAACTCGTAAGCGTCCTCTATAAGTACATATCCCCAAAAAAAAAAAAACACTTCTTCCTAGCAAAAACAACACTTCTTCATGTCACCAAACAATCTCTTAGCTTGGAGAACATCAAAGGCTGCTCAAAGATGTTTAATATGGCTAGTCAAGTTAGTATTACATACGAGGGTGTCGTCAAAGTAGACAACTCGATCAAATTTCTCTAAAGATGATTCATCAATCTCATAAAATTGCTTAAGGCGTTTAATAGTCCAAAGGACATGACCATCCACTCGTATAAGCTATGTCGGGTCTTAAAAGAAATTTTCCATTCACCCCTTATCTCATTCGAATTTGGTGGTATCCTGATTTCAATCAATCTTGCTTAATATTTTGGCACCACTCAATTCATTTAACATGTCGTCTAGCCCCAAAATGAGGTATCTGTACTTAATCGTAATCTTGTTTATAGCTTTGTACCATCCTTCTTTAGCACAAGCAATGCAAGTATAACCCACGGGTTAAGACTTACTCTTATATATCCCTTCTTTAATAGCTCATTGATTTATCTCTAGAGCTCTACAACTTGCTAGAGACTTATTCTATAAGTAAGCTTGTTCAATAATGCATCGTAAACTATCAAGTCAATTTAGCAAGGTTGTCAAACTTACGATTCTACTTAAAATTATTAGAGGGTCTATAAAATCGAAATGTAAAACTGAAACGTAGAAACATAAGTTTCTATAACTTATATAAAATAGCTTTAAAAAATTACTGTTATATTTATAGTAATTATTCAAAACTTAAAATACATGATGGAAATAAAAAAAATGAAGAAATTAATTTTTTTTCCATAAAAATTCTTATATAATCTAAAATGTATGAAAGAAGGACAAATAAAGTTGAAACTAAACTTTTTCTCTTTTTTAAAAAAAAAACCTATAAATTAAAGAGAATCATATATTTCAACTCATTTTAAGTTACTGATAGAATAAAAAAAAAGTATATGGTTTTCTTTGTAAACTTTTTTATTAGAGCTTAAACTTATATAAAAACTATGAACATAAAATAAGAGATTAGGAGAGAAAGAAAGAGGTAAAAAATTGGAGTAAGATAGGATAGACTTTATAATAGCTTAATAGTTGATGGCTTGTAAAAGGCTAGATATATTTTTTTTTCATTTAATTTTTTAGTCCATTTAACTCAAATATGTAGAATTGGTAAACTCAATTAAAAACGTAAGTTTCCATCGAGTTTATATGTAAACTTAGTTAAAAACGTAAGTTTTTATAAAAAAAAAAAGATTATACACTTAAGTTAACTTGGAAGAGCCATCTAAAATTGTAAACTTAGAGAATTGCATAGGTAAAATCGCAATTTTGACAACTATGTAACACAGTACTTAATACCTTGAAATGAGGGTAATCCTTCGGGCAACTGCTCAGGAAACAAATCGAAATATTCATCAAGCAATTTCTCGACCTCCTCTAGTAGCTTCACTTGTTTCTTTATTTCCAATAGTCTCCTTACCAATAGGAAGGTTGGTATGTCAAATTGATGGCTGCTTGGAGCTCAGCTCTACTTAGTACTAAAGCCTTCTTCGATCCTTGAGTCAATTTGGCTTGTAATTTACTTACTTGACTTAAGGTAATGGGGTTTAAGGTAATTTTCCCCCAATCCTTCTCAAACACATACATGTTCTTAAAACCGTCATGAATAACCCTCTGATAAAAAAGCCAAGGTCTACTTAGCAATACATGAGATGCATACATGGGGAATATATCACAAAGAATTTCATCAAAATAATTTCCAATAGAGATCAACAGTAACTCTTACTGAGTGACATGTAGAGCTCTCTTCTCATTCAACCAATGCAGTTTATAAGGTATCGGATGTGAAATAGTCGGCAATTCAAGCTTCTGATTTAGGTTGGTAGATGCAACATTTGTATAGCTCCCACCATCTACTATGAGGGCACAAACTTGATCTTTCACTTTGCAAGTGATGTAAAATAGGTTCTCTCTTTACTTCTCCTTAGTAGAGGGTTATATACCCATTGCATGGTAAATAACCAAAGTTAGTTTATCTAGATCCTTAACAAACACATCCTCTTCAACAAGCTCATCCTCTTGGGTGGTATCCTTTTCGGGAGCAACCTCCTCTTCGAGCTCCTCATTAATAATATCTACAACAAGTTTCAAAACATCCACTTTGATAATCATAGCTCTTCGATTTGGATACGGAGCAACTATGTGCTTAAACCCTTGATACTTAAAGTACTTGATTTGGCTCATCTTCCTCTTAAATACTTGTCCCATCTCATAAGTTCTTGGCAACACTTTAGCATTAGTTAGTCGACTCTTCTGTTTAGCTCTAACATCTATTCTTTTACTCAATTTGGGGCATCGTGAAGCTCAGCAACTTCCTTGAGCAGGTTAGCTTGATTAGGCAGGTTAACTCACTACAGGTTGGCTTGACTAATTCCTCCTCTATCTTTCCACTCATTGGGTAATTTTTATAGCCTCGTCTAATGCAACAAATGGTTGAAGCTCTACAATATCTTGGGTGTCACTTCTTAATCCAGTGAGAAATCTAGATACAATTTACACTAAAGGTTCATCCACTTCATATTAAATCATGAGTATTTGGGACTCCTAAACATATTCATCAACAGTTTGGTTCCATTGTCTTAGCTCTTGAAAGTATCTAGTACGAATCTGTTTCTAAGTATCCTCTTCATCTCCAGCTAAGTGCTTACTTCCCTATATCCTTCTCTTCTCCTCATAAGTTAGAAGTTCATTCACCACATTACGGCATAACTTGAGAACTCTACAGCAACAGTCTTCACTTTCTTACAGTCCTCATATTGGTAATAGTAAAAAACACGCTCCACTTTCTCTTCCTAGTCTAGATAGTCATTAACATTTCCAGAATCATAGAAGCTTAAAATCTAAAGCTTCACGTGGTTAGTAGCTTAAGGTATTCAAGCTTACTCTTCTTCCTTGATATACTCTTCTTCTCCTTCTTTATCCATATCACCTAAGTTAATTCTCCTCTATATATGTCCTCTTACTCCTCTACCTCGATCTTGTCGAGCTGGGATCTATCCTCTTATAAGTTGAGTGGCTTAGGGAGTATTCTGCACAACTTTGGTAGGTTGAAAGGCTGATGCATAAGAATCCCTAGTAAGATCGGCTATAAGGTTAGCTATCTCATCAATTCGCTCATCTATACTTCTAGGGGTGTTCCGAGATTATTGTCTATTATGAACAACATCGCTATTATTAGCTCCAATACCAATGTTGACACTTAGATCCATCATCCTCTCAACAAAGCTTAGTAAACAAACTTAAAATCCATGAAACAACAGACACTGTCCTCTTAAGCCAAACAACTCATACACACACTTTTCTACATGAAAGTTCAAACTAACTATGAACATAACCATTATTTTGAAGAGCTATAAGCCTAGTTGAAACTTGCTTTGTTTTTGTATGCTCGAAATAGAGTATAACATAGTATACAACAGCTATAAACTATTATGCCTTCTACTTACTCAAACACTCACAATTAACCTCTATGTAATTACAACACGCTACTACAACAAATACTATTCATAAGGAAGTTCAAACACAACCTAACTAACAAACTTTAGTTCTGATACCAAGATGATATGATCTACACCATTGACAGACAAGGTAAATCACAAAGGGTAGGTCCATGCCTGTAGAAAGCTTGAAAATGAGGATGGAAAGTAAGGTTAGGATAAGAGTAAATCAAGTAAGCAAAGAAAATGCCCACAAAAAGGAAGTATATTCTTATTGATGATATCTCCCCTTTTGCTGTGGCTACCTATATAATGGGTATTTATACCCAAAATATTAGGGAAACTATTACAAATGGAAAAGACTAAAAAGGGTAAGTCTAAAATTAGTATAATACAAGGAATGTTTGAAGGGTATTAATGAAAAATCAACAAAAACAGGTGCTCTATACATAAGATTCTATCATTTGGGATGCTCAGACACATGGTAGATGATCAGTGGTCATACATATGGCAAAATAGACAAATTATATGGCTAGCATAGCTGTTATCGAGTCATGATGCCGGGTCAAGCTGAGCAGGTAACTCTTCCAAGTGAATTCAGCTTGAACATATTCGTTATAGCTTGGATTCAGGTTGGTTAGGCAGTTGGGGTAATGTCCGAACTGTTGTTCGACTATACATCTGGTTGGCAATTGGATACTATTGATAAGCACAAGAAAGTTTAGCTCAAGTAAGGTATTAGGCCAACAGACTGTAGCAGCTTGGACTCTTCAATTGTAGGGCGTAAAGAAAGAACTTACCTTGCTATGCTCTCTAATCTTTGGGCCTAGGCTTGTATCAAGGGTTCAATTGCCTGATTCCTATCAGGGTAGATTGAGTTCAAGGTGCTTGGGTAAACAAACTGCTCAATATCTTGTAAGGGTATAAGACTATTCACTGTACCTCCACTAGCAAGACCCTATTTCAATTGGTGTTCCAATCAAAAGCAGTCCTCTTCATCAAGCTAGAGCTTCCTAACATCTACACTCAAAGTTTCATTGCTATGCTGAATGAATCCCTATTGCAAGCTAGCATTAATACTATAGAAGAAATCAAATACGTTGTTGCAGCTCAAGTAATTACTTATCGACATCAAGCAATTATATACCATAATCGGAAGGTTAAACATAAAGAGTTTAAGGTTGATGACTTAGTTTGTTGTAAGCTAAAGGCCATAAGCTCATGAAAAGGATAAGGCAAGTTAGCCATCAATTAGGAAGGCCTAGTCAAAGTAAGAGAGAGTTTAGGGAATGGAGCATACAAATTCAAATGATTGGAAGGCGAGCTCATCCCACGCACTTAGAACACCGACAACCTTAGGCCATATTTTGATTGATGTACAAATTCCCTATAAATCTATTCATATATATTAGTGAAAGTTCCATTCCTCATGAGTGCTGTGTATTTTTAGTTTTCTTTCTCTCTTTCTTTTACTCTCGTACTAAGTCCTAGCTCTCAAAAGTTGAATGGACCCATTACCTAAACAAGTCAAAACGCCACTAACTTGAACTCCTCGAGTAACCTTAGCGTGGGGAAACACCCATTGCACAACTGAGGAACTCCCATTACCTTAGCAAGTCGGAACATTAAACCCCATTGGATAACTTCAACAAGGGAAACACCTCTTGCACAACTAAGAAACTCCCACTACTTGAGTAGATTGAAACATCACTAATATGACATATACAAGCCCCTTAGAGGAAACCTTAATAAAGGGGAACACCCCTTACATGACTAAGGAACTCCGATTACCTAGGCTGGTTAGAACACTACCAACTTGACCCCCATCAAGTAACCTTAGTAAGGGGAAACACCCCTTGCACAACTAAGGAACCCCCACTACTGGGACAGGTTAGAACACCATCGACTTGATCCCTATGGGATAACCTCTACAAGCGGAACCCCCCCCCCCCCCCCCCCCTTATGCGATGGAGGAACTCCCCTATTAAAGGCAAGTCTATGTTGAAGCAGTTAAGTATAAGTACGCAATGATTAAGCGTCAAGCTATGCTACCTAATAGGCACGATAAATCAAACAAAGGAGCAAGAAGTATCAATAGAACTTAAAGAATAGAAACCAAAGCAAATGCACTAAATGCAAAAGTTCAAATTCCATTAGCAAAGAAAGCGTTTACAAAGTTAAGGTTAGCATCCTAACCTATCATAAAGTTTCTCTTACCTAAGTATTGACAAATGAATAAGTATAAAAAGAGGAAGGGGGGATAGTGGCTTATTATTCTAGATTGGTAAGCTTCGGGACTCTGAAAAGTCTAATGCTTTAATCCATTTAGAAGGCTGATTCGTTCGTAGTCCCTACTCATGAGATGTATTATCTTAAGTTATAGAGGGAAAAGCCAAAACCTATTGGCTTGGGTGAGTAAAGGGATTACCTTGACCTTAATTAATTTGAAAAGTGCTTTCAAGTATAACCCCCTACTAAGCTATCGAGGTAGAAATGGATAGAAGGGTGTCTTACTAATGTATCTTTAAGGTCAGACGTATGGAGAAGCACCATAACGAAGTGAACCCAAAACAAAGAAGAAAAAGCTAGCAAAGTTTGAGTAATTGCTGAATGGATATGATGCACCACTCGATCCTACTTGGCCTACAATTCGTTGGATATGACTCACTAATCCAAACTGAAGGGTTACTTGCCACTACTTCTTGCTAAAGGGAATAGATAAGAGTTAAAGGATAATGAGAACACTAAGGTTGCTTAAGGAAATGTGAATAATTTCTCTATTAATAAGTTGGTTGCCTATGTATAAGTAAGTACGAGTTTATATACCCATCCACTAAAGTTACCTTACATGTATGAAAAAAAAATGGTTATTCTTATAATTAGGTTATATAATACATACTAAAAAGGGTAAAAGAGACAAAAAATATTTAGTGCGAAAAAGTAATGAATCCTTCTGGAATGTTATGCTAGAAGAAACTTGTCACATAGTAGCTAGATGCCAGAAATATGGTATAAGTAGGTGAAAGAGAGAAGAATTTGTATTTAAGGGCCAACTTGATCTGGATCAGGTTGGGGACCAATCAATCCTTCTATAGTGAAGTCAGCTTGACCATGAGTTAGATATCTATGGTTGGTTCGAGAGCTTAGTTTGGGTCGTCTTAGGCTGTTTTCTAAGATAAAACATCACTGTTAGGCATAAGTAGGTCTAACATACATAAAGGTTCGATAGTCAGATCAGTAGGGGATCAAGTTGGGATAAGGACCTTTGTCTCAAATATAGCCTTGAGCTAGTATCCTTCAAGTGAGTCCTTAGAACCCTCTAACTTGGTTACAAGTGATTAGTCTAGGGGCCTAATTCATATCATTCGCTTAGAGGTTGGAAAGCTTTGTCCTCAAATCTGGAGTGGTCTTTGTTCCTTCCCTAAGGGTGTACATAGGGTCTTCTTTTGTCAGGTGGTGAGGAATCAAATCGAACACATTGAAATTAAGGGATACACCATAGTTATTAGGTAACTAGATTTGGTAGGCATTGTAGTTAACCTTCTTCAAGACCTTAAATGGACCATCAACTTAAGGAGATCGTTTACTCTATCTCAAGAGCAAGAATCATTCTCAATTGAGGTAAATCTATACTAAGTCTTCTGGCTGGAAAGAAATAGTTTGGTGGCCTCGATTACTAATCTCTTACTGTCTCTGATTGAACTTAGCGATCTTCCTAGTTACAAACTGGTGTAGTTCTTGAAATTCTTAACCTCAATCAACTTCGGATTAACTCTCTTCAATAGCTACTAGGGTGCCAATCATGTCTAAGGGAATTGTTAAATTAAGGCTACAGATGACTTCAAATGGGGTCTTCCCAATGGTGCTGTGGATAGTTTAGTTGTATACAAACTCTACAACTGGTAGGTATAGATCTTAATCCCTGAAGTTCTTTCCTACGACAGCTCTAAGTAGAGTGCTTAGCATCATGTTCACCACTTCAATTTGGCCATTAGTTTAAGGGTGGAAAATGGAGCTGAATACAAGTTTAATTCCAAGTATTCTCCAAAGAGTCTTCCAAAAATAGCTCAAAAATTTTGTGTCCTGATCTAAGACAATAGTCTTTGGTACACCATGCAATCAAACAATTTCCTATAAAAACAAATCAATAATATATAAAGCATCGTTAGTCCGATGGTATAGGATGAAGTATGCCATTTTGCTAAAGCAGTCCACTACAACAAACATAGAATCTTTTCCTTTAGACGTCCGAGGTAACCCTAGGGCAAAGTCCATGTTAAGGTCAGCCCAAGGTAAGGTTGGCATCAATAGAGGCATGTATTCTTCATAGGGTTCTTTCTTCTCCTTAGCTCGCTTGCACTCTTCACAACTACCAATTACCTTATAGACATCTTAGGCTAAACCCGACTAATAAAATTTCTCCTCCAACACATTGGTTGTCTTAGTCTCCCTAAAGTAACCCGATAATCCACTACTATGAGCTTCCTTGATCAACAACTTATGCGTAGAACAATTTGGTATGCACAACCTTCAATCTTTATATAGATAACCTTCCTTGAGATAATATCCCTTAATAGCAATTCCATCCCTACACTACTCTATGATAGGGCCGAAATGAAGATCATGAGCATACTGCTCAGTAATGAGTGAGATTCCCAATAATTTTGTTTACAAGGTAGTTAACAAGGATTACAGATGTGACAGAGTATTGGCAACAACATTTGTGCTTCTTTTCTTGTGTTGGATCATATACGAAAATCCTTCCATGTACTCTAACCACTTGGCTTGCCTCTTCTAGAGTTTGTTCTGACTCTCAGGATCCAAAATGCTTTAAAGACTCATGATCTGTACATATGACAAACTCTCATGGAAACAAATAGTGTTGCCAGCTAGTAAGGGTACAAAAAAGAGAGTACAACTCTTTCTCATACATAGAATAGTTTAGGGCAGCACCACTAAGCTTTTCACTGTAGTAGGTGATGGGTCTTCACTCCTGTATTAGGATAGCACCAATTCTAACTCTCGATGCATCACATTCCAATTTGAAAGGTTTGTCAAAATCTGGTAGTAGTAGGATAAGCGTTAAGGTGAGCTTCTCTTTGATTTCTCTAAAGCTCTATTTAGCTTAATTGTTCCATTTGAATCCTTCACTCTTTTTTGTCAACTCGATCAAAGGGGTGGCTATGGTATTGAAGTTCTTGATAAATCTCTTATAGAAAGAAGCTAGACCGTGGAATTTCGGACTTTAGTGATATTCTTTGGTATTGGCTGCTCTAGAACAGCTTGAATCTTGTCCTCATTTGCTCACATTCCTTCCTTTAACACCACAAACCTTATAAAAATCACTTCATCTTAGAAGAACATACACTTCTTCAAATTCCCATATAACTTCTTAGTTCGCAAAATATCAAATACTTCGCAAGGATGTTGAACATGGTTATTTACGTCGGTACTGTATACCAGTATGTTATCAAAGTATACGACCACACATCTTATGATCAAGAGGGCGCATCATATGGTTCATTAACCTCATGAATATGCTTAATACATTAGTAAGTCCAAACGACATAACCAACCACTCGTAGAGACCATGCCTAGTCTTGAAGGCAATCTTCCACTCATCACTTGGTCTTATATTAATTTAGTGGTAACCACTTCATAGATTAATCTTTGAAAATATTTTAACGCCACGGAGCTCATCCAATATATCAATGAGCCTCGGTATTGGATATCTGTACTTGATAGTAATTTGGTTAATTGCTTAGCTGTCAACGTACATAGGCCATGAACCATCTTTCTTTGGAACGAGTAGAGTTGGTATTATGCAAGGGCTCATGTTTTCCCTCACATATCCTCACTCTATGAGTTCATCCACCTATCTCTTTAGCTCAGTAGCTTACGCAAGGTTCATTCTGTATGCAAGTCAGTTCGACAAAGCAGCGCCTAATTATATATCAATACAATGCTCAATGCTTCGGACTAAAGACAGTTCTTTAGGAAACATATTGGAAAACTCATTTAGTAAGCTTCAAATTTCATCAGGAATATCCTCTAAATCTCTCATCTTCAACAATCTTTAGATCAATAAGAACATAGGCTCTTTATCTTTTTCAGCAACTCGAAACTCTTTTTGGCTTATCGCTAATGCTTTCTTCTTACTAGCTCAGGTGAGATGATTATGGGTTTCATTTACTTAGGATGGTGTTATAGGTTGCAACACAATCTTCCTTCCATCCTTAAGAAAGGCATAGGTGTTTTTATACCCGTCCTAAGTAACACATTGGTCGAATAACT
This sequence comes from Lumnitzera racemosa, assembly GCA_024138005.1. NCBI lineage: Eukaryota > Viridiplantae > Streptophyta > Magnoliopsida > Myrtales > Combretaceae > Lumnitzera > Lumnitzera racemosa. The sequence goes on from JAMXBC010000007.1 coordinate 41,345,227, forward strand.
AAGGTCATTCAAGTGATAGATGTGAAGCTCCCATGGGGATGATATCGCATATTACTTCATCCTTATATATACTCCCAAAACTAAACGATACAGTCACTTGTTCAGTTACGTGTAAGGTACCCTTATCATGAAGCCAATACAGCTTATAAGGTCAAGGATGCCTTGAGGTTGGCAAACTCAACCTCTGTACAAAGGATTGCATAACTACATTAGTACAACTGCCTCCATCCATTATAATGGTACATAATTGTCCCTTTGTGGTACATTTAGAATGGAACAAATTTTCCCTTTAGTCTTCCTCAGAGCTCATTTGGGAACTTAATACTCATCTTAGAACTAGGATCATCACTTCTCCTCAGTTAGCAAACACATGTTTCCTCTTCTTCCTCGGCTTTTGCCTCTCGAACATCCTTCTCCTCCTCAAGCTCACTCTCATTAGTGCTATTTACTACATCTCCTCAAAGCATCATGATAGGTCAGTTCAAATACTCATTAGCCATGTGTCAAAAACTTAAGCATTTAAAGCACTTCATCTCACTAGTCTTCCATTCGGAGGTTTATCCTTTCTTATATGTTATCAGGGTCGACTTAGCCTTAGTTTAGCTCGATTGTCTTACTCAGTCTTACTAGCCTGCTTGGTTATTGTCGGGTCGATCATTCCTTTCTTTAGCTCGATATGGCCTCTGTGGCTCGACTTGAATAGGTCGACGCAGTATAGATGCTTAGGAGATTGTTGGCTTAAGTCTACTTAGAGCAATTCTCCTATATTTTTTAACCCTCTACACTATCTTAATTGCCTCTTCCGAGGCATAAAACCTCTACACTTTTATGATGTTATGAATCTCATACTTGAGCCCATAAATGAACCTCGGTACTATGTGACCCTTTAGTTCCTCTATGTTGGCTCAGATTGTAAGCATTTGGAGCCTTCTTACATAGTCATCAACAGATCAACCTTTTTGGCGAAGTTCCTATAACTTGGAAAATGTATCTTGTAAGTAGGTCTTAGGTACAAATCTACCCCTTAACAACATTTTCATCTCCTCCCAAGTTCTCACACCTTGTTTTCCATCCCTTACCTTAGCTACGTTCAACTTTTTCTACCACATTATGGGATACCCAATAAACTCCAGTACAGCAAGTCAAACTTTGACAGCATCTATATACCCATAACAGTCAAACACCTTCTTGACCTTCTCTTCCGACTTCAAGTATTCATCTTCATCTCCACTTTCACTAAAAGGTGAGATTTGGACCTTAACATTGTTTAGCCCTCGAGGAACTCGAGGTCCTTGCTATTATGCTCGATAATAACTAGCTTCTTCTCCTTCCTCTCTATACTCCATTTTACCAATCTCCTCATCATCTTCCTCAACTTCCTCTAACTCCAATCTTCATCTAGTAATTCGCTCTACTACTCCTGTTTACCGTGGTCGAACTGGGAGATTGGTTTGATTACCTTGGCCATAGTGTCTCTCAAGGGCATTTTCTCGTAGGTTATAGTACTATACACCTTAGGGTTATTGCTTATTCACTTGCATTATTGTAACTAGACTTTCAACAAAGTTTGTAAGTTTGTCATCAACCGACCTTGGGGTGTTATTATCATTATGACCAAAACCAAGTTGAGCACCACTACTTTAGTTACCAATAACACCCTAAACAGTCGAATCTGACATGGAACAATACTTCTTGAATAAATTACAACTCACTAACAACTTTAATACCTAATAATCACTTCGACTAGAACAAAAATAAACTTGCTCTGTTTTCATAATGAAAAACAGAGTAATAATGAAACCATACTTACTGATACACAAATACACTGTAGTAGCTATAGAAGGAACACAACAACCATTAATAGTAAAGTGAACCAAAAATTTACCGTAACTTTACACACTCCCTCTTAGAACCATGCTTTGATACCGACAAAGCTAATGCGTCTTCAAAGTCAAACACAAGAAGAAGCACCATAACCAAGCAAACAAGAAAAAGCTAGTAAAGTCTGGGTAGCTACCGAATAGATATGACATACCACTCAATCCTACTCAGCCTACAATCTATTAGATGTGACTCACTAGTCTAAACTGAAAGGTCACTTATCACTACTCTTTGCTAAAGGGAATAGATAAGAATTTAAGGATAATGAGAACGCTAAGGTCACTCAAGGAAATGTGAATAATTTCTCTATTGATCAGTTAGTTGTTTGCATACAAGTAGGGGTTTATACACCCATCTACTAGGTTTACCTTATATGTATGCAAAGACAAAAGGGTATTTTTATAATTAGGTTACATAATACATACTAAAAAGGATAAAAGAGACAAAGAATATTTTGTATAGAAAAGTAACGAATCCTTTTGTAATGTTGTGCCAGAAGATACATATCATACAGTAGCCAAATGTTAGAAATATGGTACAAGTGGGTGAAAGAGAGAGATGAATTTATAGTTAGGGGTTGACCTAATCTAAATCAAGTCAGGGACTAATCAGTCCTTTTGTAGTGAAGTCAGCTTAAGCTGGGGTTAAATATCTATGGTTGATTCGAGAGCTTAACTTAACTAATCTTGTATTGTCTTCTAAGATAAAACATCATTGCTGGGTAGGAGCAAGTCTAACATAGATGAGTGTCCAGTGGTTAGGTTGGTAGGGGATCGGGTCAAGATAAGGACCTCTGTCTCAAATATAGCCTTAAGCTAGTATCCCCCAAGTGAGTCCCTAGGGTCCTCTAGCTTAGCTGTAGGTGATTGGTCTAGGGGCCCAATTCTTATCACTTGTCCAGTTACGGCAATAGAAGCGACGGCTTAGATTGCATTAGCTACAACTATTTCTACTTGAGGGGCCCCCCTTTTCTCCTTATGAGTTAAAGCATCCAACCAAGCTAGGAAGCTGAGGTTGAGCTTGAGATGATGTGTAAGCACCTCATTTCGAATATCTCAGCCACAATCAATAGAGATATCTTCTAGCTCCTTGAACCATCGGTTTATCTTATAGAACTCCTTTATGGCCTTATTGGTGACTACCTTACTAAGGACCTCCCCCCTCTCCAACTTAAAGATGGTTTCCTTCATCTCCTCAACTTCATCTTAGAGCTTTTAAACCTTTTACTCCAACTCAATCTTCTGACTTGCTAGCTCGATCGGTGTTTTCTTGGCAATCTCATAGTTAGCTGCCTTCATTATCAACTTAGTCTCCAACTGCAAAACCAACGCACTCAGCTTAGTGTTGCAGTGGGTAAGCTCCTCCTTATCCTTCCTCTCTTTCTCCAACATCTTCAAGAGGTCAGCCTTGGACTTTTTCTTATCCTCCAGTTGGGCTTTGAGCCTATCAATCCCCTATAATGCCATCTTGACATTAATCTAGTTGTTCTCCTTCTCTTGTAGCTTGGCATTTAATATGGACATCTACATATAAGAATGATGTAGACGTTGGTCAGCCTTGCTAAATTTGTTATAATATTTTTTAGAGGAGGACTCCACCTCCCTCAAACCCCTATTTGCACTCAACACCTCCTCACACAAGTCTGTTACGTCATTAAGTAAGGTGTTATAGTCCAATGGTGAGAACAACACTTGACCATGGTGTTGCAAACAAACATGTACACTATAGTTAAAGGAAATGAAAACTTACCTACCAGATGATCGAGCTCAGGTAACCTGCTATTTCTAGAGGAGACTATATTAGCGTCCTCTACAAGTTTTCAAGGATGGCCTAGTCCCCAGGGGTGAAGGACTCCATCGAGGCCTGAACACTGAGCATCTAATGACATAACATGATATTGTTGCCTCCAATATCCCATTTCAATGTAAAGAACTTCCCTTGAGCCTTCTTGGCTTCTAACTTACTAGCTTAATCACATAGCTCCTCATCTTTGGACTCATTGAGCAAATCCTTAAACGAGTCTAATGTTATCCTTATGCACATAGATTTATTCAAAACCTCATAAAAAGCATCCTTGATTTCATTTGTACATATGTATGGGTGCTCTAAGGGCTAGTCGTAGATGTATGACCGCTTTAAAGGCTCCCTTCCCTTCTTCATCTTGAGCTCGGAGGCCTTATCCCTGCCAGTTTTGGGGGTCTTCCTCTTTTGTCATACTAGATGGGCCAAGTTACTTGCCTCCGCGCTTTCCCCTTCACCTCGAGATGGTAAGGGGAACACCTCCACATCTGGCTTGTAAGAGTTAATGCTCTTACTGACTACTGTGATAGGCAAAGATGTGGGAATAGAAGCAGTGGTGAGGAGAGCCACACTCATAGGGTTAGTGACCAATAACTTAATTAGGCTATTGCCAAGGGTAATCCCCTATGTAAGAGCCGATGGGGTGACCTTACTCGTCTCTCCCTCCTTTGACCTTAGCCCTCAAGCTTTACCCTTAGGGGTAGCAGTCTTAGCAAGCGACTGTATTTTGTTGGAATTTCACCTTAGTAGCTCTAATGTTGGTGGATAAGGAATCTCTTTGGCTAATTTCTTGGCTTCATAAAAACAAATAAGCATTATCAGTATAGAGATGAACACAACATGATTATTTACCAACTCTATCATGACCTTCATAGGCCTATGCTAGCACAACAAAAGAAGATGTTCATAGACAACAAACCTATACCTTCCATCTATTTCTTCACCACAACCTTCTTTATACTTGGGAAGAGCTCAGAGATTTGATACTTAACATACGTCTCCATTATCTCCTTAGCATTTGTCTCCTTGTCGCTATTCAAGGCTACGAAGGCCATTATATCTCTCACGCTCTCAATGTTATTGGGCCTAAGCTGCTTCTGACCAGCAATTTGGATTAATGTGATCGATCATGTCTAGAAGATTGCTTATTCAGGAAACTCTACCACTAAGAACTCATCCTACCAGCCTTTCATAAAATTCACTAAGCCTCTGAATAGCTTCCTCCTTGATGATTCTAGACGTACATCTATCCATTCAAATTCTTCCATAGGAAGAAATGGTTGAAGAGTTCTGGAGTGGCTAGTAACACTATATACTCGCATAGCCCCTAAAACACCTTAAACACCCTCCATCCATTGAGAAGGATTTGCATTGGACTATACTTGTGGTAATTAAAGAGTTCCTTTTCGAACTCACTCATGAAGAGGTGTATCCCATATGCCAAAAACATTTCGAACACTGCGAAGTGCCTCCCTAACAGTAAAGGTATCCTTTCTTCTCTTGTTGGTAGTCACCTACCTAGCTTAAAGTTGGTCCAACCATGAAATTGCTTAAGACCTAATTAATGGTGGAGGATATATTCTTACTAATCTAACCACATAGACCCTTATCCATTCCAAGCCTAATCAGTAGGTCCATGGCCTTTAGCAAGGGATTGTTTACATATACGTCCACAAGAATGGTGTTGATAAGCCTTACTCTATCTAATGCCTCCACTGCCTTCCTTCACCTTTCCTCTAGCTGTGCCCATGATGAGACTTTGTCCTCTCCTCCATGGGAAGGGTCACTCCTTTTGACCTCAAAGTTAGTTGTTAGATTGTTTTTGGATGCATTGGAAAGCACATCACATGTACTTGCTCCATTGTTGGTTAACATTTTGATGATGAAGAGCGAAACTTATAAGGAAGTTAGAAATCGAAGAGTAAAGAGTTAAGAAGGAGAAAGAGTTTATTAGAAGCATTTTAGATAAGCGTATATCGAGAAGAAGATGCGGAAACAATAAATGCTAGTGTTGAAGGGTACTCATGAGTGCAAAATCTGGGAATTGTGCTGATGGTTATGGGGATCCATACGAAAAAGATACCCTTAAAGAAGTGCAATCATAACACTTGGTAAGGGTTTCAATCGAATAGTTAAGTTTTAAAAGACAAAATGTTTGTAATTGCATGCAAGTCTACAAAGATAGGATACCTATCATATTGCATTAGATGCACCATAAAGGTACGTGATAGAGTAAGAATTTGGAAAGTTTAACTTTCCTTAGAAGCTTTACCAAAGCCACTTTAACTTCCATAACTACCATAGCACTTCAATAACATTACACCTCGACACAAACACATCAATGTGGCCTAGCTCTATTATTATCTCCTTCAACTACTCTGCCCTAACTAAGAGAAACTCCAATGCTTAGTACTCCTCTTTGCCCTACCAAATCGAGTTGCCTATGCTCCACCTCAATGCCTAACCACTTCGCCTCGACCTAAATGATAGATTATTCAGCTCAGTTAGTCTAGTTTGGCCCTTAAGTAATCTAGCTTAAACGCTTCTACTTAGCATGTTCCGTATTCAACCTCTGCTCGATACTAATAGGCCTACTCAACTATGCCATTGCTTTCTTGGCATTGTCCGTTCGGATTGTCCAACACCTTTATATACTTATTACCTGAAGTGCCCAACTTACTAAATCCTCACCTTAACCCGAAGGGTGTCTACCTTAGATCACTTGTTTGAGATGGCACTTGAACATTTAGCTTTCCCTAACATGTTTTCCTCAAGTTACCCCACCACTCTTCAGTCCAATACGTTATTAGCTTAAGCATCCTTATTGACCATCCCCTTTGCTTGGGCATTATGCTAGCATTTTCACTATTACGCCTGACCAACATGACTACCTCAAGACCAAGTTGACCACATGCTTATGAAGCCCATCTCTTGCCTCTCCTTGCCTTACAGTGATAATGAGATTGTGAAGGAAAGAGTAAGAAGGGGAGGTGTGCAAGTATTTATAGGGTCTTTTGGACTTAAACCAACATGCCTCTGACTGGTTTTTGTTTTGTAGGCTTAATCAATTGCATAAATCCTAATCTTAGTTAATTTTTAATGACCAAAACCCAAAGGTAACATTATCATTTTTGAGATGCCTATTATAGAAATGTAGATATTTACACTTCTATTGCTTAATTATTAGGAAAATAATTACTAATATCAATGTTATCACACTCACTCTAAATATATCCTTCAACTTTTCTTTTGGCTAGTATTGATCTAAACAATGTACATAAGAGGACTCATAGGCAAATCGTTAGGGGGTATGAAAACCTAATAGGATAGACTAGTACATGCCTTCCAACGTTAAACCATCCCAACTAGGGAAAAAATGTTCAATAGATATTACTCACTATATATATGCGCACATGGTAGATAACTACCAATAGTATTTCAACACATGACAATATAGGTAATAGTCTTTTTAGAAACTCCTCACTACCACTTCTATGTGTTCAACAACCACTAGAAGTTACATTCTATGTGCACATTTACATGATATGTATTACCAACTGAATCCCTTCGCCTTACCAAAGGGATCAAAAGATTTATCTTCAATGACGAAAACTTAACTAATTGGCGAATACAAAAAATCCCACATAAGAGATGACATGATCCCATGTAAAAAATGATAATAAAAAAGAAAAAAAAAAAAGAAAAATAACCAATACATAAAATAAAACAACGTATTCAAGAAAACTATAGAAAAACTAACATCCCAATTACCATCAATCTCTTTAGATTCACCAAATCTATAGAAGTATAACTATGGCAGTAGATTGTGAATGGATTGGTGATGGTGGAAATGGGAAAAAAAAAAGGTAAATATGAAATTTCTATTTAACTAAAAGGTGGAGATTTGTGGATATTGAAATCATAAGTAGTGAATCTATAGTTTTAGGGTGGCAAAGGAAGGGAAAATAGTTCAAGTATAAGGGCTAACAAAGCAGCTAAGGTTTGTTAAAAGGTTTTTCGGAGGGAGAGAATATTTAAAGATTCATTTAAAGAGTGGTTTGAAACACTTATCAAGAATTTATAAATGAAGTTCTCAAGCTATTTAATATTAATCACACACTTTATAAAACAAAACATACATAAAGGAAAAATATATTTATATCCATTCTTAACAAATAATCTATATAGGGCTAAATTCGGTTATAGTCTTTGAATTAAATAATTAATATAGATTTGACTTTTTAAGTTAAAGTAATAGGGTTCAGAGAGTCAACTCTATGAATTTCAAAATGATCAAGGGGGATTTATCATCATAAACTTGAAGTATAGCTTGTTGGAACAGTCTGTCTAATACCAACCTTTCTCCATTTGGTCACACATCAAATAAAGCATTTACTAGATGTAGATCCAAAAAAGGAATCCATTTGGGATTGACTCAGGAGGGGGCCAATATTGGCGATTTATCCTCATCTTAATCTTGCGGATGATATCAATAACTAACTTCTATAAATACTATTTCTCTTTACTCATTTGGACATATGAGAAAGTCGCACAAATGACATCATCTACTAGATTCACTCCCCTAAGGATTAGACACAAGAATATTTAAAGAACATAATACATTTTTATCATAAATTAAGGAATTTTGATCGTATTATATTTCTCCGCTCATGACATCTTATGTTAGCATGTATTAAGATTATCTACTTTCGTATCAACCATTCTTCTCTTGACCATCCTATACTTATCATCTAAATTATTCCTTAATCATAGCGTGATCTACTTGTGGTAACGGCATGCATGTTACCTTATATCCAAACTACTACACCTACGTAACTCTAAAAGCCAATCGTCGTTTTCCATCTAAAATTTCGGGACCATTGACGTGTAACGTAATGCATCGGGAAACTCAGATCAAGTTGGCCACTATTTCTACAGAAGTACGTGATGTTGTTTTCGACCGCCATCACTGTACAATTTCGTTTTCGGGTACCGTCAACACGGTGTACCTTAACGATCGTAAGATTAGGGTTTTGACGAAGATACTTGATTTGACTCCAATAAACAAAGTCACCATTATCAATTCCTTCATCTTTCCTAGTTAGACTGCACTTTTCCTAGTTAGAGTGCATGTAGAAGTACGTGTGCTTCGATCATACAACTAATTTATAAAATCGAGTCAAATGCATTTATTGTACATTACAGTCTGGATATACACTTATAACTTAGATCTTCACAGCTGTAGAGTGAAACATTGACCCGCGTGGACATTACTGTTACGGTTACTGTATTATCCAGTAGGAAATTTTTTTAATAATGTATGAGAGAGCGAATTTTCAATTCGTGAAGGCTTTTCATTTTCTTTTTCTTTTTTTTTTCTTTTACCGATTCTATTCATTCGCGATGTTGGTTATAAAGATAGTTGCCCCGCGCCGTGTATGCTCTCCCACATTGATCGACTTGGATTCCATATTACTATATCACTTTTTTATCTTTTTATTTCACATTTATGTGTAAAATTGATGTAAAATAAAATAGTTCGAAATGAAATAAAATGAGATTAAGAGAAAGAATACTACTTATAATCAATTTACCTTTTTTCATTTTAGAAAAAAAAAAAAGGAGGTTGATTTGATCCATTTAAATGTTTTACTAAAGTCTCTTTCTTTTTCAAGGTAAGACAATGTTTTCTGCTGATGGAATGAGGAGTGAATAAACATAATCTAAGACAAAAGATCTATGTGTTATTTATGTTTTGAATTGGATGCCTCTTAACACATGGATAAACTACTATTAAGAAAGAGCTAATATATTAAAACATGTAAAGTTCTATAAGATGTCCCATTATCTTGAAATTCGAATGTCCAAAATGAGAGAGGAAAGGTGGGAGTTTTGATCTTGTGAATAGTTACGCAAATAGTGGATTTAGTGTACTCGGGTTATTGTGAATGTCGACAAGATACTTCAATCAAAAATGGTTTCGGACCATTTAACTGGATTTGCTTTCATGAATGGGAAGTGAGGATGATCGGTGATACGTTGTTTTTTACTATTCAATTATTTTAATATTATAGGTATATTAAATAAAAGGTAGTGTGAAGTCAAATAAGAGACTATTCTCTAAATAATATAGCTCAAGTTTAGTTGGCTAAATATATATATCTTAAGTTTAATAGAAAGCAGTGCATTGGAGTCCACTAAAAGATATTCTCTTAATAATATAGGGTCTAGTATAATAAAAGGGTAGCATAGAATCGAATAAGGGACTATTCTCTTAATAATAATAATAATAATAATAATATAATAATAATAATAATAATAATAATAATAATAATAATAATAATAATAATAATATTATATATAGCTATAGATGTAGAAATAGGTAAGGAACAGTCCATGTAAAATTATGTCATGATCCATAGTTTTGCATATATGTATTGTAAGATAATTTAAACCATAGCAGAGCTTTAACATGATAAAAATACATGCAATATATAGTGTTTTTAAGAGAGTAATAAACATTCATAACCTAGAGGAGCAGCATAAGTGTGATAAAAGAAAATTGCATTATATAGAAGTCTTACATAATAAAACTAAGATATGATAAAAAAAAAAAAAAGAAGAAAACATTATCTCATTCTTCAGTGAAGATGAGAGAATTCAACTCAAATAATATTTACAATATATTGTGTGCTTTTTATCTCGTAGACTCCATATAATTCTTCAATCAAGATAAGGTAACTTTATCTTGTAATGAAATAAACAAGAAGTTTAAATAGTTGCAATAATGAAATTCTTCATGTTATGCAACCATTAATAACTTGATTTTACTATCTTAAGCTCTTTTTTCTTGATTTCCTTTTCCTCATTCTTTTCTTAACTCATCTCTTAGCATTATGAAGGAAAATTGCCCATTTTTCCAAATGTCCAAATAAAGGAAAAGTAAGAATTTAAAAAAAAAAAAAAGAAAAGAAAAATTCCTTTTATTATAAGTAATAGGAATCAACTCCTTAGACCTGTCACCAGAAATCGAACTAGAAGATTGCAAGGACTTAACGAATACTAGATCATAAACCTTTCAAAGGTGAAGATTTCATCACTAACCAAGAGCTACTGCACTTCGACCGACTAGACCACCGAGCAGTGGTCATGATTAAGATGGTTTTTGAGCTAACAAGCATCAAACTCTTAGCTAAGCTAAATAATTCTACTGTCTGACGTAACACAACCTCTATCGAGTCCAGCACCTCAGCTCCTACCTAGCATAGATTAGATTAGCCAATTTACTTAGCCTTCTTCCCAATTCTACCGAGTTGATTGCAACAAATGTTAAGCTAACTAAGCTATCAAAACCCACACACTTGTAGTAGCAGCCAAGCATAGATCATTCCAATTCACCAACCACTATTTAATACGTGCCTTTTTGGTATAACATTCTATAATTATTCCTTTTCTGTAAATCGTACGATACTTTGTCCATTTTACCCTTTTTAGCATCCCCTAAGAATCTCTATTGTTTTTACCCTTTTGTCTTTTCCTTTTGTACATTTAGAGGGGGTGGTATAAAAACCCTATTTATAATGTGTAGTCATCATCGTTAGAATATTGAATACTTTTAGAGCAACCCTCGTTTTTTCTATCTTACCTAGCTCTTTTAGCAAGAGTTAATAATGAGCAACCCTAATTTCTACATTTATGTATAATATTGAGTGTAAAGTTAGGTTGTATGAGCTTATGGCATGTCATATCCATAAATTGCTCATAGACTTGCTAATTTCTTTTGTTTTGATTTCTTCCGTTTTGGTGTAACCTTTATATGTGCGACCTTAGAAATGCATCAATAGGTTTTTCAAATCTAAATAGAATGGAACCAAACATAAATTTTTATGGGCTTTAAATGATATGATCAATGTTGCTAAAAGCTACAATGAAAGCAAGTGTTGATAAGGGATTTTGGATATGAGTCCCTTAAACCCATACCAACCTCCCTAAGCCTTGAGCCAATCTATTTAGGCTCATGACTGCAGTAATTCTTCCATCTACTGACCTATTTTACTTTGCACCAAACTTGCACTTAGGGTCAGTAGGTCCAAGTCATATGCTACCTAGTTCTCGATTACACCTAAGGATGGTCACATTAAGACAACCATAATAGTCATATGCTAATGGATAAACATCCAAGACTTAGTCAACAATAGGATCCCTATATCTTAAGGATACGACAATTAACATGACCCTTACCTCCCAAATTTAGTAGATGTGTCAACATACAAAACATGCCTCTAGATCCTCGCTAACTCCACCCTATAAATAGACGAAGTGCACTAATGGAAAACTACCTTGACTTCCTTGCCCATATTACGTACAAGTTCTCTTGCACTCTTAATCTCTTACTTTTTTTTTCACATTACTAACTTAAGCATTGGAGTAGCTAAGTCGAACAACACTACTTCGTAACCTACTTTATGCATTGTTTTACAAGCTTACCTAATGCTCTTTCAAGGCTCAATTCAACTCAACTTTATTGGTAGATCCTAGTGATAATAGTCATGTTATGTAATATTATGTTAAATCATATCCAATTTTAGTAAATCATGCCATGAACAATAAGATGGAAGTAGTTATTTTTACCAAATTTCAATAAATTATACCTATAAATGGTAAAGACAAAAGTATGGACAACTTCTATTATATCATTCATGGCATGATTTACTATGATGTTATGGTAAGATAACGTGATGTTACTGTAGAACTTCTCCCAAATTTTTAATTTCAACAATTATTGACTTTATTAAATGTTAGCTCCATATAATAAGTACACAATGTCTCCATAAATACTCCACATGAAGAGTAATAAAATTTAGAACACCACCTAAAATTCACTATAATGTACTATGATGATAAATGACATATTATCTAAAAAATAATTACTAAAAAAAACAAATATCTAGTCCTAATTTTGTTAATAATCATCACGATAAAAATTTTCTACATAAGAATCCTCTTAGCTTTCTCCCAATCATTGTAACCAACATAGTCCTCATAATCGATTTGATAACTATAACTAGCAATGCCTCCAAGACTATCACTCTAACCTGTAACTATTAGGATGAAAAATAAGGGTGAGCCAAAACTTAGTACGTAAAACACATGTACATGCTCGTGAGGAAACCAAACATAGTTACATGTGTAAATGGAAGTAATTAATTCACATAATAATTTATTATCTTCATATTAGCCAGTTACACCACACACAACAAAGGTCCTCATGAACCCCATCATAACATGTTTCGTATCATCATACTAATATTTAGGTATACCTCTTTGAGCTCCTCTACAATCTACCTTTTAAGTTGCCACTTTAGGCCCCATTTACAGCAAACTAGATCTATCCCAAATTATTTCCATGTGAGACTCTAGTAGGGATAATGCATTGCAAGGATTATCGAGGTTGCCTCTTGAAAGGATCTACTACTTCAAGCCCTTAAGCCAAGCCAAGTATAAATAACAAGTAATGATAATTTAGGTTGGATAATTAGTCAATTTGAGTACATATAGAAATATAAATTCTAACCTAGTAATCACATGCTACAAATAAGTGTCACATACTTGGAATTCGTCAAACAACCTTATCGTAAGTCAACTTAGGAAAAGAAGTTTATAAAGAGAAACAAAGATAAAACTATCTTAGAAAGCCTTTATAAATTCCTATGGGCTTTCTAAGAGTCCTAAGAGAAAATCCTAGATAGGAAACAACTAAATTTAAATTAAGAAAACATAAGCAAGCAATTTTAGAGTTCATGATTGAGAATCATGCCTATAATCCTTTGCTAAAGGTAAAACACAAATACACTTCCTAAATCATAGTCTTGTACTTAGTCGTGCTTCCCCATCTTTGCACTACAACAAGATCACGTCCCAGATCACAGTTATATACTTGGTCATGTTTCTCTCGTCCACAAATTTCTTCAAAACTACTTCACTCCTAACACTTTAGAGAGGATCACGAAGGATGATGCCTATGATCTTTGACCATGATCTTGCTACTTCAATTTTCTTTTATCCTTTTTCACCAAAAACATGCCAACATGCCAACATACCTTTGATCTAAAATTCAAACCTCAAGCTCACCCCAAAACATTGAAATGCACTCACTACTAACCAAAATCACGTCAATACATCTCTACAATATTCTTAAATCCATGAATTTCATAAAAGATTAAGGTTATAAAGGGAAGGATACATTTCCTTATAATTTGAAGAAATCCTTAAGTGATTCTTTGAGTTCTTCTAAACCAAACAACTACTCACAACCTTGGAAACCGAAAATGTATCTTTAGAATCAAATCAACGCTTAACTTCTAAACACTAAGACACTTACTAGCAATTCTTTTAGGGTTTGTGATTTCACCTTTTCTCACGCCTTCTCCTTTCACTACAAGTAATATAGCAATGAGGGTTGTGATTTTCCAACAAGATCCAAAAAAGGTCTATGAAATATCATCCTTTTCAATATGGGTTCACTAAGATCGCTACCACTGAGTGAAATTCTACACCACGAGGATTCTAGATGAGTTTCTAGGTTAAAGGGGTACTTTTATGAAAGGTTAGGACTTTTGTATATTACTAAGCTTGCCCCTTATAGGCGATTAGTGCCTATTTAAATAGCTTCGATTGTAATTTACGTTACCACCCTTTCATAAAATACATTAGCAATAAGAAATTATTTTATTTCATGTATTTTATTTTTGTCCTAGGTGTTATAATAAGAATCTTGAATATGTTTGTGATTTATTTTTAAAGATGCAATTAATGCACATTTTTTTTTGTTTTGTAGGGTTAAATCAAATTTACACAAAAAGCCTTCAAAACTATAGGATTTTACTTTTGGGTACTTATGAGGTAGGAAAATGTTCTTGAGCTTAAAGGATAGTTGAAGGAATACAAGTGGTAAAAAGTTAATTCTTAGGATGTGGAATCCAAAAGAGGGGATATTTTCTTAATATAATATATATATACACAAATGATAATCCTATTTAGCTAACATATTATCTATTAGATGTATATGAATATGTATGTATATGCATATATATATATATATATATTACAAATGTGTACATATATACATAACATATTAATATGTATATGTATGTATATACATATATGTATATATGATATAATAATAAGATGTAATATATTATAATTAATAGTATCCTATATAATAATATATAACACAATCAAAAGAATCAGGACCCTTTTCATCAAGAATTTTGTTAATTTTAGTCCATGAAAATATGGAAGAACGTTTACCATACAAAAATAAATATGCTACCACTAACTGTAAAGAAGCAAAAGAATTAGCATACCTTTTGTGCTAGTTAGATATATACAAGCTTTCTTTTAAAGTGAATTTTCCTTCTTTAATAACTGGGATTGACTTTTGATGCTCGTTTTTTCTCCTTTGCTTGTAGTTTTTAACAAATTGAGAAGCCAGTCATGAGGCTAGAAGTTATTGAGTTTAAAACAAGGGAAATAGAGAAAGAAAAGAAAAATGTAAAGGGCAAATTTCATTGAGGATTTCTATGAACTTTCTAAATTAAATTAACACGATATTTTATTAAAAATTTATACTTACTCCTCTAGTTTTATTTACTTGGATGCGAACATAGCGAGAAGACTAATTTGTCATCGTCATGTCAACGTTATTAAAAATTATATATATTGTTTAGCCTATTAATAATTATATTTAAATATTATACACATATATTAATTATCTTAAATAAATTTTTTTTTTTTTAGAAAAGATAGGACTATACTATTATTCGTACATATATTTATGTGGTTAATGTTTCATTAGGCATCGAGCATCTAATTTTGAATTGGTTTAGCTGAGACAAGTATCCCGTGGCAATACTAGTTTACCGTTAGCCTTCCTTAAGTTGATAGACTATATATTGTTCTTGTTATTGTTGTTTTCTCCTTTTTTTTTTTTTTTTCTTAAGTTTCTTTTTCATGTTTTCATACATAAATTTACCAACCACAACCATACGATAAATAATTAAGTGAAGTTTTCCACTTTATATTTGATAATATCGACATTTTTATGCATGGCGAGTTACTTGCATGCGATTAAAAAAAATAAAAATAGACGAATAAATTTAAGCTCCTTCTTCTATATATGTGTAGAAAATTTTGCAGAAGTAAAACATGAGAAGCTACTTTTAAATTAGCAAGAAAAAACGTTCGCCAGTATTAATTAATGATTGCGGTTGGAAAAATGAACATCGCCATCATCTATCAAAATAATTGATTACATCATGAAAGATTGTGATGGTGTAAACACATCATGCAGTGCAAGCGTTCTTGGTCGATAATCAAGAAGGCATGTTGCAGTGATTACCTTATGTTTAGGAATGGACACATCAAAAGTGCAGATCAAATTTAAAATAAATCCAAAATTTTGACTTTTTTTTTTTTTAATAGAGTTCATTGAAAATTTGATTTTATATAGGACTGGTCCAACTAAATCAAAGGAACCTAACAATAATTTATATACGTTAGGGTACAATTAGTAAACGAGACATATATATCAATAATTAATGTGTGAAAGATTAGTAATGACACAAATTATTATTTGCATAGGATTGTATACAATTATAAAGGTTTTGATGTTGATGCTACTTTTTTTTTGTTTTCCCTCACATTTATATACGATCTCCATATTTTATTTCTTTTTTTGACAGATTTCTATCAGTTTAACATATATATATATTTATTTATAATTATGCAGTCCTATTCAGAAAAAATTCAACTTTTTCTTTTTTTTTTAAAGATAATTAATATATATATATATATGCATAATATTTAAATCTAATGATTAATAATACTAATATGTCGATGATGTGGCGATTACCGTCAATCTTTCCACAATGTCAACATCCATGTAGGCAAAGGCAGTAAGCGTAGATTTTTAAAAAAGTAGGATGTGAGTGTAATTTACAAAGTTCAGAGAATGGTCATTTAACACCCAATAGCTTGAGACCAGGGGCTCGGCTCTCTGGGGCCTGAAAAGTCCGTGACCTGCCCCTAGTCCCAACCCTCATTGAGGCTATTACCGAGCATTCAGTGTTGAACCATGCGTGCTGTAGATCTTATCGCAAAGCAAGTAGAAAATGCATCTTTTTGGCCCAACATCGTTATATTATGCAGGTTTCTTTTCCAGCATGTGAAGATATGGACTCCGACTTGGACGAACAGGGAGAGGAATGAAGATGCATACAGAATTGCTAAGTTTGCAGCAATGGAGGGAGCTGATATAATATTCAAGAAAAGACTAACTATCGCTTTTGATTTTATTTTCAGTCTTCGGAGGCCTTGGAGGCCATGTCTGTTAGAAATAATGTACATGGATCTGGTTTGTGTTCTTCTAATGCGGATGATGTTTGTATTATGTGAGACTTGCGAGGGAGGTTTTGTTGGCTGTGTTATTATCTTGCTGGACCATGTTTTGTTTGTCTTAGTTGAATGAACGCATGGAGTTCACAGGAAGGGGAAAAAAAAAAAAAAAAAAAGAAAGAAAGAAAGAAAAACAAATAGAGTAGTTTTAGGAACATTAAAAGATCCACATCTGGAGTATTAACCTTTACGTGGATCCTATATTTGTTGATCCCTACTAATAACTTTAGCATATGGAGTTCGATATTGACAATCGTATAAGCAACTTATCGTGAACTCACTCTATAATGCGTATAAACAAATTTATTTTGTAGACATGTATACCGCATAAGGCAGTATCTATAACTGAAATCATATTTCCTTTAACGTGCAACAGCAATGTAAGGTAAAAATCATTCCGGTCTTCTGTCTTTTTTTTTTTTCTCCTTAGAGGAAATTTAATGAGAAACTTTTACATGTTTCTCTTTCTTCATATTTGAAAAAGTAATAAAAAGAAGAGTGAATCGATTCTGGCAGATCGTTGGGTCTTAAAAAATCAACTTCAAGGGAAGAAATTAAAATAAACGATATTTCTAAATTATAAGGACTTCAGTGGTATTTTACTAAAATATAAAAAGTTATAATACCAACTTTTTCTTCTTCTAAAAAAGGGGGGGGGGGGGGGGGGGGGGGGGGGGGGGGGAGGAGAAGGGGAGAGAGGGGCGAAGGGGGGAAAAACTTATATGGAAAGTTTATATCTCACCTTATATAAGTTTGATTTTATTTTGATTAATTTACATCGATTAATTATTGTCCTTTTTTATAACCATTGAATCTAAATCATTGTAACCAATAACTCTGCATATGGTATGGAATCATGTAGCAACAATTACAAATCTCAGAGAAGGAATAGTTATTATTTTTGTTTGATTCTTTAAATGACAATAATAAAAAATCATAATTATATTTTAAAATACCAATATACCTTTATCCAATCCAATTTATAACTTGACTACTAAGCTAGTGTTCAAGGATAGCTTAGAAGTATGTTGAAAAATACTAATAAATACTATTCCTTGGTCCTCGTAAGTAATTCCTTGTTTCATAACAATAAACATTCTATAAAATAGCTATTTAGCAAAATCAGATGCAGTAATAGTTTTATTTCCCATGAAACCATGTTGTGATATTTTTACCTCTTATTAATATAACCATTTTTCAAATAGGTGAAAACCGCTTGGATTTCTTAAAATAGAGCAAACTAAGATTTAGATTAGGTACAAGTCAATATTAAAATTAAGAAAAAACATATTGGTACACTAGAAGAGCAGAATCACGATTGCGGATACTAGTTTGCTTTCTCATGTCTGTAAGAGCTTTTAGAAGTCAAAATTACAAATCCTTAAGAGTCAAAAATTTTTCTTGGAGAATTTTATTCCACTCGCATTAATGATTAAATTAATTAAGTTTACGTGTGCTCATAAAACTTAGTATTTTAATACTTAAACTCATTACATTAATGTTTCCATGTAGTTAATCAAATGCGACTAAGTTTCATGATGAGTGTCTTAGTAACATGTATAATTGTGTCTAATAAGGGGAAAAAATTAAAGAATTTTGTTGATCTTGTTAGGTTCTTATTAAATGAACTTAACATGTAAGTATCTCCTGACTAAAAAGTTAAGTAAAAATTGATTTGCATAGAAGTATATTCTAATTACACTTTATGATACCCATTAACAACGAAACTCCAAATGTACTTAAGTTAAGTTTAGCGTAAGAGTAATATTTTACATTGTATCTTGAAATGCATCTAAGTTACACAAGCTTTTCACTTTCAAGATGCTAAGGACTAGTTGGTAAAGAGGAATTATCTTACCGTTACAATAGAAGGAGTTTGATGCCC
The DNA here is from genome assembly GCA_024138005.1 of Lumnitzera racemosa. Classification (NCBI taxonomy): domain Eukaryota; kingdom Viridiplantae; phylum Streptophyta; class Magnoliopsida; order Myrtales; family Combretaceae; genus Lumnitzera; species Lumnitzera racemosa. Next base: position 41,364,248 of record JAMXBC010000007.1, read on the forward strand.
CCCAGTGATTCATAGATACATACATTTCTCTCTGAGATTTGCTTACTACAAATGGAGGAACAAAACAAATTATTTCCTCAAAACATGGGATTAACTGCGAACTACTAGCGCCATGACATTTGCGACTACATTGGACTCTTAGCAGGTCAACTCCAACTTGATTTCCTCAAAAGAGGAGAGCTTTGCTATTCAAGCATTAATAATATGATAAAATCTATTAAACTAAGTACATGTACCTTTTATTTGAGCATCTACAATTCTTTAATTCTCAAGAATCCCATGAGTTGGCAATATTTTAAAATGTCTATTCCCTATACTCTTCTTGAGAACCTCATAACCCATTATCCTCTTCAGCTCTAAAAACTCCTCCTATTGTAGCTTACTAGCCGCGAGGCATCCATGTTTAATTTAACCTATCCCTCGAATGACGAGTGCCATGATTATGGAAATAAGGATAAGATGGTCCCCCTTCCAACCACCTTTTTGCTATCTTCGAAGCGAGCTATGTTCTTCTGTCTTCCACTCATTATATATATCATTGTACCTTTGGTCCTTTAAGCCTTCGACTAGTCGTTACAAGAAAATTCTTAAATAATTTTCAATATCACTTTTTCGAACTTGCTATATTATAGTTAATGTTAAAACATGATTTCAATTGATGTTATATAGGAAAATTATAACAAAGAAAATCAATATTTAAAAATAAATTCAAATAAGAAATTATCGTTTCACAATATGTTTCAAATAAAAAATCAACATTTTGAAAAATTTATACAAGATATTAACGTTTTACAAAATGGTTAAAATAATTTTATAGATTGGTTATTATGAATCCCGTCTTTGAAGCGTTTTATGATACGTCGATCCTTTATTTGAACTTTTCAAAATATTAATCCCTCATTTAAACTTATCCTAAAAATTAATCCCCTCTACTATAATTTTTTCAATATCTCATAAATAATCGATATGGAGTGACATTAGGTATTAATACTTATATATTTATAAGTTTAAACAAATGGTACTTCTTTTGAATATATTTTTAGATCAATTGAGATATATGATCTAAGAAATATTAGTACAAGTAAGACTAAGGCTAAGCATTCCGATCTCAAATGGAAATATAATTTAATCACCGATAAAAATTGTACAAATCTAGTAAGTTAGATGTTTCGTCTAAATGTTACTAAAGGAGTTATTTATAGAGTGCTAAACATCAAATTGGGAATGATAGGAACAAAAAAAAAAAAAAAGGTGAAAGATTTGGAAGATTTTGGGGATGCAAATTAGAAAAAGTTTGATAGAAGATGTTGATAAAATGTCAACTTTGATGACTATGAAGATATTATTAGAATTAACAAGAATGAATATGAGTGGAAGAGTGAATAAAGCGGTTACTTTCATCTATAAAGGAAGAGGGGGGCTATGGACTTTTTTGTAACAACGATGTTAGAATATGTTGTTGAGAAGAAGAACAAGGGAAACATAAAATAAATCACTGTAGTTAATGCTTACACCAAATAGAAAAGGGAGTTGGCATGGCAATCTTATTACAAAACACCTAGAAGGTTAATCCCCCTAGTACTGATGGCAATAGGTAGTCCTTCACAACAATCCTAAGGTGTAGTGATGTTGTGTAGACATGCAAGAAGGTACTTCGATATGTTGATGGTGTATGGGAAGCTTTAACTAGATGTTTACCTAGATAATAGAAAGGATATAAAACCTGTTGTGCTATTGTATATGAATGCAATAATAAGAAATACACCGATGGTAAGTGCAGTGAATTGATGGAGTCTAATAGTCTATAGGTGTACTTCAACCCTCTCCTTGATGGTAGGATTATGGAGAAACCAAAAAATAATGGCCTTATTGATGCTTAATTCTTGCTCGACTTGAGGCCTAGCCCATGGGAAGGCTCCTGAAGGCTTACTAAGGAGAGTGTAGACGAGTATCTCATTCCCCCTTTATGTCGCGACTTGCTCGGATACCTGGCCATAACCACCTCGGTGATTCCTACCATGAGCATCTTAATAACCATTTGAGTGGATCCATCTTCAAGGACTAAGCCCAATGTGCTCGACTCGAGCATAGTAAATGATGTCATCTATGTAAGCTTTGAGAAGCATAACTTAACCCTAGCCAAGCACCTATAGGCTTCCCTGATGTATTCTCTTCTCTCATCTTGTCTTTAGCACTAATACCCATCTATGGCTCATTATCATTCATTTAACATCTATAGTATAGTCAACGCACTCAATAACCCTTATAGGTGTTAATCCAATGAGTGGCAGACATAGCTACCAAGATTATCGTGATTAACTGCCCTTTAAAACCACTTTGTCAACTTCGTAGTACATGTCACCTATCGACAACTTGTATGAGTGAACCTGAGGCCTTCATGTGTCTAGGTGAGTACATCTCTCTCCCCTTATAAATGGCGAAGAAGGCCACCAAGTAAGGGAATCCAAATTCTTTCGTCACTTCACTTCTTACAAAAAGAACACCTACCTGTACTTGCTAAGCATGACCCATTAGGCCCCTATTGCTTGGCTCCCTCGATTCACTCTCTTCCAGTCCTCTTTGTTAACTTAAGCATTGAAGAGTCTCTAAGGTCACTCCACTAGGGGGCTTTTTTATAGGTAGCCCTAACCAACTCGAAGACCCCAACCTTGTTCGATGGGACCCTAACTTCATCCACATTTCTCTTAGTTGGTTTATTCATGACCAACATTTTGGTGCCTACCATTTTAGACCACCATACAAACAATGGTTAAAAGTAAAAGTAACAATTAACGTGCCTTACACTTAAGAGATGCTAATACGTCGCAACCAGACAGTGTCGACCTAATACTCCCATCACGACGTGTAGTAATACCCTTACCACTGGAAAATGAAAAAGCTAAAGTTCAGTAGCTTCGACTGCTTATTCAATAAATGCTTGAGGAAAATAAAAAGACCTGAGAGTCCATTGCATCTTTGCATAGGGATGACACGCTCCTCAAGAATGCATACCAAATGCCTTAATGATAAATCAACCATTAGAACTTCTTCCAACCCGAACAACAATCAATACCTATGAACCACATGTCTAGCATGTTCATGCAACTAAAATTAATACGGCCAATAGGCCTATGAAGACTTGCACCAATCGACTGAAGCGCAATCGCGGCAAAACACAAACACAAGGCGAGTACATAGCAACAAGTACGCCAGTTGACAACGTGTCACCAAAACAATTGCCAAAAGGCTTTATGGACATGAACATCGACGAACTAAATGAGCACATTCGCCACACATTAAGCATATGTGACTAAAAGAAAGTAGAGTCTTCAACCCTCGCATCACGCTCTAAGCAACAAAAAGCCCTTTCACCCCCTCAATCTTGGAAGAAACTCTACTTGTAGGTATAAGATTACCGCATCTCAATACCTATGATGGTATTATTAACCTAGCCGATCACCTCATCTACTTTTGAACATTGATGAGCCTCTACAACTTCTCTTATACAATCATGTACAAAGCCTTCCCTAGCACATCAGCCAAAGCAATCTTGCTCTGGTTCAATAACCTACCAATACCTCCATCACCTCATTTGATGACCTAAGAGGCAAGTTCTAATAGCACTTCCTAAGCTCTAAAGTCCCAAGAAGAGACTTCTCCATACTTACAACATTAAACAATGACCCAATGACACCTTATAGGCATACCTCGAGTACTTCAATACAAGTGTTAAAGCTTGACACAGGAACAACCATGCAAACTCTTATAACATGAATAGACCCTAAAGGAAAGCTATTCAATGCAATCTGACTAAACAAACCTAACTCTTTAGATGAATTCATGTAGGTTACTAAAAAATATGTAGCCCAAGAAGATGCCATCAGAGCCTAATTTAGGTAGATAACAACATTTGCAGGTTAATAAAAGACCGCCTAAGGTTTAGGGGCCCTAAACCCCAACCTTTAGTACAAGACAAATGAGAAAGGCAAAGATAGAAATTCCAAGACTATCCCTTGTACACACCCCTCAATAGACCCCCCGGTGAAATCATGTACGAGGTTGGGGAAAAACTCTCATGACCACTGTGTATCCATAAAACCATAGAAGTAGCAAACTCAAGTAAGTTTTGTGACTACCATAGAGCATAAGGCCATGATACAAATGAATGCCATCATCTTAAGAGCACAATTGAAGGCCTTGTTCACAAAGCTGCATTGACCACTTTATTGCAGATAAAAAAAAAAAATTCAGCAACCAACTCAATGCTATCAAGTGGAACAACAACAACATAACGAACAAATTAATGTTCCTACAAAAGAATAGAACTATCGAGGGCAATAGGGATAGATCAACACTATATTTAAGGGACTTGGACTCCTCTCAAACACTACAGCCATAATAGCCTAACACGAGGTATAACTCGTAAGAACCAAAAAGCCGAATAAAGATACAACAATCACCTTTATTGATGAAGACAAGCAAGTTGTTGATCTACCTCATAGCAATGCACACATAATAAATGCCAAGATTGGTTACTTCAATGTCTTTAAAATGTTCGTTAATAGTGGGAGCTCAATAGACATGCTTGTCTATAGTACCTACAAGCAAATGAGGGACCGGTTGGATGAAGTCCTACAGTCGTATGAACACGGCGTCACAAGCTTCGGACAAGGTAGATTTATGCTAGGAAAAGGAACCATTACTCTACTGGTACAAATGGGTGACCAGAAACATTGCCATATAATCAATAAACTTTGTCGTCATTAACCTCTGGTCGCCATATAGTGTGATTCTAGGTAGGCCAAGAATCATAAAATTTGATATGTTCATCAACCAAAGATGCTTGAAAGTAAAGTTAATGACACTTATTGGAGTCGATGAAGTGTAAGGAGACCAGAATTTATCTAGATCACTTTACTTTAAAGCTTAAACTAGATACAACATCATAAACATAAAGTCTACCACCCCCTTAGCCTCAACTCTATGAAGGGAGCTAGCCGAGAAGACTGAAGAAATTGAACTCTTGAATGCCCTAAGAATGACCACAAAGAAAAGGGCCAAGTTACCAAACAATGAAAAGGTCAAGATCACAACATTCTTCAAATAAAACACGAACATATTCATGCTCACCCTAAAAGACATGCCAGGCATCATCAATGTACCAAAAGCTACCCATCACCTTAATGTTGACTTTACCATTCAACCAGTTAAGTAAAAAAGGTCACACGTCACCTTAAAGTGCCAAGCGTTAATCAAGCAAGAGGTATAGAACCTACAATGAGCCTGCTTCATAAGACAAGAAAATTACCTGACCTAGTTAGCCGACATTGTGCTTGTAAAGAAAGCCAATCGTAAATTGCAAATGTATGCAAATTACATCGATCTTAACAAGGCATATCTTAAAGATTGCTTTCCTCTCCCTTGCATAGACTAGCTCGTTGACTTGATGTCAAGACATATAATTCTTAGCTTCATGGATGCCTACTTAAGATATAACCAAATTCAAATGGCTCCCGAAGATAAGGTCTATACCCATTCGTCATAGAATTCGGAAACCTATTACTATAAGGTCATGCCATTCAACTTGAAGAACATTGGTACCATAAACCAGAAGCTCATCACCTATATATTTAAGCCATAAATAGGTAGGAACATCAAAGTCTATGAAGACGACATGATCATCAAGAGCAAAATTAGACGAGACAACATAATTTTTTCATTATTTTAGTATCCGTAATAGTGCAAAACAAAAGCATGTCTCTAAGTTGTACCTCCGTGAAACATTCCAAACACTTCACCAGTAATAAATGAAACTGAATCCCTAGAAATGCGTCTTCTGAGTTGCATTTGGGAAGTTCCTTGAGTTCATGGTAACAGAGTGAGGAATAGAAACTAACCTAAATATGATCAAAGTAATTCAAGACATGAGGCCCCCAAACCTATAAAGGAGGTGCAATGCCTAACTAGAAGAATTGTTGCCTTAAACAAATTCATATCTAGAAGCGTGGACAAATGCATTGAATTCTTTAAGGTACTAAAGAACCTTGTTGAGTTTAAGTGGACAACCAAATTCCAAAAGGCCTTTCACAACCTGAAGGACTTCCTAGCAAGTCTACTAGTACTCTCTAAGCCAATTCCTGAAGAAGAGTTGTACTTATACCTCATCATTAGCAACAAAGTACTGTCATTAGTCTTTGTAGGAGCCAGAGGATGTGAACGCAAACCTTTATATTATGTCAACCATATCCTATAAAGGCTGGAGATGAGATACACTAAGGTGGAAAAGTTCACCTTAGCAATGGTCATCATGCTTAAAAGCTTAAGCTCTACTTCCAATTACACTTGATCATAATGTTGATAGACTAGCCACCTAGAGTGATCCTGTAGAAACCTGATGCATTAGGCCGAATGATGAAATATTCCATTAAGCTTACCGCTCATAACGTATAGTTATGCCCTTCGCAAACAATCAAGGCATAAGTCTTCGTAGATTTCATTATGGAATATATTAGAGCAGGCAAGCCACAACTAAAGCTTGCCATATCCATATGGACCCTCCACATCAATGGCTCCTTCACTAAGGGGGGGAGTGGGGCCAACACAATGATACAAGGCCCATACGAAATGAAGATACTTTATGCTCTAAAGTTTAGTTTCCCATCAAGCAACAATGAGTATGAAGCACTTATTGCCAAGCTTAAGATTGCTAAAGATATTAGAGTAAAGAAGCTGAACGTACACTCAAATTCCATGCTAATGGTACAACAAGTAAAAGGATAATATGAGACCAAGAGGAAAACCATGATTAGGTACCTACAAGTAACACAAGGCTTGCTCACAAAATTCACTTCGCAAAAGGTCAATAAGATCCCCCAAGTAAAAAATGTAGAGGTATATAAACTATCTAGGTTAGCCCCATTCGTCATCCCCGCATTACATGATGACTGTAGACACTCCATTCCCCCCCCCCCCCCCCCCCCCCCCCCCCCTTTTATTTTTAAAATTTTTTAAGATAGGGTAAAGGGTCCTAAATTAAGAAAAAGCACCAAAAAATAAGAAATTTACAAAAAATATAAAAATTTAGGAAAAAAAAATTGAAAAAAAATAAAGGATTTAGGGAATTTAGAAAATAATAAATTTTTTAGATAGTTGTAAAAAATAAAATTTTTAATTTAGATAAAAATAAAAGAGAGGACTATTAGGTTTGTGTTTAGATTTGAATCTAACTCAAGCTAACTTAGGCTATATATATAATTTAATTATACATATGGATAAGGTATAAACCAACGGCCTAATAGATAAGCACTTAGGTTAAGCATTACATTATGCTTGAGGTCAGGGGTTCAAATATTGTTAGAGGTAGAAACTACCCTTTACTATTTCATCCAAAACACACCGCACTACTACATGTCAAAAAATCATTGGGCTATGTATCTAGTCATGACACATGGCACTTCATGATTAACCTTGACAATACATCTCCCCTTCTCCTTCTCCTCTTTCATTTTCTTTCCTTCCCTTTCTCACTAAAAATAAATAAAAGTAATCGGTCCTCTTTCCAAATTAGGATCCTTTTATTAAGACTTTCAATCAATAAAATCGGCTCTATGACCCTTTATAAATTTTCCTTAAATAAATTAAACTGGGTAAAAATGTAAACCCGTTCTTTTTTCAAAAATTAAAATCAACTTACCTGCTAAATTTTCAAGAGCGAACTATGAAAGTCTAATCTTGAAGAGCAGATATGTAAACATCCGTACATACAAGGTGACTTAAAATATGGAAAAAATTTATTTTCCCCCTATTGTAAATAATTCTTTAAATTCTTATGTTTTTTGTAAATAGATATAATTTCAATTATCACTTTTAAATAAACATTATTGAAAGGGTATTTAAAAAGAAAAATTAAATTCAAAAAGTTAAAAGTAGTACTCGTTTAGGGTTTAATAGGATAACCCTTAGATGCAAATTTCTAGTTTTAAAAAATTGTTTTAAAAATTAGTTTTATCGATAGATCGGTAACTAGGTTATAAGTAATTTACCTAATTGGTTATAACTTAACTCTATTTCCTGACCATAGTCAAGTGACGACTGCAAAATGTTTTCAAAGTTAAAAGAATTGGTTTTCTTTAAACTTTAATGTCATGCCCTATTTCAGTTTCCTTAATTCAAATTATATTAAGCTCAACTCATTTAATATAAATTACCCAACATTAAATTAAGGAAAAATATTTTTCTTTTAAAAAAATTAAAAATATATATTTTTAAAAATTGGAGTTACCAACCAATTACACTGATAAAAAATAAAATTAGGGTTTCTAAGAGGGGAAACCTTAATTTGGCTACTAGTTTGTAGATTTTCTAAAAAATTATTTTTAGAAAATTAACTAGAAGAACCTAAGTTCGGAGGTTAATCTATTAAGACTAAGTCACCATGTAAAAATAAAAAATAATTTAATGGGCTTTATTTTTATAATTTTTCCAAAAATGCTAAGATATAAACAAATATGTAAAAGTATAACTAAAATGAATTTTTTATGATTTTTATTACGAATTTTTTTAAAAAAAAAGAAAAAAATAATTTATGATTGTTTCGAAGGTACCTATGTACGCATTAGTTAAAATCAAACTAACGTAGGTTTTTTTAAAAAAGATTTAGTAGGTGGATCTTTTTTTTAAATTTGGAAATCAAGCTAAATTTACGTTATTTAACAATTTATTATTTAAAAAAATAAAAATATTTAATTTCAAAAATCTACTTTAAAAGAAAACCTAACTAAATCCTTTTTTAAAAACTTCAGTTAAGATTTTTATTATTTTTTTTTTAAAAGTTGCTACATGTCAACAAATAAATATTTTTCCTAAATCCTACATGCAAGATATATTAAAATACGTATTTTTGTATCTTAGAGAAAAGATATGCATGTTTTAAAAAAATGCAATTTCGGTTAAAAAAATGCAATTTAACTAAATTTATGAAAATTTCAAATTATCTAAAAAAATAGCAAATTATATGACTATTTTTATTAAATAGATAAAAAAAACCTACAAAAAAATTAGTAAAAATAATTAAATTAACTAATAAAAAATTAATTAAAGAAAATAATTTTTATTTCCTAAACGGGTTAAGTTGTCCGTAATCGACGTGTTCGTATTGACCATCGTGATCTATTAGACTACATTCGTGTGCTTAGTGTAGACATGATAGTTTGCGTATACGGCATTGTGCATGGTAGTGGTGGATCATGTTCGTGTAGCAATGTATAGCATGTAGTGTGGTCTGTACATGATTGATTGGGATTCAGTACGTATATGTATAGATGATCAATGCTAGTGCTGTCATATGGGGATTGTGTGTAGCGCATAATAGGTAAACAAGCGGCTGTGTTTGTGTATAATTGTGTAGTATGCTATCGTGGGTATGTTATTATGTATCATGCTGTAAGAGGAGACATGAGTGTGTGTGTGATCGACTTTGGTGTGTGGATGTTTGTGAACCTTAATATATGTATTGTGTTTTGATCGATAATGTATGTGTTGTATGGATTGCAATTGAGTGATGACTGGGAGTGAGTGCTCGTATGTGCGATGAGCATATGAGTGCAATGTAGGGCGGGTGTTGGTGTGTGACTGTGTTCGAAAGTGAGTGATTGAGCATATAGTGTGGTCGATTGAAAGGTGTAGTTATGTGTTTGGTTGGTGGTGTATGGCATAGAGGTTGGTCGAGCGTGGTTGGTTGTATATAATTAGAGAAGAATGTGAATAATGTGAGGACGTGAATACATAGTGATATGTATTAGGGATTCTAAAATTTGTCAAACTTTACCGTTGGCTTACTATTTATAAGCTACACAATTGAATGTTTTGAATCCTTTTTAATATAGATTTAATCTCAACCAATCCTAGATACAATAATAAATGCTAGATACGAAAGATATGATTTAAATTCTTTGAAGATTCATCGAAGATTCTAAAAACCCTATATTGATTTGGGTTTTCTATCTTTTGGGCCTAACTCAATTTGACTCGATTTAGCCCAAAAATACACTTTAGCCTATTTAATAAATCCAAAGTTTATTTAGCTAAACATAAATTAGATAAAAACCCATTTTATTTTGGACTAAACTAAAAAATATTTTAATGAAGCCCAATTCAGAATTTACTAAATTGAATGTACACCATTATCTGATTCGTTCTTAAACAACTTAACCTGACTCGACTCGACTCGATATGACTTAATACTTTATTTCTCATTATTTTTTCAATTTTCGTTTTTTTAATTATTATTTTTATTTTCTCTTTTCTTTTATAATTTTTTTATTTTTTATTTCTTTTTTTTTCTTTTCTTTTATTTTTCTTTAACTTGGCTCAATAAAAATACTAAAATAAAATAGTAAAAATAAAATGTTTATAGCTATCCCTCTTTATAGTAAAGCTCGATTAGAACTTTGCTACAAAAACAAAAGAGTACCTATTTTTATCGAAGCTTACTTCAAACTGATAGAATGAGGAATACTAACTTGAATAGTTAGCTAAGCTATGTTTTATCTCGAAGAAGTATATCGACTTGAAAGGTTAATGTAAAGAATGAACAACTCGTCTTGAAAAGTGTGGGCCAAAGGAATGAGAAACCCGTCTTGAAAGGACGGGATAAAAAGGAGCCTTTCTTGAAAGAATAGGGCAAAAAGTTGAGGGGTCTATCTTGAAAAAATAGGGCTAAAGATTTAGTGCCTATCTTAGAAGAATAGGGCTAAAGGATTAAGGGTGCTTATTTTAAATGAATAGGGCTAAGAATTAGGAAGCCTGTCTTGAAAGGATGGGGCAAAGGAATTAGGACCTATCTTTAAAGGATAAGATAAAGGAGTAAGGTGCCTATTTTGAAAGGATAGGGCAAATGATTAGGGGATCTTATCTTGAAAACATATGGCAAATGATTAGGGGTCCTATTTTGAAAGGATAAGGCGAAAATTAGGGTACCTATTTTGAAAGGATAAGGCAAAAATCAAGGTGCCTATCTTGAAAGGATAGGGCAAAAAAAGAGGGGGCCTATCTTAAAAGGATATAGAAAAAATCAAGGTACCTATCTTAAAAGGATAGGGTAAAGGTTTAGAGAGTTTATCTTGAAAGGATAGGGCAAAGGAGTAAAGAGTCTATCTTCAAAGGATAGAGCAAAAGACTAGAGAGGCCTATCTTAAAAGGGTAGGGCAAAGGAATATAGAGTCTGTCTTGAAAGGACAAGGTAAAAGATTAAGGAAGGCTTTATGCCAAAAAATTGATGTTCTTAAAAGAAAAATTAGCTTCTCAAAAGGATAAATCTTTCAACGAAGAAAACTTAACAAAAGGGTTTAAAAGCATGGCTAATTATTTTTTTTTTCATCCCTAGAAAATTGATTTCCCTTAATGTAGGATGATAAAAGTCCTTATAGGATTACTTTCTAAATTTTGAATATAAGATAACTAGAGTCCTCAAAATTCCTAGGATAGCCTAAGCTCTTGGTGTGATGACAAAGGTTCATAAATAATCTTTCATAGGATGGTCGAAGCTCCTAAATAGTCTCACAGCATAGTTACTGAACTAAAAATGACTAAGACTCCTAAATTAGTTAACCAAAGTTTCCAAGGAAGGGGAACTAAGGTTCTTGAACCAAAGTTCCCATGATAAGAATAACTAAGGCCTCTATTAAGATAACCAAAGTTCACTAAGGCTCCTACTAAGATAACCAAAGTTCCAAAAGGATCACTAAGGTTCTTAAAATTCTCTCAAGGGATTACTGAAGTTCCTAACTCAAGGGTAACTAAAGTTTAGATTGCAAATCCTCAAATTTTTCACTTTTTGAAACTCAAAGGAAAAAAAGTGTGCTTTTATTGAAAAACCATTTACCTTTTTCTTGCTAATAAGTAACGAAATTATATTAACTTTAAATGTTACAAATAACTAGTATGCTCTTTTTTTAGCCCATTGGCCATTCGTTCTTCATCTTTGATTGCTTGTCTACTACAATGATGGAATAGGAAAAAAAAAACTTCAACTAAACACCTTATTCTCCTTGCCATGGGGAATTTTCATTCAATTCTGAGCAAAGGGCTTCTCGTGCCCCCAAAGCATGCTTGACTTTTGCATCCATAAGTTTCCTTTAGGGAAAGTATCTAAATTATTTGAATAATTTAGTCCAAAAGGGCTTCCTCACACTCTCAAATAACTTGTTTTCACTTCCAACTATGATTCTAAAAATTATGGTCAGTCTTGTAAGTAATACATTTTGATTGATCTAATAGGTCTTTTCCTCAAGGTTACAGCATAAGCTTTTGGTCCTTGGTTTGAAAAAAAAGGGATATATTTGTTTTTAGACAATTTAGAAAATATAATATCTCAACCTAGGTCTACAAGTCAAGAACCTTAGTGGGAAAATACTATAATGGGCTTACCCTAGTTTCATGAGCAATAATTGCTTATGATAAGTCGATTTCTTCAATCAAAAGAGCTTTGTTAAGGTTGGTATAGTGGGTAGAATCATAAAATTAAAGTTTCATTCCTTTGGGCTTGGAATTTTTTGCTCAACTTTATGCTTTGAGGGATATTTAAAGAAAACTCAGGCCCTTAATTTTAGAGTTCATGGGTTCTACTTTTCTAAGGTTCTCGAGCCTTTTTCCCTTGAAGAGCTTTTGAGTCATCCTTTAGGATGTGATTTCCTTACCTTTGTTTTCTTCCTTTTTTTTTCCCTTCTTTTTCTTTTCTCTTTTTTTTTTTTCCAAAGGTAATCACCCCCATGTGTCCGAGTTTCCGTTTAAAGAAATTGATGGCCCTAAAACAATGAGCTTAAAGTGTATAAGCCCAGTAAAGTAGGGTATGGCTTTGGGGGGAGTGTTTAAGAAAGATCAATGGCTTTGCAATGTTTGAATGAGTGTATGGATTTGAGTGAAATGTATAGTTTCAAACTCTTCTTCATTATAAAGAAATTGAGTTACTAATGACAATTATTTCTCATGAATTGATATGACTGAAGCAAGCATAAGTTAGTTTATCCATTTTCTCCAAAATCAATGGCCCTAACCTCTTGATTGCCATAATGTGGGGTGGTTCATAGTAGGATTTATTTATTTTTTTGAAAACCTCCCCAAATGGCTCAAAGGGGGTAACAAGGAATAAAAGTGCTTAAGGAGTGAAATGAATGCCTATCGTCTTTTCAATTTGTGTCTGACATGAAAGATAAACTTCCTTTAAGGAATAGGTCTTATCCTCACCTTCTTGTCTCTCATCTCTTATGAATGTTTTAAGGTCAATGTTTAGGATTAGGGCTTGCCTCTTGTCACTCTAAACACTTTAAATAATGAGATACTTTCGTCAATTTGATAATGAAACATTTTATGTTTTGCTTGCCTTTGTTTGCCCCAGTCTCATTGGATAAAACTAGATATTCTATGATGCCCCAATGGGTCACAAGCCCCTCTGCCTCTTAAGAAAAATGTCCCTTTTAGACTAAATTAAATGGGTCCTTTTATTGGCCCCTCAGTCCAAGCTCACTCATAGTGGAGAGAAATTTTGTATTCAATTTTAGCATTGGAGTGAGTGGGGTAGTTTTCATGGAGTGAGTGTTGAAGACCTTCTAGGCTTAGAGATGATGGGTGTTGATGGATAAAGCTCTAGGTGAAATTAGTAGGCCATTTGTTTAAGGTTTTTTTCTAGCTTAAAGTGTGTTGAAATAGATGGGAAGATCTATGGTTTGTGTTTAGGCTTTTGTGTCTAGGGCTTTTGAAAAGGCCTAATAGTAGACTTCTCTTCAAGGATTATGTTTGGCTTGGGATTTTCTTAGGGATAGGCTATGTCTTCACCATTTTCAATTATTAATTTCCAATGTGCTTTCCTATTTTTCCCCTCATTATCAAGTTTAATTCATAGGCTACATAGCACTTTAGGCTTAGAATAAGTGACTTCTAGGATTAGGCTTGGGCTAGAGTCGTTGTTATCAATTATTTTAGCTTAAAAAATGAATAGCTATGGGTTTCAACAATGGGCTAAACTACTCAAAAGTAATAACTCAAAGTCCATTAAATTCGTACTCATTAGCATATATTTTTTCTTTGAAAAATTTATGATTTTTTTTTTTAAAAAAAAACTTTATTCTAACAAAAAGCATTCAAAAAAACTTATATTTCAAAAAGTTATATTACAAATAAGGCTGCTGACATCTCCTAACTTATTAGAATGATTGAAAAAAGTTATAGAGTTGACAAAAAGGAACGGCTATTTTACAAAGTTAGCAATTGGGGGGTAATGACTTGTTTATAAGTAAAAATTCTTTAAAACCTTGAAGGATACTAAAGAGAATCTATGTTGTCGATGACTAGATTGCTAATATTGTTTAAAGAAAAGAAAAAGCTAGAAGCAATATGATGAGGACGATAAATTTTCAAAGGAAATAACTGGTAATTGAAGGGTTATAATTTTATAAGAAAGGTATCTAATGTTAAAAATGCTATAATTTAATTGGAGTATGTAAACAATACTTATAATACAAGAAATAAAAATGATTAAATAGAAACAAGCATTAGCAAAAATAAAAACAAATATAAAAAATGCAGTATGCTACACACATATGTAATGTAATAGGAGCTAGCAATTAATAAATTATAGGAATTATTATAAAGTCACAGTCGAAGGGTACCCTTATATATAAGTATATCCAAAATAAGATTTAAAAAGAAATAAAGCTCGTGAATACTTGTATATAAGAGTTAGTATTTTTTTTTTTTTTTTTCATTTCCCCTCTTTTGAAAAAGAACATCGAACCAACCTCAGATTAATTAGACTTTTCCTATAATTTAAAAAAATGACTTGCCCTTTTTAAAAAAGAATGATACAAGAGGGAAGAGTATAAGTTACAGGCTTTGTAGCTTTAAGGATTTTCGGAGAAAAACTTAGTAGGCTATATTGAAGCTTGAGTGGGCTCACTTATCACCATCAAGCGAGGATAAAGACCCCAACGACCTAAGGGTTATATAATAGCGGCATGTTCTAAGTTCCTAAGGTAGCCCAGGTCTGATCACATCTAAGTATGCGAGTAGTTATTAATAAATAAAACCCCCTAAATCCCCAATACACACCTATTGGGCTAGGTTTTTTTTTTTTCTTAAGGCCTATATTACTAAAAACCAATTAGTACAACTATATTACAATAAACATTAAAAAAAATGAAAGCTCATTAATTAATTTTTTTTATTTTTACATGATTAGCTTACTAGTATAATTAGTGGAGTCGTCAATTCTATCGAGCCCTATTTCGATTTGCTTAGTTCAACTTATATTAAGCCAAACTCGATTAATATAAATTACTTGATATTAAATTAAGAAAAAATATTTTTCTTTTGACAAATTAGAGTTGTTAACCAGTTGTGTTAGTAAAAGATGATATTAAGGTTTCCTTTCGATTGGGAAAACCCTAATTTAGTCACTAGTTTGTAGATTTTCTAAAAAAATATATATTTTTAGAAAATTAATTAGAAAAGACTAGGTTCGAGAGCTAATTTATTAAGACTAAGTCACTATATAAAAAAAAAAATTTAATGTGCCTTATTTTTATAATTTTTCTAAAAATTCTAAGATAGGTACAAATATGTAAAAGTGTAACTAAAATGAATTTTTTTATGATTTTTATTACGAATTTTCAAAAAAAGAAAAAAATATATAATTTTTTTATGGTTGCCCCGAAGATATATATGTACTCGTTAGTCAGGATTAAGCCATCATAGTTCTTTTTAAAAAAAGATTTAATAGGTGGGTCTTTTTTTTCAAATTTGGAAATTGCGCAAAATTTATGTTATTTAACAATTTATTATTTGAAAAAAAAACCTAAAAAGATTTAATTTCACATATCTACTTTAAAAGAAAACCTAACTAAATGTTTTTTTAAAACTTCATTTAGGATTTTTATCATTTTTTTCTTACAAAAGTCACTACGTGTCAAAAAAATAAATATCTTACATAAATCCTATATGCAAGCGAAGATACATATCTTGAAGAAAAGATATGAGATTTTGCAAAAAAAAAAAAAAAATGCAATTTCGATTAAAAAATTGCAATTTAACTAAATTTATCAAATATTCAAATTATCTAAAAAATAACAGACGATATGACTATTATTATTAAATGGATAAAAAAACCTTGCACTAAAAAAAATCAAATTACTAAAAATAACTAAATTAACCAATAAAATAATTAATTAAAGAAAAATAATTTTTTTTACCTAAATGGGTCAAGTCGTACGTGATCGACATGTTCGTGTTGATCGTCGTGATTTGTTAGACTATGTTCACATGCTCGATGTGGAATTGATTGTATGCATGTACGACATTGTGTACAATAGCAGTAGAGCATATTCGTGTAACAGTATATAGCATGTAATGTATTCTGTACGTGACTGACTGGGATTCGATGCATGTATATGTAGATGATCAATGTTAGTGCTGTTGTGCGTAGATAGTGTGTAGCATACAGTAGGTGAACGTGTAGCTATGTTTGTGTGTGATCGTGCGATGTTAATGTTATCATGTAGTGTGCTATCGTAGGTGTGTTATTGTGTATTGTGCTGTGAGAAGGGACTTGAGAGTATGTGTGATCTACTTCAGTGTGTAGATGTATGTAAACCTCAAAGTGTGTACTGTATGTTGATTGACAGTATGTATATTTTGCAGATTGTGACTAAGTGATGATTGGGAGTGAGTGCTCGTATGTGCGATGAGCATGTGAGTGTAGCATATGGCGTGTGTTGGTGTGTAATTGCGTTCAATAGTAAGTGATTGAGTATGTAGTACGGCCGAGTGTAAGGTGTAAATGTATGTTTGGTTAGTGGAGTATGGTGTAGAGGCTGGTTGAGCGTAGTTGGCTGTGTGTAATTAGAGAAGATTGTAAATAATGTGAGGACGTAAATATGTAGTGATGTGTGTTAGGGATTCTAAAACGTGTCAAACTTTACTATCGACTTATTATTTATAGGCCACACAATCGAATCTTTCGAATCTTTTTTTTATATAGATTTAATCTCAACTAATCCTATATACGAAAGATACGATTTAAATTATTCGAAGATTCATCAAAGATTCTATAAACCCTATATTGATTTGGGCTTTCTATCTTTTGGATCCAACTCAATTTAACTCAATTTAGCCTAAAAATATGTTGAAGCCCATTTAATAAATTTTAAGTCTATTTAGGTTAATATAAATTGGATAAAAAACCTACTTTATATTGGACTGAACTAAAAAATATTTCAATGAAGCCCAACTTAGAATTTACAAAATTGAATGTACACCATTATTCAATTTGACCCTAAACGACTTGAACCAACTCGACTTGACTCGATACAACTTGACACGTTTTTATTTTCTTTTTCTTTTTCTTTTTTCTTTTTCTTTAACCTAGCCCAACAAAAATACTAAAATAAAACAGCAAAAATAAGGTGTCTACGCTTAGTTAAGGGTTAATATTAAATAAGTAAGGTTTAATATTAATCGATTTAAAGAAAACTAATTTATAAAAACCAAGAGAAAAAACAAGCTCGACAATGGCAATAAGCTACTTTTCAGACAATGGCGATAAGCTACTTTTCATACAAAAACCTTCCCAAGTGAATTACGGAAGTACAATGACAAGAGTACGATCTACAAATCTTGAGCCTTATTGGATGGACCCCATCATACAACAGTTAAGAATTAAAAGAATCACGCAAAAGTGCCCCTAAGCTTTTCTCTAGAAAGTTGCACAAACACTGCAGTAATTGAAATAAAAAGAGTCACGCGATCATTCCCTTTCTCAACCTAAATAAACACATTTATTAAGAGAATTTTATCAAATTGACTGTAGGAATTAAAAGAAGATATGGATACTATGAATGGAGACTCAAAATTCGTCCAAATTCAGTCAAAACCAAAGATTAAATTAGCTCTAAAAATTAGGAGAAAACTCAAAATTTGATATCACCATTCATGGCTAATTCTACCGTTTATGAGCCTTTCCATGTTGAACCAAGCTTCATTTAGTACAAATAGGCATCCTAGTGTTCATCTCAGACAGGAAGCTAAATCAAAAACATCCCATATAAGCGCAAATATGAGCTTTCTCTCTCTAAAAACCACCACCCTACGGTGGTTTTCGAACGAATCCGCTACCTTTACTAACTTCCCTATCCTTTAAAACCTAAGACACAATAATCCGTATATGCCCAACAGTTGTCAACAAAATCACATAACCACCATCACCATCGTGAAATTACGAACCACTTCCAAACAACTGAGTTAAGTGGTAGCATCGAACTTACCCCTACTAAGTCCAATTAGAAACTTACCAAAACATTCTTTCCTAATCAAAACACAGTCTAGAATCGCTCGAATCGTGCTGTGCTACTGCTTTATCTTCTTCAATTTTGGACTCGAACTTATGAACCAATCTAAACTAACCTAATCTAACAAAGTCTAACCCGCACTCCCAATTTGGTCCAACCCTTGTTTTACTTCGATTGTACTGTTCTTTTATATATATATATTATATATATATATATATCCATAAGATGTAATTGTAAAAAAAAAAAAGACAGAAAAAGAAAAAGAAGATAGAGTAGCTTTGTTATTGCTATTCATTTTTTTGATTTAAAATTAAATAAGGAAAAAATAATAAATAAAATAACAAAATGATAAAAGAATAAAAAATAAAAAAAATAAAATTAATTTTATCATTTAGAAAATCAATTTCTTCTAAATAAAATTAATCATTTTCTAAATTAGGACTACTTTAGAATTTTCTAAAAATAAAACCTTGATTAAGACCTTTTAGAAAATTTCCTTAAATAACTCAAACTAGGTTAGAAACATAAACTTGACTAACTTTTCAAAATTAAAATTAACTAACCTACTAATATTTTTCAGAAAAAAGAATTATGTACATCTAATCTCAAATAGTGGGTATGTAAGCATCTTTAGGTAACATAAAATTGGAAAAAAAAAATCATTTTGTTTAAATTATTCAATTTAGTCTAATTCATTAACTAATGATTGAATTTTATTTTACAGGGAATTTTTAAAAGATGATTTCAAAAAATTAAATTTAAATTAGGAATGTTTATGGTACTCGTAAAAGTATAAAGAACTTAACCCCCAGACTTGAATCTTTGGTTTTTTAAAAAATTAGTTTTCTCACGTAAACCAGTGTCTAGATCAAAACCAAATCTACCCATTAAGTTTTGATGTAAACTAGTTTTGATTTAAATCATTTCCCAACCCTAGTCGAGTGGCGACTTCAAAAGTTTATAAAATTTTGTAAAAAAATCGATTTTCTTTAACTCTTAGTTGAGGATCAATATTAAACAGGTTAGGGTTTAATATTGATCGAGTTAAAAAAATATAAAACTAGGAAAAAAAATCAAGCTCAACAACAGATAGTAGAGGATACACAAAAAGGAGCCTATAAACTAGAAACCTTTGATGGACAACCTATAACTAAGGCATGGAGTGTCAACAATTTGCAGCTTTATTCTCACTAAGTGTTGTGGCGTGATCTAAAACATCTATAACTATGGTCATATTCAATGAAATGATAAGTTCTGTAGACTTATCTCTCTCTCTCTCTTTTCATGTGTATATGCACCTTTTTCCCATGCTAAGTTGTAGTTTCAAGTCGATTCTCATCCGCTAGTATTGGTCTAAGTTAGTAATTACACTAGGACTGCATACCTTTGAGCATCAATTTCCACCAAGCTCCCCATCTCGAGTCAATTCTCATCACCAAGTGCTTTCCTAAGTTAGTAATTACACTACCACCATGGGCCACAACTTACCCTTTAGCATTGGTTTCCTCCAAGCTACCTACCTTGGGTCAATTCTCATCTCTGAATGGTTGCCCATGATAGTAGTCACACAAACACCACATGCCATGACTTAACCTTGAGCATCGATTTTCATTAAGTTCCCCACCTTAGGTTGATTCTCATCCCCAAGTATCGACCCAAGTTAGTAATTACACTAACACCATTGACTACAACTTACCCTTGAGCATCGGTTTCCATCGAGCTCCCCACATTAGGTCGATTCTCATCCCCGAACGCTTACCCAAGTTAATAATCACACTAACATTACGGGTTACAACTTATTCTTAAGCATTGGTTAGCATCAAACTCTCGGTCTCAAGTTAATACCCATCCCCAAGGACTCTCTAAAGTTATCATGCTAACATGAACCCTAAGGCTAGGTCGCATTTTAACTTATCACTATTTGCAATAAAATGAGTAGGTTGAGGTTACGTGAAGCTACCATCATTAAACAAAACAAAAGAGAGTAGGTAGAAGTCAAATATTAGACAAACAACTATGAATAGCAAAGGAGAACTACCATTCACTTAACAAATGAAGTTACAAGGCTTTGGAGGTCAGCATACCAACCTTAAGTACAGTCAAGAAGGAAACAAAAATTACAACAAAGTGCATCCATCTCCTAATCCATTACTTCATGCCAGGATTGAAACACTACTCTCAACTTCAACCTAGTCTCTTGCACTAAACTCTTCTTAAAGAGGAACTATTCTCAACTTCGACTCGGCCCATAAGCTCTACCAAGATGGTTGTGACTACATCCTTAGGTTCCAACAAGGCCAAGCTCCAAGCTTTAGGGATCCCTGATACTTAACTTCTAAAGGAAGGTCCCCACTTTACTTAGAGGAGCCAAGCTTCCATAAAAGCAACAATGGAGATAGTTGATCTAGCCACTCCATTTAGGCTCTAAGCACCAAAGGTCCCCTGAACAATAGAGGAAGGTTACAGCTTCATCCAGATCAACCGACCATCCAATAGAGTGACACAAGAGAAGGGAGGTTAGGTATGATTTGCCAACCCCACCTGAGTTACCCACTGAATGAACTAGAGGACTTACGAAGTGAAGGATTCCTTTAGGCTACTTCAATCAAAAGATTTGGGTAGAGATAAAGGCCTCATTTGCTACCGTCATCACCATGGCTGCCCTCATTCACACGAGTGCATGTGGGGTAATTCTTAGAAGCCCTACCTATAGCATCATGTAAAGGAGCACCTCCACGGTGAAGCTACCTCCAACAAGTGGTGGATGGACGCTTAAATTCCCCCATTGCTTAAGTATTATTAAGGCAGAAAGAAGGGAGGACCTAGAGGCTAACATATACCTCTCGGTCCTAACTTGGAGGCCACCCACTAATATCAAATAGCTCTTCACACCTTATGATCACAACTCAAAAGAAGAGGCTGAGGAGACCCCCTCCCGAACTCATACACTCTCTCTCTCAACTTGATCGCCCTTGACTTGCTTGTGGTGAAACATAGGAATGTGTTAGATCTCTACCATACCCCACAAAGGTGTTTAGAATGTTTAGCTTAAAAAGGTAAGGATCTATGCACCCTTTATATAGGGGGCCCAAAGCATCCCAACCATACATGTAGCACTCATCCAATGGTTCATGAACAAGGGAAGTCCAACCAATGCACTATACACACATTAAATGACCTTTAGAAGGCATTCTGCACAAGATGATATGCTTGCTAAGTGTACACTTTGCTTAAGGTAAACCCTACCCAACAAATTACCTCATGTCAGAAAAGATCCGCTTGACCAAGCATACTCTAATGAGAAGATTGCATTATGTCACCAAAATCTACTTTGACCAACTCGCCAATCTTGAGTGATGAGCTCGAATAAGAATAGGGCCAAACGTTACCTTAAACCTCCTTTTACTCAAAAGGCTTAAGAGAAGTAACTAACAGTATAACCAGCCAACTTACTTAGAAGACGAAGAATTTAAAAGACATAGTGAAAAAGCAACACTCATCAATATGCTCGAAGGACCAAAGGCCCAAAGGACTTATCTAAAGTTGATGTCAACAATAAAGGATCAATGGCTAACAATGATAAGAAAATAGGAAAAAACATGAGGCAGCAAGCATAAGCTACTCAATTAGAGAATTCCCTTCATTTACTTCGAACAACAATACTTACATCACAAAAGGGGAGACCAGCATCCCACTTCCCCTAATAGAAAATATAAGAAACAAAAGAAATGGGAAATCATCATCTAAACAATAAATCATTCTATAAAAAATAAAACAGGGTTTCCCTAACTTGCTCAATGACCACATCTTCCCTAAACCTTCATCTTACTTGCCCTCCTTGCTTTTATCATTGTCTTAGTCCTCATTCGGCCCATTGTTAGCACTACTAGTGGAATTCCTAGTAAAGCCCTCTAAGCACATAGCCTCCTCTCCATCCCCTATACTTGGCTTCAAGGTCATTAAGGTAGTTAGGGAAGGATAGATCTACTTTAGGAATTTGTTTGCAAACCTACTTCCTGACCTCCTCAGCTAGAGCATAAGCAACAAAGGTCAAGGCCTTCTCAATCAATGGATCGTCAAAGGTCTCTATGAATATGTCTTGCTTCACTTCAGTAGTAAGACCCTTGCCCTTCAGTAACTCGGTCTCCCTTTTGGAAAAATCAACCTACGCTCCTTCCAATTCCCCTTCCTTAGTCTTCATCTTGGCCTGTAGCGTAGCTACGTCGCCCTCAGTAACCTTAATGGAGTCTTCAACCTTTTTCAGGTCAGCCTTCAACCTTCTAAACCGCCTTTTCAACTCTTCGTGCTGGCACTCTAGATCCCTGTATGTGGCAATCAAGTCGTTATACCTCTTCTTCTCCCCCTCCAATGCCTCATGGAGCCTCCCTACTTCAGCCCTCACATGACTCCCTTTCGATTGCTAATACACACAGTTATGCATGAGGACAAACTCAAGTATATCACATAGTTGTAGGCAACACACAACATTAACCAACTAAACAGTATGAAACTCTTAAACAAAAATCAACACTCACTCACCTCCTTGTACCTCTATAGTAGCTTTGTCAAAGCCTCGATGTCACTCTTCTCAACAAAGAAGCGCTTAAATCAAGCTTTCAATTAATCCATGAGCCTTGAAGGCCCAGCTACAGACACAGGAGAAGGTGGGGACACCTCTACCACCATTAGTCAATTGCTACGATAGACTATTGGATAAACATCCCCATTGTTAGGGATCTTGATAGTCAAAACCCCAGTATTCTAAAAGGTTGACTTAGAGTCCTCCTGCTACCCCTCACCTTGAACATCAATCCCTTAGATCCCCTCTGAGGGACTTACAAAGCCTGTGTCCCTTGCCCCAACGTATAACTAGAAGCTACCTCCTTACACCTTGGATTACCTAAAACAACACCAATGGGGACATCTCCTGTTGTATCTTGCACCACTTCAAGAACCGTTAGTTGCCTTCCATCCTTCTTCTTAGAGGGATGATGCAAAGTCTCCCTCTCCCCCTCCACAACAAGTTGTTTTCTCTTTTGGTCGGACTCGGCCACCTTTTCCATTAACCTAAACCAAACAAAGAGCAACTTCCCTTTCACACTATCAGATGCTAGCTCCATAGCTGTAAAGAAACAAACAATTAAACTTAGCAAATCAATACAATGATAAGCAATACTTACTATGTCAAGGACGATCAAGCCCGATGTCCCCTATTACGACGACAAAGCGATACTATAGACATCTAACCACCCCTCTTTAGTAAAGGATAAGAGATACTCGTCTCAAACCCAAACAACCCCGAACCCTTACCATACTTTTGATAGATAGATAGTGGGCACAGTTTTTCTACCTTGTGAGGTCTAGCACCTCCACACTTGCCCCACTATCCTTACCCCCGAGGGAACTAAGCACACTGGCTTGAATGGGCATAATACATACTATTTGGAAGTCTAGCCACTTGGCAGTATACAAATG
The DNA here is from genome assembly GCA_024138005.1 of Lumnitzera racemosa. NCBI lineage: Eukaryota > Viridiplantae > Streptophyta > Magnoliopsida > Myrtales > Combretaceae > Lumnitzera > Lumnitzera racemosa. Next base: position 41,388,058 of record JAMXBC010000007.1, read on the forward strand.
AAAGAAAAACTCTTTCCAATCATCTACATTATTCAGCAGCTAATCAAAGATCTTTAACATCCCCTAAACCCCCTCCCCCTTTCCTCTAGTTAGCAATATATGCCTAACCATCAACTGACCTCCTCAAATGGAAGAAGTGTTTGAATAACAGGGGTGTTAGCCTTCGTAGAATCCATGAACATAGCACCTTGAATGCGAGGAGCTATGCCTAAGTATTAACACTTAAACTTCTAAGGGCAACGTTGAAGTAGTTGAAACTTTGACCAAAAACTGAGAGAAAGGAAGTCAAAGATAGAGCTTGAATGGCTTCGTGTACATGTAAAACGATCAATTGTCCCCTATTTGAAAAGCCCTATGTCTAACTATTAACACCTTTACTTGTTACCTAAGCCCATCACTAACCATCTTGCTAACCAACCTTAACTTCATCTTACTCTCCTTACAGTACATACGAGCACAATATCTATCATTGGTATTGGTTGTGTGCAGTACCGCCCCTACCTTTTCCTCCTTACCATCTGGGTGATATACATTACCTGACCTTTACTACGTCCATTCCCTTCTCTTTACCCACATCAAGAGTACCCCATCTCTACTACCGGAAGCCATTTCTACTACCATCATTTCATAGGGAATAGGGTTACCACCCCCTTCTCAAACCATGTCCTCGTAACCCTCATCAACCTCTCTTGAAACTGACACATGCTCACTTTATTGGTCGAATGCACTCTAATTAGCCATTGTTAATCACAATCAAGCAGGAAAATTAAAGTTAGAGAAGAATAAGGTTAGCTCGCAAAGAAAAAATTCAGCCGAGTTTCCCTAAGATTCATAATGCAATGAAGAAAACGAAGCATAAGCTACTCCTTTATATAGATAACCAGAAGGGGAAGTTGAACAGTTTTTCCCATTCCTAAAGTACGAACCTACTACAAGATGTATACCGCACTTACTACAAGATGTATACCAAACACATTTCCTACTCCATAAGTCCTACTGTCTACATGTCCTACTCCATAAGTCGAGGGCCTTGATCAACTCACATGCACGAATCACTGATGTAGCATGGCATGAGATAACCCTACGTATGCAGCCGTTTATGGAAAGCAGTCGATGTTTACTACACTTTCCAAAGAAGTCAACATGGCTCCTTGGGTAGTCTAACAATTACATCAATCATGCCAAGTACCACCATATAAGAAGGCAGACATGACCAAGGATGTTAAACATCACTTTGCAAAGTAACGATATAGGTCCCTACTTGTAACGAAATCCATCTCACCTCAGTTCGATCACCTTACTCAAGTTACTCTCCTTGCATCTTCTTCGCTAAGCAAAGTAGAGGGGAAAGTGTTGATGCCTAATTCTTGCTTAGCCTAAGGCTCAATCTGCTAGAAGGCTCCTGAAGGCCTACTAAGAAGCGTACAGATGAGTATCCTACTCGCCCTTAATGTTGTGACCTACTCGAACACCTGGCTAAGACTACCCTAGCAATTTATGCCGTAAGCATCCCAGCAACCTTTCTAAGCAGATCTATCTTTAAGCACCAAACCTAGTATGCCCAGCTTGGGCATAGTAGATGATAGCATCTTTGTAAGCTCTAAGAAGCCCAACTCAGCCCTAGTCGAACACCTGCAGGCTTCCCCATCATCTTCATCTCTATCTGTTGTATTTAGCTCAAGTACTCACTTGCGGCTCATTAATGACCATCTAACATCCTAGTACGGTCAATACACCTGAAAACCCCTACAGATGTCAAGCTATTGAGTTGCAAACATAGCTTCTAGCATGATCGTAGTCAATTACCATTCAGAATCTCTCTATCAACTCCATAGCACATGTCATCTACCAGTAACCTATACGAGTGAACCCTAGGCCTCCAAGTGTCTAGGTAAGCGCATCCCTCTTCCCCTATAAATGGCGTAGAAGGCCGCTAGGTAAGAGGATTTGGATTCTCTCATCATTTCACTTCTTATAAAAGGAATACCTACCTATACTTGCTAGGCCCAACCTATTAAGCCCTTATTGCTCAGCTCCCTCGATTCACTCTCTATAAACCTGGGAAAAGGGAAAAAATACCACATTTGAAATTGTCTCTTAAAGAGGCTAATTGAACTCACCTCTTCAAGAGGCGATTTCAATACAAATTTTATACACCTAGCATACAATTTCAGTACAAATTATTTTAATACACCCACATTTTACATTTTCATCTACCCCTTCGCTTTAAATTTAGTCAAGTCTATATGTGATTATAGTTGAAAACTGCATTACCTTAAATTTAGTGGAGACCATGCAAGATTTTAGTTAAAAATGTGTTCGAAACATGATGTTTAGTAGACGGTTATTGTTTTAATCAATCAGTGAAATTATATCTGATTATTTATTTGTGAGATGTTCAATTATGTCCAAGTTCAATACTACACAGATTCACGTTTTGAATCGATCTCGAAAACTGTAAATAACTTTAAATTATGAAGAAATGAAACCATTGAATGAAATGCAAGTAATCTATTGAAATAGCTAAATAATGTTTCAAAAATAAAGAAAGTAAATAAGAAGTGAAATATACAAAGCTAATGACATCAACGCTGTCAATGAGGTAGTAGGTGAGCATCCTGAGGTTCTGTATTGTCTTATGGCTAAACTAACTGAGTTACATCTAGCTATGTAATTTGTCCACCATCTTGGTTGTAAGCACCTAAGAATGATCCTTGTATGGGGACCAGAGAAGAGTGCATCTACATAAGTCCCTCACCCATGTTATACTAAGTATCTCTAATCGGCCTCCTGAATGGTGTCGAAGGGGTATGAAACTAAATAATATAGGCCTTTCCGATGACAAGGGTATGATAAATAAGATCACTAGAGCTCTCCCTATGGAATGGCCTATAGAACTCAAATCCACTTGGTCCAAGAGATGCTAGCAGCGAGAAGTATAGAGGAGAGGCATCATTACAAATCTCTATGTCAAGCTATCTACGTCCTCAACCCCTAACTCGACGATGACTATGTGCCCCACAACCCCTACCTGCCTATGGTTCATCTAGTAGGGAGTCATCTTAGTTGACATCTGGACCGAGTGGAGCTAAGTCACTGGTGGACCACAATAATCCCCTAGATGAGGTCATCTACTCAATGCTGCTCAGATAATATGTCCTCATATGACATATATGGCACTATGGATGAAGTCGCCTACATTTCGAATGCAAAAGTTTGAGTTGCATATAAATTAGAAAATAAAAGTATAAATGAAAATGCAATTGTACGTACCATATACATCCAAGAAGCCCTAGATCGGCTAATATATCTGCAGGTAACCTGCTGGTACCAAGGGACATAGTTAGGATGTACACAAGGTAATGGTTGAACTTGAGCTATCCGGTTTTGGTGATCCTCCTATTATGATATCCAAGTTGTATGGTGGGTCACCCAATTTATATCTGTCCTACCCTTTAGGTTAATATCATGAGGGCATGTCTCGTATTAAGGTAGGATGGGATCTCTTGCATCCTACCAAATTATCTAGTAATACAGTCGGGATAATATATCTCTACAATGTGGAAGTATATAAGTAGTATACAAGCTAGCCATACATCACTCCTATATTGATAATAAGCTAGGAATCTGGCTACATCATCATGGTCGTATGGAATCCAAACAACCTGAATTAATGATTAACAATGAGGATGAAACAGTTAACTGTTACTAAATGAATAAGAAGAACAGTTTTGGTAAATACATACCTGCTCCTAATGCTAGTGATTGAATGCATCTCTATATTATCCAACCACATGCGTAAGCAACTCAGTTACATCAAAGTTCACCCCCCATCAACTCATAAGTGATTAACCATTGACAACTGTCATAATCCAACGACGCAAAAGGGCGATGTGTAGGAAATACTCTCATGCCCATACCTATAGAATAACTAATGGACCACTAATCTCTCTTACGTCAGCTTTAAAAGCCAAGTACAATTGGTGGTACAGTTATGCCAAACAAACTGTTCCCTATACGCATCACCTGGTCATAGAGAGATCCAATAGGAAAGGGAAGAATATCAGGTGTATAACATTATTAAACTTATCTAAGAACAACATACCCATGATCAACTGCATGATATGTGCCCTCGTAAAGTGCTATACTGTCTCCTCATTCACATCAAAAGGCAAATCGATGAAGTCATTCAACCACGACAACTTCAATTTGGTACCCTTTAAGGCACTCTTTGGTGGGTGACTTCCTAATAGGCAATGACATATGTCGGCCCACCCAGTAGAAGCCGTCACTCCAGTTACTACATCGCCATCGGTTGGTAGACTTATGAGCAAAAATATATCCTGTAGTATCATCGTCATCTCACTAGTATAGAAGTGAAATGTATGTATCTCTTCCCTCCATCACTCAATTAGGGTGGTAATCAAGTGTCAATCTAATTATTTGAAGGGAAACTGGCATATACTAATGAAGCCTAACTACTCCAGATATAAGATCATACATAGGTCTATCGGGATTTCCTGACCATCCCAACACCTAAATATCATCTCACGTCTACGACACCTGAGCCAATAGTTTTCCTATAACCAAGGAAGAAGAAATATTGTTACAATCAATATAGAAAATGAAACAAATTGCAACGAATGCTAATTCATTCTCCACATCAGCATCTCTATTTGACTCATTGGTTATCAAGACATCAGGTTCACTAGACATGCAACCGATGCTCAATACATTCCTTAGTAGGACCGCTTAGGAATTAAATACCCTAGTTTCAACTTACAATCTAATATCATCACTAAACTGTCAGACATCGTCTTCAACTGTAATAAGGGCTATCAGTAGTGTGTTCACTTCATGAATTTCAATATATATTTCCATAGAACCGTTAACTCCACTACACCTTACTATGGAAGCCATCAATTATTGCACATTGTAATCATCACTAATAGGGATGGCACTAAACATATCCTTAGTCCCACCTACGAGGAAGCATTTATGAATCAGCTCGATCCGATGTGTTGTCACGTCAACCCGATACTGATTACATATCATTCCAACTACATGGTCATATACCACCGCAAATGGAACTCCAACTACTATTCTCAAGCACCTATCATACCACACCCTATCCTCTCTTTCCACAATATTTCCATCAACATAACAAACAAACCTCATATTATCCATAGTATACCTATTTACCACATCAACTGCATAAACTTCAGCATGTGCATGTACAACTACTACCTTATATTAGTAGACACTAATTTCTTTTCACAGTTAATATTATGAAAGCTAATAAGTCTCATTGCATAAAATATTAGTAAATAATAATATTTATATTCTTTTTTTCAACTAATATTATGGAAGCTAATGGGTATAATTTACAACTAATTTCTTAATAATATCATTATATATGCATTATAATTTATAATAATTAGTATAATTTTTTTTTAAAAAATAACATATCACATACTTAATACAAATCAAAGCAACAATAAAATTACCAGTATACAACAATGTCCTATCACGTATTAAGTCATAATACTATTTCTTCAAAAAATATATACTTAAAACGAATCAAAATGGATAAAAATTATACATTTTCGTAGTAAAGTCTAAAAAGCACATTGCATATAAACATACACGCTTATCCCATAATTTATCAGTATCTAATAATATATCATCATGTATCAAGTCATAACACTATTTCTTTATAAAACATATCCTTAAAACGAATCAAAATGAGTAAAAATTATACATTTTCTTATTTTGATGTCTAAAGAGAGAGTAATAATAGCACATCGATTGTCTCATCGTTTTCAAAAAACTTCCTACGATATCGACTTATACCATACAACTAATTCGATTCTATAATTGATTTGTAAAAAAAAAAAAAAAGAACCTAAATTACTGATTTGGTAGAGGGTTTTCTCAGATGGTTAAAGAGAGAGAGAAAGAGTATTGAAGAAAATGGGCATGTAAAATTAAGAAGAAGAAAGGGCAAGGGAGTTATATGTAAAGGTGATTTCAAATGTTATATTATTTGGATAATTTTCCTAAATGCTATATTTTCATTTTCCTTTTTTTTTTTGCATTTTTTTTCTTTTCCCCTGTAAATCTTGTAAATTTTTAATTTAAGCCTTAAATTTGGATCCAAGTTCCTTAGATAGCTTCATGACTCAATAAGGCCAAACCAGTCAAAAATTTAAATAAATTATAAACCTAAACTTAACCTGAATCATAAGAACTTTAATATACTCATTGAAGCTCTAATTGCATATAAAAAAAAAACCCATAAATCCTATGTATGCATAAATACAAGAGAAGAAATCCGAACTTGATAAAACTCTAAAACTTTAAACTTATAAAACCTATAAAGTTACTATAATGATGATAAAGTCCTAATTAGGTATAATTATTAATAGATACTTGTAATCGCGTAAAATTGCTAACAAACGAATAGAAATAACTCTTAAATACTAATAAACATAAGGAGTAACAAATTAACGAACAAGATTACAATTAGTATCTTATGACTAGTTATGATTCCATATATATGTATATATATGTGTGCATTAATTTTATATTAATTAATTTATTTTGATTTAATTCTACTAAATATTTCATGTTCATATATTATATAACATACATTAATTTTATACCTTATATTTTTCCATAGTTACATCATATTTTATCCTAAACATTATCTAAAAGTTGGAAAAATTTTAAAGAAAAATTAAAAAGAAAAGTTATAATTTTCCTTTCTTCTTTTCTTTCCTTCTTTCTTCCTTTCCTTTTCTTTTTTCTTTTCCTTTTTTTTTCTCCTCTAAATGTTGTAGCCGCACAAGTGATTCAAATAATTCTCCATGTAGCAAATTTATAAGATAAAAAGTAAAGTCAAAATCTACTTTATTATCTTATCTTTTCTTCTTTTCTTTCCTTTCTTTTTCTTTGTCTTTTTCCCTTCCTTTTTCTCTCTTCTCTTTCTCGGCCTCTTAAGTGTGTTATCTAGAAATCACTATATCTTTCTCCTTCTTTTTCAAACTAAGAATTCAAATTAGGCCTATTCTTCTTCAACTTTTAGGCCAACACAAATTTTTTCTCAAAAGCTTCTCATTTCTCTTTCATTTTCCTCCCTTTTCATGCTATCAGCCAATTTTCTACTCTATATAATACTACCCCATCTTTACATTATTATTCTACCAATTTCAAGAAGAAGAGGGAGGGCATCATCTTTTCCAAAATTTCTCAAGATCAAAAGTAATCAAATAACACCTTATGTTATATTAGTTTTGTTTTTTCTTATGTAATATAAGTTTTTGTATATTTCTTATTTGTTAATTTGTACTTGTTAGCATTGTTGTGTTAGAAATATATATATAGAAGCTATAAATATTTCTACCATCAATTTTAATAAAAAATTTCAAGCATATGTATTTGGATATAAGTGTAAATTTTCCCCTTCTTAAATATTTATGTGTGTATGTATATACGTAAACATACTTATCTATATGTACATATGTATGTTATACATATTTAGTGTGTGTGTGTATATATATATAGTATATGTAAATATAAACAATATAAAGTATGCTTCAATATACATATGTATGAGGAATATTGTAAAATAGTATCAATACATGTATATATTTTAGTAAACTATAAGAGTAGATATATGCACCTATATGAACATATATATATATATTACTATATTTTTCTAAGATTTAAATAAGTATACGTATAGTATAGTATAAGTATTTACATATATATATCGAAACTACATGCATATGTATAATAGTACGTTATTTCTTATAATAGGTTAATAAGTGTAAATATATACATATGTGTACGTATGATGGATGTGATCTTTAAATAAAGAATAGAAGTTATTTTTCTACATGTAATTATTTATAGTATTATATATATGTATAAATTAATATTACAAATTGGAAAAATTAGGAAAATTGCAATATAGACCAACAAGAAGCTACCATGTCAACTTTCCTAATTTTCTAATTAAAAAACGTAAGTTACAAAAAGAATAAGAAAATAATAATAATAAATTAATTAGAAAATTACAATTGTAACAAATGTTAAGATAATTAATAATTTAAGTTTAGCATATTAAAATAGTGAAATTACTACAAAATGAACATAAAAATAAAAATATTTAGAAAGGATACAAATTTAGAAATTATTTAAGCCTTTATTAGAAATAAATAAAATCTAATCGATAAAAAACATTAGAAAAAAGCTCAAAATGACAAATAAAAACATTTAAGCCAAAATAAATAAATCCATAACATTTTAGCCCTTCATAGAAAATGTAAGTTCAAATGTCCAAAATAGATCTCGCTATGTAAATTACATCCAAAAAAAGATAAAAATTAGCTATAAGTTCATAAAAATCAGAATTAAAATAAAAAAGTTACATGCGATTGAAGAAAAAGCTCGAATTGGAAAATTATGTGAGACAAATAGAAAACTTAGGTAGATTTTTAAGTAAATACTTATATAAAATAATTATTTCACTTAGATACTCATTATTTTTCATATTTCTTAATTATCATGTGATCTCAATAGAGATATCGATCTCCTCACGAACTACTACAATCCTTAAGTTTGATTATGGCCAAGTGAGTAATCTTAATAATTCCATACTTATTTGTGCTTATGGATAATAACATTTAAATATTTATGATTGATTGATTGATGTGTAAGGTTCGAGACTTGCATGTGATTTTTTATGTGTGTCTATAGTGTGAAAATGCCTTAAAGTATGAAATGAACTGTTTACTACATTATAAATATCTATAGAGAATTTGGCTATCTATAATATTGTTTGGTCACATAATAACTGAATTTAATCATACTTAATTTTGCTAAATTAAACTAAATCATGCATAAACATGCATTACATTATAATTATTCTGGTCATCACGTTACACAGAGGTAGTAAGAGTCCATATAAGGGTTGATGTTCATATATTTGAAATTAAAGTATTTTAATACGGTGCACTCATACAACATGACCTTACCTTAGCCCATTGGATTATTAGGTGTTAGAGATACTAATTGCATGGTTAAGGGTTAAGTCTAAAGGCCTCCATTTAAGAGTAAGTATGGATTACAAGAGGCCACTCACAATTATACCTAGAACTTAGTATTTAAAAAAAAAAAACTAAAATTAAACAGGCTGCTTTATCTTAAATATGAAATGTGAAGTTTCGTAATTATGTGAGTTTAGGTATAGTACCTAGATCTAACTAATGCTATGTATTCTCCAACCCTAACTTCGGAAGGCATTAAATCTAAGTTGCATATAGTACCTAGTCATCTGTATATATTTGTATAGTATTTTACTTGATCATGCATTTATATGTTTGTAATTAATTATTGAATAACTTGCTTATTCGTATGGTTAATAAATAACTCACTAAGCTTTATAGCTTACACTTCTATAGGCTTTTGATGCAAAAGGACTTGTTTACTACTCTTGGTCGAGGCATGCCCAAGGTCAATTTGAGACTTTTTAGGAAATGTGTGTATAGAAGAAGAGAGCTGAGTGAATATATATATATATATATTGAGGTACTCTCAATTAGAACTTTTATGATATTTAGTAGCATGATATTCAGTAGCCATGCAGGATATCTTTTTGTATTACTATAGCTTTATTACTAATATTTTAAGATATAAGGTCTTGTATTACTTATATAATGATGTTATTTTATGAAATCTTATATTAATAGGTATATACGTTGTGATATTATCTTTTCCTGTATAACTCTTAGGTAACCGATTGTGTACTAGCCTTGTATGTCATATAAAAGGTTGTCGATTGGAGAAAAAGCCAATATATAGTCTTTTATACGATATACAGTGATTTGTTATTGCCAGGCTGCCTCTTGAGTCATGACACTCTCTTCCCAATCCTCCTTACTAACTTAAGTGCAAGAGGGTTCCTACGGTTACACCCAACAAAGCTTTTTTTACAAGTAACAAAAGCAATGAGTACATTTGGCCTAACTAACTCAAAGACCCAGGCCTACTTCAACAAAACCCAACTTCATCCTCATTTCTCGCAATTAGTTTATTTAAGACCAATAAGCTTGGTTGCATTTACAATAGAGAACCAATTATACCTATACTATTAGCACTTCAAATTTAGAATTTGGACTCCAGGTTCCTTTTTCCAACTTCTAGAAGGCATTTTTCAACTATCAGAGAATGTATCCTAACAAGCTCATCCTTGACATGCATTGTAGATTGGTGGCATTTGAAGCTCTTTATAAATGGTTTAAGTAAAGGGCAACTTGCTAATTATTTAAACACTTCTAAGGGGCAAAAAAAACAATAGCTAAGCAAAGGCTTAAAGTAGTAACAGGTTAATCTAATAAGTAACTTTTATGAGGTTGTCCTCTTTATCCAATACTAGAAAGATAAGCTCATGGTGATTAGGATGAACTTCAACATGGACTTTAGGCATATAAGGTCAAAAAAATTAAGATTACCCCTTTGAAGCTTTAATTCAATGATAATTGGTTGGCTAAATACCTTAAGGAAGAGATGGATAATTAAGCCAACCTTTTAATGTTAAGATAGGGAATGTTGCTTGCTTAATGCTAAAGCGATCTGGTGCAAATAGTGACCAACAACAAATAAGGCCCGTTGCTGGATAGGTTTGAGCTTGCAGAAAGCTTGAAAGAAAGTGATGAGGTATGTATGAAAGGACAAATGCGAATGAAAGGACAAATGTGAATGAAAGGAAAGCTAAAACCCACAAACAACTCCAGAAGACATGACGAACCAATAGAACTTTCAAGAACTCACGGCACAATTTAATATAACATATGAATCAATCCAATGAGGTTACTCGCTACTTAGCCTTGCTTAAAGGTTAAGATAAAAGTGATGCCGAGAGTAAACAAACAATGTTTATGTAAGAAAGAAAATAAAAAGTTTATTAATGGTAATTTGATTCTAATCTTCTTTACAGCTACAAGTATAAAAGTATTTATACCCATAAGTTAGGGTAACTTGCCTAAAAAGGAAAAGACAAAAAGGGCATTTCCTAAGGAAGTAATATACAAGATACATAAAGGTAAAAATGAATATATAAGGAAAATAATCATTGGTGCAATGAATTCTACACACGATCCTGTATACGTAGCAATGCTATATTAGTGATGCCATTAGAAGATATAGACAAAAAGTACGAACAGCATGCTTATCTGAGCAGGGGTAGCTTGGTCAATTCAAACTCTTTCTCTCAGCATCTTGATAAGGGCATGGCCAAGTAAGTAGTTGGCTGGGTATGTATGAGAATGAAGATGGGTTGTAGTCTCAACCTTCCACTTCTTAGGACACAACATGCAAAAGATAGATGGTTATTCGACTCAACAAGCAAAATGGGTTAGCAAAGAGATACTCGGCCTCTATATGAATTAGCTGTAACAAGAAGATCCGTCTTGCTAATCCTTCTAGTCCTCAGGCTCAACTGTGGGTCAGTAGTCTGGTGACCTTATTCCCATCATTCCCTCCAGGTTGTTTTGGATTTGGGATGAAATCCAAATAGTCTTCGTTCAGCTCTCCATTAGGGTGATATAAACTGAGGTCAACAACTTTAAAGGTATCAGAAACCCCATATTCCTTAAGCAACTCTAATTTGTAGGCATTATCATTAATCTTCTAGAGGACTCTGAAAGGTCCTTTAACTCTTGTAGATAATTTGTTCCTCCTCTTATTCAGGAACCTTTCCTTACTGAGGTGCAGCCATACCAAGTCTCTTGACTGGAATTGTTTAATTATCCTACCCTTGGTCTTCTCTCAATTTCTTTTAACAACTTGATCAATATGCCAAGTGACCTTATCATAGATATGATGAAGGGATCATGCTCGAGCTCCTACATCAGGGTCCTCTTACGCGAGTACAGGCATAAGGGTATGATCAAGGGGTAACTTGAGATTGAAACCATAGACCACTTCAAAGGGTGTCTACTTAACGGTATCATGCACTATACGGTTGCAAGTGAATTTGACCACCAGCAAGCAAACATCCCGATAACCCAAGTTCTTTTCCACTGTAACTCAAAGTAATGATCCTAAAGTATGATTAACCACCTCCATTTAGCCATTAGTTTGGGGGTGACAGGAAGTACTGAATGGTATTTTGGCCCCCCATCTGATGCTACAAGGTCCCCTAAAAATGGCTTAAGAACTTTAGATTGCTATGGAGACTATACTTCCTGGCATGCCATATAACCACACAATCTCCTACAAGAAAAGATAAGCAATAGTCAAAGCATCATTAGTTTTTTAGCAGGGTATGAAGTGTACTATTTTGCTAAACTGATCCACAATGACCATTATAGAATCTTTGCCTTAGATAGTTTATAGTAGTTTAAGAACAAAGTCCATGCTCAATTCAGTCCATGACTTCTAGAAATAGGTAAAGACATTGCTTTCCCTGGCTCAGCTTGGCACTTAGCCCTCTTGTACACAACACAGCTGTCAACAACTTGGTGCACATTTCTCCTCATCCTCAACTAGAAGAATCGACCATTCAACAATTCACAAGTCCTTTCTCCAAAATATTCAAAGAGTCCTCTACTGCGGCCTTACCTGATCAATAGTTTCCACAGTGAACAAGTTGGCATGCATAATTTTCCACCTTAGAACAAGTAACCATTCTCCACATGATACTCATCCATTGTCCTTCCATCAACATATTGCATGATTATGGGTCCAAAGTGTGGATCCTTAGAATATTTCTCTTTGATACTTATAAACCCAAGTAGCCTAGTCTATAGTTCAATTAAAAGTGCACGTCTTCTTAAAAGAGCATCTACAATAATGTTGCTCTTTCCCTGCTTGTATTTAATCACAAAATTGAATCCTTTAAGGAATTCAACCCATCTCACCTGCTACTTCGATAACTTGGTCTGACTTCAGATATACCTTAACAATTCATGGTCCGTATATATGACAAATTCTCTTGACAATAAATAGTGTTACTATACTTACAATGCTTGGATCAGTGCCAAGAGTTCTTTGTCATATACAAAATAGTTCAACTGTGGTCCTTCGAGCTTCTCATTGTGGAAGGCAATTGGTCAACCTTCCTACATTAGGACAATGCCTATTTCAATGCCTAAAGCATCACATTACAACTCAAATATTTTCTTGAAGTTAACACCCAGGCGGAGGTTAATCTTTTTTTTACCTCAGCAAAGCTCCTCTCCTCCCTTTCTCTCATCAGAAGTCGATGTTCTTCTTTGTAAGCTTAGTAAGAGGTATGGTGAGGGCGCTAAAATTCTTAATGAATCATCTATAGAATGAAGCTAGTCTATAGAAACTTCTCATGTTAGCATAAGTAGTAGGAATCGGCCACTTTACAATTGCTCGGATCTTCTTGTCATCTACTCGCAAGCCTCCTTCATTGACTACGTAGCCAAAGAATTCCACTTCCTCTTAGCAAAAGAAACATTTCTTGAGATTGTCTAATAGTCTTTCAACAAGGAAGATATCTAATACTTTTCAGAGATGCTAGCAGTGACTCGACATGTCAGCACTGTAGACCAGTATGTCGTCAAAGTACACCACGACACACTTTCTAATTAGATGTCTTAACACCTAGTTCATCAATCACATGAAACTACTCAGGGCATTTGATAAGCCAAATGACATGACCATCCACTCATAAAGTCCATGCCAAATTTTAAATGCAGTCTTCTATTCGTCTCTCAACCTCGTGCAAATTTGATGGTAGCCAACATCAGGTAAATCTTATTAAAGATCTTGTCTCCACTTAGTTCATCCAACATGTCCTCCAATCTAAGAATGAGATACATGTATTTGATTGTGATCTTGTTCACAGCTTGGCTATCTACATACATCCACCAGGTCCTATCCTTTTTCAATACTAGAACCGCTAGCACAGCATAAGGGCTGAGACTTTCTCTAAAATATCCTCTCTCTAGCAAATCATTGACTTGATGTTAGAGCTTAAAAGCCTACTCAGGATTCATCAATAGGCTAGTTTATTCAGCAACACAACGCCGGGTACTAAGTCAATGCAATACTCTATACTTCATATTGGGGGCAACCTTTCAGGTAACTATTCTAAGAACAGGTCAGCATACTCATCCAACAACTCTTTGATTTCTTAAGGTAATTCACCCTGCTCCTTGATTTCTAATAGGTGCTTAACTAATATGAGGGTTGGCTCATCAGCATTAATAGCCTCTTGGAGCTCAGCTCTACTCATCACCAGAGCCTTCCTTAATCCGTGACTAAGTTTTGTTTACAATTTATTAACTTCTCTCGACAGCATCGAGTTCAGTATGATCTTCCAATCATCCTTCTCAAACATGTATGTATTCTTATAGCTGTTATGGATAACTCTCCTATCAAACAGCTACGACCTACCTAGCAACATGTCAAAAGCAAACATGGGTGGTACGTTGTAAAGAATCTAGTCAAAGTAATTCCCTATAGTAATCAGCAGTAGCATTTGCCGAGTGACATATAGTGTTCTTTTTTCACTCAACCAGTGCAATTTGTACAGCTTTGGATGTGCAACAGTCAGTAACTTCAATTTTGAAATAAGACCGGCTGATGCTAACTTGGTGCAACTTTTACTATCCACGATAAGGGTACACACCTGATCATTTACCTTACAGGTAGTATGAAACAAACTTTTTCTCTACTCATCCTCTCTTGAAGGTTCCATATTCATAGTGCATCGAACAACCATGAGCAGCTGGTCTAGGTCCTCAATAAATACATCCTCCTCAATCAGTTTTTTCTCAACATTTTCTTTTTCGATAGTGATATCCTCCTCAGGTTCCTCATCTATACTATCTACTTTTAGCTTTGGGACATCTCCCTTGATGGCCATTGTCCTTCGATTTAGGCATTAAGCAGCCATATGTCCAAACCCTTGGCACTTGAAGCAATTGATTTAGCTCGTCTTCCTACTTAATCCTTGCCCCTTCTCATGGGTTTGAGTAGGCATTTTACCATCAGGTCGACCTTTCTATTCGTCTCAAACATCCATCCTTTGGCTCAGCTTGGCTCGATACTCGACTGAGCTCAATGACTTTACTTGTCCAGGTCGACTAGTCGACATCTTCATTGGTGCTCAGCTCTTTCTTTGCCTTTCTACTCAATGGGCTATTCTGATGGCCTCATCTATTGTGGTACAACGTTGGACTTCTATAATGTCTTGAATATCACCTCTCAATTTAGTGATAAATCTTAAGCTTGTTTGAGCTGATGGTTCCTATACTTCGCAACAAATCATAAGCATTTGAAATTCTTGAACATATTCATCAACAATCTGACCTCTTTGTCTTAGCTTTTAAAGCCAAATGAAAGTATCTTGAAGATAAGTTTCTGGCATAAACCTATTCCTTAGTATTCTCTTCATCTCGAGCTAACTATTAATCTTTCGATAGCCCTCTTGTTTCCTCATGGCCTAGAAATTCTTCTATCCTATGGCAACATATCCGAAGAACTCAACAACTTTCTCGTAATCCTCATACTAATAATAATAAAAAACACGCTCTACCTTCTCTTTCTACTCTAAATATTCACTAGCATTCCTAAATCCATTGAAGCGTAGAATCCGAAGCTTCACATGGTCAGATGCTCTAGGGGCTTATATGCGCTCTTCTTTAAAATATTCTTCCTCTTCCTCATCCTCTTCATCAAGTTCTCTTAGGTTTATCCTTCATCTTACTCATCCGCCTACTCCTCTATCTCGAATGGGTCAAGCTAGGTTCTAACCTCTAACAGGTTAGGCAGCTTGTGGGGTATTTTACGCTGCTTCAATTGGTCAATAAGTCAACGCATGAACGGCTTGGATCAAATCAACTAAGATGTTAGCCACCTCATCGAGACTCTCGTTAGTACTTCTTGGCGTTCCTTGAGATTATCATTCATGGTGGACAACTCCACTATTGTCATCTCTAGCACCAACATTTACACTTGGATCCAGCATTTTCTTCACTAATTCAAAGCTCAAACAAACACTTCCGTAAACTGGAAAATCAATAACTAGCAAATATAGCAATTAAAATGAACGCAGTAACTTACTCTATTTCATACACATAAAACAAAGTAGAAGCAAAACTTCAAAAACCAACTACAACTCAAACAAAACCTCTACTCTGATACCAAGATGGTGCGAACCGTGACCAATAATAGACAAGGCCGGTCACTAGATAGGTCCAAGCTTACAAAAAGCTTAAAAGAAAGTGATGAGGTATGTGTAAAAGGACAAATACAAATGAAGGGGAAGCTAAAACCCACAAACAACTCCAGAAGACATGACGAACCAATGAAACTTTCAAGGACTCATGGTACAATTCGATATAATGTATGAATCGATCCAATGAGGTTACTTGTCACCTAGCCTTGCTTATGCCGAGAGTAAACAAACAATGTTTATGCAAGAAAGAAAATACAAAGTGTATTAATGGTAATTTGATTCTAATCTTCTTTATAGCTATAAGTATAAAAGTATTTATACCCATAAGTTAGGGCAACTTGCCCAAAAAGGAAAAGACAAAAAGGGCATTTACTGAGGAAGTAATGTACAAGATACAAAAAGGTAAAAATGAATATATAAGGAAAATAATCATTGGTGCAACGAATTCTACATACGATCCTGTATACGTAGCGATGCTATATTAGTGATGCCATGGGAAGATGTAGACAAAAAGTACGAATAGTTTGCTTATCCGAACAGGGGCGGCTTAGTCAATCCAGACTCTTTCTCTCGGCGTCTTGACAATAGTGTGGCCAAGTAAGTAGTTAGCTGAGCATGTATGAGAATGAAGATGGGTTATGGTCTTGACCTTCCACTTCTTGGCACACAACATGCGAGAAATAGACAGTCATTTTCCTCGGTATGCATAATGGGTCGACAAAGAGATACTCAGCCTTCATATGAGTCGACTAGAACAGGATGATTTATCTTGCCAGTCCTTCTAGTCCTCGGGTTCGGTTGTAGGTTAGTGGTTTGGTAGCTTGATTCCCATCACAATCCCTAAGGAGGAAGGAGGCATAAGTCATAACTTTTGCCATTTTAAGGTGAGCTAACCGTAGGGAAATTGTTTGTTTAGAGATGCTAAGGGAATAGAATCCCTTTAAGGTTCATGCTTGGCACAATGCCTAATATAATTGTCTTAATCCTCATTTCCTAAAGTTACAAATGGTTAACCTTATTGACCTCACGGTAGCTTGTAAGGCAGTTGCCAAAATGGAAAGGAGTAACAATGCTCTAGCCAAAAAGAAGGCTCTACCATATCCTTTGGAAAAACCCCTAGTGATTGTTAAGGCTAAGGATGATTAGCCAAGTAAACCTTCTATCAACACCATTGTAATACTGAAGTTGAAGCAAACAATGAATGAAGAGCTTGTGAAGTCTAAGAAGTGTCCTTAGGATTTAGTTACTGAGGATAAACATCTAAGGCTACTCAAATAGAGTAAGTAGTTCATGTTTTAGATGAAGAGGCATTGAGGATAGATATTTTCTGCCCAACTAGTACACTAGAGGATGGGAGAGCATAGGCAAGCCAAGCTAGAGGATAAGAGATTCGAAGAACTTTCTTCTTCAAGGGCCTTATCTCATGAATACTCCCATCCTACCCCAAAGGGCAGGCTCATAAATTTATCTCTAAATGGGATGTTTTTGTTTGGTATAAGGGTCTCAATAGTGGTTATAAGATCAAGTGCTTTACCACTACACCAAAAACTATAGTCAATGGTGACATGTAACTTAAACCATTTCAATTGTCCAACAGCTTAAGCAACATGTTTAACTGTGACTTAGCCTATCCTGACCTCTATTACAAGCAAAATGCCGACACAGCATTGCCAACAATCTCATACCCCCTAGGATTATGCCCATTGGGAATTGAACTATGTCCTTAGCTTCGATACTAATTGTAAGATCAAGCATTTTACCACTATACCAAAAGCTATAGCTGATGTTGTCATGCAACTCAAATCATTTCAACCATCCACCAACCTAAGTGCCATGTTTGATTGTGACTTAGCCCATCTCGACCTTCAGCACGGGCATGATACTAACGCATAATTGCCAATAGTGGTAATGTGAGCCACATGCATTAGAGGGGCATGAGTCTATTCAAGGAAAAATGCTTTGTAGAGGAGAATACCAAACAATTGAAAGCTGAGAGACTAGAGAGTATTCTTTGAACTAAACTTTATGATATAAGTGTTACATTTCTCAAACATGGTAGACTATACTTGATTTTTAACCTTGTTAACCCTTTATTTTTATTTTAGGAAAATTCAACAAAATGTCTAAATGGGGGACAAAAGGCAAGTAGCTCAAGTTGAATTAAGCATAACATCTTTGCAAATAGAAATAATAACCATTTTGCTTTCCCATGGAGAACTCAAGAAATGGAGAAAGAGCTAAGGAAGGTTGAGAAGGAAGATGGAAAAATGATGGCCAAAGCTAAAGAACTTATGAAGAAGGCTAAGGCCAAGGTGATTGAGATGCAGCCTCTAGTTGACACTAGAAAATAATGTCTCAATGTATTTGGTTTTTACTTAACTATGATTATATAAAAAATGTAACTATCTTCTACTTATCCAATATTATTTTTTCCTTATTTTTTGGGTCTATTATTATTATTATTATTATTATTTAAAGAAGGGAGAATTTGAACCCTGATCTACTTCAATAGGAGATCAATAGTGATGCCACTAGTTTATAATAGCCTAAGCAATTTTTTTTTTTTCCTTTAAAAATTATATACTAGATGATATGGAATCAAATGATTAGTTTAAACTCTATTTCATTATGAATAGATGGGGTTTAACTGATGATTAAGAATTAAAAGGTGGAATAAGGATTTTCCCATGGCTTGTGATTCTGGGTGCTACTATTTGGAATTATGTCAGTTGCACCATTGCGGATATATGTTACTCGAATATGGGCAGAAACTTCCTATTTCTTGTAGGCATATGAATGTCCCAATTGGATTTGATTTCATCGGTCAAATTTATGCTTTCGGCTTTCATAGACTGAAACAAAAATTTCAAATCAACGAACTGAAAAGTCGAACACTTCAACAATTTTCGGTGATTTGTTTTCCAATAGTCTTATTGATTTTCAGTGAAGACTTTGTAATTTCTTGAACAGGTAATTCGAGAAAAACTAATATCATGGCAGGCCTTCAAGAAGCAGTAATTTTAACCATAGTAAGAATGCAAATATAATATTGTGCACCACAAAAAGGGAAATATACTCTCTGATTTTATTTTTCTAATCATATATTACACAATTGATGGGGAAGTAAGATTCAAACCTGTTCGATCCCTAAATGATTTATAAAACCTTAATAACTTTAACCTGGCTTGCCTTGTTTATTAAATAGGGCTAAAAGATATGCAATGACAATGCTCCATGTTGTAGATCAGTGATAAACACTAAAAGAACGAGTAAATATCTTGCAACCGTTAGAATTTCAACTGCTCAGTATACGAGAAATATATATCTAAGGAATCGGGAATTGTAAGCTTTTGTATTTCAGTTATGTTGATGCTGTAATCTAATATTTATAATATAGTTTTCATGGAATTTCTTTTATTGAATGAACTAATTAGCCTTCCATAGAAGCAAATTGTAATAAAACACCTTAGATTTTGTTTCTACAATTAGGAATTTAATTGTGCATGTCACGGAATCAAATGTCAAATCGAGCCGGCACGTTATTAAAAATAGTTTATGAAAAAGGCAAATAAAACTTGCTTATATGTTTCGATGAATGCTCTTATATACTCATTATCAAAATTCCTGTGATTTATTTAAAACTAATAAAAGACGGTATATATGGTTAATAATAGAAGCATCATACTGTGCACCCCTCTCATGTTTTTTCAATCCTTGAATGTGGGGAAATTACATTAGTGTGACGGCACTATTTTGGTAAGGTTATGCGGAGTTGTTGCGTTATATAATGGTTCGATTCAAGATTGACTTTCGATTTTTTAAGAGAATGGTGATGAATAATCACAACTTATCTTCAAAATCAATTTACCCTTAACAACCCCAAGTCTTTCGAACGTTTTATATTTGACTACAGTTATGAACTACTACGGTAATTAAGGTACTAACAAGTGAGGCACCAATATCTTCATTACACCGGGGTCCTGGAGTACCAAATTATAGACTACTCCATCAATTGTGTTGTAATTTCACCATCTTTTAGAATTATAGTTAAGACAATTATAATATAATAATATAAATATTCATCTTTCAATATAATAGATCAAGTTAGAATCCATTTTTTCTCTCAAGTTGTATTATGTAATAGTTGGCCAAAAAATAAAAAATATATATATCATAATCAGCAATAAATCCAATCGATCATTATACAAAATTGTCCATTACCGCTATTGAAACAAGTATTGAATCAATACTATTATTCATCTAGTCACACATATTTTTATGATATGGTATGGTAATAATGAATATTAATTACAACATTAAATTTCTAAGATGATACAACAATTCATATAACATGAAGCTCAAGATGATGGTTATGAGTCAATAAAAGATTCATCACTTTTCTTCTTGGGAAGATATACAACAATCCCCAACCACTTAGTATGAATATAAGTGACTCAAAGTCTACTCCCAGATATAATGAAGTGTTTTAAAAGTTTGAGATTCCAAGTAACCCTGGAAAAGATTAGTCCACCATGATGCATTGTGCATCAAACTAATTTAAGGCATCGTTAGATGAGAAGATCAAATCAACAAAATAGCTATGTTACACGTAGGTGCTTGATTCACGACTGGTTCTCATTATATTAGGTAGCCAATGATTTTTTTTTTTTTTTTGACAATTACTTTAATCTATATATAAGGAAGGATTCAAACTTCACATTTGAGAACACAAAGGGTCGCACGCAATAGCATTTGTTAAACACAAGTTTACTTAACTATGTGATCAATTTAAGAGCATTGATCAACTAAGTGCTTCTAATTAAATTGGAACTAAATTGGGAAGTGTTTCAAGAATTTAGATATGAGAATTCATACAATTGAAACTTTTGGGGGGTTTCGTCAAGTGGATATGGACATAGGTCAAGTTTTTCTTGAACCGTTCTACCTAATCCTAACATTAGACTAGACCCATGAGTCCATAAGTCCACTCCTAGTCCTGCTCCATATAGTTCAAGCTCCTTATGTCACGTTTGGCACATAGGAGTGGGCCTAAAATAGAATAGCAATTTTATATTTTTATATCCTTTGTCATGTTTAGAAGTACATTTAGAAGGCAACCATTCTAGCTTCAAGAGGAATTTAATTTCACTTTTGAGAAGACATAGTTGTAATTCCATTCCACTTTTATTAATTATCATTGGTTAAAATTACTTATTTAGTCTCCAAACTAATTTTTGCATCTAATAATTAGAGCGTTTTTGGTAACTACTCTTACATACATGTTCTGTTCTGTTTTGTTCTATTCCATTCCATTTCATAAGCATCTCCAAATACAAAAATAGATTTGTCATTTCAATCTTTAGTTTCTTTCTTGGTTAATTCCGATTTAATCCTAATAGCTCCATTTTAGACCATTTTTGGATACTAAACATGACATTTCATGCATAAAGAAAGGGAAGAAACTACTATATAAAGTAGGTCTAAGGAGGGCCAATAAGGCCCCGACACCCCTTTGCCTACTTAAACCCCTTACAATCCTCCCCCCCCCCCCCCCCCCCCCCCCCCCCCCCCCAACAAACATTAAGTAAAAACTAATTTTTTAAATTTTTAGAAAATAAAAAATATATATTAAATATATTTTAAAGAGAAAATATGATAAAATATTAGATATAGCTTATTAGGCAAGCATTTAATTTATAAACACTAAATTTTGGGTTTACATTTCATATTTATCATTTTACTTTTTTTAGATGCATTTTTATTGCTTAAATGACATTTAGCTTTTTATATTTATCAAAATTTTCTTTCTCAATAATCAAAATCATTAAATTCATTTATTACAAATTATATTTAACTAAATAAATAAATTGCTATTTTTTTAGTTATATATCATAGATAATAATTACATTATCCATATTTCAAATATTTTCATCTTATTACATAAATTATTAATAAATAATACTAATTCTATGTGTATAATTAGGTTTAGTAAATTTTTTTTTACTATTAATATTAGGAAAATGAATGTAAATTATTCAATAATTGATTACTTAATAATGTATACTCAAAATTATGACATTTCTTTCTTACCATTACTAATGAAACAATCAATCAAAGTTCTCATAAAAAGAAATAATACAATATATCTATGTCAATTCACTCTTTTTGCTTTACTTTTGATTTCTTATTTAAATATTTTTGTTATTAATTTTTGTCAAAAAAAAAATTAAATCGGTTTTATATATTAATGTAATTTTTTTAAAAATTAATAGTTAAATTTTATTTAATATATATGCATGATAAAAAAAAAGTAAAAATTTTATTGTTTTAACTTCTTATAAAGTGTATTAATTGCTCTTAATCAATTTTTAAAAGATTTTTTCATTCTATTAAGCTTTAAAAATTGTTGTAGAAAAATCCTAAACAAAATTTTTTTACATATATAAGATATAATATAATTATAATAATAAATAGATATTTTCGTATTGATGATTTTAAAATTTACTTCATTAAAATAAGATCTTTGTGTCTATCCTTGATATCATACATAACATATATATATATATATTATATATACATACATATACATATATACATGTGGCATAACTAAAATAAAATAGATAGTCTTGCTTTTGGGAAAAGGAAAAAAATATAGAAAAAAAATCCCAAAAATACCATGTACGACACCCAAAATCACCTCCTAAAGAGACGTTTTAATTTTGGTTCGAACCAAAATAGCTTCTTCAAAAGGTGATTTTAGGTAGAATAATATCCTTGCTGAGCTTCCTCTTCTTCTTCCTCCATCCTCATTACAAAACTTCCTCTTCTTCCTCCTTTATCCTCATTATAGAACTTATTCTCCATCTATAAAAAAACTCCCACATGAATCCTCTCTCTAAAAAACTCCATTTTCAATTCTTTTTTTTTTCAAAAAAAATTGTAGATTTCACACAACAACACAGTGTATGACAATTCCCATGAAATTTTTTTAAGAAACAACACCAAAAACTCACAATCTCCCTAATGTCTCTCTTTAGAAGTCGATGAACAAAAAGGTAACATCTTTTCCTCTTTTTATTAGTTTTATGAACACGTAAATGTGTGAAATAGCATTATTATTGAGAATATGATGAAACATTGTTGTCTATATCAATTTTTTTTTAATGTTCTAAATTGTTCACGTTAATTTATTATACATGTAGACGTAATATGTGATATGAGTAGACTTATGTAGTATCAATGTAACTGGTTGAGTCAGTTAGTTTTTATATTAATAAATCAATTAGAAATTAACCAATTGTCATGAGGACCATGCTTCTTTACATTGAATTTAGTTATCATATCAGTGGGTATTCATAAATGTATAATTGTACATGTAAGATATAGGCTATTTCGGTGTTATAAACTTTATCGGGCTAATATAACAAATAGGTGAGAATGGATAATGTGAGAGTGGTTTACTATACTAAAGGAAATATTATACAAGGAGAAGATATGGTGTACTACAATAGGTGCTGAACAACAGTAGTTAGGGTATCGATTGGAGCAACTTATAATTAATTGGTTGGCTTGATATGTAACCGACTCCAAGTTAACATGACTACTTGTTACGTTGATTTGATTCACAGATGTCCCCTTATAAGAGAGAGTAGGGACATGTTCTGTACTATACCTATAGATAATGATTATAACATCCAACAATTAATGGCATCCTCATAGGGATGTGGTGGAGTAAGCAGTTTAATAGAAATATATGTTGAGGTTCATGAAATTGACATCCACTTGATTACCAAGTACAATTTTAGAGGGTATGACAGGAATGTTGGGTTTGAAGTAAAAAATTAAGTGTTTTAATTTCAATTGGTTCCACAACGTAATATACCCACTAGCAGTAGCATGCCCCATCAAAATGACATAATGATCACAACCAAATCCAATAGGGATATAGATGTAGAGAACAAACTAGCTTATGAGAACATCAATAAAGACTCAGATGATATCGATTCTAATCTTAACATCAGTTAAAATAAAGGGTGGCTCCAAGAAGTTGAAGAAGCTGAAGGGTCGAGTAGGAGAAACGATTGGAGGTAGGGGTTAACCATAAATATGGACGCAGTTAGGATGTCAGAACCCATATCGTTCTACATGACACCAATTGGTTATAGCCTTGTATCGTCTGAGGACAATGTAAATGATGGTAAGTAGAGCTCCAACAATGAATTTAAGGTGAGAATGTGATTTCCAAAAAAAGAACATTTAAATATAGCAGTGAAAATGCATCATGTTATGAACCATCACAACTTCATAGTGAAGAAGTCTGAGCTTACCCTATGGTCAATTAGATGTGTCAATTGGGAGAAGGGTTGCAAATAGAGACTACGAGCATGCAAGAAGAAGCATGTTGGATGCTTCATAATAACAAGGCTCATAGGCTTACACATGTGTTTGAATCCTACTCTTAGTTAGGACCATCTTCAATTGGATTCAACAACTCTATCCCGATTTATCATTAAGGAAGTATAGGAATCACCAAGCATTAAAGTGAAATATATTCAAGCCACCTTTTGTATGCAGTATGGTTATACTGTACATATAAAGAGAGTTTGGGAGGCAAAGCATAAAGTGATTGAGCAAGTTTATGGAAGGTAGGAGGACTCATATGCAATGCTACCACATCTTTTAAATGCCCTTAAGGAGTCTAATTCAGGTACCATTGTAAAGTAAAGATAGCAAGATAGCAATACTACAAGTCAGATGTCCTTTTATTGAGTATTCTAGGCCTTTAGACCGTGTATTGAAGCCTTCATATATTGCAAGTTCAATACCACGATTGATACTTATCGCATAAGTTCAATAGCTATTTCATTATCACTTACTTACATATTCAAAACTAACTAACATGTTTTTTTAGGCATGTGATTGCCTTCGATAATACATTTTTGTATGGTAAGTATAAGCATAAGCTTCTTATTATGATTGGAGTTAATGGTGCAAACCACATCATCCCCCTTAGAGTTGCTTTGATTGATGAGGAGTGTGAGGATAGTTAGGGATGAATCTTAAAGTGTTTGATCATGTACGTGAGAAAGGACCATATAAACATTTGTTTAATATCCAACTAATACTTTAGAATACGGTCTGTAGTTGAAGGATAGAATGCAATATAGCCAAATAAGTAGCCATGACGATGGTGTATCTAACATGTTACTAGTAATTTCAATTCTTAGGCGAAGAACAAGAAGAGTAAAGAACTAATAAAGAAGGCAGCATACTAGTTGGAACCTTGAAAATTCCAAGTATACTATAATGAAGCCAAGATGATGAGTCCTCACACTATGACATACTTCAGAGAATTGTATCCAAAGATGTAAATCCTATCATATGGTGATGGAGCTCGCTTTGGTATTGGGACCACAAATATTACTGAAAGTTATAATAATGCACTAGAGGATGCTAGGAACCTATCCATTGTGGCTTTAGTATTGCAACTACAACAACTACTTCAATTAACGTCAGATCATGATAGCTAATTAGATGGGCATACGGAAGGTGTTGACTAAATTTGTTGAAAGAGTTTGATAGATGGCACAAAGTAGCAATTAGACACTAGGTTATCATCTTCGACTATAATAACCAAATCTTTGAGGTTATAACTACGTTGCGCCCTACAATTCATGGTTAAAAGGGGGAAAACAGTCACTCTATTGCACTTAGAAATTGCTTAATACACTTATAATAAGTGGCAAACATACAAGATTCCATATTCTTACACAATAGAAATTACTCTAAGTGTAGGCATAGGAGCAGTTCCCACACATAGATCTACTATGTAGTTAGATCATGGTAGTAACAGACGATTGATTGTTGATGAGCCAATGGGAGGTAAAGTTCGATGTTATAAAGCTTCTCACAAATGTTGTTGGCCAATATAGGAAAACATGTGACAGTCAATGTAAAGAGCAAGTACATAACTTACTAACTACATTTCTATTTTCTTCTACAACATTACATGGCTGAATGTTCTCATTAGCTGATTATGTAAGTTGTATAGATGTCTTACTCATATGATGACATTAGTAGGCTCTCTGCTTTTTACCATGTCAATAATGATATACAGATTACATAAGCACTATTGATCTACTTCCACGTGGTCAAGTTCTACTTCCCAGATAGTGTGACACGACAATTTGGCAAGATCCAAGGGACTCCCACCCCGACAAATACATCTCAAGAGCTACATGATATAGATTTACAAAGTAGGATAAAGACAAATTGGGTCACTATACACTCTAGCTAATTAAAACAGTAGGCAGATCAACATAATAGAATTATTCCTATAGTACCATTGCCAATGTAGCTTTAGACTACAATGAATGGTACCAATTGGTTACTCGCCAATATATTAGCCAGTTAAGGGCCTCTTAGGTATACATGGTATGTGTTTAAGTTCATTCTCTTTGACCAAAACTTCACCTATGCCTTTATATGCTAACAAAGTCATTTTCTTGTAACATATAAGTGAATTTTATCTACAGGCTACCTCAGATGTCGTATGAAGAAATCATGGTAGAGTAATTAGGAATGGATGCTGTGATTTATCAGCTCAAGGGTGTTTACCTAAATGATGCACTAAGGTTAGTACCAGATCTATCTATTTCACAATCCTTAGTAAGGAGGGCACCATCAACCATGAAGAGGCGGGGTGCACAAGATAGGGGTTGAGGGTGATGACAGGTTAAGTTTGGTTTTAAGGATAATTCGTCTCTAAAGCACTTGTTGCTAACAGCATCTCCTAGACTGCTTGGATTTGAGTTTTAGACACCCTTCACCAAAGAGAGCTCTAGTAGTCAGATCTTTTACACCCCCTTCATCGAAGAGACCTCCAGTAATCAAGTTTGTACTCCCGCTACATCATTGAAGAAGCCAGTTATAGATCATCACGACAACATAGGAGAAGGACTCACTTAAGTGAATCTTACTTTAGTCCCCATGCATGCATTATGCATCAGTGCTTATAGTCAAGATGAGATACATATCACTCAATTAAATGCAAACCAGATGGTATAGCCTTAGCCCGATCCAGATCCTTAGGATGTTCGTCCTTATATGCGTCAACGTTGCTGATTACATTAACTAGGCACTAGATTTAGATATTTTATATTTTCGATTTTATTTAATCCTTACTTTCTAAACATTATGTAGATATTTAAAAGTAGTACTAGAGCTTTCATATTACTTAAGTATCATTTTTTATCTTCTCATTAACCATTTCTTTCGCTTTGACCATTATTGTATTGATAATTACCAAACCTAGAAATTACTATGATATTTCATATTATAGGTATAGATAAGTTCGAATGATAGTTTAGTATGTTTACAACATTTCGTAAGGTATCAACTATAGGTGTAAAGTTTACGTTGCTTAAGCTTTGTTGAAGATAGAGAGTTTGGAAATTGTGATGCATTTAGTTTAAGTGAATATGTTACTGTAAATTAGGATCCTTTAACTATATCAGAAATGACTTTGATAATTTAATATTTAAAATCCCCTTTTCAAGAGGCAATTTTGGGTGCCATAATCTTAGGAATATTTTTCTAGAACATTATATCTAAGAATTTTTTTTTCTATTTTTTTTTTCCATTGCTTTTTCTAAATCATAACATGTTTTTGCCAGCATAAGAAGTAGAAGCCTATTTAATAGGTCAGTTTCTCGTGTTCAGGCTTAGACCATCAATACCTACCTACTTTGTGCATCTATATAAATTGGTAAAGCTACCATTTGTGCACCTACCTTTCAAAAGTTCCTTTCATATTGAAAGATTTGGAGCTATATAATTCAAAGCTTAAAAGGTTTACTAGTTATATAGCATTAAATAGATAGGAAAAAAAAAACAAAGGGACTTCTAACTTAGTCCCACATGAGATTTAAAGATACTTCTTGGGACGATTACCAACAACAACAACAACAATAATAATAATAATATATGTGTCAATGACTGGTTGGCTTCATTTCACTTCTCCTTCAACTAGATGGCTGACATGATGGATAAATGTTTTTTCTTAAAAAAAATGAAATTAAGCCAAAGGGGTTGTATAAGTGAATTAGCTTACCTTAACCTAATCTTTAAGAGCCATTCGTACCCCATTTAGCATCGATTTAGTTGAAAATAATTTTAAGATAAATGGAAATACATTCTCTTGTATTAATTTCATGTGTAGCTAACCTTCTTATCATTAAAATTCATTATTTAACAATGAAATGTTTGGAAAACATGTTTTTATATCATATTTTATTATTTTTTTCTTGAAGTAAAGTACTAAAAATACTTTAGAAAAAAACCTTATAAAATCAATGGTAAAATGGTCAAAGAAGAGTCCCTATACACTTTGCTGAAGACTTAGGAATAAAGATGCTCAATTTTAGAGATAGGAAAGCTAAAAATATAAAGCAAATATAAAAGGGTATCCATAATTTTAAGCATAAAAATAAGAAGAATAGGGGTGCAACTAGGGTAGGTATGGAATAAGTTTTATAAAGCAAAACCTGTCTCAATACTCCATTCAGTATCATAAAGTCCACTTAAATCTTAGTTTTTTTTTTTTTTTACCACATGCCTAAATCTTACTTATTAAGCTGATAGAAAGCTCGCAATCCATGTGATCAATTAATATAATTTTACTAAATACTTTAAAGTTCATAATGATTCTTAGATAAAACAAAAAAGAGAATATAACTGCTTATACTTCTAATATAAATAATATCATAACTTAAGCTAATGATATTATCTATTCTATAAGTAAATTATAATATTATCTATTATCAAAATATAACATTTTTGATAATAATATACACTTGTA
Organism: Lumnitzera racemosa; assembly: GCA_024138005.1. Taxonomy (NCBI): domain Eukaryota; kingdom Viridiplantae; phylum Streptophyta; class Magnoliopsida; order Myrtales; family Combretaceae; genus Lumnitzera; species Lumnitzera racemosa. The sequence goes on from JAMXBC010000007.1 coordinate 41,417,136, forward strand.
AATGTCATATAAAATAATAAACAACATGTAGAACATAGTAGATTAGGTTCCAAATAACAATTGACCTTATTTTGAAGTCTAACTTAAAACTTTATAAAGGTTTTAACATTTTATCCAAAACTTATTCAAACCTTATAAGGGATTATCTTATTGATTAAATATCAAGTTTATACATGTCATGAAACACCATAGAACAAATATAAGGCAATGTGGTAAATAAACCCCTCTATTTCTATGAATTAGTAAGTAATTTAATTAAGTTATTATTAATTACATTACCAAGTGTTACACTTAAACTGATCTGATGGTCTTAAGTGTACAACACTTATCCTTCATACATAATTTGTTGCCAACTATTGCTCTTTTTCCCTCACATTAAATAAAAATTTATTATAGGTGGGATTATTGTTGATGATTGAACGTATTATGTGCACAATGGTTGATATTGGAGATCACTTGATCCAGTTACATGTATACGGATGTAATGGAGAGATCTTGGAGATCACTTGATCTAGTTACATGTATACGGATGTAATGGAGAGATACATGGGAGGAAGAACAAGCAAACCCAACCATTTGTATGTACGCATGTAATAGAAGACTAAGTTTTGCACTCTTAGATTAGATTTTTTTATTCAATGTTCATCGAGAAGCTTGTTTGATTTTTTGTAGAACAACTTCATTAGAGCTTCCCTGAGCATCTTAAGCTAGCAAATGCTTATGATGTCATAAATGAGAGGAAGAGCCTTTTATATAGATTTTAGAAGTAGGTCTCAATCGTTGAATTACTATGAGATGGATAGTTAAGATTTGGCATTACTAGCTGTAGGTCCCAATTAAATAACCAAGAGGGCAATGCATTGGTTATTTTAAAATTTTGGCAAAGAAAACAACATTAAATTCCCCTTTTGATTACTTAATATGATAGGTGCAAAAGCAATAAGAAATAATAAAATATGAAATTAAAAGAGTAACAGAGTGAGAAGATTAGGTGCAAAATTTATAATGCTTTTTCCTTATGCCTCTGCACTTTTCCAACTTTACTACTAAGGACTCGATTCTCCACACTAATGTCATTCTACTATCCACTTCAAAAAGATCAATGATAACTTTGAGAGATTACAATTACTAATTCATCTACTATGACTCCCTAAGCTTAACCTTTGGCTAAACTCAGATCTATAGAGATACAAATATGTAATCCTCACTTCTAACAGCTTTGCTCACTCTCAAGGAAATAGGAATAAAATTGAGGAAGTAATATAAACGATCCTCTAAGTTTAAGTACAACATAGAAATAAAATATGAAATTCGTATAAGTAGAAAAATCCTCTTAGTGTTCTAATATGAAGAAGTTTTTAGCTTTTCAATGTTGATCTTGTTTATACACTTGTATAGCTGAATTTTTGAATTATTGTAGCATATATATCTTCATCTATAATGGTTAAATGCACCAAAATCTGATCAATTGGTAACTATCTTTAACTTAGCCATTAGATAAGCCAAATCCTTAATTTTTTTTTTTTTTTTTTTTTTTTTTGCAAAAATATCTCAAACTTGGCTAACTTGAAATTTGAAATTTGAATCAATAAAAATCTATTTGAAAACTTCTAAAAGATACTTCTGATATGATCCTTAAAATTATCACGTGTAGTTCTTGTTCTTCTACTAATATGTTTGTTGGAAAAAATCTTGGCTTCATGAGAATATTCATGGAATGAACATAGACATAATGTTAAATATTGTTCTTCAATCATATATCAGGTTCGATTTAAATTTACAATAATCTTTATCTTGGTATATCCTAGCAAATCTACAACAATCAACTTCGAATTTGAATTTGAAATTATGAAATATTGAATAATCTTTACTTGATAAGATATGGATAACCAATAAAGATTTATCCTTATCCATTCTCTTGGGTTCCCTTAAATCAACTACAACATATATTGCATGATCTGATAAAATGAGATCTTCAAATCTGCATAAGTATTTCATTCATCAAATTATCCATATCATGATGAACTAAAAAAAAAAAAATCTGCATATAATTTTTTATGAAAATGATAAAATTGCCCTCCTTAATTTAATCCTCATCGATAATTGTCCAGCTTAGCGAAATGTATTGGATATATCACCCAAATATACCCAATAAGTGGAGCTAGGCCTTTAAATGAACCAATTATCCAACTTATAATCGGATCTAATCAATTTTGCACAACATTGTTCATTTTAGACTTTACCTCTAACAAATCCTCTGAGTTTTGTTCAATTCACTATTTTTATTCCCTCTAATAAATCCTTCGAGCTTTGTCTAGAAAATAAAATGTCTTTCCCTCTATGATATCCTCTATTCTCATGTTATTCCTTTAACTTATTTATTCAATAAATTATATGCTACTTTCAATTTAGTCCTATATACTCAATAATTTTCATCAAAACATAAGAACACCTTTTATTATTGTCGAAACTTATAAAGAGAGAACCTAACATTAGCAACCATTGGATGGTCTTAAATTATCCAGTGGCTAAGATTCACTCATTCTCTTCGTATGGATCATAAGCTTTGGCCATGGACTTTGGATAGGCCTAATGACTTATAATAAAAGAATATAAGATCATTAATAATCAAACAAACCCATAGCTCTTATTTAAGTCTAAATAGCTCCTTTTGCAATTGAACGAAGTCCAAATGAGCTTAAAAGGATCTTTTTTTAGGTAACTTTTCATGCACAAGTCAATCGAATAAGGCTAAGAGTGGAATAATTGGTCCAATGTTCCTTCTTTCGAGCCTTCGAAGCCTATCTCCCTAAAAAATTCCTATTTCAACCAAGTTCTTAGTCCTTGTAACCAACCTATTAATACCAGTCTATGACATTAAATTGAGCTTATAGCCCGATTACAAAAATGACCCTCTATATGTATACCTAGTATAGATCATAGGTACTCTATATCTACCTTATAAAAAATTTTGGTAATAACATTGAACATAATAAAATTTAATATTTTCATCTCAACACAATCTCAGTTCCTCATTTGGTTATAATTAAAATGACATTAATAATAGATTAGTAATATATTTAAAAATACCAACATACTCTTATTCAAATCCACAAGGTTGAGATACAACTTCATTGAAAAATATGAAAATACTTTGGAAAAGAGAAAAGATTATCTATGTATTTAATTTTGTAAAGTAATTGTAGTTTCTCATTTTGCAATAGTATCCATTTCCTAGAATATCAATTTGATTAACCAAATTTAGACATACATTTATAGTGAAGAAATAACTATTATGTTTCACCTGCATTAAGTTAACCAAACATACCATGAAACATGTCGATATTCATTTTAAATATATAGGACTATACCTTATGATATATTGTAAAATTTACTTATAGTATTCCATGGTAAGTTGTTTGGAACTATATTCTCAAGTTCATGATATATGCCTTCACAAGAAACATGTGATCAAAAGATATACAATTAAATTGTTAAAGATTACCACAATGGTGAACATAATAGTTACAAAAACATAGAAACACTAAGAGATTGTTAGGCAACTTACTTCAAAATTTTTATATTATAAAAAATGTAATAAAAAAAGTTACAACTTTCATAGGAACCATATACCCAATAGGATTTATGGGGTATAGGATCTAATATGGCTCTCCAATGTTATAAAATAGGTTCCAATTCCAAAATTAAAGAATTTATACCAACAAGCTACATTCTAGTGAGGTCTCATTCTCATGAGCCATCTACCTTATACATGCTTTCCCTAATAGATGATATGTCAATTTATACATAATGGAATTATGACATACATATTTAGAGAAAGACCATTAAATTCATGGTAAAAAAAAATTATTACCCTATAAAATTATCTAATATTGGTAATTCATATAAATAGGACATGTTTCATATTTAGATCTAAGCTTTTTCTATATAAAAATCTCAACCTATAATGTTACATATTATTCATCGTATCTAATAATCTAAGCGTTTTCTATATAATAACATGTGTTAAATTGACAACATTTCGATGCTATTGTGATAAATTGTCCAAATTACATTGATTATGTGTACTAAATCATTAAAGGTTTATCGTCATTTTTTTATTCGAATATCTCAAGTCAATTCCATATTTGTCCATAGAGATTTGGTCTTTGTTTTTACTTTAGTAAAATATTTTTTTCTCGATAATTTGTTTAGTATGTATGATTTTGCTCCTGGTGTCCTTTTCCTTCAGTACTCATTCATTTTTGCCATAAACATTTGCAATTAGTTTACTAACATTGCATGATAAAAATCAAATGGAATACGCAAATCTTAAATACTAGCAACAAATGAATACAATATGCGATTGTCTGTTTCTGTTTTCTAGCTACGAATATCTAGAAAAAAAAATAAATTTGATTTTAGAAGACGGTAAATAAGACAATGAAGGCTTCCTCTAACTTTTGTTTCCCTTCATATAAATATTAAGTTAAAAATAATGGAAATAAGAACAATTTCTTATATTAATGCCTTTTCATGAAAGATTAAAGTATGTATTATTTCATACAGATTAGAGGAGTATTTTGAAGAAAGAATTATGGAAAGGGTTACTAAACTAGAAAGATGGTTACAAGAGAGTACATGGCCTACCAGATGGCTAAACTTTTGATATATTGTGGTGCAATATTAATCTATCAATTGACACAGATTTGTTTAATGTAGTATTGCATTATTCTATGAAATTTAAACTCTTTAACAACAATCTTTTTTTTTCTTTTTTTATTTAGCAATTATATATTTTATTTCATAATTAATTCTAAGTGATTTTATATTTTCTAGAAAATAAAAAGTTCATAAATATATAATAAACTTTTTTCATGTTTATTATGATAATACTTATCAAACTAAATGAAAATTAAGGTTATTAATAACTTAGATTTATATTACTAGGCATTCGAAAACAATGATTTGAGATAGGAAGTTCTTATTGCACTAAAAAGAAAGGAATCAATTATAATTACTGTTATAAATTTATCACAATAAGGGAGTATTAATGAAATAGATGTAATGAATGAAATCATTGAACAAAAATAATTTATTAAATGAAAAATTATGATATGATGAAGTGTAGCAAATCATTATTGAATAGAGATATATAGTATATAATATGTTTTATACATGATATAAAACATAAAATATGTTTACCTTATATACGTTTTGTATATGATATACAACATAAAATACGTTTAGTATATGATATATAGTATATAATACGTTTTGCTTATACTTTTCATTTTGTCATTTTAGTTTTTATTCTCTTACAAATTATTTTTCTTTTAATTATTCATTTAGTAATTTATGGGAAGTGTTAACTATGGAAATTCTATATGATTATTATTAATGTCAATTAATGGTAAAACTTAAGATTGATTTAATTTGAATATTATTACCTTAATTAATTGTAGGATTTAAGGAAGGTAGAATAAAGGGTATTGATAATTTACACCCTTATAGGGCATAAACAAAATTCAAATGTTATAAACAATTTGAGGGGAAGCTTTTATTACATCAAAGGTATATAATGATATATTAATGGAAAGAGAACAAAATATAAAATATGAATTGGGTAGTACTTGTTGCATGAATTAATATGAATCTGTTTCTTTCATTTCATACGATATATATGTATTTATTTAATTCATTATATGCTCTCTTTTCATTTTGGTACTTTAGCTATTGAAAATTATTTTCTTTCGATTATGTATGTTTCATTGATTATTTGATTTTATAACAGTATAAATTATAACAATTTGATTCGATGATTAATAATGTTGATTAATGGTATGATTTAATGTTGATTTAACTTGATGATTATGAATTTTAACTAATAGTAAAATTTAGGGAAATTCAAGAACAATATTATAAATAAAGGTATAATAAAGATTACCAATGATTTAAGGATGTATTGCATATAGAATTTAAATGTCAAAATTTATTTAAGATTGAAAGTTTTATCGCATTATAGAGATATAAGAACTTAATATAATTACTTCATGAATAATAATTGTACACATTAATAGAAGTTTATAAAAATTGAGATGTATACATTGTAAAAATGAAATAGATGAAAATATAGAATGTGAAATATATTGTGGTTGTTCCATAACTTAAACATTATTAGGAAAAGATCATACAAAATAAACTTCTCCTTTGTTTCATGTAATATATAAATATGGAATAAACAATCAACATACAATATATTCATACAATTACATAATAATGAAGCATATATTTAAGAATTTGTGAAATATAGTGTTAGAAAATGTTAATTACTATATGTTAGAATTTTTTTTTAATTATGTATCCAAAAGATAAGTCTTTCATATAAAAAGCCATTTATATTGATGAGTATTGATCCTAATTTTATGGGTTGCATTTTTTTCGATGATGACTTAAATATTATTAAATAGGAAATAAAAAACCATTTTGTTTATTTTCTTATAGAATTACATTGTTTAATCTTACTTATAAAGGTCATCAATCTTTTTATTTTGGATTTAGTGATATTTTTTACTCTATTGAAATTTTATACTCTACCTCTCATAATGCTCTCGTGACAAAGAATAAATTTATCTTTATATATTTGTTATATATAAAGTTTTTGCAACCGTTCCTATGCTTTTACTTTTGAGTATATTTATTCTCAAAAAGCATAATAAAATTTAATTTTACTAATCTCTATGTAATTATATTATTAGTCCCAAACATAATGATCTAATAAAAGTAGACATGAGCAATTTCATATTAATGTTCAATGTTTTAGGGAAAACTATAATTAGTCCTTCTCGATTAAATTAACTTTTTTCATGCCATTATTTTTGCTACTAATATTTCTTCTCAAAACAATTTCATGATTTATTTTGTTATGTTAGTGATTTTATTTTTTATTTTATACACACATATCGTGAGTATGCGTTTGCTAATCATATTATATTATATTATATTATATAATATATAATTTTGGAAACTCTTTTCTTTATATATATCTATATATATATATCATTTTTACGATATTATTAATGCATTTATATTTTTTTTTGTCATATTTGATATAATTTCGTAAGGACTTACTTTTTATATTCCATTGTTTCATATTACTATTTAGTAATTTATTTTAAGCAATTACAATATGTTATAATGTCCATGAATAAATGACTTAAATATTTTATTCAATAATATTTTTTATAATACATAAGATATTAAATTACTTTTACATTTGTTATTTTCAAAAATAAGAAATTTATAATTATATTTTAAAATTTTGCTCTCGAATAGTGTAAACTCTTAATTAGTTTATATGAAATAGAAAATTGGAATAACTATTTTTAAGTGGAGATGAAGTATATATGTACAAGTTTTTTTTATGGCCAGTCTATACAAAAGTTAATTATACTTAATTGTGTGCTTTCAAAAAAATTTAAGATCGAATATGAAATAAAAATTACAGAATAGGCTTATGAAAATCCTAAAAAGTTGAATGTGTATCAAACGAGTTTTCCTTTGTTTACTTTTCTTGTTGGTCGAAAGAAAGACAGCGAAGAAAGGGACACTTGTTTTGTTAACAGTAAACTATAGTCTACAGCTGCCAATCCTTAACTGCAGCAGTTAGCAGCACAAGACCTAAAAGACACGACTTAAAATGGCGGTTTGACCGTCAAATGTTAAAAAAAATAAAAACACAGAGTTCCCACTGTAGAATATTTTCTAAATCCACTCCGTGTGACGACGGAACCATCGCAGAAACCTTACCATCTTTGACCATGCTGTTTTTTCTTTTCCACGTTAAAATTTCTATCCAGCTTCCTCCCTTGCATTGGTCCCCAATAGACGACATCAAACTAAGAAAAAATTAAAGGACAATCCGATATAAATATATAACCCAGAAGAAAGTGTAGGCATGTACCACTCATCTTTTCATTTTCTCAAGCTTTGAATTGTCTTTGTATCCCTCAAAACCATTCCTGGTTTTCAACTTGGAAGAATAAAAAAAGGGGAGGAAAAAAAAAAAAGGAAAAGAAAACGAAACAGAGTACAAAACTAAAACAACCCACTCCATTGAATTCTTATTACACCATTCAACTTTCCTAAGTTGATTTTGTGGTAAAGAATTCAAAGCCACCCTCTTTTTTGTTGTCTATTCGACACACTTATTTTCCAAGCCGTGTTGGAAGGTTCAGTGTTTGTGTATAAAAGGAGAGGACTTGGGTCAGTATCAGATATCATCCAAGTTCTTCATTTTCTAAGTATTATCTTTTGGAGAGAGTTGGATTTTGACAAGTGAAAAAGACAACATTTTTGCAATACCCTGATTCTGAAATTTCAGGTAATGGGCATTTCGTGATTAAAGTTTCAATCTTTGCAATGTTTTGGTTCATTTGTTTGGACATATTGATGCAAAGTTGTAATACCTTTTGACCATTTGGGCCTACTTTGTTGTTTCTCAATCAAAATTTGAGTTTGGCCCGCTAGTTTTACCTCTTTGAATTACATGGGTTTTTCCCATTTAAATCATAGATTAACAGGGAGGTTTGTTGTAATTAATGTTATATTGATTCAAAATACAGAATAAGGACTTGAGGAGAGAAAAAAAAGAAGGGACTGGCATGCCCTGCCTCTATATATTAAATCAGTTTCATCATCCATTTATAAAATTGTAACTTGATATAAACTTTGAATATTGCTATGCAGGTCAAGTGTTTTTGAGTTTTCAAAGAGAACTGAGTGATTCTGAAATCATGACCATCGCACACAAGACTGCTTCTAAGAATACCATAAACATGAAGAACTGCAAACCCGAAAATGTAATCCTTGAGAGAACACTGTCATTTAAGAATTTTCTTCTAGGAAACGAGGGCCAGCCAGCTCAAGACGGTATAAATAGGAATGAGTGTTCAGTGCAAGAACCTACAGAGATCAAATCTCCACTTGACCCAAATATTTTTTCCTCACCGCGGCCCGTCAGTGAGCTCAATGCTGCTGCTGTAACGGTTCAGAAGATTTACAAGAGTTACCGGACAAGAAGAAACTTGGCAGATTGTGCAGTAGTGGTTGAGGAACTTTGGTTAGTTCCCATTTTACTCAAATTGGTTTAAATTTCTAATTTGCTTACGTCAATCGGGTTGTTTTGGATGTAGAGTTACTAATATGTTTGTGATTTCGAATTCTTTCTGTATAGGTGGAAGGCGATTGATTTTGCAGCTTTGAGACATAGTTCCGTGTCGTTTTACAAGGATGATAAGCCCGAAACTGTTGGTTCACGGTGGGCAAGGGCAAAAACTAGAGTAGCCAAGGTATAGAAAGACTTCTGCTTTGGATAATTGACAGATGATATTCTTGTGATCATTATCACCATTCTCTGGTCTAACCTTCTTTGCTGAGGGTATATGGAGATTAACAGAGTATTCATCTCTTGCAGGTTGGAAAAGGCTTGTCCAAAGATGAGAAAGCTCAGAAACTGGCTTTACAACATTGGCTTGAAGCTGTATGTCCCCTGTTTGTTCAGTAGATAGTAATTTTTCTATTCTAGTTTCAAGCAATTAATCAAGTTTCTTTGGTTTTCTCCTCACAGATTGACCCCCGGCACCGCTACGGTCACAACTTACATCTCTACTATGACGTGTGGTTTGCATGCGAGAGCACACAACCATTCTTCTATTGGTTAGTATATAGCTGAAGTTTCTCCAACATTTTCTGATTATACTACCGAGGACAGAACGGTTAAGTTAGCATGATCAGACCCTCAATTCTCATTATATTTTGCTTGACATTATCATGCTTTTTAATATGAAGGTTGGATGTTGGACAAGGCAAAGACGTAAATCTTGAAAAATGCCCTAGGAGTGTCTTACAAAAGCAATGCATCAAATACCTTGGGCCGGTTAGTAGCCTCAGCAACTCTAGTATTCAAAAATTCAATTACGGAAGCATTTCTTTCTATCGAATTTCGGAGGATTTTAATACGAAACTCTTGTCATCTCATTTCTTCCTGCAGAAAGAAAGGGAGGAGTTTGAAGTAGTAATTGAGAATGGGAGACTCGTGTATAAAGAAAGTAGGTCTCATGTTAATACCCAAGAAGGTTCAAAGTGGATATTTGTTCTAAGCACGTCAAGGGCATTTTATGTGGGGCGGAAACAGAAGGGTGTGTTCCAGCATTCAAGTTTTCTGTCTGGAGCTGCCATAACTGCAGCTGGGAGATTGGTTACCCATGACGGAATCCTAGAGGTAAATATAAATTTGATAATGCGCGTGACTAACTGTATTTAAGAGTGTTTGCATTATGCGGATGGTAGTCATGGTTGTTCTTCGTTTTGATACACATCTTCTAACTGTTATCAGGCAATATGGCCATACAGTGGACATTACCTCCCCACTGAAGAAAACTTCAAAGAATTTATCAACTTCCTTGAAGAACATCATGTTGATCTTACAAATGTCAAGGTAACAGCCTTCAAATCTAGTAACCATTTTTTCATTCTATTAATACAAATACATTTATAATTCATATCAGGTTAGCTGCATACAAACATCATTGGCATCAATTGTCCTATCTATCAGTACCAAATTTCTGGTATCATATATCCATATAAGAAATATGGAAACTGTTGACGGTTGCCTTGGAAGTACCCGTTAAGGGTTAAAAGAAAAAACTTCTTTTTACATTTACGTACTTTCATTTTTTTGGCGAAGCAGTTCCTTTTTTAAGCTTATCGACTCGACTAGTGTTTAGAAGCACTCGTTAATATGGAATCAAATAAATATTGAGATATGGAAGCATGCATGACTGTATAAAATCAAGGACTCCATGATTTACACTAAAACACTTCCTCCCTTTCTTCAGAGGTGTTCGGTTGATGACGACTACATTTCATCTCAAACTTCTGATGAGAAATCACTGCATATCGAGACCGTGGCTCCTGCTGAAACCTCACAATCCAAGGTGAGCGCTGCTGCTGATATGGATGACAAAGCTAAGAGCACTCCCGTCGAAGCTGCTAACCATGAACACATTAACATTAAAATCAATGTGCCCCCGAAGCCACCAGTTTTCGACCTGGCAAGACACTTGTCGTGCAAGTGGTCCACCGGAGCTGGCGCTCGTATCGGTTGTTTGAGGGATTACCCTGCCGATCTACAGTCACGAGCACTTGAGCAAGTCAACCTCTCACCTAAGGTGACTCCACGGTCCTCTGGAGGTTACGGTCCAATTCCTTCTCCTCGTCCAAGCCCCAAGCACCGCATCTCGCCAAGACTTGCATACATGGGACTCCCAAGCCCAAGGACCCCAATTGCACTCCCAAGCCCGAGGACCCCAATTGCTGCTGCTTAAGTACACCACTAGTATCAACTGGCATGAAATTCCAACCCGTGGCACCTTTTTTTAATGCCCATGCAAAGAGATAATTTTTGAAAATGGGTTGAGAATAACAAGGGGTATCCTCAATCTTTCCTTATAAATTTACATCATTGTTTCATTTGTTCATAGCAACACATAAATCTTAAGATAGGTTGACTATATTCTTTCTTGCAAACGTAAGTTAAGAGTAGCAAAAAAAACAACTTGAATGACTCTCGTTTCAGTTTCTTCCATCTCCTTGTTTTGTAAGAACATAGAGGTCATGTAATCCTGATTTTGAATAAACAAAAGGAATTTACTCAGTATATGGATCATTGCGCATGCTTATTGTGTTGCTTTAAAACTGGCCTTGCTGTGTCGGGGTATTTTTCCTGTTATGAAATCATTCTGCCAACAGAGAGATTTCTTCAATTTCAACTTCCCAGTTTTGTAGGATTGCATATCAATATTCTTCAAGTTGATCGCAGTACATAATGTACAAGTAAATGGAAGTTCATGAATTTAAAGTCATCGTAGCTATCATGGATATTGTACTAAGGTGTTATAGGATTTTTTTCATTTCGAATGAAATACAGAAAAATAGAAGTTCTATCCCCTCGAGTACAACAAGAATATCACCCACACTCAATCCAGGAGCGTTAAATAAATCAAATCTCCTTGCATTTGTCTCAGCTGTACTACATTTTTAACCTAAATATACCTGTTGACATTTAAATATTATAAGTAACCCCTTAAAGTTTAATAAATTAGTGAATAACCCCTAAAATTCATGAGTTGTAAATAATGGACTTTGATTTTAAAATGAACATCTTAAACCAAAAGTAGTGAATAAACAGAACTAATAAAACATTAATAACTTTTAGTAATCACTAAACTCAAAAGTTCTTTTTAATATTAATATAATATTCACTACTTTAGTCTTATAAATCAACACAATTCCTCTTCCACAATTTATGTGAGATTAAATTTATCGATTCCTTAAACTTTAAACTTATTATGTTTTTTTTTTCTTTTTACCTAAAAAAATCGATATATTTTATGTTACTAATTTATCAAAATTTAGAGAGCTTCTTTACTATTTTTGAAAGTTGAATAAAAATTTTGGAAGGTTATTTATAATTTCTCCCATTTTACTAATACAATTATATTCATATTATATTCAAGTAGCTTATCAAGTTTAATTTCAGCTTACATGGATCGACTAAAAGCTTATAATGGAAGATTCATCTCCCTTACATACCTCTAAACTTGAAAGGCATTGTTATATATTGGCGAAGACAAATAAAACTCAAAACATTTCTCTCCTCACTCTTCCTTGTGCTTTTAATAGCTGAAATATCAAAATCCCAAACATGGGAAAGCTAGAATTCCAATAAGAAAGCACCACCAAAAACACATACATATGCCACATTGCAACAAACTTACAACTAATCGATAAGTCAAAAAAAAAACAAACGCGAGCCCGCTTGTTTGTCTTGTTTAGATGGAGGCAGCAAGCACTATACAAAAAAGGAAAAAGAAAAATCCATCAGCATTCCAATAACAACACCAACATAAAATCCAATATTTAAGTCAATCGCTAATCGCTGCGTAATGGATTTACTTGTCGTGTGCCCAATGTACAGCCTATATGCAATTACATCACTTACCACACCAATGCATCAAGTAGATAACTTTTTGTGGATTTCACAACCTATATCTTCATTCCACCATATTAACGACCAGCATAACCATAATTAAAGTGGTATCAATGCATACCTGTAAGCCACTTATTCTCAGGTACCAAAACTACAAATAGGCTATGGATTACCAGCCGATATCCCACCTATTATGAATTTTTGCCACCTTCCAGTGTCTGTCATAAATATCTTATAAATTATAGCCAAAATAACTTAGGTTCACTGTCTTATCTAGTCATAAAGGCATATCCAACGCATAAGACGATATTATTTTACTCACTTCGCAATAATTTATCCTATGACTTTACTTTTATTCTCTTTTCTCGATCAATCCTATAATGAGTTTAATCCTCACCTGGCCAAAGAGAGCAACTCTACCTTGGGCTTTCAAAGCCAACTATCTAGGTGTGGTCCACGATGTTTAATTGAATTAGACAACTTGTGAAAAATTAATTTAAATTTATTTTATTTCATTTTTAGGTTTAGGGGTCAATTACCTACGATATTTGACTTACCTGGTTGAATGGCAGCAAGCCATGGTCAAATGGGGCTTCTCAATCTCAATATGGATCGCTCTTGCTTGTTTTCTTCTTCTTCTTCTTCTTCTTCTTTTTTTTTTTTTTTTTTTTTGTTTTGGTATATGTGGTTGTGGTTAGCCTAAATTAATTTATTATGTCTTGATTGGGATCCGAAAGTTTCTACAAATCAATCAATATGAAATCAGGCTTTATCCATCTACTTTTATAACTATGTTTGTAGAGCTTATTCTAGGTTCTCCTTATCCTAATCTTAATTAATATTTATCTATATAAATGGTGAATTACATCAAAGTTCGCGGCCTTTAGGGTTGAGTTGGTTGTTTCCACTACTTATGATTGAATTTCTCTACTCGCAAGTTCTTTATCACGGCCTTTCATGCTTGGTTATGAAATTTTATCCAGAAGAAGATGAAAAAAATCTTTTGATCTTTAGTTATGGTGCTGCCTAGGGTTTCATTTAGGGTATTGTTTCGTATTTCTGGGAATTTCGTTCTTATTCGGGTTTGGTTTCAATTTTCACCTCATTCCTAGGTTTAGTTAATTGTTATCGGAATCATAAAAAATAAATAAAAGTCCAGTATATTAACCTAGAAATTTAGCGTGAACTCAAGCCAGCTACTCTGGCAAGTCGTCTTTCGCTAAAGCATAATGTGAAAAAGCAGTTACGATCCTATTTAGGTTTGCCCATCTTATTGAGTTATTCAAGTAAATTTGAGTGAATAAGTCCATATGACTTATATCTAAGAACCTCTTTTTTGTTTTCTTTTTTTCATCTCTCTTTCATTTTAGGGCTTCTTATTCAAAAATAAATAAATAAAAGGTACGAAGATCATTTTACAGCAACCCAACCCTAAATCATCTTGTGCAACTGCTCTTTTCATTGCATCACTACCATAATAAGTGGTACTCTCAATTTAAATATGAAGATTTGCAGTCGTCTCTTTATCTAACGAATGAAAACTACATCAAAGTATTGGTCTTGAATCTAATTTTTATTTATTTATTCATCCCTATATGGAATTTTTCCTGATGTGTGATTATGCAAAAATTTTTAGTTAGTTGATACAACCAAAACCAATCTTTGAATAAGAGACACATGTTTTAGGATTGGATTTTTGGATTTTCATTTGTGTGGGTCTATTTTAAAAGTATTGCATGTACTTGTATTTTTCATTTAATGAAATTCCTATTTGCTGGGGAAAAGGAAAAAAGTCGATATAACTTTGCAGAAAACCATATCATGTAATATAGATAGAATTGCTTTTTAGTAGCTTTCATTGTTTGCTTCGTCAAGATTATTCCCGCAATTTATACGTGGCGGCTTTACTGAAAATTTTGGGTTTTTCCATATTACAACATTAGTATATGGTTCTATAAAGTTTTAAGGTCTAAATATGGGATGAAAAAAAGGGTGTATTTATATATAGCGCTCAGTCTAACTTCAATCTTCCTCCTTTCTTCAGCTCAATTTTAGAATGAACCCTCAAATTTTGCGATGGAATACTTTTTGACCTAAAGGTAAGAAATTTTACCAAAGAAGCATAACTCTTTTTAAATTGTTTTATTAGCTTACCTAGTCGATTCAATTTTATTATCGTCTCCCTTCCCACACCGAGTTTTCATTTATCGCCTAACTATGAAAGACCAAAAATAAATTTCTAGGTGATGACCCAGCGCACCACAACACCCCACCCCACATTTTTTTTTTTCTTTTTTTTCCTTTCTCTGAATTCACAGAGTTGCATAAATACCAGTCTCCCCTTTCAACGACTTTTGAAAACAGTAACTTGAAAACGAGTACTCACAGACGTTATCAAAATATATGTAGAGAAAAGTTCAGTACATCAATCTATTTTATTGGAAAAGGTATTCTTCTTCTTGCCCTTTTTCTGTTTACTAAACTCGATGAAAATCTTATGAAGTAAAAGGCTATATTGTTTCTGCAGTCCCAGACTGACAAGAAAGTTGTGGGGGGTGGGGGTGTGGTGTTGGAAAGAAAGCCTGATACCCAACCACTTCCTCAATAATGTCACTGAAGATAAGGTATCCTATTTAATGTGGTATTTACTACATATGTGGGGGTAATTTTCATCAGCTGGTAGTTTGACCAGTCACCCTGATATCCATTAAATGAAGATTCCAAAAGAAATTATTTAAAATAAAATGGAATGAAATATGAATAGAATGTGAAATTTTTTTATATTTGAAAATATACTCATTAAATGGAATTATATATTAAATGAACCCTTAATTTATTATTTTGGTTGAAGGTTAAATAAATAAATTTTAACCAATATAATTAGCGAGAGTAATACAGAGTCATTATTTCGCATCTTACAAAGGCTTAATTGAATTCCCTATTTCCTCTTAAAACTATTTTAAGGAATCACAATTTTAATTTTTAAAAATACTTTCAAAACATAGAATAGAAAATAAAAACTAGAATTGTAATTTTATTTCAGACAAATTCTCATTTGCCAAACGTGAGATCAGATTTATTTCCCTAAACATGTTATTTGAGGAGAAAAATATGAAATATCTCTTGATTTTTAACCTAATATCTGAACTATCTGATGTAGCCATAATGATATCAAATAGTTGAGATAATTATTAGTTTTAGTTGTAATTGATAAAAAAAAAAAAGATTTAATAGCTTAAGACCTCGAATGACATCATAACAGCCGATGACGATAGAGATGATCAACAATATCTACAGTATTTATGGAAAACAAATAATATAATTTCCATAGGATGCAAAGTCCCCATATTATTTGGGGATACCAGAAAGTGATAATGAAAAATAAAAGAAATAAAAATCTTCCCTCTAATGTTAACATTTATTCTATCGGAGTAACCCCTCATCTCCATCTATTATTAATTGCAGAATTTTTTTTTTTTTTAATTGCTTGAGCATATGAGGAAGAAAATATTAATTGATGCGTTGGATACTTATTATAATAACAAATACAGAATCCTGCTGACCATTCCATTTTTTTTTTTCCCTAAAGGATGAAAAAAGTGTTATAGACTATGCAAAATTGGAATTGGTGCTATGATTTATATCTTAATTTTTATTTTTATTTTTTTGTAATTAATGTAAAATTTTAATTTATTAAATTATATATCTAATTAAAAATTTAGTTATTACAATTTATATCTTTTTTTATTGAACAATTTGTACATTAATTAGGTGCACTGCACTTCATATTGTTAGTTCAATCGGTATTACCGACCAATAAAATGACTATTCACGGCCTTAAGAAGATTATTCATATTTTTTAAATGAGTTACAAATTTCTTTTTTTTCAGGAGGTAACTACTGCCACCTTTCGAGTGTTGTATGATTTTGTTAAGACCATAAGCGGCTGTCCAATTGACTAATCATCTTAATGGGTTAATAGTGTTAATCAAAATTAATTAAGATAAGATAATGATTATTAAATTTTTTACTAAATCTATAATTAGAGAAATCGAAACTTTAAATATAAAATTATAAAACACATGTAAAATTTCATTTTCAAACCTTAATAATTATCTCTAAGGCAACTAATACGTGACCCCAATAAATATTAATAACAAATATAAAAAGAGGAGAAGTGTTGAAACGTTGTTCCGTTTGAATAAAGCCCTATTTATTTGACGTTGGTGGAAACTGGAAAGTACAATTACAATTCACTGTTGTAAATGTACATTTATTGACCTTACGTATATCCGTATTGTACTACATATTCAAATGTTTTTACCAGAAGTTATAGACATATATTTACTTGTCCAAGAGGCAATCTTCTCCTACCTCGGTTCACTCTCTCTCTCTCTCTCTTCAGCTGATGAATTATTCAGAACAATTTTCTCACTTGCCTTCCATTATTGTCAAAAAGATATTCATCCCTGCGACGATTCTCTTCGAGAAATTTAAGGAACATGAACAGAAATATACTATACTACTGTTGGTTTGTAACTTCTCTGCAGATATTTAGTTGGATTCATGTGATGAGCAAGCCTTCGCCGTATTCCCACGGTACCCTCCCCCAACAAGGTCATTAGTTGATATTATTTTCCTTAAACATTCATGTTGTCTCTTTATTATCCTATTTCAGGCTTTTGCATATATACATATAATAGTGAAGAAGATGTAGTAGGTTTTGGAATATACTTAAGACAATATCGTACAAAAGGGATAGAAAAGTTATCATATAATTATTATATACATTTATTTATTTTATTAAATTTTTTATGCACGGATATGCTTTCCACTATTTTTTACTTATTTTTAGTGAAAAAGGTGGGAGAATATCTTAAATATTGCTATATCTCTCTAACGCCTTGAAGATTAATATGCTAATCAAACAGGCCAAACACGACATTTTCCAGCAACTAACGTGGTCCTCAAACAGGTAATTTGAAATCTTTCTCTTTTATTTGCCATCAAACAAATAAACACTAACTACTATAGTAGTCGTGAATCAAAAATGAAATAAAAGAGCTAGCCCTTTAATTTATATACATATATATATATATATATATTTTCTGAAAAATTATGTAATTCTTGTTTTTTTTTTTTTCTGTTTTTGTTTTCCAAGGAATTTCAGGAAATGGAGAAAAAAGAATATGGGAATTCAGAAGATTGCATAGGATCCAGCAGACTGGGGTCTAGACCCCCAAACTGTGATCATAAGTGCAAAGGCTGCGTTCCATGTGATGCGATTCAGATACCTGCAATTACCGGCCACCATAGCCTTAGTAAGAGCATTGAATATACTAATTACGAGCCTGAGGGATGGAAATGCAAGTGTGGTTCTTCTTTCTTTGATCCATAATTTAGGAAAATTTATAACATTCCATAAGTAAAAGGTCGATATATATTTGTGATTTTTATTTTTTGAACATTATAGATACATCGTTTAACTATCATGTGCAAACCCCTATATAGTGTGATTTTACTTCCTATAACTTTTCAATTTCTGCACAAAAGCCTAAAATCATTGTTGTTGAATGCTTGAAATCATCTAGTTATGATCTTTTAACGACGGTTTTAGAGTTTTAGTAAGAGTTTTGGATTATTTACATATTTGAAAAAGTTATAAAAATTAAGGTCAATTATGTATATTTCTTTTTATTGTCCCACTATATATCAATAACTATTGCTACAGTTTAGTAGAAGCTTTTGAGTGCAGTAAATATGATAGTAAAGATATAGAAAATTGATGTCCGCATGCTTTTTTCCTAGTTGAGGTATAAGTAGGAGTGTAATCAAGTTAAGTCGAATCAATATAGTATTAGGCTTGAGTTTAAGCTCAACTCAAAACTAAAAACTCAAGCTCAATTGAAGTTTGACTCAAAAATATATCTAGTAAGCTCGAATTCCGCTTGATTAATTTAATTAATCTTAAATATTTATAAATTTTCTCTAAATAACCTTAAACTTTCTTATGTTTAAAAAAATTAAAAATTATATTAAACTCGATTAAACTCATGAGCCTAACATGCTTAATATTTTAAAGTTAAGTTTGACTTGATTTGCTACTTGAGTAGCTCAAGCTCGACTCGGCTATCACCGAATTAAATTAAGTAAAAACCGAGTTAAACTCAAGTAATTTCCAAACTGGTTAGGTTCATTTACACCCTTAAATATAAGCATCCAAGAGTTGTTTTGAGCCCTTAAATATACTAAAAACTAGTCTAGTTTGGTCAAACACTTTAGATGGGTGTACCATGTATAAGCTTTCATCAATTTCCATTGTTTAATTTTACCTTATTTTGTGCTACTCTGAGTGATTACACCATTGCAACTTTGCAATTCATCTAAGAAACTTTATTCATAAGTAACTCATTTCATGTCTTTAAATATCATGTTAATTTTTCAAGGAACTCTCTTCTTAAGGGCCTCATCACTTTATTTTTTGAGTTCCTTTACAAAAATTCCTTAACATTTTTGTGGGGTCAAATTTTATATTTTAACCAATCAAAAACTAAAATAAATAAATAAGATAGGAACGTACCTTGTCACAGGCATGTTTTCAGCAAAGGAACTCAACTTAATGCATAGGAATATAATAATCATTCCCTTAGCTATTGGGAAGCTCGTTAAGAGACAAGCGATACAAATGCTTTAATGGAACTTTGACATGTGTAAATTCATTTGTTTTACAAGTAAATGGTTTTGGAGCTATGTTATTTGACATCATAAGAAAAAGATTAGTTATAAAGAAGAACTATTAGAAATGAATCTCCAATGTGTAAAGATGGCATATCTAGTCATACCGTAAACATGATGATTTTGTTTGTATTTGATTCCTGTTGAATAGTGTAATCAACTGGCTTAATATGGCTTGGATGAGCTTTGATGCTCTTTGCTTACGATCACTTGTAAGAAGCACTCAGTAGGTTCATTCACGAGGACCTTCCGATGCTTAAGTCGGTAAAGAGAGATGAAAGGGGTCAAGTAGGCAAGAGTTTACTAAGGGATTCATGTGACCTTGAGGATTCCTAAGAGTGCTCGATATAGTATGAGTGTCTGAAATTCAGAGAGTTAAGAGAAAATATGGTTCCTTTGGCTCCTCATGCTATTTAGAGCATAACGAGCTCCTTTACCATGGATGCATGTCGAGTTAGGGTTTATTCATACTCTTTATCTCCAAGAACATGCGTTGTAGTAGGGATAGAACGACTCTACAAGCTAGTCAGCCACAAATACGCTGGTAACCACGTTTGAAACCTAAGATACTAACATATCTTAGGTTGTTAGGTATACCAGCTCTACTACAAATGTTAGAGGGTAATTAGCAAGGAGAGAGGGGAAGGAAAAAAAAAAAAACATGAGTGCTCCCATGGAAAGGTGTCTACCAAGCTTCAAGTAGTATGCTAGTTTCTTACGATATACTTGTGAGAAAAGGACGACCCTAGCTAGGTAAGTATACACTCAAAATCGAAGAGAGCCCACAAGGCTTAAGGTGATCGAATACGTAGCAAGTAAGCTAATGAGCAGCTTAAATAGAGGTTATGAGCCCCTAAAATTGCTTTTAAGACAACTATACTTAAATTTGGGACTTTTGCGAAAAATTGTTCGATTGAGTTTAAACTTTATAAAGGAGTCAAGAAAGTTAGTTAGTAAAAGTGACTCGATAAAATTAGATTTTAACAATAATTTAATAAAACCCTAATTTTTGTCTTAAAAGTATAATTAACCATTTTAGTATAAAACTTATCAAAACCCCTAAATTGAGCCCCAAGATATAACAAATACTAGAGATAAATTATTTAAACTATAAAATGAATAATATAAGAATATATGTATATACTTAAAAATATATCTAATATATATAATAAAAATATTCATAAATTACATAAAACCTCTAAAAACAAGTAACTTAGACTTAATTTCTAAAAATTTGAAAGAAAATACATTCTCAAAATTTATAACATGAATAAAACATGATTGAATGAATATGATTAATCATTATATGTATCACTTATATAGGATACATATGCATATATTAGTAAAACTTCTAAATATTAATAAATCATTCTATAAATACTAAAATTATACTAAAATAGCAACTAAATTAATCTAAACCCCTGGAAAAATTATAGAATCCAATGGTAATAGCTCCAAAATCATCTAAATTATTCAATCAAGAGTGGATTATGGAAAAAATACCACCTCCTCCTTAGAAATTGGTGAAGAAAAAGTAAATAAAATATAAAATAAATTACTTAATCTTGAAAGAAAATTCTTGTCACCATGGACAAGTATAAATAAGACCTTAAGACATCAATTTATACTTTTAGCAACCCAGGAAACTTAAGGAAAAAATTTTTTAAAATGGAAAAAAAAAGGAAAAATAATTAGAAAAATAGAGTAAAGAATTGACCAAGGATGGTTCCCCAACCAAATAACAAACTTAACATAAAGCCCTTGCAGCCATTAAGAGAGCACCTATCGCCCAGCACTTCCAACACTCCTACCAACATCTAGTTATTAGAGCTCCAACAAACAAAAGTTTAAAAAATTTGCCCTATTCTTCACCTATTTTCTAAACATACTAAATAAATTAGGAAAAATAAGAAAAAATTTTCCTTTAGGTTATTTTAGATATAATTTCATATGGTAAATTTATTTTGATGAAATTTTAAGTATTTTATATACTTTCTTCAGAAATTACGCTACTCATCTGAATTTTTAATTCAAAAACAAATATATTAAATAATATTACTTTAAGCTCAAAAGTTTTCTATAAAATCCTTATTACATCTTGTTTAAACACATATTTAATATTTATTGTATTTTTTATCCTAGAAACTATAAAAACTGAAATTTTTAGAAATGAATTGATTTTTATAAAAATAATTAATAAAAATGGTACTTAATGACTTCTAAACATTTGTAATAATATCAAAACTTGTATAGACACCTCATTTTTGCTTCCTCATGGTTTTAACGTTTGTTTTTAAAGGGTCCTAATTCGAAAGATAACAAAAATTAAAAAATGATAAAAAGACAAAAAGATAGAA
Organism: Lumnitzera racemosa; assembly: GCA_024138005.1. Classification (NCBI taxonomy): domain Eukaryota; kingdom Viridiplantae; phylum Streptophyta; class Magnoliopsida; order Myrtales; family Combretaceae; genus Lumnitzera; species Lumnitzera racemosa. The sequence goes on from JAMXBC010000007.1 coordinate 41,439,279, forward strand.
AATTTTTAGAAAAAAGAAGAAAAAAACTCAAAAAGATTAATCAGATTGAGTTATTATTATTGTTTTAAATGGATTTAATAAAATTGTGACTAAATAATTATTGAAATATATAAATCTAAAACGATAATATTAAATCCGTTAAAATAAAGATTTGGATATATTCAAATCTAGATTGGTCTTTCTCAATTTAGATTTAAAGTGATCGAAGAGATTTGTTTTCTAGTTATATAAATAGAAATCGAGCAACGAAAGAAAAATGATCACGAGAAAAAAAAAAACAATAATAGTAAACATCTCACCCATCCCCTACCTTCAATCACACACTCCAGACACATCCACACGCAACCAATGCATCGCCATTATGTAGCAACATTTGACATTACATACACAACCCAAACGCAACCAATGCATCGCTATTGTGTAGCAACATTTGACATTACATACACAACCCACAGTAGCCATAGAGCCTAAAAAACCTTCAGTCAAACCTAAATTCACAACTAGAACTTGCGATTGTTACCACTAACAACTCAAACATCTCTCAAATGACCATCATGAGTCACGATGTTTGTGCTAATTGAACTTTTGTTAATCACTTTCTCATGAAAGTGAAAATTTCCCCTCAATTTGGTGTTTAGAAGTCCCTGCGCGATGTTAGAATAGTAGTTGCTATTAAAGTGCATCCTAAATTGGCTAAAGTATTCGAGTCCAACCCATGTGAACACTCTTTAGCGATATGATCCACATTTTTTTGTGGGTTTTGTCTTGCCTTTTTTGTTTGTTTTTTTTTCCTTAACTTTGTCTTCTTTTCAATAGTTTTAGTTGTTTTATTATTTAAAAAAAATGAATAAAAATAGGACCCACACTAACTTTTCTTTTCCTTTATGTAGTACATTAGTTGTAACCATTCTTATATTGTTTTTCTTTTTTAGTTTTACTTTATGGATTTTTTTTAGTATAGTATTGATTTTTCTTAAAGTCGAATAAGATACATGCTAACGAATATCTCTTTGCAGGTTTTTGTACTAGTAGTCGATATTTTTGTTTGTTTATTTATTTTTTTATGCGTTTATTAGAATTATATGTTTTAGCATTATCATAAGCTATATTGCATATTTAAAGTCAGAGTTGCATGCTTTATAAAAATTTACATTTTATTAAAATTTGCATTTGTTAAAAAATTGTATTTTTTTAGGAAATTGCATTTTTAGAAAAATCACATATTTTTAGAAGGTTGCATGTTTTTTAGAAAAATTGCATTAGCCATGTTAGGGTTTTCTCGAAAGAAAAATCATTTTCTCACACATTCAAATTTTCATAAAATAAAAAAAGCCTTTAATTGACATCTTTTCTATGATTGAACATATTTTCTATGGTTTACGTAAGACACACAATCAGCTACCTAAAGTTTGATTCGTAGAATTTAAGACAATCGGTTAAAGGATCCGATCGAGCCTAAATTATTAAATAAAGTTAAAAATTTTAGTGAAAATGATCCCATAAGTTTGAATTTAAGAAAATAAGCAATAAAATAAAAGAATATAAAATTTTCAAATTTTAAGTATATAACTCATTATTTATCGAAAATGTGTAAAATGCATTCCAATAACTAACAAATCGCTAGAAATAAATTATATATATACTAAAAATTATAAATAACCTAAATAATATTTAGGAATATTTATTTGTACTATATATGAATTTACACGTAATTACTTAAAATACGCGAATTGTGCAAAAATAATGATAAATAATTATATAAAATTCATAATTAATTAATGAAAAATAAAAAGAAATAAGGAAAAATGAGGAAAAGTCTAGAATTGAGGTGTGGCAATCTGGAATTGAAGAAATAAAAGTAACCAATAAAATTACAATAAATAGAAAGTAAGAAAAAAAAGAGATAAGACAATTGTTAAATCAATTTAATACACAATAATTCCCTAAGACCTCTATAAATATCCTAAATTTTTCAAAAGCTTATTTTGGATGTAAAAAAGTTTATAAAATTAGAGAGAGGTGAAATTGAGAGTAAATTAGGGTTTTAGAAAAAATCACAAAAAAAAAACTGTATAATTAGGGCTTCTAAGAAAAACCTAAACCCGACAAGCAATTGGGAATAGATGGCCACCACCACTACACAGTGGTGGTAGTACCCAAGTAAACCGACACACCCATGGCCACCGATAATAGTCGAAGCCACCCAAACTAGTGAATTCGATTTCCAACCCAATTTTGTGTAATTTTATAAAAATAGTAAATATTCTTAGAAAATTATGAATTTTGTTATTCTAGAATATTTAGTATGTAGTTTTTATAAAAAATATATTATTTTAATGAAAATATGTCACATAATATATAGTCCTTAAGAAATCATACAAAACCGAGCATGTTTCGGTTTAAAAATAAATTACCTTGGAAGTATATTTTTTAGCCCAAATTTTTTGTGTAGACTATTAAAGTGATATAAAATAGTGCCACAAAGCCCTTTTTAAAAAATGAATTTTCTAAAATTTTAGATAATTTTTAGGCCTTAAAATAAAGCATAAAATGGGTAATTTAAGATTAATTAAGTAATTAAATGATTAATTATTAATTTGATATACAATTATATGTTTTAAGATGTTGAAATCTGATTAAGTATGATAATAAGGAAAAATAGTACATTTTAAGTTAATTTAGTAATTTAGGGTAATTAGGTTCAAATCTTATTTATGATGAATTAAAACATTTTGAAATGTTAATTGATATTGAGAGATGGTAATTACAGTAATAGAAATATTATATGTATATTATGTACATAATAAGTGATAATACATAATATGTAATTATTGAAAAGATAATAAATAGAAGATATTAGGATAAAAATTGATATTATATAAATTATAGGGATATATAATAAATCTGATAGAAAACTTAAATTTATATAAGTATATTAAAAATGTAAAAATTTCTCATATTAGGAGTAAATTCGGTACACTAATAAGGATTTAAGTGTATCGGGTAGAATAAAGTATTGACTAAGGGTAATTATGATATTTATGATATCTTGAAGTAATATGATTAATTTCACATTATGAGTTGAAACGAGTTTCTAGGGTTTGGCTATAAAACAATACTTAGAAATTAAACTTGAACCTAATTTAGAAATCAATGTGGAAACTGAACTCGAACCCGAACTTAACCCCAAACCCAGAATAATTGTAAGAGATTTGAGAACCTAGATAATTGGACATATTAAACCTTAAGCTAAAGATAACAATAAGCATTATAGGATAAAAACTAATCTATTATAGTTATATAAAAATTGAGATAACGTTGGTATTATAAGGATGATCGGCAATGACCTGAACGAGTCATACCTCAAGTGAGCAAGTGAGGAGTCCAAGTAAGTTGAGATTAACATGTTGTTTTATTTTAGAGGATTGAGATTATACTTGGTTGTACTTGTTAGATAATTGGTTGTATACGTGCTTGATCATGAGTTATGCTATGATTCTATTTGTTGTTCTCGCTTATATTATATGAAGTTCAATCACCCTAAACTAAACTTAACAAAGATATGACTTGTAAACATAAATCAGACTTGCATAGCAACCCATTAGGAGAAATCTAGGATTCTTCGGCCAAGTACTGACCCCTTAAAAAAGGATAGCGCTGGATAGCATAATGGGTCTCTTCTTCATCTTTAGTCAAACTAATTGACAGGTGAGAAGGTTGTGGTAAAGGTGAAGTCAATGGTTTGAAGGTAATCACGAGAGGAGCGGTATCTCCATTGCACAAGCTTGGATTTGGTCATGAGCTGTTGCATTAATGACAACTCTTTAACCCAGATTCCTTCAACCCAAACGACTCCTTACACTAGCTAATAGCTTATCTGTAGCAACTCTTTACAACTTCCCCTTTACTGCTCAAGCCAAGAATATTTTTCCATATCATAAGTAATAGGAAGACTTGTCCTATTTATGTTCAGAACATAGCTTTCAAGATCAAAGTTCTCGATTAGCCAAAAAACATAAATCTCTATCCATCTTACCGCAGTTTAACTCTCTATCCATCTCACCGCAGTTTAACTCTAAAAGGCCATTAAGCCCTACCTCACTCACTGCATCTTTTTTCACATCACTAAAAGATGAAAGGACATTAGCAACATGTTTAGGTTGACATCTTATCTAGTATTGTAACAAATAAATAGTATAAAATAAGTGTTAAAAAGGATAGTAAAATCTCAAGTTAGTAGTTTGAATACATATATAATCTTACTAGCTTCATAGCACCCTCAGATTCCTCCTTCCAACTCCGATACTCTTTAGAGCTATTCAACTACCTTTGTTTGTATTCCCTCTTCATTTCAAGAGAAAGAGCATCCCACTTTTCAACTCTCCTCGCAAGTGTCTAAGAAAGAAAACATAAACATCATCATATTAAAGTTACCAAAAACTATCATAAGCTATCTAAATTTTATAAAACATAACCTCACTAACCTCTCCCTTAACCAGTGTTCATTGACCTTTTGCTTCTTACTCTCATCATTAATGTATAAGAATAAACCAAGAAAACAAAACCATTACATTTTAATGAAAAAACAAGTATAAACAAAACAATTGGAAAAAAAAAAAAAGACATCTTAAGTTGTACAAGTAATGCATGTACAATGTCATCAACCACTTCATCTTTCTTCTTCCAAAAAAACCACAAGCCTATACTATGTAACAATGCAATCACTAAAATTAAGTATTAATGGAATTATGAAAAGTTAATAGCAAAGTGTAGTATAAAACTATCGATAAATAGCAAAAAACTGTTGACAAGAACTTCTTAATAATCGAACGATACAAACTAAACTATTGACAATGACATTAAACTATTGATAGGTCATCTGCCATGTGATAACTGTCAATTGAACACTTTCACTGTCGACAGTGAAGCTTTGCCCTTCCAATTTTCTATCGACAATGACCTTAGACTACCAATAGAAAATTGAAAGTGTAATTTCCCTTCCCTACAAACTATTAACAAACATGGGGGGATTGTCAATAGTTTTGCCCAACAACAGCAAACCCAATCACAGATTTTTCTAACCCTAAATTTGCTTGAAAAAGACGTTAAATGGTAGGACTTAATGCAATCTGAAAGAAAAAAACCCAACAATATGACAAAATAACATAAAAACCCCAACATCTACTATTGACAATTGAATCAAAATGCAAAAATCATAAACCCCAACGAAAAAATTAAATTTTAATGGAAGAAGTATGAGAAAATTATGAGAAAACATACTCAGATGAATTCAAGGGTTATATTAATTAAGAATTAAAAAAACATATTTTATATACTGTGATTAAGACTTCTTTTACCGTGATATGGTTCCTTCTTACTTTGAGAGAGTGAGTGAAAATGTGTTTCTCTTTTTAGGTTTAACGATTTCTTATTTCATTTGGTTTTATTATTTTGTTATTATTTAATTCATTTTTTTTTAATTCTCAAAACCCATCAAAACCTATTAACCAATATTTCAGGTTGTAACTTATAGTATTTTAATAAAAACAACAATCTAGATTCAGTTTTGAAAATGGATGGTGTAGATTAGCTAGTATTACAGTAACGCTATTTTGTTAGTATTATTATAGAAATCTTATGTTTATTGTCATGGTTTTGAAAACTGATGTCTTGTCTAGAAACATACATTCTCTCTCTATCTTTTTTTTTTTGGGTAAGGCAAGGAAGGTGGGGACGAAGCACATAATCTTGTTAATTGGTTGTGTAGACAAATGCAAATCTTTTGCTCTTTACACTCATATGGCTGATACATTGTCCTAACTTAATTGTTGATGTGTGCTTATAGTGTTGAGACATCGAATAAAAGATTTTGAAAGTTTGGTCTATTAAATCTTTTTTTTATTTATTATGTATATTTTTTATGATAGCAACCCATAAAATTTCATGAGATTAACATATGATATTGGTAGGCTGGATCCAATTGGTTTAGTACGAATATTCACTTACATCAAGTTAATTTCTAAGAGTTCCATGACATAGTGAATACCTATAAACATAAGCACAAGGTCAATGTATGTGTTATTTTAGATCATTCTCGTAGACTGAGAAAACTGGGTTGAGGAAAGAAACATCATGGGAAGACAAGGTAATGAGTTACTAGATTCAATTTGCAATTTAGGGAATACCGCATTTAATGCACCATCAATTTCTTTCTTAATATCCGTAGATATAGGGTCTAATTAGAGTGGTCACGTTCATGCAGCGTGAGTAACACGCTATACATAGCTTCAAAAAAGTAAAGCAAGGCCATCACCTAAAAGGATGATTAAGTGAGATTAAGGCAAGGAGGAGGACAATCTCAGTGTCTCAAATACACAAGTGATAAATAAGGTAGCCTTAGAGGACCTTACGTGTTTACTTTGTAGCTTGAGTAAATGAGCTCAATTCTTTGTCTGAATTGCTTATTCGATCTTAAAGAGCAAAAGTTTTGCAGAGCAATCTTGTTTATCTATTCTCTTTATGAGTTCCAAATGAGGAGAAAATACTAGGTATTTATAAGCTCTTAGGTAAAATAACATATGTCAAATAATCCCAATAATCAACGGATGAGATAAAGATGCTCAATTCATGGTTATCCAAAATGAGTTCATTAATGGGCCACAGCCTTCCTTAGTGCATGAGCCTACCTAAGAAAAATTAAGGGCAGACGGATTGATCCAACAATCCTTATTCCAAGCCTAACAAGATAAATCCCTTAAATCATCCCAAGATATAGATTGGATTCCTTAGGCCCTATCTTCTATCCCAAGGAGTCAAGCCTAAATAAATAATAAGCTTAACTCAATAACTAATATAATAATTTTTAGGCCTCTACAGTATCTAATGCAATTAACTTTTAACCATGAGATTATCCCACACTTAGTTTTTAAAAAATCATGTTTTCATACCAGTAAAACACTTATCCATGAATCATTACAAAGCCGATTATAGATATGACCCAAAGCACTAGGTGTAGTGAGAAGTCAAGATGGCATCAAATCATGTCATCTTTCTTAGGAAAAAAGATTACTAATACATTATATAAATCAATGAGTGGTGTATAAGTGCTCATAAAATTTTCATATATGTTAGTGAAAAAACATACCTTTTATAAAAAATAATAACTATGTTTTCATGTGTCGGAATTTTATAGATATTTATATATCACTCATTGATCTACGTAATGTATTAGTACCATTGAATCCTTTCTCCTTCCTTGATTATTTGGTCAAGCATAATTGACTTGAAGGATCTTAATTATGCCAACATCTAATTGAATCTAAGTTACTAGTAAAATTCATGATGGTGCATTCATAGGCGAATTGGCTCAGGATATTGAAACAAAAAAATACGATCACACGTATGATACCACATTTGGTTTATAATAGTCTAGACCTTACCTATTCCATTATTATCACAAATACTACTTTAACAAATATATACTAGAGGAGAGAATGGTACTTAAAATCAACACATGATATAACTTAAATTTATGGGGGCTAAAAATTAAAAGGAAAATCACATATGAATGAATTAATATTTGAAATTAAGTTAAAATAGAGTATTAAATATTTTAAGTGGTTAAAATAGAAGATCAATTTTATGTTAATGATTTAAATATAGATCAAACTTTCTAGTTATTAAAATAGATTATCAATATTATAATAAGTTATTAAAATAAAGTATTGAAATTTGGGAATTTATAAAATAAAACTAAAATTTTAATATTTTATTTAAAACTACTTATCATAATGTTAATTCTTTGTTTTAATAACTTAAAAAATTAGGAAATTTATGAAATAAACTAAAATATTAACCATCTATTTAAACTATTTATAATAATGTTGTTATTCTATTTTAATAATTTGAAATTTCAATCCTCCATTTAAACTTAACTCAAACATTAATCCTTTAAGTATAATTTTTTCCAAAAACTAAATGGAAATATTTGATATGCCCCATCAATAAAGGACTTCACAGGTTCTTCATCACTGATTATTCCTCTATATAGATGAATGTAAAGAATCCTAAACTTAAGATCTTTATGTATCATACGAGAAATGTTGAGTTATAATGTTGTTAAATGCAATCTTACCTGAGAGTATAAATAATATGGTTATTATGTATGATATGTGAAATAAATAAAATAGCATAAGTTAAACAAAAAAAAAAAAAAATCACTCCTTTAGAAGATGTTTGAATTAGCTTTCATGGCTAGTTAGTTGAAACAAAAAATTACTCATGAGCTTTTAGGTAAGACAAAACTTATTGAGTCAAGGTTATCTTAGATATCAAATAAAAGTTTCGGACAATATATGATCATGCTACCATGACATGGATTAATTGGGAAATCTTAAATAAGGGATCTAATTATATGGTAATTAGCACAAAGTTGCTGTTGATTCTCTAACCATTTACATAATGTTAGGCAACAACAAAGAAAAAATGTTAAACAATTAGCTTAGTTTGTAATCATGATGCTGTCTTTACGCTATAGAGGGGTCGCATATAATAGCTATATAAATAGATGCAAGTTACTTTGACCCAGAAGTAGCATTAATTCACCAATGAATCTATTTGGAGTAATTTTAAAGAGGAAGGAATTTATAATGAGAACTAAAATTAATAGAACAAGTTAAATGGAGTAGGCTAGCTTGCCCCAAGAATTAGCTAGTGTGGCTGGCCATGGGCGGTGGACTTCCATGCTGCCCATTGTTTTTACTTTCTTTTTTCTTTTCTTTTCTTTTTTTTTTTCTTTTTATTTCCTATGACTCATCTGTATCTTTTCGTGTCTAACTATTTGAATCTAATACTTAGAAAGCTATATTGTATGCATTTGATTTGTTTCAGTTTTTAATATAATACTTTGATAGATTGTCTTCTTCTTCTTTTTTTTATCATATTTATACTGTAAGTGATGACTGGGAAAGGGTTAGGAGGTCAAAACTCACACGCATGTACCATGGGGAATAGCTCGGTGTACCATTCAAATTTCAAAACAAAAGATTATTGAATTTTAAAACAAGTCCTTCAAGCCTTAAAGCACAATTACGCATGCATCTGCTGGAATCGGACATTGAAATTTTAAAATTACGTAAATTGAAAAAAAAAATACTATTTTGTGTTTACTCCATGTTCATTTAATCCTTTTTATTTTTAAAATTAAGCTAAATCTTAATAAAGAGTTATTCTTAGATTTGTCTATGATTATTTCACCGTTGAAAAAAAATATATATTAGGAAAGCAGAAGAAAACTAAAAAATATAAAAAAATAAATAAATATTCTCTCTTTTTTATTTTTTGTAATATTTTAAATATTGATATTTTCAAATATTTTAGCCAATGGTAAAATAACAAAATGGGATTTTATAGCACATTTTATAATGAATTAAAAGTAAAAAATACTCAATTTTAAAGATAAAAAGGTAAAGACATGTCATTCAATATATAAATTATTAAGTTTTTGTGTGAACGTTTAGATATCGTGGCCACACATATTTAGGTAATTTCCAGAACTGTCCAATGATTGATCGAGTAAGTAATCTATTGAAATTTTTTCCTCTTCATGGGAAATGTTACTAACACAAGTGGTTTTCGAAAATTAAAGAGAAAGATCCGCAGCCAAAAACACATGCAAGTGATAGTAAGCAGAAAATCAAACGTAAGAATGGTATCTTGATATCAAAGCAACATTTCGTTAAAAGAAGTTTCCTCCCAAAACTAACCAACACTAAATATAATATCCTGGCAAAAAAAAAAAAGCAGTCACCAAGAAGACCCGTACACTGTTTTAGTGTACCTGTTCTTAAGCCATGCAAAGCTCTTCTTCAATGACCCTTTAACCGTCCCTTTAAAAGCATAAGCCTTGTAAGCGGCAACCCTCTTTTTCCTCTGCACTTCCGGGTCGTCACTGCTCGAACTCCAGCTACACTTCCAAGAATTAGACGACCACCCGCTTGTTGACTTCCGTTTCTTGCTGTTGAACTTGAAATCATCCTTCTTGGATGTTTGAGTTTCATGTGGATTTGAGTAGGAAACGTCGCTGTGGCATATGAGATCTTGAACTCTATTATTGTGGTTGTGCCCTAATGCTTCGTAGTAGCGGCTATCTCTCGCCATAACCCATGATTTGGATCTGAAGTCTTCCATGGTTATTCAGGTTATGATGGGACCTTAATTAATGTCTGTATTTTCTCTCTCTTTCTCACTTGAAGTGAGTGTTTTTGAGTTCAAGAAGATGTGTATGGTATCTAGAGCTATGAGCTTTTGGCAATGGAGTATGGATGTGTTTTTGGACGTTGCGCGACAATGTGGCTCGGATTACGTAAATGTCGTATAATGTCATTATTTTATCCACCATGTTTAAGTGAAACTCATTGGGAGATTGGGAGTTTTTCAATAAGTGATCGGACTACAGTTGTAAATTCAATGTGAGTATGCATTTTCGAGGGATAATTTCAAGACCGCCATATGAATTTTATATGTGATGCAATGAGGCTAAGGCCTTTATAGCTTATCAGAATGCATGTTGGTTTTCCAGCGAATAATTATCGAAGGAAAAAATCTGATACAATGAGAGATTTTTCTTTAATTTTTTTTGGTTTTATCAAATTAACTAGTATTTGCTGAAGCAATTTCTTCTTTCTTTTCCCCATATAAATGCAAACTATATGTTAAGCATCTTATCTCTTAAGTCGTTTTAACGTAAAAGGACCAGATCCTTGAATCATCGAATCGAATCGGAGCCAATGACCATATGACTTATGACCTGCCTAAATTTGAATCTCGCAAGCCATGTCATGAGATCAAAAACATTGTCATTGTTGGTCAAGGAAGTCTATAATTAACACCAAGCTCTTTCATTTCACAATGTCATTCACATGTCTAAAGCAATCTATTATCAATTCTAACAACAAACTAAAGATTTGAGCTACCAAGTGATATTTACTTATGTAATAGGGATAGAATAGAATTTTACCTCTATTAGGGTTACATAGTCTAATTTACTGTACAAATACGCTATTGTATTAAGACCAAACTCTATTGTTATTATTACTCTCCAATCATCAATTCTCTACCCAACAACACCCTGGATAACCTAGATTATTAAGTCGCAACCAAAGGACACTAGTAGTTCACCATAGATATGCTATCTAGGTAGTTATCTAAGTAGAAGATCGTAAAGCATTCCTATTATTAGAGTATGTATCTATCTAAATTTGATTTTATTGAAATCCTTCATTTGTTTTTTAAAAAACCATTTGACCAAATTTGATTTCACCATTCGGTTCTTACTCTTATAGGGGTTCAACTACCCAAGGCTGATAAACCCCAAAAGGCAACCAACTAACAAAGCTAAGTCGAAAAACATTAGGGGCCAACAAACTAAAAGTGAATAGTATGAAGTAACAATCTAGGATAAGGCTAAGTATGGTCGAAATGACATAAATATTTCTACATGTCATCACCAAGATCTCCCTTGCTAGTCTTAAATCCATCATCAAATCCATAGTTAAGTAAATCATTTGTCATATTGACATAGAGGTCATTACCTAGGAAATATTGAAGGGATAAACTATAATGAACTTAATGCAATAGTAGCCATACAGCACACACCATGCTACCAGGATAGTAACCTATTTCTAATGCAACGAGTTCGTTGATATATATAAATAGCATAAGTGTACTCATGACTCTAACTCAAATAAAATATAAGTAATTGAGATCCAATCCCAATGCAACAAATTATCAAGGGTAACAAGAATAGCTCGACTTTATGCCTAAAAGAGAAATTAAGAAGTAATCTCATACGGAGTCTACTACCATTATTCAAACATCGATGATTATAATATAATCTTAACATGTGCATGAATTTTGTTCCATCATGCAACACCTATTATGACTTCTCTCCACTTTCATTTACCATTTTTCCAACGCAATTCCTTCATATCAAATGTCTATCAAGCCACCACTAGTGGGCTATACACCTAACTATCATGCCATCCCAACAATTATGCTTGTGAACATAATCCTAGTCTAAAGATGTTGCTCGTCAGCTCAAGATAACTATGCACAAACAACACTCAATTAATTTGCCTAAGTTTATGTATTAATTTAGCTCAAGTTTCTACCTATCAAGCATACACAACCAAAGCTATAGTATACCAATATGTCATCACAAACCTAATTTAACAATTGATTAATCCCCAAATTTTAATGTATAAAACTAATTAAGCCACGAAGAAATAAAAAGTCATTATTTAATTAACAAAATTTAATTAATAAGCTTTACTCTAATCTCATCATATAATAGTATACTAATTAAGCCAAACTATCCTTCCACGTAGTCTACCATTTATGAGTTACAGTCCACAAGGGAAGTGAGCCTTAAAGGACAATAAGGCCCTATTTAGTTTTAAAGCAAAACTTAGCCCATTAGATCAATTAATTAATTAATTGTGATTTATTATTAATATTTAGTAAATAACATAATTAATCATTATTATTAATTATTAGTAATACTATTAATTAACTTGCTTTTAATGAATCAATCAAGATTAGCTAGTTTAGTCTAATCTATCATTTAATTAGCTTACTTAATTACTATTATTGTTTATTATTAATTAATTAATCTAATAATATTAAATTTGTCATCAATCTAGGGGAACAAGTTTTGGTTCAAATCAATTGAATCCATATTGGTTGAAGGTTAGACTTATTCAACCTAAAGAGGGCAATCCAAGAATAAAACATTTCATTGTATCATCATCATCATTATTTAGTGACAAATTATTCATAAACAGCTTTTTATCAACTTTAACCCTTTAAGAAGGATAAATTTAAGAGTTTAATTCAAAATATTTGGTCTACTTATGGAGTTTATGCATCTTCATTATAATGATTGGTATACTGAGTTTAATCTTCAATTTATTTAAAATAACCATTATCTCAAATCTAACATATAAACCTTGAATATATTAAAGTATTTCAAGAATTAAACATACACAAAATAAGAATATGATTTGAACATCACTTAAATCATCAAGGACACTCAGTATATTCATTAAACTTGTTGGATTTCTAGAGGATTATTCTAATTTATCATTTCCTCTTAACATTTAACAACATTTCAAAGTATCAAAAATAGCATTTAGCATAATTATATATTATAATGTATCAAATTAAAACCAAAACTAACAATACCAACCCTATATCCAACATGCATTTTTGTGATTCAACCCAACTTTGAAGGTTCAAGCTTAGTCTAAACTTCTTGACCTCGATTCATATAATAAATGAACACTTTGATAATCAAAAGATATCATCATTCTCTAAATAGCTGACAACAATGTAAGGGGATTTCTTCTCTAAACATAAACTTGATTCAAATCAGTCTTAAGTATGTTATTATAACCCCTAGTCAACACTTACCAATTTTAACACTTAAAATCATCAAAAACCACTCTAATATGCATAAGACCCCTACGGCACAATCTTAAAGTACAATTTCTAGTATTTTTACTTGTCAAAAACACAACTAATAACAGTATGCAAAAGGATTATTCATTCATTTACTTCGATCAACCACTAAGTGGCTAAAGTTCATTTCCTACAATTTACACCACCTTGTGAGCTCAACCCTCCAACTTTACTTCAATTCATCTTAAATAAAAATATTAAATCTTCAAGACATGAAGAATCTATTAGTTATAACTAATAAACCTAAGCATTAACACTTAAACTTAAAGAAGCCAGGCGAAACTTATTTCAAACCATGCTAACTCCCATCCACTATTAAGCTCTACCAACCTCACTCAAAATTTCTTCAAAGATTTTGAATTCCAACCAAAAGCAAGGAACTAATGACTATACTTAGCAAGTTATCTAAGGAATATCTTAACAATCTAAGGTTTTTAGAGATTCTTATTGTAATACCCTTAAATATTAGGTATCAAAACTCTAATCATAAAGGTATCTTTTGGTATAGAGGTTTGAAGTACGCTGAATTTTTAAAGTTAAACATATTCAGGTTAAGTCAATTCCAAGATAAGTGACTTTTTAGGAAGTTACTACACCAAAGTATAAAACCGTGCTATGTTTCATGCCAAAATGGACAATACCTTGGTAAAAAGAGTTCCAATCGAATCATTATAGGTGATATCAAAACAGTCTACTAGTTAGAAGGGCAAAGTTCCTACTTGGCAATGGTCTTAGATCTTTGTAACGAAACTGACAAGAACGTTAGTTCTATAAAGAAGAGGGGTAGATTTGCAATACCCCTTAAATGCTAAGTGGTATCACTCTAATCATTAAGGCACCTTTTAGTATAATGTCTTAGAGTACGTTGAAACTCTAAAGTTAAGCATATTTGATTTAGGTCAATCTTGATGGGTGACCTATTAGGAAGCTGTTGTAGCAAAGGATAAAACTATACGGTGTTCTATGCCAAAGTAAACAATGAAGAAGTTTTGATTGGGTCTTTATACTTACTTTTGAGAGATTGAGGATATAGAGAAAGAGACTTTAATGATCTTAATTAGCTCCTAAGGATTAAAAGAAGCAACTTGAAGTGAATTTGGAACTCTACCAAACCCTAAGTGTAGTGATGTAAAACAAATAGAAATAGGTGAGGTAAGAAGATCTAGAAAGCTCTAGAAGTTTCTCAAAAGTATTAAAATATTCCATATGCCATCTTATTCACTCAATTAAGCTAATTACAATGTTTCCCTTATATTGTTTTAACACCTTTATAGGAAGTTAGGTAAATTGGTAAATTTATTTTATCCTAGACTTTGATTACCCTTCTTTAACTTAATTAAGCTAAAGAGTATTTTAATAATTTAAAACTAATGCCCCTAATTTTCAATAATTAGAAATTAAAATAAAAACTTAGAATTTTCCATTTAATTAGTCAATGAATTGACCTTATTAAGATAAAGTTATTTCATCTTGCTCGTCCCTTTAGCTTCTATGCATCTCCACAAATCTACAAGTTGAAACATTTAGTTGTCTATTACTATCATTGGTTTAAAGAATCCTTTGTAAATGTGCCTTGACCATTTGTTGCAAATCTATTAGAGGATCTCACCAAATCGTTTAATATCGTGATTTTGATGCCTTACATCATATGACTTCAATGTAAGTATATTCACTAACCTAACTCCTTATATTCGTTTTGATAATGTAGATACAAAATTATGCAACTATGCTAATATCTCACACTTGTGATATTATAATTCACACCATTGGTCATCATTTACACCAAAAGAACATCCTCCATGTCATTCTTCTCTCCACCATTAAATCGTGTTATGGTAATAACTATATAGTTAGTTCTAATATTCAATGATAAAATAGTGTTTTTATGATGCTTCTCATCACCTAGATAAGAAGGAAGGAGTATCTGTATAGAGATTTTAAAACCCATTATCGACCATTGATGATTCCAAAGATCAATAGATGAGATGAGCCATGTTGGATCATCTTGTTAATCGACAAATGAGATGTGTCCAAACTTTAATGCAAGTATGTATTCTTTTAGGCCTTAAATGTAAACTAACAAACCAAGCATTTACATTATAGTTATAAAAATAACTACATGTAAAATTATTAACTACAATATAAGTATCTAAAAATTTCAAAATAATTATAATCCTATATTTCCAAAATTAAAATAACTCAAATTCTCTCCAATTTTTTAACCAAAACCAAATGAGGAAACAGAACTCGTCCAAGAATTTACATTCTATAGATTGAAATATTTCAAAGATAATGGAATCAAAAACAAAATGTTTTGCTTTTTGTAAGAGAGAAGAATTAATATCCATAATAAGTGCTTCTAGATTACAAGAGTCTTTCAAGAAAATTTTCAACAAAAGTTTTTCTTTTACAATAGTTAAAGTTGAAAAATAATAGAGTTGCTTCTCTTAAAAAAAGAAAAAAGAAAAGAAAAGAAATTTTCATGAAAAATAATACCAAAGAAGTTATATTTATAAAAACCCCATATAAATATGATAGGACAAATTCTTTTTTCTTCTATAGATACTTTGAAAATATTCAATTAGGCAAATTTAAAAGAAAACAAATAAGAAATACAAAATAAAAAAATTTTCTTATGAAAAATAAAGAAAAAAAGTCAAGAAATTAGCCTAAAATATTAACTGATTGGAGTACCATGAATTATGGATGGTGACCTTTTTATTAAATGAAATTATGGATGGTAACTTTTCTATTAAATGAATAGGACCAATTCTCTTGTTTTAAGACTTCATTTCATATTTGATAGGTTTTATATTAATTTTTATATGTTTAGGTAGGGTTTTCTATAAACAATATAAATTTAAGTATAAACAAATAGACAAATGTCTTGCTGGTTATATATATATATATATATATATATATAAATAAAATAGGATTAAAAAAGACATAAATTATGGATGATATCAAAAAATTTTTAAAACAAATAAAAAGAGAGAGGCAGAAGGAATATTGCATAACTACAAAATAAATTAAAATATGGAAAGTAAACTACCAAATATATCAAACAACATATGGTTTTTAACCAAAAGTAATATGGAAATTGAAAATGCAAAATATCATGTTTGACCATTACACTAAAAAGTAGAAACTTTCCTTTGGTTTTCACAATATAAATCTTTTCCCTATTGGGAAATACTATTATATGGATTTGAAATACCAAGATTGGCCAACCCAATTGTAATGCTGACAATAAGCACCATAATACAAACTCACATCACTTTTTTATTTTTTTCTAATGGCTACCAATAAAATCAAAGACAATAACATCTTCATGAATAAAACAAAAATAGAACATGGATAAATTTACGTAATAATATTAAAAGCAATAAAAAGATGATATTTTGAAAAGCAGTAGCGCTCATTGAAGATAAAATAGGATTAAATGAGACATAAGTTATGGATGATGTCTAAAAAATAAAAAAGCAAAAAAAAAAATAATAATAAAACAAGAAGAAGAAGAAGAAAACAACATAATATTGCATAATTGCAAAACAAAATTAAAACATGGAAAGTAAACTACCAAATGTATCAAATAGCATTTGGTTAACCAAGAGGAACATGGAAATTAACAATGCAAAACGATGTGTTTGACTCTTACGCTACAAGCTAGAATATATACCTTTGGTTTTCACAATATATATCATTCTGATGTGGATGTTAGAAGATACCATTTTGTATATTTGAAATCTAATATCAGCTAAGCTAATTATAATGTCTATAATAAGTACCATGATACAAATCCACATCGAGATTTTTTTCTCAAAAAAATAGCTACCTTTAAAAAGCAGTAAAGTTTCGGTTAAATCTTTACATATACCAGAAATGAGCAAACTGTCTATGTCCATTTTGCTAACTTCACAGTTGATGAACTCTCCCACAAAATTAATATTAGAAAAATCACTAACCTATCAAGGTCACAATTATAACATCTAAGAATACCAAAAGTCATGCTGCGGCTTTGAGGTCGAAAAAACAATTTGCCTCAACACCAACAGAAGGTGACTCTGAAGAAAGCATTTTCATTATGTCACCACAAAATTCCACCTCAATCAACTCAGCGGATCGTTTGGTAGCGTCAAGGGGGTGACAAAGGTTATCCTCCACATCTATTACTATCTTCATTACCATATCCACCCGCTGCAAATTTGTGGACACCACAAATGCTACTATACGTTTTCTTCTCAAGCAATAGTAAGAGCGCCTTATGGGTTACAACATCTAGGTGCAAGATAACTTCCTAATGTTTCCACGTTCAAGATAACCATGTGTTAAAATATAAACCTTCCTTATATCTTGCGAAAATGCAAATGTTGAAATCTCTTTCAACTTGAAATCCTACAGCCAGTAGTACTTAGTATGAGGAATTATGTATTGGTTGCATGCAAATGCCATTTCCTACCAAGATGGAGGAAAAACAATGTAGGGAAATGGTGATTAATTATAACTTCTCTTATGCAGTTATGGATGTATTATACATGTGGAAGTGGAAACCATGTGCAAGTATTGGGAAATGGTGATTAATCATAATTAACAATCGCACACCGGCTTTGCATGTGCATAAAGTAAAAAGCTATGGTATACTCAATTTTAAAATATAAATTAATTACTAGGTAAACCGATGTTAAGAAAAAAAAAACAAGATAAATATGAATTAACTAGATATAGGAGTAATTAGTAAATAAATTACATTTGAAAATTAAAAAAAAAAAAAACATAGTATAATGAGATTTTGAACGAAGTTGTTCATAATCATTGTCGAGAACTATTTCGATTTTCCTTAATTTAACTTATATTAAAGCCAAACCGCTTAATATAAGTTACTCAACATTAAACTAAAAAAAAAAATTTCTAAAAAATTTTAAAAATTAAAGTCGCCAATTAGTTTAACTAGTAAAAAATGAAATTAAAGTTTTCAAGTGGGAAAACGCTAATTTGACCACTAACCTACAAAGTTTCTAAAAAAATGATTTTTAGAAAATTAAACCAAACAAAACTAAGTTCGAAGGCTAAATTATTAAAATTAAGTCACCATGTAAAAACTAAAGAAAAATTGACGGATTTTTATTTTTATAATTTCCTGAAAAAATACTAAAATATATACAAATATGTAAAAGATAACTAAAATGATTTTTAATTATTTCTTATTACGAATTTCAAGAAAAAAAGGTTTTTTTTTTTAT
The DNA here is from genome assembly GCA_024138005.1 of Lumnitzera racemosa. Lineage (NCBI taxonomy): Eukaryota > Viridiplantae > Streptophyta > Magnoliopsida > Myrtales > Combretaceae > Lumnitzera > Lumnitzera racemosa. Next base: position 41,458,037 of record JAMXBC010000007.1, read on the forward strand.
ACAATTGTCCCAAATATGCTTACGTACCCATTAGTTAAGATCAAATAGACCGCAGTTCTTTTTTATAAAATATTTAATGGGTTGATTTCTTTTATTTTTGAAAATTGAGTCAGGTTTACTTTTATTATAATTAATTTATTTAAAAAAAAACTAAGAAATATAATTTTCTTAATTAAATATTTTTGAAAAAACTCCAATTAAGATTTTATTTCTTTTTTAAAAAACTCACTACGTTTCAAAAAATATTTTTTCTAAATTTTAACTGTAAGTTATGTTCAAGATACAATCTAGATACGTATCTTTATGCATATCTTTTCCAAATATTAACCGTAAGATACATCTTGATACGTATCTTTTTTAAATCTCAACTATAAAATACATTGAAAATATAATCTAAATATGTATCTTTCTTAAATCTAAACCGTAAGATACGTATCTTTTCTAAATCTCAATCGCTCAATATGTATCTTTTCTAAATCTCAATTGTAAGATACAGATCCAGTAGATATGCTCATTTAAAAAAAAAAACATGATTTTTAAAAGAAAACATAATTATTCTAAAAAAACACAATTGAACTAAATTTTATTAAAAATCGACACCATCTAAAAAATTAAGCAAGCAATAGGAAAAAAAAAAAGCTGCACTAAAACAAAATATTAATTAGTAGAAATAGTCGAATTAAAATAAAATAAAATAAAATAACTTTTACCGATGAGTCAAGTCATGTGTATTGATCGTGTATTGTATGCAGTGTTCGTTATACTTGTGCACAGTGGATCTCGTGTGTAGACTTTGCGTTTGTGAAGTGAGATTTCGTGTGTGTCGTTAGGGGTTTATCGGAATTGGAGAACATGCATGTAAATGGCAATTTGGCGTCAGGTGTGGACTTCATCAAGGGATTGTAGCTGTTGCGTTAGCTTCAGCTCGTGTTCGATTAGGGAATTGGTTCCAATATGAACGTAGCAATAATAATTGAAGATTTGTCAACTGCTGTTTGTCGGCTAGGAAATTGTTATTGAGCGTAAAGTGTTGGTTTGAGGATGTGTACCCCGAATTAAGGACGTCAAGAGCTTGTTTTGAGATTTAGACAACACGTTACAGTTGTACTGGCATTATGATCAGGCAAAGGGTGAAGGCTGCTTTGGATAGTGGGGAGTAAAGGTTGAAGACGTCAGGTGGTTGCAGTCAAGCATGTAGCAAGTAGACGTTGTAAGTTCGGATGCAGTAAGGTGGACGTGAATGGACTTTGGTTGTTAGTCCAAGTGAGTTCAGATTTGTGGATAGTAAGACATTATTGTTGCATGAGGCTTCGGACAGCTATCAAAGCGTGGATTGAAGACAATGGACTTTCATAGGCTTTGTGTCAACGTATGGATTAAGGGCACGTGCTTTATGATTTTGGTTGTGTCAGGGGTAGTGAGGGTTAAGGGAAGTCATGGTTGTCCAGCGGTGAAGATTGTTGAAGTCGGTCAACTGCTTAGATTTTGTATGTCAGGGAGCTATTGGTTTAGATTGTAATTTAATCGGGGCATGGATTGAAGTTGGGTTATGTTGTCTTAGGTAACGAATTGAGGACAAGGGACAGGGGATTAGTGATATGAGATTGAATGGCGAAGGTATTGCCTACGTGTTTGATCGAAATTGAAAAATGTCCCCAACATCACCTGCCGATAGACTATTTATAAACTCTTAATCATATCTTCCGTATACGAAAGATACGATTACGATTACGATTACGATTACGATTACGATTATGATTATGATTATGATTATGATTCTTCGAATATTTGACCTAACTTCTAGAAGTCTTACTTAATTTAAGCTTTCTATTTTTTAGGGCCCGATCTAATTTGTTATAACCTAACAACTTATCTAATAAATCATAAGTCTATTCTGACTCAATATAAATTAAATAAATATCTACTTTAAATCGGACTAGGCCAAAATTATTTTGATAAAACTCAATTCTCCAATGACTTAATGATTTATCAAATTAATCACATACTATTATCCGATTTAATCTTAAACGATCTGATGCAACTCAATACAATACGACTCTATTCGATACGATACGAATCAATTTGATACGACTCCATTCGATGCAATTCAACTTGATTTGACTCAATACGGCATAATTCAACTTGACTCAATACAATATAATTCGAATTAACTCGATACAATACAATTCGACTTAATTCTATTTTCTTATTTTTCTATTTTTTCTTTTTCCTTTTTTTAAAAATTTATTATTATTATTATTTTCTTTTTATTTATTTATTTATTAACCTGACTCAACTAAAATAAAATGAAAAAAATGGTAAAAATGAGGTGTTTACAATCATTGTAGATATAAATGGAAATTTTTATTTACTAATTGTTAAAACTGATTAATATACACTAATTTCACAAAGTTTACCTCAATATTGGCAAAAGTAATTTCCATTCATTTCATTAAATGGAGTAAGGCTATAATTGATAAGCTCCTTATTACTTATATATTATAAAGTGATTTTTAATGATTTTCCTTTAATCTTGAGTTCATTTTAAGAAAATAATACTTAGTGGAGTAAGATCTTGTTTTCTAAGTTTTGAAACGATTTACGGAAGAAAATGAGAAAAATAAAAACAAGTTTTACTCAATTTAGAGTTAAAATAAGGAAATTATGTAATTTTGAAGATTAACATAACCAAACGACATAACTGTGTCATTTTCAATGATGATTTTAAGCAAAAATGAGTAGTGATCAGTAAACAACACAACCTAAAAGATACAACTATGCCCCAAGTCATGTATTTAACAAAGATTCAAAGTTATCCACAAAAATATGGTGTATCAAAACGACATGACCAGGTGACATGATCATGTTACTAGCTACAATTTCTTAATTTCATCTTTCTCATATAAAGCTTCATTAAGGCTTTTTTCCATAACTTTTGCATAATTTTTTAGATAACTTCAAGAGCTAAACACCTAAGAAAGCATAATACTTCAAGAATCTTTCATCGCTTTGATGATCTTTCTTCTACTTTTCTTTTACATTTTATTAAAGATTATTGTTTTATCATGAGTAACAAGTAGATCGTTTATACCTGAGTCTTATAGAACCTAAATTTACTATGGAACATTGGTTTTTATTAAATATAATGAATATCTTTAAATTTTCTTGATTCAATTACGAGTGCTTGCATGCTTTAGATTGATATTTTCACAAATGTTAATCTAAAAATCTGTTATTATGCAAAAAAGTCAAGAGATTTTTGTATAATTAAATCTAAACATAATTTATAAGGGTTATTACAAGCTTAGAGATAAATTGTAAAATTCTTCTAGATTTTTAACATTATCTTTAATATAATTCGTTGTACTTTAATACGATGTTAAGTTATGCTATTGAGAAGAGATTCTAATAGCTGATCTAAATATTATAGTTAATAAACTTAAGAAAGTTATTAGCTATAATAGAAACTTCTTTTGGTCAATAAAATTAACTATTTAATTACATTATCTTTAGTAGAAATTGCATGTATAGGTTTAGGAGAAATAAGATCTAGGTATTCCATCAAATCTTGAATTATATCTTAAATTGGTTGCTTTCTTGTTTAGTTTCTATTACTAAATCTTGATTAGTTATTAGGTTTATTTGTTGCTAAAATTTTAGTTTAATTCTTTAAATTTCTTGAATTCAATTTTGCTTGTTAGATAATAGAGAACTAGTTAATATTAATACTAATACTTATAGTTTCTATAGGATGACATCCATTCTTAAACTATATTACTACATGATAGGTGTGCTTACCTAATTTTCACATATTAGTAATGTAATAGCTATTATCGAGTAATAGAACAGAGCTATATTATAGGTTATGTATGGATATTATCTTGTCATTTACTTATTTTATTAAGGGTATATTGGGAAAAAAATTAATTCTAGCATTAAATAATTATTTATAAGTCTAGTGATAAATAACTACTAAATTTTTTTTATAGCAGAGACTCCTTATGGAATTGCCACTATACGCTTATAATGCAACTAAATGCAATAATAGTTCCTCCATAATAAAGGGAAATGGAATTAATTGCAAAGCGAAGGAAATGAGCTAGTTCATAATTGTTGCAATCTTTGACAATACTAGCGAAGGAGATGATCTCAGGTTCACTGTTGAACAACCGCCCATTAATGAATGGCTCCAACCTTCCTCAAACAAATCTTAGAGCTCACATGAACCCCACAAGGCTTAGCTGTCCAAAACTCATCGCATTAGATACCGCACGAGCCTTGATGGCTCTCAAAAAAAAAAAAAAAAAAAAAAAAAAGCCAAAGTGCACGTGGCCTTGGTTGTACTAATACCAAACATTTATAAAGAAAAGACAAATGCAAAGCCCAAGAGCATCAATTTCTTGCTGCCACCAACTTGGAGTCCCTCGAAAGATAAAGCCATACGCCATGGGTTGATAGGGGGTTTAGATAATAGCAACTTATGTAGCGATGAAAGTAGATTATAGAAATTCTAAAAAGAAAAGTACATGTTGATAAAAATAAAATAAAATAAAATAATAGAAAAAAAAAACAAGAAAGGAATTTTGCAACGTATTGAAATTAGTTATATGTTTTCATATGGCTTCATCTTCATTTTAATAATCACAAATCAAAACCGTTTAAGCAAGTTCCACGAACAAAAGGTGCCCTAAATCTAATCCTCCTAAAGTTGAATGCGCATGTTTGTGTTCTGTTTTCTTTTAAACCAAGGTCTACGCTAATTTCGAATATATGATATGGGAAAGAAGGACAATTTATCATGTTGTCTTACAAATTTAACTCAAATTTTACAAAAAGCGTTTAAAAAAAAAAACCAATAGAATATTAAAATCTACAACCTCTAGTAAAGAATTTCAGTACATAAAATTTCACGCCCTCTAGGGGATGATCTTTTGCAATTTTTTTTTTTTTTTTGGTTACACCATGATGGATTGATTCAGATTTCATCTGCAAGAAAATAAAGAAAATAAGAAAATTTAAAGTTCACGAGAATTATTTTGGAAATTAATTAAATAGTAATTTATGGAAGAAAAAGAATCCAAAACAACTAACATAGATTAGCGACTTTGTGAAGTTTAAATGCATATATACTTCCATATATTCATTTGTCATTGACAGTGCATATGCAAAAAATTAAGGGTTGATGTTCAAGTATTTCATTTATGTCATTGTGCGAATCGATAGCAATTATTTCCATTTTCCTAAATGTCAACGACGGATGTGCTTATGAAATCAATTAATTTAAAGATATCAATCAACTTAGTATACATACTTTCTCTTCATCATAAAGTACTCTATTGTGCAAAAAGCATTAGGTAAAAATAGATTTCTTGTAAATTTATTTTCATACTAAGATGGCATAGTAAAAAATTAATAGAAAATAACAACTCAATTCAAAATAAGAAGAAATATTAGGCATTTTTATTGTAAGAAGATCATATGCATTAGAAACTGGATTAAAAAATAAAATTCCACCTTAATTTCTTCAAATGTATGAATGAGCTTATTCATAAGTTCTAGAAGTGATTCCTTTTTCTTTTTCAATCAATGCAAAAATTGCTTTAAACAATTTATAGATCTTCTACAAAGGTGAAGAAGATATGCGAAATAGTGATATCTAATATTTACTTATGATGTTAAATAAAACATTGTAAATAAAAGTAATCAAGAGAAACGTTTAAAAGAAAATAAATAAGTCATATAAGTAGCTATAATGGTTACAAAAGCCTCAAAAGAAAACCCGATGATCACACCGAAAGTCAACTAGTGTAGTATTTTCTTTTTCTTTTTTTCTTTTTTTTTTTGCCTAAACTAGTGTAATATTTTTAAAAGTCCTATTTACACTTAATACCTTGCAGCAATTATTATTCATCTAATGCACCTAAGATTCCATTGTCCACATCTTTTATTTGTTACCCAGAAACATGAAAATGTTGCCCCATATGTATGGGATCACACAATACTGTTTTCCGTTAATTTGAAGTTTTACATATATAAATAAAGAATATAAATAGACATTTAATACTAATATATCCATTCAATAAAAACTAAAAATCAAATGTACTATTGATACAAGTGGAGGATAGCACCCAAAAAAAAGACATCAAGGGAAAAAATATTACGTGGAAGGAGCCTCCAGGTTTTGCAAAATTAACAAAGAAAACGCCTTTTGCTTTCAAGTTTTGCAAGATGCTTTTTTTTTTTTTTTATTTAGACAAGAAGAAGACACCTTTTAAAAGGACATATTCAGCTATAATGTTAATGTAATTGAAGGCGTTTTTCCATAAAGTACTTTTAATTATAATATCAAAACAACAAAAGTCATATTTAGAAAATATACCTTCAATTATATTAAAATTATAAGGAAATACGCTTTTCAAAAAGATACTTTCCTTGGTACTTAAATTCACACACACAAATAAAATCATCCGACCTCATTCTCAAACACTTCATTTCACTCTTCTCTCTCAACCTAATGCACACATTCCATTGAATCCTCTCTTTCATCCATTTTTTTTTCTTTCTTCAAAAATCTCAACTTATAATCGAAGGTAAGCATTCTTTACATCAATCTATTTCATTTTTATGAATTTTCTGCACAAATGTTACTTATTTTGTGAATTTCCCCAATTGAACCCTTAGAATTACATGTGTGTATATTTGATTGTTTTAGCTCGATTGAACTTTGTTTGGTATGTAAATATGTGTTATACATCAAGTAATTACACTATATATATATATTATTGACTTATATATTTGCATATAGATTTAATATCTTGAGCACACACAAAATCAATACGTGTTCCTCTAGCTTATAAATATTAAGTGAAAAACATACTATTAGACACTATACTATCCTATGTGCCTAATTATATTTTCTTAAGGCTAAAACATGATGAATATGAGTGGATGGGTGTTTTTTTTTTTTTCCATCAGGTTTTCTACATAGCAAAAATCATTTTATAAAGTTTAAATCATTGCAATACATAATTTTAGAAACTTTTTTTTTTTGTTGATATACCTCTTCGGTTTTAAAATAATATATCTCAACCTTTTTATCTATAGTAATTCAATTCTTCATTCTTCCTCAATTTTTCATTTATTTATCTTTAACATTTTTTTTAATCCTTTGACATTTACAATGACTACTTTGTCACTATAAATTTTTTCAAAGAGGCATAGTTAATTTATTTAGTAGCTTCAAATTTATTTATTCGATTTCTTCTACTCCCATGTATGAAATTCACTTTTATAACTTAAATTACACTTAGTGCTTTATTTTCAATTGAATTGTGCTTTTTAAGTTTTACTTCAGTGTTCTTATTTGTTGAAATTTGTAGGTGCCACGTTCTAGAATGAAATAAAGGCACAATAAGTGTTTATATTTTAGGATTTGAGTAGTTTAGTATTTGAGCCTTCTTTCTTTTATAATTTAATACTCATACTTTGTGAAAAATGGCTCACCAAGTATCTATATTAGACACTAAATTATTAAAAAAAAATAAAAATTTAGGCATTAAACTGGCTATTTCCAAAATACACGCACTTGCAGTGGCTTTATCCCTACTAGAACAGGACTTTTTCTCTTATGCATCGTTTTGCCTTGTCTTTGATTTACTTTTTATTTCATTTATCCTTGATGTATTCATCATTATTTTGTGGCCACCAATGTTTGAATATTGATGATGAGATCCTTGGCATGTCTGTTGTGAGTGTGTTTGAAGTTAACAAATTTCCCAATGCTACCGATAAAAATAAGGTCGATGGATTTAGGTTGAAATTCGATCGATTCGTGATATCTTCTCTTAAAATGGAAATGTTTTATTTATCCAATTCTATATATAATATGCCTGACTATGTTACTGCGTCTTTCAGCTTTAACGTAACGAGATTTTAGAGATTTTAGTGGGAGAGAATATCAAGGATATAAATGAATCAAATTTGATTGTAAACTACTTAAATTTAATTCAAATTATATATGAATTTGATTCGGTGACAGTCGAATCAAACTTGACCTCAAGCTATTTAAGTAGCAAATTAAACCGAGCTTGAGTTTTATAATATTAAACTTCTTGAGCTTATGAGTTTAATCCAACTTAATATAATTTTTAATATTCTAAATATAAGTAAATATGAGGTTACTTAGAAAATGCTTATAAGAAATTCGAGCTTAATCAAACCAATTGAGCTGAACTACTCGAAATGGATATATATATCCTCAAGTCAAAATTGAACTCAAAATTTAGAACTCAATTGAACTCTAGTTAAGCTCGAATTTTGAGTTTTTAAGTTAAATTCAACCTCAAGCTTAAGCTTAAGCTTATGTTCAAACTCAATATTGTATTAATTTGACTTAACTCGATTACACCTCTAAAGAAGATTATGTGCTTCTCCAAAGTCTTTACAAAAAGAAGATGACTAATAAAAGTAGTCAAGTATTTGTACGTTGTTGTCTTTTTTTTTTTCTTTTTTTTTTTCCTTCTTTTCCTTTTTCAATAAAAAATTGTGTAACCATAGGGAAAAGGTTGTGTTTTTATGCTCGGGAAATTAGCCCTTAGACATTGGATGAGACACCCCTTTTCTAAATTTTGTCAATTATAATTTTTTTCTTCAAATGCAAAATAAAACCCTAAACTCTTATGCTATGTGAATTTGCCATTGCTTGCCTAAGTTATGTAAATATTGATTTCAGATATATATATATATAATATATTTATATTTAAAATAATAAGTTTGTTAAAGAAAATATTATCATAATTAGCATGTTAACAGCCTATATTTGTAAATTGTTATGATAGCATGGACTTTGTTATTTAATTACATCATTAATATATCATCTATATATATTATAGTTCAATGTTGTCATCAAAAACCGCATTAAATCATGACTCAGCCATAAAATCGATTTAGTCTAATCCTAGTTTAATCCTAGTTAAATTGCAATTGAACCCAATTTTATCCTTCTAATTTTTTATTTATTCTCTCATATATCTAGATCAACCACCAGAAACAACTCTGACAACATTATTATAATTTACATGAAGATGGTGTGACATTATACAACATCTATTATTTGTTTAACATATTTAGCAATAGTGTCTCTTCATAGAAAATATACATTAATTATTTATTTAAAAAATCATAACAAATAATTATTTAAATATAATTAAAAAAAAATCCAACAACAACTACTCTACCATTACGTAACTGAATGCCTTCGAGCATTACATAAAAGCCAACACCTAAGAGGCCAAAAACAACACGTTCAGTAAAAACACACCTTTTTTCCCGACGCATTAAGTTATAAAGTAGTTAGCTTTATAAAGTTTCCCGATCAGTCTTTTCACACGGAAACACAAGCCAAAACAGAAAACAACAAATTACTACTTCCATTTTATCCCCTGATACAATCCAATGCAACCAAAAAATAAATAAATAAATCTCAATTTCACTTCTTTCGTTTTTACATAAGTTGCTATTATATTATAAAGGGCCATCTTTGACGTCGACTCTGATCTCATATGTATCACGTTTCTTTGTTTAGTTTATTTGTTTGGAATTTGTCATGTGAATTATAACGTATATGTTGTTTCATTAATTGATAAATCACAATCAGAATGTTTCCATTTTACTGCAAGTTTACGCAATAACACTCTGTAGGGAAATATTTTTCTCCTTTCTTTATTATCGGAACGTGGAACTCGGAAGGTTTTGCTCTGAGGTTGCGGCCTTGGTTTTTCCTCTTTTGATGGGTTTTTATCGCATTGTTCAAATTTTGTTTTTATGTAACTGGTTTGATTGCTGAGGTAGAAAATGAAGAACAATGGGAAGCAGAATTCTCTAGGTTGAATTTTTATGTCTTAAAGCAATTTTCTTGAGTCTTGTTCAAAGAGGAAATGAGGGAATTCATATTCAAAGTAATAATCTTGTTGTATTAAATATCTGCTTTGTCAGAGTGGATAGAGGTCGTTATTAAAATCTCCTTTTAAGGATATCTTAGATTATGGAGGCCAAGATCCTGAATGGATTTAAAACACTCTTATAATTAGATGAGTTACGGTTTCGCTTTTTCAGATTTTTATTTTTTTTTATTTTTTTTTTAAGGGCCAACACTTTATCGAATGGTTTCTGGCTTTCTTTGTTTCCTTCTTCTTCTTTTTTGCCTAGTTCTAGCTTTTTGTTTCTATTTGTTCTGCTTCCACTGCTTTAGTGACCTTTTCTTTGTTTATGAGACAAGAAAATCGGACCATTATATAAGTTTGATTTTGTTCCCCTTATTTCCGAAGATGTTGCTATACACCCTACTTGTGGATTTTCTTGTCTTATGTTTAGTTATTTCATTTTGTTTATTCTTTATGTATCAATCGTTATTTTGTAGACATTGAATGTTTGGTTGTTAATATAATATAATCTATTGCATGCATATAGTATGTTGAAATTAATCTGTTTTTGTAATAAAAGTTCGTCAATAATGCATATTTTTGAAAGCCTTATTTATTTATTATGATACCTCTTTGCGTTTTTCTTTTTTTAACACTAACTTTTGGTCACTAGTAATATCTTTTAATAATTTATTATATTTTCTTTTGTAAACACTCGATTTTTCCCTATAGTTGTTATAATTTTTGTTTTTAGGGTCGTAATTTAGAAAATAAAAAAAAAATTGAAAAATGATTAAAAAAAAAGAAAAAAATAGAAAATTATTGGAAAAAAAAGAAAGAAAAAACTAAAAAATAAAAAATTCAAAAAAATTAATTTGATGGAATCTTTACTAAATAGTTATCGAAAAAAAAATGCAAATATAATACGATGACATTAAATCTAATAAAATCAAGATTTATAAGATTCGAATCTATTTTTTGTCTTTATCAATTTAGATTCGATTCGATTCGATTCAAAAGATTTGTTTTCGAATTTTATAAATAGGAGCTGTATGGTACGAGATAAAAAGAATAATTACACATTTGTTAAAAATACGCTCAAACCTACTTATTAGACCAATTCTATAGTTGTGCGCGCAATAGGATTGAGGATCCAATCTGTTCCCTTTCATCAACTTTGCGTGCTTTGCTTTACAGGTACATAATAGTAGTTTTTAATTATTATTTATAACTTATCTTATTTATTTATTTATTTTTATCTCACTTAGTATATATGCAATTATTTTTAAAACTTGTACTAATTTTTTTTTTATCATGTCTTTAATTACTAAAAATTAGTTATAGTATTAGTGTCTAGTGAACATGTGTTAAGTTAAATTTTAGTTTTTCTTTTTAGATTTCATATTTTCAAAATAACATTTCTATAAAATCTTATATTTTACAAAATCTCATTCTTTGTATATTGTATTAATTTAGAAAAATTACATTAAGCATGTTAGGGTTTTCTAGAAAAAAAAATCATTTTAATGTTCATAAAATAAAAAAAAATATTTAATTGACTTCTTTTTTATTGCAAGACATCTTTTCCATAGTTTAGGTTTTTTTTTTTATGGTTTGAACATCTTTTTTATGGTTTAGATATTTTTTCTATGGTTAGACATTTTTTCCATAATTTATGCTTCTTTTTCTATAGTTTAGATATCTTTTCTATGCTTTTAGATATCTTTTATATGGTTAGACATTTTTTCTATGATTTAGGTATTTTTTCTATGATTAGGATTTTTTTTTCTTTTTTTATGTTTTAAGCATATTTTCTATATAAAAGATTAATCATGTAGAATATTTCATATTTCATAAAATCTTTAGGGTTTTTCTTGAAAATAAAAAAAAAATTATCACTTAGTTGTTTTTAAATAAAAATCTTAATTTTGGACTTTTTAAAAATTAGGTTTTTAGTTATTTTTTAATTAGGAATAAAAATTAGGCTTCTAGGGATTTTTCTTAATAAAAATAAAATGGCTAATAAAAATGAAAATTTAACCAATTACTTTTTTTATAAAAAGAACCAACACATTAAATTTTTTTTTTTAAAAAAAAAAAAGAACTACGATTGTCTGATCCTAGCAAATGGATACGTAAGTACCTTCGGAGTGACGATAAAATCTGTAGAAACTTAGATTTTTTTTCTTTTAATTATTTATTTATTTATTTATTTTTTAAAAATATTATAATTAGAAGAATAATCCTAATTTCAGTAAATAGATAATAGTATCCATTAGAGTTTAATAGGTTAGCTCCCGAACTTGAAACACTCTAGTTATTCATTCAAATTGAAATTAAAGACCAGTAACCAAATTGTAATCTATCTACCCAATTAATTACAATTTCTTTTTCTTTTCCTGACTCCGATCAGGTAGCAACTCCAAATTCTTTTTATTAAAAAAAATCGAAATTTCTCAATTTTTTTAGTCGAGGATTAATATTAAATAGGTTAAGGTTTAGTATTAGTCGAAAATGGGGAATTCAATTTTAAATAGAAAACCGAAAAAACAGGCTCGATAATTTGGCGACTCTACTAGAGACGCTAGAGGGCTAGCCACTAGAATTTATTGAAGATAGGATTATTTTTCAAGAAAAAAAATAACAAATGATGGAAAATATAAAGATAAAAAAAAAAGGGAACTTAGGTATGTTATTTTATTTATTTTATATATTTGTTTATTTTATTTCTTTTTTACTAACATTTTTTTTGTTGCAGTTTATTTAGGGGGGTAGTTTTAGGGGTTTACTTTATTTTTATTTCTTTGCATCATAAATGCATGATAAATATGGTCAGAACCAGGCCGTCTTAGGACCTTAGAAGGGAGGCCATTGTGTAAGTTTAGGATGTTATAGGATACCCACCTTCCGAAGCCGATCAGGCTATCCTACTCAAGTTTAGATGCGACCACAAAACCGTTGTTTTAAAAAAACGCGGTGGTTACAAAATTTAAGGACCTTTAGAATCTATCCTTTATATTACACAAAAACTTTTTTTCAAAAGAAATTTACAAGAACCTATAATGTAGCAGACCTAAATGGATAAAGGCAGTTGTGAAGTTATAGTTGTAATATTTCTTTGTAAATAATTTGTAATAATTCTATGTAACATTTGGAATAGGTGATGATTGTAATTTTGATTTTTTTTTTACATAACTATGGCTAAATCAAGTCAAGCGGCTTCTAAACAGATCTACGTCTACCCACCTCATTAGCCTTAAAAGATACTCCAGATATGGTTCTAACTTTTTAGCCTAAATAAGTAAGAATTTATTAGGAACAAGATTGAGCTCTTCTTGCTCCTATAAAAGAACCTTATAAATATTACCTTAGTACAAGCCTTAGTACATCTATGAGAACCCAAATCTATCGCTTTTTGTTTGGACCCACATCAATTGAGCCCAAACCTCATGGAGTAAATAGAAAACAAAAATAAAAATAAAAAAGGAAGCCAAACGAAAAGAATCAAACCTGTAAAATAATAGGTAATTATCATTTTACCTAGTATTCTACCAACCAGAAATATTCGTTCTTTTAGGTAACTTTAGCGTTTTGTAAATAGCCTTCTTCATTTAGAATAAGTAAGACTTAAATATTTTCTTTGCTTAGTTTTTTATTCTTCAGAATTCCTCTCTTATAAATAGACTCTCAGTAACGATAAATTGTATAGGCTTATATATAAAATTCTATGAAAGCAATCTTCCGTAATCATCTATTTACAATCCTATCACTTGGGTTCTATAACATAAAAGCCCTAACTTTCTCTCTCTCTCTCTCTCTCTCTTAAAAAAAAAAAGAAAAGAAATTTGCTAACAGTTACAAATCCTTATGAGACTCGGGATAAATACAATCACTTGACCCGTTAAAGCAATTAACCTAAACAGATCCACTTGGCTTGAGAAAATAACCAACTAAACCTGAACCCTAGCCCATCGAGATAGAACTCAAGGCCTCTAAGACCATGAACCAAGTCAAAACACGAGACCATAAAACACTATCCCAAACTTGATCCCTGGTATAAATAAAAAAGGCAATTTATTAAACCCTTCGACTTTAGAAGTTGTCAATGCCGGCCCATTTGAACTTTAAAAAACCTGACCCAAAATCACATATGGAAGCTTAGGGGCATTAAGACCTATAAATCTGGGACATGGGGCCTACGGTCTTTGAAATTTCACAACCGAAGCATGTTCCAATGAATTGGGAAGTAAGGTCCGTTATCACCTTAAGGTTAATCCATCCCTATATAAGGAATTGGTAACTCACATTTAAAAAGGTTTAGAATGAAAAGCAGTGAGTTATATCCTATACACTAACCCTTAAACACTTTGAGAGATAAGAGATATCATGGTGAGGATATTTTGGACTCATTCCTTAAAGGAGATTCATTTTGAACTTGATATGCATACCGAAATGAAGTTAAGCATTTATTTTCAAATCCCAAACATAATTATCCCTTGTTAACCCCGTTGAACTATTTTGGAGTCATTTCAAATGTAAACCTTATCAAGAACCACCCTATAGTGGGGCAATTCAGAGGGTAGGGTCATTAATTAGGAGAGAAGGATAAAACCGATTTATCCTGATCCAATAATAACAATTAAAGGATAATTTTTGTTTCCGATAAATTATTCTCTTTGAAGAAGAGTTAACATTTTTCTAAATACCCCAAAGGCCACACATACCTTACCTAAGCCAATGCACTCTAAACCTATGGATTTAATGCCTTAATTAATCTAGAGACAAAAACTTGACAAAAGAGATAATTATTTTTAGGGAGAGAAAAGAAAGAAATGAAATGAAATGGAAAAAAGAAAAGAAAAACAAGAAAAAGGAAAATGAAGAAATACCCAAATATCGAGCTCGAGAAAATCCCTAATCAAAGAAGACTTAAGTTGCTCAAAAAACACAAGACTTTGAATCGTATTCCCAACCAAAAACACAAAATGTCATATTCATTCAAAATCACATTATCAACCACAAACCAAACTCCATAATCAGTTCAAAATCACACTCCAAATCACGAATATAAACCCTTTCTATCCACTCAATTCTTACACACAAGACCTCCCCACCTACAATACCTCCCTATTCAAACTCTTCCGATTTTGAAGAATAATTTATCTAAGATAAAAATTATTTCTGAAACTGGGACAAGCACACATCTAGTTTATTCCTAAGGGTTTTTGACTTATACACCTGGGTTGGATGAAAGCAGTTATTCAAAAATAGGCCCTCTCAATTAACTTTTTTTGAAACCATTTGACTAAAAGCTAAATTTACAATACTGAACCCAAAAAGACCTAACAGATCGATCAAAGCGTATCGCTTACAAATTGGACTGTAATTTTTGGAATAGTAATCAAGAGCAACGTCTAAACCAAGAGTGCATAAGGAAGTCCTCTTGGATTAGATTAATCGTGAGTTACCTTTCCCTTACAAAATGAATGTTTAAGGCCTATCCAAGAAGCTCATTGTCCATTTTACAAACTAAGGTATATTTGAGATACCCTACAAGATCATAGCGTTTGCCTTTTAAATAGGAATTTGTATATGTTAGTAAACTTTCAAGGAAAAAGAAGGAAAAAGAAATTGAAAAGGAAAGAGAGAAAGTAGAGGCTTGTTACAAGTTTTTCCATTTCATCCATAGTAGCCAAATTTTCAATTCATGTTATAAACAGTTTTCACCAAATCCCTCATTTGTAAATTTCTCAAGTCAAGAACTTTTTTTTTTTTTAGTCAGCTATGTTCTTAGTTAATAAAGTTTAAGCGAGTCCAAAAGGTGCTTACTTTTTATCCATTTTCTCAAGGATATAGCTAGCTCATAGAGCACCGTTCCTATCTATATCTTCTTTAGCACTTTAGCCAGTTCATGGAGCTCTATCCAGATTCATATTCTCATTTAGGGATCTAACCAACTCAAAGATTCTTAAGCTTCTGGCTGGCTCCTAAAACACTGTCCCAATTTATAATCTCCTAGGGAGCTAGCCAGCTCGTAGAGCGTAGTCTCAATCCAGAGTTTCTTAAACTCCCACTCACCCAACTCATAGAATGTTGACCAACTTATAATCTCTTAGGGATTAAGCAAGCACATGGAGCGCTATCCCAATTCAAAGTTTTCTTCATTCTTTAAGTCTTAAGATACTCAAAGGGCACTTTGACCGCCTTAGTTAGTCAGCTCATTAGGGCACGACCAAGTTTTCTTCATTCTATAGGTCTTAGCTAGCTCAAATGATGCTTTAACTGCCTTGGTTAGTCAACGCATTAAGGCATGACCAGATTTTCTTCATTCTTTAGGTCTTAGCCAGCTCAAAGGGCGCTTTGACCACCTTGGTTAGTCAGCTCATTAGGGTACGACCAACTTTCTTCAATCTTTAGGTCTTTGTTAACTCAAAGGGCACTTGACTGCCTTAGTTAGTCAGCTCATTAGGGTACAACCAAGTTTTCTCCTCTTTAGGTCTTAGCCAACTCAAGGAGCGCTTTGATCGCCTTGGTTAGTTAGCTCATTAGGGCACGACCAAGTTTTCTCATCTTTAGGTCTTAGCTAGCTTAAAAGGCGTTTTAACCGCCTTAATTAGTCAGCTCATTAGGGCACAACCAAGTTTTTTTATTCTTTAGGTCTTAACCATCTTAAAGGGTGCTTTGACCGGCTTGGTGAATCAGCTCATAAGGGCACGACCAACTTTCTTCATTCTTTAGGTCTTAGCCAGCTCAAAGGGCGCTTTGACCGCCTTAGTTAGTCAACTCATTAGGGTACAACCAAGTTTTCTCATCTTTAGGTCCTAGGCAGCTTAAGGAGTGCTTTGATCACCTTAGTTAGTCAGTTCATTAGGATACGACAAAGTTTCTTTATTCTTTAGGTCTTAGCCAGCTCAAAGGGCGCTTTGACCGGCTTGGTTAGTCAACTCATTAGGACATGACCAAGTTTTCTCATCTTTAGATCTTAGTCAGCACAAGGAGCGCTTTGACTGCCTTGGTTTGTCAACTCATTAGAGCATGACCAAGTTTTTTTATCTTTAGGTTTTAACCAGCTCAAAGGGTGCTTTAACTGCCTTGGTTAATCAGCTCATTAGGGCACGACCAAGCTTTCTCAACTCATTATTTAGGTTTTAGCTAGCTCAAAGGGCGCTTTGACTACCTTAGTTAGTCAACTCATTAGGGGCATAACAAAGTTCTCTCATTCTGTTAGGGTTTTAGCCAACTCTAGGAGCGCTTCGCCTGCTTTAATTATTCAATTCATAATGGGGTATGACCAAACTCTCATGATTCCTTTTAGGGATTCTTATCAGCCTACAAGAGCGCTACTCTCACTATTCTTCGTTCCAAACTTATCGTTGTTAAATGTCTTAACGTTCTTTAGGATAAAGTCATCCTGAGGCAAAAACGATGTTACTTTTATCTTTATGGCAAAATTTTATTCAAACTTCACCACAAAGAGAAGCAGCTGTAGACACTTAATTTTTGCTCATAGTAGTTATAATATTTGTTTTTAGGGTCGTAATTTAGAAAATAATTAAAAATTGAAAAATGATTAAAAAGACAAAAAAAATTGTTGGAAAAAAAAAACTAAAAAAGAAAAAATTCAAAAAAATTCAAAAAAAATTAATTTGATGGAATCTTTACCAAATAGTTGTTGAAAAAGAAAAGCAAATCTGATACAATGACATTAAATCTAATAAAATCAAGATTTATAAGATTTGAATCTATTTTGGATCTTTATCAATTTATATTCAATTCAATTCAAAGGATTTATTTTCGAGTTTTATAAATAGGAGTTGCATGGTGCCAGCAAAAAAAAAAAAAAAACAATTACACATTTATTAAAAACATGCTCGAACCCACTCCTTAAACCAATTCTATAATTGTGTGCGCGATAGGACTGGGGATCCAATCTGTTCCTTTTCATTAGCTTTACATGCTTTGCCTTACAGGTACATAATAGTAGTTTTTAATTATTATCTATAACTGGTCTTATTTATTTATTTTTATCTTACTTAGTATATGCGCAGTTATTTTTAAGACTTGTACTAATTTTTTTTATTTTTATTATGTCTTTAATTGCTAGTAATTAGTTATAGTATTAGTATCTAGTGAACATGTGTTAAGCTAAATTTTAGTTTTTTTTTTTAGATTTCATATTTTGAAAATGATTTTTTTATAAAATCTCATATTTTACAAAATCTCATTCTTTGCAAATTGTATTAATTTAGAAAAATTGCATTTTTATGTTCATAAAATAAAAAAAAAAATCTTTAATTGACTTCTTTTTTATTGCAAGACATCTTTTCCATAGTTTAAGTTTATTTTCTATAGTTTGAATATCTTTTAAATGGTTAGACATTTTTTCCATAATTTAAGCTTTCTTCATATAGTTTATATATTTTTTCTGTGGTTAAGCATCTTTTCTATGATTTAAGCATCTTTTTTATGGTTAGAATTTTTTTTTTCATTTTTTATGTTTTAAGCATCTTTTCTATATAAAAGATTAATCATGTAGAATATTACATATTTCATAAAAATTGAATATTTCATAAAATCTTTAGGGTTTTTCTTGAAAATAAAAAAAAAATTATCACTTAGTTGTTTTTAAATAAAAATGTTAATTTGGGACTTTTCAAAAATTAGGTTTTTGTTTTTTTTTTAATTAGGAATAAAAATTAAGCTTTTAGGATTTTTTTTAGTAAAAATAAAATAGTTAATAGAAACGTAAATTCAACTAATTATTTTTTTTATAAAAAGAATCAACACATTAAAGTTTTTTTTTTAAAAAAAAAATAACTACGATTGTTTGATTCTAGCTAACAGGTACGTAGGCACCTTCGAGGCGACGATAAAATCTATAGAAATTTAGATTTTTTTCTTTTGATTATTTATTTATTTATTTTTTAAAAATATTATAATTAGAAGAATAATCCTAATTTCGGTAAATAGATAGTAATAACCGTTAAGGTTTAATAGGTTATCCCTTAAACTTGGAATACTCTGGTTATTTATTTAAATTGAAATCAAAGACCGGTAGCTAAATCGTAATCAATCTATCCAATTAATTACAGTTTCTTTTTCTTTTCTTGACTCTGGTCAGGTGGCAACTCTAAATTCTTTTTTATTAAAAAAATAGGAATTTCTCAATTTCTTTAATCGAGGATTAATATTAAATGGGTTAGAGTTTAGTATTAATTGAAAATGGGGAATTCAATTTTAAATAGAAAATCGAAAAAACAGGCTCGACATCTTTCATCTCTTATTAAAATTACTTTCATTTAATTTTGTATTCAAAATATATGTCCATCTTGCAAAACAGTACTTATGGAAAGGCTGAAACCTTCACATGACTTTTTGTAACTTTGCATAACTTAATAGTAAATAAGATTATTCTTAGCATGTAAATTTCATTTTTATAATTTGAAGGATCTTCTCTCTTTCTTAGTAGTATAATGTTTCATACAAATATGAAAAAGAATTATTGATAGTTATACAAAGCAAAGAATATAATATTATTCATATAATTAAATAATAGTATTCATATCATTATTAAAACGTTATATGTGATAATCTATTGAGTGATTTTGTTATTTTTAATATTTTGTATATCTTTTTTTTTTTGGGTATCTTTTTCATTATGAATACCTTTCTACCATTTATAATTTTTTTTTCATTTAGACTTTCTTTTCATTAATAATATCTTTTATCCATTTATAGCTTTTTGCTTTTATCTCTTATATGTTTTTAACATGTATCATTTGATAATTAGCTATTCTTTTTCCTAAAAAGGCATATTCTTTTATCAATGGTGGCAAGTGTGGAATTTGTGCAACAAGTGAACCACCCTTGAAGACTTGGTGTAAAACCCGAATCGGAAAAATAAAAGTATCAAATAAAAGAAAATAATAAAATAAAGTACAAAGTAAAGTGTTTTACGAAAAGGACCTAAATGGTACCATAGAAGTTAAGCAAGGGCAGTTTGGGCATAAGAAATATCCATGAATCTTAAGTATAAAAACTACACTTAAGGTTTGAGAAGTCTTTTTCGCAAAGCACTTAGGTGCCTCATTGTTGTGCTAAGGTTTCCTACATGTGTCACTAGTTAAGAAGGGATTCTAGTGCTTTAGACAACTATTAATCACTTCATATTTTTCTCTTTCTTATTGTTTATTACATTAAGAATATTGAAGATTCATTTTTTTGGCAAGGTCAATAAGAAAAACAAATGTAGAGAAATCTTTAGGAAAATCTACATTAGTTCTTAGTGGTGTAAGTTAATTTAAGGCAAAAGGCATTGAGGTAAAATGGTTTAGATCAATTTTCGATAAGTTTTTTGGTAAAACTCTTAGAAAATTCATTATGATTTGTAGGGTTTTGTGGAAAGTAAGCCTATGGGTTATCCTATGCATATCCTATGACATATTTACAGTAGTAGATGCACTAGAAACAAATCTCAATAAATATAATATGACCGTGCGTTTTATTCTTCTTATTTCATTTACTTGTGTTTTGATTGATGATAGAGTTGGGATAAGTTTGTGGTCATAAGGATGTTTTGAATTGTGTTTTTGAGCATATTGAAGTTGTTTTTTTTTTTATCGGGTTATCGTTTTAGGATTGGTGGTATGTAAAAACAGTGAATAGTAATGGAGCTCAGGGGGATGATTGTGTTGTTATAATATGCAAATTGTAGCAGGTGTCCAGACGTCATCCCCCATAGCGTCGAGATGCCAGGGGCCTATCTGCTCCTTTTGAGCATAGCATTTGGACACCATAACTCAAGTTTCTTACAGCAATATTGATGTACTTAAGAGCTTAGTAATCACTAAGACTTACTAGAGGAAATGGAAACCAAATGGGCCATTCAAAAGATCAAAGAAAAATAAGATGGAGAAGTCAACAAACATAACATAATAGCTTACACGAAGCTACTTGGAGGATGTGACTCACCAACAAACACAACACGACTCAACACTTCGTTTGATATGACGCACAAGCTAATATCAAGTTCTACCTACCACTTATCTTGAGCTTCTCGTCAAGATTAGATAAGAGTATAAGCGTTGTACTCGAAGAAGAATATTTCACAAGAACAAATATATTTAATATCTAAGAGGAATGTAAGATATTTTAGCTAAATAAATAGGGACTATTTATAATAAGTCCCTTGAACAACATTACAAATAATGAAAATTTAAAAAAGGATAAAGAAGAAAGGGATTCCTTGTATATACACAAGGGGTGAATATGACAAATAACAAAAAAGAAAAGAATGGTACAATGTTAGAAAAAGTGATGAATAAGTGGCAACTTGTCAATGGGTTCATACTAGTAAATCTTAAAGCGAGGCAACTAAGCTAGGTTCAAGATGTAGTAGCTATAGATGGGTAGTATTTGGAATTGTTGGGACGAATAAGGGATGCTGCTATTTCGTAGGCCGAAAGAAAAGGACCCAACATACAGGGGCCTCATCCTCGATACTCGATAGGTTGACCTTAGCACATGAAATTCCTATGGGTTGGAGTAGGGCTTGACATGTATTGACCTCGGCCTAAGCACTCAATTGGTCAGCCTCAACACTTTACTAGTCGATGATGGTACGTGGGTCAAAATATAGCAAGGTATATCCGAGCTAGGTTCTTAAGGAGTTCATCTACTATTCTCTTATATACGATGTTTTATTCTCCATAAGCTAATGAGAGAGTTCTTCGGTAAGAGATTAAAGGCCTCGGAGATACGCACAAGTAAAATGGCTAGAGATCGGCAATCCATCAAGTGTTCCTTTAAATTTTTCATAGTTGTTTTCCTATCTTAAACCCTTTTCCTAAACTTTTTTAAACAAGAATCGTCACTTGAAACATCTTGCAAATCAAATTAACTCCTTAGCAATCCTAAAGTCATTATGCAATTCCCAAGTAAATGTGAGTCATTGAGTTGCTATGTTAAAGTCTGTTGTTAGATTAGCTTAGACAACTAAGTATGTATCAAATTCTCTTGTGAACAAGTTGTGATGAGCATGTTTCAGATTCTAAACAAATGCTACAATCAGGTATGGGATTGTATGTTGCTTGTATCTAGTAGGACTAAAATTGCTAAATTGGACTTAATGTATATTCGACCTTAATAACTTAGGTTGAGTATGCTTGGTTGGGCCCTAGGGATTGGGAAGACTAGACCTTGGGGTAGCACCTTAATAATCTTAGTATGATAGTGTCCTAATTGGAATCACACTTTGAAATAATCTAGGTAGACTAGATGTTACTTGGTTACTAAGGTATTACAGAAGACTCGATACTAATACTTATATGAATTATATCTATTGTGTGCTAGAGTCGTGAGTTACTCCAAGTTCCAAGATGCTAAAATTGTATTGCTTGACGGACCTAAATAAGATAATAACCTGTAGTTGTTGCATATGTTGGTGCATATAATATGTGTTCATGCGCTTATGGTTACACCCTAGGGATATTTGTTTTTAGATTTAGGTACAAGTTTTGGTGACTATGAAGAGTATTACTATCATGCCCCGAAGCGGTAGAGTCATAACAGTCCCATCGTATAAACCATTCTAAGATAGAAGTTGGCTTTATAATCGCTATCCTAGACTTAATCTACATAAGGCGTTTACGACTAACCCGCTTTGAAGTAAACAATTTATAATTTAAATAAATTATTTACTTAAAAAAGTGAAAATATATATATACACTATAATTCAGTTATTACAATTAACGTTTACAACGTTTCACTGTAATATATTTCCTCATTACTACATTATTCAGAAATGAAAAATTCTAAAATAAAAGCTTAGACCTTAAAAATATATATTTATTCTTCAAATGTTTTTCCTCACTCCTTAGGATCTAGCATTTGCTAGTTTTTGTTAGCTTATAAGTTGCTTTTTAGCCAGCACCTGCATGACGTCTATAAGGATGTAAGCAACCATAACTCAATAAGTTAGAATAGAAGACTTAAAACTATACCATAAACATAAATAAGGTTAACAACCAGATCATTTGGTGCAATGCATGTTCAATCCAATGCATGTTCAAGCAAATGTTATCGCACGGCGTTGACCGGCCTGTGTATCATGGTTTGGATAACATAATGGTCCCTTCTTCATCCTTAATCGAACTAAGTGACAGAAGATGAGGTCGCAGCGAGGTTAAATTCAATGGTTCGAAGGTAGTCATAGGAGGAGCGATGTCTTCATTACACAAGCCTGAGTTTGGTCGTAAGCTATTGCATTAACAGTAACTCCTCAACTCATGTATGATTTCTTAAGGATCATATATCACGGGACATATTTTCATCAAAATAATATTTTTACTAAAAACTACATACAAAAATATTTAAGAATAACAAGTTTCATAATTTTCTAAGAATATTTAATATTTTTACAAAATTAAATAAAATCGGGCTGTAAATCAAACTCACCGATTTGGGTGGCTCCAGCCACCGTCGGTGGCCATAGGTGTGTCAGCTCACCTGGGCGCTGCCACCACCGTGTGGTGGTGGTGGCCGTCCACTCCCGATTGTTCGATGAGTTTGAGTTCTCCTTACAAGTCTCAACTATATAGATTTTTTGTGATTTTTTTTTAAAACCCTAATTTACTCTCAATTTCACCTCTCTCTTTCTCACTCTCCAAATTAACCAAATGAGCTTCTAAAATTTTCTTGGTATTTATAAAGTATTAGGGAAATTATTATACATTAAATTGATTTGACAACTACCTTATATTCTTCTAATTTCCTTTTGTGTTGTTCTAATTTAATTAGCTAAATTTTTTCTTATTTTCCCCAATTGCCACGACCCAAATTTGGATCATTCCTTATTTTTTCTGATTTTTTTATTTTTCCTTAATTAATTATGAATTTTCTTTAATTATTTAGTATTATTTTAGTACATTTCGCTTATTTTAAGTAATTACGCGTATTTCTATCTACATATAAATTCATATATAATACAAATAAATATTCCTAAATATTATTTAGGTCATTCTATGATTTTTAGTATATATCAAAATGCATTTTACGCGTTTTCGATAAATAACAAGTTATATACTTAAAATTTGGAAATTTTATATTATTTTATTTTATTACTTATTTTCTTAAATTCAAATTTACGGGATTATTTTTACTAATATTTTTAATCTTTACTTTATAATTTAGGTTCGATCGGATCTTTCAACCGATTAAAACCTTTGAGTGGCTGGTTGTGAGGTTTACAACTATAGTGAGATTATGGTGAGTAGTGATAAAGCTGATTTCTATGATTACTTTTTTGATTTTGGAGATGGTTCAACGTAATTAGTTAAGGTTATGAGACTTGTTAAAAAAAATTGTCAGACTTGTTTTTATTTTCATTGTTGTTATTTGGGTCATAAGAAGTCACTCGAGACTTCTTAAGTTAATGTCTTTGGCAATTTTATATTGTCAAGTTTTGAGGTTACGAAATGTTAAGATTTGCTACCTTGGTATTTTGAGACAATTGTCAACAAATTATGTTAAATCTCTTTCCTTTGAATAAAAGAAAGAGAGAACCTGATCTTTATGTAGTTATTGGCAAATTGAGGATGTATTTAAGTCATCCTTAAAATATTGCATTGAAGTTATGTAGGTGATTAGTGATTAATGGAGCATAAGATGATGTTAACAAGTGAACTCAAATGCTTAATACATTAGTAGATCATAGAGACACATAGCAAGAAGTAATTTCTCAAGTTCTGGGGTGTTACACTAAGCTAAGACACATCGACTTCTTTGGACACAAATATAATAGGAAGATAAAAAAGTGAATTTGTTTTTCATCAGTTTATTAATACAACTGACTTGCTTTATACTATCTACAGTTGATAAAACTAACTTCTAATTATACAACTAGTAGAAATCTTACAAATGTAACAATCCTAGCTTTACACACATAACAAAAGAAATAAAAAATAAATGAGTACTTATACATCCCCCTCAAGTGGGAGCCGATTGAAGACCCAACTTAAATGATAAAGATCAACCAATTGAGACCTGGTTGGCACATCAACTAAAGAAATAAATCCTAAGGTAACATAATCTATGACAAAATGTATGTTGATGTCTATAGCTTTGTTCACCCATGCAAATAATAATTGTTTACAGTAAGAATAGTCGATATGTTGTCACAACTAAGTGGAATTAGCAAAGAAAAAGGAATATGAAAATCTCTAAGAATATTTGTCATCCAAAGAATTTCCTTTTTTGTTGCTGCCAAATTCTTGTATTAAGCTTCTACTATAGAAGTTGATATAATAGATTGTTTTTTTATGTCTTCCCTGATACTAAGGCAAGACCAAGCATGATATAATACCTTGTTATAGACTTTCGACCTATCAAACTAGCTACCCAATCAGAATCTAAATAGACTAATAAAGCAAGATCACTTTTGGAAGGATAGAACACTCCAAAGGAAGTAGTTCCTAAGATACTTTAGCAAGTGAAAAAGAGCATGCAAATGAGGAACTCTCGGTTTAGTGTTAAGTTGACTAAGGTGATGAATTACGAAACAAATATCTGATCTTGTCAAAGTTATGTACAAGAGACGACCAATCAACCTACAAAAGAAAGAAGGATCATCTAACAACTCCCCATGTCATTATTCAACTTCAAACCTACAGGAAGTAGAAATTTAGTAAGTTTAGATCTTGTCATATTCGCATCCATAAGAACATCTAAAATAAACTTCCTTTACCTAACTAAAATACCTGACATAGCCCTACAAATCTCTAAACCAAGAAAATACTTACCATCCTTACATTCTTGATAGTAAAAGCATTATCCAACTGCTTCGTGAATTCTAAAATTTGTTGTCTAATAGATCTAATCACAATAATATTATCTACATATAAAAATACTATGAAAAATCCTTCACCATATTTTTTAGTAAATAAAGAATGGTCATGTTTAGATTGAAGAAATCCATGAGCAACCCAAATTTGTGAAATCTCTAAGTTTTATGGCCTAGTGGCTTATTTAAGCCCATAAAGAGAATGTTTTAATCTACAAACTTAATGGGTTTATGCTTCATCATAGCTTTATAGAGAAATCATTGTCGAGTCTGATTTTTTGGTTTTTGTTTAAAATTGATTTCCCTATTTTCTGATTAATACTAAACCCTTACCCATTTAATATTAATCCTCGACTAAAGAAAATAAGAAAATTCTTGTTTTTTATTGAAAATAATTTTTAGAATCGCCACCCAACCGAAGTCGGGAAAAGAAAAAGAAACCGTAATCAATTAGATGGATTGATTACGATTTAGCTATCGGTTTTTTATTTTAATTTTAACAAAGAACCAGAGGGTTCCGAATTCGGGGGCTAACCTATTAAACCCTAACGGGTACCACTATTTATTTGCCGAAATTAGGATCATTTTTCTAATTATAATATTTTAAAAAATAAATAAATAAATAAAATTAAAAAGAAAAAAAAAAGAAACTAAGTTTCTACATATTTTATCGCCGCCCCGAAGGTGCCTACGTACCCGCTAGCCGGGATTAGACGATCGTAGTTTTTTCCGAAAACTTTAATGTGTTGGTTCTTTTTATAAAAAATGATTGGTCAAATTTACGTTTTTATTAACCATTTTATTTTTATTAAGAAAAATCCTTAGAAGCCTAATTTTTATTCCTAATTAAAAAAAAAACTAAAAACCTAATTTTTGAAAAGTACCAAATTAAAATTTTATTTAAAAATAACTAAGTGATAATTTTTTTATTTTCAAGAAAAGCCCTAAAGATTTTATGAAATGTGCAATATTCTACATGATGAAACTTTTATATAAAAAAGATACTCAAAACATAAAAAAAAAAAGAAAAAAAATTTCTAATCATAGAAAAGATATCTAAACTATGAAAAAGATTTTTAAACCATAAAAAAAAAAATCTGAATCATAGAAAAGATGTCTGAATCATGGAAAAGACATCTAAACTATGGAAAAGATATCTAAACTATGGAAAACAAGCCTAAACTATGAAAAAGATGTATAACCATAGAAAAGAAGTCAATTAAAGATATTTTCTTTTTCTTTTTTTTTTTAAAAAAAGGGTCCTAATTCTTAAATGTTATTGTTTTATAAAAAAAATACTCTAAAAATCCTATTTTTTTAAAGGGGCCTTTTATTAATTTTTATTTAAAGAAAAAACAATTTTCTATGTAACAAATCCTTAAATAAAACCAAATCTTAAAAAAAAATGACCAATTTTGATAATCCCTAAACTAATATATACAACTATCTATCCAAATAAATTTATTTCATATAATATACTTATTAATATAAAAACTCCTAAACTAACATATATATATATATATTATATATTATGTTAACTAATAAAATATAATTAATATAATAACATATATATGTAATAAAAACCAATCTTAACATTCCCTTATCTAATATATCTATGTCTTTATATCTATATTACTACTTATTAAATAAACAATCACTTAAATCAATATAATATACCTAATCTATATTACAAAGGAAACTAATGACATAAACATATATATTACTAAAGTCCTAACAAAATAATAATATGATATGATAATAATAAATCAGAAATAATAAAAAAAAAACTTAGCCAGAAGCTGAACCTGATTGTGGAGCTGTGTACCGCATGTATTGCTGTCGCTGATCAGTGAATTACAATGCACACGGAGCTGTTGCAGTGAAGTATGGCTGTTCAGTTGAATCAGGGGGCTGCAATTCGTGTTTTGGGATTCGCTGCTGTCAAGTACTGTAGTTCTAGTCGATTGTCGAGTTATGCAAATTGTGGACGTTATGCAGTGATGGAATTGCTGGCCTTGCTATAGCGAGTCATGTGGCTTGATTGGCCCGTACGCAGTCGTGGACGATAATTCGATCGTGTACTGTCACCGTGTTCTACTGAAGTGCTGCAGTAGTGAAAGGTAGTGGGGTGATCACGTGTGTTGTCGTATCAAAATCCTGGATTTGGATGTAGCAGTGGTTGCTGTTGGATTGGAATTTGGATGTGCAGCAGGGATGTGGCAGTGGTTGTTGTTGGATTGGAATTTGGATGTGCAGCAGGCATGGAGATGTTGCTGCTTCTGTTTGTCAATGAAGCAAATTTTTTCAATGAAGCTGATCCCCTGATTCCCATTGTGGTTTTTTTTCTTTTATAAAGTCCAAATCTAATCCTATTATATCTGATTAAACTAGATTCAAATCTTATTTAACTAGACTATTTGATTAGATATGAATCCGATTTTCGTTATTTGTCAATTTTTGTTATTTTTATCTCTTTTTTGAATTAGGACCCTTTTTGTAAAAATAAATAAATAAATAAATAAAAACTAATGCTATGGAAGGGAAAAAATTAGGTGTATACAATCATGTAGATTTTTTCATCAATGTGTCCATGCAAAAATATATTATTTATATCTATTTGATGAAGAGGTCATGCATAAGCAGTAGCTATGGCCATAATATTCTAACCATGCAAGTTTTATATCTTTCAATAGTTCCATTTAGTTTGTACTTAATTTTATAGACCTACTTACTTCTTATTGCCAATATACCCTTAGGCAAGTTTGTGAACTTCCATGTGTCATTTAATTCAAGAGCTCCCAATTCACGTTGTATTACATCTTTCCATTTTTCATGTTGCATTGCTTGTAAATAACAAGATGGCTCTTTTTGGTAGTTAATACATTGGTTAAAGAAGCAATGTAGTCAACAAGGTATTAAGAAAATGTGGCTAAGTCAAACAAAGGATATTGATAAGTGTTTGAACAGTTGTACAACTTAAAAGTGTTAGATTGAGCTACATGTACAAAATTCTAAAGTCAAATAGGAGGCTTATGTATCCTTTCTAACCTTCGAACAGTAACTTGTTGAGGTTAACCAACTGAAGACATAAGCTCATTCCCATGATTAAACATATCAATAACATAAAAAAAGTCCAAAATAGAATCAAAGGGAACAAACGTAAGAATTGGTTCAGAATGTGTTCCAAGTGAGATTAATGTTTAAAAGGGACTTCAAACAATACATTTCCTCTAAAAGACTCTAGATTTTCAGAATTAGATTGCCCACTACTGTCTTATTGAAGAGTAAATATGTGTTCGAAGAACACTACATCCTTACTCATGACAACTTTCTAGTTGACAAGATCATAACATTTGTATCCCTTTTGTCCATATTCATAGCCAATAAAGACATACCTTACACTTTGGGATCAAATTTGACTTTATGTGAAGTATTTTTGGCAATATAACAAAAATAACCCATCACTCTAAGGTTTTCATAAGTTGGGGATTTGCCATAGGTGTTTTCCAATTAAGGTTTACCATTGGCATCCTATTGATAAGAAATGTTGCTATGAGTATATAATCCCCCAAAAATTTTTTGGCAAGTTTGCAAGTAATCTTAATGATCTTGATGTTTTTTAGCAAATGCTTATGTTTCCTTCTAACTCTCTCGTTTTATTTGGTGTAGAAGGCATGGTGCATTGATGTCTAATCCTATGGCCATGAAAAATAGATTGATAAGATTTAGACAAAAATTCTCCTCCATTGTATGTTCAAATGAACCTTAAAGAGAGGGAAAAATGATTCAAGACATAACATGTGAATTTTTCTAAAATAAAAGATGTTTAAGACTTGTGATGTAACAAATATGTTTATGTAGAGTGCATAAAATCAATCAATATGGTAAAAAAAAAAAAAAAAAAAGAACTCTGGACAAACACTCAACATGATGTGGTCCCTATACATCTATATGTATTAATTGGAATGGAAAGATAGAAATTTGTATGCTCTTTGGAAATGGAAGCCTATGGAACTTAACTTCTAGATAAGTGTCACATACAAAATCATCAACATTCAACTATTTGCAAGCATTCAACTTTTTAAGAGTAGAAACAAAAATAGGACCCAAACAATGGTGAAACAAAAGAAAAAAAATTATTATCAATAAAAGAATGAACATTTAAATTCACTAACTATTTATTTGAATAAGTAAGACACAATAAACTCATAGATGTTTCAGACTCAAGCACATATAGGCCATTCCATAGTCCACACCTTTGCTTTGGAAACCAATATCTTAGATTTCTAGTCCTAAAATGTACATGAATATGTACTAAGTATTGCTTGAAATGATTGATTGGAAACTATTTTGTGGACTAAAATAGGTTGTGTGTAGATTGTGGTACTAATAACACATTATGCACTACTAGCTTAGGATTGATGTGATCAAAACCTATTCTATCTACTTGAAGAATATGACCATCTAGCAATTTAATAGATATGGGTGTTTTCAATTGTGTAATATTGTGGAGAAGAGAAATAAAAGGGGTCATGTGATCTATAGCCCTAGTATCGATTATCTAATAAGCTAAATTGTTATTTAAAGTAGTAAAACACAAAGTTTGATTAGAAATACCTACATGCATAACATTAGCAATAGCTTTGGATCTCTCCTTTTCTTTCATCAACTTGTATATCTTTTAGCAAATGTTTTGTATAAGTTGTTTATTAACTGAGTCTTTCCACTTTAGCATCTTCTAACAAGAAATTTACATGATCGAAAGGAGTGTCTAGATGATTATTCCCTTGAATATTTTTGTAATATGAAGCAGGGCTAGATGATTTTCCCTTCACAATTCTTCGACCCTTATACCATTCTACAGACCTTATCAATTGAAAACAAGTTTCAATAGAGTATCCTTCATTCTTATAATGTTTGTAAAACAATTTCGAATTTTTTACCTTCCTTTCCTTTTGTTTGCAACAACTTACTACTACTACCTTTATTAAAATAAAAGGCAACCATTTCTACTTCAGACATCATAATGCCAGTAATTTGTCTTTGCTTTTCTACCTATTGGACTTAGTAGAAAGCCCTTTTCATTGAAGGAAGTGGTTCCATAGATAGAATTTCATTTCTAACCCTTCTGTTAAGCCTCATTAAGCCTTACATTCACAAGTTGGATAAGCATACAATGCTTGAAGTTCATCTCAAGCCCTTTTTCATTTGATTAAAATAGATACCTATTGATTGACTATTCTACTTTAGATTACATATCTCATGTTGAAGTTGAAAAATCAAAGGACCATTTGTAACTCTGTACTACTCTCCAATTTCAATCCAAAGCTCTCGGGTAGATTCAGTAAACAAGAAATTCTATGCCAATTCTTTTTCCATTGAATTCAATATCCAATACCAAACTATGTAACAACATCTAATTCACTTTACATAATCCGATGAATTTTCAAGGTTTTTCTAATGTGTCATCTTTATACCCTAACTTTAATTTGGCACCCAACCTCATTTTAATGAATCTACTCCATGAGAGATATGTACTTCCTTTAAACACTAAGTTTCCGATCAACATTCTAAGACTATCCAATCCGAAGGGAAACAATAGATTAATAACAAATGATTCTCTTAAATTGTTCTTACTCGATTCTCCACTATTACTCATCATAATATGACGATTGAAAATTAAAAAGAAACAATAGTAAACAATTGTAGTTTGCAACATGATGAATGTATAATACATAAGATGCTTTAATACTATGTAGAATTTGTGCAATAAGTAATTTGCCATTGAAGACTTAGCTAAGACACATTGACTTCTTTGGATACGAATATAATAAGAAGATAGAAAATTGAATTTTTTTTTTATCAATTTGTTAATACACTTAACTTGCTTTTATACTATCTACAATCTATCAAACTAACCTATAACTATACAATCAACAGAAATCTGACAAATGTAACAATCCTAACTTTACATATGTAAATAAGAAATAAATGATAAATAAATATTTCCACATAAAAGATATTGGAATAGTTGCATAGCTTAATGCAACACAATATAATTATTGGGATATGACATCACATTCTTATAATTTGGAAGATCATATATAAAACTTTAATATGCAATATATGTCTTTGTGCATATATTACAGTATTGACGCCATCTTAAAAAAGAATATCATAATTAAAAATTATTATTATATCTATTGCAATAATCTTTTAACTAGATCTTTTATTTAAGTTAATATAAATTTATTTTAAATTAAAATGCTCACATTGTGCGAGTTATACTTAAAATGCTATAAGTCTTATTTAATAATTAGATTACATAATTTAAAATTTTTTCTTTTTCACTTTCGTTTTGCACAAAATGCAATTTGTCCTTCTAGTTTTACTTAAGAGAAGACTAGTGGGCAACGCATCTGCAATGTGTATATAAATATAAAAATATCAAATGTAAAATATTGATTGCAAGATAGTTATATAGCTAATTACATCAAGATAAAGAATAAGAAACATTAAAAAAATTAAACATAGAAATTTTTGAAAAATATAGATAATATTGAATTGAATAAATAATTATCTTTCTTAAAGTAGTATAAGACAATATTAGTGATCGCTTATGTTTTTTGTTTACATTATAGCTATATCAATTGTTACAATCTAAAGTGCCGACACACTTTTATATAATGTTAAATGAATAAACGATTTTGAAAAATGATAAAAAATATAGTCATACAATTATACTAATATAAGTATCAATAATGTTTACTTGGAAGATCTTAGATAATGTACAAATTTCTCAAATAAAATATTAGTTTCATATTTAAAATGGAGATTCTAAGGTTGCTTTTACATGAATATTTACTTAATTTTTATTATTCATGATGAATTAAACTTTGTATAATCGATAATCTATAATAAGAAAATTTGGTACTTAAGAATGTCACCAATTTTAATTGTTAAACAATGATCATTTATAAATGTAAAAAAGCAGAATTAATAGGATTTTAATGATGATAAATTGCTTTTTTTTTTTAATTATTTCTTCCATAATCAATAAAACAAAAATTGAGGAAGCTTTTTTTTTTTTAAATCTACTCATTTAAATATATTTGATAATTCAGTAAATAAACAATAAGAAATAATAAAGGAAAGTGATGTACCATTATCATTGATGTGATAAAGAATAAAACTAATAGTGTTGTATTCAAACTTGATTTGTTATAAATGATCGAATGAGGGCTACATCTTTCTATATGGATTTACCATGTTTTATGATTACTGTTGAATAGATAAATTGGATAAAAAATAAATAATTACGCTAAATTTGGCAATAATTACATATATAATTATGTTATATTGCATTTCATGTCTAATAAATAAAAAATTAATATTCATAAAATAAATTAATGTATAATTTTAATCATATATTACGTATAATGTATTTTAGGGAAAATTAACTGATGTCACACCAATGATGCATGTGTAAAAAATAATTAAAGCATTTTATAAAAATTAAGTTATATAAAACATAATTTCAAATTACATAAATTTAGAATTTTATAAATAGTAATTTAATTTTGTGGAAAGATAAAAATTAATTAATTAATTTTTTTTTCATATAACGACACATGTATTGGATAAATTTTTTTTTTCAGATCTATGATTATATTATTATCACATTATGTATTTAAGAAATGAAAAATTAATATTCATAAACAAATTGATGTATAATTTTAATCATATATTACCTATAATGCATTTTAGAAAAAAGGTAAAAATAACAAAACTTTTTTTGTTATCTTTTTAGGATTTTTGGTATTTCATCAAGTAAAATATAAATTAAAAATAAAAGAATAAAATCTGTATCAAGTAAAATGCAAAAGAAAGCCAATGGCTTTATGACCTAATGACATGAAAATTAATCTCATAATTGGTATGGATTAGGTTTAAATCTTCATCCACTATTATAATTATTGAAAAAAAAAAAGCTAAAAGCATAAAATGTGTTATCTATTATCTCTATTCAAATGTAGATAAAAAATAATAGAAAAAAAAATTAGAAGTAAATGTTACGATTATTTATAATTCATAAGCTCCACAAAATTTACTGCTCATTATCCTGTAAATTAGGGAATGGTTATAAGTTTGAAAAGTTATATGATATATTAGAATTTACTAAACTTATAAATACACCGAAAAGTAGCTGTTGGTGGTTATTAAACTTCTTCCTCTTTACAAAATATAGATTTTTTTCATCCTCGTGATATCCGAAAACGTGAAGGACTAATCAGCAAAAAGAAAACGGAATACCTTCGCTATATAAACAATATGAAAGCAATCGACAAATCTTACACTTCTCTCCTTTCGCATTCCCTTGAACATCAGGAGGCATTTTGGCATCTTCAAAGCGGCTTTCTGAAACCCCAAGAATTTTCCTCAATTCGCTGTCTCTGTCATAATTTCTAAACACCCTCTTACTAATTTTTCCGCAGATCTGCTTCATCTCTCTCAAAGTCTGACGACGAAGCGATCGAATTTCAGTAAGTTTTTGTTTAATATTTGGTTCTTTTTCGATTCAAGAGGTGTCAAGATTGGATTTTGGGTTGTGGCTTGTTTGATTCAGCTTCTATGTATTGTTCTACTTGTTGGGGTTTTGGTTCTGGATCTTACCTGGATTTTTATATATATATATTTTGGATTGGTTTATTTGTTTATTATCGGTTGATTATATGGGTTTAATTGAACAAATGAGTATAATATCTTGCATTTTCAGATCCTTATGGACATGCAAACAGGGCTTGGTGTTGTGTTTTGTTGCTACGGCTAGTGTGCATTTCATTTCGGTTTTGTGGATTTGAATTTAACTTTTTCAATTACATAGTATGAGATGCTAGTTCTGAAAGGACAATGCTATTTGGAAAATTATACCATAGAGGTCTATGCTTTTAAATGGTTTTTTTTCTTTTAGGAAAAGACTGGAACATGGAATTGCGTTTGTATCCGTTGAAAGTTTGACTGCCATTATATGTGTTTGAAGATTTATGTTACAAAGCAATTGAACAAAGGAATGAATCTATAGGAACTAATTGTCTCCTGCTAGGGGAGTTTTGTAAAAGCCATAATCATCGCTAGTTTTGGATTGGTAGAATTTATTAGAAATGGAATGGAATGAGAAGAAATGGTAGTTTGGTGTTTGGTAACTGAAATAAAGAGCGGATGGAAAGAAGTGGAAAGAAACGAGTGGAGATTGAAATAAGTGGAATGTTTCTAGCAATCTTTCCTGCTGTAAGATACTGGTATTTTTGTCAATTATATACTTTATTTCTCTTCATTTTGATTTCCTAATACCAACTAAACAAAGCAACCTGAAGTGTTTCTTTCCATTTCCTTCGTTTTCCTTATTTATTACCAAATACAAAAGTGGAATTACACCCCTTTTTTTTTTTTTCTTTTCATTTTCATTTTCATTTGTTTCTCTCTATTTTGCTCATTTCCACCAATTCTCTTCTTTGAGAAACTTCTAAATGTAGTTTCTTTATGGTTCTTCTGTTGGCCTGTGAAGGAACTGTTTTACTTTTGTAATGAGAGGGTCTTTGTTTACTCAGTTGATGTCATAACAGATATTATTCATTGAAATGGGAGAGAACGATGCACCAAATGAGGCACATAGGGAGAACCCAGATTCACAATCTGATCCTAATGCAGTGCAGAGCATTGAACGCTCACTCGACAGTATAATAAGAGAGTTCAGTGACTCTGTTAGTGTGGGGAAGAAACACAAGTTCTGGGAAACACAACCAGTTGGTCAATATAGGGATATTGGCAACACATCCTTGCCTGAAGGTCCAATTGAGCCACCTATGCCATTGTCAGAAGTGAAACAGGAACCTTACAATCTCCCAAGTCAGTATGAGTGGACCACATGTGACATGAACAGTGAAGAGACTTGCACTGAGGTTTATAATCTATTGAAGAATAACTATGTTGAAGATGATGAGAACATGTTTAGATTTAATTACTCCAAGGAGTTTCTGAGATGGGCTTTGCATCCTCCAGGTTATTACAAGAGTTGGCACATTGGTGTCCGTGCAAAATCATCAAAAAGGCTGGTTGCTTTTATAACAGGTACACCTGCAAAGATCAGGGTGCGTAGTGAAGTCATTACGATGGCTGAAGTCAATTTCTTGTGTGTACACAAGAAGCTGAGGTCAAAGAGACTTGCACCTGTCATGATTAAGGAGGTGACAAGAAGGGTCCATCTGGAGAATATTTGGCAGGCAGCTTATACGGCTGGTGTGGTTCTTCCAACGCCAATAACAACTTGCCAGTATTGGCATAGGTCCCTGAACCCTAAGAAACTTATTGATGTTGGGTTTTCAAGGCTAGGTGCTAGGATGACTATGAGTCGTACGATCAAGCTTTACAAGCTGCCAGAGTCTCCTGTTACTCCTGGTTTCAGGAAAATGGAACTTCGTGATGTCCCTGCAGTGACATCTTTGCTTAGAAATTACTTGAGTCGATTTGTTGTTGCGCCTGATTTTGGTGAGGATGATGTAGAGCACTGGTTGCTTCCAACTGAAGATGTCATGGATACGTATTTGGTTGAGAGCCCAGAAAGTCATGAGATCACTGATTTTTGCAGCTTTTATACTCTTCCGTCATCCATCCTTGGGAACCAGAATTACTCAATTTTGAAGGCAGCCTACTCATACTATAATGTCTCCACGAAAACTCCACTGCTTCAGCTAATGAACGATGCGCTTATTATTGCAAAACAGAAGGATTATGATGTCTTTAACGCATTGGACGTGATGCATAACGAATCTTTTCTGAAAGATCTAAAATTTGGACCTGGTGATGGCCAGCTCCACTATTATCTGTACAACTATCGTCTACAGGACAGCTTGAAGCCTTCAGAGCTAGGACTTGTACTCCTATAGTTCGGTTTCTTTCGCTGCAAATCCAGTAGAGTGGTAATGGGTTGGAAATTTTCACTCTATTGGAAAAAGCCATTTGTTTTTTTTTTTTTTTTTTTTTTCTATTTCCTTCATACCAGCAGCCTTGTATGAGACTTGGCACTGACTGTGAGACAATAGATTTGACGGTTTGCCTGATCATGTAATGCTCTGAGAATTGTTTGTTCCAGTTGCACTTGGTCCACGGACGGATAATGCTGAGATCTTGGTTACTCTTCTGTTTTTCATTCCTCTCTTTGCTCAACATTTGATTTTGTGTCCCTCATCCCTTGTTATGTTGTTTCTCCATCCATTTATTTATATGACACTATTTGATCCTAGAGCCAGCCATGTTTGATGCGGTAGTTGGGTAAATATTTTGGTGTCTACCAGCGTAAATATTTTGGTGTCTACCAGCGGCAAACTAGTTATGTTATATCATTAATTCGTACAATGATGAGCTGTGTGGAAATAGCATCCTGATGGCATTACGGCTTTTTGAGCTGGATTCTAAACTCCTCGGAACTATTGTCATGTGAAACTGGATGGATGGGTAATGTAAGATATATTCATGAAATGGCTTTCCAATTGCTCTCTCTCTCTCTCTCTCTCTCTCTCTCTCTCTGTCTCTCTCTGTGCGTGTGTGTTGTTTGGGGTCTTCCAAGCACTTTGAGAACTTTTTTCTCATAGTGATGGGTTAGTTTTTTCGTTGTCATGTTTGGTTTTAGCCGCAAAGTCGTTGAAATAATTGCAAAGAAAAGATGGGTACAATGGGATAACTTCAATAAGGGATTATCACAACATAGGTCGTTGCCATATGATCCGGATCCTAATATGTTCTTTTGGAAAACTATGCTTTTGGTCCCCCAACTTTCACACTTTTTCTCCCTAATTGGGTCTTCGTGTTTAATTTTTTTAATATCAGTCCTCGTTCTTTCCTTTTTATTTTTATTTTTTTTTTTGACAAAAATAGATATCTGTTAATTTTTCATCCACGTGATTCCATGTAATCGACTACATCACCAACTAGTTATTAATACAGAAGTAAAATATAAAAAATGAAAGAATGAGAACTGAAATTTAAAAAAAAAAAAAAAAAAAGGAAAGAGGATTCAACTAGAAAAAGTGCTAAAATTTGAAGACTTAAAGAGTGTAGTTTTTCATATATTTATTTTTCCCCATAGAATCTCGTTTTTCACCCTTTGCAGGGTTGAAGTGGATTGGACTTGCGCCGAAGATATGATGTGAGGAATATATTCTGGATAGAGATTGAATCGATCGTCAAAGAAGAATTAAGCCGAAAGAATGCATTATTCGAAATTCAAATTTTTCGAAAGGAAGATAATATCCAAGATACCATTATGAAGCAACAGAAAGAGAAAAAGAAAAAAAAAAAAAAAAGGAGGTGTTTCAGATTATTGCAATATCATACGTACAACGAACGGAGGCTTCGCAACACAATCAATTGGATTCTTCCAATACTATACCTAAACTAGGAAGGCTATACGATGCAAGAACTTATAGGCGGCGCAACCATCTCGGTCTTATCCCATCACCAATCAACGCGCACTTCAAAATTACAGATATCATCAATGCTAAGCCCTTCTTAATTGTTCCCTGTTACTATATTCATAATAACTGTAGCCGAAAGGGATCATCACAACTCTTGGTATAGTGGTATTGTATACTTTTTGAGAATCTGCTATAGTTCAAAAGTCTATGCAGTGTCCACAATTCATTTCCAGTGATGCCAATTGTAGTAGGATGTTGTAAAACAGTTTAGGTACACAGAACTGAACTTCATTATCATCCACACTAATGCAGGCTTTCTAGAATCTATAACCATAATATAGACCTAATACCATTAACTTGGAAAGCCCTAATATGGACTATACCTTGTGATGATAGTCCTGAGACTATCTTAATTTTGCCAGATTCATGGTGGAAGCTTCACAAAACTAGTGAAGGATAACTCGATAAAAGAAAACATATGTATATATTTAAAAGGCAGTCAATGATTTTGCTTAAACTCCTATAGCACTAAACTATAAAGATAGGGTGGAAGCGTACCTCAAATAGTACAGCGATGTCATTTGAGCATTTGTTAAATACATCTAGAGCATGCTTCCACTACTCTGAGATTCTTTGGTTGACATAACACTCCCTATTGTTACCAAATGGGTAGTTCACCATATTTCCTCACAATTTCTCTTCATATCTTTGATGGATTTGGAATTCAAAATATGTCCTTTCCTATCTAATGGGAAATAGGTGCCAACCGGTCCAATTATTCGGGGGAGAGCTAGTGGTTTCAATGCTTAGATTTACAAAGTTATGCCATGTATCAGATTCAAGGATGACTAAAGCTTACCAAGACATGCTTCTAGCACATATTTGATCGTTAGGAGGCCTACAAATTGTTTTGACAGTAGCGGGAAAAGCCAAGACGAAGTTGGAGCAAGCACCAACCTTTGCATTAGGGGGCAAGTTTTGAACCTGCAGGATCTCACCTAAGCCGTTATAGTGGCTCAGGCAATGAATGATGCAGACAGCTGGTGAGACGCTATTGACCGTAGCAGCACCTACACTACATCCCGTGGAAATGACACCCTAGAGCCATCCACTAGGAAACGTCCCATGCAAATGCCGTCTTAAAGTTGTTCGACTGGGGCCCACAAATGGTTGCAGCCGCAGCAGCATCCGTCGAATTTTATCAGTAGAACCAGATAGGTGTCTAAATGCTCGATTATTTTACCGCACTTCCTTCTCGTTCTTTCCTTTTAATCAACGAAAAGTTTGCCCTTAATTTTACCCGACACCTTTTTTTTTTTTTTTTTTTCGAAATTCAACATATTCATTTAATCGAAAAGGAGGATATACAATCGCAATATGCGAGATAGATATATTATTACAATGCTTGTTTCCTAAGACTATTTATAACCATCATCGAGTGCTTTTTCTTTTTAATCCCCATTCTTGTCAATCATTGATTTGGCAAAACGCACCAGTACCAATGAATTGTGATCGATACCGATTTGTTATATCCTTAGTTCAATTTTCCCAAGTGAAGCATATCCATCGAAGATAGTTCGTATCCTTTATTTTAGGAAACAAATGAAAAAGAAACCCAAAAACACTTAAAAGTATTATTGATATGGAAACCAAGTTTATCGATCTGTCCTTGAACCCAACCGTGTTAGGCACGTCACTTTCTTTTTGCAGGACTCTGTCCACGACTCTCCCTGGAACGCAACTTCGAACATCCGGTAAACATCCATGTCGCCACAGACGGCCAATTAAATTATGGTGCTCTTGTCGAGAAGTGGGGCTCTTATCTTCAGAAAGATCAAGTCCTTCCCGAAGATCATCTAACAATTATATAAACGTTTTCTTTCTTAAAATT
This sequence comes from Lumnitzera racemosa, assembly GCA_024138005.1. NCBI lineage: Eukaryota > Viridiplantae > Streptophyta > Magnoliopsida > Myrtales > Combretaceae > Lumnitzera > Lumnitzera racemosa. The sequence continues at coordinate 41,498,156 of JAMXBC010000007.1, forward strand.
CCATGTATCCTTGAACTTTGTGGTATGTTGATTTTCACTTTCTTCCCAAGATAATCCCAACCTGGCCTGAACACCGCTGGATATTGTCAACATTTTTATCGACAGCAAATAGTTTACAATAATCTAAAATGAGGTTCTTTTTCTAATGTTCTTTGCTAACAGAAAGGTTTTACTTGTGGGATGAATTTTATTTCTACAAATTTAATATGAGAATAACTTTATCCCATAGACAAAATTTAAAAAACCAAAGCAAGTTACTTCTACATACACAAGATGGGGCGTACTCTTTCTTTGCCAAAATATGTGCCTGCCCCTCCTACGCCGCAAGCATGATTTCATCTCCAGTACCTGAAAGATCAATAAAATGAATTTAAGAATAGAGACAACAAAGTATTAGAGTGATGAAGATGAAGTAGATATGATTCACTGAGGTTACTTCTATCTAGGATCTCTTTAGCTAGCTGAAGCATAGACTCTGCCTCTTCAGCCATCCTTGAGACCCTCTCTGCCTCTTTGACTGCTTCAGCTGCCACAAACGATTTGTTTTCTGCTTCCGCTATCTTGTATGCAGCAGTTACAGCTGCCTCTTCAACCGTCTCTCCAAAAATACTATTGTCACACTGCATCGGCTTGGGCTTTTCATCTTTCTCTCTCAGGGCTGGAGTTTTTGTTCCAAAAGGAGTATCATCTTTAATCTTAAAGAAATTATTCACCTGAAAATCAAAATTCGGTTTACAGTTCAATGATGTGCACAAAATCAGTCTCAACAGAGACAAAGAATGGTCACAATCTAGATGCTTCTTCTAATTGTCAGTTAGACGGAGGCGGAAAAAAAAAAAAGAGTAAGCAGAAATATGCTGGGTCTGCCATTATTTCTTTGAATTAAAACCCTATTTGTAACATTAAGAATGAAGCAATAAAGCACCAACAACGGTTCTTTGTTCTACAAGAAGTATATATAATCAGACCTATATCTACTAGCTTAAGCTTTTTGAAAAACTGGCTGTAGATATAAACTTAACTGGTAATAGAATAGGGGGCCTAGAGTTCAAACACCTGGCATCATTAACTATTCATTTGCCTAATTCCAATGGACCTAGATCAACATCTCGAAACACAGGTGAGTAGTAGTACCAAAGTTAAATAAAAATTGCCCTTCAATCTATAGGTTTCAATTTATATATATTTAAGTTTAAATTTTCAAATAAATTGGCTATGGATCTATTTTACCAGATACACTAAAAATCATAAAGGTTTTCAGTGTGCCAAAATTCTTTCCTTAGGTTGCAAGCTCAGCCACGATGTTTATTATCATATCAGGATAACCTTCTTCCTCCATCTGCCCCGTCATTCTCCCTAAAACTCATAACATCACTATGGTTCTAGTGTTGTAGCCACAAATAAATCCAGAACTAATTGCCACTAAAATATGCAGGCATAATGTCATCAACGAAATGAAGCAAAAGAGGCATAGTTGACCATCAGGGAAACGTACACCTTATAAATAGCTCAAGATGCCCCTGACTTTATCCACATTGAAATAACTACAAATACTCAATCATGTGCAAACTAATCTTCTTTGGCCATGCTGTTTTGTATACATGCCATTCGGTTGCACTTGATAGTTTTGTCAATCTCTTGACAAGAAGAGTCCTTACCATGTAGCTACTATTTTCAAACTTAACCCTCTTTCACCCATTCCATGACACTTAAAGGTCCAATTTAGTTGAGCAATATGCCAAATTTACACTTCAAAAGAATTTTGTGGGGGGCAACTTTGTTATTTAACCTTCTTCACCCCGAGTGGTATTCGATATACTACACCAAAAAGATGGTTACAGATAAGGCACTGTTTCCTACCTCCGAAAATGGAGATAAAAGACGAATATCTACTCATATGTATGATGGTATGGATACTAGCTATACTTTTAATGTGGAAAGTCACCATGGCAACTATGAACTTCCTTCTCTGTCATGACTTTTGAACCACCAGTCCATCCACCACAATATGATGAGATAGAGGATCTACTACTAAAACATACAGCATCTTCAAACTCGAGGGTTTTGTTAACTCTTGTCACCATACAATGGGATAGCTTTCAGTTTGGGATATGTTCCCACCCCTTTGGGAATGAATTTATCATAGTTTTTTCTCATAGTCAAAACAGGAAAAATTATGACAAACCAGTCAAGAAATATCATGCAGCCATCACACAAATTGGACAGTCAAGCTTACAATGATAAATAAATTAGATAATATGTCCAATTCTTAGAAGTCCCAACAGAAAAATAAATCAGGGGAATGGATATCAAATACGAGGTCAGCAAACTGCCAAAGTAAATTTCAAAGCATCATTAGTTTTACAGGTGAGTAGAGCATTCTTGAGTGGTGAAATGTCAAATAAGCCGATGCATTAGAAGATTTCCACTACCTTTTCAAGTTTGTCCTGTGCAACCAGCCTTCTCAATCTTGAACTTAACAGCCTCCTAAAGTTTGGTGGTACCTCATGCCTCCTCTGCATAAAGAATCAGGATACTATGATCTGTCATTCTTCCTGATAGTACAAGTAAAATGGACTAAAAGCACAAAGCAAATCATGTAAAGTGTTAGAGAAGAATCATAGATAATAACCACTATCTGCAGCAATCTACCCAGATAATTTTTCTTTTTTGTTGGGCCTTTTAAGGAAGACTCATACTTGATTACCACAATCAGTGAAAAGGCAAAAAAGATCTTATATATTCTTTTTATATTGGTAAACTCTAGGTCCGAGAAGATTCATGCTGTTGCATATGGATGTAATCAAAATTATCACAATCTATGACAAGACTAGCATATATAACCATGGATAAATTAGCAGAATGCACTTGGCATAGGCAGCAGCAGAACACTCAAAAAGCATCAGCTAACCATTAGTTACTAGTCACATAGATAGGAAAGCCACAGGCAAAACAGCACTCTACCTCAATATAGCTGAAAATCGCACCAGTATCTAATCCATTAGGCTCCTTCATGGTTGAAAGTGCCTCAAAGATCATTGCATTATACCTGACAATCATTTGATTGAGTCAAGAAAATTCAAAAAATGATTCATAAAAAAAAAGGATGACAGAATCTAGCCATATAAAATTGATATTTTTCAACTCTCAATGGGTTCTAGAAAGAGAGTGCTTTGCCTTCTCCCTGGAATCTCCAACCTAGGAAACCACTTCTCTCGGGTTTGTTAAACTTCTTTAAACTCTCACACTTTTTCTTTGATTCTCTTATCAGTCTCTTCCTTCTGTGCATTTGTAAATGAGAGTTAATGAATTCTTCCATGGCATTTGTTTAAGTTCTCAAGTTGGGTAAGATTTGTCTTCTTTTTATTTCACCCTATTAGGTTGTGTCCTCTAAAGCTTGGACTTGGGTCTCAGTTTGAAAACCTACCCTAAAAGGCCTAAGGAAAGCCCTACAAAATTGACATTTCTTCAGATTACTATCCACTTACCAGTTGATGGTATGATAAGAGTGATTCCCCTAAAGTTGTTTTCTCGGTGGGAGAGAAAATTTGGCATAACACCTTAGTTGGATACTACAAGGATAAAAAACTTCCCTTTTTAGCAGTTAATATGGTAGCTTGAAGATTATGGACTTGCCATGATTTAGTTGAAGTTCTTAGCAACGAGAATAGATTCTTCTTTTTCAAGTTTCTTGATGAAGACCCATTGTTAAGAATATTGCAACAATCTAGTATTGGAAAGACGGCATGTTGGAATACAGCTAGCAAAGATATACCCCGTGGAAATGTCACTATGGGTCAAATTATGGGGAGTCACCTTAGAATTACTTCATATAGAAGGTAAAAGTTATGCAACTAATGCTCCTAGTAGGCCTATTTAAGTCAATGTGATCTTGGCTACCAATGAGCGCATTAAGTATATATGGGCCTCCATTGAAATTTACTTGAAGGAAGATTCTCCTAAAGGCTTTGAGATGATAAATATGGATGGGTCATTAGTGAAAGTACTTCGAGGAGTATGAACATATACATTCCGACAGCATTTCATGTAAAGTATTTGGGCATATCCTAGATTCATATCCTTGTTCAAGAGGAACGTAAGAAGGAGATTTCCACCACCCACTGCCACCACCTTCTCTCTCCCCCTCTCCCTTTTTGTTGGGGGGGTGGTGGTGGTTGGGTTTGGTGGATTAACCTTAGAAAAAGTAGGTGCTTCAACAATGAACAGCCAACCCTTCTTAAGGGTAAAACAAAAGGTAAAAGCGAAAGGTAAGTATCATATTGATGAAGCCGATGATTTGATTTTCAAGCCACTTTGTGTTAAAACTGTTGAAGTTATAGAAAAGGTGCTCAAGAGGTAAGGGCCAAAAACGAAGCAGGCTAAAACGTCATGTCTCAATGGAAGGGATGACTTGGTGGCCACAAATTCGAGTCAACAAGCAGATTGTTCCATAATCTGAGGGATACTTCCTCTAGTAGTACATCCTTTGCACCAGAAAGTCATTTTAAGATCCCTTGAGGGTTCTAAAGAAAGGGAAGAGTCTTCATGGAGTAAAGTGAAAAAGAAAAAAGTTGAGAAAAATAAGGAGGAAAAATTAGCTAATCAAAGTACTACTTAAACAGGCATTTTGCTGGTTACATTTGCCACTTAAGCTTTGTTCTGGAAGGAAAAACTAGGAAAATAATTTACTGGTTAGAGAGCAAGCAGGAAATTATGCCGGTTAATGAACTAGTGCCAAAATTTTGCCACTTATGACATAAAGTCCCATGTGCCTAAGTGGTAAAATTTCACCGCTTACATGTGGGCAGGCCACAACGAAATCCATTAACCATCAAAATTTCACCAGTCAAATACATATGAAGTTAGGTTATTCTCCCTTTTCTTACATAATATGTTAGTTAGAATTTGAGGGGATTGAAAGACGCCATAAAAGCAAAAAAAAGTTCATGATTTTTTGTAAAGATGACAAAGTTTCTTCTGTTAGATTACTTGAAACTAAAGTTAAAGCTGAGAAAAGGGATAGTGTGTGGAGTAGAATTCACCGTCGTTGGTCCTTCGAATCACAAGTTAGGGGCCAGTTATTGATGGCACGGGATCCTCAAGTCTGGTAGGTGAATAAAACTCTCTCAAAGAATCAATTTATCCACTGCAGTTGGACTTTGATTGAAAGAAATGTCCCTTTCTTGGCCACTCTCATTTATAGGCATAATTAAGCTGCAAGAGAAGTTGATGCAGCATTGAGAGACCTATTTTGCAAATCAATAAACCTTGGCTGCTGTTGAGGGTTGCAATGAATGTTGAAAATGGGAAGATTAGCATGGAGATAATGCAGAATTCAATGCAGGTACCACCAACTTTAACAAATGGTTCTAAGGGGCAAATGTTGGTGACATGTGATCTGGGGACCTCTTTCATACTTGAAGCATGTCAAACAATGGAAATCCTATTTACAATGTTTCATGTGTTATCGGTGGCTACTCTCATACTTGGACCCTCTAAGCACCTTTTTTAGCTTCAGTTCCTTCTGATGGCAACCCAATTGTGGTCAATCTGAAATTAGTCTCCTATGCTTTAAAAAATTTCAAAAAAAAATAATAATAATAATAATAAAGGCTTCTATTGCCAAGTAGAGGGTATGACAATGTTTCTTGTGTACACCAAGCTCAAGTTGTTGAAAGATGAAAGTAGAGTTGAAGGAGTTAAACAAAGTAGACTCCTCACTTGAGCAGGAAAACTTCACAAGCAAGAGAAAAGTTGCAGTTCTTTTAAGAAAGAAATGGAAGTCAAGGAATTTTGTTGGAAGGAGGGGGGTTAAAAAAAAAAGAAAAGCTCTAGAGTAAAGTGGATGGCTCTTAGCAATTTTCTTTCATTCTTTGAAGCAACACCAAAATAGGCACTCCGCAAGTTCCCTACTGGATACTGATGGTTGAGCTGTGGATGATCCTATAGGTATCAAAGAAATAGAAATTAACTTCTTGGAAAAGCAGTTTAAGGAAACAAAAGAAGACTTGGATTGTAGGAAAATCTTGAACTCTAAGATAAGAAGAGTGACTTAGGAAGATTGGCCAGGTTGGGTCAAAAGTGAATTGCTAAAGGGAAAGAGTTTTTGGAAAACAAGTACCAAGTAATGCATCTTGTGGCTGGAGGAAGATCTTGAACTTAAGGGAGAGGAACATGCTATTTTTTTGGGTAAATCAATGAATTTTATTATGATATAAACAACAATTACAACCACTATAGGTAGCAAGGAAACCCAAAAGGGTTGTACAAAAGAGAGATTAGAGAAAACCACTCAAATACAAAAGCAAAACTAAGATATAGATATCTGAATTAAAAAAGTAAGTGTAGTTCAAAATCAAAGAAGCTACAACTTCATGGCTAGGGAGTGACTCTCCCAAGCAAACAATATTACACTCTCTGGATACTCCCAAGCAAACAATATTACACACTCTCCGGATACAATAGACTCCAGCAGCAAGTGCAACACTCCAAGAAGAGGGAGAACTCAAGGTATGGCTATTGATGAGGCCAGCAACAGCTCCTTGCTAGGAGGAGAAAACAAGTGGACAGTGCCAAAATGGGCAGTTAAAGAAAAGACGGTTGTGATTTTCTGGAAAGGAGTTACACAAGTAGCACATGGACTGTCAAGTGACTCCCCATTGGCAAAGCTTGTCAAGCATATAGAGCTTTTTATGCCAAGCTAGCCAAAAGATGGAGTGCCTAGGTAACAACCTCATATGCCACATGAGCTTTGCCTGAGGAACTTTGCTAGAATGAGGTTGGAGGTGATCATAGAATCCTTTAATGGAGAAAACATACTGATAAGAGGTGATAGGTGGAGGAGGGAATACTGAAAATTTTCCAAAAGGAACATAAGGAAAAGACCAGGAGCTCTCCTCGATAATAGAACATAGCCTTGCATTGTAGGGAAGGCCAGAACTAACGATCTGACGAGCATTGAAGAGGTTTCCAGGGGACCTGTGGGAAGCCAAAAATCAGACTATAGGGAAATGGAGAAGCCATTTCCAATTTGCCAACGTAACCAAGGTCTAGCCATACTCCTAAGCTTTAACAATTTTTTCCACGTCCAAGAGCAGGCAGAGGGGCATCTTACATTCCAAAAGCCAGTTCCTCTCAGAAAATTGGAGTGAACCCAATTTGCCCAAAGGCCCTTTCGCTCCACATTGAAGAGGGTCCAAATATGTTTGAGTTGGGCAACTTTATTCCAAAGTTCCAGCTTCGGGTTACCAAGGCCTCCTTCCTTCTTTGGTCTGCACACAATCTCCCATTTGACCTTGGCTTTTGTAAAAATATTTGGTCTTCCACTCCAACGGAAATTCCTCATAAGTTGTTCAATCTTCTTAATCACTTTCTTGGGGAGGATAAAAATAGAAGACCAATAAACTTGCATGAAAAAGATAACCAATTTGATAAGTTGCAACCTACCAGCATATGCTATTGCTGAAGTGGAAAATTGGGAATGGCATTTCCATATCTTTATGGTGGGATGACTAGCACCCAAAAGGACCCCAAGCACATTGGATTGGGAATGTAAAATTTACAAATCTCTTTGGCAAAAAGAAACAAGGCTTTGTTCTAAAATTGATGAAAATGATTGATCTTGGCTGTTGATGTCCTTTTGGGACACTACTAAACAAGAGGTTCCAGCCTCCCAAAAGCCCTCTTCAAGCAGGGTGATCCCACAATGTGGAGAAATAACCCCAGTAAACCCTTTTCTATTAAGAGAATCCTTTAGACTTAGTCATCAACAAGGCTCTAAAGTGCCTTAGAAGTCCTATATTTGGCACAAAGGGGATGTTCCTATATACATTTTCATTTTTTGGATGGTTGTCCAACAAAGATCTATATGTTGATAAACTCTTTTTTTGTTGAAAGTGGAAGATTGGAAATCTTGTTTCTATTGTCAAAATTTTGATGAAATGCATGATCACATCTCATTTAAGCGTGAGTTCATGAGGATGATTTGGAGTATGATGGCAAATAACTCAGTTCAGTGGTCTCCACTCTTGATAGGACAAGGATCCTCCTTTCTAAGTCCTTATCCTGGCTATTATTGAGTGAGTAGAAGGGCTTGTGCAGAAGTGTTCTACTATATTTGGCAAGGAAGAAATACCACAAGCTTCAGCCTACATGAAGTTTCAGCTGAAGGAGTAAATAGAAAAGTCCTCTATTCTATTAGGCCTTTAGATTGAGCTTTTTGAAGATGCAATTTGCTTTTGTTTCAAGCTTGATGTTTGGCTACCACCACCCTAGACACAGGTTTTGTTTCGCACTTTTTCCTGTTAGTGCACATAGCAACACTTGGGTACTGTTCCTATAGACTATAGTCCACTCTTCCGGTTTTGCATATATCATGTACATTTTTTTATTTTTTATATCAAAGAAATTTAGTGAAGTCACCCAAAATAACAAGTTCAACTTAATGATGTAAAACAAGACATGGAGAATGACAAATCTAATGTACTGTAAGTCAAAAGGTTGAGATCTCATCTCTGGGCTGCATTAACAAAGAAAACACATTTCCAGTTTGCATCTTCATTTTATTTTTTAAATTAGTACATCTGAAAAATTGGGATATGCTATGCCAGAAAAAAAAAAAAAAAAAAAGAAGCAAAAATGCTATGTACTTTCTACCCATGCACAGGTGTTTGCTTGTCAAGATACAATCAAAGCATAACAACTGCAGCAGAGCATTACATACTTAGGTGCGCTTTTTCCATCAGTAGCTGCATCCGCTGCTGCATCATCTGATACAGGAACAACAGAAATAGCCTGTGCAGCAGGTAATGCAGCAGAGGAAGCATCCAAGCTTGCTTTTGCTTTTGCAGTCCGTGATTTATCCCTTGCACCTTGGCCACTACCACCACCAACCATATTCCGCCATTTATCCTGGTAAAATAGAAGATGATCAGGCGATACACACTGACACATAATGTCTTTGTAATATTTTTAACTACCGAAACTCTTTTTGTTTGTTTTTATAGCAACTTCTTGCAAAGAGTTTCAAATTCGGAGAGCAGAATATGAGGTTATTTGCATAAAGATAACTTGTGAGATCTGCCATTTTGAAAACACTATGCATTTAGTAATTTTTTATGAGATAAATTTTCACTTTGCATATCTATGTTTTCATTTTCAACACTTTGCATACCTATATTTTATCTCTATTTGTCATTATTAATCAAACATGTTAACTTATGATTGGTGTAGAATAAATAATTTTATAAAATAATCTTTTTTAGGTAAATATTTAATCAAATAATACTATTATACACATTTAACTAAGGATCCATTTGGTTCATTTGTTTTTCCTCTTATTAGCAAAAAGATGGATATATAATTCCACATATACCTCTGTTTTAAAATTAATTATACAATTAAAATATTCATCTCTAATACACAAAATATATTTTTTTTCAAATCTTTTTTTTTGAAAGTACGTAAAATTTCATTTTCCAATTCTGACACTTCAATCACTATTTTTATTATAATTATAAAATAAAATAGATAAAATAATTTCCGAATACCAGATTTCAAATAGATACAGATCATAATGGAATAAATACAAATAAAAAAAAGACTATCCAAACAAAACCTAAGTAATATAATAAAAATAAAAATGATACAAAAATTTAGAAAATGAAAAAAGAAAAAAAGGTAAAGAAAAGAGCACCTAAGGGGACACACCACCCCCAACAAGTGGTAGCAGACTACAATGTGACCTTAAGTAGCCAACTACAACCGTCTTAGTCTGGTTAGACATGTGACATACTCATGGTGCTAAATAGCCACCTACTGCATTATTGGAGTGATACAAACGCCCTTTTACAAAAAAAAAAAAAAAAAAAAAAAGGGTGGTTTTGACTAAAAACCCAATAAGTTGAGCAACACAACCCATATGACTAGTGATTGGTTTCTTTGCTTTCACTTTTTTATATATTTTTTTATAAGGGTAGTGTAAAATTTAACGTAATGTGTAGCCACCTACTATTCTAGAAGGGTTGAGTGCTTCTTACACCCCTCGCCCACCACAAAAAAAAAAAAAAAAAAAGAACCACCAAGATAGGGTGTGGTGGGTAGTTACTCAACATACTAATACGGTTGTAACCAATAACCCTAAGGCTAAAAGCAAACAGGCCACCACCTAAGGGTGGCCCTATAAACCCCCTCTCCAGGTGGTGGCTAGCTATCCTAGCCATACATCTAAGGTCTGTTTAGCTTTTTTCTTCTTTTTTTTTTTAATTTTATTTACTTTTTTTTATTTTTATTATACTACTGAATTAAACAATTTTACAAGATTATTATATTAAATTAATTGCTATGTATCAATTTGAAATAGACACTTATTTTGAATAATATTATTTTATTAAATTAATTAATAATGACAAACAGAAATATACCTATCATAGAATTGAATTGAAATAAATTTTCAGACTCATACAAAGAGAATCTAACTATTTCTTTTTATGAGCTCCATTAAAGAGAAAACCCAAAGATCTCTCGGCTAAAACTCGACTTTATAGAGAACCCTGTAGTTTCTTTTAGAATTTAACAATTCTAATATTTTAGAACACAGGATTTATTGCCTCTTTTCATTTCCCAATATGAACAGTAACTGCCATCTCCTATTTTTACTCCTATTTTCACATGAAAAAAGTAATTGTACATAACTAGCAACCACTACACAATACTGGGCACAAGACACGCAAACCAACATACATAATACTGCACACCAACATGCATAATTATGTAGACTCCTATTCTAACACATAACACTGTTATACACAACCTAAACATGCGTAACACAAACAACACAACTACACTTCACAGTATTTTATTCTTTCCATGTGAATGCACGTACTCCAAAGGAACACTTTCATATTCCTCCTTTGAAGCATCAGCTCATAAATTAGATGTGACACTACTCCACTCTCTGAGAATGAGCATGACCTCACACATGGTGGTTGGATTGCGCTGACAAAACATGTTAGGATCCTTTCAAGAAGCATGGACAAGAGAATAGCTTGTCGATGCACTAGAACTTCTATATTGTGTGCCAACCAAAGAAAACATGGATCAAGCTTGCTAGTTGTATTGCCATATGCTATCTTGCTTCCAGTTGCTGCTCTTCCTTGTACATGATTATAGATGCTTCAAAGTGTTGCTGTAATTGCTTCAATTCTTCCATATGATGTAGCTCAATACCAAATTGTTATAGGATCCAACTGATATAAATTTCAGGGCTACTTATAAAGAGAAAACAAAGATCTTTTATTATGCGCTCAATTAATAAAAATAATAATGAAATTATCTACTCCATCTTACTCGTTCCGGGTTCAAGTCATGGGCAACCAATTATGAACACAAAGATCTGTCAGTTAGGGCTCAATTTGAGAGAGATCCGATCTCTTCAAAATTCAACAGTTCTAATATTCTGGAAAATGATAGGACTTCTTGTTTCTTTTCATTTTCTGACCAATACAAACAGTGTACAAAGGCAGTTCACCTCAACTGCTATAAATTATGTTTACTCCTATTTTCACACATCTGCATAACCGCCAAACAACACCTGACACAAGACACACAAACAAACATACATAATACTGCACACCAACATAGACAATACTGCAGACTCCTATTCTAACACGTAATACTGTTATACACTTACACATACATAACACAAACAACACAGCTACACTTACAGTATCTTATTTTTTTTGTGTGAATGCAAATGCTTAAAAGGAACAATTCTATATTCCTTCTTTGAAGCATTAGCTAATAAATTAGATATAACAAAAACACATGTAGACAAAGTGTCAAAGTGTACAAACTTAATGCAATGTCAAATTTCCCCTTTTTTTTTTCCTCCTTTGGTTACTCTACGTGTATTAATATAGTAAGAAGAAACAAAAATGGTTTCAAAAAATTCCATTCGTGCATTAGTGTACTATCTAAGCCTCCCCATTAGAACTCACACACACACACACACAGACAGACACATAGACACACACAAACACACACGCACATAGACAGAGACACACAAACACACAGACATGCACACACACGCAGACACACAAACACACACACACACATAGAGTAGGTTTTTCAGATCAGTACAAAACTATGTATTTTACCCTATTGAAAATTCTAAGTGCATAAAAAGCAGAAAAATTGTTTATATTTCAATAAGGACGCTTTTTAGAGTTTTATTTAACCAGAGCATGAGCAAGGTAGGGTAATCAATGTGCCCAAGGTACCTGGAAATTATCACCCTGCCACTCTGTTAGTTACAAAACAAATTTCCAATTTTGCAAAATTAGATATTACAATTCTGGCTTCCATAGTTAGGTTGCTCACCTACTCTTCTGTTCCATTTACATTAAACAAAGTACAGAGTTACTGCAAATACAATTTTCTGTTTAATCACAACCTGGGTTGTAGAGATTGCAACTCTAGTAAATCCATTCAATATGGAATATAAATGCTTAAACGTATCTGGACAGTCCAATACTTGGGTTACACCTCACCCATTTGATTTGAAACTGAAATGAAAAAATAGGGAAGAAAAGTTCTAAGTTCCACCTTTGCACAGATAAAAAAACAATTTATCCTTGTCATCTGGCATTGAACTAATTTGTCCTATGTATATAATTTTTTATTGGTCATAAGCCAAAGGACGAAAGCTTGTCTTGAAATAGCCTTAGAGAACCAAACCAGCTTCACTGAAAACCGTCTTAGCTAGGTGTCCACAGAGACTATTCCACGTAGATGTACCATTTAGGCTTCCAGTAGGCATTGGGCCCAATCCAGCTGGCATAAAACCAGGATATCTCTTCTAATCTGATCCCACCTGCCTCCCCCACTTGAATTATCCTGTTTTATCCCACATTAATAATTGAGCATATCTGGCCTTTAAAAAATTCTGGAAAGGTAGATCTCCCTATTTACCTATAGTATCAAAAAAAGCACCAAGGACAGCCATTTGTCAAAACAAAGTAATATGATGTGCCATCAGTGGTCTTATTATAAGAATTTTGGGCCACATGCCACACCTCCTAGCAATAGATAAGAATTTATCCATGCTGACCGCAGTCCCCTTTTCCATATCCATGATAAGGTTCCCTAGAGGTTAAACCTGTACAACTTCATTCAAAATGATCGAGTCAGGTATTTACTCATTATTGTTGCTCGCTTCATCACTTTGAGCCACAAAATGTTTCCATCCTTGCTCTCAATTAGCCTCATAATCTTTTTTCGAGGAGCATTCAGAACATATTGAAACCCAATCTATCTCTTTTTCAAGAAGTGTTGCTAGTTTACGAGATCTATTAATTTATAACCAAAAGCTACAGTACTTTATGGATTACACTGAAAATATTTTGGTACAACAGTAGAGGGTCAATTGTTTCCATAATGTCCATAGTCAAGATTCCACATCTTCTTCTAATCACATAGTAACTTGATATATATACCTAATGCTAATAGCTAAGCACTCTGATTCAAACGAACCATATAAGGTTGATGCTGAATTCTACTTGTTTCACAGGTATCTTTATGATATTCCATCATTCTCTATACTTCCGCTCCAACTTCCTCAATCATTGATTATTATCGTACACACATTTGACAATAACACAAAGTTAAGGCATGTGACCATGTACTTTATTAAGTTCAAAACTGTCAATAAGATGTTACTGTCTGTCACACCTCAGTCACAGATGCCATTAATCTGTGTTTCTCTTTCATTATATACATACCCACTGTGACAAGATCACACATAATTTCTAGTAATAGGGTGACTCAAAATAAAATCCTCTCTTTCACTTTTTGCCCTTTATTCACCTTCCTACCAAACTTACTATCTTTTAGAGATGGTTTAGGAATGCTTAGAGAGAACCCTAGATCTCATAGGATAAATTTTTGAGATAAAACTTCTGTAATTTTTATTTTCATAATGGCTTGGCCTTTTTATTACAAACCACATAGAGCAGTTACCTAGTAGTTATTCCATACACGTAACTGCAAGATAAACTCTTTCGACCAATACTTATCCTTACAACTGAACATACTGATATGACAGCGGCATTTCATTAACTGCCCAACATCAAGAACATGCCAACACAAACACTTAATGTACTCCTAACAACAGAGTTGACAAACACAAACACAGACAACAAAACAACTATATCACACAGCTACACAAGACAAAATACATCAGCAAATAATAATCAAACAGCTGCTCAAGGATTCCCTCTATTCCCACGCTTATAAACATGCTCAAAGGGTGTAACACCCACACACACAGATAAACCATTGGGGTTAAAATCAGATTTTCATGTTATTTTATAAAAAAAGGTAAAGATACAAAGAAAGAGCAAAATTGTATGAAGGATAGTACTCACATGAGACCTAAGAACACTAGTGGAGCATCAAAAGGAAACAAAAGGGTTTAATGTTCGAGTTCTTGGCAATAAAACTAAGGAGGATTATCACCAGCAAAAAAATAAGATGAAATCATGCAGTAGACATCCGGATATTTCCATGAACCTAGCCCAAGTGTCTCCTCGTTTCTTTCTCTCCATAGATTGTAGATCACAAGCTTCCAGGATGGGGGTAACCAAGGGCCAGTAGAATTGAAGAGGTCCATGATGTCATTAGCGCTAGAAGGCAATGAATCAACAGCTAGAATAGCTCTTTCAAGATTCCTCCAAATGTAAAGAACAAAGGCACACTTGAGGAATAGATGATTATGTGATTCCTCTTCTTTGCCACATAATAGTAGCAATTCTAGGAAATAGTTCCCCTATGCACCGGTTTGTCAAGTTTGGTGAGTTTTGTTAAGCTACAAGCCATAGAAAGAAAGAATATCTCGATGCCATTTTCTTATGCCAAACAAGCCAAAACCCAGGAACATGGTTTCTGGGTAGGCTTCCTTGATAGGAAGCTGTTTTGATGGTCTATCTTTCCAAACAAAATCATATACACAATTTACTATGGGACTAATAAAATCATGTAGCTTCTCCTTGACCCTTTCCCATAAAGAGATGTCATTTCCATTACCCACCTCCCATTTAAGCAAACTTCACACTAAAGGTCTTAAAAAAGGGATCTTCAGCCATGACCGAGAAGCCAAAGATGGGATCTTCATAGACTAGGAGTTCCCATCTTCTATGAGTTTAGAATGTGACCAACTCGGCTAAAGAACCCTGCTTACATCAGAACAATGGTACCAAATATGCCTAAGTCCGGTCGCCTCCTTCCAAGTTAGTCATTCTTAAATCTAATTTCTGAAATATTCTGCTTTTGGTTTATTGCAAACCCTACCTTCATGCAATGCTTTAGTTGTCCCTTAGTGACCTCTAGGTCAAAGTTTTGGGGCATAGATACAATCTCTTTGCAAAATGCAAGGGTGAGACCGTGTTTGTTAGAATCAAGAGCTAACTCCCGCAAGTTTATGAGTTTTCTATTTTATGAGGCTTCTTCAAATTAAAATTGATCAAAATCATTTAGGTATAAACTCATAGCGGAATCATGAGCGAAACCATTAAAACTGGAAGAATTGTAAGTTCATGATCAATTGTACCCATGCTACATCTTGCCTTGATTTGGATATATTTGGGCTATCAAAACTTAAAAATAACTAATTACATATATAGGATTCATGGCATTGCTGCTATTGAAGATGAATTACAAATAAGTACTTCAAAAAATTTGGAATTAGAAACATCAATATCATTGATAGCAATACCAATAACAACAATGACGATGACAATAATGATGATGATGGTGATGCAAGAGTTGCTGGTAGTATTGATGATAATAAGATTGCTGATGAATAACGATTTGCTTTAGTTGTGTTATTTATTGTAATGATTCATTGCAACATAATTTATGTCAACATTGCTATTTATATTTCAATTATCTTCATTAATATAATGATTTATGCTCAATTATTTGTATTATGACATATATTATATCGAATTTCTTTATTTTTATCATATATTTAAAGTTTTTTACAGTTATTATAAGCATATTTACAGTTTTGAAAGCTAAATCACATTGATATTTCTACATTCCTACTCTACAGACAATCTGGCATTCTAGGTAGAATTGTATGTTTAACAACCTTCAGTAAGACTGTGTACACATGCATCCTCCCTTCACTACTGTGTCTCAAATGATTTATTTTGCTTATTGTAACCTCTATCTTCCTTCAATAATATGAGAAATAAGAACTGAGAAAGAGAAGAAACTTCATTTCTAAGTGGCATCACTTCAATCACATACAAGATACACTGCATTTGAAAATTTACATAAAAATACTCCACACACTGTAATAAAAAACACTGCAATTTATGCTCTAATAACTGTAACACTTTGACCAATCATCCAAAAAGCTCATCAGAAACCCCATAAACCAACTACTTACAACAAAAACTAATCTAACAACAACACACTAATACTTCAGGCTCATCTTAGGTTCGAAGAGATAATTGATTAACGATGGAAATCACTTATTGTTCAATCATTCACAATTGAATATAACTTTCCTAATTACCAATAATTACATTCCTAAATTAAACATAAGCAAGCGGAAACTTTTACTGTTCAGTCACAAAATCTTACGTATCCACAATTTTTATTGCTCAAACCATAACTATTGAAATCACAACTCTAGTCACCTAAATCCTAGTTTAAATGTATATAACAGAACCGATCATTCATATACATAGGACACTCCAGCCACAAAGCCTTAAATCAACAAAACTGCATAAAACTCCATCCGCAACCTAGTATAATAAACAAAAACCTAAGCTTAAGCTAATCCATGCCCTTAACAAAGCAGGTTGTTGTACTCTTTTCTTTTAGAATAGGGTTGCTGTGTAAACTTTACCGTCGTTGATTTTGTCCATTCTCCATTTTGTTCCGTACATTCAACACAGCACCAAACAATAGCATTTATAAGGCAATGAAGCATGAGAAAGAGAGAGAGAGAGAGAGAGAGAGAGAGAGAGACCTTGAGGTCGATGTTGGAACGAGAGAAAAGATACTGATTGAATTCAGGATCTCTTTGGATATCTTTCCACTTGCCGGTACCGTGCTTTGCTACGCCGGCGCGTAGGGCTTCTTCCTCTTCCGACGTCCATTTCTGCTTCGGATTTCCCATCTCTCTCTTCCTCTCTCAAGCCAGTTTCTGTACTACTACATGTGTAAGTATATGTCGTATTGTATGCGTAAATTTTCTCACAGTTTCAATTCGTCGTCCAGAGCTCTAATCAGTAATTCTGTTGTTCGTGCAGGGCATTAGGCTATAGCATTTGCTTGTTCGGGATGGATAAAGTCCTGAGCTGTACGCTCACTACGTAGAGGTGTCCAATGGGCCGTGCACGGGCAGCCCTCTTCATTTTGTGACGAGCCCATCGTGCTTATGCTAATGCCTTTAGCCAATATCTTGGTCACGGCTTTTAAAAAAAATATATATTTATATTATTAAAGTAATAGAGTTGTAAGTAATCACTATCATTAAAATTATATATTTATCCTTTATTTAGTATTATTTAAAAAATAATAATTTGAATTATTAAAAATTAAAATTAATAGATAAATATGTATACTTATTCGTTTTATCTTTTTCTTCCCTCTTTACTTTATATTTTCTTTTTCTCACTTTCCAACTCTCTCCCACATTTTTACTTTTTTCCTATTATATTTGCATAATTTTTTTCTCTCCCCTACGTATACTTCAACAAACTGTCTTACATATTTTTCTCTCCCATGTTTACCTTCACTCTATTCCTTCCACTCGCAAACTATTTTTTTTTTTTTAATTATCTATCTCTCTGACTCACTTCTAGTTTTCTACGACATTCAGACCGTTACATAACTTCAACAACCTCTAACGCCATTGAAATAAGTATTATATCTCTTTTTCTTTTTCCTTTTTTTCCATTTTGGTTGTCAGATTCAATAACTTCATAATCCCCATCCAAGGTGATAAATTACAAAATTAAGACCACGACCACCGTATCTCATTTTGTTTTTCTTTCAACATCATATTATATAACTTTATAATCTGACATTCATAGTGATATATTATACAACTTTGACGATAATTGCCCCTATTAGGATTTATATGTCATTTTTGCTCTTTTCATTTTTGTTGTTGGATTCCAAAGCTTTTTTTTTCTTCTTCTTTTTTTTTTCATATGCAATGTAAATTATGATGCTGTTAGTTTTTGTGATCATTAAAGCTAGGTTTTAGCTTTAAGGATGGATGATGCTTACATTTTTTTTTTTCTTTTTGAGAAAATTGCTGTTGAACTTTCAACATGAATCCATAAATATGAGTGAAAGCAAGCGTTGGATTAGTGCAAGATTTTGTGACATGAATGTAATTTTTTGATATCAAGATGCATATTAAAGTTTTTTATATTTTAAACTTAAATTGAGTAGAATTACCAATATCATGTCTGCAGTATGCATTATTTGACTTTACATTATGTGCTACACGCTTTGATAGTTAGAAATGAAGGCATATAGCCTAAGGGAAGGTGCATTGGTTTTTCTAATAATAAAGAACCAAAGCAACGAAAAAGATGTTTGTATTAATACAATGAAGCCAAGTAGTTATATGATTGGAGCATTGGGCCATGATGAGTCGTTAAAGGATATCCAACCCACCAAACTCAATAAAAACCTTATAAAGTATTACCCTATATAGTTTAGGATCAACTTTTAGGATATGATTTAAAACCCTATAGGGTTTAAGGTCGGATTTTAAAATTACAAAAAAACTTGATTGGAAACTTGATCCAACAAAAAAAAAAACATATATTAATAAAAATATTTACTCTTAACTAATATAACATACATATCTTATATAAGTTTTATATTATACAACACATTTAATTCTTAATTTTTATTATTATATAAGTTTATAAATATAATATTAATCCTACTTAACTTCTTCTATTATATTCTATTCTCTACTTAATCTCATATAAACCTTATAACAATCCATTCTTATAGAATCTTTTGAATCTTATAAAAAAACCGTTCTTATAGAGTTTAGAATTCTATAGGGTCAAGTTTTGGAAATAGTCTAAAACCCTATAAGATTTTTATAAGGTTTTGAAAAGCGTTAGGGGGGTAAGTTAGGGTTTCACAAAACCCATTCTAAACCCATTTTGGTTACATCCTTAATTGAAATGGTAATGTAGATATGATTTGAAAAAAGAACGGTGAGAAGAAGAGAGATAGAGTAATTGTAACGTGAAGGCATTGGTATGCCATCTCTTTCCATTTTTTATTTTCGATTTGTACACTTCTAAAGCCTATGAGAGAGAAAGAGAGGAAGAGGATAATTATTCATATGCAACCTAAATTCTAGGTTTGGTTTTGTTTATGTATTTTATTATAATAACATTTGTCTTTTATTCATGTTTTCCTTTATTCTTTCATGTTCCAATTTGCTCTCTACTAAAAAAAGAGAGTATAGAAGTTAAGATTATTGTACAACAATAAATGGTCTTAGTGCTTGCTCAAGAAGTAGTAAGCTTGATTTTGTTGAAGCCATACTAGCCATTCCTCTCTATTAATGATTTTTTTATTCAATAAAGTAAATATTTAATATGTTTTCATTTTTAATTTCACCTATGTTTCTTTTATATAAATGTCTTACAAATATATTTAAAAACAAAATTGTCAAAATGAACTTGATTGCACATATTACAAAATTAGAGGTTACTACCTATGTTTTGAGTGTCTCAATAATGTCTGAATATGTGTGTCATATATTGTATTGTTTTATATTTTAAATTTTAGCATACCTCTGTATTTAATTATAGCACATACATAGTGGGTGCCCTTATATTTATATATATATATATATATATATAATATACACGTTACATATAATTGTTAATAAAATTTTATGTGCATGTAGTGGAATTAGTAGTGTTTAAAACACTGTCACTTACGTTTTAGAAATCTCACATATATATGAACATTTTATTAGTATTTATATTACATGTACGGTGTGTAAATAAATAAGAGTGATTATTTTATTTATTTATTAACATTTCTGTAGAAGATGGCCCCCGGTCCTGAGTTGTAAGTTGCCGATTGCCAAAATAGGATATCAATATATCTAAAGCAAGAATCTTGTTATCCAATTGTAGATTTCACGTATTGTCTTCAAATGATGACATGTCATTCGTGTGCATAGTTTCAAAGGTTCTTTGTACCATAACAACCTACATGCTTATTTTAGACAAAAGCATCTTATACTTTCTCTGCTTTTTGCAATAAAAAACAGGTCATATGCGAGCATGATTAAGTTTTATACGGTTTTTTTTTTTGCCTATGTGCTGTGGATTTCCTACAGGTTAACAAAGCTTTCAAATGTTCTAGGCTATTCACCCATTGACTTCAATTTGATTTCGAAGGAACGCGAGTTGAATTATATTTTTGATAAAACAAAATATTTCATGCAACATGTTTTGTTTATCTATTAAAAAAATATAGACGACACTTGTTTGTTCCAAAGCAAACAATGAAAGGCGTTCGATTTGAACATCGAGAATTTTTCCAGTCGGATGAGCACCGTTGATGACCTCATTGAAAAGGACAGGAGCTCGCCTCTAAGATCAAGTGTTCACCTATGAGATTAGAATCTCAATTTTGTGTAGGCAAGAAATTTGAAACGCACCATGCCGGTGAGCTCCATCAGGCCGTGGAGCTTTTACTCTCACGTGTGTGCTCCAATGCAAGTGGCTAAAACCTATCCCTTGAGCCAGGACAGAAAACCACGAATGAAAGACTATAGCAAGGAAACCACTATGTCTTTTCGAGGCTTGTAAATACACCACTTGAGGAGTCCTTTCAAGAAGAGTTTTGGAGAAAAATGATCGTACTGATCATTCTTACTTTGATCACTCTCTTGCATATCAATTTGCTAAATTTCGATATGAAGAGTATTTTGGTGCTTATAAATTGTGAAATTAGGATCATAATCAACAAAGAGATTGAGAAGACCCTTTGAGGAGACATTTCACCACCAGGAAGAATAAGAAGGAGTCCAAACTCCATATTAACTTCGGTTTGTTTTAAAATCCCCCACTTATTAATGTCTACTTAACTTATATCAGTACTCTTGGTATCGAAGAAATGATTTGTTATGTGATCCCCAAATTGAGGATAAGACTACCTAGAACTGAGCATTTAAGTAAACTCCACAAAGCATCAACATTACTTCCAACTTCCTTTAATCAATATGAGTTATTATAATAAAACCATATAAATCAATATTTAATTTATAGCATCATAGTGCATTTCATATTTACATGTCGCATGTCCAATTAAGTTCACATTTTACCATAAAAGCTTTACATTACACTTCATATAAAAATACAATAATCTCGTCAATAGTCACTATAGAAGTTTTGTTGTAAAAACCTTCAATGAAATGCTCAAATTCCCCATCCCATAGCTTGATCCTTCTTCAATGTATAGTCCTCTAAACTTATGGTTAGACAAACAATCTTTTCAGCTTACATTTGAGTTGAGTGAATAAAAATTAGACAAATAACAATAGCAATACATAATTATATACAAGCATAATAATGAACACTTATGCAACAATTGTATGTCACGATAATGCACATAATAATGCATTGATACTAACATCTTACCGGTGGCTCAAATTACAGATCATAGATTGGTAAATTCATACGTTGAAGACTAAAGAGAGTCATAAGACCGAAATTGGAGCATGCAATTTTGATGCAAATAAGATACAATTACAAATCATAGACTATTTGGATCATTAGAAGCCAATCAGGTTTGTCCAAAAGTTTATCCAAGAGTGATCAAAAGTATTGTTGTTTGTCGAAAGGGGTGTTGTAGGTCGATTCTTGAAAGAGTGAAAGGAGTTAGGCTAAGAGGGTATTGGGGCTAATCTGGCGTAGCCACTCTGATGTCTAAGTCAGAGTATGAAAAAGGTAAGTAAAGAGAGTAGGTGAGTAAGTTTTTAAAAAGTATAGACAGTTCTTAGAGTGATGGTGTTCCCTTATTTATAAGCACTTGTCTAATAACTATAGTGATAAACAATTCAACTACCTTGAGCATGTAGCAGTCTACCAATTTTGTCACATGCTAAAGAACATGGGAAGTGGGCAATTATGCAATTAGTTTAGCAAATGCCTAACTATTTGCACCTTTATTCAAATTCAAAATGTTTGGTCAAGGTAGGTTAGGCTTTTTGGCCCGTTAAGTGGCTAAGACCAAAGTCTTCCTAATCTTTAGATTACGTTGCATTGTCGACCATAGTAAAGTAAGACAGGTCAATAGATGATGTGTCGAGCTATAACCAGGGATGGCAAAATTTCACTATCATCATTTGCCCCCTGACTCCTATAGTTGAGAATTAGAGTATGAGAGTAACTAAGGAGTTATTTTCCAATTTATTCTAATGAGTAAGTAAGCAACTTATGCCTGTGCTTTTAGATCATCGCTTAACTATTGAGTGAAGCTATTGAGTTCTTAATTAATGCATCCATATTTTACTCAATGTCACCATAATGCATTATATATTCCCAACTTAAAAGTTATAACCTTTCACTTTTTCCTACCTACTCGTATTTTGTGCATACGCATAGGATAGTTATCAACTTAGCCATTATTACATTGTACATTTTTATAACTATTGATGGTACTATACCCATTGCATTTTTGACATTGTACACATGTCTCCCATCAGTGCCTAATCATCAAATAACATCTATGTCCCAATATATTTCCTTTCCTTCTCCAAGAAGAGGATTGTTGTGGGGTGTTACTTATAAAAGTCCTTAAAAGGTTCCATTATACATTTTCCTGATCATTTATCTTAGTGTCATATGGTAAACTCTCTCATAACTACTCTTTGCTTGAAATTTTGAAGTTCTTTCTTCAACTCCTCTTTCGATTTCTCAACATTTTACCAAATATGGCTAGGTACAAAATCCATTCTATTACTCCTACTCCAAATGATTCTAAGGCTACTCTCTTCACCCCATGAGACGATTGGTTTGGCTTCAATCTTTGGTAGCTCGATAGAGAGTACAATAGAAAGGTAGGAGAAGCTTACTTATATAGATACTCTACTAGTAGATTTCTATCTCGACAATAAAGAGGATAGGTCAGTTGCTAAGTTCTTGTATAACAATGTAATGTATAATATTAATTCACTAGATGCGGTGCAAAGTAATGCCATTACGGCAACTGCATCTAGATATAATAAATATTTTAAGGATAATCTAATTGAGTGGAAACTTCTAAGACTAAGGAAGATGAAAGGGTTTGTTTTTCGATTGATTGTGAATTTTATTTATACCTACAGTATTTCGAGTTTGGTTTGCATTTTCCTTTCTCCAACTTTCAAAAAGATTTCTTCAACTACTTTCGTATCTTGCCGAGCATGCTTTCTTCTAAACATATAAGATCCTCATTGCGTTCGAAATAATCTGTGAGTAGCTCGAGTTTATGGCTACCGCACCATTTGTTTAGGTTTTTGTTTATTATTAAACATCAACCAAATTGATTGTTCTATGTAGCAACAAGGTATAGCTTACAAATTCATGGTTAACTTAGAGTTTAAGATTCATAAATGGTACAATAAGTACATATTAGTTAGGTCAAATGTAGATCTTGAATTCTAGACTAAGTAGATGAAACCTATTAGGACAAAGGATATATAGCTAATACTAAATGATGCCGCTGTTGCAAAAAAGATTCAAGATAGGCAATGTAGTAAGATGTTTTACTAGGACATCAAAAAAATCATTAACTGCTATCAGAATGGAGAGTCAATATTTTCTGATAAGGAAGGTAAGGCTTGCTTTCTCCATTGTTTCGAGTCGAGCTGTTTGAGGGAAGCCAATCTCTGCGACATAAGAGTGGAGATCCTTTACCTTTGAGCTTCGCTCCATATAGATTTGTAAATTATATATACTTTCAGTTTAAGTTCTAATACTCTTCTTTTTTATAGACATGGGTGTAAGTGATGTAGACCCAAGAAAGCTACTAGCCTAAGCTAAGGCAAAAAAAAAAAAAAAAAAACTTGATCAACATGTTGCTAAGGTTGCCCTGAACCAAGGCAAATGCAGAGAGAGGTCGTTAAGGGAGAAGTTGTCTAGAAAAAGAAAAAGGAGACAACTTAATCAAAAGGTGAGCAAGTTATTCAATGAGAAAATGTTCTTAAAGTTGTATAAAAAGAAATGCTACCTCTTCTTAAAAATGTGGCAGAAGAGGGACCCATTGGTTAATTTAGACAAATTACTGCTCTTAATGATGTCATGGAGATGGTCCTAATAGAAGCTACAAACAACTTGACATCGATAGAGCCAACGTCCATATCAAGCCCTAAAAAGAGGAAAGGGAAGAAGCATGTTAGAGAACCTATATCTAAGAAAAGCAAAGACTTGGATGAAAACACAAAGAAGGCTTTGTAAGAAAAAGCTTTGGGCATCATATCAGTTGAATTTATTCCACAAACTGAAGAGAGTTCCTATTATGTTCCCTGTTGGAATCACACCATCTTGAACAATGATTATGCATTAGGGGATAGGATGAAGTCCTTAGCCCTACTAGAGGGAATTATTCTACCAAAGGATAAGGAAATTGTGAAGAGGGATATTGGTAGAGTTATTGGCAGTAATAAAGGCCATATTGCTGTCAAGTTATATGATATAAGTTTTTGAGTCACTGCCATTCACTTTAACTCATATCATCTGTTTAGTTGATGATCTCTTGCACTTGTCTTGCAGATTAGTACTCATGTTATGATAGCCATAGATGAGAGAAAGGTAAGCTTGGTCCTTTATGTATATACATGTGATTATGTGATTAAGAGCCAATTAAGTCATCACTTTATCCTTCCGATGTAAAAGATAGAGGAGGCTTATAACTCCTCAAAGGTACAAACCATCGTAGCCGAAAATGCAAGGATAAAGGCCGAAATGGAAGTTGAAAAGCTATAAAGAGAGCTTGCTGATGAGTGGTTAGCTCATGGATTGGTGATTGATGAGGTGATGAGCTTGAAGGCTAAAAATGATGAGCTCTTTAAAGAGATTGAAGAATTGAAGGACCAGCTGAGGGAGAGGAAAGAGAAATGCTAGAGTTTTAGGGTAAACAATCGCCTCTATGAATAAGGAAGAAGATAAGTTGAAGGTCCAAATAAAGGACTTGGAGACTAAGAACTCCAAACTTAAAGCTCATGTAGTCGAGCTAGACTAAGCTTTTAAGGCCAAGCCCTCTATAGAGGAGGTGTTACAAATTGTTACTCTAAGTTGACAATATGAGAAGCTACTTTGTAAGAAGTTATTAAAAGGGGTGCAACTGGCCAAGGAAGAGGCTTTGAAAGTTTGCCCTAACTATGAGCTCTCTTGCCTCAACTTTGTTAATGTTGATAATAACGACACTTATAGCAATGAAGATGGAGAGGTTGGTGATGAGGAAGGACTGGAACGTCAAGGGAAAAACCATAACCAACCAGCTAATGTAGATACCCCTATACTTATTGAAGAACCTGCTGCGAAAGAGACCCCATACATCTGAAAAGAGGCCATAATATTCCAGCCACGAAAACTAGAACTAGCGAAGATCCCAACTCTGCCAAAGTTAAGGATAATGTGGTTGACCAAGACCTTAATTCCATCAATTCTATCAAAGAAAATTTGTCCACAACCTGATAATTTATTTCTTTCTAGTGAATATTTTAGCTTGTTTTGAATTTATCTTAATGTTTGCACAAGTTAGGATGCCAACCTTTTGGTAGTTGAACATAAGACATTTAATTTCCATATATATCACTATTTAATTTCATAGCCCATTTTCCTTCATGCTCTTTTTGAAACTAGTTGTGTAAAACTTGCCTAGAGAGGCTTTTTTAAGCTTTCACCCATTTATCCATAGTTGTAGATAAGTAAGTTCATCAATCTTAAAAGATCTAAAACTTATGTTAAATATTACAATTTGTTAATCAAACTATGTTAATTCCTATTAGAGGTAATTTGAGTTCATTAGCCATATTAGGTTGGAACTCTTTTTAAAACAATCAACTTTATTGGCTACTTAAAATCAAGTTTTAAGCTCATTAACCATCATAGATTAGAACTTTATAAGTAGTAGCTCATTTGTCATGTTGGCTTGAACTAAATTATTTGTTAATCATGGTTATATCAAGAATTGATAAGATTATACATGAAGATTTGTACAATAAATCAGGAAATAAACACTTCATTGTGATAGAAACTAAGTTGTTGCCTTACATGGTTTTAGGACAAACATTGAATGCAACTACATAACATTCTTAAGTAATAAAAAACAACTACTTGAAATACAGCTTGAGATTCTCAACATTTTATGCTTAAGAGATCACTTGTCCATCTAACCTTTCTAATCTATAGGCCATATTTCCTATGACTTCCCAGACCCTTATTAGATCCACCCATTTAATAGTAAGTTTCCCTTAATTATCTTACGTGCTTGTTGCTTCCATCTTCTTGCAAACTAAGTCCTTAGGTAGAAGTACCTTGTGCTTGACCTTTGATTGTAATATCTTACTGCCCTATATTAGTAGGTGGTAACCCTTGCTCTTGTAATGTCCCACATCTCTTCTATGGTATCTAGATTGGCCATCAAGCGGATATGATTTGCCATAACATCAAACTTTTGTATGTACAAATTAGGCAACTCCAATTTAATTAGGAAGACAACCTTTAATCTAAAAGCCAATCTAAAATGAGTCTCCTTTATCGAAATCCTGTCGGTGGTCCTATATCCTTACAAAATGTTAGGGAGCTCATCAGCCCATTTCCTTTTTGCTTGATGAACTCTCTACTTCAAACTATCTAAGATAGTCTTATTAACAACTTCTAATTATCCACTTGTTTTGTGATGAGCTACCATAGTATAATTTATTCTAATGTTGTACTTCTTAGAGAAAGCTTAGAACTTATTGTTGTCAAACTATGGGCCATTGTCGGTGATTATCATGAAGGGAACTCCAAATCTTGAGAGAATAAAATTGGACACGAATGACTTGACCTTTTGCTCAATTATTTTTTCTATTGCCTCATCTTCCACTCACTTAATGAAATAATCTACCATAATTATTATAAACTACTGCTGTATTGTAGCTTTTAGAAAAGGTCAAAGTATGTCTTATCTCTATTGAGTAAAAGGCTAAGGTTTAGTCAAATTGTATAGATCACTAGAAGGTACGTGGCTCAAAACTTCATGCTTTTGACACTATGGGCATTGTTATACTGTATTCTTGGCATCCTCTTTCATAGTCAGCCAATAATAGCCAAGCTTCAAAGCTCGAATGTAGAAGGTCTGAGCCTTCACATGGTCACTGTACACCCTTGCATGCAAATCAAAAAGAACTTATTGTGTATCCTTTGGTGCAAGGCAATGGAGACAGGGTTATGCAAAGTTACATTTATATAAGTTGTCCTCAATTAGGGTATGGTTTGCAACTT
Source organism: Lumnitzera racemosa (assembly GCA_024138005.1). Lineage (NCBI taxonomy): Eukaryota > Viridiplantae > Streptophyta > Magnoliopsida > Myrtales > Combretaceae > Lumnitzera > Lumnitzera racemosa. Next base: position 41,525,701 of record JAMXBC010000007.1, read on the forward strand.
GGTATATGAGCCTCTGAGGTTCCTTCTTGTCTGCATATAAGACCTCATCTCTCAGATACCTAATGATTGGGTCTATCCATGATTTCTCTTACACTGTTTGGTCATTTTCAAACTCTTACTCGGTAGATATTTAATGAAGAGTTTGTCATTTAAATTAGGATGTGATTTACTAGCCAATTTTGACAATTTGTCAGTAGTGATATTTTGAGCTCTAAGAATCTTCACAATTGTGAAGTAGTAAAATTCCTCCAAGAGTATTCATACAATAGCCAAGTACTTGTTCATTACCTCCTCTTTCACTACATAATCTCCTTTTACTCAGTTTACAATCAATTGCAAGTCTAAAAAGGCCTTAATTTTTTTGGCTCTAACTTCATTTGCCAACTCTAATTTGGTAATTAAGGCTTTGTACTTAGTTTGTTATTGCTTATCGAGAATCCAAACTTCAATACATATTTTATTTTTGTGTTATGTGGCCCTTGTAAGAAAAGTCTTAATCCTTTCCCTTCTTTTGTGGAAGAGTCGTCTACGTATAGGTTCCAAATAGGCTTCTCAACCATCTGAACAGGTCTTCTTCTTAAGTAAATTCAGCCATAAAATCAACCAAAACTTGCGCCTTCAATACTGTTCTAGGTTTGTGTTGCACACCATAAGCACTTAACTTAAGGGCATACTTCATCATTCTTCCTAAGGTATCAAGTTGTTGCAAAGCTTACTGTAGTCGTTGGTCAATAAGAAATATGATCTGATAAGCTTCAAAGTAAAGCTTTAGCTCCCTCATTGAAATCACTACAGCTAAGACGAATTTTTCAATTTTGGTGCACCTTTGCTCTAAGCCTTGCAAGACGTGGCTCACATAATAAATTGATCTATGCTCTTTTCCCTCTATATGAACTAGGATAGAGGAAAGAGTTCAGCTACTAATAGATAAATATAAAAATAAATCTTCCTTAGGAATAGTCTTCAAAAGGATCGGTGGAAATGATAGAAAATCCTTTAATTCTTTAAATGCAGCTTCACATCCATCTAAACTCTTTAGGCTCTTCAAGATCTTGAAAAACTTTACACATCTATCTGTGCTCTTTGATACAAATTTGTTCAGGGTAATAATCCAACCTGTTAACTCTTGAACTTCCTTAATTGTACTTGGGGACTTCATATTCCTTATTGCATCGATCTTTCTTAAGTTTGCTTTAATGCCTCATTAGGTTACCATATATCCTAAGAATTTGCTAAAGGTAGCCCCGAAAACACATTTCTATGAATTCAGCTTCATGTTATTCCTCCTTAACGTATTGAATATCTCATACATGTCGACAAGGTATTGATCCACTTCTTTGCTTTTAGCTATCATATCATCAACATCAACATACACTTCGACATTGCGGTAGATTTAGGGCTTGAACATTTTTGTTATAAGTTTTTGGTAAGTTACATCGACATTCTTTAGCCCAAAGGGAATGACTGTATGGAAATATGTTCCAAAGTTCGTAACAAATGATTTGTGTACCTCATCCTCTTTCTCTATTTTGATCTAGTTATAGCTAAAAAACGCATTCATAAAAGAAAGTAAGACATAACAATAGTTGAATCATCCATCTACTCAATCCTCGATAAGGGAAAACAATCCTTGGAGTAAGCCTTATTCAAGTCAGTGAAGCATGTACATACACACCACTTGTTTTTTTACTTCTTGACTAGCACAGAATTGGCCAACCATGTTAGATAAGGGTCTTCCCTCATAAACATTACCATCAATAGATTTTGAACTTCTTCTTCAATAGCCATTGATTTCTTAATGGTGAAATTCCTCTTCTTTTGTTGAATAACCTTTGCATTAGGATCAATCTGCAATTTGTGTGTCAAAACTTCTCTTGGGATGTCGAGCATATCTAGGGAAGTCTATGCAAAAACATTAGCATTATCTTGAAGGAACTTGATGAAGTCCTCTTGGATCTTCATTGGCAATGGCTTCCCTATCTTAGTTGTTTTATCTGGACCATCCCTAAGTTGAATTTCGTAAACCTCTTCTTCAATATTCTCTATACTACCGAACTTTTTCTATAAATTTATCTCAATATGGAAAACTTCCTCTCACTTAAGCACCCTTAAATATAGTGACTCGGTTAATTATTGATCTCCTTTACATGCTTTAACTCCAGTAGGAGTAGGGAATTTTACCTTTACATGGGCCGTTGATAGGACCATACCGAATACGTACTGGTATGGTCAACCCATTATCATATTATAAGGCAACCGACATTTGACAATAAGGAAATCCACTATATCCTAGCTACATTCTCATCATCTCTAATCTAGATTAGAAGAAAGATCACTCTAGTAACTCATATAGGTTGGTTGTTAAAAGCTTACAAATCATAATCATAAGATCTTAATTATGACTTTATCTTTGACTTCATTTGATCAAAGGCATGTTGAAATATGACATTTACAAAACTTCTTGTGTCAACTAAGATTTTTTTTACCTTGAAGTTAGCAATCCTTACACTGATTACTAGGGCATCATTGTAAGGCCTTTGTGCTCCTTCAAAATCCTTTTCTATGAAAGAGATGGAATTGTTGACCTTTACCTTCTTGTCTTACACGTTATAAACATAATGTATGGCATTAGTAAACCTAAATGAGTAAGACCATCCTAAATTAGAGGGTCCATTAACAATGGTGTTTATAATGCCATTTGAGGCCCTATTATTATTACCTCCTTTTCTTGCCTCCCTTTTGGCTTAAAGAGGTCAATCATCATGATCTTGTTCATCTCTTCTTCTTTAGGTTGATTGTTCGATATTCTCAACATCACAAGCTAAGAACTTGCTTAAATAACCCCTCTGGATTGCATCCTTAATAACATTCTTAAGTTGTGTGCATTCGTCAGTGTTGTAGCCTTTATCACAGTAGAAATCACAGTATTTATTTAAATTACTTCTTGATGGGTTTCCCCTTATAAACTCAAGCTATTGTAACATCCTTTGATTTTGCACTTCCATCAATATGTTGGATATTGGACGATTAAAAGGAGTACGAACAGAATAGTTTGAAATATTAGGCCTCTTCCTTTCACTACTACTACTTTCCAAAAACTGATCATCACGTCCATCAAGTTTATCCTTCATGCTTTTCTTGTTCTTAGCATTTTTTTTATCACCCCTACTTTGATCGACCTCACATCGAGCTTTTATATTGTCCTCTTAGAAAATGTAACAGGTAGCTTTAGCCTTGAATTTTGCAAATGTCTTCAACTTTTTTTTTTAATAGGGATTTGAAGAAATCCCCATGTGGCCTTACTCCATCAATCATTGCATTCAAGGGAACACTCATGTCTAATTCTAGAATCTAAATCTTCTTAGTAATAAATTGAGCCAAGTAATCTCTAATAGATTCATCAAATCTTTATTTAATAATGTTAAGGACAGATGAGTCATTAACAGGGAGCTTACTTGTAAAGAAGTTTTGTAAGAACACTTTTGCTAAATCCTCAAAATATGTAATAATATTAAGCTTTAAGTGTTTAAACAACGTACTTGTAGCATTCTACAAAGTGGAAGGAAATGCTTAACAAGCCATAGCATTACTCATGCCATGTAACTTGGCAAGAGTGAGTTAATATTTAAGATGGTCCTTTTGTCCTTTGTTCCATCATATGTTTCTTACCGCAACAATTTAACATGTTGTAGTATTACTTCCTCAAAAATTTTCGGAACAAAAGAACTCTTCTTAATCGTAAATTAATGAGTGGTCGTAGCAGGAGTGCTAACGTGCTATGACCCGGCATGATGCTCCTATTGTGATTGTTTTCCTTTATCCATTCTTTTAAGTATAGGGATCGTAGTCTCATAGGTCACTGCAACATGTTTTCTTGGCAATTCAAGCGAATGGACCTAATTATCGAAGTCTTCAGCACTTTTGTCTCCATGCTCCCGATTCTGATTAGTTGAACTGTGTTCCTAGATGAGATTCAAGATTTCATCATCTTTCTTGGAAAAATCTTGGTTTTCTACCTACTCCCCCCTTAAAAATGTTAGGGGAATTACCAGTGCTGTACTCTTAGTTAAGCATATTTTAGCCATAAGTAATAGACGGCACCAATTTGTTGTTAGTTGAAAGTGGTGTTGTAGGTTGATTCCTAAAAGAGAGAAAAGTGTTAGGCTAAGAGGGGAAGGGAGGGGGTGTGGGTTGAGGCTAGTCTGATGTAACTACTTTGATGCCTAAGTTAAAGTATAAAAGAGTAAAGTAAAGAGAGTAGGTGAGTAAGTTCTTAGTGGTATCATTCCCTTATTTATAGATGCTTGTCCAATAATTATAGTGATAGATAGTTCAATTGCCTTAGACATGTGGTAGTCTACCAATTTTGTCACATGTTGGAGAGCATGGGAAGTAAGCAATTATGTAGTTAGTTTAGCTACTGCCAAACTATTTACGCCCGTATTCAAATTCAAAACATTTGATTAAGGCAAGTCAGGCTTTCTAGTCCTAAGTCTTCCTAGTCGTCATATCATGTCACATTATCAGCCTTGACAAAGTATGACAACTCGATAAATGATGTGTTAAGCTATAATCAAGGAGGGCCAAATTCTACTATCATCAAGTATCATTGGTTATAACCAAAAGAAGCTAGAAGCTTTAGCTTTAGAGTCTTAATTTTGATTTTTGAGTTGAACATGAATCAACTTTAGGAAATAAAAACTTTTTGCATATGAAGAGTTATAAATTCTATAATATATCAACAAAGACTAATTTAGGTTCACTATGGGTTAGAGTAAACCGCTTTACCTTTTAGAGATATTTTGGAAGCCAAAATTTCTTGTTTTGGTAAGATATTGGGTCATTAAAGACATACTGTTGCTTTAGGAAAGTATAGCTTTAGTTTATTTTTATTCTTGATTTATTGGGATCCAAATTTTATTTTGTTTACTTAATAATTTTAGGGTTATTAGATTATAAGTACACTATGAACAACTTGTATTATGGATTTTTTATATTAATACAATTTTTTTCTCAACTTTTTGTATGTTTATCATGCTATATGTTGTGTTAAATTTATATGCTTAAAATGGAGTTCTTAAATCCAACCCCTTATTATTACCAAAGATTGAGTTTTTGAAACTACAACCTTAGCTTTTTTTGTGTCACGCTAGGAATGCAATTAAACGATTTAAGAAAATCTATCCATAGAACTATGCAATGAGATGGCATAAACACTAAACACTTTGCATAATCAGTTTCTGTTGCAAAAGATTTAGGAATCTACTTAAGCAAAATCCTTGGGGAGCAAAAAATATAATAACCCTTTTCAAACACTAGAATATAGATAGTACTCTGACTCATCTCTCTCAACATTCAACCAAAGCAAATAGCACCCTACTCATAAAAGTTTTTATCAAACAGCCACCCATTTGCTACAATAAGCAAACAATGAGGTTATAGGCACTTATAGATTGCAGTATAGATGAAACGAAAAGGCTAAATACTCAGCTAGCCAATGTTAATCCACTACTTAGAGTACTCTTTTTCACCTATCACGTATATACACTACTTCATCACTAAAACCATCTAAGACATAGTTTTATGTAACTCAAACTACCATCTATGATCATCGGTTTATATTATCAACTTCCAATATTCATAATTCTTTATTTCTTGTCCGATTCTAATAACCTTTACATCATTACGATTGTGATTCTAAGAACTTCATAATTATGTGTTTACATCAACCTGATTACATAAGCAAACATCCTGATAATTACCCTTCTTACATTATCATAATTATATAATTAAATTGTATTAATTACATAATCGTGCACATGATTAAACCAAAAAAACAATGCTTTTCTCTATATTCACACTTTTAGGTTATATTATCCTAGTTTTCCTTATAATATAATACCTTTTATCTTATATTTTCTTTAAATTCATGTTTTCACCTTATCACTTTTGTTTATATTTCACTTTCTACTTCTATCTATTATTTTACTAGCATTTTTTAACCAAAATAGCATCAGCAATCTCTTTGAACCTTTTTTTATTGTGCCTTTTTCTTTTTAATCTACATTTTATCTATATATGTTCTGTATTTAAACTTCACTTATTTGAAATATAGCATTTGAAAAACATCGTTTTTGTTTAAAACCTAATGTTGGTTAAGAAAAAATGTTTTAAAAATAGTTTTTATTCATTGAAGTAAGAATCTTATTTATACATTTGTATTTTTGATGTCATTTTGGTAAATGTACGATTTAAAATAATGTAAAAAGAATATCCAAAAAATGAAAGAAAAAAAGACCAAAATGGGTGGTTGGAATTTAGAAATTAGAAAACAAGAGTGGAACTGATGGCAAAAAAATAATAGGACAATGGGAAAGAAATCCATTATCCAAATTAAGAAGAATCCTTTAGCTTTCATAAGCATGTAGTGAGTCAAAATGCAAATGAAAAACCAATCAAGGATCGGCAAGAGTTATTCCATAACATAATGATGTCATGATAAAATAGAACCTCATTTCTATTTAAAATTCCATAAGTTGCCATTTTCCCTTAGAAAAACCACTGATACTGATATGGTCCGATGCATAACCATGTCGATGCATGTATAACAAAATATCTAGTCAAACTCTAGAGAAGAAGAATCATACTAATAATGGTACTTGTCACACCCCGAAGTGGTAGAGTCATAATAGCCCCGCCGTGTAACCATTCTAAGATTGAAGTTGGCCTTACAATCGCTATCCTAGACTTGATCTATACAAGGCGTCCATAACTAACCCACTTTGAAGTAAACAGTTTGTAATTTAAATAAATCATTTACATAAAAAAGTGAGAAAATATATATATATACACTATAATTCAGTTATTACAATTAACGTTTACAATGTTTCACCGTAATATATTTCCTAGTTATTATATTATTCAAAAATGAAAAATTCTAAAATAAAAACTTAGACCTTATAAATATATGTTTGTTCTTCAAATGTTTTTCCTCACTCCCCAAGATCCAACAGTTGTTAGCTTTAGAGTAGTTGTAAATCGCTTCTAATCCTCTAAATGGTGATATCTTAGAGAGAGTTTAGATAAGGAAAGATGATAAGGATTATGGAACAATTACGTACTCTTAAGCTTAAGGAGTTACTCAGATGGTTCATTGAGCTGTCCATAGTGAGTTGAACGCTTGAGAGCAGTGCATTCCCCAATTCGACTTGCCGGGTTACTTTGCTCTCTACATCTTCTAAGAAGCTGCTAAAGTGATCAATTGATGTACCGAGCCGATCTCTCTACAACACACCTGCTTAAGTATCAAACCAAAATACTGCCAACCTAATATGTGTTGAGGCCGAACTAACAACTCTCTAGAGTCGACCTTTCAAGGCCAACTTAATAATGAGTCATCGCTTAAGCCGACTCTTTACCAGTCCTGAATATCTGAGCTATCGAGTTGTTGAATTGCTAATGCCAACTTAGCTTGTTTAGAAACTGTTTTGCTCAGTTAGTAGTGTCATTAGCACCATAAAATGAGTTAATGACCCACATATTACCTTTTTTTTTACATCTGCACTGTCCTTTCTATCACCTTATGTTCTTCTTCTTTTTTTTTTTTTTCTGATTAGAACGTTACCCTTATAAATTACTCCCTTTTCCCTTACTAGTAGGAATCCTTTTTTTATAATTTACTCTAACCTAGGATTTACCTTAATTGGGTCATATAAATACTTATATATTGTAATAGCTGGAATGGTGAATATAATCTTAACTTTTCAAACACATTTTTTTAAGTTAAGTATTTTCCTTACTTACTTTCAACTACTCTTACTTAGTTATTATTTTTCTATTATTATTCATAGAAAGAACTTTGAGTGGTATTTCAACCATCAATCTTGTGAGGTAGTTGACATTGTCTAATTTAAGGGTTCAAGAAACTTTAGATAACCAAGAGAGTGGTGCTTAGAATGGCTAAGGCCAACAATGAAGCTTTACACCCTAGTCAAAGGTTGACTGACTGGATGGACTTATAGACCTAATAGCTAGTTTGGTGACTGTCATAAATGAGGATAAGTAGCAAATTAGAAATGGCCATATAGAGGATATGAATAGCCTGAGAGGGGCAATGGTCAAGTTGGTGGAGTTAATGCCCCAATTCGACCCCCCTGAATTGAAGGAGTAGGTAAGGTTGTTAAGCATAGGCTAACACTTGATGAAATTGAAGAGGAAGAAGATGAAGGAGACTACAAAGCAGAAGAGTACTATGAACCCCAAAGAAAGGAATGTTTGAGCCCCTAGAGTTAAAGGATTGAGGATGTACATTTCAAGTTTTTCTAAGAGTGGAGATGCGGAGGACTACTGGATTGGGTAAATAAGGTTGAGAAGCAATTTGAATGCTACGAAATACCAGATAATACTAAGGTTAGACTTGTTATGTTGGAGTTTACTGGTTATACTGTCCTATGGTGGAAGAATATGCAAGCCACTTGTAGAAGAGAAGGAGAATGTAAAGTTAGGAGTTGGGATGAGATGAAGAGGGTCATAAGGAGGAGATTTGTGCTAAGTTACTATTTGTAAAATGCCTTCAAAAGATTACAAGAGCTGAGGCAAGGAGGATCAACTGTTAATGCATATGTAAAGGAATTTTAGATGTTAATGATTTGATGTGAAGTCATTGAGCCTAAAGACTGAATTGTATCTCAATTCATTAGTAGATTGAAATACAAGATTAGAGATGTTATAGGAACTATGGATATTAGATCACTTGATGATGCTATTCAAGCCGCTTAAAGAATCGAAAGGCACCAAATAGGAAGGTTTTGACCCCCTATTAGCCAACCTAACAGTAGCTAATATGAAGAAGTGTGACTTTTGGAGACTCACTAAGAGAATCTCTAAGTAATCTTTACAAAACTCCAATATAAAAAGCTCTACCCAAATCCTAAGAAGTGTGACTTTTGCTAACCTGAAGTAAAATTACTACGTTTTGTTATAGGTGGTAGAGGAATACAAATTGATGATGAGAAGATAAGAGTGATCACTGAATGGCTTGTATCGACCACTTCAACCAATGTGAGAAGTTTCTATGACCTAGCATTATTTTATCTCAAATTTGTAAGAAATTTTAGTATGATTGTAGCCCTACTCACCAAACTCTTGAAGAAGAATGTTGAGTTCAAATGAGGAGAGAAGGAGCAAAGGAGTTTTAAGGAGGTAAATGAGAAGCTGACTATAGCTCTTGTCTTAGCTTTGTCGGGCTTTGACAAAGTATTCAAAGTGGTGTACAATGCATCTAGATTAGGCATAGGTTCCGTACTAATGTAAGAAGGCTGACCTATAGCTTACTTTGGTGAAAGACTTAGAGGATCTACACTTAACTACTTTATTTATGATAAGGAGTTTTACTCCTTGATTCGAACCTTAACTATATGGCAGCACTATCTGCTACCCAAGGAATTTGTGATCTACATTGATCATGAATTCTTGCGATATCTAAAGAGCCAAACTATGTTGTCTCATAGACAAGCCAAATGGGTTGAGTTCATGGAGGGATTTTCTTATGTCGTGAAGTACAAAAATGGGAAGAGTAATGTAGCAATCGATGCCCTATTGAGAAGACATTCTCTCCTAATTGAGTTGTAAGCTAGGTTATTAGGTTTTTCAAAGATAAAGGATTTATATGCAGAGGAACCACATTTTGGTCCCATCTATGCTAGGTGTAAGGAAGGATGGACATTTGATGGCTATCAAATGGAGGATGGATACTTGTTTAGGAAGAAGCGATCATGTATCCTGACCTATTCCATGTGAGAATTGTTAGTGTGTAAAGAGTATAGAAGAGGATTGTTAATATGCTTTGGCTAGCATCACACTTATGAGGTACTATCGTAAAGATTCTTTTAGCTAAGAATGATGAGAAATATCCAATTTGTGTTAGAAAGGTACGCTAGCTACAAAAAAGCAAAGAGCCAAACTAAGCAAGGGCATTATTTACCCTTTCCTATCTCGACGAGTTGGGTATAGTCTTTATGTTGGGATTGTTGAGGACGTCCCGAGGGAAGGAATCCATCATGGTGGTTGTAGATTGATTCAGTAAGATGGCAAACTTTATGCCTTGTACAAAAACTAACAACGCTTTGGCTATTTTTTTTCTTTTCTTGCTAAAAGTAATCAAACTTCACGGAGTGCCCAAAACCATTCTTTTTTACTAGGACCCAAAGTTCATGAGCCACTTTTGAAGAATATTATGGAAACGAATAGGAACTAAGCTATTGTACAGTACGTCTTGTCATCCATAAATGGACAGACAGATCGAGGATGTCAATGGAACAGTAGGAACTTTACTACAAGTTGCTATTGGCCAAAACATGGGATATATGCCTATCGATCATAAAGTTCGCCTACAATAAGTCCACCGATAATGTAACAAACGTGTCTCCATTTGAGCTTACCTGTGGGTTCAACCCTAAGCTTCTAATGGACTAAACACCCTTTCCAAGCTGAGATGATGACTAGCTAGTTGCAAAAAGAGTCGAGGCCATCAGAGCCATGTACAGAAGGTCATAAAGCAGTTAAGCTGAGCTACTACCAAGCTCGAGAGACGAGGCTGAAGATGAAAGAAAAGAGAATTTTGGCTAGGTGATCTAGTTTGGATCCACCTCAGTAATGAATGATTCCGTAACTTGAGGAAGAGCAAGTTATCTATTAAGGCCAATGGACCCTTCAAAGTTATTGAAAAGATCAATCTTAATGCCTACAGGATTAAACTAATTAAAGAGTACAAAGTCTTGAACTCCTTCAACATTGTTGATCTCCACCCATACAATCTCGAAGATAAGTAACATGGAGTCAAGGTAGATTTGATCCCAAATCTCAAATAACCCAAAGGGGATGATAAGGATCATGGACCAATCATGCACTCCCGAGCTCAAGGACTTGCTCGGATGGTTCGTTGAGCTGTTTGAGGTGAGTTGAACACTAAGGAGTAGTTCATTCCTTAGTCCGACCTACTGAGTTACTTTGCTCTCCACATGATTCAGAAAGCTACCAAGGTGATCGATTGGAGTATCGAACCATTCTCTCCAAAACACTCTTGCCTAAGTATCAAACTAGAATGCTGCCAACTTGATCTGTATCGAGTTTGAGTTGACAACTCTTCGGAGCTAGCTCCTAAGGCTAACTTGACAATGCCGAATATCTCAGCTACTGAGCTATTGAATTGCTGACGTTGACCTAACTTGTTCAAAACCTGTTCTGCTCGGCCAACAGTGTCATTAGGACCATAGAATGAGCAAATAACGTACATACTACCTTTTTCTAACATTTGTACTATCCTTTCTTCCATTAGATGTTCTTTTTGCTTGATTACAATGTTATCCTCGTAAATTATTCTCCTTTCCCTTACTAATAGGAATCCTTTTTTTTTTTTTGTAATTTACTCTAACTTAGGATTTATCCTAATTGTATTATATAAATACTTGTATATTGTAATAGCCAAAATGGTGAATACAATCTTTAGTTTTCAAACACATTTTCATAAGCTAAGTATTTTCCTTACTTACTCTTGACTACTCTTATCTAACCCATTGAGCGTGGACTAGTGGCAAGTGACCTCTGACTATACTAGTGCATCATATCAAGTGTGACTTGAGTTCATGTGAGGTATTGGTGCATCATATCTACCATTGACACAAGAGGACCCTTGCTCAAACTTTAACTTTTATTTACCCTTCGGATCGTCTCAAAGTTTGGAGGTACCCCTTTGGTTTATGCGATACCATGCATCGTGTGTTCATCTACATTGAATCATATCAAAAAGATGTTTCTTATGATTAGAGTATTTGGGTGTAAAGCCTTTGTTCATATCCCTAAAGATGAGAGGGATAAGCTTGATGTTAATACAAAGCAATGTATTTTCTTAAGTTATGCACATGAAGAGTTTGGTTATATACTGTAGGATCCAATAGAGAAGAAGGTTATCAGAAGCAGAGATGTGGTATTTATAAAGGATCAAACTATCTTAGATGTACAAAAGCTTGGGAAGCCAAAATCTTCAAGTGAGTGTCTTGCTAATTTAGATCTAATTTCCACACCTAAAGTTTATGTTAATCAACCAAATGATACTCATGCTCAAGACAGTGATCAGAGTGATGAAAATTTTAGCTCTACTAGAACCATTAGAACCTGACATGTAAATAGAGTTGAGAAGGTCTACTAGAGAGCAAAGACCTTCTACAAGATATACTTAAAATGAGTATGTGATGCTAACAGATGGGGGAGAGTTAGAATGTTATTAAGAAGCCATGTTACACCAACAGAAGCAAGAATGGTTAAAAGCCATGGAAGAAGAGATGAAATCCTTGCAGGACAACCATACTTATGACTTGGTAGAATTGCCTAAGGGAAAATGTAGATTGAATAACAAGTGGGTCTATAAACTAAAGATTGAAGAAAATTGCTCACAACCTAGATACATGATAACATCTTGTTTGTAGATTAAAGAAGAGTTTATATGGGCTGAAGCAAGCTCTATGGCAATGGTATAAGAAATTTGATTCCTTTATGGTTGACCATGGCTATACTATAACTACATCAAACCATTGCATATTCGTAAAGTAACTACCTTAAGCTGAGTTCATCATCCTCTTGATATACGTGAATGATATGTTAATTATTGGCCATGATGGCAAGCAAATTAAGAATTTGAAAGCGGAGCTAAGCATGTCTTTTGCCATGAAAGACTTAAGACTTGTGAAATAAATTCTTCGTATGAGAATCGTTCATGATAGAAAAAGTCAAAAGTTATGGTTATTACAAGAGAGATACTTAGAGAAGCTATTATAAAGGTTCAACATGAGTAATGCAAAGCCAATGAGTTCACCACTTGTAGGTTACTTCAAACTTAGTACCAAGCAGTATCCTACGAGTGAGATAAAGAACGAAGAAATAAAGAAAGTACCTTATGCACCAATAGTTGGTAGTCTTATGTATGCTATGGTGTGTACACAACCAGATATTGCTCATGCAATTAGTGTAGTTAGTTGTTATCTCTTTAATTCGAGTAAGGAACATTGGACCGTAGTCAAATGGATTCTTTAGTATCTCAAAGGCACTACCAAACTATATTTATAGTTTGGTAGTAGTAAACCTATACTTGAGGGTTTCGTAGATGCAGGAATGATAGGGGATGTTGATACTAGAAAATCAACATTAAGATATCGAATTACTTATGTAAGGAGAGCTATGTCATGGCAATCAAAATTACAAAAGTGCATTGCTCTATCCATTACCAAAGTTAAGTATATTATTATCATTGAAGCCTACAAGGAGATCTTATGGATGAAGAAATTTCTAGAGGAATTAAGACAATAGCAAGAGAAGTGTATCCTTTATTGTGATAGTCAAAGCGCAATCCATCTCAGTAAGAATCTTACCTTTCATTTAAGATCTAAACATGTTGATATTAGATACCATTGGATTCGAGATGTTTTAGAAATGAAGCTTCTTTAGCTTAAGAAAATCCATATGGATGATAATGGATCTGATATGATGACCAAAGCATCAGTAAAGGAGAAACTTATTACTTGTAAGCAGATAGCAAGTATGGAGTAGATCCTTACATGAGTTAAAGGGGGAGATTGTTATGTAGTCTGCCTCATGTAGGACTAGCAATAAAATTAAAAAAGAAGAAGAAGAAGAAGAAGAAGAAAGCAACCATCTCAATTTGGGTGGTGAAATAAATATCCCATCAATACTATAAATGTGGCTCATTGTGAAGCATTTATCCACAAAACAATACTATAATATGGCTCAAGCAAAAGTTGAGTAATTCAATTCCATCATGATAAGTAGACTCAAGGCATCTATAATTTATCCACAAAATGATCGAAGGAGCATAAACTCCTTAACGAGACTTTATATGCTTTTTGACCACAATCATCCTCAACAAAGCATCATAAACCATCTTTATAGAATTAATCCTTCAGCTTGAAATTTATACGTAGCTAATACACTCCTAATGAGCAAAAGACATCACCTGTATAAGTCCCACATAAGGTAAACATTAAACCTAGCTACAATGAAGCCTTTATTCAAATAGTAAACTCATAAATGTGTGTCACATATAATGCAATCCTTCATTTGCCAAATTATTTTAAATTGTCTACATTTATTTGCCAAATTATTTTGAATTGTCTACATTTGACATACAATAGCTAAGTCCTTCTAGCTTTTCAACTTGATCCAACCATTAAAAGTTATTCCATGACTCCATGCTTTGCCTATATCTGTGTTCTTACCCCACAACCTCTACTAATAGTTAACTTTATGGCCTACTTATCATATAAAGGTCTCTACATCGGAGCTTTTAACATTACATGGACCGGTTCCCCTTTCTTATCTAAATTGTAATAATTCTTGATCCTCAATTTAAATTTTATGCTATCAATACCTCTTATTGAGGACTTATATGCAAATATCTAGAAATCAAATGCTACAAAGCAAGCAACTTAATATGATCAAGAGGCCTAAAGTCTACTCATTGACTTTACATAGTATATAAGCCAAGATTGTAGTAACTATCTAAAGAACCATATTTTGACCTTGCTATGACTATCATACATTTACTTTCTCTAACCTAGGATTATAAACAAGTCGAATCAAATTGATATAGTTCTATGTTCAACTTGAAATTTTAAAAATGGAACTCATCTCAAACTCAATTAAGTTTATCATTTTGAGCTTATTCTTAACTCAATTATGCCCTTTCCAATGATTATCTAAAAAACATTATCATTATAATTAAAATAATAAAGATATCTAAACTTGACTCAAATGTAAGTAATACTTACACTTGACTTGGATTTGATTAGGCTTAAAAAATAAATTAAGCTAAATATCATAAAGGTCAAGCTTTGTCTAACAAATTACTCAAGTGACACAAGTTAAACTCAACTATTATGTAGCAAAATTCGAGTGAATATTAAGCCAAACTTGAATAATCAATAAGAGAGTTAAATTGATTGTTAATCATAAATTTAATTCCTACACCAATTTTAACTTCTTGATGTTCAAGATTAATCACGAAATGCTAAACTTGTTTTTCACTTTCCAATGAGTTAGAAATATAACAAATTTAGGTCAAAGATTTGTATACAAAAGTCTAATCTTAATTTTGATTTGATTTTTAACTTAATGCTTCTGTTTAATTAATGTCTTATTAGTGCAATAACCAAGTAATGAAAAGCAAAGTATTGAAAAATAAATAGAGAAAAATCAAAAGATTAGATAGCAATATATAGTAGTTTTGCCTCCAGTTTACTCTTTTAGTAACAAGTTCCATGGATTAGGTACTCCAAACCTGATTATTTACTAATTGAAAGAAATCAAAAAGAGGTATACTAATTCTATGGCTCTACCTTACTTCCCTATTCCATATCATAGAAGTAATAAGAAGTCTACTAAGTTTCTTTCATGATTCTCTCAAATAGCACTCCACTAAGTTTATAAAGTTTAATTACTGTCTTTGAGGATGGCAATATGATTCCTCTCACTTTAGAAAAATACTTTATATTACAATGTATATAATACTTTAGCTCATAAACTTTTCAAAGACATATAATTACACAAATCACTTGTTATAGACTTTTGCTGTTGTTTTTAAATGTCTATTATTTCCTTCTTCTTATACGTAGTCCTATGTTGTTCTTTATATGGGCTTAGCTCCAACGTTCAACTGTTATAATTTTGGTAATAGCCATTATCTTCAAATCTTTGTGATCTTTATTAATATGTTTAGGAGCTCAGTTATCATTAGAACTTACCGTAGTAGATTTGAACCAATGGGTCCTTCGAAATATTAAAGAAAATTAAGGTGAGTAAGTCGACAAAATTGACTAAAGTAGCTTACGTGAAGTTGCTCGAAGGATATGACCCACCTAAAAACACAAAACATCTTGACACTTCACTTGATATAATGTATAAGTAAATGCCAAGGTCCACCTGCCACTAGTCCTAAGCTGCTCGACAAGATTAGATAAGGATGAATGAAAAATGGACTTGGAGAGGTTGTTTCATAAGATTAGTTTATTCAATGTCTATATGTAAAGTAAGATGATTCTGGCTTACAAGAAGGAAGGACTATTTATAGTAAATCCCTAAGACAACATTAAAAATAAAGAAATTACAAAAAGGTATACATAAAAAGGGAATCTTAGTACATACGAAAAAGGGCAAAAAGGATAAACGACAAAAAGGAAAAAAATAATGCAGTGTTAGATTAAATGGACAAGTAGCAGTGTAACATTGGTCTGGTATAAAGATTTTCTATTCACAACAGGTGAGAGGAATCAAGGTGTTGTGGTAATGAACAGGCCAAGACAAGAAGAGGGGTACAATGAGAATTGGTAGTAAGCTGAGAGAGAAGTGCTCAGCCGATAGGAGAGTGTCTTATTACTCAGCAAGAACCTTTCGGTAGCTGAAGGTCAGATCATTCAGCATAGAGTCCTTGACTAGAGAATAGTTAGTATCGGTACAATCAAGAGAGCAGATCGTAGTATAACAACATGAAGCGCTCAGGGACTTAAGCCATCTACCTTCTATGTAAAGTTTCTCATCATTGGTAGGTTGCAGAGAGAGAATTCTTCGGGTGAGAGATTGAAGGCCTTGGAGCCGTACACGAGTAAGAGGACTGGTAGTTGGCAGTTCATTGGTTCTTCGCGGTTGTTGAAGATTTGCTCTCAAATCTTGGCTCTCTTTTTCATCAAGTACACAAGGTATCAGATTAGCCATATTAAAAGTAGTAGATACACCATAGGAATTGGCAGTAGGCCAAGAGAGAAGTACTCGACCAATAGGAGAGTGTCTTATCATTAGCCAAGAACCTCTCGACATTTGAAGGTCGAATCACTTAGAATAAGGTCTTCGGCTAGAGAATAGTCGATATTAGCACAATCAAGAGAGCAAATCATACTATAACAATATGAAGTGCTTAAGGAGTTAACCCATCCACCTTTTGTGTAAAAGGTTCTCGTCATCGATAGGTTGCCAAGAGAGAATTCTTCGAATGAAGGATTGGAAGCCTTGGAGCCATGTGTGAGTAAGAGGACCGGTGGTCAACAGTTCATCAATTCCTTAGGGTTGTTGAAGATTTTCTCTCAAATCTTAGCCTTCTTCTTCATTAAGTACATAGAGTATCAGATTAGCCACATTAAAAGTAGCAAATACGCCGTACTTATCGAATAGCTTGAGCTCATAGACATTGTCATCGATACGCTTAAAGGTCTTAAACGGCTTATCTAATTTAGGGGAAAGTTTGCTCATTTTCTTTTCAGGGAAATGCTCTTTGATAATGTGGACCCAAATAAGGTCTCTAGGACTATCAACAACTTGTCTCATTCCTTGGCTTCCTTGCTTCTCTTGCCAAGTTATAGCCTGTGTTAGTTGTTCAGCAACCCTTTGATGCAACTTTTGGAATTCCTTGGCGTGCTGTAGGTCGAATTGACTTTTCCATTATATGGCTAAGCTAATAACCATATCCAAGGGCAAGTTTGGGTTAAGTCCATAGGAGACTTCAAAAGGTAATTATACTATCGAGCTGTGAGTGGAGCAGTTGTAGGAAAATTCAATGATGAGGCAGACGTAAATCTTAGTCATGCAAATTCTTCCCAATAGTTGCCCGCAGGAGGTTACCAATTATCTTGTTCACAACTTTAGTTTGGTTGTTAGTTTGGGAGTAGCAAGAAGTATTGAAAATGAGCTTAGTACCAAGCTTCTTCTAAAGGGTCCTCTAAAAGAAGCTCGTAAATTTTGAGTCATAGTTGAACACAATACTTCTTGGCACTCCATGCAATCGCATAATGTCCTACAAAAAGAAGTGAGTGACGAATAAGGCATCATTAATTCTATGGCAGGGAATCAAGTGGTTGATTTTGCTAAACTGATTGACTACTACCATAATGGAGTCTTGTCTTCTTGGCATTCGAAGAAGGCTGAGCATGAAATCTATGCTTAGGTCTGTTTATGGCTACTCGAGTATAGTTAGGGGTATGTACTCTCCATACGACTCTCTCCTTCCTTTTGCATGTTTACATACCTCACACCTTTCAAGAATTTAGCATACATACTTTATTATCCCAAGCTAGTAAAAATGTTCCTTTAATATCATGGCAATCCTCTTTTCCCCAAAATGGCTGGCTAAGCCCCCACATGAGCTTCTTAAACTATTAGTTCTCTCCCCAAACCACTCAGTACACAAACCTACTTGCCCTTTATTAGGAACCCTTGATTCAAGTAAAACCCATATACTGTTCTTCTAATATTGCACTCGGCCACTAGGGGCCTAAAATGTATATCATGCTCATACTAATAAACTAAAGTGCCAAATTTGAGTACCTTAGCTTACAATGTCATGGTAAGGGTATGACGACGAGAAAGAGTATCTGCTACAATGTATGTACTCCCTTTCTTATACCAGATGACATAACAAAAAGACTCCAAGAATTCAACCCTTTTAGCATAACACCAAGAAAGTTTCTATTGCTTACGGAGATGCTTGAGAGGCTCATGATCTGAGTAGATGATGAATTCTCTTAGCAATATATAATGCTGCCAATTCTGTAGTGTTTGAACAAGGGCATAGAACTCCTTGTTGTATGTAAAGTAATTTAATGCAATACCTTGAAGTTTCTCGCTAAAATAGGCAATCGGTTGTCGCTCCTACATAAAGACAGCACTAATCTTAACACCAGACGCATCACAGTTTACTTAAAAAACCTTCTCAAAATCCAGCAGGGCAAGTACTAGAGCAGACGTCAACTTAGACTTCATGACTTCAAAACTCTTCTAAGCTGTCTCCAACCACCTAAACTCAATGTTCTTCCTGGTCAATTTAGTCAATGTTGCAGTTATGGAACTAAAGTTCCAAATGAATCTTTGATAGAATGAAACTATGCCATGGGAGCTCTTGACTTCAGCAGCACTAATTGGCATAGGCTACTCAAGAATAGTTTTGTCTTTCTCATCATTAACTCGAATTCCTTTCCTTGTGATAGTATATCCAAGGAATATAACCTTACTTTAATAGAACACACATTTCTTCAAGTTGCCAAATAATCTTTTGGCACGAAGGATGTCGAATACCAATCTTAACTACTTAACATGAGTGATGAGGTCAGCATTGTAAGCCAGAATGTTATCAAAATAAATCACCACACATTTGCCGATCAATGCTCTAATCATATAATTCATTAGCCACATAAATGTACTCGATGCATTAGTTAGGCTAAATGGCATTATCATCTATTCGAACAGACCATCCCTTGTTTTAGAAGTCATCTTCCATTCACCTCCTAGTCTCATTCGAATTTGGTGGTAGCTACTCTTCAGATCAATCTTAGAAAGATATAGGTGTCATGTAACTAATCAAACATATCATCTAACCATAGAATCAGGTATCGGTACTTAATAGTAATTTTGTTGACGGCACAACTGTCAATGCATACCCTCTATGACCCATCTTTCTTCAATACTAAGACCGTTGGTATGACACATGGGCTCATGCTCTCTTAGACATATCCACGATCTACTAATTCATCTACTTGTTTCTTTAGCTTAATTACATACTCAGAATTGAGCCTGTAAGCAGGTCAGTTCAGTAAGCTAGCTTTCAGTTGGAGGTCAATGTAATGCTCAATGCCTCTTAAGGGAGGTAATCATTTTGGCATCTCGGTAGGAAATAGGTCAGCATGATCTTGAAGTAGCTACTATACTTTTGTAGATAAGCTCTTGGCTTCTTTCACCTCCAAGTGTTTTCTAACTAAAAGGATCACATAGTCCTCTGCCTTGACTTCTTGGGCAAACTAAGCTTGAGAAATCATTAGGGACTTCCATTGTAGTAATCGAACAACCTTCTCTTGGGCTTCTTGCACTTCCTTAAGACTCATGGGTGTTAATATAATTTTTTTCCCGTTCTTCTGGAACATATAGGTGTTCTTATATCCATCGTATAATACTTTTAAGTCAAGCAACCATGGTTGGCTAAGCAATATGTGAGAAGTGCACATAGGATGGACATTACACAACATCTTGTCCTTGTACTTATCACCAATGGAAATCGATACTCTAACCTACTCGGCAACGTGTAAGCTTCCTTTTTTGTTTAGCTAGTGAACCTTTACGACTTAGGGTGTAAAAGGGTTGGCAATTTCGTAGCCTTTACTACCCCTTATGCTATGACATTGGTATAACTCCCCCCTTCAATGATTAAGGCGCATAGCTTGCCATTCACTCGGTAATTCGTATGGAAGAGGTTCTCCCTCTACTCATTCTCATCAGCCATGAAAGCATTAAGGGCTCGTCGAATGACAAAACAGTACTCGACATCGGCCTTAGGAAGTGTCTTGACATTGGGGTCTTCCTGAAACTCTTCTTATATTTGATCAACTCCTATCTCTTCCTCTTCTTCGCTTATATTCTCTACTTAGAACTGGGGCTATTCTCTCTTTATAGTCATGACTTGGTGGTTTAGATATTGACTAGCCAAATGCCCATAACCGAGATATTTAAAGCATTTGATTTCTCAAGTCTTTCTTCTTGAGCTTTGACCTTGGTCTCTTCGGACCTCAGCTTCCTCAACCTTACCTTTACCTTGACCTTCTTCTAATCGGATTGGTATTTGCCCTCGACGTTCCATGTCGAAACTATTTAATGTTTGGTCATTCCTAAGTCGGCTCAGCATGCCGCTCCTGTTCGGCATCATTGGTCAGTTACTCGGCATTCGACTAACTTGATTTTGCCTCTGCCTTTAAACTCTTTACATCGCCCTAATGGCTTCATCCAAAGTTGCTAGACTCTATAGCTCTACTATGTTACCAATCTCAATCCTTAGCCTATAAATGAACAACGCTATAGTTCGTATCTTAGGTTTGTTAACATCACATCGGATCATGAGCAACTGGAACTCTCGAACATAGTCATCCACGGATCAGCTACCTTGTATCAAGTCTTGGAGACGTCTGGAAGTGTCTTTCTCATAGTGTTCAAGAACAAACCTACTTCTTAGGACTCTCTTCATTTCATTCCATGTTTGGACTTTTTGTCGAGCCTTCAGAAAAACATTATGTAGCTTCGTCCACCACATTGTCGCATATCTAGAAAATTCCAATACGACCACTCGAATACGATAGCATCTTCATAATCATAAAAGTTGAATATTTTCTTGATCTTCTCCTCTTAATCCAAGTAGTTGTTAGCACTACCAAACCTATTGAAGCTCAGAATCTGCACTTTCAAGTGTTCAACTCCCCTGGTAGCTTTAAACTCATGCTTGTTAATTCCATTATACAACTCCCCTTCCTCTTCATACTCCTCCACTTCATCTAACTCTAACCTTCTTCTCGTAACTCTATCGATACGACGGGGTAGTGCTTGGTTCATAAGAAAGGCTTCTGGTGCACATTCATTCATTTACCTTCTCGGCCTATCTCTTGTATCTTGACCCTGTTCAACAACTATCTCATGTAGCCTAGTCTCTAAGACTCTCTATACTGAGACAACTAAATTGGCCATAATAGCAGCAAGGTCTTGTATCTGCTAATTAGTAGTATGTGGTGTTTGTTGGGTAACTTAGCTACAACCATTGATAGAAATCAGCCTTTGACTATGTCTAAGTCGAGGCTAACCAACTCTTGCTAAGGTCGACCAAGTAATAGAAGGTCGATGGGAAGAAAAGTAGACATTCAGCATCAAGTCTGTCATCAACCGAGATGCCGAGATACCATAAGGCCGAAGACTCGAGACTATAGAATTACTCTACACGGTACCAAGAGACTTGTGCCAACTAATTCTAGAACTCGGCAATTATCGGCCGACCTTTCTGGTGTCCCAGCTAAATACTGTAAGACTTTAGGGACTCTTTCCTAAACCTGAACATCTAATTGCCAACCTTGCTTAGTTCGGATCTTACTCTTTCCAGGATATACCAAATTACTGCATGTTGGCTTCCCCAAACGTACAGGCTTGTATTCTTGTACATATTTTTCTTTATTTTATTTATGGGCCTAATTCTTTAGTGTTTAAGGCTTTGTACATTATTTATAGTTTTGCCATTAGGGTTTAGGACTTACTATAAATAGCAACATTTGTAATAGATCAAATCATACGAGATCAAATATACGAAGACACTCTTTTTTTTTATAGTGAAACTTTCCCTTTTCGAGTAAGGTTACTTTTAAGCTCTTAGAGCTAGCATTGTCAGATTATTGAGTATTGATTAGACACTTTAATCTTTTCCATGTTCTTATTAATCTTGTTCTCAAGGTTTTAGTAAATCATTCATTTGAGTAAGTTAGCGAGTTACATCTAATCCATCATTTGAAACCCCAAGCAACATTTAGTGTTTGTAAGTCATATCGAACCCTATTTCAAGGTCATTCTCTAATTGTGTTTATGTCTTAGTGTGTGTTATACATCAACATTCATATTCCAAACCCTATTCACACTCTTTATTTTCCGTTCTCATTCGAACTTAGATTGCCTTCATTTTAGGATTTCGAGATTCGCTGCCATGATATACATCATCTTGGTATTAGAATTTTAAGGAGACATGCGTGCTAGTGTTCTTCAAAGTTTTTTTAACCATTTTAGCATCTGTTTTTTATCATTTTATAACGTAGTATGTTGTTCATGTTTTAGTAATCGTAGTATTATGCTGCAATTGAGTCCAATAACATTCATTTTAGTAATTAATTTTAGTGTTTATCAATTGTGGGTCGCTATAGAAGCCGAGTAGTAGTCGTTTTTGAGTTATTGTAGTATTTTCTGTTGTAAAACGTGTTTGTTCAATTTTTTGGAAATTACTATACATACAAGATGTCAAAAGATAGTGTCAACAACAGTGGTGATAGTCCTCGCAAAAGCTTAAGGAGACATATTGATAACTTTTAATATCAAATTCAAAATCTCATTGACTCTATCCAAGAACTCATTGGATTAGTCAAAGGCCGCAGACATGATGGCTAAGATAAAAGAAGGAAATGAACACCTACAAGTGGAAGTGGTTCCAATGAGCTAGATAATGATGAGCGACAGCTGAGAAAAGCTGCCGAGCTGAGAAGAAGAGAAAACTAACTAATGCCGAGAAGAGATAGGACTGAGTAAAGCTCCAATAGAAGTAGCTGATCTGAGGTGAACCAACCAACTTGAAATGCAAGGGATGAACCCTCAGCATTTGGCTGAGGACTTGATAACATCAAGCTTAAACTACTGACCTTTTGTAGAAGTAGTCAACTTAAAGAGTTCCTTGACTAGGTTCTCCAAGTCAAGAAATTGTTTAAGTACTACAAGTGTGATGATTTAGCAAAGGTTAAGCTGGCTTCATTATCCCTTGTTGAATATAAAAGCCTTTGGTAGGATAAGTTGGTTGCCAAGTGAGATGTTGAAGGAGAAGAGTCGATCAAAACTTAGAGGCTTATGAAGTAATTGATGAATCAGCACTTTGTGCCAACCTACTTCAAGTAAGAGATGCTCCATGCTTTTTAGCACTTGAGACAAGGTCAAAACACTGTTGAAGAATATTTGCAAGAGTTTAAGACCTTGATGACTAGATGTAAGATTACTGAGCTACAGGACTGCACCATTGCTAGATTCTTGCTGACATAGTTAAATCGCAGTCATTTAATTCATTGGACGAGCTGATCAATCTAACATTAAGAGTAGAACGTCAGAGGAGGAAGATGCATAGAGGACGACTAATCGACCCCAGTAAGGCAGCCCTGAAACTAAGAGGTATGCTAAGAGAAAAGGGCTACAAAGGAAGATGGAGAAAGGAGAACCAAGCCAACTTGTTTATGCTAAGACAAAGAGGGTCGAGAAAGAAAAGGCACCCGGCAACAAGGCCTGAGAAGTAAAGTGCTTCAAATACTTATGCTATAGACATATTGCATCCCAATGCTCAAATCAAAGGGTTATGGTCATGAAAGGCGAAGGACCCAATGCTCAAGTAAAGAGTTAGAATGACAAGAGTTTGGAAGATAGGTAAATAGAAGAAGATGTCTATGCCAAAAACCTGGATGACCTCATAACCATGACGAACAAGTGAGCTAACCTTAAAGCAGATCCTAGACAAAGGGAAAGTTTATTTCACATACATTGCCTAGTGAATGGGAAGACGTATTCCCTAGTTGTCGATGGAGGTAACTGTACCAATATCATCTTTGTTGAGTTAATACAAAAGATGAAATTGCTAACCTACCCATACCCCTGACCTTATGGATTGAAGTGGTTTAATGACAAGGGTATAGTCCATGTGCATAAGCAAGCTTGGATCACATTAAAGGCAAGGTAGTACGAAGACAAGATTGACTTACTATAAATAGTAACATTTATAATAGATTAGATCATACGAGATCAAATATACGAAGACAATCGTTTTTTTATAGTAAAACTTTCCCTTTTCGAGCAAGGTTACTTTTGAGCTCTTAGAGCTAGCATTGCCGAATTATTGAGTATTAATTAGACTCTCTAATCTTTCTCGTGTTTTTATCAATTTTGTTCTTAAGATTGTGATGAACCCTTCATTTGAGTGAATTAGTGAGTCACATCTAATATCTCATTTAAAACCTCGAGCAACATTTAGTGTTCATGAGTTGTATCAACTCATTCCCAAATTGTGTTTGTGTCTTAGTATGTGATATCCATCCACATTCACATTCAGAACCCCATTCTCACTCTTTGTTTCCCACTCATTTAAACTTAGATTGCCCTCATTTTAGGTTTTCAAGATTCACTAATATGATACGCATCAACCATGAGCATCACTCTCAGCATTATTAATCTCTCTCTGAACACTAGGATTTGACATTCTCAAAAATGATGCTTTAGAAAATACTCTTCACACGAGAAATCCTTACATGCATACACAAATACCTCACGAACTGTGAACAAGCTCTACTCTTCCAAGGGAAAAATGAGTATCTCAAATAGGTAAACAAGTAGGGAATATCACCAAACAGCTCTCGGTCACAACTTTAAGCTCTAATACTAGGATTCTATGATATGCTTAAGAGCTTAATTATCACTAGGACTTACTATAGCAAATTTGAACCAATGAGTCCTTCGAAATATCGAAGAAAATTAGGGTGAGTAGGTTGACAAAACTAACTAATGTAGCTGACATGAAGCTGTTTGAAGGATATGACCATCCTATGAATACAACATGACTTAACACTTCACTTGATATGATGTACATGTAAATTGCATAGTCTACCTGCCATTATTCCTAAGCTACTTGGCAAGATTAGATAAGAGCGTAAGAAGAATAGACTTAGAGAGGTTGTCTCATAAGAATAGTATATTTAATATCTATGTGTAAAGTAAGATGATTTCGGCTTATGAGGAGAAGGGACTATTTATAGTAAGTTCCTAGTGCAATATTACAAATAAAGAAATTACAAAAAGGCATACATAAAAAGGGAATCCTAGGACATACGAAAAAGAGCAAAAAGGACAAACGACAAAAGGGAAAAAATAGTATAGTATTAGATGAAATGAACAGGTGGTAGTGCAACATTGGTCCCGTACAAAGATTCTCTGTTCATAGTAAGCGAAAGGAATCAAGGTGTTACGATAACAAAGAGGGCGAAATGAGAAGAGGGGTACCATGAGAATTGGCAATAGGTTGAGAGAAGGTTGTAGGTGATCGGTCTAAGGGCCTAATTTCTATCATCTACCTCAGGGGCGCTTGCAGGGCTTTCTTCAATTGGTTGGTAAGGGATCAGATCAGACCAGACACATTAAAGGTGGAGGAAATACCACAATCATCAGGTAACTCGATCTTGTAGGTGTTATGGTTGACTTTCTTCAGAATCTTAAATGGACCATCAGCTCAAGGAGATAGTTTCTCTACCTCAAGTGTGAGGATCATTCTTGACTGAGGTGAATCTATATTAGGCCCCTGGTTGGAAGGTAACATGTCGATGGCCTCCATTACTAATCTTACATTGTTTTTTATTGAACTTGGTGATCTTCTTAGTTATAGACTAGTGTTGTGCTTTCAATTCTTAGGGTTGATCAACTCTAAATTGACTTTCTTTAGCAATTGCAAGGGGCCTGAACATTTTCAGGAGAATAATGGGATGAGGTTATAAACAGCCTCAAATCGAGTCTTCCTAATGGTGTTGCGAATGGTTCAGTTGTATATGAATTTTACAACCGGTAGACACGGATCCCAGTCTCTCAAGTTCTTTTCCACAATAACTCTGAGTAAGTTGCCTAGACTCCTATTTACCACTTCAGTCTGTAGGTAGCTACTAAAGTTGAACACAAGTTTAGTCCAAAGTCTTCTCCAAAGAGTCTTCCAAAATAGCTTAAGAATTTTGTATCTCAATCTGAAACAATAGTCTTTAGCATACCATGTAATTGTACAAATTCTTGCTAAAATAGATCAACAATGTATAAATCATCATTAATTCGATGGTACGAGATAAAGTGTGCCATTTTGCTGAAGTAGTCTATTACAATAAATATAGAATCTTTTTCTCTAGATGTCTAGGGTAACCGTAGGACAAAGTCCATGCTGATGTCAGCCTAAGGTAAGGTTGGTGTTGTTAAAGGTATGTATTTTCCATAAGGATCTCTCTTCCCCTTAGCTCGCTTGCACACTTTATAACTACTAAATACCTTATGGAAATCCTTGGCTAAACCAGGTCAGTAAAGGTTCTCCTTTAATAAATTGGGTGTTTTGGTCTCTCCAAAATGACCAGATAACTCACTACTACGAACTTTCCTAACCTACAGCTCACATGTGGAATAGTTTCATATATATCGCCTTCGGTCCTTGAACAGATAGCCTTCCTTAAGATAATATCTCTTAATAGCAATTCCATCTTTGTACTGCCTTATTATAGGGCCAAAATGAGGATCATGAGTGTACTGCTTAGTAATGAATGAGAATCCCAATAATTTTGTCTGCAAACTTGTCAACAAGGTTTGCTGTCGTGACAAGGTGTTAGTGACCAAATTTATACTTCCTTTCTTGTATTGGATCACATACAAAAATCCTTCTATGAATTCCAAGCACTTAGCTTGTCTCTTCAAGAGTTTGTTCTGACTCTCAAGATGCTTAAATGATTCATGGTCAGTGTAGATAGTAAACTCTCATGGCAACATATAGTGTTGCCAAATAATAAGGGCTTAGTAGAAAGAGTATAACTCTTTCTCATACACAGAATAGTTCAGGGTAAGGCTATTAAGCTTCTCGCTATGGTAGGTAATGGGTCAATGCTCCTTCATCAGGACAACGCTAATTTCAACTCTTGATGCATCACATTCTAACTCGAAGGGCTTGTCAAAATCTAGTAGTGACAAGACACGCACCAAGGTGAGCTTCCCCTTGATTTCTTGAAAGCTCTACTCAGCTTGGTTATTCCATTCGAATCCTTCACTCTTCCTTGTCAACTCGGCTAAGGGGGCAGCTATTGTACTGATGTCCTTAATAAATTGCCTATAGAAGGAAGTTAGGCCATGAAAACTTCGGACCTTGGTGACATTCTTTGGCATTGGTCATTCTAGCACGGCTTGGATCTTCTCTTCATCCGCACAGGTTCCTTCCCCTGACATTACAAACCTTCCTTACTTTGGCAGAATGTATACTTCTTCACATTCCTATATAACTTCTCAATCCACAAAATGCTGAATACTTTACAAAGATGTTGGACGTGGTTATTTAGGTTAGCACTCTATACCAGTATATCATCAAAGGACATGACCACACATCTTCCAATTAGGAGGTACATCATATGGTTCATTAATCTCATGAATGTGCTTGGTACATTAGTAAGTTCTAACGACGTAACCAACCATTCATAGACACCATACTTAGTCTTAAAGGCAATCTTCTACTCATCACCTAGTCTCATACGAATTTGGTAGCAATGGCAGCTACTTCATAAACCAATCTTTGAAAATATTTTGGTGCATGGAGCTCATCTAACATGTGATCGAGCCTCAATATTAGATATCTGTACTTAACAATAATTCATTTGATTGCTCGACTATCGATGCACATACGCCATGAACCATCTTTCTTCGGGACAAGTAAAGCTGGTACTGTGTAAGGGCTCATGCTCTCCCTCATATACCCTAGCTTTATGAGTTCATCTACCTATCTTTTCAACTCAGCAACTTACTTAGGGTTCATTCATATACAAGTCGGGTCGACAGGGCAGTGCCTAGTTGTAAATCAATATAATGCTCTATACTTTAGACTAGGGGTAGTCCCTTAGGTAATTCTTTAGGGAATAGATTAGTGAACTCATCTAGTAGGCTGCGGATTTTGTCTGGAACATTCTCTAAGGCTCTTACCTCCAACAACTCCTAACCAATAGGAAAATAAGCTCATTGACCTTCCTAGCATATTGAAGCTCTCTTTGGCTCATCACTCAAGTTTTCTTTTTGCTGGCTCAGGTGCGCTGATTATAGGTCTCATTCACTTGGGATGAGGTCATAGGCTACAATATGATCTTTTTTCCATCCTTAATAAAGAAATATGTGTTCTTATACCTATCGTGAGTAATACGTCAATCGAATAACCAAGGTCATCTAAGCAGCAGATGTGAAGCTCTCATGGGGATGACATTACATACTACTTCATCCCTGTATACACTCTCAATACTTAATGGTACGGTTACTAGTTCAGTTATGTGAAAAACACGCTTATCATGAAGCTAATGCAACTTACAAGGTCAGGGATGTTTTGAGGTTAATAGACCCAACCTCTACATAAAGGATTGTGCCACTACGTTGGTACAACTTCCTTTGTCGATAATGATTGTGCATAATTACCCTTTGATGGTGTACTTAGTATGAGATAAATTTTCTCTCTAGTATTCCTTAGAGTTCAATAGGGAACTCAATACTCGTCTTAAGACTAGGGTCATCACTTCTCCCTGATTGGAATAGATACAAGTCTCCTCTTCCTCTTCGGCTTCAACTTTTTTAACATCCTTTTCCTCTTCAGGTTCATTCTTGTCGGTGCTATCCATTACATCTTCTCGGAGCACCATGACATGTCAGTTCGAACACTTAGTAGCTATGTGTCCGAAGCCTAAGCGTTTAAAGCACTTCACCTTACTAATCTTCAGTCTGGAGGTTTATCCTTTCTCATATGTTTTTAGGGTTAGCGTAGCCTTAGTTCAGATTAATTGTCTTACTAAGCCATCATTAGGTCGGTCGTTCCTTTCTTTAGCTCAGTATGGCTTCCATGGCTTAGCTTAAATAGGTTGAAGTAGCATAGGGGCTTGGGAGAATGGTGACCTAAGTTGGCTTGGAGCATTTCTCCTCTGCTTTTCGACCCTTTATGCAATCTTGATCACCTCTTCTAAGGTATAAAACCTCTACTCTTCCATAATGTCATGAATCTCACACTTGAGCTTAGAAATGAACCTCGATACTATGCAGGCCTCTATTCTTTCCATGTCGACTCGGATCATTAGCATTTGGAACTCTCTTACACAGTCATCAATAGATTAGCCTCCTTAGTAGAGTTACTACAACTTTGTAAACGTATCTTGTAAGTAGGTCTTGAGCACAAATTTACCCCTTAACAACCTTTTCATCTCCTCCTAGGTTCTCATACCTATCCTTCCATCCCTTGCTCTAGCTACGTTCAAATCTTTCTACCATAATGTAGCATACCTAGTAAACTCCAGTGCAACAAGTTGGACTTTAACAATAGCTATATACCCATAACAGTCAAATACCTTCTTAACTTCTCAACCTTCTCTTCCTATTCCAAGTATTTATCTGCATCTCCACTTTTACTAAAGGATAGGATTTGAACCTTGACGTAGTCTAGCCCTTGAAGAACTCAGTGTCCTCATCCCTATGCTTGGAAATAGTCAATTTCTTCTTCTTCTTCCCCAAATCCTTCAACATCTAGCTCCTCATCATCTTCCTTAATCTCTTTTAACTCCAATATTTGTCTAGCGGCTTGATTTGCTACTCATCTAGCACGTTGTGGTTAAACTGGGCGATTGATTTGGATACCTTAGCCATAGTGTCTCTTAAGGGCATTTTCTTGTAGGTTATGATGCTGTACACCTTAGGGTTATTATTTGTTAACTTGTATTATTGTGGCCAGACTCTTAATAAGGTTTGTGAGTTTATCGAATTTGTTATCAACTGATCTTGAGGTGTTACTACCATTATGACCATGACCAGGTTGTGCACTAATACTCTAGTCACCAACAATACCTTAAACATTCGAATCTAACATGATACAATACTTCTTAATAGCTTAACAATTCACTAACAACTTTAATACCCAATAATCACTCAAATAGAATAGAAATAAACTTGCTTTATTTTTGGTATTGAAAAACAGAGTAAGAACAGAGTAATAATGAAACCACACTTACTAACACATAAATACACTGGAGCAACTATAGAAGGAACACAATAGCTACTAACAGTAAAGTGAACAAAAACTTCATTGTAACTTCACACTCCTTCTTGGAACCATACTTTGATACAAGCAAAGCTAATGTGTCTTTAGGGTCAGACACATGGATATGCACCACAACAAAGAAAACTAAAAGGAACAAAAGAAAAGCTAGCAAAATCTAGGTAACTACTGAATAGATATAACACACTACTTGATCTTACTTAGCCTACAATTTATCGAATATGACACACTGGTCCGAACTAAAGGGTCACTTGTCATTGCTCTTTGCTGAAGGGAATATATGAGAGTTGAAGAATACTAAGAACACCAAGGTTGCTTAAAGGAGACATGAATAATTTCTATATTAATGAATAATAATGTCTGCATACAAGTAAGTGGTGGCTTATATACTCACTCACTATAGTTACTTTATACGTATGAAAGGAAAAAAGAGTATTCAGTTTGAGATAAGAATCTCTATCTTGGATATAACCTTGAGTTAATATCCTTTAAATAAGTCCATGGAGTCCTCTAGCTTGAATGCGGTTGATTGGTCTTGGGGATTGATTCCTATCACCATGTTAGGAAAAAGATGTTTCATTAGAAGAAGTGAAGGCAAAGCTTTGGGATAATCCTTCGCAATGGCTTATTGAACAAGAACAGTTCCTATAATTGGAGTTCTAAATGGTTTTGAGGTGTGAAGAAGGGCTTTGGGCAACAAAGGTTAGAGCAAAATGGGTAGTGGACGGAGAACATAATACAAGATTTTTTCAGACTAGTACTTTATGCCATATATTAAAAGGTCACATTTATGGCCTATTTAATAATGTTGGAAATTGGGTGTCAAGTGTTCTAAATATTTAGTAACCAGTAAACAAGCATTTTGAAGCCCTTTTTATGCCATTGAAGGAGTAAGTCCAAAGGTCTTCATAGGACTGGAGTAGGGGGTTAACGAACTCTCTCAAAAATTAATAAAATAGATTTAGGGAAACCTTGCCCTTCAGTTGAGATTAAGCATGCCTTGTGGTATATAGGGAATCATAAAGCCTTGGAAATAGACAAACTTAACACATAATTTTTTATGAAGTATTGGACAGAGGAGGGGCTATGCAATACTGTCCGATCTATTATGGACTATCAGTCTATGATTTTGAAATTAAACAAAACCCTAGTTATTCTTGTCCTAAAGCTAATGGGAGCCATTAGGTTGAGTAGGTTGGGTCCTAGCAACTTTACTTGGTTACGTTCGCATAAGTTTGCTCGAAACAGTTCAATTACTGCTAGGTTGGCTAATGGGTGGTCGAAACCTTCTTGTCTAATGCCTTTCTATCCTCTGAGAGGCTCGAATTGCATTATCAAGTGACCTAATATCCATGGTTTCTAGGATATCTCCAATCTTGTACTTTAATTCATCAATGAATCGAGATACAATTTGGTCTTCTAGCTCGCTAACTTCACATTGAATCATTAACATTTGGAATTCCTTAACATAAACTTCAATAGTCAATCCTCTTTGCCTTAACTCCTATAATCTTTTAAAGGTATCCTAGCGGTAGTAGCTTAGCATAAATCTCCTCCTCATCACCCTCCTCATCTCATCCCAACTCCTAGCCTCACATTCTTCTTCTCTTCTTTGAGTAACCTGTAATTTCTTCCATCACAGGGTGGCATAACCAATAAACTCCAATACAACAAATCTAACCTTTACATTATCTATTACTCCATGGCATTTAAATTGTTTCTCAATCTTATCTACCTAATTTAAGTAGTCTTTGACATCAGCACTTCCAGAAAAGCTTAGAATACACATCATCAACCCTTCAACTCTAAGGGTTCAGACATTCTTCTCTATAGGCTCATAATACTCCTTTACTTCATCATCTCATTCCTCTTCTTCCTTAATTTCTTCAAGTACTAGTCTTCATCTAGCATCCTTACCCATTCCTTCAGCTTAAGGTGGTCGAGCAGGAGCATTAACTCCACTAAATTGAACATTGCCTTGCTCTTGTTGTTCACATCCTCTGGTTGGGCTATTTCTCACTCATTGTCTATCTTCTTCGATAACAATCATCAAACTAGCTACTAAGTTAGCAAGCCTATCTAATCAGTCACCCACTGACTGAAGTGTGAAGCTTCCTTCTTGCCCTTGGCCATTTTGAGCACCACTTTCTTGGTTTCCTAAAGTTCCTTGAACACTTGAATCCAACATTGTTGGTTACCTTACAAAATTAATGTTTAAAATACTTCTCAAAGCTCTTTTTATGAATAACAATAGCAAATTAATAACTAGTACTCTCAACACCAAGACAACTACACATCAAACAAATAAACAACTACACTCTGTTTTGCATAGGAGAAACAAGGGAAAACAAAGGATTGAATTTTCCTCAATACCTTTCTACTAACCTAACTCCAATGTTAACAACATAACTTCTAACACTTGAAATAGTAACAAACCACACAAAGAACAAAGTAACAAAATCTAGCTTCAAACATAGCTAAGCTTTGATACCAGGCTAATACAGTTCGGCATGGATGTATATATGATGTCTGATATTGCACAAACCAATAGGGTGGGTTTGAACTACGAAATAGTCTGAAAGATAAACGATAGTCAAAGGTTGAGTAGGGGTTACCGACAATGGATATGATGCATTGATGCACCAATGCCTCACATAAGCTTAGGTTGCACTTATTATAACGTACAAGTGAGGCTAGAGGTCCCTCGCCACTAATCTACACTCAATGGGCTAAATAAGAGTAGCTCAAGAGTAAGCAGCAAAACACTTCGTTCAAGAGAGTTTGTTTGGAAATTTCAAAAAATGTATTATCTATGTTGTGACCATAACAATATACGAGTATTTCTAATACTTAATTAGGGTAAATCCTAGGTTATAGTAAATTACAAAAAATGATTCCTACTGTTTAAGGAAAAGGGGAATAATTTACAGGGATATCAATGTAATCATACAAAAATAATATTTTGTTAATAGAAAGGATAGTACAAATGTTAAAGAAAGGACAACATATGCATAGTTTACTCATTCTATGGTTCCAATGACACTGTTGGCCAAGTAAAGGTGAGGTCTCGATCAAATCAGGACAACATCAGTAGTTTGATAGCTCAAACGATTAGGACCAAATAGGGGTTAGTTTAAGGGTGACTCATTTTCGAGTCAGCCTTGAGTGATTGGCTCCTGACAACTATCAGCTTGGCTTCGGTATTAGTGAGGTCAACTGTATCTTGATTCGATGCTTGGACTGGTGTATGGCAAAGGGTTTGGATTGGCATGTCAACTGGTCATCTCAGCAACTTCTTAGATGATGTGGAGAGCAAAATAACTTGCCAAGTCAGATTGGGGTACGCTTTGCTCTTTAGCACTCAATTCACCTCAAACGGCTCGATGGGCTACCTAACCAATCCTATGAGCTCGAAAGCGCGTGATCGATCCATGATCCCTATCAGAATTTATATAAGGAAGCTTAGAAGAACACTGTAAACTACACTAGATTAGTTGGAATAAACTGAAGCATTCAAGAGTAAACAATGGTTTGGGATTAGCTTATGTGTTAAGAAGGAACAAAGCAAATTTTTGCAAACTCACTTGTGAAGTAGGGAAGAAGAAGGCCTTATTGGTGGAGGTTCTCAAAGGAAAATACTATTTAAGGGAAGGATGTTGGAAAACAAATAAGGGGTCGGCATTCTATAAGGCCTTAAGGAAAGCAAAGGATTAGGTGGATCAAAATGCTAGAACCATGGTTCTTAGCGGAAAAACGGTAAAATTTTGGTTGGATGAGTGGGTTGCATCTGGAAGAGTGATGTCATGGCTAGTCGAACCACTTAATAAATTTGTTCACATGTTAACTATACATCAGGTGTGGAATGGTGTAGGCAACTGGAAGGAGGACATGATAGGTTATCTTATTGGTCATGAGATTAGTAGGCGGCTAGGTGACATCACTATTGTTAAGAGTAGTAAGGATGTAGACTTATTTTAT
Organism: Lumnitzera racemosa; assembly: GCA_024138005.1. Classification (NCBI taxonomy): domain Eukaryota; kingdom Viridiplantae; phylum Streptophyta; class Magnoliopsida; order Myrtales; family Combretaceae; genus Lumnitzera; species Lumnitzera racemosa. The sequence continues at coordinate 41,560,124 of JAMXBC010000007.1, forward strand.
TGGTCGAATGAAATCAGTAGGCACCTTACAAGCAAAGCTGTGTATGAACACCTAAGCAAATCTATGGAAGAGGAGACTTTAGGCTAACCTTAAGATTGGATTTAGGAGACCTCAACTTACCCATGTATCTAAATGATTCTTTGGAAAATTTTAATGGATGGTTTACTAACTAAGGACAAACTGTGAGCTCAAGGGATGGTTGTGGATAGTATTTTCCTTCTTTGTAGAAGAAAGGACAAGAACATAACCCACTTATTTTTCAATTGCGAGAGTAGTAAGGTCAAGTGGGACTCCATTGGCTTTCGAGGAATGGATATTAGAACCAAAGATGCAGCCATATAATGGTTAAGAAAAAAAGTAAAGCGAAAGCGAAAGCGAAAGCAATGGTTAAGTCCAGACCCACCAAAATAGTCCTTTATTTTGTTATTGTTGTAAGGGATTTGGAGAGAACGAAACCATTGTGTGTTCTAAAACAATAATCCCACTCAAGATCACTAGAGTTAAAGAGTTAAAGTAGAAGTTTATGAATGGTGGACAACACATAGGGCAAATAAACTAACAAACCAAGAGACCAGGGAGGTAAAGTAGATTAAACCTATGAGGGGGGTAGTGAAAATAAAATGTGATAAAGTGGTTGAGGAGAAAAAGCTATTGGGAGGAATTAGAGTCATTGTTAGAAACCATGATGATCAAATAATAGGCGGTTTGGTGTAGTAATTATCTAATTGTTCTCCCTTAGAGGTAAAGCTATAGGCATTGTTTGAAAGAATGAATTGGGCTAAGCAAGGGGGACACAAAATCATTGAGTTTGAATCTAACTCTCAAGTGGTTGTAGATTGGATTGGCGGGTGGGGGGGAATGTAGATATAGACATTTGTCACCCAGCGCTAGCTAAATATTGAATTGTTACCTCATTTTGAAGTTTTTAATTTATGCAGGGTAAACTGTGATCAAAATAAGATCACTAATACCCTAGCAAAGGAAGGATCAAAGACACCACATCTAAAGTTTGGTTCGAACATCCTAGAGTTTCTTTTAAATTCTATGTTTTTTTATGATTGTTTTGTTCACTTGTCAGCCGAAGGAAACTTTGAACCCTATCAATTAGCTGTTTTGGTTTTTGTCCCTTTTGTTTTGCTGTGGTTGTGCTCTTGTATAGTTAGTTTTTGCTTATGGTTAATGTTTGTTGGGATTCACTGAAAAAAATTATAAATAAAAATATTTTATCTTAGTTCAAACTAGACCAAAATATATAATTGCTTTCACATTTTTATGTCATTATCTTAACTTTGAAAATCTTAAATTGTCTAATATGAAGTTTCAATATTATAAGAGCATAGTAATGGCTTTGATTTTATTGATGTGACAAATATAATGTCACATATTTATTTAAAAAAAATAAGTGGATGCTATTAAGGTTGAAAATGTGAACACTTCTCCTAAACACTTTAAGATTCTTCATTCGAGCTGTAAACTAAATTGAACAATTTTTTTTAAGTTAGAAAAAATTATTAGATGAACTGTAAGGTTAGGTTTGGATTAAAGAGAACCAAACAATAATATTAGGTTTAGTTTGATTCACAAAGGTCAAATCATACCACATCAAGATGCACCTAACCTTAGTCTCATTTAAGTTTCCTTTTAGCTAATGAAGAAAGTGATTTGATGTGCGATGGAACTGTTTTGAAAGACTTTTAGTGGAGATATTCTAATTTTAATTCATGGGTTATAAATTAAAATAGGAAAAGTACAAAAAAGTATTTAACATTTGCATGTTTTTTTATATCAGTCACTAACATTTTAAAAATTTTATTTCAGTTTTTAACGTTTTCAACTTTTGTCAAGTAGGTCTTTCCATCAAGTTCTATTATATTTGACATGTGATAGTACAACATTCACTCATGTATATTTTTTTCAATAAAAAATATTAAAATATTTAAAAAAGAATAAATATATGTAAAAATAGATTAAAAATGAAAGAAAAATCTACAAATAAAAAATAATATGTATATATACTTCTATATATTTATATATTAATAATATTTAATTATGTAAATATTTATATTATTAATAAAATTTGAAAAAAAAGGAAAAAATTAAAATCCGACCACCTAGAAGTGAAGAGTAATCGACAATCACCAAAGTAGTCACGTAACCCCTTAAAGGTGGTAGCTAGTCGCCTCCTTCCCTTTAAGTGATTGGATTTTGTTTGCCTTAGGAAATGAGGGTCACAACCCATTTGTAAAAGTGGGTCCTAATACCCTTGGGACGACCATAGGTAATTACATATCACCTAAGGGGGTTGTATGGCCTACTCTAAGTAAAGCAAATAAAAAATAAAGAAAGAAAACAAGAAAAGCCCATCAGCTTGAAGTCAGTCAGGTTTCAATTTTTCTATTTCCCCCTTAATTTTATTGATATATTAATAATACAAAAATTAATATAAGCAAATATTGTTAATATATAAATATACATGTACATATTTCTTTTAATTTATAGATTTTTATTTCATTGTTCTTTTTTTTTATATATTTTTACATTTTTTCTTTTTATAAGCATTTTATTATTTTTTATTTAAAAATATACATAGACGAATGGTGTGTTACCACTGTCAAATGTAACAAAAAAACTAATTGAACTGGATGTGATGACTTATTTAATAAAAGTTGAAAATGTTGAGAATTGAAATAAAATTATTAAAACATTAAGGATTGAAATAGAAAAATATATAAAGAATAAGCATTTTTTTCTTCTTTTCCCATTAAAATAAGATGAAAATTGATGTAGCGGTTTGAGCGATGATGTAATGATGATTGAATGTGTTATGAAACCTGTATAATATAAATAGATGGAAACGGAAATTTCGTGAAATGAGGTTGTAATGAATGGATATGTAAAGCAGCAATTGATGAAATGTTTAAATGATAACTTAGGTGCCAAATAGATCAAGCCAATATGGCTTTTCTAGATGCAGAAAGACTAATACAATTTAGAGAGAATATCTTTTTGAATTTTTCATTCATAAATTTGTGGTTTGCAAGTACATCACACACACACACCTAATAAACCGAAGAATATTCTAAAAATTCTATTATTGATAGCTCAATATATATATTTTTGTTTTCTTTTTTATTTTTACTCTTTGTATTTCTATTTTTTTTTTAATATTTCTAACTTCTAAAATATCACTGTTGACAATAAAAATAACCCTACAACAGTGAGATCTTCATCCCCTTTGGTATTTACTGAAGTTGGAGCTCATCGAAATGTCCATATGCATTTTTTATTTTTCGGGGTCAACCGACATTTCATTTATTATGTGCGGATGAATTACTGAAATTGGAGCTCATCGAAAGGTCCATGCGCTTTGAATGATTTATAATGATGCCTACCAAAAGAAGATATGGACGATTAAAGTGTCGGCATCTAACTCTCAGACAGAAAGCTTACTGTCAAGACCCTACTGTTGATTAAATGCACAGACAATGAAGTGAATGACCAACTGTAATTGGATTTTCTATTATTAGTTACAGTATATTGATTTTATCATTTCAAAATATCATATGGTATAGTAATGAAATATTAATTAAATTGTTAATTGTGCGCATCCATAAAGGAAATGTATCATTGCTTGTAAGAATTGCCAAAATATTTGATTATAAATAGTTTAATAATTTTAATGAGGGAAAATCACCTTTATTAACATGCTAAGGACTGATTGCCAAGATTGAGAGTGGAGCTTTAAAAAAATATATAAATATAAAAATAAAAAGCATGTGAAATCAAACATAGCACATGTTTAAATACCTTAGATACGGACGGACTCAGCTGGATACGACCGCATGTTCTTAGGTGCAACTACAAATCGCTTTGAACAAGCGTAATGATTAAGCCTTAAGTCATCACCACGCAAATCAAACCACAGCCAATTATTACAAAATCGAGATGGTTCCTACGTCAAATATAATGCCAGCCAAGTACGATAAGTATAGAGTTTGGGAGTGTTTCATATTTAAGATTACAAGGTTGGATGAGAGCATTGGAAGACTCCAGTAAATGCTATTTTTACGAGTAGCACGTTACCATTATTAAAATTTTTCTTGAAAGAAAGAATATTCGGTTTTTCTAATTTAAGTGAAATGATAAAAAAAAAAAAATGTCCTCAGAGCTGATCATAGCATATTTATGCAAAACAGATCAATAAAAATAAGTGATGTGTATAGATCATAAGTATCATGCAACATGATATCCCTAGGATGGCATGTTTTAGTTAAGATTCTTACATTATAATAATACAAAACTATATATTTAATCAGATTATTGTGATTCGATTTTTCCTTTCTTAAAAGTTGTAGTTAGCCAAAGGATAGGAAATTGTAACCCTAAATTCAAGAGGAGTAGAATTAGGACGATTCTCGTTATCTAAAAATTTCCTTTCTCCTACCCACCTCAATTGGAAATAAAAATCAATAATCCTATATGTTATAATCCTGAGATTCTAATAAAAAATATTTTATATAATTCCGTAGTCTCTTAGAATTACTAGTGACTCGAGTTGCTTTTCCAATGTAATGTACTTTTATGGTTATTTACTCCAATATTAATTTAGGGATTTATATACAAAATTTTCTCTGTTTGTAGTTTTTCTTAATTATTCTTAATATTGTCGGTTGTAAACATTTATTTATCTAACTCCCGTAAGAGAACATAATAGCAACTGCACTCACAGCCACTTTATTTCAGGCGTGGCATTCTCTCTCCAGATGGAGTGAACTGATTGTAAACAAATGCCTTCCTAAGCTCTCAACTGTATCACAATCTCAAATGGTTTGGAAAATAAGAAAATCTCAAATTGATACGGGACAATGATAAATTCAGTTCATTAACTTTGAGCAATTTTCAATTTCTAACATAAAATTTGAAATTATTAAATCGCATATCAAATTAAACATTTACTTATCAAATATATTATCCCACCACTAATTTAATGAAACTATAGTTTTTGTTCAGTGAATATTTGTCATGTCATCTTTCATAAGATAACGATGATAATACATTTAATAAATAAGAGTTCATTAAAAATGGGTACTTACTGTTCGGTTGGTTCAATTCTAGGGCTAAACAAAATGGAAAAGCAATTAAAATAGTTTCATTCAAATCTTTATTATGTCAAATTGCTTTTTACGATTTAGGATTTTGAATTGAACTATCTTATATATGGATAAGTTTGGTTTGACTTAGTTCAAATTTTGAACCACTTTTAAAAATACCTTTCTCAAGTTAATAATACATTGCCAAAAAAAAATATGAAAGAAAAAAGAGTTAATAATACTAATAATTATTAAAATTTTCGACCAAATGTTAATATTCAAATCGAGGAACATAATTCAAGAATTAAAGGCACAACAAACTTATGTCATCATGCCACATTGCATCTTAGGTGATGGAAAGCTTATGAAACTCTTTTATGGAGGTAGAGAATAAGATAAGAAACAACGAAAAAAGAAGAGGTAAATATAGTTAGATTGAAATATCGATAAGGTTTAAAACTAAAAAATGTTACTTATTTTTTATTTTCAATTAGAAGTTTCTCACTTTGAGTTCAAGTGGTTTAATTCAATTTGAACCCTCGAATTGTGAACCATAGAGACCCTCTCCGAACTAAGCATTAAATTAAATTGAAATAAAATAAAAAATAAAAAATCGTACTTTGAGGTTCAACTCAATTCATCCTTGGTTCTATTTAATGAATAGCCCTATTGTTTAAATAAGATATTTATCATCTTCAAATTCTAGGTATAGTTGAGGTTATTGTAATGTAGTGGTATAAACATTAGTCTTTAAATGGAATGGATCAAATTCGAATTCTCCCTATTTTAAGTTGTAATATGCTATATAGTTGGTAAAAAAAAAACCCTTTAGTGATTGTGATTTAATCTATTTATGGGAATCCTCACACATCAACCTTACATATAGAAGAATTCATTATTTGAGATAGTATTTAATTGGTAAAACAACATAGTGCAAGGAACACCTAACAGCAAGTATAGAGGGAATGGGAAGATATAACCCTCTTTACCATATTTGATTTTAGTATATGTAATACTAGATATAGATTTTATAATTGAAAAATTAAAAAAAAAAAACTTATATTATGAATTAAAATAAAGTTTAGTAATGTGATAAAAAAAAACTTAGTGTATGATTATTTTATGGAACTTCAAAAATATATTCATTCTATACTATAAAATAAAATTTTGTACCACTAACTAATGGTATAACTTTTTTGGTTTTTATTCGGTATCTCAAGTGTCATTTCTCCAATGCTTTAGTTAATGTGTAAACCAAATAAACTAAAGATTTTTTTTTTAATGTTGTAGCATAATGGTATTATTACTTGTCTTCTCATTGGAATAAACTAGGATTTGAATCCTCTATTCCCCATAGTTGGGAAAAAAAATGTTGTACCTTATATTACTAATATATGATAGCCAAATGATACTTAAAAGGAAAAAAAAAAAAAGCAATACTGTCCTTAATTTTTATAGGACCTACAAAATTAGCCATGATGAAAATATTAGAATTTTTATATTTATGTGATCTTAATAATTTATTTTTGAATTTGTAATACTAGATTTCTTAATCTTTGAAAAGTATACCATTAAATGTATTTTTATTTTTTTTAATTAGATAAAATAATAAAAAACACTAAAATTATTTAAAAAATCATAGACTAGTGTAAAATAATTATATAGGAATTTAAATATATCTTTTAAAGACCAATTTAAATACTTAACTTCAATACAGGAGGCTAAGTTAAGTCCTTTAATCTATAACATGAACCACTGATTCTCCTTTGAGATGAATCAAGTTTTAATTACCCTTTTCTATGGTACTCATAACATAAAGGGAAAGATTAAATATACAAAAAGCTAAGAGGATGATTTACAATTTATCTAAAATTTTTAACTATGAAGATATGTAAATTCATAAAACATGGGAAAAGGAAATCAATATTATTTAAAAAAAAAAAAACCCAAAAAATCGGGCTCTTTTGAAAATAATTCTAAAAGTACCACACCAAAAATCAGCTTTTGAACTTACAAATTCGAAATGTAGTGAAATCAGCTTTTGAATATTTGAGTGTTTAAATGTTAACATGAAATTAGCTTTTCATTTCATTATCTACGAAGAAATTTACTTTTGAAAAGCCAATTTCTTTGCTTGTAATAAAATCTACTTTCCAAAAGCTGATTTCATCGAGTTATAACTTGCATTTTGCCCTTTTTCCTCATTTGAAAATTTCCCTATCTCTCTACTCTAAATTAGAATTGTCAATGTAGGATCCTCCAGATATAACACCTAGATAGAGTATATTTCGGTGCAATGTCAGATTCTGATGACTACTACCAATTGTGGATCAATTGATACATACTTGTTGTAGTAGCCTCATTTAATGTTGCATATTAGCATTGTATGCTAATGGTATATTTCAATGTTGCATATTTGAACACAGATTTTATTGGCTAGTTGCCTCATATGACACATGAGGATATTTTTACTAAGTAACTAGAGGTAAGTAGGGTATTCATCATTTTAAAGGTGTTACTTTACCGAAGTCAAATTATGTACCCATATTAAGCTCTAATGTTAAGGGTGGTGACTCTCACCATACAAAACACCTTAGGAGAGATGCTAGTGATGATGTAGTTGGGGTGAGGATACAAAAGAGAGCAACTTACCCTAGCACCACTAACCCCCAACATCCTTCTCCTTATGCATCTCTTCTACAACTTGCATTTGAGTATCAAATGCCTATAAAGAGAACTCTAGTACTCCTACTCAAACTCCTCTAACTCCATTTAAGAGGCAACTTGCAAAGTTGAATGATGACACGAGCGAAGCGCTCATATAGATTGACCATTCTCTAGTATCTATGCACGTGACCTCTCCGCATAATGTACTAGATATAAGTTGAGACAACGCATAGATTATACGTATGGATTAAGATTAATTGGTGTAGCCTCGGCTTAATATTAAGATAGATGCTTAGGAGGAGATCTATGCCTATAAGCATCATTTACGAAAACATTCGTAGATAGTCATTACTATATGTATTCATAAACATTTTGTACACATTTTGTGTATATACATTGGGTATACTAAACTAATGAAACTTTTCAGACTTTTATTTCAATTGTAGTCTGTAACTACTTTATCTAATCTTTTCTTGTTAATTGTTGTTAATTAGGGCTAAGAGATATGGTTAAAGAGTATGATTGATGAATTGTTATATTACATGTACTCTGGTTATAGTTTTAGAGATGTTTATCATTGTTATGGATATTATTTTAAAGATGTTTGTAGTTGAGAAGTATTGTTGGAGATTTTATGGATATTAAAGTTTGGATCCTATGCATAAGGATGAGATGGAGCTGACAAGTTTAGATAACACAAAAGTTAAGAAGCTGGATATATGGACTTTGTCTTATATGTTATTATCTATGTTTTAGAGGTGAATTGGTTTTCTTACAGGTTGAATAATTCTTAGCAAGGAGATATATGAAGAGGAAGGGAACGATAGAACTAATAAAAGCCAATTTTAACCATCTTTTAATAAAATTGGCCTTTCTTTTCTTACATTATTAAATTGGCTTTGCAAAAGCCAAATTCTTGTAAACTAGAGAAATCAATTTTTGTGAAGCCAAATTTATTTCATATTAATGAATTCGGTTTTTGAAGACTTGATTATATATTATTTTAAACTTGTATCTTCAAAAACTAATTTTAACAGTAGTATTCTTTAGATTATTTTTGAAATAGCCTTATTTTTAGTTTTTTTTTTAAATATAATATTAATTTCTTTTTCCCTATAAATTAAATAAAAAATTTAATAGTTGTAGTTACTGCTTAATATCCACTGATACCAAGGTTATCAAACTCACAATTTTATATAGAATCGCTAAAGAGTTAGTAAAATTACAATGTGAAATCGAAACGTATAAACGTAAACTTTTACAAGCTATATGTAGATACTCCATTTTTATTCCCTTTATTTTCCAAAATTTTTAAAATAGGGTCTTAAATTAGGAAAAATGAAAAAATATTAGAAAAATAAAAAAAAACTCAAAAAAATAAGAAACTTAGAAAAATACAAAAAAGTAGAAAATTTAAGAAAGAAAGCCACAAAAATAAGAAATTTGGAAAAATACAAAAAATAGAAGATTTAAGAAAAGAAATTCAAAAAAAATTAAAAATATATAAAATTTAGAAAAATACAAAAAAAAAGATTTATAAAAAAATAAATCTTTTAGATAATTTAGTATAATATAATAAAATAAGGAGATAATTATTGAACCTGAACTTAAATTTAAATTTAGCCTAAGTTAACTTACTCCATATATATAATTGCACATATGAATAAAGAAGAATCAACAACCTAGTTGGATAAGCACTCGGACTTGATATTGTATTTGACTTGGAGATCTTAGGTTCAATCAAAATTATATTTCATTTAATATTTTCTATTCTTAACTTGACCATGATACCTATAAATAAGAGTTTGCTCTTCATTTTCAACACATAATAAAGCTTCAAAATACTTTAGAAAAACAAAAATTGAAGCTTCCTCTCTCTAACACAATTCCTCTTTCTCTCTAGGATAGTATCCCTTATAGTGTTTTTCGACGAAAATTACCATTACTATCAGGTTTCTCATACCTAAGAACCCCAAATTCGAAACTCTAAATCTGATTTTTCGAGTCAATTTGAGCTAATTGAAGCTAACTTAAGTCAACTTAAGTTGACCTAAGCCAACCCAAGTTGAACAAAACCAGTCTGAGCTGATCGAAGTCGATCAAGTCGACCCAGTTTGTTGCCTCTTTTGTTTAAAAAAAATTATTTATTTATTTTTATTTACTTGTAAATGTAATAATAAATAAAAAAAAAGAAAAAAAAAGAAGGGAAAAAGGAAAAGGAAAAGAGAAAAAAGAAAAGAAAAAGATAGAGTAGCTTAGTTTATTTTCCTTGATTAAAACTAAAACAAGAAAAAATCGTAAGATAATAAAATGAGTAGAAAATAAAAATCGCTTAGAAAATTAATTTTCCAAAAGTAAATAAAAATAATCGATTTTTTTTTTTTAAAAAAAAATTAGGACGCTTTAGAAATTTTCAAGAATAAAACCTAATTAGGACCTTTTAGAATAATTTCCTTAAATAAGATGATCTAAGTAAAAATGTAAACCTGATCATTTTTTTTTTAAAGTTAAAATAAATCAAACCGCTAATATTTTAGGAATGAACTACAGAAGTCCGATTCTGAATAACGAGTACGTAGGCACTCGTACGTAAATATAGGATGACTTAAAATATGAAATTTTTTCTTTTTCCATCTTTTGTAAATAATTGATTGCTTTATCATTTTTTTTTCTAGAATTAAATTAAGTTAAATGTAGATAGATTCATTATAAGGGTATATTAAAAAGTAAAATTAAATTCGGAGAGATTAAAAGCAGTACCCATTTAGGATTTAAAAATTTAGCCTTTGGGTCCAAATCTTTGGTTTTTAAAAATCGTTTTAATAAAAATTAATTTTATCATAAGATCCATAGCTAAGTTATAATTAATTCACTCGATTGATTATAACTTAATTTTTTTCTCGACTCTAATGGAGTGGCGACTCTAAAAACGTTTTCAAAATTAAAAAGACTAGTTTTCTTTAAACCCTAGTCGATAATTAATATTAAATGGATAGAGTTTAATATTGATTAGTTTAAAAAAGATTTATTTATAAAAACTGAGAGAAAAATATTAGGTTCGACAGTATATAAAATAGTTTTAAAAAACTATGGAGATACTTATTGTAATTATTTAAAACTTGAAATACATTATGGAAATAAAAAAGTGAAGAGTTTAAGTTCTTTTTTCATAAAAAAATTCTTAATAATATATAATTAAATATATATGGAAGAAGAATAAATAAACTTGAAACTAAATTTTTTCCATTATTCTCTTTTGAAAAAAATGTAATGAACTAAAGGAAACCAAATATTTCAATTCATTTCAAATTATTAATAATATAAATTAAATTATATAATTTTTCTTATAATTTTTATTATTGGAGTTAAAACTTAAGTGAATGCTATGACATGAAACAAGAGACAAAAAGAAAATGGGAAAAAAAAAGAAATAAATAAATAAAATATGATAAGAAAAATATGACCGGTGAAACTTAGTTATACTTTTTTATTTTTAGCCTACTCAATTTAGATGGATAGGATCAATAAATTTAATAAAAAATTATAAATTTCTATATGAAAATGCGTTTATATATTAATTAATTTTAAAAAATTTCTTATAATCTTAAACTCCTAAAATCACCATCGCAAAATCGTAATCTTTGGGAGAATATCTTCACCTCGGATGATCGTTTGCACTTGAGCCGTGCGTTTTTCCTATAAAGACTCATGGTTACATGCCAGTCTTCAGCCGTTATTGTTGCGTCACTTCACTTCTAGCTTTTAGCATTTTACTTATCTGTAGATCCTGCCGCCATGCACAACCGGATAAACCACCTTCACATTGCCATGCTCCCGTGGCTAGCTTTTGGTCATATAATGCCCTATTTTGAGGTCTCCAAGTTCTTAGCTCAAAAGGGTCATCGTATATCCTTCGTTTCAACACCCAAAAACACAGATTTAGTAAAAAACCTGGTCCCACAAAACTTATCCCCATTGATAAACCTAGTAAGCATTCCTCTGCCTCAAGTCGATGGCCTTCCTGACTCAGTTGAGTCTACAGCCGAGTTGCCCATCAACAAAGTCCCTTACCTTAAGAAAGCTTACGACAAGCTCAAGCCTGCTTTAACAGAATTTCTTGAGAACTCCCACGTTGAGTGGATCATTTTTGACTTTCCTGCTTACTGGGTACCCTCTATTGCGAGTCGACTGAGAGTCAACTCAGTGTGTTTCAGTATTTATTGTGCTTCAACAATGGCGTTTCTCGGCGAGCCAAAAGGGATGATTAATGGTGAAAGTTTCAAAACGATGGAGGACATGACAGTTGTCCCAAAGTGGATAGATTACCCTTCTAGTGTAGCCTTTAAGCTTCATGAGATAGCAAGTCACTTTGAGTGCATGGACTCGGACGCAGACGATTTTATACGTTTTGGTGAGTCCATACAGGGTTGCCAGATTATGACAGTGAGGGCTTGCCACGAGTTTGAGGGACAGGCACTGAGTTTACTCGAGAAGCTTTATGCGAAACCGGTAATTCCGGTTGGTTTATTACCGCGTCAAGCTCAACTCAGTGAGCTAGAAGATGAAAAGTGGGGATCAATCAAGAACTGGCTTGATGACAAGGAGGAAAAATCGATCTTATATGTTGCATTCGGTTCCGAGGTGACTCTGAGACGGGAGTCAATGCACGAGTTAGCACATGGTATAGAGAAATCAGGTTTACCCTTCATTTGGGTCATAAGGAACCGTCCGTTAGTAGATGATAATTCGGGTCAAGATATCCTTCCATTCGGGTTCACAGATCGAGTTGCGGGTCGATGTCTGGTGTTGAGGACCTGGGCTCCGCAACTTAGTATCCTGGCCCACCAATCTGTAGGCGGGTTCATGACTCATTGCGGTTGGAGCTCGGTTATAGAGGGACTCGGGTTGGGCCGGGTACTGATTTTATTTTCCGGGGCGAGTTCGGATCAGGGGCTAGTGGCGAGATTAATGCATGAAAGACGGGTCGGGTTGGAAATACAGAGAGGCGAAAAAGATGGGTCGTTTACGAGTGACTCGGTGGCGGAAACAATAAGGCGAGTCATGGTGGAGGAAGAGGGTGAACCGCTTAGGGCAAATGCATGGGCCATGAGAGACATTTTTGGCAATGTGGATTTACAAAACCGACATTTGGATGAATTTGCCGAGGCGCTTGTAAAAGGTTGCAATACTTCAACTACGCCATGATAATTTGTTTATGATTTTGTAATTTAACTTGAACTTTTGAGTTTATCGACTACTAAGTTGAATATCTTTTCCTCGTATTCACATTTTACATGTATGAGTGGATGAAGTATTTATGTTGAATATGCAAAAAATATAAAAGAAAGTTTGAAATAAAAAATATAAAAAAATATCAATAATTACTATAATAAAATTTCTAAAGAAAAAGTTCTTACAAATGTTAGTTAAATAACAAGTGTAATGAATTTTTCAAATAATAGTAATTTTGAGCAATTAAAAAGTTCTTACAAAAGTTGAATATGACGATTGAGAATTTTGTGAGATAGGTTTTGTCGTTTATATGATTCTATCAATAAAGTATAGTGGATTTGGACTTAGCGCTTGTCTAATGAGCCTGCAAAAGAATGCACAATAAGAGGCGTCGAGTTATTATCTGACATAGTCACTCTAATACTTAAATTAGTACGGTATATAAGAAGAGAGTAAGAATGCAAGAAGGCTCAGATAAGGCTTGAGTGTACAAAGAATGTCAGTAGGTTATCGTTTAAATGGTGGTTGATATTTATAGATGAGGTCGAAAGTTAAGGGACCTAGAGTAGCACTTTAGCTTGTCTGTACGTCATGGGTGGTGAAAGTGTAGAGTCCACCATAGTTCGAGTTTGTGGAGTCATGGCTATTGACCCAATCTCCAAGCCTTATCCTCTTGTCTACTAGTTGTTATGGGCTATTATAGTTAGGCAAATCAAGAGGGAAGCTTAGGCTGAGGTTGGTTATGAAGAAAATAAGGCCAAGTATTGGCAAGTCAAGTTAAGCCATGAGCTTAAGCAAATTAGTATGGGCTTGAGGGGCCTAAGCTTAAGATATCTTATCAATAGGTTTGATTTCCTTTGATAACTACATGTGAATACATTTTATGATTAAAACTATAAAACACTAAATTGTTAGTTACAGGTAATTTAAAAAAAAAAGCTTTCCCTTTAGTATAATGATATATAAATAACACCAACTAAAGAGATAATGTATATGTCTTCTTCCATATCTATTTTGTTTAACTAAATAACTTAATAGAGCAAAAAACTTATATGTGGGATGATGTAAGTTACATGTGTTGTGTGATCTTACACTTATGATGACTAAGAGTAACTAATATGATAATACATGGATGGTTGATTAAAAGAAGGTATGGGAAGAGGAATTGATAATTTTGGTAGTAATTTGCACTTGTGATAGATGAGAAATGGGGATTAAGAGGACTAACCCCCTTAAGTGGTGGTGAGTGCTAAGCAAAGGAGGTGGTCTTGTAGAGGTGCTGTGCAATCATAGTAATTAGAGTCGAGGTTGCATTGGTATAGTCGAACTAAGTTAACATGTCCATTCCAAACTAGGGTACTAAGGAGGTGCTATGGTAGATATAGAAGTTAAAAGGACATCGGTCAAACTTTGTAAGGGAGCTAACCTTTTCAAATTCCTATCATAAAGCGCAGTCATTGCAATATGACAATTGTCATGTCATGCGTAAGGTTGCAGCTATCTGTAGCCTTACTCTCAATTGTTTGATCAAAATCATCTCTACATGTCAAGATCATAATGCATTAAAGGGATTACACTAATACGAATCCCCATAATCGTCATTATGCTTCCTAATACTCAAGACCTATAAATACTCCTTAAGCCGTTCGAGTAAACACTTTATGCAATTTCAACATCTCATTCTTTTGTAGATTGCTAACATCTTTCTTCTTCACAACATTTGTCTTCATCAATCAATGAACTTTCCTTTCTTTGCTTCTTCAACCTTAACCATATTTTAAGATGGCGACTAACTTTAGAACAAACTCTAGTAAGTCACATGTCGAATCTCATTCATCAAATTACCGCCTAACAACTTTAGATTTAGAGGTAACTAAGAGTGTTAGTCCCCTTGCAACGGTAGATGAGAAAGTTTCATCCAAGTTAGTACACCTAGATGAGGAGTTGAAGAGGATGTTAGAGAGGTTAGATAGTACAGAGCTTATCAATGCCATCCCATGCAATGTTTACCCCTATGAAGATTTGCTAGAGGTAGTTGACTTATTTAATGGGCCTCGGAATGACAAAGGGCCCAATAGTTAGATAAATAAGAGCAAGCCATTTGCAGTAAGTTAGGTTTTGAGTAACTTTATGGTAAGAGATTGGCTGCCTTGACATTGTGAGTGCTTAAGCTAGAGGAGAGAATACCTTTGTTGCCAAGGAGGTGTTTTGCCATCTACGAAAAATGCATGGAGTTTAGAATGCGCCTTACCTTCACTGAGTTAAAAAAAGAGCTCTTTTATTATCATCGATATAGCCCCATTCAGATTCCTCCCAATGGATGGAGGACATTGAGGACATTTCAGGCCTTATGTGAATACTTGGTAGTGTAGGCCATGTTAGATTTGTTTAATTATTTTTTCTTATATGAGAGCCTAGCCGAATGGACATACATCTAGAACTACTAGGGGAGGAAATTATTCAAGGGTTTAGAATTGTTAGGGAAGAAGTAGTAGGACGAGTTCCTTGTAGTGAAGCTACCTGAGCTGGTAAATTTCTAAACTTGCTGGACAAAATTGGTCTAAACTATTGCGTTAAGGAAGCTTAATTCAAGCGATTCCAAGGCTACATAAGAGATTGATGCTATTATGGCACTGAAGCACAATAATCTCATCAATGCTAAGGAGACCTTACAGAGATACTTTATTAACCCGATCTCCTAACTCTTCCCAAGCATGATAAAGTCTATGTTGAAGAAGTAGTTAGGAGGTATGGATCTGACCTTGATTTGATTCAACTCCTCCATCATGCTGGCATGGACTTATAGGAAGCTATCCTTTATCCATCGCTGTTCGAAGAGTAGGAGATCCTTCTTGCCCATACTGATCATTGCGGAGATTGTAAGTACTTATAATCATTTATCTTTTATTAACATTGTTCGTTTCCTTTTATAGGTGAGAAGTTGGCAAGGTTTAAAGAGTTACCCCAACTTAGCACTATGGAGCTCTTAAGGCGGCGAGAGTCTAAGACATAACCTAAAAAGAAAGTTGTAGACCACAAGGGCAAGGCCTTGAAGTTGAAGTTAAGGGTAGGGGAAACCAATACGACGAAGCCACCTGTTTTGCCTTAAGGGGTCCCAATTGATGTCCCTTCCATAGAACCGGTGATTTCTGAACCCTTAATTATGGTGGCTCCCACATTTGATTTTACTCTGACATTCAAGCCCATTGTTACTATGGGGGAGGATGCTTTTGTTGTCGATGAGCAAAAGTTAATGGTACTTTCCCCTCCTTCTAAGGGTAAGGAGAAGAGGCTTGAGGTCAACGTGGGGGTAGAGCTAGCAAGCTAGAAGAGGAAGGCCTGTATCAATGGTGAGGCAAGTGTACCAAATCTAAAGAAGGCAAAGATGAAGGAGCTACTCGACAAACCTAAGGCATTTTGATTCCTTTTTGGTTATCCTTACCTTACTCTCGACTAGATGGGGGAAGCTTAACAGGAGGCTTTAAATGAGCATCGAAAAATGGGGTTGATCCCGAACTCGTTCAGGATTGTCTTATATGAGTTTGAGAACCCTCACTTATATGAGGGGGCTATCGAGTCAGTCATAAGGCATGTCAAGGGGAAACTTTTTCAACTAAAATGGGATATCTAAGCCAACGATGTGATGTGGTGCCACCGCGAGCTTAGCTTGTAGGCCATGATGGGGTCTTATACCCTTGTTGACTAGGTCGTGTTAGAAAAGATGGTAGAGGTCCAAGCCAACTCACCCTTTGAGTTAGGGGGCCACCTCATCTCATTGGCTTGCTAGGTAAATCTTTATTCCTCTTGGTTGCTTTATTTTACAACATACTTTAAATTTTTCTTCTAACCGTTATTAGTTTGCTTTATGTAGTGTAATACTATGGTTAGGTGATGCTTTAGCTTAGGCATTACGACAAAGTGGTGAAATAGGTAAAGATCCTCCAAAGTGAGGTGTTTAGCATATGAAAGTATTGCAAGAAGGCAGTGTCTTCTTCTAAATGCCACTATAAAAAAATTTGCAAGCCTTACCTAGCGTCTTTATTGTTCTAATGTGCAAAGAGTAGAGTTAGAGATTATGCTTGAAAAAGAGAGGCAGGGGCGAAAAGAGGCTGAGGGGGTTACCAACGAGATTGCTACTCTCAAGAAGCAATTGGAGGAAGAGTAAGAGTCTAAGGTCTAGCTCTCCAATAAGTTGGAAGAGGAGAGGAAGGCTAAGGAAAAGCTCAACTGATTGTAGACACCACATTTTTGCCTTCTCATTTTTTTATTTATTTTGGGCTAAGTTTAAAAAAATAAAATAAAACACAAAAATTTGAAAAAATTTAAAGTGTCAAAAGAAGTTTGTGTCAAGTCAATTGGTCATTTTCGATCAAATCAAGTGGCGATGTAAAATATACATGCAATTTAATAAATTTAGAGTCTTAAATTTTTTTAGCTTTATTGGAAAAAATATTAAAAAAAAAGTCTAATAAAATATTTTGATCTCATAAAGTGGACTTTTGTCTAATTTAAATTTGAAAATAACAAGACTAATTAAAACTAAGGCACATAATTTATTAAATAAAAATTATGTTAAAAAATCTCTAGCATGTATATTTTAGGCCATCTAATTGTGTTTTGGCCATTTTAAATAAAATGAGTCAAATTGGGTTTGCGTTTGAAAAAGAAGGATTAAAGTTGGCCTAAACTTGAAAGTTCAAGTATATTAAAGTGCAAACTATGTTGAGAAAGCAGCATTAGCTGCGTTGGCAAATGCATGTATGCTTAAAAGATGGGTTAGGGGTTTGATTCTTCACAACAGCAAGGAATGCAATTTTTTTTTCTCTTTTTTTTTTTTTTTTTTTGGTCACATGTAAGCTCCTTCTTCACCAAACAACAATCATGAGTAAGGAGAAGGAAGATGGCATAGAATCATACCTAATTTTTAACAAATTTTCATTATTTTTCAGTGGATTTGGGATGAATCTTAAAAAGTCATTGTTGAAACACTTAGATATTTTAAAGATTTATGCAAATTTTCTTTCACAAAAAATTTGATAAAATCAAGTGCCATTTAAATTTGATCCATGATTAACTAAATCTGATGTGTGTTAATCCATAGCTAAAAAACAAGATTGAAATTGTGAAATTATAAGAATAAATTCAACCTAAGAGATCATTCATTGAAAACCCAATTCGGAATTGCCACCCATCTTCATCCTTCACTATCAAACTCACCTAGTCCACATAACGACTACTGAATCCCCCATATAAAGTAATGTACGAACCTGACCTACTCTCTTTACTAACATCTTCATACCTATCCTTTAACAAGACCCAGTTTGTGATGACCCATCTCTGACTAACAACAAACCATTAACCCACTCACCCATTCTTTCATCTAACCTCCATCATCATCTAACTAGGCCACCTTCTCTCCGTTACTCTCCTTTCGCGCAATCGACATACCCAGAATAGATTAGACGATGAATTACAATGCACAGGCGTTCTCTATGCTTACTCTCATCCTCACTATTGACCATTTTTTATAGGAATCTAACTACTAAACCTTTAACTTGTAGTCGAGCCTAAGGTCTTGAAGGACTAACAAGACGAATTCCCCTACTTCAGCCAACTCCTACCGAAGCCGAGCTGATCCTTACTACCAACCAATTCCTAATGCAAAGTTGAGTGACTTCATGTCTCTCGAAAGTAATGTGCTGACTAACCGAATGCTCTGTTAACAGAATGGCCCCTCACATGCCCCTGCTAGGCCATTGCCAAGTCGACCTCTAGATCAATAACGTTGGTACCAAGAAACCGAAAGCTCCAACACATATCCATAGCCATTCCTTCTTGGATGAGCTCAAGTTTTCCTGCCACCTCTACTCTATACGCCTACTAGGACCCCCATCATAACTATACTATTTTAGCTGTATCTACCAAAAGCATCTCCAATATATTGCTACAACGTATCCTAGACTTACATAAAGGAGTCTGCAATGTTGATCATTAATTTACTTAAATTATCATTTGTAACCTTTATTATTCTTTGTACATTACTCCTTTTGGATATAACCCTTTTTGTCTCTTCTACATTAGGCAGGTTGCTCTAGGTTTTTAAGTATAAATATCCAATGTACATGTAATTGTAATATCAACTTATCATTAATACACTGAATATTCCCCTTTGTAAACATTGCTCTTATTAGTTTATTTACTCTGGCACTCCTATCCTAACCCTTAAGCAAAGCTAGGTGGTGAATAGCCTTACTAAACCATCTCATATGTCTTATTGAGTTATGCCATCCGTCCTTGGAATTTCTTTGGTACATCATATCTTTGGGGCTATTCATGGGTACTTACTTTATTTTTACTATTTTCACACAATCCCATCACCTTCTTTCAAGCTTTCAGTAAGCTTGGATTCACCCTACGACTGACCTTATCTATTTTTGGCTTCGATACGATTATAATTGTGCTTTGTGAGATAGTGTTTACTATAGTAGTGTATCAAAGTTATGAAGAGAATCCATGAAGTGTTTGAGTAATTAGAAGAGTATGGAAGTTTGTTCTCGAGTATACTCTATTTTACCCTGTTTCAAACATTCGAAAATAGGGCAATTTTTTATGTAGCAACTTGTTCATCTATGTAGTTGCTGTGTTTATGAGGTTAACTAGACATCTATGTGGAGAGTGAACGTTTTGTTTAGTTTGGAGGGATAGTGTTAGTTATACCTAAGATTCAAAGTTTGAAACCAAATTTGTTGAAGAAAATGATAGACTTGAGTATTAATGCTAGTATTTAGGATGACAATAGTGGTGTTATCTACCATAGCTGACAATCCTAGGGCACCCGTGGAAGTATGGATAAGAGACTTGATGAGATGGATAACCTCTTAGTTGATTTAACCAGAGCTATCGGTGTGATGACCTATTGACTTCCTGAGGTCAAAACTCAGCTTGACAAGTTTGAGATGGTAAAGTACGCAGACAAGCACAATGTAAGATTGACTTGGGAGATATGGATGATGTTGAAGAAGAAGAGTAAGTTAGAGTACCCTGAGCATCAACCATGTGAAGCTTCAAGCTTCAGTGGTTTTAGGAGTGCAGATGATTATTTGGGTTGGGAGGAAAAGGTTGAGTATGTTTTTTATTATTACTAATATGAGGACCGAGAGAAGGTAAGGACTACTGCTATTGGGTTCTCGAGATATACTACCATGTGGTGGAAAACCTTTCAGGTCATGAGGAGATGAGAAGGCTAATTAGAAACAGATTTGTATCTATAAGACACTTTTGCTCGACTTCAAGAGTTAAGACAAAGAGGACGAAATACTGACAAGTATGTTCAAAAGTTTCAAATACTTACGATTCACTATAAAGTAGAAGAGCCATCAACCTAAATAGTATCCAGGTTCCTTATTGGAATAAGGAGTGATATTGAAGACATTGTGAAACTTCAACAATTCGCTACATTGGATGAGGCTATAAGGATAGCCCTAACGAATGGAGAGGTAGATAAGGAGCCGAGTGCTAATCAGACCCTAGATGAGCTGACCTGATTAGTTAAGCCAACTTGTTTAAGGAAGTTACCGAGCTCAACTTAGTATCAAGTCGACCAAACGAATAGATGTTAGGATTGAACAGAAGGTTTGACCTAATACTGATGCGTTAACTCGAACATATGAGAAGGGTTAAGGATCTAAGAAGAAGACGAGCCAAATTAAGTGCTTTAAGTGCCAAGGGTTTAGGCACATGACCGCTTAGTGTCTGAACCAAAGGACCATGATCATTAAGGTAAATGTCTCAAAGATTAAGGTAGATAGCATGGATGAGGAGGAGAAGGAAGTGGAAGATAAGGTTGATGTTAATGCCGACCTAATTGAGGATGATGTGTTTGTAGAAGACTTAGATAAGTTGACTCTAGTTGTCTAACGTACCATGAGCTTAGAACCCTTTATTAAGTAGTAGTAAAGAGAACATATTCCACATCACTTGTAAAGTGAATGATCAAGTGTGTGCACTCATAGTGGATAGTGGGAGCTAAACTAATATGGCATCTACTGACATGATCAAGAAGCTGAGATTACCAACTATCATACGTTTAAGGCAATACAATTTGCATTAGCTAAATGAAAAAGGAGCATTACATGTTGCTCAGTAAGTATTGCCGCCAATCTCTAGTAGGAGTTACTCTAACAAGATTCTTTGTGACATACTACCTATGTGTGCATCACATGTGTTGCTTGGTCGACCTTGGCTATTCAATCGAAGAGTTATATGTGATGAAATTAGGAACACCTATGTATTTGAGAAGGATGGACAAAAGGTTACTTTGAATCCTATGATGTTGAGTCAAGTTAGAAAGCTGTAAGCTAAACTTACTTGAGGATCCAAGAAAACCTTAATTTTAAGTATAGTTATGCTCCAAGAAGGTATAAAGGTTGACATGCCAACTTTTATGTTAGTCAGAAGGTTACTAGAGTTAAAGGAGCATAATGAGCTACCCCTTGAGGTAATGAAGCTATTGGATGAATATGCTGACTTATTCCCAAAACAGTTACTCAAGGGATTATCTCCATCTAGAGGTATTGAACATTATATTAACTAAATAATTGGTGCTGTCTTGTTGAACAAGCTAGCTTATTGGATGAATCCTGAGTAGGCTTCTAAGCTCTAAAGACAAGTTAATGAACTTTTGGATAAAGGATATGTAAGGGAGAGCCTAAGCCCCTATGCTGTGCTGGCTCTCCTTGTGCCAAAAAAGGATGGAACTTAGCAAATATGCGTCAATAGCCAAGCTATGAACAAGATTATCATCAAGTACCGATAACCTATCTCTAGGTTAGATGACATGTTGGATGAACTAAGTGAAGTTAAGGTCTTCAATAAGATTGACCTGAAGTATGGCCATCATCAAATTAGGATGAGACCAAGGGATGAATGGAAAACTGCATTTAAAACTTGGCATGGACTCTATAAGTGGATGGTAATACCTTTTGGCTTGTTAAATGCCTTAAGCACTTTTATGCTACTAATGAACCATGTACTGAGAAATCTAATCAAGAAGTATGCCGTAGTGTGCTTTGATTACATCTTTGTGTACAATGCTGACCAAGAAAGCCATTGTGAACATCTTTATGCTGTGCTAAACGTACTCTGAGCCAAGAGATTATTTAGTAACTTAAAGAAATGTAGTTTTTGCCAGGAGAAAGTGGTATTTCTAGGTTATGTAGTTGGTGGAGGTAACTTACAAATGGATAAAGAGAAGATCCGAGCTATTATCGAATGGTCGACTCCAATCACCTATACTGAGGTGAGAATTTTTCACAGACTGGCTCATTAGAAACTTTAGTACCATTGTTGCACCCTTCACGGAGCTAACGAAGAAGAACATTGAATTTAATTGGGGAGAAATAGAAGGAAGAAGTTTTGATGAAGTAAATGCAAGGCTAACTTCTATACGTGTATTATCCTTACTCGACTTTAAGAAGATTTTTGAGCTGGAATGTGACACATTGGCGTTGGCATAAGCTCTATCTTAATGGAAGAAGGCTAACCAATTGCCTACCATAATGAAATGCTCAAAAGGCCTCAATTGAACTACTTCATATATGATAAAGAACTCTTAGCCGTAATATGAGTGCTCTAAGTATGGTGGCACTATCTATTGCCGAGAGAATTTGTTGTCTATACCACCATGAGTCTTTGAGGCACCTCAAAAGTCGGACCAAGCTGTCAAAACAACAAGTGAGGTGGGTTGAATTCTTAGAAGGATTCAACTTTGTGATAAAGTAAAAACAAGGCAAGAGCAACATCGTTGGTGATGCTTTATCAAGAAGATATGTTCTCTTAATCGAGCTGTACACTAGATTGTTGAGGTTCGCAAGCATCAAAGAACAGTAACCTAAGGACCTACACTTTGGACTTACACTTATACGTTATGCTGATGGAAAGACAGTAGATAAGCACCATATAGAGGATGGTTATTTATTCCGAGGTATAAACTTATGTGTACCAACTTATTCATTAAGGGAGTTGCTTATCAGAGAAGCCCATAGTGGAAGACTATTTGGCCATTTTGAGGAGAGGAGAACATATGAATTGTTGAGTGGAAGATTCTTTTGGATGAGAATGAAGCGAGACATGCACCAAATTGTTGAAGGTTGTGCTATTTGCAAGAGGGCCAAATGTCGAGCCAAGCTGAGCAAGAGAAAGCAATGTCGTTACTTACCGTTACTTGACCTTGGATTGACTTAAGTATGGACTTTGTCCTAGGATTACCTAAAACTGTCCAAGATAAAGATTCTGTGATGGGAATCACAGATAGATTGAATAAGATGGCACACTTTATACCCTGCTTTAAGACTAACAATTCTTTGGCTATTACTTCTCTCTTTTTGTAGAAATTATTCGTTTACATGGAATGTCAAGGAATATAGTCTTGGACAATGATCCAAAGTTCTTAAGTTACTTCTAGAGAACTCTATGGCATTGGATGGGGACTAAACTCGTATTTAGCACTTCTTGTCATCTTTAAACTAATGGCTAAACAAAGGTAGTCAATCATATTTTGGGATCACTACTTCAAGCTACAGTGAGCAAGAACTTGGTTGATTGGGACATCTGTTTACTCGTGGTACAATTCACTTACAACCATGTAGTAGGTGACACCAGTAAGCAAACCCCTTCAAAGTTGTTTATGGTTTTAACCTCGGGTTGCCCCTTGATCATACCCCTATACCCATATCTAAGCAAGAAGACCTTAACACGAAAACTCAAGCATAGTCACTACAATACATCTACGGTAAAGTTACTCAACATATCGACTAAGCTACCAAGAAAATGCGAGAAAAAGGTCAAGGGAAGAAAGTTGATACAATTTCAGCCTAGAGACTTAATATGGTTACACTTGAGTAAGGAGAGGTTTCCGAATAAGAAGAAGAACAAGCTATCCACCCAAGTTGAAGGCTCTTTCAAAATCCTCCAGAAGATCAATGACGATGGCCATAGATTGGAACTACTCGAAGATTATGGAGTCTCAAATGCTTTCAATATTGCTGACCTAAGTCCATATCACCCTGAAGGAGCATTGGATGAAGACTAATCGAATTTGATCTCAAATTCAAATCAACCAGGAGGGAATAATAGGAATTCGTTTATTGGACCTTTAACTCGTAGCCGAGCCTAAGGCCTTGAAGGACTAACAAGACAAATTCTCTTACTCCAGCCGACTACTACCGAGGTCGAGCTGATCTTTACTACTGAACAATTCCTAATGTCGAGCTGAGTGACTTCATGTCTTTTGAAAGTGGTGTATTAACTAGTCGATGCTTTGTTGACAGCTTGATCCTTCACATACCCCTACTCGGCCATGACTGAGACAACCTTTAGATTGGCAACATTGGTGCTGAGAAACCGAGAGCTCCAGCACATATTCGTAGCCACTCCTTCTTAAATGAGCTTAAGTTTGCTCGACACCTCTACTCGATACCCCTGTTGGGCCCCCCATCTTGCCCGTACTATTTTAGCTGTTTCTACCATAAGCATTTCCAATATGCTGTTACGACGTATCCTAGACTCATGTAAAAGAGTCTGTAGTGTCGATTGTTAATTTACTTGAATTATCATTTGTACCTTTTATTATTCTTTGTACATTACTCCTTTTAGATATTACCCTTTTTATCTTTTCTACTTTAGGTGAGTTGCCTTAGTTTCTCGAATATAAATACCCATTGTACATATAGCCACAATATTAGCTTATCATTAATATAGTGAATATTCCCCTTTATGAACATTGCTCTTGTTAGCTTGTTTATTCTTTCACTCCTATTCTAACCCTTGGTTAAGGCTAGGTGATGAGTAACCTAACTAGACCATCCCGTACATCATATCGAGTTGTGTTGTTAGTCCTTAGAAGTTTCTTGGTGTGTCATATCCTTAGGGCTATTCTTAGATTTGCTTACTTTATTTTTACTATTTTTGCACAATCCCATCACCTTCTTTCAAACTTTTGACAAGTTTAAACCTACCTTATAACTGGCCTTATCTGTTCTTAGCTTTGATACACATCAATTTTTGACCAATAGCACAACACACCATTGGTCCTCTCTCCAACCAACCCATTATCTTCTTTACCTTCAATATGCGTACCTTAATACACTGTTAAACCAGCCTTATGATGCATAGGTCATCTATGACAATGTCTACATCATATGACCCCCAAACATCCACATCATGCGCCCAACACAACAACGCTTAACTAACTAACATCCCTGCATACGCTATTACTCTACGGGACCTAACTACAATAACTCATATGATTTTCTCTCTTACCATAGTACTGCGACACCTAACCCCACAATTGGCCGACCCTTTCTCTCTTGCGCTATCCCTAATATTGTCTCCATTGACCATTCTCCTTTATCACCTTCAACCCGATGCCCATTCATCAGCAGCCACAACCCAAATCCCAATCCGAAACCTATCGTTCGTCTTCTCTCTTGTATGATACTACTTATACGCACACCATAACACAACCAAAACATCAATAAACTATCCCCTACTATCTAATGCCACCAAATCACCACCAAAACTTGAGGCATCCATACTAATAGAAGTTTCATCAATGATAACCTCATAAATCTTCTTTTTCCTTTTTGAAATATTGGCTATAAATCACTATAGGAAGTTGGTTTTTCATCATTCTTGAATGATCCGACCCGAACCTACTTGGATTCTCCACAACTAACTCAATTGTGAATTGCTCCTTAGGTCTAAAGCTGATTAGTGCCTGTAACTAAAATACATTGTTTTGTTTTGTTTTTTTTTTTTTTTATTTCTTGACCTTTATTTTATTTTAGTTAGTTCATTTATTTTCTACACCAATAAAAAATAATAATCCATACTAACTTAGCTTGTCTTATTTTTGCAAGCTTTTACTTTTAGCATTAGGTGCATTTTTTAAAAATTTTATTTTGTTAGTTTTTTTTTTTCAATATAGTTCATATGGTTAAGATTTTTTTATATACTAACATGAGTTTTTTGTAAATTTTTCATGTTGAGTATCGCTGGTTAGTGAATTGGCATATTAATGTAGTTGTATTTTTATATGTCAATCATGAAAAAATAGCACATTTTTCTAAAAATTGCATATTTTCACAAAATTGCATTGTTCACCAAATTTTCATTTTTCATTAAATTTGCATAATTTAGTAAAAAAAATAGTAACATTTTTTTTAAATTGCATTTAGGTGCTTTAGGGTTTTCTTAAAAATTAAAAATAATAAATAAAAAGTATTTTCACATACATATGGTCTTTTTTTCATAAAATAAAATCTTGATTTAGGGGGTCTTTTCAAAATTAGGTTTTTAAGGATTTTGCTTAATAAAAATAAAATGATTAAAAAACATAAAACTAGCCTATTTTCAAAAATAAATTTTGTTGACACACTAAAATTTTCTAAAAATATGAAAACTATGGTCAGTTTAATACTGATTAGCAGGTATATAAGCACCTCTAGAGTAACCATAAAATTAGTAGAATATTTTTTTTCTTTTAATTTTTAAGGGAAAATTCGTAATAAAAATAATAAAAATTCATTTTTATGTATTTTTACATTCTTTTCTTATTTTCACATTTTTTAGAAAAGTTCTAAAAATAAAGGCCCATTAGTTTTTTTTTTTTAATTTTTACATGGTGACTTGATCTTAATATATTAGCTCCCGAATTCGGTTATTCTAATTAAATTTTCTAAAAAACATTTTTCTTAGAGAATTTGCAGACTGATGGCTAAATTAAAGTTCTTCCACCATAAAACGTTAATTTCTCTTTTATTAGTTTTACAGGTTGGTGACTCCGAAAAAATTTTTTAAATAAAATTATTTTTTCCTTAATTTAAAATCGAGTAATTTGTATTAAGCGAGTCAGGCTTAATCTATGTTAAATCAAGGAAAAAAATTAAAATAGGGCTCGACATTGGTGTAACAAGGAGCTGAGCTCATCAGTATCTAATATTCAGACTGAGTTGGTGATGAAGGTTGATGAGTGCTAACACCAAGAACTATTCATTGAAGCTAGCCAATCAAAAGGTAAAACTGGAGAGGAAGATCGAAGATCTTAAGAAGGAGGTTAATGAGATGAAGGAGCTAATCATAAGCCTCGAAAGTGGGGAGGTCATCTATTCTACTGCGAACAGAAAGTTATAGAGAGATTCCTTAAAACAAAGTAGTAGATTGATGAATGAGAGAATACCTCTATAGAGTTAGACTCGGAGCTCTAAAAGATGGTGCTTCAATATCATCCTGACCTAGACTTGAGTTTCCTAGACTCCTTGGATGGTTCAACTCATAAGGAGGCATGAGATACTAAGTTGAAGGAGAAGACTACTGATATCAGGCAAGTGTACCTATCAGTTTTAATATAGCGGATGTGAGTCCGAGTCAATCCCTCAGAGAGTTCGAGTACTAGTATTAACCTTAGCTTTATTATCTAATCGGAAAATTATGAAAGTTTGAATTAATTAAAAATACTAAAATTAACAAACTAACTTAATTATAAGACTTGATTAAGCAATTGAAAAAGCGATAAAATTAAGAATGACTTTAAGAAAGTAATAACGTATTTAGAAATTATTTCCCCTAGAGTTAATCATGTGATCGCTTAAAATATATTCAATTCAGTTTCTATTATTCTTGACCGGAGGGATTCACAACTAAAGTTAATATCTTTCTCGAGCATATTAACCCTAATCCTAAATTATTCACCGGAATCTCTTCACTTAGTAATATAATTTAGAATTGCATTAATGTATAATGAATTCCCATACAAATAATTAACTTTCCGGAAGAAATATGTATCTTATCTCTAAGTATACATGTAATTCTTTCCAATTATGTAAAGATCTAATTATACATGCAATTTCTCAATCAACATGCATAATATCATATATTGATATTCTAGAAATATCAATTAACAATTAAACGACATAATTGAATCAAGTAAAGATAGAAACTTTATTAAAAATTCTAAATCAATCCAAGAATCACATGAAACCCTAGGTTCCATAATCCTAAATACACGAATTCTAAGCTATCATAATGAAACTAAAAACGAATTCCATCAATAACATAAAATAAAACATGAAAAACTCCTTTGATTGATGAAAAATCTCTCTGATCTTGAAGTCAGTATTGTTCTCGCCTTCTCCTTCTCCTTTTCCTTCTCCTTATCCTCAAGTCTCTTGTCTTCTCTAATGTCTCTTATTTCTTTTGAAACCCTAATATGTTCTTTTATAATGTATCAAAAGGTTTTCGTTTTCTTTACCTGACACGACCTGGGACATGACCGTGTCCCTTGCCTATGTAACTTTCTGCCCTTAGCTAATTTTTTCTGCATGGACTGTATAACTTCATAACTTCTTCGTTTGAACTCCGAATTGAGTGAAATTTGATTCCTTTTCTTTGTTTTCAATCCTAGAACGCGTTCAAACCTAGAAATCAAAATTTTACTCAATTAAATATCAATTTATTTAAAATCAGAGTTATCAACTACTGTCCCTACTGTTAAAGCCATCTAAGACACTTAAGCATCCTCTTCAACCCTCACAGTTCCATAGGAGGTCACCCTCAAAGGTACCTAAGGGAATAATCAAGTTTAGAGTAACCCTCCTATTGGCTAAAGCAAAGAGGCTGCTCCCTCCTTCTTAGCTCAAGATCTTTCAACTTTGATGGATTAGCCTTCTAAGCAAATCAGTGCTTTAGAGTGACCCCTTAGAGTGATAAGCCGACATTCTCTTTCTTTTGCCTTTTTTTTTTTTGTTTTTGTTGTACTTGTTTTGTCTTTGAATGTAAATAATCCATGTATTAGGCTAGTATGCCGACTTTTACCCTTATAAATGTTCCAAACTGTTGAATGAGAAGTTTCGCTTTGCAGCTACTTTGTATTTTGCACCTTTTTTTTTTTTTTTGAGATTTTGACCTTTTAATGCTTGGCAAACTTAGTTAGGGGCTTAGTGCTACATTTCTTTTAAGAGCGTTGAGCTGTTGGAAGCTAAGGTCGCTTTATTTAGGGAAGAGTTAACATTGCTCTTCTTAGAGGACCTTTCGAGTCTTAGTAGCCTAGGTTGATTCACTTAAGGAAGAGCTAAGGTTGTTCTTCTAGAGGACCGTTCAGCTGTTAGTAGCTTAGGTTGGTTTAGCAGTTAAGCTGGTGGTGCTCCAGTGAATACTATAGGAGTTCCTCCATTGTGTAAGGTTTATTCCTTATTGTTGAGGTTAGCCTATAAGGAGTCAAGTCGATGGTGTTTTGTCTTGCCCATGCTTGAAGAAACACATGAGTTAGGAGCCTATTTGAAGACTGTAATTGTTCATGGGTCCATTTACCTACTTTGCACTGGGCCGAGTTAAGAATGAAGAATGGAAAAGATACATAACAAGTTTGGGGAATGTAATTTCATTAATGATTCATGAAAAGTACAATCATATTTACATTAATCTAAAAGGTGTAGATTGTTGGCATTCCATGTACGTAGGATGAGCTCTCCATCTAACCTCTCTACCTTGTATGCCTTAATCCCTCGATTTTCTTTGACTCCGATCGAGTTTTCCCAATTGGGGGCTAGCTTTCCTTATCCCTCATGTTAGCCAATGATTTGGAGATTTCAGCAGACCAGGTCTTCTACCTTGAATTCTTTGTACCAAACCTTCTTGTCATAATATTTGGTTTCCCTGTACTAATAAGTAACCACTCGAGTTGCAGCAAGGTCTTGGATCTCTTTTATTGTACCTCCATTAGCCTGCAGGATAGACTTGTTCACTAAGGCATTGAACGATTGTATCTTAATGTTGGGAACCTCCAGCTCTATGGAGAAGATCGCTTCTAAGTCGAAGGATAAATAGAATAAAGTTTCACCTGTGGAAGTGTAGTGAGTGGTCCTGTATTCCTATAAGATGTTTGGTAGCTCGTCTGCCCATCTACCCTAAGCTTAGTTAACCCTCTTCTTGATGCTGTCAAAGATGATCCTGTTAGTTACCTTGACTTGTTTGTTGAACTGGGGATGTGCGATTGATGTGAAGTAGGGTATACTATGATGCTTGGCATAGAACTCCTTGATCTTAAGGTTGGCAAGCTACCGGCCATTGTCCATAATAAAGGTGTATGGAACCTTGCACTTGAAGAGGATATTGTTGTGGACAAAGGACTCCATGCTCTTCTCTATAATCTTGGCAATGGCCTCAACTCCAACCCACTTGTTGAAGTAGTCGATGGCCACGATGATGAATTTTTATCCTCTAGATGCCTTTGGGAAGGTGCTAAGAATATCGATGCCCCATTAGGAAAAAGGCCATGAGCTTGTCAGAGGCTGAAGATTGGAGCTAGGGTCATAGAGGATTG
The DNA here is from genome assembly GCA_024138005.1 of Lumnitzera racemosa. Lineage (NCBI taxonomy): Eukaryota > Viridiplantae > Streptophyta > Magnoliopsida > Myrtales > Combretaceae > Lumnitzera > Lumnitzera racemosa. The sequence goes on from JAMXBC010000007.1 coordinate 41,590,490, forward strand.
GGGCATGCTTTTGATATTAGGGATACTTCCTTTACATCCTACCTCATGGTTGGCCAATAATATTCGAACTAAAGAGCTTAGATGTAAAGGACTTGTAAGTGGATATGATTGTTGCACACTTTGTCATATAGTTCTTCCATGACTTACTGTACACTCCATTATGTAGTTCTTCCATGACATGTAACCCTTCCTCAAGTAGGAAGCATCTCATCAAGGGGAGGCTAACTCTTCTTTAATATAGGACTCTATCGATGAAGGTATAATTGGCAGCATGGTACCTCAACTTCTTAGCCTCCATCCTATTAGCTGGTAATATACCTTGTTCCAAGTAGCTTTTGATGGAGTCCATCTAACTCGGCTTTGTTGGTACCATGTTAAGCTCGAGGACTTTAGCTTTGCCCAGGTTAATGCTCTTTTATGGTAAGTACTTAATAAATATCATCCTATCCTTCACCTCTAGCCTTTGTATCCTAACAAATGCGAGCTTGGACAGTTAATCGAATGCTAAGTTTTTAGTTCTAGGAATCTTTGTGATATTCAATAAAGGGAACTCAACTAGGAGGGTTTTCACCTTCTTTAAGTATCTTTCCATAGTGCTATCACTAGTCTCATATTCTCCTCAAACTTGCTAAACGACAAGCATAGAGTTCGAGAATACTTTAAGGTATTCGGCATCGATCTCCTTGGCTAACTTGAAACTAGTGATCAAGGCCTCATATTTGGATTTATTGTTGCTTATATTGAATCCGAGCTTGAGGGCATAACATATCGTAGTCCTGTGTGGTCTAATGAGTACTAAACCCATAACTTCTCCTCCATAGGTAGAAGAACAATCAACATGGATAGTCTACACTAGTTTTCCATGACCAGTTGGTGCTTCTTCCTCTCTAGTAAAGTCTACGATGAAGTCAACACCTAAACTTCATAGGCTATTTATGGTTGATATTGAATACCATATACAGTCGACTCTAACATGTACTTAACCATCTAATCAAATGCATCGAATTTCTATAAGAGCATACAAAGTAGTTGGTCTGTCAATATGATGATCTGGTGTGCTTAGAAATATGGTTGAACCCAATGTGTAGAAATCATAACTGCTAAGGAAAATTTCTTTACCTTGGAATACTTAAACCCTTATAGGAAGTGACTAACATAGTACATAGGCCTGTATTCTCTTCCTCTTGTCCTGACTAGCACTGATGAAAGCACCTTATCATTGATTGCTAGGTATAGGTAGAGGTGCTCTCTTAAGATAAACTTCAACAAGATAGGCGGGTACTCAACAAATTCCTACAACTCCTTCAAGGTTACTTGACACTAGGGAGTCACTCAAAACCCTTAAGATTCTTGAGGACTTTGAAGAACTGCAAACATCTGTTTACGCTTCTAGAAACGAATCTGCTCAGCTTGGCTATTGTACTAATGAGCTTTTGAACCTCCTTAATCATGATGGGGGGCTTCATGTCTTTGATGGCCTTAATCTTCTTGACATTGGCCTCAATCCCATATTAGGTGACCATGAAGCCTAGGAACTTACCAGAGGCAAACCCAAATACACATTTTTTGGGGTCAACTTCATATCATATTCTTTCATCCTATCAAATGGACCTTATAGATCCTTAATGTGGTCTTTGAGCTACTTGCTCTTGATGATTATGTTGTCTACATACATCTTCATGTTACACCCTAGCTAAGGCTTAAATAATGTGGTCACCATTTACTAATATGTTGCCCTAGCATTTTTTAAGCCGAAGGGCATGACAATATAGTAATAGGTACTAAAGTCCATGATGAAGGAGGTGTGGACTTCATCTTTCAGATCCATCTTGATTTGGTTATAACTCGAAAAGGTATCCATGAAACTCAGCAAAGCATAACCTGACATAGAGTTCACCAGTTGATCTATCCTAGGTAGGGGGAAGCAATCCTTTGGGCAGTGTTTATTGAGGTCGATGTAATTGAAGCACATTTGTTGCTTCCCATTTTTCTTCTTGACTAGCACAACAATGGCCAGCTAGGTCAGATACTTTTCTTTTCAAATAAAGCCTGCTTTTAGCAACTTTTGCACCTTTTTGATTGTAGCCTACCATTTTAAAGCAAAGTGCCTGTGCTTTTGTTTGATAAGCCAGACTTTCTTATCAATCTTAAGACTTTAGTTGCCAAATCAATCAAAATACCAAGCATATCTAATAGTGACTAGGGAAACCAATCTAAATTGGCTTGTAAGACCTAGACAATAGCCTCTTTCACCTTGGGAGGCATCTCAACCTTAACTTTGGTGGTCTGGTTAAGGTTGGTGCTAATCTATACTTCTTTTATCTTTTCACTCAGCTCACCTCTCTTGGTTGGCTTCTCTTGTAGACCTGTTTCAAGAGTGAAGATGCCATCACTTCGGGTTACCTTCACATAGAGCTCTCTTAGGAACCTCTGATCACATCTACAAATTCCTGCCCTAGTGGGTGTTAGGAATTTAGCCTTCAAATGTAGGGACAACATGACAACTTTGAAAATGGTTAGGCTTGGTCGTCCCAATAATACGTTATAGGGGGATAGGTAGCTTACCACCACGAATTCCATTGGTTATTTAGCAACATTTTCATTTTCACCAAGCTATATATCTAGAGTGATGATGCCTTTAGCTATACAGCTCCCCCATTGAAGCCGATCAGGTCATGGTGATATGGCTTCATATGCAAGGGTAACTTCTTTCGCATCTTGTCATAAGTATGCTTGAAGTCGATGTTAGCGGAGCTATTAACTCTTACCATAATCTTGAAGATCTTGATATCAAGATCCTTACCCCAATCATTAAGGCACTTGATGAGAGGTGTCAACCTCCTTAAGGTCTTCGTCAGAGAAAGAGAAAGAGGTGTCCTTCCTCTACCTCTTTTCTCTTACAGCCATCACCTCGGATGGGGTGTTAATTGAGCTACTGCAGTTTAATCGATTCCCTAGGTATAGCCTCCCAATAATAATGTTGATGATACTGTTAAGGGCTCGGTTGTTGCGATTGTCATTATTCTCTTCTTCTTGAATGTTCTCAGTCTATCGCTTCTAAGGTGCCCTATCTATGCCATCATTAGTGCTGGCCACATACTCCCTAAAGAAGTCCCTTTGGATGGCATACTCAATGGATTTCTTTAATTACAAGCATTCATCTATTGTGTGGCTAAAGTCTTTATGGAACTGATAGAATTTGTTTGAGTATCAATGAATAGAGTTCCCCTTCATCTTGATGGGCTTTTACAGTAAGCCTCTTCCTTGGACCTCCATATAGACTTAAGTAAGTAGTTGGTGTAGGGGTTTGTACTGGGTGAATACTAGTGAAAGTGGTGGGAATTTCTTGCTATTGAAGCTTTCCTCATCAAGGTAACTTGGAGGCTTACCATCAAGGCAGTCATTAATAAACCCCTTATCCTTTTTTCTGCCCAACTTCTCCAAGTTGGCCTCATGCCTAACTCTAATATTATCTTCCTGATCTATGTACTTTTGGTCTTTCTAGCAAAATTCAACTAGGGTCTTAGGCTTACTTTTGTAGGTCAACCGTAATAAGTCTTCGAAAGGTCTAATGTTAAGCTAAGCTACATGGACAACACCTTCCCGTCGAGCTAAGTGATCTCGACCATGATATTATTGAACTGTGCGATGTACTCTCTAAGGGTTTCCCCTTCCTTCTACTTGATCAAATATAAGGATGCCATATCCTTAGATAGGGGCCTAATAGCCTTGAAACGGAGGCTGAAACAATGAGCAACCTCGTTGAAAGAGGTAATGGATTTCTCAAGCAGGTGGTTAAACCAAGTTCGAGCTACTTTCCTTAAAGAGTGATACTGTTAATACTCTTACTGGTTGTTCTGGCCATCATGGGCATTTGAAGCTTCAAGTAACTTGGTATGTTTGGTTTACTTAACTACTTCATCAAGTCTGGCTTGAAGTTCGCTGTTATGGGCAGTAAGTTCTTCAAGCAACTTCACTAGCTTTTCTAATTAGTGCTGCACAGGGGTTTACTCAACTACAGGTTAGTTGTTTAGGTCCACAACATGAGATATGGTGAACAATGCAAATGAGAAAAGTGTTTAGGGAATGTTTGCAATTCTTTAGTATTGAATGAGTTAGGTTCCTATAGACAACACCAAGTGTTGTTTATAGGATCATACCAGTAAAGTATAATGTATTTGGACTTTATGCTTGAGTAATGAGCTTGCAAAAGAATATACAATGAGGGGGTATCAAGGTATTATCCAGCGTAACCACTTTAATGCTTAAGTCAGTATGGTATATAAGAAGGGAGTAAGAATGAAAGAATAGTCAAATAAGGCTTGAGTGCACAAAGAGTGTCAATAGTTTACAGTATGGATGTTGGTTGATATTTATAGAGGAGGGCAGCCAGAAGTTAAGGGACCTAGAGTAGAACTTTAACATTTTCACACGTCATGGGTAATGAAAGTGCAAATTCCACCATGGTCTGGATTTGTAGGGTCATGGCTATTAAACTGGTCTCCAAGCCTTATCCTCTTATCTATTAGCTGTTATGGGCTATTGTAGTTAGGCAAATCGAAAGGTAGGCTGAGACTGGGGTCAGTTATGAAGACAACAGAGTCGAGTATTGGTAAGTCGAGATAGGCCATGAGCCCAAGTAGGTTGGCATGGGCCTGAGGGGCTCAAGTCTAACATATCTTATCAATAGGTTTGGTTTCTTATGGTAACTACCATCTAAATACATTTAATAATTAAAACTATAACACATTAAATTTTTAGTTATAGGTAATTAAAAAAAAATATTTCCCTTTAATATAATAGATATATAATAACACCAACTAAAGAGATAATGTCTATGATAAACTATAAAACTAATGCCTTCTTCCATATCTATTTTGTTTAACTAAACAACTTAATAGAGCAAAAAACTTATGTGTGGGATAATGTAGGTTACATATGTGCTACATGATCTTACACTTATGATAACTAAGATAAACCAATATGATAATACATGGATGGTTGATTAAAGGAAGCTATGGGAGGAGGCATCGATAATTTTGGTAGCAATTTGCACTTGTGATAAATAAAGGAACTTAGAACATTGACTTCACTATTTTGAATAGGAGTTAGATGTTCTTTACTGAATATAGTATTTGATCTTTGATAGATAATCTTTAGTAGTATAATGAATTTTGTTCGAATCTTCTAATATTGTCAAATAAGGAAGAGAAAGCACCTATTTATGTACTTTAAGGTTTGTCATTACTTTGTCAAATGACTTTAAAATTGACATACAGGATGAGCTTTCATGACATTCTTTAGATCCTTTTGTTGTTTGATTGATGAGATGCAATATCCTCTCTATACATACAATCCTTCTAGGTCTTACAAAACCTATTATCATAGATAAGTCTACTAAGTGCAAGTACTTATCGAAAAGGGTTAAAGACGGGTAAATTGGGCTAGTAATCTCTACTACAACTACAAGCCTACTAAGTCACATCTCTCATAATTGACCTTACTTTGTAAGATTCTTATCATTAGCCTAATGAGTCAATTTATGAGATAACCTAAGCCAAATCCATTACCTAATAAATTCTCTATATTTTACCTCCTTATTAAAAGCTTTTTGATGAAATTTAAAGGTCTTTAGCATATGTTGAACATTTTAGATCTTTTAAGTTCTTGCTTATGTAAGTTGTTGAGCTTTAGTACGTTCGTGGGTTTTATAATTCCGTTTACCAATGAGTTGTGACATGATAATTTAATATTTATATAGAGAATATAGATATACACACACATATATGTATATATATATATATATATGTAATGTAGTATTACCTTATAGTATATATGTTTCAAGATTCATGAGACTTATCTCAATACTATGGGGGGTATTAGTTACAATTTATACTGTTACTTTTTATAAATTCCTTTTCACATCACAAATTTTCTAATATGACTATACTTAGTCATATAGAATAGGAAACAAGAATAAACTTGCCAAGTTTAGCCTTTAGTAGAAGAAATGAATTTAAGAAAAATATGTCATTTAACATTAATTTAACCAATTACACAATATGTCATTTCTACCATCAAATTAAGTATAAGAAAATTATTTTGATATCGTACTTATTAAAAATTAATTTCTTATCAATATATTTATTCGATTGTTCTTTAAATTAAAAGTATACTTCTTATCTAAAAAATAATGGAAGGTTGATTCTAGTGAATTAGTAATTCTTTATCTTACCAGTTTTTATTGTCATGCATATCATAATCTACACTTTAGGTAAATATATTCAATTTTAGCAATAAAAGTATAAACATGGAAAAAATTTTAACTCTTAGAGCGGTTTTTCTTTTTAATATATATTATGTTTTATCATTTTTTATATTAAGAAAACAAGTAGTGACTTCACATCCATCTAAATTCAAAAGATCATTGTAAATACTACTATCTTAGTAAGGAAACTTTAGACTTACATTCGGCATACTAAAAACACAAACAAGAGGTAGTATATTAGATTGACTAATAAAATCACTTGGTTCAACCAATTCCATTTCTGGAACCTCATGGTCTACCTTGAACCACCATTCCCTTTCAATCATTCAGATGGTTTTATCTTATCATTCTTTTTATTGTTGTCAAAATGTTAATGTCGTTGCTAAACAAAACCAACTAATGGTAGTAATCAACTACATAAAATTAACTACGTCCAGATATTTATGGTTAAAGAAAGTCTCTTTTTTATGGCCTCCGCAAGCTTTTGAAAAACTTTGAAGAATAGCGTTTGCAAGTTTCCTTCTTCCAATTTCCTTCTATTGAAATTATTTAAATTCATAATATGCCTTAAGATATCAATACAACATTATTTTCTTCTTCATAATCTTAAGAAGTATTTTTATAAGACAATGTTGTTGTAACATAGTGGTAAGAACACTAGTCTTTTAATAAGATGGACTAAATTTGAATCCCCCTTCCCAAGTTGTAACAATGTTTGGATAAAAAGAAAAAAAATATATATTACCACAATCTTATGTTGGAAAGTTACAATGAGATGCATGATTCAATGGTTGGCAATTACTATCACATTCCTATGGGTATGATTGTCACACCCTAAACTCAAGGAATCATAACAATTCTGTCATGTAAACCAACATAGGCTAGAAGCTACCTTCCTTAGTTGCTAATATAGGTATAGTCTACACAAGGTAAACGATGACTCAACCAACTTTAAAGCAATTAGATGGGCACCTATAATATATAAAACCTATGAAGTAATACTTTAAAAAAATACATTTTCTCATATCTACAGATAGTTTCATTCTTTTACATAGCTTTATATATATCAAAAGTTCCAGAGTTTTCAAAAGCAACTGTACATCTCCACAGGAGGATAACATTACATATTATAGATATATCAATGAGCCAATGAAGAGTATAAGGCCTCCTAAGAAGATCTTATAATCTTTCCACAAAAGAAAAATAAAAGTAACATGAGTATTGATCCATTTCTTAAACTTCGACACCTTATTCCCTGGCCTGCGGAACTAATTTGCGAATAACTATAACGTAGCATCTTCGAGTACTACTCCATACCTGCAAAACAATTTATTGGGATGTGAGCTCAACTACTCCATACCTACATAACTAAGGGGCGAAGTCATAAGAGTACAATAACAAACATAGTTGTTTGATCATTAATTAAATGCAAATGTATCAAACAAATGATAGACCATCTTAAAATGTTTCATCAGTCCATTGTGAAGTTAGAGAAATTATGTCTACGTTAACCTAGATTTTGAGGAGTTTCAATGTAACACTATCAAATTAAATTCAAGCTTACACAATGGAGAACACTCTCCTCCTTAGACAACATTCAAACCACAATTCCTAACTTTACCACGACTCCCTCTCTTATTATTTAATTTGACTAAGAGTAGGATAAATACCATTTCTACTATTCTTATCGAAGTATCGATATTTAGTCTGACAACCTAATCGTTACCCCTAGTAGGTTATCATAAATGTGAAGTTAAATCTTAGTCAACTTAAGTTTAGTCCAGATTATAAAGTGAGCAACTAAGTTCACACACTAAACATGATATATTGAAGTAGAAAACAACACTTAGAGTTCAATTCCTAATCATCAATCAGCATCACAAACAAACACTCTTACTTCTTTAAGTATCTTGATATAATACTTCAATATACTATGAAGCATCGATCCTAACTTACCTGTACCCACTAGTAACTACTCCTGACTGTTGCCTCCTTGCCCTTCAATTGTCCTTAAAAATACATAATATATTAGTTTTCAAGCCTTGATTCATTTGCCGTTAGTTTGCTCTTCAATTGTCCTTAAAAATACATAATAGATTAGTTTTCAAGCCTTGATTCATTTGCCATTAGTTTGTTTTATATGTTTTTAGGTTGCTATGTTGTCCTTAAAAATACATAATAGATTAGTTTTCAAGCCTCGATTCATTTGCCATTAGTTTGTTTTATATGTTTTTAGGTTGCTTTATTATATAAGTTATTTCTACTTAAAAATCGTGATTTCTTGACCATTCATTGATTTTTATAAGTTACACTAAACTACCAAATCCTCTGAGTGGTTTTATAATAGTTTTATTTAGTCAAACTCTTCTGAGTTGTTCTCTAAGGTATATGGGGATAATCCATGAGATCAATTTTACTCTCTAAAATGGTTTCAATTTCTCCAAGTTAAATTCCTTATTAAACTATCCTTTGAACTACCTTTTAACTCTATCATTTCTAAAGCTTTTAAGAAAATTATTCTCTAACCAAGTTTCTAAATCCCTTTTTATATATATATATATTTTACTCATAATTTTTTCTTCTAACTCACTTGCTGAGTATCATTCTAGTGTACAATTCATTCACAAAACCTTTAAATCATCCTCTCTTTTTAAGCAGTGTCTTATAATTAGCTAATTTACTCACTTTTCTTCCTAGTTACAATTATAGAATCAATTTAAAATAACTAGTAACACTCCAAGCAAACCTTCCTTAGTTTCATTACTTCTCAACTCATTATACATTACATCATTGTTAATCAATTTATCACTTTCAACAAAATAATCCAAATACCAACTTCACTTTTAAAACTCACCATCTTCTATAACTCCTCACTCTACTACATAATCTAACTATTCCAGAATAATATAAGTACTTTAATAATGAATCAAGCTCAAAATCCAAATGGGTTATGAAAAGAACTATACTATTTTTCACTAAAAACACTGCTTTAGGCATAATTTAGGGCTAAAAAATCAAATAAAAATAGAAAAGATAGTTCCACAAAAAATTTTCACATAGCAATTTAATATTAACGTAGCATAGTTTGTAGAAAATTTTTCAAAGTGGAAATTATATAATTAGCCGTATTTATTTTAATATCAAAAGTTGTCCAATTTCTTAAGGATGTATATGATAGCTACTAAATTTATATAAAATAGTATTTTTTTTTCTAGATTCTATATGTAAAAATATGTAGGAATAATTTTTTTTCATAATTTTCTAGGTATTTTTGACATTTTTGCTAAATTTACAAAATTGGGTAGAAATGGACATCCATCAGAAAATAATGCTCTGACCACTCACTACGGTCCCTACCTTGTCTACAACTCTAAGTGTTGGGTATGGCTTCTAGTGGTGATGGTGGTTGAGCTCTAGTAATCCTTTAGACTATCGCATCTTCATGTGTTGAGGTTATACCTTATTTGTATATATTTTTTCTAAATTTCTTCCTTGAATCTCCAACTCCTACACTTAATTTTTCCAAATCTTATCTTGCATATATAATATGTTGGAAAGGGTTTTTGAATTTTTCCAAAGTTGCTAAGGTGTAGAAATGGATTTCTTTCTCTCTCCTCATGCAATTTTCCCTTGAGTACTATACTTAATTCACATGATCACTTGTCTATTTCTTAAACACCTATCTGTGATGATCTACACACCCAAATTGATAAATTCCCAACTGTCCTAAGTGTCCTTATAATTTTTATTGAATGTTTATTGATTTTCTTATGTTATTTTGGCCCAAAATGTATATATTAGGGAATTTTAGCTAATTACGGGTACACGTATATACTTAAAAATTATACACGACACATATGTATATATTCCATATGTTATTTTATATCCCATAAAATTTTATTGTATATATAATTTATCTCTAAAAGTTTATAAACTACCGAGCCTATTTTACATAATTATGATAAATGATAAGTAACAAAGTTAAATTATATCATTTTAGCTATATTATTATTATTTTATTATATTTTTAATATCCGAGCTCACGAAGTCTCTTTGACTAATGTCTTGATCTTACTCATAATTTTTTAGGTTAATTAGATTAATTTCATCGATACCTTAAATTTACCCGTTTGATTCTTATTTGCTAAGTACAAAGCTCACGATGATTATAAAAATTTGTCTTTTTCCCATTTCATATTTATATGGAAAAAGGTGGTTCTTTCATAATAAATGGGGTTTGTGAGAAAAATAAATACTCATTATATTTAAAAAAAAAAGGTTGCAATCCTAAGTTGGAAAGTTCCAATGCATTGTGTGATTCAATAGTTGGCAATTACTATTACAATTCTATGTGTAATATGTCTTTTTCCCATTTCATCTTTACATGGAAAAAAGGTGGTTCTTTCATAATAAATGAGGTTTGCAAGAAAAATAAATACTTATTATATTTATACCTACCCCCAATCTTTCACTTATGAAAAGAATATATATATTATATTTATACAAAAATGGAATCAAATAGGTTAGATGAATGAAGAAATTGGAAGTATATATTCTATCGAAAAGGAGTTCGTTTGATTTTACTAGTAGCCATTTTTCACAATATTCCATGCACAACAATAGGTAGATGTAGGTTTTGTCCATGTGGTCTTACTATTTTCAATATAAGTTAGGAAGAATAGGGGAGAAAAATCTTACCGTAGAAACTAACTCATTAAATGAAACTTTGACTTTTTTTGAAAAAAAAAAAGAAAGGAAAGAGCCTTTAACTTTGACAAAACCTTAGATAAAGAGATATGTCCCTTAATCTCTTCCTGAAAATCAAGCGGATCATAAGGATCTGTTCATTAGCTTTCACATGGTCACTCCATATAAAGGTTGGCTTGGCAGCAACCATCATCTCATCATGGAATGAATTTTGGCCCTTTACTCTTACCTCTAAGGCTTTTTCACTCCTTTCAAACATAAAATAAAGAATCACAAATATACCTATGTGATGAAGGCATAGAATTTAGTGGCTTTGCATTGTGCACTTAGCCCTATTCCTATCATTACTTCAATGGAACACATGTCAAAATATTGATGTTACAAAAATGGTACTAATGGATCATTACATCATACTAAAAATTTTATTCCTATTAACTTTATAGCATATTTAGAATAAAAAAAAATAGAAAATGTAGGAATTTATGTATGAATACTAGAATTTTAGTTAACTACATTTTATAGGATCTTTATAATCTTGCAAGGACTAATCCTCTTAAGAGGAGTCAAATTAAATGTGATGAAGATTTTTTTCTTTCTCTGATTAAAATGTCAAAGAAAAAGGTTCTATATTCAATTGGTCAAATTAGTCCCAAATCAAGTTTCTTTAAATTAAACATAAATGTTAGTTTGTCAAAAGGCAATGGGGTAGTGTGAAAGTTACTTATTTTTTTTTATTATGTTCAATATTTGTTTTATATAAGTTAATTATGTTATCCAGGTTGGCTTATACATGTCATCTTTTGGCTTCCACAAATTCTTTTTCTATAGGTAGATAGTTGTTGTATTAAGTAGTATAAATAGTGAGATTGTAATTATCTAAACAGATTATACAAGTCATTTTTACAAATACACTTTCTTCATATACAGTACTCTTCATATTTTCTAACAAAGCTTCAAGTCTCTAATGTAGGAATTTAGTATTCTCATGAAATTCAGATGGAACTAGAGCGACTATGGTACTAATTTGGCTCCTTGTTTCTTCAATATGATTACTTCATCAATAACTAGTGGTATTCTTGACGATCCTTCAATTATAGATCTATTGTATTTGTCAAATTCTTGATATCCCTAATATGTTTATCGAAAATCAAATCTTCTATGGAAATAGATTCTTAGGTTGGAGTAAAGCTGTGACAATGGCCATAAAGCAAAGTTGAAAATAGGATCCATTAATGGATCAATAGTTAAGCTACCAGATCATTCTTTGGATCTAGTTAGATGGAAAAGGTATGACTATACGGTCTAATGTTGGATCCTTAATTCAATGACGAGTGATATAGCTCAAAGTTTTCTATTTGCTCAATCCACTAAATAGCTTTAAGAAGTAGTTAAACAGTATTGCATTTCTAATGGTCCTTTGGTCATTCCATTACAATATGAAATTTTCAATTTATGACAAAATGATAGTAGTTTTGGGAGTTGTTATGGTAAACTAAAGAAACATTAGGATGTACTTAATTAATTACATCTGTATCTATAGTGTACTTGTGAAAGGATGAGTATGTGTACTTGTGATTTTAGAGAGAAGATTGCAAAGTTTGAATCTGATAGCAAGTTATTGCAATTCTTGATGGGGCTAAATGAAGTATATGATTGAGTGCATAACTAGATTTTATATATGGATCCTATGTCAACAACAAATGAAGCTTTTCATTTGGTTCAGCAAGTTAAAAAAGCAAAGGTTGGTTACTTCAAGTTTTTCTATTGATCATGATGCAACAACTTTCAATTCTAAAGGTAGAGGTTTGCCCATTGATAAAAGAAGAGGGCATAGTAGAGTGGTTTGCAAACATTGTAAATCAAAAGGACATATAATAGACAATTTTTTTTTTTTAGATTATTGGCTATTTGAAATGGTTCAAGGGTAAAAGTTGGAGTTTGAGCTAATGCTAATTCCAATGTTTTGCCAATGCCTTTTGTGAATATTTCGAACAACAGTCATTCTAATACCTTGTTTGATAAGTTTACTGATTGTATTTCTAATTATGAGAATGAACAACAAAAGTTGCAGGACATGTACCAGGAGATGTTACGGATAATGAAGACTAAAGGATCATAAAGCAAAGCAGTATCTAATAATGTTCAATCTACAGCAACTGGTTGTGTTCATGCTGCAGGTATTTTTAGTTCCTTCTCATGTTTAAATGGTCCCTAATAACATGAGTTATTAGGTTATGGATACAGGAAATACAACTTACATGACTCCCTTTATGGCTTCATTTCCATTTTGCATAATCTTATTGATCTTATTCATCCAATAAAGGTCAATTTACTTGATGGACGAATCATTAATGTAACTAAATTTGGATGAGCTTTCATTGCACCATCCTTAATCATTCATAATGTCTTCTTCATGCATAGCTTCACTGATAACTTTCTTTTAGTATATAATTTGGTGACAAACTAGCACTTGATTGCTACTTTTGACACTTTTAAGTGTACCTTTTAGGAAATAAAACACAATAAACTAATGGTGGTAGCTAATGTTCATTGTCGGCTTTATATGCTATAAAGTCAAAACTTAGTGAAAGCTTCAAATCTAGTAGGTCAAAATAAAGCTATTGGTCTTTGTAACTCAATTTCTTCTCGTATTTCTCTTCCATGTAAAAACCATGAACTCATTCATTTGATACATGCTCGTATGAGTCATAGTTCTATTTATAAGCTCCAACATTTAGATATATATAAAGGTGGTGACTTTGAATGCTTTGTGTATGATGTTTGTTAAGAAGGCAAATTTCATAGGCTTCCTTTTAATAGAAGTGCTCATGTTTCTAAAGTGATGTTTCTATTTTGGGTGCTAGATAATTCTTGACTATTATGGATTATTACATTAAGTATACTTAGACTTTCTTGCTCCATGATAAAAGTCAAACACATTTAACTCTTAAAAAATTATTTGTCTATGTCAATAATCACTTTTTCATTGTTCCTAAGTTTATGAGAACAGAAAATGAAACCTAATTTTTTATCTAACATGTGCCAAACACTTTCCCATAGCCTAGGAATAGTTCTCTAAAGAACCATGGCCTACACACCTCAATACGATGATCATATTGAGAGAAAACATAGGCAACTCTTAGATACTTTTAGGGCATTTCGACTTCATGCTCAATTGCTTAAAGAGTTTTCTGGTGAGTGCATACTTATAATCACTTACTTGATCAATAAAATGCCACTAGCAAGCTTAAATTGAAAAACTCCACATGAAATGTTGTTTAAAAGTTTACCTAACTATGATAATTTAAGAGTGATAGTTTGCTTGTGTTACATTAAGAAACGTCCTTGTCTTAAAGACAAATTTGAGCTAATAGGGATTAAGTGTGTATTTCTAGGCTATGTACATAAACAGAAGGACTATAGAGTTTATGATCCTTCTCGCAAACAAATTTTGGTTTCTCATAACTTTGTACTTTTTAAAGAAGTATTTCCAATTAAATTGTAGCAATTAGATTTGAATAATATTGCAAGTCCATACTCCAATAATCATGTCTTGTTTGATGAGTCTTTGAGTCTTTCATGTTTTGTAGATAATCCTTCCTCTTCTACATCTACTCTATCTGATTCAGTTCTATCTACACCTGTACATCATCTAATCAATCTTTACAAACTTCACATGATCATGTTCCTTATTTAGTCTTTATTGATAAGTCAATACATGATTATTCTACCATAGCTTAATGAAGGTCTAATAGAGAAAAGAAGGCTCCTTGATGGTTGCAACTATAAAACTTTGTTCACCTAACACATTACATTTTTGTTACTTTTCAGTATACATCGTCCTTTCTTGCAAATTCTACTACTTATATATACTCCACTTCTCAATACCCTTTGCTTGACATTTCAACCTTTATTGCTTATCAAACTAAATTTGCAGCTTCTCTAGCTAATGTATTAATAACCTAAGAACCACGTAATTACTTGGAAGCATCTTAACATGTAGAGTAAGAAAATGCTATGCAAAATGAACTTAGTGCACTTGAGAGTCATGATACTTTTTCCTTACTTGCAAAATTAGGTGTGGTTCATATATTATTAGCTGTAGCTTGAGCATATACTTGGTCTTTACATCAAACATATGTAAATAATGCTTTCTTGCATGGTTATCTTGATGAGGATATCTATATATTGCCTTTAGAGAGTTATGATAAGGCTAAGTGCTAATTAAGTATGTCATTTGAAGAAACCCCTTTATGAACTTAAATAAGCCTTAAGGCAATGGAATTTAGAGATTTCAAAATTCCTAATTTCACTTGGTTTTCCACAATTGAAGCATGATTATTCATTGTTCACACATTATAGTTTGGATGGCTATATTTTTATTTTCTTTTACACAGGTCACATGTTCATTATTGGCTTCAATGAAGGCTTTATTTCTCATATCAAGCAACGTCTACATGAGGCTTTTACTATTAGAGATCTAGGATTGCCAAGATTTTTCCTTGGTCTTCAATTATGTAAAATAGATTAAGAAATTTTAGTTAAACAAATGAAATTTTTTCTTGATGTATTACATGATGTTGGCCTTACTAGAGAAAAATCTGTTGCTTTTCCTTAGCCTATATTGCTTTCACTTGAAAATGAGTTAAGAGATTTGTTACAATTCCATTAGTTTACAAAAGATTAGTTAGAAAATTTTCATATATCACTCTTACTCGATCAGATATCACATTTGCTATACATAAATTGAGCCAGTTCTTGCCTTGGCTTAGGTAATCACTTGTTTAAGCTCTTTTCCATTTGATGCGTTATTTGAAAGGTCAGCTTATTTAGGATTGTTTTATGCTTCTACTAATCAGCTGTAGTTGCATGGGTTTTCTGACTCAAATTAGGGCTCTTGTAGTCTTGATAGAAGTTCAATTTTTTGTTATTATATTATGTTAGGCAGTGCTATTGTATCTTGGAAGTCTAAGAAGCAATTAATAGTTTTTACTTCCACAATCAAGGTTGAGTATAGATTTTGGTAGCAGCTACTAAAGAGCTTCTTGGGGTTTCTTGTATTTTGCTTGATTTACATATTCCCATTCAATATCTAGTTGCTCTTCGATGTGATAACAAATCAACATTATTGATTGCCCAAAATCCTTGCTTGCATAGGCAGATTAAGCACATAAATATTGATGTCTAATTTATTCATGATCACATCGCTTAGCAGATTTACTTATGAAGTCTTTGGGAGCTTGGCATCTATAGTAATTGTGTACCAAGTTGGGGATTTGAGAAGCTCCAACTTGAGGGTGAGATGTGAAAGTTACTTATTTATCTTTTTACTTTGTTCAATACTTGTTGTGTATAGGTTAGTTATGTTATCCAAGTCAACTTGTACATGTCATATTCTATCTTCTATGTATTCTTTTTCTATTAGTAGATAGTTGTTGTATTGAATTGTGTAAATAGATGGATCGTAACCACCTGAACAAATTCTATAAGTCATTTTTTACAAATACACTTAATTCCTCTACAATACATCTCATATACTCTAGTAAAGCTTCAGTCTCTAATAAAAAAATTTAGCATTCTCATGAAACTCACAAGTATTAAGTGTGTTGAAATTGCAACATTGATAAAAGGATTGGAAATGCACTAGCATCAACTATGAGACAAGATAAAAATGGCTACCACATCAACTATGAGATGGGATAGATGGAATTATACTACTTAAGCGAAAGGACTTTTACAAAAGTTAAAAGGCAGGCTCAATCATGTATGGAGAGGGAGAGGAATGTAGTTGTTGATTAGCTTGCTACACAAGTATGGAAGTCACAAAAAACTTCTACTATGAAGAGACTACTCCTATGAAAAAGAATTTAAAAAAAAAAAATTATTTCAACACAAAATTAGTCTAGGAAATTAAATGGATATATGTTTAATTTTATTTTATAGGAGATAATATTTTGTACTTGGTTTTCCTTGGTCCCTTCCTGATCATATTAGTGGTTTTAGGTAACTAAGACAAGTTTATTTGTGAGGATAGTAGTAATACTCCATCATTTAAAATTTTTGCAAAAAACCATATTTGTCATGCCTCAAAGTAGCGAAGTTGTAATAGTCCTACCATGAAAACTATCTTAAGATAAAAGCTGACTTTATAGTTACTATCTTAGACCTAATTTATATAAAGAGTCTATAACTAACCTGTTTTGAAGGAAAAAGCTTAACATTTCAATAAATAATTAACTTGTAGAAGTGTTTTAAACATATAATTATAGCCTAACTTAGCAAAGTTTAACTTACTTAACTTTGTAGTTTAGTCAGCATATATATACATATATTCAATTCAAAAGAAACAAAAGACAATAGTTCAAAAGCTAAATGATTAAGTTCCTTTCCTTATACCCTATTTCCTCTATAGTAACTAACCTCAAGTAGTTATAGCGCAATGTCTACTTTACACTAACAAAAGGATCTATAGGATGTAAGCAACCAACCACTTAGTAAGTAGAGACAAAAACATAAGAATATATGATAAGCGCAAATAAGGTTAATAAACAATATATTAGTTGCAATGCAACAAAATAAGTGTTATCACACGATATTGTTTGAACCGTTATGAAATTAGAAAAATTTTACTACTTTAATTCGAGTTTTAAGAGATTTAATATGAATGCAATAACTCATAACTAAACTCAAGCTTGTGTAATAGAGACATCCATCATCCCACTACTACCTTGAAATCAATGGCTTTAACCTTGTCGTGACCTCCTTTCCTATCACTTAGTTCGACTAAGGGTAAAAAGGGATCATTTCAACTATTCCTTTAGAAATGTTCATTATTTGTTAAGAGAATCTTAATTTTTCCCTACTGGGTTGCGATGCATGTCCGATTACATCTTATGTCCATCATAGCTTAGTCCCAATTAATGGTGACCAATCAATTCTTTATAGTTCAACTGATCACATTCCAACAAAACAAATCACAAGATAATTCAATCAAGATCACGACACACAAGCATGCATACAATTAAGCTACTTATAAGTATAAGTAAGTATAATCTTAAGCCTCTAAGTACTATAAAACAGTACTCTAAAATATAGTTACATATTGATTCCAAACTTATATAGACTCCTTATGACTTAATTAGGTGTAGTTGTGATGCGTTTCTTCATTATAGGTCCCTATGATAACATTTTTCTATATTAAGACACATTGCAATATATAGCATTATTCTATACTTTAGTCCATTAACCTAGGTTTAGAATATTGTTACACCTAAGTACTCAAGTTCTTAGGTCACTTGTTATTAACTCTTTTTTGGATATTTAGAAGTTCCTAAACATCCTTTGACTCATTCTCTAAGTTTAACCTAACTATTACTCGTACATATATAGCTTCGAAATAAGTATCTAATATAGCATTCACCTAAAAGCTTATGATTTATCCTCTGGTTGTGCAAACACTCCATATTTTCACTAAATTCTCCACAGCTTCCTCTCAAGTACAGTCACAATTGGAAATCAAATACTATTATAACCTCAATCTCATCCTATATAAAAAACTATCAACTTTACACTTTATTATAAGCAATTAAGCTAAGAAAAATATAAATTTCAGCCTCATTTTCCATCAAACTAGTAGAAAAATAACTCTTTTACCTCATGAAAATTATTTTCTTTAGTCGATCATCATAAAAACCATCAAATATTTAGATTATAGTAAAAATCATATTGAGCCTTTTAGAAAATTTTCAGCACAAGACATTAACAACCCCTTGTTTACACTAAAATCAAAATTTCTTCCAAATCCAACTTCACAATTTAAAAAAAAAAAAGAAAAATTATTCACATGTCAGGAAAATATAATGTTTTAGGGTCTTATATTTAAAACTTGAGACCAAAACTATATCATTTAAGTTTTTTGAAAAAGCAATAGAAAATCGATGCGCACACTCGATTTCTTAAGGAACATATATCTACACTTAAAATTTAGAAAAAACTAGTTTGATTTTTGAATTCTACACATACAATTACCTAGAGAAACCAATTGGCATAATTTTTGGACTTTGTTTAGTATTTTTAGAAATGCAACTAAAATTGGGGCAAAAATCAAAACTCATCAATAGATTGCCTTTCGACCACCGACGGTAGCTTCTCTCCCTTTTAGCGGGGTGGTTGCTATCAAGTGGTGATGGTCCTTCTCTCTCAAGTCTCACTTAGGACCTCAAAGCTTGCTTAACCTTATTTTGCACTATTTTCTTACAATTTTAATTATTTTTTAGCTCTTTTCTCACCTCACCAATTTTCTCAAGATACAATCACTCTAAAGTAACTAAGTGAAGTTAGCTTTGGATTTCAAACTAATGATTGGGTTGGTTAGGAATTTATGGAAGGTACATGTGTCCTTTTTCTTCAATTATCCTTGTCCTTTGAGTCCTTGATAAATCCCTATTATGTTTAAATTTCATTCAACCTACCATGCCTCACTTATGAAATTATCAACTACCACCTTTTTTTTACTTAATTTATTTATCATTTTTAATAATTATTTCACATATTTTAGTATATCAAGGGCATTTTAGGTATAAATTTATACATAAAATACATTTGCTATAAATACATACTCCTAAAGAATATTTCATGTCATTTTATAATTTTTAGCATTCCTATGATTTATATCTAAGAGCTTTTTAATTATTGGCATTAGTTTAGCATATCTCCAATAAATAACGGTAATTTATTTATATTCAACGATCAAACTATATTATTATTTTATTGTCCTAAATCTAATTTTATGGGACCACTTTTACTAACTTTCCTAACCTTGTCATAAAATACGGGTTCAATTGGACAAGTTTCACAATCGCTCTAAATTTTACATACCAATTTTGAATCATCCAATTACTAGGTAAATGTTTCCACCTCTTTTAGAAAAATTTTGTACTTAAAACTTCTATATACAATATTTCCTACCTTATTCACCATTGTAAACCTATTACAACTATAATTCTTTATTAACTTAGTAAATAAAAGAGCCATGGATATCGTTCCATCATCGTAATCTTAGGCTCCTAAGTAGCTTCAACTTTCAAACCTTTCTCCACTATACTTTTACATATTCCACACCTCGATTTGTAAACTTTTGAACCCGATTACCCAGTATTTTTATGGGATGCTTTTCAACCTTAAAATTCATCAACAGTTCTACTAGTTTATATCCATTACTACATTCGGATTCTTGACAAACTTCCTTTAAATAGATATATGTAACACATCATGATAACCTAACAAGCTTAAGGGTAAAGCGATTATGTAGGAAACTCTGCCTACTTTCTTTAGTACTTCAAATGGACCAATATATGATCTAATTTTAAAAAGGTTGAATGACATAGTTTCACTCTCAATTTTTGAATATAAGATACCGATACATTATATTTTCATGCTATGAGATCAGTTTGTCAAAATTTTTAAGTCAAATTTGGGAGAAATTTTGATTCCCATAAAAGTAGTGCGCTGATGGGGTTATTTTGTAAAGTTTTCTTAAAGGATCCAAGGTAGTTTATGATATAATCTGTGTATTTGAAAAAGTTTTGATGATGATAAATTAAAAAGAAATAAATTTTCCTAAAGTAAAAGTCATTTCTTGACGGATTTGATCATAGGAGGAAAGGAAGTATATGTATCATTTACTTAAATTTGTGTATAATATTGTATAAGTTAGGAATTGTTAATGTGGGATGTGACTGAGGTGGGAAATGGGGTATGGTTATTAATCTTAATTGTAGTTGTAAAAGAGTGTGTTGAAGTTGTGGGGATTATGGCTAGAAAAGTGAGAGCATGTTAAATCAAAGGATAAATTAGAAGATAGATCAAAAGTTATATGTAGATGGTAGGTTAGAGAAATATTCAGAAACTAAATCAGAGACTCTATATATATGAGATGTAGTTAAAGTGGAATTTAAAAGATAGATCAAGAGATATTCTAAAGACTTTTAAATAAACTACAAACAAAGGATGAATCAGAAGGCAATTAGATGCGAACTATTAATAAGTTTAGCATACTAAACTTAGATTATGGACCAAAATATAGAATAATAATACATATGATGTATTTGTAAAACTACTGAAATATCATTTATATTATAGGAATTTACAAAGAAGATACGCATTAAACTGTACCTAAGTAAGCAATCGGGATTCCAAGTGAGTTTGGGATCAACAAGTAACTATATTTCGAAGTACTATTTCATAGTACTTGGAAGCTTAAAATTATATTTGATTTTACTTGTAAGTAGTTTGATTATGCGCATACTTGTATGTCTTTGATCTTAACTATACTATTACTCGGTTTGCCCTATTGGATTATGATTAGCTAAATTATGTAGAATTGAATGAACACCCCTAAATGGAACTAAGATATATTAGACTTGAAACTTAATCGAACATGCATTGCGACCTAATAGAAGACAATTAGGATTCTCTTACTAAACACCGACCCTTTCGAAAGGGATAGTTGAAATGGTTCCTTCTTCATCCTTAGTTAAACTAAGTGACAAGAGAGGAGGTTGTTGCAAGGGTGAAGGCGTTGGTGCGGGAGGAGGGACATCTCCATTGGACAAGCTTAGGTTTTTTCTTGAGCTATTGTATATGTGTTGAAACTCCTTAAACTTGAATTAGAATGGACAAAATTTCTTTAATCTCACAATAAACCAAATAACGTTATGCGACGGCATTTGTTAGTTACATTACATCTAAAAACTAGTTGATAATCGCATTTATGTTTACTGTATAGTCTTATATCTTTGTCTAACTTACTGAGTGGTTGGTTGCTTACATCTCTATAAATTTTTTTGCAAGTGCAGACTAAGGTACTATGCTTAACTACTTTAAGGTCAGATACTACTAAGGAAACTAGGTGTAAGGAAAAGAACCAAAGATCATCTAGGCTCACAAAGCTTTTGAAATTCTTTCTGTTGTTTCTTTTGGGCTAAACATATAAGTATAAATATAGAGTGTTGTGAACTGTGACCAAGAATAGACAAGATTGGTCACTGATGGGTCCAAGCTTGTAGAAAGTTGGAAAAAGTATTATTGGGGAAAAGTGAGAAAGGAAAAAAACGAAGAATGAAACAGTAAGCAATACCTATGAATAGCTCTAGAGGATATGATGCACCAATGGAACTTCCAAAGACTCACGGCTTAATTCGATATGATGCATGAATTGGTCTAGTGAGGTTACTTGCTACCTAACCTTACTTAAGGGAAATGATAAGAGTGATACCAAGAGTAAACAAACAATATTTACGCAAGGAAGAAAAAGTACTCAAAGAGTGTATTAAGAATGATCCGATGATTGTGACAATTACAAGTACAAGGGTATTTATACCCACAAGTTAAGGCAACCAGCCTAAAAAGGAAAAGAAAAAAAAAAGGCATTTTCTAAGGAAGTAATGTATAAGATGCAAAGGGTAAAAATGAATATACAAGAAAAAAAATCATTGGTGTAATGGATTCCATACATGATATTGTACACGTGGCGATGCTACATTAGTGAGGTCATTAGAAGATGTGGACAAAAAGTATAGATAAATGGGCATGTTCGAGCAGGGATGACTTAGTCAATCTGGACTCTCTTTCGGCAAGGAAGATATCGAGTAATTGATCAGTTCGGCGCTAGAGAGTAATCATCAACTCGACATACTATAGAAAAATGGGCAGTCATGACGCGGCATGAAGGGTGACTCGGCAAGGAAGTACTAAGCCTCGACAGGGGTTGGTTGGAACAGAATGATTCATTGTGCCAGCTCCTCTAGTCCTCGGGCTCGACTGTGGGTCAGAAGTCCAGTAGCATGATTCCTATCATTCTCTCCGGGTTGTTTTGGATTTGGAATCAAATCTGAATGGTGTTCACTTAGTTCTTCATCAAGGTGCTATAGACTAAGGTCAGCAACATTAAAGGTGTCAGAAACCCCATATTCTTCGAGCAATTCTAACCTGTAGGCATTGTCATTGATTTTCTGATGGATTTTGAAAGGTCCTTCCACTCTTGCAGATAATTTGTTCCTCTTCTTATTTGAGAACCGTTCCTTATTAAGGTGTAGCCATACTAAGTCCCCCTACTAAAATTGTTTGCCCAACCTACCCTTGGTCTCTTCTTGCATTCTTCCAGCAACTTGGTCGATGTACCAAGTCACCTTGTCATAGATGTACTGAAGGGATTATGCTCTAACCATTGCATTAGGGTCATCTTACGCAAGTATTGGTATAATGGCGTGGTTGAGGGGCAACCTGGGATTGAATCCATACACCACCTTGAAGGGAATCTACTTAGTGGTATCATGTACTGTTCAGTTATAGGCGAACTCGACCACTTGTAGGCAGACATCCTAATCAACTAAGTTCTTACCCACTGTAGCTCGAAGTAGTAATCCCAAAGTACAATTAATCACCGCAGTTTGGCCATCAGTTTGAGGGTAACATGAGGTATTGAAGAGTAATTTGGTTCCCAACCGATACCATAAGGTTCTCCAAAAATGACTCAAGAACTTCAGGTCTCTATCGGAGACTACACTTCTCGGCACGCTGTGTATCTACACAATCTCCTTCAAGAAAAGAGAAGCAATAACCAAAGCGTCATTAGTCTTGGTGTAAGGTACAAAGTGTACCATCTTGTTGAACTGATCCATACTCAATTCAGTCCATGGCCTCATCGGAACAGGTAGGGGCATTATTTTCCCTTATTTGGCTTAGTACTTGGCCTTCTTGCATACGACAAAGCTTTTGACAACTGGGTGCACATCTTTCCTCATTCTCAGCCAAAAGAATTGGCCATTTATCAGTTCACAAGTCCTCCTTGCACCAAAATGTCCGGAGATACCTCTACAATAGGCCTTCCCTGACTTATATCTCCCTTAGTGAACAAATCGGCATGCATAATTTTTCGCCTTGGAACAAGTAGCCATCCTCCACATAATACTTATCTACTATCTTCCCATCTATGTATCACGAAATTATGGGTCCAAAGTGCGGATTCTCAGAGTACTACTCTTTGATACTCGCAAACCCAAACAATTTGGTCTGCAATTTTGATAAAAACATATATCTCCTCAAAAGAGCATCTGCAACTGCGTTGCTCTTTCCTTGCTTATACTTTATTACAAAATTGAATCTTTTAAGGAATTCAACATATCTTGCCTGCCGCTTCAATAACTTGGTTTAACTCTAGAGGTACCTCAACGATTCATGGTCAGTATATATGACAAATTCTCTTGGCAATAAATAATGTAGCCATACTTCCATTACTCGAATCGGTGCCAAAAGTTCCTTATCATACACAGAATAATTCAATTTGGGTCCTTGGAGCTTCTCATTGTAGAAGGCAGTTGGTCGGGCTTCTTACATTAGGACAGCACCTATCCCAATACCTTATACGTCGCATTCCAACTCAAAAATTTTGTTGAAGTCGGGTAATACTAACACCGAGGTGGAGGTCAATCGTTCTTTTATCACGATGAAACTTCTCTCCTCCCTTTCTCCCCATCGGAAGTTGGTGTTCTTCTTCGTCAACTCGATAAGTGGCGCGGTGATGGTGCTGAAATTCCTGATAAACCTTTTATAAAACGAAGCCAGTCAGTGGAAACTTCTTACATCGGCACAAGTTGTAGGAGTCAGCTACTCAACAATTGCTCGAATCTTTTCATCATCGACTTGTAAGCCTCCTCTATTGACTACATAGCTTAAAAATACCACTTCCTCCTAGCAAAAGCAACATTTCCTTAGATTGTCGAATAGTCTCTCGGATATTTACAGTAACTTAACATGTCGATACTGGAGATAAGGATGTTGTTAAAGTACACCACAACACACTTCCCTATGAGATGTCTCAGCACATAGTTCATAAGTCTCATGAAAGTGCTTGGGGCATTCGACAAGCTGAAAGGCATGACCATCCACTCATAAAGTCTATGTCGAGTCTTAAATATAATTTTCCACTTGTCTCCTAACTTCAAGCGGATTTGATGGTAACTAGACTTAAGATCAATCTTGCTGAAAACCTTGGCTCCACTCAATTCATCCAACATATCTTCTAGCCTTGAGATCGGATACCTGTATTTGATCATGATTTTGTTTACGGCTCAGCTGTCTACACACGTTTGCCAAGTTCCATCCTTCTTTGGTACTAGAAGTGCAGGTACAACATAAGGGCTGAGACTCTCTCTTACATAGCCTCTCTTCAACAACTCATTGACTTAACATTGGAGTTTAGAAGCTTGCTTGGGATTCATTTGATAAACTAGCTTATTTGGTAGTGTAGCGCTAGTTACTAAGTCAATGTAATGTTCTATACCTCGAGTTAAGGGTAACCCATTAGGTAATTGTTCTAAAAACAGGTCGGCATATTCATCTAATAATTCCTTAATCTCCTAAGGTAACTCACCCCACTCCCTCATTTGCAACAGTTGCCTAACCAATAAGAAGGTCGACTCATTAGCATCGATGGTGTCTCGGAGCTCAGCTTTACTTATCACCAGAGCCTTCTTCAATTCACAAGCAAGTTTCATTTGCAACTTTACTAACTTCTCTCGGTGGCATTGGGTTTAGTGTAATCTCTTGGTCATCCTTCTCGAACGTATATGTGTTCCTGTAGCTACCATGGATGACCCTCCTATCAAACAACCATAGCCCACCTAGCAATACTTGGGAATCATACATAGGTAGGACGTCGCAAAGAATCTAGTCAGAGTAGTTCTCAATAGTGATTGGCAGTAGTATTTTGCTGAGTAATATGTACAGCCTTGGATGTACAATAGTTGGCAACTTTAGTTTTGAAACAAGATCGGATGATGCCACATTAGTTCAACTTCTACTATCCATGATGAGGGTACACATTTGATAATTCACCTTGTAGGTAGTATGAAACAAATTCTCTCTCTACTCCTCCTCTCGCAAGGGTTCCATGTTCATAGTGCGTCATATAACCATGAGTAATTGATCTAAATCCTCAAGAAACACGTCCTCCTTAATTAATTCTTTCTCGGTACTCTCTTTCTTGGCTGGAACCTCCTCTTCCTCGGGTTCGTCATTTATACTCTCTTCTTCTAGCTTCGGGATGTCTCCCTTGATGACCATCATCCGTCAATTCGGGTACTAAGCAGCCATATGTCTGAACCCCTGGCGCTTAAAGCACTTAATATAGCTGGTCTTCCTATTAGACCCTTACCCCTTCTCATACGTTCGAGTCGGCACTACATCATTAGGTTGGTTTTTATGCTTAGCTCTTACATCAATCTTTCTACTCGACTCTGTACTCAACTGAGTTCGGTGACTTGCCTGTTCAGGTTGGTTAGTCGGTAACTTTGCCAGTGCTCGGCTTCTTCTTTGCCTCTCTACTCGCTAGGAAATCCTAACATCTTCATCCATTGTGTTGAATCGTTAGAGCTCCACAACATCCCAAATGTATCCTCTCAAGCTGATAACGAACCTTAAGACTGATCGAGTTGGTGGTTCCTCCACTTCACAATACATCATAAGCATTTGAAACTCTTAAATATACTCGTCAACAATTCGGCTGCATTGTCTCAGCTCTTGAAGCTGAGTGAAAGTATCTTGGAGATAGGTTTCCAACACAAACCTATTTCTGAGCACTCTCTTCATCTCGGGTCAAGTGTTAATCTCTTAGTACCCCTTTCGTTTTCTCATGGTCTAAAAATTCTTCCACTATATGGTAACATATCTGGAGAGCTTAACAGCGGTAGTTCTCACTTTCTCATAATCCTCATATTAATAGTAATCAAACATACGCTCTACCTTCTCTTCCCAATCCAGATACTCATCAATATTCCCAGATCTATTGAAACTCGGAATGTGAAGCTTTACATGGTCAAATGCTTTGGAGATTCGTATATACTCCTCCAACTCGTCCACCAACTCTTCCACCTCGAACTGATCGAGTTGGGTTCTGACCTCTAACAAGTTGAGTAGCTTGTAGAGAGTTTTGTGTGGCCTTAGTGGGTTAGTAAGACAGTGCATGAACAGCTTGGGTCAGATTTAGTAAGAGGTTAGCTACTTCATTAAGCCTCTCGTCAATACTTCTATGAGTTCTCTGAAATTGTCGTCCATGGTGGACAACTCTATTGTCATCACCAGTACCAACATTCATGTTTGGGTTTGTCATTTTTCCTTACGGATTCAAACTCAAAACAAACACTTTAGAAAGTGAATAGCTAACAACACAACAGCCAAATGAACATAGTAACTTGCTCTATTTCATACAAACAAAAGAGAGTATAACAGAACTTCAAGAAGAACTACTACAGGTTACACAAAACCTCTGCTCTGATACCAAGATATTGTGAATTGTAACAACAAACAGACAAGGCCGGTAGCGGGATAGGTCCAAGCTTGCAGAAAGCTCAAAAAAGGATTAATGGGGAAAAGTGTGAAAGGGAAAAAACGAAAAATAAAATAGTAAGCAAAACCTATGAACAACTCTAGAGGATATGATGCATCAATGGAACTTTTGATTACTTACGACTTAATTCAATATGATACACGAGTTGGTCCAATAAGGTTACTCGCCACCTAACCTTGCTTACGGGAAAGGATAAGAGTGATGCTGAGAGTAAACAAACAGTATTTACACAAGAAAGAAAAAGTAGTCAAAGAGTGTATTAAGAATGATTTGATGATTGTCACAGTTACAAGTACAAGGGTATTTATACTTATAAGTTAGGGCAACCTGCCTAAAAAGGAAAAGACAAAAGGGCATTTCCTAAGGAAGTAATGTATAAAATACAAAGGGTGAAAATGAATATACAAGAAAAACAATCATTGGTGCAACGGATTTTGCACATGACATTGTACATGTGGCGATGCTACATTGGTAAGGTCCTTAAAAGATGTGAACAAAAAGTATAGATAAATGGGCTTAAAAGATGCGAACAATATCAAGCTCTCTCTCTCTCTCTAAATTGGTGCAAGCTTAGTGATTTTCAAGCTAAGATAGGTTGCTCACTAGGTTCCCTATACTACAAGCTCTCAATCTTGACCCTCTTCACCCCCTGCTATAGCCCTAGCTCTTCCATTTAAACCACCACTAAGGATTTTCATGAAACCCTAGCCATCGCAACTCCCCTGATCTCAAATGCCCACAACCACTCGACCTGACACTAAACTAAGCCCATGGCTAGAATCACCGCATCCCAAAACCGCAAGCTACACTACTATCTAACAACTAACTCCTCCACTCTAACCCAAGCACTATTAATACCGACAGCCACTGTGTACCACCACCTAAACCACTATGAAACAGCGCTCTACCTTCATCATACCCCCATTATCCAATCAAACCCAAATGAAACTGAGGTTTCCCTTAAATTTCGGCCGCTGATGAAATTGTGAAGAACATACATCCTACTTCAAATCCATTACAAGAAGTCGTCCAGATTTGTGCATTAAAGTAGTCAAATTTGAATAAAAAAATTAGAAAAAAGTTTGAATATACTTAATTAAACCTAATATTACAAAGCTAAATTCGTACCTCAATGATGATTTTTGAAGCTTCCACTTGATGAATTTAACAAAAACAAACCTCTGGGACGTGCATTTGACTTGAAATTTACTTTCATTTGCAATGAAATCTAATAATCAAGCCAAGTCTTTCTCCATACATCATTTTGAATATTGGCCTCCTATGTTTAATTTGGACTTTGGTTAATATAAATAGGGGACTGAGGAAGCCTTTCCAACATTGAACAATCATCAAGAAATCATCAGAAAACACATACACATGCAATGAGTTGATCTCTCTATAAACCCTACTTTTAGTGAGCCTAAGATTTGAGTACGAGTACTTTTCGAACATTCCCAAAGATCAATTAGACCAAAAACTTAAGTTTATATTTAGAAACGAATTAAATTTTTCCAATCCAAAAAAAAAACCATTATCGATTAAACCCTAACTTGAAGAACTGCAAGCTCTAAAGTCACTTAAAACCCTAAACCCTAAAATAATTAAGGAATTTTAACCCTAAGTAATTAATCGATAATTTACTTTGAATAACTTCATTCAACTTTAGAAAATTTCACAATTTTATAAAAATCAAATCATAAACTACAAAACAATGCGAGATAAAAACCCCAAAACAATTTCCTATAAGGCCATGCCCTTATCTTCATGTATAAGCTTTACACATAAATAAGTAGACCAACCAATCACCTTAGATAACATATCAATTGAGAGTTGGAATCATTTATCAATTGATAACTTATGAAAATCTAGTGATAAAACAATTTCCTTATCACCCCTTCACTTATACTACATATGAACAATTTTTCACAAGATTTCATAAGCTTAACTTTAATAAATGAGACAAGGCCACTCCATGGCCCAAATAGACTTTAAATGGCAGCTTTGGACAAGGGAGAAAGGGGGGACCATGCTCTTGTCTTTCAACCATCAATCACTTTCTCTCACACATCACTATTCACCCCTTAATGCTTACATCATCAATATTTGCAATTATTGACTTTTGTATAAGCTACAAGACAACACTTTCAAGATATTTAAACCCTCATTCTCTCTCCATTCCAATTGGCCACTCTCTCCATCATTTCTCTCACTTTCAATTTCACTTTCACATCTTCTTTCTCTCCTTTGAAACAAACATAAAAAGGAGAAACAACCTTAGCCCACAAAATCAACTTTCCTTCCATTTTTGAAGCTTCACTCACAGCAACTTTTTCTTTTGTTCTTGTATCATTTTCTTTCACCATCTAAGACCTTTTAAGACCATTAGAACCTTCCACAAACCCTATTCCAAAAGACCAAAAGATTCGGGTTCCAAAAGGTGGCAAAAAGGAGGAGGCAAAGTTAAGAGCTTAAGTGGAACCTTAGTGCATAACCACCAAACTTTGCTTTAAGGACAAGTAAGTGTTTCTTGTGATATGTGGATTAGTATTTATGTTATGAGACTTTGATCTCTTGAAGATATGAGGAAGGTTTAAGTTGTTATAACACCAAAAATCGTTTTAAGAAACAAACCATAAAACCCTTACATGAAGTTGAAACATGAGCATGTAAAGTTGGTGTTTTGTAAAGACATTTGTTTAATGCTTTGAATGGAAGATTTTAAGCTAAGAAAATCTTGAAATGAGAACTTTAATGAAGGATGAGCATGCTGGACGTAAGGGTTCCATAGTCATTTGGATGTTGATTTTGTTTCCATTAAGTTAAACATGCTCAAATTTAGACTTAAGTTAAGGAAAAATCCATCACATGAGGTTTTATGAAGAAACCAACTTTGTATGACATGAGCTATGATATGGGAGTTGTATTAAATAAAAGATCTTCTATTTCTTTGTGTGGAACATAAGTTAAAGAATCATCTTGGAGAAGAAAAGTTAAGTTAAGATTTGGACACAAGTAGTCTAAGTGCATAATCTACCACCTAAACTTAAGGAAATGATGAAACAAGTTGAAAAACCAAGTAAGGACCTCTTTGGAACCATCATGAACAAATTTGGAACGTGGGAGAAAGAAGCCTAAAAATATGAACAAAGTGAAAAGATTAACCAAAGCATGTATGGTAAGCATACAAAGTCTAAAACTCAAAACCTAGCCTAAAACTCTCAAAACAAGCCTAGAACTCTAAGTTGGTCCTTCAAGGAAATTCTAACCAGCACCTTAAAGTATCAAAAGAGATTGTTTTGAATCTCATAAGAAATCCACCTAAGGCCCATAAGCCCACTAAAGTCAGTAACTTTAGTTTAAACCAAAAACAAGCCCATTTGACAACTTAAGCCCATTAAAGGGCCCAAGAAGTGGTTGTTAGCCTTAGGAATATAAATCAAAGTTGTAAATCTGATCTCAAGGAGTATTTTAAGCTTACGATAAAATCTTAAGACCAAGCCCAAAGAATTTCGTAAGTTATTAAAAAGCCCATTTACCAAACAAGGCCCAAAAGCACTCCAACACATGAGGAATGCTACTGTTCTGACCCATGGATAGAATTGCATACCTTATTTCGAAAATCTAACCTTACCACATTAAATTACACTAAAAAACGATGAAGATTGACTATAAGATCATAAAAATCGGATTTAAAACGAAAAAGTTATAAGCAATTGAACTTTAGGTAAAAACCGGGAAGAATTACGAAAACTAGTCAAGAATATAACTTAAGGAAAATTTACTTAGTTTCTTAAGTTTATTTCAATTCCTTATAAAAATTATTTCAATAACTAGGGGACACTGTTTACGGAGACGACTTGCCTCCAGATTACTTTGATTGACCCACATGGCGGAGTGAGTAAATTCCCGATTACTCTTTACTTAATTGTGCTTGTAGAATAGATGTACCTAAACTTATATATATAAATTTGGATGCTTGTGGGATATGGGAGATGCATGTGTATGGATTTATGGATGAATGTGATGACTTGTTAATTATATATATAATAATGGGAATTATTTGTATTAATATATACATGTGAATTGTATGGAATGAAATTGTTTGATCACCCTAAAAATCAAGTTAATCACTTATACGATTAAGAACTCAAAATGAATCACACATTCCCCATATTGCATACAGATAACACCGACTACCGCTTTACGCAAAAGATGAGAAGGGACTTACAAGAATACGAGTTTCCTGCAGGATTGGGCACTAGCTATGCCATCATATATATTAAGTCTTTGTCTTAAACCGATGGGCTTACTAAGCGCTAGGAGACGCCAACCGTCGGCGAGGGGCCGAGTCTTGTGGCTTCTGCTTAGGGCACGTGTTTGTGGACTGCGAGGGCCACCACACCACTAGACTTGGGATTTTAAAAGATATGATTTGATTTTCGTAAAGGAAGTATACATATATATATATATATATATATATATATATATATATAGAGAGAGAGAGAGAGAGAGAGAGAAAGAGAGAGTTTTGTTTTGGCATGAGCAAGATAGTGTAAATGAAATAAAACCCAAGGTCTAGAACTCGGATTTTGGTTTGGGTTAGTTAATTATCTCCAAACCCTGAATTTAGGGGGCGTAATTCTGAGTCGTATGCAGTTCCTAGGTCACTGCATGCGTTGTTTGGCATACTGATTGTTCATGCATTCATATGATTGTGCATTTAATAAATTTCTGTCATGCAGTATTGATGAGGGTAATTATCTCACTAAGCGTAAGCTTACACCTCAACAGTTCTTTTCCTTATAGGTTGATCGATAGTTGGGAATGGGATAAGAATCGAGCGCAGAGTGCTACCATTGAATCAGTATGATGAAAAGCTTATGTAGTTAATTCAGAATGCTTCAAAAAACGACTAATGTCTCAATTAAGTTTAGTATCTTTAGTAAGTTTAAAATTTTCTAGAATTGTCTATCTTATTTCACTATTTTGGTAGGGGATACTGATTCTCTGCGGTTCTGAGGAACTGTGGAAAAATAGATATCCATAATTATTTATATTATATAATGAGCCAACAAACTAAAATTGAAGACTTTAGCAAATAACTATTTAGAGTCTTGCAATCTTTGACTTGCAAGGTGATTTTCTTATCATGGGTGCATACGTGATATGGAAATTTTAGGCAATACTACTAGGCCCCTCCTAGGGTCGCTACACTCTCTTTCTCTCTCTATAGGTATAAAGATCCCTCTCTATAAATTGTTGTAAGCTTAGTGATTTTCAAGCTAAGATAGATTGCTTACTAGGTTCTTTGTACTGCGAGCTCTTAATCCTAACCTTCTTTACCCTCTACCATAGCCCCATCTCCTCCATTCAAACTACTACCAAGGGTTTTCATGAAACCCTAGCCACCGCAATTCCCCTACTCTAAAACACCTACAACCGCTCAACCTAACACCAAAGCAAGCCCATGGCTAGAATCATTGCATCCCAAAACCCTAAGCCAGTTACTTTCTGGTACCTAACTCCCCCATTCTAACCCAAACACAACTAATACCCATAGCCACTATACACCACCAGCTAAACCACTACGAAACACGACTCCACCTTCATTAAACCTACATGAAACCAAGGTTTTCCTCAAGTTCTAACTGCTAAATCACCCTAGAACACAACCCCCGTGCATGCTTCTCTTTCTTCCCTTCATCCTAGATTTGGGCTTAGATCAAATCCAACCTGACCCACGTTTGACCCGCGTGTAACACGAAGTTCGGCCCTCTTCCTTTGTCCTTTATCTTGCATTTTATTTTGTCATATATTTTTTTTCCTTTTTTTTAAAAATTGTATTCTATTTTAATCAAAACCTAAAAAGAAAAAGAAGAGGACGAAAAGAAAAGAAAGAAAAATCTTAGTTTTGTTTTATTTATTTACACTTTGGTCAAAAAATAATAAAACCAAAAAAATATATAATAATAATAATAATGTGAGACCCGATCTTTAACCTACTACCTAAAACCCAAAGCGATGGACCACTTCTATTACACATGAGACCTAGGGAAGTATAGCTAAGGGAAGTAATAGTAAGGTCATTAAGAGAACTTTACGAAATAAGTTAAGTCAAATGAACATAACCAAGCTATTTTGTCCAAATTGAGCCAAATTTTAATATAAGTTCATAAAAGTTAGACAAACAACCTTAGTAATATCAATTTTTTCCAAAACAAAGTATTTATAACATTTGATAAGGTGAGAAGTTATGGAAAATGGTGAATTAGCCTTAATTAGTGAAGTTAGTATTCAACTAGTTTAGTGAACTTGAAACAATTGATAAATTGTGATGTAATGATTGAAGAGTTAAGAAGTAATGAAACTAAGGAAGATTGGTATGGAGTGTTATTTGATGCTTAAATTTGATTTCACAATTATAACTTGGAAGGAAGTTGGTAAGTTAGCTACTTATGGACATTGATTAAAGGCAAAGGATGATTCAAAGGATTCTAGTCATGAAATTTTCACTAGATTGATACTCAAAGGATAGGTCAAAAGCAAAAATGATGAGTAAAATGTAAAAACAGGGGAAGTAAAAGGTTGATCAAAGGATGATTTTATTAAAAATCTTATAACTAATAGGGTTGGAGGATAGCTCAAAGGATATTTTAATAAGGGATTTAACTTAGAGAAGCTTAGAGGCCGTCTTAGAAGATAGAACTAGTGTAACAAATAAACCTCAACTAACTTAAATAGTAACTCAAACGATTTTTTATTAAAGAAAACCATTATAAATTACTTAGAAGATTTTCAACTAGAGAAAATTACTATAGAATCCCTTAGAACCTAACTCAAAGGATTTGGTAATTTCAACCTGTCAATTAACTTTAAAAAACTCATTAATTGGTCAAGAAATTATGGTTTATAAAAGAGGATAGTGTAATAAGAAACTGTTTTAGAAGCTAACTCAAAGACTAAATTGGAACCAGCTTATAATGAACTAATTACCAACAAGTGAGTATTTAACTAGTATATGTATATATATATACTCATAACCTGTAATTAACCTTAGAAGTATTTACTCTTGCTAGGTGAATTCGTAGAAGAGGAAGCCTACATTAACAAGATTGGGAATATACTACTAGCTAAGTAAGTGGATATTTGTGTATGTTCAAGTAAACTAATGTTTACTCCTAACTTTGTATATTCTACAATGTTTTGGCTTAACTGAACTTAATTTCAAGATGATGTGCTATTTGATGAATCATATGGAGCTATCTATTATGATTATTGTTGATTAAGTAGTGACATCTTACTAAACTTAGTTGTTATGTCGCTGTTGATGAATGCATATGTGACATTTGCTAAGGTTTGTATTATCTTGGAAAAAAATCCAAGGATTAACTCTATCTCTTAAGATGTTCACCTAGGTAAACCCGATACCAAGATCTTAGAGCTAATAAAATTACAAAGTAAAAGCTGGGTAACAAATGATGAATAAGTTTACTTGAATTGGCTAGGTTTTGCTAAGC
This sequence comes from Lumnitzera racemosa, assembly GCA_024138005.1. Classification (NCBI taxonomy): domain Eukaryota; kingdom Viridiplantae; phylum Streptophyta; class Magnoliopsida; order Myrtales; family Combretaceae; genus Lumnitzera; species Lumnitzera racemosa. The sequence continues at coordinate 41,625,387 of JAMXBC010000007.1, forward strand.
GTGCAATCTAATGCATTCATGGCATGGCATGGCAAAGACCTACGGGTCAAGTTTTCTAAAAATAGAAATATTGCTAGGTCGGTTTCCATATGAAAAGCTGGGTCTATCAAGTGAAATACTTAATTTGTAAAAGCTAGGTTTTTGAGTATATAGAGACTACACTGTATCCATTAGGCTAGCTATATGTTAGATTTTTCCAACCACTCTATGCGGTTATTGTTAAGCTGAAATATTTGCTAAGTTCCTAGATAAGTTATCCAGATGTCCGTTTTGATTTAACTGAACCAGATGAGTTGCTAAACTAAGCTAGGATATCAGTATCAATGCATATCACGGGCATAAGCATGGTACACTCTTACTACATTTGCTTTGTTTAGCTAAGAAACTATAAGATAATGTAATTGGACTAACTACTTAAATGATGTGCCTATTCTATTATGCTTGTTGTTATATGTTTGTCCATGTCAAGCCAAATTTTTTTCCGGTTTTTATTATTTTCCTTATCCTAGTTAGGTATAAACCTTCACTCATTTAATACTAACCCTTAACTAAGAATTAAAGAAAATCAAAGTTTTATTTTATTTTATTTTTTTTTGAACTTTTTCTCAATTAAGACCTTTTTACCTACTCTAAAAATTCTAAAATTACGAAGGGCAAGAATGGGGTATCTACAACTGCCCTTTTTCTATAATAAAGTTTAAGTAAAACTTTACCACAAAGACAAAAAAGATACCATTTTGGCCTTAAGGATGAATTCGCCCTAAGAAGCACTATAACTAACCGGTTATCCTAGGCTTAATTCACTGAGGATTTAGTGAAACAATAAAAGAGAGACAAGGTGCCCTAAGAGCTAATTAGATTGAGTTTTAAAAAGGTCTAGCACCTTAGAAGCTGATTAGAAAAATTGGTTTGAAACCTAGTTATATCCTTTAGAGATGACTAACCTAGGTGGGATCATCTCTAAGGGGCTAGCAACCCTAAATAAGAATTAATTTAGAAAACCTAGTTGTATTCCTTCGAACTCACTAACCTATGTGGGCGCGTCTTTAGGGGACTAGCAACTCTACATGAGAATTGATTTAAAAAAACTGGTCGTGCTCCTTTTAGCTCACTAACCTAGGCGGAAGCATCTCTTGGGGACTAGCAACCCTAAATGAAAATCAATTTGGAAAACCTGATTATACTTCTTTAAGCTAACCAACCTAGGCAAGAGCATCTCTCGAGGACTAGCAACCCTAAATTGGAAATGATGGAGGGAAGCTCCCCATAGGCTCACTAAAACGCTTAAGAGAAATTGATGAGGGGGAGTTCCTTATGGGCTTGCTCAAAACTGTTAGATATCTCTCATGAATTTTGATGATAACGAAAAGAAAAAGATGCTATGATCATCAAGTATGCAGGTATTCAAAAGGGGTTTTAGAAAGTCTAAAATTTCAAATTGAGAATGATTCAGAAAGTTATTCTGAAGATCTGATTTAATTATAAAGGAGACAATTCTAAAAATATTCAAAAGATGCTTTAGAAGCATTTTTATAAGAAGAATCAGTACAGTATTTCGTAAACCCGTTCCAAGACTTCAAAGGAAAGAAGGCTGATACTCATCAAAATGTCATTCAAATAGTCAATCTAAAAGAGTAACGTTGAAAATTAATTCATATCAGATTTGAAGAAAACAAGGCCTAGCTCCACTAGATTAGGTGTATTAGGGAAATATACTTAATCTGGTTTCACTCAAGATGAAATTAAGAATCCATGAGGATTATTTCAGCGAAAATATCTTTAGATAAATCAAGATATATATAAGAATGGATAAGGATAAGATTAGTTTCGAATCTTGTAGGATTTTTCTTCAAATCTAAAGCTTATCTGGAAGTTGCTGATCAAGCATATCCTTCAAAGCTTAGAGGATTAGATTTAAAATTCAATACCGAGATCTTCTCAAAAGTATCTATGGTTTATCTAGACGTTAAAAACGATAAACATGATTTAAAAGATAATTCTCTTCATCTCTTAGCTGTTGGAAGACTCAAGTATAAAAGAAAAGGTGATTCAAAATTATAGACACGAATCTATGAAGCAAAATATTACATATACATTATACTTGAAACGAGAGCTATTCTACTATCTCAAAGAGCACATAATGTATTTCAGATACTTCTTTAAAAAGCTGAACTAAAGCGAATTTCTCATCAATCATTAATTTTAGTTTTATCTAAAATCCTTTTAAGATTCATATTGTTATTCTCACTTGTTTCTCTTGTAAAATTTTGTTTGTTGTTTAAGTTAGATTGTATTCTATAGATATGTATTAGCTTAGATTAAAGAAATGCTAAATAGGCAGAGTAGAGTGTAGTAAAGCCTATGTATGGTAGTTGCTTGTAAACCTCTTATAATGTTATTATAGTGGATCAAGTGGAACGACATTAGTAAAGTAAATCGGATCCCCAACAATAAAGTTGAAAGATTGTAGTAGGCAAAAGGCCAAAGCTCTATAAATCCTCAGCTTGCTATTCTCCTTCCTTATCTTTTTAATTTAAGTTATTTAATTATGTTAATTAGTTGTGTATTGAATTATTAAAATACTACTATTCACCATTTTAAGCTATGAAGAGGGGTATTTCTCTTATATTGAAAAAGTTTTCAAAAAATTTAAAGATATCAATTAACCCCCACACCCCCCCCCTCTCCCCCCCAAATTAGTATCAAAGCCTTGCTCTAATATCATCTAAAGTTCAAGATCATAGGTGAACCAAGTGATAGTTTAACAATTCAACCTAGCAAGGCACCATTTTTTTATGGAACTAACTTTCCTTATTAGAAATTCAGGATGAAGACTTATGTGAAAGCATCAAATTATCAGGCTTGGCAAATTATTTCTACAAGAGATCTAAAAATTCCAACCATTATCATAACAAATAATAATATCACCAAAGCTAAACTCAATTCAAAGGCCAAGAATTAGCTTTTGAGTAATGTTACACATTCAAAGTTTTATTTCATTGCTTCATGTGCAACAACTAAAGATATTTGAGACACTTTGGTGCAAACCTATGAAGGGACGGAAACAATCAAGGACACTAGAGTCAATTTGCTAGTTTAATAATATAAAACTTTTTGAATTCTTCTTGGTGAAGAAATCAATGACTCTTTTAGTAGATTCACTGCTATAACTAATGAATTGTCTTCTCTTAGCAAAATAATTAGTGATGCAGATATGGTATGCAAGATGCTAAGGATCCTTCCCAAAATTTGAAATGCAAAGAAAACTTCCATAAAAAAAGCTTATGATCTAAAGACATTAACTATGAGTCAATTGCATAGCAAGCTCATGGCATATGAAACTGATTTTCTTAAATTAGAAAGTACTTTAGAAGATACAAAGAAAAGGGCCATAGCCTTCGAAGCCAAAGAAATAGATGCTAACTCTGAAGAAGAAGATTCATCTTAAGAAGAAGACGAGGATGTGACACTTTCAGCTAGAAATCTCAACAAATGGATAAGGAAAAAAGCTAAGAAAACATTCACTAGAAGATTTTCTACTGATAAGAACCAATCTAACGATGTAAGAAAGGCAATCAAGGAAAAGGAAGAGAAAAAAATTCAAAAAGGAAATTATTTGCTACGAATGCACAAAGCCAGGGCATATCAAGTATGAATGTCCTATGTTGATCAAGAAAATGGAGAAATTTAAGAAGAAACACTAATCTTTGATAGCTACATGGAGTGATTTGGAAGACTTAGAAACTAAGTCAGAAAGTTCAGAAGAATGCGAAGAAGCAAATATGTGTCTTATGGTACTCTCTGAGTTAGATTTTGAAACTGATTCTAATTCTGGCTCTGACTTCAAAGTACCTAATGATATATGTATTGAAATTAATAAACTACTCAAAGCTCTCTCCAAGTCAAGTAACAAGATATCTAAGCTTGAATCAGAAGTAAAGACATTTAAAAATGAAAAGCATGCTCTTAGTCAAACTAATCAATTGCTAGCAAACGAAAATGATTTTTTGAAAAATGATTTTGAAGGATTATGTATTACTTGTGAAGCCTTAGTCAACGAAAATCTTATTCTAAAAGAAGAAATTAAAAATTTGAAAAGTCATGTGGGGGATTTATCTAAGTCAACAAAAAACACGTTTTGAAAATTTAATGAAACTGATAAGAAGTTACAAATGTTGATTTCTAGTCAAAGGATGAATAATTCAAAATTTGGACTTGGTTTCAAATTTGGAGAAACATCTAAAATGAAGTAATAAATAGTGTTTGTTAAATCAAAAGATGAAAATCAAGAAACAATCAAAGGAAGTGAAAATAGTAAAGCATTTGAATATGTCATAAAGTACTTTAAAAACAACAGTAAGTATCCTTTCAAATGATACAATAGAAGGATAAATAGTAGGTATTTCAAAAAGAATCCAAGTTAAAGGAAAGTGATAAGTAACAGGTATACTGAGTAGAAACCTTATGCTTGTTTTCTATGTAATAAACTGGGTCATATAGAGAAACATTATTTTTACAAAAAATAGAAGCTTAGCAATAATCAAACTCTAATTCAAAAGACGAGCTTAAATTTCATGAACCCAAGCTCTACTCAGTTTGTAAGCAAACATGATTGTGCTATGATGTGTGCAAGAATATGAAGCTAAGATAAAAGGAACATAGTATCTTAATAATGGATGCTCAAGATACATGATAAGCGATGCTTCATTGTTCACAAATTTGGAATGGAAGGAAGATGGTTATATGAAATTTGGTGACAATAGTAAAGGTAAAATAATTGCAATAGGTTCAATTGGTTTGACACCTCATTGAATTGAAAACATATTATTGGTTAAAGGATTGAAACATAACTTACTAAGCATAAGTCAGTAGTGTAATAAAAAATATAGAATAATTTTTTAACATAATAAATGTAGTGGTTTTAATAAGGATGGACTTTAGTTATTTGAAGGATTCAAAAAGAAGAATATTTATTTAATTAAACCATCAAAAGTGTTATCCGAGAGCTACTTCATTTTAGTAAATGATAACAATATACTTTAGCATAAAAGACTAGGACACATATTCTTTCAACTACTCGAGATTTTATCTAAAAAGAACTTAATTTAAGGATTACCAAAACTACATGCTCTTGAGAATATTCGTTGTGCTGCTTATCTTAAGAATAAGATGAGTTCATCATCATGTAAGAGTAAGAAATTAATTTCTATTCAAAGACCTTTAGAATTATTGCACTAAGATCTATTTGGTCCAACCCGTACTCTAAGTCTTGGAAGAAATAAATATGAACTTATCATAATAGATGACTTCTCTAGATTTACTTAGATTTTCATAAAAGTGATGCTTTTAAAAGTTTTTGAAATTTTTACCAAAAGAGTTGAAATGAAAAAGGCCTCTCCACCATCAATCTACAAACTGATCATGGAAAGGAATTTGAAAACTCAGATTTTATTTCATTTTGTGAAGAAAAGTGCATCACTTATAATTTTTTCATACCTTATACTCCATAACAAAATGAAGTAGTTGAATGCAGAAACAAGACCATCTAAGAAATGACGAGAACTTTACTCAATGAAAGTAATACAGCAGATCATTTTTGGGTAGAAGCAACATCAACAGCTCGTTACATCATAAATCATGTATCACGCTTTTGGTTGCAAGTGTTTTGTAATGAAAACAGGAAAAATATTAGGAAAATTGAAGAGAGAGTTGATGAAGCCATCTTTTTGGCCTACTCTTTGAACTCGAAGGCATACCAAGTATACAATAAAGAAATAAAAGTGATAGAAAAATCAATGAATGTTAAGTTTATTGGAAAAAAATAGGCAATGAAGAATTGAATGATGAATCTCCAATTGTCTCAAATAAAAGGAATACATTATGTCTTGATTCAAAAAAAGGTAAGTTAGAATCTCCTTTAGACGAAACAACAAAGTCTTCAAGAATGCCTGATGTATCTAAAATAGAACCAAGATCAGAAGGTTCTTTAGAAACTAATACCAAGTTTGTTGAAACACATCCAGAAGATAAGTCAGAAGGTTCTAAACATTTTCATACTCCACCATCATCTCTTAAATTTAAAACTAATCATCCTCCTGAACTTATAATTGGTAATGTTAGATCTAGAATAAGAACAAGATCGAGCTTACAAAACTTTGAAAATCATTTGGCCCTAATATCTGAGTTGAACCTCACTTAGTTGATGAAGCTTTAAATGATAATAATTGGATCTTAGCTATATAAGAAGAACTTAGTCAATTTCAAAGAAATCAGGTTTAGAGCTTAGTCCCAAAACCCAAAAATAAGTCTATCATAGGAACTAAATGAGTTTTCAAGAATAAGCTAGATGAACATGGAAAAATAGTAAGAAATAAAGCACATTTGGTGGCTAAAGGTTACTCTTAGGAAGAAGGAATAGATTATGATGAAACTTATGCTCATGTTGCTAGGTTATAAGCTATAAGTTTACTTCTAGAATCTGCTAGCTTAAAAATTTTTAAATTGTATCAGATGGATGTAAAAAGTGTTTTTTTGAATGGCTTTATTAAAGAAGAAGTGTATGTTGATCAACCCCCTGGATTTGAAGATCCCTTCAAATCAAATCGCATGTATAAGTTGAAAAAGGCATTGTATGGACTCAAATAAGCTCCTTGTGCTTGATACGAAAGACAAAGTCAATTCTTAATAAAAAATAACTTTCAAAAGGGAAAAGTCGATACTATACTCTTCATGAAACATCATGGAAAAGGTATGTTAGTTGTACAAATTTATGTTGATGACATTATTTTTGGTGCAGCTAATGAAAAATATTGTCAAAAGTTTTCAAGCTTGATGTAGGCAAAATTTGAGATGTCACTCATGAGAGAATGAAATTTCTTCTTGGGACTACAAATTAAACAATAAAAAAATGGAATATTTATTCAACAAGAGAAATACACTAGATAAATTTTAAAGAAATTTGGTTTTGAGAATACCAAGGATTCTTTAACTCTTATGAGTATCTTAACAAAACTTAACATCACAAGTAATGGTTAAAAGGTAAATGAAAAATTATATCAAAGCTTAATTGGATCTTTGCTATATGTAACAACTTTACGTCCTCATATTTTGTTTAGTACCTGTATGTGTACCAGATTTCAAAGTTTACCAATAGAAACATACTTAGCTACTATAAAAAAGATCTTTAAATGTATAGAAAGCACTACAAAATTAGGAATTTGGTATCCTAAGAGTCAAAATTTTGATCTCATAAGATATTCAGATATCAATTATGCAAGTTGCAAAGTGGATAAGAAAAATACTTCAGGTACTTGTTAGTTCTTAAGAGATAAGCTAATTTCTTGGTCCTCCCAAAAACAAAACTCTATTTCTCTTTCAATTGTAGAAGCCAAATATGTATCTATTGGAAATTATTGTGCTCAAATACTTTGGTTAAAACAACAATTAAATGACTATAGGATAAGTTATAAAATATACCCATAAAATGTGATAATAGTAGTGCTATCAATCTAATAAAAAATCCAATTCATCACTTAAGTTCAAAACACATAGAAATAAGGCACCATTTCATTCGTGATCATGTTACAAATAATGATTTAAGTGTTGATTTTGTTCTAACCGAATATCAATTAGCTGATATATTTACAAAGCTCCTGGATAAATTCAGGTTTGAATTTGTTCATAATGAAATCGGTGTGTATAACCCTTTTTGTTAGCATAGAGAATATTTAATTAATTCCCCTAAGCTAAAATTATTAAACACATATACATGTCTTAAGATTTTTTTTTTTAATGGTAAGATTTCTTTCTTCTCATGTGTTGCACACAAAAAATTGTCTTAAAGGGCTTAGCATTTCCTTAGTGGGTCCTTAAATTCCTTAGTAATGGGTCCAATATATCAGCCTACATGCATATAGGTAAGGACCAACAAATCTTGCAATTATTCTCTTTTCTCCAACATATAAAAGACCTCATTCTCTTTCTTCTTCCTACTTCTTCACACCCTTCATATTTCTTCCTTATAATTTCTCTCTCAACCAAAATCATGGCTCCTATATAGTTAACTCGTATTGTTGCAAAAGGAACCAAATCCAAAGTTCAAAACAATCCCAATAATCCTATTGTTATTGATGAACAAGAAACCAATACTATCATTCCCATAGATTCTCAACCCAATCCACCCTCTAAAACACATCAAGAATCACCTAAAAGAACCCAAACCCTAGAACTATGTGATGAGCCTAAGAAAAAAAATGCTCAAGAGTGAACCAAAAGAATGGTTACGAGGGACATTCTGAACCTATCTAAGAAGCAAATTAGAAGGATGCTCAGGATTTGCAAAAGTCTAATTCATTCAAAGAAGTTACTGAATCTAAAAGCACTGGATCTTCAAACAAGTTATTTAAAGAAAAGTCTACCAAGGATCCTCCTAAACAATCCCCCATACCAAAACCTAAGAAGTCTCTACAAAAGATCAAGATCACAACCCTAGTGAAGAAAACCTCAAAAACTTCTAAAGCAATATAGAAATCTCCAAAAGCAGTAATCACAAAACCTTCCTCCAAGTCAAAAGGCAAACCCAAGAAAAGATATACAGTAAAAGGTAAAAATCTATCTATCAAAGATTCTTTTTACTTAGATTTAGAATTCTTTGAAAAGAATGGTTTTTACTAGGAGTAGATGAATGGGTTAAGTCTCAATAGCTTAGTTAATTTGAGAGGAGTTATATATGGGGAACTTATAGATGATTTTTATGGAACACTTGATAATAAGGATCAAGAAGTATGGAAGTCAGTAATACAAGGTCAAAAAATTGAAATATCGAAGAAGGATATCCTGAAATATTTCAGCATTAAGGAAATCTAAGAAGATGAAAACCTAATACAAATGACTAAGGAGAATGTATTCGCAGAGTTGAATGATGGAGTAGAGTTGGGCGTAAGTAGAGATATTTTCAGTACTGAGTTTGAGCTGTTAGTTAGAATCTTGCATTAGTTTGTCAACACATTTGTGTTACCTAGAAGGGGTAATGCAACCTTTGCAGAGAAGATGCATTAGTTAGTTTGGCAATGTTAAGGAAAAGAAAGGTAGATGTAGTAAAGCTAATGATGAGCCATATATGGAAACACTTGGATGTTCGACCATATGGGAATTTATTGATAACTCTCTTCAATTTCAAAAAATTGGAAATACCAAGTAAAGCAACCTATCCTTTCTATCCTATTAAGTTAGGACAAAGAATCTTTCATTAGATGGGAATTTATGTAAATGACAAACTTTAGCATTCACATAATAGCGGAATTTTTGTTCACCCTTCAAACATTGGAAGAAGAGTGATTATTATTGAAGAGAATGACAATGAAAAGAAAAGGAAACGAGGAAAGGATCCTACTGAGAAGAAACAAAACAAGCAAGGAAAATTGGTAAAATGATCTTACGAGATGGAATTCAAGGAAGCAACTGGATCACCCTCAAATAGTGAATCAGAAAAAGTACTGAGTTATAGCCTATCCCCTCCAAACAAAGCGAAAGTTCAATTTTTGTTGAACAAATTTCTCAAGGAAGTAAGGAAGTTCTTAGGAAGCTAGTCAAGGATCAACTCACAGGAATGAAGGACTTATTCAAAGCCTAGGTAAAAGAAACTCTTACAGATTCTAATCTTGATGACAAAGCTTAACCTGCTAATCTTCCATCTGAACTCCCTAAACAAACTCAACCAACCGTTCCTCCATCTGAACCAACTATTCCTATCTTAGATCCTTACTTCACACCAATTGAACCTCATTCCCCTATGGTTTCTACTCAGCCAACCATTTAAAATAATCCAATACCTGTTCCAACTTCTAACAAAACTCTTGTCATCTCCCCACAATCTTCAGATCCTAAATTTCCAACACCTCAAATTGCTACTCCTTTTCTAAACCCTAAAGAACAAACACCTCTAAAAGGAAATACAAAATCTCTTTCTATTAATTCCAACAAAGAAGCTACTATACTTGTTCCAGCTCAAACCATACCTACTTTTGTGAAGAACAAAGAACTAACCTCCACTGTGAACAAACCAAATGAAGCTACTACTTATCCTAGCAAAGGCAATTTCATCATATTATAGAAGATTTAAGCTCTATGCTAAGAAGATCTGTGTTAAGATCTTTTCTTTCATTCAAACTCTATTATGGTATCAATTTCTTTTGTTTTCGGATAAAAAGTCCTTCTATGGACTTAATTATGTCCGTTTTGTTAATCAATGAAGTCTTTTCGATCTGCATACATTGTTTGTTTATGTATATTAAGGGAAAGTTAATCAATAATCTCTAATGATAACAAAAAAGGGGGAGAGAAAAACCAAAAACAATTAAGTTCTCACAACATGTTTTTGTGAGCTATGTGAATTCTCATCGGTTGTTTTTTCTTTTTTTACTGTTTATTAGATATCAATTCAGTTTACGTTATGTTTTTAGATCTATAAAGTGTTTTTGCTATCATAAAAAAATGGAGGATTGTTAGATATTTCTCATGAATTTTAATGATAACAAAAAGATAAGGATGCTAATGAATCGTCAAGTATGTAGGTATTCAAAAGGGTTCTTCAAAAGTCTAAAATTTCAAATTAAAAATGATTCAAAAAGTTATTCAAAAGATCTGATTTAATTAAAAAGGAGACGATTCTAAAAATATTCACAAGATGCTTCAGAAGTTTTGTTATAAGAAGAATTGGTACAGTATTTCAAAAACTTGTTCAAATACTTTAAAGGAAAGAAGGTTGATACTCTTTAGAAATTTATTCAAATAGTCAATCTAGAAGAGTAACATTGAAAATTAATTCATATCAAATTCGAAGAAAATAAGGCTTAGCTCCACTAGATTAGGTTTATTAGGGAATTAAGAATCCATGTAGATTATTTAAGTGAAAATATCTTTGGATAAATCAAGATATATATAAAAATAGATAATTATAAGATTGGTTTCGGCTCTTGTGGGATTTTTCTTGAAATTTGAAGCTTATATGGAAGTTGCTGATCAAGCATATCCTACAAAGCTTAGAGGATTGGATTTAAAATTCAATTCACTGGGATCTTCTCAAAAATATCTATGGTTTATCTAGACATTGAAAAAGATAAACATGATTTGAACGATAATTCTCATCATCTCTTAGCTGTCAAAAGACTTAAGTATAAAAGAAAAAGTTATTCAAAATTATAGATACGAATTTAAGAAGCAAAAGATTACATATACATTATACTTGAAACAAGATCTATTTCTACTATCTCGAAGAGTACATAACGTATTTCAAATACTTCTTCAGAAAGTTGAATTGAAGCGGTTTTCTCATCAATCATTACTTATGTTTTTATCTAAAATCCTTTTGAGATTCATATTGTTATTCTCACTTGTTTCTCTTGTAAAATTTGTTTGTTATTTGAGTTAAATTATACTCTATAGATATGTATTAGCCTAGATTGAAGAAAGGCCAGATAAGTAGAGCAGAGTATAGTAAAGTTTATGTATAGCAACTGCTTGTAAACCTCTTATAATTTTGTTATAGTGGATCAAATGGAATGGTACCGGTGAAATAGACCAAGTCCCCAACAGTGGACCTAGAAGAGAGTAGTAGGCAGAAGGCCAAATCTCTATAAATCCTCAACCCAATATTCTCCTTCCTTATCTTTTTAATTTACGTTATTTAATTTGTTGATTAGTTATGTGTTAAATTATTAAAATATCATTATTTACCATTTTAAGTTATTAAGAGAGGTATTTTTCTTATATCAATTTTTTTTTAAATTTAAAGATATCAATTCAACCCACCCCTTCTCCTTTCTTAATATCTTATACGGGATCAACAAAAACATTAAAGAAATTAATAAAGGGAAGCGCACTATAGGCTTACTAAAACCTTAAAGAAATTGATGAAAGGAAGCGCCTTATGGGCTCGCTAAAACCCTAAGAGAAATTGATAAAGGGAAGCGCCCTATGGGTTCGCTAAAAAATTGATGAAGAGAAACGCCTTACAGGCTCACTAAAAACCTTAAAGAAATTGATGATAGGAAGCGCTCTATGGGCTCACTAAAACCCTAAAGAAATTGGTAAAGAAAAGCACCCTATAGGCTTATTAAAACCCTAAGATAAATTGATGAGGGGAAGTGCACTATAGGTTTGCTAAAAAATTGATGAAAGGAAGCGCCTTATGAGCTTACTAAAACCTTAAAGAGAGATTGATGAAGAGAAGTACCCTACGAGCCTACTATGACCCTAAAGAGAGATTGGAAATGAGAAGCACCCTATGGGCTTGTTAAAACCCTAAAGAAAGATCGATGAAGGGAAGCACCTTATGAGCTCACTAAAACCCTAAAGAGAGATTGATGAAAGGAAGCACCATATGGGCTTGCTAAAACCCTAAAGAGAGATTAATGAAGGGAAGCGCCCTACGAACTTGTTATGACCCTAAAAGGAGATTGATGAAGGGAAGCGCCCTATAGGCTCACTAAAACCCTAAAGACAGATTGATGAAGGGAAGTACCCTACTGCCTTAGTAAGACCCTAAGAGAAACTGATGAAGGGAAGCACCCTATGGGCTCGCTTAAAACCTTAAAGAAATTGATGAAGGAAAGTACCATAAGAGCTCGCTAAAACTCTAAAGAAATTAACGAACAGAACCACTTTATGGGCTCCCTATAACCCTAAAGAGAGAATAATGAAGGGAAGCAACCACTGGCCTTGCTAAAACCTTAAGAGAGAATGATGAAGGAAAGCACCCTATGGGCTCGCTAAAACCTTAAAAAGAGACTGATAAAGAGAAGCACCTTACGAGCTCACTATGACCCTAAAGAGAGATTGGAAATGAGAAGTGCCTTATGGGCTCGCTAAAACCTTAAAAGAGATTGACAAAAGGGGAAGTGCCTATAGGCTGGCTAAACCTTAAGAAAAGTAGTAAGTCAAGATAATGCTCTATGAGCTGACTAAAATCCTAACGGAGGTGTGAGTCGAGACAATGCTCTATAAGCTGGCCAAAGCTCTACGGAAATATGGGTCAGGAAAGCGCTCCATCAGCTAGCTAAAACCCTAAAAATGGATTAAAGATCAAATAATGCCCTATAAGCCAGCTAAAAACCTAAAAAAAGGAGAATTGATGAAGGATTGAAGAAGTAAAGTGAGAAATGTAACCAATTTGAAAAACTTCTTGACTTGAAAATTTTTATAAATAAAGAATTTGGTGAAAACCACTTATGATTGAAAAGACATTAGGGATTAGGTCCTTTAATCCAAAACTACCTCAGGAAAGATGACTTAGACTCATATGGTCAACTTAAAAGGTGTAACCCCATTAAAAAGGAGATAGATGACATGATTTGAAAGTTTAGCTACTCAAGCCAGAAAGCCTTTACTTTCTCTCTCTTTTCTTTTTGTCTCTCTCTTTTTTTTAAAAAAAAAAAAATTTTGCTAACAAGCACAAATCTTTCCTTGATAACCACGTAAGGCATCTCGATGTCTCATGACCTTGATGCTAAGTTTCTTCGTGGGGCCTTATGATTTCAAACATTCATTTCCTAAGAAAAAGATAACTCATGATTAGTTTAGTCGAAGAGGACTTCTTTGCACACTCTCCATCTAGATTTCACTCCTGACTACTATTCCAAAAATTATAGTCCAGTTTGTAAGTGATACACTTTGATCAATCAATTAGGTCTTTTTCAATTCAACATTGCGAATTTAGGCTTTTAGTCAGATGGTTTCAACAGGGATTGATGAGAAAGCCTATTTTGAAGGATTTACTTATTCCACCAGAGTATACAAGTCAAGAACCTTTAGGAAAAAACTAAAAGTGTGCTTGCCCCAGTTTTAACAATAATTTTTATTAAATATAAATTATCCTTTGAGATTAGAAGAACTTTTATCAAATGTGAGAGGTATTATAGGTAGGAAGGCCTTATGTGATTCAGTATAGGTAAGAAGGTAATCTATTATGATTTTGAAGTGTGATTCAGAGTGGATATAGAGGTTTTGTGTTTTTTAGCTTAGAATGTGATTCAAGGCTTTACGTTTTTTAGGCTATTTGGGCTTTGATTCCAGGCCTTTTGATTTAGTTTTACTGCCTTTATTGGGGTGTAATATGTTTTTGGTGCTTTCATCTTAAACTTAGGCGCAATTCTTTGACTTCTTTTCTTTCTTCTTCTTTGTTTTTTTTTTTTTGTTTTTTGTTGCCCTCATTCTTTCTTTTTTTTTTTTTTACCCCCTTTTTTTCTTAAGCTCGGAAGTAACTATCTCCTCAAAGTATTTGGACTATGTATATAGGGTTCTTGTAAGCTCTTTTTCATTTTAAAAAAATTAAATCATCAAAAATAAAAATTATTCTTGAATTGATTCCAATAAAGCAAGCATAGTCTAGTTTTTATCATTTTTTCTTAATCAATAACCCTAACCTTCAATTACCCTAGTATAAGGTGGTTCTTAATAGGGTTTAAATTTGAAAATACTCAAAGTTGGTCCAATGGGATTAACAAAAGATAATTGTGTTTTGGGATTTGAAAATAAATGCCTAACATCATTTTAATCTGTGTATCAAATCTAAAGTTGACCTCCTTTAGAGAATGAGTCTCCACCATGATGTCACTGAACTCTCAAAGTGTATGTATTTTAAGGTTGGTGTTTAGGATTCAATTTGCCTCTTTTCATTATAAACTTTTTAAAAGGAGTTACCAATTACTTATGGATGAATCTACTTTTGTTTGTTGATAACTCTAATTTTAAACATATTTCATAGGGTGATTTTATAGTATTTTCCGCAAATTTTGGGTTTTCTTTAAAGAAATTGATACTTAATTGAGTAAAATGTTGATTTCGGGGTTTAAACGCGTTCTAGGCTCAAAAACGAAGAAAAGGAATCAAGTTTCACTCAATTCCGAGTTCAAATGAAGAAGTTATGAATTTTTGAAGTTGTGCAGAAAATTTGCCTAAGTGCAGAAAGTTACACGACCTGGGGACACGGTCATGTCCCAGGCCATGTCGGGTGACGAAAACAAAATCTTTTTGATACACTATAAAAAGACATATTAGGGTTTCAAAAGAAGAAGAGACATTACAGAAACGGAGAGACTTAAGGAACAATATCAAGAAAGAGGCGAAACAACATCAAGAAAAAGAGAAACAACATCAACTTCAAGATTAGAGAGATTGTTCATCAATAAAAGGGGTTTCCATGTTTTATATTATATTATTGATGAAACTCGTTTTTAGATTCATTATGATAGCTTAGAATTCAAGTATTTAGGATTATGGAACCTAGGGTTTCATGTAACCCTTGGATTGAATTATAATTTCAATAAAGTTTCTACCTTTTCTTGATTCGATTATGTCATTAATTATGGATTGATAATTCTAGAGTGTCAATATATGATATTATGCATGTTAATTGAGAAATTGCATGTGTAATTAGATCTAGGCATAATTGAAGAGAATTACATGTATACTTAGAGATAAGATACATATTTCTTCCGGAAAGTTGATTGTTTGCATGGGAATTCATTACACGTTAATGTGATTCTAAATTATATTACTAAGCGAAGAGATTCCGGTAAATAATTTAGGATTAGGGTTAATATGCTTGAGAAAGATATTAGCTTTAATTGTGAATCCCTCCGGTCAAGAATAATAGAAATTGAATTGGATATATTTTAAAATGGTTACATGTTAAACACTAGGGGAAATAATTTCTAAATACATTATTGCATACTTGAAGTCATTCGTAATTATTGCTTCCTAATTTGCGTAATTAAGTCTCATAAGTAGTTTAGTTGTTAATTTCAGTATTTTTAATTCATTCAACTCATCATAATTTTCTGGTTAGATAATAAAGCTAAAGTTAATATTAGTACTCAAAATCTCTGAGGGATCGACTCGGACTCACATCCGCTATATTAAAACTGATAGGTGCGCTTGCCCCATATCATTTGTCCTTGGGTAGAGATAAACTTTTCCCCCTCAATTTCTTAAAATATGCCCTAATGTGATACTTTTCATTTGATCAGAATTCGAGACTGAAGTTACATTTGATTTCATGTTTGACTTGGTTTATGGTTAGCCTTTTTTTTTTTTCAAGGGACCAATGATTTTGGCTATATTTGGCTACCTTGATGAGCCAAGGTTTGTGTTTGATTCAAGTAACTTGATGGGCCATGGGTTTTGGGTTGGCTACCTGAACATGCTAAGGGTTAGCGTAATGGGCCGTTGTTTGTGTTTAGGTAAGTTTCCTAAATGGGCCAAGGGTTAGTGTTTAGGCCTAACTTCCTTACCAGGCCAAGGGGCTAGTATTTGAGTTAGCTTCCTTAATAGGCTAATGGCTTCATTTGGGCTGGCCACCTGAATGGGTTGAGGGGTTTTATTTAGGTTGAGCTAATAAGAATTTGTAACCGTTAGCAAATTTCGTCTTTTTTTCTTTTCCAATTTTTTTTCCTTTTTTTTGTGAGAGATAAAGAGAAGCTCTATTTTGCAAAAACTAAGAAATCTAAATACAAATGGAGATTTAGGGGTTTTATTTACAAGTCTATGAAATTTTCTTATATTTCCCTAAATGACAGGGGACAATGGTTAGATGAATGCTTATTGAAGGACTATTTACAAAAAAGGAATCCCAAAGAATGAAGAATGATAAACTAAAGAGAACTTTTATTATTTTGAAAAACCCAAGTATAAAAAACAAAGGAAGAGGGCCTAACATTTATCCTCGATTTTTATTTAATGAAACTTAACATTTATTATAGGCCTCATAGCTACAAATTGGAAAAATCCTAAACTAAGTCTCACAAACAAGCTCTAAGTTCTTCTAACATTTCATGAGTTTCTTTAATGACTTGTCTAAAAAGGGCTTTTAAGGCCCAATTGTGAGCTTCAAAACATTTAAGCTTAACCTTCAAATAAGCAATTTTAGCCTCTAACAATTGATTGCAAATCTTAGGGAGGTCTTGTAGCCTATCAGTTCTTTAATTGTTCATTTGGTTATCTGCTATATCAAGCCTAAACATTTCATAGACAAGAATCAGTTACCAATGAAACAAAAGAATGTATGTAGAAACATGCACATGCTAGTTACATTAGGTTAATACATCATTTCTTAAGTTGCAACCCTACTATTGAAAAGAAAAATGATTAAGTTTCTAAAACACTTTAATATTAATAGGATTGAAACTTTTAGGAGTAGTATATTAACTCATTTTTAAGTATATGCAATTTAGGTAGGTTCTAAAGGTCCTTAAACTCCATGGCCTCACAAGTTTTTGAAAAATAGTTCCTTGATCACATAAAAGTTAAGTGAGGTAACCTAATTAGCCATGAGCAGTGGTTACCTTACAACACCTGGAACCTATACAATGACCCTTCTCTTAGGATCTTAAGACAACCTGGGTCTAACCATATCTACCTTGCATCTTTGATGCAATAAATGACCCCTCATATCCGAATGTATGTTGCATGTGAAATAAATACAGCAATTAAAACAAAGTATATACATGAAATGAATTATAATAATAAATAAATAAATAGCATGGGTATTTTAAAAGGAAAACTTAAATTTAAAGAGTTTTCAAGTAACTAGCCCTCTCAACAACTCCAATGGAGTTGCTAAGCTATTGAGCCTAATTTTTTCCCATTTTTATTATTAAACCCTAACCCGATTAGTATTAAAACCTAGCCTATTTAATATTAACCCTCAATTAAGAATTAATGAAAATAAAAGTTTTAAACATGTTTTGAAAATATTTAGAGTCACTACCTTACTAAGGTTGAGAAAAGGTTTAGATTAAAACTAATTAGATGGATTGATTTTAATCTAGACATTACGTTACGTGAAAAATTAATTTTAAAAAGATTTTCAAGAAACTAGATAATGAGTCCGGAGGCTAATCTATTAAACCCTAACGGTTATCACTTTTAACTTTCCAAATTTATATTTTATCTTTCAAAATCCTTGTTTCTAAATTTGCAATTAAAACTAATTCTATTTGCATAAATAACAAATCGAAGATATTTTACAAAAGGGAAAATAAAAAGATTTCTCTATTTTAAGTCGTTTCGTAGGTACCTATGTACCCTCTATTAGGGATCATACTTTCTATAGTTTGTTTACGAGAATGTTAGTAGGTTAGTCTATTTTAAATTTCGAAAAGAGAGTCAGGTTAACGTTTTTGACTTGATTCGGGTTATTTAAGGAAATTTTCTAAAAGGCTTCTAAACTTGGTTTATTTTTTGAAAATTCTAAGAAAAAGTCCTAATTTTGAAAAAAGGTTAATTTATGTTATTTATTTAGAAAGTGGATTTTTCTCAGTGACAAAACATATTTTGTTATTATTTGTCCCTTTCTTTTACTATTTTTATTCTTTTTTTTATACTTTTTAGGATCTTTAACTAAAGCATAAAAATAAAAAAAGCCTAACCTTTTTTTCTTTCTTTTTTTGTTTTTCATTTTCTTTCTTTTTTTTTGGCATTTACAATTTACAAGAGATAAATAAATAAATAAACAATAACACTTACAAAGAAGATCGAACTGGGGTAGAGGCAAGGAGCACGAATCGGACCGAGTTAGAGGCAAGGAGTGCGGATTGAACCTGGGTAATTGAATCGAGTCATAGAGTTGGGTTTTAAGTCGATTATCGAGGTCAACCTGACTCGTCATGTGCTCTACACGTGTTTTGCATAAGGAAGAGAGAGGAGGTGTGCGAAGGAGTAATAGAGGCTATTTTCGACACCAAAGTAACTAGAGAAGATCAAATTTATCTGTTTCTTATTGGAAAGAGGGGGTTTAGTGAAGGTGTTGTATGGTTTGGAGGTTGTCTGAGGATTGTTCAACATTAGACTCCAATAGTGGAGAGACAAGGTGGTTACACAGCTCGGTGTAGCTATTCCCGAGGGTAAAGTGGTCAACCTTGGTTTTTTTACCACTACAACCACAGTTGCAATGGTGGTTTCGTATGGGAATAGTTGATGGTAAAGCTTCTTTTATGGTTTGGCATTCGATAATGAGGATAGGAGGTTGGATACAATTATGGCTTGCTATGTTTAGGTAATATCAGTTGTTTATTATGTTTGCTATGAAGAGAGGAAGTAGGTTGAGACTGGGTAGCTGGATAGGATTATGGCACACGATTGTATGGTTGGATGAGAGTATGATTAGGCATTGTACTGGAGCACAATTAAGGTTTGTTTACCATAGAGTTATGGTCAGTGTGTATTCGAGTGAGAGGGGCATCGGGTTGGTGTGTTCGGCAAAAAGGATTGAAGCTATGAGCATCAAAATTAAGCATTGTATGCCAATAGGTATGGTGGATTAAGTCATCAACGCAGCTATGTTGGATGATCAATGGAGCTTGGTACATAGGTGGCTTCAATGGTGAAGGAAGAGAGTTGCCATCGACTATATAGGGGTTTGACTTGGTGCAGATGCTATGTGCAAGTGGAGTTGTAGAAAGAGGATGAGTGCGTCAATTGTTGTTGTGTGTTTAGGTTCGCTACAACAGTTTGCACAATGTCTAATAATGGGCGTACTTGGATTGCTAAGTGGGTCATGTTGTTGGTTCAAGTACGGGTTTTGTGTTTTTTCTCTGTGCATGGTATGAGAAGGAGAACTAATCATGAGTTATGGGGCTTGATTATATAAGGAAATGGACATTAATGGTCGATTCACCATCAATGCTAAATCCCAAATTTGTAGTGTTTTTCCTATTTTCCACTATCAATTAAATGATCAAATGAGTAAACCTAGTCATATTCTTAGTATAGATTGAAGGAGTGACATGTGGAGAATAAAAAACAACTCTTAATCTGTGTATTTACTTATGAAAGCTACATGAAAATTAAAGCTAAAGTGAAGAGTGCAAACTATCTTTGTATGGGAAAATTAGGGAAAGAAAGGGAAAGTAAGGAAAAGAGGTTGCCAACGTAGCGCCATGTAGGCACCACATCAACCATGTTGCCTAATTAAGGTTTAGTACATGTTAAGCCAACACATGGCCCTAATTAGACATGAGCATGCGGCATATATAGGTGGGAAAAAAATAAAAGGCACTTTATACCTATAATGAGATTCGAACATAGGATCTCTATGTCATTTCAAGTGCAAGTCTAAGTGTATTACTATCAGGCTATTAGCATATACCTTATTCATATATGCAATTAAATTGCATACATAAATTAGGTTAGCTTAAGTTAGAATTAAATCTAAGCCTAAGCCCAACATCCCTTTTTTTTTTTCTTTACAGTCCAAATAAAATACTAAAGTCAATTTGAAATTTTCTATTATATTTTAAACTATCTTTTTCTTCTTCTTTTTTTCAGTATTTTTTCTAAATTTCCTTTTTTTATATTTTCTCTAAAATTTTTTTCATTTTCTAGATTTTCTTTTTTTTTTTGAAATTTTTCTCAATTAGGACCATTTTCCCTATTCTAAAATTACAAGAGGGCAAAAATAGGGTGTCTACAATCCACTCTCACTCAACTCGTAGTAGTTGAAGGTATAAGTTTCTCTTATCCTCAAGTTACAGATGAATAGATAGAAGAAGGTATCAAGGTGATAAGGAGACTTCAAAAACCCTATCTGAAGATGGGCTCTTAAGAGAAGTTATTGATTACAAGATATGGCTTGATTATGCTAAGATAGCTTTTCAGAAAAACAATGAGTGTTACACTTTCACCAAAAGTTTAATATAGTTATACTAGTCTAAATACATGTATTCGTAAAAGAGTTACTATATTGTATAAGAAGAATGTAACTATGAAATTCTAAGTATGGCTCGCTAATGTAAAAACTTATGCTATTGTTTGTCATATTGGATGAGAAATGATTCAAAAGTAATTATTAATAGAATAAAAGAGCAGGTCAAATATAAATTCTACCTTGTTTAACTCAAGGATGGTAGTAACGAACCATCTTCAGATGCCAAGAGTTAAAAAAAAAAAAATTAAGCAAATACCTAGAAAGCAGAGGATTATAATTAATAAAATAAAATCAATAAAAATAAATGAGAAACGTTTTATCACTTAGAAAATTCATATTTCCAACAAACGTAAAATAAAATCAATCATTTTCAAAATTAGGACATTTTAGAATTTTCAAGAAAAAAAAACCCCCAATTTAAGACCTTTTTAGAAATTTCCGAAGTAAAATAAAATGGCTAAGAGACATAAACTCAACTACTTTTCAAAATTAAAATAAACCAAAGCACATAACCTTTCAATAATGAACTACGAAAAGTCTAATCGATAATAGAGGAGGTAAGTACTTAAGAAGCGACTTAAAATAAGGAAATTACTTTTATTTTCCCTTTCTATAAATAAACTTACTTTTTTCTTTTTTTTTAAATTAATTTTCTTTAATTATGAATGTGGAATTAGTTAAAAGGGTATTTTTAAAGATAAACTTAATCTCGAAAAGATAAAAAATGGTACCCGTTTAGAATTTAATAAGTTATCCCCCGGACTCAAATTCTTTGGTTTTAAAAGAATCATTTCCAAAAGTAATTTTATCGCAACTTAGTAGCTAAGTTATAACTGATCCACCCAATCAGTTATAACTTAATCTTTTTCCTGTTTTCCTGACCTTGATCAAGTGGCAACTCCAAGTTTTTTTTTTTCAAAATATGTTTAAAAATCTAGATTTTCCTTAATTCTTAATTGATTATTAATATTAAATGGGTAGGGTTTAATATTAATCAAATTAAGGAAAATAAAAAAAAAATTGGGAAAACTTCAAGCTCGACAATGGGCTTGAACAAGCCTTAAGACAATGGAACAAGAAGATTTCATATTTTCTCATTCATAGGAGTTTTGTGTAATCAAAAAGTGACTATTTCCTATTTACTTGTGAAAATGATGACGGGTTTTAAGTTGTATTGCTATACGTGGTTGATATGCTTATTATAAGGATCATTGAGGGAAATCGATTCTTTGCATTTGCTTTTCTCAATTTCCCTCCATTTACCCATTTGAGATATTACCACATGTAATCAACAACTAATATTACAAGGAATCTGATGACATTATGATAACATTGTATGATATTTCAAAAATCTAGATATTCCTACAATTGATTTGTAAATTGAGGAAATGGTAAATGGAGAGAATCCAAATCCATTATGGAGGCTTAAACTAGTTTTTTTTTTAAAAAATCTAATTTAGATAAAGCCTTTGCAATTAAAGACATTGGCCTAGCATAGTTCTTTGTTGGGCAAGGGATTTGTTGCATTAATGTTGGTATATTAGTGAATTAACATAAGCTCATTGTAGCTATCTTAAGAAATGTGGGATTATCTGGTCACAATCCAGTTTTTACTCGATTTCCTTCTTATTTGAAGCTAGATAAAGTTTTTATTGAATTCTTGATGATCTACTTGTTTATAGGCACCTTATTCATCAACTTTTATACCTTACACTCACAAGGTCTAACTTTTGCTTTATGGTACATTATTTGAGTCAATTTCTTTCATAGCATGATCTTCCCATTTCCAAGAAGCTCTTCATGTTGTGCGATATTTGAAAGGTATAATGTCTTAGTTATTTTATCCATCTAAACTTTACTAGTGTGTGGCAATACTAATTGGGGATCTTCATCTGCCGATCATAAGTATTTGGTTTGTGTATCAATACTAGGAAATTCTCTTATTTCATCGAAAACCAAGAAGCAAAACACTATTAACACTCCTACTACAGAAGCCAAATATTGAAGCATAGCAACTACTAATAAGGAACTTCTTTGGGTATCATATATTTTTAGATCTTCTATTACCTATTTCTTTTCCTATTCATTTGTGTTGTGACAATAAGCCAGCTTAGCTCATTGCTACAAATCCTTGTTTATATAAGACATAACATATTAATGTAGATATTCATTTCTTACTAAACCTCTTATTCTCATTAGTTATGGTTCTTTTATTCCAAGTTAGCCTATAGCAATTCTAACTTGCAACGGATGTAAAGAGTCAACTTATCACATGTACATATAGTTAGGTTATTAGTTAAGTTTTTTAATTAGTAGGCAAGAAATATATATACTGCATCTCAAGAACTCTTAAAGTAATTTTTCCATTCTTTCAAATTCAATGTAAACAAAGATCAGAACAATTCAGCTATGTTGATGGAGTTCTTTTACATATCTTATTATCACAAAATCTCACATCTAGCAAAAAAGAAAAAGATGTGGTGACTCTCATTTATTTAAGCGCTAGATCGATCAATTATGAATTCGTTTGCATGGTATAGATCAATATTGCATTATCACATAACTTATTGATAAGTTAGTCTTGTCTTTCTTTTTAATTACGACTTATGCTCATATATGATAAAAGATAAAAACAATACAAAATATTTACATATAACAAAACATATACCTCCTCCATTATGGAATTGAAACCACCCTCCATCTCAAATAGATTTACAAAAAGTTCATTAGGTTTCTACCACAAATTACTCCCTCTCCAATAGAATTGGTAAAATGTAGCAACAATTAATTATTTATAGTACGTCTACTTGCTTCACTTGAATACAAAATAGTTATGTTACAATAGAATGATCCATAAAGGGAAGGGGGGGTGGAGTAAGGGGTTGTGAAGATAAGTCTTCAAGGCATTAGAAACATGGGATAGGCAATCACAAAAAACTAATATTAAGTTAGAGGAGGTTAGGTCAAAAAATTAACACTAATAACAATTCATATAGATTAATAATCAATCATGACCATCTTATCATTTTACTATTAATGGACAAGATTAATTAGTGTTTGATATGATTGAGCTTAGTGAGAAGGGTTAAGACCACTTATACATATACACCTAGTTGATATTTAAGCTTATTCTGAAAACTTAAAAATATGCAAAACAATTTAATGAACCTTATTTTGATCCCAATTCTCACCCATCTATTACTTACTAAATAATTCCAAACTAGTTAACCAGTTTACACAATGGTAAGATAAAATGGTAAGATAAAAGTTTGAAGAATGATTATAATTTTTTTTTTTTTTATAAAACAACAAATCACATCATACTACAATATATAATTTTATGAGCGCCTACCTTACATTAAGCCTTTTCATTTTTAGGTTTTCTAAAATTGCTATTTAAAAATACCATTTAATTTTTTTTTAATTAATCCTTTTTTTCTATTTTTATTATGATATGCTAATTTAGTAATTAGTAATGTTGGTTCCGTATAAGATATCAAGAGGGGAGTGAATTGATACCTTTAAATTTTTTGAAACTTTTTCAATATAAAATAAAATATACCCCTCTTAACAACTTATAATGGTAAATAGTGATAATTTAATAATCCAACATACAACAATTAATAAAGCAAATTAAAAGAGTAGGAAATGAGAATATCAAGTAGAGATTTTATAGAGCTTTGACATCCTGCCTACTACTCTCTTCTAACTCTACTGTTAGGGACTCGGTCTATTTCACCGGTACCATTCTACTCGATCCACTATATCAAATCACAAACCAATTACAAGCATTCATCACAATGACTTTACAACACTTTGTTCTACCTAACTAGCCTCTCTATAATCTAGGCTAATACAGATCTACAGAGTACAAACTATTTTTTCTCTATAATAAAATATAGATATTACAAGTGAGAACAAGAATACAAGTCTCAAATAATTTTGCACTTGAAAAAAATAACACTTGTTGTGGAACTTTGATTTAGTACAACTTTCTGAAAAAGTATTTGAAAGACTTTCTGAAGCTTTTTAAAAGGCAAAAACTGATCAAGAATTTTTTGTGCAACAATAGTATTTCTGAAGCATTTTAAAGTTGTATATCTACATTTTGAATCTTTTCTTCTTTTATATTGACTTTTTCCAACTACTAAAAATCTGA
Source organism: Lumnitzera racemosa (assembly GCA_024138005.1). NCBI lineage: Eukaryota > Viridiplantae > Streptophyta > Magnoliopsida > Myrtales > Combretaceae > Lumnitzera > Lumnitzera racemosa. The sequence continues at coordinate 41,650,247 of JAMXBC010000007.1, forward strand.
AGATTTTCTTCACTTCCATAATTATCCAACCGTTAGTTATTCTGCATAATTCCTTAGATATTTTTATGAGAAGATCTCAGTCATTTGAAAATTCAAAGCTGATTCTCCTTATCATGTTTAGATCAATCCGTAATTGCCAAATAAGCTTTGAAAAAAAAAAAAACTACTTAAGTTAGCTACTTACGAATAAGCCTTATATTCAAATTTTGAAATCTTACAAAATCCAATTCAACTTTATCCTTATCCATTCTTGTATATATCTTGATTTATCAAATATATTTTAACTTAAAAATAATCCCCAAGGATTACGATTCCATCTTGAGTGAAACGGAATTAAATGTATTTTCTAAATACACTCAATCTAGAGAAGCTAGGCCTTAATTAATTCAAGTCTGATTTAAAGATGTTTTCAACGTCATACTTCCAGACTCACCTTTTGAAGAATATCAGCCATTTGTTTTTGAAGTTTCTGAATAAGTTTTTGAAGTGTTGTACCATTCTTCTTATAAAAGCTTATGAAATACTTTTTGAAGATTTTCCAAATTATTCCCTTTTTTAGTTAAGTTAGACCTTCTAAATACAACTTAATTTTGCAAAATTAAGCTTTTTAAGAATCCTTCTAAATAACTGCATACTTGTTAATTCATTAGTGTTATTCTCTTTTTGTTATCATCAAAATCCATAACCACGAGAGATATCTAACAAGTAAAATATATGATATATCCATAATTAACTTAAATTGTCTTGAATTTATTTTGACATGCCATATAAATCTACCTATTTCTCCATATATAATCTACAACAAGTACAAAAGAACATCAATACACTATGAACAACATTCCTAGGTTTGATTATTGCCCTTTTTGGAAGCTTTTTTGCAATAGATTAAATCTAAGGTTCACAATAAACAAAAGGGCTAGAAAGTATTATAGTTTCATGTTGTAAATGATGAAGTCAATGATAGTGAGAATAAATGTAATTCCCCTTAGATTTAGATTGATAGTGCTAATTTGGAGCCACTTAATTTTGTTAAATAAATAAATATCTTATAGTATGGTCATTCTTTTTATATCCTTTAGTAGGATTACATGTATTATAGTAAAATCACCATTCTTTTTACCTATATGTAGATGTTGTTATTATAATATTCTACTTGAATATGAATAATATTCTAAAAAGGTTATTTTAAGTTAAATTCATCATATTTATCAATTAACTTGACCATATCAAAGCCTATCGTATTTACTATCCACTTATAAGGAGGTTTATATCAAGTTTAGTTTTTTTTTTTTAACTATATTTACTAAAGATTTTTTTTAATATTTCTCATCTATTTGCAATATATGTTCAAAGTGATGATATCTTTAAAAGTTTGAATATTATTAGAAGGCCCTAAATTTTAGAGTTCATTTCCTTTTTACTTTTATTTCATTATGTAAAAAGGTATTGATAAAAATTTGTAAAGAATGTCAAACACTTAAAGATTTCTTATAGAATATAAAAAATTCAAATACATTTTGGATATCATAATAATATGAATGCCTAGGTAAGAGAATATAATCAATCACTTTAACACATTAACATTATAAATTTGCTAATTGTATTTTCATTTATTATGACCATTTTGGTTCCACTCATTAACTCATATTTGATGGCACTAACAAAACATTTATTTCATTAAAAAGATGTTTGGTTTCAACCAGTGACCTGTATCTTTTTTTTTTAATTATCCATGTCAAATTATTAAATTGGCAAAAGAGAAAATAAAAAAGTACAAATCTAACTTCATAACTTACCATTCTACAATAAAGCATACATTTATGACACTAATTACATTCTTTCAAGGTATATATATATACATACTTTTGGATATGAAAATTTTTATTTTACTAAAGTCTTTTAGCAAAGTGTTATATCTACATTTGTTGTGACCAATTGGTTCAATTCATTGACTAATATTTGATAACACTAATGATACATTTATATCATCAAAAAGATTCTTTTTTTTTGTGATAAACAATAATATTAACTATGTAAATAGAACAAGCATACACAGTCCAACAAAAGAACCCCAAAGCAAACACAACACTTAGTTTAGGTGAAAAGCTAAAAGGTCTATGCCCACAACATCCTGTGATTTAATAACAAACTAAAAAAGAAACATAGGAAGATAATCAACAAAAAAACATAGAACTTAGGTCTTCAAGTTCAAGTTATACCAAATAGTCTACAGCTTCAATCAATCCTTGTACAATCAACTCTGTAAATACATATATTAACAAAGTGAGATACCAGAGTTTTGCATTCCTAGAGATATTGACAGCAATGGTTAGGATCTACATTAGGATTCAAGATCTAATCGGATGTTTATTAGGAGTCAGTTTCACATATAACATTTTAGAACCATGTTGATGAGCTATAGTTAGTATAGACACCCTATTTTGGTTCTCTATAATTTAGAGATTTTTTTTTTAAATAAAAGAGGGTCCTTTAGAAAATTGAGAAAAAAATACAAAAAATTAAAATTAGAAAAAAAGAAAACATAAGAATGAAATTTTTGCCATAGCTCATTTGTAGGGTAGTTAAATTATTTTTTAAAAAAGGTCATTTTTAAGGTATGATGGAGTCAAATTTAATAGTTAAGAATCATATTTAGACCTTGTCCGGGTTTAAATTAATTTTTGAATTTAGATATCAATTTTAGGATGGGACTAGGTTTAATGTTTTTATTTATTTATTTTATATTAAAAAAAAAATATAAGAAGAAAAAGAAGAAGAAAGAAAAGCAAAAAGGGGACATTGATTCACAACAAGGCTAGAATCCCTATCACATGTTGGGCCAAAAAGGCCCAGACACACCTAAGCCAAGGCGGTATGAGCACCTGGCATTTCTTTTTTTCACAAAGGTACTTAGGTCACGTGCTTCCCAATGTTCTTGAAAGAAACAAACAAAAATGAAGGGAAAATTCCATCTTCTAGAACTTGATTTCAATGACCAATCTACTGAGATTTTTATTGTTTTTAAATGGATTTAATCGAATCATGGCTAAAAAATTTGTGAAAATCACAAATCTAAAAGTGATAGTGTAAAATCTGGTAAAATAGATATTAAGATCTAGAGTAGATCTTATCGAGATGGATTTGTAGTGATCTAAAATTAGGTAAAAGATTCAATTTTTCATACTAAAAAGAGGGATCTCGAATCAACAAGTCACAATCTTATCGCAGTAAACCTAGTGACCACTCCACTTAGCCATCCTCACCGAACCTAAACCCATTGCCAATCATCTCCATCAGCAAACAAAAACACCTAAACACAACCTAATCATCAAACATAATCAGCCACCATCTTGATATGTGCACAACCACTGATGCGCACAACTACACCCCTTACTATCAACAACTATTACTTCCATCCACCACCGACCTTCACTCAACTCACAAATGAACCCCTAATAACAACCATACAAATTGACATCCATATAATAGCACCCTCAATCTGACTCTTCTCTCACTACCATCCACTGCATGGCAAAACCAAACCATACACTCCGTGCTTTACTTACCATAACCCATAAACTATAACAACACTATGCACAGCTCCTTCATCGTCGCAAGCCACCATTTGAACAACCCCAAACATTGTTCTCCATGCAAAACCAACTTCAATAGGCTACACACGCAATCAGCCAAATTGCAAATCTGCCAAATCACCACTATAACTTAAAATGCTACTATTAACCTCAGTTTTGTCGATTTGCCATAAGAATCGAGTTTCCCACTCAATTTACTAAAGAAAAACTCCTGGGGAACATTGGATTATTGTTGTTGTTAAAGAATGTGGCTCAACCAAAATTTGATCCGCCGTCTACCTAACTATGTTTATCTTATCAAGTCCAATCTCTTTTTTTTTTTTTAATTTAGTTACTTCATCTTATTATTATTTTTTAATTAAGTTACTTCATATTATTATTATTATTATTATTATTATTATTATTATTATTATTATTATTATTATTATTATTATTATTATTATTATTATTATTATTATTATTATTATTATTATTATTATTATTATTATTATTATCATTATTATTATTATTATTATTATTATTATTTGTTTTTTTCCCTTTATTTATTATTAACATTGAAAATGTTTTGGCACCTAGAAAATTTATTTTCAAGATAAAGAAAATATGTAATGAATCCTTTTCCTACAATTAATTTTTTTTTTAAATATACAGATATAAAATATTTAAGATCCTTCTTAGTATTTTTTTAAATTAAATAAATGGTTAAAGAATATAAACTTAGACATTTTGTAGAATTAAAAAAAAAAAAAAACCATCCACCAAAGTTTTCGTATAATGAGTATATAGGTACTTTTGAGGTAATATAAAATATGTAAAAATTTTTATTTTTCCCATTTTTGTAAATTACATCTCAAATTCCTTTTTTTTGTAAAATAAATATAATTTATTTATTTATTTGTGAATGAGATTCGTATAAAAAAAAGGTTAATTTTGAAAGTTAAACTTAATTTTGGAAAATTAATAGTGCTATCCACTATGGTTTAATAAGTAAACCCCCGAATTCAGAAATATCTAGTTTTATTAAAATTAATTTTATCAAAGATTAATAACTAAGTTGTAATCAATCCACCAAATTGATGACAATTAAAATTGATTACAACTTAATTCTTTTTCCGATTACAATAAAGTGGCGACTCTAAACAATTTTCATCTTAAAAAGAAAACTAGAATTTTCCTTATTCCTTAGTTAAGGTTAATATTAAATGGGTTAGAGTTTATCATTAATTGGAATAAGGAATAAAAAATAAGTAACCAAAAAATCAGGCTCGACAATTAGTTCTTCCTTTATAGCTAAAAGCTCTGTCTTTAACAAGATGGAGTTTGACACCTATCTATGCATAACCCATGGAAAAGTATTGTTTCAATCCATACATATAGCTCTAATCATTGCAACACTAACTCCTTCCACTACTACTCCATCACATTTGATTTTTACTCAATTGGTCAATAAGGGATGTTCCTCTATCGTAAAGCTCAAGGCTCGTCTCTATAGTTTTTCCTTTCAACTTGTTGTCGAAATCTCATTTGCTTCTTTCTTGATGATTTCTACCCAATCACTCAAATTCTCATTTTCTCTAAAGATCCTTTTGTTTTGTTCATGCTAGATTCCCTTCAAAGCAACTAGGATGATTGCCAATAATGGAGTTTCACCTTTCCTTTAATCTACTTTTTGCCTTTTATACACTCTTCAAATCCATGTTTTGAGGTTCTCAAAATTGAAGGGATGATTAGGCAAATTCACTCCTAGTCTCTACCACACCTGCTTACTCTAGGTAGAATTTACAAATATGTGTTGGACCTATTCTTCCTCCTATCTATACAACAGGTACAAATGTCCAACACGTAAGTCTCTCTTCATCAAGTTGGACCTTGTAGCTAACCTATTATGGTTAATTATCCAAATCAATAGTTGAGTGCTTAGATAGGTGAAAAGCCTCTATATCCATCTCCAATTCTCTCCTAAATTACTTTCTCTTACTTCATTGCATAGCTCATAATATGCACTTCTTGTAGTAAGTTTCTATTAATCTCATACGACCATCTATACACATTGTTTATATCTCCAGACTCTTCTAGCATAAGGGTTCAAAGTTTCTATTGTATGTGATTATCTAAGGGGTATCCTATGACATCCTCCTTTCATCCTCAAGTGTTTTCCTATGCTTGATCAAAAAAGACTAAATCATCATATTTATTTAAAAGGTCGTATAACAAGTTTTGTACCTTCCCTGATTTTAACCATTTTTCTAACCAAAATCTGGTTATCCTACCATTATTTACACATAATCAAATTCTTTTGCTCACCCAATCTAAGACCCTCCTTGACTTAGAGAAAAATTAGGATCCTACTTTTACCTTCCTCCTACCCTCCAAAACCTTATATTTCTAATTAATAACTTATGTTCATAGCTTGTTGCTTCTTCTCAGTTACCATGCTAAATTTACAAAGTTAGCTCTATTTCTTCTCTGAACATCCATGAGTCCTAAACTCCTAGCTTGTTCCATCGTATATATTGCATCTTCTTCTCTTCAAGTGTGTTCCCCTAAATGAAATTTCTACTGATCCTTTTCACTTTCTTTGCAAAATTTTATGATAGCAAAATAACCTGTGAATAATAATTTACGATACTCTCTTGCATGAACATTGCTACAAGTTTCCGATCCACCATACTTAACTTCTTTGCTTTCTAGCCTATGAGTTTTCTATATTTTTTCCAGGATAAAGGAGACATCATCATTGGATAATTTTCCTCCCTCTTTCACTGGTACTCTAAGGTATTTTCCCATATCCGTGGAAGTGTTGATACCAAAAATCTAATTTGAAGGTTATGCTTATATTTCTAGAAAATAATAAGCAAGATTTTGGTAGTTTACCTTCTAGCTAAGTAAATCATCAAAACTCTCTATTACTTCCATTATAATATTTACGTTTTCTTTTGTTACCTCTCCCATTAGGAGGCGGTCATTAGTAAAGAAAAGATGAGATAATTTGGTGATACATTTTATATACCTCATTATTTTGAATTATTAGATTGTCACAATAAACAATAAAATTATACAAATTTGACCCCATAACTTACCATTCTAGAGTATAAAGTACATATACACAAGACAATTACATTCTTCGTAGTATTCTTTTCCTACATTTATAAAAATTTATTTTACTAAAACTTTTTTAGAAGGTGTTCCACCTTTTCAAATACCTTTTGGATATTAATTCATTTCAAAAGTTGTCACTATTATTATGTTTATGGTGTTTGTTATTATTATAGTCAACTATTGTTACTCTTATATTATCTTTCTTTTTAGCTCCCATTTACTTATTAGAAACAAAACTAAAACAATGAAGTTACTAATAAATTATGTTAATTATCAATAATAATAGATAGAAATTAGTAATGAAAAATTTATTATTACTTTAAAAAATCACGATTTGATTAAAAAATATTGTATAGTCTATATTTTAGTTTATTACATAATGGTTTCCTTTTGTCAAAATCAAACATCTATTGTCTAATGTTGATTTTTTTGAATGTTGATTTACTTAGTATTGTTAATAATGACTATCTCTATTTTTTTTTTAATAGTATATTATAGTAATTTTTTCATTTATAAGCTATGAAAATGAGCAATATAGTTTTTAGACCTTAAATTGCATAAATGATTTCATGAGATCCTTTCTGTTTTTATTTTATCCTACTCAATATACACCCACATGTGAGAGGTAGTTCGAAAGAATCAAGAACCTTTTAATAATGTGGACTTCAAAATTTTTATTCAATACTACTGGTCCTAGCCTTCCTTTAGGTATTTAAAGGACTTTAGTGGTTTCATTAAAGCACTAAAAGTGTGGAATAAGAGGTCTTTGGAATTGTACTTGCTAAGAAAAGATTCATTAAATCAAATATTGTTGAGATAAGATTGAAACTATTTAAAAGGCCTTCCGAAAGGCTACTTGATAGAGAAAGGAGCCTTCAAATGGAGCTCAATTGGATAACAAAACAAGAAGAACAACTTTAGGCAGGAAAAAAAAAACCTATCTAAGTACTAAAGGAGAAAGGAATACTAAATGCTTTCATGTAAGTATGAAGGCAAGAAGATTAAAATCAAAGATATGTGGCCTTTTTTGTGCTATTGGAAATTAGATTGAAGATGAGGAGGGGATGAAATATTTGTTCCTGAATTTCTTTGAGGCTTTATTTACAAGAAAGAGGAAATTTTTTTGGAAATCCACAAAATCCTAGTGTGAAGGTATATCCTTTATTTCTTAAGAAATGAAACAGAACTTAAATAGGGCTTAGATGAATGAAGAACTTAAGAAGGCACTATAATGCATTGGAAATAACAAAACACTAAGAGTAAATGGGTTTCATTTAAGAATTTTTAAGAATTTCAAGAATATCATTAGTATGATAGTTTGTGAAAGAATCAAGCGCATTTTGGATTTTTGTGTTATGCTAGCAAAGCTAAACAAAACTCTAATGGTATTAATTCCAAAGATCATAGAGGAAATAAGGTATATGATTTCAAACTTATAAGCCTTTGTATAACTATATACAAAGTAATCAGTAAATGTCTAGTGAATAGAATCCAACCCCTTCTTAATGAGCTAATTAGCTCGAAGCAGGCTAGCTTCATACCAAGAAAATCCTTACGTGATAATATAATTATTTTCCAGGAAGTTTTGCATTCTTTAGACAAAAAAATGGCAAGAAGATTTCAATGGTGGTAAAATTAGACATAAAAAAAGCATATGATTTAATGGAATGGGACTTTATTCAATTTATACTGCAAAGTCCAAATTTTCCATATGAGTGGATTAAGCTGATTAGATATGCTTATCCATGGTTAAATATAATTTCCTAGTTAATGGGGCAATGATATAGGAGTTGAACTCCAGTAGGGGACTCCGATAAGGTAACCTTCTATCACCGTATTTGTTAATCATGGTATGGAATTTTTTAGCAAAATTATGCATGTGCTAGTTGAAGAAGATAAGTGGATACCCATTAGAATCAAGGGAACAAGTTTAAGTTTATCCCATCTCTTCTTTACGAATGACCTTTTATCGATGGGTAAAGCTTTAGAAGCAAATGCAAATCAAATGATGGAGGTCATGGAAAGGTTTTGTAATCTCTTGGGACAAAAGGTGAGATATAAGAAAACTTACATCCTCTTCTCAAGAAATACAAATGCATCCCTGAAGCATAAGATAGCTTAATCATTTATTATCAGACTAAATGCAAATATGGGCAAATACTTTGGCATAGCAGTAGAGGCAAGTAGGCTTTAAATGGTAAGGACTTGAATTTTGTGATTTAAAAAATGAAGGCTAAGCTAGTAAGGTAGAAGGCAAAATTACTTAGTATGGAAAGCAAGAAACTTCTAATCACATCATTGTTGGAAAGTATAGATAATTATTATTCCTAAGTTATTCCTTTCTCAATATCCTTCTCATAAAAAGTGGAAACAATACATTGAGATTTTCTTTGTGGCTCCTCACGAGAAAATAGGAAATTGCATTGAATATGGTAGTTGAAGGTGAAGAATACAAAAGAGAGAGGTAGTTTAGGAATGCTTGATGTGAAGAAAAGGAACTAAGCAAATTTTACTAAATTATCATGGTAAGTCAAAAGAAAAGATCTACTATGGACAAAGCTTGTAAATTAAAAATGTAAAGGATGTAATATAAGAGGTTAAAAGAGGAAAAAATCAAAGTTTTACAAGGAACTGGAAAGAGTTAAAGGATGGGTAAGAGAAAAAGTTATAATTAAAGCGAAGAATGGAAGGGATTCTCTTTTTCGGGATGGATAGATGCACAATTGAAGGAAAGGTGTCAAATTGGCTTTATAGACTACTAAATAAGTACGATTAGTTGCTAAAGGTTAACCAAGTATGGGACAATGGAACAGGATGGAAAGAGGAAGTAATCGAATACCCAATTGATAATATTATTACAAGGAAGCTTGGTCCAACTTACTTAGAAACAATTACTAAACTTATTGACACCAAAAGACAGCCATTTAAGATAAATGGAGAGGTATCAATAAAATCTGCATATTCAGAGATTTTTAAGGAGTTTGATGAAGAGGAAATGAATGAAAATTGGAATTCGGCATGGAAAATTCATACTATACCACTTATTTAGTTCTTGATTTGGAGGATCCTCCACCATAAGATAGCTAAACAAGACAATCTTTCAAAAAAAGGAATAATTGTAGGACAATAATGTCCTATGTGTAGTCGACATGATGAAACTATCTTATATTTATTCCTAAGTTACAGATGGGCTAAAGAGATATGGAAAATGTTAGGCCTTCACCTAAACAGAGATGTGCTTGAGCTACAGGAGTTAAAGCTATGGCTATAAGGGAATTGCAACTAATGAAAACTACAACGAAAAGAAATTCGCCCACCGAAAGCAATGGTCTTGCCTTTTGTTATCAAAGGTATTTGGAGGAAGCAAAATAGTTGAGTCTTCTATTCAAATCAACCACATGAAGACTGCTATGAAAGAATTTGAAAGAAAGCTTGTGAATGGTAGGCAATTTAGAGAACTGAAAACCTTAATTTGAGAGAGAAAGAAAATGTAATACATTGGCAAAAGCTTATGAGGGATTGGATTAAGTTGAATTGCAATAGAACAACAAAATAGAGAGGGAAGATGGAGGGAGTAAGAGTAATCTATAAAGGTCACCATAATTATGTTATTGAAGGCTTTCATAAACAGTTGAAAATTTTCTCACCCTTGGAAACAGAACTTTAGGCTATAAAGGAAGGATTTGCTTTTAGCTTATAAGTTAAACCAAGAGAAAATTGTTGTGGAAACAGATTCACAACAAGGCATAGATTGAGAAACCATTTGTTAATGATGACATTTTCATCTAGCTCTCTATTAATGCAAGAATCTATTGTCTCACTCTCCTCTTGTTATATCTTATAGGATAAATTGAAATTGTAATGCTACAATGAATTTCTTAGCAAAACAAGTACTAAGTAAAGGGGGAGATGTCTGCTTTTTGAATGCTATTTCTTTATTTTATTTAATGTTGTTAAGAAGGACCACAATTTTAATTTTGATGTTATGGGGGAGGAAACTAGAGAGAATTCCCAGTTGATGTGTAACAGTTGATACTTTGATGTTTATTATGTGTCTTATAGACTAAATTATGCAATGTTGTTTTGCCATAAGTAAAGCATGGCAATAATGTTGATTTTACTTTTAGTGAAGAATAAAATGCTAATTATCTCTAAATGCATGTTGCCATTAATGTTGATTACCTTTATTTTGTTACGTAATACATTATATCTATTTTTTTAATGTTTTCCATTTCAATTTTTTTTAAAGCCACTTTTTTCAAAAAAAAAAAAAATGCTTTCACCATAGATTTTATTTTCTATAGAAAACCCATTCTATTTTTAAATTATTTAATTACAAAATTAAATTGTCTTATACACACCAAAAAATATTAATGTGTATATGATATATATTATTTATTATGATTTTAATATACATTTCGTAGTATATAACTTAATATAATATATATGGGCCATATATTATAAGTACAAGATACCAAATACTATGTAATGTAATATACATATATATACATATTATACAATACTATGCAATGTATCATTCAGCATATCATATTAAATTGTAAACATACTTAATATATGTAATATTGTATAGTTGTATAGAGATGTATATGTATTATACAATAAACGTATTGTAGTTTTTGTACAATGCATATAATAAATATTATAATATATGGTACTAATTTTCACAAATTGTGACATAATTCTTATTTGTTCTATAATATATAATTTTGAAAACTTTTACCATATAGAGTTTCAAAATATAATCCCTTTTCATATTAACAAAACTTACAACATACTTTTTTATTTTTTATTGTCACTACAAATTTATAATTTTGTAGTTTAGATTTTTTTAATATTTTGTGGCAAGTATTTTCTTCTGTTATTCACTCATTACATGAACTCTTAGTTTTTTTTTTTTTTGCAAAATGAAAATATTGTAAAGAAAAAAAAAACATAACACTGTAATATGTTATAAGTCCACTACTTAATAAATTAAACATTTCATCAATATTATTCTATTTTCCTTTTAGAAAGAAAATATAAATTAGAGTGGTCTAAAATATTCTTTCCAAAGCTCTTACCAAGTATGGATCTAGGATAATATAACCGACGGGTGGACATACCTTCATTAAGTCAATGTTAAAATCATTTATAGGAAAATATTTGCATATTTTCATATTATTTATCTATATCATTTAAGAAAGTAGGCTCTTAAGTAATTGCCACTCCTTTAACTACAAATTTATCCTCCACAATGTATTTTAATTACCATTTTCAATTAATATAATATTTGTGTTCCTAAAATATATATTATTATAATTTTATTAGTTTTCACTTTTCAGTTTTCTCACGTTCAATAACTTACTCTTCTTAAATTTTATTTAAGCCATTTTCTCTCTCTTTTTTGTTTTCTTCTCCTATGTTTTACTATGTAATAATGACATTTCTTAACAGGTATATCCACACTCACATTGATTGTTGTCAATTCCTAAAAATTTTTTTGGGTAAAGAACTTCCACATAATTCATGTTTTTCTCTCTGCCTTTCTCTCCTAATTTTTTTAAGCTTTGTTGCTGTCCCTAAACCATGTTTTTCTCTTCCTTTCTCTCCTAATCTCGATCCCGCATACATGCCCATAAGTGTCTAAGCATAAGTGGGAGTGAATTGTTCCACTTAAATGTGTCTCTTCTCTTTTGTTGTCTTTCCAATTCAATCACACTTAGTTGGTTTCAACAGGTGGTTGGATTATTATAATATCAGTATTTTTCTTTATTACTTTTATCACTATAGGCTTTGGAGTTTATCCAACACAACGTATGTCTTTATTTTTGTGCAAAATATTTCAAACAAATTGAGAAATTCAAATCTTTAATGAAGTCAAAGACTTATTAGAGGGAAATTAAATGAACTTAAGCATTTGATGATAAGACTCTTAACATATCATTATCACTATTATTCTTTTGAGTTTGATTTTTGGTACTTATGATTATATTATAAATGGTCTTAATTTTCTCTTGTTTACGTGGCATGTAGTTATCAAATGGCCATAAAGGAAGTTATAACACAAGTCCATGCATGGATTCCAATGACACCAACCAACAATGCTATACATTCTGCTTATGATACTTTCTTATGTACGATTTGAAGTTTTTACCATTTTTCTTTTGTTATTTCCTATGTTACCAATTAACTTCTTTAAAAATTATTACTACAAAGTCAATTATTGTCCCTATCTTCCATTTCGAGGGAGCTTTTCTCTTGTAGGGAGCTTTTCTCTTTTCTTTGTTTGATCACTATTATAAAGTCTTACTATCCTTAATTCTTTATCTTTTATGCATGAACTTCATTTAAGGTATATTCATAATTTTACTCCACTTAATGCTATAAATCTTTTGTTTATTGATTCATTTAGAATTTTTATACTTATTATTTAAAATTATTGTTTCAATTATTAGGCTCTATCTTTTCATTCTTGTATTTTAATTATTATATATTTTTATAAATATCTAATCATGAAATGGATTTGTAGATGTTCCAAACTGACTTTTGATCAACTCACTTTGAATCAGACATATCATATTATCAACTACTTAATTAACGCACTGCTTTTTATTCTTTTAAATTTAGGCTTTTCCACAAACACTAGTTACAATTTTACAATTGCCACAATAGGAGAGGTGCTGCAATGATAAAATTTGGGTGTTTGTAGTTTCAATAAGATGCTGAATTTCGGAAAAGTTTTCTTGAGAATAAATAAAAGATTACATTAACCATCTCTATATATGTAGGCAATGGTAATGACAATATAGTTGTAAATTTAATTATTTAAATTTAAAAAAAAAAACAAAATAATTTTTATTATCTCTTGCTTAGTTTTCTATCTTCTTTATATTGTATGACATAAAATCAAGAGCTGTTATCCTTTTTCTTTCTATTCTACATTTTTTGGGCTAATATATTATATATAACATCCTATAATTTACTTATTTTGTGTGATGGTTTTAAGTCACATCATTAACTTATAGATTCTCCCTTATGAGTTTTTGGTGTTATGGATGCATAATGTAATAAATGAAAAATTATTGAAGTTGATTGGTTTTATTATGAGATGTTGCATGGGAATTTTTTTGGGACTTTTTTCAATAAAAGAAAACATTTATCAACAAAGATATATATTTATTTAGTACAAAGATAATAAATTGCATTTTGTAATGTTAAGCTTATAACATAAGTTTCTTTTATATATCTCCACTTCAAGAAATTTATTATTCTAGTCTTAGCTAATTGTATACATTATTCTAGCCCCTAGCTATGTGTCATGATGTCTTAGGTTGAAGTGTAGTTCAATTTGATTCAACATAAGGAAGACCATGAGCAATTTCAATTTGTAAATGCTTAATGGTTCAATGTCTATGAGATAATTTTAATTCCATAGCATGCAAGTGTCTTTGATGATATTAAACAAATTTTAATTAGTAAAATATGTTTTAATATATACTTTTGGTTTCTATTGAACTTAAAAATTTGTATTTTATTGCACCTAAGTATCAAGTACAATCACAAGGATAAGACTAATTGTTAATAACTTAAGATGCATACACTTCCAATGAAATATTAGGATTTTGCCACTATATAATAAAATTTGTAGTTAAGAGCTATATGTATGAATTTCTTTATCAATCATCAATTGTGAGTACAATTTGATTCAATAATTATTTTATATTTGAAATATAAATATTATACTAAATTAAACTTTTGCGGTACATGATTGCTAGTAATATCTTATGTATATAAAAGGATCTTTTTAATCATCTGAATTGCAATAGAACTAAAAGCGATCAGTATGCTTCATAAGGAATTAAAAAAAAAACTTTTTATCATGCATAAAATAAAATTTAACTATTAATTTATAAAAAATTTCATCAATGTATACACAAATATTATACTATTTCTTCTCATGATAATTTTGTCCAATGTTTAATATGTATATCATTTTTAATATAAGTTATTAGGGAATTAATTACTCAATACTCCAATTTCATTTTCATAACATTAATTGTAACAGAAAAAAAAAAAAAAAGAAATTGCTTAACCAAGTCATGTAATTAGCACTATTTATCACTAGTATATGTGATATGATCATAATATTTATAATATGGATAATATAATTATTACTTATGGTGTCTTACAAATGAAAATTTATTTAGTTAAATGTGATTTATAATTAATAAAATTAATGTTATTGTTATTATGGGAAAAAAATTAATACATATAAAAGGAAAATTTTCATTTAATCAATAATACATATAGAAAAAAGTAAAATAACTAAAATGAGATTTAAACACAATACCTCATGATTACAAAATCAAATACCTAACAACTAAACTATTTCTAATTTTATGTTACATTCTGCTCTTTAGATACATATTTAAGATATATATATATATTTTCAAAAAGTTTTCAAAATTAATAGTAAAAGTTTTCAAAATTAATAGTTTCCAAAGCTTAAGAGGGTAGGAGCCCCTACACCCAACCACCTCACCCCTTACCCCCTCATCCTCTACCCCCTAAGGCTCTTACCTTATATAATTTTAGTATAGTGACACTTTTTTATATTATAAATGTTGCATTACATTCTATGATAAATAGCGTATATTATAGTATTATTGTTATAACATGATAAATGTTGTAAGTGCTTACTATAATATAAGCAACATATGTTATAATTGTTTACATTCTATTATGCCTCATCTCTTTCTGTTGCATTATCATATTATTTTATTTATTGCAATTTTAATTTATGCACTATGCTGGCCTTTAACTAAAAGTGTACTTACTAAAAAAAATCACTTTTCCTTTTTTATGTTCCACCTTTTTATAGTATAATTAATGCATTTTCATAATAAAATATAACATTATAAAATATTTTTTAGGAAGCTTTTCCTTATTTGTATTCCACCTTATACAATTAATGATGAATTTCTATAAATTCTTTAGTAAAATCATATTGAATCATATCATTGTATAATAATAGGAAAAGTACAAAAAAGTCATTAACTTTTAGCTCTTTTTTTCTATTTAATCCTTAATATTTTAAAAGTTTCATTTCAGTGTTTAATATTTGTAAAAGTTTACAAATGAGTCATTTCATTAGTTTTACTACTTGTATTGACATGTGATACAATTTGATTCATTCAAATAATTGTCATGCCCTATACTGAAGAGCCGTAATACTATTGTAGTGTATACCAACATAAGCTAGAAGCTAGCCCTTTTAGCTGTTAATGTAGGTATAGCTTACACCAGGTCTTTACTACTTCACAACATTGAGTCATCCAATTCAACATCTATTTGGTATCAACTTGTGGTGTAACTTTCTAAAATAAATGTTGAAAGAAACACTTTAGTATAAAAGTTTAAAAGAAAACAAGTTTTATAAATAACTTTAGAAAAAGATACGATAAGGGTTTGTAAAAGTCCATAGGTTTATAGAATTTCATATTAGTAAATACAAATCAAAACCAAAGGACTATTAATAGAGACCCTGTTAGTTTCTATGCAAATTAGTAAATTTGGAAAATAATTAAGAACATTGCCCATTAGTCTTGAATCTCACTCCCCGACCCTGTTCTTTAATCTTTCTAGGATTTGGTGTAATTCTAGTAATTCTATTAAGAAACTTGTAAAACAACTATGGAAAAGTAAGTAACAGCTTGTTCAGTAAATGAGACCGAGATAATAGTACATATTAAAGATAGAATAGCCAGGGTTTCAAGTAAGGTTAATTAGATGTAATACATGTTCAAACATATGTCATTTGTCGTGAGATTAGAGAAATTGCGTTTGCTCTAATCGAGGTTTTAAGGAGTTTCACATTATGTACTTTATGAATTAGAACTAAATTGGAGCTTATGCAATGGAGAAACACGCTCTAACCAAAACTACCTTTAAACTACAGTCCCCGACCTTACAGCGACTTCATCTCCTATCACTTAGTTAAACTAAAATGACCATTTCTACTATCCTCATTAAAAGGTCTACATTTAGCCTAAGAATCCTGATTATTTCCCCTAATGGGTTGTGAAGCAAGTTTGGTTAGTAATTATGCCAAGTCTGCGTTAGATTGCTTTTGGAATGATCAAGCAATTTTATACAAATCAAAGCAAGTAATACCATAAACAACAAATACATATAATTCAATACTTCATAATAGAAATTCAATGTTCGAACACATGCACCACATACATATACAGGCTAATAACTTACATTTACAAACAAGATACATACTAAGGCCTCTAAGTATTCTTAATAATACTTTAAAGTACAGTAAAGTATCGATCCCACTTACTTAGAACTCAATCGCTTACTAACTCAATTATTCACTTGTCCTTATGAGTGATCTCTTAATATCTATCTTGATATAGTACTTTATTCCTCATATAAATTAGGAAATATTACTAATTTACTCATTTATAATAGAATTAGATTGATTAGTCAATAGTTCATTAGTCTACGCCCAAAGTATTGGAAGTCTAAAATAGAACTATAAGTTTATGTTTCCTTCTTAGCTATCCTCTGAGTTAAGATGTCCTTGAAATATTTACTAAAAAAGCTTATAAAATATCCTCTACACTACATAGATATTGATATTCAACATATATTTATCCTCTACGTCAATCTTTAAGGTTGGTAAATACTCATGATTATTCAACAAACATCCTCTGAGCTACTTTCTAAGCTAGAATGCCCTTGAAATTCTTAAATTAGAAACTTTTGAGTCATCCTCTAAGCCATATCATAGTTGAGGTTTTAATAGGATTTTCCTCTAAATCGTCCTCTAAGCCCTATAACTACTTAGGATTCCTTACGAATTACCTTTTCAAACAACTTCCGAGTGTTCACATATCTATAATTACCTCACATATCTATAATTACCCCACATATTCTTCTGAGTTACCTTCTAACTAAGTTATCGCATCAACTAGAATTTAAATTTCTTAACAAAAATCCTCCGAGAAATCATCTAAGTTTAAGTAGTTTCATAATTTCAAGGAATCTTTCCTTTGAACTTTCCCCTGAGACTTACAACTTTACAGTTCCTACAAATACTCCCTTTGACTTAGCCTTTGAGCCTTCTTGACTATACTTCACTTCAAATTTTTGCCTTTAACTTACCCCTCCCTAATTTCCTCTGAAATATTATTTAACCTTATTATCTATAAGGTTTCTATGAATATCATCCCCTAACTAAGCTTTTGAATCGCTTGTTTTTACAATTCATTCATAAGTTTTGCTTCTAACTCACCCTTTGAGTATTAATCTATTGCAAAATCATTCATAAAATCCTCTAAGCTATCCTTTGCTCTTAACCAACATCCTTTAATTAACCAATTTACTTCGCTTTCCTTCTATGATTCAAGTATAGAATTAATTTAGAATAGCAAATTAACACTTCCAACAACTTTTCTCAGCTTCATTACCTCCAAATTCCTAGTATATCATCATCATCATTCACAAACTTTTCAATTCCCACAACATCAAATTAGTCATATAAGTGACACACCTTGATTTTATTAACTTCTTCCAATAAACCCACTTCCAATAGCACCTAATCACCAAAAATACTTTAATAACCAATGGAACTTAAAATCCAAGTGAGATCATTAAGAAAAATACAATAATTTTTACAAAAAATACCATTTTAATCATAATTTGAGGCTCAAAAATCAAATAAAAATTACAAAAAAGTTTTGTTAAAAATCTTTACATAAAATTTTACTATCAATAGTGGATGGTTTGCAAAAAATTTTAGAGCTCAAAACGATGTCATTGGACGTATTCATTTCAATATAAAAAATTGCTTAATTTTATTGATTTTTTAATCACGTATACTATAAAATATTAAATTTTTACACAAAAATATATTTCCTAGATTATACCCATGAAATTATGCAATAATAATTTTTTGTAGAATTTTCTATATAGTATTTATATTTTTTGTAATTTAATGAAATTTGGACTAAATTAAGACCCTAACTGGAAATTGGAGCTCTAGCCACCAATGGTAGATCCAAGTGTATCAGCTAGCCTAAAAGGTGGCTCTACTGTTGCTTGGTGGTGGCCGCCTATCTCCAGCATCTCTCTATCCCTATGTACTCCATCAATCTCAAATTGCTTCCAATTTTTATATAATTTTTTTAAATTTCTTTTTGTCTTCTAATCTCCAAATTAATTTCCTTAACTTCTATTTACATATAAGATTGTCATTAAGAGCTTCTTAAAATTTTTTTGAAGTTTTGGATTTGATTTGGAATTTTATACTCTCTCCCCTCTTTAATCTAAACTTATATACCATTTTCTTTTACATGATTTGGTTTGTCATTGCTCCCACACTTGGCTAAAACAATTCCACATGCCTATCTAGAGAAATTCCTAGCTATCCAACTTAGTTAAGAATTTTTATTAATTTTCCCATCTCGTTTTAGCTTAAAATGCTATTATTCGGATATTTTAATTAATTTCAAGTATGTGCATATACTTGAAAATTATATACAACACATACACTTATATTATACATGTTATTTTTCATCATATAATATTTTTATTACATATGTAATTTATTTCTAAATATTTATTAACTATCAAAGCCTATTTTATGCGATTTCGATCAATAATATATAATATAGTTAAATTTCACTATTTTAGTTATATTATTTTTATTTTATTATATTTTTAATATTCAAGTCTACGAGGTATCCTCATATAATATTTCGAGTTTACTCATGAATTTTTAAGTTGCTCAAGTTAATTCCACTAATGTCCTAAATTACTCATTAGAGCAACTAAGTGAAATTACAAGGCTCATAATAAATAATTTAATTAAATAAACTAAAAATATATAATGTAAAGCAAAATTACTAAAAATAATAAGAAATATAAAAAATGATAAAAGAATAAAAAAATAAAAATGAAAATTTGGAAAATAAAATATATTTTATTTATTAATAAATATTTATATACATTTATATTAAAATAAATTAATAAAAATAAATAAAATTTAAAAAAAATTAAAAGATATAAAAAAATAAAATCTAATCAACCTAAGGTTGAGGATGCTAGTGACTATCAAAAGAAATTGTGCAATCCTCTACAAATAACCACCAACTACCTCCTAACATTAAGGTAGCTAAAAAACGAATACAAAAGCTATGGGTGGCTACTTTCCACCAAAAGGTGGTCACATAGAATTATAAAAGAATAAAAGTGAGACCTGATAAGATCAAGTTCTTCATGTTTTTCCCTTTTTTTTTTCATTTTACTTTGGGCAACCGTAATGGGTCATGTAAACCCCTATGCTAGGTGGTTACTGATAGCTACCTATAGGTAGTTGCAACCCCTTACCCCCAACCCCGCCTCACCTCGCTTCGCCTCAAGCCTTAGGGTAATGAATTTGATTCTTTTTATTTTTTATTTTTTTAATTTATGTATATTTTTAATTATTTTATTTACTTTTTACATGTATGTAAGTAAGAATAATATACATTATTTTAGCATTTTGTAGATTTTTTTTATTTTTATTATATTTTTCAATTTTTTATAATATTTTTTGTTACTTAATTTTCTAATTTTTTATTACATTATTTACATTAATTAAAATATGTGTATCAATAGAATACTGACACGTGTCACTATGCAATTTAAAATCTAATGCCATTAGTTAAAAGGGCTTATTTATGAATTTTTGCAAATATTGAGGATTGAACTGAAACTTTTAAAATGTTAAGAACTAAAATATAAAAAAATATAAATGTTAAGAATTTTTTTTATACTTTTCTCTATTACTAGCAATCGTACATCCCTAATGTACATGCAAAAGTTTAATTTAGTATAATATTTAAATTTTAAATATAAAATAATTATTGAATCAAATTGTACTCATAACTGGTGATTGATAAAGATATTCATACATGTAGCCCTTAACTATAAGTTTTATTATATAGTGGCAAAATCCTAATATTTCATTGGAAGTGTATGTATCTTAAGTTATTAACAATCAGTCTTATGCCCGTGATTATACTTGATACTTAGGTGTAGTATAAAATACAATTTTTTAAGTCTAATAGAAACCAAAAGTATATGCTAAAACATATTTTGGCTAATTAAAACTCGGTTAATACCAACAAAGAAACTTGCATGCTATGGAATTAAAATTGTCTCATATCCACCTAACCGTTAAGCAATTACAAATTGGAATTGCTTATGGACTTCCTTAAGTTGAATCGCAATTCTTTAATGCATCTCCATATTTTTTGTTGAATCATTTCATATCATTATAATATATAATTTCAAAAATTATTTCCTTTTATATGTTCCATTTTTTATGATATAATTAATATATTTTCATAATCTTTTTATTATATTATAATATAATGTTATAATATATGATGTTAGAGGATTTTACCTTATACAATTTCATAATCATAATGCCTTCTCTTATTAGGTTTCTTGAAATTGCTATAAAAAATGCTATATAATTTTCAAAATTGAATTACTTTTTTTTCCATTTTTACCATGATATATCAATGTATTAGCACTTTATTCTTAAACTTATATTAACAAATTAATATATACCTACTTGTCCCCATATATTTCACAACAAGCACAAAAGAACATTAATAAATTGTGTAACACCCCATAATCGAAAGATGCCACAACCCGCTACATGTCCCTACCTGTCAAGAATACATTGAGGCTTTAAAACCATCTACAACCTCTATAAACACTTATAATAATCCCTCATCATATATAAAACATCAATTCTCCAAATACACAATTCTTCAAATACAACAGTTTGAGTGATCATAAGTAAGTCACTTTGGCCCCAAAACAATATAAATAACTAGATTTTGATCTCTTACGATATACAAAACCAACTGCCTCTCTTTCCTAACATGATGGTGGCAATTCTCATACTTATCGTAACTTATTGAATCGACCTGCAGCTATAAAAAAAAAAATAGAAAAGTGAGCCGAAGCCGAGTACAGGTTCACAAACGCACATAGATGTCAAGCCCAAATATAATGCAATTGTAATAACATATGAATAAACCACAGTTTAGTTATTTTTAATTTAGGTTAACAATCATCAAAGGGGTACTCATAAACCCGCCACACATGATCTGTATCCCCATACATAGGTGGATATAATATAAAGATTCTTGTAAATCCTTTACACCTAGAGTCTAAAGACTATAAAATTAATATTTTAGCTGTGTCATCCTATATGAAAGTCTACTAGGAAATCCCCGCATATAATCAGCAGTTGCTCATTTAAGGATCTGTCACTGCGGGCCCTTAAAGCGAGCAATTCAAGCACAACTAACAATCTAAGACATTTAGGTCGAGTATATATATTAGTCTAATTGCATATTAAGCCCTATCATACACAAACAGACAAGTAAGCACCACGTATCTAGCCAATTTTAAACCAATTATAAAGTTCAAACCATTTATGAAACCTAAATCTAACAACTTGACAATTAACTGGAATTTGCAACTTTAAATCCTATATGAAAAAGCTCCAACCACCCATTAAAGAAAGAACTTGATAACTAATGCGAATCTATTTGAAAAATAAAGCATACACATTAACTTTTATTATTCAGTAACTAAGTTGTACCTAAATTTACTTGTGAACCTATTTATCTATTATTTGATAATATCCTAACTTATCACTCTAAAGGTTTCAAATGAAAATAACCAAATCAAATCATATATCAAAAATGGAAATTAAAGATAATATAAATACTTAACACGATAAGACCAAAAGTTGACATATTTATATGTAATATTATTTATTTACCTTAAATCGAAAGTTCCGATATACATATATATATATATATGTATGTATGTATCCATAAAAGAAAATATAAAGTGAATACATGATTAGAGTGTCAAAATATATAGATTATTGAATCGATATAATAATAAAAAATATACGTACTTAATCGAAAAATGGTATGATTCGTAGAATTTCAGAAAGAATGGCATAGTAATAATTGACACATAAAACGAACACACTAAGCATAATATAATATAATATGCATATTTGTAATACTAATATGATAAAATGCTTAGGTCACACTACCATCGATATCAATAATAAAGCATACTAATAATAAAATAATAGCATAGTAAATCAAATCGATACTCGAGACTTATGTAAAATACTATTATTACTATACTCTATAATAAAACAGAAAAGAGCGACTCAACTTGAATACAACAAAAAACAGAAATTTGACCCTAACATATATATATATATATATATCTATAACCAATATTCCGAATTATGATATGATATATATAACAATAACCTTTATATAAAAATAATACTACAAAACAAGATAAATGAATAATTTAATAGGAGTAATCAGATACTATTAATTACTTAATTCAACACTAATAACGAAAAATAATAAATAAAATAATATACTATATATGCGATATCGAATATGAAATCGGAATGGCTTATGAAATACAAATGGGATGGAAATACCGGATAACAATGGACAGACCTATCATAAATAATAATATAGAAATTATAAACTGTAAAATAATATACTTAAATAATTAAATAATAACATTTATCGAGTTAACTCAAAATGCCGAGAGCTCAACTATCTAAAAATGGAAACAAAATGAAGCGTGCGTCGGATTGGATAGGGCTTCTAAGAAATTGTTTCGGACGTTGCTGAAGAATTGGAATTGGGAGAAAAAAAAAAAAAAAACCGTTGAGCTTCCGAATTGGGGCGAGAGAGTTATAGGAAGGGTGAGGTCTGGTCGTCAGTCAAATGGCAAGGAAGAGTATTGCAAAGAAGGGAAATGGCAGGCTGGAGATGAATTGAAGCAGGGGTGGGTCCGGTTGTAATTAATGGCGGAAAAGGGGAAAATAAGAAAAAGGATAAGGAAGCAGGCTAATGGAACGAGAGAGAGAGAGAGAGAGAGAGAGAGAGAGAGAGAGAGAGGATAGAAATGATGAGGTGAGGGAAAGAAGACCTAATGATGAGAGAGAGGATGTAATGAAAAAATTAAAAAAATGTTGAGAGATTGACCTGTGAGGAAAAGAAAACAAATGCCGAGATAAAAAGAAGAATTTGCGGCTAGGGGAAAAAGAATTGGGGTTAAGGTAGATAGATCTTTTTAGAATTTTTTAGTACTTAAAGTAGTGTTTATATAGAAAAAGAAATAAATAATTAATTAAAATAAGAATATATATATTATTTAAGATAATTACTCGAATATAAAAATATCGTAATGTAAAGTACTAATAAAATTATTATAGCTTATATTTAAAATAAAATTTAATATGCTTAATAAATATGTAAAATAAGGATTTTAAAATAAACGATAGTAACTTAAAGGATCTTATAATTTAATTAAATTACTAAACTAATTGGGTTTTTTCAAATTGTGACACCACTCCAATATTTGATTCTTACAATCCAAGATCAATTTCTATATCGAAACCCTTTTGTAATGGACCAAATCTCGAGTTCTTAATCAAGAAGTAGACTGAAGAGTATAACGACTTGATGTCAAAGATGATGTAGTCAATGACAGTGGGTGTAAATATGATTCCCTCTAGATTTAGATATAAGATCATAAAGAGATTAGGTACATAAGGGCTAATGTAGTGCTAACTTAGAGTCGTTTAATTATGAAAATGTATTAATGATACCATAACGTATCGCGTGAGTAGCACACTACATGTGGCTTTAAAGAAGTCACATAAAAGGATTATTATGTAAGAATAAGGCATGGAAGAGTAACATACAATCTTAAAGATCAATTCTTTGCCCAAACGCTATTTAATCTTAGATAATAGAGTTTTTATAATAAAATCTCTCTAAGAGTTCTAATGAAGAGGAAAAGCTGAGTATTTATAAGCTGTTGGGTATATTAACATCTATTGGATCATCTAAGTAATTAACAAATGAGATGAAACTTGCTCAATTCATATTTATTTTAAATAAGTTACCTAATGTATTTAAGGCTAATAGCTTTTCTCGTAGGTGTATGAACCTACTTAAGAAAAGTTGAATGTAGATGAGCCGATCTAACCATCTCTACTTCGAGCCTATTAAGCTAAATCTCCCTAAATCATCCTAATTATGAGCCAAACTTTTTAGACCCTACTACTTAACTTAAAGAGTCAAGCCTAAATAAATAATTAACCTAACTCAATAACTAATATAGCGATTTTTAGCCCTCTATAAAGTGAAATGTAACAAGGAAATAGTTATCGAAACTATATATTACAATATGATAATAAAAGGATTTAGCAAAATTAAGTGACTCTAAGTTAAGACAATCGATAATATGTTCATCATTAGCCTTCGTGTGCATAATCTCTTTTTGAGCTCTTAAATCTAAGTCTAGAGAGAATTACATCTACGCTCATTGTTATTGATCACATCATCATCAAGGTTATTCACTTTTTTATTTTTTCTATTACAAACCCAACATTTCATCTATTCAAAAGGGTGTCTACATAAGGATTGATATTAGATGGTAAGAATCAAACCTTGGAATGATATACATAATTAATGTTCTTTTTTTTTTTTAACCAACTATCTTATCATAACTTTGGGAAAAGATGGAATTGAATTTGGTTCATATTGTTAGGAGAGTGGTGATCATGTTACTAAGGTATAATGATAACCTTGGCATATTAACCTTTTTTTTTTTTAATGGTTGTTGTGGATATTACATGAAGAAGTAGTACATATATATAGAATGTTAAAATAAATACAAGAATAATTTAAGCTAACTATGGATGTATTTTATATACTACTAAATTAATTTATCATAATAAAAATAGAAGAAAAGATTAATTTTTAGAAATTAATTGGAATTTTTAGATAGCAATTTTAAGAAACTTAATAATTAAAAAAATTATGAATCTAAAACTATATAAGATAAGAGTTTTCAAAATTATATATCATAATATGATATGATTGAATAGAAAAAATATAGGAATGTATTGATTATATCATAAAAAAAAATAACAAAGTAGAGTATAATAAAGAAATGTATTGAAATTATATATAAGACAAAAAAAAAAGTTTCAACTACCTTACATTTCGCGAATAGTTGCAACAGACACCTTGATTAAGTGAGTCACAACCTACTTACTAAATTGAATCAATTCAATTCATAATTTCATTAAGTTAATTATTTTGGTTCAACTAAAGGTTGCCATGTTATTTTCAAATTGAAAAGTTAACATGTTAATATAAAGATTTACTTGTAAACTCTTACGATTATTGAGGTAGAATTTGGTTTGTAGAGGAGAACTTGATAGCATAATATAAGCATAATAGGATAATATAATATTCTTATACCATGTTTGGGTATATGATACTTGACACAGATTTTATGTTTGAAAAAATAAAAAGTAACTATTCATACACTAAATTACAATGAAGTTCAATACTAGAATTTAAAATTTTGGTGTAGATTTATTTTTTAGATTTTAAAAATACATTAATTATGTACAATGAAATATATTTTTGTACCACAAAATAAATTGCAAAATTTTTTGTTTTAGTCCCATGGACTTTTGTTCTGTAGCTTTTGAAGTAGAAAAGACATGAAAAATGTGAATTCTTTGATACTGCACTTAACAAGCAAGACCAGCCATAACGCTGGTTGCGTGGCGGGTTTCTTGAAGCCTTAACCACCTTAAGGAACTTGGTAACATACATTGAGCATTGGCTTCGATTCCTTACATAGGGAAGCGCTTTTGCTTTTTTTTTTTTTTTTTTCTTTTTAAATAACTTTTATTTGATTAGCTGAAGAGTGTTTTTGGAGGATGTGTTTACTGCATTATCCTTACTTTTTAGGAGATTAATCTAATTCCTATCTTAACTATAATTTATGTCATTTTGAATTTCCAACATTGAATTAATTATGAACTTAATAATCTAAAATTAAAGAATCATAAATAAAAGGTAAGAGGAGGGATTGAACTGGTCCTGTTGAAATAAAAGACTACACTGTAGAAGTTTCTGTTTTGAAATATGTGAAAATGTTAAAAAAATATAAAGGAACTTTTGTAAATAAATTGAAAGATAAAGCGGTAAGCTCGTGAAAAGAATTTCTTAATACTCTATTTACTTCAGGATGAGAAATGATTGAATTGTAATTTAATTGGAATAGAATATAAATGTAATAATTACCAAATATTCATTATCTTATTTAGTTGATGTGAAACAACCTAAATAATTAAATTGGAAGAAAGGAGTATGGTGAACGGTGAAGTGATATTTATGAGGATAGAGACTTTTTGACAAAGACGATAAATTGTTAATTAAATAACATAGACGAGAATGGATACATGAATTATTATTCAATATTTAATGTAATAATAATTCATACTAAATAATTATTTGATATCTAAAATTAAACTAAATATTTTATATAAAATTTTATCTATATTATTAAAGCTAATCAAAATTTAAGTAACCATTATTAATATCTTCTTTTTAAAATTATTATTTAATTCTCTAATCTTATAATATATAACAAAAGAACTTAATACTAAATTAATTATAAATATATTATATTATGAATAAATTTATCAACCTTCTAAATTTTTCTTACAAATTTTCTCTCTTTTTTCATTTATTCTCATTCTCTTGATTATTGTTATATTTCACTTTCGTATATTCTCTCTCTTCACTCTGAGAACGTTCTCACTATTTCTTATTTCCCTCTCTTTCTCCCTCTCCCAAAATATTATCTCTCTTTGTTTATATATTAATATTATAATATATTTAATTATATTATATAATTTTATTTATTTTATATGTATGTAACATGAATATATAGCTCGTTAGTATAAAATAAAAAAAAAAGGAACAAAATGATTATTCCCTCGAGTAAACATGAACTGCCAAATGAGCACACCAAAAGGCTGCTAATAATAAAGATGGTCCAACAGATACAAAGTAGAAGTCAAATTTCAAAGAATCCAAGTCTCCACGTTTATTCTCTCCATCTTCCCTCTTCAAGTCCCGCCACAAACATACAACCACAAGGCATCACCTGGCTCGCCAACACTTCTCCGCAGATGATGGCGTCAGTGGCCGTAGCAGTTAAAGGACAATTAGACGGCGGTGGCGGCGGAAAGGCAAGTCGGCACGCCGTCCGGTGGGCCGTCGAGAACTTCATGCCGAAATCCAGTCTCTTCGTCTTAGTCCATGTCATGCCCAAAGTCACTTCAATCCCTACTCCATGTCAGTAATCCTATCAAACTTTATTATATTTATCTCTAATCTCGTAGTTGGGTTTCATTTCGTGTCAAATTCACGTGGACGTTGAAACGACATAGGATTGGAAATTATAAATATCTGATTAAACCTTTCTATTGATCTAGTGCCAGTTTCTTGATTTGTATATAGACAAACTCTTCGGCAGCTATTTCATTCGTGTACCGCAATCGCAAGAGTTTGGTATGATAATTGATTGATATTTAATACGAACTCCACCTCGACGCGGACAAAGCAATTCCATCTATGTTAGCATGAGATTTACAGATGATGCAAAAAGGAGATAGGGAAACTTTATGTTCGTCTCCAATTAGTTGGGTGGTTTGAGTATGGTAATGTGATTGTTGACTTTGGGGTCAATAGTGATATGAAGTTGTGATGCTTTGTTATGTGCTTGTTGCAGGTGGTGACCGAATTCCCATATCGGAATTGGATGACAATGTGGTGGAGATGTTTGTGCAAGAGACAAAAAAGAAATATCATGAAGTCTTTATTCCTTTCCTGAAAATGTGTAAACGGCTCAAAGAGGTGGGGTTTCGTCTATTTTGATTTTAGTTGTTCTCCCATTTATTGATGGTAAACTAAAAACGGTTGAAATAGAGCAAAAATGATTGTTTTGAGTGAGAAGTGTGAGAAGGCGTGTTTGAAGTAGGTCGTGTTTTGTTTCTAGAATTTATATGATGTTGAAGGAGGCTAGCAATTTCCACGAATTAGGAAGACTAAATCTGTTCGGAACAACAACAATACTCAGAGCCTTATTTGCTAGGTGGAGTCCTATATGGATCCTATTTCACCATTGTGCTCTTGGCAAACTATATACTCTTGATGGCCAAGTGTGTCTTTTTGTTTATAATTGTTTCCATCCATGTCTAATTCTGTTTGTTGTTAGTAAGTTAACTGAACTAGAAATATGATAAAGGTGATATTTTTTTTAGTGCTAGAAGTGAAATGAATGTGCTTTGAAGTAGTTACGTTTTGTTTGTATCTCATATTTGATAATTTTTAGGAGGCCAGTGCTTTGATAAATTAAAGGGCTTGGAGAGGTTATATTGAACACCTTTTTTTTCTTTTGGTGGTGAAGATTCCTGGAATCATGAACTGAACGTGACTTCGCTCTTTAATTGTAGGTTGATTTGACTTACTCAGAAAGGGGTTCCTCTCAAACTTGTTATATCATCATTTCTGGCCATTTGAATCTCAATAGACAGTATTTATTCAGTGCAAATTTGATGCATATGGTGTTCCTATCTAAATGAATCGTCAATGCTTTGTTCTACTTATTGAGAGGGGAAAAATATTCTTAAAATGCTGCACCTCATAATTGAATGAGAAATAGGTGTTGGGACAAACAATTTCCTAAAAAGTGGTGGCGCTAAAAATAATTTTCAAAATACTGTTTTAAAATTGCATTTTTACGATGCGATTTTGCTTTTTGCCCAAAACCTTCCACATGGCATGGTGGAGACATGGAATCAGGGAGAAATCACAGGATGAAGCTGCGATTTTAAAATCACAATACTGCACACGTTTTACGGGCCTTAAGTACTCGCTGCATGGATGTGGGACTGAAGGAATCTTTTTAAAATCGCATTATGAGATTGCAGTTATAAAATCGCATTTTGGTCCTATGTTTTTTCTTGTTATCTCGTCTTTTCCTCATGCCACGTGTTGACATGATGGGCAAAAGCGAAATTGCATTCTAAAAATGCATTTCAAAACAGTATTTTGCAAATTATTTTGAGTGTGACTACTTTTTAAGAAATAGTTTGCCTTGAAAGGGCAAATGCACTTATTTCTCCAATTGAACTGCAGTAATTTTCTTTTCTTCTTGGTGGCTGTGGTGAAACCATACTGATTGATCCATGAGAAGGCACAAAGACTATTATCAAACCCTGCTGTAGAATGATAGTCATGGTTAATTGCTATCCTACTCCCATCAGGAATAGTGTGTGATCATCTTA
Organism: Lumnitzera racemosa; assembly: GCA_024138005.1. Lineage (NCBI taxonomy): Eukaryota > Viridiplantae > Streptophyta > Magnoliopsida > Myrtales > Combretaceae > Lumnitzera > Lumnitzera racemosa. The sequence continues at coordinate 41,680,235 of JAMXBC010000007.1, forward strand.
TTCTTATGTAAATATGCTTCTAGGTGGAAACTGTCGTGCTAGAAGATGACAACCCTGCAACTGCACTCTTGCAATATATATCTGAGTCAAAAATAAAAACTTTGGTGTTGGGGTCTTGCTCATCAAGCTTTTTTGGGAGGTAACCTGTCATTTGTGTTTACACATTTCCTAGCTCTTCATTGTGCTTTCATTTCTTTCTTTCTTTCTTTCTTTTGTTTCCTTTTTATTTTTTATTTTTTCCAAATGAAGTATAAATCCTTTAAAGCATTTGGATTGGTTCTTATTAGTCTTCTTTTCTAGACTTATCTTACATATTGAATTGATGTTTTCTTACCATTTTCTTTTCTTTCTTTTTCTGATAGACAAGGGTAATTATTAACTATTTATTTTCTTGTCAATTAATTTATGATGCATCAATTTCTTACAACTATTTGCCAATAAGAAACTAGTTTGCCTATTAAATGACTGAGATACACACACACACACACATACGTACATATATTTATATTTATATATAATTAGTATGAGTTAATTTCAAAACTTGTCCATCTCTTCATAAATGTATGTTTAATGTCTAAACCAGCCCTAAGCTTGATGGATGAATTTTTTAATTTCTGTGATTTGCAAATGTTTCAAACCCTGGTTGGTGCATGCTTTGATACTTTCAGAGTCTTGCTTTTCTAGTTTGCTTCCTCAACCTTTTATAGAAGGAAGCTCCCTCCCATGTAATTATTTTCTTTAGTGTTCTTTAGTACACTCAATATACCAAAGAAAGAATGTCTAAACAATAAAATCTTGTCCCTTTACTATGGCTTTTTGTGCTGCTGTTTGTATATTTTGAGTTAATTTCAAGCAAGTGTTAGTGCTTGTAGAAGGATCCCGGACCTTTGTGACCTTCCTGTTTGAGGACTCAATCTCCACATTTGTTTAAAGCCTCCATGTGCCATCTAAATATTATTTATGGGCCAGCTTGACAAGCTAACCTTGCTCTGTCTCTGAGCACCTCAGATCTTGTAGTTTTTGGCTAGAGCATGATGATTTTGTCATGTTGAATGCACCTGGCACTGTTAAAAGCGCAGGTAGCCTTTCTTACTCATCCCTTGTAATAAATATTGATGAAGGCCTTCAATCAAACACTTTGTAGAATTTGAATGACCATAAAAACTGGGTCCTCAGATGAAGAAGTAGCATAAGGGGGTTTTTCTACTCTCTTCTCCCAAACAAACAATTCATTTATAAATATAAATATATGTTTGATATAATAACAATAACTTTGAGCCTTAATCCTACTAGGTGGATTGGCTATATGGATTCTATTTCACCATTACACTTCATTGTTAACCATAACCTCTCTAATATTTCAGTAAATCAGATCATATTCAAGCATTAACCTCACATCCTTTCTAGTCTCCCAACCCCAGTTTTATATCAATAGTGCAAATAGCAAAGTGCTACAAATGCCTAAAACGTGTGCTCCAAATCATTTTTGACTCTTCACACATGGCCAAACCGTTTCATTTTTGTATATATATGTTTTTATAACCAGAGAGATTTACGTGCTGCATTATCCATTTTTCTTTATATAACAAGAACTGGTATTTGTTTACCTTGTTGGGAAAGTGCATCTAAGCACATTTTTGTTAGGAGTATTCGAAGAAATATTTTATGAAAGCATAAGAGAGATTTAGGAAAGAATGTTTAGGATTTTATTTTTTTCCCTTTATATTATTTGCCACTTTTTCTGTTTCATTCTTGCTTGTCGAGCTTATATAAATATGCTTTTATAATTAATATTAATACAAACAAGAAGTTATTTTTAAAGTTAGTCTAAAGTAGTTATTAGGAATAATTGGTAATTTATGAGATTGCAAGGTGCTTTCTAAAAGCCCTCTGTACTAATAGGTCAGAAGGTATTATCTGGATGTGCCTTCAACACCTTTTTATGCTGATATCATCTATAACTAGATCCCAAACCTTGCACATAACAACTCAGTAATAGAGCTGATTGTCATGGGTGAACAGTCTCCAAGCTCAGATGGTGAATCTTCTTTGTTAAGTTGTGGCTGCAAAATGAGAGAGAGAGAGAGGGAGGGAGGGAGGGAGGTAGAGAAGGAAGCAGCTGAACTTCAGTGCACAAGTGGCCGATTTGACATGTCAGTTTGGGTAGCTACATGCAGCATCCTTATCAGCCATAAGTGGAGATAACAATGCCCTCATCTGCAGTATGTCAACAAGGAATGATCCCTAGACACTATTGACTAGTGGACTGAGCAGTGGCAACGACATTTTAGCCAATATTGGAGATCAGCACATCTCCACCTCAACGATGTGTGTGGTCCTGCCTGAGGAGCACCAGGAGCAGCCATGTGGGGAAAGCATATCTGAACTGCTCCTAATTGGCATGCAGACCACATCCAAATTGACCCAACCATATGATCTAAACCATACAAGTTGTAGTATTCCATAAATGTGAGCATGTACAAAGACTATTTTACTCTTGCAACATACAAGAACACACTAACATGCCCCCTAAATCTCATGATGTAAGTGTTAGCGTGAGATAGGATTATAGGTTGAAGAATTTTGCTTTTGACAAGATTTTAGTGAGGATATCTATTCTACTCATCGATAAGTAGGGATATGTCAAGCCAGAAACTAAAAGGTAGGAGCTTGTTTATTTTTAAAACGATAATCAGTATCACTATGTTTGGTACAATCATGTTGGATATGTTGCTACACAAATAGACAACGCTCAGTTGTCAAAACACAAAATAATGGGACATTGAATTGGACTCCTAGCTCTCAAGTGAGATGACAAATCTAAGTGGACTCTGCAACAACATCTATTAAAGCTTGTATTTAGCTTTTGTAGTGCTCTTAGACATGATAGGCTGTTTGGAGTAATAGATGAGAGTGCAGACAAGAAGATAACATATACTGTAGTAGATTGGCAGGTGTTTAGCCAGCTTCAGTCTGCATCAACAATGGTAATTAACGAGTTACTAGATCTATGTTAAATGAGATGGCTTGGTGAAGGAGTGCCACAACGTTTGGCTACCACAAAGGACAATCAATTTAGTGTTCTAACTCTTTTAAGATCTTCATATATGGCTTCTAAGTCATCTTAAATTTCTTTAGCACATGTACAAATTCTATTGAAATGATTTTCACATAAATCACAAATATTCATGGTGTCATCATTTATTTCTAAAGCCTAAATTTCTTGTTTGGTATTTATATTTAATACTCAACAAAAATTGTTCATTTTTCAATAATTTACCATAATTTTCAATTTTGAATTCTAATAAGAACTCCTGTTCTACATTTCTAAAAAAGGTAATTGGAGCCAATTAGTAAAGGGGTTCTTTTACTTGCATGTCCCATTTACCTAGAACATTTAAAGCTGTTATCATTAGCTCCAAATGTGTTAAAGTAAATTAAATAAGCTAGAGCCTTAATTGTGGGACCAAGTGAAAAACTTGCATGGACTAGGTTTAATTCGACAACTTGATGAATGGTAACAAGTAAAAGCACTAATACAAATAAATGTAGCAAAAATTCAATACATTAGAAGAAACAAATTATGTTTGACATGGAATTTGGACTGCCTGGTACTATCCATCATTGTAGATTGCTTCCTCAAGAGGACTTTATGCAATTTTTGTTAATAATAGCCCTTAATGACCTCATTTTAAAAGTAACAAGCTCTCAATTCCATGTTTAGTGTTCTTAAAAAATATAACACAAGATCACTCACTTACCACTGGACTTCTTCTCTCAAGGATATACCAAATTTGCATATAAGAGAGCAAATGAAACTGTTAAGATTAATACAATGTTTATCATCTCAAAAACTTGTTTAGTATCTGTCCAATGGAGTGTGTTTATAGGCTCCACTTAAATTATGCAATGATCTCTTTTTCTCTCTCCATTTTTGCTAACTACAAAGTCAGTAATGGCTAGTTCAAGATGCGCTGTTTAGACACCTCTTGATGGTTGTTCCAATGCCCTGCTTGAAACAAGGAGCAGTTCAAATGCCTCTTAAGTGCTGTCTGAATGACAACTTGAATTTTCTCCTTCGCGTATATTTAATCAGAAGCAATTTATGCCGGGTTGAAAGAGTAATTCTTGGCTTTATCCTTAATCAACTCCATTCTTCTTAGATAAATGTTCGGGGTCTTCTCTTGCAAAATACATTCCAAAACAAACTGTACAATTAAAGAATTGTTTTGTTTCAAATGTAATTGAACTCTAAGTTTGATAGGTGTGATATCATGGTGGGGTGAAGTAGAAGCATAAGGTGGATTGGGGTGATGCGGCTGGATTGAGTGGGTCAAGTGGGGTTGGATGATGCAGCTGGGTTAGAGCAAAAGTAATGGTCAGTTGGAGGCAGAACCACAAAATGGCACCTGAAAACACTATCCTTTGGTGAGCCACTCGACCCTCCATTGAGATAACCATCAGACAAATATTGATATGCTAGAGTTGGCCCTTATGTGGGTTCATGCATCAAACTTATTTTCAACTTGTGCAATAGACTCTTGAATAAGATTGTAAATAAGTCGAGTCAAAATAATACAGTATTGAGCTCGACTTAAATTCGATTCAGAATTTTAAAACTTGAACTTGATCGGGTTTATAATATTAAGCTTAAGCTTGTCTTGAAGTGGTATTTGACAAAGTTTAAACCCGACTCAATTAAAGCTCATTTTAACTCGATAATCTCAAAAAAATATTATAAATTTAATTAAAATTATAATAACAACATTTATACTCAACTCAAACTCAACTAATATTTAAACTCGACTTGAGTTCGATTAGGCTTCTGAGTTTGTTAAGCCGAACATCGTAAAGCTAAAGCTCGAACTCAATTCAAGTAGCTTACAAAAAGCTCATCTTATTCACACCTTACTTTTGAGCTTGAAGACAGGCTTATTGTCCAAGAAATGAGTAATGTTAGAAGTGCTATAGAATAAAAAATATTTTAAGAAAGAGTGGCATTTCATTTTGTTTCCCTTTATATTATTTGTACATTTGTTTCTTTTCCTTTCTTTTCCTTGCTATTGCCAAGCTTCTATTAATATGCTACTACTGGCCTCACAAAAAAAAAAAAAAAGCTACTACAATCAACAATAATACAAGCAAGAAAACTGGAATTGTAACATTTCATTTTGTTTCCCTTTATGTTATTTGCTACATTTTTTTCTTTTTCTCTTTTTCTTTACTATTGTCAAGCTTCTATTGATATGTTGCTACTGGCCCCAAAAAAAAAAAAAAATGCTACTACAATCAACAACAATGCCAGCAGGAAAACTGAAAGAGTGGCATTTCATTTTGTTTCCCTTTATGTTATTTTCTATCTTTGCTTCTTTTTCCTTCTTTCCTTGCTATGGTCAAGCTTCTATTGATATGCTACTACTGGCAGTAGAAAAAATAAAATAAAATAAAATAAAAAATAATATGCTCCTACAATCAACAATAACACAAGCAAGAAAATTTATCTCTATAATCATTCTGAATTAGTTGTTAGGAGTGGTCTGTGGTTTATGGAAACGGATGGTTCTCTCTAAGAGCTCTTGAGCCCCTTTTTATACAATAATTGCATGTGGTTAGATATGCAAGGATCTATATTGTGGTTTAGTTCATTAAAAAAAAAAAAGCCGATGTTGAAAAGGTAGAAGATTTTTCCAATTAAACCTTGCCGAATGGAGGCAAATCATTTGAACTAGGCTAGATGGTGCAATGACACTTCTTGTTATAGAAATTAGTGCAACATACTTGAGTTCACAAGGATGGGATACATGCATGAGGGCATTGATAGTGAGCAGACATAACTGATAAACAAATAGAAGAAAAGGCAGTATGTTATGTTGAGGGCATGTCCATAAACCTGCATTGGGCTTAATGTTCTTCTCTTGAGAGGAAGTCTCTGGAAACTCCTTGTTTTTTGTATCCATTTGAATTTCTATTGTTTGCTGAATTGCATCTGACATATTATTACTCTACCAATTTAAATTTATAACTAGTTGCTGTACCCAGGAAGCTTCAAGGGCGAGTGATACCTGAAACCGTTCTAAGGTGTGCACCAGCGAATTGTGATATTTATGTGGTTGATGGAAATTACGCAATTAAAAAATCAGGTAATTGCTTATTCTGGCCCTGTCCCTGTGATAGATAGCTAATGGTGAAAAGGTTGTCTCATTTCTCTTGTTACAGAAAATTGCTCTATGAATAGGACATTGCCTCAGAAAAGAACCGAAGATGATCATTCTGGTATGAGTAAGCAAGTATCTGATGCTTCTTCACTCTCTGGAGATTCTGAAACATATAATTTGGTCAGAACATCACCACCATCCGAGCTTAGTTACTTAAACTGTCAAGCCTCTGCAATCATGGATTCTCTAACCACCAGTGACCAAGAAAGGAATGGTTTGAGTTTAGGAGATGACCATGAAATTAATCTACCCCAAACAAGCTATGCAATGACTTCCATGAGAACTGCACAGGTTCCTCTAAGGATTTTAGATTTCACTAACTATTCTGCTTGCCATCCTGATATCATATAGGAAATCCTTGTATTTTTTATCTGATCTTTAGTATTGCATTTGCAGTCAAATGTGGAAGCTGAAGTTGAGCAGCTAAGGCTAGAGTTACAATATACAATTGCAATGTATAAAAAAGCTTGTGAGGAGCTTGTTCAAACCCAAAACCAGGTTAGAATCTCTGTTTAATACTTTACAAATTCATTCCTGGAGGCAACACTGTTGGTTCCAGAAGTTTTGGTTTCTGTTTTTGGTGACAAAACCTGGTTTTATTTTTGAAATCAATTTGGAATATTACTAAATCCACAAACACTTCTGTGCCCATGTGCTGACTGTGATATATGAGTTTTTAGACGTTGGACATCTCAACAAATTGAAGCACATGTCTTGCTATTATTTTTCAATTTCATCATTACTTAATATTCAAAGTTTTCATTTTTTCTGTTTCTTTAGGGGGAAAAATTGTTGATTACATATATGGTAATAAGTCAAATATATTAACAGAAAATGAGAAAAATGATTTCTTTTTTATTTTTAGGGATAAATGACAACGACCATCCAATGACACTTTCAATATTATATTTACAAGAATTTTTTTGGGTAAATTTTCAAGAGAGAAGATTACCCCCAGTTAGAATTTGTATGACCAACTACTTAAGTTTGTCTTCTACCCTTGCGTGACAAACCTTTTTCCTGGTGCTGCTTAAATCTAAGGCTACCATCTCATTTAGGATAGCTTGACCTCAACCTGGATGGAAAACTGCTGCTTGGATTGTCTTGGCATTCTGGACAGAGGACAACACATAGATGAGTACACAATGGGATCCAGATAATGATGATAATCGATGAAATTATACATAGGATGATGGTTATGAGCAGCAATGCATATGTGAAGAGCAAAGGGTAGACTATAGGAGTAGCCAGTAGGTCTAGTTAGGTGGAAACGATGCCATAAGATGTGAGTCAACAGGTTCAATAGATGTTCCTTCAGGCCAGTCACCATCAATAGATCAATGTTGTAAGTGCTGATAGGTTATGGCCCTTATTGAAGGAAGGAACGGATGGAAGAGAAACAGTCAAAGAGAGAACAAAGGTATTGGAAGTATCTTGAAAACTAAGGCAGTCTTTCTAGAAGTACAGAAGCAAGATGATTTAAAGTAACATCAACAAAGATATGAAATTTATTTTAAGTAGGTGAATGGTAGTTATATCCTTTTTATGAACGTGTATATCTTGGGAAACTACATTAAAAAACTTTAGCAAAAGCTTTATCTTGGCTTGAAGAGAGATCATGAACAAAGCATGTACAACCAAAATGTTAGGAGGGAAACATTGATGGGAAGATAGTTTTGGAATTAGTTTTCATTAAGAAAAAGCATAACCCATTACCCAGAAAGAGAAAAGTGTAACTGTCTCTCTTTTCATCATGTAGAGAGAGAATATCCTCTTTAAACCATCCCTTTTCCCTTCCTTTCTTTCCTTCTCTCCTTTTGCCCCTTCTATTTCTCGTTCTCTTGCTTACCCTTTTCCCCTTTTGTTCCCTCACCCTGCTCTCTCACCATCCCTTGTTTTGTTCTTTAGCTTTTCTTTTCATCTTTTGTTCATTATGCTCCCTTTCTTGTGTTCTTCCAATTTTGTTCTTTATTCAAGGGTTGATTAAGTTTCGTGATGGTCCAATTGTGTCTTGTTAGCTCTTTGTTGCTATGAGAACCTTTGTTTGTAGGAACAAGAAGGTCTCATTTGGAGTTGCTATGGCCTCGACCATGGTAGTGAATGTACCAAGCAAATTGAAGAAACGGAAAAACAAGAAGTCTTTGCCCTCTTCTAATTCAGAGGGGTCTTCTAAAGTTCGGAGTGAAGCGGTTTTTGGTTTGAAGGATAAGAAAACCATCTAGCTTAAAAACTAACATTACTAATCTAACATGTTAGACATTTGTTGGAAAGCTTTCTCGTAATTTTGAAAAGTTTATAGATAGGACAGCTGGCAGCAATAACCTTGTTACCAATCTTAGCTCTAGGCCACTTCTCAAGGAACAAAAGCAAGTTAGACTTTACTCCATTTTTGATAAAGGTCAAAGCTCTACAAGTGAGTCAACTTTGAGGGTAATGACCAAAGTTGTAGAGGAAATGGAAAGGTTAGCTCTTTAAGGAAAAAAGGAACCTGCCATAGGTGGAAAATAGGACCCTCCAAAACCATCATCTTTTGTTTAGGTGGTTTCTCAAAATATCTCCTCTTTGCCAGGCCCTTTGGTGGATGTGTCGCTTGACTATCACCCTTTGACTAGGCTAGGTAACCTAATCTATGTAGAGCCTCCAACATGTGTTTTTATGTTTGGAGAGAGAATTTAGAGGAATACTCATATTGGTTATTTCTTTGGCCGTGGTTTGTCCTTCCTTTTAGTCTAAAAAATAGGAAGGAATCCTTAGAAGGATGAAGAATTGGTGGAGGTTCTTGCCAATGTGTATGGCTTCTTTTTCTTTACGTTTAAAGGCGATGCCTCTCTCTTAAAGATTTTGAGTCAACAATGGTTGTTTGTGAACTAGCCTATTATCTTAGAGCGTTGGTCCTTAGAAGCTGATTACGACAAGGTATCACCCGAAAAGTTTCCTATATGGATAAAATAATGGGGTGTGCTAATGGAGTTTCTCCATAGAAATGGTATTGGGTATGTAGTAAGCGCTATAGGCCCATTTCTCCAAGTAGATTTAGTTACGGCTAAAAATGAGAAGATTAGGTATGCTCGTGTCTCTGTGGAAGTAGATGCTGAAGCCAATCTCCCATTCTCCTTTGCTACCAGGAGAGCGAATGGAAAGCTAGCCATGATAGATACAGAATATCGAAATGTACCCTCTTCATTGCTCCTATTGTAAAGTCTTAAGGCACATGACTGATCGGTGTATAGTTGATCAAGAAAGGAAATAGGAGACATTGAACAACAATGAAGTGATTGAGAAGGGGTGCCCTAATATTGTAGTGGAGAAGACTCAGCGGTACATTGAAACAGGGATTATTCCCTACTTAAAGGGAGTGGTCATTAAGGAAGGGGACTAAACAAATGCCCAGGAGCCGACTGCACCTAATAGGAGAAAGGATAAGCATGCTACTACGAATGCACTACCCTCTAATAGCTAGTCAACAGATTGCCTTAGACGTATAGGCGATTGCTCTTGGTGTTGTAAGCTTGGAATCAAAGTAAGAGGATAAATATGATAAGACCTTAGTTGAGTCAAAGTAGGAGGATAAGATATTAGTCGAGTCTTCCCAATCTATTGTTCCAAAAACTCAGGTAAGCTAAGAAGATGAGCATTCCATTTCCCATTCCCGTTGGATTGTTATGAAAAAGAAGAGTTCAAGGAAGAAAACAAAAGAGACTACTCAAGGTAACTCTAGCAACGAGGTTACTTGACTTGGGCTAATTGCCGTTTGTGTTTTTGTTTTCTTTCCTTCTTCTAATAAATGTTAGTAGTGTAGAACATTAGGGGGCTCAATAACCCCCATAAAGCAAAAGTGGTGAGAAAATTTTGTGAAGCAAACCATGTTTCCATGTAGGGTTTAGTAGAAACAAAAGTTAAACCAAATAAAGCGCCTTCAATTTAGGTTAGAACCTTTCCATCCTGGAACCTAGAATACCATCCAAGTGGTTGAGTTTGGGTGGTATGGAAATTGGAACCCTTCCATTTGGAGAGTAAGTGTTTCTCCTTCAAGTAGAAAATTCATGCATTGCTGAAGTAAGAAAATAGGAGAGGATGAATGCTTTTGGTTCACCTATGTATACAATGCAAATTTCACATTAGAAAGGGAAGTTTTACGGTCAGACTTACTACTTATCAACGCTTTAATCCAAGAACCTTGGCTTTTAGGGGTTGACTTTAATGAATGTCGAAGTATGGAGGAGGAAATTAGAGGTAATGAAGTCATAACACTAGGTATGGATCATTTCAATAAGTTTTGCTTGGAAGTGAAGCTAGAAGAGGCGAAGCTTAGTGGCCCCTTTCATATATAGACAAACAAAAGTTCTTCTATCCTATTTTTGAGGAGACTTGACAAATTTTTTATTAACTTGGAATTGCTACAAGTTTACTTGAGCATTGAAGTCACAGTATGCCCTCCTAGGATATCTCATCACAATCTAATCATTGCTCATCTACATTAGCAAACACAAAAAAGGAACATCCCTTATAAGTTCTTTGACTTCTAGAGTAAAGGATCCTGTTTTCTCCCTTTGGTTGAAAGGATTTGGAATAAGAGAGTGGAAGGCACACCCATGTTTGGAGTGGTATCCAAATTGAAATTATTAAAGGAGTCAAAGGAGCCAAATAAGAAACAATATTTTGATATTGCAATGAGTCTCCTTAAGTCTAGGGGCATTAGAGAGTATTTAACTTTCTAATTATGTTGACCCAGTAAATGCAAATTGGGATTTGGAGAAAAAGACGTTCAAAGATCGCTACTAGCTTGTTAAGGACATTAGACAAACATGTTTGAAGTTAAGGGATAGAAATTCTTCTTTTTTCTTCCGCTCTTTAAAACAGAAGCACTCTAAAGATGGTATTCATTCTCTAACTCTAGAGGATGGTTCAAGGGCATTGGATAAATAGCGCATCCAAGAGGCGGCTATATTATACTTTCATAATCTATTAACCACTTTCTTGCCCATTCTTTCTAACTTGGAGAGTATTCCCTCTTTGGTGGAAAAAAAGGGTCTCTTTTGAGGAGTGGCAGCATCTTATTAAGCTAGTGGATAATGAGGAAATAAAGAAAGCTTTGTAGTTCATTGCTAAAGACAAAGCGTCAGGGTTGGATGGGTATAATGCTAATTTTTTTAGACTAACTTGGCATATTATTGGAGAAGAAGTATGCTTAGCTATCAAAAACTTCTTTGCTTTAGGGAAGCTCTTAAAGTCAATCAACTTTACTTATCTTGCTTTGATTCTTAAGGTGAGTACTCCTAAGTCTTTTGTGGATTTTGGACCATTTTTTACTGTAATGTTCTTTATAAGTGTATCTTTAAAATTCTTGCAAACCACATTCAAAGTGTATTACTAAAGCTTGTTGAGAAAGAGCAATCCACTTTCATTAAAGGAAGGAGGATCGTTGATAATGTCCTTGTAGCGCAAGAACTTATGTAAGGGTACCACAAGGATGCTTATGGTGCTAGATATGCAATGAAGATTGACATAATAAAGGCTTATGATCGCATAAATTAGGCTTTTGGAGCATCTCTTATATGCTCTAAATTTTCCTCTTATTTTTATATGTTAGATCATAGCATGTGTATTATCTCCAAGATTTTCTGTTAAATTAAATGGAGAATTAGTGGGCTTCTTTGCTAGCAATCAAGGATTAAGACAAGGGGATCCTGTCTCTCCTTACCTATTTGTCTTAGTTATGGAAATCTTATCAAGGCTCCTAAGGAAAGTGAGTACCAATCAAGGCTTCAAACACCACTAGCATTATAAAATAGGAAAGTTCAATCATGTCTGTTTTGCTAATGACACTCTCATCTTTTCTAAGAGTGATGTGACCTTAGTGAATCTGATTAATCAATGCTTACAATATTTTTCTGCTCTCTTGGGTCTCCAAGTCAGCTCATCCAAAAGCAATCTATTCCTTAGTGGAGTTAACTTGACAATCAAGTCTTAGATCTTGTCAATCACTAGGGTTAAGGAAGGATAGCTACTAGTCAAATACTTAGGAGTTCCTCTCATTTCAACTAGGCTTACCCATGCACACTGCCACATTTTGGTAAAGAGATTTGCTGCTAGGATTAATAGGTTGTCTACTAAATATTTTTCTTATGCAAGTTATGTTCAATTGATCAAGAATGTTTTTTCTCATTACAAGTTTATTAAGCATCCATTTTTATCCTTTTGAAGAAAATTCTAAAAGAGCTAAATGCCAAGAGGATATGGTTTTTATGGAAAGGAGCGGACGAGACAAAAGCTAAAGCCAAGGTATCTTGAAGCGAAATATACTTTCCTAAGAAAGAGGGAGGCTTAGGAATCATGAACATCACCCTATGGTGCAATTGAAACATATTTTGCACTTGAATGTCGACTCTAATGCCTTATGGCCAAGTTGGGTAAGGGGTGAAATCTTAAAAGATAGAAACCTTTGGTTCATCCCAAACCCGACACAAAGCTCTTGGTCTTGGTGCAAAATCCTTTAAGCTAGAAGTTAGGCTAGATAGCTATTTTCTTAGAACATTGGGGAAGGTAAGAATATATTCCTTTGGTACGACTCGGGACATCCAAATGATCCAATTGGTACTTGGATATGTGAGAGTCATTTACGCCATGAATTGGAGAAAAGAGGCAAGATTGTGTGACATTGTTGACGGAGCTAGATGGCGATGGCCAGAAGGGGATATTTGGGATGCCATTAGGTTTAGCTTATCCCATCATACAATAACTAAGGTGGGGTTTGAAGATGCATTTATATAGACACCAGATCTTAGCAAAGGTTTCAGTATCAAATCAGCTTACAACTTAATGACAAGGAAACACCAAATCACTTCTTGGCATACTATTGTATGGAATAATGCTAACATTCCTTGACACTCTTTCATTCTGTGTTGCAATTGGAGAAAGACTTTTAACCCAAGACAAGTTGTTTCTGTGGGGTGTTCTAACCTAAGACTGTTGTCACCTGTGTGCAACGAAGGAAGAAAACCACCATCATTTTATCATGTGCGAATTCACAAGGCACATTTAGGCAGAAATCCAACTGAAGTTTTTCCCATCATGGACCAACTATCTCCCAACAGGCTCTATGTCCTCTTTTGTGGAAAATTTCAAAAAGCTATAGTCACCAAAATGGATGAAGTTTCCATCATTTGTGATCTATCTTATTTGGAAGGAAAGAAATTCCAAATGCACGAGAGGCGCTTCTATTCCAACAGCTAGTTTAGCTAAGGTTATTTTGTCCTACATAGATGTATAGTTTTGTGCTTATAGTGCCGTCTAAGTTCGTCAACCGCATTCCTTTTGTTTTTTGTAAAATGTGGATAACAAACTTGGTTTTTTCTTGTATATCCTAGCTGGTTCTCATTCTTTATTAATACAATTTTCTGACCTTACTCAAAAAAGCATTGATGGGATCCTTAGGAAATAATATAGAATGAGAAAGTTATAATGTAAGATAGAGGAGGGCATTCTATTTATTAGGGAACATTTGGTAAAATAGAACCACCATGAAAATGATGAGGATCATTTACATGTAACAACATGCAATTTCAACCATCTACTTTGCTTAGGGTATAAGGGCCGGGAGATTGATGCAAAATCTTTTTAATAGACATTAATGAAGAAAATGATGCTGAAAAATATACACAAGCATTATCACTACATAAGATGCGAAATTAGCAAACCTAAGTTGGTACAAATCTTAAAGCAAGTTATTTGAAAATTAAAAATAATTCTAAATGATATTTGATTACCAAAAACCAACTACAAAGAGAGTAATCATCAACAAAAGTAATAGAATATCTAAAACATAATGTTGAACTTCAACAACTAGGAACCTACACATCAAAATTGGGCTTTGATATTAACTCGATTTGGGAATGAATAATGAGCATGTTTACCAAGTTGACAAAACTCATTTCTAGAGATTCCAAATTAGGTAAGTTAGTATCTTCATTCAAAGTTTAGAAATACTTGGATGAACTAGTCGTTAATGTAACAACTTGGGAGAATCAATAAACAATACGCTATTGAAGGTATGGGCTAAAAGCCATCATTTTTTCACCCTACACTTATGTGAAAATAAAATCATTAAAAAAAGTTATTGAACAGTTTAAGGAGTGTGTGAGTTGGCTAATAGAAATCATATTAAAGGGGTGTCGAGGTACATATACAACCAATTTTAATGGAAGCAAAAATTTTGGCTTAGCTTTACCGATACTTTTAGCAAATGCTTTTTATCCTTCCACTAATGTGATGGTTGAAGGAGATTTAAAATAATCAATGCGAGTAAACAGACATTGATTACTAGCAAGATAATTGGGAGCACTAGAGTCAATATCCACGAGCTAGAAGATGGTTGTGGCAAATAAGCAACGAAATTACTCATTTGTATTGTTAGAAAATTAGGTTATTGAGTTGCAACCCACATGGCTTGAATGCAAGGGATTCTTGATGCTCCTAAATCAGGGTAAGCTGAAAACACAAGATTATAAGCGTGTTTTTCTGGAATATTGACAAAGTTAAAAGGGTCATAAGCGTCATTGTCCTTCATTAAAGAAATTTAGTGTATTCCTTGATTTATATTTATATATAAAAGAGGGTCAGTTCTTCCAAAATGAACCCATCTAGGGGGAGACAAGTTTTACATCCCACTGTCTCCCTTCCCGTATGTGATAACAGCATTTTCATTGTTCCATATATAACTGCAGAAATACATATTTCTTAGTTCTTCAAAAATTGAGAAAGTTCCATAATATCCAGAGATATTTAGTCTATTTAAAAGGAGATTCGGATGAGTCAAACTTGCAGATTTTTTTTTTTTTTGGGAATGTTGACAAAGTTAAAAGGGTCATTAGTGCCATTGTCATTCATTAAGGAAATTTAGTGTATTCCTTTTTTTTTTATTTTTTTGTTTTATTATTTTTGGTAGATATTTCTTCCAATAGTTCTTCAAAAATTGAGAAAGTTTCATAATATCTAGTGATATTAGTCTATTTAAAAGGAGGTTTGGATGAGTCAAACTTGCAGACTTTTTTTTTTTTTTTAGAATATTGACAAAGTTAAAAGGGTCATTAGTGTCATTGTCCTTCATTAAGGAAATTTAGTGTATTCCTTTATATTTTTTTATTTTTTATATTTTTTGGTAAATGGTTAGTTCTTCTAGAGTGAACCCATCTAGGGGGAGACAAGTTTTAGATCCTGCTCTCTTTCTTCCCATATGTGATAACAGCATTTTCATTGTTCCATACATTACTATAGAAACACATATTTCTTCCACTAGTCCTTCAAAAATTGAGAAAGTCTTGATTTTCACAAATATTAGCCTCTTCATGAAATCACAAAACAAAAGTTTGGCCCTTGTCTACCTTGGAGAAAGGGAATGAAAATTCTAGTTAAGGAAAAATGTTAATCCTTATAGCCAAAGGTGAATAGAGTGATGTAAAAAGGGGGTTCGAATGAGTTAAACTTGTTGATTGTACTTGATAAAGGTAAAATAGCATGTGCCAAATGTCCTATATTTGATTAGATTGGCCTATCAAAATTTGTCTCCTTAGTTTGCTACTTTTACAACTATAATGCCCCACTTTCCAAGCGTTTACTTAAAAATGTTTTTCAAACTTTTTAGTACCTAAAGACAGTTTGTTATTACTATTCCTGAATTAGAGATAAGGATAAACTTGTACTCAACTTGTTATTCCACTTCATAAAACATTTGATTCCAAATCATTTCTTATTGGACATAACAAACAACAATAGAAACTTTTATAAAAGTTAGCAATACTCAAAATATTATAGTTATATACTTCTTTATAATGTAAAAATCCTTTACAAATACACAATTTTCACAACTATCATATTAAATTTTTTATAAGGAATCACCAACATCTTCCTTAAAGGGTTGCCTTCATATACTCAAATCGTGTTTTGAAGCTAATGACTTCTTTCATAAGCTCTTCTTTAACTAATAATCTAAAGTCTCTTTGCCTCCATAGTGTAATGCTCCATCCTTTCATCCTTTATCTAAGGATAGGCCAGTCTCATCATTCATGCAATTCCCCCCATCAGTGAAAGTAAAACCAGTGCTTAAGAAAGAGTAGGAAGAGTTAAGTGAAAGTGGATAAACAAACACACGATATAAGCAAATATCATATCATAGTCGTACAATAAGTTATTAGTTTAATTACGATATTCTTTAACTTAGCCAAGCAATGCAAATGTAGTAAGCACGTGCCATGTTTATACATGTAACATATATTAGTATCGATATCCTAACCAATGTAGCAACTTATTTAGTTTGGTCAACTTCAAACTAGGCATCTAGATAATACATCTAAAAACTTAGCAAAGCAACAATTAGTTGCTAAAACCTGATAAACTAGCAATAACTACATAGAGTAGTTAGATAATTCAGTATATAGTTTGCTTAGCAGACAATACAGTTTCTATATGCTTGAAATCCTAGTTTTGATAAATCAAATAGTTTACTTGATAAACTCATCTTTTTATGTGAAATCTAACCTAGCAAAATTTTCGATATTAGAAAACTTGATTAATATATCATTTTCGTGCCTTGCCATAAATGTATTAAATTGCACACCAAGCAAAACTAAGCAAATCTAAGTAAGCTTATTTACTATTTATTAGTCTAGCCTTTACTTTGTTTCATTTTCATTTCTAAAACCTCGGTATCGTGTTCATAATTGAGCATCTTAGGAGGTAGGGTTAGTCTTTAAATTATTTTCCAAGTTAATATAAACCCAAGCAAATGTCATATAAACACTTTAACAATACAATTACGGCAACTAAGTTTGATATTAGAACATCATTCAGCCTACTACAATCATCATATAAAGAGGCTTTATGTACTTACCAAGCAGTACATTAAATTTGCAACTAAGTTCAAACAAGCTAAACATCGCAAAGTATGCAAAATTCAGAATAGACGAAAGTCTATTTAAGCTATACAAATATCTACTTACTTAACCTGCTGATTGTTCTCAAACTTGTTAACACAATGCTTGTCTTTAGTGACTTCGCTTAGTAAAGACATATAGAATAAAAGTTATCTACAAATCATCCATATATATATATTTCAAGTTGATCTTATTTTAGTAATACTATAAGTTCGTTCTATTAAGGATATATTTATTCGGGTCTACCTCTGACTTAGTCTCTAATCTAATCTTTGAATTATCCTCTGAATTACCCTAAGATTTAAGCTAACCTCATAATTTCTAAATGAATTCTATTTGACTTATATCCTAAGTTCATCAAGTAAAAATCATAAGTATTTTATGTGACTCAGTTTTTAAGTGTAGCTTGCACAAGAACACTTAAGTATAGCTTTTGATTCAACTAAAGCACTATATTCACTTATAATACTCTCATTTTCTTATCAAACCAAGTTAAGACCAGTGAAAAACATATGATATGTGACATTAAATAAGACTTCCCTAACTACGATACTAATTATGCAATTGACCTTTTTTTATCATTTTTAGCAAAATATACAAAGATAATGGGAAATTACTTAATAATTAGTATCTATACTCCATAAAATTCACGAATATATTTTATATTCAAAAAATTATACTTATTTTACTTCGGTCATCAAAAGTACTAAAATAGTATAATATATAATATTTTCCAAAATATTGATTTTAAACCTAATTTTACTCAAAATTAGCTTAAATTAAATAATTAACCAAATAAAATTATAAAATATGAACTGAATACTTCCAAAATCATAACTAGGCTCCAGAAATCATTATAAATCATATTCATTGAGAAATTTAATTAAAAACCTATTATTTCTTCAACATGAAAAACATGTTATTGTGTAAAAAAAATTTAATAAATTTTATATTCGTAGTTTATCAAAAATTCTTTTTATATAAATTGAATATATCATATGAGGTATATACTTACCAAAAATTAGCTCAAAATAATATCGTTTACTATTTTTAATAATTAATGCAAAATTCTTTGGAATAAGGTTGTTTCTTAAGGAACCCATATAAACGATTTTAATTTCAAAATTTTGGTTTGATATTCTGGTTTTATACACAAAAATACCTAGGAAATTTTCATAAGTTTTTAATATTGTTTGATATTTTTAGTAAAAATAGAAAGTTACAAACGGAAAATCGCACATTTTTTGTTCTCCGGTCACTGGAGCTTTGCCCTCAGCCACCACCTGTCGACCAAAGGCTCATCTTGTCAGGTTGTCAATTGTTATATGATCCTTAAATACCATGCCCCTTGCTTGAACTTTCCAACAATTTTCTATAATTCCTTGAAATGCTAGTTTATCTCTCCTTGCTGTATATTCTTGGTGTTTTTTTCTCTCCAACCATCTAAATAAACTCCCTGATTGTTATTTATACTAAGTCCAGGTTAGTTGTACCTTTGTATGTAACCTTACATGTCTAATTTGAATGTTTCCTTAGCTAGGTGTCAACTATTCATATGCCTTAGCAAATTTCTGGTCTTTTAGCTTAAGCTAGTTGCCTAAACGTCTGCAAGCCCCTCAGTTGGTCCAATGAAAGAGAAACAGCAAGTTATGGGCTCATACATATCAATATTAATTTAGTTAGATTTACTTGCTATGATATTTTTTTCCAAACTTTAGCCGAATTCCTTGTGTAAGCTTCAATATTTAGCTACTTTGCATCATTCTCCAATTAATTCAACACAATCAAATTATAATTAATAGTTTAGGCACGTCTTCTTTTTTTTAAGTAAATATACTACCCTTGAGCATATTTTACTTACATCAATGGTTTATGTAATTATTTTTGCATACGCATTGAGTAACATGTATAACTAGTGAATATATATGTCTTTTAGATATCATTTCATTTCAAATTATGATATTTGCAAGCTAACTAACTTCTCTCTGTTATATTTCAGAAATTAGATTTTTGAGTCATTGATAGTAAGTAACTTCTTATTTCCAACCGCAACCTTCTAAACTTCCATAGTCTATCCATATTTAGGATATTATACTATTACATATCCATATCAAGTATATATTGGGTATATATTATGGTTATATAATTACACTATATGCTATTTGACTCTCAAAATTATTTTTATAAATTAACTAATTTATCTGTAAGGTCTCGTAATTATTTGGAATTGAAATTTCAAGTTTTTGATAATCATCAAGCATATCCAGTAAAAGTATGTTTTATTAAAATTAAATATTACATATATTTTTTTTGAGAAATCAACCTTATTAGGATTCCTTGTCTAACTTTTGTGACCTAATATTAAAGTTTTACTAAATCCTAATAACTTTTCCTAAAAGCCTTGAATCATACCATGCACCTTAACTTTTATTGATATTAAGCAGTTAGGGCCTTTTTACATAATTAAACTCATTCCTTAAGCTTTTCTTAATAATTTTATTTTGTTATTTCTCTAGCTATATCCTCTAGTTCTTATGTATAACAAGAGTAACTCACTATCTTAGGTCTATAGTAGTAAGTTGAATATTAGGGTTTCACAACAACCGATAGAGTCATGATGCCATGGAATATTGGTGAGGCATTACATGATCTAAAATGGAAGGAGGCTATTATAAAAGAGATGAGTACATTGGTAAGAAATGATACTTAGGATTTAGTGTGATATCTCTTAAATATTAGGTAATAAAACTCTATTCATTGAGAAATCTTTTGTTATAGCGACGTGGAGTATGTTTGAACTCTGAAATTAAGCATGCTCGAATTAAGTTAATTCCATAATAGGTGACCTCTTAAAAAGTTGTTGCATTAATTATAAAACTATACGGTATTTTAAGTCAAAGTGGATGATATCTCGTGAGAGAAGTTTCAGTTAAATCATTACAAAATGATATCGGAGCAGTCTACTAATTGGAAAGGTAGAGTGCCTACCAGGTTTTGGTCTTAAACCTATATAATGAAATTAACGAGAATATCGGTTCTATGAGAGAATAGATTATGATACCTTTTAAATATTAGGTAATGGAACTTTAGTCATCAAGATAATTTTTAATGTAGTGTCTTTTAGTACATAGTAACTCTAAAGTTGAGCATGTTTAAACTAGGTCAATTGTTAAACTTTTGAGAAACTGATGTACCATGGGACGAAACTGTATGGTGTTTCACATCAAATTAAACAATACCTTAGTAGAAAAAGTTCTAATTAGATTATTACATTTAGTAAAGTTACCTAGAGGGAAGAAAACCATGGACAGTAAGTGGGCATACTCTATGAAGCATAAGGAGGATGATAGTATTGTATGGCTTAAGACCCGGTTCGTGGTCTAAGGGTATACACGAACATATGGGATTGATTATGAAGAAACCCTTGGACTTGTCGTAAAGTTAAATGTAGTCAAACTTTTGTTATCTTTGGCAACCAATTTTGGTTGGCCTCTACACCAACTAGTTGTGAGGAAATTCTTCTCGAATGAACTTAGGAGCAGATCTATATGAAGTAATTGCCAGGTTGTGAAGCTCAAGGAAAGGTTTGCAAACTAAGGAGGTCTCTTTATGGACTAAAGCACTCTCCATGAGCATGGTTCCAAGTTTTAGTACCACTCTCCTAAGGTTTGGATATAGCCAGAGTCAAATAGACAACACTTTGTTCGTAAACGAGAGTAGTGAAGGTAATAGGTCAATCCTCAATGTTTATGATGATGGTATAATGATAATAGGGGATGACTAAATTGAGATTGCTGTTTTGACAAAAGGCTATCCAAACAGAGTTGATGTAAGGGGATGCCTAACCTGCCTTCTTTCCCATATTATAAGAAATGGAAGGATGCTATTTTGAAATAAAAATAATTTATAAGAATTGAAGTAGTAGAAGTAAGAAAGGTATCTTCATTTCCCAAAGAAAATATGTGATAGATCTACTGAAGGAAACAAAAATGCTAGGTTGTAAGCTTATTTACACTCAAGTGGATCCTCCAGTTAATAAAGGTCAGTATCATTGACTAGTTAGAAGGTCAATATATCTCCAATTGACACAACCTAATATAGCCCATGCCGTGAGTCCCATTAATCAAGTAATGCATTCGCTGTTAAGAAGCACCTAGATGCAGTGCATCGCATCTTGAAATACTTCAAGGTAACTTTAAGTTCAGGTTTAAGTTTGAGAAGAATGATTTCAGAAATGTTAAGGTTTTTTGGATGCAGATTGGGCAAGGAGATATTGGAGATAACAAATCCATGAATGGTTGTTGCACTAAATTTTGGGGAACCTAATCTCCTAGGTAATTAAATACAGTCGATTTTATCCAGGAGAAGTGTAGAGGCAGAACTATAAGCTATCACACAGTTATGTGAAACTATTTGGTTACAAAGATTGATGAATCATTTGAAAGGGAATATATTGATTGTAAATTTGCTATCAGCATAATAAAAAACCTAGTCCAGCATGATTGGATGGAGTACGTGAGAATAGACAGGCATTTCATGAAGTTGGAGATTGAAGAGGACAGTATTAATTTAAATTACACTCTAGACTTCAGGAAGCTGATGTTATCATGAAGACCTTGCAAAAGACTGTTTCTGAATCAATGTTGAGTAAGCTAAAAATGATAAATATCTATTCTTCAACTTGAGGAGTGTTGGAATAAACTTGCTTTTAATTTTCGAGTTACTATTGAACTCTTTTTGTTTTTCAGTCAATGTTGACTGGTTTTTATATTTCCTTCTATTTCTTTTTCCTTTTTTTTTTCTCCCTCCAGCTGTAATGCATCTGTAGTAATGTTTTGTTTCCTTTTCTTGGGATTTATGAAGATTGTTTCCCATCTCATTTCTTGTAAATGATGTTTAATCCTCCGTGAGATGGATAATGTCATTCTGGATTTATGGTTTCTGCTTTGCGGCTGTTTGAATGGATACGAAGAAGTGGCTGCTGTAGTCTCCATTACGGTGTCTTCTCCAACAAGTAGGTATGGTGTGGTTGGCGAGTGGATGGTGTCTTCTCTAACGCTGGTGACAAGGAGAGAGGGTGATGGCAGCAATTAGGAAGAAGGAAATAAAAGAAAAAAGTAAAAATTACTATTTGACTCGATTTTGATTGGGTTAATCCGTTGTGATGCCATGTACAAATGTATAAAGTATTATATTGCTAGTGTTGATTACATGGTATACATGATATTTATACAAGAGGATTAGAGTTTCTGACCTTATTACATAAGTAAATGCACTGTTCTACCTCTATACATTGGCAGCACAATAATATACAATACGGAAAGGTCACCGGAGCTGAGGTTATCCAGAGAGGAAGGTTGACAGCACCACTAATTTTCCATTTTCATTTTCATGGTAGTTTACTGCTACCGTTAGCTGCATGTGGCTGCTTTCATATCCCATCATCTCTTGTCACTAAATGTAAATAGTTAAGACAACCTCTTGAGATCTCTAATGTAATACTTATTCTAAAGGTTAGATGATAACAAACATTGACAAATGTTTGGACAGCGTAACCTGCTAAACTGAATGCACCCTAAATATTTTCAAGGCCAAATTTTATGTGGATGCATATAATATGTCCCAATACACACTTAAGAGTTTGCTAATCTCCCTTATCAACCTTGTTGACATTACCTCTGCTGTTTCTTGCTCTTTTGGATTATACAATAAAATCCCCATTAGTGTTATACTATTTACATATACTACTGTGCTTCTATGGAGTACAAATAAATTCTAAAATGCTATATATGCAGGTCTCTCCATAGTCAATCATGAGTCATTATCAAAGTATACCACATCGTTTGACTATAAGCATTTGAAGTGGCTCCCCAGCTGCAAGAGAAGTTATTCTATTAATGTGCTCTATACATCACTTGTAAATGGGAGTAGTAGAATTATGTGTTGTTTCCTTATTTTTGTAGAAAAGATTTGTGTTAGAACTTGTTTCAGCAAGTCATTTTTGTGGCAATTTTGGGTGTTATGTGTATTCTACACATGCATTAAATGATAAATTCACATGTATTGTGAGAACATGACCAATGAGGGAAGTCAGTATTTTGAATAATCAGGCCTATGACCATCTATGGTAACTCAAAGGGATGTGCACAGATTTCTCTAAAATCTCTGGCTGGAGAACATGGAAAGCTCCTCTTGTTTCCTCTTTTATGTTTTCACTAGCTTACATATCATGACCTTTCATTGCTAAGGATTTCATTACTTTTCGGCCTTGTTGTAGGTCGATATACTTTCTTCTGAATGCCTCGAAGAAGCCAGAAGAGTAGACACTACCTTGCAAAGAGAAGAAACGCTGAGGAAAATTGCTCTTGAACAGAAAGCCAAATATATTGAAGCCATGAAGGATGTTGAAGAGGCAAAACGCTTGCTTGCAAAGGAAACTTTTGAAAGAGAGATTGCTGAACTAAAAGCCTTCAAAGAGTCTTTAGATAAGCAGAAAACAGTTGATGCATTGCTCTCTACTGACATGAGGTATAGAAGGTATACCCTAGGTGAAATAGAGGCAGCAACAGATTCTTTTTCTGAGGACAATGTGATCGGTGAAGGAGCATATGGAAAAGTTTACAAAGGCCGCCTAGACCATACGACTGTAGCTATCAAGACTCTTCGAACAGATGCACTTGACAAGAAAATGGAATTTCTAAGAGAGGTACTATTCTGGCCAAATTTACAATGTATTTAAACTAGAGTAACAAATTTAAATTCTTCTGGTATCATGACGGTCGTTTCTCTAATTCCCATTAATCCATCTCTACTCAATTCCTCCAAAGAGCTTGTGCCGCTCTCCAAAAGCACGGTATACTTAATACTAGGATGGCTATCAGCTGCTTTTTGTCACTAAAACATGGAGAAGACTTGCAGATATTTGATGAAATAATTGCTTTTTGACATTCCTCAGTAAGCTTTGCCAATCTACAAGCAAAATCCTGATGGATTAGCCACATGACATGGAAAGCGTAGTTGTGCATTCTGCTCAGTAATTTGACTGGAAACACCATCCTTACGTTGTGAACTTCCTCTTTCAATGACTATTGCTACTCGTTTTTTTTTTTTTTTCCAGTTCAGCTTTAGTAGCAACTTGTACATTCCATGTTGCAAGTTTGTTAGCTTCAAATATATAGATGTTAAAATCATGTTGAATTTACACTTTGGTTACTTTCATTTACTAAATGACGACTATCTTGGATGAGTTTGTATTTTCTGGTAAAGGTGCAAATATCAAGTTTTCTAGAAATTCTGATAAAAGATGGGGCTTAGCAGTGGTCCAAGTGTACATTGTCAGATATAAGAGCATTATAAATGGGGTCACTCCTGGAAGGGTTGTCAAGCCATGCATCATGGTGGGGACCAAGCTGTAGCCAATCTGGGAACAGAGAGCAGACATGAAAGGGCATACCCGGTGAGGCGAAGTTCTTTGCTGGCTATTTGGGGTTATGGGCAAGGAACGTGACATGTATGCAACCTTACCCTTGCATTTTGCAAAGGAGCTGTTTCCACACCTTGAAACTATAACCTTTTGGTCACCAAATATTTAGTTTAGAAAAAATATTTCATCTTTGTAATACCCACATGCAGTTGCAAGAGAAAATACTCACCACCATGGCAATACTATGTCTGCCATCCTATTGACCAGGGAGTGGATTCTGAAGAGCATGCGGGAGAGAGTATAAAGAAGTGCTTAGTAAGGGATGAAGTTCTGCTTATCAAATCTGCTAGATGAATTTGTGCATCTAACTAAAAATACACTTTGGACCTATGATTGGATTGTGAACACAGAAAAATAACACATCTGGATACAAGACGATTTTTGTAATGGATTTAAATCCCTCTTAAATAGTTATGCTTCTTTTTTCTTTTTTTTTTTGTTTTCTTGTACTCTGCATTTACTTTCAGCCAGGCATGAAGTTGATTCTTTCTAGTGACTGCAATTTTCATCAATTTTTCAGGTTGAGATCCTGAGCCAACTGCGACATCCTCACATGGTGTTGCTTCTTGGGGCCTGTCCGGAGAGGGGTTGCCTGGTCTATGAGTACCTGGAAAATGGAAGTTTAGATGAATATCTATGCCACCAAAAGAGAAAGTTGTCTCTTCCTTGGTTTGTCCGTTTTCGAATAGCTTTTGAGGTTGCCTCTGGACTTGCATTTCTTCATTACTCAAAACCCGAGCCTATTGTCCATAGAGATCTAAAACCAGGGAATATCCTATTGGGCAGAAATTATGTGAGCAAAATAGCAGATGTTGGCCTAGCAAAACTACTTTCTGATGTGGTGCCTGACAGTGTCACACAGTATGGGGACTCTATGTTAGCGGGTACCATGTTCTATATGGATCCAGAATACCAAAGAACAGGCACAATTCGACCAAAGTCGGATTTATATGCTTTTGGAATTATAATTCTCCAGCTACTATTGGCTCGCCAACCAAATGGGCTTGTGAGGAAGGTTGAGGAGGCCCTTGCGAATGGTTCCCTTTCAAGTATTCTTGACAGTACGGTGACAGACTGGCCAATTGCAGAAACTGAGGAGCTAGCACGAGTTGCCCTCCAATGTTCTAGACTTAGATGCAGGGAGAGGCCAGATCTTGAAAGTGAAGTACTGCCGGTTCTGAAGAAACTTGTCAATGTTGCAGATGCTAACCTAAGATCTGAAAGCAATGGTGTTCATGCTCCAAGTCACTACTATTGTCCAATCCTTCAGGTGATGCTCCCACCATCTCTTTTGATTTACTTGCGATTATACACAGTCTGTTTAAATCATCATCATACATTATCGATTTATGGACATGGGTTTTGTAAATAAGTAAGGTTTCTGTTTGCTGATATAATATACCCATCCTCTTTTATGGGCAAAATAGGAGGTGATGGACGATCCTTATATTGCTGCCGATGGTTTTTCTTATGAGCGTAGAGCAATAAATGCCTGGCTCAATAAACATATGGTATCACCTGTGACCAAGATGAAGCTTCAGCATGCTACAATCGTACCAAACCACTCGTTACGCTCAGCAATACAAGATTGGAGGTCACGGATATCATCTTGAAGAACATGGAAGGCTATTGTTCTGCTTGGCGTGGAAAGATCTTCATCACGGAAATGGCAAATTCTTGCGAAACATCACTTGGGGTTGGCATCGTCTCTTTGTTGTTGTTGTTGTTGTTGTTCTTTTTTTTTTCTTTTTTTTTTTTTTTTTTTTTTTTTTGCATAAAGCTGTGAATAATACCTACCTTATCATAGTGATTATTCAGCGGTAAGTGTATATGGGTATTTATATTATAGGCCGAGGTGTATAGCAGAGAGGTTTTATAGCTTTTCTACTTCTTCTTCCTCTTCCTTTTTTTTTTTTTTTGTTTCAATTAGTAGGAAAGCAACATTCGGGACTCTTACATCAAGGTGAGTGTCCTCATTGTTGGCTAGCATGAACTTGAAGAGAGGTGTGATTTGTTATTTGAATTCTAAATTGGTGTGGAGAGTTTTCTGTTCATGAATCATCCAAGCATATTCTGCATTGTGGTAATGTATACATACACCGTTTGGATGCGCTCAGGGCACATGCTTCAAATCGTAAAATTCTCACCTCTAAAAGTGGAGTTTTTTTTTTTTTACTTTCTCTCCCAAAAGGGAGTGGGGTGGGGTTGGTGTGGGGAAGCTTCTTTTCTACTTGCATAATTTTGAAGGGAAAAGGAATAAAAAATTGCAAAAAAAAAAAAAAGAAAAAAAACCAAAGAATATTGATCTTAAGATTATAGTATTTAAAATCATCTTTTAAAAAGATTATTTTAATTTGAACTAAAATCTCATTTTCAAAAGGTGATTTCATTTTAATCTTGATGAAATTGCTTTTTGAAGAAGTGATTTTAATTGCAAATAAAATTTATTTTTTTAAAGGGCATAAAATGCATGCAAATAAATTTCTATTAAGATTCAAATAGTCTCTTTGGAAGGTAATTTTAAGTGTTCGTAATTTTGGAATTATTTTCTTATGACATTTATTTTCTGGATATATTTTCTTTCCTTCCCCCTAATTTTGAAGATATTTCAGTTTTGTGAAAGGATAATAAATTTCAGTTTCCACTTGCATTATCTTTCCTAGATTAATATAAGATGTATCTTTGTTACGTTGCCACAGAATGGAAAAGAAGGAAAACTTTGCTTGTTGACTTTTCAACATGCCTGAGTAGCTCGTGCAATAATGAATGCCAGGACGTAAAATTTGTAAATTTTGAGTATGACTGTAACTAGGAATTCTCAATTGAAGTTGCGAGAGTAAAATGAGATTACGATTATATTTGATAATTCGCAACAAATTTTGTATAATTATCCACAAAATTATATTAGTATATAGAAAAATACCCATCGCATAGCTACAGTGTATATGGATACGGTGGTTGAGATGCCTCAACCCCAAAGGATGTGGCGATTCACCGCTCGTTCCAGCATTCAACCGAGGACATAAAGTATCTCTAGCACCCTCAACACCTGATCCCAACAATGAAACCCGACCTGAAGAATTCAAAGATTAATTATATAGCCTAACAAGTAAACCTAAAACAATAATTAAATACACTCAATGCTTTGTTGCTTGTACAATCATAATTGAGCAGTGCAAAATGCACAACAACCAAAATTTGGTTCACGTTCTCAGTAAGTCTCTATCTGGTCATGCCTAACAGCATATCACTTCCTTTCAATTTCTCGATCCCATGCAGCCTTTGGTAGTCGGTTAATGGCTTTATGCCTTGCCCTTCATAAGGTTATAAACGCTTGAAGCAACCACTTCTCTCCATTTTCCAGCTCACGAAAACTACTGTTAGCCTGTCTAGCATCTAATCTAGCTATCCTGCATAGGCCTCGGCGACTACATTCATAATCTTCCCAATTGCTTCCTCCCGACTTTCCAGCCTACTTAAATGATTATTGTCGGTCAGACCATGCCGCCCTATATCCTACTCAAACCGTTTCATTCCAACTTTGCCACCCATCTAAATGGCCATCTTTATCACCCATGTATCCCAATCTCATATCAGAAATAGGCATCTCATGTCTAAAGTCAACCCTATCACTACTACTACATAACTTTTCGACTCACTTCAATGGCTACTGTAGATGATCCAATGACTTAAGGTCGGCTTAGAATTTTTTTTTTTTTTTTAATTTGATTTGTATTTGACTGAAATTTAACGTTTAAAAAATTATCTTATCTTATCTTTTTTTTTTTTTATTTCATAACTATAATAAAGATAGTGATTGGAATGTTAGAATTGAAAAATAAAAATTTACGTACTTTTAAAAGAAAAGTTTTAAAAAAATATATTTATGTATTGAAAAATATCACATTATTCATTACTTTTAAAAAAAAATATTTTTATCTTTTTAATATCTTATTCTTACCAAACTCAAATATTTAAATAGATAAAAATAAGATACAAATACAATGAAAAACAGATGAACCAAACGGATCCTTAGATATCCTACACTACATTAAGAGTAAGAGTTCCACCATACTCACATTATATTTATGTATTGAAAAATATCACACTATTCATTACTTTTTTAAAAAAATATTTTTATCTTTTTAATATCTTATTCTTACCAAACTCAAATATTTAAATAGATAAAAATAAAATACCAATACAATGAAAAACAGATGAACCAAACGGATCCTTAGATATCCTACACTACATTAGCAGTAAGAGTTCCACCATACTCATAATCATTAGCGATCAACAATTTAGCATGTGATATTAAAGCCTTTTTTAAAATTAATCCATGTTCATACAAAATAAACATATAAAATGCAAGGCATATAATTTTAACCACTAAGACCGACCAACTAATATATGAAAATGTAAACCTCATACTTAAACAAGTAGTTATTGGCATTCGCGTAAGTAACCCGATTGAGTTGAGATTTTTCAAGTGAATTATAGGACTTAGTTGAAAAGACCTTGTGAGAGCAAATTACAAAAATATAATAATAATACCGAAATAGGTATCGATAATTAACGAATTATTAGAAATAAATTATGTGGAAAATAAAATTACAAAAATAACATGAAATAATATGTAAAGACCATATATGTACATTGGGTGTAATTATTATATATAAATATATACTCATAATACCCAAAAATATGCAAATAAGCTAAAATTAACAAGAAAAATAACAAACAAATATAAAAAATGTTGGATAGTAGGAAAAAGGAAAAATCATGGAATAAGTTGTGATTTCCTTAAGAACAGCCGTTAGTGTGGTACATTAGGGAGAACACATCTTAAATTAAGTAAAAAGGAGGTGTCTTAAGCTTTTTTTGAAGAGAGAGAAATTCATAACACTCACCTGGCTATTATGGAAATATTCAAAAACCTCTCCACAAGCTAAGACATGTAAATGGAAGCTTAGAGAAATTCTAGAAAGCTTGAAATGTGGAGTGAGAAAAATTAAGAATTCTTTTAAAAATAAAAATAAAAAACTAGTACAAAATCAAGTAAGGGTTCAACGATGCCACCACCACCACCTAAAGGGAAACCCTACGCTAAAGTGGGTAGATAAACCCCCATCCGTCAATCATGGCTGGAGTGTAGTGTTTTGGTGAGCGTCCAATTTTCTTGATTTTATCCAAATTTTACTAAAAATAGCAAACAATTTTAAAAAATTATGAAATTTGGTTTTCTTAAATATTTATGCATGTAGATTTTAAATATAAAATCAAATTTTTGAAAATTTTAGTGCATGTATCTTAAGAAAAATGTCCCATCCACCAATTTTCTATTGCTTTTTCAAAAACTTAAACGATTTGGTCTCGGCCAAAATTTTTTTGTATAAACTTTTTAAAGAGTATTATCATGCTATATAATTATAATTAGTTTTTCAAATTCTTTAAGTTGGATTTTGTTTAAATTTTGATTTTCACTTAAATATGGTGTTGGTGCAAGTTTTTCCTAAAGAAGCATACTTTGATTTTATGTAACCATGTCATATTTTGTTTTTCTCTATCATACAACAACCAATATGAGAGAATTTGAGTTTAAAGTTAGTGGTTTTACATAGAAATCTGAGTTTAAGATCGAAACAATTGTTATGAGATGGAATGTAGATTTTATGGATTTTGGAATCTTAACATGTAGAGATAAAGAAGTTTACTATTATTTTCTAACTAAAAGTGAAGTGAATTGGCAGATAAATTAAGGGAATTCAAGAGTTGGAGTAAGGTCAAAAGGTAGCCCAATAGAAGGAACTTAACTATAAAAGGGTTAAAAGTTTGGTTAGAAAGTAGTTTGGTGTAATACACTTAATCCCAATTAAAGTTAGAGAGTGAGTAAGAAATTACTCATATTATGAAATTTAAGAATTTTTTAAGTCATTTTTTTAGTTAGAAGGTTCTTTCTCAAAATCTTATATAAAGTATCTAGTTAGAGCCTAGATTAGACACTTTCCCAAAAAAAAACCTATACTAGATATAAAATTAAGAACCTAGGTCAGAGACTTTCTTTCTTGGACCAAAATCTATACTAAATATGAGGACACAACCTACATTATATAATTAATATTAAATAAATGGCTTAAAAACCTTACTTAACTTAAATAAAATGAACACCTAATTCTTAGAATGAACTCTTATTTCATATATTAGATGGAACTAGAGATGAACTCATTTCATATATTAGATGAAAACTGAAGATATTATATTAAATATTTAAGGATAATTAAAGAAGAATGGAGCGAAGAATAAAGATAACGAGCATTAACACTAAGATAAGTGAGATCAATACTTTACAAAGTTTTAGAGTATTATTTCATAATATTTGGAGGCATGTATGTTTTTGGCTTGTGATTGTAATTTAGTTGCTTTTGCGTGTACTGCACATGTGTTTGAATATTACCCCATTACTATGGAAGCTTAGCTCCATGTTATGGTTGTTTTGTATATATTGTATTATTTGGATTGTTTGAAAGTAGTTGACCACCCCCAAAAATTGACTAACTTAAACTCGGCCTAATTTATAACCCGACATAAACCTACTAAGAGAAACGGTTGAGATTCTTGAGATAAACACAGACCCTTTAATGAAGATAGTTTGAATGATTCTTTTCCCATCTTTAATCGAACTAAGAAATGGGAAAAAAGGTTGTAGTAAAGCTAAAAACCATGGTTTGAGGGTTGTCTTGGGTGGAGGGTGTTCTCTATTATATAAGCCCTAGTGTAGCTTCAATTTGTGAGTGTGTGATATTAAACTCCTCAACCCAAACGAGATAATGTCATATGATAGCATTTGCTTATTTATATATTGTATCTAATTAACTTAATTGAAAATCTTGACATATCTATGTTTCCATCCCACTTATTGAGCAAATAATTTCTCATTCCCTTATAAATTCTTTTGCAAGTCTTGAGCTGCAAACCAAGTCTCACCTACATCACCAATTAGGAAGTGATGAGGTTAGGGAGTGAGGATAAAAGAAGATATTGTGGTCTTCTATTTTCTTTTTATCAGCTCATGTAACATTTTGGGTGGGTCTCCTTAAGCAGTTTAGTAGCTTTGAACTCTTAGTCTGTAACATAAATAACTAAAACTTATAATTCAAAAATTTGTTTTGAAAATGTAACTTTTTTATATAAATAAAATCTTGTAACTTTGATTATAAACTTAAATTATGTATTATAGATTTTACTGCGAACGGTTATTTTGAAAGAAATATATCTTAGATTTTATAATAAATAGGTATCGAGCTGAGCACTTCAAAGTAATTGGGTTGAGTAGAGTATATCTTATGTAGGCCATGCCCATGATAACAACCGTGAAATCTATTATGATTTACTTAATGGAAGTATTACGATTTTATCTATTTGAGGCGTGACATAAAAATAAATATTAACTACAACCACAAGCAATAGATAATCCTAGGGGCATCTACTACTCACTTAAACTCCTTACTACAATCATAATCACAAAACCATGCCTTAAAACTTGATTGTCTATATGTAAAGATTATCGAACTGTCTTCACTAGATTTAATTATTTCATAGCCAATCACGATAGTTTGATCATATAGGTGAATTTAAAGCCATTCTACGGTCTAAAAATTGTGTTGATTTTAATAAGCCATAAATTTTAACTTTTGATGAATCTCATTTTTTTTCATATGACGCTACGGAAAAATATCCTTCTACGATGATATTTTCGTAATCAAAACGAAATTATACGAATGGAGTCTTAAGTTTCTATGTGATTCGAAATATATCATAAATAATATAATATAATATAATGGACCGTATGACTAGCAGTCAACTGTGGTTTTTTAATATAAACTATATTACGTACAATCTGTAAAAATATATGTAAATCTTAGAATATTATAATAAACTGAAAGTTAAAATAAATAAAAAACACTTAAATTTATCAAGAAAAACCTCAATGTGAAGAAAAAAACCAAAGGACTAAACACTGCAAAATCTTCCACTATCAATAATAATTAATTTACAAAGTATCTTTTTACTCACTGTTAACAATAATTGACTTATATAGTATCTCTTTACTAGTTAAACTAGTAGATAAACAATATTCATTACACACAATAGATATTGACAAAATCACAATATAAATCTATTTAGGCATATAAACTAGTAGATAAACAATATTCATTACACACAATAGATATTGACAAAATCATAATATAAATCTATTTATGCATACGGAAACACAAATTTTTAACTTAAATAAATGAGAAGGATTGATAGCAAACAGAAGCTATGATTTTTAGAGCTTCATGCCACCAAACTAATGATTGAAATTTCATCACAATTGAAACTCCTGAAATCATTCGATCATGGATCTAAAATTGCTCTGCCAATCTAGTTCATAAATGAATGAAGGAATTCCTTTTCTAATTTAATGAACGCAATTTCGCCCTTTTCTGGGTACTTTTCTTTTCACTTCTATTCTCCTCCTTACCAATTCTCATTCGTTTACAATATGATGTGCCGCACCGCAAGTCCAATTCAATTGGTTAAAAAAACAAACAAACAATCAAAAACTGCCAGGACTTTTTCTTAACTCCACTCGTATCGAAAGCCTTATTAGTCAATGATTGCACTCTCATGTCCGCTATCTCCTCATCATTCAACATATTAATATATATGCTGTAGATTTTTTCTTTTTTAATTTATTTTCTTTTCCTTTTCCTTTTTTTATTATTTTACTTGCAATGGCTGATTGAGCCCCAATGAGTTGAACCCAAATCCCAACAATCTATCCCTCTAACTTATACGAGGAGGCTTTATCATACTGATTATCTATCGATAACTAATAAATTTTTCTCATCAATATGGATCTTCTCTAACTTTAAATACCTCTCTTGACTAAGGGCCTTCACAATCAATCTTGCTTTGTTCCTTAGTTGTGAGTTATTCCCAGTAGTCTTCAATCTATAAGTCTATTTATTTTTCAAAGGTTGCTCACCCTTAAACAATTCAAGTAAATCATAAGTCTCATTCTCACGTTAGGATACATGATTTTTACCTATTCTTTCTTCTACTTATGCAAGATATTCTCCTCATAAAGTTCTAGCTCTCTCTCATCTATCATCATCACATATTTATGTAGATTGTATCTAATGGATGGTCTTCACTCTCTTAAGGATCTCCTTAGCTCTGGCTACCGATCAGGTTCTTAAGGTGTTATCTTATGCTTAACATGATCTTACAATTCTTCCTAATCATTAATAGAATCTTTATGTATAGACATTGGATCTACATCAATAAGGACCTCAATTGAGGATTTAGTCTTCTCTAACTTCTCTATATCTTCAATAGTTTAATCTTTTAAGAAGATTGCATCTTTACTTTTAACAATTATTAGATCCTATAATCCATCTCTAGATTCATCATCTGCAAACCCAAAAAAATACATTACTTTAAATTTGCATTAAATTTTGATCTTTCATCCTTAGGAATATATATGAATTTCCTACAACCAAATACTCATAAGTAGTTGTAAGAAATATCTTTACCTATCCATACTTTCTCCAAGGTATCATCATCCAATTCATAAGAAGGGGATAGGTTGATTAAATCAATTACTATTCTCATTACTTCTCTTTAAAATGATTTAGGTAACTTGACATGAGATAACATATACTTAACTCTCTTTTTAATAGTGCATTCATCCTCTTTGCGATGCAATTTTGTTGTAGGGTTTTTGATACTATCTTCTCAAGTTTAATACCATATGTTTTGCAATAGTCCTCAAGAGGATCTCTATATTTACCACCATTATTTGCTCGAACATATTTTAACTGTTTACTTGTTTCTCTTTTTATTCTAGTATGGAATTGCTTAAAAAACATTCAGAATTTGATCTTTATATTTCAAAGCAAAAGTCTACAACTTTTGAGTAATCATCAATAAAAGTTGCAAAATAAAGTGTACCATCCAATATTCTAACTTTCATGTAACATACATTAATATAGACTAAATCAAGTACATGAGATTCCTTAAAAGGTGGATGTCTATGAAATGCAATACTATTTTGCTTACCAATAAGACATTCAATACAAATTTTCAAAGGAATACCTTTCACATTAAGGAGAAGTTGCTTATTGGCAGGCAGTTGCAGTCCTTTCTTCACTCGTGTGACTAAGCCAATTATGTCTTAGTTCAATTGACGTCTCGTATATCATATTCACCTCTACTTTACATAGTTTTATTGACATTAAATGGAAAGTATTATTCTTTCTCCCTTTAACTACAATCGAGAACAACTATTAAGCTTCCATACCTTCACTAAAATAGCTACTATATTCTTCTCATTGAGCTTTCCTGCAGATATGAGGTTTAAGCAAATATCTGAGACATGTCTAACATCTCTGAGAATTAGCCTGCAACCAGTGTTAATTTTCAAAATAATATCTCCAATTCCAATAATTTTAGATATTCCTTTATTTCCCATCCAAACATTACCAAAATCACCAATAGTGTAAATTGAGAAGAATTCACCATGTAATATCACATGAAAGAAGGCATTAGAGTCAATAGCCCAATTGCTGTCATGGCATGCAAGACTAACACAATCATCATCCTAGACAACAACAACGTCACCATTTGCTGTTGCAATTATCGCATCTTTACCTTTTCTATCACTATTACCTTTACCTTGTTTTCTTTTCCATATTCTGCACTCCTCCTTATATGTCTCGACTTGTCAATATGATGACATTTAATATTTCTTCTTCTTGAGTTAGACCTTCCCCTGAATTATCAAATCTATTAGATTTATCAAATATACCATTTGTCTTACTTTTCCC
The DNA here is from genome assembly GCA_024138005.1 of Lumnitzera racemosa. Lineage (NCBI taxonomy): Eukaryota > Viridiplantae > Streptophyta > Magnoliopsida > Myrtales > Combretaceae > Lumnitzera > Lumnitzera racemosa. The sequence continues at coordinate 41,715,735 of JAMXBC010000007.1, forward strand.
ACGTCTTCCTTGTTTATTAGTAACAACTGCCTAAGTCTCAAAATTAATACCTTACTTTTTTTTTCTAACTTCTTCATTCATCAAGTTGTCTTTTACCATTGCAAGAGCAAGCTTTCCTTTTAGAGCATAATTATTAACAGATAGTAAAAGTATCTCCCAACTATATGGCAATAACTTTATAATAATAGTGTTCGTATCCCATCATCCAGCACCGGCTTCATGGCATAAACTGATTTACAAGACCTTAAAAATCATTCAAGTGCTTTGTTATATTTGATCTATTTTTATACTTCAAATTTACTACTCTCCTAATTAAGGAGGTTTTATTCAAGGTTATTTACCTTTTATACATAAATTCCAATTTCTTCCATAAAGCATTTGCTTTAGTTTCTTAAGTAACATAATGATAAACTTTGTGATCCACCCATTATCGAATATAATCAACAGTTTTTCTATGCATAATCACCCAATCTTAATCAAATTTATCCTCAAGCTTCACAATATCACCACTTAAAGGTACATATAGATCTTTGCAACATAGAAGGTCTTATATTATTAACTTCCAAATAGAATAGTTTGATAAATTCAATTCTATCATAGAACCCAATGCTTTCACCATGCTTGTAACAAAGAAAAACTAACAATATTTTTTTTTTCAATCCGGACTTTGATACCATTTGTTAGGAATATAATAAATCAAAAATAAAAATAAATAAAAAACATTGGGATTTAACCTGAAAACCCTAATGTGGGGAAAAAGCCATCAGACCACACAATGCAAAATCTTCCACTATAACAATAATGGACTTATAGAGTATTTCTTCACTAGTTACACTGCTGGATAAATAAATTTCACCATAAATGATGGATATCGACAAAATCATAATATAAACCAAGTTGCAAAAAAGCGAAAATGTAAATTCAACTTGAACAATTGAGAATGATTAACGATGAACCTATACTATGATTTTCTGGAGCTCCATACCATGAATCTAATAGGTGAAATTTCATCATGATTGAGATTCGATAAGCCATTTGATAATGAATGTGAAATTGCTTTGCCAATCCAATTCATAAATGAAGGATGGAATTCCTTTCCCAATTTATGGATACTATTCTTTTTCGACTTTAATCCTCAAATTCCTTATCAATCCTCATTCCTTTCAAATTTGATGCGACTACACTGCAAGTCAAATTCAATCGGTGAAAAAAAAAATAAAAGAAGAAGAAGAAAAAGAATCCGCTTGACAACTTCTCAATTTAACTTCAAATAGGATTCCTTTTTATTCAATGGCTACGCTCTCATGTCAATAATCTCCCCATCATTCAACATATTAAGATATATGCCATAGAGTTTTTAATTTAATTTAATTTTCTTTTTTTCTTTTAATTATTTTATTTGCTATGGCTTTTTTGGCCCATATGAGTTAGACCCAAATCCCAACAATAAGTAATTATATGTAAAAATTTCTAAATAAATATGTCTGTATGATTTTTATGCATATATCCGTATAGATATATGCATACAAACATGAATAAAACTAGCATTTTATATCAAGTTAGAGTGAGGTAAATGTATGTGTATATATATAGAGAGAGAGTTATACATTTACTGCTATAAGTTAACAAAAAATGCTTGTACAATATGTGTATGTGTGTATCAATATTCAAATTATAATAAAAAGAACCTTTTCTACATCTTATGATTATCTAAAATATATAACTTTTTCCTTATACGCATTTAAGTTATGTTTTTCTTTTACAGGCAATGCATTATATGGATTACTAAAATAAATGAACTCTAATGTTTTTATAATTTTCAAAAAAATTGAATATAGGTTTTTAATATGTAGGATTTACAAGCAATCAAGAGCATGATGCTGTAAACATTATTTCAAATAAGTGGATAGATGCGGTATTGTTTATTGAAAACTAAAGTATATACTTGTATATGATTGTAAATAGTTTCAATGTACATGGATAATGCATGTGATTAGATGCTAATGCATCGATTAGGTAGCTGAAATACATGTTGTGTCTTTGTAATTGTGAATTGACTTCTACTTAGAGTAGTTGCGAATTACTTAATTGCCCACAAGAGGGATTATACTAAATTTGAAGCAAAATTCAAAAAAACAACATGCATTGCTATTTAGTAAGGGCACAATTAAGATTCTCTTAATTAAATACCAACATTGAAGAGGGGCAAAATGTTGCTCTTTCCGACCTTAAACTTGAAGTAAGTGAAGAAAGGAGGTCTTAGTGAGGTTAAGAACTTCTTTGAAGAGGTCTCTAGAGATGTCAAATCTCCATTGCATAAGCTTAGGTTTAGTTGGCAATTGTTGTATATTAATATAAACTCTCCAGCTTAGACTCAAGTGAGGTTATTTTATTTAGTCGATAGACCGAATAACATCGTGTGGCTTATATATTTTGCTCCATTGCACGTAGTTAATTAATTAACAACCTTACTTGAACTTGTTGTACTGTATATGCTTTTTGTTTCCTATCCTTTACTAAGTTACGATTTGTTCACCACTTTATCGACTTCCTTGTATGTTTTTGAGTAATCATGCTACATTTTACCTATTAGGATGTATATAGCTAATTGTAAATGGGGTTTAGTGTAAAGAGAAGCCTTTGATAGAATTTCCCCTTTTTGGTTTGTCTTAGTTACCTAGATTTGTTGAGTCTCACATAGGCAACCCAATTTAATTCATATCAAAGGCTATAATCAACTTGATTTTACTGTTATGGGTACTATTTACTAAACTTCATGTAAATACAAGTTTTGTTATACGATGTGTTTTATATTTCAAAATATACTTGGTGAATTAATAATGTTTTAGAGAAGTAAAGTCGTATATACCTTGATAATAATAATTTATAATAGTACTTAAGTAGTTAGCTCCTATTATAGGTTGGTATACACAACGAATGATTACGATTAGATAGGTTCTAGGGCATAATATAGACCTTACTACAAAACTTTCTCACTAGACTCACTCACTTCTTAAAATTTCAATTAGACACAAGATGATAAATTAATCGAAAATTCCATACAACCACAAGCTTTTACTGGCTAATCTCAAAAACTCAATTTTCTCAGTTTGTACTAAGCCTTAATCTATCTCTCTAATTCATACTCAATGTTGAGCTTGTCTAACAAGGTGATCGCCTTCTTCCTCAACGATCAAAACAAGTTTCTTCAAAATTTTGGAAAATTGTCTTAATGCCAGTTTAGACTATTCTAAAAACCAATACAATTTGCCAAAAATATTTTAATTGATCTAAAAAAGATGGTTGCACTTTCAAAAAATATTTAGGTCCTAAAATTTACTTAGTCTATTTATATAAGATTAAAATAAAGTAAAGACTAATGTCTTATTCACTTGGAGGAATTGGAATTCTATTCCTCTCTTATACCTTATAACAGCGTCTGCTTTATTTTTTTATCTTTGAATCACAATTTAGAAGTAATTTGTATTACTTAATTCTATTAATTGAAATCAAATAATAAGGATTTCTTAATTCAACCAAGAAATCATAATTTCTTGCAAAATTTCACATTTTTCTCAAAAATAACCTCATTCTAATTTGACGACTACCATCATTATTGCCACCATTGTTGTCAATGAGTTTTGGATTTGAACTTTATCCTGTAAAGAAAAGAAAAAACTTTTGGTACTGGGGTTAATTTGGTACAGCCATTCCAATACATAAGTCAGTAAATGAATATAGGAAAATTTGAGTAAAATTTTTGTAAGATTATGGAGAGTTATTAGATTATCTCTAATAACATTTCTTTACGGTAGTTATAAATGAATGTTATATCTGAAGTAGCAGTTATCAGAAAGATTATCAAGACATGTGAAAGGCTCTTGATCAGATACATTCCTGAAATGTAAGAAGATTGGGTAGTTATGTAATATAACCATGCCAAGCGATAACTGATTGTGCCACCCCCTTTGAATTCAAATTAGATACGAATCTGTATTACTTGATATTAGCCAATAATATAGATAACTTGTCCTATCGGCATACGAGTAGACGAGTGAACAAAACTCGATTATCAATATTCACCACTATCATTAATGCCACCACTATCACCATTGCCTCTATCGGCTGTGATCACTTCTATCGATCGCCACCACCATCACCATTGACTGCAACCATTGCTATCTCTACCATTGACCACCACCACCTTATCATGGTTATTACCACCATCGTCACCACTAACCACCATTACTGTCGTTGCTATCGACCATTATTGTTGTCGCCACTACCAACTACTACCATCCACTACCATCTATTACTTTACCTTAGGGTTGGTTGAGAAAAAAAGTTTAATCGAAGATAATTTAATCATTAAAGTTATATTATGTATCTATTTTTAAATTATTTATAAATCTAAATAAATAAAATAATAAGTATTACACCCTTACTATATTCTCTAAGAATTTCAATTCCATACACCCTTTATTTCATTCAGTGAAATGAGCAGGCTATAATTGTACTTGCATATGATCATTAGAGATAAAGATGTGAATTTTAATAGCATGCAAAGGAACTTTGTGCTCTAGATGTTTGAAGATCTAAGTGACATCATCATTAGGCTTTCATTAAAGATAAAACAGTACTTAAATCTCCATTTCCTTTCCTTGATTATAACATAATTGGCAAAAAAAAAAAAAAAGTAGATCTAATAAAGGTCAATTAAGATTTTTCGTGGATTGTTGAAGTATGCACATGTGAAAATGAAGAGAGATTGGGAAAAAAACATAGAAAGAGTATATTTATCCAAAGATTTCATTTTTTGTTTTTGAATTCAAAAAGCGTGGATGTAATTTTTACTCTATTAAGGAAATAGATGAACTAATATATGTCAGATTATTTTTCCTGGTAGGTTAAAACATATTAAGATATCAATAATTACACATAATCTTGGACAATCTTCATAGCATAAAATAACTAATATATCTTCCCTAATATGGAGCCCATGATGGAAATGAAGCGTAGAAATATATCCGATTTATCATCACATATCCTAATTATTTAGATTCAAGATTCGAGAGTTTATAAAAAGAAGTTGCACGCATTTCTATTTCTTGCTTCTCCCATATGTGATTACTAGTTTCAAAATCTGTCAACTAAATAAAGTTAACATTGTTGGCATGTATACTTTTTTTTTTTTTCCTTTCTTTTTGGAACCTTAATGTACCTTTAGAACTTTTCTACGATTTGGTCCCATCCAGGAACTAAAGTTTTTTTCATTTCCGTATATTTGAGATTGAATCTTTTTTTTTTTTTCCTCCTTAATTTGTACGTGTCACATGTGTGTATTTTTTTTTTTAATTTTTCCAACTATCATATTACAATTTTTTTTTTTAAAAAAAAGAAAATCTGATTTCTACTAAAAGATAAAAGTTCATATCACTAAATTAATAACAGCGTTAGTGTACATGCCATATTGCAACTTAGACAAATATGTTATTGAAATGTTAAAATTTTATATAAATATTACATTAGCAATGTGAATGGGTATTTTGGGGCACTTATAATATATGTAGAAAATTGCGTACATGAATAAGTTGGTATAGTTATGTTTAAATAATTTTATTTTTAATTTTTTCTTTAAACCTACTGATAACACTTATTTACACTACTTAAAAAATTAGAGTTGTAAACAAATCTAATTGAAATGACAAACTGCTTAGTTAAAGTTTCACTTGAAATCACATACAAATATTTAAATTTGACTCGATTAAACATTTTTATGATCAAATTATCTAAAAGATTTTCTCTTCAAATTATAATAGTAATAATATTTGTATTCAAAATTGATTCACTATCTCTTATACCCATAAAACTTCATTAGGTTCGATTAAATTGAATTAAATATTATAAAATTTAAACTCGATTCCACCGTTATGGAATAAAACTCGAGGATACGGTGTGTCTAGCTCGGAATCCTTTTTAGCCCTATGAAAGACTACGCTGTCATCGATATTACACCATCAAAACGCAAGATTTCTTTTCTTAATTTTTACGGAACCTTCTACGATTTTTTACTGCTCCCAAGAGCCAACAGCGTCCACGCAACCGAGGAGATATGATGGCGGGGTTGGCCACAGCTGTCTAAAATGGATGGATTCTACTCTTAGCTGCTAGAGTTTGACATGTGGCGGTTGGCCTGGCTGAACAGTCTCACTTGTGGAACTCCGTGTGAAAGTAAACCAAACGAACCTTTCAAAAGCTTGACTCCTCCTCCTTTGTCAAATCCTCCTTAGATTTATCGTCTATGCCTTAATTACTATATTATTATGTAGAGAAAGAAAGATAGAGAGTATAATAAAAAGGTCAGCGGAAGCATCATTTGCGAAATCATTAAATTAGAAAATTTTAGTTACCCTTAATTAATTTAATGCCTCAAATCGATTTAGTCAAATGAAATGTCAATCAAATACTATGCTTTGGACGGTATTTTTAAAGATTTTCCATTGTCGGGTCAAATTGTAAGTGATGCGGATCAGAGTTTTTTTTTCTAAAATAAAAAGAAAAAGCTTTTTATTTTAGTTTTTTATTTATAAGATTTAATTAGATTAATATCCCATTCTAGGATAATAGATCTTTTAACGTTTTTTTTTTAATTATCATAGTTAAATAAAGGGTGTTTATTAGTATACAAATAGAACGATATTGATTAATAAAATTACCCTCCCTCGAAGATTAAAGTCATACCTATTTCCTCATCCATGGTGCGAGATATATTCTTTTTCTCATCAGTGATGTAAAGCTACCAAATAATTCAATCATGGTGAGGGATCATTCTCAAAATATAATGGTATAGGGCCATTATTCACTGTCCTATATGAGTAAAAAATTTAAACTGATATTTACAATTTTATATATGATTTGAACTATATTTATTCATTTATTGTGTTGAATTTTAATATAATGTGCTAGCGCGATATCGGTGATAATCGATATGTTTCTCTGCTATTCCATTTCTAATCGAGATTCATGTCGTTTTCTTCAGCATCTGGACAGCTATTAGGTTATTGGATTTTGAATTATGATATCCCCTCTTGAATTCAAGTATTAGACTTAGAACTGTGTCATCAATATGATTATAGTAGGTGATGGTATATTAACATAAATTGAAGTTAAATAAATAAATAAATTGCATCAATCACCCAATAAAATTTAAAAAGAAAAACAATATGTCGATATACATTTTTATTTTTTTTAATTATATAACATCGAACTCTCTTATATCTTAAAAAAATATATAATTATCTTCACATAAATATCATAACTACACAGATACTTGTAAACGTATGATGGATAAATTTGAGAGGATTAGTATGATTTCAAAAATTTATAATAAAATGTAATATGTATAAGTAATACCGCCTTAGAAGAAGTCGATATTTGCATAATTTAGTATGAATAAAACGCGGTGGACTAAAGGAATACTCTAAACAACCTGCGTTGAATTGACTAGTACAGGGTGGTCAGTCGACAAGTGGGCATTAGCAATTTATAGGGGCAAAAAATATAATAATAAAGCGATTGGGGGAATTTATGATATCAGCTATGACACGGGAAACGATGTTGACACGTTTATTTTATTAAATTAAGGTACAGATGGAATGGAACGTCGTGCATCATATAGAAGTTTTGGCTTTAATTTCACGTGGAAATTGTTTCACTGGTGCGTCATTCATGATGTAGGCTTCTTTTGGAAGTGTCTTCGAACTTCACCTAAAAAATTAGCATAAGAGGATCAGGACGAGTACCATCATAAATCAAATAAAGCTTTAATAGGAAAAGTAATTTAGGGGAGTGATTTTTAAAGTTGGTACGTCACTAGTGACACCTCATCTTATGTCATAATTTTTTGTCATATATGATAAAAATTACACGTTGATAGTATGATATAAATTTTAAAAACGGGTGGTAAATTAGTTTATTTGTAAAATAACAGCAGATAAGAAGAACTTGTTCAATAATATAAGAGTTCGTAGATAAAAACACCAAGTCAAGTAATTATAGACATAATTTTCATTTTTCATAATTGTACTTAAACCCTATTAAATTACCAACTATAAACACGATAAGATTTATGGTATTAACTTTAAGCAAGTAATATGAAAATATGGGTTAAAGCACATCATGTTTTTAAATAATGCGGGTTGTTAAAATGGTTATAATTTAATGGTATTATTATTAATATTTTAATATTATATGATTTAAAATTAATTTTGTTCTTTTTTAAATTTATGATGTGTGTGTGTGTGATAGTTGAAAAGAAAAATATGGGAAAAGAAGCTCCGTTCCAGCCCCATTTTTTATCTCCCCAACACACAAAATAAACGAGAAGATTTGACATATGAAATGAAAGTTCAATTATGTTGGTTTAATTTATAATCAATTATTTTAGGAAAACACTCAATTACATAATCAAATTTACATCTCAAATCTTTAATTTAAATATATTTGTTGCATTTTGTTACTTTTTATTCATATTGAAATTTATTGTCTTTATATTTGTTATAATTTACATTTAAAGAGATACTAAATAATTAACGATTTTGATATTATAATTTCAAGATAAATGACTAGTAATATTTTAACTCAAAAATGGTTACAATTGAGTCCACATGTATGAAAAAGGTATAATAATTTTAACTAATAGCAAAAACTATCTAGATTATGATATTGTTACCATGCTATCTTATTTTTTTTTAATTTCAATCATTAATTACACCTCAAAACATATAATTTTAAAAAAGGAAAAAGTATGAACAAGTTTTTAATATTATCATTTATCTGTATATACAAATCAGTCGTTAACTTTTCATTTAGTCAATTTTAATTCTCAATATTTTAATAAATTTACAAAATAGTTCATCCGTTAGTTTTTCCGTTATGTATGGAGATGTTAAAAACTAAAATGAACTAAATGAAAAGGTTAATAATTTATTCATGTATATATAAGCAAATGTTAATAATTTTTTTTGTACTTATATTAATAAATTATATGCCGAATCATATTTACAATAACAAAAAATATAACAAACTTTAATAGAATGACTTATTTAATACGATTCGAAAAGATTGAAAGATAAAATAAATTAAATAAAATATTAAAAATTGATTTATAAAAATATAAAATATTAAAATCCTTTTTATACTTTTGACTTTATAAAACTTTGATTATAAAGTATAAATTGTAGAATATATCTAGCACGGATCATAAGAATCCTCCAGCTCCATCACCCAGTATCCTTACACAATAGGACAAGATGCTACCGTCCACCGACCTGAAAAAGGGGAAGAAAATGGATTAAACAGAAAGAAAAAGGGAAAATCGAATGGACGGCGGAGCGGGAGAGAAAACAAATCATAATTGGCACTTGTCGTGAGTTTCCTGTCTGAGAAGACATGCCTTAAAATGAGGTCCCCATTCTCTTCAATACAGCATGCGAAAAACTTACTTATTTTGTCGCCTCATATTGTTTAGCTAACTAGAGACTTCTATTAATAAAAAAAGAAGTATAATTGTCACTGCATCCATTCTACAGTTTACGAAGGAAAATGATAAGAGAGAGATAAAAAAAAACAAGAAGATTGTGCTTCTATTACTTATTTATTTATAATGATCATCAATACATTTTTTATATATGAAAATGGAACAAGATTGATCTTCCTTATATGTAGTAGTACGTATAGTCCAAGGATTGAATTAAAACGAAGAAAAACTCCCCGAAAACAATTTTTCTGCATTTACTACGATAAAGCAATTATTTTTTATAAGTTTAATTTGATCTTTCATTTTGCAAAAGTGCCATATAATTAACACCTGCTTGTATAGTTTCTTGGGCATCTCTTAACTGTTAAAGATAATAAGAATTTAAGAAATAAATCAATGTCTACAAGATATACATGAGATTTATTTATTATTTTTTTTTTGCCAATTATAGGTAAGGTGAGATTCAAATATTGATTTATTCAACTAAGAGATAGTAACGATATCATTAGAGTATAGTGACTTTAGTGATATACATGAGATTAACAATCTATTTTTGTTGTCTCATCCTTGTATGTCAACTATATGTAATTTCATCTAATTAAAAATTGAATTGATTGGAATTCCCTTTAATGTGTTATTAAAAATTTTAGGACTCACTCTTAATTCTTTTTTTCCTTAATGATTACTATGAGAGAAAGTAAGCGTTCCAATCTAATTCACTAAGTTGGAGACTGTTATATGAGCCATTGTAAAATTTGAGTTTTGACACCCATCTTAATTTTGAAGTTTTGAAACCTAATACTTCTAAAGGCTTGGATCCGTAGAGGACGTTAACATTTTTTCATAAAAAATTGAAATATTGTCTAACAACTTTCAAAAGTTAAGCAAAAAGGCTAAAGTATCCTTTATTTTCTTCTTATTTTCCTTCCTCTTCCCTTTTCTGTTACTCTTAACCTAAACCACTACTATTCTCCAAACTCCAAGGGGTAGACATTACATTTTATATCTAAAATTTGTTTATTTTTATAATTAACTACTGCATATTCAAAAGTATTAATAAATTTCTTGAAGTTATTTATAATACTTGAATTAGGTAGTCGATTATAAAAAGATAAAATTCAGATAATTAATTTTAAAAATAAGTAAAGTTCACTTGGTTAATCACAAAAATGGATAAATGTTTAGATAGTCTAATGGCATCACTGCCACATGTCTCTTATTAGAATATATTAGGGTTTGAATCTCTCCTTCTTTAAAGTTGATTAAAAGAAAAAAAATAGAATTTTTTTAATTTCGATTAAAAATAAAATGGACTTTTCGACCAAAGAGAGCACCACCTATCATGAACAATTTATTTGACCAACTTAAGCTAACTAAAAAGTGCACGTGGCATGTCAGGTAGTACAAATGCAAACAAATGAAAAAAAAAAAAAAAGCTCCCCATGTTAGAATCAAAATAAGGAAAAACGCAAGCCCGATCTAACAAATAACTCCAAACCTCTCTTCTTCATTAAACCCTCTTAACATAAAAGTGAAACCTTAACATTTCCCTAACTAAATACCTAATTTGAAATCAAAATCTCCAAATATCCAAACAAAATATTATTTATAATTTCAAATAAAGTTAAAATCAACTAAGAAAAAAGGATAAGTGATAATAATAAACCTTAGAAAATATTTGACGACACACTACTGTTGAAGGGTATTATGAAAACTTGAAATCATTATCTAAACTAACTAATACTAAGGTGTGCACTAAATTATTATTAGAGGTGAACAAGTATATGATGAATTGGATATAAGGCTTTATCCGTACTTAGGGATAAGCAAGTATAAGATGAATTGGATATAAAGCTTTATCCGTACCCTATTATATGAATATAGGTTCTTAAGTTTTTATACCCAGAACTCATCTTATGGCACTTTACAATTGCCCCATATCTTATATCATGCATATTTCACATGATATAAGATACCTTATGGAGTCTGTATTTATTTATTTATTTTGCCTTCATCTTCCTTCAAAACTTTGTGTTACACATATAAACAGTATCAAAATTATAACTAAATTATCACTAAACCCCCTCAATAATAATTTGTATAGGTTGTAATATATTTTGAATTAAGACATTATAAAATTTTAGTAAGTAAAATGGAAAATATTTCTATAAGTGAAAATATTCAAACTCTTAGTTAAGGTTATGCTTAAAACTCTTTTGTCTTTTCTTTTCAAATCATAAAAATAAAATTTTTATCAAACCATATGGTTATTATATGCAAAATATGAGAATCATATGTGAATAATTTGAATATAATATATTGAATGATAAGTTAAGATGTAAGATATTTTTAAGACCTTACTAAAATAGAGTTAGTAAAAGAGGAAGAAGGAAGTGGAAAAAAATAGTAAAAGAAGAGAAAGATTAAAACAAGAAGAAGAAGAGAGAGGAACTACATTGTAGACACAAATAGCATAAAGTGAGCCGAACTTTTGTTGTAATTTTCTTTAAAACTAAAAAAAGTGATAGTATTAATTAATATTATTTAATTATTATTATAAGATAGATACAAGGTATCATAGAACCTATTCCTCGTATGCCTTAGAGTATAAGTTTAAGGGTAAGACAAGGTACTTTAACTTCATACTTGTATTTTACTATGTAGGAGTAGATTTCGATAAATTATTATCAAGAACCTACTTTTGACTATCATTACCAACCCAGAACCTATCCTATGAAGTAGGATCTAGATAGGTAGCTTGTATGATAAGGTTACTCACACATCCTTAATTATTATATGAAATACAAAATATTAAAATTTAATATATATATATATATATATATATTCTTTCACAAGGAACACACGAAAAAAGGTGATGATAATATAAGTTAATTTCGAAAACCTTTAAAATATTTGTATGATTAGAGAAAATATTATATTTGATTTTTTTAATATTCTATATTTTTATAAATTATAATGATTATTCAAATATAACTAAATTAATTACCAATTATTTGGTACGATTCACTCTAGCTTATTCAAGCCACCTCGAAATAGATTGTATTTTTTCATTGTCAATTTTCTATGATCACATTGAAGTATTGTATTTGGGGGATTTTTCTATAATCCCATCTTTTTTTTAGAAAATCGATCTTGCCATCCATCTTATTTATAATTTATAATTCTTTAAATCTAAACCATTTAACAAACTATGAATTCAACATTTATATTTTAAAAGATGAGATAAATGGTAAGATAGAGAGTGGAACTGGTCTCATCAAAATAGATGATAAGATTATAGAATCTCTTTATATTTGGGTATCTTTATAAATTCTCTATTCTTGCTTGAAATGGCAACTTTAGATTAAGCATCAAATCTATTACATTATTACATACTAGATAATTAGATATCACAAATATACTAGTTAATGTAACTAATTGTGATTAGTGTTGAAATTTTATTTTATTGTGACACAATAAAATACACGAAAGAAAAAGAAACCTAGGAAAGGTTAGGCACCCATGTGAACTAAACTAATAGTTTAAGATATCTATTTAGATCAAACATATGAAAGAAAAATAAAGTACATTGATTATTTAATGTGATCAATTGATGGCCGAAAAAAAAAAAACTCATAGCTCCAAGTCCACACATAACATATTTTTTTAATAAATAAATATTGGAGTGCTTATATATAAGAGATAATATATGATGTATTTAAGGTGTTTCATTATCTTCTATTATATTAAGGAAATAGTAGAGTATTCATTCGATTTTGCATCTATAACATATAGCTTTACATATCTTTTACACCACTTTCTCACCATTTTTAGTAATCCTACTTTTTTTTGTTTTTTTTACCTGTCCATTTTTCTCCCACATGCTCTCTCTCCTCCTTATTTTGCACAAGTTGACATAACACATGTCTACCGAACCTAACAAAAAATTATAGAAATACGAATTACATAAAATAAGTTACATTAATACCAACACTAAATTGCATTTAAAAGACACAATAATATATTTAACTGAAGTATTGCATCTACAAGATGTGGCTCAAAGAATCCTATACTGTCACTATATTGCATAGTGAACATGCAACATACGTATCAACACTAACATTGTGTGTTTTACATGTAACACAACTAGGAGATTAATATAACACTAACGTTGCATGTAGAACATGTGAAATATGTACTAATTGTTGACCCTCTATAAGATATCAAGAGAGAGGTAAGTTGATATCTTTAAATTTTTTATAAACTTTTTCGATATAAGAAAAATAAAGTTATCCTTCTTAACAACTTATAACGGTAACAGTAATATTTTAATAATTCAATACACAATAATTAATAAAGCAAGTTAAAAGAGTAAGGAAGTAAAACATTGGACTGAAATTTTATAAAGTTTCGACCTTTTGCCTACTATTCTCTTTTAGCTTCATTGTTAAGGACCTGGTCTACTTTATCATTGCTGTTCCATTTAATCCACTAAATCTAGATCACAAACAAATTACAACATTCGTTACACGTGGACTTTACAACACTTTATTCTGCCTATCTAACATTTCTACAATTTAAGCTAATATAGATTTACAGAGTACAAACTAACTTCAAATAATAAATAAGATCTATAAATTACAAGTGAGAATATAATTATAAAACTTAAATAATTTTGCTTTAAAGAGAAATAATGATTGTTGTATAATTTGCTTTTATGTAACTTTTTGAAAGAGTATTTGAAAGACTTCCTGTGATTTTTTAGAAGATAAAATTTGATCATAACTTTTTTTGTGTAGTGAAAACTTATTTTTAGAGTTGTTGTAAAAATGATGTTTTGAATCCTTTCTTTTTATATATTGACATCTTCAAACGGCTAATTTTTTGAAGATTATCTTCACTTTCGTATGTATTCAATCATTAGTTATTAAAGAAAATCCTTAGATATTTTGAAAAGATCTCAATCATTTGAAATTAAAAAAAAAATCTCTTCTTATTTTGTTTTGATCTGATATACTTCAATCTGTAACCACCAAATAAGCTTCTAATTTGAATTTGATGAAAAAATATGCTTTATTAGTAACTTCCGGATAAAACTCGTATTTATGATTTGAAATCACATAAAATCTGAATCAACCTTATTCTTATCCGTACATGTGCATATCTTGATTTTTCAAAAATAAATTCGCTCAAAAATGATTCCACAGGATCATGATTTTATCTTAAGTGAAACGGGATTAAGTGTGTTTCCTAATACACCTAATTTAGTAGAGCTAAGCTTTATTCAATTCAAATCAGATATGAATTAAAATTTAACGTCATATGTTTCTAAATCAACTTTCTAAATAATCTTCTGAAAAGTATCAATTCTTCATTTTTTAAAAGTTTTTGAATAAGCTTTTGAAGTGCTATACTACTTCTATTTATAAAGTTTCTGAAACACTTTTTGAAAAATTTTAAACTATTCTCTTTTTTAGTCAATTTAGACTTTCTGAATAAGTTTCTAAAGATAACCTGGTTTTGCGAATTTAAACTTCCTAAGAACCCTTCTAAATGCCAATAATCTTAATAATTTGTTAGTATTTATCTCTTTTTGTTATCATCAAAATATATGCGCGATATCTACTATTCTCTTATTTTTATGATAATTAAAATACTATTATAAAACCAAATGCAAGAATTAAGCTGAATTGATATAAAAAAATCACAATCACATAATCATTATGTCATGCAATGTGTAGGCCACAACTAAGATGCAGATTACAACTATTCTTGGTTTTTCTCTCCTTCTTTTTTATAATCATCTTTGATTAACATACTGTCAAACTAATAATGAACTCTCCCTTAATCTTTATAGAATGTGCAAATAACTAAAAAGATAACAAAAATAAAAAATCATATTGCATTGATTAAAAAAAATATCATAACTAAGTCTAGAAATAATATAAATGACAAGAAACAAGTCCATAGGAGGACTTACAAAATATCCTAATTCATATTTCAGCTAAAACTAAAATACTGGACAAGAGAAAAGGAAATACAAAGACAGTTATTTTTTTAAATCTTTTAGTTTTCTTTCTAGCACACAATATGAATCTTCCTAAATAGGTTGTCAAAGCTTTGCTAAGAGATGGATTGGTTTTAGAAGATGTTGTTAAGGAGGAAGTTGGTTCTTTATTTTTCTTAGAAGTTGGTGTGTTTTGGACTGGAACAGGTGGAGAGACTTCTTTTGTATAAGTCACAAAGAGAGTTTATGTGTTTCTTTTTAGAGGTTCCTATTCTTCAAGATTGAGCATAGGTGTAGAAACTTAAGGTGTTTTGTTAGGTGATTATAGGGAGATGACAGGAGTTGAATTCGAAGCTGGAATAAGGATGGAATCAGTTTGAATAATAGGAGGATTAGGTTTGGGTAGTATGAGGGGAGTATCTGAAATAGGAACAAGTGGTTCAGTGGGTGTGGGGTAAGGATCAGAAGTAGGAACAGATGGTTCAGTTGGTTAGGTTTGTGTAAGGTGTTTAGAAAAAACAGTAGGATGAGCTTAGTCATCACTCACAATAATGTTGCATGTTATACATGCAACATAATCTTAGTATTTTTATAATTTTTTTATATAATTAGTATTTGTATAATATTTATCTATTTCAATGGTAAACATACAAATTCCTTAACATTTTATAGGCTTCATTATTCTATATCCTACTCACTTTGCTAATTTTCTTTGATGATAATAATATACTTTTCATTTATAAAACAATTATTGAATCAATGAAAAGCATATTTAATGCTATTTGATTTCATTGAAAAATAATTTATTTATCTTTTATATTAAGTTATAATGCTATATTTAATTTCACATATGCATCACAGATACTTATTACTTATAGACACTATGCAAATATACATACGCCATGTGATTTAGTTCTGATTTCTATTTGTATAATAAGAAGAAAGAGATCCTAATTCCTAATTACTTTATTGTTTTACTATAACAATTCTATTGAGGGGGGGGGGAAGAAAAAAGGTTAATACTAAGAAGGAATTATAATGAGGTCATGAATAAAAGAAACATTTGCTTTAGTGATATACAAGTAAAGTAAACTATAGTAGTAAAATGACTATTAATTCAAATAATTGAAAAGGTAGAAGCTATAATAAATTAAAATGAAGTAATTCTAAAAGGAAAATAATTATTTGTTTGGTTCGAAATAAATATCTAAAAACATGTCTAATCAAAATAGAAAATAAAATGTTAAAAGAAAAGATTACATCATGACTACATAAGTAAATACTTGACTACATAAGTAAATACTTAGAAAATATTTATTTGATATATAATAAATAATTTTAAAATATTTTTTTATTGAGTTTCAACAAGCGCCTATTAATCATTTTTAATTTAATCACTAAATAGTAAAGAAACTTTTTGAGTAACTTCTCCTAAAAATAGTCTTAAAGTAGTTATTAGGATTGTTGAGAGAAGAGGGAATGACTAAATCATAAAAATATTATAATAATCAAATAGTACACTGTAATTTGGTTTTCGAAAAAAAGAAGAAGATAAGTTTAAGGATTAAATTAAATTACAATTGAAAAGGAGAGAGAAAGTGTGTGTATATCAAACATCAAAACTACATAGTCAAAATCATCAAATGATTAAAAATAAATTTGAAATTCCAATTATACATTAAATTAAAGGTTTAATTATTATAATTTACATCTCAATTAACTTTAATTTATATTTTTAGTCTAGTTAATACAATCAACTTATGAGGTGGTTGCTTACAACTTTAGAGACCTTGCACAACCTCTTATAATAATGGTTGACTATTTCTCTATAAAATAGTAAATGCCGATCTACTTAAAAAATATAGGTCATGAGATCTATCAGAAGTTGTAGGTGGCTACTTACGATCTTACAAGAGTTATACAAACCTCTAAAATCGTATATAGTTATTTCATTGATTGATCGTAATAATTGAATTAATGGTATGAATTAATATTAATTAGGATATAAATCGTAATAATTAAACTTTTAAATAAATATAAACTTTAATTATACGATTATAAAAAATAATAAAATTAAAATATAAACTATAATATCACCTTTAAAAAAATTATCGGTAATAAGTTTTTTTAAATGGAAGATATATAAATGAAAAAACACGCCTTACAAAGCTCACTTTAAATGAAATTTCTATCCACCTTCCCACCAAAGGTGGGCTTCTCAATCACTTCCTACATGTCAGACCCTATACTCCCAAGTTTATCCTATTCTAAAACCGTCAACTTTTCGTCTCTATTTCTCTCTCTTATCAGCCTAAATGTTATACTAGAGCCACCAACAACTACCCCACACTCCCTGACGAAACTTTCTTAATCCCCCAAATTTCTAAACCCCAACCGCGTAGGCGCGTTTCTCTCTCACTCCTCTCATCTTTAATACTAATCTACTGTTTTTATGGGATTCACCCCGTCAATTCACCGTCAAAAGCCTACCCCACTTTTCGTGTTCACGCTGCCACACACGCTTCCTTATACATATATATATACTCCCGTCCAGTTCTCATTTTATTTCTCAGTTCAAAATCCCAACACATCACCCATCTTCTATGCCCTAAACCAATTCCAGAGTTCTCAGTTTTATCGATGGAAATTGGACTTCCTTTGCCTTTTCTTACCCAAGAAGACTGCACCCATTTCGTGAACTTGTTTCAGGAGATGGACAATGACCTAAACACGACAAACCCATATAAGAGAAAGAGAATGGAGAGTAGTGGTATTGAGTTTGATGTGGAAGAAGAGAAAAAGAGAAACAATAATAATAATAATAATAATAATAATTTATTGACGGAAGCGATGTTAAATTCTCTGTTTTCTATGGAAAATGATGAGGAAGCGAGAAATATTTATTGGGATGTTGAGGAGAGGGATGATAAAGCCTTTTGGGACACTCCTCAGCAAATGGGTGTCCATGGAAGTGAGTTTGGAAGCATATTTAGTCTGTTTCATGAGAATTGTACGGACACAGATGAAGTGTTCGACGAGAAAACCAAGAGAGCGAAGAAGGAGAATTCCGGTAGTTCCCCGGTCTCTTCGGGCGCCACTCCACAGCGGCGGTTATGGGTGAAGGATCGTTCCAAGGCCTGGTGGGACCAGTGTAACCATCCGGACTTTCCCGATTCCGAATTCCGCCGTTTTTTCCGTATGGGCAAGGCTACTTTCAACATGATTTGCGAGGAGCTGGATCCCGTAGTGATGAAGAAGAACACGATGTTGCGCGATGCCATCCCTGTTCGGCAGCGGGTTGCAGTTTGTATATGGAGATTGGCTACAGGGGAGCCACTAAGGTTGGTGTCGAAGCGATTCGGGTTGGGCATATCAACCTGCCATAAGCTGGTTTTGGAGGTGTGTTCAGCAATTAAGAATGTGTTGATGCCAAAGTATGTAAGATGGCCTGATGATCACAAGTTGAGCGTGATAAAAAATGAGTTTGAATCCAGTTCAGGGATACCCAAAATTGGTGGTTCAATGTACACAACTCATATCCCTATCATTGCCCCAAAAGTTCGTGTAGCGGCGTACTATAACAAGCGGCATACGGAGAGGAATCGAAAGACTTCCTACTCAATCACAGTCCAAGGTGTTGTTGATTCTAAAGGTGTTTTCACTGATATATGTGTTGGAATGCCTGGTTCGATGACCGATGACATCGTATTGGAGAGGTCCACCCTGTACAAAAATGCCAATGAAGGGCTTATAAAGGATGTTTGGATTGTTGGGAATTCAGGGCATCCTTTGTTAGATTGGCTCTTGGTTCCCTATACACAGCACCGAACTTGGGCTCAGCATGAGTTCAATGAGAAAATTGAGGGAGTTCAAAAGGTGGCTAAAGATGCATTTGCAAGGCTGAAAGGAAGGTGGGCATGTTTACAAAAGAGGACAGAAATGAAACTTGAGGACTTGCCAGGGGTTCTTGGAGCTTGCTGTGTATTGCACAATATCTGTGAGATGAGGAATGAGGAGATGGAGCCTGGGCTCGATTTTGAGATCTTTGATGATGAGATGGTTCTTGAAAATGGGGTTAGATCTCAGAGTTCATCAAACGCGAGGGACCAAATTGCACACCATTTGTTACATCATGGTCAATGAGGCACTCATGATTGTTCTTATCATTAATATCACCCTTTTTTTTTTTTTTCATAGTAGTTTAGGTTCTCCTTGTATTTGATTTTTGGGGCTTTGTCATTGTTTTGTTTTATGGCTGAGTCCTTGGATAGGTAATAAGGTCATATTTTTATTTGGTGGGAACTTTTTCATGTCAGATGTACGTGGTTTTTATTTAATAGATGAGTTTTTTTTTTTAATTCTTTTTTTTTTGTTGATTTATTCAAAGTCAATTATCTGAAGTTTAGGAGTTTAATTCAATTCTTACACTCTTTTAATTTTCGTTTGGATCACACTTTGTGATGCATTGATTGAAACAGTGAACTTCAAAGGTCTGCTTGATTTAAATCTCAATAGTTGCTTCCTTTCTTGGTTTTCTGACAAGCTATTTCTTGATTTTTCATTTTCTAGTACAGATTTCCTTTGTTTTCTTTTTCTAATGAAATTTGTGATGTCGGATATGATGACCAGAGGGCTGAGCTCAGCTGGTTATACCCAAGTATTGGTTAGTCCTCTGTGATTTCTGCACGGTTTGGTTGGTGCAAATTTTTGCTGTCAATTGAGAAATGGCTCATAGTGAATCCATGTCGATTATTATTATGATTATGATTTTTTTTTTGTTTAATATATTATGATTATTATTATTATCTTAAATTTCATATTTAATCAATACGTCATGATTTTGTTGAAAGGATATCAAAATTTTTATTTTATTTTATTTTATTTTATTTTTTGCAAATCCTACAAACTATATGGTCCCTGTGCGTCTCCGAGTATCTTTTTGTTGCTCTTTGCCTGGTAGGTGTGCTGATATAAGCATTTGTGTGGAGTTCTATCCATTTGTTGGTGGAGGTCCAGTATCCAACTACTCGTATCTAATGGCTTGATTAATGCGTTTGCTGTTATAATCATCTTTTCTTCTCATTTTGCAGTTTTATTTGAGCCAAGCCACTATGGGATTGGCAAAAAAAAAAAAAAAAAGAAAGAAAGAAAAAAGTCGCTATGGGCAAATTGGAAGCTATTTTTGAATGGTTAGGGATTATGGTTAAATTCTTGCAACTTTGAACCTCTTTAGAGTCCCTTATCACATGTAGTATATGTATCCTCTTCCTCCTCATTACACTGTAGACAACCACTATTAAGCATAAATCCCATATTCCTTAGATTCTTTTTGGTTGGGTAACCATCAAGAGCAACCATCTGGATCCATAATTTTGATTTTGAGCTTACAAGATACTTTAACACAATTTCTATTAGTGTTATATAAGTAGATTAAACAAATCAATTCATCCCAAATTATTTTAACTTACAACTTACAAGTTAAATGGGCCAACCTTATAACTAGCCAATTAGTCAGGTTGGAATAGTTATATTAATCTATCCCATCATGATTGGTAAGTTAAATCGGTCAATTTATCGATCTAGCCCATAAATAGTTTTACATCTTGGTTGATTAAATGGGTTATATGAGTTAAAAATAATAAAAAAATCCCCCATCACATACTTAAAGTGGAAAGGCAACCGTCATTAGTAAGGAAAACATTACTAAGTTTCACAATCATGATTTGTGTCACTAATTCAATGATGTTTGCTTACTGGAAACAAACGAAGCATGATATGAGACATCGTATATTTTCTATAGAGAGTTGAAAATTGCTATATTAATTATTGGGTTAAATCTATTATTTATTTAGACTTGACTCTTTAGACTAGATAATATAACTTAAGGAGTTTGGTCTATATTGGGATGATTTAGGAAGAATTGGCTTGGTGAACTTGGAATAAGGATTGTTAGATCGGTTTATCGGTTTGTCCGCCGCTAACCTTTCCTAAGTAGGCACATGCACCCATAAGAAAGGCTACTAGCCTTAGATCCATTAGCTAGCTCATTCAGAATAAATATGAATTAAGTAAACTTCATTTTATCCGTCAATCATTAAGACGATCTAACAGATGTCTTCAAGTTTAAGAGCTTATAATACTTAACTACTCCTCCTCGTTTGACACAACTTTAGAGATAAGAGAAATGATGTTTTTCCATGAAATCTCTACTCTCTAAAATCAAATAATGTTTAGGTAAAGAACGGTCTCAGTTGTTCAAGAATTGCAAGGTTGAAATTATGGGTTTCCTAAGCTCTCTTGTCTATCACTTGTATATTCGAGACTCCAGGACTACCTATTCCTCCTCCTCGTTATTCTCTCTTTAATCATTCCATTGAGTATTATCTCTACATCACTACTTTGAGGTCATGTGTAATGCGATGCTTATGTGACTTGCACAACTTGCACATGATTGCTCCAATTAGAACCCCTTATCTACATTTTTGCAACTTGACTGGAGATAAAGTGTGATATTAGAGTGATGGCACCTTGTAAGAAGAGAATTATTGTAGCAAGTGAGGCCATCTCTTAAGAACAAAGTATTAATGTTAAACAAGTCGAGTAAGACCTCCCTTTACCACCTCAAGGCACTATGGAGGTGATGTAAACTATGCAAGATATAACAAGAGCTTTGGATCATTTCATGGCTATGTTTGCTTCACTCATGATAAGGATGGATGCCTCTACTGCTGTAAAACTTAGAGTGGCTCCACTTGACTTTAATATTGTTATGTAAACAGGTGTTAACCCCTCTACTCAACTAACTTACCCTCCCATTATTGAAGAAGATATACCTTAAGGAGGGCATGAGTGAACTACCTTACTACAAGTTGCAGCTTAGACAAAATCTAGTATCTGAAATAGAGAATGTAAGGGTCTAAGTTAGTGGCTCTTCATCTTTACACGTGCTTGCTCCTCCATCCAATCTCACTACCCCAATCTTGGGTAGACCTACTTCCTACCCCCCAATGTTGCTCTTATTCCACTACTTGTGTTTACAGCCTTTGCTCTAAGGACTTCCTTTATAACAAGGGAAGAATCGGACGTTTATATAAAGGAAATACAAACTAAATCATCTATAGGAATACTAAAGCTGAAGCTCCCATATCATTAATGCTACAGCAACTCAGCTCTTAAGTTTTAAGCTTAGGCAACGCCTTGGCATGTCAGCTTCTACACCTTAAGCCTAAGTAATGCCCTGCACATCTACTTCCATGCCTTAAGCCTAAGTAACACCCTATCATCTCAGCTTCCATGCCCCAAGCTTAGGTAATGCCCTAGTACATCAACTTTTACGCCTTAAGCTTCAGCAACGCCTTACCACAGCGGCTTCTATGCTTTAAGCCTAAGCAATACCCTAACATCTCGACTTCCATGCCTCAAGCTTAGGCAATGCCTTAGCATCTTGGCTTGTAATACCTTAAGCCCAAGTAATACCTTATCATCTCGGCTTCCACCCCTACAATTACCCAAGCAACGCCCTAGTATATTGGCTTTCATGTCTCAAGACCAAGCAATGCCTTGATATCCACATTTTACATCACTACTACTTTAAAGCACGAGATGTCTTCAATTAAGTGACTTATGCGGCTAAGCAATACTTAACCAAATATCGTTGTTGATTAGTAAGAGCATAAACTCCCAAGCATGTGATAAAAAGACAAGTTTGTATAATGCAAACCGGTAAGAGTGTTGCCTCCTAAGCACATTACAAGTTATTATAGCTAAGTAAGACAATTCTAAATAGCCAAATAGTGGGAAATACCCCATCGACTAATGAAAGAGAATTATTGATCTCAAACAATAAATGCTATTATTACTACTTTAGCATGATCGAATGCCTCATAAAAAGGGATCACTTAAATATTATCGCTATAAGTGAGAGCTTTTGCTTCGATGCATAAGATGACTCTAGAAGCTCCTTAAATCATAATAATCTAAGTAGCCTTATGTTCATGACAACCCTCTAGGTGGCTCCTTATATCATAGAGTTTAAATAGCCTTAGATGCTATGATCTCAATGACATAGGAGAACGTTAATTATAATGACCTTTGCTGTTATCGTTGAGTAAAGGCACTGCTTTCTAAGCAAATGATGATTTGTACATGCTCAAATGACTTCTATTACCAAGAGAACTTCGAGTGGCATCATGAAACGAGACGGTGCAACAAGTTCATCAAAGCACAAAGTTTCCCCTAATGAAAGAATAATTACTCAAGTTGTTACCTTGTCTCAACAAGACATGATAGCGATTGGGGGAGGAAGGATATCAATAGATGTAACGTACTACTTACCTCCATCCACACTTAAGTAGGTGGCATACCAACATAAGTATTAATCTCATCCCCCTTTCCTTGACTGATATATTAATAACAAAAGCAATGTCAACTACTTCATAGGGACCCATTTGTTTCTTTAATGTCATCATCATCATCATTACCACTATTGCCATCTTCAGGATATACCAGGGATTCCTTACACTCCACTAACTCTATATCACTATGTCAACCTCAAGAGGCATTTAAGTAGCCCTCCGTGTCAAATAGGGAAAGCAAGCTCCTGGAATATAGCACAAAGGAACTTTGTTTAAGAGCCCAATAAACTCTCATAGTTTTCCATAAGAAACTGAAGCAATAGCAATGCTGGTTTAACCTTAGTTGTGCAACTTTAAAAGTTTAACATCTTCTAATGCTAGAGTAACTCTCTCCATAAAGTAAAAAACATATGGGTTTCAGTGCTCCATTAGGAGATGATGGTCTAGCATAATCCCTTCTCACTTATGTATATAAATCATTCTTTAGTAGAAGTGATGATGACATGAAGGATCCTAAGTTCATTGCACTTCCATCTCGCTCATTGCAGGGACTATAGTAGAGCGAAAGTAGTGATGGCATTAGGGGTCTTAGCCTTTTTCAAGAGAATCACATGCTTAGGCTTTACGGTTTTCTTCAATGATGAATGAGTGTTTACTCGAAGCTCTCCACAAATAAAGCTTTCGATGTGTAAGGCTAGTTAATACCTATCACTTATGAGGTTTGTTATGCACAAGTCATGCTACTGTTGGGGCTCACTGTACTCCAAGCTTGTTTGCTTAAGGCCTATAGCACTTAAGGCTTACTAACTCTTCTTTAATGGTAATCTAATAGTCCCCTTATGTCTCATTCTAAGAGAAGATTGCTGCACGAGAACCTTGCCTCGCTCGATGCCTAATGAGGTCTTCTACATTCAGAGCTTGTTGTACGAAGTGTTCATTACGCTTGAGGCCTGTTAGGGCCTCAAGGCTTTCTCACTCGAGGCTTCTCCTATAAAGTCTGTTGACTTGCTATCTTGAAGCTTATTAAGACTTACTATGCTTGAAGCTTCTTCGTAGGGAGTCAATTCCTTGCTAGGGAGCTAATAAACCTACTTTGCCTCTGGAAATGGATATTCAGATTGATTGCTGGGAATTATTAATTATGATACTGTACTTGTAAGAATAAGGGAAAAAATTATCAAGACGACATACATGATATTCGAAAAAAAAAAGAAAAAAGAAAAGAATAATTGAAGTGGAAATCTAGAAAATGGGAGAAGACATATGGAATAGAGGCACTCTAGAGAAATGAAGCTCTTGGAAAGAAAGGCTATCCTTTTGGTTCTCTTAACTGATAAAATAACCCTTACAAACTATAAATATAAAATTGATAACAAATTTATGAATCCATATAACTTTTTCCACAAAAAAGATTTGATATGGGTTAGTTTTGAGGACGAAATTATTTATAAGGAGGGTGGAATGTAATATCCCATAAATCAATAATCAAGATATGAATATCTAAGTATTAGGGTAAAGCCCTGTCTTCGTATTATTAGAGTTAATAGTTGATTTAAGGTATTCGAAAAAATAAACTGATTAGGCTAGAAATTTACTAAAAACTTGATAACCCTAATTAAGGAATTCTCGTACGTTTTGAAATCCATAATATAATAAGAATATTAAGAATACAATCAAAATAGTAAGAATTTATTCTATATGAGATCTGTTACTCCCCGAAGCGACAGAGTTGTAACAGCCTCGCCATATAAACCATCTTAAGATAGAAGTTGGCCTTACAACCGCTATCTTAGACCTGATCTACACAAGGTGTCCATGACTAACCCGCTTTGAAGTAAACAGTTTGTAATTTAAATAAATCATTTACTTAAGAAGATGAGGAAATTTATATATATTCACTATAATTCAGTTATTACATTATTAAAAAATGAAAAGTGATAACATATGTGTTGATTCTTCAATGTTTTTCCTCACTCCCCAGGATCCAGTAGTTGCTTGCTTTAAAGTAGTTGTTGCTGCTTCTTAGCCAGCACCTGCACGACGTCTATAGGGATGTGAGCAATCACAACTCAGTAAGTTAGGATGGAGGACTTAAAACTATACCACAAACACAACAAGGTTTTCGATCAACTTATTAGGTGCAATGCATGTGCAAGCAAATGCCATCGCACGACGTTGTCCGGCCCGTCGTGAGATTAGAGAAATTGCGCCCGCTCTAATCCGGGTTGAAGAGTTGCCACTAATGCAACAGCTCACGATCAAACCCACGCTTGTGCAATGGAGACCTCGCTCCTCCCGTGACTACCTTCGAACCACTGACTTCACCCTCGCCGTGACCTCCTCTCCTGTCACTTAGTTCGGCTAAGGATGAAGAAGGGATCGATTGTAATCCTGCGCTATCCCTTTCGAAGGAGTCGGTATTTGGCCGGAGAGTCCTAAGTTCCCCTAATAGGTTGCCATGCATGTCCGATTATGATTACTGGTCATATATTTGATTAAGTCCAGTTTAGAGTGATCAATCATTTCATGCAAATCATTCAATACGTACCAGAGCAACAAACAGAATCATAGCATCACCCATAATCAAGCACATGCACACATCCAACTATCTAACAAGCATAACCAAGCATAATCTTAAGCCTCCGAAATACAGCATCGTATTAATCCCAACTTACATCGACTCCTCGCTCACTTGCTCGAGGTCCGACTCGCTCACTTGCTCGAGGTCCGACTCGCTCAGGCCATCGCCGATGATCCCTATAACACAAACGTGGTTTCGGTTTTCATATAATGATTATAGGTTCAGTTTCTCTTATAACGCTTATTGTTATGTTTTATTTAGGGTTTAATATACCTATTTATCTAGGTCTTAAGTCTTTTACAATTATTTTAGGTTTAAGGTTAGGTTCGGGTTCAGTTTCCGCATCAATTTTTTTTTTTAATTTAGGTTCTAGTTCTATTTCTAAGTCCTAAATATGTTTGAATCCCAATGTAAAATTAATCACATTAAGCTTGAGTATTCGAATATCCTATTGGGTCTTAATTTAGTATTATAAGCTATTCGGTACACGCTGGTCCTAATTAGGGTATCAGATTTATCCCCGATATGAGAAAATCTTACTTTTTTATATAATTACCTAAAATTCAATCTTAATTCAGATTTAATATTATTCTAATTTTTACTCTAATATTTTCTAAATAACCCTAATTTTTAGATTTATTAATTTACAATTTCACATATTACTAATTTCTTATATTAATTACCTAATTTCCTAAATTAACCATACTTAATACTCTAAAGGCTAGGATTAGGGTTCCACATCAGAGATTAACATCTCTAAACATCTAATTATTATCTAAATTAGTAATTAATATCTTAATCACCTAATTAACCCCAAATCACCCAAATTTTTCCATCATTTTAGGGCTAAAAATTAACTTAAAAATTTCAAAAATTAATTTTAAAAAAATGGCTTTATAGCACTGTTCTATATCACATGAGCATCCTACATAAAAAAATTGAGCTCCAAATTACACTCCTAAGCCTATTTATTTTCCGTTCTAATCATGCTCGGTTTTGAACAATTTGTTATGAATCCTATATTTTTAGACGTAATTAAACTAAATCACTATTTTTCCTTAAATCTACATATAATGAAATCTCAGAATAACAAGTTTCATAATTTTTTAGGCAAAATAACTAATTTGACAAAATTATTCAAAATCGAAAAATTTAAGGGACTAACCAGTTCGAAACTTTCTGGCCGTCCAAACCCGGTCCAAGGCTGTCGACCGGCCTAGACGGTGGGGCTAGAGTGGAGTGGTGGTGGTGGCTCGGTCCCAGGTGGTGGTGATGTGTGGGTTTCTCTCACTACTTGAATCTGCACAGTTTCATTTTCTTTTTTTTTTTTCTGGATTTTCTCTCGATTTTTTTAGGTTTCCTATTTTTCTTTAATGCTAAACTGTCCAAATGAGTTTTGGAAATTTTTCCCTTATTTATAGACGATTTTTTGTAATTATTATGCATTAATTAGACATGACTTTGCTCAATTTCCTTGATTTTTGCCTTTTGTGTTGTCTAATTTTAATTGGTTAATTTCTATTTTGTAGTTCCTGACCTACCACGACCTGATTTGGATCATTCCTTATTTTTCTTGATTTTTTCTTAATTAATTATGAATTTTCTTTAAGTATTTAGTATTATTTTAACACATTTTGCGTATTTTAAGTAATTACGCGTATTTATACCTACATGTAAATTCATATATAGTACAAATAAATATTCCTAAATATTATTTAGGTTATTTTAAGTATACATATAATTTATTTCTAGCGATTCGTTAAGTACCGGAATGCATTTTACGCATTTTCGATAAATAACGAGTTATATACTTAAAATTTGGAATTTTTATATTCTTTTATTTTATTACTTATTTTCTTAAATTCAAGTTTACGGGGTCATTTTTACTAATATTTCTAGCTTTACTTTATAATTTAGGTTCGATCGAGTCTTTCAATTGATCAAAACCTCGAATAGTTAGTTATGGGGCTTACAAGATCTTAAAGTTGAATTTAGAATAATTGTACCTAAATTTAGAGCTTTCATAAAAAGTTATTTGATTAAGCCTAAACTTTACCAAAAAGTTAAAAAAATTAGTTAAAATGATCCAATAAGGTTAGATTTAAAAAATAATGTCCAAAAGTCCCAATTTTAGCCTTAGAAATATCATTAATCATTATAGTATAGAACCGATTGAAACCCCTAAAATCAAGCTTGAAATGTGATAAAGACTTAGAGATAAGTTAACTAGGTAACAAAAGAAAATAATTTAGCATAATGTACTGTATAAGTATACACGTATTTTTATGAATATACTCTCTATATATAATAAATATATCCATAAATTAACTTATTACTATATAATTATGTATAATAAACGTTAAATTCGCAAAAAATTAAATAGGAAAAATATCTTAAAAATAAAAGACATGCTAGAAACATGATTACATGTATATAATCATTTATTTCGTATATGATATATATATGTGTATATTACTAAAATCATTAAATACTAATATAAAATATCAAAATACCATAAAATATCATCTAAAAATTATAAAAAAAATAAGAAACAACATGGAATATGATTGGATTAAATGTTGAGCAACTTAAAAAGTATAACCAACTGCATCAAAAGTAATTAAATAAAAATTTAACACCTCATACTTGCAAATCCCTTAAAAGAATAACCAAATAAATAAATAAATAATTACTTAATGGCTAAGAAAAGTTCTAACTAACCTAAAAAACACCTAAAAAAATTCAAAAAAATATTTAGAAAAAATAGAGCAAGGAACGAGCCTAGCTAGTTCCTAAACCAAATCTTGATCTACTGTAACACCCTTCCACCACCATGGAGCACCACCAACACCCTTGCCAGCCAATATACCCCTACTGGCCAACAATGGCCGAAGCACCAATGAACAGATTGATCAAATTTTTACCATGTTTTTATTTTAATTTCTAAAAATATTAAATTAAGTTAGAAAATTATGAATAAATTATATATAGGTTATTTTAGATATAATTTCATTTTTTAATTTTATTTTTGTAAAATTGTAATTATTTTATGTATATGCTTAAGAAAGTCATTATTCATCCAAATTTTGACTTTCAAAATAAATATATTAAATGATGTAGTTTCCAACTTAAAATTTTTGTGTAGAATATACATGATATATAGATAATTTCTATATACCCTGATTTTTTATTTGAATATTTTTAATGTTTATTGTATTTTTTGACCTAAAAATAACTCAAAAATAGGCTGAAATCGTGAAATAAATAAGAAATTATGAAATTAAATAATGAAATTGACCTATACTGATTTCTAAAGAATTATGATGATTTTAGGATAGGTTAAAAATAATTTTATGCAAAAAGAATTATAATTAAGTAATTTAGGATAATTTAAAGGTAAAATCATAAATACGAATATATAGATTGAAAACTTGAAACCAAGTATTAGTTAAGTTTTCTATATTTTTGGGGAATTATTTGGTAACCCGAGCTATTTATTACGAATTTACGTAGTAAAATAACTTAAATTATGAATCGAGACTCATTTTTAGTAATAATAAGTTAAAATATGATAAATAGTTAAATAAAAACTATTTATATGTGTACTAGTTAGATTGGATAAAAATTATATTTTTAATATGTTTAATAATATCTTAATAACTAGGATATGTGATATATGTATTAGAGTTAGATAATAGTTATATTATATAGATATATTGACAAATTAAGTAAAATACAATTTAATAACCTAATATACGTATAGTATGATAATATTTATATAGATATGTATAACTGAATTAAAAGCTCGAATTACTCGATAAAAGTCATCTCTAAAAATAGGACCTGTAACACGTGTTGTTAGGTCTGTACGAATCCAATGATACTAATTTTATTAAAATCGAACGATCTTAGGTAATATAACATATAACTCTATAATATTCTAGAATGTACATATTACAGTAACCTTGCCAGAATTGAAATGTGATTTAATAAATTAAAAGTATGTTTCGATACGTTCGAAACTATATATAATATGTAATAATATAAATTACGTATATTATCAATAATTAATAACTTAACTCGACCTATATAATAAAACTATATATTGTTATATAAGGAAAATGATAATGTACTTTATATATATATATAATTATATATATATATAGCCGTTTTAAATAAAACCCTAGTGTTTTCATAATTATTACAAAAACTAAATTCAGGTTTTATGTATATAGGATTCCTTGGTGATCAGATCGTTGACAACTTGAGTCTTCCGTAGTGAGCATCTAAATAAGTAAGTGGGATCAATACTTTACAACATTTTGGGATATTATTTCAAAATATTTGAGGACTTTAGTATGTATTGGCTTATGATTATAGTTAGCTGTTTATATGTATACAACGTTTATGATTATGTTTCGATTTGCTGTGAAGGGAGTTGAGCTCCATGATATGGTTATTCTATAAATATTGTTATGATTGAATTGTTTGAACTTGATTGATCACCCTAAAAAGATGAATTAACTCAAACCTAGCTTAACATCTAATCTGATATGCATCGCAACTCACTAAGAGGAACGACTAAGATTCTTGGGATAAAGGACACGAACTCCCTTTGATGGGGATAGCTAAAATGGTCTTTTCTTTATCTTTACCAGAACTAAGTGATAGGAGAAGAGGTCACAGTAAGGTTAGGGGCCATGGTACAACGACGATCACGGGAGGAGGGTGTTCTCTATTGCATAAGCTCCAATTTGGTTTCGATCAGTGAGTGTGTGACGTTAATCTTTTCAACTTACATTAGAGTGGGCGCAATTTCTCTTATTTCATGATGAACCGAATAACGTCTTGCAATGGCATTTGCTTATACATGCATTGCGTCTAACTAACTTGGTTGAAAACTTTGTTTGTGATGTGTTGAGTGCATACTTTTGTCTTTACCCTACTAACTAAGCAAGTTGTTGCTCATTCCCCTATAATTTGCTTTACAGGTTCCAAATGGCTTACAAGTGGTTACCTAACACCAAAACTCTAGTAAATTGGGACAAGGAGTGAGATACAACAATAAATAGCCGGTTATTGCCCTTAGGATTAACTTTTATCTTTTAATGGAAACTATACAAGACTCTTCAAAGACTTGGTAATTTTCAATATTTTTATCTATATGTGAAATGATAGGTACTTGGGAGATTTACTGCTACTCTTTTATAAGGTCAAATTAGAAGTTTATTATTATAAATTATTTCAAAGAATTACTCTACAAGTTTATATCAAACAGGTATCGAATTGGACATCAAAGGGGTAGAGTCAAGTACACCTGGTGTGAACTAGATCTAAGATAGCAGCCGTAATGATGGTTTTTATTTTAGGATGACTCATTTGGCGGGACTATTATGATTTTACCTTTTCAAGGTATAACATGGGACATCATCCTATATGGAGAAATATTTCAATCTTCTATGAGTTGCTTGAGGAAACATGTATATAATTGCTTATGAAAAAAGAAAAGTGGAAGAAAAAAAAAATCAATTGAAATCATTAAGGTAGAGCTTATACATGAAGTTAAACTTCACATATATCAAATTTAGAAGATGAATTGAGTTGAACAAAGATGGTCGTCCATCAAAGAATATTTATTTAATATTTTTCCATGGGGGATAATGTCACTCCAATATGCTTAGAGTAATGTGCGTGATTAGACAGTGCTACAAGTTTATGCACTAAAATATACAATAAATAAAATTGCAGCATCAGTGCTAAGCTTATGTGTTCCAATCCTTCAACAAAATAAAGTCTCTATCTAAGTGAGCACGCTTGGCAGTGGTGTAGCTAATTCATAGCGCACGTGCATTAAGTAGCAACATAATTATTTAAAGTAAGTAATTGATGCCCAAAATACTAAGACTCCATCCAAGAATCTTGGTCAGGAGGCAAAATGTAGAGATTTGAAAATTGCTATATGAATTATTGGGTTAAGCTTATTATTTATTTAAGCTTGACTCTTCGGACTAAGTGATATGGCCTAATGAGTTCGGTCTATATTGGGATGGTTTAGGGAGAATTGACTTGGTGGACTCGGAACATAGACTGTTAGACGAGTCTGTCTACATTCAAACTTTCCTAAGCAGGCTCATGCACTTACAATAAAAGCTACTAGCCTTAGGCCTATTAGCTAACTCATTTAAAATAAATATGAATTAAGTAAGCTTCATCTCGTCCATTAATTACTAAGACGATTTAACAGATGTTATTAAGCTCAAGAGCTTATAAATACTTAACTATTCCTCTTCATTTGACATAACTTTAGAGATCAGAAAAACAATATTTCACTGTAAAATCTCTAGTCTCTAAGATCAAATAGCATTCAGGCAAAAAATGGTCCTAGTTGCTCAAGAACTACAAGGTTGATGTTATGGATTTCTTAGGCTCTCTTGTTTGTCACTTGTGCATTTGAGACTCGAAGATTGCCTATTTCTCTTCCTTATCATTCTCTCTTTAATAATCCTACTGAGTGTCATCTTTGCATCACTATTATGAGGCCATGTGTAATGTGATACTCGCGTGAATTGCATATGATCGCTCTAGTTAGAACCCCTTATCTACATTTTCAAATGGAATGTGACTTTGTGGTGCTAGCAAAACTTAACAAATTAAGAAGTTGGTTGTGTAATGAAGTAAAGACAATACGAAGGCACTAGCAAATGCTATTTCCAAAGTATTTAAAAACCATGGAGTTGAAGGCTTCGGTTCAACATTGCCTCATCTTATACCTATGATTTCTCTAATGTTGTGTGCATCATATTCATGAGTGATTTTCACTTAAATTCTTACTGAAGTATTCTCATCAAGTAAGGATTTTTGCATTTTATTTGTTGGTTCAATGAGATTTTAAAAAATAGATAGTTTACTATAGGAGAGTCATTTAGATTTTTGCATTCTATTTGCTAGGGATGTTATTGCCTTGTATGGAGAAAAAAAAATTTATGGCTAGGAAAGCAGTAAGCATGGCTCCTTAAGGTGAAAACATTTTGTATTACCAGCCATAATATACAAATAGTTGTCTTATGGGCTTAATAGTGAAAAAGAAAAAGTGTAATATCGGCAGGAGAAAATTATATAAATATGGTACTTGTATTAATGCATTGCAAATTTATAACCATCACTTTTCTCTTTTAAAAATACGTAATCTATATTTCATCACAATCTATTAATCTTAGTAAAGAACATATATCAACTTCTAATTGGTATACAAAAATTATTGTAATAAAATAATATTATAAAAAAAATCTAATTAAATAATATAAGAAAAATAATTAAAAGTGTATCAAAATGAAAAAGTATAAATAATTATTGACCATTATTAAGAGGTGAATTTTATGAATATATATATATATATATATAACCCACAAAGAAATTTGAAGAGAATAATGAATGTGAAACTTAGAGAACATACATTGGAAAACAAACACAATAGATGTAAAAGTTAATACATACATATATATATATATATATATATATGTATATATATCTATATAGAACAAAGGGAAATTCAAAACTTTTAAATTTTTTATTTTAGGGTTTGAATTTCCTATTTTGGTGATGTTTGTATCCAGAAGTAAGTTTCTTTTGAAAGCAGATCTAAATGATAGGTTTATGAGTTCCATATGTAAATACACAATTCTGCCTCTTGGTTGAAGCATACCATAATGGTTAAGGTTTTTGCTTTTGTAAAACGTAATTTGGAAGTTCGCTATTTTGTGAATCACCATATGACATTTATGATTGGAAATTATTATCCTAGTAATATGTTCGAGTCCTTGAACAACCTTTCTTGCAAAGTGGAATAATACTAGCTTCACTTGGTTCCTACAGTATATTTTCATCCTATTAATGGTTTCCATGCCATCCCTACCTTAAGGTGATCAATGATCTTTGTTTTAGGGTTTTCATTTTTTTAATTTTTTTTTGTAGATTTTTTAGTATTTTTTTATCATGCTTTTTCTCCAAAATCTATTTATAAACATCTTGAAAGGGAAAAATTTTTGAGATATTACATATGGTATTTGTCGACTTCACTTAGAAAGTGTTAAGGGAATTAACTAACTTTTCCTACCTAGCATCAAATATTGGGTAAAATTTCAAGTAACTCCTAAACTTTGAAAATATTGTAAATAACCTCCTAAATTTTGATAAATTAGTAATATAAGGGATGTCTATTGTTTCAATTAGAAAGAAAGAGAAAAAAGATACACCAAGTTTAAAGTTTAAAGTGCAAGATAATTAAGAGAACAAGATGGTTGAAAATATGATTGGTGTACTTTTTGTATTATTGACTATACAAGAGGAGTCTATTTATAGAAATAAGAAAAAGAATAATTTCTTTACATATTAATACAGAATAAATAGATATAATCACATTAATACGGCCACATTAATATAGCAATTAATATAGTTGTATCTTTAATTAACTAACACCCCTCACAAACTCAAGATGGTGATAGATAAACGAACTTAAGCTTGTGAAATAGTATATTGAATCACAAAGGTAGTTGAACTTTGGTGAAGACATTTGTTGTTTGTTCATGAGATGAGATAGAGATAAGAGACAATGGTCCCTTCTCAAAGATGGTGTCAAATAAATTACAATCTTTCTCGATATATTTAGTAACATCATGGAATATATCAATGTGAGCAATCTAAATGGCACGATGATTGTCATGGTAAATAATAATAGGTGTTGAACAAGTAATACCCATATCTTGCAATAACCATCGTAATCACAAGATTTAGAAAGTAATATTTGCAAGTGCTTGATACTCAACTTTAGTACTAGAATAAGAGACAACTGTTTGCTTTTTGCTCCTTCATGGGATAAAGGAATTACTAAGAAAGAAACAGAAATTTGTTGTTGAGCATCTATCAGTAGGATCACCAACCCAATCAACATCTTAATATGGTTGAAGTTCTAAAGAGGAAGAATAAGAGAAATGCAAGCTATGAAGTAAGGTTCCCTTAACATAACAAAGAGTATGAAGAACAACTATATAATGGGTTGTAAGAGGAACAGCAATAAATTAGCTTACAACATAGATTGAATAGGTTATCCTAGGTTGAATAACAATATGGTAAACTAAACTTCCCATCAATTGAAGATATGGATCAAAATCCTCTAGTAAAGTACCATCTATAGGTGTGAGCCAAACATGATACTCCATTGGAGTAGAAGCAACTTTGTTATTAGATGTACATACACAAAATAAGAGATTTGAAGCATACTTGACTTGCAAAACCAGTATCTACACTCATCAAAAGAAACTTCTAAACCTAGGAAGTAAGTAAGTTGTCTGAGATACTTCTCTCAAAATGTTAACTAAGATATTGCTAAAATTTTGAAACTTTAATGAGATCATACTCTATAATTATCACGTTAGTAAAAAAAGTATACATACACGATCAGTCTTACAAACAAATAGTGCATTATGATGAGGGCTAAAGGTAAAGCTATGTTGTTAGATAATAGTTATGAACATAGCAAACCAAGCACGATGAGCTTACTTGAGACCATATACTGCTTTCTTGACACAAAAAACTATATCTAGGTGGTCATTACATCCAAGAGGTGGTTTTATATGAACTTCTTCGGACTAATTAGCATTTTTAAATTCATATAACACAACTACCATTTCTTTATGGTTACAGCAATGATAAGATTGTAAGCAAAAATAATTGAGTCAATACCATACTCTTAAGTGAGTCTTTTTGCAATTAGCTTAGCTTTATATTAGTTTATTGTGCCATTCACCATAATCTTGATGTTGTAAACCCACTTACAACAAACTAAGGTTTTTCCAGGGGGAAGGGGCACTAAGAACTAGGTTTATATTTTTCTCAAAGGCTACAATTCATCTTTCATTACTTCTTGCCACAAAGGATTGGTACTGCAATCCTTATATGAGTTAAGCTCATAAGGAGAGGTAGTGGTTAAATTTATAGAGTTGTTTCTTAGATGAAGAAAACTTACAACATAAGGCTCTAAATGTGAGGGTAATTTCATGTTACAAACAGGATGTAAGGATCGAATAGACTTAGTTGTTATAGTAAGGATCTAATAGTAGAAGGAATAAGATCTTTAGACCAAGTAGAATTCTTAAGTAAAACAGTCTAACATTCTTTCATAATGTCATCACTTGAAAGGACTCATATAAGTAATGTTTAAATTAACAAACTCAGGAAATAAGTCTATTATAGGATTGGTGAAGTATAAGGAGGAAGAAGACACTTGAAAGGAGGATAATAATGGAAACATCTTATGTTCCCAAAGGGTAACATGCCTAAATATTCAAAGGCACATAGAGATGGAATTGGAATCATTGTTATTAAAAGGAAAAGCAAGATGTTTTGCTAGTTGACAAGACAAATAATCAACATCTTCTTATTTAACAAAATCTAACAAACCGGTAGAAATTGATTTGTTAAAATGTTCAAAAGAAACATGACTAAGATACTAATACCAAGTGTTACTTGTGACGATTGCACCACATAAAGATTTATTAGAAAACAATTGAAGAGAAGTTAGTTCAAACAACCATCCTTCTTTACACCTTATCCCAAAGATCTACCTCGTCTTTAGATCTTGTATGTCGCAACCATGAGAAAAAAATTGTTTTTCATGATTAAGATCACATAATCGACCCATAGAAACAAGATTAAGTGATAGCTAAGGAATAAGAAAAGTATTTTGTAATGTCAAATTAGGAGTAGATATTATTTCTATGTGATTAACAAGCAATTGAGAATTATCAATTGTATGAATAATAGGTGTATGAAGAACTCATTGTTTGCATAAAAACAACGATAGCAGTGAGGTCTTGTGATTATTATATGTAGAATCAAAATATCAAGGAGAAGAGTTACCTGATACGATAAATAGAGCATAAGTTTTGAAATTACTAGATTAGAGGATATTAGTGCTTGTTTGAGAACATCAACATCTATTTAGTCAAGGTGAAAAGTAAGATTAGGTGAAGTAAAGGCTGTATGAGGTTATGCTCTAAAACTATCAATCGTAGCAGTAGTAAAGGATTGACACTAAGATGAACCAGAATTTCACTTGGACATTAGTTGAGGACATTCTATCTTCCAATGACTATTTTCCTTACTACACCTACAATATTTGCCTGGGCACTCTAAGATGGATTGACTAAGTTCTTACTTCTAGTTATGGAGTTTTACTAGCTATTAGAACTCTTGAGCAATACCTAACATGGAATATTAATTTACCAATAATTCCCAAACTTTTTAAGTCATCTAAAGTTGTCCAAAATAAACTTTAATTGTGGGAGTGTATTATTAAACAATGTCAAATTTTGATTATTTTTGTTATCCTTATTCTCAAGACAATTAGCGAACTCTTCATCAATTTTATCATCTTTCTTCGTAGGAAGAGCAACACCACTAGTTACATACTACTAAAGTGTACATCGATGAAGGAAGCTTAATATCTCTTGTTCCCACAAGACAAAATTAGTACCATCAGAAAAGGTTGTTATAGGTTTATTAACAACAATCTTATCCATTTGAAAACATAAAGCAATATCTAAGAAGGAAAAGAAAAAAAAAAAGCATAGCCAAACATGGCGGCATGTAGAATGAACCACTAGGAAATAAGCAGTGTATAGGGGCAAAGGATGATTAGAACTTGATAAAAAATCAACCCAAAACAAGCTACAAACAAAGAAAAAAAAATACTAGATTAGACCAACCGAAAAGAAAAAAAAAATTATACAAGGCAATGTTTGTATATTAGCTTTGATACCATGAGAAATAATGGAGAGAAAAAGATGTGTGAAAATATGATTCATGTACCCCTTTTATGTGTTCTAAACCTTGCAAGACGAGATTCTATTTATAGAGCTATACGATACATAGAAAAGGAAAAAGAACAATATACAATGATTTATTTACTAAGACATAATAAATGGAAAAAATCACGTATCACATCAATATGATCATATCAATATGACCACATTAATATAGTAATGAATATGGTCATATCTTTTAGTTAACTAATGTAGAGAGTGAGTACACTTTGATTAGTTTAGGGATGTTTTCATACCAAAGTAAAAATTTAGGAAGGTTATCTCCAACCTTTAGGAGGCATTTTATTAAATTTATCAAAATTTATAGGATTATTTGTAATACTTGAAAATTCATAGAGTATATGTATACTAAGGTCGAAGTTTAAAGGATTATTTGCATTTCTTTTCTCCAAATATTATTAGACTTGATATTAGTATTTGTTGTTCTCATGATATTTTCTTAGTAGTATCCTTTCCAATTATAAACTTACAAGTAAACAAATAACAAAAATTGGGATACTTAGTTACCAGATTCACTACTTAGGCTTAGTGTTTAGTTGTGATTGATGAACATATATATATATATATATATATATATATTGTCTAATTTTGCAAAAACGGATTACACCAAATTGATGTATTTATCTATGAGATAAAAATTAGAGGGGATGTTTCAATATATAAATGAGCATCCATTTATGAAATGTATATTTTTCATAAATGAGTTAAACTTTTAGAATTGTTATTTTATAGGGATTTTTTATTTTTTATTTTTTTGTATTTGGGTTATTTGGGGGGGGGGGGGGGGGGTGGTGGTGGTGGTAGGCACGGGGTAGAGTATGGCATGCGCAACGTGGAGAGAAGAAGCTTTTACAGTGCTTTTTAAAATTTGTACACACATCAAAGTATCTCTTACGATAAAGTGTGCTTTTCGCTTCCAACAATTAAAAATGATTTATTCACTATTTTTTTATTTGTATTTATGTGATAGGTTCGCTTTAGCTAGCTAATCATGTACAATAGGTCTGCCGATCGACCTAAAAGACTATTTGAACTAATGGCATGTGAAAAGATATCATTATGAAGAGGCGTAGAAGGAAAAACAAGTAAACTCGGTATCTCTGGTGTATGCATGTGATAGCGGATCAAACCTGATGTTCCTAATTGTTCTTGATAAAATTGTTTGTTTAATCCTCTCTAGAGTGATCTCAGCAAAGCTTTGATGTTTTCTTAAGCTTGCCAATATTTTAAATGAATCAAATGAAAAGAGAAGCCTCCTATTTATAGAGTTTGGAAATTAATCTTATTAGTTAGATGGCTGTAAGATGGATGGCTGAGATTAAGTTTTTTGTTGAAGCTTGTCCTCTCCTTTAGCCTTTATGGGCTTGGATATGGGCTCAAGTGTGCTTAAGGTTTATGGTAATTAAAGAAAGCCCATTATTATTATAATTATGCCTAGAGACCAATTAATCCTCCTTCAAACCCAATAGACCAAATGAAGCCCAAATATAGCCTAAACAAGCCTAAAATGACCATTTTTGAGTCTACTTTTTGAGCACAAGATAATCGAGTAAGATCGAGGGTAAAAGATCCAGTCCGACAATCCTTGTTTTGAGTCTTTCAAGTTAGATCTCCCTAAAACATTCCTAAATGAGTCGATTTCCTAAGCTCTAGCCTAAAATATTGGTTTATGGTGTTAAATTAGGTTGAAGGCCTAATTATCGAAATGATTTTTTACATTTTACTCCCTAACCAAAAGTCCCTTAGACACAATTAAGGGAGATTTTGAGCATTTTTAGAAATTGTTTCTTTAATTGTTGAATAGATGTACTAAGCATTGACTTCATTTGCTTTATCACTTACAATATCAATGAAATTAATGCTTCTTTCAAATAATTGATGAGCTGAGTACGATACGCTAGTATTCATTTTTACTACCATAGAATCCAATCTTCCATATGCTTCCCTAACGCACTTTAAGAAGATTTATTCTTCTCATGATATTGATTTACATCCATTTGTGTAGAATTGATAAGTTGGCTCTTCTCGATATTTCCTCTTTATTCTACAAGTGTTAGCAAAAAAATAGAGCCATTGGAACACTTGTAGAAATTCAGAGCTTCAAAAAATGTTCTATCAAGCCATGTTATACGTATACACACATATATATGGGCAGTGCTCTCTTACAAAGATTGCAAGAGTTATGTTGCGCTACGTAAAGATAACTTAGGGGTGTAGAGGTAACACCTTCGTGATACAGTATGATTTTTTTTTTTTTTATAAACTTTTTACTCATATCCTAGATATAAAATATCTAGTAGGCCATGACATGAGACTTCTATTAGCTTAATTAGTCAAGGCATCTGTGCATATGTTAGTAAACTTAAGTTTGAATCCTATTGTGCCTGGATTGCACATTTACTATATATATATATATATATTTCAACTAAACAACCTTGCTATCGTGCAATTGTGGTGTAGTTGATTCCTTTTTTCTTCTTTTTAGATGTAGAAATGTGACTCCAACAAATACTATCCTTATCTATTTTCATGCAACACATTTTTAGTAATTAAATAGATTATTTCATATCTGCCCCCAAATATTCTCTTACTTTTCCAAATACTCCTTAATCGATTCAAATCTTCATAACCAAACAAAATTCATACTTTATCGAACCTACTCATCTTCATCAAATCTTGGATTCAAATATGCAAATCTTTATCCCCTCAAGCTTCAACAGTTGGCTGCAAGTGTATACGCGCATATATTGACTTCTCCCCACTCTGGTTCGATTTACTCGTGCTTCGTAGGATAGGATAAGTCCTTTGCTTGTCCCTCCTTTATATCTGTTGCCATTGATAATTCTAAGTTGTCTTCTATTACCCATTTGAGAGGTCGATGGAAGCACGAAGGCTAAACATAGGTAGCAGATAGCATCTAAATTCTCGTTTTCTCGGAGGAGATAAGAGTGCAGTTGGACCATAACACCGACACAAAGACGAAGCGCGATCAGAGTTTGGTAGCGGTAACTAGAATGAACCGAAGCTTTTCAACCCTTCATTCTTTTTCGTTTTAATCTCTTCAACATTCTGATCTTTTCCATATTCCAATTCTTCTTGCTTCCGTACTGAATCTTGATACTACTCATGTCCTCAACTCTTTTTTTCTTCTTAATCAGGTGAGATTCCAAATTCCTTCTTTTTTTTTTTTTTTTTTTTCCTCGGCGTCATTCCACCATAGCTGAAGCAAAGAATAGCAGCAAAGACCCTTAGATAACAGCAGTGGCACTGGAAAGACAATAGTACTCGGTCCCATTATTATTATTATTACTAATTTTTTTTTTTTTTTACTATTCTCCTGTAGCTTTTCTATTGATTTAACTTTGGAGTTTACCAGGACCTTCAACTTGCTTGCTTTGTATAACAGGTGTGCATTAGAGCGGGCTGATCGTGGTTACAGCTGTGCTTGGCTAATCTGTTGTGACTGTCTCTTGCAATTTGTACTCCACTTGCGATCTGCAGCTCTTCTAAAATCATGTTGCTAGTATACTTCAATTAGCTGGGATACGTATATTTGCTTTTATGCTATCATTCATGGACTTCCCTTCAATTGTAGTGCTACAAGACTCCATAGAAGATACATACAACTTCCCCCTCCCACTTTTTTTTTCCCCTTATTCAATTGAGATGAACCACTACTTTTTTTTTTTTTTCTTATTCTTTATTAAACATCAAAGGTCATTCCATTAAGTTCATCGACGACAAGTAGTGGCCAAGTGAGTCTATGTGTTCTTCTCTTCTTATACAAATAATCTCCCCAATCCTATTGCCATGATCTGTGCTTGTGAACCCTCATACATGGCATTGCTCAAATAGCTTATTTCAATTCTTTTTTTTTTAAAAAAAAAAATATAAATACCTGCTTCAATGTCGCATAACCATTATATGTTGGATTGCCTCCACTTTGCTTGGATTTGATTGCATGTCGTGTATACATATTTGTATGTATGCACCTTAGCTCTGATCTTGTTTGCCCATTTTTTTTTTTTTTACATGGTGGCTTCTATGTTGCGTATGCTTCCAGTCTCTATTATGATCTTGCCATCATCTCAGCTTGTTTTCTATGGGTGATTTACCTCGTTTTTCGTTTTTTTGGTTTTTTTTTTTTTTTTTTTTTTTCTTGTCGTCGGTTGTCGGGCTTCTAATGTGAATATTCGGCTTGGTAAAAGACTTGCTTGGGACTTTTTCTTTTTCCTACTACCCCCACACGCAAGAGCCTTTGGGTTTGGTATGTGATGGTTAAACCAATTTAATAATGATTATCGTTGGGCC
This sequence comes from Lumnitzera racemosa, assembly GCA_024138005.1. Classification (NCBI taxonomy): domain Eukaryota; kingdom Viridiplantae; phylum Streptophyta; class Magnoliopsida; order Myrtales; family Combretaceae; genus Lumnitzera; species Lumnitzera racemosa. Next base: position 41,758,405 of record JAMXBC010000007.1, read on the forward strand.
TTCTTCAAACATTAGTCGAATTGGGCTGCTGAAATAACTTCTCTTATACTTTCCGAATTCACGTACATTAGTTGAATTGGATATATTCTCCAAGCATCAATATTATAAATATATATATATATATTTTTAAATAGACTTATAAGTCAATACTTGGTGTCTTCTCACTTTGAGGCTAGGCTTCACTATGTAGATGGGCTTGCAATTAACTTTAAGTGTTAATCTGGATTCCTAAAATTTAATCATTCATTTAGGTTTTCGATTGCCCTCGATTAACCTTGGCATTAGTATGGATTCTTGACATCAACATTATACAAGCATTTTGTGAATACAACCTCTTTCTCTGTAATACCAAATGTCATTTAGGCATGCCCATTCAAGATGGTCAATTATGGAAGCTCTTCTATCTTCTAAGTATCTTACAAGTGCAAGCCCTTTGCTTTAAAGTACCACCGTGTTCATTAAATATGACATATTGAAGTATTAACTTCTTCCCCAGTTGATGGTGCATCAAAACTTAATGAGGTAGTAACTTATGACTCGATAGGCGCCTTATCATCTCATAATGTGAATATTTCTACACTTACTCGAGTAATAATGAACTATCGTATGTTATAACTCCTTTGTGATCAATTGTGTGCTTAAGGATGATGGCATTGTAGTTATGCAACTTTCCAAAAGACATGATCCAATGATAGATCGCTTTGACCTTCTACCAAAGGGACTACTTGGATCTTGGTGGTTATAGAAGAGCATTAAAGGAGGATGCAACAACTTTAGACTTTCCTTTTAAAGAGATAACTCTTATGTTGGTGGATGCTACAGTGGACAACGGTTTGTTCAAGTACCGATTACTAGTGAGAAGGTCACTTCAACCATTTGCATAAGAGATCAATCTAATCTCAATAATTGACGACTGTTATCGTTGAGAAGACACTAGTTGATGAAGATCGCTTTAAGATCACTTCATTCCTTCATAGCCAAGATCACTTTGGTGTCATGATTAGGTAAAGTGGTGTTATGATTGCTGAACCTACTGTGAGATTGCTTTAATCCATCATAGCTGAGTTGCTTCGACCCTATGTATACTATCAGAGAAATGGGCATTACACTTGTTGCGTACTCAAGAGTATATGCTTTTACCAAGAAACTAAAATTGTCATAATCTAACTGCTTCAATCGTTCATGAATGAGGTCGCTTCAACCTCATCTCTATGGAAAGGCGTTACGATTGCTAACAACCCTGCGTAGCAAAAATCTTTTTGATCTCATGAGCAATGTCATAAAAATGGGCATTATACCCGTTGCATGCTCAAGTACGTATGCTTCTATTGAATAAATATAATTATTGATGATATGATTGCTTCAATCATTCATAGATGAGGTCTCTTTGATCTCGACACTGCGGAAAGGTGTCACAGTTAACAAGCCTGCTATGGGATTGCCTCGACCCAGCATAGCAAAGATTGCTTCAATCTCATGGGTGGTGTTGTAGAATGGGTATTGTGCCCCTTACGTACTTAAGAGTATATGCTTTTACCGAGCAAGAACAACTACCATGATATGATTGCTTCAATCATTCATGGATGAGGTCGCTTCGACTTCAACTTTATAGAAAGGTATTACGACTACTAAGCTTGTTACAGGATTGCTTTAACCCATTGTAACCAAGATTGCTTTGATCTTATGAGTGGTGTTGTAGAATGGGCATTGCGCCTGCTATATGCTCAGGAGCATATGCTTCTACCAACTACCAAGCAACGATAACTACCATGATATGATTGCTTCAATCATTCATAGATGAGGTTGCTTTGACTGTGACTTTGCAAAAAGGCATTATAGCTGCTAAGCCTGTTGTAGGATCGATTTGACTCATTATAGCGAAGATCGCTTTGATCTTGCAATCGATGTTGTAGAATCGACATTAAACTTGCAGCTTGCTTAAGAGCATATGCTTGTATCGAGCAACGACAACTATCATAATATGATTGCTTCAATTATTCATAGATAAGGTCGCTTTCACCCCAACTCTGCAAAAAGGTGTTACTTCTACCAAGCTTATTATAAGATTGCTTCGACCCATTACAGTCAAGATTGCTTTAATCCCATAACTGAGGAGCACATTATAGTAATCCTGGATAAGTTTATGTGTCCAAGGATTATAGCGGCAATGTTAGCTACATTAGATCAGGTGGCAATATTAGCTACGCTAGTTTTGGTTTTATAGATATTATTAATAAAGGATAGTAGGCGACAATGTTAGCTATACCTGATCATACTCATGAACAATGTACCATGGTAGTAGCAATAGCTATACCATGGTTGTCAAAAGTCACTTGTCAAAAGGATGCTTTAAACACTTGATAACAAAGGGTGATGTTAGCTATGCCTATGCATCATAGGCTTATGGAAATAATGTTAGTCATACACAATGTAAAGGGATTGTCCCAGCTTCAAAGGGTGAGGTGATGCTTACAGATTTTTCCTTTATTATAGTTAACTTGATTGTTAAAAGATAAGTGTGGACAATCATAACAAATGGGAGAAAAAAAACCATGACTTCATGAATAAAGTTGAATTTATTTCTTCCTTTTAAAGGATGGGTACAAATGATAGGCAGATTCTACCTTTAATATATGATCAAATACTTTTACAAAACTCTAGTTGTTGTCGTTGTCTTCAATCTCAATCATACGAATGTCATTGTCTTCAACGACTAATTTGCCGCTTCGTATTCTCTTTTGGAATTTCCATCTCAGATTCCTGCCAACCTTGGTGGCATGATTAACAACTCTATGATATTGGGAATATTTGGGATCATTCTTCTCTTATGTGGTAGGCTTTCTGTTTATCCTTGGTAATTTGATATGCCCATCCTTTATCCATCTCTCGAGAATCGTGCGAACTTTATCTATTGAACATAAGAATGGTGGTGATTCTCGAAGACCTTATTCTTTATCCTTTTATTGTTACCATGGCTTCCTCTGTTTGTGAAGTTCAAAAAAGGCCCTTGCTTCCTTTTAAGCTCACCTTTTTGTTTAGAGATTGAATTGTTAGTTCTCTGAGCATTTTCTATCAATGTTTTAAAGAAGTCCAATGACAAGTTTTCAAGATGTACGACATATTCCATAGGTATGCCTTAGATGCAAACTTAATAAGTTCTTTCTCATTACATGTATCTTGGATGTCCAATGAATGTTCCCTAAAGTTTTCAATGTAGTCCATAAGGTCTTCCCTTAGGCTTTGCCTAATATGTATTATGTCAATAATCATATGAACTTTATCTATTGAACATGGGAATAGCAGGGCATTATCGAAGACCTCATTCCTTATCCTTTTATTGTTATCATGGCTTCCTCTATTTGTGAAGTTCACAAAAGGCCCTTGCTTCCTTCTAAGCTCACTTTTTTGTTTAGAGATTGAATTGTTAGTTCTCCAAGCATTTTCTACCAATGTTGCAAAGAAATCCAATGACAAGTTTTCAAGATGCATGACATATTTCGTAGGCATGCCTTAGATGCAAATCTTAACAAGTTCTTTCTCATCACATGTATCTTAGGTATCCAGCAAATGTTCCCTAAAGCATTCAATGTAGTCCATAAGGTCTTCCCTTGGGCTTTGCTTAATGTGTCCCATGTCGATAATATTCACTTACTCTAAAGTCTCAAAAAACTTTTCCATAAATAGCTTACACATGGTTCTACACAAATCAACTGATCCTAGGGATAAGTTGACGTACCAAGTGTATGCCTTCTCTATCAGAAACTTTGAAAACTCCTTTAACCTAAGGTTATCAATAAGGTTGTAGATATCAGGTGTCTCCACAAACTTGTGGAGATGCACCTTGGTGCTTCTTGGCTTTCTATTTAATTTGCAAAATTTAAGAATGGTATAGTCCATTAGGTAAGACTTGTCTACAACCCTCTAGGGGTATGGAAACTTCAAATTGAGAACATTGGTAGAAGGTAGTGCTTGCATTTACCTCACGAACCTCTTCATTTTTTCCTTTGTCACATAGGACAAAGCAATAAGTATGGAATTTGCTACTTCTTGGAGCGTCGGTATAAGGTTGTGGGGTACAACCATGTTAATCATTAGTAGTTGTAAGTTGTACCTTGAAGAAGAGGACCTTCCAAGATGGGACCTTGTTTCCTTAACCGTAGGTGTTTGATGCACTGGGGTCAAGTGTTGCAATGAGTTTGTAGGTTACTCTTGTTACTTTCCTTCACCTTCTATAGGAGTCAAGTCAACTTGATCATATTGCTAAGCAACTTCTAGGGAGACAGTAAGAGGTGTGGATCCTGAGACTTGCATGCTTGGTATAGGTACAACCATCCCAGACAATGCACTAGTGGGTATAACAATATTAGTAGGTGCTTGTAAACCCACCCTAAGTAATGTGGCAGTATTTACTAAAGTGGTAGTTGCTATAGCTGGTGTTGGTAAAGTCATACTAGGTAACGTACTGGTATTCGCAGCAACTGTAGTTGCCGTGCATAATAGGAACCGCATGAAAGTGGTAAAGAGTCAATTCATCATACAAATATTTTCTTGTATTGTGCGTAATTCAGGTGAATCATTAGTACTGTTCGATTGCACAATCCAGAGTGTTTGCACAATCCAAGCACTTGAACAATGCCAAGTACTTGTACGATTCCTAGTGCTTGCATAGTGGTTGGTACACTAGTATCTTACATTACTTAGGTTTGCTTAACCCTTTCATGTTAGTTCTCGTGTTCCTGGACATGCCCATCATTTCCATTCTTCCTGCATGTAGATGCCATTCCATTAAGTCTCTTCGTCCCCAGTAGAGTTGTTAAATAATGTCTGATGGGGTTGCTTATCACATGTAACGGGTGTATCGGTCGACTTAGGAGACGTCTTCAATGAATGGCATGTTAAAGGATTTCGTTAGGAAGAGGTATAAGAGGAAGAACAGACAAACTCAGTATCTTTGGTATGAGCGTATGACAACAAATCAAACCCAGTGTTCTTAATTATTCTTGATAAAATTGCTTGTTTGATCTTTTTTAGAGTAATTTCAACGAAGCTCTAGTGTTTGCCCTAAGCTTACTAATGTTCTGAATAAATCAAATGAGAAGAGAAGCCTCCTATTTATAGAGTTTGGAGATTAATCTTATCCATCGGATGACATTAAGATGAAGTAGTGAAATTGAGTTCCTTTGTTAAAGCTTATCTTCTCCTTTAGCCTTGATGGGCTTAAGTATTCTTAAAGCTTATGGCAGCTAAAGAAAGCCTATTATTATTATAATTAAGCTTAAAGATTATTTGAGCCTCTTCTAGGCATAATAATACCAAATGAAGCCCAAATAAAGCCTAAACAGGCCCAAAAGGACCATTTTTGAGTCTACTTTTCACACGCAAGATAACTGAGTAAGGGTAAGAGCGGAAAATCAAATTTAGCAATTCTCATTTTAAGCCTACCAAGCTAAATCTCCCTAAAGCATTCCTAAATGAGCCGATTTTTCAAGTTCTATTACTAGCTCAGGATATCGGTCCATGGCATTAAATTAGGTTAAAAGCCCAATTACTAAAATAACCATCTACTTTATCAAGGGTCTTAATTGGTCCTAACAGCAAAATACCATTCTTTTACTAAGTGATCTAGATCGCACTACAGTTGTTTACTAAACCTGGAAGCAATCTAGCTTGACTTCCATGACTAAACCTTTTAGAACAAAATTGAAATCACAATGTCAAGGTAAAAAAGAACAACTCTAATCCATATAGAGATTTCACCTAAAATTTCAAACATTTAATTCCTTTAATTTCATATATGGTATATAGAAATGGTTTAGAATTGACTAGATTGGAATGGAATGAAATAGAATAATGATTAGAATGATAAATCATTTCTATGTTTGAGAATAAATAAAGGAAGGAATGAAATGTATAAATAATAGTATTTGTAAAAAAAAAATCTTAATTATTAAATGTCATAATTAGTTGAAGATTAAATAAGTAATTTCTATTAGTGATAATTAATTAAGGATGGAATGGAAATGCGATTGCATTGACTTCCCCTTAAAGCCGGAATGGCCGGATTTGAGGAATTAGGGCGATTCTACATTTAAAAATACTTTCAAATATGGAAAAAAAGGAATGGATGTAGAATCTTGATTCCATTTCAAGTCTATTTTTGTATACTAAGGTAACATGACATTACATCATTTCCCTATTGTCAAGCTAGTATTATTCCTTAGTTTTAACTAATATTAGATTCTTTTCGCTCAACATAAATTATTAGTTAAAAACTAAGGAGGGTTTTTCTTTAAACAAATACTTTATATACAAACTAAAGCTACACTGACCATAGGTTAGAGTAAAGAATTTAAAATTAATTGGGAGGTTTAATCTTAACAATGAGACACTAGTCTTTCATGAACTAGGAATTATGGATTTAAGGACATTGAGATTTAATGAATAATTACTATGAATAAATTTTTTCTTACAAGTTTTTTTCCTAAAAAAAACTAAAGATATAAAATTATCCAATAAACCTTTCAAAAGTATATTAAGAAATATAGGATACTCTTGTTATTTGACTATTAGGCATAACTCATCTCCAATTAGTGTCCATACACCACTAAACTTCCTAAGTGTTAATTCCATTTTCCTTTTGAAAATCTTATCATAAGAAAGAATGAAAAGCATATGCATATGCATATATTAAACATCTTGATTTATTAACAATAACTACCCACTATGACCTACATACTACGATGTTATAATGTACTTAATATTTGATTATATATTAAAGTTAGTATAATCAAAATGCATGTAAAATATTTTAGATTATTTACCCATGATCATTTCATCGATCTTCTATCTCCATAAGACCATATTTAATGCAGGTTCTTTATACAAACTCTAAGGTTAATGAATCCCTTTTAGGATCCTTTTGGCTTTTGTAATAAACCAAGGTTCTTGAGAAAGCATTCGATCCTCTGATAAAGATTTCATTGCTCTTTTTTCTTTCTTGGTTTTGACATTACTAGAAAAAGCAACTTAAAGTTGCTATATGAACTGCCAGCAATGTTATTGATTTTTTAAAACAAGTAAATATATATATTAGTATATATATGGTATAGGAATCACAAATAATTATCAAAAAAATTCTTGAAGAACCTTATGACTAAAATGTGAAAGTTCTTAGAAATAAAAGTCCTTAAACTGCTTACGTGACATCTCCTTAGCATTATATATAACTCAAATACCATTTTCCTTTCCATGATTCATTGCATTCTTTGCCAAACCTACTATGTCCAACATATGATCTCTATTAAGAGTACCTTGAGCTACTTCTTTGGTTCTCCATTTTATTATTTGAAGCTATATATATATATATATATATATATATATAATCAATCATTATGATTGAATAAACATGAAAACACACATGTAGAGAAATAGAAAATTTCAAATAGTAATTTTGATTAGAGAAAGGGGAATGTAACCTCAAGAAGTTGTTGAATTATTTTTTGGAAAAGTAATAATCTTTGCTGTGTAGTAGCATGACGTTTAAGATTCTTAAGTAGATTACTTCATTTAATAAATAATGGGTTAGGCCTGACACAATAGTCTTCTAACAATCTTACTTTATTAGCTATAAGAATATGTGATGTAAATCATAATTATAAATATAGTATTGCATCCTAGGTTTAAAATCCCTTATAAACAATGTTTTCATCAAGATCTCATTGTCTCGGTATAATATAAGGGCTTATTATAGTAGTTAATTGAATTCTAATTCATACTGGGATATAGACATGTTTCGCTTTCTTAGTGAAAGGAGATCCATAACCATCCTCATCCAAATACTGTTTGGAAAGAATTCCTTTCTAAATTCTTCATTAAGTCTTTTCCGCTATTATGTTTCTTATTATTGTTTTAGCCTTAGAACCCACAAAACACATACCCATAAGCAAAGTATGAATTTCCTATGTGACAACTTTTGTTAATTTAGCACTTGAAAGGTTCTAAAGCATTTCTCAATGGTTGCTAACCAATCGTTTGCCTTTGTTATTAGACAACACGTATCAAGATCAAGGTACTTATTAGCTCAAACAAAGTTAGAAAGTTTGTTTACTTCCAATGAGGAATCATCTCAAGATGATTCATTAAGATTTTAAGTTATCAAAAGTGTTATAAAAGAGTGTCTTGTTGTTGTAAAATCATTTACATAGTAGCCAAAATTTAGTTGAGGTAAGGAGGTTTTGTTGCATTTTGTTGCGAGCAATGATGTGATGAGAGGATGCTCTGATAGCAAATGATGTAACTAAAGGCAGAAGGGGGATTGTTTTGCATATGAGTTATGAAAGAGGTTTAAGTCCTAGGAAACAAATCGTTTAAATTTAATAACCCAAAAGCACCATAAGCTGAATAATTTGGTTGATTCACCACAATTTGACAACCCAACTTAAATTCACAAGAACATTTTTTTCTTGGAACAAGTTGGTTTAGAGGATTCCTCAACTCCAAGACAACTTAGGAAACTTATAATTCATCGAATAATCCTAAATTGATAAGAGTTGATCCTCAATAGTTACTAAACCAACAAAATGGTGATAAGATAATTGTTTTGAGTTGAAAACACACTTAAGAGGAACTCAATCTCTATTTACACAAATTTTCTATAAAATATAATAATTTTATTAATCTTTACTATTAAAATTACAGTAAAAAAAAAAAAGCAAGGCACTTATAATGCCATGAATGAAAAAATAGACCGTTGGACTAAGTACAATAGACATGACTCTTAAAGTAGGTCACCACTTCTATAAGTTCCTATAATATTTGGTGATTTTACAACACCCAAACAACACAAAAATACATGTCAACATCCTCTAAAATGAGATAAATAGAAAAGAAAACAAAAACACAACTTTTAACACAAAACTGGGGTATCTAGAATTTTGCATTAAAAAAAAAAAAGGCTTTATATCTTTTGGCAAAATTATGCACTATGTTGCTCTCGGCAAGGGATGCTTTAGTGCATTAATAAAAAGGTCTAGACCCTTTGAAAAATTAAAATATTCTGCTACAAATTTTGAATCTTTACTAACGTAAACTTCAATATATTCACTTCTACTCTTGAAAGTGCTTCTTCCATTGATAAAAAGTTCTAGACCTTTTGAAAAATTATAGTGTTTTGCTGCATATTTTGAATATTTACTAACATAAACTTCAATATATTCACTTCCAGTCTTGAAAGCACTTCTTCCATTGTGTTTTAACTCCAATCCTTGTGTGAATGGATTTCCCTTAGATATATGCTGATCTTGAATCACATCATTCCCCCATCTTCTTTTGGATTGTCCTCAAATCCACTGTTTCTTCTTCACGTAGCTTGATGAGTATAATTTGATGGAAATTCATTGTGCAATATTTTGGTCTCTAATACCAAATGTTGTGATAAGATGATGCTCTTATACAAGACGATCTAGTTAAAGATGAAAGTGGGATCATCTTGTGAACGAGTTATGAAAGGGGTTTATGTCCTAAGTAACAAATTATTTAAGTTTGATAAGCAAAAGGTGCCACAAAGTGAACAATTTGGTTGATTTGCCTCAACCTGATGGACCAACTTGGATTGATAAGAATCTTTATCCTTGAAACAAGTTGGTTCAAAGGACTCCTCAAATTTGAAACAACTTAGGGAATAACTAGATCTTATCACCATTTTGAATGACTCATAAGCAAGTCACTTTAGCCCTAGACATACTAAATAACTAGATCTTGATCTTTTACAACACACATAACTAATTGTCTCTCTTTCCTAACCTGATGATGGCTATTTTCATACTTATTGCAACTTATTGAATTGACCTAAAGTTGTAAAAAAATAAAAGACTAAGCCGAAGCTTAGTACAGGTGTACAATCACGTATGGATGCTAAGCTTAGAACACACACATGCATATAATGCAACTGTAACAAAATACAAGCAAACAATAGCTTAAGTTATCTTTAATTTAAGCCAACATACAACAAAGGGGTACTCCTGACTTTATTACACTTTAATCTTTGTCTACATATATAAGTGAGTATAATATAAGTGTTACTTTAAGTCCTTTACGCTTAGAGTCCAGAGTCTAAAAACTAGAAACCTAAAATTCTAGCTTTGTCATTCCATATAAAAGTCCATTAGGGAAATCTTGCATATAATTAGTAGCTGCTCTTCTAAGGAATTACTACTGTAGGCTCTTAGAGCGAGCAGGTCAAGCACAACTAGTAATCTATTTTTTTAAGCTGGATATAGATTAGTCTGATTAGCTCCTTTCTAACCTAGCAAGCACAGCCATATAAATAAGCACTATGTACTTGAAATCGCTCCATAATAGCTAAAAGAACTCCAACTCACAAATCTCGAATCAAGAGCTTAGACCTCAACAAAGAAGGAATCCAATAACCACCACGTATCTATTTGAAAACAAGCATTCATGTTAACCCTTAGAAACTTGATAACTAAATTCTAGAAGTTACCTATAAACTTATAAATTATTTAATCAAAGGTTACGAAAGAAAATAATCCAATCCAATCATAAATCAATACTAGAAATGGAAGATAATATAAATATGTAATACAACAAAGCAAAAAGTTGACATATTTATATAATATTATTTAATTACTTTAAATCATAAAGTACGATATATATATATATAAGAAAATATAAAGTGGACACATGATGAGGGTATCAAAATATATATATTTACTAATTGATATAGTAATAAAAGAATACGTACTTAATTGGATAATATTATAATTCATAAAAATATGTAAGGAAGGATATATTAATAATCAGAATTCAAAATGAACATACTTTACAATTAATGTCATATACTACATAATCATAGTAATAACCGTAATAGAAATACTTAAATTGTAATGTTATCAATATTAATAATAAGACATAACAATAATAAGATACTACCATCGTAAACTAAATCGACACTTGAAATACATATATGATACAGGTAATAACATAGCTGTACACCAAGTTAGAAAATAGTGTCCCCATATCAAATATATCAAGAAATTGAAATCCAACACTATAAATTTATATATATACATAATTTGATATTATGACATAAAGTACAATAATAACTTTCATATAAACTAAAATGATGATTATAACAAATAAATCATTTTATAATAGAGATCGAGTACTAACATATAATTACTTTTCACAATAATATCAGAGAATAGAAATAATATTCTACTCATACGATACCGAAAAATGATACCAAGTCAACTCGTGAAATAAAGTTAAGTCTGAAACATTAGATGAACACTGAATCAATGTTGAATATAAACCTTTGAGAAACAAAATAAAGAAATTATGTTTCGTATAATAATATAACTAATACTTAACGGATAATATTTTATTAAAATGGCTCAAAACACATGGCTGGAAATTTGTTGATGACGAAGTGGCTAACTGGCAAACAAGATACAAGAGTGGAGATTAGGATTAGGGGGCAATGTTACAGTTGAGAGTGGGGTTTTGGGCTTAGGAAACGAGGGTGCTTAGGACTTGGGATTAGGGCAAAGGAGAATTTAATTAAGGGGAACAAGAGATACAATGGGAGGGGATATTTATGGGGTTGGGGGTGACGTTAGGGAATTATGGCAAGAGATGAGGGAAAAGGGTCAGGGGCGAAGGAATTAAGTATTAGAGCAAAAGAGATTCAGGTGAAGGAGGAGATTAAAATGGAGGGAGAAAAAGGATGGGGGTGAGAGATTGGAAGGTGGCGTAGGGTTTGAAGTGAATGTAGTGAAAGAAAGAATGAGGTCTAGAAAAAAAAGAAAAAAGAAACAAGTTGAGAGAGAGAAAACAAAATAACGATTCCGACTAGAAGAAAGGTAGGGCAAGGTTTATGGTTAAATCTAGATCATTTTAGAACTTTCTAAAATAGGGTTTGCCTATATTTGAAATAGAAAAATAAATAATTAATCAAAATGAGAACATATATTATTTAGAAAAATAAACCATGTATAAAAAATATTGTAAGATATATATAATACTAAGAAAATTTTATACCTTATACATACAATAGAATTTAATCTATTTAATATGTACGTAAAATTCGAGTTTTAGAAAAATACAATCGAAACTTTAAATTAGATTTTTTTTTATCAGATACACTTTAAGATAAATGCGAAATTGTTTGAAGTTTAATAAATTGAGAAATTTTTTTATTAGGAAGTGGTTTCTAACAACAAGAGTTAAGAGAATTTTCTTACAACTTACATAAATCTATTATTTAATTATTATTTTTTATCGAATTAGAGTGTTTCAATTTATAATGCCATGAATGAACAAACATAGCCACTAGACTAAATACAAAAGACATGACTCTTAAAGTAAGTCACCTCTTCTAAAAAGTTTTCAACATATTTGGTGACTTTATAACATCCAAACAACACAAAAGCACATGTTAACATCCTCTAAAACAAGATAAATTAAAAAGTAAACATAAACATAACTTTTGGCACTAATTTAAGGCTCCTAGAATTTTGTAGGAAAAAAAGAAAAAAAACAAACTCTTTTCAAATTCTTTAAACCTTTTGGTAAAATTCTACACTATGTTGCTCCAACCACTGAATGCTTCAGAGCATTAATGAAAAGGTTCAGGCCTTTTGAAAAATTACAATATTCTTCTGCAAATTTTGAATCTTTACTAACATAAACTTCTATATACTCACTTCCACTCTTGAAAGCACTTCTTCCATCATGTTTTAATTGCAATCTTTATGCGAATTGATTTCCTTTAGACATGTGTTGATGTTGAATCACATCAAGGAAGCGCTTATAGGTTAAAAGGTTTAGTTGCATTATTGCCTCAAGGCTACATTTCTTCCTCATAATGATTTAATTGTGGCATCTTTTTATTAGTTTATGTTTCTTTAGTAGTACCTATAGTTTTCAAGTTTGATTTACTTCCATAAGTTGACCTATCATTCATATACATATGTATAACAAACCACTAGTATAAGGAAGGGACAAATAACACATATATTATTTTATCACTTAAGAGACATACATTCCATTACATCCTTAAGAGTAGCCATAATAGATGATTATTGTAGATATCCCTTTTTGTCCATCGCAATTTTAGAACAAGTGTATTTTTTTCTCTCTTTTGATTTAAGAGTGTTTTCAAAGTTATTTATTTTCTTAACATGTACATAATTTTTCCTTGAACTTAGACTTAGTATTATTTCATTTCATTTTATTTTTGTTAATATATATATATATATATATTAAACTAGACCAAGTACAAGACCTAGTCCACGTGCTTTAAAATGAATTAGGGCTAAAACCCCAATAAGGGTTTGAAAATGCACCTGCATTTTATTTTCAATCCTATGCATGTAACATATACACGGGTAGGGCGTGTGAGTCATGTACCCACAACATGACGTGCACTCCTTTTCTCCTTCTCCTTCCTTTTTTAATTTCATGCTTGTAACTTTGTGATTTCCAAAAAATAAAAGGGAAGTTTCCTTATTTGAACACCTCAATTTCAAATCATGTTCTAACTCTATATCTCGGGATATTCGCTCAAATTTTATGTTTTTGGAAACTACTCATAGTATACTCCAAATTGGAACAAAAAACACATCCTTATTTTCCTAAATCACAGGTTAATTTAGACTTGAAAAAAAAAAAACATATATTAACACGCTTAAATAAAATTTGCAAAATGCTATTCTTTGGGCAATTTCCTCCAAATCCAAGGTGTGAAAATTGTTTATTAATGTGTTCTTACCTATTTTCATCACTTAAACAAATACTTTTTTAAAAATTCAGAGGCAAATTGGGGAATAACATCTTATACCCCCATACCTACGATCTTCCATTTTTGTACTTTGTAAGATTAAATCGAAACTCCATTAGTATAAATAGGGTTACACTTTACATGGAGCATAAATTATGATTTGAAACCCCCTCAAAGACACTTAAGCCAAACTTTCTCTAAGATGTGAATTTTTTCTCTCTAAATATAACACCACCTTACTTAAAATCGCCCCAAAACTCACTAAACCGGCCACCGGTTTATTATTATGCGAGGTAAGATCCTAGAATCCTTACTTGTTCTTATTTTCTTTGTATGTCTGATCTATATTATGTATTAAATAATTGAGAAATCATATTTTTAGGAATGTAAAACACTTGTTTGATGAAATTTTGTTAATATAGTTAATAAGATTTGTTGTTTCTCTAATATAATAATCATGTAGTTTTCCTAGTTCATAATTGTTTAAATTAAGTATTTTGATTTAATGGCTTATAGAATGTTTATCACAAATTAAGTTGAATATGTGATTATTCTTGATTATTTTAATTGAATTAGACATTTTGATTAATAAACCATAGAGTATTCACCATAAATCATGTTTACACATATATAAAATAAATGTCTAAATATGTAAATTATGGAATAGATGTCAGAACATATAAATTATATAATAGATGTCAGAACATGTAAATTATATAATAGATGTCTCACATGTAATGATGAAATTAGTTATTTTAATGAATTATATAATATGGAATGGATGTATTGATTCAAAATTTCATTGTTATTGCAAACAAATTTTTGTATATAAATAATAAACATGCCATATTTATGATTATATGAATATTGTATGAATTTTTATTTAAGTGCTTTATGTGATTTATTTAACATATATATCTTCAATGAGTTTCTCTTTTTTATAAAAAGTGTTTTTTTTTTTTAAATGAATGTTTTGCTACCATAGAAAAAAGGTTTTTCTTAAGTAAAAATCTAAATAAACTTGGTCTTAAAAGAACCTAGGCTTTCTCTTTTTTTTTTTTTTTTCAAATTTAAGCAGAAAAGGGAATATATTTTTATGAACTAATCAACATGTAAATACTTAAAGTAGAATGCTTTTCAAAATAAAATAAATCAACCCACTAGAATTTTCTAAAAAAGAATGACCATAGTTTCATCCCAATTAGCGTATATGTAGACATTTACAAGGCGACTTAAAATATGAAAAAGAAAATTTCATTTTTTTCCTCTTTTGTAATTAAATGTAATTTTATACTATTTACGAATAAATTTTATTCTTAGACGGGTAATTAGAAAAATAAATTTAAATTCAGAAGGTTAAAATGATACCTATTTGGGTTTAATAAGATAGCCCCCAACCCTAAAAAAAATTGGTTTCTTGGAATTTTTTTTTCCTAAATTTTTCAAAGCGCAAGTTAATAGCTAGACTAGAATTAATTTGCCTAATCATTTTTAATTTAATCACATTTTCTCAGTTTTATAAAGTGATAACTCTAAGTTCTTTTAAAAGAGAATAATAAAAAACCAGGTTTTCTTAATTTAGTTGAAGATTTAAACTAAATATGCATAAGGTTTAGTTTAAATCAAATTAAGGAAAACAAAAGATGAAAAAATTGAGGCTAAAAAATCATAACTAAAGATATTGCACCAACTTACATAACCATAGAAAAGATTGAACATATCTTCATAAGTACGCCACTCAATCTACCAATCATACATATACATGTACTTTAACAACTCAATATACATAGCGTAAATAAACAAATCGGTAGTTTCACACAACATTAATTATTAGTAGTCGATTTCATAAGCAAGGCAAGCAATTAAGGTGGATTTAAATCAACATCTCCCAAAGCAACATCAATCCATCCCTAAGACTTCATTAGACTGCGACTCGCAATTAGATGTTGCATTATCTCATTGTATGTTACCTCATATAGATTGTAATCAAAAGACTTAACTTAGATAACTTTTAGGTCATTTGAGATATTATTACCTTTAACTTCTTATGCTCATCTACATATCATTGGGTATTTAATCCTTATGTATGATCACAAGTTGATAGTGACCATTTTTTTAAAGTTGGCAAGTCATCAACTACAACTAGGTTCAACTAAGGGAAATAGCTTTAATCACCTCTTCAATATTGCGGGAGATTATACCATTTGAATTATCAGATATATCTCCATCATATCCATCCTCATCAATCGAATCCTAGGAGTTTGACATATCACTTAAGTATTCTTATTAAATCCATTAAACTAAGATGATGCTACAGAAGTTATACGAAAAGCATCAACTATACCTAAGTAATGGAAGAAATAATCAATAATTTCATAGGGTACTTATTACGGTACAAAATTTGAATTCAATAATATTTGGACAATTGATGGATAATATTATATGCGAGTGTCTAAATAACACAAAATAGAAAGGTGGTGTAATTATAAAATTAAATTCAACTACCCAATGCAAGAATCGATGTGTAACAGTCAGAATATGATTTTAATCTTATGGTTGTTATGCTTTAAGCATTCTACATACCTTTAACGTTTCTCTATAATAAACATCTATAATCTTATTTAGTGCAAAGTGCATTTCTAATTCCTATAATATATATATATATATATATAGAGAGAGAGAGAGAGAGAGAGTACAATTCTTAGATTATCGAATAATCATTTAGATGTTGCATTTTGAGGTAGTAGTTGTTGTGGGTAAACATTCTATTATCCATTCAAAATTTCTCCATTTCACTAACAAAAATCTACTTTGCCCCTATAAATGGTGAACTAACTTGTTCAAATTTCTATTAGTTTCATTTACTACATTTATCTATATGATGTAGAATATAATTATATGCATATTTCCTTTGAATTTAAATCCTTCATGTTTACTAAATCATATACTCTCAATTATCTAAGTTTCCAGTTCATTTTGTATCAAAATATTTTAGAGTTAAATTTATCAATAAACCATGCTTTGATACAATAAAAGCCCGTTACACCTCACTAATGGTCTAACAATACTAGTTTGCCATATGCACTCTCTTATGATAATAACTAATCCCATAACCATCATCATAAACATAATATATACAAGACATTAATAATTAAACTACTTTGAACATGCAATTTAGTAGAAATACGATATTGCAGGAAGCATATATTAAGTTCATATATATATATATCTACATAGATATGTATAGACATATATATGTATACATGTGTATGTATATGAGTTACATTGTTACATTTCAATGATTTATATGATTTTAAAAGAATAAAATGTATATTATCTTAACATGCCTATATAGGCCCCTAAGGAAGACCTCTTAAAAACTTCCAACTTAAAAAATATATATGTATATATATTATCCTTATAATTTTCTCAAGATTTCTCAACCTAGCATATTGATAGCAGTGTAAGCTTAGCATTTCAACAATTACCCTTTAAAAGATTCTAGAAGGGTGTGAGCATTTTCAACGTACTTAATAAGTGGCTGGCGATAAGTCTTATAATTAACATAACCATAATTGTTAAAATTACAATTCTACCAATACGATTCTATGAGTTTACTCTTCTAACTTAACTTAGGTATAAAATCATTTTTATGTAGAAACTTACGTTTTCAATTAAGTTTACATGTAAACTAGATACAACCTTATATTTTTTGATCGAGTTTATTGTTTCTATATATTTAAGTTGAATGTGTTAAAAAAATACAATTAAACTTTTACGAGCCATTGATTATTTATACATTACCTTATCTATGATATTCTAATTATTTTCCTATTTCTTTCTCTCCTAATTCTTTATTTTATGATCATAGCCTTCATCTAGGTTTCAATTTCAATAGTAAAGTTTATAAGGAAAACCAAATACTCTTATTTATCTCATAAATAACTTAAAATAAGTTGAAATATTTTATTTTATTTTATTTATTTCTTTTTAGAAAAATGGAAAAAAATTCAGTTTCGACCTTTTTTTTTTGGGTTCATTCCTTCATATATGTTAGATTATGAATTAAGAATTTTTTATAGAAAAAGAATTTAATCTTTTCATTTCTTTATTTTCTTCGTATATTTTAAGTTTTGAATAACTATTATAAATATATCAATAGCTTTTTAAAACTATTTTATATTGATTATAGAAATTTACGTTTTTATATTTTAATTTTACATTTTGATTCTAAATACTCTCTAGTAATTGTAGGTAGAATCACAAGTGTAACAACCATTATAACAATAAACAAGATTTTCAGCAATTATCAAATGTAATGTTTACAAGCAAATACCATTCGCATATCATTATCTAACCGGAGACAGAAAATAATCCCACTATAATATAGGTTTTCAAGGAGTTGCGTTTGAACATGCAACAACTACACACCAAACCCAAACTTATGCATGCAGTACAAACCAAATCCTCCTCAAAACCTCTTTAAACTAGTTCTCTAACTCATTAGATCCCCTCTCTTATCACTTATTTCAATGGAGGTAAGAAAAATGAATCTCTTTTTACCTCTCATAAAATTTGATACTTAGAAGGGACGTAATGCTTCTAAGGATGCAATGGTATTGCATTTTAATAACTTTTGTATATTATTAAGGTCTAAACAAGGCAACCAATCAATTTTTTACACATTCATCAACATGGATTCAAATCTCACTAATTACAAGTAAACTTGTTTATTGCAATAAAAGGCATCCATACATGTTATATGCATACACTCTATTTCCATTTATATATATACTAAATTATCAACTTATAATCTCTATGGTAGATAATTATAGTTCTCTTAGTGTAAAGTAAAATTAAGCCAACTTATTTGAAATACGTTTCGGGAATGCTTTGTTGCTAATCGAAAATTGTGTCACATTCACCTAAAAAAGTACAATAGCTATTAGATTTTATACAGGCTCATTATTATATGTTTAGGTATAAAGTATTAATCTTCCATTATAGTTATATTAATCATAGTTAGCATTTTGTTGTATGAGCTATTTTAATTTCAATACCTTTATATAGTAAAGGAAGATAATTTATTATATAACTTTAACTTATTATACTTACTTATATGTTCAACTTATTATTTATTTGAACAGATATAGTTGTATGTATTTGTGTGTGAAGTAAGTTTGCAATGCTTACTTCAAAGTATATATAGTCTTGCTTTATATTCTTATTCAAATATAGATTATGGCAAAGGTAATATTTGTATATACTTGATATCAGGCAAGTGCACCTATCAGTTTTAATATAGCGGATGTGAGTCTAAGTCGATACCTCAGAGACTTCGAGTACTAATGTTAACCTTAGCTTTATTATCTAACCGGAAAATTATGATGAGTTGAATGAATTAAAAATACTGAAATTAACAAACTAAACTAATTATGGGACTTGATTAAGCAATTTAGAAATCAATAAAACTAAGAACGACTTCAAGTATGCAATAACGTATTTAGGAATTATTTCCCCTAGTGTTTAACATATGACCGCTTAAAAAATATTCAATTCAATTTTTATTATTCTTGACCGGAGGGATTCACAATTAAAGTTAATACCTTTCTTAAGTATATTAACCCTAATCCTAAATTATTTACCGGAATCTTTTCACTTAGTAATATAACTTAGAATTGCATTAATGTATAATGAATTCTCACACAAATAATTAACTTTCCGGAAGAAACATGTATCTTATCTCTAAGTATACATGTAATTCTCTCCAATTATGTAAAGATCTAATTACACATGTAATTTCTCAATCAACATACATAATATCATATATTGATATTCTACAAATATCAATTAACAATTAAACGACATAATTGAATCAAGTAAAGATATAAACTTTATTGAGAATTTTAAATCAACCCAAGAGTCACATGAAACCCTAGGTTCCATAATCCTAAATACACGAATTCTAAGCTATCATAATGAAACTAAAAACGAGTTCCATCAAAAACATAAAATAAAACATGAAAAACCCCTTTGATTGATGAAAAATCTCTCCGATCTTGAAGTCGGTATTGTTCTCGCCTTTTTCTTCTCCTTCTCCTCAAGTCTCTTCTCTTCTCTAATGTCTCATATCTCTTATGAAAACCTAATATGTCTTTTTATACTGTATTATAAGGTTTTCGTTTTCTTTACCAGACACGGCCTGGGACATGACCGTGTCCCTAGGTCGTGTAACTTTCTGACCTTAGCAAATTTCCCTGCATGGACACAGCCTGGGGACATGGTCATGTCCCAGACTGTGTATCTTCAAAACTTCATAACTCCTTCATTTAAACTCTGAATTGAGTGAAACTTGATTCCTTTTCTTCGTTTTCGATCCAAGAACGCGTTCAAACCTTGAAATCAAAATTTTACGCAATTAAGTATCAATTTCTTTAAATAAAACCTAAAATGTAAGGGAAATACTATAAAATCACTATGTGAAATATGTTTAAAATCAGAGTTATCAATACTCTTATGTAATATCATATATTTACATACATACACATATATAGATTTTGATGTGCATAGATATAATTACTATTAAGCTAAATTAGGTTACATTAAGTAATCTTATTCATTCTCCTCAAAATACACACATGCACATGTATAAGGAAATAAATTTATATTGTTGTATGTGTATATATAGTTCTAATTAAGCTAAATCAAATCACATTAAGTAATTTTATTCATTTAGCTTGTATTGATATGTGTATATGTATGGAGGGCTTGTTTTGTAATGGATTTAGCCTAATTTAATGTTGTGGACCAATTATTTGGCTATTGGTAAGGCTTAAGAAGTTATGCCCCTTTCATCCAGGGAGTCTTAGGGGAAATTGGCTTGATAAGCTTGAAAAATGAATCATCAAATCGATTCGACACCTCTTGATACTTCTTGGCTGGCTTATACACTTAGAAGCCTCTCTATAAACTTATTTATGTGCTTATACTAAGATATCTATTAAAGAATATATATGCATTGAAGATTAAAAAACAAGTTACTTATATGTTGATGATGATCTCATTAGTTAATTAATCGAATGATCCATCGGATGTCATAAGAGATTTGTTTTATTTGTTGATCTCTAAAGTCATTTGATAGTCAAAGATGAGCTCTTCTGGTTATAAATAGGTGCTTTCTCCTTCTCATTCCATATAACAATTTAAAATATTAAGATACCATTAGGTCACGACAATCTTTCTCGCAAAGATCAAACCAACAACATAACATAGAACAAATAGGAACACTTAAGAATGTTCATTTGTTACATACAAGTTAGAAAGCTATTAAGATCACTTATTTCTCTTCCCATGCATCTCTCAAATCATGTCCCTCTACATTTCATCGAATCAAAGCTTCTCTAAGGTCATTTGGAGCATGAAATGACAAGATGTATATGTAATAAACCATCAACCATATCACCTTTGTACATTTCTTGGCAACTCTACTTGGAAGAAAAGAACTTGATCTAATGGCACCTAAAAGAAAGAAGGTTGGACATAAGGGAAGCTCCTAAAAGGAAGAGTCTCATCTTAACATCATTGAGTGACTTCCTCTAGTACTAGAAGATAACATGATACACTCACTCCTATAACAACACAAGAGGATTCTTCCAAAGTAACTTATGATGCACAACATGCAAAAGAATACTTACGTCTTTGATCGATTCCTAAGCATGTCAATGTAATTTCTACTTGAAATGGCCGATGTGCTGCTGTTATTGTTGGGCAACTAAATGTTGCCTTCCTATCACTAGGATCCCTACTTGCAACTATTATACTAGAGGTCATCCATCAAAACCAACCTAAATAAGCATCTATAGAAGAGGAAGGCACATTGTAGGAAGATGATGCATGATACAAGCTCTAGGGGTATAAGGGTTAATACTAGTCTTAAGTAAGTGAACCTAGTCAACTTATAGTATAATGCAGATCTGAGTCCAAGTTGTTGATCTCACAAGAACCATAAGATTAAGGAAACCTAAGATTATTGGCAATTTTTCCTAAAATTACCAACTATCCAATTTATCAAATTAATTAAGTAATAGTCGAGCCTAATATTTTCCTGGTTTTTTGCAAGTTTTCCCTAAATCAATCAACATTAAACCTTACCCGTTCAATTTTGATCTTCAACTAAGGTTTAGGGAAAACTAAAACTTTCATTTTTTAAAAAAATTTCATAAGTTGTCCCTTGATCGGGGTTAGGAAATGGTTTAGGCCAAAACTAAATAAGGTATATTTGGTTTTGATCTAGATACCAATTTACGCAAGGAAAAACCAATTTTTAGGAAGGTTTTTAGAAATAACCAAAGAATCAAGCCTAGGGGTTAGGTTCTTTAAACCCTTATAGGTACTACAAACTTTCCAAATTTAGATTTAACTCCTTGAAATCACCTTTTAGAATAACAACTTAATTTACTTTAAATTTACTTTTAATTTGAATAATTTAAGCTAAAAAAAAAAAGAAAAAAAAGGAAGATTAATTTTTTCATTTTTTATGTCGCCCTGGAAATGCCTACATACGTTCTATTTAAGATCAAATATAATTCTTTTACCGAAAACATTAGTAGGTTGATCACTTTTAATCTTTAAAAACGCCTGGCTTAACATCTTTTATTTTGTTTAAGAAAATTTGGGATTTTTATTTATGAAAAATTCTAAAGTAGTCCTAATTTTGAAAAAGAGTTGATTTATTTTTATTTATCTGGAAAATGCATTTTTCCTAAGTTATAAAACAATTTTCTTATTTTTCTTTATTTTATTTTATTTTATCTTATTTTTATTCTTTTATCATTATTTTTCTTCTTACTTAAGTTTTAACTAAGAAAATAAATAAAATAATAAAAAAATAAAACTAAGCTACTATATCTTTCTTCCTTTTTATTTTTCTTTTTCCTCTCTCTTTTTTTTTTCTTTATTGGATACAATTGCAATATTTGTAGAAAAAAAAAATCATGAAAAGCAAAAATCAAGGTCGAACCAAATTGGGGTGCACAGGTCGAATTGTTGTCTTTGGGTTGGATCAAAGCTCTACATGAGTCATGCATGGAGAAGAGAGATTGGTAGTTAAGGGACACACTTGGGATGGATTTAAGTGCCAAATCGAACTAGTAAGGAGACTTTTGTGCGGCTCTTATTAGGGTTGGGTTAGGTAGGTTGGGTTAGGCTTGACGTTATAGTAGACAAAGGTCATTTGGTGGTTTGTCAAGGATGGGTCATCGTTGGTGGCGGTGGGCACCTCATGTGATGGTTGCTGAGTATAAGAAGGGAGCTGGGTCTTGGGTTGTTGGATGTTACGAGCTTAACCACGGTCTTAATTTCTGCCAAAAAGTGGTGGAAGTGGTGTTTTCGATGGTAGCCACAGTAGTTAAGGGTTTGGATTGTTAGAGATTTGGTTGGGGTAACTAGAGGGCATAGTAACTATCAAAAGCTAAGGTCCTAGGGATTATATTGATGGTGGTTTCGAGCTTCACTAGCATGAGAGGAGAGAGGAAGGCTAGAGAGAGAGGGGGAGTGTGTGAATTAGGTTTCCTAAAGAGAGAAAGTTTGAATTTGAACTTGTAAGGAAGATTTTAAGTGATTCTTGATGATAGAAATGAGTCCCCAATCCCCAATCTGTAATGTTTGATCTTAGTTTAAGCTTAGAAAGTTAAAAAACATATTGAATTGGTGATTTGCATTGATGAGCTTTGACTCATGAAATCAATTTTTTCCTCTTTTTTAATCTAATTTTGTCCATGTAATTGAACGAATCTAGACACATTATTGGTTGAAATCAAAACTAGGCTATGCCTAGTGCACGATTTCACTAATTAATCGTATGGAGTCATATGGAAACCACATGAAAAAGTTCCTCAAACACATGCCATTGTACGACTTTCATGAGAAGCTTTTCTAGGCACGAACTGTGAATCGTGCAAGAAAGAAGCAGGGGGAGAAGGCTTTGTGTGGTCATGTACCATGTACCCCCCTATATGTGTTGTAAAAAAATTGTATACCTCCTCCCCCTATCCTCTCAATCGAATGATCAAGCCCTTAGGCCCTATTTAAAGCTATATGAACCATGTTTTAAAACTTAGTTCAATCCCTTTTTTCTTTAGTTTTTTTTTCTTTAACAAATAATAATAATAATAATAAATAAAAAGCATTAAATCTAAATTCCCTTCTCTATTTTTCCAAATTCCTGTATTTTTTGTATTTTCTTTTTAATTTTCCATTTTTTTTCTTTTTTAAATCTTTTATTTTTTTCATATTTTCCTAAATTTTTTTATTTTTTTGTGATTTTTTCTAGGTTTTCTATTTTTTGTATTTTTTGCTAATTTTTTATTTTTTATGCTTTTTTTATTTTTCTAAATTAGGACCCTTCACCTTATTCTAAAAAGATTTTAAATTAAAAAGGAATAAAAATAGGATGTTTACAACTACTCTTCTTTGTGATGAGGTTTGAGTAAAACTTTATCACAAAGACAAAAGAAACAATATTTTTGCCTTGGGGGTGAATTTGTTCTAAGAAGTGCTATAACTAACTAATTATCCTAGACTTGGTCCACCAGGGATTTGATGAAACTAATACTCCAAAAGCTGGCCGAGACAAAAAAGACATTAAAAGAGGGTAACGCCCTTATGGTTAGGCAAGAACCCTAAAAGAATTTGAAAGCCTAGTCGTGTCCTTTTGAGCTAACTGACCTAAGCGAATGGACGAAGTGCTCCTTGAACTAACTAAGCTCCTAGATGAGAAATTGAATCTTTGTAGTGCTTAATTGAGCTGACTAGCCTAGGTAAATTGGAGAAGCTCTCATTGAGCTAGCTAAGTTTGTAAATTGAAACCTAGTCATGCGTTTATAAGCTAACTAACCTAGGTGGGAATGTCTTTGGTGGATTAGCAACCTTAAATTTTGGAATTGATTTGAGAAAACCTGGAAGTGTTCCTTTGAGTTGATTATCCTAGGTAAATGGGCAAAGCACTCCTTGAGTCAGCTAAGACCTTAAATTAAAACCTAGTTATGCTCCTTTGAATTGACCAACTTAGGGGGGAACGTCACAATAGACTAATAACCCTAATTTTAATTTATTCGAGAAAACTTGGAAGTATTCTTCTTAGCTGACTATCTTAGGTAAATAAACAAAGCGCTTCTTGAGTTGGTTAAGTCTCTAAATTGAAACCTAGTTGTACCCCTCAGAGTTAACTAACCTAGGCAGGAGTGTCTCAAATAGACTAGCAACCCTAAATTGGAATCAGTTAAAGAAAAACTTAGAAGTGCTCCTTTAAGTTGACTATCCTAGGTAAATGGGTAAAGCGCTCCTTAAATTGGCTAAGACCCTAAACAATAAATTGACGCATATTCATACTTCTTTAAGCTAACTAACCTAGACAAGTAGGTGAAGTGCTCCTTGAGCTAGCTAAGACCTTAAATGAGAGATTGATAATAAATGCTCTACAGGTTGGCTAAATCCCTAAAAGAAATTATTAAAGATGGGACAGCATTCTAAGAGTTGGTTAGAACCCTAAAAAGAATGAAAGAAAGGACTATGCTTTAAAAGCTAGCTAGAATTCTAAAAATGGATAGAAAACGGAGACTGTGCTATAAGAGCTAGCTCGAACCCTAAAAAGAATGGATTGAAGATGGGATAGTGCTCTAAGAGTTGGTTAGATCTCCAAGAAGAATGAAAGAGGGGACAACGCTTTAAAAGCTTATCAGTACCCTAAAAAAAGATTAAAAACAGGATAGTAATCTAAGAGCTGGTTAAAACCTTAAAAATGAATTGAAAAAGGGACAACGCTCTAAGAGTTGGCTAAAATCCTAAAAAGGATGAAAGAAGAAGCGAAGTTAGGCAAAGAACATAATCATTTTGAAGAACTTCTTGACTTAAAAAATATTTACAATTAAAGAATTTAGCGAGAACCATTTAATGACAAAAAAGGCATTAAGGATTAAGTCCCTTAATGACTTAGATTAATATGATTAGCTTAAAAGGTATGACTACATTGGAAAGGAAACAAATGACTTGAACTAAAAGTTTGGCTACTCGAGCCAACACGAATTTGAAAATGGACGAAAAACTTGTGATAAGCTTTTATTTCTCTCTCTCTTTTTCTTCTCTTCTTCTTTTTTTTTTTTTTAATTTGAAAATTTGCTAACAGGTATAAATTCTTATTAAGGAGCAAATGTTATAATCATCCCCTTTCTTAGTAATTATATGGAGCATCTTGTATTCTTCTTAGTATTTGAAAATATTTCTTAACCTTAATGTTACACTTTCTTGTGGGACCTTATGATTTTAAACATTTATTTCCTAAGAAAAAGGTAACTCATGATTAGTCTAATTAGAGAGGGCTTCCTTATGACCTCTTAATCCAAATTATACTCTTAACTACAATCCAAAAAATTATAGTCTATTTTGCAAGTGATATGCCATGATAAATCAGTTAGGTCTTTTTTGGTTCACTATTATGAATTTGGGCTTTTAGTTAAAGGGTCTCAAAAAGGACTAATGAGAAGGCTTATTTTAAGAGAAATACTTTTATTCAATCTAAGGTGTATAAGTCAAGAACCTTTAGAAAAAATTAGAAGTATGTTTCGCCTAGTTTCAAAAATAATTTTTATTAAAAGTAAATTATTTTTTTTAAGATTAAAAGAGCTTTATTGAGTGTGGGAGCTATTATGGGTAGGTAAGCCTTGTGTTTGTATTAGGTAAAAGGGGCTTTGCATTCGTGATTTTAAGATGAATGTATATTGCTTGTTTTAGGTTGAGCATGTAGCTCAAAATTGGGAATAAGGGCTTTGTATTTTTTGGGAATGTTTAGGCTTTAATTATGGACCTTACATCTTTTGGGCTTTCTTCAGTTGAGGGCTTTTCTCTTACCTACAAGCTCGATTTTCAAGCTTTTTCCCTTTTTTCTTTTTTTTTTTAGTATTATTTCTTCTTCTTTTTTCTCTCTTTTTAATTGCTTTGCCTCATCATTTTTGTCTATTCTCTCTTTTCTTTAGCCCAAGAAGTGATTATCTATATTGCTGAGTTTTTGTCTTTGATAGATTCAAAGCCCTAAATTTATGGATTTTGAGTATATGGGCATGGGTGAGATATATATAGGCTTAAGGTGTTTGAAAAGAGGTTGGCTCTTCTTCATTTCAAAGAAAAATAACTTATTAGAAATTAAAGTTGTTTTTGAATTGATGTTACTGAAGCAAGCATAAACAAAATTCATCCTTTTCTCTTAATTAATGACCATAACCTCCAAGTTGCTTTAGTATGGGGTGTTCTTGATAGGGTTTAAATTTGAAAAATTCTTCGAATTGGTCCAACGGGGTTAACAATAGATATAGTTGTGTTTAGGATTTAAAAATGAATGTCTAACTTTCTTTTAATCTATGTAGCACATTTAAAATGAACCCCCTTTAAGGAATGAGTCCAAAATACTCTCACTATTATGTTACTCAACTTTCAAAGTGTCTTAAGGGTTATTGTGTGGGATATAGTTTACATCTTTTCATTGTAAACATTTTAAAAGTGAGTTACCAATTTCTTATGAAGAAATCAATATTTATTTTCCCCCAGGTGAAGATTGACTTTGCTCCACAATTTCTCAAAACATGCCCTGGTTTTGATACTTTTCACTTGATCTAAGTTTGAGACTTAGGTTGTATTTGACTTTGTGTTTTGATTTGGCTTATGGTTAGGATTGCTATTCTAAATAAATCAAAAGTTTTGGCTTAGCTTGGTTACCTTGATGGGATAGGGTTTGTTTGTAAGTTAGCTATCTTAATAGGCCGAGGGTTAGCTGCCTGAACGGGCTAAGGGGCTTGTGTTTGGGTTAACTTCCTTAATAGGCCAAGTGGCTTTATTTAGGTATGGATGGTTTAATGAGTCAAAGGGCTAAGGTTTAGGTTGGCTTTCTTAATGGGCCAAGGGTTTAGTGTTTAGGACAATTGCCTTAACGGGCTAAAGGGTTTTATTTGGGTTAGCCCATAAGAATTTGTAATCATTAGCAAATTTCTTCCTTTTTTTGTCTCTATTTATTTATTTATCTTTTTTGCGAGAGAGAAATATATGGCTTTATTTTACAAAAATTGAGAAGTTTAATTACAAATGAGGATGGTGATTTTAGGGTTTTATTTACAAGTTTGTGGAATTTACATTTCCCTGGGTAATAAAGAATAACAGTTAGGACTATTTAGAAAGAAGGGACTACTAAAGAACAAAGAATGATAAATTAAAGAGAACTTTTCATTATTTTGAAAGATTAAGGTATATAAAATAAAGGAATAGAGCTTACCATTTATTCTTGATTTGAAACTTGACACTTATTCTAGGCCACTTAGCCATAAATCGAGAAAACCCTAAACTAATTCTCATAGATAAGTTCTAAAGTCTTCTAGTATTTCATGGGTTTCTCTAATGACTTATTTGAGAAGGGCTTTTAAGGTTCGATTGTGAACCTCAGAGCATCCAAGCCTCTCTTTTAGGTAAGCAATTTCAACCTCTAGCAACTGCTCATGATTATTTGCTTGGTTATCTATCATTTTATGCTTAAACATTTCATAATCAAGAATTAGTTGTCAATGAAACAAAAGAATGCACACGGAAACATGCAGATGTTAGAGCCGTTTTTGGTTAATACATTTTTCCTCAAGTTGCATACCTACCGTTTGATTTAACTTTTACACAAATTGATTGCATTAAACTTTTAAATGTTAGTAAGGTTGCAATTCTTAGAAGTAATGTATTAACTCAAGGTTTTAGGGGAAATGCATGCATTTAAGGTAGGTTTTAAAGATCCTTAAGCTTTTATGACCTCGCTTATTTTTGGAAATCACCTTCATTGGTCACATTACAGCTTAAGTAGGGGTTGCCTAGTCAACACTAAGCAGTGGTTACATTACAGCACTTGAAGCCTACATAATAGTCCCCTCATCTTAGGGTCCTAATATAGTTTAAATTTGACCATTTTTACCATACATTCATGATGCATAAAGTAAATTCCACTCCTTAACAAACCTCCTCCGCCTCCCCTTAATATAGTCTGAATTTGACTACTTCTACCATACATTCATGATGCATAAAGTAAATTCCACTCCTTAGCACCCTCTCAGCCCCCTCCCCCCCTCCCCCCAAAAAAAAACCAATAATTTAAAAACTTAAATAAAATTACTTTGCAAAAAAGTTAGTTCAATTATAAACTACAATAACAAATAAACAGATAAATAAATTATATTTAATAAGGTGATTTCAAAAATTAATTTTAAATTTGGAAAGTTAGATAGTTAACCTTCTTAACGCTTACTAATGGAGTCGCCATTTTGTCGAGCCTAATATTTTCCCAATTTTTTGCAAATTTTCCCTAAACCGATTAACATTAAACCTTACCAATTCAATTTTAATCCTCTACTAAGGTTTAAGGAAAAATAAAACTTTTATTTTTAAAAGAATTTCATGAGTCGCCACCCGACTAGAGTCAAGAAATAATTTAGGTTAAAACCAAATGGGTATATTTGGTTTTGATCTAAACACCGGTTTATATGGAAAAAAAAATCGATTTTTAGGAAGGGTTTTTAAAAAAACTAGAGAATCGAGTTTAGGGATTAGGTTCTTTAAACCCTTATGGGTATCACAAACTTTCTATATTTGGATTTAATTTCTTGAAATCACATTTTAGAATAACAACTTAATTTGCTTTTAATTTGAACAATTTAAGTTAAAAAAAGGGAAAATTAATTTTTTCATTTTTTACGTCGTCTCAAAGATGCCTATGTACTCACTATTTAAGATTAGACGTACTTAGTTTTTTTACTGAAACCATTAGCGATTTAATTACTTTTAATCTTTAAAAATGCTTAGCTCAACATCTTTTATTTTATTTAAGAAAATTTCCTAGAAACGGGTTATAATTTGGGATTCTTATTTTTGAAAAATTCTAAAGTAGTCTTAATTTTGAAAAAGAGTTGATTTATTTTTATTTATCCATAATTTTTTTTAATTTATAAAACAATTTTCTTTTCTTTTTTTATTTTATCATTATTATTCTTCTTACTTAAGTTTTAAGCAAGAAAATAAATAAAATAATAAAAAAAACCAAGTTACTCTATCTTTCTTCCTTTTTTTTTCTTTTTCCTCTCTCTCTCTCTCTTTTTTCTTTTTTCTTTATTGGATACAATTGCAATATTTGCAAAAAAAAAAAAAAAAAACAACTTGAAAAGCAAAAAATGAAGGTTGGACCAAATTAGGGTACATGGGTCAAACTGTTGTCGTCGGGTCAGGTCGGAGCTCCATGCGAGGCATGGATGGAGAAGAGAGATTAGTAGTCAAGGGACGCGTTTGGGATAGATTTGAGAGCAAAATCGAGTGGGTGAGGAGACTTATGTGTGGCTCTTATCGAAGTCGTCGTCGGTGGTGATGGGCGCCTCGCATAATGGTTGTTAAGTATAAAAGGGGAGCTAAGCCTTAGGTTGTCGGATGTCACGAGCTCAATCGTGGTCTTAATTTCAGCTAAAGAGTGGTAGAAGTGGTGTTTTCGAAGGTAGCTGTAGTGGTTAAAGGTTTGTGTAGTTTGAGATTTGGTTGTGATGGCTAGAGGGTGTGGTGGCTATCAAAAGCTAAGGTCTTGGGGATTGTATTGATTGTAGTTTCGAGCTTCACCAGCATAAGAGGAGAGAGAGAGAGTGGGGTGGGTGAATTAGGTTTCCTAGAGAGAGAAAGTTTGAATTTGAACTTGTAGGGAGGATTTCGAGTGATTTTTTATGATAGAAATGAGTTCCTAATCCCTAATTTATAGTGTTTGATCTTTGTTTAAGCTTGGAAGGTCAAAAAATGTATTGAATTGGTGATTTGCATTGATGAACTTTGACTTGCAAAATCAAAATTTTCCCCTTTTTTAATCCAATTTTGTCCATGCAATTAAACGAATATGGACATGTTATTGATTGAAATCAACTATGCTTAGCGTATGATTCCACCAATTAATCATGTTGAATTGTATGGAAACCATACAAAAAGGGCCTCAAACACATGCCATTGCGTCACTTTCTTGAGAAGCTTTTTTTAGTAATAAACTGTTAATTAGGCAAGAAAGAAGCAGGGGGAGAAGGCTTTGCGTGGTCACGTACAAGGCATGTACCACATGCATACGCTTCCTCCTCCTGTCAATTGAATGATTAGGGCCTTAGGCCCTGTTTAAAGTTACATGGACCAAGTCCAATCCCCTTTTTCTCTTCTTTTTTTTTTAAAAAAAAATTCTTTAATAAATAAAAAGAAAGAAATAAAAGGCATTAAACCTAAATCCCCTTCTCTATTTTTCTAAATTTCTCTATTTTGTATTATTTTTATAAAAATTTTCTATTTTCTATTTTTTTCTTCTTTTCTTCTTTTCTATTTTTTTGTATTTTTATAAATATTTATTTATTTATTTTTTCTAAATTTTATATTTTTTGTATTTTTATAAATCTTTTTTATTTTTTGTGATTCTTTTCTATATTTTCTATATTTTTCTTATTTTTTTTATTTTTGTGCTTTTTTTTTTAAATTAGAACCCTTTACCCTAATCTAAAAAAATTTTTAAATTAAAGGGGAAAAAATGAGATATCTACAATAATTATATTCAAATAAGTGAAAGTAAACAAAATAAGAATAATAAAATAAACAAACAAGCAAAATGAATCAATTTGTGGAACACGTTATCCTTAATAAATATATTATTTACTACCTAAATCTATGTAACTTTCAATCTCAATTACAATTTTGGATTGTGGAGATTCATGCTATAAATTAATTGAATTTGCATCTTTTGATTAAATCCTAACCTTAAGTATACTTGATCCAAATCATTTCTGCAATAAATTATCTCAAGATTACATTAAGATCTTAGATTTCTCTATTTGGTTACCTTAATCTAAAGAAAATAATAAGTTGAACCTCAGTTAAATTAGTTACTTCTAATTGCATCGGTCCATCTAAGCATAAGATCCCACGAACACTCTAATAAACTCGCACAATAATCCAATAATTAGTAATATTGAATCAAAGACAATATAATTAAATCACAATAGGTTGAATATAAAAGCAATTGTTACATCAAAATTAATGTTCAATAAAAGATCTATTAAGAAAAATAAACTACAACATGAAATTGAAAGAAAATAAGTTAAGAGACATAAGAGATCCCTATAACTTTACCCTACATAAATTTTCCTCAAGAGGCTCTCTCTGAACATTAAGCCTAAACCTCTACTTATAGAATTTAGACCTAAGGTTATAGTGGAACCTTGCAAAAATAAGAGATTTTTAATTCATGGCATGTATACACCTTAAGATCATAACTATGATCTTTAGGCGTGTTCTTTCCCTTTACCTGCAACTTTTATAGTTTAATGAAATTCTTGGATGAAAAGTACACAATCAAGGTACACAGCCATACTCTTACATGTGATCCTCTCTGAACACTATTTCCTGTTTGTGCTTCACTCAATTAAGTAACTTGGTCAATGTACTTCTTCGTTAAAGTTCCAAAACTTTATAAAATTACTCAAAAATTTATTAAAAGCTTCTAAAGCTCCTACAAAGGAAATAATAACTAATTAAGCTTCAAATTATCAATAATTAGCACAAATAATAGATAAGACTATGCGAAACTTCCCTAATATATATATGCTATATGAGTTTTATTAATGTCCAAGAACATATGTCATTGGCACTAACCGACCTAGTATCACTTGCTATAGATGGAAGATTGACCTTGTAAGGTCTCCATTGTCTCAATGTAATCTACAAATGCTAGTAGCTAGCATGGATGCACATTGTAAGACTATACCTACACCTTTGTGAAGAGCTAATGTCATAATCATAGAATCATCATATTTAACGAAGGTGGACATTGAGAAATATTTGAAATAAGCATATGACTAGTATCATGAACCTTAAGCTCTCATACCATCATAAGATAATGAGGAAACCATATCCCAAACTACACAAGTCATAAGTTTATGAAGTTCAATAGTGATAAGGAAAGACAAGGAATATCTCCTTAAGTTTATTAAAACTTTAAGTATATAGGTTTGATGATGATCTTTGGTAGAGTGTCAACCTTTAGCCAATCATCGAAGCTGGGTTCCAAGGCAAAAAAAGTTTAACTCGTCAAATTCTATCCTTTTAGCCGATTAAGGATGAGTCTCAATAATAGGTCAGCCGCTGACTAAACTCCTTCTTTACTGAGTTTATCTACACTTTAGTTTAAGCCGCCAATGTCCATATTACCAATCTTCAAGTTACCCATTTGCTGACTAACCTCCCAAACACCAACCTACTGAATATTGACTTGTTAACTACCCTCAACCTGACGGGCCCCCGAGTATTGACATCTAACTTACTTACCACCAGCTACCTGACTCCCAACCTATCAAGGTCAGCTTTGTCTCAACCACACTCTTGGAAGCTCCCCCCCCCAGCTGTCTCTAAGTCGAACCCTTATCAAAGTATGGAGCCAACAATTCCCAGCTACGCATTGTCCTCTGTTAACAAATTAAACAATTATTCCTTTTGTATAATTGCCTTTTATACCCTTAGTTAAATTTGTAATTACCCCTATTGTCTTTTCCTTTTCATTTTGTTACCTTAAAAGGCTAACTATAAATAGCCTCCCATTGTAAGCATTAAGTTGTCTTGGATTCTTTGGTGAGTCATATCCATAGGATTGCTCCACATTTACTATTGCTCGTACATTACTTCCATTACACTTCATTATCATGAAGGACCTCCATAGTTGTTAAAATCACAAGTTAGATATACAATTCTATAAGTTTATTATTTTAGGATGTTTTTCTTAGTTAAAACAAATGTAAAATCATTTATGTATAGACTTTTTATAGAATTATGAATATCGATTTACGATTTTACAAGCTTACCATCGTAAAATCATTTACAATTTTATAATTTTACCGATTTTGTATGATTCTATATATTCAAAGTAATGGTAGAATCATGATTTCAACAACTATCCCTACCTTACCAAGAAAGCCCTAAGTGATAACTGAGTTCTTTAGATGCGCTAATATGAAAGGTTGAAGCAATCTTTTAAAAACCAATCGTTAAGGTTGTCAAACTCGCGATTTTATGTAGAATCGTTAGAGGGTTAGGAGAATCGAAATATGAAATCGAAATGTAGAAACATAAGCTTTTACAACCTATACAAAATAACTTTAAAAAACTATGGAAATACTTACAGTAATTATTCAAAACTTGAAATACATTATGAAAATACAAAAATGAAGAGATTAAGTTCTTTTTTCATAAAAAAATTCTTAATAATATAATTAAGCATATATGGAAGAAGAACAAACAAAGTTGAAACTAAACTTTTGCCATAATTTTCTTTTGAAAAAAATGCAATGAACTAAAAAGAACCAAATATTTTAACTAATTTTAAATTGCTGATAGTATGAATTGAATTAGATAGTTTTTCTTATAATATTTACTATTAGAGTTAAAACCTAGGTGAAAGCTATGAACATAAAATAAATGACTAAGAAAGAGAAAAGAAAAAAAAAAGGATAGGGAAGATGACATAATACCCTGATAGTTAATAGATTGTAAAAGTTTAGTTTTATTTTTTTATTTTTTATCTCA
The DNA here is from genome assembly GCA_024138005.1 of Lumnitzera racemosa. Taxonomy (NCBI): domain Eukaryota; kingdom Viridiplantae; phylum Streptophyta; class Magnoliopsida; order Myrtales; family Combretaceae; genus Lumnitzera; species Lumnitzera racemosa. The sequence continues at coordinate 41,792,858 of JAMXBC010000007.1, forward strand.
TTCAACTTAAGTATGTAGAACCGGTAAACTCAATAAAAAAATGTAAATTTCTACCGAGTTTACTTTTAAACTCGATTAAAAACGTAAGTTTTTACATGAAAAAGAATTTATACATGAGTTAGCTCGAAAAAGCTTATTGAAATCGTAAACTTGTAAAATTGCATGGATAGAATCATGATTTTAACAACCATGCCTACCGTTATTACTTGGTGATAACATCGCTTCTGAGTGTTTGGTAAACTTAATATTGTCTTGCAATCATTCTGATAGACGTAAGCTCTTCTTTGAAAGGTTGAAGTTAATCAATTGCTATTGTTTAGTTATACCATTACTTCTAAGCACATAGTAGGCTTAGTACTATCTTGTAAATATTAGAATTAAAATAATCTTATCACTACCACTACTACTTAATCATAGTTTTGCTCTTAAGCAGGTGGCCTAAATGTACATCAACAATTAAAGAGTTCCTAGAGATCTCACCCTTTGGTGTCATTAGTGATGATGTATGTCATGCCTCGAAATGGTAGAGTCGTAACAGCCTTGCCGTGCAAACTATCCTAAGATAAAAGTTGGCCTTACAACCGCTATCTTAAACCTGATCTACATAAGGCGTCCACGACTAACCCGCTTTAAAGTAAACAGTTTATAATTTAAATAAATCATTTACCTAAGAAAGTGAGGAAATATATATATACACTATAATTTAGTTATTGCAATTAAAGTTTACAATAATTCTCCGTAATATATTTCCTAGTTATTACATTATTCATAAATGAAAAGTAATAAAATATGTGTTGATTCTTCAATGTTTTTCCTCACTCTCCAGGATCCAGCAGTTGTTAGCTTCAGAGTAGTTGTTTGCTGCTTCTTAGCCAGCACCTGTACGACGTTTATAGGGATGTGAGTAACCATAGCTCAGTAAGTTAGGATGGAGGACTTAAAACTATACCATAAACACAACAAGGTTTTCAATCAACTTATTAGGTGCAATACATGTGCAAGCAAATGTCATTGCACGACATTGTTCGGACAGTCGTGAGATTAGAGAAATTACGCCTGCTCTAATTCGGGTTGAGGAGTTGCCATTAATGCAACAGCTCACGACCAAACCCAAGCTTGTGTAATCGAGACCTCACTTCTCCCGCTACTACCTTCAAACCATTGACTTCACCTTCGCTACGACGTCTTCTCCTATCACTTAGTTCGATTGAGGATAAAGAAAGGACTAATTGCAATCTTGCGCTATCCCCTTTAAAGGGGTCGGTATTTGGTCGGAGAGTCCTAAGTTCCCCTAATGGGTTTCCATGTAGGTCCGATTATGATTATAGGTCATATATTTGATTAAGTCCAGTTTAGGGTGATCAATCATTTCATATAAACCATACAATACAAACTAGGACAACAGACAGAATCATAGCATCACTCATAATCAAGCACATGCACGCATCCAACTATCTAACAAGCACAACCATTCATAATCTTTAGCCTCCAAAATACAGTATCGTATTAATCCCAACTTACCTCAAGTCCTCGCTCACTCACTCACTTGAGGTCTGATTTGCTCAGGCCATCGCCGATCATCCCCATAACACAAACGTGGTTTCAGTTTTTCATATAATTATTATAGGTTCATTTTATCCTATAATGCTTATTGTTATGTTTTATTTAGGGTTTAATATGTATAATTATCTAGGTCTTAAGTCTTTTACAATTATTCTAGGTTTGGGGTTAGGTTCGGGTTCAGTTTTCGCATCGATTTCTAAATTAGGTTTTAGTTTATATTCCAACCTTAGAAATTTATTTCAACCCATAATGTGAAATTAATCACATTACTTCTCGATCTCTTAAATATCATCATTACCCCTAGTCAGTATTTTATTTCACCGGGTATACTTAAATCCTTATTAGTGTACCGAATTTACTCCTGATGTGAGAAATTTTTACATTTTTCATATAATTACATAAATTCAAGTTTCCTATCAGATTTATTGTATATTTTTATTATTATCATAATATCAACTTTTTATTCTAATATTTTCTATTTATTATATTTCTAATAATTGTGTATTATGTACTATTACTTATTATGTACATAATATACATCTAATATTTTTATCACTCTAATTACTAGCCCCCAACATCAATTATCATTTCAAAATGTCTAAATTCATCTTAAATTAGATTTTACACCTAATTACCCTAATTTACAAAATTGACTTAAAATGTGCTATTTTTCCATATTACTTATTTACTACATAATTAACCTAATAATTACATCTAACACCCTAAATGCTACAAGTATCATACTCCATCAGATTTCAACATCCTAAAACATATACTTATTCACTAAATCAGTAATTAACCATTTAATTACTTAATTAACCCTAAATTACCCATTTTATGCCTCATTTTAGGATCTAAAAATTATCTAAAATTTTTTAAAACGGGCTTCATAGCACTGTTCTATATCATCTAAGTAATCTATATAAAAATTTTGAGCTCAAAACTACATTCCTAAAGTCATTTATTTCTAAACCGAAACATGTTTGGTTTTGCATAATTTCTTAAGAATCATATATCAAGAGATAAATTTTCATCAAAATAATATTTTTCATAAAAACTACATACAAAAATATTCCAGAATAACAAGTTTCATAATTTTCTAAGAATATTTACTATTTTTACAAAATTACACAAAATCGGGCTAGAAATAGAACTCATCGATTTGAGTGGTTCCGGCCACCATCGGTGGCCATGGGTGTGTCGGCCCACCTAGGCGCTGCCACCACTATGTGGTGGTGGTGGCCGTCCACTTTCAGCTACTCGTCAGATTTGGGTTCTCCTTTATGGCCTTAACTGCACAATTTTCTTTTTCTTTTTTTTTTCTCTAGTTTTTCCCTTGAATTTTCTAGTATCTCTATTTTTCTCACTCTATAAACTGACAAAATGAGCTTATGAATTTTTCTTGCTATTTATAGAGCTTAAGGGAAATTATTGTGCATTAATTTGATTAGATAATTGCCTTATCTTCTTCCAATTTGACTTTTTTGTTGTTCTAATTTAATTGGCTAATTTTTTTCTTATTTTTCCCAGCTGCCACGACCTATATCTAGATCATTCCTTATTTTTCCTGATTTTTATTTATTTTTTCTTAATTAATTATGAATTTTCTTTAATTATTTAGTATTATTTTAGCACATTACGCTTATTTTAAGTAATTACGCGTATTTCTACAGACATATAAATTCATATATAATACAAGTAAATATTTCTAAATATTATTTAGGTTATTTTATGATTTTTAGTTTACATGTAATTTATCTCTAGCGATTCGTTAATTACCAGAATGCATTTTCTGCATTTTCGATAAATAACGAGTTATATATTTAAAATTTGAAATTTTTATATTCTTTTATTTTATTGCTTATTTTTTTAAATTCAAACTTACGGGATCATTTTACTAATATTTCTAGCTTTACTTTATAATTTAGACTCGATCAGGTCTTTCAACCGATTAAATTACAAGTTTTGGGCCTTCCAAGATACACATTGAAACTCTAAAGAAGTAAAGCAATTTTATGAAGTTATGTCCTTATAACATTGTTAGCATTAAATTTTAGTTTCTTAACACATGACGACTTTCTTAAAGATTGCTTAAGAAATCGAAGCGATTCCATACTTTGTCATGATATCACCTCTTAAGTACATCAATATTTCATGGTCGAGTGTTGATTAAAGTAAGGTAGTACATGACGAAGATACACAATAATTGCAAAACTTAAGCAACTTTGATTAATGTTGAATCAATCACATCAGAAAATAAACATCAAAGGCATTTCATAAAGAGAAGTTTGATCTTCTTAATGTTGGCATCAATAGCCTCAACTCTTTTTGGATGGACAACAATCTTCACTATAATCTTGTCATGAAATTTTAAGACGATATGGCAACTTTAGCTTTAGCGGCAATAAACTTTGTACTATTAACTTAGTAATGAAGCTAAATCATACCTTTAAAGAACTTTACAAGTAAGTTTAGCTCTTTAACCAATCCCAAGGGTGGATTAGATAAGAGTAAAGCCTCGTTAAGCATGGATACCATTAGATTGGTCAATACAGTATTTAAGAGAAGCAACCTCAACTAAAACTCCCTTTCTAAAGTACATAGATGCTCTAAAGGCTAAACTAAGTGAGAAAATCACGTTGCAACCATATGACTCAATCTTTTCTTCTAAAATTAATTAAAGCTCTATGAGTTTCCTCCTTATCTTTACGCGATATCAATGATTAAAGAATAAAAAAGGAACAGATGGAAAACACATGGAGAAACTTCACTTGTTAGAGCTTGAATGTTTTATCCCTAAGTACTTAACCACATTACATATCAACATGTGACTCAGTAATAGCATCTACATATGCTTCAACAATGGTATCCTCCATCTTATCAAAGGTTGAATCTCTTCTTAAAGCTCAAATCAATTTGTAATTAGTACTAAGAAATGACGTGCCAACATGTGTCTCAACAACTACACCTACACATGCTTTAACATTGGTATCCTTTATCTTGTATAACCTAACCAAGGGCTCTTTATCTTCTTCAAACTCAAAGGTCTTTGCATCTTCTCACTTTCAAGATCGAGTTACACAGATATGCAGTTGTAATTTTTTGAGTCCTGACCTCTATCTTCTTTAGCCATCAAAATAGGGTGACTTATTGCATAATTTTATTTATGAAATACTTTTGTAGACTTTGCTTCATGCATAGTGATAGCTTCATAGATACTTGCAGATTACTTAATGTAATGCATTCATATGATGTTGTTGTACATGTGATAGCTTTTGATGAATTACCACCATAATGTTTATCCTCTAACAGTTTGGCTTTACATGAAACTAAGACACAAAATCTATCTTTACACCATAGTTAGTAATAGGAGACACTCTCACTCTACCTAGCTTGGAATCTAGGTGATAGTATCTTTTCTTGACTTTGAATGAGCAAAACCTAACAAGTTGACAGTTTGATGCATTTAACTTAGTAGTTATCCTCACTTTAAGTTCCAAATGCTTCTAACCCTATCTTTGAGATATTATAAAGATGTCCTTAGCTTCTGATAATCATAAGTCTTCTTGCAATTTGTAGACATCACTGACTACCCTAAAGAATGTGCTCTAAGATTAGCTCTACTTATGATATGCCATAGTTATGATAAGTTTAGAAGAAATGGGCTTGTTTTCTTTAACTCAAAGTGGTGGTAATATAAATTACTAATCACTACCTTAATAGCTAAGGACTTAGCACATTCCCTGTAAGTTTGGCTTCAAGTTTAGGTATGGTTTTGGAAATGGTATCTTTGGTAGCGATTTGAGCACCTATGTGCAAGAGCATGTGATTGGAAGAACCATAGAAATCCCACTACAAGATCGTCTTCATTTTTCATTGATCATCAACTTAAGGTTTGTGTAAGGTTCATACTTAAACTGGAAGACATCATTTCATGAGACTCTTTATCTTTGATCTCGTACCTTAATGCATCTTTTGAAATAACTTGGTCCATCTAGTTACCATGAGGAGATGAGGACATGTACTAGATAACTGTAGCTCGAGCATATACTAGTAAGTCTCTTTAGTGAACAATGTAATAGCACAAGATTGTAGTTCCTAAATTCCTTAGATACGATACCTTATGGTGGTTAACATGCTTAAACAATAATGATGGCCATATAAAAGAAAGGAGAAAAATTAGTCAAAACAAAAACTAAAAAATAATGAAGAAGGAGAAGGGGGCGAGCCATCTAGATGGGTCTTGAAGGCCATTTAGATACCTTATCCATAAATAAGGTTCCTTTAGCTTCTTCTTTTTCCTTAATTTAACAATGGTATTAACATGCTTAAAGCCTAAAAGCTTTAAAATCTTTAAGATCTTTATGAGAATAAGATGGATGACGTGTTCATAAAATGAATAAGAAGAAAACCTTATGAAATCCAAATAAAAAGGGGGATAAAAAAGAAAAAGGAAAAAGTTGAAACTTACTATTAGTCTTAAAAAAAAAAAAAAAAAAACTTTAAACTTCAATTCCCTTAGATAGCTTAGATCCTACAAAGATTCATCTCCAACTTAATACTACTTCATAGCACACTTGAGCTTACTACAACTCATAACTAGTGTTAGAAAGATTTGAAATAGTTGTAGGAAGCCTTGAAAGATGGTTAAATTTATAGTGGAAATTTAACAAAAATGGAAATAGGGATCATAGTATGTAATATATTTAATGGCCATAAATGCCATAATGTTGAAGAGGTTATAGAGGTTTGAAGAAGAGTAGAATAATTAAGGAGGAAGAGAAAGTTGTCCCTAACATTCTACAAAATTTAGAGCCATTTGGATGGCTACTTAAAGTTGGTCGAAAGGTCCATATAATGTTAGAGTTGTCTAAATGGCTCTTTAAGCTTCGGAACATAGTTTTTTTTTTTTTAAAGGAAAAAAGAAAAGAGAGTAAAGTTTATGTAGGGGAGGATTGGTCCCTTAACTTTTACTTTGTAAGGCAAATGAAATTACTATCGGGTCACTAACTTTACAACATCATTATTGTAACAAATCCTATTATTAATGAATTTCAACTACACAAAGAAAATTAAGAAATCTATTGTTTTATAATTCTTGAAGAAGCATTAACTTGAGTATTGAAAATTTAATTGCAATTAAGGAAATTTACATTCTACTATATGCACATAAAGATGAGATGATTTAAGGTTCAAGATTATAGTATCAAATACACATATTTAACCATCACCTTAGGGAAAACAAGATTATTATAATAACAAAATAACATTCACCATGAGGTATATGCTGTATTATTAACATGCTTTTAGCACAAATATTGAATTATTATGCTATAGTTAATCTATAAGCAGAAATAGTGACTCTATGTACATATGTGACTATTAAGTTCTAACTTAGTAAGTTATACTACTACATAGCATTTTAGAAAGCTAACACATTTAATATGTGCCCAAAACCCTTATACTGTGGTAAAAGAGCTCTTGGTTAAGGGGCAAAACTTAAAAGGTTTGTTTCATGATAGGCATGGCCTAACTTAATGTTATGGATTGATTCTTTAAGTGAGTAATAGGGCTCAGTGAATCAAGTTCATTCTATTTAGGAATGTTTTTGGGAGAATTGGCTTGATAGTCATGGAACAAGGATCTTTAGACTAGTTCAATCACTCTTAGCTCTTCTTATTTGCTTAAGCGCTTAATAGACTTATTGATAAGCTTGTTTATGGGTGTAGACTATGAGAATCCTAATAAAAAAAATCCTTGCATTAAAGCCTAAAAGAGAAGTTACTTATATATTAATGATGGTTGCATCTCAATGATCACCAAAATAATCTAATGGATGCCATGGATAACTAATATCACCTATCAAACTCTAAAGTCATTAGATGTTTGAGGACAAGATTTAAAATTTATAGATAAGTGTTTCCTTTTCCTCATTTGACAAAAATTCAGAAGATTGAACCAAACACCACTATACTCGCTATTTCTCTAATCTTCCCCTCAAAGATCAAACTAGCAATTTGATGTAAAATGATCAAGAATGCTCAAGAATGTTCACCCATCACGTGCTTGTTTAGAGCCTAGGTGATGCTCGCTTTGAGAAGTATGACATAATCTTAGCTTATGCACATGTTGATAAAATTCTTATCAATTTTTGTTTAATTTTAATGCTTTTGATTGAATGTAAGTTTGTCAAACATATTTAGAGCTTATTGCTGCCTTTTGATTTAAATTTCTCACACATTTATGAAAAATGAACATTGCTAGTGTTAAATATGTTTCATCCTACATGAAAGAAGTGCAAATAATAAATTTGATTTTTTATTCTAGAAGTTTCCATGCTTTTGTTGGGTAGCTTCTAAATTTCTATAGTAAGAGACCTTCTTTTACAATAGGCTTTTATTTTTTGCCGTAAGAGACCTTTTCTTTTTTTCCTTTTAGAACTTTTATGTTGAACATATCCTTATATAAATCATTTTTACAATTAGAAAACATGTTAAATACCAATTAACATGCTTGCTATCACTAAAACTAAACTATAAGACTTAACAACCCAAAAAGCTTTTGAAATTATGGACTCCTAATTTTTTTTTTTTTAAATTGAGCATCTTCCTTCTTAAATACAAAAGCAATTAATTTTACATGTTAATTTAGCATTTTTTAGAAAATTAATTACCTTATGGCCAAAAAATCCAAGTGCTCTATCATTGGCTCTTTGGCTATCATCAAGGAATAAGAGTTGTCAACCGCCAATAGCAGGTACATGTGCAAGGGTGCATCCAGCTTAAGTCAATTCTTGTTACTTGTTTGCTTATGAGAGTTCTTTATGTTTGCTTGTTTTATTTGGTTTAATCTTTGTTTACATGTGTTTGTGTATCTATTTACTATGTTTTGAATTGACATAGAGCTTTGAAGTGAATTTCGTGTGATCTCTCTCTCTCTCTTATACACACATATACACACATTTAGTTTCACTTAGGGTCTTAGACATGCGATGAGATCTTTAGTGTACATGTAAATTTTGGGAAGACATGGAGAAGAAGGGATATTGAAGAGAGGAAGAGAGGGATGATTGAGAGAGGGGAAAGATTTAATGATTAAATTGAGTTTTACTTGGAAGATGTGATAATATCTCACTTTGCTTATAGATAGTATGTATCTCATCCTTTGATTTAGGGATACTTAAAGATCATGATGAGTTAAGATGATGATGCCATGGTGGGTTAGCTAGCTTGATTATTATAGTCAGGAGATGTAGCTATCCCTTTATGATAGTTTTGATTTGTAAAATGAAATAAGGAAGGAATAGATTCAAAATTTTTAAGCAAGATAATAGAGAAGGAAGAAGTAATAACTATTTCTTATAGTGCCTTTGAGGTTTTTATGGGTGAACTCAGAAATATGTTAGAAAGGATCAAAGAGTAATTATTATTCCTTTAGTCATGTAAAGGAATTACAATTTCTCATTTGCAACAATAATAATTTTATATTATGACTATCTTGCTAACTGAATGTAAAATTAGATCTATAAGGGAGGAAAAATTATTTTATCTAACCCTTATAAAGTTAACAAAATGTACCATTAAGGTGGTGATTGAGGCTTTGTGGAAGATAGAAAGATAAGATTTTAGAAATAAAATTATAGAATGGGCTTAAGGATAGCACCCAACTAAGGATTTAGGGCACAATTGTAATCTCATTTAACCAAAGATTGAATCTTGGTATGTGCCAATTGAAATAAAATAATTAAATAAGATGTCTTTTAGTGGTTTTTGGGTTCCAATAATTTAGGGTGTCATATTTATTTAGGGTTTTATTATTTTTCACTATTTTACCAAAAATTTGACAATATCTTAGATTATGAAGTTTATTAAGCCCTAAACATATTTTTCGATTTTTTATAAGTAATTAAATCCTATCTCTAAAATATCTCGAGCATTACACTTAATATTAAACTATATTACTACTACCATTATTATAATCCTTACAAGTGTTAGTGTTTCATGCTAACACCTTTATAAAATTGCACCATCAGCGTTATTATGGCCTTCATATATTTGTCATTCATTGTCAGCATTTTTACAGTTGCCGAATCAATGCATACACCATCAGAATGGTGGTGCTACGCAAGCGCCGAGAAGCGAGAATGATGTTCATGGCACTATAATGATGTTGGTGTATTAATAGTGGAGACAATGGTAATAGTATTAAGAAGGTAATGGAATAAAAAAATGGTGTTAACATAAATATAAAATGACATATACCATAAAGTAACATATAACTCTTATAAAAATGAAAATCTTCCCCACGCCAACATGGCATAAGAGATTTTAAATCTTAACCATTTAATCAAACGTAAAACGTAAAAGGTAAAATAATAAAACTCCGTGCGTCGAACGGGAATTTTGCTGGGATGGGGTGATACCTATGTTAGGAGCCGTTTGAAGCAGCTTAAGTTTTCTATTCCCACAATACCTTTACTTTTCAATTCTGTTTACATTTGTTCCCAAAACAAACCATGGGCAAAGGAGTAATTCCGTTCTGAGCCAGTTCATTGCCGATAAAAACACATGCCTCTCTTCTTCGTCCTCCATAGCTTTGTACGAACCTTATTCGATTTAGAAGCTTCAGAAATCCCTAAATTCGCACCGTTTTTTCTCCATTTCGCCATTCAATTCCACGAGCACTTCGAATCGATTGACAGGTAAAGCGAAAAAAAAAAAAATTCGTATCTTTTCAGTTGTTTAGAAGTTCCGATTTTCGCTTGATTCGATTTCTAGGGTTTCGTTATTCGGCGAGTTATGCTATTATGTTAGTGATTGAGCGGCAATTTGATTGTTCTCTGTGGTTATTTGAGTTATTATGTTGGATTTCGATTTTTAAGTTAGTTGGAATTGTGTAAGAATTTAGAATTTTCAAGTTATGTTGAAGCTGAATTAGGACTAATGCAGGAGATAGGTGATTTGCAGTTCGAGTTATTGAATTTTTATGTTTTTGAATAAGTAAGTTGGCAAATTTGGTAACTCTAGTTTTCTTTTTTTTTTTTTAAATTAATTAGAGTGGTGAAAAGTTATGTTTGAGTTCGAGCAAATTGGATTTGTTGCTGGACATAAATGATTAGGTTTAGGGCAAATGATGCGATGAAGTGAAATATCTTGGCCTAAAAAGTTGAAGTGAAATGGAGAGGTACTGTGAAAGATGTGAATGCATAGGATTGCATTTTTTGTATGAAAAGTTCTAAACTTTTTGTATAATTTTGAATTAGTGGCAACCTTATAGTGTGCATCTGATTGACGAGCTGAGCAGCAGAAATTTGGGGGTTTGGTTTTCTTATTAGACCTACACATAGCAAAAATCTATTTGGTATCTTTTGGGTTTCTCAAGGAACTTACAGAAAAATATTTTTCAGGATAGAGAGATGGAAACAATGATTATTTACTTCATCGGGGGTTTGTTGGCAATGGCATTTTTAGTCTCATTAGGATATGTGGATACAGAGTGCTTATTGACAAATTGCAAATTGGTTTCTTTGACTGCTAGTAAGGTCTCCATTTTGTCCCTTAGGAATGAATGAACAGTAGTTTCTCTGCCTTTCTCCCACACCAATTAAATATCTGCATGGACCTTGGTGGGAAAGTAGACCATCTTAGATTCTAGCCCTATCAGTAGCAACTTACCCCTACCTGTGAATTGAATTATGCCTCAATCCTGTGTTGAGCTTCTTATCATGGTATATCAGTATGGTGAAATCTGTTTGTGTATTCACTTGCAATTTAAGGCAGTCTTACTGAAAATGCTGACAGAGAGTTATGGCCTTAATGATAAGCATGTTTCCGTATTAAATGTAATGCACTTCCTGATAGGTGCTTGTAAAACCAAACATGTGACTTATTTAATTGTTATAGCTGGTCAGATGGCCATAAATCATTTGTTAGGCAATATTTTAGGTGCATATCTAGTATTTTTCCTTTCTGCAATTTTATATATAGTTTTTTTTATGTGTTTATGAAGATTTGCAGTTGCTCTCAAAGGATAAGAGATCAAATATCTTGTAGCTGGTTTTGAAAGTGAGTGCATTTTGTCTGATTTCCTTCTCCTCTTCCCATGAATACTCAATACTCATACCATTTTGTTTCTGCATCCCATTGCAAGACAAATTGATGATCTGCATACTGAAGATAATAGTTGGATTATGGACCATCTGTAATCTTGGATCTCCTCCCTTATGGAGTAATTGTGTATTATATTTGGTCAAGTATTGGTGGAAATTGTTACATGTGGAAGTCAATAAGATGATTTTTGGTACTTTTGTCAATGACATGATTTCTGTCTTCATTTTCTGACTTCTGCAGCTCCTTGTAGGTCTTAATTACTTGCCTCAAAAAAAGTCAGTGAAGTTGCAATATCAATATTTAACACTTTGCAACAGACCACCTGCAGATCTGGTTTTCACACTGTTATTGCAAGGTATGTGAATGAAATACTGTTACTCAAAATGCACATTATCAGAAACCACGGCCGATTTTTCTTGATGCACTTTATTTTATATTAGCACAGAGAGAGAGAGCGAGAGAGAGAGAGAGTGCTTAGTTATATATATTTCATACTATATGCAAGAGTTTGCAGTTAAATAATATGAGCTTTTAGAGAAATCTTGATGTGTAATTTAAAGAATTGGAGAATGAACTTATGTTCATATGTACATGATTTTTGTTCAGAAAGTTAAATGATGTAATGGAAAATTATGTCTGTTTGTAAAAAATGTGCAACATTTAACTATCTTGATCCATAGTGCTCTTGTGTAAGGAAAAAACGACAGCTTATACTGTTGCGCTGGTGAAGGTAACTTATAGCATGTGGAGTTGCCATTAACAGGTGTAAAATGGTTGATATGCACCTAGTTGGTATACATATAGTCACCACACTTGTGTATATAGTAATCTCTAAGACATTTAGCAATTTAATAAATTCACTTTACCAAAACATCATGATAATTAGATATTGTAAATATGCTAGCATGTAAAGTTGTGCTGTTCTGATAAACAATGCCTGGAATTGTAATCCAACTTTGCCCCAACCCCCACCCCTCCAATCCAAAAGAAAAAAGAAGAAAAGAAAAAGCATGGAGTCGTATTCTGTCCCAAAGCAGAGTTGTTACATGCTTGATCACTAATCCTGTAGGATGGGTCATTTAGATACTCATATGGAGCTAATCTGAAGATGATGACAAATCTAAGAAAATATGCGTTTATAGTACAAGTAACTGCAAGGTGATTTATTTATTTATTTTTTGGGGATAAGTAAATATGGACCTAATCTTTAGATAATGTCAGATCTAAGAAAATATACATTTATAATGCAATTAACTGCAAGGCGATATTTTTTTGTGGGATAACCGCATGCTGATGCTGTCAAATGTAAAATCTCTTATTCATTTATCTGTGTTTAAAAGAATGCATATTTAAAAATGAATTGACACTTACTGCTATGGTTTCAGACAAATGTATTAACTTGGTTTATATGCCAAGTAGCTCTTTTGCGTGTTGCATAAGAATGAGATAAAATCTCACTAGAACGAGGTTCAGAGAAATCATTTCAGTGTATTAATCCAAAGTAGCTGTCAAGATATTTCGTAAAGGATATGTGCAATATTCATGCTGAGTCAGTTTTAAACTGCCGTTTGGCAAATGAAATCTTTGACATTTGTCCTGTAAACAAAGCTTTCTGCATTCAGTTACATGAGATGGAAATGAGGTCCTCTTGTGAAATAGCTGTTCCATTCTCATGTCTTTATTTCCTTGTCCTCACAATTGTTTTTTTTCTTCTGGAGAGGTTGCACCATAGAGATATTACACTGCAACCAGCAGGAAACATGGCTGGCACAGTTAGGTTTAGTCTTGTCCTAGTGGATTCTCATGGGCAGACTTTGAGCTTTTGGAAAAATTTATGTTCAATTGAGAGCAGAATAAAAGCATCAATAAACTAGCAGATGGCAATATGATTGGAAAAACAACCAGGTGTTCAAAAGGAGATGTATTTGACTGTTAATTTCTCACGTTTTAGGTGCTAAACTTGTCTGTCTTACACTTCTTAGTTAATTTGGCATTGAATTGGGCCATGTGCAATTTGATGTTGCTCATTTTGGATCCACAATATCTACCATCATCATTTATGATGAAAATTAGAAGAATTGTTATTTTTTTCTAACCTTATTCAAAACATAGTTATGTTTCATTTATTGGAGTAGAATTGCCATTTTGCCCTCAATACTTGGTAATAATTATTTCCTTATTTGATTTGTAAAAAAGTTATATATATATTGTAAGTAATATCAATTTCGTATAGCGTGATCTAGGTAAAGAATTTCCATTTCCTTCTATCATCGATGGAATTATTATTCTCTATAAAATGTTACTTTATTTCAAAAATATCTCGATCATAAAACAAAATAACACGAGAAATTTGCTATTATTTTCTAGTATCATCTATTTCCAATAAAATAAATATATTTGATGGAGAACAACTATGGTTATCTGGAAGTTATCATATGCTAGACGGCAGAAGAAAATTACTTTTATTTAAAATTTAGCCTTTATAGAAAAAGATATGTTAATTTATACTCAAAAATATCAAGTGAATAAATATATGGTGAGGACTTTTATATTTTTTGCATATTTATATTAATTCAAAATTAAAGTTTGGAATTTAGAGAGAGAGGAATTGACGTATTTTTCAAAGTGACACTTCCATACAGGAATGTTGGTACCAATGGACTAGAGCAGATGAATCTAAGTGGTGGAGTGTACATAGGGCCAATAAAACAGCTAATTGACTGAAAAGAGAGGTGAAGTAGAGTAGGCCTGCTAGGGGGTAGTAAAAGTAAGTTGTGATGTGGCGGTCGAAGACAATAGTTCTTTGGGAGGTATTAGAGTTAGGAACCATGATGGACATGTCATTGGAGTTTTGATGAGGAGGGTCACTAACTACTCGCTTTTAGAAGCGGAATTAGGGGGAATCTTTGAAGGATTGGGTTGGGCAAAACAGCACGGGCATAAAAACATTATTGTGTTGTTTGATTCACTAATGGCTTTGGACTAGATCAAGAGGACAAATGTAAACGTGGAGATATGCCACCTAGCTCCATTAGGATGTATACAACTTTTATTTCATTTTGATTCTATTAATTTGTGCAGAGTAAACCGTGAATAGAATCAAGTAGCAGATTTTCTTGCAAAGGAAGGGTTGAAGACCACTTCAGTGGTGTGTTTTTGGATCGTCTAGTCCATCTTTTTTGTCTAGTGTATTACAAAATGATTGTTGTCTGTTTCAGACTTTGGCTGAAGAACCTTTGAGCCTAGTTAGTTGGCTTTTGTTGTGTTTTTATTCTAGTTGTGCTGGTTTTCTCTGGTTTTTATATGGATGACCTGAGGTTTTTGTGATTGGGTGGTAATGAATATGTTATTTCACCCAAAAGGAAAAAAAGGTTTAAATCGATTTGTTTGGTAACTTTGTGGCAGCCATATATGGGTGTATAAGTCCATTGGTACTTATTTAAAAGCGCTAGTCACGAGTACATGAATGTAAATAGAATGTCATATGTTTCTTGTTTCTCTAGGACTAAACTAAAAGCTAAGCCACCAACCTAAAGTCCCAGAGAAAACCCCAAAAATAACCTAAAAGGAGACATCATAACTAAACAGCAAAACCTTAATCCCCAGAACTTCCTAACATCCATTTCTATATTTGTCAAGTCGCAGGCCAAAGACTTAATTGACAGCGAAACATAACAATGGTGTGGTTTCAGTGTGAAGACTGTGGAGAGAATCTCAAAAAGCCCAAATTGCCCAATCACTTCAGGATTTGCTCCGCAACCAAGGTTTCTTTTCACGAATTTATCTTCAGTTCACACCTTTATGATATATGAGTCCTTTAACCGATTGAAAGTTTTGTACTTTGAGCTTCAATTGATTGTTTTGTGATTGATTTTGCAGTTATCTTGCATTGACTGTGGAGAAATATTTAGGCAGCAAAGTGTTCAGGGACATACTCAGTGTATTACTGAAGCAGTAAGTTTTTAGTTGCTCTTGAATTTTTACATCCATTTCGATGATGAGCTCCAGAAATTGTTCATGTTTTCATATTCTTATATACATTCCTTTTTCCTCGTGAAATGTATAATCAGTGGTTTTTAATCTTGTATCTTTACCAGGCAAATGTTAACGAATCGGTTTTTATATTTAAGGCATCAGTTACTTCTATATCGTAACTGATTAGATTACTTAGCTTGGTATTTCGGGTACATTCATGAATATGTTTTGGCTCTCAGCCTTGTTGTGTTAAAGTTAATAGTATATATTAGGATAGATTGCTTGTTAGTTAGCAAAGAAAGTTGGGGTAAGTTGGGAAGGAGCTTGGTTTTATCAATTGCCATGTTCTTCAGGAAATTCAAACGGGAAATGCTTCTGTGACTAACAATGACATGCTGTTTTCGTGTAATACTGCTAAGTTACTTTCTAAGTGATCAGTTGCTTGGAAGTTGAGAAATGAAGGTAATAAGGGCTGTTATGTATTACTTATGACTAGTTGGTGTTTGTTAGGGTAGGAAGGTTTTCTATGCTAGATTGAGGACTTGTCGTTGAAATACCAATTGTTGTATGTGCATTGTGAATTTCTTTTGTTGCGTTAGATTGCTAACTTCAGTAAAGCTTTTTTTTGTTCAATTTTAATGAGACTGTACAATTAATGCACGTCCACACACGCATATGCGTGCGTGCGCACACACAAAAAAAAAAAAAAAAAAAAAAAAACCTTTCTATGTTTATGATGTGTTTTATCATTTGATTTTCAGGAGAAGTATGGGCCAAAGGGCCAAAGCAAACTTTCAAATAATACTCTTACGAAACCCAACAAGGACTCAAAGCAACAACCTGATTTTGATATAAAAGTTGGATTGTCCAGCCGTCCACCATGGTTTTGTAGGTATGCACTCCCATGTTGAGATTGATCTGTATTTTTCTTGCAACGTGATACATATCAACATCATAACTTTGTTTTATTTCAAAGTCTTCTGCATTTACTTATCGCAAGATAAATTTGTGATGTTCCATATTTGAAGGAATTTTGATGAGGGTTATGGATAGTATAGCTATCTGAGACATGGCATTGGAGAATTTGATGGAAAATATAAAAAAGAATGTCATGTAATTGGAGTTTTGTGTCTGTGTATAAACAGACTAGGATATCAAGGTCCTTCTGTTTGCTAATTATGTTGAATATGTACATTATGTAAAACTCCCGCATTGAATATGTTCTCTATGTTCATTTAAAGCATTGGTGAATGTCATCAATTAGTACCAAAGTGCAATGCATTTCAAACATATTGTTGAATCGTATGAGCAATGTATCTCAGACAAAAACAAAAAAAAAAAAAAGGAGAAGAAAAGAAAATGTACTATATGAGCAATCGTATGAGCAATAATCCACAATCAAAGCCTTCTACCTTTTGTTTTATGTATACATATGAGCAGTTGAACACAAATGAAGTACTATCAAACTTCCCGATTATCAGTCAATACGCACCTGGATATAATTTTTTGTCTCCTCTGTCCAAGACTGTTGCATAAGTGTAATCTTTTTTATGCTAAAACCGGTCATTTTTCCCATGAAAATTGTTTTAAACTTTACATATGTTGTAGCCTTTGTAATACCAAGGCTACAAGTGAGCAGACATTGCTATTGCATGCTGATGGGAAGAAACACAGAGCAAAGGCACGTGCTTTCCATGCATTGAAGCAGCAACCTCAACAAAAGGAGGAGTCTCCCCAACAGGTGAAGGTTTATGATGATAACTCAACAAAGCCTAAGACAGTACAAAATGTGGAAGAGCTAAGAGTGCAAGGGTCTTGTGAAAAAAATGGTGCAGATACCAAAGTAGGTGTAGAAAATGGACATTTTCCATCGAAGAAAAGAAAACTCGATGGACCTGAGGATGTTGAAGTAGGAGATGGGGAAGTAATCCAGGTTGAAGGAACTCAAAACGAAGTGGCAAAAACTAAGGCAAAGAAAACTAAAAAGAATCCAATTGAAGGGAAATTGGAGGAATCTGGTCATTCTAGTGAAGATGCTTTGCGGAAAATGAAGTGGAAGAAGTTGGTCAAGTTAAACTTGAAATCAGTAAGTGCGTCATTTTGGATATGTGATAGCTTTTAAGTTATTGTTCTTGGAATGTTGCAACTTGCTTCCTATTCTAGATATGTTGAAAGACATCTTATATATATTTTCTTGAAGTAGAATCCACGTGGAGTTATGAAGATGAAGAAGGTAAAAAAGGTTTTGCTGAAAGCTCTAAAAGAATCTAACGTCACCGTAGATGAAGAACAATTTTTTGATTCAATTGAGAAAAAGGTGGGTGGAGAAAGACTTTTATCTGCCCTTATGGCTTCTATCACTCCTTTTAACTTTTTTCTGTTTTTGCACAGGTCATTTCTAGCTGCAAATTTAATGTGGAGGGAAAGTATGTCCGTCTTGCTGCAAAGGATTGAAATGCTTTGCGATTGAATTGCAGAATTTTCTAATCACCTGAACGCCTTTTGGATCATCATAATTTTGCACACATTCATAATCATCAGGAGTGGACTATTGAAGATTGAGTGCATATATACCTCATCACATCGATTCCATTTTGGGCTTATTACTACTCTTAGGGAATATAGCTTTGGGTATTTTCTCAAAGGGGCTACTGTATTCTAAACTTATTGTCATTTTAAGGGGTTGGTCTTTATTGATGATTCTGTCAATTTGAGTTTTGTGTGGGTAACAGTGGAACAATACCACACCATTGTCAATTAAGTCTATGGCCTGTGACCCGACGAAGTGGATGTTAGGAGGTTTTGGAGATTAGGGTTTTGCTGTTTAGTTATGATGTCTCCTTTTAGGTTATTTTTGGGGGTTTCTTTGACTTTAGATTAATAGCTTAGCTTTTAGTTTAGTCCTGGAGAAACAAGAAGCATATGACATTCTATTTATATTCATTTGGTTATGACAAGCGCTTTTAAATAAGTATAAATGGACTTATACACCCATATATAGGTGCCACAAAGTTACCAAACAAATTGATTTGAACTTTTTTTTTTTTTTTTTGGTTGGTGAAATAACATATTCATTACTACCCAATCATGAAAACCTCATAGTCGTCCATACAAAAACCAAAGAAAACCTGCAACTAGAATAAAAACACAACAAAAACCAACCAACCAAGCTTAGAGAGTTCCTCGGCCAAAGTTTGAAATAGATAATTAGACCAAAAAAACATACTACACAATCCAAAAAAACGCAACTAAAGTGTCTTCAACCCTTCTTTTGCAAGAAAATCTACTATTTGATTTTGTTCATGGTTTACCTTGTACAAATTAATAGGATCAAAATAAGATAATAGAAGTATACATCCTGATAGAGTTGGGTGGCATATCTCCATGTCCACATTTGTCCTCTTGATCTAGTCCAAAGTCATCAGCAAATCAAACTCCACAATAATGTTCTTATGTCTGTACCATTTTGCCTAACCCAATCCTTTAAAGATTGCTCATGATTCCGCTTCTAAAAGTGAGCAATTAGTGACCTTCTTCATCAGACCTCTAAGGACATGTCCATCATGGTTCCTAGCTTATCATCCCATCACAACTTACTTTTACTATCCCCTTTGTAGGCCTACTCTACTTCACCTCTCTTTTCCATCGATTAGTTGTTTTATTAGCTCTATGCACAATCCACCACTTATATTCCTTTACTCTAGTTTGTTGATACCAGTGGTCCTGTATAGAGGTGTCACTTTGAAAAACGCATTGATTCCTCTCTCTCCAAATTCCAAACTTTAATTTCGAATAGATATAAAAATTTTAAAAATATAAAATTTATCACCATATATTTATTTACTTTATATTTTTAAGTATAAATTAACATATCTTTTTCTATAAAGGCTAAATTTTAAATAAAAGTAATTTTCTTCTACCAACCATCTGACATATGATAACTTCCAAATAACCATAGTTATTCTCCATCAAATATATTTATTTTAATGGAAATAGATAATATTGGGAAATAATAGCAAATTTCTCGTATTATTTTGTTTTATGATCGAGATATTTTGAAATAAAGTTACATTTTATAGAGAATAATAATTCCTTTGGTGATCAAAAGAAATGGAAATTCTTTACTCGAATTATGCTATACGAAATTGATATTCCTTATAGTATATATAACTTTTTATAAATCCAAAAAGGAAATAATTATTACTAAGTATTGATGGCAAAATTGCTATTTTACTCTAATAAATGAAACACAGCTACATTTCGAATAAGGTTAGAAAAGAATAATAACTCTTCTAATTTTGTTTTATGATTAGAATCATTTTGAAATAATGGCTACTTGAAGAGGAGGACCTTCTAGGTTGAGTCATTGTTTCCTTAATTGTAGGTGTTTGATGTGCTAGGGTCAAGTGCTACAATGGGTTTGCAGGGTGGGTCCTCTCGTTACCTTCCTTTACCTTCTATGGGGACTGGGTCAACTTGTTTATATTGCTAAGCAACTTCTGAGGTAGTAGCAAGCGGTGTAGATCCTAAGACTTACACGCTTGGTGTAGGTACAATCATCTCAAACAATGCACCAGTGAGTATAACGATAGTAGCAAGTTTGTAGGCCAACCCTAGGTAATGTGGCATCATTCGCCGAAGTGATAGTTGCCATAACTGGTGCTAGTAAAGTCATATTAGATAATGTACTAGTATTTACAGCAACTACAATTGCTATGCCTGGTAGAAACTATATGAAAATGGTATCGAGCCAGTTCATCACATAGATATTTTCCTATATTGCACTTAGTACGAGCAAATCCTCAGTAGCAGGTAGTTGCATAGTCTTAAGTGTTTGCATAACCCCGGGCACTTGAACAATGCCAAGTGCTTACATTACTTAAGTTTGCTCAAACCTCTCATGTTGGTTCTCATGTTCTTAGACATGCTCGTTGTTTATTCCGAAACGGTAGAATTGTAACAGTCTCACCATATAAACCATTTTAAGATAGAAGTTGATATTTTAACCTCTATTTTAAAACTAATTTACACAAGTCATCCACAATTAATCCATTTTAAAAAAAAATAGTTTACAAATTAAATATGTTACTTGCATGTAGGTATAAAAACATACATTAAGATACTAATATTCCAAATAATGTATACATAATTTACTAATCTAACCTTACATAAGTTATACATGATTGAATATTCGAAGATTCAAAAATAAGAGCTAAACCTCAGGAATATATTTGATTATCAATTTTATTTCCTCATTCCCTAAGATCCAACAATAGAGTAGATAGCTTCGAAATAGTTATGTTGCCACTTCCTAACTAGTACCTGTAATAATATTTATAGGGATATGAGCAACAAACTACTTAATAAATTAAGATAGAGACTTAAAACTATACATTAATCACAAATAGGATTATCAACCAATTATTTTAATGCAATACGACAAGTAAATGCCATCATACGATGTTATCCAGGTCGTTATGAGATTAGAAAAATTACATCCGCTCTAACCTTAGTTAAGGAGTTTAATACACATTTCAACGGTTCACAATCAAACCTAAACTTCAATAATGAAGACACCACTTCTCTAATAACTATGTTCGAACCATTGTTTTTACCCTTGTTGTAACCTTAACTCTTATCACTTACTTGGGCTAAGGATAAAGAAGAAACTAATTATGCTATCTAGCGTTATTCTTTTCAAATAGGTCACTATTTAGTCGAGGAACCCTAAACATTTCCTTTAATGAGTTGCCATGTAAGTTTGATTTAAAATGACAAGTTATATATTTAATTAAGTCAATTTAAGGTGTTAAATCATTTTATACACATCAAACATTTACAATCTAGAACATCAAACTAGAATCATACAATTAAATTTAAAAACACGTACATACAGGTATGCATATAGTTAAAACTACCTAATAAATACAACCAAGTATAATTTCAAACTTTCAAATACTATAAAGTAGTACTTCTAAATACAGTAACATATTGATTCCAAACTTACCTAGACTTCCTGCTTGCTCACTTAAGGTGCGACTCGCTGCTTCATCAATGGTTCCTATAATACAAATATTATTTTAATGTTCATATAGCTATTATTTATATATAAACTTTATTCTATAATTAAGATTATTATCTTTAGTTGAAGGTTTTACTATATCTAGTTATTCAGGTGTTTAAGTCCCTTATAATTATCCTTATTTTGAGCTAGGTTCTAAATTTGCTTCTTATTTAGGTCCCGATTCAGTCTCTAATCTAGCTGATAATTATAGGTTTATTCATAAGCCTTAAACCATGCATTAAGCCTCCTTCTGAGCTTATCCAACCACATTATAGGTATAAGAGTTTCTAAATTAGGTTCTAATTTCGCTTCTAATTATAGTTGTTATTTGTAAACCCTAAGAACTCCTTTTGAACCATTATATGAAATTAATCTAATTATTATTGGGCATCCTAAGTCTTCTAGCTAGCTCTTAACCAATATTTTGATTAATACGGTACACTATATTCCTAATTTAATTATCAAATTAACTCCCAATATAAAAATAACCTACATTTTTTATATAATTACCGAAATACATATTCCATATAAGATTTATTATTATTATTATTATTATTATTATTATTATCAATTTGACTTATTATTATTATTATTATTATTATTATTATTATTATTATTATTATTATTATTAATTTTAACTTAATATTTTTCTACTCATTTTATTTTCAATATACACATATTATGTATTATTACATAGTCTACCCTTAAACACTTATCTAACATTTTTAACACTACAAAAATTATCTTTCATCATCCAATAACATATCAAGATATCTAATTATATCCTAAATTAGAATTTATACCTAATTAACCTTAAATCACAAAATTGATTTAAATATTCCATTTTACCTCTTACTGCTTTATACATATTTACTACATAATATGCATATTACATACAATTAACACCTCAAACTCTACAAATACTATCCCACATCAACAACCAACATCCAAGGATACTTAACTACATAATAAATTAGAATTTCCACTAAATTAACATTAAATTACAAAATTAAGCACAAATGTTGCTTTTTATGTATGATTTTAAAGTCTAAAAATAAAATCACATTCTAGAAAATTAATTTTTAGAAGAAAATCTTTATGGCATTGTCATGAATACTGTTGAGCCTAGTTTTTTACCTCCTGATTATTTTTATAAATTAGGTCTTTTTTAAATTGATCGACATTATACCCTTACTGATTTAATACTAACTCTTGACTAGGGTTTGAAGACAACCGGTTCTTTTTACATTTTGAAAGTATCTTGAAGTTACCACCCGATCGAAGTCGAAAAAAATGGTTAAGTTATAATTAATTGGATGAATTGGTTATAATTTAACTATTAATCTATCGATTATTTATAAAATAGTTTTTTGAAAATAAGAGATTTAGATTTGGAGGCTAATTTATTAAATCCTAAACGGATATTATTTTTTAACTTTTTAAATTTAATTTCGCTTTTCAAATATATTCTTTTTAATTTCTAAAATAACCAATAATGTTACACGTAACTAAATTAATTAATTTGTAATAATATCTACTAAGATGAAAGAAATAAAAATTTTCATATTTTAAATCGCTTCATACTTATGTACGAGTGCTTACATACCCACTATTTAGGATCATACTTTTTTATTTCATTTATGAAAACTTTAACGAGTGATTTGATTTTAATTCTTAAAAACTAATTAGGTTTATGTTTTTTTACCTGTTTTGAGGAAATTTTCTAAAGGTCTTAATTAAATCTTTATTTTGAGAAATTCTAAATAGGGTCCTAATTTGAAAAAATTACTGGTTTATGATTATTTTCTAAGTAATAAAATGACTTTTATTTGCTTACTTATTTTATTTTATTATTTACTTTCTTTTGTCCATTTACTCTTTTTATTTTTATTTTACTTGTTTTATTTTTTTTATTATTTTTTACTTAACAAAAATAAATAAATAAAACCAAACTAAATCCCTTCTTTTTCTTTTCTTTTCTTTTTTTCATTTTTTCTTTTTCTTTTCTTTTCTTAATTTCCCATTACAAAACACTACATAATAAACAACAACATAAATATATAAATATATGGAAAAAAAAAAGAAAGAAAAGGCTGGACTCTAGCTTCGCAGGCCGGATTGGATTTAGCTTGAGTTCTACGGGTCAGGTCGCGCTTGGGTTGGACTAAGTCGAATCTGGAGCATGGATCGGATGTGGGTCACGGGTCAGGTCACGCGCAACAAGTTAGAAGAGGCGTTTCAGTGGCCAAAATGACTGGGAAAGGCCACTTTCATGGCCGTCAGTGGTGGTTGGTGAAGAACAGCCGGCGGTTTGTTGGATGTGAAGAGAGATGGTGCAGAGAGAGAGAGAGAGAGTTAAGAGGGTGGCTGTGTGTGTAGATGGTTCGGGTTTGGTGTTTGGCGTAGTGGCGGTTACTGCTGTGTCAGCTCGTGCGTGGGGGTGCTGAACTGTGATGTCTGTACGGGCTGTGTGCTGCTAGATGAAGGACGAAGTTCGGTTGATGTGGGGCTTAGACGTTGAGGACAGGAGCGCAAATCGAGGTTTGTGTTCTATGGAGGATCGGTGATGATGGTCTGGTATGTATGTGACCTATTGTTGTGAAGTCAAGCAAAGATAGACGCGCATGAGCTTGCTGTGTGTACTACGTGAATGTGCAATGCGGTTCAGAGAGGATAGGGGTCGGTAGTGATCGTGGCTCCTCGCTGAATGTGTGATAGTGAGTGGGTTAAGGGTATTAGGTATGTGTGTTCGGTGTTGTGGATTTGTACGGCCGTGGTGTGCATGGAGGCTGTGGGTTTGGGGGAAGGCCGAGAGAGAGAGAGAGAGAGAGAGAGAGAGAGAGAGAGGTGTAGTAGAGCGAGAGAAGGGTCGATTCCAGAGAGCTGAGAGAGAGAGTGATATTGGAAAGAGAGAGAGGTCCTATGTGTATGTAAGTTCAATTTGTGGTGAATGGCCGAGAAAGATAGGTTAAGGGAGAGAGACGAGGTCAAGAGAGATGGTCGAGAGAGAAAGTGTTTGAGTAGTGGAGAGAGAGAGGGATCTGTTTTTTTTTTTTTTTTTTTTTGAAATCTAATCCCCCTCTTTGTGTTTCGAATGTCCCCTGGTATTTTATGTGTGAGTTTATTTTTTTAAAAAAG
Source organism: Lumnitzera racemosa (assembly GCA_024138005.1). NCBI lineage: Eukaryota > Viridiplantae > Streptophyta > Magnoliopsida > Myrtales > Combretaceae > Lumnitzera > Lumnitzera racemosa. The sequence continues at coordinate 41,817,707 of JAMXBC010000007.1, forward strand.
ATAATACCCCTGGGCATCTCTTAGTCTTTGTGTATTTTGAAAACGAAAGCAAATGGAAGAAAAGAAAAAAAAGAGAAAAATATAAGGAAAGAAATATTGTTACGATGAATCAGAAAATGCCACGTGGTCTGGTTATGACTTGACATGTAGCTATGCATGAAATTTGAAAAAACAAAAAGATAAAAAAGTATTTCTATACCTCTTGATCATTAACTAAACCCAATTATAATATATTTATATTTATCCGTTAGGTCATTGGTATATGTCTTATTTATATGTGGAATTAAATTGCACATGTAGACTAAATCAGTTTAAGTTAGATTTAAATCTAAATCTAAATCTAAATCTAAATCCAAGTCTAACGATTCTTTATTTTAAATTCATTTAAATTAAAAATCTATTCTATTAAAACTAACTAAAGAAAAAAGATTATTTTCTAAATCTCTTATTTTTTAATTTTTTCTATTTTCTATGACTTTTAAATTTTTTTAATACTTTTCTAAATTTTATCGTTTTGTGTATTTTTTTCTAAATTTCTTATTTTTTGTGTTTTTCCTATTTTCCTTTTTTTTTATATTTTCTTGAATTTCATATTTTTAGGTTTTTTTTTTATTTTTCTTAATTTAAGATCCTTTAACCTATTCTAAAAATAAAAAGAAAAATAAAAATGAAGTGTCTACAGCTACTCCTTTTTGTGGTGAAGTTTAAGCAAAACTTTATCATAAAAACAAAAGAGACACAATTTTTGCTCAAGGGTGGATTTCATCTTAAGAAGTGTTACAGTCGGCTAACATCTTAGGTCCAATTGATTAGGGATTTGGTGAGGAGAGGGGTGGTGCTCTAAGAGTTGGTCGAAAGACTAAAAGAAAAATTGAAGTTTGATCATGCTCTTATGAGCAAACGAACTGAAGTGAAATGAGCGAAGTGCTTCTTGAGTTGGCTAAAGCACTAAAAAGAATAAAAAAACTTGGTCATGCCCTAATAAGCTCACTAACCAAGGTGGGCAAAACACTCATTGAGCTGGTTAAGACCCTAAACTGGATGAGAAAATTTAGTTGTGCCCCAATGAGCTGACTAACCAAAGAGAATAAAGCATTCCTAGAGTTGGCTAAAATTCTAAATTGAATGAGAAAACTTGGTCGTACCTTAATGAATCGACTAACTAAGGCGGATAAAGCACTCTTAGAGCTGGCTAAGATCCCAAATTGGATGAGAAAACTTAGTCATACCCCGATGAGTTGACTAACCAAGACGGGCGAAACGCTCCATGAGTTGGCTAAGACCTTAAACTGAATAAAAGAGGTAAGTGCTCCTAAAGCAGGTTAAGACCCTAAATTGAATGAGAAAACTTAGTTGTACCCCAATGAGTTGACTAACTAAGATGGGTAAAACGCTTCTAGAACTAGCTAAAACCTTAAACTGAATTAGATGACTTAGTCGTGTGCTAATGAGTTGAATAGCCAAGGCGGGCAAAGTGCTCTTAAAGCTAGCTAAGACCCTAAATTGATAGAGGAAACTTGGTTGTGCCCCAATAAGCTGAATAACTAAGGCTGGTAAAGCGCTCCTAGAGTTAGCTAAAACCCTAAATTGAATAAAAAAAAAAAAAGAACTTAGTTGTGCCCCATGAACTGACTAACTAAGGTGAGCAAAGAACTCCTAAAGCTAGCTAAGACCCTGAATTGAATGAAGAAACCTAGTCGTACCCCAATAAATTGACTAACCAAGGAAAGCAAAGTGCTCTTAGAGCTAACAAAGACCCTAAATTTGAATGAGAAAACTTGGTTATACCCTAATGACCTAACTAACCAAGGTGAGTGAAGCACTCCTAGAGCTGACTAAGACTCTAAACTAATGAAGGAAACTTGCTTGTGCCCCTATGAGCCTACTAACCAAGATAGGCAAAGCGCTCTTAGAGATAACTAAAACTTTAAATTAAACGAAAAAACTTAATCATGCCCCAATGAGCTAACTAGCCAAGGTGGGTAAAACGCTACTAAAGCTGGCTAAGATCTTGAATTAAAAGAGGAAACTTGGTCGTGTCTCAATAAGTTGACTAACCAAGGTGGGCAAAGCGCTCTTAAAGCTAGTTAAGACCCTAAAAGTGGATTGATTTGAAGAACCTAATAGTGCTCCTTTGAGCTAACTAACCTAGGCGGGAGTGTCTCTTAGGGACTAACAGCCTTAAAATTTGATCAATCTGGAAAACTTAGTATTGTTTCTTTAAGCTGACTAACATAGGTAGGAGCATCTCTCGAGGACTAGTAAACCTAAAATTTGATTGATCTGGAAAACTTAATAGTGTTCTTTTGACCAAAATATCCTAAGTGAGAGCGTCTCTTAGGGACTAGCAACCCTAACTTTTATAATTGATTCAAGGTAAACTTGGTAGTGCCTTACTAATCTAGGCGGAATGGGCGAAGTGCTTTTTGAGCTAGCTAAAACCCTAAATTGAAACCCGATGAAGAGAAGCGCCTTATGGGCTTTTCTGTGGGATTAGTGAAAGAGAAGTGTCTTGTAGGCTTGTTTGAGAGAAATTGGTGAAAAAAAGTACCCTATGGGGTTACTAAAGGAGTACAAGTACCCTATGGGCTTACTAAAAGAATAGAAGCACCTCACGGGCTCGCTAAGAGGATATGATAAAGAGAAGCACCCTATGGGCTCGTTAAGAGAAAGTTGAAAGAAAGCGCCCAATAAGCTTGCTAAGAGAAGGCTGATGAGGAGATGTGTGCCTTGTGGGCTCGCTTGAGTAAATTTGATGAGAGAAAGCGCCCAATGGACTTGCTAGAAGAAAGTTGATGTGGAGATGTGCCCTGTGGACTTGCTTGAGTGGATTTGATGAGAGAAAATGCCCAACAAGCTTGCTAAGAGAATGTTTATGAGGAGACATGCCCTGTGGCCTCTTTAAGAGAAAGTTAGCAAGGGAAGTGTCCTATAGGTTCACTAAAGACCTTATATAGAGTTGACAATAGAGGGGTTGAAAGCTGGTTAGCAGCCCAAAAAGCAAGATGAAATGATGCCCTAAAGGCTAATGGGATCCTTAAAATGAAAGGCAGGATAATGCTCTAAAGGCTGGTTGAATCCCTAAAAAGAAAAAAGAGGAATCAGTGCTTTAAGAGCTTGCTAATGCTCTACAAAGACAAAACAACGCCCTAAGGCTAGTTGGAATCCTAAAAAGAATAGAAAAGGGGATAGTGCTCTAAAGGTGGTTAGACCATTAAAAAGAATAAAAGAAGGGTTAGCACTTGTAGAGCTTATTTTTTTCACTCTCTTAGTTCTTTAAAAATTAAGTTTTCTCTAAACCAATTAGTATTAAACTCTACTCGTTTAATACCAATCTTCGACTAAGGTTTAAAGAAAACTATTTTTTTAATTTGAAAACAACTTTAGAGTCGCCATCCAATCGGAGTCAAGCAAAACAGTTAAGTTATAACCAATTAGGTGGATTGGTTATGACTTAACCACTAGTCTGCGAAAAAACCGATTTTGGAAATAGCTTTTTGAAAACTAAATATTTGGGTTCAGGGGTTGAAGATTTATACCCTTACGGATACCATTAACTTTCCAAAATTAGAATTAAACTTAAAAATCACCTTTTAATTTTGAAAGACAGAAATTGGTTATTGATTACTCTAATTAGATAAACAAAATAATCTAAACTAAAGAAAAATTTAAATTAGTTTTTTTTTGTTGCCTCGTAAGTGTATACGTACTTGCTATTCGGAATCAGACATACATAATTCTTTTATAAAAACTTTAGGGGGTAGGTTTAATTTTAATTTTTCAAAACAATTGAGTTTATGTTTTTTTTACTCAATTTGGTTTATTTAAAAAAATTTCGAGAATAGGTCCTAGATTGGATTTTATTTTTGGAAATTCTAAATGATCTTAATTTAGAAAATGGTTGGTTTATTTTTATTTCATTTTTGGAAAATCAATTTTTCTAAGTGATAAACAATTTTATTATTTATTTTATTTTTTAGCTAAAACATGAAAACCAAACTAAATACTTCTTCCCTTTTTTTTACTTTCATTTTTTTTTCTTTTCTCTTTTCCCTTTTTTTTCTTTTCTTTTTCACATTTATAATTGCATATTACAATAAATAAGTAAATAAAATTAAAAAAAAAATCATATTGAAATTGAATTGAACCAGGGGGGATGTGCGGGTCAAATCGGGGGCACTAGGTCGGATCTCAAGTCGAATTTGGGTTAGGTCAGATCGGTTCTACTAGATTCAAGTTAGGCTTCTACTGTAGTAGTAGCGATGACGTAATTCAACTTAATACAGCTACCAAAACGAGCGAGTGAGGAATGTTTTATGTGTTTTTTATTGGGGATAGGGGGTAAGCAAAGTGCCGTAGCTTAGGGTGGTCATTTGGTGGTTGTTTAAGGTAGCGGTTGGCAGTGGTCAATGATCCTTCGGTATGGTGGCAGTTAGGTGCAAGAGGGGTGTTAGCTCAAGGGTTTAGAGGCACGGGGGGAGTAACCGTGGGATTATTTTAAGTTAAAGGGGGTCGGATGTGGTGGTTCGAGTGGGCGTAGCTATGGTGATTAGGGTTTGAGTGGTGGTTGTTGGAGTCATTGCTAAGGGTTACAGCGAAGGTCAACAGCAGTTAGGTTAGGGAGCCTAAGCCACGAGTAGTTTCCCTAAAGTGGTGGTTCAGCTCAGACTGGAGTGAAGAGAGAGAATCGAAGGGAGAGAGTGTAGGTTAGAGAGAGAAAGTGATTGTGGGGAGAGAGAGGGTTGTGTCGAGTGATTTTACTGGTTGTCAATGATTGTGTAAGCTCCCCTAATGCCTTTTTATACATGAATTGATTCTAAAAACATGGAAAGTTCGAACTGGAGTTGAATGAAAAGAATTGAAACTTAAGCTTTTTTTCCAGTTTTTGGAGCTCGGTTTAACTATGCTAATGTATGAATTTGGACGTATTCTTGATCAATATTAACATTAGGCTATGTGTACTCCACAATTTCATCATTGATCTGATGAAATCGCAATGAAGAAAGGATCAAATTTGCTTACAAAGTGCCTTCTTTGGAAAGGAAAACGTAGGAAATCCTAGGGAAACTGGAGGAAATTAGGGGAAAGAGGGGAGAAAGAAAAGGAAAGGGAGAAAAAATGTTAGCTAACCTAACTTATCACTGTATGCCACGTGTCAACACATGACACATGGCGCTAATGTAATACACTACATAGATGCCATGTGACGCTACATCAACAAGGTCGTCTAATCCAACGATACCACGTGTCGAGATATGTGGCGTAGTAAGACCTTAACACGCTACAGCGTGTTAGTTAACAAAAAATAAAAAAAGCCTTTCTGCTTTTGTCAATATTTGAACCCAAAACCTCATACTCATTACCCAAACCCAATCTATGTGCTTAACCAATATGCCGTTGGCTTGTGCCTTATCCATATGTATAACTAAATTACAAATATGGACTCGATCAGTTTAAATTAGATTTAAATTTAAATCCAAGTTCAATAGCCCAATTTTTAAATATAATTAAAAAATAAAAGTTATTTTCTAAAATCTTTTTTTTTTCAATTTTTCTAATTTTTTGTAATTTTTCAATATTCTAACTTTTTTTCCAAATTTTCCTAGTTTCTAAATTTCTCAAATTTTGTGTTTTTTTTTTATGTTTTTCTTATTTTTTTTTTGTAATTTTTCCTAAACTTCAATTTTTTGGGTTTTCTTATTTTTATATTTTTTGTACTTTTCCTAATTTAAGGCCTATTAAGAAAAGAAAGAAAAATAATAAAAATAAAAATAAATGGAGGGGGGGGAGGGGGGGGGGGGGGAGGGGGAGGGAGGGAAGGGAATTTAGGTATCTACAGCACTCTAAGAGCTAACTAGAACAGCGAGACAGCATCCTAAAGGCTAGCTGGAACGCTAAAAAGAATAAAAGAGGGGTTAGTACTCTAAGAGCTGGTTAAAACCCTAGAACAGCAGGACCACACCCTAAAGGCTAGTTGAAACCCTAAAAAGAATAAAAGATGAGTCAGTGCTCTAAGAGTTAGCTAACACCTTAGAAAGATGGGACAACGACTTAAAGGCTAGCTAGAACTCTAAAAAGAAAAGAAAAGAGAATAGCACTTTAAGAGCTGGTTAATATCGTAGAAAGACGGGAAAGCGCCCTCAAGGTTAGCTAAAACCCTAAAAAGAATAGAAAAGGGGACAATACTCTAAGCGTTGGCTTGAACCCTAAGAGGAAATTGATGAAGGATTAAAGAATTAAAGGAAAGAAAGCAACCAGTTTTAAAAGACTTCTTGATTTGGAAAAGTGTTTATAGGAAGATTACTAAAAAACCATTTATGAAAAAGGAAAAAGAGATACGCCCCTTGATTTGAAAAAGAGTTAAGAAATCGCAACAAGGAAAAAAGATCTAAACTACTAAGGTTAATTTAAAATATGATCACCTTAGAAAGGAAACGGATGACATGGATTGAGAGCTTAGCTATTCGAGCCAACATAAATTGGACAAGAATTTTGTGACAAGCCTTTACTTTTTCTCTCTTCTCTTTTTTCTTTTATTTATTTATTATTATTTTTTTTTAAGTTTTGCCAACGGGTATAAATTCTTATTTAAGGAACAATTTTATAACCATCCCTATCCTTAGTAATTATGTAGAGTTTTTTAATGCCCCTGACCTTAGGACTTTTTATAGGGCTTTTGTGATTTCGAAACATTCCTTTTATAAGCAAAAGGTAACTTTATGATTAGTTTAGTCAAATAGGTCTTTCTTGTTAGCTCTTGGTCTAGATTTTGCTCTCGGCTATAGTTCCAAAAATTACAGTCCATTTTGCAGGTAATACACCTTGATCAATCCATTAGGTCTTTTTTTATTCAACATTATGAATTTTAGCTTTTTGTCCAAGGGTTTTGAAAGGACTAATGAGAAGGCTTGAAAGATCTTTTACTATGTAAGAGTGGTATTGTGGGTAGGAAGGCCTTGTGTGATTTAGCATAAGTAAGAGAGGCTTCATGGTAAATGTAGAGATTTTAGATTTTTGAGCTTTGGAATGTGATTTAAGGCCTTGTGTTTCTGGGGTTATTTAGGATTTGACTCTCGGCCTTTTGATTCAACTTAGTTGCCCCTATTGAGAAGTGAAATATTTCTTGGGGCTTTCATCTTATGCTTGGGCTTAATTCTTTTTGGCTTCTTTTTCTTTCTTTTTTTTTTTTAATTGGTTTGCCCCATTATCCATTATTATTCTCTCTCTTCTTTTGGCCCTAAGATTGATTGCCTCTATTGCTGAGTTTTTGCTTTTTAAACAATTCAAGGCCCTAAATCCATGGCCTTGAGGTGCTTTGAAAAGGAAATTAACTCTTCTTCATTATAGAGAAAAATAATTTATCAGAAATAAAAGTCGTTTTTGAATTAACGTTACTTAAGCAAGCATGTACCAATCTTACCCTTATCTCTTAATCAATGACCCAAACCTCCGAATTGCCCCATTGTAGGATAGCTCTTGATGGGGTTTAAATTTGAAAATTATTCAAATTGGTCCAATGAGGTTAACAAAGGGTAATCGTGTTTGGGATTTGAAAATAAATGCTTAATTTCATTTTAATCTACGTATTACATTCAAAGTTGACCTCCTTTAAGGAATGAGCCCAAACTATCCTCACCCTTATGTCACTCAACTCTTAAAGTATTTCATGTTAGTGTATGGAATATAGTTTGTCTCTTATCATTCTAAACCTTTTAAAAGTGAGTTACTGATTTCTTAAGGAGGAATATATATTTATTTGCCCAAGGTAAAGATCAAATTTGCCCCCTATTTTCTCAAATCATGCCTTAGTATTTGACTTTATGTTTTAGCATGGTTTATGATTAGGCTTATCTTTTTAAATAGACCAACGGTTTTGGTTCAACTTGGTTACCCTTATGGGTTGAGGATTGTATTTGGGTCAATTGCCTTGATGAGTCATGATTTGTGTTTGGATTGGTTGCCTGGCGTAGTTGCTTGAATTTGGGTAAGTTGCTTGGATAGGCTTAAGGTTGGTGTTTAGATTGAATGCCTAGATAAGTGGTTTATGTTTAGGTTGAATAGGCTTGAGGTTGGTGTTTAGATTAAATGGGCTAAGGGATTAGTGTTTGGGTTAAATGGGCTAAGGGGCTCGTATTAGCTTCCTTAATAGGTCGAAGGGCCCTGTGTGTTTGAAAACCAAGTATTTGGGTTGATTACATGAGTGGGCCAAAGGCCCGAGCTTGTGTTAGCTCCTTGAGCCCATAAGGATTTATAACCTTTAGTAACCTTTCTTTTCATTTTTATTTTTTCAATTTTTGTTTCTTTTTTTAAGAGAGAGAAAGATAAATTTTTACTTTACAACAAACAAGAAAATTGTTTATAAATAAGGATGGTGATTTTTAGGGTTTTAGTTTACAAGACTATAGATTTTATTTACATCTCCCTAAATGAGAAAGAATAATGGTTAGATAAATTTTTATTGAAGACCTATTTATAAAGATAAGAGTATTAAAGAATGGAGAACACTGAACTAAAGAGAACTTTATTATTTTGAAAAAAGATCAGAATACAAAAATAAAGGTAAAGAACCTAGCATTTATTCTAAAACTTTATTCTTGGCTCTTTAGATCTAAACTGGAAAAACCTTACATTAAGTGTCGTATACAGGCGTTAGGGTCCTCTATCATCTCATAAGTATCCCCAATGACCTATGCTAGAAGGGACCATAAGGCCCGGTTGTGAGTCTTAGAACACTCAAGCTTTTCCTTTAAATAGGTAATCTCATTTATCAACATCTACTTGTACATCTTAGAGGTGTCTAATGGCCTATTGTTTGCTTGATCATTTGCTTAGTTCTCTGCTATCCTAAGTCTACACATTTTATGGACAAGGATTAATCATCAATGCAATAAAGGAAAGAATGTGGAAATATGCAGATGTTAGGGTCATTTTGGGTTAATACATTACTCTTTAAGTTGCAACCTTACTGTAATTTTCAAAAACTTGATTGTATTAAAACTCTTGAACAATCAGTAGTATTGCAATTTATTAAGGGCAGTGTATTAACTCAAGCTTGGAGGGAAGCATATGCAATTAGGGTGGGTTTTAAAAGGTTCTTAAGCTCTGTGACCTCACTTGTTTTCTAGAAAACACTTTCATTGGTCACATAAGCTTAAGTTGGGTGACCTAATCAACTCCGAATGGTGGCTACACCACTACACCTAGAACTTACACAACAACCCCCCTCCTAGGGTCTAAAGATGACTTGGGTTTGACCGCATTTACCCTACAGCTTTGATGCAACAAGTAAACCCCCCATGCCCCGATGTATGCTATTTGCAAAATGATTATGCTAATTAAAACAAATATATACATGAAGTCAACAACAAATAAACAAATGAATATACGAATAAATCAGCAAATGAACAAATAACTAAACAACATCGGTAATTTGAAAAACGATTTTAATTTTGAAATGTTTTTAAGTGGTTAGCCCTCTTAACATCCTTAGTGGAGTCGCCAAGCTGTCAAGCTTGGTTTTTCACCTCTTGATTCTTTTTATAAATTAGATCTTTTTTAAATTGATCAATATTAAACCTTTACCTGTTTAATATTGACTATTGACTAAGTTTTTTTTAAAAAAATAGTTCTTTTTACATTTTGAAAATATCTTGGAGTCGTCATCCAACCGGAGTCGGAAAAAAAGATTAAGTTATAACCAATTGGGTGGATTGGTTATAACTTAGCTATCGGTTTATCGCTTAAACCATTTTATAAAACGGTTTTTTGAACACTAAAGATCTAGATTCGGGGTTTAATTTATTAAACCCTAAATAGGTACCACTTTTTAACTTTTCGAATTTAACTTCGCTTTTCAAATATACCATTTTTAATTTCTAAAACAACTACTAATGTTATATGTAACTAAATTAATTAATTTGCACTAATATCTATAAAGATGGAAAAAAATAAAAATTTCAGTATTTTAAGTTACCTCGTACTTATGTATAGGTGCTTACGTAATCGCTATTCGGGATCAGCCTTTCGTAGTTCATTCATGAAAACTTTAACGGGTGATTTGATTTAATTTTTGAAAACCAATCGGGTTTATATTTTTTACCCATTTTGAGGAAATTTTCTAAAGGTCCTAATTAAGGCGTTATTTTGAGAAATTCTAAATAGGATTCTAATTTGGAAAAAATGATTGATTTAGTATTTGAAAAATAATTTTTTAAAGTGATAAAATGAATTTTATTTGCTCACTTATTTTATTTTATTATTTACTTTTTTATCCATTTACTTTTTTTTTTTATTTTTATGTTTATATTTTTTATTATTTTTTACTTAACAAAAATAAATAAATAAAACTAAACTAAATCCTTTCTTTTTCTATTCTTTTTTTCTTCCTTTTTTTATTTTTCTTTATTTTTCGGTTTTCTTCTATTTTCTTAATTTACAATTACAAAACACTAAATAATAACAAACTACATAAATAAAAATAAATAAATATATAAACAAAAAAAGAAGAAGAAAAGGCTAGACTTAAGCTTTGCGAGCTGGATTGGATTCAGCTTGAGTTCTATAGGTTAGGTCGCACTCAGGTTAGATCAAGTTGGATCTTGAGCGTGGATCGGATGTAGGTCGTAGGTCAGGTTACATGCAACAAGTTAGAGGAGGCGTTTCAAAGGCCATTTCAATGGCCAAAATGACCAGGAAAGGCCATTTTCGTAGCCACTTTATTAAGGATTAGGGGTTAGTTCAATGCCACGGCCAAACTCAATCATTGGTAATGGTTGGTGAAGAACTGTCGGCGGTTCGTTGGATGTGAGAGAGAGATGGTGCATAGAGAGAGAGCCAAGAGGGTGGTCGTGTGTGTAGATGGTTTGAGTTTAGTGTTTGGGGTAGAGGCGGTTATTGCTGTATCGGCTCATGCGTGGGGGTGATGAACTATAATGTCTATGTGGGCTATGTACGGCTGGATGAAGGACGAAGTTCGGTTACTGTGGGGCTTGGACCTTGAAGATAGGATAGCAAATGGGGGTTCGTGTTTTATGGAGGATCGAAGATGATGGTCTGGTGCATGTGTGGCTTGCTGTCATGAAGTCAGGCAAGGATGGATGTACGTGAGCTTGTTGTGTATGTTATGTAAATGTGCAGTATGGTTTGGAGAGGATGGAGGTTGGTAGTGATCGTAGCTGGTTGCCAAATATGTGATAGTGAGTGGGTTAGGGGCATTGAGTCTATGTGTTTAGTGTGGTGGATTCATGCAGTTGTGGCGTGTGTGGAGGCTGTGGGTTTGGGGGAAGGCCAAGAGAGAGAGATGTAGTAGAGCGAAAGAGGGGATCGGTTCTAGAGAGCTAAGAGAGAGCATGATAATGTAGAGAGAGAGAGGTCCTGTGTATGTATGGGTTCGGTTTGTGCGTTGAATGGCCGAGAAAGATAAGTTGAGGGAAAGAGAGGAGGTTGCGAGAGATGGTAGAGAGAGAGAATGTGTGTAGTAGAGAGAGAGAGACTCAGGCTGAAAGAAAGGGATTTTTTTTTTCTTTTGTGTGTACTGTCTTTTTTTTTTTTTGAAATCCAATCCTTTCCCTCTTTGTGTTTTAAATGTCCCCTGGTATTATGTGTACGAGTTTTTTTTTTTTTTTTAAAGATAATTCCCTCACTTCCTAATCTCTATGTGTTTTAAAAAAGAAAGCAAAGGGAAGAAAAGGAAAAAGGGAGAAAAATATGGGGGAAAGAAAAATTGTTGCTACCGCTAATCACAAAATGCCACGTGTTAATTTCAGATACATGGCCCAATGATGGCTTGACATGTGGTTACACATAAAGTTTGAAAAGAAAAGGATAAAATGGCATTTCTATGTCTCTAGTGAGTCTCAAACCCCTAATCTTCAAATAAACCCAATTGCAATGTCCATGTACTTTTCTGTTGGTCCGTTGGTTTGTACCTTGTCCATATGTGTAATTAAATTACACATATGGATTAAATTAACTTGAGATAGATTTAAATCTAAATATAAATCTAAGTTTAACAATTCTTTATTTTTAATTTATTTAAATTAAAAATCTATTCTATTCAAACTACCTAAAAAAAAAGATTATTTTCTAAATCCCTTATTTTTTTATTTTTTTCTATTTTAGGATTGTGGAACTTAGGGTTTCATGTGACTATTAGATTTATTGATAATTTTCAATAAAGTTTCTATCTTTTCTTGATTCAATTATGTTTTTTAATTGTTAATTGATATTTTTAGGGTATCAATCTATGATATTATGCATGATGATTGAGAAATCACATGTGTAATGAGATCTTGACATAATTGGAGAGAATTGCATGTGTACTTAAAGATAAGATACATGTTTCTTCTGGAAAGTTGTTCTTTTGTGTGGGAATTCATTATACATTAATGCGATTCTAAATTATATTACTAAGTGAAGAGTTTCTGATAAATAATTTAGGATTACGATTAATATACTTGAGAAAGATGTTAACTTTAATTGTGAATCTCTTTGGTCAAGAATAATAGAGATTGATTAGATATATTTTAAGCAGACATATGTTAAACACTAGGGGAAATAATTTTTAAATACGTTATTTGCCTTATTGAAATCGTTCTTAGTTTTATCGCTTTCTAAATTGCTTAATCAAGTCTCATAATTAGGTTAGTTTGTTAATTTTAGTATTTTTAATTTATTCAACTCATCACAATTTTCCGGTTAGATAATAGAGCTAAGGTTAATATTAGTATTCAAAGTCTCTGAGGGATAGATTCAGACTCACATCTGCTATATTAAAATAGATAGATGCACTTGCCTGATATCATTCCCCTTTAAAGTCAAAATTGCTGGATTTAAGGAATCACAACAATTCTACATTTAAAAATACTTTCAAATATGAAAAAAAAAAGTAACGGGTGCAGAATCTTAATTCCATTTCAAGTCTATTTTCGTATACTAATGTAACTTGACATTACATCATTTCCCTATTGTTAAGCCAGTATTATTCCTTAGTTTTAGGTAATATTAGATTCTTTTTGCTTAACATAAATTATTTTTATAACTATTCTTAGTGCTAAATACACTAAAAAAGATGGACTTCCACAACCTTAACCTCTCTAAAGATGAATCAAGCGATCAAGCACAATGAAGCTAAAAAAGATAAGCTTTGATGATCATGACCAACCTTCTCCTTTGGTATCGAAAAATGGAAATGATGGATCTAGTAAAGGGAATGTATTTTCACTGAGGAAAATGTCCTTTAGGGATTCTATGCTTATAAACATTCTCGGGGCATATGAGAGACATTTCTTTAAGGACATGCCAACTGATGGACTTATGGGAGATGACAATGAGAGCACGTTAGATGAAGAGAGAAAACTAAATGAGAATGTAAAACCCGGTACATGCCATGTGGTTTTTTCAAATCTAGAATAGAGGAGCATGTGTGGACCATAGTAATATGCTTTTATCGCCAAAATGATGGGACCAAATCTAGGGTTCAATTTTTTGTTAGATAGGTTAAAAAAGATTTGGAAATCTATGGGAAATTTAAAGATTATTATGGTAGGATCAGTATTTTTATTTTGGTTTTGGATGATAATCATGACTTTCAATGTATGATACAAAATGGACCATAGTTTATCAATGGCAATTATATGGCCTTAAAGAGATGGTAGCCGAATTTCAGAACGGATCAAAGCTCATTTAATTCTATAATAGTGTGGGTGTGGATAATAAGATTCTTAATGGAATATAGGAGAAAAAAATGGACCCATTCTATGGTATGACTTGTACATGATTAGACTTCAAAGAGATAAATTTACACGCATCTGTGTTTAGATAAATATAAATACTTAGTTGTAACATAACCTAATAATTAAAAATCATTAGTATTAGAGTCAACATAAGGGAATTCTGAGACTTTGTGAATGTTGTGGATGGTTGAATCATAGCAAGACTGTTTGTCCACATAAAAAAACATCAAATATTGTTATAGAGGGAGGATGTAAAGAGAATAAACAAGTGCCCAATCAATTGGCTGAGATGATTAAAGAAAGTAAAGAAGGTAACAACAAATTAAATGAAGGGTGCAGGGAAAGGGGAAAGGAATTTATGGAGGAATTGAAGGTAAATACCTTTTTGAATGTAACTCAAAATGAACCCAATGGGAGTGCATAAATCTTAAAGGATATCTCTAATAAAGGCCTCAGTATGGATAATTTAAATGAGGAGAATTATGGGACTGAGTGAAAGTACAATATGAAAAGGTAGCCCCGAAAAGGAGAGAATCACAACATTCAACTAAAATTTGGAAACAAGTCAAAAAGGGAAAGAGAATATTTTTCAAGATTTGGCAAAAAGGCAATGAGAAGGCACTACAAGGAAAAGGAACGACTAAGGATTCAGGCACGTCTTTTGAGATTCTTAACAACCCCATATTTAAAGCTGAAGAGGAGAAAACTAGAAAATCTCGTCTCTTTTCCTTCACAACTGAGAAATCCCGAATCACAAAAGATTCAAAAAATTTACAAGTAGTGTGAAAAAACTTGCAAGATAGAATGGTGTAAAAGTTAGATGTAGAAATAAGCCCCAAGCTGTTAAGCCACGACTTAAAGACTTAAAGGACCCACTTAGACATGCAAATATGGGAAGTTTGAATAGAAGGTGAAATCCATTGAGTAGTGGTAGAGGTAATGACCATCATGTTAATAGATATGAAATGGAGGAGGGAAAGAATACCAAAAGTGGTGTTCAGGCTAATTGTGAGAAGAGGCCATTTTCACTTTCAAGGGGAGAGGATCGTAAGAATTCCAATGGAAAGCATACTTATCATCAAAATGCCAATGTTTAAGTTGGACCTTTTAGGTCAGGATGTTTTGGAAGTCATGAAATGGACATATTAGTGGTAGTCAAGAAAATCATGTTGAACTAGTAAGAACTCTTAGACATCCAATGTATGCCCTTGACCTTATGAATGATGGATGATGTGGAGTAGACAATGTTGATCACGACTTGGGAAATGCAAGTAGCCATGTTGCATACTCCGTTCCGGCCATGCAGATGGAGGATGACCATTAACCATTTCCAACAAGCTTTTATAAGTGATTGTTGGTACGGAATTTCAGCCTACAAAGTTAAGACTTAATTTATGGATACTCTGTCTTCTAACACGTAACGTAAACCTTTTAAAGCTCTCACATAGAATGCGAGAGAGGCAAATGCAGACTGCAGGCATTAGGCAATAAAAGACCCGATTCAAAGATATGAGCCTTAATTGATGGTGATTTTAGAGACCAAGATAGGTAGGCAGGCATCACTGGAACTAAAGGACTATCTTGGGTTCAACCGATTCCTATGTTCAGAAGCAGAAGGGTTTAATAGAAGGATATTGATGTTGTGGAATGTTGAAGATGCTTATGTCCACCAATTACATATTTCTTGTCAACAAATTTTAATGGAAATCCAAGTGAGTTTTTCTAACTTATCTTAGTATTTTTCGACTATTTATGCGAGTCCCATACGGGATTTAAGGTGTTTTCTTTGGGAGGAATTGTATTCTTAGTCAAATAACCTGAATGGGCCTTGGTTAATCATAGGGGACTTTAATGAAATCATTTCTAGAGATGAGAAATGGGGAGGGGAAGGATTAAGACAAAGTAGAGCCTTAGCCTACCAAGAATGCATTTTGTGGGTTACTCGATCTAAATGGTCAAAGAATTTGAGTGACCTAATATAAACAAGAATTGACTGAACATAGGGAAATGTTAGTTAGAGAAGTTCTTTTCCTAAAGTAAAGTTGTTTCACATTATGTCGCTTCATTTCAATCACTTACGAATGCTGTTAAATACTTTACTTAGAATTTTTGGAGGCCTAACACCCATAAGGCCTTTTAGATTTCAACTAATGTAACTAACTCGTCCATCCTTTAAGGACCTTATTGCTGCCAATTAGAGATGTCCTTAATTTGATGTCATATGCGACCACCATAAGCTGGTAGAAACCACGAAAACTTGGAATAAAGAAACTTTCGGCATAATATCCTCTAGAAGAAAGTCTATTGAGAAATTGATTCAAGAGGTTAGAGGAAACATTTATCAATGATCGAACCAACCCTTAATTTTGAGAGAAAGGCAGCTTCAAAAGGAACTTAGAGTTACTGAAAAGAAGGAAGAACTTTTCAAGAACACAAAAGCAAGGTCTTCTTAGATTATTAAGGGAGAACGGAATACCAAGTTCTTCCATACAAGTGTCATTGCTAGAAGATCAAAGGCGAAGATATGTAGCTTATTCAACATGGTAGGAAATTGGCTGATTGACAAACAGGAGATGAAGAATATTCTTATAAACTATTACGAAGGTCTGTTTACTATAGAAAGAGTAGCCACAGCATGGTGGTATGAACAATGGGTTAGTGGGCAAAGAGAACTTAGCTTAGTAGAGATATCAGATTTGGAAAAGGAATGGTCAAATGAGGAGATAAAAAAGGGGTTGTGGTGAATAAGAAGTAACAAATCACCAGGGATAGATGGTTTGCATGCAGAATTGTACAAAAAGTGCTAGGAAATTGTGGGAATCATTGTTTGTGACTTAGTTAAATCTATCCTTGAAAGTGGTATGGTACTTGAAGATCTAAGCAAAACTTTGGTAGTGCTTATATCGAAAGTTGTTAGGGCAAATAAGGTTAAAGATTTCAAATTGATAAGCATATGAACAATTCTTTACAAGGTAATTAATAACTGCCTAGTTAATAGAATTAGACCATTGCTAAATGATTTGATAAGCCCGAAGTAAGCGAGTTTTATCCCTAGCCAATTAACGAGAGATAATATTATAATCTTCCATGAAGTTTTATACATTCTAGGGAAAAAGCAAGGGAATGATTATAAAATCAAACTTGGAAAAGGCATATGACAGGGTCGAATGGGACTTTGTAATTTGTGCAATGAATAGCCTTGGTTTCCTTAAGAGTTAGACAAGACTTGTAAGCTCTTGTCTAAGTACAACTCAAAGTCAACTGATTTTCAATGGAGCAATGTCTGATCTATTCTTTTCTAGTAGGGGAATCTTATAGGATAATCCCTTATCCCCTTATCTGTTTATTATAACCATGGAGATGTTAAGTAGGTGGATCTACAAAAAGGTAATGGAAGGAAGTTGGAAATCTTTGTCGCTCAAAGGAACATCTGTTCAGTTGTCGCATCTTTTCTTCACAGATGATCTCTTACTTATAAGGGAAGCATTAGTGTAAGGAAATCATAGACTTTTTTTTTTTTTTTTTGAAATCTATCAAGACAAAAAGTAAATTATGAGAAGTCCTTTACCATTTTTTCTAGAAATATAGCCATAGGTGAAAAATAGCGAATTGCAAGCATTTTCAGTATCCGACTTAATGCAAATGTTGGTAGATACCTGGGGTCCCAATTAAAGAGAACAGAAGGCTAAAGAGTTCGAATATGAACTTCATCATTGATAAATTGAAGAGCAAATTATCTGGTTGGAAGGCAAATCTTCTCAGTATGGCTAGATGAAAGCTTTTAGCTACAAGTTCCTTGGAGAGTATTGTAAATTATTATTCACAGGTTATCCCTCTTTCAAAAGGTTTTATCAAAAAGGCTAAAGCTATTCATAAGAATTTCCTTTGGGGATCATTAGAGGAAACAAGGAAAGTGCATTGGGTTAGCTGGAAAAAAAGTTAAGTAAACTAAGGAGGTAGAAGGTCTGGGTATGTTGGATATCCATCAACAAAATAAGGTAAACTTCGTTAAGCTTGCTTGGAGTCTAAAAAGAAAAGACATCGTTTGGACAAATTTGCTTAAGCAAAGGTACAAGATAGATCATCTAAGGAAAATAACGAAGATAGGTTCTTTTTTCAATAAGTAGATTTCAAATACCTTGTCGTAGCTTGAGGATAAGGCTCACATACAGGTCAGATTAGGATTTAAGGCTCACTTTTGGTTGGACCATTGGAATGGTGTAGAGAAGGTAAGTAATTGGTTGTATGGGCCAATGCTAAAAGATTTTCAACATACTACACTAAGTAAAGTTTTTGATAATGGGATTGGGTGGCTGGAAGAAAAAAATTAGATATCCTCTGGATAATAGTATAAGAAGCAGGTTAGGATCAATTAGCTTTGACAATGAAGCTTTGTTGGAAGATTTTTATAGATGGTCATATGAAATTGCTGGTGAAGTCATGGCTATGTCAATCTACAATTTGTTGATTGATCTTGATAACCAAGAAATAGAGGAGAGAGATTAGATGTGGATTTGGAAAGCTCCTATACCTCCTAGTCTTCAATTTTTGATATGGAGAATCTGTCATCAAAGTATTGTGATGAAAGATAACCTGAATAAGAAGGGATTTAGTCTAGAGATGATTTGTCCACTATATGAATCATGTGAAGAAACAATTCCGCATTCGTTCATGGAATCTATGTAGAATCATGATATATGGGATAATCTTGGTCTAAGCATTCCAAGTGGTCAGAACCAACTAGAAAATCTTGTTAAATGGCTACAAGAGAGGTGTGAGAAATTTATGAGCACCCCCTTTGAGATCATTGTATTGTTCACCATCAAGGAAATCCGGAAGGAAAGAAATAATAAGGTGTTTTGATATGAACAAAAGTTTTACCCTACATATAGAGGATTAGGAAAGAAGCAAATGAATGGTGGCACATTTTGCAAATAGAAAAGTTAAAGCAAGCTGATTCAAACCTTGACCTTGATCGGACTAAGATTAAAGAAGGCTAGATATGGTTAAATGTTGATGGGGTTGTAGCAAGGGACGGTGTCCGTATAAGTGTTGGAATGATATGTAGAGATCCACAAGGAGTAGTATTAAATGAAAGTTATAAAGGTTTATGAAATCTTTCTCATCTAGAAGCATAGCTACATGCTATCTAAAAAGGTTTATATTTAGCTTGTAGTTTAAGAGCTTCTAAAGTGCTTTGTGAAACTAACTCCCAACAAGCTCTTTATTGTAAGCCCCATAACTAGCTATTCGAGGTTACGAGTGGTTGAAAGACCCGATCAAGCCTAAATTATAAAATAAAGCTAGAAATATTGGTAAAATGATCCCGTAAGTTTGAATTTAAGAAAATAAGCAATAAAATAAAAGAATATAAAAATTTCAAATTTTAAGTATATAACTCGTTATTTATCGAAAATGTATAAAATATATTCCAATAATTAACGAATTGTTAGAGATAAATTATAAGTATACTAAAAATCATAAAATAACCTAAATAATATTTAGAAATATTTATTTGTACTATATATGAATTTACATGTTTATAAAAATACGCATAATTACTTAAAATACGTATAATGTACTAAAATCATACTAAATAATTATAGAAAATTCATAATTAATTAAGGAAAAATCAAGAAAAATAAGGAACGATCCAGATATAGGTTGTAGCAGCTGGGAAAAATAAGAAAAAAATAGGCCAATTAAATTAAGACAATACAAAAGCCAAAAATTAAGGGATAAGGCAATTGTCTTGTTCAATTTAATGCACAATAAATTACCTAAAGCCCTATAAATAGAAATAAAAATTTAGAAACTCATTTGGACAATTAGAAATCAGAGAAAATTAGGGAGAGGTGAAAATTGAGAGAAAAACCAAAGAAAAAAAAAGAAAAGGAAAACTGTGCAGTTAGGGCCACAAAGGAAAACCCAGACTCGACGGGCAGCTGGGAGTGGACGGTCACCACCACTACACGGTGGTGGCAACGCTTAGGTGGGACGACACACCCATGGCCACCGACGGTGGCCGGAGCCACCCAAATCGGTGAGTTCGATTTCTAACCCAATTTTGTGTATTTTTGTAAAAATAGTAAATATTATTAGAAAATTATGAATTTTGTTATTCTAAAATATTTTTATATGTAGTTTTTGGGAAAAATATTATTTTGATGAAAATATGTCTCGTGATGTAAGGCCCTTAAGAAATCGTGCAAAACCAAGCATGTTTTAGTTTAGAAATAAATGACCTTAGGAGTATAGTTTTGAATCCAAAGTTTTTGTATAGATTACTTAGATCATATATAACAGGCTATGAAGTCCGTTTTCAAAAATTAATTTTCTAAAATTTTAGATAATTTTTAGGCCCTAAAATGAGTATAAAATGGGTAATTTAGGGTTAATTAAGTAATTAAATGGTTAATTACTGATTTAGTGAATAATTATATATTTTAGGATGTTAAAATCTGATGAAGTATGATACTTGAAGCATTTTGGGTGTTAGATATAATTATTAGATTAATTATGTAGTAAATGAGTAATAGGGAAAAATAGTAAATTTTAAGTTAATTTTGTAAATTAGGGTAATTAAGTGTAAAATCTGATTTAGGATGAATTTAGACATTTTGAAATGATAATTAATGTTAGGAGATAGTAATTAGAGTGAAAAAAATATTAGAAGTGTATTATGTACATAATAAGTAATAGTACATAATACACAATTATTGGAAATATAATAAATAAAAAATATTAGGATAAAAATTGATATTATATAAATAATAGGGATATATAATAAAACTGATAGAAAACTTAAATTTATGTAATTATATAAAAAAATGTAAAAATTTCTCACATTAGGATTGAATTCGGTACACTAATACGGATTTAAGTGTACAGGGTGAAATAAAATACTGACTAGGGGTAATGATAAATTTAGGAGATCGGAAAGTAAGGTGATTAATTTAACATCATGAGTTAAAACGAATTTTTAGGGTTCGAGTATAAAACAATACTGAGAAATTGAACTAGACCTAATTTAGAAATCAATGCGGAAACCGAACCCGAACCTAACCCCAAACCTAAAATAATTGTAAAAGACTTAAGACCTCGATAATTAGGTATATTAAACCCTAAAAAAAAAACATAACAATAAGCGTTATAGGATAAAACGAACATATAATAGTTATATGAAAAACTGAAACCACGTTTGTATTATAGGGATGATCGGCGATAGCCTGAGTAAGTCGGACCTTAAGTGAGTGAGCGAGGAGTCGAGGTAAGTTAGGATTAATACGATGCTGTATTTTGGAGGCTTAAGATTATGCTTAGTTGTGCTTGTTAGATAGTTGGATGTGTGCATGTACTTGATTATGAGTGATGCTATGATTTTGTTTATTGCTCTAGCATATATTGTATGATTTGTATGAAATGATTGATCACCCTAAACTGGACTTAATCAAATATATGACCAGTAATCATAATCGGACATGCATGGCAACCCATTGAGGGAACTTAGGACTCTCCGGCCAATACCGACCCCTTCGAAAGGGATAGCGTAGGATTGCATAATGGTCTCTTCTTCATCCTTAGCCGAATTAAGTGACAGGAGAGGAGGTTGCGGCGAGGGTGAAGTCAATAGTTCGAAGGTAGTCACGGGAGGAGCGAGGTCTCCATTGCACAAGCCTGGGTTTGGTCGTGAGCTGTTGCATTAATAGCAACTCCTTAACCTGGATTAGAGCGAGCGCAATTTCTCTAATCTCACGATGGACCGGACAACGTCGTGCGATGGCATTTGCTTGAATATGCATTGCACCTGATAAGTTGATTGAAAACCTTGTTGTGTTTATGGTATAGTTTTAAGTCCTCCATCCTAACTTACTGAGATATGATTGCTCACATCCCTATAGAGTCGTGCAGATGCTGGCTACGAAGCGACAAACAATTACTTTGAAGCTAGCAACTGTTGAATCTTGAGGAGTGAGGAAAAACATTGAAGAATAAACACATACTTTTAAGGTCTAGGTTTTTATTTTAAAATTATTTTTCTTTTCTGAATAATGTAATAATTAGGAAATATATTACAGAGAATTATTGTAAACTTTAATTGCAATAACTGAATTATAGTGTATATATATATTTCCTCACTTTCTCAAGTAAATGATTTATTTAAATTACAAACTATTTACTTTAAAGCGGGTTAGTTGTAGACGCCTTGTGTAGATCAGGTCTAAGATAGCGGTTGTAAGGCCAACTTCTATCTTAGGATGGTTTACACGGTGGGGCTGTTACGACTCTGCCGCTTCGGGGTGTGACATTTATTGGATCTAAAAGTATGATGTTGACCCTAATATTTGCTACCCTATTCTTCTCAAATGCAAACAGTTGATTAATTCCTTTTCTTACTATGTACTAAATAGGGTAAGTAGAGTGAGGAATGAAGCAACTGATAGGCTCACCAAGGAAGGATTGCAATCTCAGTCTCCTCCTATTTTTTTCTTTTTTGGTTCCTATATTTTTCGTTGATGTTTGTTCAATAGACTTTTATGCTATGTCTAGTTTTCATGTTCCAAGCAACATATGTATTAGAGGTGGATGCCCTTCCTTTAATATGTAGACTCTCTTCCTTTTGTATAGTTTAAATGCAGTTCTTCTTACTTAAAAAAAAAACCATAAATTATTCATTAAAAACTAAGGAGATTTTTCCTTTAAAAGTAAAGAATTTAAAATTAATTGGGAGGTTTAATCTTAACAATGAGACACCAACCTTTCATAAACCAAAAATTACAAATTTAAGGACATTGAGATTTAATGAATAATTACTATGAATAAAATTTTTCTTAAAGGTTTTTTTTCCTCAAGAGACTAAAGATGTAAAATTACCTAATGAATCTTTCAAAAGTACGTCTGGAAATATAGGAAACTCTTAGTGATTTGATTGTTAGGCACAACTCATCTCCAATTGTTGTCTATATACCACTAGACTTCCCAAGTGTTAATTCCATTTTCCTTTTGAAAATCTTGTCATAATAAAGAATGAGAAGCTCCTCCATCTAACAATGCATATGCATATATTAAACATCTTGATTTATTAACAATAACTACCCACTATGACCTACATACTATGATACTATAATGTACTTAATATTTGATTATATATTAAAGTTAATACAATCAAAATGCATCATAAAATATTTTAGATTATTTACCCATGATCATTTCATCAGTCACCTCCATAAGACCATATTTAATACAAGTTCTTAACATAAACTCCAAGGGTTAATGAATCCCTTTTGGGGTCCTTTAGGCTTCTCCAATAAACCAAGGTTCTTGGGAAAGCATCAGGTCCTTTGATAAAGATTCTATTGTTTTTTTTTCTTTGTTGGCTTTGATGTTACTAGAAGAAGCAACTTAAAGTTGCTACATGAATTTTCAGCGACGTTATTGATTTTTTAAAATAAATAAATATATATATTAGTATATGTATGGTATGGGAAATACAAATAATTATCAAAAATATTCTTGAAGAACCTTATGAATAAAGTGTAAAGGTTATTAGAAAAAAAAAAGTCCTTAAAATGCTCACGTGACATCTCTTTGGCATTATATGTAGTTCAAATACCATTTTCCATTCCTTAATTCATTACATTCTTTGTCAAACCTACTATGTCCAACATATGGTCTCGATTCAAAGGACCTTTAGATTCTTCCTTGGTTCCCGGTTTATTAGTTGAAGCTATATATATATATATATACACACACACACTAATCGTTATGCTTGAAGAAGGGAATGTACAAAATAAACTTAGGGGTGGTATAAGAAAATACACATGTAGAGAAATAAATAATTTCAAACACACATGTGGAGAAAAGGGAACGTAACCTCAAGAAGCTGCTGAATTGTTTTTCTGAAAAAGTAATAGTCTTTGTTGTATAGTAGTGTGAAGTTCAAGATTCTTGAGTAGATTGCTTAATTTAATAAATAATGGGTTAGGCCTCTTTGTAGGCCTAACACAATAGTCTTCTAACAATCTTACTTTATTAGTTATAATAGTATGTGATGTAAATCATAATTATAAATACAATATTGCATCTTAGGTTTTAAATCCCTTATAAACAAAGCTTTCATCAAGGTCTAATTTGTCTTAGTATAATGTAGGTGTAAACCTCGTAAATTCATAGTATGAACCCTAAACCGAACTTAAATGTCTTAGACAACTCTATGAGTCGAGAAGGCTAGATAAAATAAAAACTTTATTAAATTATAAACCCTAAACTAATCTAAAAAAAACCCTTTATATAATGATCGAAACCCTAATCTTATATAAAAAACTTAAATGTGTGTAAGTGTAAATATTAGAAATTGTACCCGAATGTGATAAAAATCCTAAAACTAAAGCCTTAAGCCTATAAATACACCAATTTACTATAAGTAAGATAAAACTCTAATTAGGTATAATTATTGATCGATGCATCAAATCATGTCAAATCACTAACAAACAATTAAAGATAAATTCTAAATACTAATAAATAAGGATGTACTATATTAATTTATAAAATTGATAATATTATTTTATAATTATTAATAATTATATAAATAAATTAGAATTATGTGAATTTAATTATTTGAGTCTAATATTATTATTTAATTGCTATTTATGCATCATATGGTCAATGTTATTTTTATATCTAGTAATTTTCTTTATAATCATAATATATTATTATTATTATTATTATTATTATTATTATTATTATTTATAGTATTAGAGATGTTTAAAGAAAATTGCAATTTTCATGCATTTAATGCATTTTATCCTTTACTTTTCTTTTCTTTTTTTTTTTCATTTTTCTTCCTCCATGCTGTACAACCAAGTACCCCCTAAAATCCTATATAAAATTATTCATTTTGTCATCAATTTAAAGAAATTTATAAAACATTCCCTACCCTAACCCCTTACTCCCCCACCCCTCTATTCAAACAGTCACTTTCTCTCTTTTATTCCCCATCTTCAACTTCAAAAATATTTTCACCTAACTTTCAACTTCCATTTCACTATCAAACTATCTATTCCAAAACACAAAAAGGATGAGCAAGAGAAGGATATCCCACCCAACAAATACATCAAAACAAGTAAAGATACCTTCTTCATATATTATTACTAATGATTCTTTTATGTAAAATTATGTTTCATGTATTTCTTTGTGTAATTTTTGTGTATATCACATTTGATGTATTATTATATTTTGATATGTATTAAGTATGTATTTTAAGGTATTATACTAGAAACTTTATATATATTTATTAGATTTTGAGTGTATAATCTATTTCTTTTAAAAATTATGTTTATATGTGCATATATGTTATTATACATATAGATACATACTTATATATATGAATATATTGTATAATTAGTAGACATATGTACATATATACAAGTATATGTACAGTTTACGTATATATATATATATATATATATGAATATATAATATACATATACATATAAGGCAGTAAATAAGAGAATAGGATAAGGAGTATATAAAAAAATACACACATATGAGCCCTATATACATATATTAAAATATGTACATAAATATATATATATATATATAAGAAATACTAGGTATTTATATATGTATGTACAAAATTGAAAGTACATACACACATACATATAATATATTGAAAATCCCCTTAAAAATACATTAAGAAAATAAAAAAAAATATGTATATAAAAGTATGTATAGAATTGGGTATAACTACGTATACATGTATATAAATACATATAATAATGGTATATTATAAGTATAAACATGTGTATATACATATATATATACATGTATAGGTATATGTAAAATAATAATATAGTATGAATATATATACAAGAATATGTATGAGTATGTATACAAATGTACTAAGTATACATACATACTTAAGGACATATGTATTTATAAATAAATATAAGTGCATACATAATTATACTATACTTAATTAATGTAACAATAATAAAATATACATATATATATATATGTATGTAATTATGTATAGTGGGTTGAACCCATAAACTAAGAAAAAGCCTACATATATAATAAATAATTAATAATAATATCTAAGTATAGATAATAATATAAAATTCAAGGAATGTAGAAATAAAGAAAAATCAATAAATTACCATATGGTCCAATAAAATTGTGCCACGTCATCAATTTAATTTAAATAATTAATTAAATAAAAAAGTCAAAATAATTATAAAAATATTAATAATTAATTAATTAAGAAAATTTTCAATAATCACAAAATTATAATAGCAAATTAAGCTTAAAATGGAAAAATAATGAAATTTACATAAATTGGACTTATAAATAAGAAATTATAAAAAAAATGAAATTTAAAAAGTAATTAAATTATAAAATAACAAGAAAAATCTTGAAATTAATAAATAAAATTAGTCGAGTCAAAATAACCAAATTCATAACAATTTAGACTCATATCGAAAAATGCATGTTTAAATGTTTAAAACGGACCTCGCTATGTAAATATACATTTGAAAATAATAAAAATTGACTATAAGTTTGTAAATATCAGGATCAGAACAAAAAAGTTATAAACAACTAATAAAAAAGCTCAAATTGGGAAAATTTGTAGAAAATTTAAGTAGATTGAAGTAAATAATTACATAGCTTGGTTAGTTTACTTAGTTATTTATTATCTTTTTTATTCTATAATAATTGGGTGATCTCAACGAGAATTCAGATCTTCCTGTGAGCTATTACAACCCTCGAGATTCATTATGGTCGAGTGAGTACTCTTTATAATTCCATGCTAGTTTGTATATATAGTTAGTGAATTTAATTAATACTATTGATTAAATGATTTGTGAGGTTACGTTATGCATGTTGATGCCATTGCTTACTAAATTGTGAAATTGCTCTATATTGTGATACTAAAATGTTTGTTGCATGGTAAACGTAATATAATTGTACTTTTGAGGATACTGATTAGTCATATGATAATGAAACCTAATTACATCCGATTTATTTAAATAAGCTGGTTCATGCATAAACATGCATCACTTTTAACTAATTCGGCCGTTGCATAGTAAGAGGCCATGGGGGTTGATTTATTTGATATTAGTGTTTTAGTACAGTATATACATATAACACAATCTTACCTTGGTATACGAATTACTAGGTATTGAAGGCGCCAACCGCATAGTTAAGAGTTAAGTCTAGAGGCCTCCATTTAGGGGTGAGTATGGACTACGAGAGCCCACTTACAATTATACATGGAATTTGCTTTTTGATTAAAACAAATAGACTGTTTTTACTTAAATACAAAACATGGAGTTTTGTAGTGATATAAGTTCAAGTATAATACCCGAAACTGACTGGTGTCATATATACTCCAGCCTTAACTTTGAAGGACATTAAATTTGAGTTGTATACATTATTAGTCAACTGTATGTATTTGTTTGGTATTCTACTTGTTTATGTATTCATATGTTTGAAATTAATGTATGTATAACTTACTTGTTGATGTGATTGAGGGATTATTTCACTAAGCTTTATAGCTTACACCTTTGTAGAATTTTGATGCAAGATTACTTTTTTTGTAAAAGCTAGTCGAAGGGTACCTGAGGTTAATTGTAGATCATTTTAGGGATGTATGAAGCAGATAAGAGAGTTGAATGAATATATGTAGACTCTCAAATGCAATTCTTATAGTAGTTATTATTACTTTACTATAGTTATCTTACTGATAATTAGAGTACTGTAGCACTTGTTTAGTATTGTTACTTATAAACTTTCTATTAATGTAAATATATTGTGATATTATCTTTACCTGTTTACCCTCAAGTAATTGGTTATAATAGTAGCCTTGTATATCGTATAAAGGATACCCGATTGAAAGAGAAACTAATTTATGGTCTTTTGTACGATATACGACACTTATCACAACTAGGTCGCCCTCAAGTTGTGACAATAAGGGTATATTGTAATAGTCTATTCAATTCTGATTTATATTGGGATATATAGACATGTTTCACTTTCTCAATGAAAGTAGACTTGCAACCATCTGCATCTAAATACTCTTTGGAAAGAATTCCTTTCTAAATTCTTCCTTCAGTCTTTTCCCCCATTATTGTTTTGGCCTTAGAACCTACAAAAGACATACTCATAAGCAAAGCATGAATTTCCCATATGAGAACTTTTGTTGATTTAGCACCTGAAAGGCCTTAAAGCATTTCTCAATGGTTGTTAACTAACCGTTTGCCTTTGCTTATAGATAACATGTATCAATATCAAGGTACTTGTTAGCTTAAATAAAGTCGGAAAGTTTGTTTACTTCCAATGAGGAATTATCTTAAGATGATTCATTAAGATTTTAAGTTATCAAAAATGTTATAAAAGAGTGTCTTGTTGTTGTAACATCATCTATACAGTAGCTAAAATTTAGTTGTGGTGACGAGGTTCTGTTGCATTTTATTGTTGAGCAGTGATGTGATGAGAGGATGCTCTCATACCAAATGATGTGACTAAAGGCAAAAGGGGGATTGTTTTGCAAACGAGTTGTGAAAGACGTAGACACCCCATTTTTGTCCCTCACAATTTTAAAGCAAGTGCATATTTTTTTTCTCTCTTTTGATTTAAGTGCATTTTCAAAATTATTTATTTTCTTAGCGTATACGTAATTCTTGGTTGAACCTAGACTTAATATTATTTCATTTTTGTTAATATATATATATATATATATATTAAATTGGACCAAATACAAGACTTGCTCTACATGCTTCGAAATAAATTAGGGCCGAAGCCTCAATAAGGGTTCGAAAACGTACTTGCATTTTATTTTCAATCCTACACATGTAACACGTGTATGGGTAGGGCGCATGAGTTCCACAACATGATGTGCACCCCTTTTCTCTTTCTCCTTTCTTTTTTAATTTCACCTTATAACTTTGCGATTTCCAAAATATAAAAGAGAAGTTTCCCTATTCAAACCCCTTTATTTCAACCCATGTTTCAACTCTATATCTTGAGAAATTCACCCGAATTTTATGTTTTGGGAAACTACACATAGCATACTCTAAATTAGAACAAAAAACACATCATAATTTTCCTAAATTACGAGTTAAATTATACTTGAAAAAGGAAAAAAAATATATATTAACATGCTTGAATGAAATTTGCAAAATTATATTCTTGAGGCAATTTTCTCTAAATCCAAGGTATAAACACTGTTTATTAATATGTTCTTGCCTATTTTCATCATTTGAACTAATACTTTCTTCAAATTTAGAGATAGATTTGGCAAAAACAGCTTAGGCCACATACCCGTGATCTTTCATTTTTACACTTTGTGAGATTAAATCCAAGCTCCACTAATATAGATAGGGTGCTACACTTTGCATTAAACATGGATTACGATTTGAAACTTACTCAAACATACTTAAATCAAGCTTTCCTTAAGATGTGAATTTTCTCTCCCTAAAGATAGCACTTCCTTGCTTGAACTAGCCTAAAAACTTACTAAACCAACCCAATAAACTTACTAAACACCAGCCACCGGTTCATAACTGCATGAGGTAAGCTCTTAAAATCCTTACTTGTTCTTATTTTCTTTATATGTTTAATCTATATTATGTATTAAATAATTGAGAAATCATGTTTTTAGGAATGTAAAATACTTGTTTGAAGCAATTTTTGTAGTATAGTTAATAGAATTTGTTGTTTCTATAATATAATGACCATAAAGTGTTCATAGTTCATGATTGGTTAAATTAAGTATTTTGATTTAATGGCTTATAGAATTCATGATTGATTAAATTAAGTATTTTGATTTAATGGCTTATAAAATGTTTATCATGAATCCTGTTTAAATATGTGATTATTTTTTATTATTTTAATTGAACTAGGCATTTTGATTAATAAACCTTAGAGTATTTCTCATATTATGTTTGCAAACTATAAAATAGATGTCTGAACATGTAAATTATAGAATAGATGTCTAAATATGCAAATTATTAGATAGATGTCTCACATGTAATTATGAGATTAGTTATTTTCATGAATCATATTGACGTAATATAAAATGAATGTCTTGATTCAAAATTTTATTGTTGTTGCAAGGAAATTTTTGTATAAAAATAATAAACATGTCATATTTGTGAGTATATGAATATTGTATGAATTTTTACTTAAGTCCTTTATGTGACTTATTTAACATATGTATCTTCAATGAGTTTCTTTTTTTTTATAAAAAGAGTTTTTTTTTTAAAAAGAATGTTTTGTCATCATAAATTTTTTTTTTGTCTTAAATGAAAATCTAAATGGACCTAGTTTTAAAAGAACCCAAGATTTCTCCTTTTTTTTCAAATTTAGGAAAAAAAGGAAATATATTTTTATAAGCCAATTGACATATAAATACTTAAAGTGGAATGCTTTGCAAAATAAAATAAACCAACTTACTAAAATTTTCTGAAAATGAACTACTGTAGTCTAATCCCAATTAGTGTATACGTAAGTACTTACAGGATAATTTAAAATATTAAAAAAAATATGTTACCCCTTTTGTAAATAAATTTTCGTTTTTTTCCTCTTTTGTAATTAAATGTAATTTCATCCTATTTGTGAATAAATTTTGTTCTTAGACGGGTAACTTGAAAAATAAATTTAAATTCAGAAGGTTAAGATGGTACCCATTTGGGTTTAATAAAATAGCCCCCGAACCTAAAATAATCTGCTTTCTTGGAATTTTTCTTAAAATTTTTCAAAACATAGTTTAGTAGCTAAAATAAAATTGATCTACCTAATCATTTATAATTTAATCACATTTTCCCGGTTTTACCAAATGATAACTCCAAGTTTTTTTTTAAAAGAGAATAATAAAAAACCAAGTTTCCTTAATTCAGTTAAGGGTTTAAACTAAATAGGCATAGAGTTTAGTTTAAATCAAATTAAGGAAAACAAAAAAAAAAAGAAAAATTTTGAGGATAAAAGATCATAACTAAAAATATTACACTAACTTACATAACCATAGAAAAGATTGAACAAATATTCATAAGCACTCTACTCAATCTACCAATCACACATATATATACCCCAACAACTCAACATATATAGTACAGATAAACAAAGTGGTAGTTTCACACAACATTAATTATTAGTAGTTGATTTCATAAGCGAGGTAAGCAATTAACATAGATTTAAATCAATGTCTCCTAAAGCAACATCAATCTATCCTTGAGACTTCATCAGACTACGACTTGCAATTAGATGTTACATTATCTCATTATATGTTACCTCAAATAAAACGTAATCAAAAGACTCAACCTAGATAACTTTTAGGTTATTTAAGATATTATCACATTTACCTTCCCGTCCTCATCCATATATCATTTGGTATTTAATCTACACGTATGATCACAAGTAGATAGTGACCATTTTTTATAGTTGGCAAGTCATCAACTACAACTGGGTTCAACCAAGGGAATAGCTTAAAGGGAAGTAGCTTCAATCACCTCTTCAATAGTGCAGGAGACTGTACCATTTGAATGATCAGATATATCTCCATCATATCCATCTTCATCAATCTAATCTTAGGAGTTAGACATATCACCTAGGTATTCTTGTTAAATCCATTAAACTAAGGTGATGCTATAGAAGGTATAAGAAAAGCATCAACTACACCCAAGTAATGCAAGAAATAATCAATAATTTCATAGGGCACTTATTGCTGTACAAAATTTAAATTCGATAATATTTGGACAATTGATGGGTAATATTGTATGCTAGTGTCTAAACGAGCACAAAATAGAAAAGTAGTGCAATTATAAAATTAACTTTGGCTACCCAATGCAAGAATTGATGTGTAATAGTTAAAATATGATTTTAATCTTACGGTCGTTATGCTTCAGGCATCCTACCATACTTGATAAGAATTAAACCATTGGACCATTGATCCGAACCTAAGCCTAAGGACTAGAAAGCATGGCTAAGCAAGTTCTTTCTTCAAGCATCACATTTAAGGAATCCAAATTACTATAGTCTACCAACTTGATGCCCTGGCCAAGTTGAACTCTCTTGTACTTACCGATAGTCTCCAGTTATTAACTTAAGACACATCCAGACAATAGCTCAACCCATTCAATAAGCTGCTTAGCCGACTTGAATTCAAGTTGTACCTAGTATATCTAAGTTGAATTCACCTCGAAAAAGTTACCTAATTAGCTTAGCATTATTGAACTGTTACCTTAGCTTAGCATCAACACTCAGTAACACCAGGATTAATCGTACAATTTATCCTTTTCGCCAAGCGCACAACCATCAATCTACCGCCATATGTTCAAGGATTCCCTATGACAAAATCCTCCATACAAGATTCCCTTTTGTTGTATTTTCAATCATACCCTTTATAATTCCTTATACATTACTTATTTAACACATCACCCTTTTTTGTCTTTTCCATTTTAGGTAGGATACCCTAATATGTAGTTACATCATCATCTTACTCTTTTTGACATTGAATATACATTTCTCCTTTAGTGGGCATTGTTTTCTATTACTTACTTCACTCTTAAGCAAGGCTAGGTTGTAAGTATCCTCATTAGACCATTGGTACATCATATCCTTTAGAGTTGATCGTAGGTTTGCTTGTTTTACTTTCATTGTAATTCGCATGCATTTTCCACTCTTCTTTTTAAGCTTTCCACAAGCTTAGACCCACCCTAGTGACTGGCCTTATTAGTCCTTAGCTTCTATTTGTATTATCTTGGTATCAAAGCGAAGGTATCGCTTGGATAAGTTATGTTTGAACTTTCTTAAGTAGTAGTGATTGTAGTAGTATATTACAAAGAGCTTAGCTAAAAGTGTTTGAATAAGTAGAAGGCATAGAAGTTTGTTGTGATTGCATACTCTGTTTTGTCTTGTTTTGAATGTATGAAAATGGAGCAAGTTTTAGTTTAGTTTGTTGTTCTCTAAAGAAGTTGTTGTGTTTACAAGTTTGTTGAATATTTATATGGAAGAAGTATGTGTGTGTTGTTGGCTTGAAGAGACTATATCGGTTATTTCTAAGAATTGGAGATTGTTATTGAGTTCTATTGAGGAGAATGATGGATCATAGTATCAGTGTCGACGTTGGAGATGGCAATAGTAGTGTTGTCTACCATGGACGACAACTTTAGAACACCTTTAGAAGTACAGATGAATGAATTGATGAGGAGGCCAACCTCATAGCTGATTTGACTAGAGCTACTCATGCATTAACTTATTAACTCGCCAAGGTTATATGGAATACTCCCCAAGCTGCTTGACCTGCGAGAGAATAGAACCTAGCTCAACAATTTCAAGGTAGAGGAGTAGGAGGACAAGTAAAAAAGGAAATGGACTTAAGTGATATGGATGATGAAGGAGAGGAAGAGTATGAAGAAGAAGATAAGTAAGCTAGACTACCCTAAGCTATTGACCATGTGAAGCTTCAGATCCGAAGCTTTAATGGTTCTGGAGATGCAAACAACTATCTAGATTGGAACAAAAAGGTTGAACGTGTCTTTGACTATTATCAATACGAGGATCATGAGAAGTCAAAGGTTGCTACTGTAGAATTCTCTAGGTATGCTGCATTATGGTGGAAGAACTTCCAAACCACTAGGAGATGAGAAGGATACAAAGAGGTTAGTACCTGGCCTGAGATGAAAACGATTCTTAGAATTAGGTTCATACCTACCTATAAGACACTTTTGCTAAGCTTCACGAGCTATAACAAAGGAGCTAAACTATTGATGACTATGTTTAGAAGTTACAAATGCTTATGACCTGATGTAAAGTCGATGAACCATTGGCCCAAACTAATATGAACCGAAGCTAAGGATTACCAAATTCGATCATTAAGGTGGGTCTGAGCTTGTAGAAAACTCGAAAAGAAGGTTGGAAAATGCACAAGAACGACAATAAAAAGTAAAACAAGTAGACCCATGATCAACTTTACAGGATATGACGCACCAATGGAACTATTGAAGACTTACAGCTCAACTAGATGTGATGCACGAGCCAATCTAATAAGGGTATTTGCCACCTAACCCTACTTACGGGTTAGGATAAGAGTGAAGTAAGCAATAGAGAACAATACTCACAAAAGGACAAGTATACTTTCAATATCAAAAAGAGTAAGATGATGATGATGTGGCTATCTATTACTAGGGTATTTATATCTGAAAGATTAGGGCATCCTACTTAAAATGCAAAAGACCAAAAGGGTAATGACCTAAATAAGTATGATACAAGGAATATCCAAAGGGTATAAATGAAAACACAGCAAAATGGGTATCCTGTATGGAAGACTCTATCATATGATTGCTTGAATACATGTCTCTTTATGGATGGGTGATTTTCTGGCAGAAGAAGACAAACTGTACAATTAAGTTGGTGACTTCTAAGCCGAGGTATCGAATAAGGATAATAGATCAGCTGTGCTGAGTTGAGTAGATGATACTTCTGAGGTGAATTCAACTCAGACATATTCAATCCAATTCAGATTCAAGTCGACTAAGCAGATGGTTGGATGGGCCAAGCTATTATCCCAATGTATCTCTAATCGGTAGCTAGAGTCTATTAATAAGTATGAGAAGGTTTGGCTTTGTTGGGGCATCAGGTCAGCAGACTGCAGTAACTTGGACTCCTCAGAGGTAGGGCATAAAGATAGATCTCGCTTGGCCATCCTTTCCAATCCTTGGGCTTGGGCTTGAGTGAAAGGTCCGGTGGTCTGATTCCTATCATCCCTACCAAGCTTATTAGGATTTGGGATCAAATCTGGCTAGATCTTGTCTATGTTCTCCTTGGTCCATAAGGGCTAAGTTTGGTAACATTAAATACGTCTAACACTTGAAAGTCTTCTAGTAGCTGTAGTTGGTATGTATTGTCATTGATTTTTTGGATTATCTTAAATGGTCCTTCAACTTTAGCAGGTAGCTTGTTCTTCCTCCAATTAAGAAACCTTTCTTTGCTCAAGTGTAGCCACACTTGATCTCTAAGTTGAAACTGCTTGGTCTTCCTCACTTTGCATCTCTCTTTTAGCTTTTTAACAACTTAGTCAATGTGTTAGGCGACTTGTTAGTAGATCTGCTAGATGGAGTGAGCTTTGGTCCTCACTTCTAGATCTTTTAGGTCAGTAGATGGCATTGGGTCATAGTCAAGGGATAGCTTAGGGTTAAAGCCATAGATGACCTCAAATAGGGCATGCTCAGTGATGGCATGTATCATCTTATTGTAAGCAAACTCTACTATTAGTAGGCAAATTCCCAGTTAACTAAGTTCTTTTATATTAAAACTCGGAGCAATGATCCTAGAGTACGGTTGACAACTTTTATCTGGCCATCGGTTTGGGGGTAACAAGAAGTACTAAACAATGACTGATGACTTTGTTCCCATTCGACACCATAGAGTTCTCCAAAAAGGGCTCGAGAATTTTAGGTCTCTATCTAACACCACACTTCTTATTACTCTGTGTAAGCAAAATACTTCCTGTAAAAATAAAGAAGCAATAGTCGAAGCATTGTTAGTTTTGGTGCAAGGCATAAAATATACCATTTTTCTAAACCTATTCACAACAACCATTACAGAATCTTTGCTTCACATAGTTTAGGGTAATCTAAAGACAAAGTCCATACTCAAGTAAGCCCATGGTTTGGTTAGAATAGGCAGAAGCATTGCCTTCCCTTGTTCTACTCGACTTTTTGCTTTCTTACAATTGGTGCTTCCTTTAATCACAAGATGTATGTCACATTTCATTCTAAGCTAGAAAAACCTGTCATTTAGTAGCTCATACGTCCTTCATTCTCCAAAGTGTTTAAAGAGTTCTCTACTGTGGGCTTCTCTTATCAGCAGCTCTCTAATTGAACAGGTTTGCACACACAACTTGCCAGCTCAAAACAAATATCCATCCTCTACATGGTACTCATCTTATGCTCTTCCTTCTCCACAATGCTTATATATAGGGCTAATGCTTACAAACACTAATAATCCAGTCAACAACTCAGTAAGGAGAATATGTTGCGAACCATGACCAAGAATAGACAAGGCCGGTCACTGGATGGGTACAAGCTTGTAGAAAGCTCGAAAAGGATTAATGGGGAAGAGTATGAAAGGGCAAAAATGAAGAATGAAACAGTAAGCAAAACCTACGAATAGCTCCAAAGGATATGATGCACCAATGGAACTTCCAAGGACACATGGAAGTATGACACACGAATTGGTTCGGTAAGGTTACTCATCACCTAACCTTACTTAAGGGAAAGGATAAGAGTGATGCCAAGAGTAAACAAATAGTGTTTACGCAAGGAAGAAAAAATGCTCAAAGAGTGTATATTAAGAATGATCTAATGTTCTCACAATTACAAATACAAGAGTATTTATACCCATAAGTTAGGGCAACTTGATTAAAAAGGAAAAGACAAAAAGGGCATTTCCTAAGGAAGTAATATATAAGATACAAAAGGGTAAAAATGAATATATAAGAAAAATAATCATTAGTATAACAAATTTTGCACATGATACTATATACGTGGCGACGCTTTATTAGCAAGGTCGTTAGGAGATGCGAACAAAAAGTACAGATAGATAGACTTGTCCGAACAAGGATGGCTTAGCCAGTTCAAATTTTCTCTCTCGGCTTTTCGGCAAGGAAGATGCCGAGTAATTGGTCGGCTTGGTACGAGAGAGTAATCATCAACTCAGCATATTGTAGAAAAATGGGTGGTCATACAACATGGCATGAAGGGTGACTCGATAAGGAAGTACTCGGCCTTAATAAGAGTTAGTTGGAACAAAAAGATTCGTCATGCCAGCCCCTCTAATCCCAGGCCTGGCTGCAGGTTAAAGGTTCAGTAGCTTAATTCCCATCATTTCTTTCAGGTTGTTTTAGATTTGGGATCAAATCCGAATGGTGTTCGCTTAATTCTCCATTAGGGTGATATGGACTGAGGTCGGCAATGTTGAAGGCATTAGAAACCCTATAGTCCTTAGACAATTCCATGATGTAGGCATTGTTATTGATTTTCTAGAGGATTCTGAAAGGTCCTTCTGCTCTTGCAAATAATTTGTTCCTCCTTTTGTTCGAGAACCATTCCTTGTTGAGGTGCAGTCATACCAAGTTTCCTGGCTGAAATTGTTTAGCCAACCTATCCTTGGTCTTTTCTCGCATTCTTCTAGCTTGGTCAATGTATCAAATAACCTTGTCATAAATGTATCGAAGGGATTATGCTTTGGCTATTGCATATGGGTCCTCTTGCCAAGGTATTGGCTAAGCAGTCCTAACAGCCTCATCTATGGTGTCAAATCATTAGAGTGCCACAGCATCCTGAATGTCTTCTTTCAACCCAGTAACAAACCTTGAAACTATTCGAGTTGGTGGTTCCTCTACTTCACAATGCATCATAAGCATTTGAAATTCTTGAACATATTCATCAACAATTCGACCTCCTTGTCTTAACTCCTGAAGTTGAGTAAATGGATCTTAGAGGTATGTTTCCGGTACAAATCTGTTTCTAAGTACTCTCTTCGTCTTGGGCCAAGTGTTAATCTCTCGGTACCTTTCTAGTCTTCTCATGCTTGAAAATTCTTTCACCATATGGTGACATATTCGGAGAACTTAACAGCAGTAATTATTACCTTCTCATAATCTTCATACTGATAATAATCAAACACACGCTCCACTTTCTCTTCCTAATCTAGATATTCATCAGCATTCCCAAATCCAATAAAACTCAAAATTCGAAGATTCACTTGGTTGGATGCTCTAGGGATTCATACATGCTCCTCTTCAAAATACTACTCTTCCTCTTCATCAAGCTCTCTTAAGTCTATCCTTTGCCTTACTCGTCCGCCAATTCCTCCACCTCAAATGGGTTGAGCTGGATTCTAACCTCTAACAGGTTGACTAGCTTGTAGGGTGTTTTGCGCGGCCTCAGTGAGTCAACAAGACAGCATATGAATAGCTTAGGTCAGATCTACCAAGAGATTAACTACCTCATCAAACCTCTCATCAATACTTCTGGAGGTTCCTTGAGATTATCATCCATGGTAGACAACTCTACTGTTATCACTAATACTAACATTTATACTTGGGTCTGTCAATTTTCCTTACAGATTCAAAGTTCAAACAAATACTTTAGAAAGTAAACAATTAACAACATAGCAGTCAAATGAACACAGTAACTTACTCTATTTCATACACACAAAATAGAGTATAATAGAACTTCAAGAAGAACTACTATAGTTCACATAAAACCTCTGCTCTGATACTAAGATGTGCAAACCGTGACAAAAAACAGACAAGGTCAGTTGTTGGATGGGTCCAAGCTTATAGAAAGCTAAAAAAGGATTAATGAGGGAAAAGTGCGAAATGGTAAAAATGAAGAATGAAATAGTAAGCAAAACCCATGAACAGCTCTAGAGAATATGACGCACTAATTGAACTTCTAAAGACTTACGAGAAATTCAATATGATGCATGAATTGGTCCGATGAGGTTAATCGCCACTTAACCTTGCTTAAGGGAAAGGATAAGAAAAAGTACTCAAAGAGTGTATATTAAGAATGATACGATGTTCTCATAGTTACAAGTACAAGGGTATTTGTACCTATAAGTTAGGGCAACCCACCTAAAAAGGAAAAGATAAAAGGGCATTTTCTAAGGAAATAATATACAAGATATAAAAAGGTAAAAATGAATATACAAAAAAAATAATCATTGGTGTAATAGATTTTGCACATTATACTATACATGTAGTGATGCTACATTAGTGACGTCGTTAAAAGATGTGGACAAAAAGTACGAATAGATGGGCTTGTCCAAGCAAGGATGGCTTAGTCAGTCTGAACTCTCTCTCTGAACTTCTTGACAAGGAAGATGTTGAGTAATTAGTCGACTTGGCGCTAGAGAGTAATCATCAACTCGACATACTGCAGAAAAATGGGTAGTCATATGGCATGGCATGAAGGGTGACTTGATAAGGAAGTATTCAGCTTCGGTAGGAATTGGTTGGAACAGAAGGACTTATCGTACCAGCCTCTCTAATCCTCAAGCTTAGCTATGGATCAGAGGTACAATAGCCTGATTCCCATCAAGAATATGTCTTCTTGACAAAGTATCAGCAACTACATTATTCTTGCCTTACTTGTATTTAATGACAGAATTAAATCCTTAAAAAAATTCAATCTATCAGGCTTAGTGTTTGGAAAGCTTTAATTGGCTTTGCAAATATCTCAAAGACTCATAATCTATGTATATGACAAATTCCTTTGACAAAGGATAATGTTGCTACACATGAAGAGCTCGAATCAGGGCAAAAAATTTCCTTGTCATAAATAAAATAATTTAATTGTGCTTCTCTAAGCTTCTCGCTATAATAAGCAATAAGTCGACCTTCTTCCATTAGCACAACTTTAATATTGACTCCTAATACATCACATTTAAGCTCAAATACTCTATCAAAATCTAGTAGAGCCAAGACTGACGTAGAGGTCAACCTTACCTTTACCTCGGTAAAATTCCTCTCCTCTTTCTCTCCCCACTTACCTTCTCATGGTCTAGAAGTTCTTCCATCATAATGCTGCACACCTTGAGAATTTGACAGCAGCAATCTTCACCTTCTTATGGTCCTCATACTAATAATAATAAAAAACATGTTAAACCTTTTCTTCCTAATCTAGATTATAATCAGCATCCCTAGAACCATTAAAGCTTAGAATCTGAAGCTTCACATGGTCAGCAACTTGAGGTGCTCGAGCTCGCTCCTCTTCTTCATTGTACTTATCCTCCTTCATACTTATCCTCTTACTCCTCCACTTTAAGCTTGTCGAGCTAGGTTTTATCTTCTTACAGGTCAAGTAGCTTGTAGAGTGTTCTGTACAGCTTCAGTAAGTTGATAAGCCAATGTATGGACAACTCTGGTCAAATTAGCTATAAGATTAGCCATCAATTCATTCATCTATATTCCTAAGGCTACTCTAGGGTTATCATCTATGGCAAACAACACCGCTATTATCATCTCCAGTATTAGCATTGACATTAGTGTCTATCATTCTCATTTATAAAACTTGGTAATAATATTAGGATCTAAGAAACAACAAATAATGTTCTTCCATGCCAAACAATATCACATACAACACTCCTTTACCCAAAAGTCCCGCATGTTCGAAATAGGGTAAAACAAAGTATATAACCACAGTGAACTATTACTCCCTCTACTTACTTAATCATTCACAACTAACTTTTATGCAACCACAACATACTACAACAACAAACAATATTCACAAGAAAGCTCAAACATAATCTACTCAAACAAACCTCTACTCTAATCTAAGATGATATAAACCGAAACTAAAGATTGACAAGGTCAGTTGCTAAGGTAGGTTTGAGCTTGTGGAAAGCTTAAAATGAAGGGTGAAAAATGTACAAGAACGATAATAAAAAGTAAAACAAGCAAACCCACAATCAGCTCTACAGGATATGATGCACCAATGGAACTACCGAAGACTCACAGCTCAGCTCAATGTAATGCACGAGCCGATTCAATGAGGGTACTCGCCACCTAGCCTTGCTTACGGGTTAGGATATGAGTGAAGTAAACAATCGAGAACATTGCTCATGAAAGGAGAAGTGTACATTCAATATCAAAAAGAGTAAGATGATGATGACATAGCTACCTATTATTAGGTTATTTACACCCAAAAGATTAAGACATCCTTCCTAAAATGGAAAAGACTAAAAGGGTAATGACCCAAATAAGTATGATATAAGGAATATCTAAAGGGTATAAATGAAAAAAAGGTAAAATAGGTATCTTGTATAGAAGATTATGTCATATGATTGCCCGAACACATGGCTTTTTGTAGATGGGTGATTTTTTGGCAAAAGAAGACAAACTGTGCAATCAGGTTGGTGACTTTTGAGCCAAGGTGCCAAGTAAGGATGTAGATCAAGTGTGTTGAGCTGAGTAGATGATACTTTCAAGGTGAATTCAACTCGAAAGTATTTAATATAGCTCGAATTTAGGTCGATTGAATAGATGGTCAGATGGGCCAAGCTATTGTCCGAGTGTATCTCTAGTCAGTAGTTGGAGACTACCAATAAGTATGAGAAGGTTCTAGTTGGCTAAGGCATCAAGTTAGTAGACTACAGCAACTCGGACTCCTTAGAGGTGGGGCATAAAGATAGAACTAGCTTAACAATGCTTTCAAATCCTTAGGCTTTGGCTTAGGTCAAGGATCCGGTGGTCCAATTCTTATCATAAACAGTATCCAGATTTCTCATTAGATTAAGATGTGGCATTAGGGATGTCGTGGAATTTCAATAGTTTACTACATTGGATGAGGCTATAAAGATAGCTTAGTGAATGGAAAGACAAAGAAGGAATAGGCCGAGTCCACCTCCATTAAGCTGACCTAGTTAGTCAAGTCGATCTACTTAGGGAAGTTACCGAGCTCAACAAAATGTCAACTTAACCAGAAGGGCAAATGTTTGAGCCAAACGCATGGGTCGACCAACTAATGGTAAGATGCTACTGACAACTTATGAGAAGAGATAAGGATCTCAGAAGAAGATGACCTAGATCAATTGCTTAAAATGCTAAGGGTTTCGACGCATGGCTGCTCAATGTTCAAACCGAAGGACCATGATTATCAAGAGAGATATCTCGAAGGTTAAAGTAGACAGTACGGATGAAGAGCCAAAAGTGGAAAAAGAGGTGAAGGAAGAGATTAAGGTTAATACCAAATTGGTTGAGGAAGATGTGTTTAAAGAATGTTGTTGGTGAATTTTAGGATCAAGGAAAATCTTGCAAAAGAGAATGAAATGCTTGGTATTGGGGCCAGTCTGGTGCGGCCACTCCGATGCCTAAGTTAGTGGGGTGATTTTGTATAAAAAGCATGTGAT
Source organism: Lumnitzera racemosa (assembly GCA_024138005.1). Classification (NCBI taxonomy): domain Eukaryota; kingdom Viridiplantae; phylum Streptophyta; class Magnoliopsida; order Myrtales; family Combretaceae; genus Lumnitzera; species Lumnitzera racemosa. The sequence continues at coordinate 41,859,355 of JAMXBC010000007.1, forward strand.
TGAAGTATTAGAGAGATCTTACGGAGTTTTCTTTCCCATATTTATAGCTAGCTGTAATGTCTAGGGCAGTTATCGGAATAACTATTAAGATATGTGGAAGCTTATTGATTTAACATCTTTCTTGATATGCAGGGAGAGCAGGCGGTTATGTAATATAACAGTGCTTATGATAACTGTTCAAGTCATGGGCTTGAATTCAAACCAGGAACTGATTTAAGAGACTTAGCATAAATGCCATGTATCATCTTTCCAGAGGTATGCCAAGAGATTCAAAATATTTGGCTTATCAGTGACTGAACGAACGAGTATGCTAGATAAGCAAAAACTAACTATCAACACGGAAGACTTGGATAAGTTAATTCTAGTTGTCTAACGTGCAATGAGCATGGAGCCCTCTACTGAGGAGGAGCATGAAGAGAACCTATTCCACATCACTTGCAAAGTGAATGAACAAGTTTATGCACTCATAGCGAATAGTGGGAGTTGCACTAATGTGGCACTTTCGACCTAATTAAGAAACTTAAGTTGCTGACCATTTCACATCCGAAGCTATATAAGTTGCATTGGCTAAACGGGGAGGGAGCATTACATGTCGTTCAACAAGTGTTGCTACCGATCTCAAATGAAAACTATTATGATGAAATTCTTTGTAATTTATTGCCCATGTACACGTTTCATGTGCTGTTAGGCAGACCAAGGCTTTTTGACCTGGGAGTTATGCATGATGGATTCAGGAACACGTATGTACTTGAGAAGGATGGTAAGAAAATTACGTTTAATCCCATGATGTCAAGCCAAGTAAGTAGGTTGCAAGCTAAGTTGGATCGTGGAACCAAGAAGGCTTCGGTCCTAAGTTAAATAAAGCTACAAGAAATTCTTAAAGCTAACATGTCGACCTTCATATTGGTCAAGTAACTATTAGAATTGAAGGAGCAAGTAAAGCTACCCCCATAGGTGAAGAAGCTACTGGATGAATATTTTGACTTGTTTCCTAAACGGTTGCTAAGGGGATTACCCCCTTTTTGAGGGATAAAACACTGCATTGACTTAATACTAAGCGCTACCCTACTGAACAAACCTGATATAGATTTTGTGGATGAACACACAAACCCAATATCACATGCAACTAAGGGGTGGGTCCGAACCATGAGATGGTCTGAAAGATAAATGATAGTCGAAGGTTGAGCAAGAGTTTTCATGTACTGACGATGAATATGACACACCAATGCCTCACATGAGCTTAAGTCATACTTAATATAATGCATAAGTATGGCCGGAGGTCATTCACCACTAATCTACACTCAATATGCTAGATAAGAGTAGTTTAAGAGTAAGTAGAAGAACACTTAGCTCAAGAGAGTGTGTCTAAAAATTCAGTGCATTCTTTGTATTGTTCTTCTTGCAACTATTACAATATGCAAGTATTTATAATACTTGATTAGGGTAAGTCTTAGGTTATAGGAAATTATAAAAAGGATTCCTATTTGTTGAGGAAAAGGGAAACAATTTACAGGGGTAGCAATGTAATCACGCAAAAAGAATATCTATTGGTAGAAATGATAGTATAGGTGTTAGAAAAAGGCAAGACACGCATCATTTTGCTCATTTTGTAGTACCAATGACATTGCGGGTTATGTAAAGGAGGCTTCAATCAGGTCAGCATCAGTACTTCAACAACTTAGACAGTAGGGATTGGGATGGGATAGGTTTACAAGTGAATCATCTTTGGGTCAGCCTCGAGTGATAAACTCCTGGCAATTATTAGCTCGGCTTTAGTACGGGTGTAGCAAGTAGCACTTTAATTTGTTGTTTGGACAGGAGTGTATCAAAGAGGTTGGCTCAGCATCTAGGCTGGTCACTTCGGTAACCTCTTGAATGTAAAGGGTAAGCTAACTTGGTAGAGCAATCTAAGGAATACGATGCTCTTTGGTGTTCAACTAACCTTTAATAACTTGATACACCATTTGAGTAAGCCCTTGGGCTTGGGAGTGCGTTATCGGTCTACGATCCCTATCATCTACTGGGAGCTATTCGAGATTTAGGATCAAATCTAGCTAGGCTGTAGGTTGCTTATCCTCTAGAGTGTTTAGGTGGAGATCAACAACATTAAAGGAATCTGGGACTCCATATCCCTCATGTAGTTCAATCCTGTAGGCATTAAGATTGATCTTTTCAAGCACTTTGTAGGGTCCATCAGCTCTAAGGGATAACTTGTTCTTCCTCAAATTCAAGAATCATTCCTTATTGAGATATATTCAAACCAAACCACCTGGTTGAGGTTGAAATTCTGTCTTCCTCTATCCTTAGCCTTACTTCTCGAGCTTAGTAGTAACTCAGTTTAATTGCTTTATAACCTTCTGGTACATGGTTTTGATGGTCTCGACTCTTTTTACTGCTGGCTAGTCATCATCAAGCCTCGGTTGGGGTGTTTGGTTTATCGGGAGCTTAGGGTTAAACCCATAGGCAATCTCGATTGGAGACATGTTTGTTATGCTATGGGTGGTCCTATTGTAGGCAAACTTAATGGTTAGCAGACATAGATGCCAATCAACCAAGTTCCATCCGACAGCAACCCATAACAAAGTTCTTACGGTTCTATTGATAACCTCAGTGTATGGATGGCTAGACATGCTATACAATAGCTTACTTCCCATTTATCTACATAGTACCCCCTAAAAGTAGCTCATGAACTTCGGGTTTCAGTTGGAAAAATGGCTCTAGGTACTTCGTGAAGCTTAATTATTTCTTACAAGAAAAAAAAAATGAGATAGCCAAAGCGTCGGTAGTTTTAAAACAAGGCACAAAATGTGTCATCTTGCTAAATCGATTCATGACCACCATGATGCAGTCCTTCCCTCGAGACATCATCGATAATCTTAACACAAAGTCCATACTCAGCTTGGACTATGGTTTGGTTGGGATGTGCAAGGGTAAATAGTATCCTTGCTTCGCTCGGCTCTTCACTTTTTGGCAAGTCGCACACTTTTTCAATACGGATTAAACATCTTGCGTCATTATTGGCCAAAAGAATCTTGAGGACAGTACTTCATGGTTTCGGCGTTAGCCACAATGTCCTATCAATCCTCCCCCATATGCTTCACATACTAATAATTCTCTTATGGAACAGGTCGGGATACATAGCCTCCTTTTCCTGAATAAGTATTCGTCCTTCTTGTGATAGTCGTCCAATGTTCTTCCTTACTTACATCTGGCATAGATGGGACCAAAGCATGGATCCTCATCATACAAATTCTTTATTGTTGAAAAGTTAAGTAGCCTACTCTGTAGCTTAGTTAAGAGAGAATGCCATTTTGATAGGGCGTCGGTCATTACATTGTTCTTTCCATTCTTATATTTTACAACATAAGAAAAACCTTCCATGAACTTGACCCATTTAGCTTATCTCTGAAACAACTTGGGTTAGCTCTTCATATATCTTAAAGATTTGTGATTGGTGTAGATCACAAATTCCTTAGGTGACAAATAGTGTTACTACACCATTAAGGTTCGAATTAAAGAGTAAAACTGTCATAAATAAAATAATTAAGTGTAGCTCCTTGAAGTTTCTTGCTAAACTATGCAATTAGTTAACCTTCTTGCATCAGCACAACACCTATGCTTAGTCAAGACGCATCATACTTTACTTCAAACACTTTATCAAAGCTTATAGAGCTAAGACAAGGGCTGTAGTTAGCCTTTCCTTCACTTCCTTGAAACTCCTCTACTCTTTCTCTCCCCTTCTAAAATCAACATTCTTCTTTGAAAGTTCGATAAGTAGGACCACAATTGTACTAAAATTCCTTATAAACCTACAATAAAATGATAATAGGTGGTAGAAACTCCTTACGTTAAGCGAAGTAATCAGTACTGGCCATTTGGTAATTACTCTAATCTTCTCTTCATCAACTCGTATGCCACCACAACTTACAACAAATCTAAAGAATATCACTTCGAATAAGCAAAAGTTTCACTTCTTCAAATTGGCGTAGAACTATTCAACTCGGAGTTTTGCAAAGACACTTCGCAAATGCTATTAGTGAGCTTCCAGGTTGAGGCTATACACCAAGATGTCATCAAAATAAACCAAAACAAACTTCCTTATTAATTCTCAGAGCATATGATTCATCAAGTGCATAAATATGCTCGGTACATTGGACAATCCAAATAGCATTACAAGCTATTCATATAATTCATAGCGTATTTTGAATGCAATTTTCCACTCATCACCATTGCGCATTCGAATCCGATGGTATCCTAATTTGAGGTTAATTTTAAGAACAATCTTGCTCCGTTCATCTCATCTAGCATGTCATCAAGTCTTGGTATAGGTGAAACACCCCAATTAAGTAAGTAACTTAGTTAAGTTATAAAATTCTTTAAACTTATATCGTTAGAAACCAATTTATAGTACCTCAAGTAATTCCGGATTTATTCTAAAGTGTATTCTATAGTAAAGATGTCTAAATTAAGATTCTAATTATATTTTTCTAACAATCTTATTTTATGTACGCATTAAATAGATTAGATTTTATTTTAAGTATAAAGATTAAACATTACAATATTTTTATATATGACTTATTTTCCTAAATATTATATTTCTTATTTTAATTAATTATTTAATTTTCTATTTCAAATATAAATCTACCTTACATTTTCGAAAGTTCTAGAACAATCTAGATACTATCCTAAAACCCTACTCCATTTTCCTCGCCATAAGTCCTATCTCAATTTTCCTCTCTCGACATTTTTTTTTCTTTTCTCTCACTAAGCTCCTTTCTCTCAGCTCAATCTCTTCCCCCCATCCTTTCATCTCTTTCTCCCCATTCATTATTTCATCATCCCTACCTGCTATACATCTTCCCCATCCCTTCGCCCCCTGACCAATTCCCTCTAATTGGCAATTAGATTGGACCCCACCTCCTTTGTCACGCCCCAAAGTAGTAGAGTGGTAACAGCCTTGCTGTGTAACTATTCTAAGATAGAAGTTGGTCTTATAACTGCTATCTTAGACCTGATCTATACAAGTCGTTCACGACTGACTCACTTTGAAGTAAACAGTTCGTAATTTAAATAAATCATTTATCTAAGAAAACAAGAATATACATATATATATATATATACACATACTAGAATTCAATTATTACAATTAATATTTACAACGTTTCACCGTAATCTATTTCCTAGTTAATATATTATTCAGAAATGAAAAATTCTAAAATAAGAGCTTAGACCTTAAAAATATATATCTATTCTTCAAATGTTTTTTCTTATTTCCCAGGATCCAGCAGTTGCTAGCTTTAGAGTAGTTATAAGCCGTTTCTTGGCCAGCACCTGCAATGACGTCTATAAGGATGTGAGCAACCACAGCTCAGTAACTACGCATATTTCTACCTGTATGTAAATTCATATATAGTACAAATAAATATTCGTAAATATTATTTAGGTCATTTTATGATTTTTAGTATATATATAATTTATCTCTAATGATTCATTAATTATCGGAATGCATTTTACGTATTTTCGATAAATAACGAGATATATACTTAAAATTTGAAAATTTTATATTCTTTTATTTTATTGCTTATTTTCTTAAATTCGAGCTTACATAATTATTTTTATTAATATTTTTAGCTTTACTTTATAATTTAGACTCGATCGGATTTTTCAACTGATCAAAACCCCGAGTAACTAGTTATGGGGTTTATACCCTTTCCCTGCATCTTTTGTTTTCACATGGACCCAACGCCAATCCCAACCTCCCCTCTCTCACTCATTCACCCCTCACCCTATCTTCTTCATTGTCTTTTTCCCCTACATCCCCTCCTTCTACTCTCTCTTGCCTGAATCTCAAAACCCCCTATTTCATTATTTTCTTTTCCATCAATTGGACCCACTCCCCAACTCTCTTACCCACTTGCCTCCTCCCATGAACTCTTACTCTCAGCTACCCCTCACACCCCCACCCCCTTGATTACCAATTTATCCATGCGTAGATCCCCAAAACCAATTTCCTTATCCATAGTCTTCAATTAGTTATCTGAGTTAAGTATTAAATCCATCTCTTTTGCGCTCTCGTTGGGTTGATTTTGTTTTCGTTTCCACTTGTTTCAAACTACTTCAGTAAATTTAGTATTTATTAATTATTTAAGTACATGATTATATGAAATATAATAACTTTATTTTATTTTTATAGGTTTACTTTTGGCTTCAATCCTGTATTCATCTAGTGTTCTGAATTTGAGTTTATTCCTCGAGTTGATTCAATTCTATTTTTCAATATCATGTGAGTATAATATTATTTCTATTTTCTGATATCATTGTGAAAAGAAATTACATGCCAGTACTTGATTTCTATTATAATTGTTTTATTTGTCATAATCGTTGTATTAGTTTATACAAATTATGTGTATATGTAAATTTATAGCGCTGAATTTTTATTTTCTGTTATATTCGATACTAAGTTATCATTTTCTAGCTGATTATAGAGTTATATTAATACTTGTATTCTATATGTAAGTTTTGATTATCGATTTCGATTACGACAATACTATTTTATTATTATTATGCCTTATTATTAATATTGATGGCCTTACGATTTAAGCATTTTTTTATTTTTATTACGATAGTTAGTATGATTGTATAGTATATCATATTATTTGTAAAGTATTTCCATGTTAGATTCTAATTATTAATATATCATATCTTATGTATTTATATGAACTATAATATTGTCTGATTAAGTACGTATTCCTTTATTTATATATTTATTAGTAAAATTATGTAATTTGACATCCTCATCAAGTGTCCTCTTTATATTTTCTTTTATATATACATATTGTATTCTACGATTTAAAGTAAATAAATAATATTATATAGATATGCCAACTTTTTGCTTAATTTTATTACATATTATTTCTATTCTAGACTTATGAATTAATTCGATGATTTTCTTTCAAGACCTTGATTAGATAAATTTATAGATTCATAAGTAATTTTTAGGTAGAACCTAGTTATTGAGTTCTCGATAGTTAACATGTATGCTTGTTTTAAAATAGATTCGTGCTGGTTATCGAGTTCCTTCCTTGTTAGGTAGTTGGATCTTTTTCATACGAGACTTAAAGTTATGGATTCCAATCAATCGTTAGGTTGCTAGTTTTGAGTTCCATGGTTAGTTTAGACTTGTTTCGGTTCAAATTTGACTTTCCAAGTACATGGTGCTTACTTGTATGTTTATGCATGTTAGGGCTTAGATTGCAATCAGACTAATATATATACCTAGCTTAAATGACTTGGATCATTGGTTATGCTTGACCTGCTCACTACAGGGGCCCGCAATGGGAGTTTCCTAGAGGAGCAACTACTGATCATGTGCGAGATTTTCCTAGTAGACTTTCATATGGGATGACGCAACTGAAATATTAGGTTCTAGATTTTGGACTCTGGGCGTAAAGGACTTAAAGGAAAACGTATATTTATATCCATTTATATATGTAGACAAAGATTAAGGCATGGTAAGGTCATGAGTGCCCCAATGTTGTATGTTGGTCTAAATTGAAGGTAATCAAATTATTGTATGCTTATATTTTATTATGGTTGCATTATATTATCATGTATATGTTTTGAGCTTGACATTCGTATGTGTTTATGCATTCATACTGAGCTTTGGCTCACTCTCCTATTTTTATAGCTATAGGTCAAATCGATAAATTTACAAGTATGGAAATTGATATCCTTGGATCAGGAATCATAAGCAGTTAACTCAATATGTTGTAAAAGATTAAGATCTAGTTATTTAGTTTGTTTGGGGCTAAAGTGACTTACCTGTAAGTTACTCGAGTTGATGTATTTGGAGATTTATTGTTTAGTATCTGTTAAGAAGTTATTACAAGCAGGGACGCATAGCGAGTTGTAGCAACATACGGTTCTGGTGCGTTACAATGGGATACTTATATTTGATACTGATTCGATTGATTACTCGACTATCTACATACATTCTCCAAGACCCGTCTTTCTTTGCCACTAATAGGGCTGGTACGATACAAGGGCTAAGGAACTCACATACATACCCCTACTTTATTAGCTCATCTACTTGCCTCTATAGCTTAGTAGCTTATTCAAGGTTCAGCCTATAAGTAGGCTTGTTCGGTAGTATAGCTCCTGGGTGCAAGTCAATTGCATGTTCGATGCCTTAGATAGGAGGCAGACCTTCTGATAGATCATTTGGGAATAGATCGGTAAACTCTTCCAATAATGTTTTCACCTTGGTGAATTGCTCTCTCTCTTCGAACTTCATCTCCAATATTCTTCAGAATATTAGATAGGTTAATCCTTTGAGCTCCATCTCTCTTTTCAGCTTAGCTCGGGTTATTACCAAAGCCTCTTTCTTCAAGGTTCAACTTAGTTAGGTCTACATGACCTTTATTTACTTAGTAGTCATAGGACTTAATTTCACCCTTCTACCTTCATACTCCAGGGAACATATATTCCTCCTTCCATCATATATCACTGCTCGATCAAACATTACGGTTATTCAAGTAAAATGTGGGACGCACTTATGGGCATCACATCATAGAGCACTTTATCTTGATAATTGCTAATGCAGATTAGTACGGACAACTGTTTATTCATCTATAGGGCTCCTTTATCACTAAGCCAATGTAGCTTAGAGGGTTTTGGGTATGGCTTGGTCGGTAATTTCAATTGTTGGACCATAAATGTAAAGGTTGCATTAGTATAGCTTCCACTGTCAACGATCAAGGCATACAGTGACTCATTCACCTTACATTCAATATGGAAGAGATTTTCCCTTTGTTTGTCCTCAGGTATAAGACTAATACTTATTGTCCTTCTCAACACTAGAGTGGTCGACATAAAGTTTCCTTCCTCACTATAGATAACTTTCTCCTCAGACAGCTTAGTCCATCTGTCCACTTTCAACTCCTCTACTTCCTCGTCAGTACTATTTATTTCAATAGTTAGCACCTCACCTCGGATCACCATAGTTCTTTTGCTCGAACATTAAGTGGCCATGTGTCCAAATCCTTGGCATTTGAAACACTTGATCTCACTCTGGCCTTTCTCAAACTTCCCTAGGACTTTCTTCTCTTCTGCTGAGGTAATTAGAGCAAGTTGGGTCTTAGCAACCTTACTTGGTTTCATTTACATAGGTTTTCTTGGAACAATTCGACTATTGCCAGGTCAACTAACAGGTGGTTAGAACCTTCCCATTCGGCACCTTTCTATCCTTTGGGCTACTTAGATTGCATCTCAAGTGACCTAATGTCCATGGTTTCTAGGATATCTTCGATCTCGTATTTTAGTCCATCAATGAATCAAGATATGGTTCGGTCTTCTGGTTCACTAACTTCACATTGGATCATTAATATTTGGAATTTCTTGACATAAGCTTCAACAGTCGATCTTCCCTATCTCAGCTCCTGTAATTTTTTGAAGGCATCCTATAAATAATAGCTCGATACAAACCTTCTCTTCATAACCCTTTCCATTTCATCGTAGCTCCTAATCTCTCATTCTCCTTTCCTTCTCTGGATGGCTTGCAAGTTCTTCTAATATAAGGTGACATAACCAGTGAACTCTAACACAACAAGTCTAAATTTTGCATCTTCAGGTACTTCGTAGCATTCAAACTACTTTTCAATCTTATTTACCCAATCCAAGTAGTCTTTGGCGTCAACACTTCCAAAAAAGCTTGGAATACACATCCTCGACCCTCTAACTTGAGGGGCTCAGACATTCCTCTCTTTAGGCTCATAATGCTCCTCTACTTCGTCATCTCCTTCCTCTTCTTCCTCAATTTCTTCAAGTGCTAGTCTTCACCTAGCATCCCTACCTATTCCTCGAGCGAAGGCATTAACTCAGGATAGTCGAGTTAGGGCATTAACTCAGCTAAATCGACCATTGCCTCACTCTTATTGCTCGCATCCTTTGGTGGAGCTATTTCTAGCTCGTTGTCTATCTTCTTGGATGACAATCACCAAACTAGCTACTAAGTTGGTGAGCCAGTTTAATCAATCACCTACTGATTGAAGTATGAAGCTTCCTTGTTGCCCTTGGCTATTTTGAGTACCACTTTCTTAGTTTCCCAAAGTTCCCTAAACTCTAGAATTTGATATTGTTGATTACCCTACAAATTTGATGTCTAAAATACCACTCACAAGTTCTTTTCATGAATAACAAAAGTAGATCAGTAACTAATACCCCTAACACCAAGACAACTATGCAATAAACAAACAAACAACCATACTCTATTTTGCATAGGAGAAATAGGGGAAAACAGAGCATCGAATTTTTCCTCAACATTAGCTATTAACTAAGATCCTAGTTTTAACAGCAAAACTTCCAACACTTTAAATGGTAACAAATTACTCAGAGAACAAAGCATCATAATCCAGCTTCGAACATAGCTAAACTCTGACACTAAGATGATATGGATTTTGTAGATGAATACACGAACCCAATATCATGCATAACTAAGGGGTAAGTCCGGATTGTAAGATGGTTTGAAAGATAAACGATAATCGAAGGTTAAATAGGGGTTCTCATATACTGACGATGGATATGACACACCAATGCCTCACATGAGCTCAAGTCACACTTGTTATGACGCACAATATGGTCGGAGGTCACTCGCCACTAGTCTATACTCAATAGGCTAGATAAGAGTAGCTCAAGAGTAAGCAAAAGAACACTTATCTCAAGAGAGTATATCTGAAAATTCAGTATATTCTCTTTATTGTTCTTCTTACAGCTATTACAATATGCAAGTATTTATAATACCAATTAAGATAAGTCTTAAGTTATAGGAAATTACAGAAAAAGATTCCTACTCGTTGAGGAAAATGGGAATAATTTACAGGAGTAGCGATGTAATCATGTAAAAAGAATATCTGTTGGCAGAAAGGACAATATCGGTGTCAAAAAAGGCAGGACATGCGTCATTTTGCCCATTTTGTGGTCCCAATGACATTAAGTGCCAAGTAAGGGTAGCCTCAATTAGGTCAATGGCGGTGCTTTGACAACTGGGACGGGTTTACGGGCAAATCATCTTCAGGTTGGCCTTAGGTGATCGACTCCCAATAATTCTCAGCTTGGCTTTGACATGGGTATAACTGGAAGCACTTTGATTTGTTGTTTAGACAAGAATGTATTGAAAGGGTCGGCTCAGTATCTGGGTTGGTCACATCGGCATCTTAAACGTGGAGGGTAAGGTAACTCAACAAAGCAGTTTGAGGAATGCACTACTCCTTACTATTCAACTCACCTTGGATAGCTCATTACACCATTTGAGTAAGCCTTCAAGCTCAAGAGCGCATTATCAATCCACAATCCCTATCAAAACCCACTTATAGAATGAATCCTGTGCAAGCGACACAACTCCAAAGGAAAGTCAATGAGCTATTAGAGAAGGGATATATGAGAGAGAGCCTCAACCCCTATGTCGTGCCTACATTACTTATGCTAAAGCAAGATGGCATATGGTGTATGTGTATAAATAGTAGAGCTGTCAATAAGATTTTGATCAAATACTTAGACAATATGTTGGATGAACTAAGTAGTGTAAGAGTGTTTAATAAGATCGATTTGACGTCAGGGTAACACCAAATTAGAAGGAGACAAGGGGATGCATGGAAAACTGTTTTTAAGACCCAACATGGCCTGTACAAGTGGATGGTCATGCCTTTCAGACTATCAAATGCCCCAAGTACTTTCATGAGGCCGATGAATCATATTTTGCGAGATCTGATTGGAAAATTTATCGTTGTCTATTTTGATGATGTCCTTATCTATAGTGCTGACCTGGCAATGCATACTAACCATCTTAAAGTTGTTTTCAAAATCCTCTAAGCAAAGAGATTGTTTAAAAACCCGAAGAAATGTTGCTTCTATTAGGAAGAAGTAATCTTCCTAAGATGCGTGGTTAGTAAAGGAGGGTTGAAAGTTGATGAAGAGAAGATACAAGCCATTGTTAAGTGGTCAACCCTAATCTCATGTATCAAGGTAAAGAGTTTCCATGGATTGGCATCATTCTATCGACACTTTATCCCAAGATTCGGTACCATAGTAATGCCTCTAACTAAGCTAATGAAGAAGAATGTGGAGTTTAAGTGGGGAGAGAAAGAAGAGAGGAGTTTTGCTGAGGTAAAGTCAAGGTTGACCTCTACCCTAGTCTTAGCTTTACCCGACTTTGATAGGGTATTTAAGCTTAAATGTGATGCATCAAGTGTCGACATCAGAGATATGCTAATGCAAGAAAGTCGACCTATCACTTATCATAGTAAAAAACTTAGAGGAGCGCAATTGAGCTATTCTGTATATGATAAGGAGCTTTCGGTCTTGATTTGAGCTCTTCACGCGTAGCAACACTATCTTTTGCTCATATATACGGATCATGAGTCTTTGAGATATTTGTAAAGCCAATCAAAGCTCTTTAAACGCCAAGCTCAATGGATTGAATTTCTTAAAGGATTTAATTTCATCATCAAGTATAAGCAGGGCAAGAATAATGTAGTTGCCGATGCTCTGTCAAGAAGACATGTTCTTCTCACCAAATTGCAAACTAAGTTATTAGGATTTGTAAGCATTAAAGAACATTATTAGAGTGATTCTCATTTTGGTCCCATATATAGGTATTATGGAGAGCGAAGAGCATTGGATGAGTACCATATGGTAGACGGCTATTTGTTTAAGTGTGGCAAATTGTTTGTGCCCACTTGTTCTATACGAGAGTTGCTGGTGAGAGAAGCCCACAATGGAGGACTCTCTAGGTACTTTAGAGAATGGAGAATGTATGAGCTATTGAATGATGGGTTCTTTTGGCTTAGGACGAAATGTGACGTACATCGTGCAATAAAGGGAAGCACCATCTATAAGAAAGCCAAAAGCCAAGCAGAATTAAGGAAGGCAATACCTCTACCTGTTGCAACCAAACCATGGGCTGACCTAAGTATGGATTTTGTCTTTAGATTACCCTGAACTGCCCAAGATAAAGATTCTATAATGGTTGTCATTAATAGGTTCAACAAAATGGCACATTTTGTGCTTTACGCTAAAATTAAAAATGCTTTGGCTTTTGCTTCCTTGTTTTTGTAAGGATAGTTTACTTGCACGAAGTGTTGAGGAGTATGGTGTCAGACAGAGACCTAAAATTCTTAAGCCATTTCTAAAAAACTCTATGGTGTCAAATGGGAACAAAGTTATTATTCAATACTTCTTATTACCCCCAAACCGATGGCTAAACAAAGATTGTCAACCACACTTTAGGATCACTACTCTAAGCTGTAATAGGAAAGAACTTAGCCAACTAGGATGTCTGCTTGCCGGTGGTAGATTTTGCTTCTAACAAGATGGTACGTGCCACCACTAGGCACACCCCATTTGAGGTCATCTATGGCTTCAACTCGAGCTACCCCTTGACTATGCCCCAATGCCGCCTACTAACTAAGAAGATCTAAAGGCGAGAACCAGAGCCTAGTCCCTCTAACAAATTTACCAATGAGTCCCTCGGCACATTGATCGAGCTACTAAAAAACTAAAGGAGAAAGGTAAGGAAAGGAAGACTAAGCAATTTCAATTCAGTAATTGAGTGTAGTTACACTTTAGTAAAGAAAGGTTTCCTAATAAAAGGAAGAGCAAGCTATCTGCTAAAGCTGAAGGCCCATTTAGGATACTTCTAAAGATAAATGACAATGCATACCAACTAGAGCTACCAGAAGACTTTGGAGTGTCAAAAATGTTTAATGCCGTCAACCTTAACCTTATCAACCCAAGGAAAACTTAGATGAGTACTAACTGGATTTGATCCCAACTCCCAATTAGCGTAGTGGGGATGATAGAAATCAAACCATCGGACCACTAACCCAAGCCTGCGGATTAGAAAGCATGGCTAGACAAGTTCTTTCTTCACAAATCACATTTAAGGAATTTGAACTGCCACAATCTATCGACCCAATGCCTTAGTTGAGTTGAACCTTCTTATACTTATGAGTAGTCTCCAGTTATTAACTTGAGACACATCTAGACAATAGCTTGGCCCATCCAACCAATTGCTCAATTGACCTGAATCTAAGTTGTACCTAGTATGTCTAAGTTGAATTCACCTTATAAAAGTCACCTAATCAACTCAACACTATTGAACTATCACCTTAGCTTGGCATCAATACTCAACAACACTAGGGCTAAACATATAGTTTATCCTTTTCACCAAGCGCACAACCACTAATCGACCACTATATGTTCAAGGACCTCCTGTGACAAAGTCCTTCATACAAGATCCCCTTTTGTTGTATTTTCAATTATACCCTTTATCATTCCTTATACATTACTTATTATAGACATTACTCTTTTTGTCTTTTCCATTTTAAGAAAGATACCCTAATCTTTTGGGTATAAATACCCTTGTAATATGTAGCCACATCATCATCTTACTCTTCTGATATCGATTGTATACTTCTCATTTGGTGGGCATTATTCTCCATTGCTTACTTTATTCTTATCCTAACCCTTAAGCAAGGTTAGGTAGCAAATACCTTCATTGAACCAACTTATGTGTCACATCAAGTTGAGCCATGAGTCCTCAGTAATTCTATTAATACATCATATCCTATAGAGCTAATCATGGGTTTGCTTGTTTTACTTTCATTGTATTTTGTGTGCATTTTCTACTCTGCTTTTCGAACTTTCCATAAGCTCGGACCCACCCTAACGATTGGCCTTATCAGTCCTTGGCTTCGATTCGTATCAAAATCGCTTCTACAATAAATTATCTTAAGATTGCATTAAGATCTTAGATTTATGTATTAGGTTACCCTGATTTGAAGAAAATAACAAGTTGAACCTTAATCAAATTAGTTACATTTAATTCCATCAGTCCATCTAACTATAGAATCCTATAAACTCTATAATAGACTTACATATTAATCCAATAGTCAGCCATATTAAATAAAAGACAATACAAAACGATGCAATTACATCATAAAATGCAATATCATAGATTGAATATAAAAGCAATTGTTACATCATAACTAATGTTCAATAAAAGATCTATTAAGAAAAATAAACTACGACATGAAATCAAAAGAAAATAAGTTAAGAGACATAATAGATCATTATAACTTTATCCTACATAAATTTTCCTTAAGAGGCTTTGTCTAAACATTAAGCCTAAACCTCTACTTATAGAACTTAGACTTAGGGTTATAGAGGAACCTTCAAAAAATAAGAGATTTTTAATTCATGGCATGTATATGCCCTAAGATCATTGCTATGATATTTAGGTGTGTTCTTTCTCTTCATGGGAAACTTTTATATTTTAATGAAATTCTTAGATGAGAGGTATGCAATTAGGGTAAATGGCCATGGTCTTGCATATGATCCTCTTTAGACATTATTTCCTATTTAGACTTCACTTAGTTGAGCAGCTCGGTTGATGCACTTCTTCATTAAAGCTCCAAAACATCATAAAATTGCCTAAAAAGTTGTTAAAAGCTTATAAAGCTCTTATAAAGGAAACAAAAACCAATTAAGCTTCAAATTATCAACAATTAGCACAAATAATAAATAAGACTATACCAAACTTCCCTCATATATATATATATATATATATATATATATTGTAAGACTACACCTACACCTTAGTTAAAAGCCAATGTCACGATCATAAAATCATCATATTTAATGAAGGTAGACTTTAAGAAATATTTGAAATAGGCACACAACTAGTATCATGAACCTTAAGCTCTCATTCTAGCATTAAACAATGAGGAAACCGTATCCCAAACTACACATGTCATAAGTTTATGAAGTTTAATAGTGATAAAGGAAAGCCAAGGAGAATCTCCTTAAGTTTATTAAAACCTTAAGTATATAGGTTTGATGATGATCTTTGGTAGAGTATCTCATATATATATATATATATATATATATTGTAAGACTATACCTACACCTTAGTTAAAAGCCAATGTCACAATCATAGAATCATCATATTTGATGAAGGTAGACTTTAAGAAATATTTGAAATAGGCACATAACTAGTATCATGAACCTCAAGCTCTCATTCTAGCATAAAATAATGAGGAAACCATATCTTAAACTACACATGTCATAAGTTTATGAAGTTTAATAGTGATAAAGGAAAGCCAAAGAGAATCTCCTTAAGTTTACCAAAACCTTTAGTATATAGGTTTGATGATGATCTTTGGTAGAGTATCGACCTCTAACCAATCACCGAAGCTGGGTTCTAAGGCATAAAAAGTTTAACTCATCGAATTCTATCCCTTTAGCTGGGCTAAGGACAAGTCTCGAGAATAGGTTGGCCCCTAATTGAACTCCTTCTTTGTTGAGCCTATCTATACTTTGGTTTAAGTCCCTAATGTCCATATATTAGTAATCTTCAAGTTGCCCATCTAATAGCTAACCTCCTAAACACTAACTTGCTAAATATTGACCTGTTAATTACCTCCGACCTAACAGGCCCCTTAATACCAACCTCTAACCTGCCTACTACTGGCTACCTGACTCCTAACTTATCAAGGTCTACCTGGTCTCAACCACACTCTTGGAAGCTAAATTCTTACCTCCTCCCTATAGCCAAGCTTAATCTTTAGCTATCTCTAGCTCAAACCCTTGTTAGAGTATGGAACTAACAATTCTTAGCTATATATTGTACTCTACTAACAAATTGAATAGTTATTCCTTTTGTATAATCATATTTAATACCCTTAGTTAAATTTGTAATTACCCCTATAGTCTTTTCCTTTTCATTTTGTTATCTTAGAAGGCTAACTATAAATAGCCTTTCAATGTATATGTCGTTATTATTATCTATCATCAAGAATATTCAGTACCTTCTCTAAGCTTATGAGCATTTCTCTATGTTTCCTATACATTCTTATCTAATTGGAATTAGTAGCTACAGTTGGTAGTAAGCGGACCTCCTTCCTTACTTATGAGACATATCAAGTGAGCATTAAGTTGTCTTGGACCCTTTTGTGATTCATATCTGTAGGATTGATCCACATTTGCCACTATTCTTACATTGCTTCCATTACACTTCCTTCAATATTGTGAAGTGTTACGTCTCAAAGCCGCAGAGTTATAATAGTTTCATTGTATAAACCAAGCTATGATATTAACTAACCTTATAGTTATTATCGTAGATATGATTTACACATAGCATCCACAACTCCTTACTTTGAAGTAAACAGCTCCATGAAAACTATCACTAAAATTTACATAAAAAGCCAAAAACTTTGAGTTGTATATACATAATCATATTTATATTGTCTTATAATCCTATGAAATTCTACATGCTACAATAGTTTGATAAGTGACATATTACAAGACCAATACATAAACCTAAGAGTACTAATAAAACACTTAAAGACTCAATCATTCAATTAGTTGATTCTCACTCGCTCATTGTATTTCAAAAAGAGACTGACCTCAGGATAATTATATCGTGGCACCTCAATTGGAACTTGTAAAAAAATCTATAAAGGTATGAGCAAACCAACAGCTCAGTAAGTCAGAATTGAGACTTAAGAATGCATACACACACTACAAGGTTTTCAAACAATTAATTATATGCAATGCAACACATAAATACCATCATAAAACGTGGTTCAGTCCATTTTGAAATCAAAGTAGTTTCTCCCACTCTAATCCGTATTGAGGAGTTTTCATGTTTATGCAACAACTCACAATAAAATCCAAGTTTATGTAATAGAGACACTACTCCCCCCATGATTGTCCTTTAAACCATTGCCCCCATCCTTATCGTAACCTCTTCTCTTGTCACTTAGTCTGGCTAAAGATGAAGAATGGACCATTATGCTATTTAGCACTATCTTTTTCAAAGTTATCGATATTTGGTTAGAGAATCTTAACAATCCCTTAAAAAGTTGCAATACATGTCTAATTAAGATATTTAGGTCAATTATAATTAATTTCAATTCAAGATGACCAAACAATCTCATACAACTCAATTTGCAAAACATTACCAACATGACATCACTATTCAATTTATAATTAGAGACATACAAGCATATGCACGTATAGCTATTTATAAGCACAATTATATATAATCCTAAGCCTCCGAGTACTTTAATATAGTACCCCAAAATATAGTGATGTATTGAACCCAACTTAGTTGAATTCCTCGGTTCACTCATTTAACTTAATGCAGGTCAACTTATCTCCATATGTCCTATCACATAAATACTCTTTTAGTATTTATATCCCTATGACATATAGACTTTAAATTATGATTTAACCTAATTTTTCTAAATATATATTACTTATTACCAATCTTATTCAAGGCTAATGTCATGCCCCGAAGCGGTAGAGTCGTAACAGCCCCGCCATGTAAAGCATCCTAAGATAGACATTGGCCTTATAACCGCTATCTTAGAACTGATCTACATAAGGCATCCACGACTAACTCGCTTTGAAGTAAACAGTTTGTAATTTAAATAAATCATTTACCTAAGAAAGTGAGAAAATTTATATATATACACTATAATTCAGTTATTACATTATTCAAAAATGAAAAATTCTAAATAAAACAAAACTTAGACCTTAAGAATATATGTTTGTTCTTCAAATATTTTTCCTCACTCCCCAGGATCCAGCAGTTGCTAGCTTCAGAGTAGTTGTTTACCGCTTCTTAGCTAGTACCTGTACGACGTCTATAGGGATGTGAGCAACCACAGCTCAGTAAGTTAGGATAGAGGACTTAAAACTATACCATAAACACAACAAAGTTATCAACCAACTTATTAAGTGCAATGCATGTTCAAGCAAATGCCATCACATGACGTTGTTCGGCCCGTCGTGAGATTAGAAAAATTGCGTTCGCTCTAATCTGGGTTTAAGAGTTGCCATTAATGCAACAGTTCACTGTCATACCCCGAAGCAGCAGAGTTGTAACAGCCCCGCCGTGTAAACCATCCTAAGATAGAAGTTGGCCTTACAACCGTTATTTTAGACCCGATCTATACAAGGCGTCCACAACTAACCCGCTTTGAAGTAAACAGTTTGTAATTTAAATAAATCATTTACCTAAGAAAGTAAGAAAATATATACATACACTATAATTCAGTTATTGCAATTAAAGTTTACAATAATTCTCCGTAATATATTTCCTAGTTATTACATTATTCAAAAATGAAAAATAATTCTAAAATAAAAGCCTAGACCTTAAAAGTATGTGTTTCTTCTTCAATGTTTTTCCTCACTCCCCAGGATCCAGCAGTTGCTAGCATCAAAGTAGTTGTTTACAGCTTCAGAGTGGTTGTTTGCCGCTTCGTAGCTAGTACCTGTACGACGTCTATAGGGATGTGAGCAACCACAGCTCAGTATGTTTGGATGGAGGACTTAAAACTAAACCATAAACACAGCAAGATTCTCAATCAACTTATTAGGTGCAATGCATGTGCAAGCAAATGCCATCGCACGACGTTGTCCGGCCCGTCATGAGATTAGAGAAATTACGTCCGCTCTAATCCAGGTTGAGGAGTTGCCATTAATGTAACAGCTCACGGCCAAACCCAGGATTGTGCAATGGAGACCTCGCTCCTCCCACGACTACCTTCGAACCACTGACTTCACCCTCGCCGCGACCTCCTCTCCTATTACTTAGTTCGGCTAAGGATGAAGAAGGGACCATTTTGCAATCCTGCGCTATCCCTTTCGAAGGGGTCGATATTTGGCCAAAGAGTCCTAAGTTCCCCTAACGGGTTGCCATGCATGTCCGATTATGATTACTGGTCGTATATTTGATTAAGTCCAGTTTAGGGTGATCAATCATTTCATACAAATCATACGATACATGCCAGAGCAACAAACAGAATCATAACATCACCCATAATCAAGCACATGCACACATCAAACTATCTAACAACTACAACCAAGCATAATCTTAAGCCTCCAAAATACAGTATCGTATTAATCCCAACTTACCTCTACTCCTTGCTCACTCACTCGATGTCCGATTTGCTCAAGCCATTACCAATTATCCCTGTAACACAAACGTGGTTTCAGTTTTTCATATAACTATTATAGGTTCATTTTATCCTATAACACTTATTGTTATGTTTTGTTTAGGGTTTAATATGCCTAATTATCTAGGCCTTAAGTCTGTTACAATTATTCTAGGTTTGGGGTTAGGTTTGAGTTCAGTTTTCGCGTCGATTTCTAAATTAGGTTTTAGTTCGATTTCTACGTAGTGTTTTATACTCCAACCCTAGAAATTTGTTTCAACCCATAATGTGAAATTAATCACATTACTTCTCGATCTCCTAAATACCATCATTATCCCTAGTCAGTATTTATTTTACTCAGTACACTTAAATTCGTATTAGTGTACCAAATTCACTTCTAATATAAGAAATTTTTACATTTTTCATATAATTACATAAATTCAAGTTTCGTATCAGATTTATTGTACATTTTTTTTATTATCAAAATATCAATTTTTATTATAATATTTTCTATTTATTATATTCTAATAATTACATATTATGTATTATTACCTTTTATGTATGTAATACACTTCTAATATTTCTATCACTCTAATTATCATCTCTAAACACCAATTATCATTTCAAAATGTCTAAATTCATCCGTAATCAGATTTTACTCCTAATTACCCTAATTTCCAAAATTAACTTAAAATTTACTAATTTTCCCCATTACTCATTTACTACATAATTAACCTAATAATTACATCTAATACCTTAAATGCTACAAGTATCATACTCCATCAGATTTCAACATCCTAAAACATGTACTTATTCACTAAATCAGTAATTAGCCATCTAATTACTTTATTAGTCCTAAATTACTCATTTTATGCCTTATTTTAAGGCCTAAAAATTTAGAAAATTAATTTTTGAAAACGGGCTTCATAGCACTGTTCTATATTAGCTAAGTAGTCTACACAAAAATTTTGAGCTCGAAACTACACTCCTAAGATCATTTATTTTTAAACCGAAACACGCTCGGTTTTGCACGATTTCTTAAGGATCCTTTATCACGAGACATATTTTCATCAAAATACTATTTTTCCTAAAAACTACATACAAAAATATTCTAAAATAACAAAATTCATAATTTTTTAATAATATTTACTATTTTTACAAAATTACACAAAATTGAGTTAGAAATCGAACCACCGATTTGGGTGGCTCTAGTCACCGTCGGTGGCCATGGGTGTGTCGACCCACCTGAGCATTGCCACCACTGTGTAGTGGTGGTAGCCGTTCACTCCCAGCTGCCCATCGGATCTGGGTTCTCCTTTGTAGCCCTAACTGCACAGTTTTCCTTTCCTTTTCTTTTCTTTTCTTCGATTTTTCTCTCAATTTTCGACTCTCCTTAATTTTCTCTGATTTATAACTATCCAAATGAGCTTCTAAATTTTTCTTGCTATTTATAGAGCTTTAGTGTAATTATTGTGCATTAAATTAGACAAGACAATTGCCTTATCCCTTAATTTTTGGCTTTTGTGTTGTCTTAATTTAATTGGCCGATTTTTTCTTATTTTTCCCAGCTTCCATGACCTATATCTGGATTATTCCTTATTTTTCTTGATTTTTCCTTAATTAATTATGAATTTTCTTTAATTATTTAGTATAATTTTAGCACATAATGCGTATTTTAAGTAATTACGCGTATTTCTACATATATGTAAATTCATATATAATACAAATAAATATTCCTAAATTTTATTTAGGTTATTTTATGATTTTTAGTATACATATAATTTATCTCGAGCGATTCGTTAATTATCGGAATGCATTTTACGCATTTTCGATAAATAACAATTTATATACTTAAAATTTGGAATTTTTATATCCTTTTATTTTATTGCTTATTTTCTTAAATTCAAACTTACAAGATCAGTTTACTAATATTTCTAGCTTTACTTTATAATTTAGGCTCGATCGAGTCTTTCAACCGATCAAAACCTCGAATTGCTAATTTTGAAGCTTACACTTACGACCAAACCCAAGCTTGTGCAATAGAGACCTCGCTCCTCCCGCAACTGCCTTTGAACCATTGACTTCACCCTTGTCGTGACCTCCTCTCCTATCACTTAGTTCGACTAAGGATGAAAAAAGGGACCAATTGCAATCCTGCGCTATCCCTTTTGAAGGGGTCGGTATTTGGCCGGAGAGTCCTAAGTTCCCCTAATGAATTGCCATATAAGTCCAATTATGATTATAGGTCGTATATTTGATTAGGTCCAGTTTAGAGTGATCAATCATTTCATACAAACCACACAATACAAGCTAGGACAACAGACAGAATCATAGCATCACCCATAATCAAGCATATGTACACATCCAACTATCTAACAAGCACAATCAAGCATAATCTTAAGCCTCCAAAATACAGTATCGTTTTAATCCCAACTTAATTCGACTCCTCGCTCACTCACTCGAGGTCTGACTTGCTCAGGCCATTGCTGATCATCCCTATAACACAAACGTGATTTCAGTTTTTCCTGTAACTATTATAGGTTCATTTTATCCTATAACGCTTATTGTTATGTGTTGTTTAGGGTTTAATATACCTAATTATCTAGATTTTAAGTTTTTTACAATTATTCTAAGTTTAGGGTTAGGTTCGGGTTCGGTTTCTGCATCAATTTCTAAATTAAGTTCTAGTTCGATTTCTAAGTCTTAAATATGCTCGAATCCTAATGTAAAATTAATCACATTAAACTCAAGTATTCAAATATCTTATTGGGTCTTAATTTAGTATTCTAAACTATTTGGTACACGCTATTCCTAATTGGGGTATCGGATTTATCTCCGACGTGAGAAAATCTTACAGTTTTATACAATTACCGAAAATTAAATCTTATTTCAAATTTAGTATTATTTTGATTTTTATTATAATTTATCTAAATAACCCTAATTTTTTTTAGATTTATTAATTTTCAATTCCAAAGGCTAGGATTAAGTTTCCACATTAGAGATTAACATCCCTAAACATCTAATTGCTATCTAAATAAGTAATTAGTATCTTAATCACCTAATTAACCCAAAATTACCCAATTTTTCCATCATTTTAAGGCTAAAAATTAACTTTAAAATTTAAAAAATTAATTTTAGAAAAATGGCTTCATAGCACTATTTTATATCACATAAGCATTCTACAGAAAAAAAAATTGAGCTCCAAACTACACTCTTAAGCCTATTTATTTCTCGTTATAATCATGCTCGATTTTGCTCAATTTGTTAAGAACCCTATATTTTCAGGCGTGATTAAAATAAATCACTATTTTTCCCTAAATCTATATACAATAAAACCTCAAAATAACAAGTTTCATAATTTTCTAAGAATATTTACTATTTTTACAAAATTACACAAAATCGGGATGGAAATCGGACTCACCGATCTGGTATCTCCGGCCACTGCCGGCCGCTGTGGCCTTGTCGGCCGGTCTGGGCGCTGCCACCACCGTGTGGTGGTGGTGGTGGCCATCCACTTCCAGATGCTCGTCTTGTGTGGGTTCCCTTTAAAGGCCCGAATTGCACAGTTTTTCCTTTTCTTTTTTTTTTTTCCTTTGGTTTTTCTCTCAATTTTTGCCTCTCCCTAATTTTATCTTTTTTCTAATTATCCAAATAAGCTTCTGAATTTTTCTTGCTATTTATAAGGTTTTGTGGAAATTATTGTGTATTAATGAGACAAGACAATTGCCTTATCTCTTCTTTTTTTCACTTTCTATTTGTTACATTTTAATTGGTTAATTTTTTTTTCAACATCTGATTGCCACGCCCCACTTCTGGAATTTTTCTCATTTTTATATATTTTTCTTGATTTTTCCTTAATTAATTATGGATTTTCTTTAATTATTTCTTATTATTTTAGTACATTTTGCATATTTTAAGTAATTACGCTTATTTCTACATACATGTAAATTCATATATAGTACAAATAAATATTTTTAAATATTATTTAGGTCATTTTATGATTTTTAGTATACATATAATTTATTTTTAGCGATTCGTTAATTATCGGAATGCATTTTACACATTTTCGATAAATAACGAGTTATATATTTAAATTTTGGATTTTTTATAGTCTTTTATTTTATTGCTTATTTTCTTAAATTCAAATTTACGGGATTATTTTACTAATATTTCTAGCTTTACTTTATAATTTAGGCTCGATCAGGTCTTTCAACCGATCAAAACCTCAAATTGCTAGTTTTGGGGCTTACATTTAGTTTTGAAATTAGTTTCTAAATGCGATTTCGATTTAGGTTATAATTCAGTTTTTTACTACGAGTATTATACATAAATCCTAAGAATGCTTTGTTAACTATAATGTGAAATTAATCATATTATACTTGGATATCCTAAGTATCACTTTTGTCTCCTCAACCAATATTCAAGTATGTACAGTACATTTTACTCCTCATTTAATAACTAAATTTACCCTTGATATGAGAAAAATTACATTTTTCATAAAATTACCAAAATTTAAGTTTCATATTAAATTTATTATATATTACTATTTATTATTATATTAGCAATTTTATCCTAATATTTTATATTTATTATAAATCTAATTTCACATATTATCAATTTACACATATTCACTACATATTATACCTAACAATTACATCTAACACTTTAAATGCTACAAATTTCATACTTCATCAGAAACTAACATCCTAAAACATCTAATTATATACTAAATCAATAATTATCCATTTAATTACTAAACTAGCCTAAAATCACTCATTTATACAATATTTTAAAGCCTAAAAATTATTTAAAAATTTCAAAAATTCATTTTTAAAAACTCTCTTCATAGCACTATTCTACATCCTCTAAACAGCCTACATAAAAAAATTGAACTCATAACTACACTATAAAGGCTATTTATTTCTAAATCGAAATAAACTCGAGTTTGTGGGATTTCTTAAGCACTATATATTTCTAGATATAATTTCTTAAAACCAATATTTTTCCCTAAATCTACATACATAAAAACCTCAACATACCAAATTTCATAATTTTCTAAATAAATTTAATAATTTAAATAAATTACACAAGATTCTAGTAAAAATTGGACTCACTTGTTTAATTGACTTCTGACCACCAATGGTGTCTCCAAGTATATCAATAGCTAGGGGCAATAGGGGTAAGGAGTGGTGGTGATGGCCGTTCATTTCCAGGTGACCGTTGGTCGTAGGTTTTCTCTCTAAGCTTTAATTGCACATTAATTTTGCTAATTTTTGTAAAAAACTCTAATTCTCTCTTTCTAATTTCTCTCAAATTTTCATTGATTCATAACTGACCAAATGAGTTCCAGTTGGAGTTTAAGGTATTTATAGAGTTGCTTTGATTTTTTTTCTTTCAATTTTTTATTGACATTTGGCCTTATCCTCTTTCGTTTCACTTTTTAGTTGACCTACTTTAATTGGTTAAATTTTTTCTTCTTAATCCTATCATGCTACAACTTGAATCTAGACAATTCCTTGCTTTTTCTAAGCTTTCTTGATTTTTCTTTAATTTTTTTGTAATTTTATTTAATTATTTAGCATTAATGTAGTATATTTTGAGCATTTTAAGTAATTTTAAATATTTTTAACTATACGTAAATACATATGGAGTACAAGTAAATACTCTTAAATATTATTTATGTTATTTTATAATTTTTAGTATGTATATAGTTTATTTCTATCGAATCATTAGTTATCGGAACTCGTTTTACGTATTTCCAATAAGTAATAGGTAATATGCTTATAATTCAATATTATGATATTTAATTATTTTATTACTTATTTTCCTAAGTTCAAACTTACATGGAACAGATGAAATAAATCAAAAATGACTTACTTTTATTAATACTCTTAAGTTCATCTTATAATTGAGACTAGATCGGACACTTTATTTGATCATCTTAAATTTCACGTATCGATTCCGAACTCCTAATTACATGGCTAACATGAAGAACCTCCATAGTTGTTAAAATCATAAGTCAACTACATGACTTTATAAGTTTATTGTTTTATGATTTTTTTCTTAGTTAAAACAAATGTAAAAAATCATTAATATATAGAATTTTAATAGAATTATGAATATTGATTTACGAATCCACAAGTTTACGATTTTACCGATTTTGTATAATTTTACATACTCAAAGTAATAGTATAATCATGATTTTCACAACTATATCTACCTTACCAAGAAAAACCCTAAGTGATAACTAAGCTCTTTAGATACACAAATATGAAAGGTTGAAGCAATCATTTCAAAACTAATCAATAACCACTATTATTAAGTAAACTTAATATCATCTTGCAATCATTCCGATTGAAGTAATCTCTTCTATGAAAGGTTGAAGTTGATCAATAGCTATTGTTTGGTTATATTATCACTTCTAAGCACACAATAAGCTTATCATTGTCTTGTACATATTGTAATCAAAGCAATCTTATTACTACCATTGCTATTTAATCATTGTTTTGCTACCATGCATGTAGCCTAAAGGTATATCAACAAATAAAGAATTCCTAGAGATCTTACCCTTTGGCGCATTAGTGATGAGGTACACATTCAATCTCTAAATAACTAAAGCAATTTTATGAAGTTATGTCTTTGTAACATTGTTAACACTAAATTTTAGTTTACTAACACATGACGACTTTCCTAAACATCGCTTACGGAATCGAAGCGATTCCATACTTTGTCATGATATCACCTCCTAGGTACGTTAATACTTCATGGTCGAATGTTGACTAAAGTAACGCAGTATACGATGATACATAATGATTGCAAAAGTTAACTTTGATTAATGTTGAATTAATCACAATCACATTAGAAAATAGATATAAAAGGCATTTCATAAAGGGAAAGTTGATCTTCTCAATGTTGAATCAACCAAATCAACAACCTCAACTCTTTTTGGATGGACAACAATCTTCACTTTAATCCTATCATGAGATTTTAAGATGATATGGCAACACTAGCTTTAGTGGCAATAAACTTTGTGCTATTAACTTAGTAATGAAGCTAAATCGTACCCTTAGAGGACTTTACAAGTAAGTTTAACCCTTTAACCAATCCCTTTAACTAATCTCAAGGTTGGATTAGATAAGAGTACAGCTTCGTTAAGCATAGACACCATTAGACTGGCCAACATAGTATTTAGGAGAACCAACCTCAACTAAAACTCCCTTTCTAAAGCATATTGACACTCTAAAGGCCAAACTAAGTGAAAAAAAAAAACACATTATAGCCATAGGACTCAGTCTTTTCTTCCAAATTAATTAAAACTCTATGAGTTTCCTCCTTATCCTTATCCAATGTCAGCGATTAAAGAATAGAAAAGGATCAGATGGAAAATACATAGAGAAACTTCACTTGTTGGAGCTTGAATGTTTTCTCTCTAAGTACTTAACCACATTACATATTGACATGTGACTTAGTAATAACATCTACATATGCTTCAACAATGGTATGTTCCATCTTATCAAAGGTTGAATGAAGCTCAAATCTATTTGTCATTAGTACTGAAGAAAATGATGTGTCAACATGTGTCTCAACAACTACACTTACACATGCTTCAACACTAGTACCCTTTATCTTGTATAGCTTAACTAATGTTACGCCCCGACGTTGCAGAGTCGCAACAGTCCTGCCGTGTAAACCATTCTATGATAGTAACTAGCCTCATAGTGCTACCATAAACATGATCTATACAAGGTGTCAACGACTCCTCGCTTTGAAGTAAATAGTCCGATTAACAATTAAACTATAATTATGATAAATAGTACAAATTTCTAATAAACATGTATAATTATATATAAGTCCACAGAGCTTCCCAAGAAGTTTTACATAAACATAACAGTTCACTAGATTACATAATAACTATCAGTCTTTCATTCCTAATTACTTGGTCACTCTAGTTACACAATATACTAAGTAACTTGATCCCCATACCCCTGGCTTCAAAAGACTAATCTCTGGGTAATTGTATGGCAGCATAGTACTTGAAGTGTTCAAAAATCAGAACCTGCAAAAGGATCTATAAGGGTATGAGCAACTACAGCTCAGTAAATTGAATTGGAGACTCGTGAATGCATACAAGCACTGATATGAGGCAAGTGCACCTATCAGTTTTAATATAGCGGATGTGAGTTTGAGTCGATCCCTTAGAGACTTCAAGTACAAATATTAACCTTAGTTTTATTATCTAACCAGAAAATTATGAAAGTTTGAATTAATTAAAAATATTAAAATTAACAAACTACTTTAATTAAAAGACTTAATTAAGCAATTGAAAAAGCAATAAAACTAAGAACGACTTCAAAAAAGTAATAACGTATTTAGGAATTATTTCCCCTAGAGTTAATCATGTGATCGCTTAAAATATATTCAATTTGGTTTCTATTATTCTTGACTGGAGGGATTCACAACTAAAGTTAATACCTTTTTCAAGCATATTAACCCTAATCCTAAATTATTCACTGGAATCTCTTCACTTATTAATATAATTTAAAATTGCATTAATGTATAATGAATTCCCATACAAATAATTAACTTTCCAGAAGAAACATGTATCTTATCTCCAAGTATACATGTAATTCTCTCCAATTATGTAAAGATCTAATTACACATGCAATTCCTCAATCAACATGCATAATATCATATATTGATATTCTAGAAATATGAATTAACAATTGAACGACATAATTGAATCAAGTAAAAATAGAAACTTTATTGAAATTTCTAAATCAATCCAAGAATCAAATGAAACCCTACGTTCCATAATCCTAAATACTCGAATTCTAAGCTATCATAATGAATCTAAAAACGAATTCCATCAATAATGTAAAATAAAATATGAAAACTCCTTTGATTGATGAAAAATCTCTCTAATCTTGAAGTTGATGTTGTTTTCGCCTCTTTCTTGATGTTCTCCTTAAGTCTCTTTCTCTTCTCTTGTGTCTCTTCGTTTCTGCAATGTTTCTCATGTCTTTTGAAACCCTAATATGTCCTTTTATAATATATCAAAAGGATTCTGTTTTTGTCACCAGACACGACCCGGGACATGGCCGTGTCCCCAGGTCGTGTAACTTTCTGCACTAAGGCAAAATTTTTTTCACAACTTCAAAACTTTATAACTTCTTCATTTGAACTCCGATTTGAGTGAAATTTGATTCCTTTTCTTCGTTTTCAATCCTAGAACGCGTTCAAACCTAGAAATTAAAATTTTACTCAATTAAGTATCAATTTATTTAAATAAAACCAAAAATATAAGGAAAATACTATAAAATCACCATATGAAATATGTTTAAAATCCGAGTTATCAAGCACAAACAGGGTTATCAAGCAATTATTTTCATGCAATGCAACAATCAAGTGTCATCGCACAATATAGTTCGGTCCGTTGTGAAATCAGAGAAATTTCACCCGCTCCAATTTGGGTTGAGGAGTTTCCATGTTATGCAGTAGCTTACAGCCAAACCTAGGCCTGTGTAATGGAGACCTCGTTCCTCCTGGGACTACCTTCAAACCATTAACTTCACCCTCGCTGCGACCTCCTCTCCTGTCACTTAGTTCGACTAAGGATGAAGAAGGGACCATTTTGCAATCCTGCGCTATCCCTTTCGAAGGGGTTAGTATTTGGTTGAAGAATCCTATGATCCCTTAACGGGTTGCAATGCATGACATTTTCGGTTATTAGGGTTGAATAAGATTAAATTCCATTTAGGGTGTTCAAACAATTTCATACCAATTCAATCAGTTACAAAATCACTCACATTACAAATTCAGCACGAATTCAGATACATCAAACACATGCATAAGCTACTTACAATCACAATCATATACAAGCTTAAGTCTTCGAGTACTACAAAATTAGTACTCTATTATAATAAGCAATAACCCAACTTACTTGGAATTGCTCGATCGCTCGATCCCTTAATCACAAGTTGATGTATCTCTGGGTATCCTATAATACAAATAGGTCTTTTTAGTACTTATAATTTATGGATTCATTTTCTAAATTATATTTTAACTCATTTTTTCATATATACCTATTACGTTCTAATGATTCGTTGTACTCTATTTCGGGGTTTGAGTCCTAAATTAAATTTTAAATTTTGATTTTTAAGCCTTAAATATGCTCGAATCCTAATATGAAATTAATCACATTAAGCTCGAGTGTCCAAATATCCTCTTGGGTCTTAATGTAGTATTATAAACTAGTCGATACACGTTAACGTTAACCCTAATTTAAGTATTGGATTTATTCCCAATGTGTGAAAATTTTACATTTTGAGACATTTACTTAAAATTAAATGTTATTTTAGATATATTATTTTTCTGATTTCTATTATAATATTATCTAAATAACCCTACCTTTTTAGATTTATTAATTTACAATTTCACATATTACTAATTTCTTATATTAATTACCTAATTTCCTAAATTAACCATACTTAATACTCCAAAGGCTAGGATTAGGGTTTCACATCAGAGATTAACATCCCTAAACATCTAATTAATATCTAAATCAATAATTAACATCTTAATCACCTAATTAACCCCAAATCACCCAATTTTTCCATCATTTTAGGGCTAAAAATTAATTTAAAAATTTCAAAAATTAATTTTTTAAAAAAAATGGTTTCATAACACTGTTCTATATCATATGAGCATTCTACAAAAAAAATTGAGCTCCAAACTACACTTCTTAACCTATTTATTTTCCGTTCTAATCATGCTCGGTTTTAAACAATTTGTTAAGAACCCTATATTTTTATATATAATTAAACTAAATCAATATTTTTCCCTAAATATACATACAATAAAACCTCAGAATAACAAGTTTCATAATTTTCTGAGTAAAATAACTAATTTTACAAAATTATTCAAAATCGAGAAATTTAAGAGACTAACCGGTCCGAAGCTTTTTTGCCATCCAAAGCTATCGACCGGGCTAGACGGTAGGGCTAGAGTGGTGTGGTGGTGGCGGCTCGATCCCAAGTGGTAGTGAGTGTGGGTTTCTCTCATTACACGAATCTACACAATTTCCTTTTCTTTTTTTTTCTGGATTTTCTCTCAATTTTTTTAGGTTTTCTATTTTTCTCAAATTCTAAACTGTCCAAATGAGTTCTAAAATTTTTTTCCTTATTTATAGACGATTTTTTGTAATTATTATGCATTAATTAGACATAACTTTACTCAATTTCCTTGATTTTGGCTTTTGTGTTGTTTAATTTTAATTGGTTAATTTTTCTTTTACAAATCCTAACCTGCCACAACCTGATTTAGATTATTCTAGCCTCTTTTAATTTTTTTTATTTTTTCCATAATTAATTTATAATTTTCTTTAATTATTTACTTAGTTTTTGGCTAATTTAGGCAATTTCACATATTTTTATCTACACGTAAATACATGTGGAGTACATGAGAACATTCCTAATTATTATTTTGGTCATTCTACAATTTTTTAATATACACATAATTTATCTTTAGTAATTTATTAGTTATTAGATTACACTTTTCGCCTTTTCGGTAATTAGTACTTATTATGCTTAAGATTTGAAAATTTTATAATCTCTTATTTTATTACTTATTTTCTTAAATTCAAATTTACGGGGTCATTTTTACTAATATTTCTCTCCATAGTTTATAATTTGGGTTTGATCGGATCCTTTAATCAATCTTCCTAAACCTTGTGTTCTAAGTTCAATCTTACGGTCATTTGGCTTAGCTTTAGAACTTACAACCAAGGGCTCTTTATCTTCTTCAAACTTAAAGGTCTTTGTATCTTCTCACTTTCAAGATCGAGTTACATAGACATGCACTTATAATCTATTGAGTCTTGACCTCCATTCTCTTTAGCCATCGGAATAGGGTGACTTATTGCATAATTTTATTTATGCAATACTTTTGTATGTGACTTTGCTTCATGCATAGTGATAACTTTATAGACACTTGGAGATTCCTCAATGTAATGTGTTCATATGATGTTGCGATACATCTGATAGCTTTTGATGAATCACCACCATAACGTTTGTCATCTGATAATTGGCCTTTGTATGAAACTAAGACATAAGACTGTCTCTACACTATAGTTGGTATTAGGAGACACTTTCACTCTACCTAACTTGGAATGTAGGTGATTGTATCTTTTCTTGACTTTAAATGAGCAAAACTTAACAACTCGACAGTTTGATGCATTTCACATAGTAGTTATCCTCACTTCAAGTTCCAAATGCTTATACTCCCATCTTTAAGATATTATAAAGATGTTATTAGCTTCTGATAAGCATAAGTCTTCATACAACTTATAGGCATCACTAACTACCTTGAAGAATGTGCTTTAAGATTAGCTCTACTTATGATATGCCATAGTTATGATAAGTTTAGAAGAAATGGGATTGTTACATTCAACTCAAAGTGGTGGTAGTATAAATTTTTAATCACCACCTTAATAGCTAAGGACTAAACGCATTCCCTCTAAGTGTGGCTTTAAGTTTAGGTATGGTTTTGGAAATGGAATCCAAAAATGGTATCTTTAGTAATGATTTGAGCGCCTATGTGCCGGAGTACGTGATGAGAAGAACCATAGAAATCCCACCATAAGATCATCTTCATTTTTCATTGATCATCAACCTATGGTTCGTGTAAGGTTCAAACTCAAACTAGAAGACATCATTTCATGAGACTTCTTATCTTTGATCTCATACCTTAACACATCTTTTAAAAATAACCTAATCAATCTAATTACCATGAGGAGATAGGGACACTTAGTGGATATCTACAGCTCTAGGTATGTACTAGCAAGTCTCTTTAGTAAACAATGTAATAGCATAGGGCCATAGTTCCTAAATTCCTTAGCTACGGTACCTTGTGGTGGTTAACATGCTTAAACAATAATGATGGCCATAGAAAAGAAAGGATAAAAATTAGTTAAAACAAGAATTCAAAAAAATAAAAAATAAAAAAATAAATAAGGGGAAGGTGGCGAGCCATCTAGATAGGTCTTAAGGGACATTTGGATGCCCTATTCGTAAACAAGGTTCCTTTAGCTTCTTCTTTTACCTTGATTTAACGATGATATTAACATGCTTAAAGTGTAAAAGCTTTAAAATAATCAAAATCTTTGTGAGAATAAGATGGATGACATGTTCCTAAAATGAATGAGAACAAAATATTATGAAAGCCAAATAAAAAGGGGGATAAAAAAAAGAAAAAGGAAAAAGTTGAAACTTACTATTGGTCTTTAAAAAAAAATAATTTAACTTTAGTTCCCTTGGATAGCTTAGATCCTACAAATCTTCATCTCCAACTTAATATTACTTCTTAGCACACTTGAGCTTACTAGAGCTTACTACGACTTACAACTAGTGTTAAAAAGATTTGAAATTGTTGTAGAGTGCTTTAGAAGAAGGTTCAATTTATAGAGTGGAAATTCAACAAAAATGGAAGAAGAGATCATAGTACGTAATCTATTTAATGGTGATAAATGCCATAATGTTAAAGAAGTTATAAAGGTTTGGAGAAGAGTAGAATAATTAAGGAAGAGGAGAAAGTTGCCCCTAACATTTTAGAAAATTTGGAGCCATTTGGATAGCTTGTTACAGGCTTAGACTATGAGAATCCAAATAAAAAGTCTTGTATTAAAGCTCAAAAGAGAAGTTACTTATATATTAATGATGGTTACATCTCATTGATCATCAAAATAATCTAATGAATGTCATGGATAACTAATATTGCCTATTAATCTTTAGAGTTATTAGATGTTCAAGGATGAGCTTTAAAATTTATAGATAAGTGTTTCCTCTTCCTCATTTAACAAAAATTCAAAAGATTAGAATAAATACCATCGTACTTGCTACTACTCTAATCTTCCCCTCAAAGATCAAACTAGCAATTTAACGTAGAATGATCAAGAATGCTTAAGATTGTTCATCTATCACGCACTTGTTTGAAGCTTAGGTGATGCTCATTTTGAGAAATATGACATAATCTTAATCGATGCATGTGTTTAGAAAATTCTTATCAATTTTTGTTTAAGTTTAATGCTTTTAATTTAACATAAGTTTGTTGAACATATTTGGAGCTTATTGTAACCTTTTGATTTAAATTTCTCACACATTTATGAAAAATGAACATTGCTAGTGTTAAATATCTTTCATCCTACATGAAAAACATGCAAATAATAAATGTGATTTTCTATTCTAGAAGTTTTTACCCTTTTGTTGGGTAGCTTCTATATTTCTGTAGTAAGAGACCTTCTTTTACAATAGGCTTTTATTTTTTGCAGCAAGAGACCTTTTCTTTTTCCTTATAGAACTTTAATGTTGAACATATCCTTGTATGAATCATTGTACACTTAGTAAGCTTGTTAAATACCAATGAACACGCTTGCTATCATTAAAACTAAACTATAAGACTTAACAATCCTAAAAGCTTTTGAAATTATGGACTCTTAATTTTTTTGAAATTAAGCATTTTCCCTCCTAAATACAAAAAAAAAAAAAACTAATTTTACAAGTTAATTTAGCATTTTTTAGAAAATTAATTACCTTATGGGTAAGAAATCCAAGCGATCTGTCATTGGCGCTTTGGCTATCATCAAGGAATGGGAGTTGTCAACCGCTAATAGTAGCTTTACGTTTAAGGGTACATCTAGCTTAGGTCAATTCTAGTTACATATTTGCTCATGAGAGTTTTTGATGTTCGCTTGTTTTCTTTAGTTTAGTCCTTGTTTACATGTGTTTGTGTATCTATTTACTATGATTTTGAATTGACACGAAGCTTTAAAGTGAGTTTCGTGTGATCTCTCTCTTTCTCTCTCTATTTCGCTCCAACCCCCCCCCCCCCCCCCCCCCCCTTATACACATACAGTTTCACTTAGGGTCTTAGACATGTGATGAGATCTTCAGTGTATATGTAAATCTTGAGAAGACAAGGAGAAGAAGGGATACTAAATAGAGAAAGAGAGAGAAGGGGAAGATTTAAAGACTGTTAGCTTAAATTGAGTTATACATGGAAGATGAGATAATATCTCACTTTGCTTGTGGATAGTATGTATCACATCCCTTGATTTAAGGATACTTAAAGATCATGATGAGTTATGATGATGATGCCATGGTGGTTTGGCTAGCTCGATTATTATAGCTAGGAGATGTAGCTATCCCTTCATGATACTTTTGATTTTTGGAATGAAATAAGGAAGAAATAGATTTAGAATTTTTAAGGAAGATAATAAAGAAGGAAGAACTAATAACTATTCCTTATAATGCTCTTGAGGTTTTTATAGGTGAACTTAGAAATAAGTTAGAAAGGACCCAAGAGTAGTTATTATTCCTTTATCATGTAAATGAATTATAATTTCTCATTTGTACCAATAATAATTTTATGTTATAATTATTTTGTTAACTAAATGTAAAATTCGACCTACAAGAGTAGAAAAATTATTTTATCCTACCTTTATAAAGTCAACAAAATGTACCATTAAGATGGTGATTGAGGCTTATGGGAGATGGAAATATAAGATTTTAGAAACAAAATTATGGAATAGTCTTAGGGGTGACGTCGAGCTAAGGATTTAAGGTACAATTGTAATCTCATTTAACTGAAAATGGAATCTTGGTATGTGCCAATTGAAATAAAATAATTAAATAAGCTGTCTTTTAGTGGTTTTTAGGTTGCAATAATTTAGAGTGCTATATGTATTTTGGGTTTTATTATTTATCACTGTTTTACCAAAATTTTGGCAATATCTTATATTACAAAGTTTATTAAGTCCTAAACATATTTTTCGATTTTGGTATAGGCAATTAAATCTTATCTCTAAAAGGTCTCGCATTACAATTAATATTAAACTATATTACCATTATTATTATTGTAATCCTTACGAGCATTTAATGCTAACACTCTTATAAAATTGCACCATCATCGCTATTGTAGCCTTCACATATTTGTTATTCGTCATCACCATTTTTACTGTTGATGAATCAATGTATTTACCATTAAAATAGCATTACTATGAGAGGAGTTAACAATGTTGATGGCACTATAGTAATGTTGGTGTATTAACGGTGGGGCGATAATGATAATATTAAGAAGGTAATGGAATGAAAAAAAGTGTTAACATAAATATAAAATGACATATCCTATTAAATAACATATAACACTTATAAAAATGAAAAATCTTTGATGATATAGAAGAATTTAAATCTTAACAATTTAATCAAAGTGAAATAAACTAATAACACAACTCCATGCGTGGAACAGGAATTTTGCTGGGATGGAGTGATACCTATGTTAGGAGCCATTTGAAGCAGCTTAAATTTTCTATTCCCACAATGCCTCTACTTTTCAATTCTTTTTACATTTATTCCCAAAGCAAACCATGGGCAAAAGAGTAATTCCATTCTGAGCCAGTTCATTGCCGATCAAAACACAGGCCTCTCTTCTTCGTCCTCCATAGCTTTGTACGAACATTCTTCGATTTAGAAGCTTCAGAAATCCCTAAATTCGCACCGTTATATCGATCTCAAAACGCACCGTTTTTTCTCCAGTTCTCCATTCAATTCCACGAGCACTTCGACTCGATTGACAGGTAAAGCGAAAAAAAAATTCGTATCTTTTCAGTAGTTTTGAAGTTCCAATTTTCGCTTGATTCAAGTTCTAGGGTTTCGTTATTCGGCGAGTTAGGTTATTACGTCAGTAATTGAGCGGCAATTTGATTGTTCTCTGTGGTTATTTGGTGGATTTAAGTGTTGTGATATTTGAGTTATTATCTTGGATTTCTATTTTTAAGTTATTTGGAATTGTGTAAGAATTTAGAATTTTGAAGTTATGTTGGAGCTGAATTAGGACTAATGTAGGAGATAGGTGATTTGCAGTTCGAGTTATTGAATTTTTATGTTTTTGAATAATTAAGTTGGCAAATTTGGTAACTCTAGTTTTCTTTTTCTTTTTTTTTTTTAAATTAATTAGAGTGGTGAAATGTTACGTTTGAGTTTGAGCAAATTGGATTAGTTGCTGGACATAAATGATTAGGTTTAGTGTAAATGATGCAATGAAGTGAAATGGATATCTGGGCCTAAAAAGTTGAAGTGAAATGGGGAGGTACTGTGAAAGATGTGAATGCATAGGATTGCATTTTTTGTATGAAAAGTTGTAAAATTTTTGTAGAATTTTGAATTAGTGGCATCCTTATAGTGTGCATCTGATTGATGAGCTGAGTAGCAGAAATTTGAGGGTTTGGTTTTCTTATTAGACCTACACATTGCAAAAATCTATTTGGTATCTTTTGGGTTTCTCAAGGAACTTACAGAAAAATATTTTTCAGAATGGAGTGATGGAAACAATGATTATTTACTTCATCGGGGGTTTGTTGGCAATGGCATTTTTAGTCTCATTAGGAAATGTGAATACAGAGTGCTTACTGACATAAATTGCAAATTGGTTTCTTTGACTGCTAGTAAGGTCTCCATTTTGTCCCGTAGGAATGAATGAACAGTAGTTTCTCTGCCTTTCTCCCACACCAATTAAATATCTGCATGGAACTTGGTGGGAAAGTAGACCATCTTAGATTCCAGCCCTATCAGTAACAACTTCCCCTACCTGTGAATTGAATTATGCCCGAATCCTGTGTTGAGCTTCTTTTCATGGTATATCAGTATGGTGAAATCTGTTTGTGTATTCACTTGCAATTTATGGCAGTCTTACTGAAAATTGCGGACAGAGAGTTGTGGCCTTAATGAGGAGCATGTTTCCATATTAAATGTAATGCACTTCCTGATAGGTGCTTGTAAAACCAAACATTTCACTTATTTAATTGTTATAGCTAGTCAGATGGCCATAAATCATTTGTTAGTCAATAGCATATCTAGTATTTTTCCTATTTGCAATTTTATATATAGTTTTTTGGATGTGTTTACGAAGATTTGCATTTGCTCTCAAAGGATTATAATAGTGGAAAAAGAGATCAAATATCTTGTAGCTGGTTTTGACAGCGAGTGCATTTTTTCTGATTTCCTTCTCCTCTTCCCATGAATACTCAATACTCATACCATTTTGTTTCTGCATCCCATTGCAAGACAAATTGATGATCTGCATACTGAAGATAATAGTTGGATTATGGACCATCTGTAATCTTGGAGCTCCTCTCTTATAGAGTAATTGTGTATTATATTCGGTCAAGTATTGGTGGAAATTGTTACATGTTAAAGTCAATAAGATGATTTTTGTTACTTTTGTCAATGACATGATTTCTGTCTTCATTTTCTGACTTCTGCAGCTTCTTGTAGGTCTTAATTACTTGTCTCAAAACAAGTCAGTGAAGTTTCAATATCAATATTTAACACTTTGCGACACACCACCTGCAGATCTGGTTTTCATGCTGTTATAGCAAGGTATGTGAATGAAATACTGTTACTCAAAATGCACATTATCAGAAACCACAGCCGATTTTTCTTGATGCACTTTATTTTATATTATCACATAGAGGCAGAGAGAGAGAGAGAGTGCTTAGTTATATATATTTTATACCATATGCAAGAGTTTGCATTTAAATAATATGAGCTTTTAGAGAAATCTTGACGTGTAATTTAAAGAATTGGAGAATGAACTTATGTTCAAATATACAGGATTTTTGTTCAGAAAGTTAATGATGTAACGGAAAGTTATGTCTGTTTGTAAAAAATGTGCAACATTTAACTATCTTGATCCATAGTGCTCTGGTGTAAGGAAAAAACGACAGCTTATACTGTTTCGCTGGTGAAGGTAACTTATAGCATGTGGAGTTGCCATTAACAGGTGTAAAATGGTTGATATGCACCTAGTTGGTATACATATAGTCACCACACTTGTGTATATAGTAATCTCTAAGACATTTAGCAATTTAATAAATTCACTTTACCAAAACATCATGATAATTAGATATTGTAAATATGCTAGCATGTAAAGTTGTGCTGTTCTGATAAACAATGCCTGGAATTGTAATCCAACTTTGCCCCAACCCCTACCCCTCCAATCCAAAAGAAAAAAGAAGAAAAGAAAAAGCATGGAGTTGTATTCTGTCCCAAAGCAGAGTTGTTACGTGCTTGATCACTAATCCTGTAGGATGGGTCATTTAGATACTCATATGGAGCTAATCTTAATATGATGACAAATCTAGGAAAATATGCATTTATAGTACAAGTAACTGCAAGGTGATTTATTTATTTGTGTTTTGGGGATAAGTAAATATGGAGCTAATCTTAAGATAATGTCAGATCTAAGAAAATATTCATTTATAATGCAATTAACTGCAAGGTTTTTTTTTTTGTGGGATAACTACATGTTGATGCTGTCAAATGTAAAATCTCTTATTCATTTATCTATGTGTTTAAAAGAATGCATATTTAAAAATGAATTGACACTTACCGCTATGGTTTCAGACAAATGTATTAACTTGGTTTATATGCCAAGTAGCTCTTTTGCATGTTGCATAAGAATGAGATAAAATCTCACTAGAACGAGGTTCAGAGAAATCATTTCAGTGTATTAATCCAAAGTAGCTGTCAAGATATTTCGTAAAGGATATGTGCATTATTCATGCTGAGTCAGTTTTAAACTGTCGTTCGGCAAATGAAATTTTTGACATTTGTCCTGTAAACAAAGATTTCTGCATTCAGTTACATGAGATGGAAATGAGGTCCTCTTGTGAAATAGCTGGTCCAGTCTCATGTCTTTATTTCCATGTCCTCATAATTATTTTTTTTTCTTCTGGAGAGGTTCTACCATAGAGATATCATACTGCAACCAGCAGGAAACATGGCTGGCCCAGTTTGGTTTATTCTCATCCTAGTGGATTCTCGTGGGCAGACTTTGAGCTTTTGGCAAAATTTATGTTCCATTGAGAGCAGAATACAAGTATCGATTAAACTAGCAGATGGCAATATGATTGGAAAAGCAACCAAGTGTTCAAAAGGAGATATATTTGACTGTTAATTTCTCATGTTTTAGGAGCTAAACTTGTCTGTCTTACACTTCTTAGTTAATTTGGCATTGAATTGGGCCATGTGCATTTGATGTTGCTAATTATGGATCCACAATATCTACCATTATCATTTATCACGAAAATTAACTCCATAGGGCTGTATGTAAGACCTGTAAAAAAAGACTATGTAATTGTAATAAATCATACACTGCTGATATTTTTCGGTTGTGGTATTGCTTCTGGCTTTGGTTTGCAGGTTATCTGTCTCTTATTATTATCTGGAGAATATATTAGGTCTTTATGTGTGGCACCATAGCTGTGTCATGTACCAGTCCTTTTGCTGGTTATCTACCAAAAAGGATGTGAGAGAGCTGATGCGATGGCATCTAGCAAGTTTGATCTGTCTTCTGGTAGTCCAGGTAGACCACTGTACAGCAGTGGGCAGCGTGGAACCCACATAGCCGCAACGATGGACAGATCTGGTAGCTTTCGGGAGGGTGCAGAGCATTCAATCTCACCCTCTCTTCCTAATATGTTGAGAAATAGTTCTAGTTCTGCAGTAGCTCATTCAGACGTTACTAATTACTTCAAAAGCTTAACATTTAATTCAAAAGAGGTTGTTATGAGCCAGAAATCTGTCCGGCAGGGAGACCTTAGACAAAATATAGGAGCTGCACTTGGCATTTCATCTGATGAGTCTCCTTATAATACTCTGAAAGGCAAGCCATCGATATCCGCTTCTCCTGAGGAACTTAAACGAATCAGACTTGGTTTACGGGAAAGTTCTGCCAAGGCGAGGTAATTCTTTGTTTATTGTAGTTATTTATGCCAGAAATATGATATCAGTTGTTAAAAATGTATGGTTTGACAGGGATCGTGTGAGAATATTTAGTGAAGCTTTATCTGTGTTCAACAAGTTTTTTCCATGCATATCCACAAAGAAAAGATCAAGATCAGAAGCTGCCTCTAATGATCGCACTGGTACTATGTCATCAAGTGATCGGTCAATAGCAGGTTCAGGCCTTGGAAAAATGGGAACACATGGCAATAGCTTTGCCAATGGTTTGGAGCTTGAGCCGCAAAAGTCAGAGGAATGGACAAAATCCTCAGTTCTGAACAAGCGAACTCGGACTTCAATGGTGGATGCTAAGGTTTGTACGTTGGCAAGTTTGTTTTACTTTTGTGAACTTGCAGTTTCTGATGATTTTTCCGTATTTCTTTTTTACCTTTTGCTTCTTTTTATTATTTATACTATGTGTCTAGCTATCTAAAGGTGCTGGCACCATTGATGTAGCATGGGTGTGCCTAACTTCACATTCTTTGATATAGGTAGAAAAAGAGAGATTGGTGCAAATGCAATAGTAGCGATTCATTTGGTACTATGTTGAGTATAGTTCACTGGAATTGAATAAGGCTGGAAAGGAATGGGTATTATTGTTTAATGATAAAGGATATTTTTGCAATAAAAATTGCCTTCCATGTGGAATAGCAATTTTTTTGGTGACAAGAAGGAATAGCAATTCCTTATCTATTCCATAATATATACAGTAGACATTACTTACGGTGTACTTCTTCTAAACCAAACAAGGGAATAACTAATCCATGAATTATAAAAGCTGAATTGCGATTTTCCAGTGATCTATATACCATATTGGATGTCAATGGAGTTTTTAAGTGTCCCTATTATCTATATACTATATTATAAAGTTGGGCATATTGCCTCCTTTTATGTGCCAATGTCCCTTTATTAGATGTTAAGTTTCAACTTCTCTATTTATCCAAAAAAATTTTCAACTTCTCTCTCTCTTCAATCAAATCAAATTGACAAAAGGGATAGAGGAAAAATGTGCACGCTCACACATGCACAAATAGGAAAATTTTCGACTAAAAATTTTGATATTATACATACAATATACACTTGAAACATTATTCAATGCATATATCATCATGTATTTCCAAAAAAATAAAATATATACAGATAATTTACACCTAAGAAATTATATAATTTATGCAAAATATATATAATCAAGGTCTTACATGTACTAGAGATGTATTGGTACAACTATCTTGCACAAGCACAATGCAATATGGATTTATAGCAGTCTAGAAAACACAGAAGATACTATGTTCTATCACTTTCTTTTC
Source organism: Lumnitzera racemosa (assembly GCA_024138005.1). Lineage (NCBI taxonomy): Eukaryota > Viridiplantae > Streptophyta > Magnoliopsida > Myrtales > Combretaceae > Lumnitzera > Lumnitzera racemosa. The sequence goes on from JAMXBC010000007.1 coordinate 41,901,493, forward strand.
CGTGTATCCCATCTTCTTCTTCATTACAAGTATCTCCGTTACAAGTATCTTCACCATGTTAACATGTACTTTCTCCCGTGTTTATTGTAAAACTTCTGCGAAAGTATTATTTACTTTGTCGATCACGATGATAGACTTGAGTATTTTCGATACCATGGATGTTATATAAAGAGGCAACTGTTCTAGTTGTAATGACTATGCTGCATCATCTATTGTAATTAACATATTTTTATGAATTGCTTCCTACTATGGATATCATTCAACCATCAAACAGAATTCTTATTTTTGTTTCATACTTCCATTTTATCCAACCATAGTTCATTGAGGAAATGCATAAGGACTAAACCCCTTTTAGATAAACATCACAGAGTGGCGAATCTCAAAAGATAATACAATCCATGTCTGTGACATCTTAGTCATTAATATGCACAGATCTTTTTCTTTTGCTGGAACTTAAAAAGAAGCATCAATCTAGTATGCAGACCTTTCGTTGACATGGTTAAACATGTTTACACAAGTCTTCAAGTGTATGAATTCAAGTCACTTCTTAATTCACTACCATGATGATGCATGAGATGCATTGGGAATATTATTTATTCATTTTTGGGTAAATCACACTGGGAATATTTACTTACATGGCATATCAGTTTTCTATTGAACCTGAAAGCAATAGCTTCTGGAAGTCTTTGCTTTTGTTCCTTTTTTCCCTCTCTACTCTTTGCTTTTCTTTTTATCTATCCTAAATTAGGCCTTGGTGGATTAGCAAGTCATTTACCTGAAAAAGGATGAGCAAGTCATTAAAGTTTATTTTGTTTTAGTTTAATGCTAATTTTATCACCATATACGTAAATCATCATGACATCCCAATGCTAAGACTATGCTTTACTTGATTATCAAACTTTGGCTGTCAATTTAAAGCATTTGCTTACTACTCAACTGCCTTAGTAATATTTTTATGTCATGATGTGGGACTATGTTTCAGTTGGGATTTCTATTTTACATATCCTATTGACAGCATAAAGGTCTTCTATTATCTTCAAATTCCTTAATGTAGATAAGAGAAGTGTGATCTTTTTCATTCTCATTGATTTAGATGGAGGTACGGGGTAATGCCTCTGTGAGGTCATCTGGACCAGTTGATAGGGAAAAAGAATTGCCAAAGCTAGCAAACACCAGTGTGGTGCAGAGCAAGGATCATTCATTACCAATCGGAGTTGATGGTTGGGAAAAGTCAAAAATGAAAAAGAAGCGATCTGGGATCAAGCCTGATGTTTCATCAGGTAGTATTTCTAGCAAGGCTGGGGATGGCTATCGAGAAACTAAGCAGGGAATGCAACAAAAATCCAGTAGTGATGCCAAGCCAAGGTTGAGCAATGACTCTCATGGTTTCAGGTACATTGTCCCATTGTGCTGTATGCAGTGAAACTTGAACCAACTGTATTTCTTTACATGTAGGTAACATTTATTTGAATATCTAGTCCATTGTATGCTTGCTTGTTTTTGCAATATAGGATCTCCTATACCCATGTTCATGATCATTATGTCATTCAGGTATTTTCCTTTGAATCCTATTCACAGCAGGTGGACTTTTGTCTTGCAAGTTAAGTGTGGTTTTAGCCAATGTAGTCAAAACTGGACTGGACGGTCGGACTGGTCCAACTGTGAACCAGTTTCAAAGACTGGTTGACATCCAAAAACTGGGAGCTAAATGAAACGTGGGTCCAAAAACAGATCCCACAGTCTAACCCAGTTTTTATCACACTGCTGGGTTTGCTCGGTTGAAATGCAAAAATCTTTTGAACTATCACATATAATCTGCAGCCTTGGTTGAAGCCCACGGTAACCTCTGGCTTCATGCTTGTTCTTTTCAACAAAAGACTCATGGTTCTATTAATAAGTGAACTCCTACTCCTAAGTTCTCCGATTCTACCAATGTGAGACTTAGAAAACACGTTAACTGTGACTAATTTTGTATCCTTCAAAATTAAGCAGAGGTATGTGTAGAGCATAACCTCTTGATCAACAAGTGATAGTAGAACTAGAACATTATCTTGATTGTACATCTCCTGCTTCTAGAACCATCATAGGAGAATAACACCATGAATGTACAAGTACCATCATTTTTCGCTTATCAAAAAAGCACTCATACTTTGTTCTTCAGTTTTATTAATATTGGAAATACATGAAGTTGAATTATGAGTTTATGTCACTATAACACTGTTATCATCCTAATTCTTTTGAATGTGCCTTTATTCAAGTAAATTGACTGAAAGAAATTAGCATTGTTAACTGATTTGGATGAAAGAATTTTGCTTTCTTCAGTTTTTTAACAAATTTTTGATCTAATCATTAGTAGACTGAAAATTTGACCTCTTCTGGGAAACATTTTATTAATTTATTTCCTTTTTTTAGACGAGATAATATTATGGATTTTTTTTTTAAAACAGGCCTTCCTGAGTAAAAAAAATTATTTCATATGGAAAAAAATTTCAAAACCGGTCTCCTAAAGTAAAATTTTATTTTTTCATATATTTAACACATCATAAATTTATTTCAGATGAGATAAATTTACTTTCATGGATATAGTTAATCCAATTGTGGATTTGAATGTGTAATTTCATATTTATTTGTCTTTTATAATTAAAGTACGACTTATATTTTTACTTTTTTATTGACCCTGGTTTGACCATTGAGCCTTTGACATGTGTGGGTCAATCCCTCTTGGGCTGTTTTTGTCACATTGCTTTTAACTAAGCAATTAGTATTACGTGAAAGGATAACAAACAAAAAATGGTGTTGGCCGCCTAAGCATGATACTTTTTTCCCCCCTTAACTTAAAAGGGTTCAAAGTTTGTGAGAGTTTCAAGGTATCCTCATGAGGCTCAATTCCCTGGCCATATGGAACCAGCTTTGTGAAGGGGCACAGAGGGACTTGAACTTGTATATTTTTTTTCCTTTTACTCCCCCCATTTTTAAGCTTGAATTTTATACAAACACATCTGGGTAGATACTTCCTGTTAAACTCTCTATTTTACTTAAGTTAGTTAGGAACTGTTTCATACACCTTTTAGGGCTCTAAGGGAGTTGAGTGTATTACATTCCAATATCAATGAAATTACAGTGCAAGTCTTGAGCAGATGATATTCATGTACTGCTTTGCTTATAATTTTCCATAACATTTGGATAGATTGGGTTCCGGAGATTTTATTAGTTTTTTTTTTTTTTTCCTTGTTGGATTTTCTCACCTGTCCATAACATTCTCACACAGAATACAGTTTGCATTTCTTGTTTTCTTCTCTTGGAAAAATACGGAAGTAATTCAACTGATTTATCTGCAGGAAGTGATCCAATTGAAGATAATATTAAGCTATTGCCTCAATGGCATATCCCATCTTTGAGTAGTTGTACCACCTATGGCAATATACTGAAATTAGAAAAATAGTGCTTGATTCGATTAATCTATATAACAGCCATCCAGAGTTCAAGATTAGATAGAAGCCTTTGATCTACTTGGATGTTGAAGGAAATTCTTATTACTAGTTGATTTCATGTTTACTTTGATGCAGGTCGGGAGTTCTTAATGGAGCTCACGTAGTTGGAAAATCAGAAACGATGTCTCAGCAGTCCAGCCTGTGTGGGCGTGCTTCGGTCCTGAAGGCTGATATAGATAGCAGCAGTTCCCATAGTGATAGAAAAGAGCGCCCCTTAAACTTGGACAAGGATAGGCCGAATCTTAAAGCTTTCAATAAGTATGAATTCAGTTTTTGTTAACTTCTTCCTGAAGTGAAATGATCTAGAGTGCTTGATAATATTTAATAACATCAGCATTACATTTCCAATAACTAGGGCCAGTGTTCCTGATGATTTTAATTCTGCTAGTCCTACATCGAATGCAAGGATGAGCTCTTCAGTTAGGGGTCCACGATCAAGCTCCGGTGCCACACCCAAGCTGTCTCCTATTGTCAATAAAGCTACTGCACCTAATGATTGGGAAATTTCTCATAGCACAAACAAGCCTCCCGCTGCTGCTGGAGGTAACAGTCGCAAACGTGCTGCACCGGCACGGTCTTCTTCACCACCTGTTGCTTGGACTGGACAGAGAACTCAGAAAAATTCCCGAACTGCAAGGAGAACAAATTTCGTTCCAATTGTCACCAGTCATGATGAGACCTCCCCTGTGGACACGTCTGATATTTTGGGCAATGAAGCTGGGTTAGGATTTCCAAGACGCTTATCCGGTAGTTCTCCTCAGCATGTGAAATTGAAAGGTGACCTGTTATCTTCTTCAGTATTATCAGAAAGTGATGACACAGCTGTCACTGAAACTAAATCCCGGGAGAAGGTTAAGAAAGCTGATGATTCAGAGGACAAGTCTTGCCAAAATGTACAAAAGGTTTCAGCTTCAGGGATGTCATCAAGAAAGAGCAAGATAATTTCTGGAGACGATCTAGGAGATGGCATTAGAAAGCAAGGGAGGAGTGGACGTGGTCTTACTTCAACTAGGTCCCTCTTGCCCTTGTCTGGTGAGAGGCTTGGTAATGAGGAGAATGCCAAGCAAGTTAGAAGTGCCAGACTTGGTTTTGACAAAGTTGAAAGGTTAAAAAGAGCTTATAGTTATTTTTCCTTGTGTAGTGAATTTTTTTTTTTTGGCCACACCTTGTGTAGCAAATTTATTCATGAGCTTATTATAGATATCTACTATCTGTAACCTAGCTTGGGATATGGTTCTGTTTACTAATTTTTTTTAATATCGTGACATTCTCAGCCGAACTGGTCGCCCACCATCAAGAAAGCTCTCTGATCGTAAGGCTTACAATCGCCAACGACAATCCTCTATCAATTTGGCAGCAGATTTTCTTGGTATTGTACTCATGACTATATAAAGAGAATTATGTTTGATTGATAACAATTTTTTACATCCTTTTTCTTCTGGGTTGATCTTGTCAGTTGGTTCTGATGATGGACATGAAGAGCTGTTGGCTGCTGCAAATGCTGTTATTAGTACAGGTTCAGCCAAAACTGAGTACTTTGATTCACCACATCTTACACTATTCTCTATTTTTGGACTAACTTTTGTTTGTCTCTGCAGCTCATACCCAAGTGTGCCCATTTTGGAGACAAATGGAACCCACCTTTGGTTTTATTTCTGATGATGATATTTCCTATTTGAAGCAACAGGCATGCCCTCATCCCAGACCTTTCTCATTTGTACTTTCCTTGACCTTCTTATAGCATTTTTTCATAGAAATTTGAATGAATCACGTAAAATGAGAAGTTTTCTTTTTTTAATGGAAGCTTTGTCTTATCCAATTGAATCTTGAGTAAGTTGGGTAACATTTATTCCAAAGCACATGCTTACTTACTGATAAAAAAAATGATCAAGTTAAAAAATGGATGAAAGAGAGAAATAAAAAAAAGCAGATAAAAGGGCTCCTTAAGAGTGGCCACTGTGGGTAGGCCTTCACAAAACGTATGATCTAATTACTCAGCTCAATTCGCAGCAGAGAGAACATTTTTGTTGAGGTACGGCTGTGATAATCTTGCTTGATATATTTATCATCTTACATAATCAGCATTGATTAATTTCCAAGTATGGGAACAAAAATAAGAAAAGGAATACTTCCATGATATAGAGAAATGAAGGTACAATCCTGATAACCCTTGCTTGCGGCTTCCGTTTTGGCCACCACTAAATTATTAGCATTTAGGTGGAAAGAGTATTCTAGACAAGTGGATTTGTTTGCTTTTTTAATCAAATCTCCCCTTCCTTAATCATCCAAATGTCTCTGCTTTTTCACTCCAATACCGAAGCCCACAAATTTCTGTGGGTTGGGGGAGGAGGTTACTATCAATCAGTGAGGGAATCCATAAAGTGAAGGAACTTGTAATTCTCCTCTTCTAGTTCCATTTGATGACATGATTTGGTTGAGATATCCAGAATGCCTGTTTATTTATATGACAGTTTCAAAATCAATATTTGCATGCCTTACTTAGATTTTAGAATCAACTGATGCATCAAATGGTTGCTAGGATTAATAAAGCTAATTTTGGTGATAAGTTTGTCTTGTTGTCAACATAAATGGTCTTCTTTTCTTCCTACTTCCATTCTTTTGGCTTTCTGCTTTGAATCTATATCCAACTTTTGAATGTAAAAAGAGAGAGTTATGTTTCTTCTGGTGTCAGTTTGTTGATATCAAGAAGTGAACTATATGCCCTGTAGTTTATAATGAAAAGCCAGTGGCGAGAGAGAACAGAAAATGTGTAGAGTGCTTGATAGATGCTGCAAAATTTAGTAGGTTGATATGGTGCCAAATTGACTTTGGTTTGACTTACTATGTAGCAGAGTAGTAGCGATAGAATATTTTAGCCAAAAATTTGGACAGTCGCAACATAGAAAATAGCCCACTTTTTGCTATTATATACTTCATGCAATCTGACAGAATTTCCATGTGTTTGGGGAAGTGGTGATCTAATTCCTTATCCTTAATTTCAGGCCAATTCAGGATCCTCCATGCAAACAGAAAATGGAGGCTGTAAGGAGATTGTAAGTTCAGGTACTTTTCCTAATGGGTTGGGACCAAGTGGATGTGAGATTGAGGCTGGACATAATACAGCACCAGTGGAAGTTGGTTCAAGGGATGGAAATACCATCCCTCTTTGCCAAAGACTAATAGCAGCCTTAATTCCAGAAGAAATGGGAGAGTGCTATAGCAGTGACAATGAAGACCCTGATAGCCATGCATATGGATTGAGGCATGAATTTGATGGAGATATTGAGGCAAACAATTTTAGTCATCCATCAATCTGTACCTTTCCATATAATCACGTTCCTTCCATCAATGGTTATATGCTTCCTGGCATTCCAGAGTGCCAGGAGCATGGATGTGACAAAAAGACCATTGTAAGGACAAGAAACAATTCGGAATTTGACCATCCCATGAATGGCTTACAAGATCAAGCAATCATGCCATCTCTGGGGTGTTCTGAACAACAATACCAAACAATGGATATAGATGAAAAAGTTCTCCTGGAGATCCAAAGTATTGCAATTTTCCCAGAGGCAGTGGTAGGTTCAGTTATTATCTCTGCTTTTATGGTCATTCTTATAACTCCTTTCTGATAAGGAATCTATTTCTAACTTTAGTCATTGACTACATGGTATTAGTATTAGCAACAGTTTGCAAATGTCAGTAGACAGTATACTTACCACAAAGGAGGAGAGAAAGTCATGTCTCCATCTTTGTTATTTTTGTCACACTTCTTTGCTGTGTGGTATTTGTGGTGTTGTCTTGCATGGTTTTGACAAATCCTCTATGACCAGCCTCATGTGGAACAGATAGAGGGTGAAGGAATCAACGATGAGATTGATAAACTAGTGCAGAAATATAATGTCCAGGTATTTTACAACGATGCTATGAAGCTCCATGAAGTTTAAACTACAGAATCAATTTTCCTTGTTTTTCATTTTCTGGATCTGGAAGTTTCAGTGATATTATTTAACTGCTCTGAAATATGCAAATACCACTTCTAGATGCTCCCATGCAAATAATTTTAACTGTTTTTACACTAGGGGTCCAAGAAGAAATGTTTGCTGGACAAATTATTGAAGTCTGCCTCAGAGATTAAAGAATCTCAAGAAAGGTATTTTTCAATTAAGATTGAGGTTTTCTTTCATTGAATTGTCTTTACAAATGTCTGCCCCACTTACCATCCTGATTCATTATTCAGGGAGTTTGAACAACATGCACTGGACAAGCTTGTTGTAATGGCTTTTGAAAAGTATATGGTATAATCCTTTATCTAGATGCTTGTTGATTTCTCTTTTCATCAGTAGTAGTTTATCATCTTTTGAGTTATCTTTGTTATAAAATTATAACACAGGTTGCTTAAGTATTTGAAGCCTGTATTTCACTTGAACTTCCTGTATTAAGTATTCAAAATTTGTCTGTGTATCACTTGGTTTGAAGTTTTACTCAGATCCAATAAAGGTATAAACCACTTGGATTTTCTTACCTATTTGTTGTTTATTTTTTACATCTGTGACTGAGCTAGAAATGGAGGGAAACAGCATCTATCTAAAGTTTTAAACCTTCAAGTCACTTTTGTTTGCCTTCCACTGCTTGCACAGTATTTTCATTCTGTAACATATCTTGGAGCCTTGGAGGTCATGCGTGATAATTCTTATGGACTTTTGGATGTCTTCAGTTGCAGAGAACACCAAATTTGTGTGAAGTTACACGTACCATAGATTTGTGAAAACTAATGGAGAATAATGGAGCGATTAAGCCTTTGTGTTGTTAATGATAATGAATGACTATTTCTTTTTAATAAAGTGGTGAATCATTTTTTTGATGATTGAGTGGTGAAAGGTTATATTTGGAAATTCCTAAATGTTACTGAAAAAAAAAAAAAAGATTTGCTGCTAGATGTAACGGTATAAACAATATTTTATCTCCTGGTGAAATGCTAAGTATTTCAACTAAATAGATGCTCAATTTCAAGATAGGAGTTACTTTACTTGATGCCAGTACTTTGAAGCACTTCATTATTTATGATAGTTTGTATCTCTTTTCATTTCCGTGCCTGTACTATGGAAGTGCAAATATGAGATATTATTCATTTTCCCTGTGTGAAGGATTGCAAAAGAAGGCAGATACAATAATGTGGCAGGTTAAATAAATAGTCGAAAGTGAAGATGGTGCATACAGAGCAACAGTTATTTAAATTTAACCTGATAGTATCTACAATCGAACAAAAATGAGTAAACTTTCTCAATAGATGTCTTTCCATGCTACCAAAAGTATATACTTGATCATAAAAATTCGCAATAATTCTTACCTTTTCAACTAAAATTGGCATGCCTAAAACAGATAATTCTGTTTTATTGTTTTGGGGAGCTTTTTCCTCTATAAGCTTGGGGGTGGAGTCTGTTCATTGTGATTGATATCGCGTGTGGTTCCTCAATACAGAAGAGAAGTCTTGTTTGAGATTTTTGATATATAATTCTGCTTGCTGAATGATTTCTATTCACTTTAAATGGTGCATAAAACTTCTGGTTTTTGTTTGATAGATGTGTTGGGGTCCTAATGCTACTGGTGGAAAGAGTTCCAGTGGTAGAATGGCAAAGCAAGCTGCCCTGGCATTTATCAAACGCACATTACAACGGTGTAAACAATTTGAGGATACAGGCAATAGCTGCTTCAGTGAACCATTATTTATGGAGATCTTTAAAAATGGGTGTTCTCAACTTAGTGTTGCCCGTTCTTCCGATTTAATGATTGAAGGTGAGTTTTACACAATATGCAATTATTCCACTGCTGGCCTGAGGTATAATCTTGTGATGTAGTACTGCTATGTCTCCTTCAATTACTCTATGGTGTTTAAGATCCACTAATAGTTGTTAAAGCTTTTATACTTGCTTTAGCCCAGATAAGAAAGAATTATTGTCAGCTACATGACATATATCTCCAAATACAATGATCTGAATACTGTTAATGTTTAAAAAATCTAGTCTCTGACTGTAGCTATGGATATCCTTTCCTCAGTGCTTTGCAGATTTGTCTCTCTGATCTTTTGTTCCCATTTTGTGTCACCTATTTTGATATTCAAAATTGAAAACTTTCCCCATTTGCAGCTTCCAAAAACTCAGCTTCCTTGTCCCGTGATGTTTATCCTTCCAATGCTTTACTGTCTGCAAATCACTTGCCTGAACAAATAACTGGTAAAGAAGAAACATGGTCAAACAGGGTAAAGAAGAGGGAGTTGTCACTTGATGAGGTTGTTGGAGGTATAGTTGGTAGTAGTGGTGTATCATCAGTTATTGGCACTTCTTTGTCTAGCAGTGCTAAAGGGAAGAGAAGCGAAAGGGACAGAGAAGGAAAGGGGCATGGAAGAGAAGTTTCAAGATCAGGATACACAAAAAGTGGTCGATCATCATTATCCACTGCCAAGGGTGAACGAAAATCTAAAGCAAAGCCAAAGCAGAAAACAACTCAGTTATCAGTTTCCATTAATGGGCTTCTTGGAACTGCTTCAGAGAAAGCCAAATCAGCACATCCTACTGGTTCAAAATTCAGTGAAATGAGTGCCATAAGCAATTCCAAGGAAAAGGCTGAATTTGGTCTAGATTCTCTGGAGGATCCAATTGATTTGTCTAGGCTTCAGCTACCAGGAATTGATGAACTCGGTGTTACTGATGATCTTGGTGGTCAGGGGGAGGACTTGGCTTCATGGTTGAATAATATTGATGATGATAATTTGCAAGATCACGACTTTATGGGCCTTGAGATCCCAATGGATGACCTTTCAGACTTAAATATGATGGTCTGACGTTGCTTCCTCTTGTATAGTCCTATTAATTATACTGTTGACAAACACATAATCTCAGTTGTTAAAAGAAACAACCTGTTATAGACTGGTGCAATCAGGTCAACAATTAGGTTAATATAGATTCTTTTGTAGTCTTCTTCACAAGCTGATTTTCAAGTGAGCTCGCGGATGTTTTGGATTTTGCTCCTGTATTAAGTTGGTGACTTCGATGTAAAAATCTTTTGTTCATGCTGTAGTATTAGGCTATGTGTAGCAAAAATGTACCACCATGCTTCTTGTAAATACATTTTGATTTGAAATAAGATCATCCTCTTTTCACTTCAAAAAGGCTTATTTGTTGGTTCATATGCTATAAAATTTTTCCCTTTAGCAGCAATCACATTAATGTATGGGAGAGAGTAATCAAAGAAACACATTTGAAGCAGCAGTGGTTACCAGGTAATCATTTCCTTTCTTGTTGTAATGTTGCTCTATTCTAATTAGTCACTGACATTGGGGTTAGCCTCTTTATTTGAGGTTGACAACTTTATACATCCAATGACAACTGACATCATTTCAGAGAAATTACTGCTGAAAATTTGGAAGTTCTCTCATGCTAAAGTTCTTTTCCATTGTTCTGGTAGATATAGGCTTGGTATATTTCTTTTTCCTAGTTGTTTACTGTTGAGAAGATGGTATGGTCTGGTTCTTGCTACATATGGCTTTTAAATGACAGAATCATTTCTTGCAGATAATATTTGCTTCCTTGTAATCTTCTTAAGTCATCCTTTCATGGAGAAAGCTGTGCCCTCTGCTTAATCACCTTGCTGGCCCTGTTACTGTACTATCGCTAAGGATTTCTCAGGCCATAAGTTTTACTCGAGGAAAATTGTTGAGTTGAATTTCACTGACAGGATTTCTTAAGTTCAAATGGGAAATCACCCTTAATTTTTCAAGGAAGGATTACATTTCAGGGGACCCAAACTGTCAACATGGAAGTTCTATTTCATTCACATCTTTAGGTATGCTTTGCACATTTGCTTTTATTTGGTCCGTAGATACATTAAAGCAGTAGTGTTGATGTTGCAACAATTACCTCTTGAGTATGTTTTGGGGACTGTTCTAGAGAAAATTCTTTTCAGTTTATTGTTTGGCTGCTTTTAGATTTATTCTTTTTTTATTTTTTTGTAACCTGGAAGCTGACAGGGTAGGGCCTGGGTAGGCCCTGGCCCTGGCTCCAGAAGACCCCTCTATTCTTTTACCCACAGTTTGTCGCAGAGAAAAAGTATAGATAGCTTTCTTTGTGTGACAAGAAGGTTAATCCAATGTGATCATTGCACATGGGTTTGGAAAGTTGGATTATATGAGCAGTTTTTGTTAAAGAAATATCTGATGCCTTAACCAAATTCAGTGGGAGCTTTTGTGCATTCTTGTCCCTTTTCTTTCCTGGACTGCTGTTAGTTGTTATAAATACATGTTTCTTATGCTTTCTATGTTTTGAGACATTTGTTCCCCTATTGTTGGATTGAGGTCTCTGTCTTTGAAAAATAAAACCCCTTTCCTTCTAAAAGATATTTAATATGCAATTTTTTGAATGAGAATAAGGACTCTGGAGTGCTTGGCTCTTCTAATGCCATGCCACAATTGGAAAACTGCACATTTTCCTTCAACTCCTTGCTGCTTTCCTTAATCCTTCAATATTTAGAAGGGGAAATTACAATAGAACCCTTTATATTTGCTTTGTGCACTTAGCCCCTCATCTTTGAAATTGACGTTTAGATCCCCAAATCTTTGAAAAACATGTTTTTTGGCATATTTTTCTACTTGGCCTTTGGATAAAATGAAAAAAGAAAAAACTAAGTTAGAATGAAAAAATTCATGAAATTCATGTTAACATGGCCACATAGGAGTGTCAATGCAGGTTTTTTTTATATATTTTTTTCAATTAGGTGTATTTGCAATTTAACCTATTTAGTATTATCCAGCTGATTAAGGTTTATGTTTTCCTTTTTGTGCCTGTTTAGTTATACCAGTTAATTTTCTGCCTGAAGTTCCCTAGAATTTTTATTTCATATAATCATCTCTATAAAAATATATAGTAACCAAGCATATTTATATAACAGCCATAATAATTTATCTGTGCCATAAAGGTGATATCCTTTGGGTTCTTGTCTCCCTCAGGAGAATGTTTTTGTCACTACTAATATCCTTAGCAGGAGTTTAAGGACGAAAATACATTGTCTTACAGATGCACTTTCACACATTCATTTTTCCAAAACCCTTCTATTTTGGATATGATGTGATTAACCAGCATATCAGTAAATTTCTTGAATTGTTTGTAGCTTTTCCTTGCCTTTACTAGTCAATTATTGTAGGTGCTTAGATGGAGGAGGTAGCCAAAAGACTTGCCTGCAGTTTAACAGTGTTGGTAATTTAGGAGGATACATGTTAGTTATTATGTGAGTTTCTGTTTTATGTATTTATTTTTTTTAATTTTTGCTGTTTCTCATTGGATATACACGGTTAGATCTAATATAGGTGAGAGATTTTCTTGTTATGTCTGAACATTTTCTTGTTGCATATATCTAGGGATTTTATCCTTATCCCTACTGCATTTTATGATGTACTTAAATACTCCCACCTAAGTTGAATAAAGTAAAATGTTTTTATTCCACAATTTTTCCTTCATGGTATCCAAGCTCCAGTTGATCCTAGATAAAAAAAGTAATTGAAATCATGAGTGGAAGGACTAATCAAACCGAGAGTTCTTTGGGATCAAAGTTTAAGTTTGGAACCCTAAGAGATCTGAACCACCCCAATCAAGGTAAAACTGTTCATCTCACATCAAGTGATCCACACTCTCTTCAAATCATGCAACATAAGCTAAATGGCATGAATTTTAGGCAGTGGTTTCAGTCAGTTAAGCATGTATTCTGAGGGAAGGGGAAGCTTGGTTACTTAATTAGTATGACCAAAGCGCCTGATAAGAATTCAGAAGAAATATTTGTGAGGCAGAGACCTCGATGGTCATGACTTGGTTGGTGAATTCTAGGAAGCTAAAAATTTGTATGACATTTGTTTTGTGAAACAGCGAAACATATATGAGATAATATCCAGAAAATGTACTCTGACCTAGATAATTCCTCCCAATGGTTTGAATTGCAATCGAGATTTTGAACCACCACCCAGGGAAATACAAGTGTTACGTACTATAATACGTTGGTAGAACTTTGGTAAGAGGTGGACTTGTTTTATGAAGTGGAGTAGAGATGCGTTGAGGTTGGGCAAAGGTACAATTTTCTTCTCAAGAAGGATAGGGTATATGATTTCTTGTACAGATTAAATTTGGACTTGGATGAGGTTAGAGGAAGATTGATTGGAAAGCAGCCATTCCCAAGTCCCAAAGAAGCTTTCGCTGAAGAGACAAGGGAAGAAAGCCATTAGCGAGTCATGATGTCTACAGGCATCGCCTAAATCAGCTTTTCTAGCTAAAAAAGGGAGTGTTGAAGATTCCACTATTCCAGCAAAGCCAAATATGTGGTGTGATTTCTGTTAGAAACCCAATCACATGTGTGCAACTTGCTGGAGATTGAATGGAAAGCTAGAAAACATGAAGGGCAGGCAATGATAGAAGGTTTTGAAGTCCTCACCTTCAAACGTAAGGTCTGGATAGGTGGCTAAATGAAAGGTGATGAGGTTTTAGGGTCAGCAATTGGCCTAACTAATGAATAGATATTTATGCTATAGTGGATTTCAAGTCAACAGCACCTTAGTGCAGGTGATTCTCATTCTAATGATCACAATCCCACATCTGCAATAGCCCAGAAAGGTAACATCTTAAGATCCTCTCATGAATTAGAACAAGATACATGAAGCCTCTCAGCATATGTGTAACTTTGCAAGTTATTTTGAAAGTTTGAATACATGCAGCAATTTGAATAAGATGTTAGTTGCTAATGGTAGAAGTACTTTTGCAAAAAGGAAAGGAGTAGTTCATATTGGTAATTTGACTTTGAATGAGACTTTATTTGTTCCAGAGCTTCGTTATAACCTAATCTCAACGAGTAATTTAACAAAATATATGAAATGTCGACTAATCTTCTCTTCTAATGGTTGTGTTGTGCAAGACTTTGCTTCGGGGAAGACACTTGGTAGTGCTAAGAAAGCTAACCTCCTCTATTATTTGGTTAGGTCAAAGTCTAAGTTAGTTGTTGAGAGTCAATCTTTAGTTTTTGTTCAAAATAAGTCCAATGTAATGCTTTGGCATGAGCGTCTTAGGCATTTTAGTTTTGCCAATATAAAGAGATTGTAGCCAAATCTATTCATTAATAAAAATGTCTGAATTTCATTGTAAACACTATATTCAAGCCAAATTCTCAAACAACTCTTACTATGTGTATACTTATACACAGTCAAAGCCTTTTCTTTTGGTACATAGTGATATCTGGGATCTAATTGGAGTGTTAATATATTCTGGCTATAAATAGTTTGTACACGAACATGTTGGGTATATCTTCTTAAAGAAAAGTCTTATGTCATTTAAGTCTTCAACAGTTTCATAAGCTTATTTTGAATGTATTCTAATCAAATGTTCTGATTCTCTATATAAACAATAGAAAAGAATACTTCTCTATGGATTTTGAAACCTATCTTATTGATCATGGAATATTGTATCAGAGTTCCTGTGTGTATATCTCGCAATAAAATGGGGTAGCTGAGAGAAAAAACTAACATTTTCTTGAAATGGCATGCGTTATGATGCTAGCAAAAAATATTCTAAATTGTTTTTGAGGTGATGCAATCTTAGCTACAACCTATTTGATCAATTGTATCCCTTAAAAGATATTTTAGTTTAAAACACCTATGAGTATAATGCAAAAATTTTACCCTAAGACCTACATTTTTAATACATTATCACCTAGAGTCTTTGGATGTAATGTATATATCCTCAATAATTCTCCTCAAAGACACAAACTCGAGCCTTACTCAAATGTATATTCTTTGGATGCTCTCCTCTACAAAAGGGGTATAAATGCTATCACCCTATTGGTAAATGCCTTTTTATAATAGATGATGTGATGTTCCTTCAAGAAAAACCTTATTATTGCACTTATGTGCAGGGGGAATTGGTTCCAGAAGAAGATAAGTATTGTTTGCCTTTGACTATAGGAGAAGATTCTATTTCATTGTTTGGCGTCAGTTGCTATCACCTAGAGTGTCATCACTTGATTTTAGTGTCAACATGATTGAAAATTCAAATGTAAATCAGGGAATGGGAAACACTAAATCTAACCTCTCCATTCCTTGTATTGTTGAGTCAGAACTTGATATTATTGAGTTAGAGCATTCTTTGAGTACATCTACCACTATTAAACCATAATGCACTGCATTGCAACTCACAACAACAGTAGAGAATCAACAAAATTTTCCTGACTTGACTCCACCAGCAAATTCTATTCGCGTCTATACCTGATGGAATAAACTTCCTTATCAAAGCCAATCTTCTAATCTAGAGCTATCGGTCTTGGAGACTAAAGAAGAAGTGAAGAAAGTGGAAACTAATATACCTATTACCTTAAGGAAAGAAAAGAGGGTTGTGCAAGGTACCCTATCTCTATGTGAGCTATTTTAAGCTTTCACTACAGTTATGTAGTTTTGCTGCCCAGGTGGATAATGCTATTATACCAAGGAATATTCATGAAGCTCAAGCAGATGGAAAATGGAAAGATGTTGTCCTTGAGGAAATGAAAGCTCTAAAGTAGAATAATACATGGGAGATTGTTGATCTTCTCATAGAAAAGAAGATTATGGGTAGCAAATAGGTATTTACCATTAAGTACGAATCAAATGATAGTATTTAAAGATATAAGGCGAGACTAGTAGCTTAAGGCTATACTCAGACGTATAGGCTTGATTATGAGGAGACTTATGCTTCAGTGGCAAAACTGAACTCTATTAGAATTCTGTTATCTCTAGTAGTGAACTTGGATTGGCTTTTGTATCAACTTGATGTAAAAAATGCGTTTTTAAATGGGGGTCTTGAAGAGAAAATATATACGAAGCTTCCATCTAGCTTTGAAATAAAGGGAAATAAAGGTAAAGTATGTAGACCAAGAAAGTTATTATATGGTCTAAAGTAGTCTCCTAGAGCTTGGTTCAAAAAATTTAGTGAGACCATGATTGGCTTAAGATATATTTAGAGTTGAGCTAAAAATGCTTTGTTTGTGAAACATGACATCAATGGGTTGAAATCAATT
The DNA here is from genome assembly GCA_024138005.1 of Lumnitzera racemosa. Classification (NCBI taxonomy): domain Eukaryota; kingdom Viridiplantae; phylum Streptophyta; class Magnoliopsida; order Myrtales; family Combretaceae; genus Lumnitzera; species Lumnitzera racemosa. The sequence continues at coordinate 41,918,058 of JAMXBC010000007.1, forward strand.
TTAATAGTATATATAGATGATATGATTGTTATAGGTGGTGATGAAATTGAGTTTAATCACTTGAAGAAAGAGATCAGAGAGAAATTTGAGATAAAAGAACTCGAAGAATTGAAATGTTTCTTAAGTATGGAAATTGCAAGAAGCAAGAAGGGAATTATGATTAGTCGAAGTATATTCTTGATTTGTTAAGAGAAATAGGCAAACTAGGGTGCAAACCGATGAGTACCCCACTTCCTCATAATTGGAAACGTATTCCACTTGATAAAGATGTGCCTATAGATAGAGGATTGTATTAGAGATTGGTTGGGAGATTGATCAATCTATCATTAATCCGGCCCAATTTAGCTCACTCAATTAGCTTGGTTAGCCAAGCTACTCTCCAACTAAAAATCATTTAAATGGTGTGAACCATATTCCAAAATATATTTGAAAGGAGCTCCAAGAAAAGGGTTGTTTATAAAGAAGAATCAGTGTAGATTACTGGAAACATTTGCAGATGTAGATTAGGACAATGATATTATTGATGGAAAATCTACTTTTGGGTTTTGTATTAAGCTTTGGGGAAATTTAGTGACATGGAAGATTAGAAAGCAGTCAGTTGTCGCTAAAAGTAGTACAAACGCAAAGTACAGGGCCATTGCTCAAAGAATCTGTGAAGTAATTTAGATATAAAGATTACTTTAAAAGTTGAAAGTTCACATGGAAAATGTCGTGTTATCTAGTGATCGCAAATCGGCTCTAAATATTATGAAGAATCCAGTCCAGCATGATAGGATGAAACATGTTCGACTTGATAGAAATTCTATAAAGACTAAGTTAGAAAATGGAGACATCAAATTGCAATATAGTTCTTGGAGAAATCAAGAGGTTGATGTGTTCACAAAATCTTTGCCAAAGCAATTATTTCTAGAGATAATTGGCAAGCTAAGAATGATTATTCTTTATTCCTTTGCTTGAGGGGGAGTATTGATAATTTAGGAGGATACATGTTAGTTATTATGTTAGTTTCTGTTTTAATTTCTTTTTTATTTTTTTCTATTTTCTGTTGGATATATCGATAGATCTGATCTAGGTGGGAGATTTTCTTGTTATGGCTGAACATTATTTTGTTGCACATATCTAGGGGTTTTATCCTTATCCCTGCTACATTTTATTTACTTAAATACTCCTGTCTAAGTTGAATAAAGTAGAATGTTTTCATTCCATAATTTTTCCTTCAAACAGGATGCTGCAACTTCTCTGTGCAGTTCCAATTATTCTGGTAACTTAATTTTACCCTTCCATAAGTCCCCTTTTCTTTTTCTTTTCTTTTTTTTTTTTGGGCCAACCTTGCCATATGAATTTAGTTCTAGTTTATTGTAAGTAGGTCATGTGATACAACTGAGTTTGTCATCTTATCTTCTCATTTATCTAGCCAAACTGTTTATAAAGATGATAGATGTGTAAGTTTGGGATATCATGCAATAGTTTATCTTCTTTTTATGTCCAAATTATGTTAATATAAAATGAGTAAATTGTTGAAGGATTAATATGTTAGTTTGTTGCATTATGTATTCTGATGTTTTTTCATATCATACAACTGGTTAAATGTGTTGCATCATTTTTTGTCAGCTTTAAGTTTTCCTGCTGTGCATGTTTCTGAGCCATGTTAGGTTGAAGTCATGTCATCTTATCAAGGTTTAGATTGCCATCTCTATTTATAGCTTATGTCCAATTGTAGCCAATATCTCTTACTGTTCATTCTTGTTCAGAATATATTTATTGTTATTTTTTTTTTTGAGTTTTTAGATGAATAAATCATGACCTTTGTACATATTATGTTGTGAGCTTGGGTTTTGGATCTAGTCATGGGGCAGTCAAATGGAAAAATCAATGAAGATTGGTTTTGCCTTTTGTGAGCTTCCAGCCTTTCTTAACGATACCTATGGTTAAATTAGGTGTTCATTGGAAATTATGGTTTGAGGGCCCGTGAAGAGAGAAACATTTGATCTTTTGACAATAAAAAAAAAGGATATTAGCTTAAGAAAATACCTTCTAGCTCTCTTAATACTGATTAAATGGCTACTTATACAAGTTGGTTTTAGTTTAGTAAATTAAAGGTCAGCCCATAATTAAGATGACACAAATAAAATGGCCCATTCATATTCCTCTGAAACGAGTCCATAACATCATTCTTCTCCAGGAAAACGAGCTTGTCCTCATGCTCAAGATACTGGAGTCTCTTTGAATCTTTAAGCTTTTATATGATTCATTTGGACTATACAGGTCTGGCAGCTCCACGACAAATAGTTTCTTCCATCAATGCCCTATAAAAAAAGTTTCATCAGAATCAAATCTCCTCCTCCAGGTATTATTTCGGGATGTTTCGTATATGAGCCTCTTCAAACCAAACTTATTGCTATTGATTCAACGATCGCTAATTTTAGAGAATGTTTGCTATCTTGAGATTTTCTTTTCTTTCTTAAATGACAGAGAAAAAAAAAAGGATCAAAAGAAAATGTCATTTTGGAGTTTTATCAATAATTTGCTTGTGTAGGTGGAGATTCAGTATTTTCTGAATTCTTATGTAAAGAATTACAAAAGAAATTCTTTCAACAAAGATGTCAATTAGGAAGGATAGGTTGAAAAAATATGAATTATAAATTGAATCTTAATATATACCTTAGAACAATACATTTTTTTTTTTTTTATCACGAGATATATTGGCAGCTGCATATCATTTGATTGGAATGGAATTTTGGATGGGTACACTTGATGATATGAATCATTTGAAGAATAAGCATGTTCATTCTGTAGTGGATCTGTTATAAAATCAATAGCTCTGCCATTTGCTCATTACTCAAACGGTCTGAAGCGTTGTACAAATGTCATCTATTCCTTACTATTGCTGTCCTTTTGTTGGAAGATTAGTCCTAATGTTGTCTCAGGAGAAGTAATGGGCAGCATATTCTTTTCATTGGTCCAAGCCAAAGTTGTCTTCAACTCTTGTGTACTCTGCAGCTCCACATTGATTCTGATGAGCTCTGACAAACCTGCAGTAAAAATAGAAACTCGATGGTTGGGAATCATAGGTGTTTGATCTAGCAACTAGCTCTGACTGGTTCTTCTTCTGAATTCCGATACTTCTTCACTGTCCCTGTTTGGTCAAAGCTTGATTAAGTCACCCAATAGATTGCCACGTGGGTGGTCCAAATCTCAAGTCACCCACTATCTAATCTCTGGTCAAGTCATGTTTGGGTGCATTGGCTCCAATTTATAAGACCATAGTAGTGCTTCTGGGATCAAGTGGAAGGAAGCTAAACCTACTTTGCCATGTTCTGCTGTGTCCTAATTTTGGAAAATCTGTGTGCAGCAATTTATCAGCCGTAGTGGGTTGTCTCGATTGTCAAAAGTGGGAGAATCTAGCCTTGAATAATGTAGTCATATGTCTATTGTGCTACTCAGATCATTGTCATAATAGTCTTTTAAGAGTTAGGCAAAACCTTGATTTGCACACTGGAGCTGGGTAACCTTCCTAATATGGATTGCCCCTAATCTTGGGTCTGGTTGGTTATAGGGGTTGAAGAAGTTTTCTTTTCATTTGCTGGCAATGTTCTGCACAATTGGGTTTCATGCTAGAGGGCTGTGCACCGTTGGTGAGTGCGTCAAAGCCACACAAGCAGGTTCTAGCAGTTAAGGTGTGCACTGATGGTCACGATGTTTGTGGTTGTGTAATGGGTCGTAATATAGGTTCTGTTCGAGGACTAGTATTTTTGTTGAACTGACTCGTATTCACTGAGCTTTTCTTTTAAATATGCATCCTAGCTTCAAAATACATCAGAAATCGTATGTTTCAATGAAAGATGATCCATCGAGTCCATCTATTTTTGGGTTTGCTGTGTATTAGGTTGATTTTATTTGGTCTTACTCTTTTTTAACTGTCCATACCAAAACTGAAATTGCTGATATACAGCTTGCAGATGCCAATTGTGTACGAAGAATCCGTTGTCAATGCAGATCAACCACCCACCCACCCTAGTGCCATGGAGCTTTTACCTTGTAAGTTGGTTATGTCAGAATAACGTTGCTGACAAATGAAGTATGTATGTGCCTATTTGGTGTGGCCACAGATTAGAGAATTGTTTGAATTCCAGCCGCAAAAGTTGATTGTAAAGGGAAATATTCCATGCAGAGGCTTTTTAATCATCCTATTGTTCGTATTATAGAAATGTTGCTTTCATTCATTTGTGCAGTTGTCCATGACAATCCCATCTCGATCATTTCTGCATAAATTTTGCAGTGTAAAATCAATGATAAAAGAGATGAAATTTCAGAAATTGGGAATGAGTTTAAAGCTACTTTATAGCTGGCATGGCATTGTACCAGAAAACATTTGTATAAACAAAAAAAAAAAAGATCGAGAATTTTAAGGGGTTGGATTCGATTCGATTCGATGTTTTCTACATCCTTGCTGCATGTTTTCCTAAATTTCTTTGACATTTATTAAGCAAATGGGAAAGAAAAGGAAATTTATACAAACCGCGAGTTATTAACAAAAAAGAAGAATTTTATTGAATTTGTAATGAAAGTTGGGAACTTACGATTTCAGAAGTTCATGGAAGCACCATTTGCACTCTGAAGGGTCTTATAAAGATATACTTTCTTGGCTGTTTTTGACTATTGTCCCTGTCTACGATCTATTATGGGCGATATAACATCATATTATATTATATGATAGTTTTTAGAGTTCTAGAACTTTCTAGAAGTAACTTCTACAGGTACAATAAGGAAAGCAAACACTAAAAATCGAACACTTGCAATTGTCCGGCAAATTTGTCTTGTCCCGTCCCTTTCTTCGATTATTAGCGCATCCATTGCCTCGCCTTGCCTTTGTCTAAGTGGAAATTCCAAAACTAACAACTACTAGCTCTCTGAACTAACAAAATCCCTTAACAAAATTAACCGACAGACACTATAGAAAGAACTTTCTCTCCTGAAGCCTTTGGTATTAGAGAATATCGAACGTGACTAGGAACGCACTCAACTCATTATTCGACCAATCATCGAATTTTGAATATTCCGTTTATTGAATTCCTTTTTCCGATCATAGTAAGTAATTTTCCCTACTCTCAGCAAATTCGATCCTCCTCATTCATTATGGAGCACCTCTTCTCGCGGCTCCTACGTCTCTTCAACTTCCAACTGTTGGTTCACCAATTATAACGGTTTAGTTATATCATATGCTCTTTTTTTCTGTTTTTAATCAATCAAGAAAAGAAGATTCTCCTCTTTTCTTTCGGATATACGCTTTCCATCCCTCTTATTCTTGAGATCTTGTGATATATCTTGTAGCGTTAATGCAATAACTTCTAGCTAGATTCTTGTGATTTTGATTCACAATAATAGTGATCTCTCGTAGTACCTTTGCAACACCCCAAAAAAATTAAAAAAAAAAAAAAAAGAAAGAAAGAAAGAAAGAAAAAAGTACGATAGCCAGCTCTGTTTCCCAATTTTTAACGTTAATTCCAGTCATGGATTTTCTCTTGTTGTAGCTGTATTTGCCCTACAACATAGCCATACAGGATGCTACGTAGTCAATGGCACAGGTAGCCAGTGACTTTGCAGGGACAAATTATTGACATTCTACTGATGGTACTCAGAACATGATGCAGAAGAAACAAAGAAGCCTCAATCTATTCAAACTTCCTAGTGATTGTTCGTGTAGATATTTTAAAAACACTGCCCTGCCCATTTCTCATCTGTATCCTAATCAAATAGGAAAATAATAATCAAATAGACTTTTCTAAGCCGCAGCTGCTGTGACTTTTGTGAACCGTAACGAAATTCCGCCCACCCATCATCTCTCATTAACTCATTATTCTTGTGGGTGAATAAAGACATAAAGACTGACAACCGGACCAACTGCCTTCCGATATGCAAAACACACTGCATACTCGATATTTGGAAAGTTATGGTTTGTGCTATGTAAATAGACTTCTTGGATCCTAAATCCAAAGAGAATTTCTAGGCCTCAACCATTGATCTAGCAAAAATCTTGTGGTGATTCAAACTCTTAAAAGAGTAACAAGTTCTTAGCAATTCATCTCAAAACTCCATAAATGTATTTTACTGTATCGCAATCTAAATTCGTGTGAATTTAGCAACAATAATCTTTTTCTTTTTTTTTTTTAAGAATTTATTCAACTTCCTTTTCATATGATATCAGTGACATTTCTAGCAATAATACAAGGGACAAACAAAAGAAGCCCGACCAGTGATCAGCCATCCGCCAGACACATTACAAGGCGACTGCCAGCTTGAAAAACCGCCACCCGCTTGGGCTTTGAGAGATGTTCCTCGATTTTGATGGTGTGAAATCTTTCATCACTTCAGTTTTTGCAAGCTTGCTTTTATCAGATTGATGAGCCAGATGCCTCAGTCACTGGGAAGTGCAGACACTAGTTCTAGTAAACAAACACTTGATACCGATCGAAACCAAGAACAATGACAGTTGACCGAAAAAAAAAAAAAAAAGAGCAGGTTCATAAACCTTGTCATCACGTACATCAATGGAAGATGCAAATATCCATAGCCATTTCTTTCTGATTTGTACTAACCATACTCAAATCAACTTAACATTCTGATTTGTTATAGCCACTAGTCAAATCTACCAAGACTAACAAAAATGCCTTGCAAACTACAGGCTTTGGATGTACCAGCACTCAACATGAAGAAGAAAAAATGATGGTGATTAAATTCCAAGATCATCACAGAGGGTGGAAAGAGGAGTTAAAAATTGCATCACTTTTACTTGATAGCACAAGGATCTATGCAAGCTTTGGATGTACACAATATACTGAAAACGGGGAACAAGCAAATAAGTGCAATGGCTGGCTCTTACAGGAGAGGAGAGCATAAAGGTTTTGGCATATCCAAGAATTTTCAAAATGTTGCAAGTGGGGAGCCTGCATTCATGAAGTAAGCAGCAAGATCCACGTTCAAATCCTCATACATGGTGATGAAAGGATGAGCCTGCATCATTAAATAAAGCGTTCAGACACTTAATACGTATTCTAGAATGGCAGTTAGCTTAAACAAGAAGAAAAAAGAGAAATGCATATTTTTATGTACCATCAGTTCACCAGCCGACTGTCTGTCCTTTGGTTCTTTCTGGACACTAAAGAAAACAATAATCCAAACAAATCAATAACCTCACAATTACAGACATTGACCAAAATATACAGATAATGAGGAACAAACTGGAACAATATGATGCAAGTGCATCTAAAATGGTAAAAAGGTTACTTACATGAAACACTGAATCGAAAGTTATTTTTATGTGAGATCCATTACCATATAAGTAAAATAACAGGTAAGAGTAGTGATAAATTCAGTTAAACGATAAAAAATCAAGATAAAGGAATCAACTTCTGCATTCATACATGCTGCAACTGATTGCGAAGGACTGCTATGGCTCTACATACGGTAGTTTAGATTATAGTAACCTCATTTATAAATTCAGGATGTATCGATGCTAGACAAGCAAATATAAATACGCTGGAGAACTAAATTATAACTTTATTTCATCACACCATTCAAGAAAAAAACTATCTTCTGACAATATTACAACTGTGATGTCATCTTTAATTCTTACCAAGCAGAGATAAATGAGCAGAACTCCTGGGAAAATTGGTCTGAAGGGGCTGATGGTGGTGGTTGATCAACAACAGCTTCCATAAGCTCATAAAAACTTGCCCATCCTTCTCCTTGGTCAGGTGGTAAATATGGGAACTTACCTGTTGCACATTCTAGCAATACCAAGCCCAAGCTCCAAATGTCACTTTTAAACCCATATTTGCCTCCACAGATTCTCTCAGGCTATGGAACATATTGGAAATAAGAAACTTGTAAGTTTCACATGTTGTAAGTAAGAGAGAAAGCAAGAAAACATGAAGGAGAAAGTACCCACCGACATATAATTATAGGTGCCGACAAAAGTATTTGCCTGTCCTGATGTGCTTGCCATGATTGCACTCACACCAAAATCTGTAATCTTCACTTCACCTCTATGATTTATCAACAGATTAGAGGGCTTCAAATCCCGGTGAATTATATGTTTCTCGTGATGTAGATATAACAGACCCTTAAGTACCTACATGTTATCATTGGAGGAACAAATTTAATGACATTGAAATAAATGAAATTTTCAAGACTTGCAGAAATTACCATCTTTTCAATAACTCACCTGCTTGCATATTGCAGCAAGATATGGCTCTGGAATTGTTTTTACTTTCTTAAGAAAGTCTGCTAAAGATCCACCATCCATGTATTCTAGAATGATGGAAACAGTACCATTTTCATAGAAAGACTGGTAACAAATGACAACGTATGGACATTGCGCTGATTGATTGATTTTTAATTCTTGTGCAATCTGCTTGCGCATAGACTCCTCTATATTCATTTGGATGACCTGGATCAAAGAATAAACTATAAAAATGAAGGATTGAAACATGTGCACAAAGAATGGGCTGACAAGTGAAATTATGTAGCTGAAGATCAAATAAGCAGAGGATAGCAAACTTCCTTCTCCCACAACTAAACTGGATAGATTATTTGGTAAAAACAAAAGAAAAATAGGATGACAAAAAAATAAAATAAAAAATGTTGTTGTTATAAAAGTTAAGGAGAAGCAAAGAAATATGAATCACCTTCAAAGCGAAAAACTGGCCAGTCCATTTGTGTTGCACCAACTGCACGGTTCCACCATTGCCCTTCCCAATAACTTTAATTGTGTCGATATCAGCTAAACTCAACTGGTTATCTGATGGATTGATGGGGGGTGGCTGAAAGAGACATTGTAGAACCATAGAGATCCTCAATATTTATTCCAAAAATGTTGTGATTCAAAATTTAAATAACAATCTGCATGCATATACATTATCTGCAAGAGAAAGATGCTTTCAAGCATGGAAATTCAAATAAGAAGTAAGATCCCTAAACTTACTTGACGTAATCTTTTCCTAAAGGAAAATCAAATAAGGATATCGGCTAGCTGGTAAACGAGTGCAAGATTTCCCTCTTCAAAAATATCACCTAATTATACAAACTCATAGCTCTCACATCAGCAAATAATTCTCAATTTCCGTCAAGATTAATAATTTTTGATAACCTCCCTATTCCGGAATTCGAGCATATCTGACATGAAGTCATAATGGATAGTAACTATCAATGCAAACAAATATAAGGCTTCATTCAGTGAATTCCATGGAATAGGATTCTGAGGGATCCAAGTAAAACATTGAACTCACCTGCATGAATTTAAACAATCTGCTAATTCATATAACTAATGTTGGAACGATGTGTCCTGGACCTATGGTCGTGTCACAACCTATAAACTACAGCTTATGCTCCAAGTCTACGCACCGGTTGAGAGGCCAAAAGACAATTCTCTACCTTTCTATGGATTCGCTTTTTCATGGGATGTGCAATCAACAATCAAGGTCTCTAATTTTGACCGCTTAACAAGTGCCTTGGACATCCGTCACTGGTGTCCACTCAGACAGCCTCAAGTTACAATCTTCCTGCTAGTCAGAGCCTTTGGTGCAACAGCAATCGCTCGCTCAATCCAATAGATAAAAAATGAAGGTAACAATTAAACAAATAACTTTGCGTTTCCACAGTACCAAATCACTACACCAATTCAACTTAGACGCAATAACCAAAGCTGAAATCCTCCATATGTAATCAAGTATAAAGTTTGAAGCTTCAAATGTAACTATATATTTTTCTTACCACTTCAGTATCACTTTGAGACACAACTCGAACACCATCTCTATTGACAAGTAGATCTCCATCCATGAAGGTGCCACTTTGTGTTCTGTCACACAAAATACCAATACCCATTTTACAAAATCAGCCAAAACCACTCAAAAACACACCCAAAACATTGAAAAACTCACACGCACACATACAAAAACATGTAAAGTATAGAATACACGACAAATAGGAGAGAGGGATCAAGAGATACTCACAAGAATTTGGAAAAAGAAACTTCATCAGGAGGAGGTAGCGAGAGTTTGAGGTTTAAATTCAAGCCTCCTTTCTTCATGATCGTCTTTTTCCTTTTTTTTTTTTTTTTTTTCCTTCTTAATCTCGTTCTCTCTGTGTGCCTGTATGAGTATGAATTTATTATGACAAGAAAGAACTCGGAGAGAGAGAGAGAGAGGGCTCGGTTTGGTTCAGTTCAGTGATTGAATTGGGTATGAATTGGGTATGAATTATTTGAGAAAGATTAGGAAGCATTACAGTGACAATGTAAGTACGAGATTCCACCCCAAAATAAATAAATAAATAAATAATAATAATATTAGTTGGTAAAAGACCGAGCAAAGACCAAGACCAGTCTGTGTATTCCAATTATCTTAAAATACTGCAATAACCCAGAAGGTCACTTTTCGTTTACTTTTTGTTTGTTTTTTTCTTTATTCCCAACTCTTTTAGCTTTCCCACTTGTTGATTTTTATTTCTCTTTATTTTTTTCAAATTACATATTCTAAGTGTAGATTATAGATGTGTTCTATTGACGAGCTATTTTGAATAGGATTTTCTCATTCTTGATCAAATCGCTCGAGCCTTATCTTTTTAAGCTCGCTTTTATAGGTCTCGAGCTTGACTTCTAGCGTCATAAATTATAAGATAAGGATAAAACATCTGCATTCTAAATATTAGAAACACGTTAGATACAACAATTTCATTCTCTTACACTTATAGAATAAGATCACTCTCACTAACTAATCTTTAACGGTCAGTTCTACTTCGTTATAAATACCAGACATCTATCCAATGATAATTCTGTTTACAAACTCTTTTTACAAACTCTACATTTTAAGCTTACGCACTTAGTACTCTATTACACAAAAAATCTATTACTGATTTAAGTATTGAAATGATCATGCCGGATAACCTCCAGTATCCTTTTACTGTGCATATTTTGCAGCCTCAGTACGTATAGACTTTAATCAATTTACCGGTAAGAATTGAGAAATGACATATTCATATTAGGAGGGGAAAAAAATACTAATTACGATTATTAAATGAACTATACCCTTTAAACTCATTTACAAACATGTTTGGTTTTATGCGGTACTCAAACTTGTCTATCATTCCATCAACCTATTAACTAAGACTAAAGTTGTTCCCATTTAAGCTCTTGGCATAAGTGATGATATACTTTCAGGAATGATGTTTCAAAATGGGAAATGAAGGCACTTAATCGTTGCAGAATTTCGTGCCCATGATTATGAATATCAATTGTTATATGGTATAAGTTTTGTTAATTGTGCCATCTTTTAGTATGCTCGTTAAGTTTTGGTGATATAATAGAAAAATATTAGAAGAAGATGAAGGGGATGACGGACTATTCTGATCAATCTTCTTATAACCATACCAAAATAGACTCTTTTTTTTTAGTCTCTCTCAAAGAGCTAATAAAAGATCGTAATTAATTTGAATATGGACACTAATTATCTCATTGACGTGATGTATCAGACAGTGATTTGTTTAATTATTTAGTTGATAAATAAGACTAATATGAATGCTATACAAGTTAATCAAATTAGTTGAGCTGCATATTGTCAAATGGATACAAGGCAAGATAAATTGATATGAATTGCTAGCAATATTGATAGGGTACTATTGACTATAAGGATATTGATGGGACATAGATTCGAAAAGGACGATTTAACGCAAAATAATAACTTTTTGGGGAAAATTGCCAACTTTAAATAGTATTCATTTTATAAATAGTTTGAATTGACAAAAGTTTTAATGACATTGACACGCTGAGTACGTGATTTATTAACAACTTTTATAAGTTGTTGATTTGGCCGAATGGATTAAAATTGTGTAATAGCTATTACTGGAAAATGAAAAAGAGCCGTCGATAAAAAAAAAAAAAAAAGAAAGAAAGAAATTTGATTCTAGTATTCAACAGCTATTCATGAGTTCGAATAATGAATAATCATTTAATACATTTTATAATAGAGATTCCTTAAGCTGATATAACCTAAACTACAAGTAAACATCCTAGTGGTTCTTCAATATGTAGTAAGGGCGGGTTTGTATTTAATATTACCTGAAGGTGAACAAATTGATTAATTTGATAGAAATATAATGGAATAGTTATTTCGCTCTCACAAACCATCCTTACGTTCAATTTCAGGAATTTTTTTTTTTCCGAAAAGTTAGCATTGCTATGAAATAAGTAATTGTTAAGAGTACTAATAGAATAGTTGTCTCTTCTAATAGGTCCGATTAACTTTATAAGGATATAATATAATAATCTTTTTTTTCTTTTTTTTTTTTTTAATTCTACGAAGCTAATTACTGCGTTTAATTGGTGGAATAAATATGTGTGTGTGTGTGTGTTTTTTTTTTTTCATATTTTCACATTTTATTCATGGGAGGTACCTAATAGTCAAATCATGATATAGGATAAAGGTATAATGGTAAGATACATTTTCGATATATTATTATTTATTAATATTAGTATAAGTACAGCAGAACAAAGTAATAGCTATTATGTTAGTGTTACTTCATATTTGCAATTTTGTTCCTAATTTTTGTCCATTCTCCAATTAGATGTATCTCTACTCTTTTTCTAGCATATTTTGTCATCTACATGTGGTAAAGCCAAGAGCATATTCATACTCTAAAATATATTAATCACTATTATGTCCATTTTAATTGCAACTAACAAAAACATATAGCTATTACCATTTTTTTTTTCTTTTCCTTAAAAATTATTTATTTATTTATTTAATTTCTGTCTTGTTTCAGTCTCCAAACCAAACTTACAATAATAATATTAATATTGTTAACATAAGAGATTCATATATATATATATATTATTTTAAAATAAATAACGTTAAGAAAAGGGTAAAACCGGTGGTTTATTTTAAAGAATTGTCAGCACCAAATCTGTCTAGAAGGTTTAATAAAACGTGGATTGAGTTTGACTAACCCTAACCTTTAAGAACGTATTTTAAAACCTGGTTTTGTCAACATGGTTTTGTGATCTGATACTGGTTTGTATCGAATGTGGGACATGTAGTATTTGACTTGTTCCGGAGATTTTTGTATTTGTTTCCCCTCAGTAAAAGCTAATAAATTTCAAAAAAATGTATTTATTTTTACTTTTATAAAACATCATTGATGAGATTAGTAAAATAATTAATTACCTGATATTGTTTCCATCATCATTCCGTCGACAGGGAAAAGTAGCAGTTTGTTACTATATGACTTGAATAGCTCAATTATACATAAAATTACAAATACACCTACTTATATTTATTTCATGTTCACTTTCCTATCTTTCAAATTAAGCATTTATACTATCAAATCTTTAAAAAATTTGCTCTTAAACTCTAGTTTACCATTTTGCTATTCAATAAAATGAGGAAATGTTCATTAAAATTAAAAAGAAAAAAGAAAAAAAGAAAAAAAACATTTTCTAACGTCAAATGAGAACGGAAGCCTGAAGCATTTTTGGCATCGTCGGTTGAAGAATCGCAAGTTTGTATGGAAGACTTATCCATTCCACTTAGATATTTTATCTTCAATATGGTCGATGACATATTCAAGTAAATCTCGATAGTAGTTCTTAACTGGAAACCTTATTCATCCCATTTTGATATTTTATATTGTATATAATTAATGGGATGTTTAACTAAGTGTTTGATGTCAATTCCTAAAATTGCATTTAGAATAATCGTACCTTTATTTAGGCCTTTCTGAAAATTTTATTCAATTGAATGCAAACTTTATAATAAAGCTACAAAAGTTAATAGAAGTTACCTAGTAAAATTAAAATTTAAAAATAATTTAATAAAACTCTAATTTTAGCCATAAAAATATAACTATCCAATAATGTATAAAACTTGTCAAACTCATGGTCTACCGACCGTTCGAGAGATAATTCCTTTAAGAGCTTATCAGGCATCACATAATCATACTCTTTCAGGACACTTTCTGTTATCCTTGGTATCTTCGTCTTTCCTGCTTCCTCTTCCTCTATAAGGACATCTAAGAAAGTCAACTCTAAATGTTTAAGCTCTCTTTTCAGTTGGAATGCTGATAGCATCGTAGCCCTAATATTATTCCCTTCCTTGCCATTATTGCTTGCCCTGTTCCTCTAAATTGTCACACAACAAGGCTTTTCACCCATAAATAACAAGCAATCGATTGCGGGCACAGGAGCAACTCTAGCCTATCTTAAGAAGTCTATTCCAAGAACTATGCTGAAGTCGTCTAATGAAATAGTTGTGAAGTTGAAATTTTCACTTCAATCTCCAACCTTCACTTTTACTCCTCTTGCAACTCCTTGGATAAGAATAGCCTTAGAGTTAACAGCTTTAATTTGGTCAGTGTCTTCAACAAGCACTAAACCCAACATTTTTGCCCTAAGCACATCAATAAAGTTGTAGGTAGCGCCGAAGTCTACCATTGTATTGGAACTCTTGTCGTTAATGCTCAACTAGACATACATCAACTCATTCTTGGTCTTAGGCTTACGTTGTGTTAAGGAATTCTTTCCAACAGCCGATAACATGTGTAACACGCCCATTCGAGGTTGATCCTCCCCATCACTCCTTGACTTTTCATCTTAGCATACACTCTCTGCTTTTCTTGCCATAGCATTGAGTGTAGCCCTATGTAAACATTTGGCTACTTTAGGCAGGCCATTACATGGAAAATATAAGAATGGGGGCTTTTTACCTCCATTGGTTACCCCATTCTTTTTGGACCGGTGAGAGTTATAGGATTTCCTCTAACTCCCTTTAGTGTTACTGTTGTTGCTACTTGAACTTAAGGCTCCCCAATTTTAGGTTTTCCCAACTTGACTAAGTTTCCACCTTCATGTCCTATCAATACGCTCTTCTCTTTATTGTCATGAATGTAGTCAATCAAGCACTCAACTATTGCCTGCATTGTAGCCAAGTTAGTAACTCATTGCCTCTACAACTCATTGCTGGCATAGGGCTTCATTCCTTTTAGGAAATAGAATAGCTTATCATATTTGGCCATACTCTTGATGTCCAACATTAATGTTGAGAACTCACGAACATACCTTCTAATGTCATTATCCTGTTGAAGTTCTCTTAAATTCTTTCGAGATTGTACTTAACATTCTTAAAGAAAAACTGAGTCCGCAACTTAGCCTTTAACTCAACTTATGCATCTACATGAGCGTTACCATTTTGGATCTCCTCATACTTGGTGCATTACTCCTTCAGCTTGATTCACATGAGCCTAAAACGACATGTGTAACCCGGTATAGCACTTATGAGTTCTTAGTGATGCCCTTTCGTCTCACCAATGCTTTTACGACATTTTGTACCTGAATGAATAATGTATTTTGTGAATATCTTGACAAATCATTGTTTTATATAGCAAGACATTGCAAGACCATGTGAAGCACTTACTTACGAATGGTTTTCAAGAAGCTAAAAGAGAATCTTTTGTACGTACAAGAAATGTGCCTTTACCTGGAAGCACATCAACTTTTTAGGTCATATTATAGAAGCAAAGTGAATCCAAATGGATATGGCTAAGGTGGAAGCAATTGAGCAATGGCTAATATGTCATGGGACAAGAAGTTTACCTCTTCTACAAGTGCTTGCGCGACACTCGATCCTCCATTATCTCATGTATTTTCTTTGATTACGAAGGGCGAACCGATCTTTCCCTTCATATCTTCCCAAGATTATTCCAAGCCTCTCTCGCTTTAGGAGTGCCAAATGGCATTGTCACTATCCTCCTTATGATAAGGGACGTCCAACTTAACAATTGGTTTCAGCCTACCATGGCTGCCATCAAGAGAGCGATATCAACTCCCCCTAATGTAATGTCTGAGGCATCTGTGTGAAATTCAAAAGGCTTAAAAATGTCAGGAAGTGTAAGGATTGGCTCCTTCGTCACTACACGCTTCAACTCTTCAAAGGCACTCCGACATCTCTCATCTCATGACCATGCTTGGTCCTTCTTTAACAAATCTGTAAGGGGTATAACTTAGCGAGAATATCCTTTAATGAATCTTTTGTAGTAATTTGCGAGTCCAAGGAAAGACCACAACTTTGTTATACTCTTGGACAATATATATAGTCTAGGGCTTTCTCTAGCGTACAAATAGACTGCATAATACTTACTATCCTACCTCTATAGTAATAAGTAAGTCTAACTCACACGCAATGCTAACCAACAAGGCCTAAACTTGTAAACAATATAGACAAGGAAGAAAGCCAACAAAATATAAGGTCATGTGTATGGATGGAAAAATGAATAGCACACTTTTATTAATTTCAACAGTGATATAAAGCTACAATGTGTGTGCACGGGAGTAATGTGCATGTAACGGGTGCCGTCGGTTGTGATCAATCAATGTAGTAAGTAAAAGCTTCAATCTAGAAAAGTACTTACACCCCCATAAAAAGCTTTACGAACAGTTTTTGACCTAACAGGAGAAACATTAAAACTGGCAAAATGACATTATATTCTCTGAATTCGAGCACCAAGATACAAGGCACTAGAGATAAATTATTAAAGCTATAAAGTGAATAATATCACATAAAATAATATATGAAATATATATATATATACTTACAAGTATACCTCATATATATAATAAATATACTCATAAATTACATAAAACCCCTATATGAGTAAATTAGACTTAAATTCTAAAAATTCGAAAGAAAATACATTCTAAAAATTAATAACATGGATGAAACATAACTTAAAGGATATAATTAGTCACTACATGTATTACATGTAAACATTTGATTTTTGTCTCCTAATAGTTTTTTTTTTAATAGGGTCCTAATTCAGAAAAAATAATAAAATTTTGAAAAATGATAAAAATACAAAAATAATGAGAAAAGGAAAAAAAAATATAAGGATTTTTAGAATTTTAGAAAATAAATTATTTTAAGATCAATTAGTTTAGTTTGGTCTAGTTCAAATAGCTTTAGAGAGTTTCGTAATTTAAGTATAATTTAATTGTGCTAAATATCAAGACATAAGTCAACGGCCTAATAGATTAATATTGGTATATTGATATTGCATTAGCTTAAGGTTATGGGTTTGAATCTCGCTAAATACTCATGTGCCTTTTATTTTATTTTATTTTTTCATTTTTATATAAAGCAAGTTAAGCATACGGGATTCATATTTAATCAAATCTTTTGATTCTAATTTGAGTGGATTTGAATCATTATAAAAGATTTAAATATAGTTTGATTTTTATCAAATTTCAAATTGGATTTGAATCAATATAAATGATTTAAATTTAATTTGATTTTTATCAAATCAGATCGGAATCAATATAAGGGATTTAATTCAATACGATTTGTTTCAAGCTTTATAAATACGAGGTGCGTGGCATAGAATACAATTATGTACTTCCCTCTTTATCCATCCTTCACATTCATGAAACTACTATCCACAATACTTTAAGTTTTACGCATCAGTACATACAAACTCCACTACTAAATCCTTGCACACCAATCGATTGACAACACGAGATAGTCTTTACCCACATTTACGCCACACCCACTGCACACACGCTTCATTCACTCCATTATCCATACGACTACAACAGAATACCCAAAGCTAAATCCTCAACCGCTCATCTATTCTCCTAAGGCCAATATCAAAAAGCTAAGCTAATGTCCTTTTCTCCATCCTCAGTACCGACAATTCGACCATCCTTTGTTCAACAACACTAAGGATCAGCCTCTATGAGACCATACCCCATCATTGTTGCTGCATTCGCTGCACGAACACCCACAGTCGATTAGTCCATGCGCACGCAGCCATACATACCTGAGCTAGTCACCATCCATGCTTGCAGCAACTACAAACTCATACTCTAACAAAAACTCAACGCTACATTAACTGGTGGCAGCACATCATAACTAGACCAGAGCTTCACATAACAATTGATAAGCCACTGCTGTACAGTATAATCCATACACCACCAACACGGCCACTCTGTTACAGATCGCATAAAGAAAAATCCAAGTGTAGAACATGCACTACCTAACGCCGATCGATAAGCTACTAAACATGCCTAACTGTACAAACCTCCAACATGCCAAACTCCATCAACAAACTCACAGTCCACTATCAACAAGCAGTACACGTCACCCAATGGCTAGCGCCATGACAACTTGCAACATACGCATCCAAGCCAGCTACCTATACGCAATACGCCAGTCATTTGCATACCCACAACAACTCCAAGTCCAAGCTCCTTTATTACACCGAACATAGCATGACAACACTTTGCAACACCCACAACAAGAGCTTTGCAATTAGGTTCGATCCTTGTCCAAGATTTTTTTTTTTATTTATTATTATATTATTATATCATATTATTATTTTATTAGGTCCTTAGTAATTTAACATAGTATATATATATATATATATATGTTTAGGATATTTCTTTAGCATTAGTGTTATAATATTATATAGATTAAATATTGATTTAAGTGAATGGTTGTTCAAATAGTAGTAATATAGGTATAAATATATCTATGTATTAGTTTAGGGATTGTAAGGATTAGTTTTTTTTAGGATTGGGTTTTGTTTAAGGATTCATCACATAGAAAGTTATTTTTTTAAATAAATAAATAAAAATTAGTAAAAGATCCTTTTTAAAAAAAATAAGATTTTTAGAGTCTTTCTTTATAAAATAAAAACACTTAAGAATTAGAGCCCTTTAGATTCCTTTTGAAAAACTAAATTGATAATAACGTAATTTTGATCAGTTTTTGAAAATTAAAATAAACTAATACACTAAAATTTTTTGAAAAGAACTATGGATATCTGATCTCGATTAATAAATACGTAAGCATCTTCAAGGCGACATTAAAAACTTAGATTTTTTTATTTATTTTCTTTTGGTTTTTATTTTTTCTTTAAAAATATAAAAAAAAAAACATAATTTAAAAAAATAAACCTAATTTTGGAAAATATATAGTAATACCCATTCGGGTTTAATAGGTTAACCCTCAAATTTAGAACCCTTTGGTTTTTTTCATTCAAATTGAAATTAAAAGCCAGTAACTAAATCGTAGTCAAATCACCCATTCGATTACAATTTCTTTTCTTTTTCCTAACTCCGGTCAGGTGATAATTCTAAAACTTTTTTAAATAAAAAAACTAGAATTTCCTAATTTCTCTAATCAAGGGTTAATACAAAATATGTTAGGGTTTAGTATTAGTCAAAAAATAGGAAATCAAATAAATAACAAGAAATCGGAAAATTAAGCTCAACATCACGTATATAGGATATATACATAATTTTTAAGAGAACATCTAAATATTGATAAATTGTACTCAAAATATGGAAATCTTCCTAAAATATCTACTTAAACCTATCTAAAACTACTAGATTCAGTTGGAATCAATTGTGACAATCCCAAAACATCTCAATTGTTGAGTCAAAAGTAAATTAAAACGGGAATTCACAACTCCTACTTAGTTTTTCTACCAAATAATAATCAAATAAAATTTACTTAGCCCTTAAGAAAATTTGCCCAACTCTAACTAGTATATATAGGATACTAAGACTTTATTTTATACACTTTAAAACCCATAGAAACTTAAATAAAATTTTGAAAAAATTTAAGAAATTTAGAAAAATAAAAAAAAAAAAGAGTAAGGTGCTAACATAGGCTAGTTCAACAACTAAACCACAACTTACTGTAGAACCCTGCTGGCCCTTAGCAAAGCCACCTACGCCTTTGCTGGCTAATACACCCCAATACCAAAGGTGGTTGGAGCTCTAAGAAATAGAAGGTCTAAATTTCTACCTTGTCTTTCTAATAGTTTCTAAAACTATTTAATCTACATAAAAAATTGTAAGAAAATTATTCCTAGATTATTTTTAGGATGTTTTTCGTGTTCTAATTTTGTTTTGACGAAATTCCATGTACTTTATATACTTACTTAACGAATAGCACTGTTCTTTTGAACTCTAAAATCAAAAATAAATATATTAAATAATATTGTTTTAAACTAAAAAATTTACTATTAGATCCTTATTATATTTAGTTTAGTGATATGTAGCTCGATTTTGATTTCATACATATTTAATATATTTTTTAACCTAAAAATCAATAAAGCTAGAATTTTAGAAATAAATTAGTTTTATAAAAATAATTGATGAAAGTGATACTTGATGACTTCTGGACACTTGTAATAATATTAGGATATGTTGGAAATTATTTTACATATAAATGATATTATTTGCTTAAATAATCTCAACGATAATCACATTTTCATGAAATAAGTTGAAGGTTAAATTCTATATTTTTTTTTGAGTTTATAGGAATTTTTGTGAAATTATTTGATAATGCATACCATTTATCATGAATTTCCTAAGGAGAAATGGTTAATTTACTATTAGAGACCAGTTTCGACTGATATTTGATTAAAAATCTATTAAATTTTTGATAAATTCCTATTGTTTATAACATGGTCAAACTTGATAACATACTATTCTTGATGAATCTTGTGATATTATAACCACAGTTATGATCTATATATATATTCTAGGAGTAGTATGAGTAGGTATAATTAATGATTTTATCATACTTTATTGAAATTCATATTAACTACACTTTATTGTGTAATACCATCTAAATATAATGTTGGCTACTAAGTAAGTTAATATTAGATTAAAACTATTATTTAAAAATTATCTTTTTGAACGAAATTTATAATACTTATCACCTAATTCATACGAACCCAATGACACTATTTTTTTTTTAATTTAGATAACTTTATGTAATAAAATAGATATATTCATTGATAACTACAGAATTATTGTCCTATAATGATCTTTTTATAGTCGAAACGTGATTTGACTAATAATGCTTCGAAACAATATATTATAAATAATAATATAATTACTTATATCTATTAATATTAGCCAATTTAATATAACATATACAACAAAAATATGATAACTAAGGGTGTGTGTATGATCTTTATATACTTACGCTATATTATCTCATATATATATATATATGTATATGTATCTTTCTTAAAATGACCATATAAATAGTATTTCTACTAATCGTACAATAATATGAAGAACTAGATAAAAACCCATATTTTTGGAACTTTTTCATGTAAATAGGGCTTGAATGAGAAGAAGTTGATATTAAACCTTATTTCTGAAACTTTTTGGTTTCTTAGGGTCAGTTAAGTTCTTGAGTGATCTAACAAGATTACTACTTTTGAGTCACATTACGTACATATGTACTTTTATAAATATACTATAACTAGTCTTATTATAAATATAAATTTGTTATTTATATAAATATTAGTATATTTATAAAACAGTGAATACTTTAGAGTGATTTGTTGTAAGAGCTTTTGTATATATCAAGTTTATGCTAATGATTAAATGTACATTTTCTAGTACTATTATGGCTTAAAAGCTTTGGAGGAGTGACATTTGTTATGTTTAAGTAGTGTGAATTGGCATAAATGGTGTCTCCATCTATCAACAGTGAAGATGAGCTAAATGGAATAATAAACAAAACGATATATTAAACAGCTAAAAGGAAATCACACCAATATTAACAAACTTATTAATGTTAACTCTTTTAAAGATGTTGGATTAGATTTTTTCCATCGATAGTTGAAGCAGTTTAAAAAAAAAAAGAAAAAAAAAAAGAAAATTTCTCTTTTTATTCCTCCTTTTGATGCATTAAAAACTCTTTAGCAAGACTTGCATATATAAACCAGCCAGGGAATATAGAATCAATCCCCCCCCTTTATTTTACATCTATTTGTGCCTTATTTAAAAAACTATATATAAAAAAAAAAAATAAAGAAACTTCTTGCCATGGAGCATATTGGGTTTGTTGGGACAAATTAAAATCTTAAAAGAATATTTTCTTGTCTTGAATGGGAAAAACTGTTCACTTGTCCAGTGAACAAGCATTTTATGCGCACACGGTGTACTTTGGTTGGATAAATTGCTTAAATGGGTGTGATTATATCGGTACAAACGTGTTCAATCCCATCATAACTGCGACGCTTGGAAATTTAACCACTGAGATTTCATGGACATTCAAAGTAGCCCAACAAAGCTAAGGACAATTTCGATGACGACAAAATAGGATTTTTCCAAATGTTAGGAGGTCAAGAAACGTGTCGTGACTTTTTCATTGTACGTTTTCTTCAGTTAAACCTATTGAAAGCTATCACGTCGGCAAGTGGATGCAATGTCACATTCTCCTTGTCAAGTATGTACTCGATCGAAAATATAGTACAACCCTGTTACGGTTATTTATTTAACAAATTCCATATTTAAACTAAAGAGTTATGACATTGTGTAAGTTAGGATTTTCTTACAGCTTCATCTTCTTTTTTTTTTTTTTTTTTTTTTATGATATCGGTATTGTCATCAATTTTACTGTTAATTTGATCGTTTTTAAATTTGAATCATTGATTAAATTACGAATTTTAACTCATTTTAAATATATATAAACTTAACTCTCTAACCTTCATTTTCGAGAAACTTTTACATTCTATTATTTTTATTAATGCAGTAGTGACTTTACAAAGGTTTCTTGGTATGTCATATCTTTGAGATCGTTAGTAGGATTTTGCTTGTTTCTTTTTTGTTTCTTACATATTCCATCTTCATTTCGAGCTTTCTACAAATTCAAATACATCATTGATACTGTTGTCCTTATTAGCTCTTGGTGTAGCATATTAGTACTAATATACTTTATGTTTGAATGAATAATGCACAAGAACCAATGATAGTGCATAGGTTTTAAAAAATCATCATTTATATTTTCATGTATTAAAGTTTTATTAATATTTACACACCACTAATTCGTTCACATGGCGTGTTTGAAACTTTTCTCATATTAATGGTGGTGGTCATAAATGCAATGATGATAATGACGATTGTTAATAGAGATTAAAGACTGATCACTCACTCCCGAGCCTAAGGGCTCACTCACTCCCGAGCCTAAGGGCTTTCTCACATAGTCCATTGAGCTGTCCGAAGAGAGTTAAGCGTTGAAGATCAGTGTTTTCCCCAATTCGATCTGTTGAGTTACTTTGCTCTTCATACCATCCTCAAAACTACTGAGGTGATTAGCTGACCTGGGGATCCGACTCCTTCCGCAACACCCAATTTAAACACCAAATTAGGAAAATAACCATCTCCATTGTGCTGAGGTTGAGTTGATAATTGTGAAAAGCTGACAATCCGAGGCCGACTAGAATATAAGTTGCCCCCTGAGCCAACCCCTGTTCAGCTTCAGTTATCAAGGTGCTGAACCGTTGACGCTGAACAATCTTGATCAGAAGCTTACCCCTACTCGGCTCACAGTGTTGTCATGATCGTAGACTGAGTAAAACGCGTGTGTACTATCCTTTCTAACAGAGGATGTTCATTGCACATAACGTCATGCTTTCCTTATAAATTATTTTTCTTTTGTTTAGCAAGTAGTGATCCATTTTTGTATTTTTTGTAACTTAAGACTTATTTTAACATGGTACTATAAATACTTGCATAATGTAATAGCCACAAAAACATACACAGAATAATACACTAAACTTTTTACTCTCTCTTGAACTAAGTATTTTTCTTGGTTACTCTTAAGCTACTTTAATTTAGCTCATTCAAGCGTAAACTAGTGGTTAGTAACCTCCGACCATACTTATGCATTATATCAAGTGTGATCTAAGCTCCTGTAAGGCATTGGTGTGTCCTATCCATCGTCGATGCACTGAAACTATCCCTCGACTATTACAGGAACCTCTGCTCATTCCTCAACTATCGTTTACTTTTTGAGCCATCTCATGGCTTAGACTCACTCTCTTTGGTTACGCGTGATATTGAGTCCATGTGTTTATCTACAAATTTGTATTATCTTAGTATTAAAGCTTGGCAATGTTCGAAACTGGATTCTGCTACTGTATTCTTTAAGTGGTTTGTTGCTACTCTCATGTGATAATGGCTTTATTGTTAACCTTGAGTTTAATAGTTAAGAAGTATTTTATGCTCCACTTTCCTATGTCTTGATACATAAAAATAGAGTGTAGTTAACTGTTCGTTTGTTTTGTAATTATTGTGGTGATTGGAGTATCGGTTATTGATTTTCAAGTGGCATTATTAGATGTTAATTTTTGTGAAGTAACAATTAATGTCAGACTCGAGCGTTCGAGAAACTTTGGGAAACTAAGAAAGTAGTACTTGATATGGCTAAAGGCAAGAAGAAAGCTTCATACCTTAGTCAATGGATGATCGATTAAGTAGACTTACTAATCTGGTAGCTAGTTTGGTAACTGTCATACAGAAAGACAAGCAACGGGCTAGAAATAGCCTTACTAGAGAACATGAGTAGTAGTAATGAGGCAATGGTCAGTTTGGCCGAGTTAATGTCCCAACTCGACTACCCTGAGCTGAAGGAGTTGGTAGGGATGCTAGACGAAGGCTAGTGCTTGAAGTGATTGAGGAAGAAGCGGAAGGAGGCTACTAAGCAAAGGAGTACTACGAGCTCGAAGAAAGAAATGTATGAGCCCCTAAAGTTGAAGAATTGAGAATGCGTATTCTAAGTTTTTTTGGAAGTAGTGATGTCGAAGACTACTTATATTAGGTAGATAATATTGAAAAGTAGTTTAAATGCCATGACGTACTTGATAATGTGAAGGTTAAATTTACTCTGTTGGAGTTTACTGGTTATGCCACCTTAAATGAAGAGAGTTACATGGAAAAGATTTGTGCTGAGCTATTATTTGTAGGATGCCTTCAAAAGACTGTAAGAACCGAGACAAGGAGGATTGAGTATGGACACTTACGTTAAGGAATTCCAAATGTTAATGATTTGATGTGAAGTCGTAGAGCTGGAAGATCGAACTATATCTCAATTCATTGGAGGGTTAAAGTATAAGATTGGCGATGTCTTAGAAACTCGAGACGTTAGAACCCTTGATGACGTAATCCGAACTGCCTAGAGGATAGAAAGGTATCGAACAGGAAGATTTTGATCCCCTATTAGCCAACCAGGCAGCAGCTGAACTGTTCTTAGTAGACCGATGCACATGGAACCAAGTAAGGTTATTGAGACTCGACCTGTTCCATTTCGACCACCTAAACTAAGGGGAAGGAACCTCCGAGGAAGTTTGAGAAGGACCAGAGTTTAGGGAAAAAGACGAGTAAGATCAAATGTTTTAAATGCTAAGGATTTGGACACATGGCCACTCAGTGTCCAAACAAACAAACAATGGTGATTTGAGGTGAGGTGTCGACTGTTGAGGTCAAGAGTATTGATGAAGAAGTAAAGGAGATGAAAGAGGATAGACAAACCAAGCTATCCAAGGACGAATTCATCTATAGTGAGGAAGACAACTTTATGCCGGCCGCTTTAGTGTTGAGGAGGACAATAAGTGTCAATCCTGTGCCTAAAGACGAATAGAGAGAAAATCTCTTCCATATTGGGTACAAGGTAAAATAACCATTATGCGCGCTAATCGTTGATAGTAGGAGCTGCACTAATGTAGCCTTTGCATTTATTGTACAACAGTTGAAATTGCTAACCATGCCTTACCTAAAACCTTACAAGCTTAATTGACTTAGTAATAAAGGAGTCTTGCAGGTGAACAAGTAAGTGTTTGTGCCGATTTGCATAAGCAAATATTGAGATGAAGTGCTTTGTGATGTGCTACCCGTGAGTGTGTTCTACATTCTACTTGGGCATCCATATATGTTTGATCGAGCAGTTATATATGATAGAGGGAGGAATACATGTTCTACAGAGCATGAGGGCAAAAAGATGAAATTGAGTCTTATGATCGCCAAATAGGTGAAGGTTATGCAGTTCTAACTTAGCCAAGCCCTAAAGAAAGAGGCTTTGATATTAACCCGAGCTGAACTAAAAAGGGAAATAGAGCTCGAAGGACTGACTTATCTACTGGTCCAAAAAATTCTAGAGTTGAGACCCGAGGAGGGGTCACTTACCGAAGTAAGGACCTTACTGGAGGAATTTGTTGACCTATTCCTAAAAGAGTTACCAAGGGGTTTACCCCCAATCTGAGGTGTCGAGCATGCAATCGACTTGCAGTCGGGAGCTATACTGCTAAACAAGCCTACTTATAGGCTGAATCTTGAATAGGCTGTTGAGTTGTTGAAGCAGGTAGATGACCTTATGAAGAGAGGGTATGTACATAAGTCCCTTAGTCGTTATGCCGTACCAGCCTTATTATTGCCAAAGATCTTAGGTGCATGGAGGAGGATTGTCAGGACATTTTGGCCAATGTCAAACCAATGAAGTATTATCTATGAGATTCTTTTGGCCGAAAATGATGAGAGACGTATAGTTCGTGCTGGAAAAGTGTGCGACTTGCAGGGAGGTAAAGAGCCAAGCTGAGCAAGGACATTTTCTACCCTTTGCTTATCCCAACCTAACCATGGTCCGAGCTAAATATGGACTTCATGTTAGGATTATTGAGAACATCCCGAGGGAAGGACTCTATTACGGTAGTTATGGATCGATTTAGCAAGACGACACGTTTTGTGCTTTACCTTAGAACCAACGATGCTTCAGCTATCTCTTTTCTTTTCTTACAGGAGGTGATCAAGCTTCAGACGTACCTAGAACCATTGTTTTAAACTAAGACCCCAAATTCATGAGCTACTTTTGGAGGATGCTATGGAAACGAATGAGAACTAAGCTATTGTACAGTACGTCCTATTATCCATAAACAGATAGATAAAATGAAGTTATCAATAGACCATGGGAACTTTATTACAAGTTGTTGTTAAATGAAATATCACCGATTGGGATCTGTGTTTGCCAATCATCGAGTTCGCTTACAATAGGACCACCTATAGTGTAACAAACACGTTTCCATTCGAAGTCTCTTATAGATTCAACCCCGAGTTCCCGATGGACTAAGCACCCTTACTAAGGCTTGATGATGATTGGCCAGCTACAGAAAGAGTTGAGGCTATTAGAGCTATGCACTAGAAGATTGCATAGCAATTGAACCAAGCTAATACTAAGCTTGAAAAGCAAGGCTAAGGATGGAGAAAGAGAAAATTTCAGCCAAGTGATTTGGTTTGGATATGTCTCGGTAAGCAACGATTCCCAAACTTAAGGAAGAGTAAGTTGTCTCCTAGAGTCGATGGACCTTTTAAGGTGCTTTAAAGATCAATCCTAATGCCTATAGAATTGAATTACCTAAAGGATATTGAGTTTAAGACTCCTTGAACATTGTCGATCACTAATATTACACTCCCGAGGACGAACAACTTGAAGTTAAACCAAATTTGATCCCAAATCTCAAACAACTTGAAGGGGGTGATAGGGATCAAGGACTGATCACCTGCTACTGAGGTCGAGGGCTTTCTCACATGGTCCACCGAGCTATCTAAGGAGAGTTAAGCGCTAAAGATCAGTATTTTCCCCAATCCGATCTGTCAAGTTACTTCGCTCTCCATACCATCCTAGAAACTACTGAGGTGATTAGCTAACCTGTAGATCCGACCCCTTCCGTAACACCCAATTTAAATACCAAATCAGGAAAATAACCATCTCCACTATGCCGAAACTGAGCTGATAATTGTGTAAAGCCAACCATCCGAGGTCGACTCGAATATGAGTTGCCCCTAAGCTAACCCCTATTCAGCCCCAGTCGTCATGGTGCTGAACCGTTGACGTCGAACAAACTTGATCAGAGGCTTACCCCTACTTGGATCACAATGTTATCAGGATCGTAGACTGAGTAAAACGTGCATGTACTGACCTTTCTGACATTTGTACTGTCCTTTCTAATAGAAGACGTTCGTTGCATGCGACTTCATACTTTCCTTGTAAATTATTCTTCTTTTGTTTAGCAAGTAGTGATCCATTTTTGTATTTTTTATAAGTTAGGACTTATCCTAATGAGGTACTATAAATGTTCGCATACTATAATAGTTGCAAGAACATATACAAAATGATACACTGAACTTTTTACTATCTCTTGAGCTAAGTATCCTCTTGTTTATTCTTGAGTTACTTTAATTTAGCCTATTCGAGTGTGGACTAGTGGCGAGTGAGCTTAGCCATTTTTCTGTATCATATCAAGTGTAACTCGAGCTCGTACGATGTGTTAGTGTATCGTATCCATTGTCGATGCATGAAAACCTTGCTCATCCCTCGACTATCATTTACTTGTCGAGCCATCTTGTGACTTGAACCCACTCCCTTTAGTTACGCGTAATATTTGGTCCGTGTGTTTATTTACGAATCAGTATCAACTATGGTAGTGGTGGTAGTGATAAGGTCAAGGTGGTAACGGTAAGGTAACAATAGTAGTAGCGATGATATTGGTAAGATGGTGGGGTTATTATTAAAAAAAAAAAAACAAAAACAACAGGTTTTAACTTAAGGTTTGGTTAAGAATTCTATTCTGTGCTACCAAATGTATGAGATAAGAATCTTAAGATTTGTCTAAGTAAGCTTAGTCATAAACCAAATACAATATAATGGGTTTTTGTCCCAACTAGCACCTCAAAAAATTGTAAATCAAACGCTATATTAGCGTCAAAATAAACAAAATGTTGAAACATTGAAGGAAAAAGTACACATTTAGTTAATGATATTTACCTACTTTTTATTTGAGTACTCAATATTTTCTCTTTTTTTTTCTTTTTTATTTTAGTTTAAGTCATCAAAGTTTTAACATTAACAAAAATAGCACCTTCGTTAACTCCCATAAATTTATATCTATATTTAACATGCATTAGATCTTGATTAGTCTAGAAGTGGCTGGCAAAGGCGACCGTGGTTTGCATAACTTTCATTTTCTGTTTTTTTTTATTTTATTTTATTATGTTATTCCTTAGTTATGTATAATATTATTTTATTTAATTAATTATTTAGAATAAGATAGAAGCTAATGTGTATTGACGAATGGCAAAAAAATTAACAAAATTGCTAGAGGTCCTACTTTCATAAAAATTTAAAAGAGCTAAAGATTTAAATAGAAGAAAATAAAAGAAACATTGATATTCAAATATAAAAATAGGTAAACATTAAGTACTAAATATACAATATTTCGAGAGCATAAAAAGACAAAATGGATTAAATCAGCTTTAGGTTTATTGCTAACTAAAGCTACAAATGAGTCAAGCTGCAAATAAATTACTCGAGCTCGATTAGTAAATGAGCTAATTTTAATCTCGAGCTCAAGCTCAGGATAAAGTTGGTTTACCTAAACGATCTAAGTTCGACCTCTAGTTTAAAGCTCATGAGCTTGGTTATTTAGGTTTGAGAGTTTGCTCAATTAGGTTCATGAGTAGATTTACTAATTTTATATATATTGTAAATATTATATATTATTAAAATCTAAAAGCTATTATTTATATAATATATTATATATAATCTAATTTTTTTCACTATTTGTTAATTTATTTACTTATTTATATATTTTTTAATTTTGTATACTTGTAGTAGTTAATAAACTCAAGATTGGCTCACTTTAAACTCTACTTAGCTCGAGCTTAATTAATAAACGAGCCGAATTTAAACTCAAGATAAAGTTTATTTATTGTAGTGAGCTAAACTTAAATCTCAATTTTAGACATAATAAAAAATTTGATTTATATTTAAGCTCAATAATTTTTAAACGAATTAAGCCTATAGCCTTTAAAAGTGTGATATGACTCATTTGCAGCTGTATCACTAACCAAAGTTACTACCACTTGTTAAAGCTAAGGAGATAGATCTATGCATAATATCATATTATTCACTATTATCTGCGAGAGGCATGAACTCTACGGTGGCGTGACAACAGCTTGGTATATTACTCCTCTTTATTTCTTCTTCGCATATGGCATACTTAATTGCAGTCATATTTAGTAAAAAAAAAAAAAAATGGCAGGAAAAGACGAATCACATTGATTTACCCACAGTAACTTACAAATGATGGACATACTACAGATAAATGGTGATATTATATATCCGAAGAAATGATTGCAACGGAGTGTATTAAATGTTTGTCTTTTTAAATATAAATCCAACATGCACGTTTTAAGTATGCAAGTCAATGATAATCAGTACATTATAACGTCACAACACGCATCGTATAAGTGCCAATAGAGGCTTTTACTACTGATAAAAATAAACGCAATTTTAAAAGGGAGTGAAAAATATTCACTATGCATCATATTACGAAAGTAAAATTTATTTTGGGATAAAACTAGTAGAGATACCCAAATTTTCGTAAATTTTTATTTTAATACAGAAATTTTAAATTCATTCTCCTAAATACCCAAACTTTTTAAATGAGATATATTAGTTTTTCTGTTATAATGCCGTTATTACAAAATGGTAAAATAATAATATAAATACATTACTTTTCATTTTATTTTTATTTTAGTTCTCAAGCTTTATTTTATTTCATTTTTATATTTCAACTTTTTAAAGCGAAATAAATAAGTATTGCTCTACTCAAAACTAGAAAGTCGTAACAGTATCGTCGTATAAATTAACCTATATTAGAAACTACTCGCTAATATAGGTATAAGTTGCTGGTATAGCCTAAGGGCTCTATACAAGGCGTTTAACTACTCCACTACTTAAAAGTGTCTAATTTAATATTTGGTAGAAATCAATATGTGGTGTAACTTTTTAAAATAACTATTGAAAATAATTTTTATAGCTTAAATATTTGAAGAAAAATCAAGTTTTATAAACCATATGAATGATGAAACTTTAAATGTAATAAAAATTCCAAGAACTATGTTGTTACACAAAGATAAAATGTCTATTAAAATTTTACAAAAATCTATAGGCTTGTAGAGTTTTTATTAATACAATAGCTCATAACTAAACCCAAACTTGTGCAATGGAGATACTACTTCTCCTGTAACTATCTTTAAACTATTTACTTCACCCTTACCATGATCTCTTCAGATATTACTTAGTTCAACTAAGGATGAAAAAAGAGATCAATTATGCTATCCAACGCTATTTTTTTCAAAGAAGTTGATATTTGGCTAAAGATCCTTAAGTTTCCCCTAATAGGTTACGATGCAAATCCAATTTAGATATGTCATATATTTAGTTAAATCTGGTTTAAGGTGTTCAATCATGTCAAACTATTCACACAAATACAAGCCAAAACAATAAATCAGAATCATAACATCAATTCAGAAACAAACACATGCACACAATCAATTATCTAATAAGCATAATCAAGCATAATTTCAAACCTCCAAAATACAGTAATAGATCAATCCCAACTTATCTTGACTCTTCGCTTACTCATTACAGGTACAACTCATACTAATCATTGCAAAAAATCTTTATAATATAAGTGTTGATTTAGTTTCCCATAACTACCATAGATATGTTTTGTTATGTAATTTAGATTATAAGTATCTTTAGTTTATAATCTTCTTACATTTAGTGATTTAGGTATAAGTATTTTAGAATCACTTCCCTTGTTTAGCTAGGTTTTGAATTTTTTTTTTTTCGTTTCTAAATTAGATTTTGATCTAGAAACAATTTACATTTAACGTGATCGCTTATACATAGATGTATAAGCTTTAAATTATGGGTTGTAAGTTTGGGATTATAATTTTACGCATTTATCCAAATTTCATATCTCCTATAACCGAATTAGTTCCAAATTAATTTTTAATTCCATTTTGTTTTAGCTTATGATTATTATTTTTATTTATGAACCCTAGGAATTCTTCTCGAACTAAAATGAGAGATTCATCTAACTATACTTAAGTATTCTAAATCTACGTTTTAGGCCTTAATCATTATTTCAATTAGTATGGTACACTACATTTCTAATTTAACTATTGACTTAGCTCTTGATGTAAATTTTTTTTACATTTTTCATATAAACACCTAAATTTAAGTTTCTTACTAGATTTATTATATATTTCTATTATTATTGTAATATCAATAGTAACCTGATATTTTTCTACTCATTAATTTCTTATACTTACATATTATACATTATCACCAAATACATATATAATATACACATCTAATATCTCCGTTACTTTAAATATCATCTTTGAACATCAAATAACATTTCAAAATATCTAAATTCATTCCAAATCAGAATTTATACCTAATTACCCTAAATTAAAAAATTAACTTAAAATATACTACTTTTACCTATTATATATTCACTACATAATACCCTAATAATTACATCTAACACCCTATATGCTATAAATATCACACTTTATTAGATTTCAATATCTTAAAACATATAATTATACACTAAATAAGTAATTATCTATTTAATTACCTAATTAGCAAAAAATTACTCATTTTATGCATCATTTTAAGGCTTAAAAATTATATAAAAATTTCAAAAATTTATTTTTGAAAAAAGGGCTTCATAGTACTATTTTAAATGCTCTAACTAGCTTACATAAAAAATTTGAGCTCAAAACTACACCCTTAAAGTTGTTTATTTCTAAATCGAATAAAGCTACAGTTTGCGAAATTTCTTAAGGACAGTATATTTTTATACATCAATTCATCAAAATAAAAAATTTTCCTAAATCTACATACTTAAAAATCCCAAAATACTAAATTTCGTAATTTTCTATAACTATTTAATATTTTTAATAAAATAACTAAAATTAGAAGGAAGATCGAACTCACTAGAGTTGGTAGCTCTGGTTATCATAGCCTTGTCGATCGGTTTGGCCATTGCCACCACTATGTGGTGGTGGTCATCGTTCGCTCCCAGGTTGCCATCGAGTTGGGGATATCTTTATATGTCTTATTTGTACTATAATTTTCTAAATTTTTGTAAATTGGCTTTCTCATCTTTTCTCTCCTCTCTCTAACTTTTTTCTGATTTCAAACTGTCCAAATGAGGAGTGAGAGTAATTTTTGGAATTTATATGGCTACTTGATTTTTTTGCATTAATTTTTAGTTGACATTAGCTTTATCTTATCCTATTTTCACTTTTTATCTGGTTTCTTTTAATTGGTTGCTTTTATTTCTTTAAATTCCGAGCTGTTACGACCCATTTCTAGACTTTTCTTCATGTTTTCATAAATTTTATTATTTTTTCTTAATTATTTATGAATTCTATTTAATTAATTTATATTATTTTGGCATATTTTGCTTATTTTAAGTAATTTCGCATATTTTCACTTATATGTAAATACATATATGGTATAAATAAATACTCTTAAATATTATTTAATTTATTTTATAATTTTTAATATGTATATAATTTATTTCTATCAATTCGTTAGTTATTGGAATTTGTTTTATATGTTTCTGATAAATAATATGAATTTTACATATAATTCAATATTATAATAATTAATTATTTTATTCTTTATTTTCTCAAATCCAAACTTACGGGATCATTTTTATTAATATCCCTGACTTTGTCGTAAAATTTGAGCTAGTTGTTTGATTGCTCTAAATTCTATAAACCGAACCTTGAATACCTGATTGTAGTTCTTACATACTCTCCAACTCCCTCGACTCCTAATAATCCAATATTTAGTATCAACTATCTTTAAGCTTTTGGTTGCTCCTACATTTTACCTCTTCCATGAACTACTTTTTGACTTAGTTTTTTACTTAAGTTTTCATATAACCTTATGGTATAAGTTATTGTTTGAGTAGTTTTTGATTCATGTTTTGACTCTGGTAAAGGTATAGAATTTATATACCTATCACCTATTAATCTATTGTTGGACTTGTGATGTAATAAAAAATATTAAATACCAAACTACATTTTGACCCACTACCTTAAATTAGATTCTTATTTATGAAATTTTTTACTTACAGTTTATCTCTAGAAATAATATATAGTCCAAAGATAAGCCACTTTTTGGTACAGATCTAATTTTGCTAGTGTATTCAACATATTCACACTAGATTACGTTTTGACTTACTTTTTAACATAGTTTCTAACCATGCTGCTGCTAGAATATCTAACAGCACATATATTCTACTTACTTTGCATTTTCAAAATTCAAAACCTTGTATATACAATAAATATCAGTTAGTACTTCAATCATCTATACTCTTATTTACTATATCATCATTTAATTTAGATATGCATTAAAACTTTGGCATAATTAATCCATAGACTACTAAATGCCCCTTATCCTTAAAAAAATTGTCATTCCTAAATGTTTAAAAAAATTATTTTCAGTTGCCATATGTGGATAATTATAGATTGTAATATGGTTTTGTAAAGAATCACTCAAGTTCCTTTGTAAAACCACTTGTCCAACACATTATTATTGCAAACTTGAAAATTTCCCTAAAATTCAACAACACAATTTTTACGATCTAATCACATAATATCAAAATTCAACATCTTAGGAGTATATCTACGAAATTTTAAGTCGAAACTATATGAATTGTTTTTTAAAAAACCCAATTGAAAATTGATACATAAGATGTTTTTTGTAAGGACCTTATATCTATACTCAAGATTTTAAAAATCTGATTGAAGATTTAAATTCTTTATGCAAAAAAAAAAAAAAAAAACTTAAGGAAACCAAATTAAAAAAATTTCTATATTCGTTTACTATTTTTCTCAACATTTTAATAAAAACAAAGAAATTGGTGAATAATCAGTTACCAAAGCTCCAGCTATCGCATGAGGGCGATTGGGGGTGAGGCATGGTAGGTGGGGGAGTAAGGTTGTTAGCCAACTCAACCGTTGGTCACTCCTTTAGGTGGTGGTCTAACCTTACTTCTAGATGGTCGTCTTTTGTGGAAACTTGAAATCTTACCCTTTTGCATACTAAATTTTCCCAAATTTTGTTTTCTTGCTTCCTTTCTCTATATTTTCCCCCCAAATTCTTGTAAAACTCCAAATTGACAAAACTTTTAGTTGTTGGAGGTATTTTCATTTTATAGCATAATTAATGAGGTTTTGAAATTTTCTTTCTCAAATAATCTATTTTTTCCCTCTTAGTTTAGGTGTCTTTGCTTAAGGTTTCTCTTATTTTTCAATCTCACGGGTGGCTCTTAGATATGCCATGCCTTGCAGCATGATTCCAGATGTCTTGGTGAGTTTTAAGAAATTTTGTTATATTTTTCTTTATTTATTTAGTAATATTTATGTATTTTCAGGTATTTACGATAATTATAGATATATTTATCGACATAATAATTATACACGATATATATACATGTCTTTTACATATTATTTTATGTAGAATATTGATTATATTACGTCTATAATTTATCTCTAAGCGTTCGTTAATTTTCGAAGCCTAATTTACACATTAACAACAATGTAACAGTGATGTAGTAGATTTTTATTATTTTAGTTATATTTTAATATAGTGTTATATTTTTAAATTCCGAGCCCGCGTGAACTCATCAACTAATGTTACGAAGTATTTCATAAGTTTCTAATTTACTCGAGTTACATTATCGAATGCCTTAAATTGATTGGCGAATCTAGTTATACAAGTAAGGGTATTCTTTATAATAACCTTTATATAAACATTATAAAAAATAAAAAGAATAAAGATTAACTAAAGTAGTCATTTATATCCATTTTAATACATTTTCATTTTTTCTATTATTATTGTTGGTGTTATTGTTGTTATTATTGTTATTGATAATAAATAATGATATACTACACGTCATATTTTATTTTATTTGGCAATACAAAAGCTCACAAAAGTCAAATATTATCTACAAAAACTATGTCAAATAAAAATTTAAGACTTGGATCTATTCATTGTTATTCTTTTTTTGAAATATATCGTAATTATTCGTTATTATTTGCTATTTTTTAATAATTTTTTTATAAATAATACTTATTTATCTCACTTTAAATAAAAAGTTGAAATATCAAAACAAAAAAATAATAATAATAATAAGGTTTAAGTGCTGAAATGAAAATAAAATGAAAGTTGATATATTTATATTATTATTGTATCATTTTATATTAACAGTCATTAAAACGAAAATACTAATTTATATAATTTAAAAAGTTAGATTACTAAAAGAATAAATTTAAATATTAAAATAGTAAGGAAAAATATAAAAATTCAGCTACTCTTAAATGGTGTGTTATTTTTAGTTTACATCGCACCATCGTAAAAACGTAGCCAATCTCGAAAAAAGGGCCCATCTCCAATGTAAAACTCACTTAAAAGACGTCGATTTGTCCACCTTTTCGGCTGCACAATTGTCGGGTTGAACTTTAATACAGTTGATTCTTCTTAAAGCCATATGTTTTAAAGCAAGTCAATCAAATCCACAAGCAAGTTGATGGTAGGCAAATTAAGGACTCTACCCTAGACATTAAATGCTTTTACGTTTTGTCGTACGGTAGCAACCGTGTCATGTACAAAGTCTGTCACGAGAAACTGGTGTGGTTATGCTTTGTGTTAGTAAGGTCACCTTTAGACCTAAGTCCGTCTTGTAATAAATCTGCTGTATGTCCATGGCCTTGCAGTCTTCGACGTTATTATAAGATACTTGATATAGCCAATTTGGTAAAATTTTATAAAATAATATTTTATTGAATTTAGAGTCAAGTTTTGAGATATCAATCGAAATTTTATAGGATTTAGAATTAGTTTTTAGGATTATAAAAAAAATTTAATATGAGTCTATTCATAAAAATAATATATAAATAAAAATATTTATTTTTAATTTATGCATTATGATATTCAAATAACACCCGATTCGCACACAGCAGCATATAGACGATGGACACATAAATGGTGACATAACGTATCCGAAGCAATGATAGCAACACGGAGATCATATGTTTGCCCTTGGAAGTATAAATCGAACGTGTACGTTTTAACTAATGCAAGTTAATGATAATTGATACAACAAATAGTGTATGCAGAGTCTAAATGTTTGCCGCCGTAATCAAATACTAAATAAATGTCACAGCACGGATTACATACAGAGATGCATTTCTAAATAAGGGTCTGCCTCCAACTCAATTTAAAGACGTCTATTTGTCCACCTTATCCGCTGCACAATTGTCGGGTTGAACATGGTTGACTCTCAGAAGCCAAATTTCTAAAGCACATGAGTCAAACATAAGCAAGAGTTGATAGGTGAGCAAATTAGGGGAAAAACATACAGCACTAACATGTCCCGCGTTGTAATACAAATGATATTTGGATACTTAATAATAATAATAATAATAGATTTATATTTTCATGTGTTAGAATTAAGGATCTTTTATTTAACGAATGAATGCTAAGTAAACCTTTAAAAAAGAATAAGGCTACAGCTATAAAGTCTTCTATGCGGTTCCACCGCTCGCGATTGCTAAAATACAAGTTGCAATTATCAAAAGAGCCCCACTCCCTTTGGTAGCTGTACTTTGTGTGTGCCGACTGCCAACTCTTTTCGTTTTTCTATTTATTTTTTAAAAATTTCTGAATAATGATATTATTATCAATATAAACGAAAAAACCTTATGCCGAGTCAGGAGGGCAACTTGGCCAGGCCAATTCCTAAACAAAAAGATAACAGAACTAAGATGGGGTCTACAGACCCTAAAACTCCAAATTTTCAATTGTTGGACCCTTTCGATTGTGCTCTCATCCCACAGTCACAGTGTCGAGTGAATCTTACAGCAATGGTCGAATTTGATAGAGAAATTTGGAGGAGCTAACACCTTAGCTTCCCGTGGTACTGCTCTTTCGTTAGAATATAACAAGTTCGATAAATCCTTTCTTTATAAATTAATTACACACACAGAAAGATGGAAGGTTGCTAACGTATGCCCTGTGGGAAAACTAAGTCGGATGGATAAAGGTGGTCACGTTTGAAGAAGCATCTTTTATTTGGCCTTGATTGCTGAATGCAGACGTCAGCTTGGAATGTATTTGCTTCGTTGCGGCTGCCTAAACCCTATCATATGACCGAGTATTCGTAATCGATCCAAAAAACCTACAAATTTAGCCTTTTAATATTTGGCTACTTTATTTCAGCCATTGAACTCGGAAAATAGATAAAATAAGTAATTTTTTTATTATAATTTTGTTTTATGAAGCAACTTTAGTCACTGATCATAATGGCTATATCTTATATAAATATAAACATAAAGGATTTTTTTATGATCCTATCCTTACTTTTTACGGAATTAATACTGTTATTCATTTTATCATTGATTTATAGTTCTTTAAATTTAAACTATTGAATAATATGAATTTAATGATTTAGATTTTAAAATATAAAAATGAATGATTAAATGGAGGACGAAATTGGTCCATCAAAATGGTAGATTGGATTATAAAATCTCCCAAACATGAAAGGGCTTAAAAAATGAGTGATAATTGAAGCGGGTGATTAGATCCCCACTCTTGATTTGTTTGTGTAGTTATTTATGAGAAGACTTATATATAATGTACGAACACTTAACTGTAACTATCGATATATTGGAAAGCTTTACATGTGAAAGTATAGTTCGTGGTTAAGTTGCACTACATTTATTAAAGATGGGATGATATATCTTTTAATATTTGAATTTGGATATTTCTTTTGAAGTTGTTAAAGTTACACCCAATTGAAATATCATTTACTAATGTTACTATTTCGGTTCACGAAGATTATTATTGCTCCTTATGCTACACTCCACTCCGGAAGGACACAATAGTCCATCGTCAATCCTTATCATCTTATAGGTAAGGCTAGTTTATATCAATACTTATAGGTAAGGATAGTTTATATCAATACCAAAAATACATGAAATTAATCGTGTTTATTTATATTGTAATAATATTTTCTTATCATGTGTCATGTTTTATCTCTATAATTAGACCTAATTATCAGTTGAACCGGCTCAGAATTATTGATTCATGGGTTAATTAAAGGACAAATCTTGATTGGCTCGATTGGTAACGGTTTCGGATCAGTTCAATTGACTCTTTTTTTAATTTTATTATTTATATTAATAATTTATAATTTTTTTATTAATTTTAATAATTTTCAATTTTTTTATTAATTTCTAATTTGGTTTTCTTTGAGATAATAAGTTTTAATATTGCATATATGATTAACTAAGATTTTCGTTTAAAATTTTACTTTGTTCCAAATAATATATTTATCTGGTAAAAAGTTAATATTAATATAATATTGAAATAATGAGTGATATCAAGCAAAGCAAAAAAAATTGTAATGGACAAATAATTTTCTTTGGTTGTGAAACTGTGAACTACAATAGAAAAATAAAACATAATACGATTATTAATTGTAAATCATTATAAAGAAATAAAATCCTCTTTCTTTTTTTTTTTAATTATTTTAACGAAAGATAAAATTTTTTTGCATTTGGTGAAAAAGAAAAAAAAAAAACCAAAGAGACTATTTCAATGATGGATCGGCTCATTGGTTTAGTAAGCCTAGATGGCTAAACCATCGGGCTTTAAGTTTTCGAGCGTTTGTTAACGCTATAGAGAACCTAAGTAAAAGCTCTATCATACAATCTCATTTAAAGCTGCAGAGTAAACTGACATAATATTTTTACTAAATGCAACAAATCAAACTCCCATAATACGATCAGCAAACACCATCCCTCCCATCTTAAAGGCTAACACAACAAAACCTCTTCTTTCTCACCTCCTTTGTTCTTCCTAGTGACCCAAAGGAAAGGTCGCCCTATCTCAATCAATGCGAGCGCCATTTCTTCCATTGGCTTTGATAGAATTGACAAGCTCCCAAAAGATAGATACACCACGGATGACTTGGGCCTTGTGTTGAGCCAATCCATAGTCCCTTGAACTTTGGAACAAGTCGCCACCAGAAGCATCTGATGCACAAAACAAGCTCACAAGAACGTTCGGACTCCTCTCCTTTTTTAGAATATCAAAATATGCTTCCCCGACGGTGGAATACTAGCAGAATATGGATAATGTTCTCAAGTGATTCAACCCCTAAACATGTCAGTTGATTCTTGCAGTGATCAACAACCGTTCTGGGACATAATAATTTGATTCAATATGCATGGTGCAAAAACCTAGAAATATGTACAGCTAATTTGTTTATAAGAATTTGAAAAACAAC
Source organism: Lumnitzera racemosa (assembly GCA_024138005.1). Taxonomy (NCBI): domain Eukaryota; kingdom Viridiplantae; phylum Streptophyta; class Magnoliopsida; order Myrtales; family Combretaceae; genus Lumnitzera; species Lumnitzera racemosa. The sequence goes on from JAMXBC010000007.1 coordinate 41,958,129, forward strand.
GTTTTTACATCCTAAAAATATTATAATACACATCTTAAAACAAACTACGAATATGACGGTTCAATTCGTTGTTTAAACTAAAATAATTTAATGTGTGGAAAAACTATCACCTCAAGTCAATCATGGGAGGCGATTCTTACCACTCCACCATAGCAAGTGACGTTTATGAGAAGGAAAAAGAAATATAATCGTACTATGTATATGAAAGAGTAGTTATAAAAAAATTTTTGGCTATAATGTAAAAGAAAAGAATAGGATACAAAATGAGAAAAAGCTTAACGCTATGGGGTCATGAATCCTACTCCCATCTCATCATCCATCACAACTCCTCTCCTTCTTTTCTGCCGTTGGAAACAAATGCCTCTATTTCTCCACGTTACACGCTGCTACATGACGAATAATTACAGAAATTTGATTGATGGGAGAATATAGGAAAACAAATATTCATGTGCGTTTTCTCGGTCCAGGAAGGAGACTCACGAATCATGGGTGTTATCTGTAGGTGTGGCAATTTTTTCACCTTCATCCGGTGTGCCGACCTGTTTTTCTTCAACATCTGCTGAAACTCCATTTTCAAGAACAGGGGTTTCATCATTTTCAGATGCAGTTTTTTCCTCAACATTACTACTCGTGGTTCTAGGTATTTCTCGTGATGGGGAGACCGACAACAGGCTGCCGATCCCATCATACAAACCCTTTGCATCCATTATGATCGCAGCTCCACCAGGATAGCAACGGCCAAAGCAAGTTGTACAGTGTGGATAAGCAACCTAGGAAGGCAAAAAGTATGATGATGAAAATATTCCTACCATCAACAAAACCATACAAATGACAGATTCATTAGACTAGTACCTCAATAAATGCTCGGCAAAGTGAAAGGAAAAGGCCTGACTCATTCTCACGCAGCATTCGTGTTGCATTATATCGTAATAATGAATCAGATACAGCACGTAATCCCCTAACCAATTCTTGAGCAAGCACATGCTTCAAGCTAATGGGGGCACAAGGTCGTAACTCATTCATTGCTGCAGAAACTCCTATCACCAGCACATAGAAGAATACAAAATGAATGACACAGGAATCAGCAATAACAGATTTATCTGTAAGAGGATATACCAAAAGATTGGCTGGGGCACCTATGGAGAAGATAGGTACACACCATTAACAAAGACTGCAAGAGGTGGATGCTCCATTAAATATGATGGAGGAGTTACATCCTCTTGACTTTCTTCAGTTACACTGGTGGCTGAAAATCCAACTGCCGGTAAAGGTACCCAACGGTGTGAATCCAAAACCAACTGGACCGAAGGAAGTATGTCAAAAATCTTAGACATATGAAAGTAGTATATTCTCCTTCTGAACCAACAAAAGAAACTCTCGGTTTTCAATCTCAATGCAAATTAATACATGATTTCATTTTCCTGTCACTAACGAATCTCAAAGTTGTCCCCAGCATTCGCCTCTTACCTGAAAATTCTCAACAGCAGCGCCCATATTCTTAGAGAACAAATTGAAAACAGCCCTGTGAAAATACACCAACCCATTATAAATATTTAGTGGGGAATTTATGAGAACATAATTTGCAACAGAAAGAAATTGGAGGACTTACTCTTCGAAGAGTGATGGAAGCAGGCCCCGAAAGTCCAATCCAACCCAACCAAGACCCATAGCACAGTACTGTAAATATACAAGGAGAATAACCTCATCAACTTCTAGATGCAGTAGGCCAATCAAATGTTCGTACAGATGATAGAGATATTGCAGTACATGTATTAAAAGGTACAGAAAGATATATTTAACTTTAACATCTAAACACATCACCAGAAAGAAGGGAATAAAACTAGTATAGAAGGGAATAAAACTAGTATAAGTACTTAAGCTTTCATATTTTTTCATTTTAGTATTTAAACTTTAAATTTATTCATTTTAGTATTCTAAAATTAGATAAATTGGTTTCTCCATTATAATGACCGTTATTATAAAATAGTAAAATAATAATATAAGTACATCAACGTTCATTTTATTTCCATTTTAGTGTTCAAATTTTATTTTTTTATTTCATTTTGATACTTCAATTTTTTAAAATGAAAAAATATATATATTTTTTATAACGTTCATCATAACAAAGAAACTAATTTGTTTCATTTAAAAAGTTAAGGTACTAAAATAAATAAGTTTAAATACTAAAATAAAAAAAATATAAAAGTTTTGAGTACTTATAGCGCTTTTATCTTGTAGAAAGAAGTAAACTCTCAAATATCAATCAAAGGTATGCTAGCCATCCATATACGGTCACATAAGAATTCACAATCGACTTGAAAATTGTCTATTTTTTTGGAGCATTAACAAGGATTGCTCTCATGGTTAAGCAGGAAGAAAAATGAAACCAGAGATCATTCCTGATAATTTGAACATTTAGCAGCTGTAACAAGTCAAACAAAGTAATATAGGCCTGACAATAAGGTTTTCAAGGGATAAGAAAGCATGTATAGAACCCAATACATTCCAACACATGATTGTAAAATGAGACTTTAACAGCACTAGAAAAACTATGATTTGCAAAATATCGTACTAGCATAATACCATGCATTGATCGAGAATATTTGACAAAGATCCTCCTTCAGTTATCTTGGGAAGCATGACTTTTAGAGTTTTAAGATGTGAAGTTATTTGATGCATTGCCCAGCTGAAAAGAAGACCACCATCGTAGTTTTCTTCACTTCCTGATGTATCATCAGCAAATATGGCTCGGTACTGATTAACAACATCAAAGAGATGCATTCTGTGACAGTTTATCATCCCTTTCAAGTATTCATAAGGATTCCTCTGATCAAGGTCCTCAAGAATTCCAGTAAGCCATGCCTCTCGACATCTGAGAAACTGGAAAAGAGAAAGTGTTGTGAGCAATGCTATGAGTGTAAAAAACCAGTCCAACCACCAAGTCAAGTTATTGTGCCAAGACCATATAGCCTCAGAAACTACAATGGTTTTATTGGGAGTCAGACAGGCTTCAAATTTTGCAGTTTTGAGCCATGAATTTAGGAAAAGAACAGATAAGGTTTCATTGTGTAAACCTATAAAGTTTACCTGCAACCGCATTTCATACTCACTAAAAACTCCTATCCGCCGTAGATATCCAATGATGCGAAGGCATTCTGGTAACTGTAAAACAAGCATAAGATTCAGGAAATATCAGATCCCATATATGGTGAATGACAGTCCAAACTCATAACCACCATATAATAGATCAATCTACCACGCCGTACCTGAATATTTGATTTGAGTTTCTGAAGCAGTTGAGAAAGAAGTGACTGGGTAGTCTGCTTTACTTCTGCAGCCAGAGCTTGTATAACAGGCAATCTTTGATGGAAAAAGAGCTAGAAATAAGCCAAACTTCATAGACATGCAAAACAAAGTTTTTTGTAAGAAGCAACAATAATGATACTCACTTTGGGTGCATTGTGGAAAGCTTACAAACATATGCTTCCAAATCAAGAGCTTCATCATAGTTTCCATTCCTTACACATCTGCAGAGGCACTGGAATTAGATAAGCATTTTAGGTATCACCATGTAAAGAGATGTAGTTATTCTTGTATTCTTCGAAAGAACGCAAGAATGGCTACTATGTCTAGACAATTAGCAATGTAAAGCAAAACCTGGCTACTCATAAACAATATAAAGCATGTGAAGAACATGCATAACTTCACCAGTGCCAGTTAAACCCCTATGTATAAGCTAAGATATCTGGAGCTTGTTGTCCTTAAAAACGCCATGGCTCCTATGCTTGCAACTAAGCTAAGATTTCAAGCAAGAATTTCTTTTTCCCCTTTTTAATCATCTTCAAGAAAGAATTTTTCCTATCCCAGGAAATTACTTCAATTTTTTTACACAAGTGCCAGTTACACCCATATTTATAACTTCTTAAAACAAGTACAAGGTGCAAATACTCAGTAATATACAGCTATCTTAACTGCTCTCATCTCCAAAGGAATTAGGGGCTAAACCAACATTCCTAAACTGGAATAATCTGAAATCTTCAATAAGTCTCGAGAAGGACATCAAGAAAGATGTGATCATAAACATGGAATTATAGTTGAGAGAGAACGAAAGGGAAAAAAGGAGGAAGCAATGCAGGTGGAGGATGCTCTTTGCATGTTTCCATGCTTTACTGAATCAAGACAAAAAAGAAATATCTAAAGATGATACAACGAGTATAATGTCTTTACATAAGCAATATCACGATTTTAACTCCATTTCTACCTCAATCAGTTACTGAAACCTCTAACCAGCAATGTACTTGATGTTTGCCAATTGGCACTAGAGATATATCATAGGACCCCAATAAGTAAACTCCCCACATACTTACGTATCCATGAGCTGTGGAATTTCAAGCAAGTCAAGCAAAGTGCTGTGGTTAGCAAGAAGAGTTTGATTCAGCTTCCTCTTCTCCAAAATATCTTCTGCCAATTCAACAAATTCTGTGCAACCAGATGTCAGCTTTGGAATCTCATTTATCTGAAAAAAAAAGAAAGCAAAATGAATGATCACCATTGCATGCTATGCTATTTCCTCAAAAGTCTCTTCCAGATGAGATGATTGCATCACACATCAGTGAAAATACTTGAAGCAAACAGGTACCAGAAAATATCCAACCAAAATAAAGTGAATATATGAATCACAATTTTACATATTGAAATCATTGCTTTAACTCAAATGGTTCAAATTATAAATAATAATCACTAGAACATGACTTCAAAATATTCTGCATTCATGCATGAGCTTATTGTAATCGTTTAACAATTGAATCACATTTTAGATCAAATTGTTTAGCATGCCAATTTCAGTTTTCGCTTATTATGTAGCTTCAAACTAAACATTACAAAGTGCAAATCTAAGTTTAAATTCCACATCAATTAATCATTCCTTTAAATCCCCATACATCACCTCCTTATGCAAACCCCAAGCAATTTAGTTTCAACTAATTCAACTCCAAAACAAACACATAATGCTGAGTCGAAGCGACTATTAGAGTTAAAATTCAGAATCCAAGCTCATTGATAGATAGAAACTTCTAGATCAGAAAATGTTATAATCCTAAAATTTCAAATATATGCTTGACTTCGGTCCTAAAATCCTCTTATCAGAACAACATTTTCACAACACTGAAAACCATTTCATCTAATTCAAAAACAGCAAAAAACTACGAATCATCTAATGCAACATTTTAGAAGCCAAATCAGATAAACTACACAATAGACTCCCAATGCTTGGCAATAGATGGACTTTTGGAAGATTTAATATATTAAATTCCTCAAACCCTACTTATAACATCAATTGTATGAATCTAAACCAATTAATCACCTAATCCCACCCAATGGGAAAACTACGTGACAACTAATGCAACTTGATTTGAAATTCACGAGATGTTTATAGAAAGACAGAACTTTTAGAGGATGTCAAATATTATGTTCAAAACGAATTGTGGTCCACAAAAACATGCACATAGCCTCACTTTCACAAATCTATATAAAGTATCACCTGATTCAGATCAGCAATGAAATCACACAGCTAATGTGATGAATCATTGACAATTTCCAAGAGACTCAAGATTCTTAAGTACTGAGCTCCTAAATATCTATCCATACAGTCAATCCAGTCCTCCAAACCCTACATATATCCTCATTTTATAAAATTGTAATGAAAAGTGTTCACCTACTTCATATCAATAACATAACTCCACAACTATGGGACATCTTTTGCAACTGAATCATCAAGAATTTCCAAGATACTTGGGGGCTTGATGATGGATGATACACTTTAAGGATGTAAAATATTAAGCTCCTAAAAGTTTATTTATACGCTCATTTCCAGTATCCAAAAGCTAATTATAACCTCATGTTTACAAAATCTCAACAAGTTATTCACTGATTCAAATCAGGAGCCGAACTAAATAAAAATCTATCTACTGCAATCATATCATCGGGAATTTACTGAGGGACTCCAGGTGCTTGAATATTAAACTTCTAAATGTTTGTTTATGCACTCAATTCCAGTCCTCAAAACCCTAATTCTAACCTCAATTTTACATATCTAAACAAAGTGATGGCCTAATTCAAAATCATGCAAACAATCAAGTAATGGAATCAAAATCATCAAACATTTAGAAGAGACTCAAGATACTTAAATATTGAACTTCTAAATGACTATCCATATGCTCAATGCCTGACACAAAACTCTGACAATAACCTTAATTTTACAAAATCTAAATAAACTAATTACTAATTCAAAATCAACAATAATACTACTCAAGCATCAATAAAATGCACTCCAGTGATGGAGAAATTACAAGAGATTCGAGGTGCTTATCGATGGAAGAAACTTCTTCACGTATCGCGAGCAATGCATCAGCAGCAGCAATAAAGGCTCTGTAATTATTGACCGCCACTTCCTGCATTTGCCTCTGTATCCTCTCTGCATCCACACGAAGCAACTCTGGTTCCTAAAAACCACCAATCAAAAATCACAATCAGCATTGCAAACAATAGAAAGAAAAAGAGAGAGACAGAGGCGAAAGCGTGTGAATAGAAGCATTATACCTTGTGTAGACGATCGAGAGTGAAGGAGAGGAGTTCGGAAACGTAAGGTTGTTGAGAGAAGGAGGAGAGAGGGAGAACAGACGACATCGCAGTATCATCGCCGGCGGACTCTGGTGTATCCATTGTTTGACGTTTGTTTAACTTCGAATGCTCGAAAGTTTGAATGTAGCTGTGCTGTTTTATGCAGGAAGTTGCAGATCTGTGTTGATGGAAGCGATAATTGACATTAATTTGACAGTCGTTGATTTTTAAGTTAATCCTTCAGTTAAGCGTCTTTCGTCACCATCTTCCTTCCTGGATCTGAAGAAGGGCTGGACGGAAGAAGAGACTTCTAGGTCCACCAAGGTAAGGTACGGTGTTTTGGGGGCGGAAACCGGAGCCCTATTGTTCAGTTCGGTTTAGTTTCATTAGTCCATTGAATTAATTCATTTATTTCTTTTTCATTAAGTTACAAATTTTATTATATTTTCTAAATGAGCGGTGAAGGATAAGGATATAAATGACGAGTGGACTGCCGGCTAATTGATAGTAAATTATCTGTGCTTAACCCATTTTAAGCTCGATTTAATTTGTGTTTAATTAGTAGAAAAATTGAAATTAAGGTTAGAATAAAACTTTTTTAATTAAATGAGTTAAACTTAAGTTTCAAATTTAGGTTTATCAGTAAGCTTACTTACTTTGTTAGTGAGTCAAATTGTGAATAAACTTATTTATATTATTGATGAGTAAACTTATAAGTAAGTTTGTTTATATTGTTTATAAGCGTGATGATTTAGTGACAATAGAGGGCAAGGTTGCTTTGTTACCTATTCCATTAGGAATTGTAGATTTTTTGGTACATCACATTCATGCATTTACAATTCATGTAACAGTATTGATACTCCTGAAAGGCATTCTATTTGCTCGTAGCTCGCGTTTGATACCGGATAAAGCAAACCTTGGTTTTTTGTTTCCCTTATGATGGTCCTAGAAGAGGGGCAACATGTCAAGTACCCGCTTAAGATCACGTCTTCTTGGGTCTATTTTGGATGTACAATGCAATTTCGGTAGTCATAATTCATTTTAGTTGAAAAATGTAGTCAGATATTTAGGAGAGTATAAGTGATCAAGGAATGGTAACTCATATCACAAGAGGAAACTTGCACAAAGTTCTATCACTATTAATGGTTAGCTCTGCGATTTCTTATGGGCACAAGCATCTTAAGTAATTTAGCTCATAAGTAAGCTTGTGAGTAGGCTTGTAAATAGGTATGCAGGCCTACATTATAATGTAATGGTTTTTATTTTATTTTGTAGTGTATATTTTTTCAATTTATATATTTTAATAATTTTATAATTATGCTAATTTTCTACTTATATATCCTCAAATAATAGTTTTATCCTATAATTTATGTTTATAATTTATTTCATAGTACATAAATTTAAGTCTGTATAACATATGTGTATTACAAATTGGTAAAAAAGAGTCATCGACTATGATTAATTATGAAATGCAAAATGTATATTTTGATTGGTATATTTGTTTCAAGATTTCATGTGAGAGAAACAAGAATAATTGGTTTATTTATAATCATGATATAATATTATTAGCTTAATCGTAAGGTATTTCCATATGATATGTTACCTCATAAGAATATTAGGTATAGTCTCTAATATGGAAAATGTGACGATATAAGTATAAAATTAATATAAATTTAAGTTCGGGCTCATTTATGCTCACTTATCTAAACTAGCTTAAGTTTGAGCTCGTGTTCTAGCTTAAGTTTAAGCTCGTTAATCTAAATGGTTTAAGCCCAGACTTGTTTAGATAAACAAGTTTTAGTTCAGGCATGTTTAAATATACAAGCTTGTTTAGATATATAAGCTCGAGCTTGTTTACGCAAATGAACTGTGCTCAAATCTCTAATTTTCAAGCTCGTTAAAATTTTAGCTCAACTCGATCTCGATAATTTCTAAACAAGCTGAGATTAATCGAGCTTAAATCTTCAAAAGCTTGGCTCGACTCGATTCGACTCGGTTTATTTACAATTCTAGTGATAAGTGACTTTCACATGAAATATATCACATAATAAAATATTAATGAAAGAGATAGAAACTACATAAAATTATAATGAATGGTACCAGTCACAAATAAGGTTGTCAAAGTCGTAATTTTATATAGAATTGTCGAAGGGTTAGTATAATTAGAACGTAAAATGGAAACATAGAAATGTAAATTTCTACAAACTATATAAAATAGTTTTAAAAAACTATGGAGATACTTATAGTAATTTTTCAAAACTTAAAAGATATTATGGAAATATAGAAATAAAGAGATTAAATTCTTTTTTTATAAAAAATTCTTAATATTATATAATTAAACATGTATAGAAAAAGAATAAACAAAGTAGAAACTAAATTTTTTTCATTATTTTTTGAAAAAAAAAAACAATGAACTAGAGAGAATTAATTATTTCAACTCATTAAATTATTATTAATATATATTGAATTATATAGTTTTTCTTATAATATTTGTTATTACAGTTGAAACCTACATAAATGGTATGAACATAAAATAAAGGATTAAGAGGGAGAAAAAGAGAAAAATAAAATAAAATATGATAAGAAAGATGATATAATGCCCTGATAGTTAATGGTTTATAAAAGATTAATTGTATTTTTTATTTTTTAACCTATTCAACTTAAATATATAGAATTGTAAAATCAGTTAAAAATGTAAGTTTATACACGAAAAAAAGTTTATACACAAAAGGGCTTGCTAAAATCATAAACTTATAAAATCGCATAGATAGAATCGCGATTTTGATAACTATAGTCATAAAAGGGTTTGCTAAAATCGTAAACTTGTAAAATCGCATACATAGAATCGCGATTTTGATAACTATAGTCATAGAATAAAATTAAGTGACAATGATAATGACTTTCGTGCTATTTTTTGTTATATTTATCATGCTATAAAGCATATTCCTTTCTATATATCCATTTATGACACAACATTTACAAAATGGAGTAAAGTAGAAGTAGAATTCCAATTTTTTGGGAATAAGATAGGCGTAATAGTTATTCATTATGTTTTTTTAGGTCTCATGAATAGATATGAAAATTATTTTCTAATAATAGTTACTCTACGGAATACCCATTCGCCAACCAAACTTAAGAATATATCATAAGTAAGGGATAGTTGTTTTATTCCACTCATATTAAGTCAATCAAAAGTGCCATTAATAATTGAGTTCTAATATTATAGAGGTTTTTAATTTCATACTTAATCTTATGAATACTAGATACATATCATATTTTTATTGAATTTATCTTTTTTATATTATTAATTTAAGTAAAGTATTTTATAGGTGTTAATTCTACTAGTACTCTAAAATTAATATTCCTTTAGGTTTCTTTAATAGATAAACAACAATATTTTAGCTATTAAGCCAATGATATCATAACATAAAATAAATTCCATTAGAAACCTAATATTTTATGTTAAAATGATAAAATGAAAAGTATGGAATTGTTGGCTTCTTTATTAATAAATTTCAATTTTGGGGATTTTAATTTTCTTAGAGGCCAAAAGGAATGAAAAACTTTGAAAAGTAGAAGAAGGGGAAATTACAAACAAAATATTAATGTAGCAACATTATACAATTAAGAAAAATTGCTTACTACAATTACATCACTTATATTAAAGTGGAACAATAACTTCACCTGCATCATAATGAAGAAATTAATAGTTGAACTTAGTTATTGAAGATAATTGTCAAAATGAGAATTTGCCAATCATACTTTTTTCTTGAGGAAAAAAAAAAAGAAGAAAAAGCTATTAAAAGACCACAAATGCAATGTAAGGGAAAAAAAAAATTACAAAGATGAAGCCTCTTATTGCTTCTCTCCAACAAATTCCAACATGTGGCGAGTAACACCTTTGGACAAAAGGAAAGAAGGACTTTTAAATGAAACAATCAAGATTTAAATATTCATATACTATAACAACTCTTATACAACAACCCTAAAAGGGAAAATGATATGACAAGCAATTCCATAGACCTCCATTAACACATGATTCATATTTGATTGATGAGAATATTGAAATTAAAAAAGGACTAAGCTTAACTACAATGGATGCTTAAGGAGTTTAGTTTGTAACTTTTCTCAAAAATGGAAAATAAGCAATTAGGACACTTTGGAAAAACATCTTAATCATTAAACCTAGGTATCCTTATGGGCTATATGATGATGCGATTGAAATTATAAAACTTTAGAACCTAACAACCTTTACTCTAATTTAAGTAAGTTAGCTTTCTATATGCTATTCTTTTTGGATAAAGATCTTTAGTGACAATTAAGGGAGGCCCTTATATATTGACAGACAATTTCTTAAAAAAAAAGAAAGAAAAAAAAAATGAGAGCTAGACATTTAGGATGCAATTACATGAGGATTCAAATTTGAAAACTATTTTTATATCATGTTTCGTGTAAGCCCTACAACCAATCACTTAAAGTTTCGATCGGTTGGAAGATCCGATCAAAACTAAATCATAAACTATTGAGAGAAATATTAGTAAAAATGGCTCCGTAAACGTGAATTTAAGAAAATAAGTAATAAAATAGGAGACTATAAAATTTTCAAATTTTAAGCATAATAATTGCTAATTACCGAAAAAGCAAAAAGTGTAATCTAATAACTAATAAATTATTAGAGATAGATTATATATATACTAAAAATAATAGAATGACCTAAATAATATTTAAGAATATTTATTTGTACTATATATGAATTTTCATGTAAGTATAAATACGTGTAATTACTTAAAATACTCGAAATGTGCTAAAATAATACTAAATACTTAAAGAAAATTCATAATTAATTAAGGAAAAATCAAGAAAAATCAGAAAAATCATGAATGATCCAGAATTGGGTCGTGGCAATTGGGAAAAATAAGAAAAAATTCGACTAATTAAATTAAGACAACATAAAAGCAAAAAATTAAGGGATAAGGCAATTATCTTATCCCATTTAATGCACAATAAATCCCCCAAATCCATATAAATAGTAGGAAAAATCACAGGGCTCATTTGGGCAATTGGAAAAGTGAGAAAAATAGAGAGAGATGAAAATTGAGAGAAAAATTCGAGTTAGAAAAAAATTAGGAAAAACTGTGCAATTAGGGCCTTTAAAGGGAACCCTCACCAGACGAATAGCTGGAAAGTGGACGGCCACCACCACCATACGGTGGTGGCAGCGCCCAAGCTTACTGACAAAGCCACGGTGGCCGGCGGTAGTCGGAGCCACCTAGATCGGTGAGTCCAATTTCCAGCAAAATAGTAAATATTATTATAAAATTATGAATTTTGTTATTATGGAATATTTTTGTATGTAGTTTGTAGGAAAAATATTATTTTGATGAAAATATGTCTCGTGATATAGGGTCCTTAAGAAATCATGCAAAACCTAGCATATTTCGGTTTAGAAATAAATGACCTTAGGAGTGTAGTTTCGAGCCCAAAATTTTTGTGTAGATTACTTAGATGATGTAGAATAGTGCTATGAAGCCCTTTTTCAAAAATTAATTTTTTAAATTTTTAGATAATTTTTAGGCCTTAAAATGAGGCATGAAATGGGTAATTTAGGGTTAATTAAGTAATTAAATTATTAATTACTAATTTAGTGAATAAGTATATGTTTTAGGATGTTGAAATATGTTGGAGTATGATACTTGTAGCATTTAGGGTGTTAGATGTAATTGTTAGGTTAATTATGTAGTAAATTAGTAATAGAAAAACATAGTAAATTATAAGTTAATTTTGTAAATTAGGATAATTAGGTGTAAAACCTGATCTAGGATGAATTTAGACATTTTGAAATGATAATTGATGTTAGAGATGGTAATTAGGGTGATAGAAATATTAGAAGTGCATTATGTACATAAAAGGTAACAATATATAATATGTAATTTTTAGAAATATAATAAATAGAAAATATTATAATAAAAATTGATATTTTGAGAATAATAAAAATGTACAATAAATCTGATAGGAAACTTTAATTTATGGAATTATATGAAAAATGTAAAAATTTATCACATTAGGAGCGAATTTGGTACACTAATACGGATTTAAGTGTACCGAGTAAAATATATACTAACTAAGAGTAATGATAGTATTTAGGAGATCAGAAAGTAATGTGATTAATTTCACATTATGGGTTGAAACGAATTTTTTAGGTTGAAATATAAAACACTACTTAGAAATCGAACTAGAACCTAATTTAGAAATCGATGCGGAAACCGAACCCAAACCTAACCCCAACCCTAGAATAATTATAAAAGACTTAAGACCTAGATAATTAAGCATATTAAACCCTAAACAAAACCTAACAATAAGCGTTATAGGATAAAATGAACCTATAATAGTTATATGAAAAGCTGAAACCATGTTTATGTTATAGGGATAATCGGCGATGGCTTGAGCAAATTGGACCTTGAGTGAGTGAGTGAGCAAGCGAGGAGTCGAGGTAAGTTGGGATTAATACGATACTGTATTTTGGTGGCTTAAGATTATGCTTGGTTGTGCTTGTTAGATAGTTGGATGTGTGCATATGCTTGATTATGGGTGATACTATGATTCTATTTGTTGCTCTAGCATGTATTGTATGATTTGGATGAAATGATTGATCTCCCTAAACTGGACTTAATCAAATATACGACCAGTAATCATAATCGGACATGTATGGTAACCCGTTAGGGGAACTTAGGACTCTCTAGCCAAATACCGACCCCTTCAAAAGGGATAGCGCAGGATTGCAAAATGATCCCTTCTTCATCCTTAGTCGAACTAAGTGACAAGAGAAGAGGTCGCGGCGAGGGTGAAGACAGTGGTTCTAAGGTAGTCGCGAGAGTAGCAAGGTCTCCATTACACAAGCCTGGGTTTGGTCTTGAGTTGTTGCATTAACGGCAACTCCTCAACTCGGATTAGAGCGGGCGCAATTTCTCTAATCTTACGACGGGCTAGACAACGTCGTGCGATGGCATTTGTTTGCACATGCATTGCAGCTAATAAGTGATTGAAAACCTTGTTGTGTGTATAGTATAGTTTTCAGTCCTGTATCCTAACTTACTGAGCTGTGGTTGCTCACATCCCTATAGACGTCGTGCAGGTGCTGGCTAAGAAACGGTAAGCAACTACTCTGAAGTTAGCAACTGCTGGATCCTGGGGAGTGAGGAAAAACATTGGAGAATAAACACATATTTTTAAGGTCTAAGTTTTTATTTTAGAATTATTTTTCATTTCCGAATGATGTAATAACTAGGAAATATACTATAGAGAAATATTGTAAACTTTAACTGCAATAACCGAATTATAACATATATATATAATTCCTCACTTTTATAGGTAAATGATTTATTTAAATTATAAACTGTTTACTTTAAAGCGGGTTAGTCGTTGATGCCTTGTGTAGATCAGGTCTAAGATAGCGATTGTAAGGCCAACTTCTATCTTAGGATGGTTTACACGGCGGGACTGTTACGACTCTGCCACTTCGGGGCGTGACATTTCATATGTCAAATTGGACCATAATGAAATTGCGATTTTGGGTTCTGTTTCATTTATCTACGTTTGAAAATACATTTAGAAGACAAAATCATAATTCATGGAATCAGCTATTTCAATTTAAGGGAAAATTCAATTTCGCCTTTTGCAATTTCATTCCTCCTTCATTAGTTAGAATAAATAAAATTTATTTATTTGACTTTCAAACAAATTATGGTATGTAATAATTAAGAATATTTTTTTACAAATAATACCATTAATGCATTTAAAATCATTCCATTTTATTCCATAGACATTTTCAAACACAGGAAAATATTTCTTATTCCGATTCTTATTCTATTCCATGCCAATTTATTCAAATCTAGACCATTCATTTGTACTAAACATGACAGTAATATTATGCTTAGGAGCTAAGTTGATCACTAGTGCTTACCAAGTGAGCAATGGATCCTTCTTACTAGAGAAGAACAAGGAGCATGAGAGTTAGCAAAAGCTCAAAAGCCAAACGTGATAGAAATAAAAAAAAAATGGACCTTTAACCTGAGCTCGAGGTCTTGAGAGGCTGATAAAGCGAAGTCTATTGTTCCAACCAACTTTTAAGGCTGAGTTGATCCTTACTGTTGACTAACTCTACATGTCGAGCCTAATAATTTCCTGTTTGTAAGTAATCAAGTGTCGAATTGAAATACGCTCCACGAATGGCTTAGTACTTTTCACATGTCTACTCGATCATGACCATGCTAATTAGTAGCTTGGCAAAACTAGTACTAAGAACCCCAAAGCACATCTGAACATACATGTCTCGAAAGGACCTCAAGGTCTGCTCAGCATCTTTACTTGATAATCTCCATCCTGACTGTACCACTTGTCTGTTTCTACTAGAAGTGCCTCTAATGAATGAATGCCATGTGTCCAATCTCATGTGAAAGGATTCTGCTGCATCGATCACTAATTTACTTCGATTTTTTATTTATACGTTCTATAATTTCTTGTACCTTACTTCTTTTAGATAATACCCCTTTTTGTCTTTTCCATTTTAAGTAGGATGCCTTAAGTTTTCAAGTATAAGTACCTATTATAAAGGTAGCTGTGATAAACAATCATACATCTGATATTAAATATACTTCTCTTTCATGGGCTAGTATGCTTACGTATTTTCTTACTTTATCTTAATCCTTAAGTAAGGTTAGGTAACAAGTAATCTTATTGAGCTGCTCGTATGTTATATTGAGCTAGTTTTATGAGTCCACAGAGTTTTTTTTTGGTGTGCCACATCCTTGGAATTGTTCGTGGTTTGGTTGTTCATCTCATTTTCTTGTTCTTACTTTCGCATTTCATCACTTTTCACTTCAAGCTTTTTGCAAGCTTGGACATACCTTGATACTGTTACCCTTATTTGCTCTTGGTGCAGCGTATCACTTAGTATTAAAGCGGAGGTTTGTTTAGGTAAATATTGTTTGTTATGGTAATGTGCTTTAATTGCTATTGTTATATGCTCTGTGTCAGATCTCAAAGTAATAGAGTCATAACAATCCACCGTGTAAACCATTCTAGGATAGAAGTTGACCTCATATAATTTACATAAGGCATCCATAACTTATCTACTCTGAAGTCAATAGTTCACAAATTAAACAAATTATTTATCTAAAAAATTATGAAAAATATATACTATAATTCAAATATTAAAATGATTTCATAGTATAATTTTACCTAAGTAATACCTTACTCGACAATTGAAGATTCTAAATTAAGAACTAAAACCTTAGAAATGTGTCTGTTCTTCATTTTTTATTTCTTCACTCCTTAGAATCCAATAACAGCTAGATTTAAGGTAGTTATATAGCCTCTTTTTAGTTAATACTTACAACAACATTTATAGGGATGTGAGCAACCAACTTCTCAGTAAGTGGGACAAAGACTTAAAATTATACATCAAGCACAAACAGGCTTATCAACTAATTATCTTAATGCAATATGACAAGAAAATACCATCACATAACGTTATTCGGTTCGTCGTAAAATTAGAGAAATTACATTTGCTCTAATTTATGTTAAGGAGTTTGGTGTAAATTTCAACATCTCATGACCAAACCTAAGCTTGTACAATAGAGACATCGCTCTTCTGTAACTACCTTCGAACAACTGTCTTTACCCTTATCGTAACCTCCTCTCTTGTTACTTAATTTGACTAATAATGAAGAATAGACCAATTATGCTATCTAGTGTTATCCCTTTTAAAGGGGTTGATATTTGTTCTGGAGAACCCTAAATGTTTCCTTTAATGGGTTGCTGTACATGTCCGATTTAGAACTACAAATTATATATTTAATTAAGTCCAATTAAGGTGATCACTCCATATCATGCAATACAAAACAATTGCAAACTAGTACAGTAAGCTAATGGTACACAATACATTCAAGAACACACATATATACACAAGCATGTATATAATCAAACTACTTACAGTCATAAACAAGTATAACCTTAAGCCTTTGATTACTATGAAACAGTACTCTAAAATCCAGTTATGTATTTATCCTAAACTTACTCTGATATCTTGTTTGCTCACTTAAGGTGCAACTCGCGACAGGCCTTTACCACTAGTCCTTATAATATAGAGGTTGTTTTAGTATTCATATAACCACTTTATGTAAGCTTTATTCTGTAGCTCTTATTGTTATTCTCAATTTAGGGTTGTATTACATCTAATTATTCTGGTTTTAAGTCTTTTACAATTATTTTTGTTTTGAGCTAGATTCCAATTCAGTTTCTGGTTCAGGGTCTAATTTACTTTTTGGTTACCCTTTATTTATAATTCTTATAAATATCTTCTAACCTTTTTCTTACAGTTTGTCCAGGTGAATATAACTTTTAGTTCAGATTTTGACTAACTTTCTAATTACTTTTATTAGCCCTAATTCTAATTCTGCTTTTGAATCAGATTTGAGAATGATTTACATTTTAACATAACCATTTATACATATGTTTATATATACATATAAGTTTTAAATAATTAGTTTTAGTTTTAAATTATAATTTTACTCAATTATTGAAGTTTTATATTTCTTATGACCAAGCTAGCTATAAATTAGTTTCTGATTTGATTTTCTGAATCAGTTTTTAAATTAAGTTTTGTTTTAACTTTTGATTATTATTTTTATTTATAAACATAGGAATTCCTCCTAAACTAATATGTGAAATTCATCTAATTATATTTAGGTATCCTAAATATCTGTTTTAGCTCTTAACCAGTATTTTACTCGGTACTATATACTATATTTTTCATTGAACTACCAAATTTGCTCACGATGTGTGAATAACTTACATTTTTCATATAATTACCTAAATGTTCATTCCATGTTATTATTATTATTATTATATTATCAATTTTGACATAATATTTTTTATTCATTAATTTTCTATATTTACATATTACCCATTCTTACTTAATATGTATATAATATGCACATCTAATATTCCCAACACTTCAAATATCATCTTTCATCACCAACTAACATCTCAAAATGTCTAAATACATTTTAAATTAGAATTTGTACTAATTTAACCCTTAATCACAAAATTAACTTAAATATGCTCTTTTTACCTATTATTTATTTATATATATATATATTACATAATATACATAACACTTACATCTAACACCTCAAACATCACAAATATCATACTACATAAAAAAATTACTCCTCATGATACCTAATTACACATTAAATCAGCATTTTCATCAAATTATCATTAAATTACCAAAATAAGCAAAAAAATCACTCTTTACATATAATTTTATGGCCTAAAAATTAAGTAAAATTTTTGAAAAATGTCTTCATAGTATTGTTGTATACATCCTAAATAGTCTACATAAAAATTTTAAAGTCAAAATTACATCATTTAAATTTAAATAAAAAATAAGTTCGGGTTTAGAGATTTCTTAATCATTGTATATCTTTAAATCTAATTTTATTAAATTGATTTTTTTTCCTAAATCTATAGACAAAAATATCTCAGAATATCAAATTTTATAATTTTTCATATATATTTGATATTTTTAATAAATTAAACAAATTCGAAAGAGAACTCGGAACTCACCAATCAAAGGGTTCCCAACAACCAATAGTGGCTCTACCCTTGTTGGTACATCCAAGCAATGGATTTTTTGTCAGGTTGTGATAGTCATTTCTCTCTAAGTGGTTGTTAGGTGTTGGGCGTTGGGCGTTGGGCATTGGCTCACCTTATAAACCCTAAATGCATATTATTATGTTATTTATTTATTTTTTTGTAAAAATACCCTCTCATCTCATCTTGATCTCTTCCCAATTTTTCTAGACTCATAACTAACTGAAATAGGTTTTGGAAGAGGTTTGCTAAATTTATAGTATGGGTTAGAGTTTTCCTTTGATTTTCTTTGTGACAAGTGTCCTTATCTCTTCTCTTTTTCACTTTATATTTAGATAATTTCTATTAGTTGAATTCCATTTTCCATTTTCAATTTGCCATGCCTTATTTCCAAACCATTCCATATTTTTTTTAACAATTTTCTTGATTTTTATTTGATTTTTTAATAAGTTTATTAATTAGCATTATTTTCACATATTTTATGTATTTTAAGTAATTTCAAGTATTTTTACTTATACGTAAATATATATATAGTACAAATAAATATTCTGGAATATTATTTATGTTATTTTATGATTTTTAGTATGCATATAATTTATCTCTATCGATTAATTAATTGTTGAAACTTATTTTACATATTTTCGATAAATAACTAGTAGTATATTTATAACTTAATATTATAATTTTTAATTATTTCATTATTTATTTTTCTAAATCCAAACTCATGGGATTACTTTTACTAACATTCTTAACTTTTTCGTAAAATTTAGGTCTAATCGAATAACTTAATCAATTGCCTTAAATTTTACATATCGAACTTCGAATACCTGTTATACTCTATTTCGAGCATACGAAAATAGAGTAAATTTCTAACTAGGTGTATTTTTCTATGAAGTAGTTGTTGTGTTGACAGTTAGCTTGAACTTTTTTGTGAAGAATTGTATATGTGTGTTGTTTGGCTTACAGTGACAATGTTTTTATTTAATGGTTTATGAGTTTGTTATTGAGCTTTGTCAAGAGTATGACGGATCTGAATGTCAACATTGGTACTGAAGATGCCAATAGCGGTATTGTCCATAATAGATGACAACCCTAGAACACCCTTAGAAGTATAGATGTGCAAATTGATGATGTGACTAACCTTATAGCCTATCTTACTAGAGTTGTTTATGCATTGGCCTTTTGACCTATTGAGGCCATGCAAAATATTCCCTAAGCCATACGACCTGTAAGAGGATAGATCCCAATTTGACAAGATCAAGGTGGAAGAGTAGGAGGGAATGTATGGAGAAGAATTGACTTAACTGATATATATGAAGGAGGAGAAGAATAGTACAATAAAGAAGAGGAGCGAGCTTGAGTAGCTCGAGCTACCAACCATACGAAACTTCAAATTTTGAGCTTCAATGGTTTTGAAAACGTTGATGACTATCCAAAATTGGGAAGAAAAAGGTAGCAAGTGTTTTTTTATTATTACTAGTCTGAAAACCATGAGAAAGTGAGGATTGCTGCTGTAGATTTCTCAGGTTACATTGCAATGTAGTGAAAGAAATTCCAAATTATGAAGAGGTGAGAAGGATTAGAGAAGTAAGCACTTGGTTTAATATGAAAAGGATACTTACAAATAGATTCATGTCGGATACTATTTATAGGATACTTTTGCTCGCTTCAAGGGTTGAAACTAGGAAGCCGAACTGTTGATGAATATGTTTAAGAGTTCCAAATACTTATGATTTGATGTAAAGTGGATGAACCATAAGCTCAAATAGTATCTAAATTTCTCACTTGATTGAAGGCAACATCCAAAATGTCATGGAGCTTCAACTGTTTATTGCATTGGACGAGGCTATAAATATAGTTAAGCGAGTGGAAAGATAAAGGAAGAATAGGTCAAGTGACCTCCAATGAGCTAACTTGTCCAATTAAGCTGATTTGCTTGAGGAAGTTATTGAGCTCAACAAGTATCGAGCCAAGCAGAAGAATAAATGTCAAAGATGAACAGAAAAGCCGAGCAACTAAAGGTGAAGTACCGTTGAGAACTTATGAGAAGGGACGGGGATTTGGGAGGAAGATGAGCTAGATCAAATGCTTTAAATGCCAAGAGTTTAGGCACATGGCCGCCTAGTATCACAACAGAAGAACTATAGTTATCAAATGAGACGTTCCAAAACTCAATCTAAGTAGTACTGGTGAAGAGCCCGAGGAGGAGGTTGCTCCTTAGAAGGATACAAACTAGGAGGATGAGCTTGTTGAAGAGAATGTATTTGTTGAGGATCTGGATAAACTAACTTTGGTTGTTCGTCATGCAATGAGTATACAACCCTATATTGAGGAGGAAGAGAGAGAGAACTTAGTCTACAATACTTGCAAAGTAAATGAGTAGGTTTGTGCACTCATAGTAGATAGTGAAAGTTGCACTAATGTGGTAGTTGTCGACCTAGTTAAAAAGCTCAAGTTGCTGACTATCTCACCTAAAACCATATAAGTTACATTGGCTAAACGAGAAGGGATCACTACATGCTACTCAATAAGTATTACTGCTAGTCTCTATTAGAAATTACTTTAGGGAAATTCTTTGTGATGTATTGCATATGTGCGTGTCTCATTTGTTGCAAGGTAGACTAAAGGGTTATGTATGATGGATTCAAGAACACATATATGTTTGAGAAGGATGGTAAGAAGATTACTTTGAACCTTATGATGCCTATTCAACTTAGCAAGCTGCAAGTTAAACTTGCTCGAGATCCTAAAAGGCCTTGATTTTAAGTAGAGTTGAGCTTTGAGAAGTTATTAAGGCCAATATATCGACCTTTTTGTTGATCAGATGACTACTAGACTGAAGGAGCAGATTAAGCTACCCCTAAAGGTTAAGGAGTTATTGGATGAGTATGCTAATTTGTTTCCTAAATAATTGCTTGAAGGATTACCCCCTTTCTGAGGCATTGGACATTGCATTGACTTAATACTCAGTGCTGCCCCACTGAATAAGGCAGCTTATAG
Source organism: Lumnitzera racemosa (assembly GCA_024138005.1). Lineage (NCBI taxonomy): Eukaryota > Viridiplantae > Streptophyta > Magnoliopsida > Myrtales > Combretaceae > Lumnitzera > Lumnitzera racemosa. Next base: position 41,979,402 of record JAMXBC010000007.1, read on the forward strand.
GATGAATCTTGAACAAGTTACAAAGCTCCAAAGACAAGTCAATGAGCTACTGGGAAAAGGGATATGTAAGAGAAAGTCTTAGCCCCTATGCTGTGCTGGTGCTCTTTGTGTTGAAAAGGATGATACTTAGGGTATGTGTGTGGATAGTAGAGCCGTAAATAAGATTATGATCAAGTATTGGTATCTTATTCCTAGGTTGGATAACATGTTGGATGAATTGAATGGAGCTAGGGTTTTCAATAGAGTCATGAAGTTTAGCTAATACCAAATTTGAATGAGGCTTAGAGATGATTGGAAAATTGCAGTCAAGATTCGGCATGGCCTTTATGAGTGGATGATATTGCCCTTTGGCTTATCAAATGCCTCAAGAACCTTTATGAGATTGATGAATAATTTGTTGAGAAAATTGATCGAAGAGTGTATCGTGGTATACTTTGACAATATCTTTGTATATAGTGCCAACTTGCTGAGCCACTCTGAGCATCTCCATGCTGTGTTTGATGTGCTTTGTGCCAAGAGATTATTCGATAATTTGAAGAAGTATTGTTTCGGCTAGGACGAAATGGTTTTTTTGGGAAATGTAGTTGTTGGAGAAAGCTTGCGAGTTAATGATAATAAGATTTGAGCTATTATTGAATGACTAACCTTAACAATTTGTACCGAGGTGAGAAGTTTCCATGGACTAGCATCTTTTTCCTAAAGATTCATTAGGAGTTTCAGTTGCATTGTTGCACCCCTTACTGAACTAACAAAGAAGACTATTGAATTTAAGTGGGTAGAGAAAGAGGAGAGAAAGTTTTGTCAAGGTGAAGAGTAGATTAACTTTTGCACCAGTATTAGCTTTCTTGACTTCAAAAGGATTTTTGAGCTCCAATGTGACACATTAGGCATTAGCATAGGTGTTATCTTCATGCAAGAAGGCCGACTAATTACTTACCATAACGAGAAGTTGACAGGACCTTAATTAAGCTACTCATTGTATGATAATGAACTCCTAACCCTTATCTAAGCACTTTACGTATGGCAGGACTACTTATTATCGAGAGAATTTGTCATTTATACAAATCATGAATCCTTAAGGCCCCTCATAAGTTAGGCTAAATTATCAAAGAGGTAAGTGTGATGGATTGAATTCCTAGAAGGATTCAACTTTGTGATCAAGTACAAATAGGGTAAGGCCAATGTGGTTGCTGATGCCTTATCATACTAACATGTTCTTTTAACTAAGTTACAGACAAGGCTCTTGGGATTTGCAAACATCAAAGAGTAGTAATCTTAAGACCCCCATTTTGGTCCTATGTTTGGACGATGTGTAAAGGGAAGAATGGTAGATGACTACCATATAGAAGATGGTTATCTATTCTGAAGTGGCAAGCTATGTGTGTCGACTTGTTCTATATGAGAGAGGTTAGTAAAGGAAGCTCATGGTAAAAGGCTCTTCGGCCACTTAGGAGAGAAGAGGATGTATGAGTTATTCAGTAGAAGGTTCTTTTTGCTTAAGATGAGGCGAGATTTTCATTGGATTGTTAAGGCTTGTGTGACTTGCAAGAGAGCCAAATGCTGAGTTGAACAAGAGTAGGCAATGCCTTTACCTTTCTTGACCAAACCCTCGACTGAGTTAAGCATGGACTTTGTTCTCAGATTACTGAGAATTGCCCAAGGTAAAGATTCTGTGATGGTCGTTGTAGATAGATTTAGTAAAATGGCACATTTTGTACCCTACTTCGAAATTAATGATGCTTTAGCTATTGCTTTTCTTTTTTTTTTTTGCAGGAGATTATTCATTTGTACGTCGTACCAATAAGTGTAGTATTGGAGAGGGATCCAAAGTTTTTGAGCCTTTCTAGAGGACCTTTTGGCATCATATGGGGATAAACTACTATTTAGCACTTCTTGTAATCCCCAAACTGATGGCCAAATAGAGCTAGTCAATTTCACTTTAGGATCATTGCTCCGAGTTGCAGTGATGAAGAACTTAGTTGATTGGGATGTTTGTTTACCTGTGGTAGAATTCACTTACAACTGCACGGTACATGACACTACCAAACAAACATCCTTTGAAGTCGTTTATGGCTTTAATCTAGAGCTACCCCTTAATTATGCCCTAATACCCATGCTTGAGCAAGAAGACCTCGACGCAAGAGCCCAAGTATAATCTTTGCAGCAAATCTATGAGAAGGTTACCTGGCAGATTGATTAAGCTGCCAAGAAGTTGAGAGAAAAGAGTAAAGGGAGGAAGTCATCATTGTTCCAACCCGATGATTTAGTATGGCTTTAGCTGAGCAATGAGAGATTTCTAAATAAGAGAAAGAATAAGTTATCTGCCTAAGCTGAAGACCCCTTTAGAGTACTTCAAAAGATTAACGACAATGCTTATCGACTGGAATTACCTAAAGACTATGGAGTTTTTTGACATCTTTAACATTGCCGACCTCAGCCCCTATCAATCTAAAGGAAAATTGAATGAAGACTAATCGGATTTGATCTTAAATCCAACTCAACTCGGAGGGTATGATAGGAATGAAACAACTAGCCTTTAACCTGAGCTTGAAGTCAAGGCCTTGAGGGAATGATAAAGCGGATTTTATTGTTTTAGCCAACTCTTATCGAAGTTGAGCTAATCCTTATTGCCAACAAACTCTACATGTTAGTCGGAGTAATTTCTCATCCGTTAGTAATCAAATGTTGACTTAAAATATCCTCACTAACAACTTAGTACTTTTCATACGTCTACACGACCATGACCATGCCGACTAGCAACTTGGTAGAAGTGTTGAGAAACCCAAAGCGCATTCGAACCCATATGTGTTAGAAGGACCCCTAAGTCTATTTGGCACCTCTACTAGACAACCCCATCTTAACTGTACCACTTGTTTTTTCTATTAAAAGCACCCCTAGTTACCGAATGCCACATGTCCAACCTTATGTGAAAGGATTTTGTTGCAACAATCACTAATTTACTTTGATTTTTCATTTGTACACTTTATTATTCCTTGTACCTTACTTCTTTCAGACAACACCCTTTTTATCTTTTCCATTTTAAGTAAGATGCCCTAGTTTTCAAATATAAATATCCATTGTAAAGGTAACCGTAATAGACAATCATACATTTGATATTAAATATACTTCTCTTTCGTGAGCTAGTATGCTTATCCCTTTTCTTACTCTCATCCTCTTAAGTAAGGCTAAGTGGCGAGTAACCTCATCGAGTTACTCGTGTGTCATATTGAGCTAGCTTTGTGAGTCTACAGAGTTTCCTTTGTACGTCACATCCTTGGAATCATTCGTGGTTCTTGTTCTTACTTTTGCATTTTATCGCCTTTCAATTAAAGCTTTTTGCAAGTTTAGACCCTCCTTGATACTATCACCTTTGTTTGCTCTTGGCTCGACATATCAAAACCGAGAATGTGTCTTATCACGGCTTACAACTAAACCCACTTCATCCACTCGATATGACTTATGAGCATTGGGGTGAGGTTATTAACCACTAATCCTTACTAAAGAGAGTTAGATAAGAGTCAAAGAAAACTTAAAGTTTATAATACCCCTTAAATACTTGGTGATAGAATTCTAATAATCGAGGTACCTTTTGGTGTAGTGGCTTAGGGTTCATCAGAGCTCCAAAGTTAAGTGTACTTAGGTTAGGTCAATGTCAGGATTGGTGACCTCTTGAGAAGCTGCTGCACTAAAGGAAAAAAACCGTGTGGTGTTTTGATATGAACTCGTAGATGAACATATGAACCTAATATTACGTGTAACCAGAGGGGGTAGGTCTAAGTCGCAAGATGGCCTGAAAAGTAAATGATAGTCGAGGGAGAGTAGGGGTTCCTATGCACCGATGTTGGATATAACGCACCAATGCCTTACACAAGCTTAGGTCGCACTTGATATGATGCACAAGTGTAGCTGGAGGTCACTCGCTACTAGTCCACGCTCGAATGGGCTGGATAAGAATAGCTCAAGAGTAAGAGGATACTTAGTTCAAAAGAAGGTAAAAAGTCTAGTGTATTCTTCTGTATATCTTCTTATGGCTATTACATTATGTAACTATTTATAGTACCCTATTAGGGTAAGTTCTATGTTACAAATAATTACAAAAATAAATTCCTATTTGCTAAATAAAAAGGAAATCACTATATAGGGAGATACGAAATCATGTGCAACAAACATCGTTTGTCAAAAAGGACAATACGGTTGTCAGTAAGGATAGTGCACGTATGTTTTTACTATGATTTTGATAGTATTGTGGTCCAAGTAGGGGTGGGCCTTTATTCGAGCCTGTTTGGCATTACAAGGGGCTAGACTGTGGTTGGTTTAAGGATGGCTCATCTTGGGTTACCCTTGGAGGGTTGGCTCCTCACAGTCTTAGTTAGCCTAGGTATAGTGGAGATTGTTATACTTAGATTTGGCGCTTGAACTATGGTTTAGTGGAAGGTTTGGCTTGGCATGTTGGTTGATCACCTCAGCAACATCTTGGATAGCATGGAGAACAAAGTAGCTTGGCAGATTGGACTGTGTTAAGCATTGCTCCTTGGTGCTTAACTCACCTCGGATAGCTCGGTGAACCACTTGAGAGAGCCTTTGGGCTCGGGTGCGTGTAATCGGTCCTTGATCCCTATCAATGCCTCCGGATTGTTTGAGATTTGGGATCAAATCAGGTTCGGTTCTTAGTTGTTCGTCCTTGAGAGTGTAAGGTTAGAGATCGGCAATGTTGAAGGAGTCTGAGGCTCTATAATCTTTAGGTAATTCAATCCTATAGGTGTTAGGATTGATCTTTTCAAGCACTCTGAAAGGTCCGTTAGCTTTGGGAGATAACTTGCTTTTCCTTAAGTTTGGGAATCGTTCCCTACTAACGTGTATCCATACCAAATCACTTGGTTAAAATTCCTTCTTCCTCTATCCTTGGCTTCATTTCTCATGCTTAATAGCAGCTCGACCAGTTGCTCTACAACCTTCTAGTACATGGTTTTGATGGCCTCAACTCTTTTGACGATTGGTTGGTCTTCATTAAGCAGTGGCTAGGGTGCTTAGTCTAATGGTAGTTTAGGGTTGAACTCATAGGTGACCTTGAATGGAGCCATGCTTGTTATACTGTGGGTGGTCCTATTGTATGAGAACTCAATGATTGGTAGGTATAGATCCCAATTGGCTATGTTTCGTCTGACAACAACTCGCAGCAAAGTTCTTACGGTTTTGTTGACAACTTTGGTCTGTGGGTGGCAAGACGTACTGTATAGCAGCTTGGTTCCCATTCGCCTCCATAACATCCTCCAAAAGTGGTTCATGAACTTGGGGTCTCAGTTTGAAATAATGGTCCTGGGAATTCCGTGCAACTTGATTACTTCCTGCAAGAAAAGAAAAGAGATAGCTGAAGCATTATTAGTTTTAGAACAGGGTATGAAATGTGCCATCTTGATAAATCAGTCTACAACCACCATGATGGAGTCCTTCCCTCGAGACATCCTTAGTAATCCTAACATAAAGTCCATACTCAGCTCGAACCATGGTTTGGTCGGGGTCGGCAAGGGTTGGTAGTGTCCTTGCTTGGTTCAGCTCTTTGCTTATCAGCAGGTCGCACACCTTTCTAACATGGACTGGACATTTCTCTTCATCCTTGGCTAAAAAAATCTAGAGGATAATACCTCATAAGTTCGGTGCTAGTCAAAGTGTCCTATCATTCCCCTTCTATGTGCTTTACACACTAGCAGTTCTCTCATGGAACAGGTTAAGATACATAGCCTCCTCTTCCTGAATAAGTATCTATCCTCTCTGTGATAGTCGTCTAGTGTTCGTCCTTCTTCACAACGGGTGTAGATAGGACCAAAGTATGGGTCCTCGGAATATAAATTCTTGATGGTTGAAAAACCAAGTAGCCTTGTCTGTATTTCGGTCAGGAGGCTATGTCATCTTAATAGGGCGTTGGCTATTACATTGTTCTTTCCGTTCTTGTATTTTACGACATAAGAAAAACCTTCCATGAATTTAACCCACTTAGCTTATCTTCAGGACAACTTTAGTTGGCTCTTCAAATATCTGAAGGATTTATGATCAGTATAGATCACAAATTCCTTGGGTAGTAGATAGTATTGCCACATTGTTAAGGCTCGGATTAAGGAGTAGAACTCCTTATCGTAGACGAAGTAGTTGAGTGCGGCTCCTCGAAGTTTCTCACTGAAGTTAGCGATAGGTCGGCCTTCTTGCATTAGCACAATACCTATGTCTAGTTCGGACACATCACACTCTACTTCAAATATCTTATCAAAGCTCGACAGAGTTAAGACAAAGGTTATAGTTAGCCTCTCTTTCTCATCCCATCTGAATTCAACATTCTTCTTTGAGAGTTAGGTGAGTGGGGCTACAATTATATTGAAGTTCCTGATAAATCGGTGATAGAATGACGCCAGGTTGTCGAAACTTCTCACATAGGTAGAACAGGTCAACTCAGGTTATTTTATGATCGCTCTTATCTTCTCTTCATTGACTTGGATGCTACCTTTGCTTATAACAAATCTTAAAAAGATTACCTCAGAACGGTAAAAGTCCTACTTCTTCAAATTGGCGTAGAGCTATTCAGCCTGAAGTTTCGCAATCACTTATTGGAGATGTTCTCAGTGAGTTTCCAAGCTGCAACTATACACTCGAATGTTATCACAATAAACCACAACAAACCTTCCTAGTAATTCTTGGAGCATATGATTTCGAAGTCACATAAATGTGCTTAGTGCATTGGATAGTCCAAATAGCATTACAAGACACTCATATAAACCATGTCGTGTTTTGAATGTAGTTTTCCACTCATCTCCTTTACGCAATCGGATTTGATGGTATCTAAATTTGAGATCGATCTTGGAGAATATTCTTACTCCACTTAACTCGTTTAGCATATCATCAAGCCTGGGTATGGGATACCTGTACTTGATGGCAATTCAATTGATGGCTTAGCTATCTATACACATCCTCCAAGAACCATCCTTCTTCAGCACTAATGGGGTCGGTACAGTATAGGGGCTTAATGATACGCGTACATACCCTTTCTTCATGAGGTCATCTACTTGCCTCTGCAGTTTGGCAGCCTATTCAACATTTGGCCTATAAGCAGGCTTGTTTAGCAATGCGGCTCCTAGCTGTATGTCAATTGCATGCTCGATGCCTCGGATTGGGGGTGGACCCTATGGTACCTATTTCGGAAATAGGTTAGTAAAGTCCTCAAGTAAGGTTTTTACTTCGGTCAATAGCTCTTCCTCTCCGGGTCTCATCTATAGAAGCATCCTAACAAGTAAATAGGTTAGTCCCTCCAGCTCCATTTCTCTTTTCAGTTCAGCTTAGGTTAATACCAAAGCCTTCTTCTTCAGGGTTAAGCTAAGTTAGGACTGCATGACTTTTACCTGCTCGGTATTCATGTGACTCAATTTCAATCTTCTTCCTTCATGCTCCACGAAACATGTGTTCCTCCTGCCGTCATATGTAACTACTCAGTCAAACATCCATGGTCGTCCAAATTGAAGGTAGGATACACTCATGGGCAGTACATCACAAACTACTTCATCTCGATACTTGCCTATACAGATCAGTACAGACACCTGTTTATTCACTTCTAAGTCTCCCTTATCATTGAACCAATAAAGATTGTAAGGTTTCAGATGGGGTATGGTTGGCAATTTCAGCTGCTGGACCATAAATGCAGAGGTTGCATTAGTACAGCTCCCACTGTCAACAATCAACGTACATAATGATTCGTTTACCTTGCACCTGATCTGGAAGAGATTTTCTCTCTACTTGTCTTTAGGCACAGGACTAATACTCATTATCCTCTTCAATACTAGAGTGGTCGGCATGAAGTTGCCTTCTTTGCTGTAGATAACTCCCTCCTCAGATAGCTCAGTCTATTTGTCTTCTTTCGACTCCTTTACTTCTTCATCAATACTATCGACCTCAATGGTTGGCGCTTTGCCTTTAATCACCATTGTTTGCCTGTTCGGATACTGAGCGGCCATGTGTCCAAATATTTGGCATTTGAAACACTTGATCTCACTTGTCTTCCTTTTTAAACTCTGGCCTTTCTCGAACTTCCTCGGTGGTTCCTTTTCCTCTACCTGGATAGTTTGAATAGGCCTACTTGGAATACGTCGGCTATTGCTAGGACGGTTGATAGGTGGTCAGAATCTTCTTATTCGGTGCCTTTTTATCTTTTGGCTGGTTCAGATTGCATCATTGAGCGTTCTAACGTCCAGGGTTTCCAATACATCCCCAATCTCATACTTCAATCCACCGATGAATCGAGACACAGTTCGGTCTTCTAGCTCCACAACTTCACACCAAATCATTAGCATATAGAACTCCTTAACGTAAGCATCCACACTCGATCCTTCTTGTCTTAATTCTTGCAGTCTCTTGAAGGCATCCTGCAGATAATAGCTAGACACGAACCTTCTTTGCATAACTCTCTTCATGTCATCCTAACTCTTAATCTCTCGTTCTCCTTCCCTTCTTTTAGTGGCTTGTAAGTTTTTCTACTATAAGGCAGCACAGCTAGTGAACTCTAATACTGCTAGCCTAACCTTTGCATTTTCGGGCACTTCATTCCATGTTAAAGTGAACAATATCTCGATGAGTAAAGTTATAGTTAGGTTGTTATGAGTGGAATTAGAGCAATCTATTAGCTGGAATGACGGATTCCTTGCCTGGTGGTAGTCTTAGACCTATGTAACGAAATTGACAAGAATGTACCATGTGATGTTTCACACCAAAGCATATAATACTTCGATGGGTAGAGTTTTGATTAAGTTGTTATAATGCTAAGCTTATAAGAATCCTAGAGAAAGTATATTTATTATTAAGATGGTAAAAGATTTCTATCGTATACAAATGTGCCCTTTAAATGCTCACCAACTAGGGTAACATTCTTAAAGTGGAAAAACTAAAAAGGTACAATAAAATGTAGAATATGTACATATATAATTCGAGTACAAAAGGAATAACGGGAAAAAAGTTGCCTTTAGAGAATGTTTACTATCATTTTATTAGAACACGAGTCCTTCCAGTGTTGGCGAGACACCTAGTAGAAACAAACAAAGAAGCATGGTTGTTCCATTCTGAGCTAGTTAGGGGAGTGTTCAGTGAATATCTTGGTAATTGGTATGGTAGTTTAGAATCAAGGTAAGTAGTGGATAGGTAAGATGATCCAAGCTATCTCGATCCTTCAAGTAGGTTGGGATGGTACTTTAGTAAGGGCTTGGCAGCTTGAACATTAGAGAAATAGCTTAATGAGTGGTATACAAGGAAACCTTGGGTAGAGACTAACTCCTCCTCGGTTGTCTACCCATTAAGTACTCAAGTGGTTAGGTCTTAGAGTCTTCAAAGTTAGCTTTAGGTGATTAGCTTGAAGCTCAATAATGATTGCCTAACGGTTGGCTGATTTGGTGAAGGGGGCAATAGCAATGGGGAGCAGTTTGGATTAGCAAAATGAAAGATATAAGAGGAAGCTTAGGGCATAGACCAACTCCTCCTTAGTTGTTTACCTATTAAGTATTCGGCTAGCTAGGCTTTGGAGTCTTTAAAGTCAGCTTTAGGTGATTAGCTCAAAGCTTGCTAATGACTACTTAGAGGTTGGTCGACTTAGTGAAGAGGGCGATGGTCATGTTTGTTAAAATTGCGATTCTACCTGATTCTATTTGTACAATTTTATGAGTACGATATTAGGAAGCCCTTCCGAGTTAACTCATATATAAACTCTTTTTTTATGTAGAAACTTATGTTTTTAATAGAGTTTACATTTAAACTCGATAGAAATTTACATTTTTAACTGAGTTTACTGATTCCACACATTTAAGTTGAATACGCTAAAAAATAAAAAAAAAATACAACTAAGCTTTTACAAGCCATCAACTATTAAGGTATTACATTATCTTCCTTATCTTATTTTATTTTATTTTTATCTTTTTCTCTCTCTTGATCCTTTATTTTATGTTCATAGCCTTCACCTAGGTTTAAGATCTAATAGCAAATATTAGAAGAAAAACTATATAATTCAATTTATACCACCAGTAATTTGAAATGAGTTAAAATATTTGATTCTCTTTAATTTATTGTTTTTTTTTAAAAGAAAATAATGGAAAAAATTTAGTTTTGACTTTATTTGTCCTTCTTCTATATAAGTTTAATTATATGTTATTAAAATTTTTTTATGAAAAAAGAACTTAATCTTTTCATTTATGTATTTTCATCATATATTTCCAGTTTTGAATAACTACAATAAGTATCTTTATAGTTTTTAAAACTATTTTATATAGTTTGTAGAAACTTACATTTCTACGTTTCAATTTTCTGTTTCAATTTTATGTTTCAATTTTACTAAACCTCTAGAATCATGAGTTTGACAATCTTAGTAATGGCGATGTGAAGCAAGTCGGGTCGATAGTGGAGAAAGTTGAATTCCATCTACTTAGAATACTACTCCTAATAGCCCATAGCAAGATAAGACCACTTACATTGTTGGAGAAAAGAGAAAAAATTGTGAGTGTCTACATCTATGTTAATATAAACATTTCCTTGATTTATACTATAATATCTAATAAACACTCTCATAGTATCCTATATAAAGGCAAAATTTGACTTGTACATGAGCTATGAGTGCGTAGGATATACCTACTACTTTTGTCCACTAATGAAGGACAAAAGGGGAAAAGGACAAATAAAATTTTAAAATGGCAAAAATGTGCTCTAGTAACTTCAACAATGATTGTGCCATTACTAATAAATAAAGTAATGTTATAATAATGGAGCTTAGAATTAAGGGAATTTAGATGGAACTTACTAGCATTATTAATGTAATAGATAACCAAAACAAACTAAGGTAATAAAGGAAAGTGGTAGAAACGGGAATGAAGATTGAATTTGGATCTATAAGGAGAGCAAAAAAAAACTTAGAGAAAGGCAATAGTTAAGGTAAAGGCAACCCTAACAATGAATAGGAGAAAAAGACAAGCAAACAAACAAAGAGATTTTTGAACTAATGCACTTGTAAGGAGCTTAAAAGGAAGAGTGCATCTTCTTAAGAAACATTGTTTAGGCCAAGGGAAAAGGCTTTGTAACCAATAAGATGAGAAAGAATTCACTTCTTAGAAATTAAGATCTATAAGAAAGATGAGGAAAACATTTAAGATTTCTTTTCTCAGCTAGGGCCTTAATTTTTGAAAGTAAAAATAAATGGCTCAACAAAAAAGGTAAGGTGCTTTTAGTAAAAAAAAAAGAAAGCACACATGCAAATGGATCCAAAATACTCAATTAACTTTTTATTCAAGGTCTTTATGCAAAGTCAAAAGTACCATAGATTTCACATATCTAGATTAGGATTAGATCCACTTGAATGAGAAATGGATTTGAGTAGTAGGATAACCTAAACAAGTGGCTTTGATCAATCTAATGGTGATGCCATGGGAAAAATGCCCAATTTAATTTGTTGGAAAATGAATCCATTCGATAAAGTGACAATGTTTGAGATATGATAGTATCTCAACCCTTTGAGTATCATGATGTGCCCATTCAAAATCATGACATGAAATACTCAAGGTATATGTTTACATATATATAACAAGCCATAAATGACTTGATTAATTGTTAGAAATTTGATACTCTAGTCCTTTGATAAGCATAGATATATCGCATGGTAATTAACAACTTGTGACATGCTATCTAATTTGAGGGAACTATATGCTTATAAGTAGCTAAGAAGCTTGGAGAAATCATCATTTGGCAAAAATTTGACAATGTTTGTCTCAATGAGTTTAATGTCATACCTGGAGAGGTCTACATAAATGATTGATACAACTCTAATATCTTGGTTTTCAAAAACACAGATATCTATCACAAGCAACAACTAACTTATGACATACTCTACATTTTAAGGAACTTCTATGCTCAGAAGCAATCAAGAAATGTAAATGAATCATTATGTTGCAAACTCCAATGATATTTGCCTCAACAAGCTTAAAACTACAACCCAAGAGGTCTACATAAATGATTAGGGAACTAAAGTCCATTTTTGTCAAGTTTTTTTCTATTTATATATTCCAATTTTCAAATTTAAAAAGGAAATATCCTATAAAATAATTCAGGGAGGGGGAACACAAAATTATATGAGTTTCAATAGTCTTGCCTACAAAAGTTGCATGAGCACCTGTGAAATGTTGGATCTTAAGTTTACAAGTCCTAGGCTTACCTAAATAAATGAGTCTAAATTTCCATTAAACTAATCTAAATTGAGACTAGTAAGACTTAGGCTGATATTGCTTAAAAATTTGTATTTTAGGCTTAAATTTACTTTCATTTGTCAAACTAACAAGCTAACCATCAAGACATTATTTAAAAGCTCTTGGAACCTTTGAAAAGTACAAAACAATCTTAACCCATTCCAATTTAAGAGACATAGCTTTCTCATCCTTCTTTCAAACACTTTGTTAGTTCTTATGGGGTCTTACCTTTCTTTCTTTTTAGCCATATAAATAAGGAAAGAAAAAGGAGTCTCTATAAATTTAACAAAACCTCTTTGACGTGGATCTTCTCTTACCAAAGAGCTAGAAAAAATGCATAAGAAGGAAAAATTGACTTTGGTTTGCAAATGTTTGAACAATATGGGTTGTGGAGATTGAAGAGAGAATGAAATAAAAAGTTTTCCAATTTATTATTGTTACAAGAAATCAAAAACTTGAATTCTTGATTTAGTTGACAATTAATGAAATTAGATCATGAGAAAAGAAGATCAACTACAAAGTTCTTCCACTTATTACCATTACAGGAGATTAAAGGTTTGAATTCTTAATTTTTGAACAACAAATGAAATTGGATCACGAGGGAAGAGGACCTTCTTTTATGGTTTAACAAGTACTTTCTAATCTTTTTAGCTCTCTGAAGGAAATTGTCCCCTCCAAATTGGTTTATTATGGGAAACCTCTAAGCGGAAAAATTAAGTAGAATTTGTTTGAATCATTAAAAAAGATGGAGACAAAAAAAGAAAAAAGAAAAAAGCTATTCACTATATTGGGGCTACTAAAATGCCAAGAAGTAACAGGCTTTATGCCAAAAATTCTACCGAGTTTATTAAGATATAATGAGACTCATAGTTGAACAACTCATCTTGAAGATTCTTTAAGAAAAAAAGATATCTAACTAAAGTTAGACAAAACCCTCTAATTATCTAGGCAACATAATATGTTTGGCATAAACAAGTTTCATTTCTAGTAGGAAAGCTTCCAAATTTGTAATAATTTTCCAAGAATTGATGCATCCATTTAAGAAAGAAGAGAGGGTTGGATGATGCTTAAGTTAGATCTTGAAAAGGTGTATACTAAAATTAAATCTGACTTCGTTTGACATGTATTATTGGCGTTGCATTTCCCATAAGGCAAAGCTAATGGATCTTACATCTCCAGCATAAAACTTTGTGATTACTCTAAATGAAACTTTACTTGGGATTTAAGTTAGAAAGACCCCTTTTCATCTTACCTCTTCATCATCTCATTAAATACCTCAATAAATCGATAGATTGGATTATTGAAGGTAAATTTTGGCGAACAATAAAGTTCTAGAGATTAGACTTCACAATATTGCATCTGTTCTTCAGCAATGACCTACTTTATATAGGGAAGCTTTAGTCCAAATGCATAACTAATGCTCAGTGTAGTGGAAAGTTTAGGGTAAGTCCAAAATTATTATTTTCATCAAATGAGGATGTCGGCTGAAGAATATAAACTAGTAAACTTGAATATCAATTAAGACTAAGATCTTAATAATTACCTAGGTAGCCTAATTAGAAGAGGTAGATCTACTAAAATATTAGATTTGAGTTTCTTAGTGGAAAAAATCCAAACCTAACTAATGAAATGAAAAGTTAGACTCTTGAGCCTTATAGAAAGTAAAACACTAATATCTTCTATTTTAAAAAGCATACCTAACTACATATGCTATTGATGATGTCAACATTGTTTCTAAACAAAATGAAAAAGATAAAGAAAGATTTTTTCTAAGGGTTGATTTCTAAAAAAAAAAAAAAAAATTCATTGAATGGCTTGGAACAAAATAAAAATGCCTTGTGAAGAAGGAAGCCTTAGACTTTATAACCTAAAAAGTTGAGAAAGCACAAAGTCTGGACCTAAAGTATTAAACTTGTGAATAGTTTTGGAACAAAATAAGAAACTACTCTAAGTTGTGTTAATAAGAGCTAAATATAATAACCAAAATAGACAAAAAGAGAAAATGACTCCTAAGTATTTCCTAAACTAGTAAAAGGGGAGGAGTTCTCGAAAAAAAAAATTCTACTATGTAATAGGGAAATTTTAGCTTCTAGAATCGAGATTAGATTGGTGGGAATCCTCTTTATAATTTTTTTTTGTACCCCCCTTAAAAAAAAATAACTATTTGCTTATGATGTTATAAGCTTAGGGGATCATCACATAATAAGATTTGATTAGCTTCCTCTTTTACAACCAATCCAAAATTTTAATAAGAGAAGTGTTCTTAATTTAGTGAGGCATAACTTGCAATATTCATATTTTGAAATTGGTGTATAGTTGCATGTTTACACAAAAAGTTAATATATAAGGCTGGTTACAATTGCAATGAAGACAATCCCCTAAATTTCTCATGGGATTAGGTTTAGAAGAGCATATATATCCTGAGAATTCAATTATAGCTTCATGACTATTCACATGATGGTCTCCTAACTAATGAAAATTTGATTTATTGATCTTGTGCTTTTTGGTGTTGCTTTATAATGAAGTGATGTAATAAATTGAGCTTAGATTAATTTTTAGATGGATTGAATATTAGACTTGGATTGCTATAAATTGCCTCCATAGAAGCACCATCACTCATATATGAAGCTACTTTGAATTGATTACATCATTCTTTTTTTTCTTTTGGAATCTTATTGCTCAATCCTTTTTTTTTTTTCCTTTAATGCTATTTTGAGTTATGAAGGATTTCTAATTGATATTCTTTGCCCAACATGCAAAGCTTGCTAAAATAATTTATACATGCTAATATAGATAACACCATAATAGAAACCTAATGCTTGTTTCTAAATAGCTTGATGCCCTTACTCTTTCCTCCCAAAATCCTTTTCACATTTGGTTAAAAGAGCACCACACCCCTTCCCGTTCCTCCCTTTTATCATAGAACCTTGGGCATGATCATTTGAATTCTCCTTTAGGGCCTTTGCTTAATTGAATCAAACATGTCTTCGTCCCAATGATTCTAAACTTGACTGGAGTTTAAATACCCTTTCTTTAGTTGAATAATTCTAAGCCTTCCATCGAAAAAAGCACTACTCTTCCCTTTATTCCTTCCCTCTATATAGGGTTCCTTCTCTTTCAAGTTAGATTCACTTAAATCAGATGCCTTTGTTAATCTAAACTTAGGTTATATTGGGGTAAAGTATTTTTTGGGATAACCTTTGACATTAGCTTTGGAGCTTCTCTAGAAAACTTATACCCCTCATGATGGGAATCAAGCTATGGGGCTCTTGACTTGCAGCAGAGCTTGAGGACTAGAGGGGCTGGCATGATGAATACTTATGTTTTAACTAACTCTTGCCGAGGCCAAGTACCTCTTTGCTATGTCACCACTAATGCCGTACCGTATGACCATCCATTATTGTGTGGTATGTCGAGTTAACGATTACTCTTTATTGCCGAGTCGACTAATTACTCTGCCTCTTCCTTGCTGAAAAGTTGAGAGAGAAAGATTGGACTGATTAAGCCAATTTTGTTCGGACAAACCCATCCGTTTGTACTTTTTGTCAGCATCTACCAACAACCTTGCTGTCGAGTCTATTTTTTTGGTTTCTTTTATTTAAAAATTAATTTTCCATTTCTTGATTAATACTAAACCCTAACCCATTTAATATTAATCATCGATTAAAGAAATTGAGAAATTCTGGTTTTTTATTGAAAATAATTTTTGGAGTCGTCATCCGACCGAAGTTGGGAAAAGAAAAAGAAATCGTAACCAATTGGGTGGATTGATTACGATTTGGCTACCGGTCTTTGATTTCAATTTTAAATGAAGAACTAGAGGGTTCTAAGTTTGGGGGCTAACCTATTAAACCCTTAATGGATACCACTATCTATTTACCGAAATTAGGATTATTTTTCAAATTATAATATTTAAAAAAAATAAATAAAATCAAAAGAAAAAAAGAACCTAAGTTTTTACATATTTTATCGTCGCTCCGAAGGTGCCTACGTACCCGCTAGCGGGGATCAGACGATCGTAGTTCTTTCAAAAAATCTTTAGTGTGTTGATTGCTTTTAATTTTGAAAATCGACCGAGTTTACGTTATTATCAATTTAGTTTTTCAAAGAAAATTCTAAAAGGGTCCTAATTCACTAAGTCTTTTATTCTATTTTATGAAAACTCTCTAAAAGCCCTATTTCCCTAAAAAAAGGGATTTTTATTATTTTTTTATTTCCAAAATAAATTTCTAAGTGAGAAAATCCTAAAAATATACCTAAGCAAAAAGGGATAAAATAGTTTTCTATGTGAGGAAACTCTGCAAAACTAATCTTATTAAATCCTATATAATGTACTTATACTAATACTAAAACTCCTAAACTAACATGTTCATATATTATATATTATGTTAACTAATAAATAACAATATATATATAATAGTTAGTCTTAACAATCCCTTGTCTAATATGCAATATCTACTTATTAAATAAATATTTTCTTAAATTAATATAATGTACTTAATATGTATATTACAAAGAAAACTAATGCTAAAAAAAAAAATACCTCATACTAATATACACATATGTATACATGCATCATATTAAATTATTAAAATCCTAATAAAATAATAATATAATACAATAAATCAGAAAAATTTGGACAGAACCTGATCGTGTATAGCCACTGTTTATCGTGTTCGGTGAGGATGGGGAGAAAAAGGGAATCGATGGAGGGGGCTGTTGCGGGCGTATCTGCCGTATCGGGTTGGGATTGTACAGTGAGGCTTGGATGCTGCTGTTATGGAGTCGTGCGGCTGCTGTAAGGCTTCGTTGGTCAGTCTTGTGGCGTCAGGAGTTTGCTGTGGACTGCAGATTGGAGCATGCGGCTGCTGTTGTGTCGGGGAAGTTGTTAGTGAAGAAGTGTGGGGCTGAAACTAGACGCGTCGCATTGCTGAGGACGTGATGGAGTCACTCCTTTGAACGTGGACAGGGGATGTGAGTTCACTGTTCATTGAAAACTGTAACTATGCATCGGACAGTGTTGGAGTATCGGTGTTGATTGAGTATGAACGTGAGGGTGATCAGCTGTTGGTCAATGTGTATGAATTTGTGAGCTGTTGTGTTCATGCGTGAGACCGAGCGTGTGTGCATACAGCAGTATATTCTGATTGCTATGAGCGTGTGTTGGAGTGCGGATGGACAGGAGTGGTTGGTCTGCTTTGTGGATTACGAACAGGAGGCTCTGTTGTGGATGGCCTGTGCAATGGGTGGTACATGTGAGATTTGGATTTTCTGCAGTGAAGAGAAGATGGGGAATGGGGTTCTCTTGGAGCCTCTGACCATTTATATAGAGTCTAAACCAAATCATATCATATCATATTTGATTAGTTAATTAAACTAGATTCAAATTTAACTCAAATTCGATTTAATTAAATTCATATGATTTAATTAGATATGACCCATTTTCATCTCGTTTCTGCAAGGATAGAAAAATAAAGACATAGGTGCTTGTTGAGACTCAAACGTAAGACCTCATACTAAATCTAACTTAAATACCCTGCTCCTTATCCGTTAAGCCGTTGGCCTATAACTTGACATTCATTACAATTTAATTATATTTAAACTATCTGATTTCCTAAACTAAAATTTTTAACTAAACTAAAACTAACACTAAAACTAATTATTCCTAATATAAATTACTTCTTAAAAATCTACGAAATTTTTATAATTTTTCCTTTTCTTATTTTTTTTTGTATTTTCATTATTTGTTAATTTTTATTTATTTTTTTGAATTAGGACCCTTTTTGTAAAAATAAAGATTAAGACTATAGAAGGGTAAAAATTAGGTGTTTACACTTGCCAATGTAGCATCGTCATGTGTACTGTATCATGTGAAGAATCTGTAGCATTAGTGATTGTTTTCCTTATATATTCATTTTTACCCTTTTGTATCATGTACCATTGTTTCTTTAGAAAATGTCTTTTTTGTCTTTTCCCCTTTGGCCAAGTTACCCTAGTTTGTGGGTATAAATACTCCTGTACTTGTAGTTGTAAGAGATCAGATTACCTTTAATACAATTCAGTACTTTCTTCTTTGTGTAAACACTACTTGTTTACTCTTGGCATTACTCTTATGCTTTTTCTTAAGCAAAGTTAGGTGGCGAGTAACTTCATTAGACCAATTTGTATATCATATTGAATTGTGCCGCAAGTCCTCGAAAGTTCCATTGGTGCATCATATCCTTTAGAGCTGTTCATGAATTTGCTTACTGTTTTCATTCTTCATTTCTTACCCTTTTTGTACCTTTTCTCATTAACTATTTTCGAGCTTTCTGCAAGCTTTGACCCATTCACCAACCGGCCTTGTCTGTTCTTAGTTACGGTTTGCATCACCTCACTTAAGCCCCGTTCAAGAGATGCCATATAGTTGCTTACTACAGTAGACTTAAGATACATCAAACAATGTAGCTTCATTTTATTACTCATAGACTTTGATTCAAATGCTCCACCAGGCGGAGTTGAAATATACTCCCAATGATAACAACATAATTGCCTATTAGCTAGCAACACATGGTTATGATGCACGGTAGTTTATGGTGCTTTAGAAGTCGCTATAGTGAGTTGATTAGTAATCGCTTGTCTTTATTTTAATGGGAATGGCCCTTTATAGAGTTTTTTCCTTCACCTAATAGGGAGGGGGAAAAAATGGAAAAGGTACCGATATTTGAAGCATATTTGCCTTCGTCCATTGCACATTTTCTTGGAAGGAGCATCTTATTAGTAGAAATTCATTAAGACTACTCTTCATAGCTTGGTTACTCATGAGCCCTTCTAGCTTGTTAAGACTCCTCGTTCCTTGCCAAATAATCCTTAATTGCCATTTTTACCTCAATTATCATTGATCATATCATTGGAAATGTAAATGAACCAAAGTTATTTTCAAGCTAGTTAAGCTTGTAATTTACTAAGGTTCAATTAGATGATAACCAAGCCAAACTTAACCTAATCAAACTCGAACTCAAAATTAATCAATTTGGAGTTGAGTTTAGATTAAAATTCAAGGAAAAAAATTCCCCTTATAATCAAGTTTGAATAATCTTAATCAAGCAGAGTCCAAACTTTTGAAATAACACTTCAAATAAGCTCGATCAAACTTGATCTACCACACCTCTTACATGGGCTCAATTATTTCCATTAACTAATGTTAGCGTGTGCTAAATGATTTGAAAAAGACATAATCGAGAACTTCATTTTACACTTACCTTCATTTCTAATTTCCTTATTTTTGATAAATAAATCTTCCTTTCACAACTCTCCTAACAAATGAAACATCACCATTGCTGCCAGGACATACATATGCTAATGAGGCTAGAAAACTAAATAAGCAGTCTTTACTTTCTTTCAACTTTCTAGTTCTATTGGATAGTTAAATGCTCGGTCTACCACTAAGGTAATAATAAGTCATAGTTTCTGAACAAAAGGTGAATTAGAGGACTAATGCAATAAATAAACCTATTGGCAAAATTGAGAGCTAGCCATATTGTTCCATTGTTACCCATACAAAACTTAGATTGATAGATTCCTTAAAAAAGGCCAACCCCTAGAATGATAAGAAAACTACAAGAGATATATAAATATTTCCTTAAATTTTCTCTACTAGAAGTCTATAATACAATAGCCCCTTTGAGGAAATACCCAAAACTATATTCCTGAAGAGGAGTAATAAGCTTGAGAAGGAATCGATGCGATGAGGTATATATGCACTTAATCTTGAACAGTTTGCTCCTTGATGATTATGAATGCCCATAAAATTATGATGATTGAAAGGTGTTTAGGTGATTAGAAAATTTTGTTATCCAATTGCAATGGTTTTTAATCTTTTGCAACAAGACGTATATACTTGCCTTCCGCATTAAATTTGGAGCTAGAATTGATCTGTGTAAAAACATAAAAAGTTAAAGGAGTAATAGAAGCCGTAAGAGCAAATAAAAGTCTTTCTCTATCTACCTTTTTCTCAATTGTATAAAAAAATTGTTCTTCATTTACAGTGATACTAGATTCTCTTAGAGCTTTTAGCAAAACCTTTTTTACCTTCTTCATCTTCATAACTCCATTTAGATTTTGCTTCATGAAAATATATATAAGATGTCTTTCAACATATCTAGAATAGGAAGCAAGTTGCAACATTTTGAGAATAATAACTTAAAAGCTATCACATATCCGAAATGATGCACTTATTGATTTCAGGTTTAACTTGACCAACTTCTTCCAATTCATTTTCTGCAAAGCATCTTCATTGGAATGACCAGATTCCTCTAATTTCCCTTTGGTTGAGTTCTTTTCAATTTTCTTTGCCTTTGTTTTTGCTACTTCCTTTTAAGTTCCTTTACCCTTGATTACTTCCCCATCTCTTACTTCACCATCCTCAAATCCATTGAGTTTTCTTTTCTTCGATGGGAAATGTCCATTTTTTGCCCTTGCTTTGGCATCTGCACCATTTTTTTCACAAGACTCTTGCACTCTTAGCTCTTCTACCTTTTTTACTGTCTCAAGCTTTGCAAATTTATCATTAGAAACCTTTACCTATGTTGTAGACTCTTCCTTTTGCTAAGGTTGCTACTTTAAGGCATGGAAAGCATGTGCCTTTGCTTTGTGTTTCTTCCTGTTAGCATGCAATGGCAATGTCTGCTCTCTCATAGCCTTGGTGTTATGAAGGCTACAACATATGTAAAGCTTAAAACAATTTTCACGAGAAGAATGACTGGTTTCAGCATCTAAAAGATTACACTAATGCCGTAGTCTTGGATGGAGGAGACAAAAAATTATATCTAAGTGCAGTATTAATTGATGACCGGGAAGTTCAATGGTACTTCACTTGTGCTCAACTGCTCATATGTATACATAAAACAAAAGGTAGAATGCTTTGACTGTGGATTATTGCTCCATTTTCTTTTTTCTTTTTGTCTAAGATGCGTTGCTCATACGATTCAACAATATGTTTGCAATGCATTGCACATTGGTACTAATTGATGACATTCACCAATGCTTTAATTGAACATAGAGAACATATTTAATGTATTCGTTTTACATAATATACTTATTCAACATAATTAACAAGAAAAAAAAAAGGATTACTTGATATCATACTCTGTTTATACATAGATACAAACTCCAATTACATGACATTTATTTTGATATTTTCCATCAAATTGTCCAATGCCATGTCTCAGATAGCTATACCATCTATATCCTTCATCAAAATTTCTTCAAATATGGAGCATCACAAATTTGTCTTAAGTCATAAGTAAATGTACATGACCATGAAATAAAACAAAGTAATGAGGTTGATATGTATTATGTTGCAAGAAAAATACAGATTAATCCTAACATGGAAGTGCATACCTACAAAACCATGGTTTGGACAATCTAACTTTTATATCAAAATCAGGTTGTTACTTTAAGTCCTTGTTGGGTTTCGTAGGAGTATTGTTTGAAAATTTGCCCAGGCCCTTTGGTTCATACTTCTCTTAAAATCAAATGATAAAATACATCATAAACACTGAAATTAGTAATCAATGCAACAAAAGAAGTTCACAATGCCATACTATAATTTCCTATTTCAATGACAAGTCCTCAATCTAGCATAGAAAACCTTCCTACCCTGACAAACACCAACTAGTCATAAGTAACACATAACAACTCTTATTACTTTTATTTCTCAACTCCCAAGCAAGTGATTTCTTAGAAAGTAATTTTGTATTACATGAAAACAACATGTTATTGTTAGTCATAGAAGCATTTCCTTTTTGAATTTCTAGAGAAACGTAGCATCATTATCCTATGTTGACTATAAAGGGAGGAAAAACACAATGTTGAATCTTATATGGTTGATGTATGAATTTTAGGATAGAATTTATTGTAAATAATAGGGACACAAGTAAGAACATGGCAATTGATAAAACCAAAGTTCCTTCTGTTAGGACCCTAAAGGGGACCTAGTGGGATTGCTTAAAATTTCCATAACATGTGTGCACCCATACTATGAAAACTGCCTTACAAGTCAAAGATTGCAAGACTCTAAATGATTAACCACTAAGGTTACTGATTTTTTTTTAGTAATTAATTTACTGTAGAATATAAATATAAATAACTATGTGTGTCCGAGATTCTACAGTTCCTCAGAACCGCAGAGCATTAGTATCCCCTATCAAATAATAAGACAAGATATACCAATATTACAAAAGAAATACAAGAAAAATTAAATTATCAACAAAGGATGTTTAGGTATCATTTAAAGAGTACTCAACTAAGATATATCTTCATTCTATGCTCGGCACTCGAGACTTATCCCAATGTCAATAAACCTATAAGAGAAACTATGAGGGAGTGAGCATATAATAGCTTAGTGAGTTCGTTTCTCACCACTGCTGGTTAAGCAAGTTTTCACACATTATTATCACACATGTAAGCAAGCTATCTACATACATAATGAATGCAGGCGTGATGAATGCAAGCAACATATCCATAGGAGTCTGGAACTATGGAAGGTATAGAATTACATCGTTTACACTTCGATTATCCCCTGTACTTACTCGCACAAGACACCTCAGCTTACCCGCATGAGGCCACCTAGGGGCACCACCTCACTAGGCAAAACTCGACTATTACCCTAGCCAAGAAAAGAGTTTCAATCCATATAGGGGGAGTCCAAATTAAGACTATCCACCCTCCAAGGCCCCTTGGGCACAAACATACGAGTCCTCTCGCAACCAAAATGAACCAAGGCCTTATAGGTACAATAAAGCGAGTCCTTTTGCTATTAAGTAGAGAACCTATGCTAGCTTTGCCTTAACGATAAAATATCATTTCTGGCTCTACAGCCCTTATTGAAATTGTACAAAATACGTTTAGGATTAAGAAAACTTTTTCCAAAAATACCCTTTTCCCTTTTCAACACTTTGCAAAGCTAGCACTCTCTATCCATACGTTTACCAAGTCATAGATATGTAATGAGTATAATTGGTTATTTGAGTTAGATATTTATACTTATCAAATTAAAAAGGTGATTATACAGATGATGACATACAAATAGAACAGTTATTCAAACATACAAGCAATAGCAAGCAGCAAAACATTATACAAGTAACATGCACAAGCAAGTAGCAGGTCATTAGAACTCCCTCACCTGGATTATTACTCATTCTCCAAGCCTTTAGGGTTTCCAGGACTCGATATCGAACGCCTAAATCAAAATGGTAAAACTTATAAGTATTCTGAGAAGTCAGACTCCTTAGGCAACTAAAAGTCTATTGTAGTTTATCTAATTTTCTCTAATATAACCTGAGTATAGTGTGTATAGGGTTACCATACTCCATGAGATTAATAGTAACTATTTTCTTATATTAGTAAGGTATGAGACTTCCTTTATGTATTTTATAACATTTTCATTCTGATTCCGATATTTGCGAACTTATAGTTGTTTTTCATCGTTTTTGAATATACATTTATACTGTGATGTCCGTTTTGGATGTTAAGACCCGTGTTTTACGATATGGGCTAAATTTATTGAAATTTTATCTTATTAAAGTTTAATTATTCCTATTGGCTAGTTTTATGTTCCATTTTAGTAGTTAATGATTTAATTAGCCATTTATTCTTATACTTAGGGACTTTTACATTGGTATTACTAATTTATGTCCTTGATTAAGTTTGATTCAATTTAGGAAGTGTACTAGGGTTTAAAGTTTTGGATCTTAAGTACATGTACATACTTATGTTTTTCTTTTATAAGCTTATGCTTATATCATCGCTTATATCATCAATTGCTTGTGTCATTGCTTATGTTATCATTTGCTTATGTCATGGCTTATGTAATCTTTTGATAACATCATTGCTTACATCATTCTTTGCTTACCTAAGCCTTATCTCATGATTATGTGTTTTATGTACACTTATGTAGACTTATACATAATGTACATATACTTATACCTTTCCTCTACTTATATGTATACTAGCATACTTATACATATACTTATACTTATACCATATTTATACTTGTACTTATACCCATATACACATACGGTGACATACGTACTTTTATACGTATTTTCGTATGCCTTATTTACCTCTTAAGAAATCTTCACAATTTCATTCTTTTTTGTATTTTAAGGGTATATTTAACATGGTATATGTATGTATAGTTAGTAGATGTCCTAATTGAGGTTATGTACATAATGAATACTTATGTACAAAGGTATTTGTACATGTATATCTCTAGCATACCCTTATGTACACCTACTCAAAGACATGTACACATGCATCTTCTTCCATTGCCTAAAGGATTTTACACTTCCATATGTAAAGATTGAAACTTTAAGCCTAAATCAACATATATATAAACACAACACATAACTTAATCTTTTCTCCTTCTAACTGGTACAGAGGATGAAGTAAGACATAAGAACATAATAGCATACCTTAAGTTACCCTTGACTATGGATGAAATGGTTGAAAAGTTGAAAAGGAAAGAAGAGTGAAAGGGGAAGGGGAAGATACGGTTGGGAAGGAGAAGAAGAAAGGGATTTTGTTTTTGAAAAGGAAAAGAAGTGGGGTCTAGTATGAGGAAGTAATGGACGACAATTAAGGAAAAAAAAAGAAGAAGGAAAAGCTAAAAGAAAAGAAAAGAAATCATGAGAAGGAAGATATTTGTTTTCAAATGAAAGAGACACTTTTGTTGACTTTTCTAAATGTTGACTTTAGTCAACATGTGTTGACTTGGTTAATTTTCAAAAAATAAATATCCTTTTGTGTACATAATGAATTAATTAGGGAAAAATTGGAGAAAGATTAAGGAAATGAAAGGAAATAAGAAGTTTAGTGAATTGATTAGTAAAAATAGATAATGAGATCTTCCATTAGGTATTTATATCCTTTATACACCATTTGGTAAGCTACTTAGTATAATTAAGATGAAAACTATCATTTAGGGTATTAAGGTTTACTACATTTAACCTAAGCCTCAACTAAACCTTTAACTCTATGTAATACTAACCTAGTTATTTACTTAGAAGATGAATGTGATCTAGAATGCAATATCTTAGTTTCTAAGAGATCACTTAAGTACTCTAAATGTTTATGTATGATTGAGAGTTATCTTTAGTCGTTTACCGATGAAATGACAAAATATGGAGGATATATTATCACTTAGGGTTTTAGGGTAAATTATGGTGAATTAGTGCTTTTATATCCTTAAACTTATAGTTTTATGGTTTTTATTACTTTAGGGCACAATCTCTAATGTTTTTACACATTTAGGTTTTCATATATTGTTACGCGATTAAATCTTCTATTGTTATCTTAAGCTTTTGATGAGGTTCGAGGTTTTAGGGTCTTCGTAAGCGGTTAGAGGTTCAATTGATGATTTAAGGTTTTTTTTTTTTTTATATTCACTTTAGGTTTTAGATTAGGATTTTAATCGGTTTTAAATCTTACTGGCTTTATTGATGTCAGGAAATCATTTACAGTTTGGATGTTTGTTTCTATACTTAGAAAGCTAAATTCGCGGGGTTTACACCTTCCCAACTTAACCTAACTTTCTTTGCAACCTAATAAGTAGTCTATCCTAATATATACTCTTAACTTAACATGACAAGGCCAAGAGTTAAAACATAGTCATAAACTAGTATACCCGAAATAACAAGTTAAGTAATCTAATTAGTCATGATATAGAAGTAACTAATGCCTTAAATATAAAAACCGATTCATTAACATTGCTTGGTAAAGATAAAAGATTAAAAACCATTAATTATGCATTTCACGAGGGAAAAGGAATGTATATAAACATAAACAATTCTCAGAATTTATCATCAAAATGGATATAAAAATTCAAGAGCAACTAAAAACTTACTACTTTAGTAATATACTAAGTATGTCCTTGAAAACTTTGTTGGTCGAATATTTCTCCATAGTCAATGTAACATAACTACAAAATCAATCACAAAACAATCAATTGAAGCTCAAAGTTCAAAACTTTCAGTCGATTAAAGGACTCATATATCATAAAAGGTATAAACTGAAGATAAATGCATGAAAAGAAACCTTAGTTGCAGAGTAGATCTTGAAGTGATTAGGAAATTTAGGCTTTTTGAGATTCTCTCCATAGGCTTCACATCGAAACCATAGCATTGTTATGTTTCGGTGTTAGTTAAGTCTTAAGCTTACAACTCGATGAATATAGAAATGGATGTTAGGAGGTTTTGGGGATTAAGGTTTTGCTATTTAGTTATGAATTATGATGTTTCCTTTTAGGTTATTTTTAGGGTTTTCTTTAAGACTTCGAGTTGATAGCTTAGCTTTTAGTTTAGTCCTAGAGAAACAAGAAACATATGATGTTCTATTTATATTCATTTACTTGATACAAGTGCTTTTAAATAAGTATTAATGGACTTAAACACCCATATATGGGTGAAAAGTTACCAAATGAATTGTTTTAAACTTTAATTTTAAATTAATATAAATATGTAAAAAATATGAAAGTTCTCACCATATATTTATTCATTCAAAATTTTTACATATAAGTTAACATATCTTTTTCTATAAAGGCTAAATTTTAAATAAAAATAATTTTCTTTTGCTGTTTGACATATGATAACTTATAGATAACCATAGTTGTTCTTTATCAAATATATTTATTTTATTGGAAATAGATAATATTGGAAAATAATAGCAAATTTCTCTTGTGTTGTTTTGTTTTATGATCAAGATATTTTTGAAATAAAGTTACATTTTATAGAGAATAATAATTCCTTTGGTAACAGAAGGGAATGGAAATTCTTTACCTATATCATGTTATACGAAATTGATATTACTTATAGTATATATAACTTTTTACAAATCAAATAAGGAAATAATTATTACTAAGTATTGAAGGAAAAATGGCAATTATACTCTAATAAATGAAACACAACTACGTTTGGTATAAGGCTAGAAAAAGATAACAATTCTTCTATTTATTATTTTCTTTTATGATTAGAATCATTTTGAAATAAAATTAATTCTATGAGAAATAGTAATTCAAGTGATTAAAGGGAGACTGAAACTTCACCTGTTGTTCGACATATGAGATTTTTGGCACCTTCCCATCTCAAGTTGTACTTCCATCTTTTAAATAGGATAGGATTGGGATCTGTCCAACATGTCTGGGTTAACGAAGGTTGCTGGTCACTATTCAGGTACTTTTGGTGCATTTTTCTATGCTTTTTTTTTTTGTTTCTTTTGGTACATAGTCAATGATGTCTTCTTATCTAAGTTAGAGAAGTTAGCAAAGGGAAATTTTAACAAGCTAACTGCTTTCTAGTTTTTTGCTTAAGGAATCTTTTAATACTTTAAGATGGAATTTCCAAGCAGAGTACTTTCACTATGTTGAAGTACCTAGATAATCCTTCATTTTTTCATAGGTGCACTTTTCTTTGACTTGTTGGACAATGAGTTGAATTATGAGAATATTTATAATTTGTTCATATTGATCTCTTTTGCTAATCTTATACTTGTAATGAGGACTTCATACTTAGTTTCATTATTATTAGCAGGGAATTTTGACTTCATTGTGTATCGTACTTCTACCTTGTCTATCCGTAATAGGATTAGTTTAGCTCTACTTCCCTTTTGAGTTGTGGATCCATCAACATAGAGAATCCATATAAGATTCTCTATGCTAACTTGTAGTTGTTCCTTTATAGTTAATTTGGCAACAAAGTCTGTTTGGACTTGAGCAATGATTGTCTCTGTAGGCTTGTATTGTATGCCATAAGAATTGAGCTTTGAGCCATACTTAACCATTTTCCCCAAAAAGGTCAGGCTTGTGAAGAATTTGACATATGAGTTGGTTAATTAAGATAACTACTTGATATGCCTTAACGTATAGTCAAAGTTTTCTTATTAAAATAACTAGCGCTAGGGTGAATTTTTCTACCATAAAGTATCTAATCTCTAGTCTTTAGAGAAAGTGGTTTACATTGTATACATGTTTGTCTTCCATTCTATCAACTCGAATATGGATAGATGATAAGGCTTGGCCATTAACTAAGAAGTAAGGGTATAGATTTTATCCTTTTATAGGTTGGACAAAATAGGTGGATATGTAAGAAAACATTTGAGTTCTTTGAAAGTAATTTGGCATTGTTTGGTCCAGTGGAAGTTTGAAGGATTTTTTAGTATCTTGAAGAATTTTGTATATCGATATGCCAACTTGGACACAAACCTATTCAATGTGAGTATATGTCTAGTTAGCCTTTGGTTATCCTTGATGGTTTGGGAATTTGCATGTTTAGTATGGCTTGAATTTTCTCAAAATTGGTTTCAATACCATGTGTTAAAACCATTAAGTTAGGAAGTTTCCAACTGTCGCCCTAAAGACACATTTCTTAGGGCTTAGCTTCATTTGATACTCTTGGAGGGTTTGAGAGTTTCCTTTACACTTTCTAAATGGTGCTTGAATAGCTTGCTTTAGATGATCATATAATCCATATCCAATTGAGGTTTGAACATTTCAATAACTAATTGCTAGTATGTGGGTTCATCATTCTTTAGGCCAAAAGACTTCATCTTGTAGTAGTATATGCCAAAATTGGTGATGAGCAATGTATGGAATTGATCCTTCTCTTCCATTTTAATTTGATTACAACATGAAAAGGCATCCAAGAAGTTTAGTGGAGTATTGATTTAAGGTTGAGATGACCAATTGATCTATTCTTTGAGGGGGAGGGGGGGAATATATTCATTTGGATAGGCTTTATTTAGATCAGTAAAGTCGATGTACATTGGATATTATTGTTGGACCTTTTTAATAACACAGTGTTTGTTAGCCAAGTTGGGTAAAGTTCCTCATTGATGAAGTCTACTTAGGTAGCTTTTGCACCCCCTGTTCAATAGCAAGTTGTCTTTTAGTGACAAAGTCTTTTCTTCTATTACACGACTTTACCATTTTTATCTATATTAAGGTGGTGTGTTATTACATGTTTGGGAATGCTTGACATATTTAATGATGACCAGATAATGACTTAAGGAGGTTAATTAGCTTTTGTCTTAGTTTGGCAAATACATACGTACTTATCTATGTTTTTTGCTTAGTGTTAGCCCTAATTTGTGTTGTTTCGATTTGCTCAATGGGTTATCTTCTGGTGCTTGATTCATTTCTAAGCCCCGTTTCTATGGCTAGTTCTTTTCTTTGGTTTAAAGCTTCAAGATAACAGTCTCAAGCCAATTTTGATCTCCTTCACAATCTCAATCTCTTGTAGGAGTAGGAAATTTACTCTTGAGATGCTTAGTGGAAGAGATCATGCCAATTGAACTTTGAGTTGGTTGGCCTAATATAATATTGAAGTGTGACCATAAGTTGATAATAAGGAACTCAACCATCATTTCAGGTTTCTGCTCGTTATCACCAAGTTTAAGAGATATAGTTACAAAATTAGCAACCTTAATTGGCTAGTCATTAAAGCCATATAGATCATTAATATAGGACGTCGGTATTTTTGTTTGATTGAAGACTTTCATAAAGAGGATATTCATAGAGCCAATATTGCTTATGAGTATTTCTTAGACTTCGCAATCTGTGATGCATGCTTGGATGATTTAGGCATCATCATGAGGGGTGATAATACCCTCCATATCATCTTCCTAGAATGAGATAATTGCATCTTTTCTCAGTTTCTTACTTTGGAGGCAAGAACCTCATTGATATTCTTTGGTTTAGGCATAAGCTTTACTCTAAGAATGTGACTACCTTCTTGCTGTTATCCTTCTATGAGTATGTCGGATGACATTCTTATTATTGTTGAAGTTGTCTTGAGCTTGCTTATTGACTTGCGACCTTGCTTGGGAGGTTGGGAAGTATTATCTTCCTTCTAAACTAGGTATTCTTTGAGGTATCTTCTTTGAGGTATCTTCTTTGGATGGCATCCTCAATGGCATCTTTTTTTTATCTGAACACACTCCTTTATGTTGTGGCCTTTGTCTTGGTAGAACTCTCAATACTTATTGGAGTTTTATATGGCAGATTGTACCTTATTTGCTCAAGCCATGAGAGGATTCCTTTATTTTGGACCTCCAATAAAATTAAATCTCAATGTTTTATGAGTTAATGGTGTTAATCAAAGATTAGGATTGTTCGGAAATCTACTAGTTTTGATAGCTAAACCTATTTTCTACTAAATGTAGAACAAGCTACTCTTTGACAAAGGTTTGTTTGTTTGTTTTTTTTTTTTTTTTTTTTTGCTTATTCGACTATTGGAGCTGTTGGTTAGAAGTTTTCTTTGTTAGGATGTTGTCCTTTTGTTTAATGTATCTATCTCCCTTTCTTTACATTCTACCTAGGGAGTTTATGCTTTCTTTGTGAAGGAGTAAAAAAATTGAGAGTAGTCTTTCCTAAGCAACATTGTTTAATGCCGTATTCATGTCAAGATTTGGAATCTCAAGTATAATGGCATTGAAGTGCAAAAGATAACCTTAGAGCATCTCATTGGCATGTTAGCTTAAGTCATTGGGTATGATACGGTTTTGTTTAATCATTTACTTGTGAGAAAGTGTTGAAGCAAGGTTTTGCTCAATTCCTTAACACTTGATAAGGAATTTGGTTTGAGGCATCTATACCATGTCTATGTAGTCTTTTTTAACGTGTTGGGGAAGAGTTTCTAGGCAATAGCGTCAAACAGGCCGTATAACTATATCATTATTCTACAATACTACAAGTGTTTATTTGGATTTGTAGTCATAGACCTCAAAGTGTAGAAGTTTTGCATTTAGAGGAGGTATTTCCTCTTGTATAGCTTGGACGAAAGGAGAGTTTTTGATAGAAAATCTCTCTTAAGGCTTTGCATGTTGTTTTAAATATTTGATATCAATTAGTTTTTGGCTCATATTGTTGATCTAGTTGATGTCAAGATCTGTTATTGATCTATTTGATTGAGCTTGTGAGAGCTCCTTTACTCTTTAACAAGGCTTGCGTAATGTAGTAAGAGTGCAACGAAGAGATACAATAGCTAAGCAATTACTTAGAGATTTTGCCATTTGTTTCCATAAAATCGATTATATATTCTGTTGCCATTGCTCTTCTAAAGTAACAACTTTCTTTTGGAGGCACTAGTTCTTGGTGTTGATCTTTGAGATATGTAGCTCAAAGAATGCAACTTGATCTTCATTGTTTGCCTGTTACCTCTACTGTGGAGGAGGTAAGTGAGTAGAGGTTTCTATTGTGTCTAGCACAACATAGATCTACCACTATTTTACGTTGATTTTTGTATTTCTTGTGTTAGTCATGGCTTTGATTATGGCTATAAACAGTAGGTGCTAATACGTTGTTGTTGCTTTTTGGTATCCTCTTGACATGGAATTAAGATGATGGATTTGTACCAATTTGTGATCCAATTAACTATAAAACCAAGCATTTTGTTAGGAGTTTGACTTGTCTCCAAAGTAAAGATTTTGATGCTTAAGCCAGTAAAATGTACGAGGCTAAGAGTAAGCTAAACGGTAGCCATAATGGTTTAATAAAAGTGAAAAGTAATAAAGGGTATTGGAGATGAAAGAGAGTCCCTAAATTAGGAGTCATGATGATTATTTAGAACAAAAGTAATTAAAATTTTGACACATGGAAAGAGATCCTGGGTCTGGGAGGATTTTAGGATCTAGTGGTTATGACAATGATAATTCTGTTTTTTGGAGTCCTCCTACATGCCAAATCCCTTTTAGATAGTTTCTATGATGCTTGTTGAATGAAGGAGCAGGGGGGTCTTGACTAAGACCCAAGCCAAAATCCATGTATAATAAGTACTATTAATGTAATTCCGACATGTTACTTTTATTTTAACAAATAAAAACGGTTCAGTGTTGTTGCTTTTAAGCATACATGTTGTGAATGAAGAATATGTTAATATATACAAGTAAAAGTAAAATTTTGATGTTCACTACGTTTGTGTTATAGTAACTATTACGTGTTATAGTAACTATTACATGTTATATACTTCATGCTTGGATGTAGGTGTGTTGTACATTCATAAATTACAAGTATTTGTTCACCATATTAAAGGAATCATGACGATTGTATGTTGCATCTTTATATTATTTATGTCACGTGTACATATTATGTATATAATTTTTGCTTCAAAAATGAAAATGTTAATTGAAAGGAATGTTAAAATGGAAAATTTAATTTACTTTAAAAATAGTGCCCAATTTATCTATGATTTGTGGATGCGGAGGGATTGATGCCATACATACTTGCATAAATGATATATTAATTAAATAAATTTGAAAATAAAAAATAAATTATAGTTGGAGAGAAATCAATTTATCTGATTATGACTAAGGGTGAGCATGGTTCAGTACGGTTTGTCTCTCCTTACCAAACCGAACATAATATAATGATTTGTTTTTTTTTTAAGTCCAATATAATCATATAATTCAGTTTATAAATTTTTTGAATCTAATTAAAATCGGTTTAATTCACAGTTTGAACTATTTGTATCAAATTTTCATTAAATATCTTTATCTTTAATAAGTATAAAATTTCAAATGAAATTTACTCAATTTAATTTTAATAATTGATACAAAATTATGATAAAAAATAACAATATATGAAAAATTTGATAAAATTAATGAAAAAAATACAAAAAAGTATAAAATAATTGCATAAATTTATTTTATTTAACTAAATAGTTTGGTTCAATTGGGTTTAAAATGGTACGGTTCGAGAAAATGGTTCGATCCGCTTTCCCGGACCGAACCCGAACCGTTTAAACACAACCAAATTAAACCGTAAACCAAACGGTTCCCAAAAAAATTGATTTTTTAGTTTAATTTGGTTCAATTCACAGCTTGATTCGCGGTTCACGATTTTTTTGCCCAACCCTAGTTATGACTCTTTCTTAACTAGTAACTATTATATGAAAAGGAAATTATTTATTTTTTCTTAAGTAATCTTGTATAACTTATTTATTTAATTGTTTATACTTTTTAAATACCCATAATGCGGGTGTGGCATTTGTTGATAAAATACAAGTGGCTATGTTTTACTGTACTAATCAATCTAATTACAATCGCATATTTCACTGATATATAGAATAGAAAAATATCAAATTAGGAATAAGAAAAATGGAAATCGAATAGAATAAGTGAAGAAAATAAAGAGAAGAGATGTTAAGCGAAAATGCACACTCAAACCGATTTTTTTAACAATTATAACATCAATAAACTCCTTCATTGCTCGTTTTTAAACAGTAATATAAAATCAATGAAGTCCCCTATAATTCAGTACATATTATATCAATTTTATCTAATTTCCTCCATGTGACAGTGTGCTCTTCCATCCCCCCCAAACCAAGTTTTAACATGGTTGTATAATTTTGTATCACGATTTAATTCCAGTTCAGAAAAATAGTCGATCTAATGTGGAAGCTATTTGACAAGGAACGATTGCTACTATGG
Source organism: Lumnitzera racemosa (assembly GCA_024138005.1). Lineage (NCBI taxonomy): Eukaryota > Viridiplantae > Streptophyta > Magnoliopsida > Myrtales > Combretaceae > Lumnitzera > Lumnitzera racemosa. Next base: position 42,013,109 of record JAMXBC010000007.1, read on the forward strand.
AACGAAATACTCATGAAATAAAGATACAATCTCATTGTAAGGGTGTGATTGAGAAAAAAATACATAGATTGATTTAGATGTATTTTAGTTTATAAATACGTTTCTTTTTATTTTATGACATGTATAACGTATCATAAAATTTACACCAATTTCTATGTCTCTCACAAAATGAAAAATCTTTTTGAGTCATAAGCTGGGTCAATAAATCCCATGCAAATTGTTTGAGTTACTGCACTTTCACTGGCCTCGAACCTGTCATGAACAATATGTTCCTATGGTTGTTTTCCCTCAATTAGTGTTTTGTTTAGTAGTTGAAAAAAATAAATAAATGAGATTATGCTTATAACAAGCCCGTCTAGCTCAGTCGGTAGAGCGCAAGGCTCTTAACCTTGTGGTCGTGGGTTCGAGCCCCACGGTGGGCGATTTATCGTTTTTACTTATTTGCGATACAAACTCACCGACGGTCCATTCATTCCCATTGAACCAGTATTCCTCTGCCTCTATTGCCTCCTTAAATACAGAAATACCTGACCACTTTTTTTAAATACAAAAAGCTTTTGCACTTTCTTTGTAAAACAATCTTCCTTGGTTCCACGTGAGGATTTTCCATCATGTGAAGGTTGGGCATATTGCAATATGCATTGAGACGGATTATTATTAATTAATTGATTAATTCAAAGAGTGGTGTAGTAACTAATGACTCTCTTTCCACAAGCAGTTAATCTTTTGCACAGAAAATATTAATTTAATTTTGGAAGCTTCAAGGCACTTAATAAAGCAAAGCATTACATATTACCGCTCCATCATGCATTTGGCATGTTTTTAGTATTACCTTAGGCCATCCCAATGTTTGAGGTTCAATCCAATTTTCGAGGAGGAACTTTTTTAAAAATAGATTCTCTAAATTTACTTTAATTAAAATTATGATTAAATAATTTAGATTATCTAGATATTTTAAATATCTTTTAATAACTTTATGATATTATCTTTTTTTTTATGTAATATTAACCATTAATTATTTATAGAATTATCTCGTATAGATAACTTTAGATAACCTAGAATAAATAACTTTAGAGGACTCTTGGGGGTTCTCATCCAACAATGGGAGGTTCTTTCATCTCATGGAGGTAACTATAGGGAATCTTTGAGTAAATAACTCTAAAGGACTCTCCAGGGGTCCTACGCAATGATGGGGGATTCGCTATGAGGGTCAGCTTCTCTGATAAGTACTTTAGTTTTTCTTTTTAACCCTCGGGCAAGTCTAATTTATCAACTGTTAATCAATCTCATCAAATAATGCAAAAAAATAAATAAATAAATAAATAAAAATCACTAAACAACTTATAAAGGAGTTTAGGGATGCAGTAAAGAAATTCTTAAATAAAAAAAAGTCTTTTAATATGTTGATGCGACGTCGAAGAGTTTTAAATAAGTTTTTCTGACATTTTAAATGGTTTTATATATTTTGTTTATTTATTCTTTTAAATAAATCTAAAATAATTAGCTAAATGTTGTATTTTTCTTCTTTAACTTTAGATATAAATTAATCTCAATACCTAATTGAATTTTAGTTTGCCAAATTTATTATCTCATCTTTTATGAAACAACCAACATTGGACGTAACAAACACATATACAATGATGAAATGCAAATCTCAATAACATTACTGGAGTAAAACTATACTTTAACTTGCAGTCACTATAAAATCACAGTACTAAGGGCTTGAAATCCTTACTTTTTCTGCTGCAACAGTGAAGATAGCCATGCCATGCGTGCTTCCTTAAAGAATTATTCTTCTTTTTATCTTTAGAAAGCAGCAAAACAGCAGCTGGGCCATCATCTATTTGCTTTCCCACTTTTCATGAATTTTGCTCCAATTAAAGAATATGGGTGGTGGGACACAACAGCAAGCTGTGCATCCAGAATTGCCTTTGGAATTACACATATCTTTATGCACACTTGTACATAAATTCTGGGTCAGAACATAATTCACATAGGATAGGACTTTGGTCAAGTTTATGGTTTCCCTTTTGAAATTGGATGGTATTATTATTCATTAGTGAGCCAGCATAGTTGGCATCACAATATGTGAACGGTAGTTAGGATTTTTCTAATTCAATATCCAACTAAAACTAGACCAGATTACACGGAGAAGATGCTGGAAGATCCTTTCGCTATGGTGTTCAATATACTATTAATTCAAGAATTTCTTTTCTTTTTTTTTTTTTTTTTACCTTTTAGAATAGAACTAGTATGTTAGATTGACAACTAAGAATATTACATCATAATCTACCGAATTATGAAACCTACTAGTTTCCGCATGGTCGGATTGAATAGATTTAAAGATGATTATTAGATAGTTTCAGATCCTCAAAAACATTATAAGATAGGTCTAGAATATAACTATATAACTATACTAAAACCAGCATAAAAGCCCTACTCCATATATTGCACAAGGTTTCAAAGTACCTAATTATCTCTCGATATTTGTAGGTACTATATATTCATATCTCTAATTAAAACGTTTGATGAATCTCAACCATCGTTGGCTTAATTGATAATCCAACTTTTAGCCAATAGTTTGCGTTTCCAATTTAATATGGCATTATGTTATATGTCTATCATATGTTGTTATATCGTGCTTTTATGGAAATTTGTTATGTTTCCACTTACTGAAATCTCCTTATATAGTTTTTCTTTTTCTTTTTCTCTTTTTTACCAACGTCCTTATATAGTTTGAATATCATAATCTTCAGAATATTTTGATTAGAAAATGTATAAACAAATAAACCTCGTAGGTTTTCAAGTAAAGCAGGGTGATAGTGATCATACAACAGTGATAATGTCTTCATAGAATAGAAAAGAAATATAAGATTCTCACAAGAAAGAATGGTATCTACTTATGGATTTCACTAATATTTTCATATAATGTAATTTGATTAGTAATATATAAATATTAATAAAATTTTAATATGTAATAATATAAATATAATTTTTTAAAATTAATATTATATAAATAATATTTATTAATTCATCTCACGTATTAATATTATTCGATGAATACCACGCTTCATAGCATGGCATCTGAAACTGCGAATACCAGCGAATGCCCTGCAATAATTCCATACGTGCGGTTAGGTTAATAACGAGTGCATGAAGTAAACAGTGAAAGAAAGCGACCGAATTATATTTTTTTTTCTCACTTATGCTTTTGACCGAACACGCCAGATAGAGGCATAGACTAGGCTCAGATTTCATGTTGTTTTACATGGTTTGGCTGTAAAGTGTGCTGAATGCACTTTCGATCATTGCCATTTTGTTCCAATCATGTTTGGGCAGAAAAATGTCCGCACAGTGTTTCATTTTTCCCATTTGAGGTATAATTATATTCTTAACGTTTTTTAGGATACCTATACTTTTATCAATTTAATTTTACATATTATTATCTATAGGATTTGGCTAGTAGAGTAATAAGTAAATTGGAGTTTATGCTTGAATAATGGCCTGTAAAAGAGAGAATAGTAAATGATATTTGAGAAATTATCCTGTGTGATTATTTTGATATTTAAGTTAATATTTAGAAATTAGAAAAGTAAGTATGTAAAGAGTAGGCTAAATGTCCAAAATAATTAAGTAGTTTATTGTTGGTAGGTGATTTGGTATTTATAAAGGAATGTTGTCGGAAATTAAAGAATTGTTAGTGGATAGGTGGTACGTTTGTACATTGTAGAGAGTAAGGTTGTGTAGTCCAACCTGGTCCTGATTCATAGGAGGTGATTGTTGACTTGATTTTCGAGTCTTATCCTCTGTTTTCTAATTGTTGTGAGTTGCTATGAATGTGCAGGCCATCTAACAAGCCTAGGTTGAGGTCGGTTAGGTGCGTAAGGAGGTTGGGTTTGAAGAAAGACAGGACAATGTAGGTCATGAGTCTAATTAAGTTAACATAAACTTGAGGGGATTAAGCCTAAAATATTTTATTAACATATACTTATATTTTAGGTTCTTATACTTTAAAAACTTATATTTAGTCTCTATGAAAAACATGCTTAAATTCAAAAATTACAAAAATAAACATCACTTAGATAGTATCATATATGTTGTGGTGGTGGGGGAGGCAGGTGCAAAAAAGAAAAAAAGGGCTCAATAACTCTTTCCTATATTATTTCTTTAATACAAATGTTTGTGGATTTATTTTTACCTCACGACATCTTTATTAATCAGTTAATTCAAAACAAGCCTCTCGAATTCGACATGTTTTTGTATGATGCCAAAAAGTTGCCATGTCTTTTATATGTTCCCGTTTCAGACCCTGTCATTTATTTTCTGGTAAATGTTTAACACAATGTAAGACCGACACCTTAATTTATAAAACAATGGATAATGATTGGGCCGGCAATTCAATGCAGTGAAATATCACCGGAGATTGCAAATCCATTCCTTAAACTATATTTGATGCGGATAAACGTTTTAATTTTAAAGGGGGAATTTGATTTATAAACTTTTTGGAAAATATCTGTGTACACAACCATAAAATATTGTTGAAACCTCAAAAGTGTCGCCATTTATCGTTCTTTTAACATTGATTTTGGAGGTTTATATATTTTCAAAAGTTATTGAAATATAAAATTATATTTTGAAAAGTTAAAGTTGTATTACTCCTAAAATAATACAAACACCGCCATTAACAAGTTAAAACACCTAATATCAGAAACATAATTTTAATATGAATAAATTATATTATTATAAATCGACTATTTACGACTGTTGTGTTGGTCGAGTCTTTGGCTCAATACGCATGATTTTAATATAATTTAGTCTGTGATTATATGCCATTGCTGTGGTTGGGTTGTCAATGTCATGTATCATTTCATATCTCAACGTGTCAATAGTTAGCTGCCACATCTATGCATTTAAACCCCAAACTCAAAGTTTCTTTCTTCTTTGCTCCTACTTGAGCATTTTTGTCGTTTGAGATGTTGTATTGAGTGATTTTATTGACAAGACCATAAATTAGAAAGAAATATCAACGGTACAAATGCTGAGTTTAGTTATTATTTATTAAAACTTACAAATTAGTATGGAGACATATAAGTTATCATCTTTTTAATTTTTAGACTATGTTATTCACCTCCATCATCTAGAAAGTATTTATTTTTTAAGCTTGATTTGAGGTTACCTTGAATCATGCTCCTATTTTAAAAAAGCCCAAGTGAGATTGCATATTAATTTCTAAAATCTAACGGTGCTTTCAAGATTTTACTACTATCATGTCAAGATTTTAATCTATATTATGGCTAGTTGGATCCCCTTGTGATTAGTAATGAGCTTTTTTCAAGCGTTGCGGACTCTTAAAAATATATTGATGTCTTCGGTGATTTAAATTATTGGAAATTAATTAATTGTTTCTTCAATGATTTTTTTTTTTAATTTAGAAATATTCTAGCAACTAGTTCAACGCCAAATCCTTAAAAGGACTTTAAGCTAGGATTAACCGACAATTAGAATTTTACATGTAATGCATTTATTTTTATCAATTGCTTGTACTCATCAATTGCATCTTGCTCAATGTATTACAGTAAACATGATTATAAATAAGCGGTGATTTCGACGAATCAGAGAATTTTTCAATTGATTTTGCCTTGATTGCTTTTATATATATATATTTCATCTATTGGTTTGATAATTTAATCCTTCATACGTCGAGATAATAATATAACCATGGATTTTAGTTAGTAAGTTTAAGCCAACAAAATAAGTCGGAATTCGTGCTCCTTAAGCAATTAGGTAGTTTATTTTGGATTATCCCAACAAATAATCTTAAAAACCAGAAAAAAAGCCGACAGTTTATGGTTTAAGTTGAAAATTCAACGATCGCCTTATTAAAACGATTTCTTTTGTTAAGCTTTAAATAAATAAAAGAATTTTTTTTTTCTTTTGGGGTTAAAGATAAAGCGATAAAATTTTGATTTATCCATTTTACGAGTGATAGGGGAGTTTTGAAGATAACTAGGGCCTAAAATATAGGTAGAGGGTGCTTCCTCAATTATTGGTAAGCTTTAAATAAATCTATGGAATTATATTCACCAGGTTCTAATTTGTTTTCATTTTTAATGAAAGGTTATCTGTCCCTCCCAATTTTTTAAATGAGTGGGAAGCAACAGGGCCCATGTTTTTCACCGTCTCACCATTACATCTTGATTAAACTCTTACTAAAACAATGAAAATAAGCTATCTTTTGTAAAATCACTTTTAATTTTTAATAATCAATCTCCACAATTAATTTCGATAAATTCAAGTAAAAGGCAAATTTAAAACCCTAAAAGATTCTTTATAGCTCAACTTCAAGAGAAGAAGCAAAAGCAATATTTTTTGGAGATTGTTTTGTAAAAAGAAAGAAAACAGAAAAAAAAAAGAAAAAAAGAAAACGAAGTAATGTTAAAACCCTAATTGACCATCAGAAGCATGAGATACATATTGTACATTTCCTTTCTTTCTACACCCACCCTACGGTTCCTAACATGTGTTTTTTATTCTTTATTTTCTTTTATTGGAATATAGATTCTAAAGTTGCAATATATGGTATCTTATTTATATATGACAACAAGGTCTACATTTAAACAAAGCCATGAACAACTACCAAGTCATATATTACAATGGTGGGGTGGGGTAGGCTTTTGGCACCTATTCCAACCATAACATAACTTAGTGAGTATTCTACATAGCTACTTCTCTTGCCTAACATAAATATTTTTTTAATGATATATATAAAAAAAGGGTGTTTTCAAATTTAATGCTCGATCTAAACCACTAATAACGACCCAATACTTTAATCCTTCATTTAAAATTATTCTAGAGTAACATAGGGCATTATATTGCACCTCTTCACATGAGCTTTTTGCCAATAGCAATGTCCTCAAAAAAGTTCATACCCTAAGCAAAGCTTTACTTCACAACCAAATTCAAACTTAAAACACACTTCATGGAAGGTCATGGAGACTCACCACCCTTATGGCCGCAGCCTCCCATCATCTCACGCCACCATCGGCGATCGCCGTCTCGGATTCTAACTCCTCCACTTATCATCATTCTTTTGCCAATTCTCTTTCTAATTCTTTTATTCTTTGCAATCCGTCCGTTTGTGTCAACAACTTCTCAGTTCCTCAGGCCACCAAATTCAGTAAAGAAAAGTTGGGATTCACTCAATGTATTCCTAGTCCTCTTTGCCATTCTATGTGGGATTTTCGCCAAGCTAAACGACAGCGCATCCGATGAAAACCGAGAAAACAATACTGACTTCACCAACAGCGTCAGGAAAGTAGAGAATGTTAGTAGAGGCCCTGAAGAGGCAACACAACGGTGGTTTGAGTCCATCGACAGGAAGATCTACGGCACGAGTTTACCGGGAACTGGTGGTAACCGGTTGAGAAGAAGCAGCAGCTCCTATCCTGATCTGAAGCAGGAATTCTCATGTGAAACCGGGGATTACCGGTTCCGTTACTATGATGATTTCGAAATAAACAAGTTCAGTTACCCGGAAACTCCACGTGCGCCGCCGCTGCGGAGGTGGCAGAGTGTCATTGATGAGGCGGATATTAAGGACATTCCGGTGGATACTTTTGTTTCCCATCCCACTACTCCGCTTCCATCGAAGCCTGATCCGGTTGAGAAACCCGTGCCCCCCCCACCTCCTCCTCCGCCACCGTCAGTGGCAGAGGCACACCGACGGCATAGGGTTTATCGGGCAGTTGGTCGTAGAGAAAGGGAAAGTAAGATGAGTCAAGCTCAACCACAAGCTCCTCCACCGCCACCACCGCCGCCGCCACCACCACCTCCACCTCCACCTCCACCTCCAACTCCACCTCCACCACCACCTGCACTCCCGCCCCCTCTACAGCAGAAGGAAGTGAAAATTGAGCGGAGAAAGAGTAAAGCGACGAAGGAGATTAAGATGGTTTTAGCCGCTGTTCTTTATAAGCAAAAGAAGAAGAAGAAGCTCAAACGTAAAACCATAAGCATACATGCTGCAAATGATCCTTTGGCAGAAGCGCCTTCTAATACTGGAGTGCCACCCCCTCCTCCTCCACCTCCTCCGCCTCCACCATCTCTCTTCGACTTCCAGAATCTATTCCGAAAGGGCAATAAAAGCAAGAAAATTCATTCAGTACCAGCACCGCCCCCACCAGCACCGCTCCCACCACAACCACCACTCACGGGTTTACTACCAAAATCTAGGGGAAAAACCCAGATCCCGGTTCCACCACCAGCGCCACCATCCCCACCGCCGGTTGCTGAACTACGGCGGAGGCGTCGCCCTACTGTTGGGAAGCCTCCATTACCGACAAAGTCGAGTTTTTATGACAGTGATGATAATTCCGTCCCAAATAGCGGTGCACAGACACCACTGAGAGGTATTCCACCTCCGCCACCTCCGCCACCATTCAGGTTGCCGGAGATGAAGTTTGTGGCAAGGGGGGATTTTGTTCGGATTCGGAGTAATCATAACTCCAGGTGCAGCTCCCCTGAGCTGGAAGACGTAGATGATCCCTCATCAGAAACAAACATGGCAGAAGGTGGCGGTAGCGGCGTGGGTCGCTCGTCACCGATGTTCTGTGCAAGCCCAGACGTGAACACAAAAGCAGATACTTTCATTGCCAGATTAAGAGATGGCTGGAGGCTAGAGAAGATTAATTCCATTAGAGAGAAGCAAAAGGTGGACCTTTGATCTGGGTCCATATTCAACAAATATGAAAGCAAAAAGTGGTAACACTTTGGGAGTATGATTGAAGCTAGGATGTTGTCTGTGTTTGGTATCCATTCGTATCTCTACCAATTGTACACATCGCTGCGTACGAATGGAAAAAAAAAAAAAGGGTCGCATTGAATGATTGACATACGGTTATAAGCTTGTGATTTTAGATGGATTACATACGAAATCAGCATATGGAGATAGGTTGACTTTCGTGAAGTTACAGGATTTTAAGGTTAGTATTACGAAATCAAGTGTGAAGTGATTTTACATGCAATGCCTATATCATACAGTTAAGTTGGTTGGTATATAGTATATGGTGTATTCTACATATAATAGAGAGAGTGGACTCCCTGAGTGTGTTTTTGGTTACCTCTTGGAGTCTGACACACAATTTGAAGAGGTCTGTGACAGGGACTGCTGCTTTTTTCTGGTTGGGTTCTCAAGTACAGGTGTGTATCAGTACAATAACGCTTATAGGTACATTAGGTTAGGGAATTGTTGCTCCAATTGTGGTTTTTGTTCACCATTGGAGCACCAAGTCTAGGGCGGTTGTGTATATGATTGTTGATATCATGTTATCTGTGTATTTTTTGGTTTGTGTAAGACATGTGAGATATAGCACTGGTTCAGGGGTTTTGTTTTTCCAATTTGTGTGTGAGGAGGAATCGGGCTCTGGTTGTGGTTTTTATTCCCCCTACTAGGGCTCACTTGACCATTGTCACAAATTGTAACAGAGATGTCAGCTTGGATTGTGTGCTTGGCAAAATAGGAATGCTCCAGTCTCCACCATTGTATCAACATTCAGTTTCATGGGTGTTCGCATGAATTCTCTTGATTGTATGTTTAAAATTGTCTGATTTTTTAGTATTCGTTTTTATTTTTTTACGAGTAAACCATTAATTTTTTGAATTCTTTTATCGGGTTATAGCAGGTTTGTAAGGATTTGATTTCTTGTTTCTAGAGAGGTTTAGTACTTAATTATAAGAATTTAAAACAAATTTATGACCAACTGAGAATCCTAAAAATTTCGATCTTCCTATACTTTGCATTTTGACCTTCTTTTCGTAAATAAATTAACGATAGGGTACCCAACAAATAAAGAGGGATAATTGGATTAGCTCTGATGAAGTTATGATGAAGCCATATTGAATAATAAAAAAATTCTTCTTTGGTGAAAAGTTAAAAAAGAAAAATAAAAAATTGGATTGTCTCTATTCTGCATCTGAAATCTTCCTTAGTACTAACATGAGCAGTCGAGCACCACCATGAGAAGCATGAAAAATTTTTGTCTTGTAACAGAAGGGAAAAGTACTATTAATACAACTTAATCAAAACATATAAATCCAAAAGAACCGTGGAAAAAAAATTGAAAACACATGAAAATAAGAGTAGATAGTGTATTCTATAAAAAGACTCGTTTGTAATACAAATGATCCAGGCCATTATTAGAATGTGCATGCTAAAATTCTCTTTTTAAAAGGCTGTATATATTTTTAGGTGTATTTTCAGTCGATAATTTAACACATATTCCTTTTTTCTATTTTGGGACCATTTATTTTTGATTAATAAATAAAACTGATTGTGATGCAAAATTTGGCTGAACCCAGAGGGAAGCGGCTTTTGCCCATTCCCTTTCACTATCCTATACTTCCTAGCCACAGAATTTTTATAAACAATATCTCCATTGTGCAACAGAAATGATGTAACCAAAAGTATTGGCATTTCACTAGAGGAATATGCAATGAAGAAACTTGAATCCGCAGAGTTGGCTAAAAAGCAATATCACGTATATTTTCCACCAATTTATCACTACCCCAGCTGAACCTTAACCAATCCGATAGGAGAATTGTTATTATCCCTAGAAGATAAAGCTCAACTTCATGGAAATGGCCCTTCTGAGGCCAACTTTTGTCCAGGTTCCCAGCTGGTTAACCTAGCAGAACCCTAAGAAAATTTGCACAAAATTTCAACTTTTTTCTTTTCTTTTTTTTTTTTTAAGGTAATTTCCAATGTGAAAAGGGTATTTGGATTATCTAATCGAAAGTTCAATATCTATATTAATAGATTATAAAGATTTGATAAATTTAAACTTCTATGAAGATAAAGGATAGAATTATTTATTGATTAAAAGATTATATAAGAGACTCTTCTATGGAGAATAGAGCTGAGGATTGGGTTCCTTCACATAGAGAAGGGCTAAAAGACCAAAAGGTAAAAAAAAAAAAGAAAAAAAAGTGAGGAGGCGTTAGAACTCATAAGTGATGAAGTTCTCCAGGCAACCAAGTAATTATTTGATTAATAATATGGTATATATTACTATTAGTCAAATTACTAATTGATAGACTACATTAACTTTCGAGCAAAGATTCAAATTAACTAATTGATTATAAATAAATTATTAAGTAATCAATTTTTTAGTGATGCGTATGATGAGAATTTATTCAAATAATCAATAACAATTAAACAATAAAAATAACGTAGAAACTCATATTCCCATGTAACGATGGAATGGTTTCTGTTTTTGTTTTTTTTTGTTTTTGTCCCCCCATGTACTCCATACTTTCATTCAACCAAGACAAACAAAACATGGTCCAGCGAGGGAAAAACCCCAACCAACAAAACCTCCCTCGCAAAAAGTTTCATGTGCATTACAAACATGGCTTCCAAGGCCTCCGAAGACTGAAAAATAAAATCAAGAACACTAGGTATTCTATCCTTGAATACCATATCAGCTGCTTCCATCGTTGCAAACTTAGCAGTTCTGTGTGTATCTTCATTCCTCGCCATGTTCGTTCGTCCAGGTGGGAGTTCACATCCTCATCTACTGGAAAAGAAGCCTGCATGATAACAACGATGTTAGGCAAAAAAGATGTATTTTCTACTTGCTTTGTGATAAGATCTACAACATGCATGGAATCCGTTTCGAAGATCACTCTCTCCCATCCATTTTGATTCCCAATATGGCAGCTCCAGAATATAGCCCGCAATTCTGATTCTAGTGGAGACAGCACTGCCACTTTTTTTGGAAAATCCTCCCCTACAACTGCCGTCTTCGCTCAATGTCTCCAGGACTAGCTTGCTTTTAGTTGATATTAAAAGCTCCATCACAATTGAATTTGATTAATCCTATTGGCGGTGGAATCCATCTGCACTTCTCCATTTGGGTACTCCTTTTCCTGGAGTCTTTAATCCAATGAGCGTAGAATTCTCTAGCTTTCAGCGTGGCACACTTTAACCAAGACTCTCCTTCGTCCTGTTGGAAAAGAATTCTGTGTCTCCATAGCCCAAAGACAAACATGATGTTCCAAGGGCAGTTTCTTCGTCTTTTGTACTTCGTTACTTTCGCATTTCCTTTAACCCATCTTTCCGCACCGTGTTGGAATGATGCACGAAACTGTCTATCACCATTCTAGTTTAGCCAGAACCTTCTCATGGTGGTACAATCCTTGAAAAGGTGTTGTCTACTTTCTTCATGGTTTTCACAGAAGCAGCATCTCCTATCACACAATATACTTCTTTTAGTGAGGTTATCCTTCGTTGGTAAACCATCATAAAATGGTTTTTGATTATTAACTACCATTGTTATATTAATAATTAATATCATTTGCTTAAACAAGAAAATTTAGAAACTTATATGTCATAATAATATTATTACTAACATGATAGAAAAATTTCCGTTCTGTGGGAGACAAGATTTTATTTTATTAGTCAATAATATTATTAATAATTTTTGAATAAATATTCTAGTTACTCATATTATGTAGTTAATTATATATTACAGATTATTAAATCATTTTTAGTTTCTTGTAATTAATTATTATTTCTAATCATGTAAATAATTAGCACTCACAAGCTATTAAATATAATTTCAATTTATTCACATTTTGATAATACTAACTATTCATATCTATAAAATTGGAAAGATTTTAATGTGCATATTTGATAATAGTCATTTTAGAAAGAAAAGTAAAAAAATCTAATTCTACCCACAAGAGAATAGAATGGTTATTCATTTTAAGGAGAATATGAATCCCTAGAAAATACTTATTACCTAAAACTAAACTAAACTAAATAATAGCTGATTAAAAGGAGTAAATATTCTGAAAAATTATTACCAATTTATTATTATCTATTACAATATATAGTTTTAGAAATTTTTATTATTTGTGCCTTCCCTTTGTAATACTTTTTTACAGTAACTTTTAACAACTTATGATTTTTAACTTTTATGAAAAACACCTCTTCATTGGTGCTATCTTTTGATCATTAATTCAATTGACACACATATATATATATATATAGAGAAAGAGAGCAATCTTAATAACTTAATATATTAATGACATAATTCCAATTATTTATAAATAGTTATAACTCTTCAAAATTACATAATATGAATATGAAAAAACTACCAATGACATATATAAAATCACTACACCATGACTAAAGCAATTTTATCAAGTTAGATTGCTAACACTTAACAAGTTAATTTCAATCCCCACCAAATAGCCATTCTAATCCTAATACATCAAAATTGTTGAAGCGAACGACCATCGATCATCTTGCTAGTTTTTTCTGTTTTTCCTTTCATAAACTTTTAAATAAATTTATTATTTTTTTATAAATATCTATGATGTAAATTAAAATCTATACATAGCACTAAACTTTAACTAGTTGTAACATATTAAGCAAGCACCTGCACTTAAGTGCTACTTCAGTTTGCCTTCTTCAATTTTTGAGTAGAGCATCTTTAGACTTCATGTTTATGCTATTTGCCTCGAAGCTTACCATATCCTGAAACACAATAGCTGCCTTACGAACTATATCACATTAATGGAGTTACGTACCAAACAAACCAGACAGCTTCGAGAGGTGTATATGACGACAGTTTCTTAGCCAGGACTACTCATTGTTTCATAATAATTAGAAACAACTATGCTTCAAAATTTGGCCAAACCAAGAGTTTAAAGCCATTGTGAAATATAGATATTTATCAACAAAGCCATATAAGCAAGACACATCAGATTATTAGTTAGCTACGTCAGCTTATTAGTTTGATCAGTTATTTGTAATTTTAACAATTGAGCTCCAGCTGGTTTAGTTACTAACTAACACAAACCTGTATATATTCACTAGATTAAGTATTGAATAGTAGTTTTTCATTCTCTCTCATTTGCTCTAGGTATTTCATTCTTTAATGGAAGTCTTTATGTCTTTTATAGATTCTTTACAATTCATATAGTTGTAACAAGTTTCATATGGTATCAGATTTCAGGATTTAATCAAACATTGATTTTGTTCATATACCGTAGAGTTCTACATAGCCGTTAATATTGATGCTTCAATTTTTTATTTGTTTTACCTTTTGTCTTTGGATCATCTAGGAATGTATCTTGGAAATGTAATATTCAATGGACCAAATTTCTTATTGTGGAGTAGATATGTTAGAATGGCTCTAGGAGCTAAGTTTAAGTTATGATTCATCAATGGGACGATTACTAAGCCAGATTAAGAATTTGTAGATTATCAGAGATGGTTGAGATGTGATTATATGGTCGCATGTTGGATAATCAACTCTATGATCTAAGAAATTTTAGAGAGTTTCGTATATTCACAATCAGCTAAAGATTTATAAGAAGATATAGTAGAGCGATTTGGGTAGACAACCGGGCTGTTGATCTATCAACTATAATGAGAAGCTTTAAATATCAAGCAAGGTAATACATTTGTTGTCGTCTATTATAATAAACTAAAGGGATGAGATGTAGAATTTAAATGGTAAATTGGCTTGTACTTGTCATGCATTTAGGAATTGTGAATGCCAAGTGTTTGATAAATATGTGGAATTAGAATCAAGAAACAAACTTATCCAGTTTCTTATAAGACTGGTAGATGAGTTTGAATCTCTTAGAAATCAAATTTTGGCTATGAATCTATTACCTTCAGTAAACGAGGTTTCCTATTTGATTTGGCAAGTAAAAAAACAATGAGAAGTTTCAAATTCTAATTTGGCATTCACAAATCAAGAGAGTGTAGTTTTAACATAAACAAAAGCATGCAGAAAACTTTTCCAAAGGATATTAGAAAACCATGAAATATAACAAAGTTGTTTTGCAAAAATTGCAAGAAAGAAGGACATACAATTGATGGGTGTTTTGAAATAATTGGGTATCCAAATTGGTACAAGGGTAGACAAGTGAATAGAAGTCAGAAATTTGCTAGAGAAGTGATGCTAAATCTCAACATTCCTTTGGAATCTGCTAATCAAAATAAAGAAAATTTAGGAAATAATGTGATTAAACAGGATATTTTAAGCATGGTTTGTCATGAAGTGATCAAAATGATGAAAGGGAAGAATCAAATTATTGATTGTGAAAGCTGTCATACAATGAATATGGTAGATATAATTTTTGCTATGTTTTCATTTAATGTTGAACTTGCAAGATTGAACAATATGTTGAATTTTTGGATAGTCGATTCTAGAGCAAAAGATCATAATACACCACACTTACACTTATTCTATGAAACAAAACATCTTTCTAAACCCTTGATTGTTAGCTTACTTGATGGATCAAGTAGAATAGTTTCTATTGTAGGACATATTTAGGTACAACCTAATCTTATTTTGCTTGATGTCTTGCTTATACCTGAGTTCAAACATAATCTATTGTCCTTACCTAAAATCTTATAAGATCACAACTTGTAAGCTAATTTTGATTCTACAACATGTTGTATACAGGACTATCTTTTTAAAGATGTTATAAGTGTTGCAAAGAAGAAACATGGCCTTTCTGTGTTAGAAGTTCAGCAATTGAAGAGTACTTCTTATTATTATAATGATTTTTTTTCCAAACAGAATTTTCAATTGTAATAGAAATCATGTTAGCCTTCATATTTCTTTTGTTGATACTACATATATGAATTGTGATACTATAGATTTACATCTATTTCATGAAAGGTTTGGTCATTCTTTTATTTCCATGCTAAAACATGTGTTTGACTATCAACATCTCATAAAAGGAGAATTTTTCTATGATAAATGTTGTTTGGTAAAACATCATCGAATTCCATTCATGGAAAGTGAAAATACATCCTCTGCTCTTTTTGAACTCATTTATGTTGATCTTTGGGGACCATATTGAGTTTCTAATATTGACAGATCTAAATATTTATTTACTATTGTTGAGGATAATCAAGGTGTACCTAGACATATCTTCTTCAAAACAAAACACAAGTACCTTTGGTTCTTTCATTACTTTCAAAATCATTTCAATTCTCAACCCAAATTTATCAAATCTGACAAAAGGATTGAGATAGTTCAAAACCAATGTACCTCTCTTTTCTTGAAACTTGGTATTGTTCACCAAAAATCTATGGCATATATACCCTAACAAAACGGCATTGTAGAAAGAAAGCATCGCTATCTCCTTGATATTGCTAGATCATTATAAATCCATGCTAATTTACATAAACAATTTTAAGGTGAATGCATTTTGATTGCTAACCTACCTTATAAACAAGATTCGTATGGCCAAATTATCATGGAAAACACTATACGAAATCCTCCATGGAAAGCCTCCTTCATAAAGTAACTTGCGGGTAATGAGTTACCTTTGCTATACTTTGAACATACAACCAAATTGTGATAAGATGGATCCTTGAGGCATTAGATGCATCTTTCTTAGTTATCCTTCTGGACAAAAAGGGTTTAAGGTGTATGATATTGATAATAATAGATTTTTATCGAGTAGAGCTATACTTTTTCATGAATCCATCTTTCCTTTTCGATCAAATTCTCTACAACCATTAGCTCTTAAACACTATAACCTACCAGTAGTCCATTATTCTAATCATAATCTTCCTTCTTCCTCTTCTTTACCTGATCTTGATTCTTTGAATACAACATCTATTCCTTTATCCACTGCTGTCGACTCTATATCTGTAAGGAAATCGTCTTGAATTTGTAATACTCCTCATTAGCTGAAAAGCTACATACATAATGTGCATAATGTTGTCACCTAATCATCTAATAGCCTTTACCATTATTTCGGCCTAAAGACTTTGCTAATTATACTTCTGAATATGTTGCTTTTATCTCAGATGTTTTAACTATTCCAGAACCTACATGTTATTCTCATGCAAAATTTGATGATAAATGGATTAAAACAATGAAATCTGAGTTGAATGCACTTGAAGCAAATCATACTTGGGAAGTTGTTGATTTGCCATAAGGTAAAAAACCTATTGGATTTAAATGGATTTATGAAATCAAATAAAAGCTTGATGGTTCTATTGATAGATATAAGGCTAGGCTTGTTGCAAAGGATTACAAACAAGTGTTAGGTAAAGATTACAAGTTCACTTTTTCACCAGTAGCCTAACTTACTTTTGTTTGAATTGTTATTACTCTTGCAACTGTTAATAATTGGCCATTACACCAATTGGACATCAACAACACATTCTTACATGGGTATTTGGATGATGAAATCTACATGATTCCTCTTGATGATTATACTAAAGCAAAGCTAGGCTAAGTATGTCGTTAAATCAGGTCTTTATACGGCTTTAAACAAGCTTCTTATCAATGGAACATTGAATTTGCAAAGTTTTTGCTTGTATTAGTATGTGTTGATGATGTTCTTATTACTGGCACTAGTGAACAATAGATTTGTATGTTAGAGCAAGAAATGTATCATGTTTTTACTATCAAGGATTTAGGACTTGAGAAGTTTTTCCTTGGTATTAAGATATTTTGAAATGGAGATGGCATATGGTTAAATTAACGTAAATTGCTTTACATATACTTTTAGATGCTGGTGTTACTGGTTTGAAACTGGCTAAATTTCCTTTGCCTCAAGGTTTAAAGTTACATTCTAATGATGAGGAACTTATAACAGATCCCACCTTCCATGGCAAAGCGGTTGGTTATCTTCTTTACTTAACACTCATACGCCTAAATTTATCTTATGCGGTTCATTTTTTAAGTCAATTTGTTTCAAATCCTTGACAACCTCATCTTGATGTAATGTTTCCTGAGTTATGGTATCTTAAAGCAACTAGAGGTCATGGACTTTTTTATCTTGCAAACTCCTCTCTTACTGTTACTGCTTATGTGGATTTTGATTAAGGTATGTATTTAATGAGTCGACGATCCCTTACTAGTTACTACGTGTTTTTGGGATCTTAACTTGTTTCATCAAAAACCAAAAAGAAAAAGACAGTGTCTACTTCCTTTACCGAAGCCAAATATGCAACCTAGTTGTTGCTACTAAGGAATTAACTTGGCTTTCTTCTATTTTAAGTGATCTTTTGGTTTCTGTTCCATGACCAATCTCCCTTTATTGTGATTACAAGTCTACCATCCTCATTATAACTAATCCATGTCAACACTAAAGAATAAAGCACATTGAAATTGACTTGCATTTTACTCAAGATAAAGTCAATGATGGTTTTCTTGCCCTTCATCATGTTTCTTCCTATTTTTCTATTGTTGACTTTTTAACCAAAACTTTAGGTGAACATCAATTTTAATTTTTGTCTACCATGATAGGTCTTTAACTTGCCCCATCTTGATGAGGGATGTAAAATACAGATATTTATCAAGAAAACCATCTAAGCAGGACACATCAAGTAGTTAGGTAGCTAAGTCAGCTTATCAGTTTAATCAGTTTATAATTTTTACAGTTGAGCTCCAACTGGTTTAGTTACTAACTAACACAAACCTATATATATTCATATGATTTGAGTATTTAATAGTAGTTTTTCATTCTCTCTCATTTGCTCTCGGTATTTTAGTCTTCAGTGGAAGTCTTCGTGTCTTTTATAGATTTTTTTTTATTCATATAGTTGTAACAAGTTTCATACATTTTGCCTTTTCTAGTTTCTCTTTCATATGACTCAAAGGGCCACAAAATGCTACACCCTATCTTGTTTCTGCATCAAAATAGATAGTACAATACAACCAAAAGTACCTCACAATACATTAGGGCTATATACATTAAGAGCACTGGAAGCAAAAACATGGATAAAACTTCAAATACAAAATAACTCGAACTTTTTAACTAGTCTTTATTTGATACATGTCTGGAATTCTTGTTATTCCGCACCCACATTCACCAACTCTACATGAAAACTCCAATATCAGCAAATCCAACTTGGTAAGCCTGTGCGCTGCTTACCGATTGCTGAAGGAAACAAGAAAGAAACCCATATAAACTTGACAATTGATACATCTGAATGCACCAACGGGTCGTGCTTATTCGCTTCAATGCTAACAATTATTTTAAGGGCTCTGCCCTTGAACATCCGGTGGATATATTAGTATACAACAAAGATAGCTTCTGCAAAATTTGTACAGACAAAACATGCGTGGTTTAAGTGGAATATAAAACCTAATGCATTTTAGTCTTGTTCAGGAAACCCTTCAGTGCATCCATTACTGATCCAAAATCTGCTTTTACTTCCACTGGTGGATTAGCAAACCGGCAAGCAATATCCGGAATCATCTTGGAATGATAATTGATCTTAGACTGTGTGAACTTCAACCCGTGAGCTGTACTAACCACAACCGTCCTATCTGTTGGTCCAATAACCCCACTATTCCTAAGCTTAATCAATGCCGTCAATGCAACACCAGTATGGGGACATATAAACATTCCCGTAGAATCTGCCATAGCCATTGCATCCATCAACTCTTCTTCAGTCGCTTCCTCAACGATACCATCAGACTTCTTGAGAGCAAAAACTGCTCTGTCTATCGAAACAGGGTCACCAATCTGAATAGCCGATGCAAAAGTCCTGTGTGCTTTAACCGGCTTAAACTCCTTCCATCCAGATTCATAATACATGTAAAGTGGATTTGCGTTAGCTGCCTGAGCACAAACCAACCTAGGAATCCTATCAACAAGCGCTAATTCATAACACATTTTGAAGCCCTTATAGAAAGCATATATATTTCCCAAATTCCCACCAGGGACGATCACCCAATCTGGTACTTCCCAATCAAACTGCTGCAAAATCTCGATAGCAGCAGTCTTTTGTCCTTCCAACCTTAAACTATTCAAACTATTAGCTAAATAAATAGGCAATTCTGAAGTAATTTCCCTAATAAGCTTCATGCAGCCATCAAAATCGGTATCGATACTCAAAACGAAAGCGCCATTTGCAATCGGCTGAACTAATTGAGCCATGGAAATCTTATCAGCAGGCAAGAAAACAATAGAAGGAATACCTGCAGCAGCACAATAAGCTGAAAGAGCGGCCGACGTATCCCCTGTGGAGGCACAACCGACGCCAACGACAGGGCGTTTCATTTTAATCAACCGGTTTACTTGTGATACCAAAACAGTCATACCCAAATCCTTGAAACTTCCTGTATGGCTGATTCCGCAGTGTTTTACCCACAAATCGTTCATTCCCACGAACTGTTTTCCGAAACGTTCAGCCCAGAACAAGTTCGAATTCCCTTCGAAGGCCGAAACGATGTCGTCTGAGTCTATTTCGGGTAGAACCCACTCTTTCTTGCTCCAAACCCCCGAGCCGTACGGCCATGTTGTTTTTCCCACACGCGAGTCGAAGAGGTTTCGCCAGTACGCACCGTCGAAATGTTTGAGCGCTTCTATGTCGTGCTGGACGTCGAGTAGCCCGCCGGAGCGACTCCGGTAGACGATCTCGTCGAGGGAGTAGGATTCGGTAGAGTTAATGCCGGCGTTGAATGGGACGTACTTGGCGGTGAAGGGAGGGTGCTGGAGGTGGGAGGGGGGTGGCGATGCGTGGTGGAGGCGGCGGGCTTCGTCGCGAATGTTATGGGGTGGAGATGGGTCGAGTGTTGAAGTGCAAGTTATGGTGCGGAGGGGTAGTTTGGGGACTATGGTGCAACGTCGGGGAGTTGAGAGTGATGGAGAGAGAGAGTAGTGAGAGAGAGAGGAGGAAGCCATGGTGGTGAACAAAGGCGGTTTTTTGAGCTCGAACGTTGAAGTGATTTGGGGAGGGAGAGCTATGGGGTTTACCACAGGCGCGTGCTTCGCGTAAGAGGGAACATTTGGATTATATTTTATATATATTTTTTTTTCATTTTAAATTTAATCCTTGCAATTTTATTTCTATTTTAGTTTTTATTGCGAAATCAATCATGGTTGTAACAAAAAATTGTTTTGTAAAAAGAATTGCATCACGTGGAAAGCACTTTGAGAGATTTATTTTACGTTTCATTCTTTGAAAGCCAGGGTATTTCTATGACCCCACTTAATAAAAAAATTGTCTCGGTAAATATTGCACGTGCTCCACGTTTCCACTATCTTTAGCCATCGATCGGCTTTTGTATGGTGCCAATCCCATTCACTTTCACTATACGAAGTACCATAACGGAAGAAGAAGGCAGGAATTGCTTGACATTTTTTCAAGATCCCAAACGATATTTATTGGGATATTTATCGTAACATATTTGATTTATAAAATAAGCTTGATGTGAACAAAGGTCTTTTTATTGTAATAGACAAATGATGAGGATCCAAATAGGATAGAGGATGTTATTGAATTGGTTATTATAAAGTTTTTAATCTGTTTGATTCTTCGAAAATCTTATGGGATTTAATTTTATAAGGTCTTAAGTCGGGTTTTGAAAAAGGATTTTTAAACCTTATAAAGTGTTGGATTAAATTTTGAGAGTTAGAAAAAACTTAACAAAAAACTCGAACCTAATTAAAAATAATAATATGATATTAGTAATTAGTATTAGTTGTAAATGATAAAACATAATAATTGATAAGAAATATATTACCTTTTTCATACTTTGTTTTTCGAGAAAACTTTAGTCTCATCTTTTTTCCTTTGTTATATTTTTTATGACTTTGTTCTCTTACTTTTTCTCTCTTTCTTGGTCAGCCAGCCCCATTTCTCAATTTCTATTCATCTTCTTTTCATTAGTCATGTATTAATTTAAAATAAAAAGAAGTTGGTTTAATGTTGTATAATCTTACCCATTTGTTTTATTATTTAAAACAATCCATAAGTTATTCATTTTTATTTTTTTATACAATCATAAATCAAAATTTTAATTTTTTTTTAGTATTAATGGGTTAAGTTAAGTATTTAATGGGTTTTACAAAACCTTATAGGGATAGATTTTGAAATGGAAAACCTTATAAGATAGTGGGTTAGGTTTGAATTTTGTAAAACCTGTTTCAGATTCACCTTGATGGCAATCCTAATAGGATGCCAAGAATATTTTGAAGCTCCCTGCAAAGTTAGAGGACAAGAAGAGGTCATATGGAGTTAAGTTGATTGATAAAACATCAACTAATAGAACGGTGGTACAGCTGATTGGGTTGTGGTAATTGATCGGCCAACAGTCAATTGAGAAGCTAACATTAACAATTTGTTTATTTTATTCTATTTTATATTATTTAACTAGCTTATTTTAATTTATGTTACATTCTTTCCTTATATGTTTAAGATTTCTTTTAATAGCCTATATAAAGGCCTTCAATAGTAACAGATATTATTATTTAGCTTATCTTTCATAATGTTAATTAGGAATTTTTCTTGTTTAATTGTTCTATCGAATGACCTTACCAATTGTGGCGAACCTTGATTTCCAAGATTTTATGTCTCATATCAATAATTTTTCTACCCTCCTTTAACAATTTCCTGTATTAGTAATATTGATATTAAAATTACTAAGTTATATCAAATTGTTGAAAATCCATATCATTTTTTTTTGTTTATTCGTTCAATTGAACACCAAAAACCTAAAAATCATTTTATTTTATTATTTCTACTTATAAACCCCCCTTTCATTTATTAATTACATAAAAAACCTTAAATTCATTTATTATGATTCAATGTTGACTAATATCTGATCTAACCTTGGAATCCATATGTATCATATTTGGTATCAGACTAAAGGTTTAAGAAGGGCATGTTTATGCCAGTGTGGTGTTAACATGGTGGATATTCATTGTAAGTGATTATTCTTCATTCCTTTAATAAATTAGTTTAGAATTTTGGGTTATTGTGGAATGATTATTGTCAAATCTGAAGAATGTCCTATATCCATTGCATATTTGGTATTCTAGTGAGTTGTCTAGGTGAAATTTGTGGTTAAATTTTGTTAATTTATCGTTATGTTAGGAGAAAGCATATGAGATGATGATGGAGACCAAGGTAGTGCGGATAATGTTAGGCATGGAGTTGCTCATATATTTGATATGTCATTAGATCAATACATGACGAATCTCACCGAGTTGTTACAAGGGTTTATGACTCAACAGACTATGATCATACAAAATTTGAAACATAATTAAATGCTCTAAATGAGAATATTTGCTAGAAAATGGCTAGACTTGATAGATGAGATGGTGGTGATGGTCGTATTTGTTGATGATCGAAGATGACAAGAAATTGTTAAAGTGGCAAAAGGAGGCAATGACAATTTTGGTTGAATTGAATGAACATAACCGGGGCATAGAGATTGTCAAATTAAAAGAAGCATAATTTACTAGTTATGAGTCTCCTCATGATTATTTAAACTAGCAACATCAGATTGAAAAGCTCTTTCAATGTCATGAGTATGATTGTTTGCTTTAGAATTTCTAGGTACATTGCTCTTTAGTGGGAAGAACTTGAAATCTCAATGTCAAAGTGATAGAGAAGAAGAGGTGACTACATTGGTCTTAATAAAGCAGTTACTAAGAAAAAGATTTGTGCCTTACTATTACAAACAAGAGTTGTTTTTGAAATTATAGGTATTATGTAAGGGTCAAATTAGCATTGAAGAATATGCGTGGCAGTATGAGACTTTGATGATTAAGTGTGAGGTCAGGATGAAATATGAGATCACCAACATAGTTGAATAGCTTATGATACCTTAGAGGATGTGATTAATTTAACAATAAAAGTAGAAAGAAAGAGGTAAAGAAGGCAAGTGAGATTGTATAGATTTTTGCTTAAGCTAGGATATTATAATGAGCCAATTGATGGAGAGATGAATAGGGTTGCGAAAAGATGTAAAGATTCTAAGTTTGATAGGTGAGATGTAGAATAGGGCGAAGGAAATAAGCATGGATGATAGGTTTGGTCATTCGAAACCTTAACCCGAGTTCGAGCTCAAGGACTAGAAAGCATAGCTCGATGAATTCTCTTTTCCCATCCTATTATTGAAGAGTCAGAGCTTCTATTTACTTCCAACCATGTATGGTTAACGAGCTACTCCCAACCTTACATAATGTTAATCAATAGCTCATATCATTCTCTAAATTGCTTAGCGAGCCTAGTCACTCGACCTTGAGCATCGAACACCTATCCTTAAGCTCATAACACCTGAGCACTCAAGTACCTTTGACTAGTATGCACCTTAGCTCCACTCTAGCACTTATCTTCTAAAGCTTGAGCCAACCATGCATGCAGATCAAATCAGCTTAGTATTCTACCTTTCTTACTGTACCAACTTATTTCCGCCCATAGAGCTTTAGCTTATGCGTGACAACCATGTACCCCTTCTAAGCATGTGAAGTAATCTACTAACCGAAGCTTACATTATCCTAAATTCCTTTTGTACCCTTATTTATTCATGTACTTTAATTATTTTGGGATTGTAGCATTTAGTCTTTTTCCATGTATAATAAGTAACCCTAGATTGATGGGTATAAATACCCTTATTAATGTAAGCCGCAACAATCCTTATCATTAAATATAGTTAGAATTTCATTTTTTTTTTTTTTTACTTTGCCATAAGTTTGTTTGTTTTTCCTTACTCCTATCTTAACCCTTAAGCAAGACTAGGTAGTGACTGACCCAACTTGGTTGCTCGTGCGTCATATCGAGATAGTATGATTAGTCCACAGAAACTCCTTAGTGCATCATATCCCTGGGGTTGTTCACAAGCTTCTTAGTATCAGAGTAGAGATTCATGGAGGGTAAGTTTTATGTTGTGTGGTTAATCACATAGTGTAGCAGCTACTCTATCTTCCCTTGTTTTCGAGTTCAAAAAATAGAGCATGTAGGTTTTTGTATTAGAGTGTAGTTGGTTGGTAGGTTGAGTTACTGTACTTAGAGAGTTGTGTATAGAGGTTAGTTATTGGTGTTGGTGTGTATTATTTCCAGGGAGTGCTCATGGGGGTGTGACTCTTTCTTATTGATTGAAGTTGGAAGATTGCATTTGAAGAAGATGATTGATTCAAGTGTGAATGTTAGAGTAGGGGATAATGAAAGTGGTTTTGTTTGTCATAGTAGGAATTCTTAGACCACCCCTAAAAGTACTGATGAAAGATTCAATGACTTAGCCTACATGATAGTGGAGTTAACTCAAGCTATTCATAATCTAGCTTCTTGACCTATTGAAGTCATTTACAACACTCCCCAAGTTGTTCCTAAGGCTAGGGATGCAGGTCACAACGCTCAACTTGTGCAAAGTCGATTCCTAGCTCAGCAAGACAGAGGTGGAAGGATAGGAGGATAAGCTCAAAGGAGGATAAACTTAGCTAATATGGAAGAGGTGGATGAAGAGGAGTATTTCAAAGTTAATGAGATAGCTTATGCACCATAAGTTGCCAACTATGTAAAACTCTAAACCTCGAGCTTTAATGGTACTGGTTATGGTGATGGGTACCTTGATTGGTAAAACGTCGAGAGAATATTTGATTATTATCAATATAAGGACCATGATAAGGTGAGAATGGTTGCACTTAAGTTCTCAAGATATGCTATTATGTGGTGGAGAAACTTTCATGCCATGTGAGGAAGAGAGGGGTATAGAGAGATTAGCACTTGGCCTGAGATGAAAAGAACTCTTAGAGTGAGATTTACGTTAGACACTTATTTGTAGGACACATTTGCTTGGCTTCAAGAACAAAAGCAAGGAGGCTGAATTGTTAATGAGTATGTGTAAGAATTTCATATGCTCATGATATGTTGAGAGGTTAGCGAGTTAGCAACTTGAATAGTATCTAGATTCCTCAATGGCTTAAGATATGAGATTAGAGATGTGGTGGAACTTCAATTGTTTACTACTTTTGATGAAGCCATAAGAATTGCCTAATGAGTAGAGAGACAAAGAAGGAGCAGATTGAGCAAACCTCAACTAAGCCAACCTCTTTCTTCTAGTCGACGTACATAAGGCAATCATTGAGATCAATACATTACGGAGCTTAATAGACTAAATAATTGACAAGGAGGTATCAAGGAGGTTTGAAAAAGGTTAGGCATCTAGATGGAAGACTAACTAGATTAAGTGTTTCAAGTGTTAAGGTTTTGGGCATATAGTCGTTTAGTATCCTAATCGTCGTAAAATGGTCATTAAGGGAGAGGCCTGACCATTGAGGTAGATAGCACGAATGATGAGCTTGAGGAAAAATCTGATGTGAAGGAGGATGCTGAGGTAGGCACTAAAAAGTTTGTTGGAGAAGATGTTTTCGCTAAGTGTTTGGAAAAACTGAATTTGGTTGTCCAACTTGTTATAAGCTTAAGGGCACCTACCGAGGAAGAACAACGAGAGAACTTATCCCACTTTACTTGTAGGTTAAGGGAATAAGTATGTGCACTCATTGTAGATAGTGGAAGCTGCACCAAAGTTGTGTCAGCTAGCTAGTGTAGAAACTTAAGTTACCGATCTTATCTTACCCCAGTCGATACAAGTTATATTAACTTAACGAGAAGAGAGCACTTCATGTCACCTAGCAAGTACTCTTATCGATTTCCATAGGGAACTACTTTGGCGAGATCCTATGTGACATGCTACCTATGTATGCATTATACATACTATTAGGATGACCTTGATTGTTTGATCGAAAGGCCATTCATGATGAACATAGAAAATACATATTCATTTGGGAAAGGTGAAAGAAGAATCACTTTGAACCTAACGACATCAAGCTAAGTCAACAAATTTTAGGTTAAGTTAGCTTGAGGACCCAAGATGAACTTAATTCTCAATCGTTTCAAGCTTTAAGAAGTAACCAAGTTTAATGTGTCGACCTTTCTATTGATTAGGTGATTGTTAGAGTTGAAGGAGCAAGTAGACTTGCCCAAAGAGGTCAAGAAATTAATTGATGAATATACCAACTTGTTTCCTAAGCTGATCAAAAGGCTATTCATGATGAACATAGAAAATACATATTCATTTGGGAAAAGTGAAAGAAGAATCACTTTAAACCTAACGACATCATGCTAAGTCAACATATTGTAGGCTAAGTTAGCCTAAGGACCCACGATGAACTTAATTCTCTATCGTTTCAAGCTTTAAGAAGTAATCAAGTTTAATGTGTCGACCTTTCTATTGATTAGGTGATTGTTAGAGTTGAAGGAGCAAGTAGACTTACCTAAAGAGGTCAAGAAGTTAATTGATGAATATACCAACTTGTTTCCTAAGCTGTTGGTAGAAGGACTACCCTTGTTCTAAGGGATCGAGTATTGCTTCTACCTTATTTTAGGTATCACTTTACCTAACAAGCCGATTTATTGGATGAACTCCGAGTAAGCCGCTAAGCTGAAAAGATAAGTCAACAAGCTGTTAGAGAAAGGACATGTAAGGGAGAGTATCGGTTCATGGGTTGCTTTGGCCTTACTTATGCCAAAGAACGATAGTACTTGGTGCATATGTATAGATAGTCAAGCTATCAACAAAAGCAAGATGAAGTATAAATATCTTATTCCTAAGTTAGACAGCATGCTTGATGAATTGCATGGTAACTGAGTGTTTAGCAAGATTAACTTGAAATTAGGTTACCATTAGATCAGGATGAAGCCAGGAGACAAGTGTAAGACAATGTTATAGACTTACTATGGTCTATATAAATGGTTTGTCATGTTGTTTAGATTATCCAATGCCCGAGCACCTTAATTGATGGTAATTAAGCTACCGGACCTCTGACCCGCAATCGAGCCTGAAGATTAGAGGGACTGGCATGATGAATCCTTTGTTCTAATTGACTCCTACCGAGGCCGAGTACTTCCTAACCGAGGCCGAGTACTTCCTTACCGAGGCCGAGTACTTCTTTACCGAGGCCGAGTACTTCCTTACCGAGTTATCCTTCATGCCGAGCCATATGACTGCCTATCTTTCTGTAATATGCTGAATTAATGATTACTTACTCACACCTAAGCCGACTAATTACTTGGCATCTTCCTTACTGAGAATTTACTTAGTAAGGAAGATGTTGAGAAGCTAAGAAAGAGAAAGTCCAAACTGATGAAGCCATCTTTACTTAAACAAGCCAGCTATCTATACTTTTTTTTCGCATCTTTTAATAACCTCGCCAATGTAGCATTGCTACGTGTACGGTATCATGTGTAGAATCCGTTGCACCAGTGATTGTTTTTCTTGTATATCCATTTTTCTTCTAATAACCTCGCCAATGTAGCATTACCACGTGTACGGTATCATGTGTAGAATCCGTTGCACCAATGATTGTTTTTCTTGTATATCCATTTTTTCCCCTTTTGTATCTTATACATTACTTCCTTAGCAAATTCCCTTTTTGTCTTTTCCTTTTTAGGCAACTTATCGTAACTTATGGGTATAAATATCCTTGTACTTGTAGCTGTAAAGACAGATTATCCATAATACACTCGAGTATTTTTTTCCCTTAGGTAAATACTGTTTGTTTACTTTCAGCATCACTCTTATCGTAACTCTTGAGCAAGGTTAGGTGGCGAGTAACCTCACTGGATCAATTAGTGCATCACATCGAATTATACCGTGAGTCTTTAGAAGTTCCATTGGTGCGTCATATCCTCTGGAGCTGTTTGTGGGTTTTGCTTACTCTTGTACTTGTATTGTAAAGATAGATTATCCCTAATACACTTGAATATTAAAGAAGCCCATCTAGCGATCGGCTTTGTCTATTCTTGGTTACAGTTTGCAATATCTTGGTATTGGAGCAAAGGTTTTTATTCGAATTGATGTATGTTTTTGAAGTTCTGTTAGACTTTGTTTTGTGTGTGTAAAATAGAACAAGTTACTATGTTCATTTGAGCATTGTGTTGTTAACTGTTAGTTTCTTGAAGTGTTTAAGCTTTGATTCTGTGAGGAAAAATGACTGACCTCGGTATGAATGTTGGTACTGGTGATAACAGCGGAGTTGTCCACCATGGACAACAGTTTTAGGGAATTCTCAGAAGCATCGACGAGAGACTTGATGAGGTAGCTAATTTTTTTGTGGATTTAACCTAAGTTATACATGTGTTGTCTTGCCAACCTACTGAGGTCGTAAAAACACCCTACAAGTGAGGATAATGATTGATTTGGCAGGCATGGGAGACGAGGAAGAAGAGGAGTATTTTAAAGAAGAGTATGTACGGGTCCCCAGAGCATCTGACCAAGTGAAGGTTGGGATTTTGAGTTTCAATGGATTTGGGAATGCTGATGAATATCTAAAATGGGAAAAGAAGGTAGAGTGTGTGTTTAAAACCTATTAGTATGAGGATTATGAGAAGGTAAGAACTGCTACTGTTGTTGAGTTCTCCGGATATGCCACCATGTGGTAGAAGAATTTTCAGGCTATGAGGAGATGAGAGGGATACTGTGAGATTAACACTTAGCGAGAGATGAAGAGAATACTTAGGAACAGATTTGTGCCGGAAACCTATCTTTAAGATACTTTCACTCAGCTTTAAGAACGGAGACAGGGAAGTCGAATTGTTGATGAGTATATTCAAGAATTTCAAATGCTTATAATACATTATAAAGTGGAGGAACCACCCGCTCGAGTAGTCTCAAGATTTATTACTGGGTTGAGAGGGGACATTCGAGACATTGTAGAACTCTAACAATTTGACATAATGGATGAAGCAATTAGGATTGCTCAACGAGTAGAGAGACAAAGGAGGAGTCGATTAACAGCCAAGGTGCCAACTAGTCGACCCAGATAGACAAGTCATCAAGCTTAGTTGAGTATAGAATCGAACGGAAAGATTGATGTCTAAGCCGAGTGGAAAGCCGACCTGAAGTGAAGTGCCTACCTAAACTTATGAGAATGGGCAAAGGTCTGGCTGGAAGGTGAGCTAGATTAAGTGCTTCAAGTGTCAAGGGTTCAGACATGTAGCTACTTAGTGCCCGAACCATAAGACAATGGTCATCAAGAGAGATGTCTTAAAGTTAGAAGTAGCCAATATGGATGAAGAACTTGAGGAAGAGGAGGTCCCTGCTGAGAAAGAAAATGCTGAAAAAGAGCCGATTGAGGAGGACATGTTTGTTGAAGACTTGGATAAGTTACTCATGGTTGTTTGACACACTATGAACGTAGAACCCTCGTAAGAGGAGGAGCAGAGAGAGATAATTTATTCCATATCATTTGTAAAGTGAATGATTAGAGCACGCCTTCATCGTGGATAGTGGAAGTTGCACTAATGTAACATTAACCGATCTTGTTTCAAAACTAAAGTTGCTAACTGTTGTACACCTGAGACTGTACAAGTTACATTAGTTGAGTGAGAAAGGAGCATTACATGTCACTCGACAAATACTACTGCCGATCACTATAGGGAATTACTTTAACTAGATTCTTTGCGACATATTGCTTATGTACACTTCCTATGTATTGCTGGGTAGATTATGGTTGTTTGATAGGAGATTTATACATAACGGCTACATGAATATGTATATGTTTGAGAAGGATGATTGGAAGATCACACTGAATCTTATGCCACCAAGAGAAGTTAATAAGTTACAAACAAAACTTGCTCCCAGATCGAAGAAGGCTCTGGTGATGAGTAAAGCCGAGCTCTAAGAGGCCATCAATGCTGATGAGTTGACCTTTTTGTTGGTTAGGCGATTGATAGAAATGAAGGAGCGGGGTGAGCTACCCCAAGAAATCAAGGAGTTGTTAGATGAATATGCTGACCTATTCCTAGAACAGTTACTTGAAGGGTTACCCCCAACTCGAAGTATAGAGTACTACATTGACTTAATACCCGATGTTGTACTGTCCAATAAGCCAGCTTATCAGATGAATCCCAAGCAGGCTTCTAAGCTCCAACGTCAAGTTAATGAGTTGTTGGAAAGAGGCTATGTAAGAGAGAGTCTCAGCCTTTGTACTGTGCCTGCACTTCTAGTGCCTAAGAAGGATGAAACATGGTAAATGTATGTAGATAGCCGAGCTATGAATAGGATTATGATCAAATATAAGTATTCGATCTTGAAGCTAGAAGACATGTTGGATGAACTCAATGGAGCCAAAATTTTCAGTAAGATTGATCTTAAATCTAGCTATCATCAAATTTGCATGAGGCTAGGAGATGAGTGGAAGACTGCGTTTAAGACTCAACATGGACTTTACGAATGGATGGTCATGCCCTTTGGCCTGTTGAATGCCTCAAGCACTTTCATGAGACTAATGAACCATATGTTGAGACATCTCATAGGGAAGTGTATCGTGGTGTACTTTGACTACATCTTGGTCTATAGTATCGATATACTAAGTCACTGTGAATATCTCAGAGTAGTCTTGGACATCCTTCGTACTGAGAGACTATTTAGAAATCTAAAGAAGTGTTGCTTTTGCTAGGAGGAGGTGGTATTCTTAGGCTATGTAGTTAGTGGAGGAGGGTTGCAAGTTGATGATGAGAAGATCCGAGCAATTGTTGAGTGGCTGACTCTTATTACTTGTGCCGACGTGAGAAGTTTTTATGAATTGGCTTCATTTTACAGAAGATTAATCAGGAATTTTAGTACCCTTGTTGCACCACTTATTGAACTAACGAAGAAAAACACTAACTTTCAATGGGGAGAAAGGGAGGAGACGAGCTTTGTTGAGGTAAAAGAAAGATTGACTTCCGCCCTGGTATTAGTACTACTTAATTTCAACAAAATTTTTGAGCTGGAATGTGACACATTAGGCATTGAAATAGGTGCTGTCCTAATGCAGGTAGGCTGACCAATTGCCTTCCATAGTGAGAAGCTCTGAGGACTCCAATTGAATTACTCTGTGTATGACAAAGAACTTTTGGCACTGATCCAAGCACTTTAAGTGTGGTAGTACTATTTATTACCGAGAGAATTTGTCATATATACTGACCATGAATCGCTGAGGTACCTTCGAAGTCAGACTAAGTTGTCGAAGTGGCAGGCGAGATGGGTTTAATTCCTTGAAGGATTCAATTTTGTAATAAAGTATAAGTAGGAAAAGAGTAACGTAGTTGTAGATGCGTTTTCGAGGAGATATCTGCTTTTATCATAGCTGTAGACTAGACTGTTTAGGTTTATAAGTATTAAAAAACAGTATTCTAAGTATTCGTACTTCGAACCCATAATTTTGCGATGTGTTAATGGGAGGATAGTAGATGAGTATCATGTGGAGGATGGCTATTTATTCTGAAGTGGAAAATTATGCGTCCCAACTTGTTCCCTAAGGGAAGCTTACAGTGGAGGACTCTCCAAACATTTTAGAAAAAGGAGGACCTATGAATTGTTAAATGGCTGATTCTTTTGGCTGTGCATTGAGTTGTTGAAAGTTATGCCATATGCAAGAAGGCCAAGTATCGAGCCGAGTAAGGGAGGGCAATGCCCTTACCTATTCCAACAAGGCCGTTGATTGAATTGAGCATAAACTTTGTTCTTGGACTGTCATGAATTGCTTGAGGCAAATATTCTATAATGTTCATTGTGGATAGGTTCAGTAAAATGGCATACTTTATGCCCTGTACCAAAAATAATGATGCTTCGACTATTGCTTCTCTTTTCTTGCAGGAGATTGTACGGATACATAGCGTGCTAAGAAACCGATAGAGACTTGAAGTTCTTGAGCCATTTCTGGAGAACCTTATGGCGTCGGTTGAGGACGAAATTACTCTTCAGTACCTCATGTCATCCCCAAATTGACAACTAAATAGAGGTGGTTAATCGCACTTTAGGATCATTACTCCAAGCTGTAGTGGGAAAGAACTTGGCTGATTGGGATGTCTGCTTGCCAATAGTTAAGTTTGTCTACAACTGAATAGTATATGACATAACTAAATAGAATCCTTTCGATGTTGTCTATGGATTCAATTCTGAGTTACCCCTCGACCACAGCCCTGTACCAGTACTCGTACAAGAGGACCCTAACACCTTGGCCAGAGCATAATCCCTTCAGCACATATATGACAAGGTCATTCGGCACATCGACCAAGCTGCTAGAAGAATGCGAGAAAAGTCTAAGGGTAGGATGGCTAAACAATTTTAGCCAGGAGACTTGGTGTAGCTATACCTCAGCAAGGAACAATTCCCAAATAAGGGGAGGAACAAATTATCTGCAAGAACGTAAGGACCTTTTAGAATCCTCTAGAAGATCAATGATAATACCTATAGATTGGAATTGCCCAGGGGCTATGGGGTTTCTAACGCCTTCAACTTTACTGACCTTAGTTCGTATCACCTTGATAAAGAACTAAGCAAAGACCATTCGGATTTGATCCCAAATCCAAAACAACTCAGGGGGAATGATGGGAATCGGGCTACTAGACCTTTGACTCGTAGCCGAACCCAAGGACTAGAGGGACTGGCATGATGAATCCTTCTATTCCAGCTAACCCCTACCAAGGCTAAGTACTTCCTTATTGAGTTACCCTTCATGTTGAGTCGTATGATTGCTGATCTTTCTATAGTACACCGAATTGATAATTACTCACTCATACTCGAGCCGACCAATTACACAGCATCTTCCTTACTGAGAAGTCAAGAAAGAGAGAGTCTAGACTGATGAAGCCATCCCTACTCGGACAAGCCAGTTGTCCGTACTTTTTGTTTGCATCTTCTAATAACCACGCCAATGTAGAGTCGGCACGTGTACAGTATCATATGTGGAATCCGTTGCTCTAATGATTGTTTTTTTTTATATATCCATTTTTACTCCTTTTGCATCTTATGCATTACTTCCTTAAGAAATTCCCTTTTTGTCTTTTCCTTTTTAGGCAAGTTATCCTAACTTATGGGTATTAATACCTTTATACTTGTAGCTATAAAGATAGATTTACAATAATACACTTGAGTATTTTTCTTCCTTATGTAAACACTATTTGTTTACTCTTGGCATTACTCTTATCCTAATCCTTGAGCAAGGTTAGGTGGTGAGTAACCTCACCAGACTGATTCGTACATCATATCGAATTATACCGTAAGTCCTTGGAAGTTCCATTGCTGTGTCACATCTACTAGAGCTGTTTGTAGGTTTTGCTTACCTTTTGTTTGTTATTCATTCCTTTCGTACTTTCTTCTTTTAGTTCTTTCGAGATTTTTGCAAGCTTAGACTCATTCAGCGATATGTCTTATTTGCTCTTGGTCACGGTTTGCAACATTTATGAGACTAATGAACCATGTATTGAGGGATTTGATTGGAAAGTTTTTTGTAGTTTATTTTGATGACATTTTAATATGCAATCTTGACCTTCCCAGCCATGTTACACATTCGAGCCGTATTTAATGTATTATGAACTAAAAGATTATTTGGTAACTTGAAAAAGTATTATTTTTACTAGGAAGAAGTGGTCTTCCTTAGATATGTAGTTAGTGAAAAGGTATGTGAGTGGACGATGAGAAGATCCACTAACAAAGAAGAACGTAGAGTTCAAATGAGAACAGAAATAAGAGGAAAGTTTCACCAAGGTGAAGGAAAGATTGAAACTCAATCCTGGTCTTGGCTCTACTTGACTTCGAGAAGGTGTTTGAGTTTAAGTATGACACATCAAGTGTTTACATTAGGGCTGTGTTGATGTAAGACAGTCAACTTGTTGCATATCAAAGTGAGAAGCTTAAAGGAGAACAATATAACTACTCCATATATGATAAAGAACTTTTGGTATTGATCCGAGCTCTTCATGTATGGCAACATTATTTCCTACCAAACGAGTTCATCATATGCATTGACCATGAGTCCTTAAGGTACTTGAGAAACCAATTGAAGTTGATAGGAATCAGGCTATTGGGCCTTTGACCTGTAGCTATGCTTAAGGACTGGAAGGTTTGGTAAAGCGGATTCTTCTACTCCAACCGACTCCTATCGAGGTCGAGTATATCCTAACTGACCCGTTCTTCATGCCGAGTAGAATGATTACCTATTTCTCACAAATAAAGTGTCGAGAAGCGGACGATTGAGACAATAGCTGACCCTCATCCTCACTTATTCCTGGCCAATCACTTACTTAGCGTCACCTTTGTAGGGCTACCGAGAGAGAGAGTCTAGACTGACTAAGCTACCCCTGCTTGGACAAGTAAGCTAAGGGTACTTTCTTGTTTGCATCTTCCAATGGCATCACCAATATAGTATTGCCATGTATATAGAATCATGTGTAGAATCCGTTAGACCAATGATTGTTTTTCTTAGTTATGATCTGCATCAGAAGCTCTTGAAGAGGTAGGTAAGGTGGATGGAATTCATGCAGTGATTCAATTTTGTGATTAAGTATAAGCAAGGTAAAATGAATGTGGTTGTTGATTCCCTATCTAAGAGATGCATTCTCTTAACTGAGCTATAGACTAAACTCTTAGGTTTTGCAAACATCAAAGAGAAATACCTTCGAGATCCTAATTTTGATCCAGTATATGAGTGATGCAAAGAAGGATGGATGGTATATGACCATCATATGGAAAACAGATACTTATTTCAAGGTTGTAAGCGTTGACCTATTTTATCTAAGAACTGTTAGTAAGAGAGGCATGTAGCGGAGGACTCTTTGGACATTTTAGAGAAAAGAGGACCTTTGAGTTATTAAATCATGATTAATCTAGCTTAAGATGAGAAGGGATGTCTACTGTGTTGTAGAAGACTATGCGACTTGTAAGAAGGAGAAGAGTCGAGTTGAACAAGGAGGAGATATGCCTCTACTCATCCTAGCTAGACCATAGGCTAACTTGAGCATGGATTCTGTCATTAGCCTAACTAAAACCACTCAAGAAAAAGACTCTATTATGGTCGTTGTAGACATAGTTAGCAAGAAGGCATACTTCATGCCTTGTATTAAAACTAGTGACACTTTGACTATCATTTTTTTTTTTTTGCAAGAGATCATTTGCTTGCATGGTGTATAGAGGAGTGTAGTATTTGATTAGGACCCAAAGTTTCTGAGCCATTTTTTGAGAACCCATTGGCACTAAGTAAGGTACTAAGTTACTCTTCGGCATATCCTATCACCCCCAAACCAATGGATAGACAGAGGTTGTTAACTGTACCTTAATTGTAGTGAGAAAAAACTTGGTTGATTGGGACATTTGTGTAAACCTTACTATTTAATGGGCATGTTAATCAACTAAGAGTATTTCTTGAACGTTCCTAAGGATCAACTAAACTAAGAATTTAAGTTTATATTTAAAAACAAACTTAGTTTTTCAATTCAAAAGTTCACTATTGATAAAAACTCGAATACGAGAACAATGGACTTAAGTCACCTAAGACCCTAAAATAATTGAGAACTTGTAACCCAAGTGACTAATTGAGAATTTACTTTGAATAATTTTGTTTAACTCTAGAAAATTTCATAATTTTATGAGTAATAAATCATAACTTACAAGTTGATTTAAGAACCAAACTTTAAAAGAATTACATATAAGACAATCTACTTATTTTCATGCTTAAGCCATGTACATATGAATAAGTGAGTCGACCAATCACATTAATTAACTTATTAATTGAGAGTTAGAATCAATTATCAATTGATGTCAAAAGCTAGTGATAAGATACTTTCCATATGTCACTATAACTTATACTACATAAGGATAAGTTATCACATTATTTTATCAATTCAATTTTTAAACAAGTGACAAGACAACACAATACCCTAAAAAGAAGACCCAAATGGCTAGTTGTAAGAGAGCTGGGGGGGTCGACATGCTTTGTCATTTACTAATCAATCAAATTGTTTTACACATTTACTATTTACCCCTTAATGGTTACATCATTTAGTCATGTCAAAGATTGGCTTTTGTGCATGATAAAAGATAATCAATTGAAGCTTGTTGGATACACTTCATACATACATACAAACTAGTATCACTCTTTTTTTTTTCGCTTATCTTTCATTTCTTTTTTCTCACCTTAAACACAAAATAAAAGAGGAAACCCAACCCCACCAAATCTACACATTGTGACCACCTATTTTGCTTCCATAACTCATGACACAACATTGTCTTGTTGCCATCTTTTACCAACTTCCAAAAGCCTTTTTTAGAAACTTTAGAATATCCTCAAAACCTATCTCAATCATCAAGACCTAAGTCATTAAAAGAACTTGCAAGAAGAGGAAGGAAAAACAAGGAACTAAGAGGATTCTTAGTTGCATCGCCATTTTTATGCTTTGAGGACAAGTAAGTTATTTTTTTATTAAAGTGACTTAGTGTGCCATGTTAGGAGAGCACATTTTCATGAAGATATTGGCATAAACGTCGGGTGATCAAATACCTAGACTACTTTAAGAAATAAGCTTATGAATCTCTTACATGAAGTTATGCTAAGTTAGTATTTTGTAGGATATAATGTCTAGTACTTAGAACGGGAGTTTATAAGTTGAGAAAATCATGAAATATGTGTATGGGAATGGGGATAACATGCTGGACGTGAGGAGTATGTTTATGTAGATGTTATTTTTGACTTCATGTGGTCACATATGCTTAAATCTAGTTTTAGGTAAAGGAAAATTCATTATTTGAAGTTTTTATGAAGAAATTAACTTTTTGAGATGTAAACTATGGCATAGAGTTTATGATAAGTATGAGATTTGTGATTTTTATGTAGTACATAAGCTAAATAATTACCTCATGAAAGATAAGTTGAGTTGGAGCTAGAATATGAGTAGCATAAGTTCATAATCTAATATCTAAACTTAAGGAAATGATAAAATAAGTTTGAAAAACAAGTGTATGACCCTTGAACCAAACCAACCAGATCTAGAACTACAAGAAAAGTTATTAAAAATTATGATAAAACCAAGTAAACAAAGTGAAAAAACCAATCAAAGCAAGTATAATAAGCGTATAAAGCCTAAAACTAAAAACCGAGCTTAAAACACTCAAAATGAGCTTAGAACTCCAAGTTGGGCCATTACCAAATTTCTTACTAGCACCTTAATCTATCTATAAAAGTTATCTTTGAGACTCATAAGAAGCCCACATAATACTCTTGAAGCATAACAAAGTGACTATCCTTAGTCTAGACAAAAAATAAGCCTATTTAATCACTTAAGCCCACATAACAGTCTAATAAGATGTTGATAGCACCAAGGCCATAAGGCAAGGATTAGGATCTAATATTCAAGAGTATTTTAAGATTAGAATAAAATCCTAAGCCTAAGCCCAAGCCAAAAGATTTTCTAAGATGACAAAAAGCCCAACAACCAAACTAAACCCAAAAGAGTACCAAACCTTGAGGACTGCTACTGTTTTGACCAATAGATAGATTTGTGTACCGCATCTTGAAAATATAGCCACACCACATTAAAGTATACTAAAAAATGATGAAAATTGGCTACAATATTAGAAAAATCAGATTTAAAACAAGGAAGTTATACGCTATTGAAGTTTTAAGTAAAATCGAGAAAAATACGAAACTAAGTTTAAAAATATAACTTAAAGAATCTTAGGTTAGTCTTTCGACTTTATCTCAAACTCTTTAACTTTATCATATTTGCAATGTTTAGAGAACCTGACTATCGGACAAGACTTACTCCCAGATTACTATGATTGATTTACTATGGCTAAGGGAGTGATTCTCGATAACTTCATACTTGGTTTTGCTTGTAGTGTAGTTGTACTTAAATTTAAAAGTTGAACTTGAATGCTCATAGGACATGAGAAATGCATGTATATTGTATTATGATCGAATGCCATGACTTGCTAATGAGATAATAATGGGAATTTTTGTGATAATAGTATGCATGGATTGTATGGAATGATATTTCTTGATCACAATGGAAGTTGAACTAATTAAGTATTCAATTAAGAAAATCAATGAGTCATGCATTTCTCATATTTGCATTATAACTATACTGACTGCTGCTTCATGTGAAAGATGGGAAGGGGCTTATTGGAGCGGAGTCTCCTCTTAGGATTAGGTAAATTTTCCGTTTGTATTATTGAGTCTTTGTCTTAAGCTTTCGGGCTTACTAAGTGCCAAGGAACGCTAACCATTAGCAAAGGGTCGTATCTTGTGGCTCCCGCTTAGGGCGTGTGATGTGGATTGCGGAGGTCACCACACCGTTAGACTTAGGAATTTTAGCTTAAAATTTGAATTTTTGAAAAGAAAAGTATATCTTTTGTATGAGTAATAAAGTTGTATATATATATTACACATTTGTTTGAGCTAATTGAGCATAATAGTGAAATTGGTATAAAAACCCAGGTGCTCGGACTCGGATGATGGTTTTTGTGGTTAATTATCTTCAACCCTGGCCACAAGAGGTATAATTCTGAGTTGCATACAGTTCCTAGGTCACTGCATGTATTGTTTGGCATTTTGATTGTTCATGCATTCATATGTTGTGCATATACATGATATTGTTTGTATGGCATGACCAAGGGATTTACTTACTAAGCATAAGCTTACACCTTAATAGATTTCTTTGATGCAGTGCCATCTTTTTGCTTGAGGTGAGTCTTACATTGAGTCAAGGTGTGGGTCGAAGATGAGAAGAGAGAATTTTTTTGTGTAAATAGTGAAGTTTAAATGTATTTACTTAGGTGTTCTTATTTCAGTTTGTCTTATAGTTTTTAGTACGTTGTAATATTCTTTTGTTGTGGAATTTGATGATTTCACACCTTAACTTTAGTATTTTTTTTTGTAATTAAATGTTAATTTTAATAATCCCACTTGATATTACTTATCTATAGGCCTGATGGTAACATGGAGTGGAAGGAGCTTTGTATGTCGTATAGAAGACCTATGATTAACAAGGGAGTTGATTGTAGATCTTTATGTGGTATACGAAAATGATATTGTTAGGTTGTGACAGTTTGCCCGGCTGTAGTAGAAGTTGCTTACAATAGACCTGTACACAACACCATAGGCTAAACATCCTTTTAGTTTATTTATGGTTTTAGCCTTAGGCTACCCCTTAATCACATCTTAGTACCCTCAACTAATTAAGAACATTCTAAGGCCAAAGATTGAGGTCAGTCACTTTAGAAGATATATTAGAAGGTCACTTAGCAAATTGACCAGGCTATAGGGAAGTTGGAGTAGAAAGCACTAGGAAGAAGGAGAAAGCAATTTCAACCCAGCTACTTAGTTCAGTTGCACTTAAGCAAAGATAGATTCCTATACCAAATGAAAAACGAACCATCTACTCGAACTATAAGACTATTAAGAGTACTCTAGAAGATCAACGACAATGCTTATTAGTTAGAACTACTTGAAGACTATAGAGTCTCTAATGTTTTCAACATTGTCGACGTGAGTCCATACTGACTAGACAACAAGAAGTAGATAGAGGATCATCTGGATTTGATCCTAAATCCCAATCCACCTTAATGGGATGATAAGAATCAGTCATTCAGACCCTTAACCTAAGCTCGAGCTGGAGGACTTGAAAGCATGGCTAGATGAAATCTCTTTTTATATCCTACTATTGAAGATTCAAAGCTT
Organism: Lumnitzera racemosa; assembly: GCA_024138005.1. Classification (NCBI taxonomy): domain Eukaryota; kingdom Viridiplantae; phylum Streptophyta; class Magnoliopsida; order Myrtales; family Combretaceae; genus Lumnitzera; species Lumnitzera racemosa. Next base: position 42,053,393 of record JAMXBC010000007.1, read on the forward strand.
TTGTTTGCTCTTGACTATACGTGGTTATCAAGCTAATCCCCACCTTACATAGCATCAATCAATAGGTTGATAGCTCGCAACTCGAATTACTCTCTAAATTGCATGGAGGGCCCCATCAATGGCTTCACCCTAAGCATCGAGCACTTGAGCACCTTCGACCAATATCCACCTTAATTCCTCCCCAACACCTATTTTCTAAAGCCTGAGCAAACTATGCTTGCAGATCAAATCAGCTCTGTATTCTACATTTTTTATTGTATAAACTTGTTTCCACTTACAGAGCTTTAACCTATTCACAATAGCTATGTACCCCTTCTAAGCACATGAAAGAATCTACCAACTGAAGCTTGCATTATCCTAAATTCCTTTTGTACCCTTATTTATTCATGTACTTTACTTATTTTGGGATTGTACCATGTAAGTTTTTTTCCATACATAGTAAGTAGCCTTAGATTTGTGGTTATAAACACCCTTATTAAGGTAAGTCACAACAATCCTTATCATTTAATATACTTAGAATTTTTTTTTTTTTACATGAGCTTATTTATTTTCCTTACTCTTGTCTTAACCTTAAGCAAGGTTAGGTGGCGAGTGACTCAACTTGGCTGCTCGTGTGTCATATTGAGTTAGTATGATTAGTCCATGGAGACTCCTTGATGCATTATATCCTTAGGGTTGTTCATGGATTATTTTTATCTTTTTCTTCAACTTCCATCTTATTTTCAATCCATCCATTGGTTTGGCCATCCCTAATATTGCTACCCTTAACTGTTCTTGGGTTCGATATATCAAGAAAGCTCTTATATACATTGAATTTTAGAGGTTGATTTGAAGCAAATATGAAGGAAGACCTTTGAAATAAAATGCTTTATGTGTTTGGGCTTTTGTCACTTGGCTGTAGGTTATCTAAGTAAATGGGAAATGGCTTTAAAAGGGAGGCTCCTAAATTTGAAGTTGAAAGAAAAGAATTAATGCGTCTCTGTCGAGCCATATTTTAATTTCCTTAATTTAACTTATATTAAGCTCAATTTACTCAATTCAGATTACTTGACATTAAATTAATGAAATATTTTCTAAATAATTAAAAAAAATTGGAGTCGCCAACCAGTTCAACTGGTAAAAAATGAAATTAGGGTTTTTGGGTGGAAAAACCTTAATTTAGCTATTGGTTTATGAATTTCTAAGAAAATGATTTTTTTAGAAAAATTAAACCAAAATAAACTGAGTTCAAGGCCTAACCTATTAAGATTAAGTCACAATATAAAAACTAAAGAAATATTGATGAGCTTTTATTTTTATAATTTTCTTAAAATGCTAAAAATATAACTAAATATGCAAAACATAACTAAAATGAATTTTTATTATGAAATTCAAAGAAAAAGGGAAAATTTTTTTTATTTTCTATTCGGTTGACTCGAAGGTGCCTACGTACCCGTTAGTTAGGATTAAATCGGTTGTAGTTCTCTTTTTATTAAATATTTAGTGGGTGGGTTATTTTTATTTCGAAAATCGTGCTAAGTTTACATTTATTTATCAATTTATTATTTAAAAAAAAACCTGAGAAATATAATTTTCACGAATATGAGAAAACTCTAACTAACTAAATCTTTTTGAAAATCTTCGGTTAGGATTTTTTTTTTAATTTTTAAAACTACTACGTGTCAAAAAGATATCTTTTCTAAATTCTAACTATAAGATATATTGAAGATATGGTTAGAAACGTATTTTCATGCATATCTTTTTTGAATCCTAACCATAAAATATATATCTCGATACTTATCTTTCTAAATCTTAGTCGCAAGATATGTATCTCAATACATATCTTTTCCAAATCTTAAACACAAGATACACTGAAAATACATTTTTTTTTATAAAAAACACAATTTTACTAAAAACTCAATTAAACTAAATTTCGGTGGAATTATCTAAAAATATTATGCAATATGAAAATAATAATAAAAAAATTGTACTTAAGAAAAGTAAATTAGTAAATAAATAAAATCAAATTAGTGAACTAGTGAATGCAACGTGTGTTTAACAATGCACTAATCGTCATGTGGAGTCATGTACGAGTGTGTATTGGTCAATTGTGCTGAAGACGTACGGCTATATTCATTGATTTTGTTGAAGACGTGCGGCTATTAAACTTTTGTTCGTATGCAGTGGATGTTGACTTAAGCGTATGTGAATATGCTGTGTTCGGATCAAGGGACAAATATGTGTGAGTGGATTGCTTGCAAGACGTAGCTGCTCGGCGTGAAGGACTTCATGGATTGTGTGGGACTTGTAATTAGGGATGCGCTGGCTTAAGCATGAATTCTAGTCAAGGAGTTGTGTTTGACTGCTTGGATGATGTGCAGATTGAGGACGTCGGATTGGATTTGGTTAGATGATTTAGGCTAGGGACTTTCATTGATTAGAGCATAGGTTTCCGAACAAAGCTGATCGGTCAAAGCATATGAGGATTCAATTGATTGTGATTATGAGTTGAGGAGTTCAGATTGTGGGTTGTGAAATGTGGCTTCGATTGTGATTTGGATGGGGCATTTGTTTTGTGATTATGGTTGTTGTGTGTCTAGTTGCCTATGTGTTGAAGACGGCTTACGTATTATGCGAATTGTGTTTGTGAATTGTGGTAATAAAAACCTCCTTAATGTCACGTACTGTTGTGTTATTTATAAACTCATAATTGTGTCTTTCATATCGAAGATATGATTATGATTTGTTGATGATTTAATCTAACTTCTAGAAACCTTACTTAATTCGGGCTTTTTATTTTTCAAGACTCGATCTAATCTAATAATTGTATCTAGCCCAATTATAAATCTAATATAGCCCAATATAATTTAGATAATAAATCTATTTTATATTGGACTGGACCAAAATTATTTTAATAAAGCCCAATTCTCCAACGATTTAAAACTTTATTAAATTAATCACACGCATTACTTGATTTGATTTTAAAGATCCAACGTGACTTAGTTTACGATGTGACTCGATATGATACGACTCTCTCTTTTTTATTTTGTCATTTTTTCTTTTAATTTTTAATTTTTTTTATTTATTAACCTAGCTTAACTAAAATAAAACAAAAAATGGTAAAAATAAGGTGTCTACAACTGCCCTTTTTTGTACTGAAGTTCGATTAGAACTTCACTACAAAGACAAAAGAGATACCCATTTTTACTAGACTTGACTTAGATAATTCGAAAAGGATAGATCTCTTCATTTTCGTGGATAATCTGAAGATGGTAGATTTCTCTAAGATTTCTCTTAGGTACATGATTTGAAGAGGATAGATCTTTTTGAGGTTTGTTTTGACTTGTGATTTGAAAGGATAGATCTCTTCAAAACTACAAAAACAGATTTTGCTTTGGTGATTCGAAGAGGATAGATCTCTTCGATGTTTCTTTTAATTTGGTGAACAATTTGAAGAAGATAGATCTCTTCAAGATTCATTTTGGTTAATCTCTTCAAGATTCATTTTGGTTAATCCGAAGAGGATAAATCTCTTCGAGATTTCAAAAAAAGAATAAAAATTCTTTTGGTGGATAATCTAAAGAGAATAGATCTTTTTAAGATTTCAAAAACTTACTTTGGTGAACGATTCAAAAAGGATAGATCTCTTCAAGATTTCTTTTGGTTTAATCCGAAAAGGATAAATCTATTTATGATTCATTTTGACTTAGTGGAGAATCCAAAGAGGATAGATTTCTTCAAGATTTCTTTTTAATTTGATGAATAATTTGAAGAGGATAGATCTCTTTGAAATTTAAAAAAAAAAAAACTTGTTTCGATTTAGATGATCTAAAAAACATAAATCTCTTTGAGATTTGTTTTACTTGAAAAGATAGATTTTTTGGAAGATAAGATAAGATGACATTCTATTAAAGACAAAATGAGATAGCACTCCCATGAACAGGCGATCTTTTAAATGACTGGATGACACTTCTTTGAACAAGCGATCTAACTAAAGAATAGATAGGATAGTACTCCTTTGAGTAAGCGATCCTAAAAAAAGACTAGATAGGAAGCGATCCTAAGAAGGAAGAAAACTTTCATGAGTTTTGATAAATTAATCTGTAACTTGAGTTCGAGGGATTTTGATGACTCTTTAAAAAATTTTAACCTTTTTTCTTTTAAGAAATCTCTCTTGATAATTTTAGAAGTTTCATTTCTCTTTTGAATTTTTTTTTGAAGAAATTCAAAAAACACTATTTGATTATGTTGCTAATAAGTAAGAAAGTCTCGAAAACTTTAAAGACCATAAATAAGGGATTGGCTTGCTTCTTGCCCGTTGATCACTCATTTTTTTAGTCTTGTTTCTTAGAGTAAAATCCATGATTTCTGAACTTTTTAGAAGCGCTAATTTCTAACTTGGGATAAATGAACATTCATGTTTTTTGAGGAAGCACTCAACTCTTCAATTTTCCAATAAGGAAATAAATATGATTACTTGAAATGTTTAGTCAAACTGGACTTTCTTATACTCATAAGTCTATTCTTACTTTAGCATCAATTCCAAAAATTGTAGCCTATCTTGTAAGTGGTATATTCAGGTAAACTAATAGGTCTTTTCCAGGTTTGCAATGTAAGGTTTTTTGTCAATGGTTTAAACCAATGGATGTCAATGTACTTGGCCAATTTTGAAAGAAAAAAAAATATATAATCTGTCTTGGGTTTATAAGCCAAGAATCTAAGAGAAGTTAAACTGGGCTTACCTCAGTTTCATAAGGAAGTTTTGCTTAAGATAATTCCATTTCTTTAGTCAAAAGAGTTTCATTAAGGCTAGTATAGTGAGTGGGATCATACAATAAGGGTTTTGCTTATGAGCTTAGGAATTTAAAGTGTTCAGATTTTGGATACCATCATAAGTTCAGACTTCAGGCTTTATTGGTAATTTGGCTATTCTTTGAAGGTGATCACTTTACTAATATCTTCAATGTCTTTTTTTTTTTCACTTTTTTTTTTCTTTTTCTTTTTATTTTCTCCCATCTTTTTTCTTTTTCTTTTTTGTTTAATCAAGGTAGCCACCTTCCATTGCTGAGTTTTCACTCAATAGAATTTGAAGCACCAAAAGGTAGGTTTAAGGTGTATAAGCTTGGGAGAAGTGTATATGACTTTGAAGTGTTTGGGAAAAGGCCATGGGCTTGAGGTATTTAAATGAATATATAAGCTTGAGTTAGGTGTATATGGTTTGAAATTCTTTTTCATCCTAAAGAAATTGAATTATCTATGATAATATTTGCTCATGAATTGGCACAACTAAGGTAAGTACAATTTAGTCTCCTCCTTTTCTCTAGATTGATGACCCTAACTTCCTAATTGCTCCAGTTTGTGGTGGTTCTTGGCAGGGCTAATTTTAAGAAAAATCTCTTAAAGGTTCAAATAGGTTTGCAAGGGATAACTGTATTTAGGGATGATAAGCCGAATTCCTAATATCATTTTGACACGTGTATCAAGTTCAAGATGAGCCTCCTTAAAGGAATGAGCCTATTTATTCACCTTGATGGCATTCTTCTCTCATGTGTGTCTAGGGTTAGCGTTTCGGACATAGGTTGCTTCTTTTCATCCTAAACCATTCAAGTAATGTGTTATCATTCCCTTAGGTGGAAAGTTTTAAGTTTCGAGTTCATATTTTCTTTATCCATATTCACTCATTTGAAATGCCCCTATTTGAATTAAACTAGCTTTATAGCATACAAAAACAAAAATGCACATCAAAGTCGTTTTATTCAATAAGTCGTATCTATTACAAGAACTAAATGAAATATGATTATTCTGAAAAAAATGCAGGAACTAAAATTCTTTTTCACTTCTTGCCCCTATTTTTGTCACTTCTTCAAACTCAGCCCATTCAATTGAATTGATCTCTTGGAGATATACCTAATTGCTTCAAATGGCGAACCACCATGTTAGATGATAGTAGTAGATATTTAATGCCTAATACTGGAAGTTGTCTATTCGATGCTTCTTCAAAACTTGGGGAAAGAACACTACTGCTAATCGACCTATCAGTCTTTAGAAAATTTGGTTGGATAATCTTGATACCAATCAAATCTTGCACTTTATGCTTCAGTTTCCAATAGTCTTCTATGGTATGCCCCACTTGGCCCACATGATAATCATACCAATTGTTGGGGTCACAATCTCTTGGCTTGCATTTCCTTGTTGGGTTTTCGCATGTTAGTAGTCCTATGTCTCTTAATTGCTTAAACACTTGAGCCATTGAAATCTTGAACTACGTAAATCTCCTCCTCTTGTTGTGGATAGGCTTGTCTTGATTCCGGGCTTTCCCAATCTGCCCATTTACTCTTGATTTCTCTTTCGTTGAATCAACTTTATGCTTGGGCTGTAACTTCCTATTCGCATTAAGATGTAGGTTTCCGAGCTACTTGAGCACATAACCCATTGCCATGTCTATCCTAGCGAGCCTTTCTTCTAATATCACCAACTTTTCTTCTAGAGCTGTAACCCTTTCTTCCAGACCTTGGCAGTAATATGCCTCTCGAGCTTGACCATTCGAATCTACTTCTAGCAACTATTCTAAACTTTGTATCATGTTGATAGTAGGTCATTGAATCTGCAAATCTTTAGACTCGTGTACTTGAGATGGTGTCTCAATAGGCCCTTGGGCTTGGATATGAGCTATGATCTCGACTTGTTTCCCTTGCTTTCTTAGAACCCCTTTTGTTGTGGCTATTTTCTATGCACGAGCTTCAAAAATCTTTAATTTTGAAAATAAGTGATATGGGCTTCAAGTGGTACTAGACCACTTAAAAGGCAATATTTTAAAGCCTGTAAGAATCCATTTTTGTTTGTAACATTGCATTTCCTCTCTTTTTAAAAAAATCAAGTTTTTATTTTGAAAACCTTCTCTCTCTCTTTTTTTTTTGAAACTTTTATTAAGCAAAATGTTAATTTTATGATATAGATAGCCTAATATTAATGTTCATGAATCTAAAAAAAAAAAAAAATTAGAAATATTGAGATTAACAATTGAGGACATAGGATGGCAATTATATTACAAGGATGATATGGACAAGCGAAAATCATTTTACAATGATAGACTCGTTATATGATGATATAAGGGTGACGACTCGTAGAGAAACCTCTATCAGGATCATGACAACTTAATGGATAAATATGGAGAACGAGAACCTAGACATTTACAAGATTGATGACTTTGAGATGAAAAACAATTTACAATAGGAATCTGATAGTTAAGTCTTTTTTTTTTGTCTTTTGATTTTTTTTTTTTATTTTGTTAGTTCCTAATAGTATGGTACATGTGGGGTATTGCAATAGAAATCTACTAAGTAAAAAATTATCAAGAAACTGGTTTTTTTTTTTTTTTTATCATAAAATCTCTTTCGAAATTTCCTCCTTTCTAAAATTTTGGAAAACCTTTAAAAAAAATGCAGTTTGATAATAATTTTTATCATAGTTAACTTCCATAATTACATGAAAAAAAAATTTATAAGTTAATACAGAAGTTTCTTTTTTCCTTGTTTTTTTTTCTTTATTTGTTTTTTTTAAGGAAACAATCAAGAAATAAAAAAAAATGAGCAAGAGACTGTGCAATCAATAAAGGTTTTTATTTAATAAAGCTACAAATTTATTAACAATCATAAAATTCAATCTATACAATGGACTAAAATAAAAGAAAACTCCTAACTAAGCTTTCTAAAAAAACCTCAAATCCTTTATCTATAAGAACTGATGAATCTGGCTAGGACGGGCTTCACGGGGTTGATACTGACCTAACTTTCCATATCTATATTACATAAAACTATGAAATAACATGATTATTTACAACAAGACCACTAAATTTACAATAAAACTAGACATGACATTAATAATTTTACAGTTTTTTTAAAAATTTTCTTAGAAATTATGTAACTTTTTACTCGCAATAAATGATAAAAATAAAACACATAATACAGGGAATGAAAATGATTGGATAGAAACAAGCATTGGCAAAATAAAATCAAATATATAAAATGATGCAATATGCTACACACACATGTAATGCAACAGGGGCTAGTAATTAATAAATTATATAAAGCATTACGAATTTGCGGTCGGGAAATATCCTTATATATAAGTAGGTCTGAAATATGATTTTTTAAAAAAATGAAGTTCGTGAATACTTATATATAAGGGTTACTGGTTCTTTTCTTTCTTAAATTTTTCCTTTTTTGAAGAATAAGATTGAGCCAGCCGTTGATTGATCAAGCTTTTCTTATAATTTAAGAATAACTACCCCTTTTTAAAAAATGATGATGCAAGAGGGTAGGGGTCTATAGGTTTCAAGCTTTGTACCTCTAAGACTTTCCGGAGAGAAGGCTAGTGGGCTACATTGAAGCCTGAGTGGGCTCGCCTATCACCGCCAGACAGGGGCAAAGGCCCCAGTGACCTAAAGGTTACATAATGGCGGTTCGTCCTAAGTTCCTAAGGTGGCTAGGTCTAACCACATCTAAACACATGAATGATTATTGAAAACAAAAAAGAACCCCCCTTAATTCCCCAAGAAGGACCATTAGGTTAGGCTTTTTTTTTTTTTCTTAGAGCCTGCATCACTAAAACACAATTAGTATAACTATAATATAAAAAGAAAATAATAATAATACAAAACCCATCAATAGTTTTTTTTTTTTTTATTTTCACGTGGCTAACCTACTAGGCTTCTCCAATGGAGTTTCCAATTCTATTGAGCCCTATTTTAATTTCCTTAATTTAATATATATTAAGCCCAGTTTGCTTAATGCAGATTACTCGACATTAAATTAAGGAAATATTTTTTAAATAATTAAAAAAAATTGGAGTCGCCAACCGGTTCAACTAGTAAAAAATGAAATTAGGGGTTTTGGGTGGGAAAACCCTAATTTAGCGATCGAACTATGAATTTTCTAAGAAAATGATTTTTTTAGAAAAATTAAATCAGAAAAAACTGAGTTTGAAGGCTAACCTATTAAGACTAAATCACAATGAAAAAACAAAAAAAATATTGATGAGTTTTTATTTTTATAATTTTTTAAAAATACTAAAAATACACCTAAATATACAAAACATAACTAAAATGAACTTTTATTATGAAATTCTAAGAAAAAGGGAAATTTTTTATTTTTATTTTTTATGCAGTTGCTTCGAAGGTACCTATGTATCCGCTAGTTGAGATCAAATCAATCGTAGTTCTCATTTTATAAAATATTTAGTGGGTAGGTTATTTTTATTTTGAAAATTGAGTTAGGTTTACATTTATTTATTAATTTATTATTTCTTTAAAAAAACCTAAAAAATATAATTTTCACGAATATGAGAAAACCCTAACTAACTAAATCTTTCTGAAAAACTTCGGTTAAGATTTTTTTATTTTTAAAACCACTACGTGTAAAAAAAATATCTTTTTTAAATCTTAACTATAAGATATATTGAAGATATGGTTAGATACGTATTTTCATGCGTATCTTTTCTGAATCCTAACCACAAGAAACGTATCCTGATATGTATCTTTCTAAATTTTAACTGTAAGATACGTATCTCGATATGTATCTCAACCGCAAGATACGTATTTTTTCTAAATCTTAACTATAAGATACGTTGAAGATACGTTTGTTTGAGTGAAAAAAAAATGATTTTACTAAAAACTCAATTGAATTAAATTTCATTGGAATTATCTAAAAACATTATGTAATACAAAAATAATAATGAAAAAACCTGTGCTTAAGAAAAATAAATTAGTAAATAAATAAAATTGAACTAACCAATAAAATAAATAAAATAATGTTTACCTTCATGAACTAAGTTATACGTGATTGTGGCGAGTGAACTCGTGAATGCATCGTACGTTCAGCAATGCATTGATTGTTGTGCAGAGTTGTGTATGAGTGTATATTGGCCAATTGTGCCGAGGACGTATGGTTGTATTTGTTGATTGTGTTGAGGATGTACGGCTTGTGGACTTTTGTTCATGTGTAGTGGATGTTGACCAAGTGTATGTGAATATGCTATGTTTAGATTAAGGGATAAGGATGTGTGAGTGGATTGCTTGTAAGACGTTGGTGCTTAACGTGAAGGACTTCGTAGATTGTGTGGGACTTGCAATTAGGGATACGTTAGCTTTAGCGTAAATTCCAATCAAGGAATTGTGTTCGGCAGCTTAGATGACGTGAAGACTGAGGACGTCAGATTGGATTCAATTGGATGATTCAGGTTAAGGACTTGCATGGATTAGAGCATAGGTTTTTGGATAAAGTTGATCGGTCAAAGCGTATGGGGATTTGGCTGATTGTGATTACATGTTGAGGAGTTCAGATTGTAGGTTGCGAAACGTGGCTTGGGTTGTGATTTGGATAAGGAATTTGTTTTGAGATTATGGCTATTGCGTATCCAACTGTTGTCGTGTTGAAGACGGTGTGTGTATTATGCAAATTGTGTTAGTGAATTATGGTAATAAAAACCTCCTCAATGTCATGTACCGTTGTGTTATTTATAAACTCATAATCGTATCTTTAGTATTAAAGATACGGTTATGATTTGTCGATGATTTAACCTAATTTCTACGTACCCTACTTAATTCAGGCTTTCTATTTTTCAAGGCCTGATCCGATCCAATAATTTAATCTAGCCTAATTATAAATCTAATCTAACCCAATATAATATAGATAAAAAATCTATTTTATATTAGATTGGATCGAAATTATTTTACTAAAGCCCAATTCTCTAATGACTTAAGAATTTATTAAATTAATCACACATATTACCCAATTTGATTTTAAATGATCCGACGCGACTTGATTTAATATGACTTGACTCTATACGATACAATGCTATTTAATATGATACGACGTGACTCGATACGATACGACTCTCTCTTTTTTATTTTTTCATTTAATTTTGTTTTTTTGTTTTTTATTTTTTTTGTTTATTTATTAACCTGGCTTAACTAAAATAAAATGAAAAATGGCAAAAATGAGGTGTCTACACTCTCTAAAGTTGTACACATGGAGGCCGTACCACAACGAAAGGGAATGAAAGAAAATAAAAAAGGGGGTTATAGCAAATCCTTGAGTTACCTAGCTGGGTCTGATGTACCAACAAGATCTTACATGGCTTACAACTTGTTGGTTGTGACTCATCGGTTTGAACTATAGGGTTACTTGCCACTACTCCTTGCTAAAGGGAATAGATAAGAGTTAATAGATATATGAGAACATTAAGGTTGCTCAAGAAACGAAACATGTAATAAGCAATAATGCAATAATATGTTGTTTATGTACAAGTAAATGGGGTTTATATTCTAGTCCTATTAGGGTTATAACATATACATGGAAAAGACAAAAGAGTAATTTACAAATGAAATGCATGAAACATACTAAAAAGAGAAAAATTCATAAAGAATGTTCAGTATGGAAAAAGTAAGGAATCTTTCTAGAATGTTTTGCTAGAAGACACGTGTCAAGGGGTGATTAGAAGCTTGTAGTGTGGTTGGTTAAGTTGTATTGAATTCTGAGGTCACTTGGCAGTTGTAGGATCCTACTCGGATGAGGTTAGAAGAGAGTCAGCAATCAAAGTTGATTTGGTCTAGTTTACGTTAGAGCTCGAGTATTGATGGGTGTTTTGATCCTCTCTAGGTCAAGTGTCTTGGTAACTCGGCTTAGTTTGACATTTAAAGTTGGTTGGCTCGTAAGCAGTCTGGACTATGGTAAGAGCTCGGTAATAATCATGGTTGTTCGGTAGGTTGATATAACTGCTTGGAAGCTTGGAAACTGTATTGGTACTTACGAGAGCTCGACACTTGGGTTAGCAATAGTGTAAAAGATGAAGATTGGAATAGGAATTTTCCTCCTAGATGGTGTTTCGAGCTAGTAATCTCCGTGTGAGTCCTTGCAGTCCTCTAGCTTGACAGTATGTGATTGGTTTGAGGAGTTGATTCTTATAATCTGTTAGGGGTTAGAAGGATTTGTCTTTAAATTTGAAGAGTTTTTTGGCTCTTGTTTCACTAGGTCTTTCTCTAGTTGGTAGGGAATTAGTTCAGATACATTAAAGATGAAGGAAACACCATAGTTCTTAGGTAACTCAATCTAATAGGCATTGTAATTGATTTCTTTAGGACTTTGAATGAATCATTAGCATGTGGTGATAACTTACTTTATCTTAGGTGCAAAAATCCTTCTTTATTGAGGTGAATCCATACTAATTCACTTGGTTTGAAATAAATAGTTCAATGACGATAACTACTGATCTCTTGTTGTCTTTGATTGAACTTAGTAATCTTCTTTACTACGGATTGATGTAATTCTTGGGTTTAAGCGACTCTAGATTGACTATCTTCAACAACTGTGGGTGATAAGAATTAGATTACTGGGCCTTTAACCCATAGCCGAGCCTAAGGGCTATAAGGACTAATGAGGTAAATCCTCCTGCTTCAGCCAACCCCTGTTGAAACCAAGTTGCTCTTCGCTGTTGACCAACATCCAACGCTGTGTCAAGTGACTATATATCTCTTAAGAATTATGTGTCGACTGGAAGAGTTCCATGATAACAACTAAACTCTACATGATTGCTTGGCTTTAATCAACCTGATCACTTGCTCAATAATATAGGTGTTGAGAGGTCGAGGGATCCCGTACAAGTCTTTAGCCACTCTTTCTTGGATGAACCTAGATCTACCTAGCACCCTTGCTTAGCCACCTATCTTGATCGTACTATTTTGTCTACATCTTCTAACGATGCTACTAATACATTGCTACTATATGTCCCATACCACCTGTAGAATTTGCTGCTGTAATCATTACTTTTTCGTTAATATTCATTTTTACCCTTTTGTATTCCATGTACATTACTTTTTTGGGACAATACTTGTCTTTTCCATTTTTAGGAAAGTTTTCCTAATTTCTCGAGTATAAATGCCTACTATACATGTAGCCGCACATCATCTCTTATCATTACCAATATATTGAATATTTCCTTTTGTGAACAACAGCTCTTGTTAGTTTGTTTGCTTATTTCACTCCTATCCTAACCATTAAGTAAGGTCAGATGGTGAGTAACCTTATCGGACCAACTCGTATGTTAGATTAAGCTATGCTATGAGTCCTTGAAAGTTACACTTGTATGTCATATCATTTGGAGTTGTTCATGGCTTTGCTTATTTCTTTTCTTCTTTTATTCTCTCGCACGTTTCTGTTACTCATTTTAAGCTTTTAGTAAGCTTGGACCCACTTTTGTGATTGGCCTTATCTTTTCTTGGCTTCGCATCATCTTGGTATTAGAGTGGCAATTCCGTTGGGTAAGTTGTGTTTGTGATTTGTGAAGTAGTGCTTCTTGTAAGTGGTGTGTGTAAGTTGAGTAAAACTTCAATGGAAGTGGTTTCTTTTTGTGGTTACTCTGTTTTGCCTTGTTTCGAACATCTGAAAGTAGAGTAAGTTCTGAGTTAACGGATTATTCGTTAGTGTTGTTACTATGTTGTGGCACAATCGGTTGCTAGTGTGAAGACTGTGTTGAGTTATTAGATTTGGAGAAATAGTGTCAGTTGTAACTTAGGTCTGAAGATTGAATTTGAAATTACTAAGGAAAATGAAAAACTTGAGTATTAATGCTAGTATTGGGGATGATAATAATGGTGTTGTCCACTATGATCAACAATCCCATGGCACCCCCAATAGTATGAATGAGAGACTTCATGAGGTGGCTAATCTCCTAGTTGATTTAATCAGAGCAGTTCATGCATTGGCCTATTGACCTATTAAGGCTGTATAAAACACCTTATTAGTTGTTTGACCTGCTAGAGGATAGAACCTAACTTGAGAAGTTCAAAGCAGAGGAGTAAGTAGATGAGTGAGAAGAAGGATTGACTTGGGAAAATTGGATGATGTTGAAGAAGAAGAAGAATAAGTTAGAGCACCTTAAGCTACCGACCATGTGAAGCTCTAGATTCTAAGTTTCAGTGGTTCTAGAAGTGCAGATGATTATTTGGATTGGGAGGAGAAAGTTGAGCGAGTTTTTGACTATTACTAGTATAAAGACCGAAAGAAGGTGAGAATTGCTATTATTAAGTTCATAAGATATGCCGCTATGTAGTGGAAGAACTTTCAAGTCATGAGACAATGAGAGGCATATCGAGAGATTAATACTTAACTTGAGATGACAAGAATACTAAAAAAAAAAAAGATTTGTGCTAGAAACCTATTTACAAGAAACTTTTGCTCAACTTCAAGAGTTAAGACAAGGAGGTTGAATTAGTGACGAGTATGTCCAAGAGTTCCAAATGCTTATGATTCGTTGTGAAGTAAAGGAACCATTAGCGTGTGTAGTCTTTAGGTTTCTTATAAGGTTGAGGATTGATATCTAAGACATTGTAGAGCTCCACCAATTTACTACAGTGGATGATGCTATATAGATAGCCCAATGAGTAGAGAGACAAAGAAGAAATAGAGTGCCGAACCGACCTTCATTGAGTAGAACTGGTCATCTGAGCTGACTTGGTCAAGGAAGTTATCAAGCTTAATTGAGTGCTGAGCTGACTAGGAAGGAGGATGTCCAAGTCGAACAAAAGGGCTTACCTAACAGTGATGTGCTGACCCAAACATATAAGAAAGGATAGGGATTTTAGAAGGAAGATGAGCCAGATTAAGTGCTTTAAGTACTAAGGGTTTAGACATATGACTGCTTAGTGTTTGAATTGAAGGACTATGATTATCAAGGGAGATGCTCCGGAGGTCAAAGTATAGCATTGATGATGAACTTAAGGAGAAAGAAGTGAAATAAGAGGCCGATGTAAATGCCATAATTGGTAAACACAAATGCCAATCCTTTTAAATTCTTTCCTACGATAGCTTAAAGTAAAGTACCTAGTGTCTTGTTCACCACTTCAGTCTGACTATTAATTTAAGGGTAGCTACTAAAGCTAAACACTTTAGTTCTAAGTCTTCTCCAAAGTGTCTTCGAAAAATAGCTTAAGAATTTTGTATCCTTATCTAAGACAATGGTCTTCGGTACTCCATATAATCGAATAACTTCCTGCACAAACAAATTAACAATATATAAAGCATAGTTAGTTTGATGGCACAAGATGAAGTGTACCATTTTGCTGGAATGGTCCACTACAACAAGGATTGAATCATTTCTTCTGGATGTCTGGGGCAACCTTAAGATAAAATCTATGTTGAGATTGCCCAAGGTGAGGTCGGTGTGGGTAAAGGCATATAGTCTGCATGTGGCTCTCTTTTTCCATTGGCCCTCTTGCATACTTCATAATTATTGACTATCTTATGGACATCCTTGGCCAAACTAGGCTAGTAAAAGTTTTCTTTCAACAGGTTTGTTATCTTGGTCTCTCCAAAATGACTAGATAATCTACCATTATGAACTTCTCTCACTAACAGTTTACGTGTGGAATAGCTCATATACATAGCTTTCTTTCTATGAATAGATAGTTATCCTTGAGATAATATCCTCCAATAGCGACACCTTTTTTGTACTACTTAAGAATAGGACCAAAATGAAGGTCGTAAGTATACTACTCGGTAATAAGTGAAAAACCTAGTAATTTCATCTCTAGTGTGGTTAACAAGGTTTATAGGGGATCTGCGGCCATGTTGGTACTACCCTTCTTATGTCGAATTACATAAGAAAAACCTTCCATAAATTCTAGCCACTTTGCTTGCCTTGTTAAAAGTTTGTTCTAATTCCCAAGATGCTTCAAGTATTTATGGTCCATATATATCATAAACTCTCGTGGTAATAAATAGTGTTACCACATAATAAGAGCTTGAAAAAGTGAGTATAACTCCTTTTCATACATAGGATAGTTTAGTGTAGCACCATAGAGCTTCTCACTGTAGTAAGTAATTAGTTGATGCTCTTGCATCAGGACTTCGTCAATGCTAATGCTAGATGCATTGTATGCTAATTCAAATGGCTTATCAAAATCTGGTAGGGACAAAATAGGAGCAGTAGTAAGCTTCTCTCTGATCTCCTTGAAGCTTTGCTCAGCCCAATCATTCCATCAGAATCCTTTACTCTTCCTTGTCACTTCGGCCAAGGGTGATGCAATCATATTGAAGTTTTTAATGAATTGTCGATAGAAGGAAGCAAGACCATGAAAACTTTGTACTTCAATGATATTCTTCAACGTCGACCATTCCAAAATAGCACAAACCTTCTCCTCATCTGCTTAGATTCCTTCTCTAGATATTACATACCTAAGAAAGATAACTTCACCTTGATAGAACGTACACTTCTTTAGATTCCTACGCAACTTTTAGACTGGTAAAATGTTAAAAATAGCTTAAAGATGTTGAATGTAGTTGTTGAGGTCAATACTGTATGCTAATATGCCATTGAAGTACACGACCATATATCTTCCGATCAGAGGACGTACCGCATGATTCATAAGCAACATCAATATTCTCGATGCATTTATAAGTCCAAATGGCATAACTAACTATTCATAGAGACCATAACTCATCTTAAAAGCAGTCTTCCATTATTACTAGGCCTCATACTAATTTGGTGGTTGCCACTTGCCAAATCAATCTTCGAAAATATTTAAGTACCATGTAACTCATCTAGCATGTCATTGAGCCTCGGTATTGGGAATCTATACTTGATAGTAATGCAGTGGATAGCATGACTATCAATGTACATACGCCACAAACCATCCTTCTTTAGGACGAGCAGAGTTGGTACGACATATGAACTAATGCTCTCCCTCACATATCCTAGTTCCATCAACTTATCCATTTGGCTTTTCAGCTCAGCAACTTACTTAGGATTCATTTTATAGGTAGGTTGGTTTGGTAGGGCCATGCCTAGCTATAGATCAATATAGTGTTCTATGCCTCGGACTAGGGGTAGTCCTTTTAGTAGCTCTTCAGGGAACAGGTCATAAACTTTATTAATCAATCTTTGGATCTCATTACACACATCTTCTAGATTAAATATTTCCAATAATGTTTTTATCAATAAAAACATAGGCTCATTGACCTTCTCTAGGTTGGTGTCATGGGTTGTAGCATAATCTTCTTTCCATCCTTGACAAAGGTCTATGTACTCTTATATTCATCGTGAGTAACGGGTTGGTCGAAAAACCAAAGCCGTCTAAGTAATAGATGTGAAGCTCCCATGGGCATGATAACATACACCGCTTTGTCTTTATATACATTCCTAACACTAAAAGGTATGGTTACTTGTTTAGTGACGTGTAGAATGCCCTTATCATGAAGCCAATGCAGTTTATAAGGTCAGGGATACTTAGAGGTTAGTAGTCCTAACTTTTGCATAAAGGACTGTGTGACGATGTTGGTATAAGTCCCTCTATCTACTATAATGGTATACAATTGTCCTCTAATGGTACACTTGGTGTGAAACAAATTTTCTCTTTGGTATTCTTTTGAGCTTGACAAGGAGCTCAACATTCGTATTAGTATTAAGGTCACCACTTCTCCCTGGTTAGTGTAGACATAAGTCTCCTCTTCTTCCTAGGCTTCAACTCTTCCAACATTCTTTTCTTCCTTTAGCTCGCTCTCATCGGTGCTATTCACTACATCTCCTCGGAGAACCATGGCACATCGGTTTAGATACTTAGCAGTCATGTATCTAAAACCTAAGTATTTAAAGTACTTTGCCTTGCTTGTCTTCATTCCAAAGGTCTATCCTTTCTCCAGGGGTTAGCCTATCCTCGACTCTTCTAGCTTACTTGACTACCATTAAGTTGGTCATGTTTTTCCCCGGCTCGACATAAGCAAGTCAGCGTGGAATAGGAGCTTAGGAAAAAGTTATCCTAGGTCAGCTTGGAATATTTCTCCTTTGCTTTTCAACCCTTTATGCTACTTTAATGGCCTCTTCCAATTTATGGAGCCACTGTACTTCCATAATGTTGTGAATCTCATATTTGAGTCTATAGGTGAAACGTAACAAAGTATAGGCTTTAAGCTCTTCAATGTCTGTTTAGATTATCAACCTCTGAAATTCTCTCACATAATCATCAACGGATTAGCTTCCTTGACGAAGCTCTTGCAACTTGGCAAAGGTGTCTTGTAGATGAGTCTCAGGTATAAATCTTCCCTTCAACAATCTCTCCATCTTTTCCCAAGTGCACATACCTCATCTTTCAGCTTTTTCTTTAATAGCATTCAAATTTTTCTATCATACGGTAGTATATCTAGAAAATTCAGGTGCCACAAGTTTAACGTTAACTACATCTGTATACCCATAATAGTTAAATACCTTTTCTACCTTCTCTTCGCATTATAAATATTCATCTACATCTCCACTTCTACCGAAGAGTAGTATTCGGACCTTGACATTGTCAAGTCTTCAAGGGGCTTGACGTCTTCGCTCTTGTGCTTGGTATTATTTAACCTCTTCTCCTTCCTCTCTATCATCCTCTAAATCCACATCCTCAATATCCTCCTCAATTTCTTTTAACTTTAACCTTCATCTAGTAGCTTGGTTTGCAACTCCTTTAACTTGATGGGGGTCGAACTGGGTAAGTAGCTTAGCTACCTTGGACATATCATCTCTTAAGAACTTTTTCAGGTAGGTTATGATGGGGTACACCCTGTGGTTGCTACCTATTGACTTACGTTATAGTAACTAGACTCTTAGCAAGATTGGTGAGTTTATCAAGTTTATCATTAACTGACTTGGGAGTATTACTTCCATTTTAACCTAAACCAGCATGAGCATTGTTACGTAGGTCACCAGTAACACCTTGAACACTTGAATTTGGCATGGTGTAATACTTCTCTAATAAGTTGACAGCACAATACATAAAAAACATTTCTACTTACTACCCAGAATCTTATTAACATACTTTAACAACTCCAACACCCAACATGCACTCAAATACAACAAAAATGAACTTCCTTTGTTTTTGCAATGAAAAATGAGGTAACGATGGAAACAAAACTTACCAACACACGAGCTTCCACTTTACAGCTCACGACTTTGAAACTTACTTCACTTGAACATACTACAGCATCTATGGAAGGAACATGGTAGCTATTAACAGTAAACAACAACCAAAACTTTACTACAACTTTACACACTCCCTCTCAGAAACACATTTTGATACTGGCGAAATTGGTGTGTCTTTAGGGTCATACACATAGAGGCTGCACCATAATGAAAGGGAGTGAAAGAAAATAAAAGGGGGTTTTAGCAAATCCATGAGTAAACTAGGAGGATATGATACACCAACAATATCCTATACGGCTTACAACTCATTGGATGTGACTCATTGGTCTGAACTATAGGATTACTCATCACTACTCCTTACTAAAGGGAATAGATAAGAGTTAAGAGATAAACTATAACACTAAGTTTTCTTAAGAAAGAAAACTTGTAATAAGCAATAATGTAATAATATATTGTTTGCATACAAATAAATGGGGTTTATATAGTAGCCTCACTAGGGTAATAAGGTATATTTGGAAAAGACAAAAGGGTAACTTACAAATGAAATATATGAAACATATTAAAAAAGGCAAAAGAGACAAAGAATATTTTGTATGGAAAAAGTAAGGAATCCTTCGGGAATGTTGTGTTAGAAGATACGTGTCAAGGTACGATTGGAAGCTTGTAGTACAGTTGGTTAAGCTGTAACGAATTCTGAAGTCACTTGGTAGTTATAGGATCCTGTTCAGATGAGGTCAAAAGAGAGTTAGCAGTTAGAGTTGACTTAGTTTGGTTTAAGTCAGAGCTTTAGTATTGAAGGGTGTATCCCCTCTAGGTCGAGTGTCTCAGTAGCTTAGCTTGGTTTGACGTTTGAAGTTGGTTGGCTTAGACGTAGTTTGGACCATGGTAAGAGCTCGGTAATAGTTATGGTTTCTTGGTAGGTTGACATGATTGCTTGGAAGCTTGGAAACTGTATTAGCACATACGAGAGCTCGGCACTTGGGTCGGCAATAGTGTAAAAAGTTTTCATCTTGGATGGTTTTTAAAGTTAGTATTCTTCATGTAAGTCCTTGTAGTCCTCTAGCTTAGCTGTGTGTGAGTAGTTTGAGGAGTTGATTCCTATTAAGAATACATAATGAGGAAGTGTCTGATGTTGAAGCTAAGATGATAAAATTCAATAAAGAATTACATGGGACTAAAGTCATGAAGGATCTATTAATGAGTCTTATAATTAGGAGGAGATTGCATATTTAAAGCTTAAGTTAGGTAGTGAGAAGAGGGAGAATTTGTTTCTCACGAGATGTTTGGGGGAATTTGTTTCTCATGAGATGTTTGGTTTAGGTAAGGTTCACACTATTGTTATTGTTAGATGGAGTTACACTAATTTAGCTTTTAGTACATGGGTTAAAAGAATGGGTCAATCTTCCATACATTTAGCTCCTTACAAACTTTAGTAGTCTAATGACAAAAGACCAATGCATGTCGCCAAATAGATACATATTGCCATTTCCATTGGTAAATATACTAGTGTAGTTTCTTGTGATGTAGCTCTTATAGAGGCTACCCATGTACTACTTGGGCAGGCTTTAACATTTCCACAAGAAGGCCATCTATAATGGCTCCTAAAACTCTTACTCTTTTAAATAAGATGGTTAAGGAATTGCACTCCTACCAATGACCCTAATGTCACGTTTGGTATGAAGAAATGGTTTGAAATTGAATTGCATTGGAACAGATTGAGAAATCCTTTCATATGTTTGGAGATAGCCGTAGAATGGAATGATATTAAATACTCAAGTAGAATTATTTGTCAAAAATACCCTTAATAATTGTATGTTATAATTTTTTTCAAGGTTAGAAAAGTAATTTAATTAATCATAATTAATGAAATGGGAATGGAATTGTGATTCTACTTTTGAATCATGATTTTCCTTCTAGCTGGAATCATTAATTCCATGGAATTGCGATTTTGGCTTCAAAATGTACTTCCAAACAAGAGGAATGGAAATGGAACTCAGAATCGCGACTTTATTCTAAGATTCCGGTCTATTCTTACATACCAAACCTAACATAAAGGAGATTAGACGCGATCAAATGACACTTAAACAAGCAAAACAAATATAAGTAGAAGTAGAATTTATTTGTTAATATGGTAAGTTAAAATGGCAAAAAGATTGAGCTTAGTAAGCAAGAAAATGCTTAGATTTAAGGGTAAATCTTTGCTAACTCATAATTCTATTGATACTATTGAACTAATAGCATGCAATTTAATTACTCCAGAGTTCTTATTGAAACATATTCTTGGGTGGCATCACAATGGCTATCCATGGCTATTATCAAGTAGGACCTTTGGAATGATATTTCATGGACAAAAGTAATGCTCTTATTGAAGAAATTAAGGGCCATGTCAGCTACATAAAAAGAAGGAAGAGTACTATTGTTGAATGGCTAGCAAAACAGGCTCGTGAGACACAATCTTGCTTCTTCTACACAGAGATGGCTTAACTAGATATTCCTTAAACAAGACATATTAGGATATGGAAACCTTAGGATAGTTTCTTCTTAATTTGCATGTTTTTTTTTTCTTGTATAGTATTTTCGTTTTGGTTAATAGTGTAATGCCATTTTGAACAAGATTTTGTATTGGGGGTTATTCTCCCTTCTTTTGTTCATTTTAGCTCTTATCTTTAGGTCTTATCTTGTAAGGGAGTAGTACTCCCTTATTTATGTTTTTTGTAGGTGATAGGTTCGTTGTCATCTTGAGAGATCGTGTCTATATGCCCTTCCCCCTTCTCTCTTGTAATCAATTTTTCTTAATAATAAAATTTAGGGGTAGAAAACACAAGAAAAAGGGTCTCAAGTGATAGAGATTATCTAAGTACACGAGCCTTGTATACACTGTCCATCATACCCTAGGAATTGGTTTCGCTTGAAGCATTGGATTAATGATCACCTAAAAAGTTGCCTTAATCCAGCCTTTGCTAAGAACAAGATGGTATGGTTGACTAAGTGGTGGTGATCAACCAACCAATAGTTGATTGAGGTATCAACATAAGCAATTTATTTAATTCATTCAATTTTATTTAGCCAGTTTATTTTAATACATGTTATTTTTTTTTCCATAGACGTTTATGGGATGTTTTAGTGGCTTATATGAAGGCCTTTGGTTGTTACAAATATTATTATTCACACTATCTTTCATATTAACTACCAGTGCAATATTTCTCATATTATTGTTCTTATTAGTTGTCATGTTAATTATGGAAAAACTTTGGTTTCTAGAATCATTGTTATCATATTAATAGTTTTGCAAATCCCCTTTTGATCATATCTTTGAATGTGAGTAATATCCATAGTAAAATTCATTAATTCTTAGTACATGTTCATAACTAGTGAATCATTTCTAGTTGTCTAATTATTCATGTCCTTTTTGCTTATTCGATCAACTAAACACCAAATCCCAAAAAATCCCTTCTTTTATTGATTCCATATATATATATATATCACTCTACATAAACCTTTTATCTATTAATCATGTAGAAAACTTTGAATGCACCTAAAGCAATTCAACATTGATTGGGATTCAATTCATCCTTGGATTCCATTAGTATCAATAAATCTCAAGATTTTCATATCTTGAATTTTATTGATGTAAGAATCATTGGATAAGACACAGTGAAAACACCTAATTTGAACTCAAACCTTTTTTTTTTTATTTTTTATTTTTTAATCATTATCTTAGCATTACCTCACCATTTCTATACCTGTTCATTGAGTTGAACTGATTCAAAACTGCCAGTTCATAAGTTGGTAAAAGGATGAATTGGGATAAGCCTTTGGGGAGTATGGTCTCAAGTAGCGGTTTTGAGGTTGGTTTACTTAGATTGTGAGCTGCTTTTTTATTTTTTATTTTTTAAATAATTATCTTTTTTTTATAAATATTTTGTAGAATTTTCCTAATCTATTTTCTATTTATTTCACTATTCTATTACTTTTGAACTGAAAATTTTATTTTCGAAATTATTTCTTTTTAAGAACTTAAAATAATTTGTTTGTTCCAAGTGTTGTTATATTACAAAATTGAATAGTAATGGCTAATGCAAATTTGAAATTGAAGATGTACCCCCAATTTTTTTTTCCTTTTCAAATTAGGCTTGAATCAATTAGTAGCCCACATATTCAATTGCTGCTTGCCTTGTCGGTTCATAACTCGCCTAATTCGATAGGTTAATAATAACTACTTGGGACCTTAAGGCTCAATGATTTAGGCAATGATTTGGTCTACCTATGTATAGGCTCGGGTTGGTTCATCAGCCAATCGGGCTAATTTTAGACCTATTCCTGGTTCGAAACTAGCTTTTACATAAGTCTAATTATTGCACTATAACCATCACCACCACTAATTTGACTTCCATAGCCATTGTTGCTATTACTACCATTGCCAATATCACTATATATAATATTAACACCAGGTCATTATTCAACATCACTACTATATTATACAACCATGTTGCTACCATTGCTTGCATCATCATTGCTACTATGTTATACCACCTTTGCTACCATTATTACCACATTAAAGACTTATACACCAACTTTGCCAATACTATCATTTCACTTGATCACTAACACCATTGCTACCACTTTCCTACTATTATGATTGATACATTTGATGCTGTGTTACTAACATTTCTACCATACTACACCGTAATTACTAGTATTGCCCTCATATAGCCACTACTCTCTGACTACTTTTGCTATTATTAATACTTATGCATGCCATTATCACTTAATAGTGCTATATAATGGTAATAAGAAGTTAATAATATTGGTGTTATTATAGTGGTATAATGAGTGGTGCAATTGTAGTAGTTACGGCGTCAATGGCAATAATACTAATAAATATACGATAACATAAATAGAATAAGTACTAAAATCACCATTATAGTGCAATACATATTCAAATTAAATAACATATAGTAAGCATAATTAAATTTTCAAACCTGAATTTGAGACTAGTAGTTAACACTCCATATGAGTCTCCTAAACCTTACAAAGGGTAACAAAATTAAAAATGAATATTAAACTAGAAAATCTTAATGATATGATTGAAATCCTAAAACTAGAACTAAAACTCTAAACACGGCTTTAAAGCCCTAAAACCTTTACATGTAAGAAACCTTAAATTGACTCTAAAACCCTACTTTAGTGTTAAAAAAACCCTAATTAAATTGATAAGACCTAATTATATAACTAAACTATTCTTAATTACTAATAATTCTCTTGATTGCTCTAAAGCCCTAATTTACCATTTGAATCATAATCAAATAGCAATAATTAATTCTAACCCTTAGAAATCCCAAATTAATTAGATTAAGTAGTTCAATAGACTTAATTAACTTAATTAAATATGATAAATCCTAAACTATGTTTATCTATGGTCGTATATACTTGTGATTAGAGTTGTGAGCTTAAAATTCATTCTTGTCATTTGTATGCATTTATGCATCATGATTCACCAAGAGATAAGCACAATTAACCATAAAATATAAGGTAATTAGTTATTGGGAGACATGATTAAGGGATGATTATACTTTTGGGGGACAAACCATTGCCATATTTGGCAAAAAATACAAAAGCAATTGGTCTTCACTTGATCATACACTATGTAATCATTTAGGGATGATATTTTGTCCGTTAACCCCTTACATTCCAATCAGCTACCCCCACTTTCCTCATTTTCATTTCTTCATCCTCTATAATACAAACTTTAGAAACACTCTCTAAGTATATAAATAAAAAACAAATGAAGGAAGAAATAAAGGAAAGCACTTTGGCTTTCTTGGGCACCCTCATTGCCCAGGCCTTTAAGCACCACCACATGTCATCAAATCACAAGCCTTCCTCCTCCCCCTTTCTGCAGCCCATCTTGGTTGTGGATTGGGGAAGAAAATTACAGGGCACTTTGTGATATGATCTTAAGTAAGGGCATCTAACTTAATCCTTGTTTTAGTGTTAGTTTTAAGGTCATATTATTTAAGTGTTTAGCATTATAATAAACATCAAAATGCCATCTTTATGAGTGCATATAATGTTAGGTTTATGATGTGCTTTTGTGGGTATTTACATGTAGGAAATGTAGCATGTACATGGCATAATGTTAAAGAGTAGAGTTAAGTTGATAACTTGGTAAAATAAGGAAAAACCATCATGAACCCTTCATCCCCATGCTAGGCCAAAACTTGTAGATGATAAATTCTATTGTATCTTTTATTTTTCATGTTTATTTTAGTAGAAATTGACTTAAAGTGCATTTAAGTATTGATTTAGGCATATTAAGGCAAATTATGAACAAGTTGAGTTGAAATCTCTTAGAAATCATTCTAAATCACCCCCTTAATGTTGATGAACAAGCTATATTATGATTTAATTAGTTAATTGCAAGTTAATTAAAGTTTAATAGGATTTAGAGCTTAATCTTGTAAGACAAGTGGCAAAACAAAGCTTAGAATGCATGATTAAGCCTAAAATGACATTTAGGCTTAAAAAGATCAATTTAACGCCTAATTAATCAATATGACTAGATCTAATATTTTATGTAAAGTGGGTTATTTAATGGCCTAATAAGTTATTTGGCCCATTGAAATAGGTTAGAAACAAGTTTAAGGCCCTAGGATGTAAATTAAACTTACAACATGAAAGGTCCAAAAGTAAGCTTTAGACCGATCCAAAAATAGCATGACCAGGAAGTACAATGAACATTTTTCTTAAATGAGAAGCCCATTAAGCCTATTAACATTATAGGAAGCTAATATTAGGCCTAAAGATGAATAGGGCCCATAACTATTTAAAAAGGCTAATTTATGCTCTCAACTCATAAGGATTAGACTTGGGCCAAACTTAAATTTGTCTAACTTAATTAATAACCCTAGAATAATGTATCAAAGGCCCCATAATAATAATTAAAGTAGGCCCACTAACCCAAAAATGACCTTAAGCCTAAATCAAAGCCTAAAAAACTTAAATTAAGACTTAAAAAGACTAAGTAAGATACAAAAAGGCCTAATGACTAAGACTTAAGTAAAACTTGAATGCTCCAAGATAACAAAATAAAAGCCCAACTAACAATAATAAATGACTAGATTTAGGCCTTGCCCAATTAAACCCTTAATTAAGTTGGGAAATTAACTAAGTTAAGAAATGTATAACATAACTATGAATCTGACCACTACTTATCCTTATGGTTGTAGGTCATAACTCCTAAAATGGACACCATTATGTAGAGATACATTCAAAATCATATGAAATCGAGTATAAGAACCTAAAAGACGGACTTAAAATTAAGAAGTTATATCGAAAAAAAGTTTCAACCATACCCAAAAATAGTATAGTGAGAAATAGGATAACTAATTAAAAATTTAGTATGATTTAAATGGTATTACTATCATTTTATTATCAAGAGATACTAATACAATCCTAGATTTATTAGAAGACTATTATGATGCTCGATCGCTATGGTTGAGTAAGTATTTCTTTTGTGATCTCCATACTTGTATATGCAGGTCATGTAGTAGCACATTAATGCAATACAATAAATTAAAATGTTTGGGGTATCAATTTTGGGCATTCATGTGAGAATGCTTGATTGGATGTCAACATACCTTAATTATAAGATAACATGCTTGCTTAATATCTATATATATGTTTTGTTGTACTATTAGTTTCGAGTGTCTGCGAAATTGTTTGGTCACTCAATGAATTGGACCTAATTATATCGAGCCTATTAATGAAATGGAAATGTATGAACAAGACATCACATTATCATTAATTGAACGTTACATCATGTGGAGGTAAAGAGGGGTCCTATAGAGCTTGTATCTATTGTATTTGAAAGCTTATATTATGAAAGTTTGTTTAGTATAGTGCACTCATATGACAAGTGCCCTACTTTAGCCAATGGGTATACTGGGCACTAGAGATGCCAATTGTATGGCTAAGAGTCCAATTTTGAGACCTTCACTTAGGGATGAGTTGGATTACATGTGCTACTCACGACCTTACATGGAGTTAGGTTTAATCACTTGATTAATGAGAACTAAGACAATAACTAAAAATAGTGATATGGATATAATAATTGGTTACTAACCCAGGAGATGGGAATCAAATCAAATGATCAAAATTCTCTAACTTGGTTTCGGAAGGTGTTAAATTCAAGCTATATACAAGGCTGGTTAACTATTTATACTTGTTTAGCATATGGTTGTTTGCATTCATATGTTTGAATGATATAACTTGCCTAATCTTGCTTAAATGGTATGGTTTGAAAAGTTTTCTTACTAAGCTAGTTAGCTTCTTCACTAATAGACTTTTATTGTAATAGGGTAATTTATAGCTTGTATCCAAATGAGGTTTACCTTAGGTTAGCATCACTGGATATGGGATCATGTGTAGTGAGGATGAGCATATGAGAAAACTCTTTAACTATTTAAACCTATGTTATACGTTATTTGATCAGCAATGTACTTAAACTACAGTTTTAGCTATTATGATGGTTATTGGCTTGTAGACTTATTTGGGATATATGTATATATATATATATGATGTGGATTGCTATTAATATTAATTATTTTGTTATCATTGGAATTTTGCCCACTAATGGAGTATTCTAGTATGTAGTAGTAGCCTTATATGTTATAGGATAGCTTTTGAATCGATGGGGTTGTTAATCAGGGATCTCCATATAGTATATAGTGTACCACTATGACTAGCCTACCCCTTAGGTTGTGATACATACAACATGAAAAGATTAAAAATAAAAAATGTAATCCTATACTTCATACATCAAACCTAACACAAGAAACTTATCTTGAATTACTTGTTCTTCTTATACTATATTGTGTTGTTCTCTTTATTCTATGCTATACTCGAAATCCAGCACTGAAAGTCTTGTACTTTCATAATTAGGTTTCAAGTAGGTAATTTAAAGTGTTGGTGAACTTAACTCGATTAAGCTAGAAATTTATGAGTAGGCTAGGACATTAGTTAATGAGTATCTATGGACTCGAAACTCAAAAGATATAATAAAATATAAAAAAATATAGCTAAGATGGTAGAAATTTACGATATTATTTAATAATTGTCGTAATTATGTAGGATAGGTTTTGGAATTAGCGAATTTTTAGAGATAAATTATATGTATAATAAAATTATTAAATGAAATAAAAGAACATATTGAATATATATATATATATATATGTCGTGAATAATTTTTGTGCTCAAATATATAGATGTAATTATCTAAAATACTTGATTAAGTACAAAATAAGCTAAAATAAATAAAGAAAAAAATAGTAAAAATTTATAGAAAGTGGTGGGAAATTAGGATTAACTTTATATTAGGCATAGAAGGCTGAGAATAGCTCTTGATTTATTGAACAAGCAATTTGACATATATAAGGATAAGTATATAAGAGGAATTTGCAAGAAGAGAGAGAGAACCATTCAACTACTCAACATGCTTTGTAAAATCTAGAAAA
The DNA here is from genome assembly GCA_024138005.1 of Lumnitzera racemosa. Classification (NCBI taxonomy): domain Eukaryota; kingdom Viridiplantae; phylum Streptophyta; class Magnoliopsida; order Myrtales; family Combretaceae; genus Lumnitzera; species Lumnitzera racemosa. The sequence continues at coordinate 42,081,835 of JAMXBC010000007.1, forward strand.
TTTCTCTACGAGTTCCTACATGCAACAAAGAATTTGGGAAAAATAATAAGGGTGGAGGAAAATCTAAGAACATAAATTGGGAAATTTTAGAAATATAATAAGTTGTTGTTGGATGTGAGCCACCACCACCATCGTTTGAAGGAGTAACCCATGCTTAGTTATGCCGACAAAAGAGAAGTAGCCATTGGTAGCTGGATCTAGTGGTTTTGGTTAGTGTCCTAATTTAGGTTGATTTTCACTAAATTATTAAAAATATTAATTTTGCCCACAAAATTATAGAAAAATTTATTCCAAAGTTTTTTTAAGGTAGAATTCAAGAAAAATATTATTTGGTTTAAATTTAATAGATATATATAACGTCATTAAGAAATTGTTAAAACTAAACTGATTTTGATATTGATTTAAATTAACTTAACGAAGTAGTTTTAAGCCCAATTTTTTTTTGTTAGCTATAAAATCCATATATTAAAATGCAATATAAAGTTTCCCAATAAAACTATTTTCTAGATTTTTCATGAATTTTTTAGTATTAAATTATAGTTAAAAACATCATTTTTAGTAAAAAAAAAAATAATGAATTTTCTTTAATTAGCTATAGACACCTCATTTCCCCCTTTATAGTTTTAATTTTTATTTTTAAAGGGTCTTAATTTGGAAAATAATAAAAAATTGAAAAAAGATAAAAAGAAAAAAAAATAATTGTTTTTTTAAAAAGAGAAAATTGAGGAAATGAAAAAGGAGAAGAAGATAGAAAAAAAAAAAGATTAATGGGATAGAATCTTAACTAAATAGTTGTTGAATTACACGAATTTGATACAATAATGTTAAATCTAGAAGAATAGAGATCTATAGAGATTCAAGTCGAATTTGTTTTTTATTGATATAGATTTGAATTGATACAGACTATTTGTTTCTAAGTTTTATATATAACAATAATGCGGCATAAAATAATTTTCATTTTACACATTAGCCTCTTCCCCAACGATGCATAGTAGTAGTCTTTTTCTACCCTCAATCCATTGCACATAAACCTAACCCCACCCCTGCTTCATTTCTAATCATCCACACGTCCAACAACATACAACCTTGATGACCCCTTCTTTATCCTCATTCATGCTAGACATCTACACACAGTGTAGTGCCAAGTCTGATGTACGCAAATACATGACTAGCTCTTTGTCCGATTGAACAGTACACTTATCCTCTCTTCGTTAGCTCATACACCAAGCACACCATAACATACATAGACCCTCGATCCTTTCGCTACACATCTAACATTGATTTGCAGCAACCTACACTATACTTCAACAGCTTTGATCACCCTTTCATCACATGCAGCCATCCAACCCACACATGTTATGCCACACATCTATTGAACAACGGTAGCAGAATACGTAAGCTACTACCACTATGCCCCATAGCCTCACACATAGCCAACACCAACGACTAACCCAAGTGTGCAATCCCAGTTCATTGTTGATGTCACTATCCATGACTAAGCCCCATCTTCTCTGACCATATACAGCCTTCAACTCCATAGATAGAGCAGTAAACCACTACACTCCCCAAGCGAATAGCCACAACAACTCCACTATGAGCCAAAACCCAATTGTCACTCCATTATCACCACTCTTTGAGCATCACCCAACTTCAACTTGTGACCTAACAACCCAACCAACTAGCAATACACTATACCGTACATGAGTAACTGCTCAAACAGCACTTAACTCCATTTGCTCTACCCTTTGACACCAATGTAATTCATTAAAGAACATTCAAATCACATAGCACTTCATGAACACTCACAATCTACTATGTGTAGCCAATTTGAGTTTGATTTCGTACTTTTTTATATATCATTATAATTATATTATAATTATTTATTTTTCTTTATTTGTTTAAGTAGCTGTTTTAAAATATAAAAAGAAAAAATATATGTTAGCTTAAGAAATTTTTTAGCATTAGTTTTTTTTAGAATTTTTCATTTAGAAAAAATCATTTTTTTAGAAATAAAAATTTATAATAAACCTTTTTTAAAAACTAGGATGTTTTGGAGAGTTTTCTATAAAATAATAATCCCTAAGAATTAGGGCCCTTTTAGATTTTTCTTTGAATAAACTAAATTGTTAAATATATAAACTTGATCGGTTTTCAAAAATTAAAACAAATCAACACATTGAAGTTTTTGGAAAGAGCTATGGATATCTAATCTCGACTAACGAGTATGGAGGCATATCTGGAGCAACGTAAAATTTATAAAAACTTAGGTTTTTTTTTTAAATAAAAAAAGATAATCGTGAAATATAAGCCTAATTTCAGAAATGTGATAATGGTACCAGTTAGGGTTTAATAGGTAGTCCTTGAATTCAAAACTGTCTGGTTTTTATCAAATTGAAATCAAAGCCCGATAGCTAAATTGTAGTCAATCCACCTAATTGATTACAATTTCTCTTTTTTCAAACTTTGGTCAGGTGGTGACTCCAAAAGATTTTTAAAGAAATGGAATTTTGTATTTTCTTTAGTTGAGGATTAATATTAAATGGGTTAGGGTTTAGTATTGGTCGAAAAATGGAAAATGAAATAAAAATAAAAAACAAAAAAATCATACTTGACAGCTTGACAACTCTACTGGGGATGTTAAGAGGGCTAGCTACTAGAATTTGTCAAAGTTAGGATTATTAAAAAAAAATACTTAATTCGATTATTATTTTATTTTGGATGAACATATCTGTTGTTGGTCATCTAGGGTGGTTGTTTGGGGTTTTTTATTTTTACTTTATTTTTTGCATCATACATGTGTGGTAGATACGATTAGAGCCAGGCCATGTTAAGACTTTAGGAGGGGGGGTACTGTATAAGCTTTAGATGTTGTGGGGCAACTACCTTCTGAGGTCGATTAGGTTATCTTACTCAAGTTTAAATGTGAGAACATGACCATTGCTTTGAAAAATGTGATGGTTACAAAACTTGAGGACTTTTACAAGCTACCTTTCGCATGTATGAAAACCTTTTTAGAAAATTTGCGATAACCCATAATGTGGTAGACCTAAATGGATAAAGGCAGTTGTGAAGTTATATTTCCCTTGTATTTTTCTTGTATTTTCCTAAATAGTCTCATTGTACTATTTCCCTATAATATTTTGTAATAATTCCTTGTAAAGTTTCGGATAGGCTTTGATTGTAATTTTAATTTTTTTTAAAGATAAGTATGGCTAGATTAAGTTAAGTAGCTTTCAAAGAAATCCATATTCATCCACCTCACTAGCCTAAAAAATTACTCCAGATGTGGTTTCAACTTTTCAGCCTAGATAAACAAGAATTTATTAAGAATAAGATTAGGCCCATCCTATTCTTGTAGAAGATCCCTATAAATATTACCTTGATGTGGGCCTTAGTACATTTATGGGAGCTTGAATCAGTCACTTTTTAATTTAGCCTAGATCAGCTAAGCCTAACCCTTGAAGAGTACTCTTAATTGTTTTAGACCCTTACTATTATAGATGATATCTATGTTCCAGACTTATAAGCTATAATACCAAAGATCTTTAATAAGTTGTTGGGGGGGGGGGGTAGAAAAGCTGAGATAAATCGGGTTTTAGTTTAAGGGAAGACCATTTGGATAGAAGACGTCATCGACTAGTTTTCTACTGAGCTGAAGCATAAAGATAAACGGGATATTTTTTGTACAAACATAGAAACCCAGTACTAGGACCAAGTCAATACCTATATCTTGGTGGTCTTTAACACCATCTTATTCCTTGATGATAGACGTTGGGTTCAATTCAAAGTTGTAGAAATTATAACCTAGTTTCTTAAAGGGAAGTCATATGTCCTTGCCCCTTGGCTGAATAAATCTGATCGCTAAATCATCTCAAAAAGAAGAAACACAAGGATTTAAAGATTAATATGGCTCTACTTATGGTTTGGTTCAATAGCTACATGAGGTTACCAACTCGATTTTAACCGGGTTGACTTCACGCAACCATATGACCTCATCAAGTCTTTTGAAGAATGAATTGAGTTGCCTGAAGATATAGCCACCTGTCATTAGGTTCAATACTTCTACGGTATGAAAGTTGAAGAACTATTATCGATACCTAGGTGGTTTGTAAGCAAGGAAACGATAAAAGAATGTGAAGATTTCAAAGTGGTACCCTTGATCGGCTTTAACCTCTGTACCAGATACATTCCAGCCAATGGACTCACTCAAGACATGATTCTTAGGGTATCATTAGAAGTTGTCTTACTTGGCTTTCATAACCCCAACGTATTGGTGGGTGACAAAGTGGCCAAACTTCTAAGCATTTGAGCTCTTTAGTAGGGAAGAGTAGTCCTACCACTAAGGGGATACCAGGTAGAAGTCAAATAACCAAAGGACTTCTTTATCACCAATTGAAGAAGCTAAAAGATAGGGAAGAGATAAAGGAGAAGGAGGAAGTCTAAGTTGAAGTTAAACTCGAGAAAATAAGTACAAGAGAGTAGGAGTTGAAAGATTATTGTAAGGAATATCATCAGAAGATAAAAGCACTAGAAGCATAGCTGAAAAGGTTTAAGGGCAAGGAAGTGGAGGCTCCCCAACTATGCAAGAGGAAGAAGAATCAAGACAAGCCTAATAGCCATAAGAAGAATAGAACATAGTTTTCTATTTAGTTTTTAGGAATTCTTTTTCCAATGAAATAAGTGATGTAAAGCTTCACAATTGCAAAGATTAATAAAAATTAGTTAGGTTCTGCCATATTAAGGGTCTCTTGCTAGTCTTAATTTTCCTTACATCAGTGTGACATGCATCTTACATCTGTACATTTAATAATTTTTTAATTAGAAAAATGAGATATGTGCTAAATTTTTCTTTAGATTTCCTATTGATCAGATTTCAAGATAGCTCTTAAACGTCAAATCCTTCAGAGAAGTTTGATCAGAACATGTTCGTAGATTAGAATGGCTACCACTTAAGGAGATGACAACGACCTTGAGATCACTAACCCTACCGAGTTGAGATTCCATTCCTTAGAAAGGGCTGTGCAAAAGAACATCGCTTTACTTTAGGCCACAGCACTAGCTATTGAGGAGAGTTCCAAGGCTCGTTATGGGAAGAATACTAAGGCTCTCAAAGTAGAGGACAACTATCTAAATGACCCATTTGAGTCAGAACAAGCTTATCTATAAGTCAACACAACCATTGAGCTTGACATATATATGGCCCTAGTTAACATAAGATTGGTTAACTTAGGGCCCAGCACAGATAGTTTGAAGGAGTTGGAAAGGAATGTAACCTAGCAGATCACTGAGAAGAAGAGGGCACTTGTAACATATGATGGATTTGAATAGGCTGGGATCATTGAGTTTTCTACATATGATGCTAGAGCCTACCCTAAGAAGTTTAAGGTACTAGAATTTGAAAAGTATAATGGGACCGGATGCCCTAAGCTTCATACCAGGTTGTACGTAAGGAAGATGGATAAATATGTTCATTATGACCTACTTATGGTATAAACATTTCAAAATAGTTTGATGGGTCCAGCCTTGACTTGGTATGCCCAGCTTAACCTAAACCAGATAAATACATGTGAGAAACTCACTAGAGCATTTTATGAACAATATAGATTCAACATGGGAGTATCTCTGACTATGATTGATTTGGTTGCCTTGAGGAGGAGGAATAACGAATCATTCAAGGAGTATGCACAAAGATGGAGATCTTTAGTTGCAAGAGCATCCATTCCCATAATCGAGAAAGTGGTTACATCAACTTTCATTAATACTTTGGCAAGGCCCTATTTCTCCCATTTGATCAGGCAAACCTCGTCCAGTTTCACTGAAGTAGTGGTAGTAAGGTGTAGGATTGAAAGTGCCATCTCCACCAGTAAGCTTCAAGAGCCATTAGATAGAGGCTACTCGTTTCATCTTCTGTTTTTAGACTAGCAGCTGGCAAGCTTAAAGAATCCACGGTTAGTGTAGTAAGTTCAAATGCCAAACCGAATGCTCAAGTTTCTTTCAAGGAAAATGTACCTTCGATGCAACATTAGTTTAGAAACTAACCTTAAGCTAATAGAGCCCCTAGACAGTTTACTAAGATACCAATCCCTTTAAGTTAAGTCTTCGAGAAGTTACGAAAAGATAATGTAACCTAATATGAGCTCCTTAGTGATTGATACAGGCCAAGAAATTACGATCCTACTTAGAAATGAGAGTCTCGTTGTAGGCAAGTGGGGCACTCAACCGATTTATGCTAGATATTGAGGAACATAATTCAAGACCTAATAGACGAAGGGTTGGTATAGTTGGACTTTATGGAAGCCCTGGCTCCGAACGTTAATAATAACCTGCTACCTAACTACAGCCCAGTTATTGGTATGATTTATGATAACTTCACCATCAATATGATTGATTCAGATAAGAATTCTAAGGTTTTTGAGTTCTATATAAGCGGATAGACCCCAATAGCTAAGAGTACACCTTTCACGTACCAGTAGCACTAGAAAATTACAAGGTTGCCCCATTTAACTATTAGGCAGTAAATCAGGAGAAGTTAGGTTCTCTGATAGGGGGGATTACTTGATTTGGAAGGATTTACCACCTAAGAGAAGAGCATGAGAAGAAAAGTCTACTGGAAGAGGTGAATGATAAAATAACTGAATAGGTGGAAGGGCTCTCTATGTTTACCAAGATGATCAAATCGAGTGAGTATAAGATCATGGAACAACTCAGTAAGACTTCAGCATAAATATCATTAATAAGTTTGTTGATCACATCTGAACCGTATAGAGAAGCCCTATTTTGCATTTTAAGGGAGGTTAAGGTCCCTCGTGAAATGCAAACCGAAAAGATGGGATTAGTTACTAATTCCATCCTTCCTATGGATCAAATTTCCTTTTCATTAGATGAGTTAAGAGAAGAAGGGAATCAACACACAAAACCACTCTTCATAATGGTAAGGAGTAATGATATAATCATTGCTAGAGTACTCATTGATAATGGATCATCACTAAACATGTACCCACTTGCTACCCTAGATTTGCTAGGCATTGATACAACTGCAATTAAGCCTTCTTCCACAATAGTTAAGGCCTTTGATAAGTCTAGGAGAGAGATTATGGGGGAGATAGACTTACTCGTATGTATCGACCCTCAGAACTTTAGTATTCGATTCTAGGTCATGGACATTCTAAGGACTTTCAACTTACTCTTGGGAAGACCTTGGATTCATGTAACAGGGGCCATACCTTTGATCTTACACTAGAAAGTGAAGTTTATCTCAAATGGCCAGGTGATTACAACTTTAAGAGCTCAAGACTGTAAGATTTACAAGGAAACGACCATACCTCATATAGGAAGTGAAGGGAAAGAGGAGTTTGGTTTTTAGATGTTTGAAGAAGTGTGCATGATTACCGATCATATGGGAGAAAAGAACAAGAAGGTAGAATTTAAGGAAGGCCAGATTGGTACCTATGGCCTTAAGTACAACTTGTGATGGGAATCAGCCTCCGACTATGTCTAAGCTAAGCCAAACCTGTTTGAAGTTGATGCCGACCACCCAGAAGAAGATGCTGACTTGTTTTAACCCCAGGTCAAACGGTTTAAGGTTGAGGTCGAACAGTTTAAGGCCGAAGCTGAACAATTTTGCCAAGGCCGAGCAATTTACAGAAGATTGAAGGGAAGAAAATGAGCCACTCGGCAACAAGTTTGTCATTTGCCGAGACATCAAGAGAGTACACGACCGAGGATTGGGGACTAAAGAACCACTCGGTATGGTCTTGAGAGACTAAGGTCGACTAATTCTAGTACTTGACAATTATGGGCTGATCTTTTTTGTGTCTCGGCCAAATACTGCAAACCTTTAAGGATTCTTTCTCGAACCCATACATGGAGGCTTATAAAGAGGTTGATGAATCAACGCTTCGAGCAAACTTACTCAAGTAAGAGATGCTCCATGCTTTTCAGCACTTGAGAAAAGGTTGAAATACTATTGAAGAGTAT